>OX419699.1:16390441-19094590 GCA_948474745.1 Oligia latruncula | reverse complement strand
GTCCTATAACACTGATGAGGACATCATGACTGCGCTAAAAGTCCAGAACGCCCGCCTACTGGAGGGCCTGACGGCCGAGGAGGCAACTGCCACCGTTAAATACCGACGGAGGGCACGGAACTCGTTAGAGAGCCATGTCGTCCTACAGGTGACACCGAAGTTGTGGCAGAAGCTCACCGCGGCTGGCAGAGTCTTCATTGACCTGCAGTGCGTTAGAGTCCAGGACCAATCGCCTCTAATACAGTGCACAAGGTGTTTGGCGTATGGGCACGGCCGGAAGCTGTGTACGGAGCCTGCGGATCTGTGCAACTATTGCGGGGGTCCACATCTCAGGGCAGATTGTGCCGGGCAGGCAACGGGCGACAGACCGACGTGCAAGAACTGTGTCAAAGAAAAACACGACGACACAGGGCATACGGTCTATAGCCGAGACTGCCCCGTGCGCAGGAAGTGGGATGCATTAGCGCGATCCGCAATAGCCTATTGCTAAGGTGGTCCCGGTGGTTACACGAACGGCAGCTTCCCAAGTATACATCACAGTGCAAGCCAACCTCCAACGCAAACAACTGGCAACTGACGAGCTTATGCTGGAGGCTCAAAAGCGCAAAATAGCCATCGCACTGGTCCAGGAGCCGTATGTGGGTAGCATAAAGGCAATGAAGTCGTACGGGGGGGCTAGGGTCTACCAGAACTCGGACGCCAGTGGAGGCACTGTCAAGGCGGCGATAGTCGTGTTCAATCATGACATCGACGTCATACAGTGCCCCAGATTCACCACCAACAACATCGTGGTGGTGATGCTGCGAACGAGCGCGTGGGAGATGCTCGCCGTCTCGTACTACTTTGAGCCCGATCTACCCATCGGGCCATACCTGGACCACATAACAGCCATGATGAAGGAGCTAAAGCCCAGGAAAGCCATCATCGGAGGGGACGCTAATGCCAAAAGTGTGTGGTGGGGAAGCAGCACTGTCGACGACAGAGGCGACGATCTGGCAGGAATGATCGGGGAGCTGGACCTTCAGGTACTCAACTGCGGGAACAAACCCACCTTCGATACTATCAGAGGAGGACGTAGACTGACTAGTTACGTTGACGTGACGCTATGCACAGAGGACTTGCTCGACCTGGTGGAGGACTGGATGGTTGCTGAAGACTTAACGAGCTCGGACCACAATGGCATAATAATAAAAATTAAATTAAAAAAAGGGAAGGGTTTCAGCATTAAAAGAACCACTAGGAAATTTAACACGAAAAAAGCTAATTGGGAACTTTTTAATGAAAAAATGAACCAATTAAAAATAGAAAATACAATCAATACAGCACAGATACAACAGATAAATAATAAGGAACATTTAGATGATATAATTGGAAAATACACAACAGTAATAATAGAAGCTTGTAATAAAGCAATACCTAAAAAGAAAGAAAACCATACACTTACCATGCCGTGGTGGTCCGAAGAACTCGAAGCAATGAAGCACGAGGTCGCCACCAAGAAGAGAAGAATCCGATGCGCCGCGCCGTCGCGTAGAGAAGGTGTGGTCGCGTTGTATCTGAAAGAAAAGGAGAAATATGAGTTGGCAGCAAAAAAGGCACAGGTTGACAGCTGGAAGAGCTTCTGTGGTAGACAGGACAGGGAAAGCCTTTGGGACAGTATATACCGCGTCATAAAGAATACCACCAAACGCCAGGAAGATGTCCCACTGGTAAAAGATGGCCATCAACTAGACCAGAAGGAGTCAGCCAACACTTTGGCGGACACGTTTTTCCCGGAGGACCTTGAAAGTGAGGATAACTCAGACCATCGGCAGACCAGAGTCCTTGCAGCAAACGCAAATAACTGGGAGCATGGTGAGAAACATGACCCAGCATTTGCGGCCGAGGAACTCCGGGCCGCGACGGAGAGCTTTAATCCAAAAAAGGCTCCGGGAATAGATGGACTCACCGCAGACATTTGCAGCCAGGTTGTCTCCAAAAATTTGGAACTTAACCTGGCGCTCATGAACAAGTGCCTGGAATTTGGCCACTTCCCAACTTCCTGGAAAGAGGCGACGGTGGTGGTTCTGCGAAAGCCTGGCAAGGCCGATTACACAAACCCCAAGTCCTACAGGCCCATCGGCCTGTTACCGGTCATGGGGAAGATTCTGGAGAAAATGGTAGTCGGGAGATTAAAATGGCACCTGCTTCCGAGATTGAGCCCCCGACAATACGGCTTCATACCCCAGAGAAGCACCGAGGACTCCCTCTATGACATGATACAACATATAGACGGAAAAGTAAAGGACAAAAAACTGGTAACCGTAATATCACTGGACATAGAGGGAGCCTTCGATAGCGCCTGGTGGCCCGCAATCAAGATCAGACTTGCCGAAGAAGAGTGTCCGGTAAACCTCCGGCGACTCATGAACAGCTACCTACAAGACCGGAAGGTCCGGGTGAGGTACGCCGGAGAAGAGTACACAAAGGACACTCAAAAGGGCTGTGTGCAGGGATCGATTAGCGGGCCGATTCTCTGGAATCTTCTCCTTGATCCACTCCTCAAGGAACTCGAACGCCGGGGCGACTACTGCCAGGCTTTCGCAGACGACGTGGTGTTAGTGTTTGCCGAAGATACGGCGCTGGAGGTGGAGAGGAGGGCCAATGCCGCACTCGCGTATGTTCGGGCGTGGGGTGTCAAAAACAAGTTGAAGTTTGCGCCACACAAGACTCACGCAATGGTGGTCACCAGGAAGCTGAAATTTGACACACCACGACTGAGCATGGGCGGGATCGGCATTGGTTTGTCCAATGAGATAAAGATCCTGGGGCTCACCATTGACAATAAGCTGACGTTTAACAGCCACGTGGCTAATACATGCAAGAAGGCGTTAAACATTTACAAACAGCTCTCACGAGCCGCCAGGATCAGTTGGGGCCTCCACCCTGAAATAATCAGGACAATCTACACGGCCACAGTGGAACCCATCGTTACCTACGCAGCTGGCGCCTGGGCAAGGGCAACAAACAAGGCCGGGGTAAAAAGGCAACTAAATGCGGTGCAGAGGGGCTTCGCGCAGAAGCTGTGTGGAGCGTACAGAACCGTATCACTAAACTCAGCGCTGATGCTGGCTGGAATACTGCCTCTCGATATCCGGATCCGAGAGGCGGCATCGTTGTATGAGGCTAAGAGGGGAGTACCCCAGCCAGCACTAGCAGACAGAGAGATAGAGCGCAGACTGCCTTTCGCTGAAACCCAGCACCCGGCAAGACATATGCGCCTCGACTTCGTAAGCCTGGTAGACCAGGAGAATTTGAGCTCCCAAGTGCACCAAGCAGTCTCGATCTACACCGATGGCAGCAAGATTGAGGGCAAAGTCGGAGCGGCATTGTCTCTTTGGAGCAATGAAGCCGAGACCAAAACCCTCAAACTTAAGCTGCCATCATACTGCACCGTCTACCAGGCAGAACTCCTGGCCATATGTCATGCCACGAAAATCATCCTGCGACGAAGCGAGGCTAGTTTCGCTATACTTAGTGACTCACGCTCTGCCCTAGAAACGGTCGTAAACCCCTATTCCCTCCACCCCCTGGCAGTCGAAGCTAGAGCCAACATCCGGGACAGCAGACTCCAGAACAAGGAAATTTCCCTGTTCTGGATTAAAGCACATGCAGGACTGGAGGGGAATGAGCGCGCGGACCAATTGGCAAAAGAAGCTGCAATGCACTCCAAGAGGAAACCCGAGTATGACAGTTGCCCAGTTTCATTCGTCAAGAGACACATTCGTTTGCGGTCTCTTGACGAATGGAACGTACGCTACCAAACGGGACTAACAGCGGCTGTCACTAAGATGTTCTTCCCAGATGCGGTGAAAGGATATAAAACGGTGAGGAAAATCAAACCGGCAGGCTTGACGACCCAGGTGATGACGGGGCACGGTGGGTTCTCAGAATACTTGCACCGGTTCAAGTGTAGGGGGGACCCATCGTGCATTTGTGAGCCGGGGGTCGCCGAGTCTGTCCCACACCTCCTGTTTAGCTGTCCAGTCTACGCGAAGCTTAGATTTGAAACAGAGCAGGTACTCGACTGCGATATAAAACCCGACAATATACATCTAATAGTAGCTAACAATCTGCTAAGGCAAAAATTTATAGAATACTGTATACAAATAGTAAAGATAGTAGTAAATAGAAATAGGTAAAAAGTTATGTATAATATATTATATTTGGTAAATTATTCAACATAAACATATAAAAATAAGTAAGCTGAAAATAAAAAATAAGCTAAGCAAAGAAGAAGACATGGAATTAGATTAAAATTGTTAAAACATATAGGTAATAAAAAGTAATTGTTAAAAAAGTTATGTTGTCCATATATTAGTAATATATACGATAACATAAGACACTCAAGTAGATAAAAAGAAATCAGTAAGTAAATAATTTTGATTCAAACTAGTAATGTAAAATGTGGAAATATAAGGCAAACTTCTAAAGAGCTGTTGAAAAGTAATATTAAATTTTTTACAAGACAAGAATTCTCTAAAATTCATCAAATAAATGTAGGAATGATTAATTTAAGGTAAACTGTAGGCACAAATTTAAAATAAATAATAAAATAAAAATACCCCTGCAAAAGGTCTCTGATAACGTCAGAGGATCACTGAGAAAGGGCAGGAGTGTGGTTTTAGCCGGTAAGAGTCCGGCACTACCCAGACTGCATCACCAGTGGGACAGTCTGGGTGTCCATGAGGATTTCCCACTCCTGCCAAACCAAAAAAAAAAAAAAAAAAAAAAAAAAAAAAACCTAACCTAACCTAACCTAACCTAACCTAACCTAACCTAACCTAACCTAACCTAACCTAACCTAACCTAACCTAACCTAACCTAACCTAACCTAACCTAACCTAACCTAACCTAACCTAACCTAACCTAACCTAACCTAACCTAACCTAACCTAACCTAACCTAACCTAACCTAACCTAACCTAACCTAACCTAACCTAACCTAACCTAACCTAACCTAACCTAACCTAACCTAACCTAACCTAACCTAACCTAACCTAACCTAACCTAACCTAACCTAACCTAACCTAACCTAACCTAACCTAACCTAACCTAACCTAACCTAACCTAACCTAACCTAACCTAACCTAACCTAACCTAACCTAACCTAACCTAACCTAACCTAACCTAACCTAACCTAACCTAACCTAACCTAACCTAACCTAACCTAACCTAACCTAACCTAACCTAACCTAACCTAACCTAACCTAACCTAACCTAACCTAACCTAACCTAACCTAACCTAACCTAACCTAACCTAACCTAACCTAACCTAACCTAACCTAACCTAACCTAACCTAACCTAACCTAACCTAACCTAACCTAACCTAACCTAACCTAACCTAACCTAACCTAACCTAACCTAACCTAACCTAACCTAACCTAACCTAACCTAACCTAACCTAACCTAACCTAACCTAACCTAACCTAACCTAACCTAACCTAACCTAACCTAACCTAACCTAACCTAACCTAACCTAACCTAACCTAACCTAACCTAACCTAACCTAACCTAACCTAACCTAACCTAACCTAACCTAACCTAACCTAACCTAACCTAACCTAACCTAACCTAACCTAACCTAACCTAACCTAACCTAACCTAACCTAACCTAACCTAACCTAACCTAACCTAACCTAACCTAACCTAACCTAACCTAACCTAACCTAACCTAACCTAACCTAACCTAACCTAACCTAACCTAACCTAACCTAACCTAACCTAACCTAACCTAACCTAACCCCCCCAATAACTTTGCATCCCGGTGACGCATTTACAAGCTGTTTTCAGCAAAACTAATCGTTTTTAGGCTCCGTCCGACTATCCCGCACGTAAAAACTGACAAATCCGCGAAAAACATTTCTCGGTTATTGACTTAGAAAAATTTCAGTAAAAAACCTCTTTAAAACATTTTTATCTCAAAATTTACAGCTAAATCTACGTTTCTTATAATTTTAACAGATACTTACCTGCCTTACCTGCACTCCGGCGCGCGCCCCGCGAGCTCGAGTCCCGTTTGGCGGTGTTATTCCAAATTTCTTCATACTTTTTGGTCGTAAAACACGTATTTTCAGCTTTTTTCAAAATTTTTGTACTGCATAAATTCCAAAAACCTCACAGTTAGCTGGCCCGCGCCGAGACACGTCTTTTGACACCTCGCTCGCCCGCCTAGCTCACATAGAAGTTCAAAAATTTTTTGGCACAAGGTTTTTCACTATAAGACAAAATCTACCTAAGGGATAGTACAAAATACATATTCCCCAATAACTTTGCATCCCGGTGACGCATTTACAAGCTGTTTTCAGCAAAACTAATCGTTTTTAGGCTCCGTCCGACTATCCCGCACGTAAAAACTGACAAATCCGCGAAAAACATTTCTCGGTTATTGACTTAGAAAAATTTCAGTAAAAAACCTCTTTAAAACATTTTTATCTCAAAATTTACAGCTAAATCTACGTTTCTTATAATTTTAACAGATACTTACCTGCCTTACCTGCACTCCGGCGCGCGCCCCGCGAGCTCGAGTCCCGTTTGGCGGTGTTATTCCAAATTTCTTCATACTTTTTGGTCGTAAAACACGTATTTTCAGCTTTTTTCAAAATTTTTGTACTGCATAAATTCCAAAAACCTCACAGTTAGCTGGCCCGCGCCGAGACACGTCTTTTGACACCTCGCTCGCCCGCCTAGCTCACATAGAAGTTCAAAAATTTTTTGGCACAAGGTTTTTCACTATAAGACAAAATCTACCTAAGGGATAGTACAAAATACATATTCCCCAATAACTTTGCATCCCGGTGACGCATTTACAAGCTGTTTTCAGCAAAACTAATCGTTTTTAGGCTCCGTCCGACTATCCCGCACGTAAAAACTGACAAATCCGCGAAAAACATTTCTCGGTTATTGACTTAGAAAAATTTCAGTAAAAAACCTCTTTAAAACATTTTTATCTCAAAATTTACAGCTAAATCTACGTTTCTTATAATTTTAACAGATACTTACCTGCCTTACCTGCACTCCGGCGCGCGCCCCGCGAGCTCGAGTCCCGTTTGGCGGTGTTATTCCAAATTTCTTCATACTTTTTGGTCGTAAAACACGTATTTTCAGCTTTTTTCAAAATTTTTGTACTGCATAAATTCCAAAAACCTCACAGTTAGCTGGCCCGCGCCGAGACACGTCTTTTGACACCTCGCTCGCCCGCCTAGCTCACATAGAAGTTCAAAAATTTGCCCTCCCACCCACCCATTCGTGTCTAGGGAGGTAGACTTTTCAGTTTTTGCAAAAAATTAATTTTCGTTTTTCGCCCTTACGGTAACATTGTTACCTTTTATAGTTCGACGCTGGGAGGGGGAACGGTTCCTGAAACTATCAGCGCCTCCGAAGGCATATTATTGACTTTTATTTAAAATATTGACAGAGTCCTGGCTTATAGGGCTCGCATTTTATAATAAGTTCTCCTGCTGATCCCCCCTTTACAGGGACACAGGAGAGTAGTTACCAGTGACCTCTGACGGCCTATGAACCTCACCTTCACTAAGGCCACCGCAATGTTTCACACACCGGCGAAGAAAACCGCGAGCTCGCTCATCTTCGGGGGCTCGCCGCAGTCTACAGAGGAGGCCGGGACCTCACAGTCGAGCGTGAGGCGCAGCATCGGGGAATGGGAGGCCGGGAAAATCGAGCCCAAGGCGAAGTCCCCGGCCAACCCAAAACCTGGTGCAACTCCGCCGGCTGCTGCACAAAAAATCCCGGGATCTCTGGGGACGCGGCGGGCCTCCGTGGATGCCGCGGGACCGGCGGTGCCCAGCAATAAGGCAGAGTCGAAGTACCCCAACATCACCGCGGAGGCGAGAGCCTGTCTCAACAAGGCAAAGCTACACCTCAATAACTCACGCAACCTCAAGGCGGAGATAAAAAAGGAGGTCACGGCCGCGATAGACAGGCTTTACCAGTTGGTGAAAGAGGCAGCTGTAGGAAAGAGCGGACAGAATCTACAGACAGAAACAGAAGGCGAGAAGGTCGAGGAAAAGAAGGAAGACCCGGAGAACATCACCTGGTTGCGCTCCGCACTAGAAGAGCAAGCTCTAATAGTGAAGGAGGGCAACCGGATGATTAAAGAACTACAGGTGACCTTACAGGAACAGAAAGAGGCACAGGAGTCACGAGACAGAGAACGACACAGTGACAGAGATATCCTGAGGGAGATTCAGGCCCTCGGAGAGACCACCCAAGAAATGGGAAAAATGGTCCACGAGATCAGGGACAGAGCCCCTACTTACGCGGAGGCCCTGATCGCACCCCAAAACACCTGGGGTCTAAAACCGAAGCACTCTGTCATTGTGTCGTCCGATGTCACAATGGACACCAGCACAGAGGTAGTAGGAAGGGTTAAGCAGGTGCTGGATGCAAAGAATAGTGGCCTACAGATCGAGCGGGTCCGAAAAGTTAAGGACAAGAGGGTTATCCTAAGCTTCAGTAGCAAGGAAGAGATGACAAAAACAGCAGCTCAGCTCAAAAATGATAAAAACCTAAAAGTGGAAGAGGCTAAAAATAGGAACCCACTTGTGATCATCAAGGACCTCTTGTCCTATAACACTGATGAGGACATCTTGACTGCCCTGAGGGTCCAGAACGCCCGCCTACTGGAAGGCCTGACGGCCGAGGAGGCAACTGTCACCGTGAAATACCGGCGGAGGGCACGGAACTCGTTAGAGAGCCATGTCGTCCTACAGGTGACACCGAAGTTGTGGCAGAAGCTCACCGCGGCTGGCAGAGTCTTCATTGACCTGCAGTGCGTTCGAGTCCAGGACCAAACGCCTCTAATACAGTGCACAAGGTGTTTGGCGTATGGGCACGGCCGGAAGCTGTGTACGGAGCCTGCGGATCTGTGCAACTATTGCGGGGGGCCACATCTCAGGGCCGAATGTGCCGGGCAGGCAGCGGGCGACAGACCGACGTGCAAGAACTGTGTCAAAGAAAAACATGATGACACAGGGCATACGGTCTATAGCCGCGACTGCCCCGTGCGCAGGAAATGGGATGCATTAGCGCGATCCGCAATAGCATATTGCTAAGGTGGTCCCGGTGGTTACACGAACGGCAGCTGCCCAGGTATACACCACAGTGCAAGCCAACCTCCAACGCAAACAACTGGCGACCGACGAGCTTATGCTGGAGGCTCAAAAGCGCAAAATAGCCGTCGCACTGGTCCAGGAGCCGTATGTGGATAGCATAAAGGCAATGAAGTCGTACGGGGGGGCGAGGGTCTACCAGAACTCGGACGGCAGTGGGGGCACTGTCAAGGCGGCGATAGTCGTGTTCAATCATGACATCGACGTCATACAGTGCCCCAAATTCACCACCAACAACATCGTGGTGGTGATGCTGCGAACGAGCGCGTGGGAGATGCTCGCCGTCTCGTACTACTTTGAGCCCGATCTACCCATCGGGCCATACCTGGACCAAATAACAGCCACGATGAAGGAGCTAAAGCCCAAGAAAGCCATCATCGGAGGGGACGCCAATGCCAAAAGTGTGTGGTGGGGAAGCAGTACTATCGACGACAGAGGCGACGATCTGGCAGGAATGATCGGGGAGCTGGACCTTCAGGTACTCAACTGCGGGAACAAACCCACCTTCGATACCATCAGAGGAGGACGTAGACTGACTAGTTACGTTGACGTGACGCTATGCACGGAGGACTTGCTCGACCTGGTGGAGGATTGGATGGTTGCGGAAGACTTAACGAGTTCGGACCACAATGGCATCATAATAAAAATTAAATTAAAAAAAGGGAAGGGTTTCAACATTAAAAGAACCACTAGGAAATTTAACACGAAAAAAGCTAATTGGGAACTTTTTAATGAAAAAATGAACCAATTAAAAATAGAAAATATAATCAATACAGCACAGATACAACAGATAAATAATAAGGAACATTTAGATGATATAATTGGAAAACACACAACAGTAATAATAGAAGCTTGTAATAAAGCAATACCTAAAAAGAAAGAAAACCATACACTTACCATGCCGTGGTGGTCCGAAGAACTCGAAGCAATGAAGCACGAGGTCGCCACCAGGAAGAGAAGAATCCGATGCGCCGCGCCGTCGCGTAGAGAAGGTGTGGTCGCGTTGTATCTGAAAGAAAAGGAGAAATATGAGTTGGCAGCAAAAAAGGCACAGGTTGACAGCTGGAAGAGCTTCTGTGGTAGACAGGACAGGGAAAGCCTTTGGGACAGTATATACCGCGTCATAAAGAATACCACCAAACGCCAGGAAGATGTCCCACTGGTAAAAGATGGCCATCAACTAGATCAGAAGGAGTCAGCCAACACTTTGGCGGACACGTTTTTCCCGGAGGACCTTGAAAGTGAGGATAACTCAGATCATCGGCAGACCAGGGTCCTTGCAGCAAACGCAAATAACTGGGAGCATGGTGAGAAACATGACCCAGCATTTACGGCCGAGGAACTCCGGGCCGCGACGGAGAGCTTTAATCCAAAAAAGGCTCCGGGAATAGATGGACTCACCGCAGACATTTGCAGCCAGGTTGTCTCCAAAAATTTGGAACTTAACCTGGCGCTCATGAACAAGTGCCTGGAATTAGGCCACTTCCCAACTTCCTGGAAAGAGGCGACGGTGGTGGTTCTGCGAAAGCCTGGCAAGGCCGATTACACAAACCCCAAGTCCTACAGGCCCATCGGCCTGTTACCGGTCATGGGGAAGATTCTGGAGAAAATGGTAGTCGGGAGATTAAAATGGCACCTGCTTCCGAGATTGAGCCCCCGACAATACGGCTTCATACCCCAGAGAAGCACCGAGGACTCCCTCTATGACATGATACAACATATAGACGGAAAAGTAAAGGACAAAAAACTGGTAACCGTAATATCACTGGACATAGAGGGAGCCTTCGATAGCGCCTGGTGGCCCGCAATCAAGATCAGACTTGCCGAAGAAGAGTGTCCGGTAAACCTCCGGCGACTCATGGACAGCTACTTACAAGACCGGAAGGTCCGGGTGAGGTACGCCGGAGAAGAGTACACAAAGGACACTCAAAAGGGCTGTGTGCAGGGATCGATTAGCGGGCCGATTCTCTGGAATCTTCTCCTTGATCCACTCCTCAAGGAACTCGAACGCCGGGGCGACTACTGCCAGGCTTTCGCAGACGACGTGGTGTTAGTGTTTGCCGAAGATACGGCGTTGGAGGTGGAGAGGAGGGCCAATGCCGCACTCGCGTATGTTCGGGCGTGGGGTGTCAAAAACAAGCTGAAGTTTGCGCCACACAAGACTCACGCAATGGTGGTCACCAGGAAGCTGAAATTTGACACACCACGACTGAGCATGGGCGGGATCGGCATTGGTTTGTCCAATGAGATAAAGATCCTGGGGCTCACCATTGACAATAAGCTGACGTTTAACAGCCACGTGGCTAATACATGCAAGAAGGCGTTAAACATTTACAAAAAGCTCTCACGAGCCGCCAGGATCAGTTGGGGCCTCCACCCTGAAATAATCAGGACAATCTACACGGCCACAGTGGAACCCATCGTTACCTACGCAGCTGGCGCCTGGGCAAGGGCAACAAACAAGGCCGGGGTAAAAAGGCAACTAAATGCGGTGCAGAGGGGCTTCGCGCAGAAGCTGTGTGGAGCGTACAGAACCGTATCACTAAACTCAGCGCTGATGCTGGCTGGAATACTGCCTCTCGATATCCGGATCCGAGAGGCGGCATCGTTGTATGAGGCTAAGAGGGGAGTACCCCAGCCAGCACTAGCAGACAGAGAGATAGAGCGCAGACTGCCTTTCGCTGAAACCCAGCACCCGGCGAGACATATGCGCCTCGACTTCGTAAGCCTGGTAGACCAGGAGAATTTGAGCTCCCAAGTGCACCAAGCAGTCTCGATCTACACCGATGGCAGCAAGATTGAGGGCAAAGTCGGAGCGGCATTGTCTCTTTGGAGCAATGAAGCCGAGACCAAAACCCTCAAACTTAAGCTGCCATCATACTGCACCGTCTACCAGGCAGAACTCCTGGCCATATGTCATGCCACAAAAATCATCCTGCGACGAAGCGAGGCTAGTTTCGCTATACTTAGTGACTCACGCTCCGCCCTAGAAACGGTCGTAAACCCCTATTCCCTCCACCCCCTGGCAGTCGAAGCTAGAGCCAACATCCGGGACAGCAGACTCCAGAACAAGGAAATTTCCCTGTTCTGGATTAAAGCACATGCAGGACTGGAGGGGAATGAGCGCGCGGACCAATTGGCAAAAGAAGCTGCACTGCACTCCAAGAGGAAACCCGAGTATGACAGTTGCCCAGTTTCATTCGTCAAGAGACACATTCGTTTGCGGTCTCTTGACGAATGGAACGTACGCTACCAAACGGGACTAACAGCGGCTGTCACTAAGATGTTCTTCCCAGATGCGGTGAAAGGATATAAAACGGTGAGGAAAATCAAACCGGCAGGCTTGACGACTCAGGTGATGACGGGGCACGGTGGGTTCTCAGAATACTTGCACCGGTTCAAGTGTAGGGGGGACCCATCGTGCATTTGTGAGCCGGGGGTCGCCGAGTCTGTCCCACACCTCCTGTTTAGCTGTCCAGTCTACGCGAAGCTTAGATTTGAAACAGAGCAGGTACTCGACTGCGATATAAAACCCGACAATATACATCTAATAGTAGATAATAATCTGCTAAGGCAAAAATTTATAGAATACTGTATACAAATAGTCAAGATAGTAGTAAATAGAAATAGGTAAAAAAGTTATGTATAATATATTATATTTGGTAAATTATTCAACATAAACATATAAAAATAAGTAAGCTGAAAATAAAAAATAAGCAAGCAAAGAACAAGACATGGAATTAGAATAAAATTGTTAAAACATATAGGTAATAAAAAAAGTAATTGTTAAAAAAGTTATGTTGTCCATATATTAGTAATATATACGATAACATAAGACACTCAAGTAGATAAAAAGAAATCAGTAAGTAAATAATTTTGATCCAAACTAGTAATGTAAAATGTGGAAAAATAAGGCAAACTTCTAAAGAACTGTTGAAAAGTATTATAAAATTTTTTTACAAGACAAGAATTCTCTAAAATTCATCAAATAAATGTAGGAATGATAATTTAAGGTAAACTGTAGGCACTAATTTAAAATAAATAATAAAATAAAAATTCCCCTACAAAAGGTCTCTGATAACGTCAGAGGATCACTGAGAAAGAGCAGGAGTGTGGTTTTAGCCGGTAAGAGTCCGGCACTACCCAGACTGCATCACCAGTGGGACAGTCTGGGTGTCCATGAGGATTTCCCACTCCTGCCAAACCAAAAAAAAAAAAAAAAAAAAAAAAAAAAAAAAAAAAACCTAACCTAACCTAACCTAACCTAACCTAACCTAACCTAACCTAACCTAACCTAACCTAACCTAACCTAACCTAACCTAACCTAACCTAACCTAACCTAACCTAACCTAACCTAACCTAACCTAACCTAACCTAACCTAACCTAACCTAACCTAACCTAACCTAACCTAACCTAACCTAACCTAACCTAACCTAACCTAACCTAACCTAACCTAACCTAACCTAACCTAACCTAACCTAACCTAACCTAACCTAACCTAACCTAACCTAACCTAACCTAACCTAACCTAACCTAACCTAACCTAACCTAACCTAACCTAACCTAACCTAACCTAACCTAACCTAACCTAACCTAACCTAACCTAACCTAACCTAACCTAACCTAACCTTTTTTTTTTTTTTTTTTTTGCGGGGGGAAAATCCTCATGGATGTCCGCCGCCCTGGGGTGGGCGGCGGGGTCTGTCAGACTCTTACTGACTAAAAACCACCCCGGTGTTCCCTTCCTGTACCTATTGCCGGGGGTACGGGTATCGCTTGCGCATTCATCCGCGCCCCCGACAGGTATTGGCCCGCCAGATGTTTGTAGGCGGGCCCCGTCACCCTCTGCGGTCGTCACCCAGCGGCCGCAGGTACTCCAACTGAGAGGCGCGCGCGGAACACTACGCCGCCGCCTCGAGGCCTGTTTCTGATCGGGCGACAGACGCCCCTAGTCTGTCGCCCGCAGGCCGCGCCCTATGGTGGCCGGAGGTCGTCCGCCACCCTGCGACGCCCGGTGCGTCTGCTGCGGGCCGGGAGAGAGGTAACAGCTTCTCTCTCCCTTTCCGCCGCCTCCTTTGCCGACATTACGTCCTCACAAAAGGAGGCGACGGCCGTCCAGCCGCTCTCGCTCCCGACCATGCATGAAATGACGGCCGGAAGCGAGAGGTCGCCCGCAGCATCGACTGCCGCGACTAAGTCACGGCGCTGCACTGCCCAAGCTGGGCACTCCTCCAACGTGTGCAGCGCCGTGTCCTCGCGGCAGCTGTCACAGTGGTGACATTCGGGCGTCGGCTCCCGGCCTATCCGACACAGGTACTTCCCGAAACACCCATGTCCGGTAAGCACCTGCGTCAGCCGGAAGCCGAGGGCGCCGTGGCGTCTCTCCAGCCACTCCATCATCACGGGTCTTACCGCCGCTATCGCGGCGTGCCCTGCTGTGGGTCGCGCAAGTCGCTGCTCCCATTTCGCCACTAGGACCTGGCGGAGCTCTGCCCTGCGCGCCTCGACTTGTCGAGGCACCAGGCGCTCGCCCCGCCCCACCGCTTCCTCGCGCCATGTATAAAGTGACGCGAGGAGTTCCGCCTCTAGGTCCCAGGGCGGGGATCCGGCTAGGAGGCTCGCCGCCTCGAAGGAGATCGTACGGTATCCCCTTATTACCCTGACGGCCATCGCTCTTTGCGGCCTTCGTAGCAAGGCGATGTTACGGGCCGTCAGGGCATCCGCCCACACTGGCGCGGCGTAAAGCGCCATGGACCGTACGATCCCTGTGTAGAGCCTCCGGCAGGAGGTATTTGGACCCCCCAAGTTGGGCAGCAAGCGCGAGAGCGCTGAAGCGGCGCCCAACAAGCGGGGTGCGAGCCGCTGGAAGTGCGGCCCGAAGCTCCATCGGCTGTCGAGGACGAGTCCTAAGTACTTCATCGTCGACTCGACAGCTATGGAGACCCCTCCTACCACGATGTTTGAACCCGGAGGTGGCTTATTCCTCGGCCCGTGAAAACAGAGGGCCTCGGATTTGTGCAAGGCCACCTCCAGGCCCAACCGCCGGATCCTACCAACGACATGCGCGACCCCGGCCGTCGCCAGTATGGCCGCCTGCCGGTACGTCTTCCCACGTGCTGTCACTAGCGTGTCGTCGGCGTAGCATGTCACGCCGACTCCGTGGAGAAGAGCACCGCGCAGAGCCCAGTCGTAGCCTATGTTCCACAGGGGCGGCCCCAGTACCGACCCCTGCGGAACTCCGCACGACATTTCTCGCCGACCCCATCCTTCACGACCCGGGTAAACTACCGCTCTATCCGACAAATAGGCCCCGATAATGCGGCGGAGGTAACCTGGCACCCCGTGATACCGGAGTGCCTCTCTGATCGTATTCCAGGGCAAGGTGTTGAAAGCGTTGGCGATGTCGAGCGACACCGCCAAGACCACCTCACCCCGGGCGACTGCCTCCTCCGCCAGGACCCTTACGCGCATGATTGCGTCCACTGTGGAGCGCCCCTGACGGAAACCAAATTGGTTGTCCGCCAGGTCCGGCCCCTCGTTGCTCATGTGCCGGACGAGGCGGTCGGCGATAATTCGCTCGAATATCTTACACACCTCGTCCAGCAGCACAATGGGCCGGTAGGCAGACGGTGAGTCTGCGGGGCGCCCCTCCTTCTTTAGCAGGACCAGCTTCCCGATCTTCCACCGGCGTGGAAGCTGGCCCCGCTCCAGACATGCGCTTAAGAGTCCTTCTAGTCGGGGCCCGAGAGCCCTCACGGCCAGGACCCATGCACGGCCTGGAATGCCGTCGGGCCCTGGGGCGGTGTTTTTTATGCGAGACACCGCCACTCTCAACTCTACCCGGGTCACTTCGGGCACGTCGTCGTCGTCCTCTTCCGCGTTGGGCACATTCCAAGGCGGAACCATAGCGGGTGGTGTGTGCTCTGGGCGTGAGGGAAACAGAGCGCTCACCACGTCCTCCAATAGCTGTGGCTGAAGACTCCGGGACAGTGGGGGGGCCCACTGGCGCATCTTGCCCCTCACCATACGGTAGGGGCGTCCCCACGGATCTCGGTCCAGAGTCTCCAGCAGCTCTGCGCGGGCCGATGACTTTGCCCGCACGATGGCTAATTGGAGAGCGCTCTTCGCCTCCCTGTAGCTCTGGTATAGTTCCGCCTCGATGGCCACCGCTGACGGAGAGCGGCGGCGTCTTCTTCGGCACCTGGCATACTGGCGTCGCCTCTCAACGCAGGCGATGCGCAAATGCGCAATTTGCTGCGACCACCAGTACACCTGGCGCCTGGATGGTAACGGCCGGACTCGGGGCATCGCAGCGTCGCAGATTTGCGACATGCTCTCCCGGAACCACTCCGCCTCCTCGTCGATGTCGACAGGCCTGTCGGGAGCATCCAACCAGGCCTGCACGATAGAGGCCTCCAGGAGAGCCTCCCTGTCCAGCCGCTTCATTGCCCAACGCGGACCGTCTCCAACGCCCACCGGGGCTGCTTGGGCCGGCCCGACCGAGGTCTGGGTGGAGACACTGAATCTGATATATCTGTGATCAGACAGCGTCTCCACGTCCTCCACTACGTGCCAGCCATGGACACGGCGCGCGAGAGCGGGGCTAGCGAACGTGAGGTCCACTATTGACCCGCCCCACTGTCGCACGCATGTCTGCACGCAACCCCGGTTCAGAAGGAGCAGGCCCTGCTCGACCGCCCACTCCTCCACCAGCTCGCCCCGCACATCAGTTGTCGGGGAACCCCATGCCGTAGACTTGGCGTTGAAGTCCCCCAAGACGAGAACGGGTCGAGGACGACTCCGACTGACGACCGTGCCCAAATCCGAAATAACCACCTCGAGGTCGGCGAGAGATAGGCTGGGGGCGAAATACACCCCCGCGACCATAATATCGCCACAGACTACCGCGACATAGCCCCGCCCCCGGGTGACGGCCTCAAAGAGCGGGGTGTCCACAGCAGACCTTCTTATCAGCGCCACCGAACCGTTAGTGTCGCACACCCAGTCATCCCTGGGCGGCACAAAATACGGCTCGGCAACGACTGCCACATCGATTGACCACTGCGCCATGCTCTGGAGCAAGAGATCCTGAGCTCTGGCGCAGTGGTTTATGTTACTTTGGAGGAGACATAGCTGGACTGGGGCCATTATTGGGTGTCCATTATTGATGTCTCCTCCCCAGTCCCCGGCGGATCTGCTGCCGCAACCGGTGGGTGAGCCGGTTGCGAGGAACCGGTAGCCTCTGTTGGTGCACCAACATCCTGGGAAGCCGGCGGGTGAATCGGCTGTGTCCCGGATTTCTTTTTTGTGGGTCTGGCGCAGGCCTTAGTCCCGGTCCGATGATCGGCCGGCTTGCCGGATGCCGCACAGAGTACGCAGTGCGGCGCGGCTGTGCAAGAGCCAGCTTTATGACCGGGCTGACCGCAGCGGAAGCACAGTTGGCTGCGGTCGACCCCCGCGGTGCACCGTACACCCACGTGTCCCGGCTCGAGACAACGATAACACCGCAAGGGCTTGGGCGTCAAAAGCTTCACCTGCGCCGAGACCCACCCTATTAGCAGTCTTCTGCCCTCCTTTAGCTTGTTGGCCGCCGCTACAGGACAACTGACTAATACTGTCCCGAGGCCAGAGACACCCCGACGAATTGTGCCCGCCTTCACTTGTTCTGGCGGGCAGTTGCCGGCTTTCGAGATGGCGGCGGCGACCTCATCACTGGTGACTGAGTCGTCCAGGCCCGAGATTTGCAAATCTGCACACTTAGTGGGCCTGGACACTCTGACGTCTTCGCTTCCGAGAGACGCCTTTAGTTTTTCGGCAAGGGCGTCTGCCTTGGGGGCACTTGTAACCCCCGAGATTTCCAGAAGTCGGGCACCGGTAGCCGTAGGCTTGCACCGGAGGCCCGTTATGCCGAGATCATTTAAAGAAATTTCGGCTTTCGCCTTTGTAAGGATCCCCTTTGTAAGGATCCCGGCATATGTTACGCCCCGCTCCTCCGCGCCTGGCTGCAGTGTCAACACCACAGCTGTTGATCGGGGGGCACGTAGCCTCGCAGCCTGTGCTTGGGCCACCCTCTTTTCTTTCTGGGCCTGTTGCTTGGCCTTGCGGTGCGCCTTATTGTTCTTTCGTTTGGCGCCCGCAACCGTCCATTCCGCCTCCCTTTGTGAAGAGGCGGGTTCAGGGTCGCGCTGAACTGAAGATTGCGCTGGCGGCACCGCAGAGACAGCCGCTGCACCCGACTTGTTCTTCTTTTTGTTCTTCTTCTTCTTTTTGTTCCTCCCATTCGCCTTGTCTTGAGACAAGGCTACTGGGGTTGTCTCCTCCGTTATAGCAGTCACAGCAGCAGCCGCTTGTGCCTGTTGTTCGGCACGAGGCGCTGCGGCTTTGGCCGCATAGGATGCCGCCGGAACGCTGCGTTGATCTGCAGCTAGAGGAGGGCGTAAAATCCTCCCCTCCAACACCGAGAATCGGGCGTTGAGACTCGCCAACTCCTGGCGGACAAGGCGAGCCAACTCCGACTCTGGTGGCGACCGCTGCTGTGCGGGCTGCTGCTGTGGCTGTGGCTGCTGCTGCGGCTGCGGCAGACCCAACTCCTTCCGGAGGTGCTCGCGGCGGAAGGACGCCATCTCCGCCTTGAGCTCCTCATACTCCTTCCGGAGTTCCGCCATTTGGGTCGCCAGCTTGGCATTTTGTGCCCTTAATAAGGCCGCCTCTTCGCTAGTGGTGCGGCTGAGTAGCACCTCGGCACTCTCCAGTATCGAGGCCGCAGCCTCTTTGAGTGCCTTCTGGCTCACGCCACTGAGGCCCTTGGAGACTCTTTGGACCCTCTTGATGGCAGCCACAGCGTCTACCATTCTTTTGTTGAGGTCGGAGGCAGCGCCTCGACGACTATGACGGAGGCAGCAGAGGACGACTCCGACAGGCGGGTGACCCTCCCTTCCGTCACCCTTTCCGTCAGAGCCGCAATCTGCCGCTCATCCTCCTCCTGTTTGTCGGCGTCGGCTGCAGCCTTCTTGGCAGCCGCAACCTCGCGCCTGGACAAGCCGATGCCAACGTACTTGCCCGTCGACACCGGCCTACCTCTCCCGCCTTTTTTGGCACCAACCTTCGCAGCCGGCACCGAAGTGTCACTCAGGGCCGAATCCGACCCCGAGTCCGCATCACTTCGAGGGCGCTTGTGCGGGCGCATCGAGTTTGCACTCGCAGCGCTCGCAACGGTCATCAGACTCGACACAGACTCCGAGTCCGAGAGCACACCCTCAATCCTCTCTACAAGTACACGAGGCACTTTCCCTCCTTCAACAACGTCGTTTGTTTTGGTTATTTTATTTAAATTTTTATCCATATTAGTTCCCACGAGTAAGGAAGCAATTATTGGGGTCCTTCGCGGGCAGTGGCTCCATACCCTTAAACGTAGCCCTATATACTGTTGGGGGCGGGAGGTACCAACAGGTGAGAGCGCTAACGACCGTACTCCCAACGGCCATTCATCCCCTCGCCGCGCTCTCGAAACTTGGGATTGGGTGGTTTTTTATCTTAGAGGTGTCCTTCCTCTGGGCCAGGCGGTTAAGCCAAGCCCCCGGCGGCGGCATTAAACATGCCTCCGTCCGCTGTCCGGCCAACCCGACTCAGCGGACCCGCCGAAAGGTTTGTTCCTCGATGAACGAGGAGACAAACGAACGCCGCTTCGGTGCGCCTGCACCTCAGCGGCGGTGGCCGCGTCCTTGCCTGGTCGACTAGCGTCGACGGAGCAGGAGCGACCCCTCCCTGTGTCCCTCTTGGTAATGCCCCTCACCTGAACCTCAAAGCGAGATCCAGGATCAGGACACGCAAGCCCCACCACGACGACAACGTGGGGATCACTTCGGTGGGGAACCTAACCTAACCTAACCTAACCTAACCTAACCTAACCTAACCTAACCTAACCTAACCTAACCTAACCTAACCTAACCTAACCTAACCTAACCTAACCTAACCTAACCTAACCTAACCTAACCTAACCTAACCTTTTTTTTTTTTTTTTTTTTTTTTTTGTTTGCGCTGGGAAAAAATGCATTACGCATACCCTCCCATCGGGGGATGGGGGGCTATGTGGGACTCCCCGGGCTGACCCGGTATACCCACTAAAATAACCCAGCGACACTCCCGCTTCGTCAGAGTGGCGGGGGACTGGGAAACCGGCAAAGCCTTGACATCCAGTCCTCCGCCGACGATGGCCCTCCAAGGCGGACCCCTCACGCCCCCCCCGTGGGGAGGGGGAAGGGCCCGGGAGTGACAGACGAAGGTGGTGATGGGTGCAATGCGGGCGAGGGCACCCCCGTGCCTGTCGCCCGCCCATCGCCACCATGAGGAGGGAGAGGACGGCGCCTTCTCCGACCCCTTCGTCTGCGGAGCGGCGCAGCGAGAGGGTCATCCTCCCGCGCGCGCTCCGCCTCCTCCTTTTGCGAGATTACGTCCTCGCAAAAGGAGGCTACCGCTGACCAGGCCCCCCTCGCTCCCCAGCATGGCGTTGATCACGCTGGGGAGCGAGAGGTCCTGTCCGACCACATCGGTCAGACCGCGACGCAGCTCGGACCACGCCGGGCACACCTCCAGCGTGTGCTGTGCCGTGTCCTCCGCCGCGCCGCAGTCGTGGCAGGCCGGGGTCTCCTCCCGCCCGATCCGGTGCAGGTGCGTTCCGAAACAGCCGTGTCCGGACAACACCTGCACCAGACGGAACGAGAGGAAACCGTGGGACCGCTCGAGCCAGCCCTGCAGGACCGGACCGAGCGCGTCCAGCGTGCGGCGGCCAAAGGCGGCGGTGGCGAGGTCCTCCGTCCAGTGGAGGACGATGGCGTCCCTCGCCTCCCGCCGCACGGCTTCCCGCTCCTCGGCGACGGGGCGCTCCCCGAGCGCCCTCCGCTGCGCGGTCCACTCGTAGACTCTGGCCAGCACCCAAGCCTCCAACTCCCAAGGAGGGGTGCCGGCCAGAGCGCACGCCGCCGAAAAGCCCACCGAGCGGTAGGCCCTCGCCACCCGCAGTGCAATGGCCCTTTGGGGCTTGCGGATGGCGGTCGCGTTCTCCCTCCTATGCAGGGAGTCCGCCCAGATGGGGGCCCCGTACAGGGCCATGCTCCTGAGGATGCCGGCATAGAGGCGCCGGCATTTCTCCTTGGGGCCCCCCAGGTTCGGGAGGAGCCACGAGAGGGCGTCAGCGGCTTTCAGGAGGCGCGTCGACAGCCCGCTGAAATGCGGGCCGAAGCGCCACCTGTCGTCCAGCACCAGACCCAGATACTTCATCTGGGGCTGGACCGCTATCCTGACGCCCTCCACGACAATGTGGGCGTCTGGCGGGCAGCGCTGCCGAGGCCCGCGAAAGAACACGGCCTCGGTCTTGTGCAGCGCCACCTTCAATCCCAGCCGGCGGATCCTCTCTGCGACCAAGGATCCGCCAGCCGAGGCCAGACAGGCCGCCTCCGCAAAGCTCCTCCCCCGGGCAGTGAGGAGAGTGTCATCCGCGTAGCAGATGACACTCGTACCCTCAAGGAGGGCCCCCCTCAGGAGCCAGTCGAACCCGATGTTCCACAGGGGGGGCCCCAGCACTGACCCCTGCGGAACACCGGACTCTGCGCCGTACCGCCTCACCGTGGCCGTCTTGTCTACGAGGAGGACCTCTCGGCCCTCCAAGTAGCTGGCCAGGAGGCTCTGTAGGTATTGGGGCACTCCGTGATATCGGAGCGCCTCCAATATCGTCGAGTGGGGGACGGAGTTGAAGGCATTTGCAATGTCGAACGACACCGCCAGCACTCCGTCCCCCGCCTCCACCGCCTCCTTCACCTGGCCTTTGAGCAGGGCCAGCGCGTCGATCGTCGAACGCCCTCGGCGGAAGCCGAATTGGGCGTCCGACAGGTCCGGCCCCACTCCCTGCAAAAGACCAGCGAGCCGGGACGCGACGATCCCCTCGAACATCTTACCGACCTCATCGAGCAGGACGATGGGCCGGTATGCCGATGGGGAGTCCACCGGGCGTCCCTCCTTTCGGAGGAGGCACAGCTGCCCCTCCTTCCATAGTTTCGGGAACCTCCCAGCCGTAAAGCACGCGCTGAAGAGGTCCCGAAACCTGTCCTCCATTTGGGTGGCGGCGATCGCCACCACCCGTGCCGGGACGCCGTCTGGTCCGGGGGCCGTCTTCTTCGCGCGGAGGCTGAGGACCCCCTCGCGGAATTCCGACGCCGTCACCGGAGGGACCTCCTCCTCCGGTGGAGCCGCCCCTTGCGGGGGAGCCATCGTTGGTGGGGCGAAGTCGGTCCTGCGCGGAAACAGGGACCGGACCACCCCATCCAGCAACGCTGGCTCGAGGGCCTCCGTCAGGGGGGGACCGTAGGGGCGGAGCTGGTTCCGCGCCGCCTTGTACGGTCTCCCATAAGGGTCCCTGTCGAGACCCTCCAGCATCTCGGCCCTCGCCGAGTCCTCTGCAGCGCCCATCGCCGACTTGAGGACCGTCTTCGCCTCTCGGTAAGAGGCGTAAAGGCGGTCCTCTTCCGCGGGGACTCGGTTTCGGGCGCTGCGGCGTCGGCTCCGCGTGTAGGCCCTTCTGGCCGCCACGCAGGCGCTCCGGAGACCCGACAGCTCCTCCGTCCACCAATAGACGGCACGACGGGGAGGCGGGCGGCGAGACCGAGGCATGCTGGAGTCGCACACCTCGGTCAAGGACCCCCTCAGTCGGACCGCTGCGGCGTCCACGTCCAGGACCTCGACAGGGGGCGACAGCCAGTCCTGGAGGAAGGCCGCCTCCTCGGCTGCCTCCCGGTCCAGGCGGGTGAGTGCCCACCGCGGGAAGGGAGATTGCCCGGCGCGGGCCGTCCCCCCCCCCTGGGTGGAGATGTCGAACCGCACATATCGGTGGTCCGACAACGTCTCCACCATCTCCACCCGCCAGTTGACGACGCGGGCGGCTAGCGCGGGGGTGGCAAACGAGACGTCCACCACCGACCCGCCGTGTTGCCGCACACACGTGTGGACCGCCCCCCTGTTGAGGAGGGACACACCGCACGAGGCCGCCCAAAACTCGACGGCACGTCCCCGGACGTTGCAGCCCGCGGCCGGGTTGCCCCAGGCCGCCGACTTGGCGTTCAGGTCGCCCAGCACCACGACCTGGCGTGGCGCCGCCCTCCCTACGACTGCGGTGAGGACCTCGAGGAAATCCTCAAAGTCCGAGAGAGGGCGGTTTGGGGAGAAGTAGACCCCTACCAGGGCCATGTCTCCCCACGCGGCGGCCACGTATCCCGGTCCCCTCTCTAAGAGCGAGAGGGGAGGGGAGTCCGTGGAAGACCGCGACACCAACGCCACCAAGCCGTCCCGGTCGCCCAGCCAACGGCCGGGGACCGAGTAAGGCTCGGCGACCACCGCCAAGTCCACCAACCACTCAGCCATGGTCTGCATCAGCAGATCCTGGGCTGCCCTGCAGTGGTTGGCGTTCGCCTGGAGGATGCGATGTTCGACCCTATCCATCGATGGACATCGCACCCCCCTCCGCAGCCACCGTCGCAGGAACGACGGTGCTCTTGGCAGCCGCAGCAGGACCGGTCGGCGCCTGCGCTTTGCCCCGCTTAGGGGGAGGATTGCAGTTCCTCCCCCTCATCGTGTGGTCTGCCGGGCAGCCACTGGCGGCACACACCGCGCAGTGCGGCGTGGCGGCCTTGCAGGAGGCGGCTTTGTGGCCCTGCTTGCCGCAGCGGAAGCAAGTGTCCGTCCTGTCCACCGCGGACGGACACAGGGGCCGGGTGTGTCCGATGCCGAGGCACCGGAAACACCGCAGGGGCTGCTCCTCCAGCGCCCGGACTGCACCAGAGCTGAACCCGACCGTGAGCCGTCCCTTGGCAAGGACGGCTTTGGCGGCGGCAATTGGGCACTCGAGGCGTATGGTGCCCATGCCGCCGCGGCCGGGCCTTATGGCCCTGCCTTGGACCGCCGCGATGCCACAGCCCCCTACCGCTGCGACCGCCGCCACCACCTCCTCCTTGGTGACCGAGTCGTCCAAGTCGGCCACCTCTATGGCCGCCGACTTGACCGGTCGGGCCACCTTGGCAGAATCGGCGATCACCTCCGCAAGCTTGGCTGCGAAGAGGTCCGCATGGGCACCCCCCTCCGCCCCCGGGAACTCGAAGATTCGAGCCCCGGCCTGCGTCTTGCGGCAGGTGACGCTGCCGATCCCCAACTGGGCGGGGTCGGCATTGGCACGCGCCCGCACCAAGACGGACGCGTACGTCTCCCCCCGTTCCGCAGCCTCTGCGGTGAGCGTCACCACGACGGCCGCGGTTTTCGGGGGGACCAGGCGAGCCTTACCCCTCCCTTTTCCTTTCGCCGTCCCCTTTCCCTTGCCGGTCGTCTGCGACTGGGTGGGAACGGTGGCGGCGCGGACAGCAGGGACGGCCGTCGCCGACTTCTTCCCTTTGCCCTTCCCCTTTCGGACCACTTCCGTCCACTCGTTGGACGGGGTCGTCGAGGGGAGGAGGAGGGCGTCTTCCGCTTGGGCGGAGGTGGACGGTCCCGGCTCGCAGGGGGTCGCATCCGCCGCAAGCGGCGGCCGGAGGCGCTTCTCCGGCAGGAGCCGGTCCTCGATGCCTGCGATGCAGGCTCTTGTGAAGGCCCTCTCCTCCCGTACTACCTTGCGGATAATTTCCTCAAGGTTGGAGGAGGGGCCCTCTGCCGCTGGGCTCGTCTTGGCCTGTTGTGGCCGGGCCGTGGCTTCAGCCAACTTCTGATGAAGCTGGCTGACCTCCGACTGCAGGCGATCCACCTTCGCCTGCAGTTGCCGCGTCTCTTCGCTGGCCTTTCGTCGCACCAGCTCCGCGACGACACCGCGCATGCTGGCGGCCCTACATTTCAGGGCCTTCTGTATCGTGCCCTTCAGGTTGGAGGACTTAGAGGCGACCTCCACGATCTCCTCCTCGTCCTCCTCCGCCATTCTCTCCAGCTCGGCCAGAGAGTGGTCCGCGTAAACAACGCGAGACGCCCCGTACCCGGACTTGGCCCGGGCGACGTGCGCTCGCTTCTCCTTGGCGGCTACTCGCTCCTCCAGCTCTCGCTGCAGCTGATCCCGCCGAGCCAGATCCAGCTGGCGTTGGGCGTTCGCGAGCCCAACGACATGGGTCTCCGCGGCCACCGTCGGCTTTTTGGCCTTCGGCAACCGCGTCGACCCCGAGGCCGAGGAGCCCTCGGACCCACCGCTGAGGTGGGTTCGCTTTCGCGATCGCGAGTCGTCCGCTTCCGACACACTAATGAGTGACTCGTTGTCGGACGAGTCTTCCGCCGTTCCAAATAGGCTCGCCGCAGAAGGCGCGCGGCTGGCCTCTGACACCGAAGCGTCTGAGGGTTGGCCCTGAGAAGGGCCTTTGGTTTGGCCCTGAGAAGGGCCTTTTTTCTTTTTTAAAAATCGCCCGCAGGCATCCCGCATAGGGCTAGACATGATAAAATATAAAAATTCCAACAGGTTCGTAAACGCACAAGACAAGATAAAATAAAATCGCTACGAATGCACAGTGCACTTTGGCCGTACCCAGTCTGCCACTCCGTTACGGTGGTCAGAGCTGGGCCGTTTCCAGGGGACACGACGAGGACGTAAGCACTGTGGGGTGGTCCCCCAACCTAACCTAACCTAACCTAACCTAACCTAACCTAACCTAACCTAACCTAACCTAACCTAACCTAACCTAACCTAACCTAACCTAACCTAACCTAACCTAACCTAACCTAACCTAACCTTTTTTTTTTTTTTTTTTTTTTGCGGGGGGAAAATCCTCATGGATGTCCGCCGCCCTGGGGTGGGCGGCGGGGTCTGTCAGACTCTTACTGACTAAAAACCACCCCGGTGTTCCTTTCCTGTACCTATTGCCGGGGGTACGGGTATCGCTTGCGCATTCATCCGCGCCCCCGACAGGTATTGGCCCGCCAGATGTTTGTAGGCGGGCCCCGTCACCCTCTGCGGCCGTCACCCAGCGGCCGCAGGTACTCCAACTGAGAGGCGCGCGCGGAACACTACGCCGCCGCCTCGAGGCCTGTTTCTGATCGGGCGACAGACGCCCCTAGTCTGTCGCCCGCAGGCCGCGCCCTATGGTGGCCGGAGGTCGTCCGCCACCCTGCGACGCCCGGTGCGTCTGCTGCGGGCCGGGAGAGAGGTAACAGCTTCTCTCTCCCTTTCCGCCGCCTCCTTTGCCGACATTACGTCCTCACAAAAGGAGGCGACGGCCGTCCAGCCACTCTCGCTCCCGACCATGCATGAAATGACGGCCGGAAGCGAGAGGTCGCCCGCAGCATCGACTGCCGCGACTAAGTCACGGCGCTGCACTGCCCAAGCTGGGCACTCCTCCAACGTGTGCAGCGCCGTGTCCTCGCGGCAGCTGTCACAGTGGTGACATTCGGGCGTCGGCTCCCGGCCTATCCGACACAGGTACTTCCCGAAACACCCATGTCCGGTAAGCACCTGCGTCAGCCGGAAGCTGAGGGCGCCGTGGCGTCTCTCCAGCCACTCCATCATCACGGGTCTTACCGCCGCTATCGCGGCGTGCCCTGCCGTGGGTCGCGCAAGTCGCTGCTCCCATTTCGCCACTAGGACCTGGCGGAGCTCTGCCCTGCGCGCCTCGACTTGTCGAGGCACCAGGCGCTCGCCCCGCCCCACCGCTTCCTCGCGCCATGTATAGAGTGACGCGAGGAGTTCCGCCTCTAGGTCCCAGGGCGGGGATCCGGCTAGGAGGCTCGCCGCCTCGAAGGAGATCGTACGGTATCCCCTTATTACCCTGACGGCCATCGCTCTTTGCGGCCTTCGTAGCAAGGCGATGTTACGGGCCGTCAGGGCATCCGCCCACACTGGCGCGGCGTAAAGCGCCATGGACCGTACGATCCCTGTGTAGAGCCTCCGGCAGGAGGTATTTGGACCCCCCAAGTTGGGCAGCAAGCGCGAGAGCGCTGAAGCGGCGCCCAACAAGCGGGGTGCGAGCCGCTGGAAGTGCGGCCCGAAGCTCCACCGGCTGTCGAGGACGAGTCCTAAGTACTTCATCGTCGACTCGACAGCTATGGAGACCCCTCCTACCACGATGTTTGAACCCGGAGGTGGCTTATTCCTCGGCCCGTGAAAACAGAGGGCCTCGGATTTGTGCAAGGCCACCTCCAGGCCCAACCGCCGGATCCTACCAACGACATGCGCGACCCCGGCCGTCGCCAGTATGGCCGCCTGCCGGTACGTCTTCCCACGTGCTGTCACTAGCGTGTCGTCGGCGTAGCATGTCACGCCGACTCCGTGGAGAAGAGCACCGCGCAGAGCCCAGTCGTAGCCTATGTTCCACAGGGGCGGCCCCAGTACCGACCCCTGCGGAACACCGCACGACATTTCTCGCCGACCCCATCCTTCACGACCCGGGTAAACTACCGCTCTATCCGACAGATAGGCCCCGATAATGCGGCGGAGGTAGCCCGGCACCCCGTGATACCGGAGCGCCTCTCTGATCGTATTCCAGGGCAAGGTGTTGAAAGCGTTGGCGATGTCGAGCGACACCGCCAAGACCACCTCACCCCGGGCGACTGCCTCCTCCGCCAGGACCCTTACGCGCATGATTGCGTCCACTGTGGAGCGCCCCTGACGGAAACCAAACTGGTTGTCCGCCAGGTCCGGCCCCTCGTTGCTCATGTGCCGGACGAGGCGGTCGGCGATAATTCGCTCGAATATCTTACACACCTCGTCCAGCAGCACAATGGGCCGGTAGGCAGACGGTGAGTCTGCGGGGCGCCCCTCCTTCTTTAGCAGGACCAGCTTCCCGGTCTTCCACCGGCGTGGAAGCTGGCCCCGCTCCAGACATGCGCTTAAGAGTCCTTCTAGTCGGGGCCCGAGAGCCCTCAAGGCCAGGACCCATGCACGGCCTGGAATGCCGTCGGGCCCTGGGGCGGTGTTTTTTATGCGAGACACCGCCACTCTCAACTCTACCCGGGTCACTTCGGGCACGTCGTCGTCGTCGTCTTCCGCGTTGGGCACATTCCAAGGCGGAACCATAGCGGGTGGTGTGTGCTCTGGGCGTGAGGGAAACAGAGCGCTCACCACGTCCTCCAATAGCTGTGGCTGAAGACTCCGGGACAGTGGGGGGGCCCACTGGCGCATCTTGCCCCTCACCATACGGTAGGGGCGTCCCCACGGATCTCGGTCCAGAGTCTCCAGCAGCTCTGCGCGGGCCGATGACTTTGCCCGCACGATGGCTAATTGGAGAGCGCTCTTCGCCTCCCTGTAGCTCTGGTATAGTTCCGCCTCGATGGCCACCGCTGACGGAGAGCGGCGGCGTCTTCTTCGGCACCTGGCATACTGGCGTCGCCTCTCAACGCAGGCGATGCGCAAATGCGCAATTTGCTGCGACCACCAGTACACCTGGCGCCTGGATGGTATCGGCCGGACTCGGGGCATCGCAGCGTCGCAGATTTGCGACATGCTCTCCCGGAACCACTCCGCCTCCTCGTCGATGTCGACAGGCCTGTCGGGAGCATCCAACCAGGCCTGCACGATAGAGGCCTCCAGGAGAGCCTCCCTGTCCAGCCGCTTCATTGCCCAACGCGGACCGTCTCCAACGCCCACCGGGGCTGCTTGGGCCGGCCCGACCGAGGTCTGGGTGGAGACACTGAATCTGATATATCTGTGATCAGACAGCGTCTCCACGTCCTCCACTACGTGCCAGCCATGGACACGGCGCGCGAGAGCGGGGCTAGCGAACGTGAGGTCCACTATTGACCCGCCCCGCTGTCGCACGCATGTCTGCACGCAACCCCGGTTCAGCAGGAGCAGGCCCTGCTCGACCGCCCACTCCTCCACTAACTCGCCCCGCACATCAGTTGTCGGGGAACCCCATGCCGCAGACTTGGCGTTGAAGTCCCCCAAGACGAGAACGGGACGAGGACGACTACGACTGACGACCGTGCCCAGATCCGAAATGACCTGCTCGAGGTCGGCGAGAGATAGGCTGGGGGCGAAATACACCCCCGCGACCATAATATTGCCAAAAACTGCCGTGACATATCCCCGCCCCCGGGTGACGGCCTCAAAGAGCGGGGTGTCCACGGCAGACCTCCTTATAAGCGCCACCGAACCCCCAACCAGCAATTCAGTCCTATTATTTCAGCTCATAACTCTAAAAAGCTCTATAAACGATTTATTAAGGTTTTACCGGTGGCACAGTGTTGTATAAAAGCGTTCGACAGTACATTATTGCTCTAAATGCTTAGAGAGCTAAAAATACCTATAAACAAAGAATGTAAACGTTTACTACGCCATTTTATACAACCGTTATAGTCAAGTACTATAGCAAGTATTAATATAACTAGTACATAATAATATTGCTCTATAAAATTGTTAACAGGTGCCTTTATTTATCTGATTAACGTAATAATGGTTCCAAACGAACTGCAATAGTAGTTTCGTTATAGCAGTGAAGAACACTCAACTACAGGGCGATATTGTGATATTGTGAATATTTAGATCGCTGCTATAGTACATGTGCGTTAGTAGTCACAAAGACTTTACAATAGAGTGTTTTTGTGATGTAGTCTAATTTCAGGGCACGCTAATAGGACGTAAGTGTATTATAATAGTTTTTAAATGCATATTATAATTTTATCGCTATGCATATCACACAGACACTATAATAGAGCAGAATTATTTAATAACAACTTTTTTGGTGCCTAGCAATGCGCTTGTTGGTATTATAAATGGGTATCTATCACTATAATGACGCAAAATTGGCACATACATGTAGATAAATGTTTCTATTAAATGACAGCTAAGTCCCAAAAAGGATTCTTGGCTTACTTTTATAACAATATTCAGACATTTTGATACGGAATTAATGCGATGTGCATTCTGCCCTAAAAACCAAAAAAATGGATTTAAAGAATTGGAAAAGATATAAACGCAGTGGAACTTATAGAAGAGAAGTTAATAGACGTTTTGAAAAAGCAACTTCGTCATCATCAAACAATCAAAGCAGTGATAGTAGCCAAAATCAAGTTGGAATCACAATTATGGGAAACGGTTCCGTACAAAATGTGTATTACAAAGATTATAACAATGGATATTTTCCCGCTTGTATTTTTAGCACGGTATAAATTAAGCGAGTGTCTAGAAATGGCTCTCATAGATCAATTTCTGCCTCGCACCTGTCCAAACTTTTCCTTAACAGACTGTGCATGGGACACTCAGAAAGTTTTGCAAAAATAAAAAAAATGTTCTATAGGTAAATATTTTTTTATTAAATATTTTCAGAGTAGGTACTCTCCACTAGCCTCTATACAAAGTTTCGTGCGTCTGAACCAGTTTTCGAAACACTTTTTCCAGTCCGCCGCCGCAGACACATCGTTTACAGCCTGCTCGAACGCTGACAGCGCATCTTTGCTAGCAGCATGAAATCGTCTCGACTAAGAAATTTATCAATATCCATATTGGCGTCCATAAGTTACACTGAAAAAACACAATGTTGACTGCAATTTATATTTATATATGTATTGCTTCTAAAGTTCAGTGATGCTACTAGACACATACATAGGTACTTCAAAGATATATAAAAACTAGGTAGGTACGTAAGACTTGATACAACTACGTTTCTTCCCGAAGAAATAAAAACTGGTTACATGATAAATTCACACTATTCGTCAGTAAACAGTTTATAATTTAGGTTTTTTTCCATTACTTATGGTCTTCAGAAAAATAGTAAAAAAAACGCTGTGTAAATATTATATAAGTATTCAGAAATGCTCACACAGAACCCCAATTTTAGGTTGAATCCACGATGACTGACAGTGAAAACATTATCACAGCAAGTACTATAATGGCTCTTAGAATATCGAAATCACTTTATATGATAAATATTTAAGTAAAAACTCAACAATTCGAGGGGGGCACTTTAAATTCATGGCAAACCTATCCCTAGTTTATCAGTAAACCTGCAGTCGCACATCATTTTCACCGTAATAGACTAATATTATAATAACAAAATAAAATCTCACTCACCTCAGATTGCTTGTATCCTTTTGTAAAATTATTTAAATATTTTTTTTGCACTCTGCACTGTCACGAATGTAAAATAATGAATGGTGAATGAAAAACGTGAGGTAAAGGAAACTAAACTCTTGTATAGTACGAAAAAGTACTATAAAAGGTCCCACAGTAGCCAGTACATCATTATTTTGAGACCTGCATCACTATTACATAGATTTTATTGGACTGTTTCGTTATTAGGAACACTGCATTAAAATTATTTTGTCACTGAACAGAGATGTAAATGCGCCACTTCCGAATAAAAGATACGTTCTTTGGGGTTTTATAGGACCAAGAACAGTTTTTTACAAAACGTTCTATGGTTTTTTATAGTACTAGTTTTTGCTGCTTGGGCCGTTAGTGTCGCACACCCAGTCATCCCTGGGCGGCACAAAATACGGCTCGGCGACGACCGCCACATCGATTGACCACTGCGCCATGCTCTGGAGCAAGAGATCCTGAGCTCTGGCGCAGTGGTTTATGTTACTCTGTAGGAGACATAACTGACCTGGGGCCATTATTGGGTGTCCATTTGTGATGTCTCCTCCCCAGTCCCCGGCGGATCTGCTGCCGCAACCGGTGGGTGAGCCGGTTGCGAGGAACCGGTTGCCTCTATTGGTACCCCAACATCCTGAGAAGCCGACGGATGAATCAGCTGGTTCTTGGTCCCGTACTTCCTCTTTGTGGGCCTGGCGCAGGCCTTAGTCCCGGTCCGGTGATCGGCTGGCTTGCCGGATGCCGCACAGAGTACGCAGTGCGGCGCGGCTGTGCATGAGCCAGCTTTATGACCGGGCTGACCGCAGCGGAAGCACAGTTGGCTGCGGTCGACCCCCGCGGTGCACCGTACACCCACGTGCCCCGGCTCGAGACAACGATAGCACCGCAAGGGCTTGGGCGTCAGGAGCGTCACCTGCGCCGAGACCCATCCTACCAGCAGTCTCCTGCCCTCCTTCAGTTTGTTGGCCGCCGCTACGGGACAGCTTACTAAGACTGTCCCGAGGCCAGAGACACTCCTGCGGATTGTGCCCGCCTTTACTTGTTCTGGCGGGCAGTTGCCGGTTTTCGAGATGGCGGCGGCGACCTCCTCCCTGGTGACTGAGTCGTCCAGGCCCGAGATTCTCAAATCTGCACACTTAGTGGGCCTGGACACTCTGACGTCGTCATTTCCGAGAGACGCCTTTAGCTTTTCAGCAAGGGCGTCCGCCTTGGGGGCACTTGTAGCCCCCGAGATTTCCAGCAGTCGGGCTCCGGTAGCCGTAGGCTTGCACCGGAGGCCCGTTATGCCGAGATCACTCAATGTGATTTCGGCTTTCGCCTTTGAGAGGATCCCGGCATATGTGAGGCCCCGCTCCTCCGCACCTGGCTGCAGTGTCAAAACCACAGCTGTTGATCGAGGGGCACGGAGCCTCGCAGCCTGTGCTTGGGCCACCCTCTTCTCCTTCTGGGCCTGTTGCTTGGCCTTGCGGTGCGCCTTATTGTTCTTTTCTTTGGCGCCCGCAACCGTCCATTCCGCCTCCCTTTGTGAAGAGGCGGGTTCAGGGTCGCGCTGACCCGAAGATTGCGCTGGCGGCGCCGCAGAGACAGCCGCTACACCCGACTTGTTCTTTTTTTTGTTTTTCTTCTTCTTATTGTTCCTTCTCCCATTCGCCCCGTCTTGAGCCAAGGCAACTGGGGTTGTCTCCTCCGTTATAGCAGTCACAGCAGCAGCCGTTTGTGCCTGTTGTTCGGCACGGGGCGCTGCGGCTTTGGCCGCATAGGATGCCGCCGGTACGCTACGTTGGTCTGCAGCTAGAGGAGGGCGTAAAATCCTCCCCTCCAACACCGAGAATCGGGCGTTGAGACTCGCCAACTCCTGACGGACAAGGCGAGCCAACTCCGACTCTGGTGGCGGCCGCTGCTGTGTGGGCTGCTGCTGTGGCTGTGGCTGCTGCTGCGGCTGCGGCAGGCCCAACTCCTTCCGGAGGTGCTCACGGCGGAAGGACGCTATCTCCGTCTTGAGTTCGTCATACTCCTTGCGGAGTTCCGCCATTTGGGCCGCTAGCTTGGCATTTTGTGCCCTTAATAAGGCCGCCTCTTCGCCAGTGGTGCGGCTGAGTAGCACCTCGGCACTCTCCAGTATCGAGGCCGCAGCCTCTTTGAGTGCCTTCTGGCTCACGCCACTGAGGCCCTTAGACACTCTCTGGACCCTCTTGATGGCAGCCACAGCGTCAACCATTCTTTTGTTGAGGTCGGAGGCAGGTAGATCTTCCGCCTCGACGACTATGACGGAGGCAGCAGAGGACGACTCCGACAGGCGGGTGACCCTCCCTTCCGTCACCCTTTCCGTCAGAGCCGCAATCTGCCGCTCATCCTCTGCCTGTTTGTCGGCGTCGGCTGCAGCCTTCTTGGCAGCCGCAACCTCGCGCCTGGATAAGCCGATGCCAACGTACTTGCCCGTCGACACCGACCTACCTCTCCCGCCTTTTTTGGCACCGACCTTCGCAGCCGGCACCGAAGTGTCACTCAGGGCCGAATCCGACCCCGAGTCCGCATCACTTCGAGGGCGCTTGTGCGGGCGCATCGAGTTTGCACTCGCAGCGCTCACAACGGTCATCAGACTCGACACAGACTCCGAGTCCGAGAGCACACCCTCAATCCTCTCTACAAGTACCCGAGGCACTTTCTCTCCTACAACGTCGTTTGTTTTTGTGTTTATATTATTTAAATCCATATAGTTCCCACGAGTATGGAAGCAATTATTGGGGTCCTTCGCGGGCAGTGGCTCCATACCCTTAAACGTAGCCCTATATACTGTTGGGGGCGGGAGGTACCAACAGGTGAGAGCGCTAACGACCGTACTCCCAACGGCCATTCATCCCCTCGCCGCGCTCTCGAAACTTGGGATTGGGTGGTTTTTTATCTTAGAGGTGTCCTTCCTCTGGGCCAGGCGGTTAAGCCAAGCCCCCGGCGGCGGCATTAAACATGCCTCCGTCCGCTGTCCGGCCAACCCGACTCAGCGGACCCGCCGAAAGGTTTGTTCCTCGATGAACGAGGAGACAAACGAACGCCGCTTCGGTGCGCCTGCACCTCAGCGGCGGTGGCCGCGTCCTTGCCTGGTCGACTAGCGTCGACGGAGCAGGAGCGACCCCTCCCTGTGTCCCTCTTGGTAATGCCCCTCACCTGAACCTCAAGGCGAGATCCAGGATCGGGACACGCAAGCCCCACCACGACGACAACGTGGGGATCACTTCGGTGGGGAACCTAACCTAACCTAACCTAACCTAACCTTTTTTTTTTTTTTTTTTTTTGTTTGCGCTGGGAAAAAATGCATTACGCATACCCTCCCATCGGGGGATGGGGGGCTATGTGGGACTCCCCGGGCGGACCCGGTATACCCACTAAAACAACCCAGCGACACTCCCGCTTCGTCAGAGTGGCGGGGGACTGGGAAACTGGCAAAGCCTTGACATCCAGTCCTCCGCCGACGATGGCCCTCCAAGGCGGACCCCTCACGCCCCCCCCGTGGGGAGGGGGAAGGGCCCGGGAGTGACAGACGAAGGTGGTGATGGGTGCAATGCGGGCGGAGGCACCCCCGTGCCTGTCGCCCGCCCATCGCCACCATGAGGAGGGAGAGGACGGCGCCTTCTCCGACCCCTTCGTCTGCGGAGCGGCGCAGCGAGAGGGTCATCCTCCCGCGCGCGCTCCGCCTCCTCCTTTTGCGAGATGACGTCCTCGCAAAAGGAGGCTACCGCTGACCAGGACTCCTCGCTCTCCAGCATGGCGTTGATCACGCTGGGGAGCGAGAGGTCCTGTCCGACCACTGCGGTCAGACCGCGGCGCAGCTCGGACCACGCTGGGCACACCTCCAGCGTGTGCTGTGCCGTGTCCTCCGCCGCGCCGCAGTCGTGGCAGGCCGGGGTCTCCTCCCTTCCAATCCGGTGCAGGTGCGTTCCGAAACAGCCGTGGCCGGACAACACCTGCACCAGGCGGAACGAGAGGAAACCGTGGGACCGCTCGAGCCAGCCCTGCAGGACCGGACCGAGCGCGTCCAACGTGCGGCGGCCGAAGGCGGCGGTGGCGAGGTCCTCCGTCCAGTGGAGGACGATGGCGTCCCTCGCCTCCCGCCGCACGGCCTCCCGCCGCACGGCCTCCCGCTCTTCGGCGACGGGGCGCTCCCCGAGCGCCCTCCGCTGCGCAGTCCACTCATAGACTCTGGCCAGCACCCAAGCCTCCAACTCCCAAGGAGGGGTGCCGGCCAGGGCGCACGCCGCCGAAAAGCCCACCGAGCGGTAGGCCCTCGCCACCCGCAGTGCAATGGCCCTTTGGGGCTTGCGGAGGGCGGTCGCATTCTCCCTCCTGTGGAGGGAGTCCGCCCAGATGGGGGCCCCATATAGGGCCATGCTTTTCAGGATGCCGGCATAGAGGCGCCGGCACTTCTCCTTGGGCCCCCCCAGGTTCGGGAGGAGCCACGAGAGGGCGTCAGCAGCTTTCAACAGGCGCGTCGACAGCCCGCTGAAATGCGGGCCGAAGCGCCACCTGTCGTCCAGCACCAGACCCAGATACTTCATCTGGGGCTGGACCGCTATCCTGACGCCCTCCACGACAATGTGGGCGTCTGGCGGGCAGCGCTGCCGAGGCCCGCGAAAGAACACGGCCTCGGTCTTGTGCAGCGCCACCTTCAATCCCAGCCGGCGGATCCTCTCTGCGACCAAGGATCCGCCAGCCGAGGCCAGACAGGCCGCCTCCGCAAAGCTCCTCCCCCGGGCAGTGAGGAGAGTGTCATCCGCGTAGCAGATGACACTCGTACCCTCAAGGAGGGCCCCCCTCAGGAGCCAGTCGAATCCGATGTTCCACAGGGGTGGCCCCAGCACTGACCCCTGCGGAACACCGGACTCTGCGCCGTACCGCCTCACCGTGGCCGTCCTGTCCACGAGGAGGACCTCTCGGCCCTCCAAGTAGCTGGCCAGGAGGTTCTGGAGGTATTGGGGCACTCCGTGATACCGGAGCGCCTCCAATATCGTCGAGTGGGGGACGGAGTTGAAGGCATTTGCAATGTCGAACGACACCGCCAGCACTCCGTCCCCCGCCTCCACCGCCTCCTTCACCTGGCCTTTGAGCAGGGCCAGCGCGTCGATCGTCGAACGCCCTCGGCGAAAGCCGAATTGGGCGTCCGACAGATCCGGCCCCACTCCCCGCAAAAGGCCAGCGAGCCGGGACGCGACGATCCCCTCGAACATCTTACCGACCTCATCGAGCAGGACGATGGGCCGGTATGCCGATGGGGAGTCCACCGGGCGTCCCTCCTTTCGGAGGAGGCACAGCTGCCCCTCCTTCCATAGTTTCGGGAACCTCCCAGCCGTAAAGCACGCGCTGAAGAGGTCCCGAAACCTGTCCTCCATTTGGGAGGCGGCGATCGCCACCACCCGTGCCGGGACGCCGTCTGGTCCGGGGGCCGTCTTCTTCGCGCGGAGGCTGAGGACCCCCTCGCGGAATTCCGACGCCGTCACCGGAGGAACCTCCTCCTCCGGTGGAGCCGCCCCTTGCGGGGGAGCCATCGTTGGTGGGGCGAAGTCGGTCCTGCGCGGAAACAGGGACCGGACCACCCCATCCAGCAACGCTGGCTCGAGGGTCTCCGTCAGGGGGGGACCATAGGGGCGGAGTTGGTTCCGCGCCGCCTTGTACGGTCTCCCATACGGGTCCCTGTCGAGACCCTCCAGCATCTCGGCCCTCGCCGAGTCTTCTGCAGCACCCATCGCCGCCTTGAGGACCGTCTTCGCCTCTCGGTAAGAGGCGTAAAGGCGGTCCTCTTCCGCGGGGACGCGGTTTCGGGCGCTGCGGCGTCGGCTCCGCGTGTAGGCCCTTCTGGCCGCCACGCAGGCGCTCCGGAGACCCGACAGCTCCTCCGTCCACCAAAAGACGGCACGACGGGGAGGCGGGCGGCGTGACCGAGGCATGCTGGAGTCGCACACCTCGGTCAGGGACCCCCTGAGCCGGACCGCTGCGGCGTCCACGTCCAGGACCTCGACAGGGGGCGATAGCCAGTCCTGGAGGAAGGCCGCCTCCTCGGCTGCCTCCCGGTCCAGGCGGGTGAGTGCCCACCGCGGGAAGGGAGATTGCCCGGCGCGGGCCGTCCCCCCCCCCTGGGAACCTAACCTAACCTTTTTTTTTTTTTTTTTTTTTTTTTTTTTGTTTGCGCTGGGAAAAAATGCATTACGCATACCCTCCCATCGGGGGATGGGGGGCTATGTGGGACTCCCCGGGCTGACCCGGTATACCCACTAAAATAACCCAGCGATACTCCCGCTTCGTCCTAGTGGCGGGGGACTGGGAAACCGGCAAAGCCTTGACGTCCAGTCCTCCGCCGACGATTGCCCTCCAGGGCGGACCCCTCACGCCCCCCCCGTGGGGAGGGGGAGGGGCCCGGGAGTGACAGACGAAGGTGGTGATGGGTGCAATGCGGGCGAAGGCACCCCCGTGCCTGTCGCCCGCCCATCGCCACCATGAGGAAGGAGAGGACTGCGCCTTCTCCGACCCCTTCGTCTGCGGAGCGGCGCAGCGAGAGGGTCATCCTCCCGCGCGCGCTCCGCCTCCTCCTTTTGCGAGATTACGTCCTCGCAAAAGGAGGCTACTGCTGCTGCCCAGGCCCCCTCGCTCTCCAGCATGGCGTTGGTCACGCTGGGGAGCGAGAGGTCCTGTCCGATTACCGGACCAGGGCGGTTTGGGGAGAAGTTGACCCCCACCAGGGCCAACTCTCCCCACGCGGCGGCCACGTATCCCGGTCCCCTCTCTAAGAACGAGAGGGGAGGGGAGTCCGTGGAAGACCGCGACACCAGGATGCGATGTTCGACCCTGCCCATCAGTCGGACATCGCACCCCCCTCCGCAGCCACCGTCGCCGGAGCGACGGTGCTTTTTGCAGCAGCAGCAGGACCGCTCGGCGCCTGTGCTTTGCCCCGCGTAGGGGGAGGATTGCAATTCCTCCCCTTCATCATGTGGCCTGCCGGGCAGCCACTGGCGGCACACACCGCGCAGTGCGGCGTGGCGGCCTCGCAGGAGGCGGCCTTGTGGCCCTCCTTGCCGCACCGGAAGCACGTGTCCGTCCTGTCCACCGCGGACGGACACAGGGGCCGGGTGTGTCCGATGCCGAGGCACCGGAAACACCGCAGGGGCTGCTCCTCGAGCGCCCGGACCGCACCCGAGCTGTATCCGACGGTAAGCCGTCCCTTGGCAAGGACGGCTTTAGCAGCGGCGATTGGGCACTCTAGGCGGATGGTGCCCATGCCGCCGCGGCCGGGCCTTATGGCCCTGGCTTGGACCGCCGCGATGCCACAGCCCCCTACAGCTGCGACCGCCGCCACCACCTCCTCCTTGGTGACCGAGTCGTCCAAGTCAGCGACCTCTATGGCCGCTGACTTGACCGGTCGGGCCACCTTGGCTGAATCGGCGATCACCTCCTTCAGCTTGGCGGCAAAGAGGTCCGCATGGGCACTCCCCTCCTTCCCCGGGAACTCGAAGATGCGGGCCCCGGCCTGCGTCTTGCGGCAAGTGACGCTGCCGATCCCCAGTTGGGTGGGATCGGCATTCGCACGCGCCCGCACCAGGACGGACATGTAGGTCTCCCCTCGGTCCGCAGCCTCCGCGGTGAGAGTCACCACGACGGCCGCGGTTTTCGGGGGGACCAGCCGCCTCTTTCCCCTCCCTTTCGCCGTCGCCTTTCCCTTGGCGGTCGTCTGCTGCGACTGGCTGGGAGCGGTGGGGGCGCGGACGGCGGGGACGGCCGTCGCCGACTTCTTGGCCTTCCCCTTACGGACCACCTCCGTCCACTCGTTGGACGGGGTCGTCGAGGGGAGGAGGAGGGCGTCTTCCGCCTGGGCGGAGGTGGACGGTCCCGGCTCGCAATGCGTCGCATCAGCCGCAAGCGGCGGCCGGTGGCGCTTCTCCGGCAGGAGCCGGTCCTCGATGCCTGCAATGCAGGCTCTTGTGAAGGCCCTCTCCTCCCGCACCACCTTGCGGATGATGTCCTCAAGGTTGGAGGGAGGGCCCTCTGCTGCAGGGCTCGTCCCGGCCTGTTGTGGCCGGGCCGTGACCTCAGCCAGCTTCTGATGAAGCTGGCTGACCTCCGACTGCAGGCGATCCACCCTCGCCTGCAGTTGCCGCGTCTCGTCGCTGGTCGTGCGCTGCACCAGCTCCGCGACGACACCGCGCAAGCTCGCGGCTCTACATTTTAGGGCCTTCTGAAAAGTGCCCTTCAGGTTGGAGGACTTAGAGGCGACCTCCACGATCTCCTCTTCGTCCTCCTCCGCCATCCTCTGCAGCTCTGCTACAGACCGGTCCGCATATACAACGCGGGACGCGCCGTACCCGGACTTGGCCCGGGCGACGTGCGCCCGCTTTTCCGCGGCGGCGACCCGCTCCTCCAGCTCCTGCTGCAGCTGAGCCCGCCGAGCCAGGTCCAGCTGGCGCTGGGCGTTGGCGAGCCCAACGACATGGGCCTCCGCGGCCACCGTCGGCCTTCCAGCCTTCGGCAACCGCGTCGACCCCGAGCCCGAGGAGCCCTCGGACCCACCACTCCGGTGGATGCGCTTCCGCGATCGCTCGATGGAGTCGTCCGCGTCTGACACTGTCAGTAGCGAGTCGTCTGACAACGACTCGTCCGCCGTTGCGAAGAAGCTGGCCGCAGAAGTCGCGCGGCCAGCCTCTGACGCCGAAGCGTCGGATTGGCCCTGAGAAGGGCCTTTTGGTTGGCCCTGAGAAGGGCCTTTTGGTTGGCCCTGAGAAGGGCCTTTTGGTTGGCCCTGAGAAGGGCCTTTTGGTTGCTTAGAAAAGCGCCCGCAGGCATCCCGCATAGGGCTAGACATAATAAAAATTGAGACAGTTCGCAAACTCGACAAGGCAAAGAGAGGATAAAATAAGCTGCGAATGCACAGTGCACTTTGGCCGTACCCAGTCTGCCACTCCGTTACGGTGGTCAGAGCTGGGCCGTTTCCAGGGGACACGACGAGGACGTAAGCACTGTGGGGTGGTCCCCCAACCTAACCTAACCTAACCTAACCTAACCTAACCTTTTTTTTTTTTTTTTTTTTTTTTTTTTTTTGTTTTCGCTGGGAAAAAATGCATTACGCATACCCTCCCATCGGGGGATGGGGGGCTATGTGGGACTCCCCGGGCGGACCCGGTATACCCACTAAAACAACCCAGCGACACTCCCGCTTCGTCAGAGTGGCGGGGGACTGGGAAACCGGCAAAGCCTTGACATCCAGTCCTCCGCCGACGATGGCCCTCCAAGGCGGACCCCTCACGCCCCCCCCGTGGGGAGGGGGAAGGGCCCGGGAGTGACAGACGAAGGTGGTGATGGGTGCAATGCGGGCGGAGGCACCCCCGTGCCTGTCGCCCGCCCATCGCCACCATGAGGAGGGAGAGGACGGCGCCTTCTCCGACCCCTTCGTCTGCGGAGCGGCGCAGCGAGAGGGTCATCCTCCCGCGCGCGCTCCGCCTCCTCCTTTTGCGAGATCACGTCCTCGCAAAAGGAGGCTACCGCTGACCAGGCCCCCTCGCTCTCCAGCATGGCGTTGATCACGCTGGGGAGCGAGAGGTCCTGTCCGACCGCCGCGGTCAGGCCGCGGCGCAGCTCGGACCACGCTGGGCACACCTCGAGCGTGTGCTGTGCCGTGTCCTCCGCTGCGCCGCAGTCATGGCAGGCCGGGGTCTCCTCCCTCCCGATCCGGTGCAGGTGCGTTCCGAAACAGCCGTGGCCGGACAGCACCTGCACCAGGCGGAACGAGAGGAAACCGTGGGACCGCTCGAGCCAGCCCTGCAGGACCGGACCGAGCGCGTCCAGCGTGCGGCGGCCGAAGGTGGCGGTGGCGAGGTCCTCCGTCCAGTGGAGGACGATGGCGTCCCTCGCCTCCCGCCGCACCGCCTCTCGTTCTTCGGCGACGGGGCGCTCCCCGAGCGCCCTCCGCTCCGCAGTCCACTCGTAGACTTTGGCCAGCACCCAAGCCTCCAACTCCCAAGGAGGGGTGCCGGCCAGAGCGCACGCCGCCGAAAAGCCTACGGAGCGGTAGGCCCTCGCCACCCGCAGTGCAATGGCCCTTTGGGGCTTGCGGAGGGCGGTCGCATTCTCCCTCCTGTGGAGGGAGTCCGCCCAGATGGGGGCCCCGTACAGGGCCATGCTCTTCAGGATGCCGGCATAGAGGCGCCGGCACTTCTCCTTGGGCCCCCCCAGGTTCGGGAGGAGCCACGAGAGGGCGTCAGCAGCTTTCAACAGGCGCGTCGACAGCCCGCTGAAATGCGGGCCGAAGCGCCACCTGTCGTCCAGCACCAGACCCAGATACTTCATCTGGGGCTGGACCGCTATCCTGACGCCCTCTACGACGATGTGGGCGTCTGGAGGGCAGCGCTGCCGAGGCCCGCGAAAGAACACGGCCTCGGTCTTGTGCAGCGCCACCTTCAATCCCAGGCGGCGGATCCTCTCTGCGACCAAGGATCCGCCAGCCGAGGCCAGACAGGCCGCCTCCGCAAAGCTCCTCCCCCGGGCCGTGAGGAGAGTGTCATCCGCGTAGCAGATGACACTCGTACCCTCCAGGAGGGCCCCCCTCAGGAGCCAGTCGAACCCGATGTTCCACAGGGGGGGCCCCAGCACTGACCCCTGCGGAACACCGGACTCTGCGCCGTACCGCCTCACCGTGGCCGTCCTGTCCACGAGGAGGACCTCTCGGCCCTCCAAGTAGCTGGCTAGGAGGTTCCTTAGGTATTGGGGCACTCCGTGATACCGGAGCGCCTCCAATATCGTCGAGTGGGGGACGGAGTTGAAGGCATTTGCAATGTCGAACGACACCGCCAGCACTCCGTCCCCCGCCTCCACCGCCTCCTTCACCTGGCCTTTGAGCAGGGCCAGCGCGTCGATCGTCGAACGCCCTCGGCGGAAGCCGAATTGGGCGTCCGACAGGTCCGGCCCCACTCCCCGCAAAAGACCAGCGAGCCGGGACGCGACGATCCCCTCGAACATCTTACCGACCTCATCGAGCAGGACGATGGGCCGGTATGCCGATGGGGAGTCCACCGGGCGTCCCTCCTTTCGGAGGAGGCAGAGCTGCCCCTCCTTCCACAGTTTCGGGAACCTCCCAGCCGTAAAGCACGCGCTGAAGAGGTCCCGAAACCTTTCCTCCATTTGGGAGGCGGCGATCGCCACCACCCGTGCCGGGACGCCGTCTGGTCCGGGGGCCGTCTTCTTGGCGCGGAGGCTGAGGACCCCCTCGCGAAATTCCGACGCCGTCACCGGGGGTACCTCCTCCTCCGGTGGAGCCGCCCCTTGCGGGGGAGCCATCGTTGGTGGGGCGAAGTCGGTCCTGCGCGGAAACAGGGACCGGACCACCCCATCCAGCAACGCTGGCTCGAGGGTCTCCGTCAGGGGGGGACCATAGGGGCGGAGCTGGTTCCGCGCCGCCTTGTATGGTCTCCCGTAAGGGTCCCTGTCGAGACCCTCCAGCATCTCGGCCCTCGCCGAGTCTTCTGCAGCGCCCATCGCCGCCTTGAGGACCGTCTTCGCCTCCCGGTAAGAAGCGTAAAGGCGGTCCTCTTCCGCGGGAATACGGTTTCGGGCGCTGCGGCGTCGGCTCCGCGTGTAGGCCCTTCTGGCCGCCACGCAGGCGCTCCGAAGACCCGACAGCTCCTCCGTCCACCAATAGACGGCACGACGGGGAGGCGGGCGGCGAGACCGAGGCATGCTGGAGTCGCACACCTCGGTCAAGGACCCCCTGAGTCGGACCGCTGCGGCGTCCACGTCCAGGACCTCGACAGGGGGCGACAGCCAGTCCTGGAGGAAGGCCGCCTCCTCGGCTGCCTCCCGGTCCAGGCGGGTGAGTGCCCACCGCGGGAAGGGAGATTGCCCGGCGCGGGCCGTCCCCCCTCCCTGGGTGGAGATGTCGAACCGCACATATCGGTGGTCCGACAACGTCTCCACCATCTCCACCCGCCAGTTGACGACGCGGGCGGCTAGCGCGGGGGTGGCAAACGAGACGTCCACCACCGACCCGCCGTGTTGCCGCACACACGTGTGGACCGCCCCCCTGTTGAGGAGGGACACACCGCAAGAGGCCGCCCAGAACTCGACGGCGCGTCCCCGGACGTTGCAACCCGCGGCCGGGTTGCCCCAGGCCGCCGACTTGGCGTTCAGGTCGCCCAGCACCACGACCTGGCGTGGCGCCGCCCTCCCTACGACTGCGGTGAGGACCTCGAGGAAGTCCTCAAAGTCCGAGAGAGGGCGGTTTGGGGAGAAGTAGACCCCTACCAGGGCCATGTCTCCCCACGCGGCGGCCACGTATCCCGGTCCCCTCTCTAAGAGCGAGAGGGGAGGGGAGTCCGTGGAAGACCGCGACACCAACGCCACCAAGCCGTCCCGGTCGCCCAGCCAACGGCCGGGGACCGAGTAAGGCTCGGCGACCACCGCCAAGTCCACCAACCACTCAGCCATGGTCTGCATCAGCAGATCCTGGGCTGCCCTGCAGTGGTTGGCGTTCGCCTGGAGGATGCGATGTTCGACCCTATCCATCGATGGACATCGCACCCCCCTCCGCAGCCACCGTCGCAGGAACGACGGTGCTCTTGGCAGCCGCAGCAGGACCGGTCGGCGCCTGCGCTTTGCCCCGCTTAAGGGGAGGATTGCAGTTCCTCCCCTTCATTATGTGGCCTGCCGGGCAGCCACTGGCGGCACACACCGCGCAGTGCGGCGTGGCGGCCTCGCAGGAGGCGGCTTTGTGGCCGTCCTTGCCGCAGCGGAAGCAAGTGTCCGTCCTGTCCACCGCGGACGGACACAGGGGCCGGGTGTGTCCGATGCCGAGGCACCGGAAACACCGCAGAGGCTGCTCCTCGAGCGCCCGGACTGCGCCCGAGCTGAACCCGACCGTGATCCGTCCTTTGGCAAGGACGGCTTTGGCGGCGGCGATTGGGCACTCGAGGCGTATGGTGCCCATGCCGCCGCGGCCGGGCCTTATGGCCCTGCCTTGGACCGCCGCGATGCCGCAGCCCCCTACCGCTGCGACCGCCGCCACCACCTCCTCCTTGGTGACGGAGTCGTCCAAGTCGGCCACCTCTATGGCCGCCGACTTGACCGGCCGGGCCACCTTGGCCGAATCGGCGATCGCCTCCTGCAGCTTGGCTGCGAAGAGGTCGGCATGGGCACTCCCCTCCGCCCCCGGGAACTCGAAGATTCGAGCCCCGGCCTGCGTCTTGCGGCAGGTGACGCTGCCGATCCCCAATTGGGCGGGGTCGGCATTGGCACGCGCCCGCACCAAGACGGACGCGTACGTCTCTCCCCGTTCCGCAGCCTCTGCGGTGAGCGTCACCACGACGGCTGCGGTTTTCGGGGGGACCAGGCGAGCCTTACCCCTCCCTTTTCCTTTCCCCGTCCCCTTTCCCTTGCCAGCCGTCTGCGACTGGCTGGGAACGGTGGCGGCGCGGACGGCAGGGACGGCCGTCGCCGACTTCTTTCCCTTCCCCTTCCCCTTTCGGACCACTTCCGTCCACGCGTTGGACGGGGTCGTCGAGGGGAGGAGGAGGGCGTCTTCCACCTGGGCGGAGGTGGACGGCTCCGGCTCGCGCTGCGTCACATCCGCCGCAAGCGGCGGCCGGAGGCGCTTCTCCGGCAGGAGCCGGTCCTCTATTCCTGCAATGCAGGCTCTCGTGAAGGCCCTCTCCTCCCGTACTACCTTGCGGATAATTTCCTCAAGGTTGGAGGAGGGGCCCTCTGCCGCAGGGCTCGTCTTAACCTGTTGTGGCCGGGCCGTGGCTTCCGCCAGCTTCTGATGAAGCTGGCTGACCTCCGACTGCAGGCGATCCACCTTCGCCTGCAGTTGCCGCGTTTCGTCGGAGGCCTTGCGCTGGACCAGCTCCGCAACGACACCGCGCATGCTTGCGGCCCGGCACTTCAGGGCCTTTTGCAAGGTCCCCTTTAAGTTAGAGGACTTAGAGGCGACCTCGCAAATCTCCTCCATGTCCTCCTCCGCCATCCTCTCCAGCTCGGCCAGAGAGTGGTCCGCATATAAAACGCGGGACGCCCCGTAGCCGGACTTGGCCCGGGCGACGTGCGCCCGCTTTTCTGTAGCAGCGACTCGCTCCTCCAGCTCCCGCTGTAGCTGATCCCGCCGGGCCAGGTCCAGCTGGCGTTGGGCGTTCGCGAGCCCAACGACATGGGTCTCCGCGGCCACCGTCGGCTTTTTAGCCTTCGGCACCCGCGTCGACCCCGAGGCCGAGGAGCCCTCGGACCCACCACTGAGGTGGGTTCGCTTTCGCGATCGGGAGTCGTCCAAGTCCGACACACTGACAAGTGAGTCGTTGTCGGACGAGTCCTCCGCCGTGCCAAATAGGCTCGCCGCAGAAGGCGCGCGGCTAACCTCTGACGCCGAAGCGTCTGAGGGTTGGCCCTGAGAAGGGCCTTTGGTTTGGCCCTGAGAAGGGCCTTTTTTCTTTAAAAATCGCCCGCAGGCATCCCGCATAGGGCTCGGCATTTTCCAGCAGATCGAATACGCACAAGGCAGTAGAATAAAATAAAATCGCAACGATGCACAGTGCACTTTGGCCGTACCCAGTCTGCCACTCCGTTACGGTGGTCAGAGCTGGGCCGTTTCCAGGGGACACGACGAGGACGTAAGCACTGTGGGGTGGTCCCCCAACCTAACCTTTTTTTTTTTTTTTTTTTTTTTTTTGTTTGCGCTGGGAAAAAATGCGTTACGCATACCCTCCCATCGGGGGATGGGGGGCTATGTGGGACTCCCCGGGCTGACCCGGTATACCCACTAAAATAACCCAGCGACACTCCCGCTTCGTCAGAGTGGCGGGGGACTGGGAAACCGGCAAAGCCTTGACATCCAGTCCTCCGCCGACGATGGCCCTCCAAGGCGGGCCCCTCACGCCCCCCCCGTGGGGAGGGGGGGGAAGGGCCCGGGAGTGACAGACGAAGGTGGTGATGGGTGCAATGCGGGCGAAGGCACCCCCGTGCCTGTCGCCCGCCCATCGCCACCATGAGGAGGGAGAGGACGGCGCCTTCTCCGACCCCTTCGTCTGCGGAGCGGCGCAGCGAGAGGGTCATCCTCCCGCGCGCGCTCCGCCTCCTCCTTTTGCGAGATTACGTCCTCGCAAAAGGAGGCTACCGCTGACCAGGACTCCTCGCTCTCCAGCATGGCGTTGATCACGCTGGGGAGCGAGAGGTCCTGTCCGACCACCGCGGTCAGACCGCGGCGCAGCTCGGACCACGCTGGGCACACCTCGAGCGTGTGCTGTGCCGTGTCCTCCGCCGCGCCGCAGTCGTGGCAGGCCGGGGTCTCCTCCCGCCCGATCCGGTGCAGGTGCGTTCCGAAGCATCCGTGGCCGGACAACACCTGCACCAGACGGAACGAGAGGAAACCGTGGGACCGCTCGAGCCAGCCCTGCAGGACCGGACCGAGCGCGTCCAACGTACGGCGGCCAAAGGCGGCGGTGGCGAGGTCCTCCGTCCAGTGGAGGACGATGGCGTCCCTCGCCTCCCGCCGCACGGCCTCCCGCTCTTCGGCGACGGGGCGCTCCCCGAGCGCCCTCCGCTGCGCAGTCCACTCATAGACTCTGGCCAGCACCCAAGCCTCCAACTCCCAAGGAGGGGTGCCGGCCAGGGCGCACGCCGCCGAAAAGCCCACGGAGCGGTAGGCCCTCGCCACCCGCAGTGCAATGGCCCTTTGGGGCTTGCGGATGGCGGTCGCGTTCTCCCTCCGGTGCAGGGAGTCCGCCCAGATGGGGGCCCCATACAGGGCCATGCTCCTGAGGATGCCGGCATAGAGGCGCCGGCATTTCTCCTTGGGCCCCCCCAGGTTCGGGAGGAGCCACGAGAGGGCGTCAGCAGCTTTCAACAGGCGCGTCGACAGCCCGCTGAAGTGCGGGCCGAAGCGCCACCTGTCGTCCAGCACCAGACCCAGATACTTCATCTGGGGCTGGACCTCTACCCTGACGCCCTCTACGACGATGTGGGCGTCTGGAGGGCAGCGCTGCCGAGGCCCGCGAAAGAACACGGCCTCGGTCTTGTGCAGCGCCACCTTCAATCCCAGGCGGCGGATCCTCTCTGCGACCAAGGATCCGCCAGCCGAGGCCAGACAGGCCGCCTCCCCAAAGCTCCTCCCCCGGGCAGTGAGGAGAGTGTCATCCGCGTAGCAGATGACACTCGTACCCTCAAGGAGGGCCCCCCTCAGGAGCCAGTCGAACCCGATGTTCCACAGGGGGGGCCCCAGCACTGACCCCTGCGGAACACCGGACTCTGCGCCGTACCGCCTCACCGTGGCCGTCTTGTCCACAAGGAGGACCTCTCGGCCCTCCAAGTAGCTGGCCAGGAGGTTTCGCAGGTATTGGGGCACCCCGTGATACCGGAGCGCCTCCAATATCGTCGAGTGGGGGACGGAGTTGAAGGCATTTGCAATGTCGAACGACACCGCCAGCACTCCGTCCCCCGCCTCCACCGCCTCCTTCACCTGGCCTTTGAGCAGGGCCAGCGCGTCGATCGTCGAACGCCCTCGACGGAAGCCGAATTGGGCGTCCGACAGATCCGGCCCCACCCCCCGCAAAAGGCCATTGAGCCGGGACGCGACGATCCCCTCGAACAGTTTACCGACCTCATCGAGCAGGACGATGGGCCGGTATGCCGATGGGGAGTCCACCGGGCGTCCCTCCTTTCGAAGGAGGCAGAGCTGCCCCTCCTTCCAGATCTTCGGGAACCTCCCAGCCGTAAAGCACGCGCTGAAGAGGTCCCGAAACCTGTCCTCCATTTGGGAGGCGGCGATCGCCACCACCCGTGCCGGGACGCCGTCTGGTCCGGGGGCCGTCTTCTTAGCGCGGAGGCTGAGGACTCCTTCGCGGAATTCCGACGCAGTCACCGGAGGGACCTCCTCCTCCGGTGGAGCCGCCCCTTGCGGGGGAGCCATCGTTGGTGGGGCGAAGTCGGTCCTGCGCGGAAACAGGGACCGGACCACCCCATCCAGCAACGCTGGCTCGAGGGTCTCCGTCAGGGGGGGACCGTAGGGGCGGAGCTGGTTCCGCGCCGCCTTGTACGGTCTCCCATAAGGGTCCCTGTCGAGACCCTCCAGCATCTCGGCCCTCGCCGAGTCCTCTGCAGCGCCCATCGCCGACTTGAGGACCGTCTTCGCCTCTCGGTAAGAGGCGTAAAGGCGGTCCTCTTCCGCGGGGACTCGGTTTCGGGCGCTGCGGCGTCGGCTCCGCGTGTAGGCCCTTCTGGCCGCCACGCAGGCGCTCCGGAGACCCGACAGCTCCTCCGTCCACCAATAGACGGCACGACGGGGAGGCGGGCGGCGAGACCGAGGCATGCTGGAGTCGCACACCTCGGTCAAGGACCCCCTGAGCCGGACCGCTGCGGCGTCCACGTCCAGGACCTCGACAGGGGGCGACAGCCAGTCCTGGAGAAAGGCCGCCTCCTCGGCTGCCTCCCGGTCCAGGCGGGTGAGTGCCCACCGCGGGAAGGGAGATTGCCCGGCGCGGGCCGTCCCCCCTCCCTGGGTGGAGATGTCGAACCGCACATATCGGTGGTCCGACAACGTCTCCACCATCTCCACCCGCCAGTTGACGACGCGGGCGGCTAGCGCGGGGGTGGCAAACGAGACGTCCACTACCGACCCGCCGTGTTGCCGCACACACGTGTGGACCGCCCCCCTGTTGAGGAGGGACACACCGCAAGAGGCCGCCCAAAACTCGACGGCGCGTCCCCGGACGTTGCAACCTGCGGCCGGGTTGCCCCAGGCCGCCGACTTGGCGTTCAGGTCGCCCAGCACCACGACCTGGCGTGGCGCCGCCCTCCCTACGACTGCGGTGAGGACCTCGAGGAAATCCTCAAAGTCCGAGAGAGGGCGGTTTGGGGAGAAGTAGACCCCTACCAGGGCCATGTCTCCCCACGCGGCGGCCACGTATCCCGGTCCCCTCTCTAAGAGCGAGAGGGGAGGGGAGTCCGTGGAAGACCGCGACACCAACGCCACCAAGCCGTCCCGGTCGCCCAGCCAACGGCCGGGGACCGAGTAAGGCTCGGCGACCACCGCCAAGTCCACCAACCACTCAGCCATGGTCTGCATCAGCAGATCCTGGGCTGCCCTGCAGTGGTTGGCGTTCGCCTGGAGGATGCGATGTTCGACCCTATCCATCGATGGACATCGCACCCCCCTCCGCAGCCACCGTCGCAGGAACGACGGTGCTCCTGGCAGCCGCAGCAGGACCGGTCGGCGCCTGCGCTTTGCCCCGCTTAGGGGGAGGATTGCAGTTCCTCCCCCTCATCGTGTGGTCTGCCGGGCAGCCACTGGCGGCACACACCGCGCAGTGCGGCGTGGCGGCCTTGCAGGAGGCGGCTTTGTGGCCCTCCTTGCCGCAGCGGAAGCAAGTGTCCGTCCTGTCCACCGCGGACGGACACAGGGGCCGGGTGTGTCCGATGCCGAGGCACCGGAAACACCGCAGGGGCTGCTCCTCCAGCGCCCGGACTGCACCAGAGCTGAACCCGACCGTGAGCCGTCCTTTGGCAAGGACGGCTTTGGCGGCGGCGATTGGGCACTCGAGGCGTATGGTGCCCATGCCGCCGCGGCCGGGCCTTATGGCCCTGCCCTGGACCGCCGCGATGCCGCAGCCCCCTACCGCTGCGACCGCCGCCACCACCTCCTCCTTGGTGACGGAGTCGTCCAAGTCGGCCACCTCTATGGCCGCCGACTTGACCGGCCGGGCCACCTTGGCCGAATCGGCGATCGCCTCCTGCAGCTTGGCTGCGAAGAGGTCGGCATGGGCACTCCCCTCCGCCCCCGGGAACTCGAAAATTCGAGCCCCGGCTTGCGTCTTGCGGCAAGTGACGCTGCCGATCCCCAGTTGAGCAGGATCGGCATTGGCACGCGCCCGCACCAAGACGGACGCGTACGTCTCCCCCCGTTCCGCAGCCTCTGCGGTGAGCGTCACCACGACGGCTGCGGTTTTCGGGGGGACCAGGCGAGCCTTACCCCTCCCTTTTCCCTTCCCCGTCCCCTTTCCCTTGCCAGTCGTCTGCGACTGGCTGGGAACGGTGGCGGCGCGGACGGCAGGGACGGCCGTCGCCGACTTTTTTCCTTTGCCCTTCCCCTTTCGGACCACTTCCGTCCACTCGTTGGACGGGGTCGTCGAGGGGAGGAGGAGGGCGTCTTCCGCCTGGGCGGAGGTGGACGGTTCCGGTTCGCGCTGCGTCGCATCCGCCGCAAGCGGCGGCCGGAGGCGCTTCTCCGGTAGGAGCCGGTCCTCTATCCCTGCTATGCAGGCTCTCGTGAAGGCCCTCTCCTCCCGCACTACCTTGCGGATAATTTCCTCAAGGTTGGGGGAGGGGCCCTCTGCCGCAGGGCTCGTCTTGGCCTGTTGTGGCCGGGCCGTGGCTTCAGCCAGCTTCTGATGAAGCTGGCTGACCTCCGACTGCAGGCGATCCACCTTCGCCTGCAGTTGCCGCGTCTCGTCGCTGGCCTTTCGACGCACCAGCTCCGCGACGACACCGCGCATACTGGCGGCCCTGCACTTTAGGGCCTTTTGTAAGGTCCCCTTCAGGTTGGAGGACTTAGAGGCGACTTCGACAATCTCCTCCTCGTCCTCCTCCGCCATTTTCTCTAGCTCCGCTAGAGAGTGGTCCGCGTATAGGACGCGGGACGCACCGTAGCCGGCCTTGGCCCGGGCGACGTGCGCCCGCTTCTCCTTGGCGGCAACTCGCTCCTCCAGCTCTTGCTGGAGCTGAGCCCGCCGAGCCAGGTCCAGTTGGCGTTGGGCGTTCGTGAGCCCAACGACATGGGTCTCCGCGGCCACCGTCGGCTTTTTCGCCTTCGGCAACCGCGTCGACCCCGAGGCCGAGGAGCCCTCGGACCCACCGCTGAGGTGTGTCCCCCAACCTAACCTAACCTAACCTAACCTAACCTAACCTAACCTAACCGCTTTCAAAGCTAGAAAAGGCTGCTCACAACGCATTCAGCCAGGACTGCCCCATCAGGGCAAAATGGGATGCGATAGCAAGATCAAGGGTGGCATATTGCTAAGGTGGTCCCAGGTGAAAACTTTGTCTCCCATAAAAGGCCATACCTCGTGGCACAAGCAAATCTGCAGAGGAAGGCTCTGGCCACAAATGAGATTATGCTAGAAGCTCACAAAAACGGGGTGGCTTTCGCGCTGCTCCAGGAGCCGTACATCGGAAGTTTGGGCAGAATGAAAGACTACCGTGGTGCTAGAATATACCAGCATACCGGCGATGGAGATGGCGTCATAAAGACCGCAATCGCGGTCTTTGATGGCGATATAGACGTTGTCCAGTGTCCGAACTTCACCACGCCCAACATCACAGTGGTGAAGATGAAGACAAGCGCCTGGGAGATCGCGGTGGTCTCATTCTACCTAGAACCGAAACCAACACCGATAGGGCCATACCTGGAGCAGCTTACTAAGATAGAGAGGTTCTTCGGCCAGAGAATCATCTTGGGTGGAGACGCCAACGCCAAAAACTCTTGGTGGGGTAGCCGCAAGATCGATCAAAGAGGGGTCGAAATGGCGGGTGCCCTAGAAGAGATGGGATTGCAGGTGCTCAACATAGGTGACACACCGACGTTCCACACAGTGAGGGGTACCTCACTGTATACCAGCTATGTGGACATCACGGCATGTACGGCGGATCTGCTCGACCTGGTCGAGAACTGGAGAGTGGACGAATGCATGACGAGCTCTGACCACAACACCATTCTTTTTAAAATTAAACTGGAAAGGGCAAAGGGGTTAGATATAAGTAGAACAACCAGAATATTTAATAGTAAAAAAGCAAACTGGGGCCAATTTCGTGAGAAATTGGGCCAGTTGCTAGAAGATAATAAAATAAACAAAATTGAATTTGATGAGATTAATAATAAAACAGATTTAGAACTTAAAATAGAATTATATATTAACTTAATAGTAGAAGCATCTAATAAAAGTATACCGAAATTAAAGTCAAATAACAAAATTAAATTACCTTGGTGGTCCAATGAGCTCGCCATGATGAAAAAGGAGGTCGCCACTAGGAAGCGTAGAGTCCGCTGTGCAGCGCCGATCCGGAGAGCGAAAGTCATCGAGGAGTACCTGCAAAATAAAGAAAAATATGAGCAAATGGAAAGAGCAGCCCAAACAGAAAGCTGGATAAGCTTCTGTGGAAAACAGGATAGGGAGGGACTCTGGGAGGGTATTTACAGGGTCATAGGTAGGACTACTAAAAGACAGGAGGATCTGCCCTTGACCAAGGAAGGTAAAACATTGAACCCCCTAGAATCTGCCACATTGCTGGCGGAAACATTCTACCCCGAGGACAAGAAGGAAGAAGATAATCAGGAACACAGGCGTATCAGATCGGTTGCTGAAAACGTAAACGAGATGGGTCATGATGAAGAACATGACCCTCCTTTTACCCAGGAAGAACTGAACGTAGCCATACGCAGCTTCAACCCTAAAAAAGCTCCCGGGGCAGACGGCCTCACGGCCGATATCTGCCAGCAAACGGTAAACCACGATCCGGAGCTCTTCCTATCACTGGCAAACAAATGCCTAGAGCTGGGTTACTTCCCGAGGATCTGGAAAGAAGCGACAGTAGTCATCCTGAGGAAGCCCGGGAAGGAGAGCTATACAGCTCCTAAATCATATAGGCCAATAGGACTGTTGCCAGTGATGGGAAAAGTCCTGGAAAAAATGCTGATAGGAAGGGTGAAATGGCACATCATACCCGGACTTAGCACACGCCAATATGGGTTTATGCCACAGAGAAGTACCGAAGACTCCCTCTATGACCTGCTAGAATTCATACACAAAAAATTAAAAGACAAGAAGCTTATCGTTATGATATCACTGGACATAGAGGGAGCCTTTGACAGCGCATGGTGGCCGGCCATAAAAACAAGGCTGGCAGAAACTAAATGTCCGGTGAATATCAGAAGAGTGATGGACAGTTACCTGAAACACAGGAGGGTCAGGGTGAGATATGCGGGGCAGGAGGTTACCAGGGCAACAAACAAAGGCTGTGTGCAAGGATCGATAGGGGGCCCTATTCTTTGGAACCTGATACTCGACCCCCTACTCAAAGGCTTGGTACAAAGGGGAGACTACTGCCAAGCGTTCGCAGACGACGTAGTTTTGATGTTCGATGGGGACTCAGCGATGGAAGTCCAGCGACGTGCCAATGACGCTCTCGAGTATGTTCACCAGTGGGGAGTCAAAAATAAGTTAAGATTCGCACCGCAAAAGACGAACGCGATGGTCATCACGCGGAAACTTAAATATGACACCCCGCTGCTGAGCATGGGCGGGGTCGATATTGGTATGTCGCGGGAAATCAAAGTCCTGGGGCTGACCATCGACGACAAGCTAACATTTAATGCCCATGCATCTAATGTATGCAAAAAGGCATTAAACCTGTACAAGCAGTTGTCGAGGGCAGCCAGGATCAGCTGGGGACTCAATCCGGATGTCATACGCTCCATCTACACGGCAGTAGTCGAACCGACGATCCTGTATGCGGCAAGTGCGTGGGCACCAGCAGCCGAAAAGCTGACGGTGCGCAAACAGCTAAATGCGGTCCAAAGGGGATTTGCACAGAAACTGTGCAAATCCTACCGTACAGTTTCCTTGAACTCGGCACTGGTGCTGGCTGGGATACTACCCCTTGACCTCCGAATACAAGAGGCAGCGGCCCTGTACGAGGCAAGGAGGGGGGTACCTCGGCCAGCATTAGGAGATAAGGAGATTGAGCGACGTACCGCGTTCGACAGAACTCCCCACCCAGCCAAACATATAAGCCTTCAGTTCATATGCCTGGCAGACCAGGAGCAACACAACCACCACTGCACTCAAGCAGTGCGGATATACACGGACGGCAGCAAGGTCGAGGGCAAGGTTGGAGCATCATTGTCTTATTGGAGCAATGATGCCGAAATCAAAACCCAAAAACTTAAGCTGTCGCCCCACTGTACCGTCTTTCAGGCTGAACTGCTGGCTATATGCAAGGCCACTAGGGAAATTTTGCGAAGTCCAAAATACAGTTTCGGCATATATAGCGACTCCAGGTCGTCGCTGGAAGCGGTCACCAACCACCACTCTCTCCATCCCCTCGCAGTCGAAATCCGCGAAAACCTGCGACAGTGCAAGGATCGATCCAAAAAAGTTGAACTCTTTTGGATCAAAGCCCACGCAGGACTGGAGGGCAATGAGAGAGCAGACCAGCTGGCTAAGGACGCCGCCCTCAAGACAAAAACAAGGCCAGATTATGACCAATGCCCGATTTCATTCGTCAAGCGGCAGATTCGTGCAGACACGCTTGACGAATGGAATCGGAGATACAGATCCGAAGAAACAGCCGGCGTGACGAAGAAATTTTTCCCCGATGCCATACAAGCATTTAGTATAGTTAAAGTACTGAAACCGACAGGAGTACTTACCCAATTACTGACAGGGCACGGTGGGTTCTCTGAATACCTAAACAGGTTTAAGTGCAAGGAGAGCTCATCGTGCATATGTGACTCTGACAAACAGGAAACTGTAGTACATATACTGACTGACTGCCCCGCTTACTGTCGGGAGAGGTATGAGATTGAGCAGGAATTGGGAATTGAGGTAACGACGGCTAATTTGAGTGCACTAATTGCAAACAAGAATACCAGACACAAATTTATTGGTTTCTGTATAAAAGTAGCTAGTAAGACTATTACTAGGAATAAGTAAACGACTATATGCTTAGGATTCATATTTGCATATAATATATAACAGTAGCATAATTACTCAAGTCGTTGAAAATGTTTGAAACTGTAGTAAGTAACTAGAATAAACCAATAAACATGTATGTTCAGACTAAGATGCACATCAATTTTGCTGGAATGGAAACACCATTTCAGCAGGATTGATATGCATCTAGAGTAATAAGCAATTTAGAGTGTAAGATGGACTATAGTATAGTAATAAGGATAAAGAAAATATAAATGTTGTTAAATGTAAGGATATTTGGATATAAGGATATTGAACATGTAAAAGACCCATAAAAATGCTAAAATAAGAAACGTAATATATATAACTATAATTTAGAAAAGTAAGGGAAAGTAAATATGATGTAAAGTAATAAAGGTCTCTGATCACGTCAGAGGGGCGCTGTAAGGCAGGAGTGTAAAAAAAAAAAAAAAAAAAAAAAAAAAAAAAAAAAAAAAAAAACCTAACCTAACCTTTTTTTTTTTTTTTTTTTTTTTTTGTTTGCGCTGGGAAAAAATGCATTACGCATACCCTCCCATCGGGGGATGGGGGGCTATGTGGGACTCCCCGGGCTGGCCCGGTATACCCACTAAAACAACCCAGCGACACTCCCGCTTCGTCAGAGTGGCGGGGGACTGGGAAACCGGCAAAGCCTTGACATCCAGTCCTCCGCCGACGATGGCCCTCCAAGGCGGACCCCTCACGCCCCCCCCGTGGGGAGGGGGAAGGGCCCGGGAGTGACAGACGAAGGTGGTGATGGGTGCAATGCGGGCGAGGGCACCCCCGTGCCTGTCGCCCGCCCATCGCCACCATGAGGAGGGAGAGGACGGCGCCTTCTCCGACCCCTTCGTCTGCGGAGCGGCGCAGCGAGAGGGTCATCCTCCCGCGCGCGCTCCGCCTCCTCCTTTTGCGAGATTACGTCCTCGCAAAAGGAGGCTACCGCTGACCAGGCCCCCTCGCTCTCCAGCATGGCGTTGATCACGCTGGGGAGCGAGAGGTCCTGTCCGACCACATCGGTCAGACCGCGACGCAGCTCGGACCACGCCGGGCACACCTCCAGCGTGTGCTGTGCCGTGTCCTCCGCCGCGCCGCAGTCGTGGCAGGCCGGGGTCTCCTCCCGCCCGATCCGGTGCAGGTGCGTTCCGAAACAGCCGTGTCCGGACAACACCTGCACCAGACGGAACGAGAGGAAACCGTGGGACCGCTCGAGCCAGCCCTGCAGGACCGGACCGAGCGCGTCCAGCGTGCGGCGGCCAAAGGCGGCGGTGGCGAGGTCCTCCGTCCAGTGGAGGACGATGGCGTCCCTCGCCTCCCGCCGCACGGCTTCCCGCTCCTCGGCGACGGGGCGCTCCCCGAGCGCCCTCCGCTGCGCAGTCCACTCGTAGACTCTGGCCAGCACCCAAGCCTCCAACTCCCAAGGAGGGGTGCCGGCCAGAGCGCACGCCGCCGAAAAGCCCACCGAGCGGTAGGCCCTCGCCACCCGCAGTGCAATGGCCCTTTGGGGCTTGCGGATGGCGGTCGCGTTCTCCCTCCTATGCAGGGAGTCCGCCCAGATGGGGGCCCCGTACAGGGCCATGCTCCTGAGGATGCCGGCATAGAGGCGCCGGCATTTCTCCTTGGGGCCCCCCAGGTTCGGGAGGAGCCACGAGAGGGCGTCAGCGGCTTTCAGGAGGCGCGTCGACAGCCCGCTGAAATGCGGGCCGAAGCGCCACCTGTCGTCCAGCACCAGACCCAGATACTTCATCTGGGGCTGGACCGCTATCCTGACGCCCTCCACGACAATGTGGGCGTCTGGCGGGCAGCGCTGCCGAGGCCCGCGAAAGAACACGGCCTCGGTCTTGTGCAGCGCCACCTTCAATCCCAGCCGGCGGATCCTCTCTGCGACCAAGGATCCGCCAGCCGAGGCCAGACAGGCCGCCTCCGCAAAGCTCCTCCCCCGGGCAGTGAGGAGAGTGTCATCCGCGTAGCAGATGACACTCGTACCCTCAAGGAGGGCCCCCCTCAGGAGCCAGTCGAATCCGATGTTCCACAGGGGTGGCCCCAGCACTGACCCCTGCGGAACACCGGACTCTGCGCCGTACCGCCTCACCGTGGCCGTCCTGTCCACGAGGAGGACCTCTCGGCCCTCCAAGTAGCTGGCCAGGAGGTTCCGCAGGTATTGGGGCACTCCGTGATACCGGAGCGCCTCCAATATCGTCGAGTGGGGGACGGAGTTGAAGGCATTTGCGATGTCGAACGACACCGCCAGCACTCCGTCCCCCGCCTCCACCGCCTCCTTCACCTGGCCTTTGAGCAGGGCCAGCGCGTCGATCGTCGAACGCCCTCGACGGAAGCCGAATTGGGCGTCCGACAGGTCCGGCCCCACTCCCCGCAAAAGACCAGCGAGCCGGGACGCGACGATCCCCTCGAACATCTTACCGACCTCATCGAGCAGGACGATGGGCCGGTATGCCGATGGGGAGTCCACCGGGCGTCCCTCCTTTCGGAGGAGGCACAGCTGCCCCTCCTTCCAAAGCTTCGGGAACCTCCCAGCCGTAAAGCACGCGCTGAAGAGGTCCCGAAACCTTTCCTCCATTTGGGAGGCGGCGATCGCCACCACCCGTGCCGGGACGCCGTCTGGTCCGGGGGCCGTCTTCTTGGCGCGGAGGCTGAGGACCCCCTCGCGGAATTCCGACGCCGTCACCGGGGGTACCTCCTCCTCCGGTGGAGCCGCCCCTTGCGGGGGAGCCATCGTTGGTGGGGCGAAGTCGGTCCTGCGCGGAAACAGGGACCGGACCACCCCATCCAGCAACGCTGGCTCGAGGGTCTCCGTCAGGGGGGGACCATAGGGGCGGAGCTGGTTCCGCGCCGCCTTGTATGGTCTCCCGTAAGGATCCCTGTCGAGACCCTCCAGCATCTCGGCTCTCGCCGAGTCTTCTGCAGCGCCCATCGCCGCCTTGAGGACCGTCTTCGCCTCCCGGTAAGAAGCGTAAAGGCGGTCCTCTTCCGCGGGGATTCGGTTTCGGGCGCTGCGGCGTCGGCTCCGCGTGTAGGCCCTTCTGGCCGCCACGCAGGCGCTCCGGAGACCCGACAGCTCCTCCGTCCACCAATAGACGGCACGACGGGGAGGCGGGCGGCGAGACCGAGGCATGCTGGAGTCGCACACCTCGGTCAAGGACCCCCTGAGTCGGACCGCTGCGGCGTCCACGTCCAGGACCTCGACAGGGGGCGACAGCCAGTCCTGGAGGAAGGCCGCCTCCTCGGCTGCCTCCCGGTCCAGGCGGGTGAGTGCCCACCGCGGGAAGGGAGATTGCCCGGCGCGGGCCGTCCCCCCCCCCTGGGTGGAGATGTCGAACCGCACATATCGGTGGTCCGACAACGTCTCCACCATCTCCACCCGCCAGTTGACGACGCGGGCGGCTAGCGCGGGGGTGGCAAACGAGACGTCCACCACCGACCCGCCGTGTTGCCGCACACACGTGTGGACCGCCCCCCTGTTGAGGAGGGACACACCGCACGAGGCCGCCCAAAACTCGACGGCACGTCCCCGGACGTTGCAACCCGCGGCCGGGTTGCCCCAGGCCGCCGACTTGGCGTTCAGGTCGCCCAGCACCACGACCTGGCGTGGCGCCGCCCTCCCTACGACTGCGGTGAGGACCTCGAGGAAATCCTCAAAGTCCGAGAGAGGGCGGTTTGGGGAGAAGTAGACCCCTACCAGGGCCATGTCTCCCCACGCGGCGGCCACGTATCCCGGTCCCCTCTCTAAGAGCGAGAGGGGAGGGGAGTCCGTGGAAGACCGCGACACCAACGCCACCAAGCCGTCCCGGTCGCCCAGCCAACGGCCGGGGACCGAGTAAGGCTCGGCGACCACCGCCAAGTCCACCAACCACTCAGCCATGGTCTGCATCAGCAGATCCTGGGCTGCCCTGCAGTGGTTGGCGTTCGCCTGGAGGATGCGATGTTCGACCCTATCCATCGATGGACATCGCACCCCCCTCCGCAGCCACCGTCGCAGGAACGACGGTGCTCTTGGCAGCCGCAGCAGGACCGGTCGGCGCCTGCGCTTTGCCCCGCTTAGGGGGAGGATTGCAGTTCCTCCCCCTCATCGTGTGGTCTGCCGGGCAGCCACTGGCGGCACATACCGCGCAGTGCGGCGTGGCGGCCTTGCAGGAGGCGGCTTTGTGGCCCTCCTTGCCGCAGCGGAAGCACGTGTCCGTCCTGTCCACCGCGGACGGACACAGGGGCCGGGTGTGTCCGATGCCGAGGCACCGGAAACACCGCAAAGGCTGCTCCTCGAGCGCCCGGACAGCGCCCGAGCTGAACCCGACCGTGATCCGGCCCTTGGCCAGGACGGCTTTGGCGGCGGCGATTGGGCACTCGAGGCGTATGGTGCCCATGCCGCCGCGGCCGGGCCTTATGGCCCTGCCCTGGACCGCCGCGATGCCGCAGCCCCCTACCGCTGCGACCGCCGCCACCACCTCCTCCTTGGTGACGGAGTCGTCCAAGTCGGCCACCTCTATGGCCGCCGACTTGACCGGCCGGGCCACCTTGGCCGAATCGGCGATCGCCTCCTGCAGCTTGGCTGCGAAGAGGTCGGCATGGGCACTCCCCTCCGCCCCCGGGAACTCGAAAATTCGAGCCCCGGCTTGCGTCTTGCGGCAAGTGACGCTGCCGATCCCCAGTTGAGCAGGATCGGCATTGGTACGCGCCCGCACCAAGATGGACGCGTACGTCTCCCCCCGTTCCGCAGCCTCTGCGGTGAGCGTCACCACGACGGCTGCGGTTTTCGGGGGGACGAGGCGCCCCTTTCCCCTCCCTTTCCCTTTCGCCGTCCCCTTTCCCTTGCCGGTCGTCTGCGACTGGGTGGGAACGGTGGCGGCGCGGACGGCAGGGACGGCCGTCGCCGACTTCTTTCCTTTCCCCTTCCCCTTACGGACTACCTCCGTCCACTCGTTGGACGGGGTCGTCGAGGGGAGGAGGAGGGCGTCTTCCGCCTGGGCGGAGGTGGACGGTTCCGGCTCGCGCTGCGTCGCATCCGCCGCAAGCGGCGGCCGGAGGCGCTTCTTCGGTAGGAGCCGGTCCTCGATACCTGCAATGCAGGCTCTTGTGAAGGCCCTCTCCTCCCGTACTACCTTGCGGATAATTTCCTCAAGGTTGGGGGAGGGGCCCTCTGCTGCAGGGCTCGTCTTGGCCTGTTGGGGCCGGGCCGTGGCTTCAGCCAGCTTCTGATGAAGCTGGCTGACCTCCGACTGCAGGCGATCCACCTTCGCCTGCAGTTGCCGCGTCTCGTCGGTGGACTTGCGCAGTACCAGCTCCGCGACCACACCGCGCATGCTGGCGGCCCTGCATTTTAGGGCCTTCTGCAGGGTCCCCTTGAGGTTTGAGGACTTAGAGGCGACCTCCACGATCTCCTCCTCGTCCTCCTCCGCCATTCTTTGCAGCTCCGCCAGAGACTGCTCCGCGTACACAACGCGGGACGCGCCGTACCCGGACTTGGCCCGGGCGACGTGCGCCCGCTTTTCCGCGGCAGCGACCCGCTCCTCCAGCTCCTGCTGGAGCTGAGCCCGCCGAGCCAGGTCCAGCTGGCGTTGGGCGCTCGCGAGCCCAACGACATGGGTCTCCGCGGCCACCGTCGGCTTTTTCGCCTTCGGCACCCGCGTCGACCCCGAGGCCGAGGAACCCTCGGACCCACCGCTGAGATGGGTTCGCTTTCGCGATCGTGAGTCGTCCGCGTCCGACACACTAATAAGTGAGTCGTTGTCGGACGAGTCTTCCGCCGTTCCAAAGAAGCTAGCCGCAGACGGCGCGCGGCTAGCCTCAGACGCCGAAGCGTCGGATTGGCCCTGAGAAGGGCCTTTGGTTTGGCCCTGAGAAGGGCCTTTGGGTTGGTTGTTTTTCTTTAAAAAGCGCCCGCAGGCATCCCGCATGGGGCTCGACATAATAAAATTCTCAGCAATTTCGCAACACACAAGACAGATAAAATAAAATTGATAGCTACGAATGCACAGTGCACTTTGGCCGTACCCAGTCTGCCACTCCGTTACGGTGGTCAGAGCTGGGCCGTTTCCAGGGGACACGACGAGGACGTAAGCACTGTGGGGTGGTCCCCCAACCTAACCTAACCTAACCTAACCTAACCTAACCTAACCTAACCTAACCTAACCTAACCTAACCTAACCTAACCTGAGCTAACCTAACCTGAGCTAACCTAACCTGAGCTAACCTAACCTGAGCTAACCTAACCTGAGCTAACCTAACCTGAGCTAACCTAACCTGAGCTAACCTAACCTGAGCTAACCTAACCTGAGCTAACCTAACCTGAGCTAACCTAACCTGAGCTAACCTAACCTGAGCTAACCTAACCTGAGCTAACCTAACCTGAGCTAACCTAACCTGAGCTAACCTAACCTGAGCTAACCTAACCTGAGCTAACCTAACCTGAGCTAACCTAACCTGAGCTAACCTAACCTGAGCCTCAATAACTTTGCATCCCGGTGACGCATTTACAAGCTGTTTTCAGCAAAACTAATCGTTTTTAGGCTCCGTCCGACTATCCCGCACGTAAAAACTGACAAATCCGCGAAAAACATTTCTCGGTTATTGACTTAGGAAAATTTCAGTAAAAAACCTCTTTAAAACATTTTTATCTCAAAATTTACAGCAAAAACTACTTTTCTTATAATTTTAACAGACACTTACCTGCCTTACCTGCACTCCGGCGCGCGCCCCGCGAGCTCGAGTCCCGTTTGGCGGTGTTATTCCAAATTTCTTCATACTTTTTGGTCGTAAAACACGTATTTTCAGCTTTTTTCAAAATTTTTGTACAGCATAAATTCCAAAAACCCCATAGTTTGCTGGCCCGCGCCGAGACACGTCTTTTGACACCTCGCACGCCCGCCTAGCTCACATAGAAGTTCAAAAATTTGCCCTCCCACCCACCCATTCGTGTCTGGGCAGGTAAACTTTATAGTTTTAGCAAAAAATTAATTTTCGTTTTTCGCCCTTCCGGTTACATTGTTACCTTTTTATAGTTGACGCGGGGAAGGGGAACGGTTTCTGAAACCATCAGCGCCTCCGAAGGCACATTATTATTGACTTACATTTAATTTATTGACAGAGTCCTGGCTTGCAGGGCTCGCATCTTAGAATAGTTCCTCTTGCTGATCCCCCCTTTACAGGGACAGAAGAGTAAGTTACCAGTGACCTCTGACGGCCTATGAACCTCACCTTCACGAAGGCCACCGCGATGTTTCACACGCCGGCAAAGAAAACCGCGAGCGCGCTCATCTTCGGGGGCTCGCCGCAGTCTACAGAGGAGGCCGGGACCTCACAGTCGAGCGTGAGGCGCAGCATCGGGGAATGGGAGGCCGGGAAAATCGAGCCCAAGGCGAAGTCCCCGGCCAACCCAAAACCTGGTGCAACTCCGCCGGCTGCTGCACAAAAAATCCCGGGGTCTCTGGGGACGCGGCGGGCCTCCGCGGATGCCGCGGGACCGGCGGTGCCCAGCAACAAGCCAGAGTCGAAGTACCCCAACATCACCGCGGAGGCGAGAGCCTGTCTCAACAAGGCAAAGCTCCACCTCAATAACTCGCGCAATCTCAAGGCGGAGATAAAAAAGGAGGTCACGGCCGCGATAGACAGGCTTTACCAGTTGGTGAAAGAGGCAGCTGTAGGAAAGAGCGGACAGAATCTACAGAAAGAAACAGAAGGCGAGAAGGTCGAGGAAAAGAAGGAAGACCCGGAGAACATCACCTGGTTGCGCTCCGCACTAGAGGAGCAAACTCTAATAGTGAAGGAGGGCAACCGGATGATCAAACAACTACAGGTGACCTTACAGGAACAGAAAGAGGCACAGGAGTCACGAGACAGAGAACGACACAGTGACAGAGATATCCTGACGGAGATTCAGGCCCTCGGAGAGACCACCCAAGAAATGGGAAAAATGATCCACGAGATCAGGGACAGAGCCCCTACTTACGCGGAGGCCCTGATCGCACCCCAAAACACCTGGGGTCTAAAACCGAAGCACTCTGTCATTGTGTCGTCCGATGTCACAATGGACACCAGCACAGAGGTGGTAGGAAGGGTTAAGCAGGTGCTGGATGCAAAGAATAGTGGCCTACAGATCGAGAGGGTCCGAAAAGTTAAGGACAAGAGGGTTATCCTAAGCTTTAGTAGCAAAGAAGAGATGACAAAAACAGCAGCTCAGCTCAAAAATGATAAAAACCTAAAAGTGGAAGAGGCTAAAAATAGGAACCCACTTGTGATCATCAAGGACCTCTTGTCCTATAACACTGACGAGGACATCTTGACTGCCCTGAGGGTCCAGAACGCCCGCCTACTGGAAGGCCTGACGGCCGAGGAGGCAACTGTCACCGTGAAATACCGGCGGAGGGCACGGAACTCGTTAGAGAGCCATGTCGTCCTACAGGTGACACCGAAGTTGTGGCAGAAGCTCACCGCGGCTGGCAGAGTCTTCATTGACCTGCAGTGCGTTAGAGTCCAGGACCAAACGCCTCTAATACAGTGCACAAGGTGTTTGGCGTATGGGCACGGCCGGAAGCTGTGTACGGAGCCTGCGGATCTGTGCAACTATTGCGGGGGGCCACATCTCAGGGCCGAATGTGCCGGGCAGGCAGCGGGCGACAGACCGACGTGCAAGAACTGTGTCAAAGAAAAACATGACGACACAGGGCATACGGTCTATAGCCGCGACTGCCCCGTGCGCAGGAAATGGGATGCATTAGCGCGATCCGCAATAGCATATTGCTAAGGTGGTCCCGGTGGTTACACGAACGGCAGCTACCCAGGTATACACCACAGTGCAAGCCAACCTCCAACGTAAACAACTGGCGACCGACGAGCTTATGCTGGAGGCTCAAAAGCGCAAAATAGCCATCGCACTGGTCCAGGAGCCGTATGTGGGTAGCATAAAGGCAATGAAGTCGTACGGGGGGGCGAGGGTCTACCAGAACTCGGACGGCAGTGGGGGCACTGTCAAGGCGGCGATAGTCGTGTTCGATCATGACATCGACGTCATACAGTGCCCCAAATTCACCACCAACAACATCGTGGTGGTGATGCTGCGAACGAGCGCGTGGGAGATGCTCACCGTCTCGTACTACTTTGAGCCCGATCTACCCATCGGGCCATACCTGGACCAAATAACAGCCACGATGAAGGAGCTAAAGCCCAAGAAAACCATCATCGGAGGGGACGCCAATGCCAAAAGTGTGTGGTGGGGAAGCAGTACTATCGACGACAGAGGCGACGATCTGGCAGGAATGATCGGGGAGCTGGACCTTCAGGTACTCAACTGCGGGAACAAACCCACCTTCGATACCATCAGAGGAGGACGTAGACTGACTAGTTACGTGGACGTGACGCTATGCACGGAGGACTTGCTCGACCTGGTGGAGGATTGGATGGTTGCGGAAGACTTAACGAGTTCGGACCACAATGGCATCATAATAAAAATTAAATTAAAAAAAGGGAAGGGTTTCAACATTAAAAGAACCACTAGGAAATTTAACACGAAAAAAGCTAATTGGGAACTTTTTAATGAAAAAATGAACCAATTAAAAATAGAAAATACAATCAATACAGCACAGATACAACAGATAAATAATAAGGAACATTTAGATGATATAATTGGAAAATACACAACAGTAATAATCGAAGCTTGTAATGACGCAATACCTAGAAAGAAAGAAAACCATACACTTACCATGCCGTGGTGGTCCGAAGAACTCGAAGCAATGAAGCACGATGTCGCCACCAGGAAGAGAAGAATCCGGTGCGCCGCGCCGTCGCGTAGAGAAGGTGTGGTCGCGTTGTACCTGCAACAAAAAGAAAAATATGAGTTGGCAGCAAAAAAGGCACAGGTTGACAGCTGGAAGAGCTTCTGTGGTAGACAGGACAGGGAAAGCCTTTGGGATAGTATATACCGCGTCATAAAGAATACCACCAAACGCCAGGAAGATGTCCCACTGGTAAAAGATGGCCATCAACTAAACCCGAAGGAATCAGCCAACACTTTGGCGGACACGTTTTTCCCGGAGGACCTTGAAAGTGAGGATAACTCAGACCATCGGCAGACCAGAGTCCTCGCAGCAAACGCAAATAACTGGGAGCATGGTGAGAAACATGACCCAGCATTTACGGCCGAGGAACTCCGGGCCGCGACGGAGAGCTTCAATCCAAAAAAGGCTCCGGGAACAGATGGACTCACCGCAGACATTTGCAGCCAGGTTGTCTCCAAAAATTTGGAACTGAACCTGGCGCTCATGAACAAGTGCCTGGAATTTGGCCACTTCCCAACTTCCTGGAAAGAGGCGACCGTGGTGGTTCTGCGAAAGCCTGGAAAGGCCGATTACACAAACCCCAAGTCCTACAGGCCCATCGGCCTGTTACCGGTCATGGGGAAGGTTCTAGAGAAAATGGTAGTCGGGAGATTAAAGTGGCACCTGCTCCCGAGATTGAGCCCTCGACAATACGGCTTTATACCCCAGAGAAGCACCGAGGACTCCCTCTATGACATGATACAACATATAGACGGAAAAGTAAAGGACAAAAAACTGGTAACCGTAATATCACTGGACATAGAGGGAGCCTTCGACAGCGCCTGGTGGCCCGCAATCAAGGTCAGACTTGCCGAAGAAGAGTGTCCGGTAAACCTCCGGCGACTCATGGACAGCTACCTACAAGACCGGAAGGTCCGGGTGAGGTACGCCGGAGAAGAGTACACAAAGGACACTCAAAAGGGCTGCGTGCAGGGATCGATTAGCGGGCCGATTCTCTGGAATCTTCTCCTTGATCCACTCCTCAAGGAACTCGAACGCCGGGGCGTCTACTGCCAGGCTTTCGCAGATGACGTGGTGTTGGTGTTTGCCGAAGATACGGCGCTGGAGGTGGAGAGGAGGGCCAATGCCGCACTCGCGTATGTTCAGGCGTGGGGTGTCAAAAACAAGTTGAAGTTTGCGCCACACAAGACTCACGCAATGGTACTCACCAGGAAGCTGAAATTTGACACACCACGACTGAGCATGGGCGGGATCGACATTGGTCTGTCCAGTGAGATAAAGATCCTGGGGCTCACCATTGACAATAAGCTGACGTTTAACAGCCACGTGGCTAATACATGCAAGAAGGCGTTAAACATATACAAACAGCTCTCACGAGCCGCCAGGATCAGTTGGGGCCTCCACCCTGAAATAATCAGGACAATTTACATGGCCACAGTGGAGCCCATCGTTACCTACGCAGCCGGCGCCTGGGCAAGGGCAACAAACAAGGCTGGGGTAAAAAGGCAACTAAATGCGGTGCAGAGGGGCTTCGCGCAGAAGCTGTGTGGAGCGTACAGAACCGTTTCACTAAACTCAGCGCTGATGCTGGCTGGGATACTGCCTCTCGATATCCGGATCCGGGAGGCGGCATCGTTGTATGAGGCTAAGAGGGGAGTACCCCAGCCAGCACTAGCTGACAGAGAGGTAGAGCGCAGACTGCCTTACGCTGAAACCCAGCACCCGGCGAGACATATGCGCCTCGACTTCGTAAACCTGGTAGACCAGGAGAATTTGAACTCCCATGTGCACCAAGCAGTCTCCATCTACACCGATGGCAGCAAGGTTGAGGGCAAAGTCGGAGCAGCATTGTCTCTTTGGAGCAATGAAGCCGAGACCAAAACCCTCAAACTTAAGCTGCCATCATACTGCACCGTCTAAAAGGCGGAACTCCTGGCCATATGTCAAGCCACAAAAATCATCCTGCGACGAAGCGAGGCTAGTTTCGCTATTCTTAGCGACTCACGCTCTGCCCTGGAAACGGTCGTAAACCCATATTCCCTCCACCCCCTGGCAGTCGAAACTAGAGAAAACATCCGAGACAGCAGACTCCAGAACAAGGAAATATCCCTGTTCTGGATTAAAGCACATGCAGGACTGGAGGGGAATGAGCGCGCGGACCAACTGGCGAAAGAGGCTGCTCTGCACTCCAAGAAGAAACCCGAATACGACAGTTGCCCAGTTTCATTCGTCAAGAGACAGATTCGTTTGCGGTCTCTTGACGAATGGAACGAACGCTACCAAACGGGACAAACAGCGGCTGTCACCAAAATTTTCTTCCCAGATGCGGTGGAAGGATTTCAAACAGTGAGGAAAATCAAACCGGCAGGCTTGACGACCCAGGTGATGACGGGGCACGGTGGGTTCTCAGAATACCTGCACCGGTTCAAGTGTAAGGGGGACCCATCGTGCATTTGTGAGCCGGGGGTCACCGAGTCTGTCCCACACCTCCTGTTTAGCTGTCCAGTCTACGCTAAGCTTAGATATGAAATAGAGCAAGTACTCGATTGCGAAATAAAAGCCGAAAATATACATATAATAGTTGCTAACAATCTGTTAAGACAAAAATTTATAGAATACTGTACGAAAATAGTAAAGATAGTAGTAAATAGAAATAGATAAATAAATTATGTTAATAAATTTTGTAAACTATGTATCATATATAAAAATAAGTAAGCTGAAAATAAAAATAAACTAAGCAAAAAACAAGACATGGAATTTGAATAAAATTGTAAAATACGCATAGGTAATAAATAGTAATTGTTAAAAAAGTTATGTTGTCCATATATTAGTAATATATACGATAACATAAAACACTCAGTAGATAAAAAGAAATCAGTAAGTCAAAAGTTTGATCGAAACTAGTAATGTAAAATGTGGAAATAAAATATTAGGCAAAATTCTAAAGAGCGTTTTAAAAGTATTATTAAATCTTTACATGACAAGAATTCTCTAAAATTCATCAAATAAATATCGGAATAATTAATTTAAGGTAAAAATTAGGCACCATTCAAAATACATAATAAAATAAAAATACCCCTAGAAAAGGTCTCTGATAACGTCAGAGGATCACTGAGAAAGGGCAGGAGTGTGGTTTTAGCCGGTAAGAGTCCGGCACTACCCAGACTGCATCACCAGTGGGACAGTCTGGGTGTCCATGAGGATTTCCCACTCCTGCCAAACCAAAAAAAAAAAAAAAAAAAAAAAAAAAACCTAACCTGAGCTAACCTAACCTGAGCTAACCTAACCTGAGCTAACCTAACCTGAGCTAACCTAACCTGAGCTAACCTAACCTGAGCTAACCTAACCTGAGCTAACCTAACCTGAGCTAACCTAACCTGAGCTAACCTAACCTGAGCTAACCTAACCTGAGCTAACCTAACCTGAGCTAACCTAACCTGAGCTAACCTAACCTGAGCTAACCTAACCTGAGCTAACCTAACCTGAGCTAACCTAACCTTTTTTTTTTTTTTTTTTGTTTGCGCTGGGAAAAAATGCATTACGCATACCCTCCCATCGGGGGATGGGGGGCTATGTGGGACTCCCCGGGCTGACCCGGTATACCCACTAAAATAACCCAGCGATACTCCCGCTTCGTCCTGGTGGCGGGGGACTGGGAAACCGGCAAAGCCTTGACGTCCAGTCCTCCGCCGACGATTGCCCTCCAAGGCGGACCCCTCACGCCCCCCCCGTGGGGAGGGGGAGGGGCCCGGGAGTTACAGACGAAGGTGGTGATGGGTGCAATGCGGGCGAAGGCACCCCCGTGCCTGTCGCCCGCCCATCGCCACCATGAGGAGGGAGAGGGCGGCGCCTTCTCCGACCCCTTCGTCTGCGGAGCGGCGCAGCGGCGCGCGCTCCGCCTCCTCCTTTTGCGAGATTGCGTCCTCGCAAAAGGAGGCCACTGCTGCTGCCCAGGCCCCCTCGCTCCCCAGCATGGCGTTGACCACGCCGGGAAGCGAGAGGTCCTGTCCGATCCCCGGACCAGGGCGGTTTGGGGAGAAGTTGACCCCTACCAGGGCCAACTCTCCCCACGCGGCGGCCACGTATCCCGGTCCCCTCTCTAAGAGCGAGAGGGGAGGGGAGTCCGTGAAAGACCGCGACACCAGGATGCGATGCTCGACCCTGCCCATCAGTCGGACATCGCACCCCCCTCCGCAGCCACCGTCGCGGGAGCGACGGTGCTTTTCGCAGCAGCAGCAGTTGGACCGCTCGGCGCCTGTGCTTTGCCCCGCGTAGGGGGAGGATTGCAGTTCCTCCCCTTCATCATGTGGCCTGCCGGGCAGCCACTGGCGGCACACACCGCGCAGTGCGGCGTGGCGGCCTCGCAGGAGGCGGCCTTGTGGCCCTCCTTGCCGCAGCGGAAGCACGTTTCGGTCCTGTCGACCGTGGACGGACACAGGGGCCGGGTGTGTCCGATGCCGAGGCACCGGAAACACCGCAGTGGCTGCTCCTCAAGAGCCCGGACTGCACCCGAGCTGTAGCCGACTGTGAGCCGTCCCTTGGCAAGGACGGCTTTGGCAGCGGCGATTGGGCACTCGAGGCGGATGGTGCCCATGCCGCCGCGGCCGGGCCTTATGTCCCTGCCTCGGACCGCCGCGATGTCACAGCCCCCTATCGCTGCGACCGCCGCCACCACCTCCTCTTTGGTGACGGAGTCATCCAAGTCGGCCACCTCTATGGCCACCGACTTGACCGGTCGGGCCACCTTGGCCGAATCGGCGATTGCCTCCTTGAGCTTGGCGGCAAAGAGGTCCGCATGGGCACTCCCCTCCTTCCCCGGGAACTCGAATATGCGAGCCCCGGCTTGCGTCTTGCGGCAAGTGACGCTGCCGATCCCCAGTTGGGTGGGATCGGCATTCGCACGCGCCCGCACCAGGACGGACATGTAGGTCTCCCCTCGGTCCGCAGCCTCCGCGGTGAGAGTCACCACGACGGCCGCGGTTTTCGGGGGGACCAGCCGCCTCTTTCCCTTCCCTTTCGCCGTCGCCTTTCCCTTGCCGGTCGTCTGCTGCGACTGGCTGGGAGCGGTGGGGGCGCGGACGGCGGGGACGGCCGTCGCCGACTTCTTGGCCTTCCCCTTACGGACCACCTCCGTCCACTCGTTGGACGGGGTCGTCGAGGGGAGGAGGAGGGCGTCTTCCGCCTGGGAGGAGGTGGACGGTCCCGGCTCACACTGCCTCGCATCCGCCGCAAGCGGTGGTCGGAGGCGCTTCTCCGGCAGGAGCCGGTCCTCTATTCCTGCGATGCAGGCTCTCGTGTAGGCCCTCTCCTCCCGCACCACCTTGCGGATGATGTCCTCAAGGTTGGAGGGAGGGCCCTCTGCCGCAGGGCTCGTTTCGGCCTGTTGTGGTCGGGCCGTGACCTCAGCCAGCTTCTGATGAAGCTGGCTGACCTCCGACTGCAGGCGATCCACCCTCGCCTGCAGTTGCCGCGTCTCGTCGCTGGTCGTGCGCTGCACCAGCTCCGCGACGACACCGCGCAAGCTCGCGGCTCTACATTTTAGGGCCTTCTGCAGGGTGCCCTTCAGGTTGGAGGACTTAGAGGCGACCTCCACAATCTCCTCCTCGTCCTCTTCCGCCATCCTCTGCAGCTCCGCCAATGATTTGTCCGCGTACAGAACGCGGGACGCGCCGTACCCGGACTTGGCCCGGGCGACGTGCGCCCGCTTTTCCGCGGCGGCGACCCGCTCCTCCAGCTCCTGCTGCAGCTGAGCCCGCCGAGCCAGATCCAGTTGGCGTTGGGCGTTCGCCAGCCCAACGACATGGGTCTCCGCGGCCACCGTCGGCCTTCCAGCCTTCGGCAACCGCGTCGACCCCGAGCCCGAGGAGCCCTCGGACCCACCACTCCGGTGGATGCGCTTCCGCGATCGCTCGATCGAGTCGTCCGCGTCTGACACAGTCAGTAGCGAGTCGTCTGACAACGACTCGTCCGCCGTTGCGAAGAAGCTGGCCGCAGAAGTCGCGCGGCCAGCCTCTGACGCCGAAGCGTCGGATTGGCCCTGAGAAGGGCCTTTTGGTTGGCCCTGAGAAGGGCCTTTTGGTTGGCCCTGAGAAGGGCCTTTTGGTTGGCCCTGAGAAGGGCCTTTTGGTTGGCCCTGAGAAGGGCCTTTTGGTTGCTTCGAAAAGCGCCCGCAGGCATCCCGCATGGGGCTCGACATATCTCCCAGCAGGTTCGTAGACAACAACAAGGCAGTTAAAATAAAATATGGTAGCTACGAAGGCACAGTGCACTTTGGCCGTACCCAGTCTGCCACTCCGTTACGGTGGTCAGAGCTGGGCCGTTTCCAGGGGACACGACGAGGACGTAAGCACTGTGGGGTGGTCCCCCGAGCTAACCTAACCTGAGCTAACCTAACCTGAGCAGTACCCCCCCAGCTCTCGTGGCGGTCGGATCGTTTTTAGAGCCGCTCCGCGCATAAAAATTCATTTAATTGGTATTTTCGAACGGTAGAAAGTCGCGAAGTATATCAAAAGAACCGTCTTAGTGCCGTGCAAGTGACTGTGAAAACCCCGTGAGCCGGAAAACTCCGGGGAAAAAGTTATCAGTGGAAAACTGCAAAAGTGTGGACTTGTGAAATTTTCGGAGGCCTATAACTCCGAAAAACGAGTGGTGACCCCAAATTTTTATTGCACCATATTGTGAGGCACAGAAAGACGCATCTAGTGACATCAAGCTGAAAAAATTGTGACCGCGGATTCCTGAGAAAACGGCTGAAAACTGCGAACATAACCTCAAAATCGGACCACATGGTTTTCGAACGGGGCGTTCCTGGTTGCTGATTTTTTGGGAGAGAACAGGAGGTACACGGACGAGACCAACGACACTTCGATTGGATTTTTAGTAACATCAGGTACCGAGAAATTATTATTTGAAGATACAGACTTTGGACCCCTGTCCTGAAAAATTCTCAGGCAGGACCCCTATTTTTTCCGACGAATCCTGCTGCGCGCTCATTAGAAGAAGAGATCCAGCTTAATTTCAGAATTTTTATGTGTTTATTTTGCCCAATAACCTAGTTTTTGTAAATTTTTCAGTTTTTTTATAATTTATGACCTTTAAATTACAAAATATATATTTTTTGAGCAAGCACCTTATAGAACCGTATTTTACACAAATTCTCATATTTTTTCCGGATTTTTATGCGTAAGGGCTGTAGAGCTATCTTATTTTTAGTTAATTTATTAGTTTTAATAGAAATAAATAGTTTTAAAAATATTTTAGTAGTAAAAGTGTGTTTGGAACATATATTCCAATTAGTTTAAGCCCAAACTTGCCCCCAATAGCCCCAAAAACGGAGGAAATAGACTTTTTCAGCCATATTGGTTTCTTTGGTTGATAACTTCAACCACGATTATCTCCGGAGCTATTGGGCGCAGAACTTCCAGTTTTTCACAGTTCCCAGGGGGGGACACTCGGGAACATTATTCTAAAATTTCAGGCGTTTTTCAGGCCTGAAAATTTTCAGCGCTGAAAACATTTTCGATATACGCGGGAGGTCAGGGCAAGTTCCACATTTGAAACCGCAACTCCCTGCGATAGGCGGTTCCGGAGTTGCAGCCACTTGAAGTTGGCATCTGACAGTTGGGCGGCCATATTGGAAAACTTTGACCCAACGTAGCTCCGGACTCGGTGGTCGTAGAGAGTTGCCGTTTTAAAATTTCTGCTCGAGGAGACAAATCCTATCGTGTAGAATAGGTTTCAGGCGTTTCAGGGCTGAAAATTTTCAGGGACCTGGAGGCCACCTTGCGCGTAGGAGCGGGTCGGGCCAAGCCAGAAAAGTCCAAACTCGGGTGTTCTACGACCAGCCAAAGCGGAGATATCACCTGTCAAACATTGACTTTGACAGTTGCACCGCCATCTTTGTTAAATTTTAAACACCCATATCTCCGCAACGGAGGGTCGTAGAGCGACCGGATTTGTTTTGGGGGGTTTCACTTACCCTTGCCTAGCGAGTGGACTGGCTTTCAGGCGTTTTCAGGACGAAAGATTTTTTCAGCCTGAAAACCGTCTCAGTGGATAGGTCTCAGCGAGGCAAGTGCGGAAAGCCCAAGCACGGGGATTTTTGGGCCAGCGGTCCCGGAGATAACCTCCTGTAACCACTTTTCGGCCGCCATCTTGGCAAAAAAACAAAATCTTTAGGTTACAATATCTCCGAAACCCTTTGGCGGAGTTGCACCGAGTTTGGGGTTGTTTAAAAGGGCTCGAGGAGAGCTATCCACTGACGGTATCAAATCGACTCTACATAGAGCTCCGTAATTTTTTGCTCTTTAACGGCTGTTTTCGACTCCTAGAAGTAAAAAATTACTTATAGGATTGTTGCTTGACCTTATTTGTTAAACCTGACGGTTGACCGTGTTGACTCTTTATTAAGAAAACACCTTATATATTTAACTAAAGATCCTTACGATCTTAAACGCACTTTTATTTCTTTTACTATACACTTCTATACCTTTTACTCTTACTGACGCATACCTCTAACATGTTGGGAAGGACCCCAATAAAGAAGGTGGACTGGAGTGATAAGTCACCACCAAAACCCAGGACATCACCTCCAAATGACCGACGCAGCGCTGGAGATGCGGAGGCTGCTAGTTCTTCGGGTACCGCTCTAACATCTCCCTTAACCAACAAGACGATGCAGGCTGGCCCTGCAAAAACGGCACAAAAACCCCTAGAGACGCAGGAAAGCATATCGCCTCCCAATGTGAGACGCAGCGTCGGAGAGTGGGAAGCCGCGGGTCCCTCCAGCGCGAACCCAACGACCCTCCCTACCTTAGCCACTAAGACGGCGCAGGCTGGCCCTGCGAAACTACAAAAGCCACTCCAACAGAGGCTCGTACAGGTGTACTCGCCGCCGAAAACAAAATACGCGGATCGGTCGGCAGAGGCGAGGGCCTGCCTGACCAGGGCAAAAGTCCTGCTCGGCACCTCGAGGAACACCAAAACAGAAATTAAAACTGGCATTACCGAGGCGCTGGACCGATTGTACCAGCTAGTAAAGGAGGCCGAAAAATCGGCCAAGACAAAAAAGGTGGGGCCCGACAATGCGCAGCCCGAAGGCGTCGCAGCTGACCGCACTTTCACCAGCCTAGCCGACCCTAGTAGTACCGAACTGCAGGATCAGATAAGGAGCCACTCTTTGCTGCTGGAGAGCCACTCTAAAGGGATGGAGGAGCTTAGAGTGGCAATCGAGCAGCACAGACACAGCGTGGAAAACGGAGCAACTACCAACACCTATGCAAGCGTAACCCATAGCGGTAAAGTTAACTCGACGCGAAGCACGCTCCACTCTATAGTGGTTACCTCCACGGACGAGGCAGAGACTGGGGACGAAGTTCTGGAGAGGGTGCGGAAGGCGGCTGACGCGAAGGAAGGCTGGGTGAAGGTCGAAAAGGTAAGGAAAGCGAAAGATAGGAAGATCATCATGGGCTTCCAAACAACCGTGGAGAGGGATAAAATCAAGGAAAGACTGGCAAGGGATGGTAAGGACCTCCGTGTCGAGGAGGTGAAGAACAAAGACCCAATGCTGGTACTCAGGAGCGTCCTCTCGGTCAATACAGACGAGGACATTTGCAAAGCTCTGAGAAACCAGAACCGGGAGGTTTTTCGCCACCTCGACAAGGAGGAGGACAGGGTGGTGGTGAAGTTCCGGAGGAGGACGAGGAACCCACACACCTGCCACGTTGTGGTCAGCGTCTCGCCGATCATCTGGAAACGGGCAACAGAACTCGGGTGCCTGCACGTGGACCTCCAGCGTGTGAGGGTCGAAGACCAGACCCCACTGGTGCAGTGCACACGCTGTCTGGGCTACGGGCACGGTAAACGGTTCTGCAAGGAATCAGCTGACCTGTGCAGCCACTGTGGCGGGCCACACCTGAGGTCGGAATGCTCCGACTTTCTGACGGGTGCCCTGCCAAGGTGTCGGAACTGCACGAAAGCCAAGCTCGGGGACGCTGGCCATAACGCCTTTAGCCCGGAATGTCAGACACGCCACAGGTGGGATGAGATAGCAAGAGCTACTGTTGCATATTGCTAAGGGCACCCGCGGAAACCCAAACCCCTACAGACTAGTACAGGCCAACCTCCAGCGGAAAAGACTGGCGACCAACGAGCTTCTTATCGAAGCGGAAAAGCGCGGGGTCGCCATTGCTCTCCTCCAGGAACCATACGTAGGCGGGGCCAAAGTAATGAGGAGTCATAGAGGCGTCCGGATCTTCCAGAGTACAGACATCGGAGAGGGTACTGTTAAGGCCGCAATAGCGGTCTTCGATCAAGACCTAATCGTAGAACAGTACCCGAAACTCACCACGAATAACATCACCGTGGTGGGGATCCGAACTACTGCCTGGAAGATCACACTAGTCTCCTTTTACTTCGAGCCAGACCAGCCAATCGAACCATACCTCGATCATCTCAAACGCGTTGAGGTGGAGGTGGGTTCCAGAATGTGGATTCTTGGAGGAGACGCAAACGCAAAAAGTACCTGGTGGGGAAGCCTGACTATCGACCGCAGAGGAGAAGAAGTGTCCGGAGTCCTCGATGAGCTGGACCTAAACATACTCAACAGAGGGGAAATTCCGACTTTCGACACTATCAGAGGAGGCACAAGATACCGCAGCCACGTCGACATAACGGCATGCTCGACCGATATTCTGGACCTGGTAGACGACTGGAGGGTAGACGAGGGCCTCACGAGCTCGGACCACAACGGCATCGTATTCAACATTAAGGTAAAGAGATCAAAAGGCATACAAATCAGCAGAACAACCAGAATCTACAACACAAAGAAAGCAAATTGGTCCGAGTTTCGTGAGAAACTCGGCCAATTAATGCAAGAGAATAATATTAATAAATTAGAAATAGACACATTAAATACAGTCAATCACATTAATACAATTATAAGAAAATACACACAAGTAATAAGAGACGCATGCACCTCATCAATGCCTATGAAAAAGAGTAATGAAGTGCTCACCTTGCCGTGGTGAGAAACTTGAGAAGATGAAGCGGGAAGTCGCAACCAGGAAACGCAGAATAAGGTGTGCTGCACCGGCCCGAAGATCGAAAGTCGTCGAAGAGTACCTGAAACAGAAAGTTGAGTATGAGACGGAAGCAGCCAAAGACATGATCGAGAGTTGGAAGAACTTCTGCGCCAAACAGGACAGAGAAGGGGTTTGGGAAGGAATCTACCGGGTAATAGGAAGGACCAAGGGAAGGGGAGAGGACCAGCCGCTAGTGAAGGACGGGGAGGTGCTGAACGCGAAAGGTTCAGTCGAACTGCTGGCGAACACTTTTTACCCTGAAGACGATAAGGACAGTGACAGCGCGTGCCACCATCTCATCAGAGAAAAGGCCGGCGTTGTGAATGCTGGAGGGCAAGATAACTCATGCGATCCACCATTCACGATGGCTGAACTGATGGCGGCATGCGGGTCCTTCAACGCTAAAAAAGCTCCGGGAGCGGATGGTTTCACCGCCGATATTTGTTGCCAGGCTATTGGAGGTGCCCCTGAGGTAGCCCTTGCCCTCCTGAACAGCTGCCTGAAATGCCACCACTTTCCGGAAGCCTGGAAGGAGGCGATTGTAATTGTTTTAAAGAAACCTGGAAAGGACGACTACAGCACCCCAAAGGCATACAGACCAATTGGCCTTTTGCCAATACTAGGCAAAATATATGAGAAGATGTTGGTAGCCCGCCTCAAGTTCCATTTGATCCCAAGGATGAGTACTCGCCAGTATGGATTTATGCCCCAGAGGAGCACAGAAGACTCCCTTTATGCTCTAATGCAGCACATACGCAGCAAGCTCGAGCTGAAGAAAATAGTAGTTGTAGTATCTTTGGACATAGAGGGGGCTTTTGATAGCGCCTGGTGGCCAGCTATAAGAGTCCGTCTGGCTGAGGAAAAGTGTCCAATCGGCTTGAGGAGGGTTATCGACAGCTATCTCGAAAATCGAAGGGTCAGGGTCAGGTACGCAGGTGAAGAGTTCGGCAAAGCCACAAGTAAGGGTTGTGTCCAGGGTTCCATAGGGGGGCCAATATTCTGGAACCTTTTGTTGGATCCGCTCCTAAAGAGCCTGGAAGCTAGGGGTGACTATTGCCAGGCCTTTGCTGACGACGTTGTGCTTGTCTTCGATGGTGACACGGCGCTGGAGATCGAGGGACGTGCCAATGCCGCTCTCGAACATGTTCGGGCGTGGGGGGTACAAAACAAACTTAAATTTGCTCCGCAAAAAACCAATGCAATGGTTATAACTCGCAAACTAAAATACGACACCCCACGCCTGAGCATGGGCGGGATCGACATTGCCATGTCCAATGAGATCAAAATCCTAGGTGTCACTATTGACGACAAGCTGACTTTCAACACACACGTCGCAAACGTGTGCAGAAAGGCAATAGGAATCCACAAACAGCTAACCAGGGCTGCAAAGACCAGCTGGGGACTTCACCCTGAAGTCATAAGGATAATATATGTGGCCACCGTGGAACCAATCATCCTGTACGCAGCCAGCGTATGGGCCCCGGCCGCTAGAAAGCTAGGCGTCATGAAGCAGCTGGGAGCGGTCCAGCGCGGTATCGCACAGAAGCTGTGCAAGGGATACAGGACGGTCTCCTTGAACTCCGCACTGGTGCTGGCTGGGATACTACCCCTCGACCTCCGCGTCCGCGAGGCAGCATCGTTATACGAGGCCAGGAGGGGGGTGCCCCAGCCGGCACTTGGCGACAGGAGTGTAGAGCAGGCTGCTTCGGCAATGGAGGCCCCACACCCCGCGGAGCGCGCTGAGCTAGAGCTCATAAGCCTGGTAAACCAAGAGCAACTAGATGCCCAGAGCGAACATGAAGTTCGTATCTTTACGGACGGGAGCAAGATCGGGGGCAAGGTTGGAGCGGCACTGTCCATATGGAGCGGTGGCGCCGAAACCAAAACTCTCAAGCTTGCTCTCCCTCACTACTCCACTGTTTACCAGGCTGAGCTCCTGGCGATATGCGTCGCAACCAGGGAGATCCTAAAGCACAGTGCGCAGTCGTTTGGAATCTTCAGTGACTCTATGGCGGCCCTCCAAACGCTTCAAAATCATAACCGACACCATCCCCTGGCAGTAGAGACAAGGGCCAACCTCAGGTCCCTGTCGCTCCAAAACAAGACTGTTACCTTGTTTTGGATCAAAGCCCACGCGGGGTTGGAAGGAAACGAGAGGGCCGACGAACTAGCCAAGAGTGCCGCTGAGGGTTCCAAACGAAAGCCCAACTACGACCTGTGCCCGGTTTCATACGTCAAGCGATGCATTCGAACGGCAACTCTTGACGAGTGGAACCGGAGATACTGCGCTGGAGAAACGGCTTCAGGGACGAAGCTGTTTTTTCCGGATGCGGTGGCGGCGTACGAGATAGTCAGGAAGATGAAAATTAGCAATGTAACTACCCAGATCATGACGGGGCACGGTGGGTTCTCGGAATACTTGAATCGCTTCAAGCGCAAGGAGAGCCCATCGTGCATATGCGATCCCGACATTGCCGAGACGGTGCCACATATATTGTTCAGCTGTCCTGTATTCGACAGGGAAAGACTTGAGGCTGAACACTTACTCGACACCAAACTGGATAGGGAAAATGTGTGGCTCATAATGAAAGGGAAAAAGAGAGAGGTGTTTTTAGAATATTGTGTAAAAATCTGCGATAGGGTAATAAAAAGGAATAAATAGTCTAAGTAAAAATGCTTACATAAAATCGTATAGAATATTAGGGTCAAGCATTGAAAACAGTCGTAACAAACTTACTAAGATACACCGGAAAATTGTTTGTATATATAATTATAAATGTATTTCCCATTTGGATAAAGTAGTACTGATAGCCGTTAAAACTGTAATAGAAATAAGGATTATGATTTAAACCCAGAAAATGTACTAGTATTATGGAATAGAAAATAGAAGTAGTCCTAAGAATAAGGTAAATATAACTGAGAATAGTTTATTAGATTATAGATGGTTGAAATAGTGCAATAAAAAATTGTAATAGTGTTACGGAATAGAAAATAAAAATAGACTTAAGCAATTGTATTAGAAATAAGAATAGTCCAAAAGATTGTTAAAAGATACAAAGCCATGTTATAATATTAGAAACTAGAATAAGAATAATTGTAGAAAAAATAATAAAGGTTTCCTTGTTGTGTTAAACCCGAAATAAAACCAGAAAATAGAATAAAGTACAGAATAGGGATGAAGTAGAAGGGCGTCCTACCCTTACAGATAGAAAGAAGAAAGAATGAAAGAAAGATAAAGTATGAAGAATAAAAGTACGAGAGGAATAATTGCGAGAACTAGAATGAATGATAAGACTAACATAGGCTCCGATTATGTTGGAGGTAGAAGTATATAAAAAAAAAAAAAAAAAAAAAAAAAAACCTAACCTGAGCGAATAAAATTTAAAAATTAATACACGAACAGAATAAATCGACAAACATTCGCATAATTTTGCAAGAAATTTTTCTCGGCAAAATTAAAATACCCCCCCCCCCTCCCCAACGAGATTCGGTTTTTTTTTTTTTGGGGGCTTTTTCTTGCTGTTGGATCACCTACATGACCACCATAATTGGAACTGAAAGGGGGTCAGAAAAATTCGAAGTGGGGCTACTAGGACATGTGGGGTATCATTCGAAAGAGCGCAGTTTGCACATTCTCAAAACCTTTTTACCCGACTGCGCGACGCAAAGGAGTGGTAAGGAGTGGTGGTGGTTCCTTTGAAGCACTATACAGACCAAACGCCTGTGCCGATTTTTATGATTCACACGTCAATCGATTCCTCTTAGTCCGGCGAGTGTCACTAAAGACATGACGTTAGTGAAAATTCAATATGGCGACTACTATGTATGTATGTATTGTTACAAATTAATATTTGTGGCCTTTTACGACAATCTAGGTTAGGTATATATGTAGGTGGTTAGGTATTGAAATAAAAGTAGACAACAAACTAACTCAAACACGGTATATTAAAAAAAGTTTAAATTAGAAATATAAGAATAAATAAATAAGAACTAATTTACTTTAAACAATCTAAACTAGGTAGGTGAATTTAAGTTAATTTAATTATTGCCAGCCAGTTATAATTTCAGCAGAAAGAGCTATGGGCGTGGGGAGTTGAGAGAAACCCAGTACTGTTCCGTTTAAGTTAAATATTATAAATTTAAAGTTTAAGTTAATAAATAAGTAACCTTCCAGTTATGAAAAACGTGACTAAATAATAAATGGGCGCCAGGGACAATAAGGGTCCCGGATCCCGGAGCCGATGAAGGTGGCCAACCATATACGTCTTGATGCACACCGAATGTCGAACCCAAGATCCTTATTTTAAAGACCGGTTTCCACCATTGAAAACCGGACTATAGTATGTAAATAACCGGTTCTTATAAAAACCGTATTAAATGTGAGTAAATAAATTTTCCATTGTATAAAAAAAACCGTCCCGCCTGCGCTATCGCTAGACGGACTCCGCCAGCGCTATCGCTAGACGGACTCCGCCAGCCGCACAGTCGTCTCCGCAAGAGGCTTCGATGTGACTCGAGGGACGGGTCCCGCGTCCAGGCCCCAGACGCTACTCCAGATCCTGGCGGCGAGACGAACCTCTCGAGGTGCCTCTCTTGGAAACGACAATACGGAGACCTAATTATATAGGGGGAAACTAAATAACATTCCTTGATGTGACCGAGCTTGGCAATCTAGAAAGCTAGAACATTAGCCAACAACAATAGGAGCTACGACTTCTATTCGTCTGATCCTAAGTGGGGTGACACTAGGAACGAGGATTAACCACGTGGCGTGTCTCATTCCCTTGAACAATAATTTAATCCCGTGGTTAACACTGAGGAATCCATGATAAATAGTCAGCGGGTGAAATACTCACGGTTGATTTAGGAAGAATGCACTTGACTGTGATCCTCGACTGGCTGGACAGTTGTCTGCGTGTGCGCAATTAGAATCCTGAAAGTAATATTCATGGATCACGACAATATCCTTTTTACAGCCAGGGAAGGGCTCACAGGCCACTTCTAAACACTATTACAACAAATCCTTACCTTTTAGAACATGGAACAAAATTTGGTCGTGTATCGAACGGGTTTAAAAAGGACGCTATCTTACGATCCTCATCCTGTCATGGATATCAGCCGGAAATAGACGGAGCATTTCTAAAATTTCCCTTATTGCAGGTAAAATGATTATAAGATCACTGAGGATAAACATTACACTAAGATACTTAATTCTTGAAAATCACTAACAACTACACAACGTGACGTTTAAACGCTGAAACAATAAGAATCTTCATGATCCAGACCAACAAATAAATTATTTTCAATTTCTAATCCTAAAAACCGGTCTAATTAACTAATTACCTCATAATCTTAATTGGCGCAGATTAGCTTGTCTAATCTGGCCACCCTATGTCAAAGACAATCCACAGATTAAAAGTTTCTAGAAATATGTCTATGCTTAATGAAAAAATTACTTTTATCTGGGGGCACGGCAGTGCCCCCGCCAAGTCGAGCAAAAAGCGGCACGGCCGTACCATCCTTTTCTCGAAGCAGTTCAGGCCATTTTCGACCCCCTATAGCTTCGTTATAGATAAAAAAAACTAGAGACCTGAATTTTCAGTAATCAAGCAGGTATTGTATAAACACGGTATATATCAAATTTCATTCGATTTGAACCAGTAGTTTATGAATTATAACTAGTCAAAGTTTCTTAATTTTGTCACTGAATGACTGACTGACTGACTGACTGACCGATCATCAAAACTATAAGGCACTTCTAGCAGACATAGAAGCTTCAAATTTAGAATTCAATTAGTGTTTAGTGTATAACTCAAGGAAAAACTAAAATATTTTGCAATTTTGTTCCACTTTTCAAGATACACCAACTGCATAAATAACTTTGTAATCCCATATAAATATATAGAATTACAAAGTTACATCTGCAGTTAGTGAATCAGTGTACCTGTATATCACTGCATAGTTTTAATAAACAAAGTCGCTTCCCGTTCTGTCTGTCCCTATGTATGATGATCTTTAAAACTGCGCAACGGATTTTGATGCGGTTTTTTTAATAGATAGAGTGATTCAAGAGGAAGGTTTATTTGTATAATACATGCATAATATAGTAAAGAAACACTAATAATTTTAGAGGTTTATAATGTGATGTCGTAAATAAACACATTTTATTGTGCTTATATTGCAAAAGCTAGCTGAACCCTACGAGATAGATCAAAATAATGTACTACAGTATTACACATCATAAAAAGGTCTACAAAAAAGTCCACGGCCACCATTTTTTATCCTTTACTTTTTACGAGAAATAATGGCTTGTTTACGAAGCGATTTTAAGCAATACAGCATTAATCCTTATCCAATTAAGTACCTTAAATACATTGCGCATTTACTATAGATCAGTTTGGCCCTTTAAAGCATGTAATTTAAATGAATATTTTCGAAGATATTACAGATTTAAAATTTAGGGACATAGCGGTTGCGCTGGTGAGTTTACCTAAGGCAACGACAGGATAGTCCGGTTAAGTAGTCACGACCTCTCATCGTTTGGGGTGGGGTGTCCATCGAGCTCAGCAACTCCCCTAAATACCTTGGTGTAACCCTGGACAGGTCTCTAACATTCAGCAAAAACTGCAAGAATATCAAGCAGAAGGTGCACACTCGCAACAGTCTTCTTCGTCGACTGGTCTCATCGAAATGGGGTGCTTCGCCTGAAGTTATGCGGACTACTGGACTGGCGCTATCTTTTTCTGCGGGAGAATTTGCGTGCCTCGTGTGGAGCCGTTCTGCCCATGCAAAGCTGGTGGATACAGCTTTGAATGAATCACTGGCTGCCTAAAACCAACCCCGGTACAAATGCTGTATCCACTAGCAGGAATAGCGCCACCAGTGCTTTGCAGAGCGGTGGCAAGCTCCAGCGAAAGAGCCAAATGGTCTCCGACACACGACAACATCCTCCAACAGTTTTTTAAAGTGTGTCGCCACTCACTGGCGAACCATCACAAGAGAGACTGAAGCTGTGGCGAGACAGTGCTTCCTTACTCAAACCGTTCGTCCCACCCGCTGAAGACCTCCCAGCTGGACATGAGTTACTCTAAGTTACCGGAGTCGGTTTTATTTTTGTTAAAATGTTTTTATTTCTCGCTTTTTAGTGGGTCTATTTATAATTTATCTAAGTTACAATAGCCTAATGTCAACTTGCCCATCGCCTTTTTATAAAATATTCGTTTTCTCGATGCAGGGACGTTAATTGTTGAGGAGTTCTCCTTTTATTAGTTTTTAGATTAGATGCTCATAATCCTGGCTGCAGCATCAGGCCAGACTTATGTCAACATTGCATTGAACATAAAATTAGTGCTGTTTAAAATGAGCCCAAACACGACTACGGTGCTGTAATTTCAAGGTTTGTACTTTTTCTGATGCTCCTGGCTTCAGCATCAGGTCTTCGGTGTTCCTCAGTAACAGTACGTTTATCCACACATCGAGTTTTTCAATGAGCCTAAACACGATATATCTGCTGTTAGTTGTCGAGGAGTTAGGTACTCTGCAGACTATCCTGACTGCAGCATCAGGTCATGACTTGATGATCATGAGACCAAATGTGGCAAATGCCCTATCAAACATCAAAACAATTTACTAAAACAGTCCTTGCCTGTTCGAGTAACTTCTTACTGTTAAGGAGTTGTACCTTCCATCATCAGCCCAGCTACCTGAGATGGTGACAACCATACACAAATACACAAGATACTTCATAAAATATGCGAAACACAATAAGTGAGCCTATAAAATTTGAGGGTTGCCCTCGATTTCTCTAAGATCCCATCATCAGATCCTAACTTGGTGACAATGGAACCACCTCAGAACTATCTACTTTCGAACAAAAAAAGAATTTTGAAAATCTGTCGACAATTGGCGGAGTATTCGATGAACAAACATACAAAAAAACATACAAACACCCGAACATAGTACCTCCTCCTTTTTGTGAAGTCGGTAAAAATGGGCTTGTTTTTTGCTTTTCAGTTCTTTTAACTTAAGTTTTTTACCGCAGTCGGGTTTTTTATTTTTTGACGTGACAACGTCTTAAATTAGGTTGCGGCTGGGAGTCACTTATGAAAAAGTGTAACGCTCGGTAACGTTACGATGAGTCACCGAACGAGAGAGAGGCCCGCCGAATGCCTTGCGTCTCTCTCCCACTCAACTATCATTCAATTCCTTGTTCCTATTGTGCAATTTAATTATATTCATATCAATAAATATTCTACCGAGAAAAAGACGTTGTCACGTAAAATCTTCGCCCGTAAAACCGACTTTACAGGCAACCATTTTTTTTAATAACTTTTTACATTTTTGGTTGACGCACCTAACCTGAGCGAACCTAACCATTATTTTCAGAATAACTTTCAAGAGAAATAAAACAGACACGAAAAAGGATTAAAAATTATCTTTAATGACTCAGCACAACGACTTATATTACATAACAAACAGATCAGTACAGCTAGGTGATGTTAGACGTGGCTCCGGCGGGCGCGGTGGCGGGCACGCGCAGCACGTCGGCGGCGCGCACGCGCGGCAGCGAGGGCTGGCGCAGCAAGCCGCACGTGTTGGTGGAGGCGCGCATGCGCACGTAGCCCTCCTCGCCCCACGCCCGAGACCACGAGTTCTTGAGGATGAAGTACGTCTCCCCTTTGTGCAATGTCCAGCCCACGGCCAGCACGGCGTGGTTGCGGCTGTTCAACCGGCTGTAACACATCGTTGCCGTCAGTTTATGGTACGTGCACGACTACGGGACACTTCAGTACACTTGTTTATCTTATTCTCATGCAGTGCCCCGCATGTCGTTTACACATTTAAGCATCAAAAGTAGCTGAACAGCTCTGGCTACACAATACATTAGCTAGTCATAAAATAGTATACTGACCAGCGGGCGTCGTGATAATAACCCTTACTGTAGGTCTCGAAACTGGAGGCTGCGGCGTCGATGGTCAATACAGTGGGCCCGTACTTCCTGATCGCCACCTGCCACAGACGCACGGGAGTTAGTCACGCGCCACACACATGGTAACACACGTCAGGCCGGTCTAGGGGCTGGCAGTACCTTGAGCGCCAGGATGTTGTTTGCGGTGACGTTGACGTGCCCACTGATGCGCGTCACGGCCGGCACGCTATCCGCTCGACACTGTAGCTCCTATACACAGACGCGCACACGTAAACGAAATATCATAACTAAAAAAAGTGCATATAAGAAAGTTAATATTTGTTATTTTTATCGTATATATTATATCGTATATCGTACTTTGCCTTCGTAAGGTGTATACTCGTCGAGCGCGGGCAGTCCTCGATCTTGTATGTAGTTGTAGGCGTAGCTCGGCCACGTCCCCTTACATCCATTGCCACCGTACCTGTAACACAACAGATGTAAGTACATACACGTCCGCTGCTGGCGCATGTGTCGCACGAGTGTGAGCGTGTGTATACTGACGGTTGCGCGCAGTCCACGAGCGCCTGCTCGCTGAGCGGCACGAGGCGGCCGGTCTCCACGAACAGCGCGCCCTCCACCGCGCCCACCGTCGCGAAAGCCCAGCACGAACTGCACAACTTCTGATCTGCGGGCGACAACACGCGTCACTAGGGTGCCTCGCTACTCGCACGAGAGAGCAGAGATGCGACACACTCACTGCGCACGGGAGTGACGGCGCCGCGCTCGCGCCAGTCGAACCTGACCGGCAGGCGGCCGCGCAGTGCCTCCAGCTCGGCGCGCGAGTGCGGGAAGGGCGTGCCGGGGTCGGCGGCGGCCGCGGGCACCACGCCCCGCAGCACGCTCCGCTCCGCCTTCAGTCGGTCCGACATGAAGTTGGTCTCCAGCTCGAAGGACGCGCCTTGCCGGTTGCCCGACGCCATGTGTCGCGAGCTCTGTATCAAGATGTTCTTGCGGACCGCCTCTTCCACGTCATCGGCGTACGTTCGGCTGTATTTTAGTTTATACCTGCGCGAATTGTTTTTTTTAGTAATTGATAATATGTAGGTGAACTCTGTTCATTTCATAGTGGTTCAATTTCTCTTACTTATAAAAAACCGATAATTCAATTACTTAGCATTATTAAAATAAACGTATTTAAAAATACAACTCGCTTTATAGCTACTCCCTTTTGCGTTTTGTGTAACATTTGTCTAACAAAGGTATGTCCCTGTCATAATAATTTATCGTTTCCCAAGTAGGTATACGAGTACTAACTACTAAGTACAACGACACTCACTCCCGCCTAGGGTATTAGTGTTCTGTGCACTCACTGCTCTACGTCCTTGTCGTATCGCGGGGGGCGGCGCAGCATGGTGAACTCGCGGAGTGGTTCCACGCTCTCCATCCGATTGGTTCTTTCAATATGTTCACATGCGTCAGCTTAAGTACAACAAAATATATGTATTACAACATTACAGTTCATGTAATACACACATTAATATCGATATCACCTAGGAAGATATCTAGTCTGCGCAACCTGACGTACCGATGTCAAGATGGAACATTGAGGAGTCGTGAGGGCGCGCCTGCACCTCGTCGAACTGGTGCACGTAGCCGTCGGAGTCGGAGCCCAGCACCGAGCTGTCCACGCGCACCAAGTACCTGAGGCAGACAGCGTCAGGCGTGAGCACTCGAGTCGATAGGACTGTCACTGTACGTCGCGAGGGATAGTCACCACTCACCAGTGCGGCGTGGTGGTGTAGTTGTCGGCGGAGCGCGTGACCAGCAGCTCGTGGCGGAAGGTCAGCGCCTCCCCGCGCGCGGCCCCCAGCTCCCCGCTGTGGCCCGTCAGCGTGTATTGCCAGCGTTCGGCGCGCTCGGCGCCGTGCACCACGTACCCTGCACGCCACACGCGTCAGCACAACAGCACAAGGGCAGCCAGACGTACATACGTACAATATATAGATGTAGGTATGTAAGACACGCTAAAACTAGTTTTAAGTGATACTTACTGCATAACAGAATTGTAAAAATATTGTTTTGAATAATGAAGGGTCCACTGCAATAGTGATAAATTTCCAAAAATGTTAAAATTCAAACTAATACCGTTATTCGGTTAATTGATATTATGCAGTTTATGATCACGTTTACAAACTTAGCAATATCGCTTCCAGTCTCGAGATAATTGAGTTTTTAATATTTGGCTACACGGTTAGAACGCTCAACGTCACAGCCAATCACAGGTGTTCACGGCAATATTTTTTTTTTTTAATTATTTCAAGTTACTTAAGAACGATTATTTTCCAAAGAACTATTACTATAATACATGCCCTATATCATAAATAAAAACTATTTTTCTATCTCTAACCGAAATCTATTGAACGGCCTTTAACACTATTTGCGGATGACAGCACGATCACAATAGCTTGTAAAAGTATAGATACTTAAGAGAGTGAAATTAATAATAGTTTAAAACAGATGGTAAACTGGCTAGATGCAAATAATTTAAAAATAAATTTGTGTAAAACTAAAGTTATCCATTTTAGACAACAATACAACATACCTCTAGTATTAACTTAAATATACACTATAATAATGATACTGTAGAAGAAGTTGAAACTACAAAATTCCTGGGTCTCGAAATAGATAAAAAACTAAACTGGAAATCACACGTTGAGACTTTATGCAAGAAAATGAGTAAGTCAGCATAGGCTCTACGTTCATTATCACCTATATTGAACACGGATGCTCTTCTGACTGCTTATTATGGGATAACAGAATCACATTTACGGTATGGGATCATATTTTGGGGAAACTCTACTGAAAGAGAGACCGCTTTCAAGGTACAAAAAAAATGCATTCGAGCAATGTTTAAACTTAAACCCACTGACAGTTGTGAACCCTACTTTAGAAATTACAAAATATTAACATTAAGTACCTTGTTTGTACATATTTGAAGTAGCTGTGTTTGTAAAGACAAATCCGAGTCGATTTAGACGACTATCAGATGTAGTACCTCGCAATAGACGTGATAATAGTGTGCTATGTCTGGAGCCAGCCAAGACAGCACTTATGCGCAAAAGTGTCTACTGCATGGCGCCAGTCATTTTTAATAAATTGCCGAAGACATGGAAAGAGCTTCCGCTATCATTATTTAAAAAGAAACTCCGAAGCTTTTTAGTGGCGAAAGCATATTATAATATTAAGGAGTTCCTAATTGAGAAAGAGTTTTTTTTAGCTAGTTATGTATAATTAATGAATATTTTAAAATTGTATTTAGTTATAAGTTGATGTTATATCTTTTGCATGCCTACGTGGTAAAATATGGCTGTACTATTATATGTTTTTTCTGTCATCCATAAGTTACCCATATTTGCAAAATAAAATTATCTTTATCTTTATCTAACACTGTGTTTTTTTTCACCGTTTATAATCTTAAAACCCGATTATCTCAGAACGACAAACGAAGGACATTATCACTATTGCAGATAACCCTTCATATGCAAACCATATTTTTCGAGTATTCTTCTTGTATTACAAAGAGACTCAATCCTGTCTAGAGTTTATTTGTGCACGAATGAATATTTATCGAGTAAATAGTCACCGGCAAAAGAGAAGGCCTGCAGGTCGGGCAGCGCCGGCAGCGCGCGCTCGGCGAGCGACACGCGGCGCGGCGCCGACACCACGCAGCGCCGCACGTCCGTCTCCGCCGTGCGGTCCACGCGGATCTGAAACATCATTTGACAACATGCTACAGCATGACCGATACTTCAATCATGTACTGGTTCTTTTTTAACCGACATCAAAAAAAGGAGGAGGTTCTCAATTCGTTTTTTTATGTTTGTTACCTCAGAACTCTGTTTTTTATAAGCCGATTTGCAAAATTCTTCTTTTATTTGAAAGGAAATACTTCCAGATTTGTCCTTTAGAAAATTCTTCAAAATCGGTTCAGTAGTTTGGTTTTTAAACCAAAATTACTGGTAAAAATTCAAGTACTTCAATGAAATTGCGTCGTTTGCTTTCCTATGACTTTTCAGTTGCGGCTTAGTGGAATTGTCGCTATAAGTGCCGTATCTTTCCATAATTAACCGACTTCAAAAAAGGAGGAAGTTCTCGACTGTATTTTTTTTGTATGTATGTTACGCGATATCTCCAGAAATTGTGGATAAATTTCAAAAATGAGTGGAGAATGGATATGCCTCAGAGGCGGTTTCATATTTTTATTAACTTTACTTGGGTAGTTTTTGAGTTAACTTCAATAATAGGTACATATTTTTGCCACTTAGTTTATATTGATGATGTTAGTATAATAACTTCCTGTCACTAATATTTACATAGCAAGAGTGTTAAACGAACTTGTGTGGGGTAAGTACTACTTATAAGTGAAAAATAAAAAGCCAACGACACCGACTAACAAACTTTGTTTTTAATCGACTTAATACTCTCAAGTTTCTTATATCTACGCTCTCAAATATTCATTCGATTAAAAAATAAGGTATGATCATTATTTATGGCTAATTTTGAGGTTAAGTACCAAAAATCAAGCAACAACAAAAAGAAGTTTCCGTGGGTACCTGCACGCTCTGCACGCGTCCGTCGCGCTTCATCATGCGGTACGTGGAGGTGGCGCCGCCGTGGAAGTCCATGCGCGCTGCGCCGGTGGCCGCGTCCCACCTGCACACACACGCACACACGCCGCACGTCAGGCACAGGTCAGACACAGTATACTGACGCACTCTCATATTGCATGGAAAGGGCTACTCTCATACTAAGCATACTAAAAAGATACCCATTTTACATAATTATTAGCCTATTCTTTTACTCAACTACGCGACAGCAAAGACAGGGTTATGATTTTCATGATCAAATCTATGTATCTATATCTACATATATCTAGGTATATGGGGTATTTTATACCCTCGAAGCATCCAAACAGCGGGAGGGATTCTCATACTTTTGGTATCTATCGACTCGTCTTTGTCGCGCAATGGTTATAGGCTACCTTTTATTTTTATAATAGGTACCTATCAAAATGGCAGATTTTAGATCACAAAAAGTAAGCCTCGATTCCAAAAATATAACACACTAAAAGGTTGAAATAAAAAAACACTATGCCGAAGGTACCTCAACTGTGGCAACTTTACCGTATTTTTTCACATTTTTACTATTTACCACAACATAGAGCTAGATATTTAAACTTTTATTGATTTATTTTGTAAAAAATATGTGTCTCTTTTGGTTGAACCAATGAATTCTAATAAATTTCACATAGAATCGCTAAAAAAGCCAAAAATATGAGCGAGGTAAAGTTGACATTTTGGCAACTTTACCTAGCGTACAGTTTTTATCGAATGTGTGTTCCAAAGTGCATGAAATGTAAAGTTGCCAAAAGTCCAGGCGCTAAAAAGCGCATTGACCGCATATAAAGGCTCTTACACACCGGCGCGACTTGTCGCGCGACGTGTCGCCTGGCGATTCTGCGATATTATCGCGCCGCAACACCTTTCACACAAGCGCTACACCGTGTAGCCGCGATATCGCCGCGACACCATACAAAATGAACATTTAGTATGGTGTCGCGGCGATATCGCGGCGATATCGCGGCGATATCGCGGCTACACGGTGTCGCGCTACTCGTCGCGCTGCGACACCGTCGCGGCGCGACAAGTCGCCCCTGTGTGAAGTGTCGCGCGCGTTTCCATAGAAATTGTTCTATGGATATATATCGCAGAATCGCGTCGCACTGTCGCGTCGCGCCTGTGTGTAAGAGCCTTAACGAAAAAGCACTCTATTTTGACAGTTAACGAAGTTACTAGCCTAAAAAACTTTTTGGGTTACCACAATTTATTACAAAATCTACCAATACCTGCGAAATAACATAAACTGCCACAGACAAAACAAAAAATAAGTTGAACTAGTATAGGGTATGCTTAGGTAAAGATACCTATGGAAGGTAAAGATGCCACAGTTGACCGGTACGCGACCGATGTTCCACGGCTGATTTTACGTTCCGACGTATTCGGCTGATATGACACACCGTAGGTGCCGCACTTACGCCGCAGAAATTCAGTTGCGCACACGCGGGGCGCGGGTATGCCTGCCTCCCGCTGCTCCCCGGCCCGGATTTTCTTCGGCAATCGAACCGAACTTTCGGTCGCGTATACCTAGTGAGCGGCAATTCGGCGGCAACGTTGCCGCCGAATTGCCGCTGAACTTACGCCCGACCGAATTTTGGCTGTACGCTATAACGCAACGTAATTTCGGCATAATGTCAGTAGGTAATTCAAATAGCATTGCAGGCATAATCATGCCGAACTTAGGTCGCGTACCTTCGGCATAGTGTGTTTAGACCAAAGAGAGGTACATAATTTAATGTCTTTGGTTTAGACACTAAGGGCTTTTTCCTCCGCAGCCGGCACCGGGACGTCACTGAGAAACGAGATTATTCGAACGGAACGTGACGTGACTGAGACAGCGATCGTTTGTCCACCGCGACCGAACTCGGCGGCTCAGTATTATGTTTATGTATGATAGACAAAACAAAAGCCGGGCGACGTCGACGGCGCGGGCGGTGTGTGCCGTGTGTGGACAAGATCAAACGTGTTTTGTATTGTCGGCGCCCGTCACAATCTCGGGCTGAGTTCTAGTGGTCGCGCCGAGCTACTCGAAACTTCGGCGGCCGGGACTACGGCGCTTCGGCACAGTATAATAAAGTGCCTACCCAATATTACGTCTTCATACAAATCGTCCGAAACGACGCGCTTCGAAATCTCGCTGTACCCGTATTCAACAGGCCGCCGTTGTGGTTTGAATAAAGGCTGGCGCGACACGCGATAAAGTCGCGCGTGACACACAGGCACCGCAAGTCGCACAACGAGCGGTGCCTTTGTGTCGCGCGCGATTATATCGCGTGTCGCGCCTGTTTGTAGGAGCCTTAAACAGATCATTTAAGTTGGTAGTTAATCTGCTTTACAATTAATTTCCCTGACTTTACATACCACACAGAGTATGTTTCGGTGTAGTCTGCGCGCGGCACGGTGAGGCGTGCGCGCAGGAACAGCGAGCTGTCGAAGCGCGGCGAGGGGGGCGGCGCCTCCCGCACCGCCCCCTCCGGCTCGGGCGCGCCCTCCGCTCCGCCAGCCTCCGAGCGGCGCCGCATGCACTTGAGGCGCCGCCGCTCCATGGTCGGCGCGCTGCCCACCGCGCTTTCTGCCTGCGACTCGTGCGGTGTCGGCCAAGCCGAGGCGGCCTCTCTGAGCTCGTCAACGGTGTAGTCGTCTGTACTGACGACGCCGACGGGGTCGATTACTATCGGAGGGAGTGCAGGGTCGTCCGGAACCTGTGCCCGGAACTGCTCTACCAGGAGTGCTGAGTTCTCTGTAAAATAGAAAAGATATTTAGCGACTACAATGGGAGAAAAAGGACACGCAAGAGGTGAACTGGTGAAATAACAGTGCTCTGTATAGATCTCTTAAGTGAAGTACAGGTACAGAGACAGTCATTGCGGCGGCGGCCGAGGTACTATTGCAGACAGTACAGGTGTCTCACCAACAGGCGGGAAGTTGGGCGCCTCCCTAGCTAGCCGCTCGTCGGTGACGGGGCGTCGCGGAGGGGGGGGCGCGGGGGGTGCCGCTGACGGCGCCGGACTGGGGTTGGCACTGGGCTGCGGCGCTGGCAATGGGTTGTAGGATGGCACTGCGTTGCTAGTCGGACGTTGACTGAACACTGGGATCTGGTTGTGCGGTGGTGTGTTGTAGCCGGTGTTGTACCCGGGGCCGAAGGGTTCGTTGTAGGTGGTCCCGGCGAGGTTGCGCAGCGGCACCACATTGTCGATCTGCGGCGCGGTCAGCGCGCACTCTGCAACAGTGAGCACAAAGAGTGAGCGTGGTGCCGGGTGCCGGTACGGCCGAGTGGCGCGTGCGTGGCGTGGCTGTGGCGGGTACTCACGGGCGGGGTCGGCGCGCGGCGCGGGTGCCGGCACGGGCACAGGCACGGGCACCACCAGCAACGACAAGTACGCGCGTCCGCTGTTATCACCTTCTGTATTAAAAAAAAACCGGTCAAGTGCGAGTCGCACTCGCGCAGCGATTGAGGGTTCTGTGTGGTTCTGTACAAAGGACATTGTAAAAAATGGCCTATGAATCAGCACGTATGAAACCTTTAAAATAATCACTAGTTTTTATTATAATTTACGTTACAATTATTACAATAACGCACACTTCATAATTTCGAAAACATTTTAAAAAGTACCTATACATATTCCCCGGCGTCATTATTTTTGGTTTCAATGTGACGTTTTGAATAGGAAAAGGGTATTTAGCTCATTTGCGGAGCAAGCAGCGGAGTGTAATTACAAAACTCAAAACCCTCAGCGCTTGATCTATGAATAAGTTTTTTAATTACAAACAGTATAAAGCACTTGAAAGCGCTGTGTAAAACGAGCAACATCGACACGAACAGTCGATGATTTGATAGAAGACACTTTAATATTTCATAGTAATGACAGTGTGTGTGACAGTCTCTTCCCTTTATTTTGTCACAATTGTCACTCGCATACCGCCACCATTGATTTACAATATATATCAATGTTGTGCGCTCATTTTATGCGGACGGTTTTGAAACGTTGAGTGTGCATCTTGGGTTTTTAACCCCCGACGCAAAAACGACGGGGTGTTATAAGTTTGACGTGTCTGTGTGTGTGTGAGTGTGTCTGTCCGTGGCATCGTAGCTCCCGAAGGGATAAACCGATTTTGATTTTGCTTGTTTTGTTTGAAAGGTGTATTAGTCGGGAGTGTTCTTAGCTATGTTTGATGAAAATCGGTCCAAGGTGGCCGCCGCCACAAAATGGCGGATTACATATTTTTTTCACTACTCCCTCAATATGGGTATCAAATGAAAGGGCTTGACAAGTAGAATAATGTACACTATATTGAAAGGGAATGAGGAATATTAACTAACGAAATAAAAACTAAAAACTGGAATTTTATTTTTTTTATCTGATCAATGCCCTTGATTGATGAGGAAAGTGGAGTGATGAGTGTAATGACTGGTACCCACGACCACTGAGTTTGACCATATTTACGAATGGAATTATCCTACTATTTCTACATCAGATAGTGTCGCAGGCCCATTTTATATAAACTACATCTGAAATATCTAAGATATGGAATAGCTATGAAATACTTGTACGAAAGTTGAATAACTAAAGGAAGAACTAGAAAAAGGATATAATATAATACAACAAAAATATTGGTTTAGTCTTAAAAAAATATTCTTCAACTATAAATTAATAATTATTTTTTGACGGATCAAAAACCTGATTAAACACGAAATTACCTGAATCTTAAAACGTAAGAAAATAAAAGAAATTGAATACAAAAATTAAGGAGTCCCTACAAAAAAAATTTGTTTAAAATTTAAAAAACCCCCGACAAAAATAAAAATAAGGAATCCCTACAAAAAGCATGAAATCTAATCTAATCTAATCTAATCTAATCTAATCTAAACATATAATAAATCTGTAGACGAGGCGTTTCTGTACATTGAAAATATAAAAAAAAAAAATAGTTGGGGTGTTATAGGATAACCAACAGATGCCATTTCATCAATTTTTAGAATTTTTGTCTGTTTGTCGGTTTGTCTGTTTGTCTGTTTGGATGTGACAAAATTTGATTTGAACACGTTCAACGTAAAAAGTACCAAACCAATATGGTTAATTTTTATACTCAAATATAGTGTAGAACTCGGAGTAGTGTTTAGTTTTGGTTTCATCGCAATCGCTTCACTGTATCAAAAGATATAATCAATTTAATGTATTCTACAACAACTTTCATTACGTAAGTTGGATACACGTAATGACATCTATTGGCGCTTTATAGTACTAACGAAAACATAATTATTGTGTTTATAACATTATTATGTGAATAATCACGTCATGCAGGCTTACCTATAATATGACTATCACAGTCACTTCTGCCTGTGTTATTTTAAAAAGTAATGATAATGATTACATAATATAATGTTAACCGCTTTCGATTGTTGATTGATTAGTGGCGCTAAAAGAATTTCAAATAAAAAGTGAGGATAATGTAAGATAATATTAAGTTTTTTTTTTTTTTTTTTTATTCTTTATTTATTTTATAGAGGGTTTGATCAAGCATGATCATGCCACCCTCATAGGCCTCACAAAGATAGACTTATCTACGCTTAATGGCTAATTTAACTAAATTGTATATTGACTTGGCCTCCTCTGACAGAGGACGGGCCAGAATCAAGTTACACATGCCCATTTCCCGCAGATCCACATCATGTTCGAGCATAAAGCTAACCCTCTCAACCTCGTTCCGGGCACATTCGGCCAACACATGGTAAACATCCTCAACCACACCACACTCAGCACAATTTGGTGAGTTGGATTTACCCATCAGGAACGCAAAGTTGTTTAGCGGAATGTGCCCGGACCGAAGTCTTAGGGCTGTCACAACATCTGTTCTAGACAAACCAGATTCTGCGAACCACGGTGAACGCGTAAGGCAAGGCTGTATGGTCTTATACCAGATGCTTTTAGATAATGACCTCTCGTCAAAATGCTCCCTCCAAATTTCTGTGCACTTTTCCCTAACTAAGTATAAGCAATCCGAGAATAAGGGTAAGCAGGTGAATGGTATTCCATTACAACTAGCTTCTCTGGCCAGACGATCGGCTTCTTCATTTCCTGTTATGCCCACATGTGAAGGTACCCATTGAATTTTAACTATTTTATTGCTAATCCTAAGTTTGCGGAGCGATTCCAAAATGTTATAGGCTATCGGTGTGCCTCGAAAATTCGAGGTGCATCGAGCCAGATGTTGAATAGCACTCTTGGAATCTGTCAATATTACATATTTCCCGGCCATAAAGGAATCAATGTAAGAAATTGCCTCGGCTATGGCTATCAACTCCGTATACATAATAGATATTTTCGCGTTAATCATCAATTGGATGGAGCTATTTGTTTGAGGATCATAAAGTGCCAAACCACTACTGCCGTCATCGTTTTTCGAACCATCTGTGTATAATTTATAAAACTGTGAATAAGTATTTATTAAAAATTCATTGCAAATCTGTTGTAATTCGTAAGGTTTATAATGTTGTTTTGACTTACAGATTGTCTTAATATCAGGCTCCAGTACCTCAGAAAGATCTATACCACTAACCCATAGGTCCAACGAAAACATTTCTAATTGTGTTGTTGAGTAAACAGAAGTATTTTTAAAAAAATCATGAATTGAAACTAAAAGGGGTTTTTTCTTGTTCCTCCAATAAACATTACGACAATAATTACTTAGCTTATCTAAGATTTTAATAATCTCATTACTTGAAAGGTACTTACATCTAAACCAGAACTTGCCAGCAAGATAATACCTACGAACACACAGTGGCTGAAGATGGAGTTCGCATTCCATCACGTGTATCGCGGTGCTTTTAATAAATCCTCCGATAATACGCATGCATTGGTTTTGTATTTTGTCTAGCTTGCCCAAGTGTGTTTTACAACTGCTGTCATACAGCGCGCTCGCGTAATCCAACCTGCTCCGAAACATAGCTATGTAGACCCGTCTCAAAACAATCGGATGTATTCCCCAACCCGCACCCGTCACAGCTTTAAAAATATTTAATAATCTCAGACTTTTACCTCTTAATTCATTTATGTGTTTCGCCCAGCGCAATGATCTGTCCAACCATAGTCCCAAGTATTTCACATTATCTACCACTTCCAACGTCATTCCGTTTATAACTACATCAACCAATTCACTCCGAAAACCTCTTTTAAAAACACATATTTTGCTCTTTGTAGGTGAAATATCTAACCCAATTTCAGAAAGCAGCTCAACGAATTTATTTAGACCTAACTGTATCTGTTTGCTTCCTTCCCGTACATTATCACAATTTATGTGTAACGCAAAATCGTCAGCGTATTGTGCAATACAAACATTATCGATATTATTGCAAATCTTTATAGTAGCTAAATTAAAAAGCAAAGGCGAAAAAGGGTCACCTTGAGCCAAACCGCGGCACGTATACCTACAAAATGAAACCGAGTCTACCTGCATTCTTAAATATCTTTCTTTTAAAAAATTCCACAAATACCTACACATTAAAGAACTAACTCCTAATTGTTGCAAAATACACACTAAACTTTTTATATCTACGTTATTGTATGCATTGTCGATATCCATAAAGGCAGCTATCGTCATCTGCTTATGTGAAAAACCGGTTTGAACTGATAACACCAAGCTTGCCAGATTGTCTAAAGTTGAATGATGTTTTCTAAAACCTGATGTATGGGAAGATAAAAAGTTATTTCTCTCAATGTGCCACTCCAACCGTTTCATTAAAATACCATGAAAGGTTTTGCAAATACACGATATCATAGCTATAGGTCGCAGAGATCCGGATGACTGGGGATCACGACCTGGTTTCGGGATCGGAACAATAGTGATATCTCGCCACTGCCTAGGAATAAAACTTAATGCGTAGAACGAGTTATATAATTTTAATAAAATGTTTTTTCCGTTGTTAGGTAAATTGTATATCATTGAGTAAGATATTCTGTCACTACCTGGCGACGTGTCTTTATGGCGTATGCAAGTATCTAATTCTTGTCTTGTAATAAAAATATCTAAATTTGTTTTACCGGGAGGAAATTCTGGGTCATCAGGAAGTACATAGTCAGGTGTTAAACTACCTAATAGATCACTGGCTTTTTCCTTGTCTACGTGGGAGCGGGGCACATTATAACCCTTTAGCCACTTCAGTTTGCGCCACATTTCTCTTTGAGTGGTTTTACCATCCAGTGAAGTACAAAACTCATGAAAAGATTTATCTCGAGATTGACGGATTAATTTTTGAGAGATTCTTATTTTGTCTTGCAATTTTATTAAATTATTCGGATTAGGGTTACGTCGGAATTCCGAAAGTGCTAGACGTCTTTCAGCTACACATTTGGATAGGGAAGCGTACCAATACGGTTTAGGTGAAAACTTATTGCTTGGATTACGATTTATTATATAATTTGGTATGAAGCGATCTGCTGCTAAGTTCAAACAGTTAACAAATGTGTCGTACGATTTTTGAAGGTCATTCTCACTAAATGTAAAATCTTTAAGCAGGCCGTCTAAAAAGTCTCGATAGGATGCCCAGTCTGCCTTCTTATAGTTACGTCGCGAAATTATGGAATCCCGTTTCGCTTCCAAGTGTGTAACCACCCTAATAATAAGATGATCGCTGCCCAAGTTTTCATTTGTAATGGACCAGTTCAACCTTATCGCGATGTCAAAAGTAGCTAATGTCACATCAGGTGAAGATGTTTGAAGCTGATTGTTTACTAATTTGATACGTGTGGAACTTTTACTGTCATTTAAAATTACAAAATTACTTTCCAGGAGAGCATCGTACATTTGGGAGCCTCGCGAGTCTGTTTTGTAAGACCAATTCGTATGAAGAGCGTTAAAATCACCCAAAATAACCGCTTTTTTGTCTACGCTGTTAAATAGATTCTCCCAGTCTGATTGATTGGTGCGAACTGACGGTGCACAATAAACAGAGACTACATATTCAATAAATTGACAATTGTTAATTTTGACCATTACTACTTCAATATCTGAATTACTACTCCTAAAAATATGTGAGCACGCTTCTATAGATCTATGTATCAGTAATGCTACCCCACCATACGAATCGAGCCTATCATTACGGAAAATTCTATAGCCACTCATCTTAAATTGACTATCCGGTTCCAGCCATGTTTCGCTCAGTGCTGCAATGTGAATTTTTTCCTGGCATAATATTTGTTCTAATGCTAATGACTTAGGGCGAACACTTTGTGCATTCCATTGGATAATATTAAGTCTAATGAGGTTATTATTCATTGTAACCGAAATAATCTAATATTAGCTTCATTATTGGCCAGTCCGAAATATTTTCTACTACTACTAATATTACCCATTGAACACAGCATTTTAAACAACTTTGCACCTTTTGATGAACTGTTTGTCCTTTCAAAAACAAAATTTCCTTCAGCCTACTTATAAGCTCATTGAATTGCACTTCTCTCGTCTCATTCTTCTCTTCATTTGACTCTTCTTGTCTATCACAAGATGAGGGGGTGCCCTCCTCTTGTACCCATATCTCATCTTCATTAGGTTTCTTCGACTGTTTTTGTTTATGAGTCTTAGCACTCGCTTGATGCCTGTCCACCCTAGGCGCCTGTGTTGCTACTTCTGTACGAGGCTGCTGTAGACAGGCCGAAAAGGACAGCTTCCCAGCCTGTGTAGCCGCCAAGTCCTTCGATTCTGTTACTGTAATGACACGTTCAACTGGTTTGATTTCCTTAACTGGGACATATATTGTCAAAGCACGTTGGTATGTGCAATTGAATTCCGCCATTAACTCCCTCAACCTCTTCTCCTTTAAGTATGCCGGGCAAGACCGTACTAAAGCCATATGTTGACCATTACAGTTGGCGCACTTAAATGAAGTGGTGTCACAATTATCGTGGTTCTCGGTACATTTTGGGCATCTGACCTTCGCTGACGGGCATCTTTGTACCGTATGTCCGAGCTTCCAGCAGCGTGAGCATTGGGTCACTGGAAATATGTACTGATCGACTCGTATACGCAATCCATCAACGGCAATATATGCTGGACGGAATGAGCCCTTAAAGCAAAGGCGTACAGACTCACTGGGCTTCCAACCTTCACCATCTGAGTTTCTGCGCATGAGTCTCTGGACGGACACCAGTTGCGCGGGTTCCGCACACTCAATACGCTCCAACATTTCTTTCTCGGTCAGATCGATGTCTACGTCTCTAATTACACCATAGGACAAATTAACTTCCATAGCCCTTTGAATTCTCCAACCTCTGTCAGTAATCTCCTTGCACTTTTCCAGTAACTCCATACTGTCTTCATTTCTCACCTCGACTCTAATCTTGTAAGGATTAATATACTTGACCTTGTCGATACATAGTATCCCCTCATTTTTAAATATTTTAGCCAGTGCAAATTGTTTCGGTAATTTATCATTGGATGAAATGTAAATTTCAAATTTTTCCCCTTTATATTTCTTGCCTTTGTTTCTGCAAACCTCCGTCCACCCATCCTCATCTTCTTTTTCTCTCTCTCTCTTACTTGATCTCCGCTCTTCGCAATTTTCGTACGCTTGCTGTGAATTCTCCTGCAAATATTGTTCCTCCTCCTTCATTTCCTGCTCATAGAATACACTCGGATCACTCATCCCGTCAACTGCATTTGTTATCTCCCGTTCGATAGTACTTTCATCCATTTCTGTTGTCGAGCCGACCGGCGACCGTAGGTAAAACCTATTGGTACACACGGGCGGCCGCGGCGCGCCGTCGTCGTGTCGAGCGCAGCGCGGTAAACGCCTCGACGTAAACAAACTAATTAGCTAATGAACGCGATCACCTCGTACGAATGCCGATACGAGACTGAAGATAATATTAAGTGATGTAGTGTTCTGAGTGTTATAGATTGCAATGATAAATGATTTTATTTTTGTAAGTAGGTTTGTACAAACACTTTTACACGTCAATCATGTTTTTATTTTTTAAACTAGATGAAGTCGGCGTTTCCTATCTGACTACTCTGAGAAGAAAGGCCGAAACAAACACACACACGGGCAACTTTATGTAGGAGCTCTTTCGAGGGGCAAGCAGCCTTTCAAACATTGTTAACAGAGAAGCATTTTCTTAGTGACATAAGGTTTTAAGATCATAATTATCATACTTTCATAGTTTTTTGCCTTTTTTCTCGATTTTTTTTAAAAATCTTTACCATGATAACGCTTCAACGCACACCTCAAGACGGGCTGTTGATTTATTGAGTATAGGTTCGGCAGGTGCACACCCTTTTTTTTTGTTTCCGGGGTGGAAAATCTTCATGGATGTCCGCCGCCCTGGGACGGGCGGCGAGGTCTGTCAGGCTCTTACTGACTAAAAATCACCCCAGTGTTCCATCTCACACCTACGCCGGCGGTTGCGGGACCGTACGATCCTTCCGCAACCCCCGACTGGTGACGTCAAAGGCGGGCGCGCGTGGAACACTACACGCCGCCAGCTCAAGTCTTGATGTGTTGGCGGTGACAGACGTCCCCGAATTCGTCGCCCCTGGACCCGTTTAGGGGGGCTGGAAGAGGGCGTTGTACGCCCTCCGCCGACGCCCGATGCGCCTACTGCGGGCCGGGTGAGTGGATGAGATCTCCCTCTCCCTTTCCACAGCCTCCTTCTGCGAGACGACCGTTTAGCAGAAGGAAACCACCGCGTCCCAGGACTCTTACGCTGCCGTCGACTCGACTACGGCCGGCAGCGATACGTCAAGGTGCACACCCAATACAAGTAGCACTGCCATGTCGTAAAAAGGTATTGTAAATTATGTCTTCGAGACAATAACGAAATTTTTAGCCATTGTCTTGGTTACAACCATATCGACCCTTTTTTTTTCGGATGGGTAATCATCAAATGACCCCTCCCGCTCTGGGTGTAGCGGAAGGGAGTGTCAGACTCTTACTGACTAAAACCCAGCTACCCATTACTCTCCGCCCGCAGGCCCGCGCCTACGGTGGCCGGGAGTCGTCACGCGGCTCCCGACGCCCGGAGCGTCTCCCACGGTGGCTGGGACGGGAGGCTCTCTCCCTGAGCCATCCCGCCACCTCCTTTGCTAGCATGACTGCTTCGCAGAAGGAGGTGACTGCCTCCCTCCCTCTCGCCCCGGACCATGGCTTGCACCAGGGCCGGACGCGAGAGGTCGCCGCCGCTGCCGATCGCCTCTACGAGGACACGGCGGTGCTCCGCACAAGCGGGGCAGACCTCCACCGTGTGCTCCACCGTGTCCTCTGGACGATCCTAGCAATGGTGACACCCGGGCGTTTCCTCCCGCCTGATGATGTGCAGGAACCTCCCGAAACTTCCGTGTCCGGTGAGGACCTGCGTCAGGCGGTAGGCACTCCTTAAAGAGGGGTCTTATCGCCGCTATCGCGGCGTGCCCTGCGCTGGGTAACGATAGTCGCTCTTTCCATGCCGCCATGAGATCGCGCCATGGGGTGGGTACGCAGCCATTGGTCAACCTTCTGGTGCTGGTGTTCCTCTTGAAGTAGATCTTCATGGACGCTTTCTTGGTCTTCTTGGATCACGGAGACCTCGGCGGCCAGTCTCTTCTTCACTAGATCTGCTTCAATTTCCAGCTCCTTTCGTTGGATGGCCGCTAGTTTCTCGGCCGCCTCAAGTTCGGCCAATCGTAGCCGCGTAGTCACGCTTGTGTTCGATCTCACTGACCGCGGCGGCGACCTACGGCGTTGTTCTGACGATGGTCCCGCTGTAGCGATGTCTGCGGCGGTAGTGGGTCCGGCCACACTGTCGACTTGAGGTGACGCCGGTGGATCAAGCGATAGTCGTCGTCGTCGCTCTCGTTCTATGCGTTCCGCTTCCTTGCGACGTACCGATGTTAGCATCTCTTCGTCCCTTCGTTCTAGGGCTCGCCGCTGTTCTTCCATTTCTGCTAAGTCACTTTGACTACGGGTGACTACCATCGCGTTCGGTTGACGGCGCACAGTGACACAGCAGAGATACACAGCAGAGATACACAGCAGAGATATACAGCAGACAGGTAAGTTATTACTGGTTCACTCACGAATAATTTGTTCTTCCAAGTCGCAGAGTCCTTTCTTAATCCGGCTCGACAGGACCAAACTGTAGGGGTCAGACTGTATCGGTGGTGTGGACTGTATGTGGTTCTTAATTAAAACTCCAATTTTTCTTCTTATTTATTCTTCAGAGATCAGCTGTACTATACAATCGGCGAACGACTACGATCGAAACCGGATTGGGCGCCCCTTATTATACCCCAGCACATGGGCGCAAGTAGTGGGTACACTATTGTGTCAACTATCGAAATTCTAGGCGACGCACCAATCCGGTTCGTTTGGCTCGTGTCCGGTCTCCGACAGGTTTCGACTTGTCGCGACCTGTCGGAGGCAAGACTCCGCGACCAATCACAAACATTTCTTATACATAAACTTATTCCTACTATCATGGCACATAATTCCTAACATAATACACACTAGATTTACATAATATCACTATTTACACTTAATTCTATGACGAGCTCGGCGTCCGTAACAGATTTGAAATTTTTAATAGTGTATAGTATTCTACTAGTCAAGCCCTTTCATTTGATATCCATATTGAGGGAGTTGAGAAAAAAATATGTTATCCGCCATTTTGTAGCGGCGGCCATCTTGGACCGATTTTCATCAAACATAGCTAAGAACACTCCCGACTAATACACCTTTCAAACAAAAAAAACTAAATCAAAATCGGTTCATCCGTTCGGGAGCTACGATGCCACAGACAGACACACCCCCACACACACACCCCCCACACACACACACACACACCCCCCCACACACCCCCACACACACACACACACCCACACACACCCATACACACCCCCACACACACACACAGACACGTCAAACTTATAACACCCCGTCGTTTTTGCGTCGGGGGTTAAAAATGGGAAAATGCGTAGAGAAAGAGTCACAAAAATACAATAAATTAACCGGAATTACTTTCCACACGTATGTTTATTGTTTCTGTGTTTATATCAACGTAAAAAACGCAATTAAAATAAATAAAATGTAGAATTTTGTAAATTAGGTTCAGTGTTACCAAAACTTAGTTTTAGTTTCCCACATTATGTGGGAGTTTTTAATTTATGGAATAAGTGATTTAAAATATTTTATAAAAGTAAATGTGTGACAATGTGTAACAAAAAAATAACACTGTAACATAAAAATAATTGTTTTTAAATATTTAAATACGTAATTCAAAAATAACGTTAATAACGTTTAACTTTTTTTTGCGCTTTTTATGGCTTAAAAAGTTGGGTAAAATTTTGCATGGCTAGGCAACCCCGACCCGCCATTGCATGTTTATACATATAATATTCTAATAATGTACCTAGTTTTGATCTGCGTGTACCTAACTTGTTATTAAATTTTCTATGGTAGTATATTATGTGGAACATGTTTAATGCAAGATCTCAATGTACTATACTGAGAAATAAATAAATAGTTAAGTACTTACTTACGAGTACTTACTATACTAAAACAACAGCCAAATATTTATAAAACTCTCCGTTGCTATTACTTCGTTTCCGCTTAGCGTTCTTCCTGTTATTTTTTTCATTTTCTCGGCTCCTATTGGTCCTAGCGTGATGTTAAATTCTATAGATATGTGTCTCCGAGTCTCCCGTGGGAACAAGGGGTTGTGTGTGGTCGCAGTACTCACGCAGCGGCACTTGTATGGGGATGGCCGGCGGGAACCAGCCGCCGCCGCCGCCGCCCGGCCACGCGCCGCCCGCGACGCCCGCGCCGCCCGCGCCGCCCGCGCCGCCCACAAAGCCTGCGTCGCCCGCGCCTCCCGTGCTGCCAGCTCCTCGCGTATACTCTGCAGACATTTACAATTAATATTATACGAAGGTACTAAATTATCTATCATACTCTTAAATCTTATTATGAAAGTTTTAGATAATTTCAAGAAACAACGTGGACATCCAGTTTCCGCCATGATCACCAGGAACTGATAGCTTGTTGTGAGTAACATCTAACACAGTATTAAGCAATTCGCAGAAGTGGTGTAGTGTAGGTGTGTCGTGCGCAATCGCGCGACACGGACACCGTGCAGGCACGAGGAAGTGATCGGGGATCTCGCCAGTTCGCCAATCGACCACTCCACAAGTGGTGTAGGTGTGACGCGCGGCACGGACACCGTGCAGGCACGAGGAAGTAGTCGGAGACCTCGCCAATTCGCCACTCGACCACTCCGCCGCGCACGTCAGCACTTTGATAATGTGGTAAACTAATTACGATGAAGTTACGATTCGATAAGGTACCAGTCGAATTTTTTGCGAGTAGGTCCTTAAATTGAAATAGTGCTTCTACATGAATGTAATTATCTCGAAAGCGAGCAAAATCTAAGAGATCTAGAGAATAAATGCTACCGATACTTAGCAATTCAAATGCGAGGAGGTTCCGCCAGTGGTCGCCAGTGTTGGCGAGCGAGCGCGGCGGGCGCGCGGTCCGCGGCTGCTGCGCCGACGTCGCTGAGTAGTAGTAAGGTATTGTGAGCACAAGACTGACCAGCGAGGAGGTTCCGCCAGTGGTCGCCAGTGTTGGCGAGCGAGCGCGGCGGGCGCGCGGTCCGCGGCTGCTGCGCCGACGTCGCTGAGTAGTAGTAAGGTATTGTGAGCACAAGACTGACCAGCGAGGAGGTTCCGCCAGTGGTCGCCAGTGTTGGCGAGCGAGCGCGGCGGGCGCGCGGTCCACGGCTGCTGCGCCGACGTCGCTGAGTAGTAGTAAGGTATTGTGAGCACAAGACTGACCAGCGAGGAGGTTCCGCCAGTGGTCGCCAGTGTTGGCGAGCGAGCGCGGCGGGCGCGCGGTCCGCGGCTGCTGCGCCGACGTCGCTGAGTAGTAGTAAGGTATTGTGAGCACAAGACTGACCAGCGAGGAGGTTCCGCCAGTGGTCGCCAGTGTTGGCGAGCGAGCGCGGCGGGCGCGCGGTCCGCGGCTGCTGCGCCGACGTCGCTGAGTAATAGTAAGGTATTGTGAGCACAAGACTGACCGGCGAGGAGGTTCCGCCAGTGGTCGCCAGTGCTGGCGAGCGAGCGCGGCGGGCGCGCGGTCCGCGGCTGCTGCGCTGACGTCGCTGCGTACGCCACGCCTGCAACCACATAGCCAGGTTCAATCTTGCCCCACAGAACATATAATAGTACATAGGTACTGCACCGAGCCCGACTAACTAACTAGGTAAACTTTACATAGGGACACAGCACAAACACAAAATCAAATTGGTTGCTAATTTAATTTTATAATTTTCATGACATTGATTTGAAGGGCAGTGGTGGCCCCGACTTACGAGTCGTAGGTTCAAACCCAGACAGGCGCTTTACTTTGTGTAAAATTTCATCACCACTGCTGGGAAAAGTGATTGATCGGTCAACGCATACAGACGTGCACATCAATGCATTATAAAAATAAATATATGAACACTTGCATAAAAACTGACCCAGTTTTATAGTGTACCTACTAGCGTGTTTTATAAATCGAGTAATGTCGAAAGGACGATCTGACTGACTAGATTATAATAATAATTATACAATTTTTATAATCTGAAATATGGACGGTAGCCCCTTTCCTGGAGCGTGTTGACTCCGCGCAGTCCCCCATCGACACCAACACCAAGATCACCTCAACAACCCAAGCAGAACCAAGAAGTGGCTGTTGACCCAGCTGAACCTATCCCCACTCCGGAAATCCAGAACTGGTTGGGGTCCATTGAACAATGCTTGAATAAGGTCTGTGCCACTGCTAATGAAGGAAAACTCAATTCGGACCAGAAGTTAAGAATCAGCAATGTTTGCCGAAAAGTTGGACACGGAGTTTCTCAAATGGCCGTGCGATACCAGTCGCTGAAATCAAGTGCCATACAAACACATACCGCCCTTAAAACCATGACTGAAGTTCGAGACCTAGCGGACTGTCTTACAGAGATGAACCGCACCATTCAGGAGTCCTGTACGAAGCAAGGACCTGGGAGGAGTAATACATCTTTTGCCGATATGGTGAAGAAGGATCCAACAGTTTTGTTCGTCTGAACCAACTTAGCTCCGTGGCAATTTTCCCATGTGACAACTCAAAGACCAGTGACGAAACCAGGAACATGGTCTAAAACATCATATATCCAGGTGAAATGAAGCTGAAAGTACGAGGCGTACGCAAAATCGGAAAAGGAGGTCTCATAATCAGCACGGACACTAAAGATGACCTGGACAAGCTCAAGCAAACAGTCCAAACTGCTTCGTCAGAACTTACCGTCGACGAACCCCGAACGCGCAAACCTCGTGTAGCGACCCTAGCGACCCGATGCGATTTGCTGAATTGCATTTTTGATATTGCTTACTTACCTTCACCCAGCCACGTCCTATTTTACTGTAGATAATAATATAACCGAGTAATGTAAACCTTCTATTAAACAACTACCTATAATATTCAGTACAAACCAAACTTGCATATTATTTATTCTGGACCCTATATGGTAACACGCACAACAAGTGGTGACCCCGACGTTTACAGACAATAGTTTTGTGTTTTGTTTTGTGCAACGTAAGCGACTCAAAGAGGACGTGGCTCGGGCGCGTTAAGAAACCGCGTGGCGCAAGTAGCAGTGAATACTCTCGAAACTAATGAAACTACTACCACGATGGCTAATCCAACGACACCCGGAGTGGCAGCGGTATCGGTGCAGACAAGAATACCAGATTTCTGGACAGATTTGCCCAAATCATGGTTCTGTCAGTTCGAGGCTATTATGGCACCGCAGAAGCTGGGAGACGCGCAGTTGTTTGATATAGCAAACGCCAGGTTGACCCAAGACACAGTGCGGCAAGTTCCGGATATAATCGAAGCCCCGCCAGAGTCAGGCAAGTATGCAGCATTATTTCCAGCTTTTTAGTTTACAAAATGTGAAAGATTTCGCTGACGATTTAGTTCTTGGTACGTGTTTTTTACGATTTGTCACTTCGAATTACTTTTAACCATATAAGTTGTTTATATTTTTGTAATCATCTTTTAAAGCCCTTTATTTTGATACCCCACAAGATAGGTTTTGAAAAAAAAAAATTTTTTTTGAAGACATAACATTGAGCCAAAAATCGGCCATTTTATTTTTTTTCAATTTTGATATACCCAGTGTCACTCGCACAATTAAGACGAATCTAACGGCACCTCTCAAGCTGAAATCGATCAAGCCGTTTAGGCTACAGATCGTGCCAAAGAGATATACATACATACATAGTAGTCGCCATATTGAATTTTCACTAACGTCATGTCTTTAGTGACACTCGCCGGACTAAGAGGAATTGATTGACGTGTAAATCATAAAAATCGGCCTAGGCGTTTGGTCTGTATAGTGCTTCAAAGGAACATACAAACATACATAGGCTGATGAACACATTACCACTCCTTTGCGTCGCGCAGTCGGGTAAAAAGGTGGTTGGTGCTTGGTTAACTATGGTTAATACCTAATTACGGACTTTCAAACTGTTTCAAAGTCATATAAGGTTGAGGACTGCAGACAATATCTTTCTGTGTATCAAACTTCGATCAATAATAGTACTAGATGCCCGATAAGCGCTTCAAAAACGGCCCGAAAAATACGAGCACGAATACTTTTGTGCTCTTATTTCAAATTAGTATGGTCCAATCATAGCCAATGTTAAGACGTCAAAATGCCTCAGTGCGCGTTCAAAAGTTGTGTAAATAACCACCGTAACACCAAGATTTTGGAAGAAATATCTTTTTTTCGGTGTTTTTCATAAAATAGTAACACAATTAAATAGTAAACATAAATCAATAAGCAAATATTATTATTGTTTGGCCAATGTTTGCGACAACGCGCCAACTATTCTGACAAACATTGAAGCATTGAAATGTAATTCCAAGAACTACGGACAGTTCCAAATTCGAGTAAGTACGAAATTGTCAACAAAATGTTTTTAACCTTATTGCTTAGACGTTAAGTTTCATTTTAGAATAAATATTTTTGTACTTATTATAAAAATGACTTTTTATTTTCAAGTGACATTTTAAATTTATTGCTTCGATGACAGAAGGACTTAAATATTAATCATTTGCAATCGTAAATAAACTTTATGTTAGAGTGTTAAGGTTTATAGTAATCTGAAGTTGTTAATATTATTAAACTTTTTTCTATAGTTCGTAGTAAGAAATATAAATGTTTATCTGTGTGCAAACGTGGCCGCTTTAGCGACTTATTTTTGTTCCTAATCATTCATCTAGTACTATTATTGATCGAAGGTATCAAAAGTCACTAACCATATTAACCTAAAATGTTCGTAGTATTTATAAGAACATGGATAGCTTTAACATTTTTCTTCATAGACCTAACTTTAATTGTGATATAATAATACTAACCGAGTGCTGGTTATCTAATCGCCAGGATAACCTCCCAGTAATACCAGGGTACAACATATCTTTTACCAGAATCAATAACAATCAAAATGATGGTGTGGTTGTCTATTCAAAAGATTCTTTAATGGTCACAGTTAAGGAACCCAATCTACACGACTGTAAGAGTAATTGCTTGATTATCAAAATGGTACAACCGCAGCAATAATTGCTATATATAGATCTCCTTCTGCTAAAAACTTGGATGCTTTTCATGCTTCCTTAAAACAAATTTTTCAAGCAGTAAGCACTTTTAGGAATGTTATACTAACAGGAGATATAAATATAAACATTAACTCTGATAACTGCAATGCAGGGATCCAAGACTATATTAATATCCCACCAAAAACATAATGTTGAAAAAGAAGGCCACGGCGTGCTATGTGTTCTGGTGCGCCGGTGATGGGGAATATTCCCCGGAGGAGGGTCCGGTGACGGACAGCCACGGCGGGTTCACGGATGAGTGCTAACGCGTGCCCGTGTTCCTGCCATAAGCGGCAGAGGAGGACACCGTGGAGTTTTAGTGGGTTAGAGTCCCACATAACTGCACTATCTCCCCGTGATAGTGCAGAATGCATGAGCATTTCTCCAAGTAAGAAAAAAAAAATAATGGTTAGGTTACTTCCCCCCCGGTGGGTTCCCGCATTGTCGAGGCGGGGGGGCTCAGTAGCCGTGGCTTGGTCACCCACGGTGAAGCGAAGAGGAACCCGAGGAGGGGCCGCTCGTCAGGGCTTTTGCCGACAAGCCGACGACGTAGCGGCCAACATGTAGGTTGCGGTGCCGCTTGGGCGACATCGCAACTGAGGCGAGCCGCGATGTCGTATGGGAGACATCGCGGCTGAGGGTAAAAGACCGCGGCGGGAGAGGAGTGCCGGTATTACGGTGCGCCGCTCTCCCTACCTTCCGCGGCATTGACGGGGTCGCCACCGTCTGATGGCGGACGCGGTGGGGCCGCAGGGGAGGAGGAGTGTTGGTATGACGTTGGCCGCTCTCCCTATCCTCTGCGGCCGAAAATTGGCAGGCGGCGGGGCCAATGACCTGACCCGTCGCAGGGGGACCAAGGGTGCCCAGACACGGGGTCGTCTGGCGCCCATGTGCTGGTTTGGTCCCTGGGGTGGTCACGGCGTGTTATGTGTTCTGGCGCGCCGGTGATGGGGAGTACTCCCCAGAGGAGGGTCCGGTGACGGTCAGCCGCGGCGGGTTCACGGATGAGTGCTAACGCGTGCCCGTGTTCCCGTCATAAGCGGCAGAGGAGGACATCGTGGAATTTTAGTGGGTAAGAGTCCCACATACCTGCACTATCTTCCCGTGGTAGCGCAGAATGCATGAGCATTTCTCCACGTTAAAAAAAAAATGGTTAAGTTACTTAAAACCCTTTACACAGAAATAGGGAGGCCCCGCGAATCGGAGCTCCGTCGACATACGACGCAAGAGCGAAAATACTGTCATGATGACTTTGTGACTGGTTTAGAAAATGTATTATAAAAAACTTTTTAACAAAAAAAAAGCGATTTCCAAAAAAAAAAACACTACAAACTGAAAAATAACTTTAATTTCGGAAGTCGGTGTCTTAGGGATCAGTATTTTAGTTTTTGCCACCGACTTCCGAAATTAAAGTTATTTTTCAGTTTGACTTTGTAGTGTTTTATTTTTGGAAGTTGGTTTTTTTTTTGTTAAAAAGTTTTTATTTCTCGCTTTTTAGTGGGTCTATTTATAATTTATCTAAGTTATAATAGCCTAATGTCAACTTGCCCATCGAATCGCCTTTTTTATAAAATATTCCTTTTCTCGATGCAGGGACGTTAATTGTTGAGGAGTTCTCCTTTTATTCGTTTTTAGATTAGATGCTGATAATCCTGACTGCAGCATCAGGCCAGACTTATGTCAACATTGCATTGAACTTAAATTTAGTCCTGTTTAAAATGAGCCCAAACACGACTACGGTGCTGTAATTTCAAGGTTTGTACTTTTTCTGATGCTCCTGGCTTCAGCATCAGGTCTTCGGTGTTCCTCAGTAACAGTAGGTACGTTTATCCACACATCGAGCCCTTTTCAATGAGCCTAAACACGATATATCTGCTGTTAGTTGTCGAGGAGTTAGGTACTCTGCAGACTATCCTGACTGCAGCATCAGGTCATGACTTGATGATCATGAGACCAAATGTGGCAAATGTCCTATCAAACATCAAAACAATTTACTAAAACAGTCCTTGCCTGTTCGAGAAACTTCTTACTGTTAAGGAGTTGTACCTTCCATCATCAGCCCAGCTACCTGAGATGGTGACAACCATACGCAAATACACAAGATACTAGGCATGCCTTTTAAGTTCTGTCGTTTCCATATTTCCCGGCAATTTTGAATTTGGAACTGTTCTATATTCGAATGTGTTTAAATTTTGAATCTCAAAACAGTTGAATGTACTAGGATTAATGCTATTGTTTAGTCACAGCGTCGATTGGAATCTGTCAGGTTACGTATGAAAATGACTCTTTCTAAGGAAAATGTTCGTGCAATAATTTTCTACAACTTTAGAAGAGGCCTGACACGGCTTCAATGTTTTGAAGAGCTAACATCTGTGTTCAGTGATGAAGCTCCATGTCTGCGGACTGTCGAACGCTGGTATTTAGAATTCCAGCGTAGACATACTAGTGTTAGTGACAAATCTCGCGAAGGACGCCCAAAATCCGCCTTCACTGAAGATAACATCATTGCTGTGAGACAACTAATTCTCGAAGATCGTCATGTGACGTATCTAGAGATAGAGGCTCTATTAGGCATCTCAGGGACAACCATTCAGAAGATCTTGCATGAAGCGCTTGGTGTGAGAAAGTTAGTTTGCCGTTGGATACCGCATCTGCTTTCCGACGATCACAAGGCGGCCCGCGTCAGATGGTGTAAGAAAACTCTGCAAAGGTTCAACCGAGGAGAGTCAAATGACGTCTACGACATCATCAGTGGTGACGAATCCTGGATCTATGCCTACGATCCTGAATCCAAACAACAATCTACAATTTGGGTCTTTCAAGACGAGCCAAAGCCGACTAAAGTTGTTCGTTCTCGAAGCACTTCAAAGAAGATGGTGGCCACGTTCGTTGGAAAAACCGGCCATGTTGCAACTATTGCACTTGAAGATCGTAGGACGGTTAACGCAGAGTGGTATACCACAGTTTGTTTACCACAAGTCATCGCCGAACTTCGAAAATCTAACTCAAAGCGACGCATCATCCTGCACCACGACAACGCAAGCTCACACAGCGCTCGTCAAACGATTGAGTATTTGAAGCAGGAAAAAGTAGAAATTCTTGACCATCCTCCATACAGTCCTGACCTAAGCCCTAACGATTTCTTTACATTTCCTAAAATTAAGAAAAGTCTTCGTGGTCAAAGATTCCAGTCCGGTGAAGAAGCAGTCGACGCTTTCAAGTCAGCCATTTTGAACACCCCCACTTTAGAGTGGAATAAATGTTATAATAACTGGTTTGAGCGAATGGAAAAGTGTATTAAGCTACGTGGTGAATACTTTGAAAAACAATAAAAAGTACTATAAGGTTCTAGTTGTGTTTTTTTCTTCAAACGACAAAACTTAAAAGGCATGCCTCGTACTTCATATAAAATATGCGAAAAACAATAAGCGAGCCTATAAAATTTGAGGGTTGCCCCCGATTTCTCTAAGATCCCATCATCAGATCCTAACTTGGTGACAGTGGGACCACCTCAGAACTATCTACTTTCGAACAAAAAAAGAATTTTGAAAATCCGTCGACAATTGACGGAGTATTCGATAAACAAACATACAAAAAAAAAACATACAATCACCCGAACATAGTACCTCCTCCTTTTTGTGAAGTCGGTAAAAACAGTCCTTGCCTGTTCGAGTAACTTCTTACTGTTAAGGAGTTGAACCTTCCATCATCAGCCCAGCTACCTGAGATGGTGACAACTATACGCAAATACACAAGATACTTCATATAAAATATGCGAAAAACAATAAGCGAACCTATAAAATTTGAGGGTTGCCCCCGATTTCTCTAAGATCCCATCATCAGATCCTAACTTGGTGACAGTGGGACCACCTCAGAACTATCTACTTTCGAACAAAAAAAGAATTTTGAAAATCCGTCGACAATTGACGGAGTAGGTATTCGATAAACAAACATACAAAAAAAAAACATACAATCACCCGAACATAGTACCTCCTCCTTGCTTAAATAGGATAGCAAGATGTAAAAAGAATTTAAAATGAAGCAATGACAGGTAAATCAATTATGTGATAGATACAATGGTGCTCACAATTATGTGATAGATACAATGGTGGCGGTCCACTGAGCCGAGACAATCGGCGCTTCCTTGCCACCCCGCAGAACTACTCACAGGTCTGGGTGTACCACACCCAACCTTCATTGATAATGATAATAAACAGTGCATACAAAAGGTTTGCATAGTTTGCATAAATAAACTGAGAAGGCAGTCATTATATTTGTTCGCGTTCGCACGCATCACTACTAGATGGCGCTGCTAGTCTCATTCGTAACTCAAATCTTAGTGAGTGAAATATTTTTAATAATAAACATTTTAACTCGGAATACGCCTTGCGCCCTTGCGCCACTGAAACGTAACATCGGGTGTGTTAATTGTTAATCCGATATTAGTGTTTTTTGAGTTGGGAACATTGCAGCTCAATTGACGAAACATAAAATAGAATTGAATTGTCTGGACCAAAATGAATAAACGGAAATTGTATACCCATCTCTTTTACACTACATTACGATACGTAACACTTTCTTGTCTTTCAATTGTATAACATGACATTTAATTTTAATCGTATTGTATGCGGTTTCCATGGAGATTTAGTTCTATGATTTAGTTTATTGATTGACAAAACCGTCAGATAAAGAAAAATATATTTTAAGTTTTTTAAATAATTTGTTTTGTTGTGCTTTTTATGTGATTTCATCAATATACTGCCTGCTGATATAGTACCGAATTTTTACTTACTACAATGCAACGTCGAACAATATAAAATACAAAATAAGTTATCAGCGGTACCCGTTGATTTATATATTACAGTCAATGGCGGTAGGTACCTCATAACGTCAATTAACATATTTTGACATTACAGTAATATATAAGTCAATGTCACTAACACTAACCCAGGGTTTAGCGACTTAACGCTCCTACATCGGTGGGTTTAATATTTAAAAGTAAAATACCTAACCCTAACTCTTGGTGGCGCAAGATTTGAGGTCAAGAGTTATTTAGGACTAGCAGTGCCCCGCGGTTTCACCCGCGTAAGTTTCGATCCCGTGGGAATATCGGGATAAAAGTATCCTTTTTTATTATTATTCAATGGGCCCGCTCTTGACCCCGATCACGCTTGATGGTAAGCGATATATGTCAATACAGGAAATGGTCTATCTATGTGACAATTTTCATCCAAATCTGTTCAACGGTTTACACGTTGTTAACGCGTGATTGAGTAACAAACATCCAAACATCTTCACAAACTTTCACATTTATAATATTAGTAGGATTAGTAGGATAACTCATGAACGCGCAAGTGGGGCCTAAGAATAACAGTTAGTGCAAAACTCAAATACACAGTGTTAATGAACCAGGAAAACAATATTAATCTCTTTATCTCTAAGGGAGAGTGTGGGACTTCATTTGTAGATTGAACGAATTGAATAACAGTTAGTGCAAAACTCAAATACCTACACAGTGTTAATGAACCAGGAAAACAATATTAATCTCTTTATCTCTAAGGGAGAGTGTGGGACTTCATTTATAGATTGAACGAATTGAATAACAGTTAGTGCAAAACTCAAATACCTACACAGTGTTAATGAACCAGGAAAACAATATTAATCTCTTTATCTCTAAGGGAGAGTGTGGGACTTCATTTATAGATTGAACGAATTGAATAACAGTTAGTGCAAAACTCAAATACACAGTGTTAATGAACCAGGAAAACAATATTAATCTCTTTATCTCTAAGGGAGAGTGTGGGACTTCATTTATAGATTGAACGAATTGAATAACAGTTAGTGCAAAACTCAATATACACAGGAACCAGGAAAACAATATTAATCTCTTTATCTCTAAGGGAGAGTGTGGGACTTCATTTATAGATTGAACGAATTGCCTTTTTTGTTAAACAAAAATAAATAGGCTGAATATCTGTGGTATTACTCCACAAGAGAATACCGTACGATATCATACTACGAAAATAACTAAAGAATCATGCTAAACGGGCTCTGTCTAAATCAATTAAATCACGAATTTTCGAACAGCGTATTCTGCCGAGCTAAGCTTTTTTTTGGCAATTTATCTTTTTCCCCCACTGAAGCTTGGCATCCAAAGTTATGCCTCCGACCATTCAAATCCAAAGGCGATGGCCTAAAAATAACCCTGACCCGGCGCAAAAGTTTTATAACTTAGATTTTAGAGGGATATAAAAAGTAATTTAAAAAAATTAAACCGACTTCAAAAAGAAATTAACTCAAAATTATGAAATAACTTTAATTTCGGAAGTCGGTGTCTTGGGATCTGTATTTTAGTTTTATACCACCGACTTCCGAAATTAAAGTTATTTCATAATTTTGAGTTAATTTCTTTTTGAAGTCGGTTTAATTTTTTTAAATTACTTTTTATTTCGTAATTTTTAGTTTTTGCACTAGTATTTGACCAAGGTTTTGAGATGTTTTCCCTTTGACACTACACCCGTAGCTCTTATGAATAAGCCAGGCCGTCACACTTACACGTATTAGTCCATATCTTGAAAATTACTGAATCGATCTTGATGAAACTTGCACTGTTCCCTAAGTTGAAGAAAATGTAAGCCAATAAAAAAAAAATGATCACGATCCGATTAATAGTTCCGGAGATATGCGTGGACAAACATACATACATACATACATACATACATACATACATACATACGTCTATGAAATTTTGTATATTTGTTTGGAAGCCCTAATAGATCATCATATGTGAATATAATGCAATTCCAATAATATTACATACATACGTATCGAATTGATAACCTCCTTTTTTTGAAGTCGGTAATAAATAATATTTAAAACTATCACTATCTCTCTGTCGGGTGGCTACCATTCCTTTTTTGCTAAAGAAGTTTTTTAAATATTTTCTATTCTTTAATTCGTTAATTACAAAATATTATATGGATGTGTTTTATATTATATGGAATGGACGTGTTTTATATTAAGTATATGGACGTGTTTTATAACGCAACGGTTGGTGGTATCTATGCAATCAATAAAATAGTATCTATTATTGTTCTTGCATACACGGCCAGCTGCACACATTTTATTATTTATTTTTAGGTAGGGGGTTGGACTTAATCAGAGATAATTTGACCATCTGGCAGGAGACTATTATTATGTATTAATAGATTAAGAAAATAATTGATGTTAATCCATATTATTATGTATTTTGATCAAATAAGATTTTTATATGTTACTAGCTGACCCGGCGAACTTCGTACGCGCGCCCGGCCAGCCGCTGTGCCCCCGCCTTTTTACCGACTTCACCGGGTGTTTGTATGTTTTTTTTGTATGTTTGTTCATCGAATACTCCGCCAATTGTCGACGGATTTTCAAAATTCTTTTTTTGTTCGAAAGTAGATAGTTCTGAGGTGGTCCCATTGTCACCAAGTTAGGATCTGATGATGGGATCTTAGAGAAATAGAGGGCAATCCTCAAATTTTATAGGCTCACTTATTGTTTTTCGCATATTTTATGAAGTATCTTGTGTATTTGTGTATGGTTGTCACCATCTCAGGTAGCTGGGCTGATGATGGAAGGTACAACTCCTTAACAGTAAGAAGTTACTCGAACAGGCAAGGACTGTTTTAGTAAATTGTTTTGATGTTTGATAGGGCATTTGCCACATTTGGTCTCATGATCATCAAGTCATGACCTGATGCTGCAGTCAGGATAGTCTGCAGAGTACCTAAGTCCTCGACAACTAACAGCAGATATATCGTGTTTAGGCTCATTGAAAAGGGCTCGATGTGTGGATAAACGTACTGTTACTGAGAAACACCGAAGACCTGATGCTGAAGTCAGGAGCATCAGAAAAAGTACAAACCTTGAAATTACAGCACCGTAGTCGTGTTTGGGCTCATTTTAAACAGGACTAATTTTATGTTCAATGCAATGTTGACATAAGTCTGGCCTGATGCTGCAGCCAGGATTATCAGCATCTAATCTAAAAACTAATAAAAGGAGAACTCCTCAACAATTAACGTCCCTGCATCGAGAAAAGGAATATTTTATAAAAAGGCGATGGGCAAGTTGACATTAGGCTATTGTAACTTAGATAAATTATAAATAGACCCACTAAAAAGCGAGAAATAAAAACATTTTAACAAAAAAAAAACCGACTTCCAAATAAAACACTACAAACTGAAAAATAACTTTAATTTCGGAAGTCGGTGGCAAAAACTAAAATACTGATCCCTAAGACACCGACTTCCGAAATTAAAGTTATTTTTACCGACTTCAAAAAAAGGAGGTTATCAATTCGATACGTATGTATGTAATATTATTGGAATTGCATTATATTCACATATGACAATCTACTAAGGCTTCCAAACAAATATACAAAATTTCATAGACGTATGTATGTATGTATGTATGTTTGTATGTATGTATGTATGTATGTATGTATGTTTGTCCACGCATTTCTCAGCAACTATTAATCGGATCGTGACCATTTTTTTTGTATTAGCTTACATTTACTTCAACTTAGGGAACAGTGCAAGTTTCATCAAAATCGGTTCAGTAATTTTCAAGATATGGACTAATACGTGTAAGTGTGACGGCCTGGCGTATTGATACGAGCTACGGGTGTAGTGTCAAAGGGAAAACATCTCAAAACCTTCAAATTCTAGTGCCAAAACTAAAAATTACGAAATAAAAAGTAATTTAAAAAAATTAAACCGACTTAAAAAAAAAAAGAAATCAACTCAAAATTATGAAATAACTTTAATTTCGGAAGTCGGTGGCAAAAAACTAAAATACAGATCCCAAGACACCGACTTCCGAAATTAAAGTTATTTCATAATTTTGAGTTGATTTCTTTTTTTTTTTAAGTCGGTTTAATTTTTTTAAATTACTTTTTATTCAGTTTGTAGTGTTTTTTTTGGAAGTCGGTTTTTTGTTTTAGTCAATTGTTTTAAATCTCTGATATCTTCTAAGATATTCATTTTAATGATACTTATGCTGTAAAGGGCAATTTTGATCGAAGTACATGAAATGCATAACGTATCTAATGTATTTATATTTTTTACCGACTTCAAAAAAAAAAGTAGGTTATCAATTCGATACGTATGTATGTAATATTATTGGAATTGCATTATATTCACATATGACAATCTATTAGGGCTTCCAAACAAATATACAAAATTTTATAGACGTATGTATGTATGTATGTATGTCTGTTTGTCCACGCATATCTCCGTAACTATTAATCGGATCGTGCCCATTCTTTTTTTATTGGCTTACATTTACTTCAACTTAGGGAACAGTACAAGTTTCATCAAAATCGATTCAGTAATTTTCAAGATATGGACTAAGACGTGAAAGTGTGACGGCCTGGCTTATTGATACGACCTACGGGTGTAGTGTCAAAGCGAAAACATCTCAAAACCTTGGTCAAATTCTAGTGCAACAACTAAAAATTACCAAATAAAAAGTAATTTAAAAAAATTAAACCGACTTCAAAAAGAAATGAACTCAAAATTATGAAATAATTTTAATTTCGGAAGTCGATGGCAAAAAACTAAAACTATAAAATACAGATCCCAAGACACCGACTTCCGAAATTAAAGTTATTTCATAATTTTGAGTTCATTTCTTTTTGAAGTCGGTTTAATTTTTTTAAATTACTTTTTTGGATAAGGAATACTCAATACTAGGAATTAAATAGTACTGCATTGTTTAAAATAGTTTGGTAAATAACCCATTTTTTTTATATGTATAAGATAAAAATGGTTACTGTGGGTTATCCTTAGGAGATAAACATATACCATAGTGGACTTTTATCGATCTTTTTAAAATATACAATTCCGTAGTACATTAATTTCATCTATCTCGTAAGGTTTAGCCAGCGTGCAGCGTTTGCAATGTAAGCGCACAAAATATGTTTGTTACGATGCGGCACATTACAAATCTTTGAATTTCTCGGCTTTCCTCTATTTTAATATGCATGTACATATAAAACTTCCTCTTGAATCTATTGCTGAAATCTGCATTAAAATCCGTTGCGTAGTTTAAAAGATCTAGGCTTACAGACAGCGGGAGCGACTTTTTTATACTATGTAAAGATTAGTGTTTGTATTGTATGTTTATACTATGTAAAGATTAGTGTTTGTATTGTATGCCTACCCCTATGAATGCGATATGAATGTCTAAATGCAGTAGGTGGTAAAAATTTAAAAGTTTAGTTAGTAAAAATTTAGGGGTGGGTGATTTTGCAATATTTCAACAGACATTTTTTTTTGAGATTTATTCTAATCAACTATTTATACCGCCAGTCTTTTCGCAAATTCGTTCACTACCCTAACACTAACGTTTTAGTATTGTACCATTATTGTGCTTAGTACTGGCAAGTTACTGAATACAAGTCCAAGTAAAACAGCCGTTATGTTGTTTGAAGCAAAATATTTGAATGTTGTTTCTCATTCTGTGGTCGGTCGTAGCTCTTGTTACTACCGTGTTAAGGCACTCACCCACGCCGCAGAGCAGCAGCGTCACCGTCCAGCCTCGCATGTTGCGCCCTGGCACACTCTGTCACTACACGATACTACACGACACTACACAACACAGCACAACACTCGGCTCCGTGCTCACAGACGACAGTCTTAGGTCCAGTGGGTCCAGTGTGCGTGCGCGCCACAGTCTCCTCGCCGCACTAGTGTCGCACGGCCCGGGCTCACCGGCGGGCGGAGGCTGCGAACCATCTTCATCTTTGCCCCCCCTCCGCTCCCCTTCCTCCTTATCACTGGTACGCTCTCCATTCTCACACATCACTCGACAGTCAATGTCTTTCCCAAGTTTTATTTGCATTGTATCGAATGTCATGGCTGACCAGATGTGTACAACAGCTGTGCACAGACGCTGAGTGAGCTATGTGGTGGAATAATCATCCGTGTACTTATTACGTTAAGACTATCTAAATGAGTACAAAATTCAACTGATTTATGGTTACGGATGATTGTGATAAAATCTTCCGAATGAAAATCTCAAATTGCGAAAACACTGTGCAATATGGTCGAACCTTCACCCAACAAACCGTCGGATTATCGGATGTCGCAAAATACTGTTCTTAGATAGTGTGATGATGCGCGCGATAGACATTATTGTAAAGGTCAATCAACAAGTTTCGTCAATTTATGGAAAACTATGCACGATGCGTAAGTATACGGTCAAAGTATTCGGTTGATGAGCCTCATTAGATAAGAATTGATTAGAACGTGGTGTTTGCAGTGATTAGTTTTGATTGCATTCGCTGATCAAGTATGATACAGACAGAGATGACACCCCGCGTGTGGAAAGCACCAACGCAGTGCGCCCGCGCCGCCGCGCCGCGCCGCGGGGATGTTTAGATGGAACGTGCTGATATGTATGTACGATAATAGCAGCGGCACAGTTCGGCATGCATGCACTGCACTATGCTAGTGACACGATCGAGGAGCTGGAACATGCCACATTGAAGTTACAGTTGCGTATTGTGCGCAACTATTGTGTTACCGTGACCTTACGACGATCGAGCTTTGACCCGGCGCGGGCGCGGCCGTGGCGGTCGTGGGTGCTCTGCGGCCCGCGCGGTCGCGGCGGTGGCAGTCGTGGGCGCTCTACGGCCCGCGCAGCCGCGCGGCAGCATGCCTGCCTGCCTGTCACGCTGCTTATGTCCCATTGGTAGCTTGTGTGGAGTATGTGTGCACCGAGGGCGCCGCTGCCGCGCTATACTGCGCTGGGTCAGCCGGGTATAGCTGGTGGGTAGGTGACGTGGTCACGTGGTGTTCTCAGTCGGGGCTCATTGGTAGCTTGTGATCGGGAACACATTTACATGGTCTGACATTTCGTTAGGTCCGGTGTGCACAAAAGACATCAACGCGCACTACTTCGAGTGAAGAGGTTAACCAAATAATAAATAAATAAATAATGCAAAGTATTCATGAAAAAAAAAAACTGAGCCTTTTTAAAAATGAACAATGAACTAGGGAATATTTACAAGATATTTAATAGAATTTATTCTTTTATTTACCGACTTCACAAAAAGGAGGAGGTACTATGTTCGGATGATTGTGTTTTTTTTTTTTTGTATGTTTGTTCATCGAACACTCCGCCAATTGTCGACGGATTTTCAAAATTCTTTTTTTGTTCGAAAGTAGATAGTTTTGAAGTGGTCCCACTGTCACCAAGTCAGGATCTGATGATGGGATCTTAGAGAAATCGAGGGCAACCCTCAAATTTTATAGGCTCACTTATTGTTTTTCGCATATTTTATGAAGTACCTTGTGTATTTGCGTATGGTTGTCACCATCTCAGGTAGCTGGGCTGATGATGGAAGGTACAACTCCTTAACAGTAAGAAGTTACTCGAACAGGCAAGGACTGTTTTAGTAAATTGTTTTGATGTTTGATAGGGCATTTGCCACATTTGGTCTCATGATCATCAAGTCATGACCTGATGCTGCAGTCAGGATAGTCTGCAGAGTACCTAACTCCTCGACAACTAACAGCAGATATATCGTGTTTAGGCTCATTGAAAAGGGCTCGATGTGTGGATAAACGTACTGTTAATGAGGAACACCGAAGTACATAGAGACCTGATGCTGAAGCCAGGAGCATCAGAAAAAGTACAAACCTTGAAATTACACGCACGGCACGAAGAGGTCTTGGTACAGACGCCAGCACATCAAGTTACTACAATCTGTCAGATTTCTTTAATAGATTTTCGACTTTATTGCTAAAGCATAAGGTTCAAGGTTGATTGGGAAAATCTGACAGTTTCGGGTAGGTTGACCTGCTGGCGTCTGTACATGTAAAGATCACATGTAAAGGTCACCCATCCACTCTCGCGCCCGGCCCTGGTGCAAGCCATGGTCCGGGGCGAGAAGGAGTGGGAGGCAGTCACCTCCTTCTGCGAAGCAGTCATGCTAGCGAAGGAGGTGGCGGGACGGCTCAGGGAGAGAGCCTCCCGTCCCAGCCGCCGCGGGAGACGCTCCGGGCGTCGGGAGCCGCGCGACGACTCCCGGCCACCGTAGGCGCGGGCCTGCGGGCGGAGAGTAATGGGTAGCTCACCGTCCGATCAGGACCAGGCCCGTGCCGGACGGCGCGTACGTGTTCCACGCGCGCCTCAAAGAGATGTCAGCATCGAGGAGGGGCCCCATAGGGCCGAAGCCTGCCGGGTCAGCGGGATTGTCCGAAAGGGTTACCGCTGGCCCGGAACATAAAGGGCTAAGGAAGGAACACGGGTGGGTTTTAGTCAGTAAGAGTCTGACACTCCCTTCCGCTCCACCCAGAGCGGGAGGGGTCATTTGATGATTTCCAATCCGCAAAAAAAAAAAAAATGGTCACCCATCCACGGCCCAACCACAGCAAGCGTAGCTTAACCTGATCGATTGACCCGTGCGGCTGTTATTACTTATCTACAAGCCATATAGGCTATATTTTAATTAATTATTAAGACCCTGGTTCTAAGGATAAATCAAAGTTTAAAAGCACTGAATAACAAAATAATCAAAATTGGACTTCTTCAAAAAAATAGCAAAAGCTTTCAGTATCGCAGCTTTTCTCTAAACTACCCACATGTTGTACTGGGCCTGCCTACCCAGGAGGTCTACTACCTAAGCACGAAAACCGTAGTTCCGGCCGAAGATACGGCTGATTCATATCCGTATCGCCTACGGACGTAAGATTAGTTTGGGGCCCGACCGATGAATGACGATTGACAGTTGTCCCTACTCCCGATGTGCTTTTCCCCGTCCAAAAAAGTTAAAGGTTTCGTTCCGACGCCGACGGTTCAAAGCACTGTCGAACGGATCCGTATCTTCGTCGACGCACTTAGAGAGTAGGCCCCAGGTGGCTGACGAAACGTTGAGCGATAGTTGGCTGACCTCGTACCGTGCAAACAGCTATGCAGACGGACAGGGTAAGTCGGATGTCGAACGATTGTGAAGCCTGGAAGGGCCTTGATTAGTAAACAAAGGTTGACCTTCCCACAAGTATGACAGCTCAATCGATCGGCGCGGTACTGATTGTACAAGCTCTGTCGCGGACATTATTAACTATTGATGAAGTGTATGCTTGTGAGTGGTCACCGCGGCACGCCAAGGTCAGGGGCACCGCTCCGCGCCGTGCGTCGTACGCTGCACAGTGCACACTTTCTCCGGACGCAGCTGGTGGCCGCGCCGCGGGAACTGGCGCAATCTATGTGCGGGCACTCGCCGCGACACGTCACACGCGCGGCACACCTGTTACCTCTCATGCATGCATCAACGGCGACTGGCATTCTGAAAAAAACTCTGGTTTACACAACAGACAATTCTCATGATTTTTCAAAATAAATCTAAATTAGTAGGTATCTCCTACTATAGTATTCGAGAACAGGTTAGGAATATAGGTTTGGGTTGCATGTTGTATCACACCTCCTGCATGTGCAATGTGCACATTTTGGCGGACGGGCTTTTTTTTTTTTTGAAATGGGTTTGCTCTTGACTTTATTCTAGGTCAGAGTTGACAGAGACAAAGTCGACGATGGAGTGAGCTCACCCAGAAGAAGCCTGTTCACTCTTGCTTTGAAGAGATTCGGGTTGTATGAGCTCGGAAACACAGATGCAGGTAAAGAGTTCCACTCTTTTGCTGTGCGCATTATAAAAGACATTTGAAAACGCTTAGTGCGAATTGGTGGAATAGCAACTAGGCAGGGTTGGTAACTTGCAGTGCGTCTGGATGTCTGAAGGTAGAAGGGGGCCGATGGAATGAGGTCGTGAAGTTCTTGGGCACACTCTGTAGAAGACCGACAAGCAGACAACCTTGCGGCGATGAGCCAAGCTGTGAAGCTTGGCATCCACCAGTTCTTCGTCGCCAATGAGCCTCTTAGCTCTGCGTTCCACCGAGTCAAGCGCGGCAAGTTGGTATTTCGCTGAGCCATCCCAAAGGTGGCTGCAATACTCCATGCAGGATCGGACTTGCGCTTTGTAGAGGGTTAAAAGGTATCCAGGCGTAAAGTATCGCTTCACCCTATTTAGGATGCCCAGCTTCTTAGCCGCAGTTTGGGCTTTGTACTCGATGGTAGCGCCGAAGTTGAGACTAGACGTCAACTCCATGCCTAGGAGATGGGGCCGATCTGTTACAGGAACAGATGTACCCCGGAAAGTAGGAGTCTGGTCAAAATGACTCCTTTTGGCGGTAAAAAGACACGCCTGTGTTTTGGTGGCGTTAAAAGAGACGAAATTGTCATCACCCCACTGGGAGACAAGGCTTAAGGTCAAATCTGTCCGCTCTACCATGGCCTCAAGAAACGAACTTCGGCCCCGCTGGCTTTTGCGCTGGACAAGTATCTCTCTGAAACAGTACTGTCATCTGCGTACCCAACAATACCAGGCTGAAGTAGGTCATTGATGTGCAGCAGGAAAAGAGTTGCAGATAAGGTTTTGAAGTTTTCTAAGGGTCAGTTCACACCGAGACGCGACGCGACGCGACGCTGCACGCACACTTTAAAAGAGTGACTCAAAATATACTTTATTTTCTACACAAAAAGGTACACATTGCATTGTGAGAGTTCAGAATACGTTGCGCTGCGCAGCGCTGCGCAGCGCTGCGCCTCGTGACGCCTCGCGGCGTAGAGCGACGCAGCGGCAGCGCGCGGCGTGCGAGAGCGGCGCTGCGCAGCGCGACGCCGCGAGGCACAGCGCGACGCCGCGAGGCGCAGCGCGGCGCCGCGCGGCTCAGCCGAGGCTGCCGCCGCGCCGTGGCGACTTGTCTCTATATTTCCGTCCAGACTTCGTGCAGAAATGATGCAGTATGGTCGAGTGATATTATAATGATAGACTGGGATCTTGTTATAAACGGACTTCTTGCAGAAGAAGAAGAGGAGATTAATTCATGGTGAACCACAGTAATATCGGTAAACGCTGGTAACTTCTCCTCGATCTCTATAATGCACCCGCCAAATATACGTCGTTCTCATGCGCTTGCAAATGGTAGACTGCGGGTGGACGCGGGGCAGGGTGGGAGCACGTAGCGTTTGTAGACACGTCCCACTGCGCCGCGCGGCGTCTAACTGCGCAGCGAGGCGTCGTGTTGCCAACGATTTTACGATGCGCTTTGCGACGTTGGGATGCGTCTCGCGACGGCGGCGGCGGCGCGCGGCGCAGCGCGATGTCACTGGCCTCTTCCAGTATCGTCGCGTCGCGTCGCGTCTCGGTGTGAACTGACCCTAAGGGATAGCTGATTGTTTTTTTAGCGATTACGATGTTTTTATTGTTTTTAAAAAAAACGTTGCCCCGCACTAGGAATTTCTCCTGTATTGTGTTTGTTTCTCTTGTCCTGTGTTGTATGTTGGTCCTAGGAGAAAATTGTTCAGTTCGATAGTCTGTACCATACTCTTACTCTCTCTTCGGTCGTTACCAATCAAATTGCCGTTTTACATAGAAAAAAATCCTTACTTTTTTATTAAGAAAATTATTTAATTAAATAGAACTGCTAACATGCTATTTTACTTTTATTTACCTAAGTTTTAATTTAGTTTTATACTCATTGTTAATTTATTACGCACTTGCTAGCCTTGCTAGCACAGGTTCAACCTAGTTCAGGCAAATTATCAACTGTGCGCTACTTTAATTGTTAAGCTATTCATTGTAAATGTATCCTCTTTTTATAAATAAACGATTACCTATTATTATTATTTGTTTCCGAAGTATGGCCATTACTGAAGATACACTTTTGCCATTTTAGTGGAAGTTTGCTGATGGCTCTGCTATAATAATTTCAGATTTTTCTCTTTGCAAAATTCGGAGATAAGGAGGGGGGGAGGGGAAATGGTATTTTTTTGCATTTTCATCAAAAGTCGAAAACTATGCGGCCTAAAAAAAAGAAAAAAATGTTGAGAATGTGCAATGACACTCTCTTTCATAACTGATCATAGAAGCACTTCAGGACGACGGTTGATACTAACCGCCACGCAAATAATTGATATGGTTCAACTTGACGAAGAGCACGGCTTGAGACCAACTAGAGATACAATAGGGCAATAAACGGACTCTACGCGTGGCGGACTGGCCCGTGGCGGACGTAACGCGACTCTCACATTTTGCTGCTTTGTAAGATAACAGGGGGCCTAAAAAAGGCCAGTTTGGCAGAATCATAAAAGGATGACATTATGAATCATAATGAACTGTTAACTGTTAAGTTAGTCGTATCAAATCCCATTGGGGAAGGATTTTTCAGTTATTTTTTTTTGTCTGTGTAAAATACCAATCCAAATCCAATCCCACTCTCATTGATTATACCTACGTAGTGTAGCGAAAAAAAGAAAAACACGGACTGTTTTCGCCATTTATGATTCATAATGTGCATGTCATTTTTGTATATAATTTTCTTCAATCTCAATATGTACTAAAATGGTGTATAACGATGGTTTTGCATGATAATTCAAATGTCAAGTTTTATAGTTTTATCACAAGGCTTAGCAGAACGAGCAGCTCATTCCCAAGCTTTTTGTCTTCTTTCTTGAAATGGAAGGGAAGTTAGGAATTTCAAAGTACCCTTCTTACAAAGTTTAACTTAAACAAAGTTTTTTTATTCTAATGTCTAATGGGTAAGTTTCGAATGTCAATGGGAAGCTTGTTGCAAAAGCGTATAATACCTATGAACAAATTGCCTACTCTGTGAAGGCGAGTGCGATGTGAAGTGCGAAACAAAAATATACAGAGATGGTAGAGTTAATAATTTGTGTTGTTTAAATAATGGCATACAGCTGTCAGTCGACTTCAAATTGAACATAGCACGAATGCATCTCTTTTGGGCCTTAAAGGCAATTTCTTTATCTGTGGAATTCCCCCAGAATACAATACCGTAACGCAATTGCGATGCTACTAGACCATGATAGGCTGTTACTAAGGCTACTACTATAACCATTAACTCCTAATATCTTTACCATTACTTTATATTCAGAATAAAGAACAACAGAATCGTACTACATTGTGATAACGGGCTACTACGGAACCCTATACTGTGCGTGGCCCGACACGCACTTGGCCGGTTTTTTTAGATATTTTTTTTTAAATGATTCTGTAATGTCCTTCCTTAGCAGTAACAACTGTTGTAAATTCAAAATTTTTGACACAAGAATGTGAAAAAAATTTTGAACTTGCAACTGTTACCAAAAAATGTGTACCAGAAGGTACACATTTTTTAAATATTGAGTAAGCAGAAGTTTTCAATACTATTTTACAAACATTTATCGTTAGTTCAATGTCAAACTACGGTTTACATTGTCGAAGAGTCATGGTTTAAAGGTCGTCAATAAATAAAACAGCAGTTTGACGCTATCATTGTAACTCGGTAGCTAATGACAGGTGTTCAAAATTATTAGTACCTGGTATTTTCAGAATCTCACTATTATTATCATCGCATCAATCGGTCGCGTCGCCGCGCTCTCCCGCACCCCGGCTACTCGCTCCCCGCCAGCATTCATCCTATCACTAGGGCCGGGCGCTGCGCTTGATGCAATACCTACAAATCCCGCTGTTCGTTTACCTTTTTAACTCCCGACGCAAAAACGACGGGGTGTTATAAGTTTGATGTGTCTGTGTGGGGGCGTTGGGGGGTGTGTGTGTGTGTGTCTGTCTGTGGCATCATAGCTCCCGAACGGATGAACCGATTTTGATTTTGTTTTTTTTTGTTTGAAAGGTGAATTAGTCGGGAGTGTTCTTAGCTATGTTTGATGAAAATCGGTCCAAGATGGCCGCCGCCACAAAATGGCGGATTACATATTTTTTCACAACTCCCTCAATATGGGTATCAAAATGAAAGGGATTGAATAGTAGAATATTGTACACTATGATAAATTTCAAATCCAAGATGGCCGCCACCACAAAGTGGCTATGTTTGATGAAAATCGGTCCAAGATGGCCGCCGCCACAAAATGGCGGATTACATATTTTTTCACAACTCCCTCAATATGGGTATCAAATGAAAGGGATTGAATAGTAGAATATTGTACACTATGATAAATTTCAAATCCAAGATGGCCGCCACCACAAAGTGGCGAATTAGATTTTTTTTTTCACATCTCCCTCATTATGGGTATCAAATGAAAGGGCTTGACTAGTAGAATACTAGACACTATTACAAATTTCAAATCCAAGATGGCCGCCACCACAAAATGGCGAATTACATTTTTTTTTTCACAATTCCTTCAGTAGGTATAGGTATCAAATGCAAGGGTTTGACAAGTAGAATAATGCACACTATATTGAAAGGGAATGAGGAATATTAACTAACGAAATGAAAACTAAAAACTTGAAAATTATTTTTCTGTCTGATCAATGCCCTTTATTGATGAGGAACGTGGAGTGATGACTGGTACCTACGACCACTGAGTTTGACCATTTTTACGAATAGAAATATCCTAATTAACAAACTTATTTCTACATCAGATAGTGTCGCAGTCCCATTTTTACCGACTTTACAAAAAGGAGGAGGTACTATGTTCGGGTGTTTGTATAAACTAGATCTGAAATACCCAAGATATCTAATAGCTATGAAATACTTGTAAGAAAGTTGAATAACTAAAGGAAGAACTAGAAAAAGGATGTAATAAAAAATCTGTTTAGTCTTAAAAATTATTCTTCAACTATAAATTAATAATTATTTTTGACGGATAAAAAACCTGATTAAACACCAAAATACCTGAATCTTAAAACGCAAGAAAATACAAGAAATGAAATACAAAAATTAAGGAGTCCTTAAAAAACATGATATTACAAAAAAAATAATTAAAATTTAAAAAAACCCCCGACGCAATATAATAATAAAATTAAATGTAATAGAAAAAAGGATAAAATAATTTAAAAACCCCCGACCTAAAGAATTTATGTAATTATGTTAGTAGTTATGATATTAGTTATGTATGACCGTTCTGTGGAACACCTTCTATTCTAAGAGGTCCCCAGACTGCCATGAATTTATCTGTTTTAGTCTTCGATCAATTATTGATCGAAGGTTTTAGTCTCGTTATCAAATGACACTAAAAACAACACAATATCTACACAAACAAAAAATCATGTTTTCAACTTACGTAATAGTTGGTGGCGTGAATTTACCTTACAAAAAAGTTACTTCGTTTATACTGATTCAAAACAGGAAACTATTATATAAATCGAGCTTAGGTAGCCATTTTTTTGTTGCTCCATTTTTGCACTTCACAGACGCGTGTCTCAAGCGGATGGCACCCGCGCTCGCACTACTCCCAACCCGTCCGAGATAACGTGTCCGTAAAGCCGCGTACGCACGTACGAACAAAACATGGTGAACACGAACATAATGGATCGCCACGAACATTTTTGACGAACACAGGTTATGTTCGTTAGTGGTACGCACGTGCGAACAAAGTGTTCGATGTTCGTGTTCACCATGTTTTTGTTCGTACGTGCGTACGCGCCTTAAGCGGTGTCTATATGTGCAATGCTCGGGCGAACTTTGTATGTAGATTGCCTTCTGTACTATCTGTATTTTGTGCCTCTGCCTAGTTCTAAATTCGAAACATTTTTAAGATTAATTCCGTTTAATAACTTTACTATCGATTTCGAAATCTAAAGTGTAATGACCTACTTACTGTTTACACTAAGAACTATTTGGGGTAGGTAAATAATAAATGAATATACTATGTAGTATTACTGTTGTGTGGGTAGTAGACGTAGTACGCGCGTGTGTCCCTGATGAGGCGGGTGTCACCGGTCACGCGACACAGTCGGCAGCCGGCCATCGATTGCCGATACGTCGCGCGGCGGGACGGCAAGGCCGCTCACGGCACACATACGGCAATCATTCTCCGCTCAACATTATTCATCGAACGTGCCGCCAGTGACACAGTTCATGTCCACTACTAATTACTACGAACGATTAAACTTTAAATAATTATGTATGCATCATAGAGTACTAGAAATGTTTAAGTGATGATTATAATTCAATGTAAGTCCAACTCGAGAAGTTCAACGCGGGAGTCTGACAACAGGAGTCACAAAACATCCAGCTAGATACCTGTAAAGCAGGCAAGTTATGGGAGAGATCGAGGAACCAACGCTGATTCAAACACTGCGCGCGCACCGCACTGAGGTGACGTGCGCAGACGCGAGCGGCGGGCAGCTTGTGACCGGCAGCGGCGACCGAACGCTGCGGTTGTGGCGCTGGAACAGCGGCGCCGGCTGGGACGAAGTGGCGCGCGCCGAGCACGCGCACCGCTACGGCGTCACGGCGGCGCGCTGGGCGGTGTCCGGCGTGCTGCTGGCGTCGGGCGGCGTGGATGGTGCTGCGCGCGTGTGGGCCGGCCGGAGCCTGGCACCGCGCCGACTGCTGGCCGCGCCGGGTGCCGCCGCCGTGCGCGCGCTGTGCTGGGCGGCGCGCGCGCGTCTTTTGAGCGGATACGATGACGGCGTGCTGTGCGTGTGGCACGTGCCGCGCGCGCAGCTGCTCGCGCGCCTGCACGCACACGAAGGCGCTCTGCACGCTGTCACGGCGCCCGCGTGTGGCGCGATGCTGCTCACCGCGTGTACGCACGGCGTGCTCAAAGTTTTTGACCTTGCAGGTAATATTTTTTCGGTAGTAACGACATCAATGTTGGGTTAATTGTTTAAACTGGTATTTATGTTTACAGAGGTGTGTCGAAGTGGGATTAGCGGGAGTCCGACGCCGACGGCACTCGCGTGGATGGACAACGTGCACGACCTGGGCGCACTGTGCGCGGACGTCACGGAGGATGGCAAGCTGTGCGCTACAGGCGGACAGGACTCGCTCATCCGGGTGTGGCACACACGCGTGGAAGACGGTTGGCCGTGCGGATTGCTGGCGGGCGGGCACCGGTTGCGCGGGCACTCGGCGGCGGTGACGGCTCTGCGCTGGGCCGGCTGGGGCGAGCACGCGGTGTTGGCATCTGCGTCGCTAGACCGCACGGCACGCCTGTGGCTGCCCGACGGTCTCCAACTGCGCTGCGTGCGCGTCGTGCACGCGCACTCGCGGTACCTCACCTGCGTGGTGCTCGCGCACGATATGCGATACATGGTTACCGGTCAGTCCCTTACGTTAGTTGAAAGCTCCGGTAGTGTCTGTTACTGACTCATCATAATGCAGTTTTCATTGAATTACAGGTTCGAACGATAGATCACTCCGGATGTGGTCGCTGGGCTCTCTGACGCTTGACGATCGGCTGGATACCCCGTGCGAAGCGCTCGCTCACTTCGGTCTCGGTGATCTTAAAGTCAGTAATTACAAATCCGTTTTTTTTTGTTTAATTAAATCACACTAATATTATAAAGGCGAAAGTTTGTGAGTGTGTTTATATTTTTGTTACTTCTTCACGCTCAAACGGGTGGATCAATTTTGATGAAATTTTGTATGGAGGTAGCTGACACCCTGGATTAACATATAGGCTACTATTTATCCCGATATTCCCACGGGATTGACATTTATGCGGGTAAAACCGCGGGGCGCAGCTAGTAATAAATAATATTAGGTATACTATTATTATATTACTAGCTGCACCCCGCGTAAATGTCGATCCCGTGGGGGGGGGGGGGGGTAGATTTAATAAAAGTGATTTTTACTACAGACTTGTATTTCTGCCTACCTCGGCACTTCCTTATTTACAGCACGAATTGAACGATAACAAAGACTAAAGACAATTAGAACGAGTAGAACAGTTATAACATGCAACGAATTAAATATGAGGAGAACCTAGGACAAAAATGAATATCTAGATTTACAAGTGAAAACGATTATGCATTCGACGAGCAAAAGCGAAGTTAATTGAGACTGTGCGTGGATCAAGGAGTCTTCCCGAGGAGATTTAGATACCGCGAGACTAGTCTATTTTAGTTACTTTCATACATGCCTTACGGTATTTTACTTTTAGGACGGGCTGCAGACATCGATTTTATTTTTATTCTACAGAGAAGAGAGCAATCAAAGCCATTTAATATAATCTCCGCAGGCGCGATTCTCTAAGGGAACTGTTTAAGGAAATTAACATCATGACGGTGCCTTGTCAATATATCTACGAAAACAACATGTACATATGTAAGGAAAAATTTACATCTTTTTAGTAAAAGAGGTGAAAGACATAATTATAGTACTAGAAATAGGGACCTATTAGTTCAACATGAGAGTCAAAATGGCGGGTGTACCTTAACTAATCGAATCCTTCCATTTACCAAAAAAATGTACCTAAATTGTACTATTTAGTACCTAGGTTTAAAAAAATTTTACCTTCTTCAGAACGAAATTATTTCGAAATTAAGGTACATACACCCGCCATATTGACGTCAAGATGACGGGTGTTCTATAGTATTTTATTTATATCCATTACTCATAAAATATAATTACACCAAAAAAATTTACCTAAAATGTACTATTTAGTACCTATCTAGGTTTAAAACTATTGTACATACCTTCTTCGGAACGAAATTGTATTAAAATTAAGGTACACCCGCCATATTGATGTACATCAGAACGTTCACCCTACCGAGGTAGGGAGCTGGCTGCTACTCCAGTTTTTAGTGACGATTTTGTGACGCATAAATATGCCAGCCAAATAATTTGTGATGTTCTGTCACAAATTGGCGGATAGCGACTGAAATAGGGTGACAATGTAACCTCGGTAGGCTGAACGTTCTGATGTACATCAATATGGCAGGTGTACCCTAATTTTAATACAATTTCGTTCTGAAGAAGGTACAATTGTTTTAAACCTAGATACTAAATAGTACAATTTAGGTACATTTTTTTGGTAAATGGAAGGATTCGATTAGTTAAGGTACACCCGTCATTTTGACTCTCATAGTTAAACCAGGTTTCAGACTGGCTAAAGTAGATTCATCTTTTATGGGGTACTGTTTAAAATGTTATAATAAAATACCTCCCCACATTCTTCAACTGAATGAGACAAAATTCAAGTCTTGTATAAAACGCACACTATGCAGTCAGACATATTATAAGTTAGGGGATTACATCGCTGACAAAAATGCCTGGCTCAATGCTAGTCCTGCTCCACAACCACAACTTATTGATTAACATCAAAGACCTCATCTATCGCTTACCATCAGGCGTGATCGGGGTCAAGAGCGGGACCATTTAGTAATAAAAAAAAAACTGTTGAAAATACTGTTGGAGCGGCTGCAGATTATAAGACTATCTTTGCATTGTATAAACTCAATTTCCTTTGTATTGTATAATAGGCTATTTGACTGGTTTCTGATAAACATCTCAGATTATTTAATGGTGTCTAACGAGCCCACAAAAACCTATTACTTCAAATTGCATAATGTATTTCTTTTAGAAAATAGTAAATAAAAATGTACTGTTTAAATAAGCCGCCAAAACGCTATCTTTAACAATATGGCGTCGTGACGTCACAATACACGTAAACAAACGTTGAAACGGTCGAGATACTAGACAAAAGTCATCTGTTCTGCTATTTTCTTAATTTTAACTACAATTTCCCTTTTAAAATGGGTTATAAATGGTGTTTAGTGCCAGCGTGTACAAATACATCAATAAGAACCCCAGAAAAACTGTTTGTAAACGTTCCAAAAAATGCGAAAATGCGCAAGAAGTGGTTAGTTCTTGCTCGCAGATGTCCTAAGGATATAGTGGATAATTCATGTGTTTTCTTCTGTGAAGACCACTTTTATGTAAGTAAACATATTATTATTAACTAGTTTTTATTGTAGAAACAATGTTTAGATTGAGGTTGGTCTATTTTATACTAATCTGTTTGAGGTTATAATTCAGAGTTGTCGCGAATAACCATGAACTGTACGTTTTCAACGATAGACAGAAATTGACCATATCATGACGTCATCATAAGTTCAGCCAATCCAGACCGTTTTCGATTACGTGGCGCCAGATTTAAAAAGATGAAGTTTTTTCGGGATTTTTTTAATAAATAATACATTGTTTTGTAGTAAAATTAATGCAAATCGATTTTAAAAGCGATAATCTATACGAGTGTCAATAATTATGACCTTATTTTTTACATTGTCAAATAGCCTATTGCATAGCACAGATCAGTTCAGAACAGTTCTATGTACCCCTATAACTACCATTTACCGGGTAATAATATTTCTTTCATTGACTTGAATGTGCTGGCGGCTGATAGTATGTCATGCTCACTCAAATGTCTCGCTGATGATGACGGTGGCGTGTGTGTTGGATCATTTAGCTCCCTTCAAAATGGTTGAGCTGAATGGTGCTGATCTATGTGTCATGTTCGTGAACGGGCGCCGCGCCGTCAGTTGGGGCTGGTCATCACTTAACTGCCTCGGCTTATTTTTAATTATTATTTTATTTTTGGATTGTTACTATTTGTTGTACTCTGGACGCTTTTAACGCGTACGTCTTTTTTTATTTTTTACATCGTTCTCACATTATATGTATAATTATAAATTCAAAAGTAATGACGTAACTAATATTTTTACCGACTTCAAAAAAAAGGGGTTATCAATTCGACACGAATGTATGTAACATTATTGGAATTGCATTATATTCACTTATGACAATCTATTAGGGCTTAAAATTTTGTATATTTGTTTAAATATACAAAATTTTATAGACGTATGTATGTATGTTTGTCCACGAATATCTCCAGATATTTTTTTTTATTGGCTTACATTTACTTGTAATTTATTGGCTTACATTTACTTGTAATTTTCTAGATATGATATCAATAAGCCAGGCCGTCCCACACGTATTAGTATACGTGTAAGTGTGACGGCCTAGCTTATTGATACGAGCTACGGGTGTAGTGTCAAAGGGAAAACATCTCAAAACCTTGGTCAAATTCTAGTGCAAAACTAAAAATTACGAAATAAAAAGTAATTTAAAAAAATTCAACCGACTTCAAAAAGAAATTAACTCAAAATTATGAAATAACTTTAATTTCGGAAGTCGGTGGCATAAAATTAAAATACAGATCCCAAGACACCGACTTCCGAAATTAAAGTTATTTCATAATTTTGAGTTAATTTCTTTTTGAAGTCGGTTTAATTTTTTTATTGTAAAATGTAATTTAAAAAGAGTGTCCATGGAGTTTCTTGCCCGTTCTTCTCCATTGGTACCTACGCTTTGGAATGGGCAACTAGCTTTATATTTTCTGACTGACCGACTTCTTGACAATTCAAAAGTGCCTGTTAATGGTTTAATTGAAATAAATGCTTTGAGTTTGAGTTTGAGCGAATACTGTGTCGTTGAACTTTTTTGAATCTCATTTTATGCCGATCATCGTGTGTGTTCCATTTCAAGTCTCGCATGCACATTCGATTTCCTTGCATGAGCTTTGTACATAATTTACTTTATAGATGTGGGGTGTAAATAATTATTAGGATTGTTAAATATGTTGTAGATACCGCTACACAATAAATCAAATCACACATTCACAAGTAGTACTAGTCCATAGAAGTATAGCCAAATTAAATATTAAATTAAACGTCGTAAATGGAAAAAGTGAAATATTCTAACAATAAATATATTAGAATAAATTCCTCTGTTTAGACAACGTAAGTACCTTGACCGCAGCTCGCAGGAGCGAAGATCGGCAACTAAGCATACATGGCGGCTTTTTGTCGGCACTTTGATTTGTTTGACAATGTGCGACGAAAATAAAATTCACTAAGTTCATTTTTAACCCCCGACGCAAAAACGGGTATTATAAGTTTGACGTGTCTGTGTGTGTGTGTGTCTGTCTGTGGCATCATAGCTTCCGAACGGATGAACCGATTTTGATTTAGTTTTTTTTGTTTGAAAGGTGTATTAGTCGGGAGTGTTCTTAGCTATGTTTGATGAAAATCGGTCCAAGATGGCCGCCGCTACAAAATGGCGGATAACATATTTTTTCACAATTCCCTCAATATGGGTATCAAATGAAAGGGCTTCAATAGTAGAATACTATACACTATAACAAATTTTGAATCCAAGATGGCCGCCACAACAAAGTGGCGAATTACATTTTTTTTCTCAACTCCCTCAATATGGGTATCAAATGAAAGGGCTTGACTAGTAGAATACTACTTATACACTATTAAAAATTTCAAATCCAAGATGGCCGCCACCACAAAAGGGCGAATTACGTTCTTTTTTCACAACTATTTCAATATAGGTATCAAATGCAAGGGCTTGACAAGTAGAATAATTTACACTATATTGAAAGGGAATACCCTCTCACCGAGAGGAGGCCTGTGTCCCAGCAGTGGGAACATTATAGGCTGATTATGGTTATGGTATGGTTATGAAAGGGAATGAGGAATATTAACTACATAACGAAATGAAAACTAAAAACTTGAAAAATATAATAAAACAAAAAAATCTGTTTAGTCTTAAAAATTATTCTTCAACTATAAATTAATCAATATTTTTTGACGGATAAAAACCTGATTAAACACCAAATTACCAGAATCTTAAAACGGAAGAAAATAAAAGAAATGAAATACAAAAATTAAGGAGTCCCTACAAAAAGCATGAAATAAAAAATTAAATTAAAAATTTAAAAAACCCCCGACACAAAATTTTATTTTTGTCGGGGGTTTTTTAAATTTTTAATTTAATTTTTTTTACAAGGATTGTCCGGAGTTCCGGACACTAGTAGGGCAGGAGTTGCTCCGTATCTCTCACGATAGGTACGTAGAGGTAAGGCTGAACTTTGGCGACATTCGCCATACAATAATACCATGTCTGTCACGGATATCTATGATGTCTGTATATTCTACAGAACTGTAAAAATGCTGTAATCTTGGCATTTTTTTAAAACTTAAAAACACAATTTACACACACACAAAGTCAAGTAGCTAATAGGTGGATACCTATTAGATACTTGACCTTGTGTTCCACTAAAAAAAAAATTAAACTAATTATTGTATTCATTACTTTTTTATATTTGCTAAAATCACTTGAAGTATTGCGCACAAGTAGCTACGAAATCTCTGCGAAAGGCACGCCACGCGTCATACAGTAGTAGGTACCCAGGAAGACTAGCGGTGAACTGACAATGCGAATTAGCTAAAGAGTTTGTTTCTTTGTTTGAGCGCGCTAATCTGTGGAACTACCTGTCCGATTTAAAAAACATTTGTTTCATTTGATAGTCCAATTTTTGTGGAAGCTTATAGTCTATTTAACATCACGCTACCACCCTTAGCAGCCGAGCAAAAGGATAAAGGCAAAAATAACACTAAGCGAAAACAGAGTAATGGCGCAGGTGAACGATGCGATGCAACGGGGAACGTTACATGAACATTTATTCGGATGAAGTTGCGGGCAGAAGCTAGTACTATATATTATTTACAGGGCATCGGGCCAGTTGACGAAGAGGTGGTAGACCAGCATGCGGTGGCGACGCAGACGGTGCTGGGCGATCACGATGTGGAAGCGGAGCACATGTGTTTGCGGCACCTGTGGTCCGACGTGGCGCACGCAGGCGCCATTAACTATATCGCTACGCACAAAGACCTGGTGGCCACCGCGTCCAGGTATGAGGAGTGTCACATACTGGGGTAGCGCCGATGCGCCGGGCGTCATATTGTGACTGTTAACAGCGACGGGGTGGCGCGCGTGTTCCGCTGGAGCGCGGAGGCGGGCGTGCTAGACGCGGTGCACGCGTTGGCCGCGCACCAGTACCCCGTCATGGCGGCTGACTTCACTGCGGCCGGCCGAGCGCTGCTCACTGCGGGGCTCGACGGACGCGCCTGCGTCTGGGACGTCGAGGTATGTACAATCCCCACAAAAAACAAAAATGTTTATGCCGAATTATATGGGGAACAGAAGGACAGGTATGAGGAACAGGGTGTAAAGTTCAGTCATACTCTACATAATAGTAAAGGATCCTCCGACCAGACGGGTGTTGTGTCTGGCGGGCAACTGCCCAATGATTCATGTCGGGCCGTTGTATCTATGCTAGTTGCGCGGTACACTCTGCTTGCGCGATCCAGGATTTTGCATGACGTCAGTATGACGCGTTGTTCGCATGTGGCGCTACAGGGGTGAAGAAAAGTTTATTAGGTTGCTGCTGTATGCAAGTGTTATTGTGTAGTTCGGTTACGGTAGTGAGGTTGGTGCAAGCGTGCTATGGTTGCAGTCGGGTGTGCAGCTGCGATCGCTGAGCGTGCCGGTGTGCAGCGAGGAGAGCACGGAGGGCGAGGCGGGGGGCGGCGGGGTCCGGGCGGCGCGCGCCTCGTCCGGCCGCCCGGCCCTGCTGCTGCTGACGACAGACGACGGGCTCGCGCCTCTATGGAGCCTCGATGACGACGACCCCAAGCCGCTGCAGTAAGTTCACGTTTTACCCATTTTTTTACTTACCTTACGACATTGAGATATACAGGGTACAGACAATTTAGAACCATTTAAGCCATGTTTTTTTAAGAGAATTTCCTCTGAAATGACACCTGCTTCTTAAAATGTGGATTGTTGTCTTTGGCGGCCCATTCATAGAGGTTATGAAAGTTTGTAATGCCCTCCCTAGTACTTGGCCCTGTCCTCCCTAGCAAAACTCATATTAAAAGTACACTTTGTAAACAAGGATATTACAAATTAGAGGATTATATCCAAGATAAGAATGTTTAGAAACATGCTGGTCCTGCTCCATAGGACAATCTGAAAGTCTAGACAAAATCAAACTTGTTCCTAATTTAATTTATATATATATATATTTTTTTTTTTTTTATTATGACATTTTATTCTAATTAATTTTTACAATCTGCGACTACAGTGGCTCACACACTTGTTAAAGTTCAACTACTTTTGCATTTTTTTTTTTAAATAACTTGTAAATATGTGAGCACCATGTATCTATCACTTATTTGATTTACCTGTCATTGCTTAATTTTTAATTCTTTTTACCTTTTGTGGTAGACTAATTTTATTATGGGTGCATCGTGTTCACATATAATTTTTATTATGTATACAAGACCTTGTAAAACATTTTAAAAGAGTAACGGTGGAGTTTCTTGCCCATTCTTCTCCATACGAAAACTACCTTTTGGAATGGGCGACTAGAATCATTTCTATTTAGTTTTTTTTTGACGTTCAAAAGTGCCTTTAATGTGCCTATTTGAAATAAATGATTTGACTTTATTAGGACGCCAAGGTATTTAATGGTGCTCGTTTGATCAAGCGAAGGACAGTTACAGGGTGTTAGACGACTACAAATATGGGAGTAGGCAAAAATGGATTCTGAACATCAATCAAACCTTCATATTTTTTAAATCAGAAGTAATTTAGAGTTCGACACGACACATATTCCCATAAACAGGGGAAACGTTAGTAGCTGCTTAAAATTAAGATTTGTATGATAATAATGCATCAAAAAATAATGAACAAACACCGAAAAGTAATGGTGCTTGCTAAACATCGTAAATAGTGAAATACGTCATGCTTTCATGGCACACTTTCCCATCTTCTTTCTCGAATCTATTGCTTGACGTCCCGTAATGAAGAAACTAAGGGCTGATTTTTACAACGTCAGATAATTTTATGAGAGGAATAATTTTGAATTTTTGACAGTTCTTCCATACTAAAACTGTCAGACGTCAATTTTATTCCACGAGGAGTGCAAAACTCGATGGCTCACCTCGCATTATTGCCGTCACCACATGACGTTGGCAGAATAGTCGACATCGGCTCAGTTGCCAAAGAAGAAAAAAAAATATCTGTCGATTGAAAAATCAGCCCTAAATCGAGCAATGACGTTTATACACCTGTAGGAGTGTGACCGTAGGCGTAGGTATATCGGTAAGTGTTACTCTGTCGCGCTTACTTCCAATCTACATAGTTTCAAATCAATGCTGTACGACGGACATTGTCAGTCTACCTGCGGCATTGCATTCCACACTAATATTTTCATCACCAATGAGTTGTCCGAGTTGGTTGCTTGTACATAGATTCAATTCACATACAGCTTGACGTCGTCGACTGACGAGTCTGCTGGTCGATGTTACAAGATTGAGACATCATTAAGCTGCTTTTTTTTTTTTTTTGGTAAATGGCATCTCGCAGTTCAACCATAGGGGTTGTCGACTGCTCAACCGGACTTTTCTGTGGATGCCACAATAAATTGGGCCTCCAGCCAGGGCATAAAAACTTAAAAACTAAGCGACTACACGCTAAGGGCACCCCCCCGGGGGGTTCGGACCTCGGCTTAGGGCGTCGCTGGGAGAGGACAGCAAGGGACAGGCTGGATCGGAATTAATCATTAAGCTGCTTCAAGGCCATACAATATAGTATATTTCATTACAAGTGCGGAAAGGCTGTCATTGCAAAGAGTTCCGACAAATGTCTACCCGAGCCGAGGCGCAGCCGAAGGCGAGGGTTGACAGTCGGAACAAGTTGCAATGACGGTTCCGCAGGTGTACTGAACGACTATTTTTAATACAGTTGCGAAAAAATGAAGCAATTTAATAAAATAATAAAAACACAATATTGCTTTTTTCTCTTCTCTCCACGCAAAAAATTAGTCGTATGGACATCGTCGTCGTGGATATGTAAGGACTTTTTGACTTTTCCGGTAAAATGTTCTCCGAAGCATTTTGTGCAATTATACTGAGTTCCGGAGGTGTTAATTTAAAAAAAATAGGGTCGAAATTACTCATTTTGTGCAACAAACAACTAAACTCGCAAAGAAAATTTCTGGAAAATGGCGCCAACCGTAGAATATAAGCAGAGTTTTTTTTTCTTCACTCATTTTGGTAGGCAAAGGGAACTATCCATACAGCTTAGTCTTCAGTATATTTTTTTTATTGATATGAAATGAAAATGAAATTTAATGGGATGAAATGAAATGAAACCTAACCTAACTCATTCAATTAAATAATTAAATCTGATATTGAAATAAATTAGTAGCTTCTTTTTAGAATTAAACGTATTTGTATGAATCACAAAAACTCTTTAGTAAAAACTTCATGGTTGGTTTTTCTTTTTAATAGACATTATTTTGACAGTTGGGAAAGAGACACGCACGAGTTCGGGAAAGGTAAAAAAAAAGCACTAGTATGTAATAGCCCACATCCCGAACGCTATACGTCCCTGCAATACACCACTTTTTGAGCAACTGTATTAAAAAGTATGTTGTGTGGTGGGCACATTGCGCAGTGTGTTCGTGGGGCACACGGCGGCGGTGACGTGCTGCGCGTGGTCGTGCGACGCGCGGCTGGCGGCTACGGGCAGCGCGGCCGGCGAGCTGCGTCTGCACGCGCCGCCGCCCCAGGCGCGCTTGTTGCACCACGAGCCGCATGCACACGACCTGGGTTAGTGGTCACGTGAAAAATGATTTATTTCTGTAAATTAGTTCAAAAAACACTTTTACCTCTCAGTCTCGTGTTTCCTACTCGACTACCCTGAGAAGAACGACCGACACAAACTCAGAGATCAGACCATTGACATATATATTACTATCAGACTCTTTTAAAGTCCAGACATATTCTTGGTCGGGCCATGGTTGGTTGGTTTGTTGGCTTTGGTCTTTTGAGGAAAGAACCACACACACTGATTTGAGTGGACCTGTCCCGGTCAGTGTATGCATTTGTCAGTAATGGTGTAGCTCAACTCAGAACTTAAGGAACTCAACGACTACCGGTTATCCACTCCCTCAACACACGTGTGGTGCCTACAGCCTAGGCTAAACCGAGACTTTATACAGGGTTACTTGCAATTCGACGCATATCCGTCATGAGCTGATGGGCCAAATTGCAACAAATAGAACCCTAAATTCAATAGTTTTCGAGATATTTGAATTTTAAGGTTTTTTTTTTATTGTTGAATGGGCCCGCTCTTGACCTCGATCACGCCTGATGGAAAGCGATGGATGAGGTCTATGATGGAACGAGCGTACCCAGAAGATGCCTGAGGCACTGGAACTCCCACGCATCGACGAAACGCAGCAGGCTACTTGACGCTGGACTCCGGTAGAAGGGTGGTCGCAAACCAGACGGGCGTTAGCCCTACCACCGCAAGGGAAGAATTGGCCAGTCAAATAAGGTGTTGGGTGTGACTGTCCAGAATGCGCCGAGCGCGTAACTGTCGGCACAAACTGAGCTACACGAGGAGGCTTCTTCATGCACCCCAAAAATTGTTTTTTGATATAATTCCAAATAACAAGAAAACTTAGTACATAATATTGAATGGGAAAAATATTATGTCAATGGGAGGCCTCAAAATGTTTCAAATAAATAGTGGTAGTAGTTCGAAATTCAACAGTTTTCGAGTTATTTGAAACAAGTTTAAAGCGTATAAAATGAAAATATTGGTAAGATATTATTCTCAAAATCGATCATCATTTTAATTATTTAGTTGAATGAACTACTTTTATTTATGTTTGTAGCTTAAAATTAATGAAGTGCCAGCTACAATATAATTTTTAATGTTACCCATTCAATATACAATTGTATAGTTTTTTTTTTATTATAAAAAAACCCTTAAATTTCAAATATCTCGAAAACTATATAATTTCGCCATACATATGGGGGGCTCAACTTTGCATTTTGGCTCCCCTATCAGCTCCTGACGGATATACGTCGAATTACAAGGAACCCTGTATATTAAAGCAAAGCGATAGACCCTACCACAAAACTAATTACTTAAGATCTTATTTGACGCCAACGCCATCTAGTTACGCCAAATATAATTTTGGTCGAAATATGATGTGTTTTGTTAGACTTAATTGATGAGAAGTTTTTGATTATGATTCCTATAAATATAACTAACGATATTTATATCGTTAGACTGTGAGTAGGTACCTACCATTGTTGGAAAGTTATTATCTACTTGCCATTAGCATGCGTTTTCTTGCGACATTATTGTGTACCTATGAATGAAGCACATAGCAGCTATCCGAGTGTTTAGCTGCTGGTGTAACACTCGTATGTGTTCACCAGAGGGCGTCCAGAGCTGTGACTTCGCGCCTTCACCGAGCGCGCTGGCACTCCCCGATGACACGTATCTCCTCGCGACGGCCGGTGGCGACTCGCTCATCAAAATGTGGAGCATACATTACAACGAGGTACAGTCAGTGGGCGCGAGTTCGCGCGTCTTAGGAGCGCGAACGTGATCTAGAATAACAATACACGAGGGTGCATGCTAGTATCTCGCGACGTCACGCAGGCGCTGCTGCTGGAGAGGCCGACGGTACGAGCACTGCAGACGCTGGAGCTGCACGGCGGCGGCGCGTCGTCGCTGCGCTGGGGCGGCGCGCTGCTGGCGGCGGCGGGCGCCGACCGCGTGCTGCGCGTGTGGCTGGTGGCCGAGCGCGGCGCCAACGCGCGCCTGCTGACCGTGCTGTCCGTCAGCAGCCTGGCCGTGGCGCTGCTGAGCGACGGGCCGCTGCTGCTGAGCGGCTCGCTGGCGGGCGAGCTGGCCGTGTGGCAGGTGCCGCCCGAGGTGCGCGACGACGAGCATGACGAGGAGGGCACGGCGCCGTGCTTCTGGAGCCGGGAGGGTGTGGGGCGCTGGCTCCGAGATTGTATTATGCGCGCCCCTGGTCAGTCTAAATGCTATTATTACGATAAAATTTGTAGATTTTATTGAAGCCATCGTCCATATTAGCCAATGTGGCAGTACCCAGAACCACTGCGAGTGAGCTGGCAGTCCAGGGACCGAAGTCAGACTCGTTGGTATGCGTCCTTCAGACTAGAGAAGCATTACTTGTTACTGTAATGATTTGTGCTGTACTCAAAGAATGAATTCCATGCCAGGTTTTGAACTGCGTCCGGACGAAGAGGAATTCCTTATTCAAAGAGCTGAGCAGGCGAACATGACGGGCTCCAAACTACTGTCCACTCCAGTCGACACATTGCTGGAACATTTGGGATATGGTAATCTAGTATAATTGTTTGTATAATAATATTCCGGTAATTTCCGGTATCCGGTATAGTAAGAAAGTGATATACAAGGTGTAACAAAATAAACGCAAGTCCTGAAAGTAGTTTGTTCATATTTGACTACTGAATCGATTTCGGAAACTTTTAAGGTAGGTATTTTTTTCAAAAATTATGTATTTTGCCATACTGACCGCCGAATGAGACAAAGAAAATTAAATCTTATTTCAAGGTAATAAGACTCAATTTTAAATGCAAAAAGTAATGATAGGGTCAACACAATTTACTTAATAACAATACTAAGCTTTAAAAAGAAAAATTTTTGATCATTGTATTATGCTTTTAACTCAATACTCTAATTGGGGTGTATGAGGTCTTGAGTTAATTATGTTACACGTTGTATACTAGACAATATGATACTATAACATTTTTTTTAATCTAAAAATCCTGAAACCGTAGATTAATAATGTGGTAGAAATAATAAAAATAAACCAGCCAAGTGCGAGTCGGGCCACGCACAGTGTAGGGTTCCGTAGTAGCCCGTTATCACAATATAGTACGATTCTGTTGTTCTTTATTCTGAATATAAGTACCTAATGGTAAAGATATTAGGAGTTAATGGTTATAGTAGTAGCCTTAGTAACAGCCTATCATGGTCTAGTAGCATCGTTATTGCGTTACGGTATTGTATTCTGGGGGAATTCCACAAACAAAGAAATTGACTTTAAGGCCCAAAAGAGATACATTCGTGCTATGTTCAATTTGAAGTCGACTGACAGCTGTATACCATTATTTAAAAAACAAATTATTAACTCTACCATCTCTGTATATTTTTGAAATTGCGACATTTGTTAGGGTAAATCAATTTCTATTTCCACGACTAGCTGACACCTTCCCCCGTAACAGACGTGACAATAATAGAACCGTTTTTCCCCCGAAGGGTAAAAAGCGGATATTTAGGTTTCAGCCGTAGCTTGAACCACTTGAGATTACGCTTCCGGAAATACGTCACTCACACCTTCAAACTGTCTGTTCCTACTGTGTATGTGTGCACTGTTGCTATCTCTTTCACTCATGCCGCAGCGCCCGGCGTGCGGCGCAAGCGCCGCGTTCCTCAGTACCTTTGAAGGAGCCGGCAAGGACCCTGAAGTGTGGTTCAAGCTACGGCTGAAACCTAAATATCCGTTTTTTACCCTTCGGGGGAAAAACGGTTCTATTTAGGTGTTCGAGCCTAACGCTTGAACCACTTGAGACGTGTTTATATTCTGCCGGCGGCGCTGCGATGCGTACTGTGACTGATGTTTTAATAAAATAACAAAAAAATTTAATGCGTTTTTAATATTATATAATCAATAACAAAGTATCAACAAAAGCAAGTTATAGAAAGTAAATAATTGATCAAATAACAAACTTATGTTTGTTCTACTTCTAACTTTTGAATTTTTATTTAAATGTCCTTATAATCAACTTTATAAAGTCGCAAAATCATCACTTAATGCTCTCGTAGTATGGTTGTAATTATTAATGCAATTTGCAGACGTTTCTCTGAAGTAGTGATTGAAAAATGTATTTTTTGATCTCCAGTTTCCTCTTTTAAGAATATCATCAATAATGTATTTATTATTGGTCCAGTTTTCGGACCGACCGACCAACTGCAGCCCTGAAACTGCCTGCTGAGGCAGAGATACCTGCTTCCCGAAAAAGTGTTCGGATCCATCCCGAAATAACACAGCGTGATGCCTTTTTAACTGACCCTCTCGTAGTTATGAACTTCTCTCTCTCCAAGTTCTTATCCCTTCGTCGCTCTTGGGAGGCTGAAATTGATTTTTTTATCCACAAAACAAGATTTAGACGAGCTTCGTTTGCATTGTTTTTTAACACCCATCCAGATTGCCTATAAGTGCTAGAGTCGGTTTTGGAACCGGATTGAGGCCATAGAATGACCTCATCCCCGTTATCCATAAACGACCCATTTTTAATGCTCAATAAGGTGAGATCGTGTACTCTTCTTCTTGAAGCTAATAGGAGAAGGACACAGGTATGTCTAAAAATTTGAAATAGGCTGTCTTCGTTTATAACGTAGGTCCTAAGGAAATCCAAAAGGTCGCTTATTTTCCAAGGGATGGCTTTCTTTATCGGGGGATTTTTCAAGAAAATTGCCTTCAGTACATGCTTCACCAAATGGTGCGAAGTTAGTTCTTCTGAACGCTGAGGGTTCGCTAAGGTTGCCACTACTGATTTGTGCAGTGCAATAGTGCGAGGGGCCGCCGCTGCAGAGGCTGTCCGCCAGACCGTTGTATATTCCGGGTATATAACGGGCTATGAGGTGACAACGCTGACGATGGCAAAGTTCCAAAATTTTTAGTGAAGTCTTCAGTAATCTCAGGGACTTCGTACCTCCTTGTTTCATTATGTAGGATACTGTTGTTCGATTGTCGGTCTGTAACATCACTGTTTTGTCTTCTATAAAAGAGTGGACTCGTGTTAAGACTTCAAACAACGTGTAGAGTTCTTTTTGTTTGCTGTGCCACTTCCGCTGCACATTTGTCCATGTGCCCCAGAACTTCTGACCATTTATTACAGCTCCCCAGCCCCTGTCCGCAGCATCTGTCGTTATGAAAACTGATGACTCTGGTATGTGTATCGGTGAGTCTTTTTGTATATTCGTTTTCCACCAGATGAGCTCCGCCATAGCACGGTGTGGTATTGCCAATTTCCGATGTGGTTTTGTCATTGGTAAACGACTTGATGCCCTTTGGAGGAAGCGACTGTGGAGGCGCCCTAGTGGTACTACGTATGACGCAAAGTTCAGCTTCCCCAGAATAACCTTTGCATCGTGCCAGCTCCAACGACTCCTCTTTATCAGAGATTCCAGATGCGTCGTAAGGTGGACTGTCTTGCTTTCCGATAGTGACTTTCGGTTTAGCTTGGTATCCCAAGTTATTCCAAGGTATTCTAATTTTGTTGTGGCAGTCGAGGAGGACTTTTCTTGATTTACTTGCCAGCCTAATTTCTGTAAGTATTTGACGACATATTTGGTTTGACTTTCCAGGGCATGTGGATCTTCGTGAATTAGTAGGAAGTCGTCTAAATAGACTAGTATCCTTATGCCTTGGCCTCTTAAAGTATGAGCAATCCAATTGGTAATTTTGGCGAAAGCTGCCGGTGCGCTCGCTAACCCGAACGGTAGGCACGTCATTTGATAAACTTTCCCCTGAAAACTGAGGGACAAGAAGCGGCGATGACTGGGTGATACCGGTAAATGAAAGTATGCCTGTGATATGTCCAGCTTCATCATGTAACTGTTTTTGTACAAGAGTGTTGGAATTTTTAGGTGATTTAGAAGGTGAAATTTTGGTGTTTGGACGTATCGGTTTAAGCCTTTCAGGTTGAATATTGGTCGGAAAGAGCCATCCGTCTTCTTTCGCAGGAACATTTCTGAAAGAAAACCACTCTGATACTGGCTTTCCTGAATAGCTTTTGATTTCAATAGTTTTTGCACCTGTTTTGACATTTCTGGCGTTACTTTGGTTCGAAATTGAAAAATGTTCTTGGGAGAAAATTTTCTGATTGGCGGTTTTGAGCTGAATGGGATTCTGTACCCCTGGATAAAGTTTTGAATTAGTTTTGGCGCTGTTGTCCAATGTTGGGAATAATCTTGTAAGCGCCCTGCTTTGAAAGAGTCACTTTCTTTTGCCACCCCCCCAATCTTTTCTAGCTTGTTGTGGTTTTGGTTCTGATTGTGATTGGGGTTTATAGTGATGCTGCTATTTGTTCCTAGTGCGGCCCGTGTCATTGACTCCTCCTGGGTTACGGTTATATCGTGAGTTGTTTCTTGATGGGCCTTGTGTTGTCGTGTCTCTGAATCTGTCTATTGGACGACATTTTGACGGTTTTTTCTTGTTGGGATAAGGAAAAAACTTTCTAATATCATTGTTGGAGCAATCTTTAATTGCTTTAGATAATGCTTCATCAGAAAAGATATGTGTTTCTGATGGGGGTATGTTGTGCAAAATATTATAAAGAGACTTATTTTGTACTTTACATACCCCTCTTCTCTGTTCTATCACCTCTGCCCGACGACCACAAACATACTGCAAGAGGGCGTCCGATTTTTTCTTAAACTTAGAATCAGCATTAAGAAAAGCACATCCGATTTTATTTTTCATTTCATGCGGTAGGTGGTCCACCAACTCTCGAAATATTTTCCTTTGTTGTAGGAGACCGTGAGTTATCGCCCCTAGTGTCATGTCAATTTTTTCAAGAGCGGCAGATGATTTCCAATTAGATGCTACACCGGCAAGAAGGTTATTTACTTGCAAGGCGCAAAACGCTGGTGAAGCTTGGAATTGCTTCTGAGTATCTGCATATCTGACGTCGCGCCATCCTTCTTGGCCAAAGCGCTGACAGTCTATACCTTGTTTCAGGTATTGTGGATCAGTTTTAGCTACTTTGGGTTCAGTCACATTTGTGACTGGATCAAAATCAAATGTCTCGTTATCCCCTGATTGTAATGCAGCGAGTTCTCTCTGAGCTTCGGATATCTTAACTCTTAGTTCGGATTCTCTCGTAGAAAGATTATCAGTTGACGGAGCCCCCGGTGGATAAGAATTACATTGAGACGGCTGGTGTTCGTCATCAGACTGTGTACTGTCTGGTAATGATTCAAACAACTCGTTTAGGTCAGGAGGATTGACGGTGTCATTTTTTATGGTGTTCGACAATATTTTTTCGATGTTATCGTTTTGTTTGTTTTGAGTATTTATTAGACGATTAAACATTTCCATTTGTTGATTCAAAACAGCTATTAACAAATGTTCATTGCTTCCCTGCCCTCGAGATGGAGTTGGTTGTTTTATTGGAGTACTCTCCACTTCCATATCTATTTCGTGAGATCTTTTTCTACTTGTAGTTCGTTCTGGCGTTTCTGTATCAGAAAGTGCAGGATTGCCTGAGATTACTTGATCTTGTTGAGAGGTCTGTAGTTCGGATGACGCACTTTTACGATTCGTCAGTTTGCTCTTTATTGTGCGCACTGCATCAACAAAGGCGTAATAATATCTCCCGGAGCCATGAACCTTTTCCATAATGTGATGAGGATAATGCACTAAAGCTCGGCCTAGAGGCCAGCGCAAGATCATTGTCCTTATACTTCTATACTTCCTCTCAGACAAAGAACTAGAGTCTGGTGCAAAAGCTCGGGCAAGATCGGCGGTCGGAATAGCGAATCTTAGTTTACCCTCAATTTTAGAAGAGACTTCGGCTCCAAATAGATCGTGAAAACTGTAGTCATTAACTTCCCATGATCTCCAGTCTTCCGGAAAATTTTGGTCAATTATGTTGACGACTGCTGCAAAACTTTCCTCTTCTCCAGCTGGGCAGGGCCGAGTGGCTAATTCTCCCAATGTTGTTTGTTTTGACATAATTCTGAAAAGAAATCGAACAACATTGTTCAGGACATACGTCATTTATTGTTATTATGGGAGTAACACGTCGTGTCAGATGACGTTAAGTAAACGGTAAAGTCGTCTAGCGATGTCGACTTGCTCAAACGACAGCCGACGTCGTTTTAATCAAATGACAGGCGACGTCTTCTTACTTAAGAGTCGAAGTCGTCTTACTTGACAGTCGACGTCGTCTTACTCGAAACGACAGGCGACGCGACGTCGTCATAATCAAGTGATAGTCGACGTCGTCTTTTTCGAACGACGGGTCAGGTGGTCTCACTCAGACGGTAGGTAGTGTAGCCGTCCACAGACTACAGTGACAGTCGAACTCGATACGACATGCCGTCTCGATCCGGCAGAAAAAGCGACCAAGCTTCGATCAATAATAGTACTATTGATCGAAGCGACCAAGCTTTAAGTTTAGGTGCTAGGTGGCACACAAGACGTCGCTGGGCCGCGAGGCGCCGAGCGGTATTCATAATAGTTCCATTAAAAAAATAATTTGTTACTTACACAAAATTTTCAACGATGTACACGTGTGAGTGCTACGAGTTTCAAAAGTGAAAGAGATAGCAACAGTGCACACATACACAGTAGGAACAGACAGTTTGAAGGTGTGAGTGACGTATTTCCGGAAGCGTAATCTCAAGTGGTTCAAGCGTTAGGCTCGAACACCTAAATCAACTGTTTTCGCATACGTCAAAGACTGTATTAATGGGAAAAAGCGTTTTCTGTATAGCTCCTAAAATTTTTAATAAAATACCACGGTCATATAAATTTGTTTAAAAAAAAGATTCGAGATTTATTAACAGACAAGTGTTATTATAATACAGGGTGTAAGGAGAACGCTTCCGAAGCCAGAAAGTGATTATATACAACCTATATGCAAACGGATACCACTAACATTTCGCTTTAAATTGATTATTTTAAAGACTTCATATTTCATAAACACCCAATGGAAATCGTACAAAACGTGAGATCACTGACACGCAAAGTAACGCGAACGTCGCGCCCGTCGCGGGCGCCGGGCGCCGAGCGCTCCGTGCGCGTACGGCCGAGTCACGAGATTTATACGGAATTTACAAACACCACTTTTAAAATGCGGGGTAGGCATTTTTTTTCTTTGTTTTTCAACACTTTAAAAATTTTGAATTTTAATCGCATTCGTAGCCCACTGTTAAACATTAAAGAAGAATGACCACTTTCCATACATTTCAAAACCTGACAATAAAAGTTTATGTATACTTATAAAGTATAGTAGACAGACTACCTGTAAGTTTAGAAAATAATGAATCATAGTCATTTTTACGATTTAAACGCTACGAAGTCCAAAAAATATTAATGTTACTTTTTAGGAATATGGAAAGCAAAGGTCGTCAGATGAGGAAGATATCGAGGTCCAGGGGTCACCACTGACAACCCCATTTTTTATATCCACGCAATCACTTTCCATTCCAAGGTTGCCTGGAAGAGATCGCAGAAAGCGATAAGGCCGCCCATTGTATGTTTTGTATTAACCGTATTTTTTTTTTTTTGTTATGTATTTTCTGGTGTACAATAAAGTATATATAAATAAATAAATAAATAAATAAAATGGCACAGCACACAACGAGACGCAAACACCAACGAAGGACGCACCAATTTCAATCGTAGAACTGTCAAATGTAAAAAAAACCGTTTCAGTCATCCGAACTCAATTACATACTGAATGATTAATTTACTTAATCAATATTTTATTTTCAATGAATCTTTACAAAGACTAATAAAGATATTGATTGAATAAAACGTAAAATAATGTATAAAACTCAGAAACAGAGATGAATAAAGTCAAGTAGTAGTGCATAAAATGGAACGTCGTAGAAAAAGGTAATTGAGATGCGTTCCAAACATGGCAATATGTGTACCTTATACGTAAAATATGCTTATAGAAAAACTTAAAAATATATTTATCCTGCGTTTCTTTTAAAATTGTTATAAGTGTATTTGATACATAATCCAATTAGCTAAATTTTAACATTTATTTCATTACTATACATAGTCAGGTGAAAAATCGTCATTGTTCTTTGGCAGAGGCATTTTACGTACCTGTCTAAATCCTTTGTGATCTTATGAGGTTTGGCTCGAACTGCGCTCCACCCATTTCAATATACAAAGCCGGGCCCGTCGCTGTGTCGACCCGTGAACACGAGGCATTAGAGTCGGATCCTCTACACATTCTGCACGTAGATAATTAAAAACGCTCACTATTCTGTCCCGCAGTTCATCAGCACTGTCACATTCCCGATCAAACACTCTTTCTTTTACATATCCCCACAAAAAGAAGTCTGGCCAGGCGTGCGGCCCCAACCTTCCGATCCAGCGGTCAAAAAGCTCAGTGAGACGCTCGCGGACGGGGCGCGTAACATGCGGTGGAACACCATCGTGCTGAAACCATGTTCGACGAAATTCAGCCAGCGATACATTATCTAGCATATCGTCTAAATGTCCATTTATAAAATTAAGATATGCTGGTCCATTGAGGCGCTGCGGTAGAAACACTGGTCCTAGATTCGTCCATTAAAAATACCAGCCCATATGTTGACGGACCATCTGGTCTGATGGCCGGTTTCTTGATTGGCGGATGGGTTCACGTCTGACCATACATGAGCATTCCTCCTATTCCACATCCCGTTTATTGTGTTCAGAGCTCAAGAGTGTTGCAGTTGGAGCCGATGGCTCGGTCCCCGACGACGCGGAGCGGGCGCTCGTGCGCGAGGAGCTTAGCTGGCTGCAGGCCGCGCCGCCCTCCTACGACCAGGTGAGCCGATTGTGTTCCGTGCTCGGGAGCGTTGCTCACGGAGCCGATGGCTCGGTCCCCGACGACGCGGAGCGGGCGCTCGTGCGCGAGGAGCTGGGCTGGCTGCAGGCCGCGCCGCCCTCCTACGACCAGGTGAGCCGATTGTGTTCCGTGCTCGAGAGCGTTGCTCACGGAGCCGATGGCTTGGTCCCCGACGACGCGGAGCGGGCGCTCGTGCGCGAGGAGCTGGGCTGGCTGCAGGCCGCGCCGCCCTCCTACGACCAGGTGAGCCCGTTGTGTTCCGAGCTCGAGACCGTCGCAGACGGAGCCGATGGCTCGGTCCCCGACGACGCGGAGCGGGCGCTCGTGCGCGAGGAGCTGGGCTGGCTGCAGGCCGCGCCGCCCTCCTACGACCAGGTGAGCCGATTGTGTTCCGTGCTCGAGAGCGTTGTTCACGGAGCCGATGGCTCACTCCCCGACGAGGCGGAGCGGGCGCGTGCGAGGACATGGGCTGGCTGCAGGCCGCGCCGCCAACCTACGACTGGGTTAGCCCATTGTGTTTAGAGCTCGGGAGTAAAATTGTTTAAACTGGACAAATCTAGTTTAGACTTAATTTTGCTGTTTATTTGGATTTGACCGATTAACAATTTTCACTCTGTAACTATATAATTTGTTTTTTTCTGATGTATTTCTGTAGACTATACAATGTCTGATGAAAAAAGTGGGCAGGCTCCGGTAGTACACTCAACTACATGTCACATACGAGCACTGCTTGTGTAGTACTTGGCATGCAGCTGAGCGTACATGGCATAGTATTGTGGTTGCAGGAGCGGTCCGCGCCGCACGCGCTGCGCTGCCCGCTGTCGCACCGCGTGTTGCACGAGCCGGTGTTCGCGGCCGACGGTTACACCTACGAGCGCGCTAACATCCTCGACTGGTTCCTCGCCGCCGGTGCGTCGCCACTTTACACCAGCACACAACACATATTATCACCACATGCGCACTACCACACCGAAGTGCACATAACCGCTTGGCATATGACGGCACGTTTGGCGCAGTGGTTAAGCGATTGACTGCTGCGCTGCGTGTCGCGGATTCGATTCCCGCACGGAACAAATATTTGTATGACCTACAACTAGTTGTTCCGGATCTGGCAGTTTGTGTACGTGAATTTAAATGTTTGTAAACGCACCCACAATACAGGAGAAATTCCTAGTGTGGGGCAACGTTTTTTTACAAAAAAAAAAAATATATATATGTATATATTTATGTGTGTGTGTGTATGTGTCTTCTCCATACGAAAACTACCTTTTGGAATGGGCAACTAGAATCATTTCTATTTAGTTTTTTTTTGACGTTCAAAAGTGCCTTTAACCAAAGTCAAAGTCAAATCATTTATTTCAAATAGGGACACTATTTGAAATAAATGATTTGACTTTGACTTTGACTTTGGTTGATAGAGACTACCCCCCCAATATACGTTTGTAAATTCAGAATATTAAAGTTACAAATAAAATTAATTTAGTATTACCTCAACCACAACTTTACTAGTTGGTACTTCGGGTAACCCTCAAATTATTCCAAATATTCACGTATCATAAAATATACATCTATCATCTATTGTTCCTTATGTTGCTTGTGATAAGGTTCAGTATAGGTTGTGGACTGTATGAAATAACAAAAATACGTGTCGTCGATTCAATGTTTTAATGCAGACTAAATAGGCATGGTAATGAGTAGAACATACCGCCCACCAAAAGGGGCTTGACACTTTTAACATAAATCATGAATATTGTAAATAATTTGTAGACATTGTAAATAGTGTTTCTTAATCAATCTCAAAATAATTTAATGTACATTACAATAAATTACAACTGTATAAACAAATCCTTGTATTACTATATCGAATTTAAATAAGATCACTTCAAAACAACATGCCTTAAATAACATAAATTAATCATCTTGACTATTCACAGGTAGAGAACATAATTTTGTGATACATCTTTTAGTTACATTGTCCCCACTCTTGACGCTGTAAACCCTTGTAACATTATCTGGTCCAGGATGCTTTGCTATAATGCGACCAAGCAACCACTTTCCTGGCGGCAGATTGTCTTGTTTTATTAAGACAATGTCATTAATTTCAAACTCTTTCCTGTGTTTTATCCATTTTGGCCTCTGTTGTAATCTAGAAAGATATTCATTCTGCCATCTTTGCCACAGTTCTCTCAACAGCCTCTGTGTATACTTCCAGCGAGATAAATGATTTAAGTTAACATCTCGCATATCGGACGTAGGAACTACAATAGGGGCTTCTCCCATTAAAAAATGTCCAGCTGTCAAGGGATTGATAGTGTCGACGTCATGATCATCCACAGGACATAAAGGGCGCGAATTTAGGCAGGATTCGATCTCACATAGAAGAGTTGTCATTTCTTCATAGGTCAAGTTCGTTGTTAAGATCCTTTTCATGTGATATTTTAAGGACTTCACACCTGCTTCCCACAGGCCACCAAAATTCGGGCTGTAAGGCGGGATGAAGTGCCATTGTGTGCCGTCTTGCGCTAGAGAATCTGCCACTTGACCCTTGAACTCCAACTTAGCTTTATTCCATGCCTCTACTAGTTCCTTGTTAGCTCCAATAAAATTTCTGCCCTGATCGCTCCACAAATGAATGCATCTGCCTCTTCTAGCTACGAAACGTCTGAAGGCTCCAATAAAGGCTTCCGAGGTAAGGTCACCAACCAACTCAAGGTGAATGGCCTTGGTACTCATACATATAAATATAGAAATATATGCCTTCATGGTTCTGCCTCCCCTTCCCTTTGATAACAGAACTGTGTACGGGCCAGCAAAATCTACACCACTGTGTAGAAAAGGGCGTGATGGTGTAACTCGAACACGAGGAAGATCTCCCATTATTTGAGTTCTGGATTTGGCTGATACTCTGGCGCAAACTAAGCATTTGTGTATATGCGATTTCACTGCATTCTTCGCTTTTACGATCCAGTATTTCGATCTCAAATAACAGAGCATCAACTGTACACCTCCGTGGAGTGTTCTTTGATGTGCATCGGCGATAATCAATTTACTTAGAGCGTGTTTACTGTCCAAAATAATAGGATGCTTATTGTCATTACTAAGGTTGGCGTGTCTAAGCCTGCCACCGACTCGTAATATTTTCTCGTCATCTATGAACGGATTCAATGATTTTAGATGACTTTTCTGTTTCACTTGTTTCGCTCTCAAGATTGTTTCTATTTCTTCTGTAAAACTTTGATTCTGTGACTTTCTTATACATATCTTCAATGCATTTTCTAACTCTTCGGTAGTGACATCTTCTAAAATATTATCAGTTTTCTTAAACTTTAAAAATCTTTTGCAATACATTAATGTTTTCTGTAATTCTCGTAGACTACTAAAGTTTTCAAAATTCAAAAATTCTCTGTCTTCTACTTCTTGTACTGTACTTAACAAAACTTTAACTTGTCTTGTCTCTAAATCTGTTTGACTTACATTTGGTTTTCTAAATTCCATATTTTTTTCCAAGAGAAAGTCTGGGCCGTACCACCATAATGAGTTCTCTTGTAATTCTGATATTGTCGTGCCACGTGATGCAACGTCAGCTGGATTTTCCTCAGAGTGTACATGGTACCACTGACTGTTGCTTACATTTTCTAATATTTCTACCACACGATTCGCCACAAAAGGCTTCCATCGATTAGGCTCGCCAAGAAGCCAGGACAAAACTATGGATGAATCAGTCCATGCGTAGACTTGTGTTGATGGTATTCTCATAGCCTCAGCAGCATGATGTATTAGCTTCGACAGAAGTACTGCTCCGCATAACTCCAGACGAGGTACAGATATTGTCTTTACAGGGGCCACCTTGGTTTTCGCAGCGACAATGCTCGTTGTGATGGTTCCGTCTGAACCTATAACTCGAGAATATACAACTGCTGACATTGCGTGCATGGATGCATCGCTAAATCCATGAAGTGTGATATTATGCTTGGCGGTACTAAGTGTATTGAGCCATCGTTTAATCTTGATGCTATTGACATGGTTTAAATCGTTTCGAATCTCAAACCAGTGTTTTTCTAGGTCATCACCTACATGTTGGTCCCATCCAATGCCCTGTAGCCACAACTTTTGTACAAATATTTTGGCTCTAATAACTACAGGTGCGATCCAGCCGAGGGGATCGAACAGTCGTTGCAAATCAGCTAAAACTGTCCTCTTTGTTGTGACTTTTGAAATAGGTGGTACTGTCAAAGTGTACTGAAATTCATCATCACCTAAATTCCAAGCTATTCCTAAAGCTTTAACAGTTCCTTCCATTTTGATATCTAAACTTGCCTTAGCCGATCTGTCGTTGGGTTCTATGGATTGAATGAATTCAGCATTATTAGATGTCCACTTTCTTAGTTTAAACATGCCTTTATTGAGAATGGTTTGTAATTGTTTGCTGACATCAATAGCTTCTAAAACAGTGTCGCAGCCAGAAATGAGATCGTCGACATAAAAATCTTCTTCGATCATTTTGCATGCGACTGGGTAACTTCTACCTTCGTCATGTGCCAACTGCATAAGAGTTTTGATGGCTAGGTATGGTGCCGAAGCAGTTCCAAAAGTTACTGTTAGAAGTCTGTAGTCCTTGACCTCATCAAATGTAGAAGTATTCTGTGTCTTACGCCATAATACTCTTTGGAAGTCAGAACTATCTTTGGTGACTAAAACCATCCTATACATCTTCTCAATGTCACTTGCAAAACAAATTTTGTGTAAACGGCATCTCATTATGATACTCCTTAAATCTTCTTGAAGGACTGGTCCGGTCAAAAGTTCATCATTGAGTGATATTCCGTTGACACCCTTGCAAGAAGCGTCGAATACTATTCGTGTCTTGGTCGTCTCTTTTTCGGTTCGTAAAACTGCGTGGTGAGGTAGATATACTGAATTGTTATGAATTTCTTCTACTGATACTTCTTCCATATGTCCCATTTTAATATATTCTTCTATCACTTCAGTGTAGGCTTTCTTTAATTCTTGGTTTTTATTTAATTTTTGTTCTAGGTACTCTAATCTTCTTAACGCAATGCTTCGCGTATTCCCTTCTACTGATTTAGGATTGTTTGTTTTGAATGGTAGCTTCACGATATATCGTCCTTCTTCGTTTCTTCTGTAGGTTGTTTCATATATCTTCTCACAAAGCTCTTCATCTTTTGTTAACTTTCTTGATTTATTTGTATCTACTTCCCATAAGATCTTTAACATATCGTCAATTTCTACTTGATGATGCATGACGATCATAGATTGCTCTGGTTGTGTATTGTCATCTATTTTTCCAAATAAAATCCATCCAAGGCTGGTTTTTTGCGCGCATGGTGAACCTGGAGGACCCTTCATGACACCATTCAGCAGTATTTGTGCATACTCTTCATGACCCAAAAGCAAATCTATTGTACTTGAGGTGTAGTAGTTAGGGTCAGCCAGACTAAGCCCTGTGAGGTGAGGCCAGTCTTGTACCCTAATTGTTGTTTTGGGAATCTCAGTAGTCAGTTGTTTGCTTATGACGTAAGCATCAATCTTGAGGCTGTATTTTGAACACCTTGATAATACCTCGACCTGAACTACTTGCTTGATTTTTGACTTCATAGATCCCATTCCTAATATGCTTCCAGTAACTGGTTGCCTTCTGAGCTTTAATATTTGAGCGGCTCTTTCGGTAATAAAACAACTCTCTGATCCGGGGTCTATTAGCGCCCTCAACACAGTAGTGTGTCCATCATTACTTCGTACTAAAACTACTGCAGTCGCTAATAGTGCAATTCGCTTTCCTTTCCCGGTGTAAATTTGTGATTGTGACGTCATCACTGTATTGACGCTCGTTTTGACTTCTTCTCCACCTTCTACATTGCTTTGTGTTGTTTCCTTCGGTTGAGTTTCATTACTTGATGAACCTTGGGTAACTGTGGTTGCTCCCTTTCGGTGAAGAAGCGTATGATGACGTTTTCGACAGAGTCTGCATGATGTGGACAGCCTACAATTCTTAACGGAGTGGCCAGGAACCAAGCAATTAAAACAGATGAACTTGCTTTTCACTACTTCATATCTTTGCGTCGGTTCCATTTTTCCGAAGTCTTTACAATGACTGAGTGAATGGTCACCCTTACACATAGAACATTCATTCTTTTCAGCAGTAGACATATGCAGCGAACGTTCTCGAACTTTTTCCTTTGACGAAGTAGGCGAAATAAGCTCAAGCGTACGAAATCTTGATTCTAAAAACTTCATTAATGACGATAACGTTGGCAGCGAATCACCATCATTTATACTGACATGTTCTTCCCACTCTTTATGTAATTCCATGTCCATCTTTTGCACGACTACAAACACAATCATTGGGTCCCAAGTTTCAACGTTAAGGCCTTGATTCTTTAGACTATGAAGGCACTCTGTGGTAGTATCGTGCAAGGACTTAATGTGGTTAGCAGTCTGGTTGGGCAGTTTCTTTTGATTAAACATGCGCTTGAGTAATGACGTAACTATAAGACGTTTGTTACTGTAACGATTTTTCAGAATGTCCCACGCTTGGGTATAATTCTCTTCAATAATTTGAATATGCTTGAGTAAGGCTTCAGCTTCGCCAGAGACGCTCGTCTTCAAATAATGCAGTTTCTGCACACTGCTGAGTGTTGCGTTTTGGTGGACCAATGACAAAAATAAGTCTTGAAAAGTTGGCCAATCTTCGTAATTACCCGTAAATGAAGGCAATTGTATCCTTGGTAATTTGACTTGTGGAGCTTGTACATTCTGGTTTATTGTGTTGGAAGCATCGAGAATCATTTTAGCTTGTCCAGATGCTGCTGACGTTAACAAATCCTTAATGTCGGCTTTGATTTGCATAAACGTTTCTTCACATAAACTGTATTCATCCTTATTAAAATACTCGAACTGTTTGCGTTTATCTTTCGTAACCACTTTTAATAAATTTCTATGTGCACTTTTAAACGATACCCAATACTCGTCAATACACTGTATTTTTGCTTCTAAATAGCCTGTGGTTAGGCGTGCTTTGGGACACTTCTTAAAGTTCTCTTTAGTTTTAATAATGATGTTGTATAAATCTTCCAATTCACTAAGTATTTGATCGGCTGTTTCCATCGTTGTAGTGGTTCTTTATGTGTAAAATTTACACCAATACGTAGCACAATTCTTGTAGAATGAAGCTCGATAACACAAGTCACTCGAAATGTCTTAAAAATCACCAATTTGTCCAAAATTGTCCGAATGCAACGAACACGTGTTTACATTTTTACAACAACAATTTTTTGCACTGAACTCGGCGTTGGAATGCGGTCTCGTTATCGCTTGATCTATCCGGCTCGTTTGGACCAAAATGTTCCTTATGTTGCTTGTGATAAGGTTCAGTATAGGTTGTGGACTGTATGAAATAACAAAAATACGTGTCGTCGATTCAATGTTTTAATGCAGACTAAATAGGCATGGTAATGAGTAGAACATCTATCATGTATTATCTTACTTATATACTTTCTGTTCGGCACCTGAGGGTAGTAGCGTGATGTTAAATAGCCTTTAACCACAGTATAAAGATCATACAGTATTTCGACTTCATACAAACGGACGAAACGCGAGCTATACCTATACGCGCCTCGACCTCGGAATGCGCTCGGTATGCAGACAGTCGCGACTGTGCCGCAGAGACAAACGGACGGTGTGTTGTTTTTTTTAACAATAACCGCGCGATTTTTTCACTAAAAATAAATTGAAGTACATATTTAATATGACGAGTAGGCTATATTGTGCTGTTTTTGGTTGCATGAATTCGTCAATAACGCATCCAGAGATAACTTTTTTTAAATTACCTGGAAACTCTGAAAGGTAAGACTATAAAATAATTTTACTTACTAGTAGGTAGGTAGGTACATAATGTGTGTTTTTTTTAATGGATAAGTATTTCCTTTTATCTCCCGAAAAAAAAGATGTCTGGATTAATAAATAAAGTGAATAGAGTAAAGGAAAGTGATAGATACGAGTGAAATAGGTAGTTATGGGCATGTGTGTTTTGTTTTGTTCGTTTGTATATTTCAAAGTAAAGACGTGGTTTTTATTATTAATAATAGTTGTTTAACAATAACAAAACTAAATGGAAACACAAAGTAGGCAAATGTAATTAAAATGCTGGATGCGGGCAGCCCTATCGCATGTTTACGTACCGCGCGGCTGTAGGCATTTATTTCAAGGTTACGGCCGAGTTACAATACTGTGTGATCTTTAACTGTGCTTTAACCTTCCTCAAGAATTAGGCTATCAAATGCAAAATTTATATTTTTTCAATTCCGACGGTAGTTCCAGAGATTGGCGCATTCAAACAAAACAACAAACAAACTCTTCAGGTTTATTATTATCTCCTTGACTTAATTAATATACATATAAATTACATTTTTTTTAAGATTTTAAATAATTTAAAACATGGGAGGATACTTGATTTATTTATCTTTCTCGGCTATCTCGAGGTTCCAGTCGTGCGGGACCACTACGTCAACAATCATAATACGATCCACCGCCTGACCGCCACTATGTCAAGCTATTGGCCGCAATAGTCACGGAATAGAAAAAACAGGGGAAGTGCCACGCAGCTATCGCGCGTCACAATTATGCGGAGCTCCGCAACACCGGCTCTGAGGCGGCTCAGTCGCAATTAGCTACTTGCTGTGATAGGACGTCTCGAACGTAACGAAAAATATTACAAACATGCCTTCTTGTGCAATTTTTACATGCAAATCGATAGCAGGACAAAAATGTATCTTGCGGAGGTGTATCGTATCACCGGCAAGTATAAAACTATGATATATTTCAATATAATTGTTTTTTGTTGCGAACTAAAAACTACCTTATGTCCATTGTTCAAAGTCTAAATCAACTTGCTCGCTGTCTTGAATATCATCGTATACATTCTAGAAAATTCGACGCTACTCGATTAGGGATGGGACACATTCAAATAGTTCGGTATCGATAAAACAATAAAATGTGTATTTATACAGTGTGAGTCTTCTTAATGTGCACATATCGAAATGAGGGACACATAGCTTAATTTTATCGACGGAAAAAATATTTGAAAATATATAAAAAAATATTTAAAAGGATCTTTACCTGCTAAAGTATGATGATTGCAAGGCCTTTCTTTAACAGTTGATAGGAAATGTTGTGATTGAGTTATAAACATGGTATTTTTACGTTTAGAAATCTGATACGATGGAGAATAATTTAAAGTAATAAAAAATGGTAGGTAATCGGGGCTTTTATTGAGTAATTTTACAATTATTGTAAAAATTGATGAAAAAATATCAGATTTTTGTAAAAAAAAAACCGTAATTCTCAATTGAGGGGCGATTGTTTACACAGGGGTCACAGCAGCGAAAAAATTTTTAAAAATTAAAAAAAAAAATTTTTTTTAGATTTTTTTAAATATTTTTTCCGTCGATAAAATTAAGCTTAGTTTCCCTCATTTCAATATGTGCACATTATGAAGACTCACACTGTATAGTGAAACGTTATACGTTACCATGACATATTATGTACTCGTTGTCGTTCTTCTCGATTAATTGAATTATATGGTTTGAGTTTGAGTATTTATATTCTGATAAATAAACCAAAATCATACATTCATAGCTGGACGTAGGCCTCAAAAAGAACTAATACTAATAAACAGTGATAGGAATAGGTAGTGCCTATTTGCCTAAACTTCGAAGAACATAGACGAAAGTCTGAGACTTCCTTACGACTGAAATATTTTTTCGGGACTAATGTCGGAGTTTCGGGACATTACCTAAGTACATTTAATATTAATGTTATTAATAGAGTACACTAATTGAATTCATTTTCCTTTTTAACCGACTTCAAAAACAAGGAGAACATTCTCAATAACCAGTAGATACGTTTTCTATTGTTATTAATTCAGGTAAAGAACTGGGTCCGGTTGAAGTGTAGCCAGGGGCACTGGCGCGATGACTTAAAAAACTTTTTGATTTTTTTTTTTAAACTGTTCCAATTTTATTGCAGTTTCGAATTAACCTTGACCATAGAAACTATTTAGATTCTAAGAAGCATGGTCCTACGACGCACCGTTTCCGAATGGGTCTCCGAATTTTATTTTATATAAAACGCTCTATATTTTCAAAATGGTGGCTCGGATGAAAATCTTTTCTGGAAAGAAATTGTTGCTCTAGTCGAAAACCATGAGGACTACTGATGTAAAAAACCCGCGAAATATTGAAAAAAAATGTTTGAGAATTTTTTTTCAAATTTTTTGTCGGTCGAAAAATTTTTATTTCCTTAATTCATGTTGGGATACTGCTTGCACGGGGGCAACACAGGGGGGGTTAAATTTTGGTTATTTTTTGCCTAGGACGCACTGTTTTCGAGATATTTGAATTTAATTATAGATATCTTGTCCTCATCCCTAGCTGAGTAGAAAAATAGATAACAGGTGCATACGAATATGACGTCTATTTCAATGATGTTAGCGTGCTAAATAGAGTAATTTAGTACAGCGCCCTCTAGCATGGAGTAGCTGAACTCGTTGTGGATTGCTCAAATTTGATTGATACATGGAAAAAATGTACTTCATTGATTTTGACATGTAAAATAAAAACGACATTCAGTAGTTGTAATAAGACTTAATTTTGAACAACAATAAATAAACTTTTCGCCAAAGTTGCATTTATATTTAGTAGCCAATTATATCATCGTTTTCTGTCAAAGTCAAAGTCAAATCATTTATTTCAAACTAGCTGACCCGGCAAACGTTGTTTTGCCATATAAATTATTTCTAGCTGCCCGGCGCTATCGTTCGCGTGGTGTCCTACCCCTTACCCTACTCCTACACTACTCCTACCCAACTCCTACCCTACTCCTACCCTACTCCCACACTACTCCTACCCTACTCCTATAAGTAAATAAAAGTATTAAATACTATGTCCGTCTAAAACCGGATAAAAAGTATCCTATGTCCGTCTCCTGGTTCTAAGCTGCCAATTTTCAGCCAAATCGGTTTAGCCGTTCTTGAGGTATAAACAGTATAGCTAACAGTATATTTATAGATTATAATCATTATCATTACTTTTTTAGATAACACAGACATAAGTATCAGAGTTAATAATACACATAATAATGTTTTACAGATCACAATATGTTTTCTTTAGTACTATATCGTCCCAATAGATGTCGTTACGTGTTTCCACTTAATGCAATAAAAAGTTGTTATAGAATGCTTTAAGTTAATTATGTCTTTTGATAGACTGAAGCGATTGCGATGAAACAAAGACTGATCACTACTCCGAGTTCTACACTATATTTGAGTATAAAAACGAACCATATTGGTTTGGTACTTTTTACGTTGAACCTGTTCAAATAAAAAATCTGTCACATCCAAACAGACAAACCGACAAACAGACAAAAATTCCAAAAATTGATGAAATGGCATCTGTTGGTTATCCTTTAACACCCCGCCTAATTTTTTTTTTTATAATTTCAATGTACAGAAACGCCTCGTCTACAGATTTATTATATGTATAGAAGATAGATAGGCACATTAAAGGCACTTTTGAACGTCAAAAAAAACTAAATAGAAATGAATCTAGTCGCCCATTCCAAAAGGTAGTTTTCGTATGGAGAAGAATGGGCAAGAAACTCTGTATTGAAATGTTTATTTTAGTGTGAGTTTGGCGACACTGGTTCCCGTACTAAGGAAGTCTAAGGGCACTTCCACTTGTTTTTTCTATTCCGTGGCAATAGTCCTGTTAGTGATATTGGATCCCAAGAGAATGTGATATTGCCATTTTAGAACTGGATCTCGACACATATAGATACGGCACTTCCGATACCAAAACGCTGTATTTCAGAGCAAGTTGCTGATGGATAATCGTGGCTAGGGTTGCAAGGGTGTGTAAGTAGGTAGGTACTCTTCGTTAGCTAGACGAGAACACCCGCAGATAATGTGTCGGATTGATTCCCCCGGACGGTAGCATGCACAACAAAAATGTCAACCGTGTCGTCCTTCATAGTAAATCTTCCGGTAAATGTTCGTCATGATAACTTACTGAAACGCAGCCAGGCTACGGACGCTAGCAGATCGACATCGGGTCCATGTAGGGCCCGGAAAAAGCGTCCGTGAAGCTCCTTAAGCTGCCATACCTCCTTGTGATCGTTACTGTTTATTATTATTTCACCAACAAGAGTTTGTAGTGAGCCCTCGTGTGTTGCAGACGGCGCGGTGTCGCCGATCTCGGGGCGGCGTCTGCTATCCTCGTACCTGCAGTTAAACTTCGGGCTGCGCGAGCAGCTGCGCGAGTTCCTGCGCTCCTCAGCTGACTCCTGACACCACCACGCCCGATGAACTGACCGCCGCCCCGTGCTGTAGGTGACATGTTTCTGGGTGTTGTGATTCACTCGAGATAAGCATAAATCTTCTGGATATTTGACCATTTATAATACTAAACTGTTATATTAAATTCTGTGATGTCAATTTTCTCTGATAGTCTTTTACGAAAGTTTCGCGATACTAAGCAAAATAAAAAAAAAAATTAAATCTGCAAGGCTTTTATTATTTCGTTGCTCACTTACTGGGTTTCGTCTAGGGTAGGTCTTCGTCTGAATAAAAAACTGAGCAAGAGCGAGTCGGACTCGCGCACCGAGGCCGCGAGGGTTCCGTACCATCATGTTTTTAAATTTTCATCGGCGAGGCCATATATTTATCAGAGAATTTTAACACTGTGCACTGCGGTGTAGAATATTGCAGTTTTATGTCAGCGCCATCTCTTGACCGATAGTGGAACTAATGTCTCTTTTGTTGATGATTTCTGAAAAAGTGTGCTATTTAGAGACTTCATTTTATTTTTCCTGTAATCTTTACAGAAACTTCTATCACATAGAATTATTTCAGATTTTTCCCTTTGTAAACTTCGGAGATAAGGGGGGGAACGATATTTTTTTTTACATATTTCATCAAAAGTCGAAAACTATGCGGCCTAAAAAAAAGAAAAAATGTTTGAGAATGTGCAAACTGCGCTGTTTCATATGATCCCCACATGCTCTAGTAGCCCTACTTCGAATTTTTCAGCCCCCTTTCAGTCCCTGTTGCAAAAAATATATATATCTGGGGGCACGGGAGTGCCCCCGCCAAGACGAGCCAAGCGAAGGGCAAGGGCACTACCTATTTTCTCGAAGCACTTCGTCGTATTTTTGAACCTTCTTAACTAGGGTTTGGATTATTATTATTATTACCAGATAAACAAAATTTTCGGGATATGATGTCAGTGGTTGACTTATTAAACCTATAAAGTTTCAATTGCATAGCTCTTACACTTTAGATTTTATTGATATCTAAAATACCCCGATTTCGTCACTGACTCACTGATGATCATCAATATTTTTAAGGTTCTTCCTGAAGTCCTAGAAAGCTGGAATTTGGTATGTAAGCTATTAATAGTACACAAACAACAAAAATATTCTAAAACTTGGAACTTTTACCCTCTAACCCTTTAAACTAGGACATGGAACTTTGTACGAGACTTCCGCAAATTTTGATGCTAGAGTTCTGAAAATTGATGTAGGGAGGGACTCCTTGTTATCTATACTAATATTCTAAAGAGGTAACATTTGTAAGTTTATAAGTTTGTATGTTTGTATGTAGGGGGTAATCTCTGGAACTAATGATCCAATTCTAAAAAACTAAACTCTGTTTTAAAAAACTATTTTTTCGACATACTTACGTTTGGATGATTATTTAAACAACAAAATATGAATCCTTATCAAAATAAATTATTTCATGATGACATCATAGAGATAAGATTTGCCATTTACAGTATGTCAATTGGTCATATAGTTTCGGAGATAATATAAAATTAAAACACAACATGCCGCTAGCACCACTTGAAAATAATACCCTCTCCAGTTCGCCCTATAAATGATAGTATGAATAGTTACAATGTTGGTAAATCCGTACTACATCAGTGAATTGGCTACTTTTGTAAATCAAAATTTGCCCAAGTTAGTCAGAGATCAAAAACAGGCTTTTGATGCAATTATTGACAGCGTAACGAACAATAAAACGCCTCAAGAGGCACAGGGAAAACATACCTCGCTAATTTAATATTAGCACATGTTAGGCAATCCGAAAAAATAGCTCTGGCTTCTTCTGGGATTGCGGCTACTTTATTGAGCGACGGTAAAACTGCACATCCTACCATTGACAGTTTCATTGGAGCAACAGTCGGTATGTTCGATACGTAAAAATGGGCCTATTGGTCAGTTGTTACAGAATACGTCGTTGATAATGTGGGCCGAATGTACCATGAGTCATAGAGCTCATGTTGAAGCAGTGGATCGGACACTTGAGGACTTGAGAAACTCAGTCGCTGTCATGAGTGGTGTCACTTTTGTGTTTGCAGGTGACTTTCGCCAGACATTTCTCGTCGTCAGAAAAGGGACACGTGCGGACATCATAAAGGCATGTCTAAAATCATCCTACGGAGTATAATTCAAACGTACGAACATGAGAGCCCACCTTATCGAGAATACTGATAACGATTTTCCACAACAGCTGCTCAAAGTTAGAGAAGGGTATTTTTCTTCTCGAACCAATTCAATTCATTTATTCAATAACAATTTTTACATTGTGTCTGAATTTCTATAACTAAATATATAAGAAACGTGCATGCCTCCTCCATATTTGAATGATTACAATTATCCAAATTACATTAAAATGAGAATACTTAAAAACCTTGGGTCGTTCACAGTCTGCAACAGCTTATAGACGCAGTATACAGTTGGCATTGTGGCAAAATGTTCTCTACTAACTTTTTAGACCTTTGTATATTGCTTATGCGTATGAAGTTTAATTAAAATTGGTTCATTCATTTCGAAAAATAAGGGCTTAAAAGTTTGTATGAAATGCCGTACGTCGTAAACGCTCTTAAGAGCGTAGACGGGCTGCGCGAGAATTGAGAAATAGGTATTTGAAGAAACTATTGCCGTCTCTCTCTCTCTAGTCTCCCCCTGTAGAGTGCGATAGGGACAACTGCAGCTCAGAACGATTTTACCTAGAAAAAACCATGACCGATCGACGTTTCGTATTCCCCTGTTTTCTCCTCGAAACCTAAGCCGATTAAAATATTTTAGGTATCGCAAAGGAGTGGTAATGTGTCTATGTATGTATGTTTGTATGTTCCTTTGAAGCACTATACAGACCAAACGCCTGGGCCGATTTTTATGATTCACACGTCAATCGATTCATAAGCTCTTAGTCCGGCGAGTGTCACTAAAGACATGACGTTAGTGAAAATTCAATATGGCGACTACCATGTATGTATGTATGTATATCTCTTTGGCACGATCTGTAGCCTAAACGGCTTGATCGATATCAGCTTGAGAGGTGCCATTAGATTCGTCCTAATTGTGCAAGTGACATTGGGTATATCAAAATTGAAAAAAAAATAAAATGGCCGATTTTTGGCGCAATGTTATGCCTTCAAAAATGTTTTTTTCTCAAAACCTATCGAGTGGCAATAGGTTTTGAAATATTATTAGGTATCAAAATCAACAAGCCCATTTTAAATTAAATAAAAGTTGGAAGCAGGCGGGACCCATTTGAATTTGAAAATATAATAAAAATGGCATGGGTCCCGCCTGCTTCCAACTTTTATTTAATTTAAAATGGGCTTGTTTTTAGCTTTTCAGTTCTTTTAATAACTTAAGTTTTTTACCGCAGTCGGGTTTTTTATTTTTTTTAATAACTTTTTTTCAATAACACAGACTTAAGTGTCAGAGTTAATAATACACATAGTAATATTTTAAAGATCACGATATGTTTTCTTTAGTACTATATCGCGCCAATAGACGTCGTTACGTGTTTCCACTTATTGCAATAAAAAGTTGTTAGAGAATGCTTCAAATTGATTATAATATCTTTTGATAGACTGAAGCGATTGCGATGAAACAAAGACTAATCACTACTCCGAGTGAGAAACCTGAAATCGCGAAAAAAAAATCAGCTGTTCCCTACATTTTGACGAGTTATACGAACATAAATGTAGGGAACAGCTGATTTTTTTTTCGCGATTTCAGGTTTGGTCCCATAGTAAAAGTTGTTCATAATGATGAGTACAATGACCTCTTAAGAGGTTGGTGGTGTTTTACAAAACCCTGTATATTTTAGTATAAAAATGAACCATATTGGTTCGGTACTTTTTACGTTGAACCTGTTCAAATAAAAAATCTCTCACATCCAAACAGACAAAAATTCGAAAAATTGATGAAATGGCATCTGTTGGTTATCCTTTAACACCCCACCTATTTTTTATTTTTATTTTCAATGTACAGAAACGCCTCGTCTACAGACTTATTATATTATTATGTATAGAATAGATTTAAGTGATTTTACTATCAATTATTGTCTAACAAATTGGAACATAATTTATTGAGTACTTATTGATTTTGGTACCATATCTCGATAATTGTAGCGATGGTTTTGTTCAAAACAATAGATGTCATGTTATTGTGATTTTAAAATGATTTACTTAGTGAAATCTCTATTGTTTATTTACGATAAATATTCTTGTATTATTTGATTACTTATAATGTAAGTCTCTAAGATTTATCACATTTTAGTGTTTTGTATCAACTCAAGTAAACGCGTTGACGTACTTCCGTGCGTCATCGGACAGAGTTGTGGGGTGAATGCGTGGTGGGGATAAACCCTTTATGCGCATTCGTTTGTGCTAGGGTCAGACGGTCTTTGGACTCGACTCCTTACAGAGCACTAGCTCCCGACAAACCTGTCGGTTTACTAAAGTTCAGACTTTTAATTTGTATTGTAAATACGCTATATTTGGGTGACTCTGTCATTATACGAACAGTAATCGATACTACGATTTGTTCGCAATTACTTTGTTACTGTACATAATTATTTTACTGTGTATCTAGTTGTGTCATGTATGTACCTACAGTGTGTGATTTGCTACTGTAATTAATTGTTCATGAAATTATAATCTGATTTGAACTGCAAACCGTTTTTCTATTGCGCAATAACCAACACATACCCACACTACGCCCACAGTAGTAATTAAAATATGCCTGATAATATTGAGAGTATTGAGACACACTATACCTGCTCCGATATCAGTACGCCCATAGTAGTAGTATTTGAAGTTTACCTGATATCGAGAGAGACTAAACATACCTACTCCGATATATCTATATTTTTGGCAAAAGGGACTGTAAGGGGGTCTGAAAAATTCGAAGTGGGGCTACTAAGTCATATGGGACATCATATGAAAGAGCGCAGTTTGCACATTCTCAAACCTTTTTTCTTTTTTTTTGGCCGCATAGTTTTGGACTTTAATGAAAAATGTAAAAAAAATACCGTCCCCCTTATCTCCGAAGTTTGCAAAGAGAAAAATCTGAAAAAATTCTATGTGATGGAAGTTTATGTAAAGATTACAGGAAAAATAAAACGAAGTCTCTAAATAGCACACTTTTTTTTTTTTTTTTTTTTTATTACTAAATGGGCCCGCTCTTGACCCCGATCACGCCTGATGGTAAGCGATAGATGAGGTCTATGATGGAACGAGGGTGCCCAGAAGATGCCTGATACTTTTTCAGAAATCATCAACAAAAGAGACATTAGTTCCACTATCGGTCAAGAGATGGCGCTGACATAAATCTGCAATATTCTACACCGCAGTGCAGTGTTAAAATTCTCTGATGAATAAAGGCCTCGCCGATGAAAATTTAAAAACATAATAATATGATAGTACGGAACCCTCGGTGCGCGAGTCCGACGCGCTCTTGCCCGGTTTTTTTTTATTGGTTTACATTTATTTCAACTTAAGGAACAGTGCAAGTTTCATCAAAATCGATTCAGTAATTTTCAAGATACGATTTTCTAATACGTGTAAGTGTGACGGCCTGGCTTATTGATACGAGCTACGGGTGTAGTGTCATAGGGAAAACATCTCAAAACCTTGGTCAAATTCTAGTGCAATATTTACAACAAAACTATTACCTACTTATTACAAATAAATATTCCAGTTTTTACTTAAAACTAAAAATTACGAAATAAAAAAAGTCATATAAAAAAATTAAACCGACTTCAAAAAGAAATGAACTCAAAATTATGAAATAACTTTAATTTCGGAAGACGGTGGCAAAAAACTAAAACTAAAATACATATCCCAAGATACCGACTTCCGAAATTAAAGTTATTTAATATTTTTTTTAAATATGATTGACGTGTAAAAGTGTATATGTAAACCTACTTACAGAAATAAAATCATTATTATTTATCATTTGTTAGTCTAATTACCCAGTAGGAGTGGGTAACTGTTTTGTAGGCAGTCGCTCTATGGAAAGTACCTACTGGTATTGATCTGCATCTGGTTAGACTGGAAACCAAGTAGCCGACCCCAAAGTAGTTAGGATAAGGCTCAGTCAGGCAAGTCATATGATGACTTGTGTAAGTGTTTGGATTGAGTTTTAAAATTTAAAACGGTTTTTCACCTATAAACCTGCCTGGGCTCTAAGAAAACGTCTAAAGGCAGCTCTCACTGAGGCATGCACATGTCTCGAGGAATGCGGCATGGAGTCACAATAATACCAAAAACAATGTTTCAACGATTTCATCTTTATTTTGTATTACTTACATTATTATATTTACAAGTGAGGCAGTAACAGTGTCAACGAACCAAACTTTTTCAACTCGGAACCACTGTTCGACGACATTCGTTCAGTAAAATTAACAGAGTATTGATCGCCGCGAGCGGTGCGGGACGACGGCACACTTCACATGCCACTCACCATACGTGGAGCAGCGGAGGCCCGGACTGGACTGGAGGCCACTGGTATACGTGGAGCAGCGGAGGCCCAGACCGGGCTAGAGGCCACTGGTGTACGTAGAGCAGCGGAGGCCCAGACCGAGCTGGAGGTCACTGTTATACGTGGAGCAGCGGAGGCCCGGACCCGGCTGGAGGTCACTGATATACGTGGAGCAGCGGAGGCCCGGACCGAGCTGGAGGTCACTGGTATACGTGGAGCAGCGGAGGCCCGGACCAAGCTGGAGGCCACTGGTATACGTGGAGCCGCGGAGGCCCGGACCGGGCTGGAGGCCACTGGTATACGTGGAGCAGCGGAGGCCCGGACCGAGCTGGAGGTCACTGGTATACGTGGAGCAGCGGAGGCCCGGACCGAGCTGGAGGTCACTGGTATACGTGGAGCAGCGGAGGCCCGGACCGAGCTGGAGGCCACCGGACACATGTCGGCTTGCACTTTCGCTAGTTACAAGCAGCTTGTACAGAGCGTACCGCCCGTCAGTATCAGCACTTGAACCAGGACATTATCCTTATTGCTACAATGTTATGGGAATGTAAATGTCAATTATTATTTAGCAAGGACACTGCGATATTCATGGTTTAGACAGGCACCAGTTAGCAAAATTAAGGTTTATATTCGAGGGCGGGCCGTCGTCAAGTACCGACTCACTTCAACCAAATAATATAAAATATCATTATCATAGTTCAGTATCTATTCAACCAATTCTCAGGTTATGATACAATTCCTTGCAGTTTTGTACAGTTTTGTACTGTTGAACAAATGACACGAGCACAATGGCCGTCTGTGGGACGTTGGCGGTTAAAACGATTTCGATGTCGCTATGAGTAGTCGAGCAAAGCTCCACGGGGCGGCGCGCGTGCGCGGTGTCGGACACATGTGTAGATTACAGGCGAGGAGTCAGACACATGTGTCGGGCACATGCGAGGTGTCAGACACGATTCTGAAACAGTTCTACGACATTCGTTTCGCCGATGAATGTTCGTCAACAGAACGATTCACTTTCAAGTGTTTCGCCGACAGAACTTTCTCGTTTATTGTTTGCACTCTAGTTGTGTATAACGCTTGTAGAAAACTGTTTGAAATATCAACAATAAACGAAAACGGTACTACACGTAGGATAAATCTTTTATACCTTGGTGTAAAAGCGGGGATATATGAGCAGTTGCGTTGAAAGTTTCTATCGACGAATCTTTCAAAACTGAGTCGTTCTGTCGGCGAACCGTTAATCGATGAAACGGATGTCGTAGAACTATTTCAGAATCACCAGACACATGCGTGGGACACGTGCGATGCGCAATGTCTGACACATGCGTCACACAACCATAAGTACCACGTGCCGCCACGGTCGCAGTAGATTAATCAATGTTACTATTAATATAATTAATTTTAATCGTTTATAATAATTATGTACAACTTTACAAATGTGAAGGACGCGCGAGCGGCAGCCGGCCCGCGAGGCGCCGCTCCGCCCGCGCCGTTGGCTATGTACATAGTTTTGTTTCCCATAATATAAACTTTAGTAGGTAGGTAATACGAATAATCTCGTAGTTTTAATTATCTTCTCACATCGTTCATATCACAACGCGTACGACACACCGTTCCATTATCTAAGTAATACATTTGAAATTTTTACAATACATTTAACTTAACCACTCCGCATCGCATGCGGGTGTTGTTGGACGTGAGGGCGCGCGCGCCCGCGCAGTCACTCGCACACTCACTCACACTCACACAGTAGTCACTCGAGTCCGCACTCGCGGGCTCGCTCACACTTCGCTGCGCTATTTGCCGTCGTCCTCGTCGTGACATAGTACCCTGGAAGCAAAAACCACACCATGTTAAACAAGCAGCCTTTGTACATCCGAAATTAATGTTTCTAGGGTTCCGTACATCAACACTAGTTTAAGCTCGGGTTTCCTAAAACTGGAACCGTCATATACACGGTTTACTCAATTGAAATAAATCAAAACCCGAATTGGGGTCATTAGGGATCCTATTTCCCGTTAAGTTTGAGGAATTAAGAACGAGATCTTTCCTCTGAACAACCTTTACCTATTATGAGATCAACCTTGAAGTCGTAACTTAATAGTTATTTATGCAACTGTTGTATAATAAGGGGTATTATAACCAGCCCCGGATCTACGATTTTTTCGAACTGGGGTAAAACCTTGATAGTGGCGCCCCCTCCGTTCAAATGAGTAGCATTTTTGTGACCATTTTGTTAAAATAATATTCCTTTAATAAATTTACTTGATCTGTTAAGATGCGTTCATAAATCACTTTAGTATGTGTTCAAAAACTAACTGGACATATGGAAATAGAAAAGTTTGTTTTTTAAACATATTATATTAAGATTCGATTACTTGATAAAAACCTATGAGATTGTAGGAAAAGAGGCTTCATTTGTTCAATATTTCGAATTCTTGTCTCAAGGATTTGGCGCCCCCTTGACACTGTCGCCCGGGGCAAGTGTCCCGGTTTGCCCCCCCCCCCCCCCCCCCTTAGATCCGGGGCTGATTAAAACACGAATGTGGGTTTATCATATGAGTGTTTTAAGAGGAAATGCGGTCGCAGAGACTTTTGAAAAGCCCGAAGTAATAATTCACCTTTCAAACAAAAAAAAACAAAATCAAAATCGGTTCATCCGTTCGGGAGCTACGATGCCACAGACAGACACACACACACACACAGACACGTCAAACTTATAACACCCCATCGTTTTTGCGTCGGGGGTTAAAAAGTCGTAAGTCGAGGTTTGGCTCTCGCTTATTCTCCTCCAATATTGGTCCAAATTAAAAGACATTTCATAAACTGAATAAGAAGGATAAATACTGTGTCCCTATGTTTTTCTTTTTTCAATAATAGTTGCCAAATTTGTACACTAGGCCTCTGTTGACAGCGGTTTAAATCGGCATTTTTGAGGGTTCTAGTGCTTATAAAAATATTGTATCATCAAAAAAGAAAACATAGGGACATACAAGTAGTTAATATTTACTATTCTGTAAACAATAATTGCTTTAAGGTCATTAACCAGAAAGAAAACAGGCGAGAGCGTTTCGATGGAGAACCGACCGTCCGCTACCTAATTGTGTACAGTTGCATACAAGACTTTATCTACACCCATCCCATGATATATATGAATCCTCTATAAAAGGTTCTGAAACTATTGGGTGTTGTCATGGTGTTGTACAGTGTTGTAAGAACTCTATGGTTAATTGCTGAGTATCAAAGCTTGTATCACTCATTTTTGTAAACAACATAGTACCTACCTAATACATTTTTGCGATACTAATATCGAACAAAAATAGCGGGATTCGCCGTGAATTACACTTACAATATCATTGGCTGTGGTAGTGAAACGCGCATGCATGACAATGTTCTTTTTTAGGGTTCCGTAGTAGGTACCTACAAGGAACCCTTATAGTTTCGTCATGTCCGTCCGTCTGTCCGAGGTTTCGCTAAGAGACCGTTAGTGCTAGAAAGCTGTAATTTTGTAGGAGTGTGTATATCAATTACGCCGAGATAAAAAAAAAATATTTTCCAAAATTTTATTCTACCACTGTAGAATAAAATTTTGGAAAATATTTTTTTTAGGGTAGCTCCCCTACTTGTGCAGTGGGGATGAATATTTTTTCGTCGTCTACCCCATCGTGTGGGATATCGTTGAATAGGTCTTCTAAAATGACTTGGGGGTTGCTAAAATTATTTTTCGATTTAATGCTCCATTTACGAAATATTAAACTTTAAAGTGCCAGTCCCCCCCCCCTCTAAAAGCTAAACTGCGGGCTTGAAAAATCTGGAAAAATTCACGATGATAGTGCATTTCATGAACTTCTAATATCTTTACCATTACTTACTTATATTCAGAATAAAGAACAACAGAATCGTACTATATTGTGATAACGGGCTACTACTAGGGAATGCAAATCCGTTCTGTTTCAAAATCCGGATTTTTAAGAACGGATTTTTGGTCCAATCCGGATTATCCGGATATTACGGATTTTTCATGAAAATAAACAAATCTACCCATATTAGTTGGTTAATATGATATTTCATAAATTTGTGTAAATGGATTAAAATAAAAGCACACGAAAATCACATCAAACGATTTTTTAAATTTCTTGATTTGGAATTATTCAAACTATCATCATTAAATACCATAATTATGATGGTATTGCTATAATATGTACTTATTCTTATTAAAATAATTAGTCTGTGTCTCGCGTGCTAAGTAACGATGATAAAATAATTCATCATCATCATTTCAGCCGAAAGACGCCACTGCTGGACATAGGCCTCCCCAAGCACCTCCACTTCAACCGGTTCTGTGCTTTTCACATACAAAATTAAAGGCTCCAAGGTCTCTGCTAGAGATTAATGGCCAGAGCCAGCTTAGGAAACTAACGACCGATTATGACAGGATCGTGTCCGCCAAACCTGTGCTGTTAAGAGAGATCGAGAGGTTCTATGGTCAGTTAAACAAATCAACAAGTAACCCTGTTACAAATCTGGCAAACTACCCAAGAACTAGATTTACCCAACACTACACCGAAGACATCCCGGACGTCAGCCTGTACGAGATGAGGATGGCTCTGAAGCAGCTCAAAAACAACAAGGCGCGAAGTGATGACGGAATTACGGCCGAGTTCGTGAAGGCCAGCGGAAAACCCGTTTCTAAGGCCTTTCAGAAGCTGTTTGGTTCCGTCATACTCGAGGGTAAATCACTACAGGCATGAAACAGAGGTGTGGTCATACTTTTCTTTAAGAAGGGCGACAATGCCCTTCTTAATAATTGTAGGCCCATCTCACTTCTGAGCCATGTGTACAGTCACAAGTAATAATATGTCAACACTTGGCCACTTTCAACTGCGATTTTTTCGTAAAATAACAAATGCAACGTTGAAATACGACACTTTACATAAACCTATGGGTTCGAAAATACTATGTTCGTAATAACATAAAATTTCATTAAAAAATAAAGGAGAAAATTGGCTTTGAATAAAGCCAAGTGTATACATATTTTTGCTCGTGACTGTACAAGGTTTTTTTGAGAGTCATCACGAACCGTCTCGCGCGCAGGTTTACACCAAATATATACGCTGCGACTGGTTATACAGTAAACCGAAGAATATAACCTACCTCTCTGCTTAGCGTTTGTGGACTACGAGAAAGCCTTTGATTCGATCGAGACATGGGCTGTACTGCAATTTCTTCAACGGTGCCAGATCGACTATCGGTACATCGAGGTGCTGAAGTGTCTGTACGAAAACGCTACTATGTCAGTCCGACTCCAGGATCAGACCTCGAAACCTATCCTTCTGCAGCGAGGTGTGAGACAGGGAGACGTTATCTCTCCGAAATTGTTCACCAGTGCACTGGAGGATGTCTTCAAGGTTCTGTACTGAAAAGGGGCTGGCATTAACATCAATGGCGAGTACATAACCCACCTTCGGTTTGCCACCGATATCGTAGTCGTGACTGAGACCATGGAGGACCTCGGTACAATGCTCGATGACCTCAAAAATAATAAGGCATCTAAAGTGCTGTCGTTTAACCTGCTGCGAATTCACATAATTCATGCTGCGGAAAAAGCACGCTCTGATACGACGCTTGTAGGCGGAATGCACTCTGAAGACACTTGTAAGCGGAATGAACGGAATGATCAAGGACGCCTCACACTTTCTCGACCCGCGTCCCGCACCCTGCTCGCTTCCCCCAGAGCCGAAACGATTTTTTTGTTACAATTTCTTAAAAATTTAATTATTCAAAAAATCCGGATTCGATTTTCAAATCCGGATTTGGAAGTCTAGTAAAAATGTGCGGATATCCGGATTTTTCGGATTACGGATAATCCGGATTGCATTCCCTAGCTACTACGGAACCCTACACTGTACGTGGCCCGACACGCACTTGGCCGGTTTTTGAAATTCATAAAGATACCACGAATTGAGTTGTGAGATTGTGGCTGTTTGATGAGTAAGGAAGGGATCGAAAAAGCAAAGGAGTTGCTTATTGAAATTTAGCACAACATTATAACACTCGTTTGGATGATATTATGGTTACTATGACACTGGTTGTTTTAATGTTGGCAATAAGCTAACTGTTTCAGAAACTTTTAAGGATTTATAGCATGGGTGTAGATAAAGTAACACAATGTATGGATTTAGCTGATCAGTTTCACATCCTGTCGGTATTATAATAAACCACATTGCCTTTCGGTCAGTCCGACTGGTGGACTTTATTCACGGAGTCTTGTTAACATGGCTGTATCGTGGCGGTGACACTCACGGGTACACGAGCGCGAGCGCGAGGAGCAGCAGTAGCCTGAGCAGCGCGCGCGGGCGGCCGGCGGCCAGCGCGCCCAGCAGCGCATGCGCGGGGGGCGCGCGCGCGTGCGGCGCCGCGTTGCCGTGCTGCATCGCCGCCGGCTGCTCGCCTGTGCGGTAATACATACTGTGCTTGATTGAACAACGTGAGGCTGGTCGCGGACAATACAAATCGTGAGTATGATAATAAAGTGAAGGTGCACGCCGAGGGTGCAGTACTGGAGTCGCGCCGCCACGTCAACTTCGAGGCGTTATGGAAGAAAACGGTAGTAAAGCAAAGTGCTGCTAACATAGTTTTAAGCCATATGTGTTGACAGTAGTTTTGTTCTATACTTTATGTTAAGTATGTTAATTTGTAAGGTAGGTATAATATTATGTCTGAGGGCCTTTGTAGTCTGAAATAAATGTTTATTATTATGATGTTGGTGTACCTGTACATGTGGCTGACGAGGACGAACGCGACCGACGTAACACTATTTTCAATAATACAATGCAACGTTGTAACGTTGGGTACAATAATAACTTACTTTAGTTTACTGTTCTACACAGAGATAAGGGCATGCGTGGTACTGACCGCTGAGCACATGCAGCATGACAGACGCGGAGTCCAGGTTGGAGGGCGAGCACGAGTAGTTCCCGGAGTCCTCGCGCCGCGGACTGTAGATGATCAAGTTGCCCACCTGCAATAGCAGCGGACCATCGAGTTACTTGTCTTACAGCATGGAAGTATATGTTACATTAGAACCGCACATCAAACATTGTTCTTGTTCCTCTAACCTGAAGTTCGGGATCCATACCTACGACACATACAATTGTGCAGGGGGAGGGAGCAACTAAGCGCATTTAATTGCAAACTGTTCTTATAGAACTCGCGAGTGTTTAAATACAAGAAGGGTACAGGAAAAGAAGGATCATCAGTGGAAAATAAAAAAAAAAACTTTCAAGCTATTCTACTGAATAAAATGTTAAATGGATTCATTCCCTGATAAACGACGAGCAGCCTCAACCATTGGGTCTAGAAGCTTGAAGTTTTGCGAGTTCGTTTCATATGGAAGTGAGCACTATAATGGACGGATTTTTGAAAATACATTCCAGGTTGAAAGTTTGTATGGGAGTTCGTCGACAAGAGTGTCTCGTGTGTCTTGCTGGTGTCGTGTGTGTGGTACCGTGGTGTCGGGGGCGACCCGCTCCATGCGGATCTCGACGAGGCTCTTGTCGTAGTTGAGCACCCGCTCGTCGTTGTGGTACCAGAAGATGTAAGCGGGTTCCTCCAGCGCCTGCGTGATGACGCACTTGAGGCTCACCGTCGTGCCGGCCTTCACGTACAGGTCCGACTCGCCCACGATCTCGATCTTTGGCACTGTCAACATGTACATCAAATACATTACAGACTCAGCTTGCCACCAATTGTCAAGTCACTCTACCCTTGACCAAGAATTGTTAAGAGTGGAGTGGGACAAACCCAGATCTGAAAAAAAAATTGGCGAGGACAGACTCAGCACAAAAGGCGGAGAACCGGGGGTGGTTGTATAACTTGCAAGGCGCCAATGTCTAGACGACACTAGCGGCCGCCGACATCGAACAATCGAAATGATAGAATCCCGTGACAAATGGAGAGTGGGAGTACACTCACCTACAACGTTGAGCTGCACGAAGTGGCTCATCTTGGGCTCAGTGCCCACCTGGCACTCGTACACGCCGGCGTCACGCGCCTGCACGTACTTCACCTGCACATACGCTTATTGTCACTCACTTGTCGCTCAAAATAACGCCACAATCACGAAATAACACAAATGAGAACTCCCTGCAAAGTATTTCTTCTGTTTTATACCTGTTATCATTTATTTTTGTCCTTATTTGTATTTATTTTGATCTATTCCGGTCTGATCCCCTGAAACCCCCTCCAGCCGCCCTCCCCCCTTCTCGATCCCCTGCTAGAAGGAGGGGCCCGTGGCTAAATAATAACAGCCGCACAGGTCGATCGATCAGATTAAGCTACGCTTGCCGCGGTTAGTCTGTGGATGAGTGACCATCTTTACATACCGAAACCCCTCCGTGCCTCGGAAAGCACGTTAAGCCGTTGGTCCCGGCTGTCATTCATGGATATTTGACAGTCGTTACGGGTAGTCAGAAGCCCGAAAGTCTGACAATGACAACCAGTCTTACCAAGGGGTATTGTATTACCTAGTAACTGGATTGTGGAGGTCAGATAGGCAGTCGCTCCATGTAAAATACTGGTATTCAGCTGTATCTGGTTAGACTGGAAGCTGACCCAACGTAACTTATGTTGGGTCAGCTTCTAGTCGAACCAAAAAAAAAGAAAAAAAAAGTCAAATCATCATCTGCCTAGCTTTTTCCCAACTGGGAAAAGGCTAGGCAGATAATGATTTGCCAAGATTTCAAAACATAAAAATAATGTACAGTCAACAAAGGAGTTAAGTATACAGGAGCGTCGGATATTGTTGAACTTTACTAAGAAACCGATAGATGTTCTGGACTGTTTAATTTAATAAATGACTGAATGAATGAATGAATGAATTTGATGAATGATTTTTAATGATGATTTACCTAAATGCCCCAAGCTGGACAAAATAATAGTGAATAATGGACCTGTAGCGTCCAGGTGTCGGTGGCCTCGACTAGGAAGGCCTGGAAGCGCTCGTCGGCGATGAAGGTGAAGCGGTCCACGGTGAGGATGTGCGCGTCACGGCGCCGGATCCACGACACCGACTTGTTGCTCAGCTGCCGCACCTGCAACACGCGTCCCGAGTGTCAGCATTGTCACTACTGGACCTCGTCATACTAACATAAAGCAGTACCAGGTAATTTTGACGCGTGTCCAACATCGGAACTAACATCACAATATAATTTTGTTTTTGAAACGAAGTTCCTTAAAGCAAGTTATGGGAACGCACACTTGGTGAATGAGAGCTAGACCGAAGAAAGTGTAACATTTGGACCGGCACGCATTGACATATCCGGCACGCTAGTAATATATACGTCAATGCCGGCACGACACTTTTTTAAATATACATTTCAAGTGAAATTTCACAAAACAACAACGTCATTCGAGCGCTAAAATATCCTTGTAGCAGTAAACACAGGCTCGTGTTTATGACCTGCGTTTCGCGGTTTCACTCGCATAAGTGTCGAACCCGTGGGAATGTCGGGATAAAAAGTAGCCTTTATTATGTTAATCCAGAGTGTCAGCTACCTCCCCCCCGGTGGGTTCCCGCATTGTCGAGGCGGGGGGCTCAGTAGCCGTGGCTTGGTCACCCACGGTGAAGCGAAGAGGAACCCGAGGAGGGGCCGCTCGTCAGGGCTTTTGCCGACGACGTAGCGGCCAACAAGTAGGTTGCGGTGCCTCTTGGGCGACATCGCAACTGGAGCGGGCCGCGATGGGAGGCATCGCGGCTGAGGGTTGGAGGCCGCGGCGGGAGAGGGGTGCCGGTATTGCGGTGCGCCGCTCTCCCTACCTTCCGCGGCCTTGACGGGGTCGCCACCGTCTGATGGCGGACGCGGTGGGGCCGCAGGGGAGGAGGAGTGTTGGTATGACGTTGGCCGCTCTCTCTATCCTCTGCGGCCGAAAATTGGCAGGCAGCGGGGCCAATGACCTGACCCGTCGCAGGGGGACCAAGGGTGCCCAGACACGGTCGTCTGGCACTCATGTGCTGGTTGGATGAGTGCTAACGTGTTCCCGTGTTCCCGCCGTAAGCGGCAGAGGAGGACACCATGGAATTTTAGTGGGTTAGAGTCCCACATAACTGCACTATCTCCCCGTGGTAGTGCAGAATGAAGAGCATTTCTCCACGTTAAAAAAAAAGATGTCAGCTACCTCCATACCAAATTTGATCAAAATTGGTCCAACCGTTTGAGCGTGAAGAAGTAACAATCATATAAACACACACACTCACAAACTTTAGCCCTTATAATATTAATGTGCTAAATAAACACATTTAAAATTTTCAACTACTAGGATTTTGAATCGGGAGCTTTTATCAAACAAATAAAAGTCTTCTAAGGAGAATAAACTTTCACATTTTAATTCAAGGAACTCGATTGACTCGCCTGCGGGGTATAGGGGCGCGGGGGTAGGTCGAGAACGGGGCCCGGGAGAGGTGCGGGCCGCGGGCGCTCGTAGCGTGATACACAGGAGGCAAAATGTGCATGGGACAGTTCTTAAGATATGTGTGACGTCACAGTGGTGAACAGGTGGTGATTTTTTATCCGTTTTTTTTGTATCCGGTTTTAGACGGACATAGTATTTAATTACTTTTATTATTTACTTATGGGTAGGAGTAGTGTGGGAGTAGGTTAGGAGTAGGGTAGGAGTTGGGTAGGAGTAGTGTAGGAGTAGGGTAGGAGTAGGGTAGGAGTAGGGTAGGAGTAGTGTAAGAGTAGGGTAGGAGTAGGGTTGGGGTAGGGGTAGGGTAGGGTAAGGGGTAGAACACCACACCCACGAAGTAGCGCCGGGCAGCTAGAAATAATTTATATGGCAAAACAACGTTTGCCGGGTCAGCTAGTTAGGTAATAAACTTATGCACTATCTATATATATAAAATGGTAAACTGACTGACTGACTGATTGTTGATATATCAACGCACAGTCTAAACCGCTGCTCCTACAGACATGAAATTTGGAGGGTGTGTTCTTTGTGAAGAGTAGGTATCCACTAAGAAAGGGTTTTTCGAAATTCCACCCCTAAGAGGGTGAAATTTCACGCGGACGAAGTAACGGGCAGAAGCTAGTTTATTATATTATTATGCAAGATTTATCAAACTTTGAAATCAATATCGATATCACTGGAACTTGATTCTTCCATCCATCATCAGAATCATCGATTTTAATTACATGGTTAACACAATGCCCACTTCTCTACGGAATATCTAGCAAATAATCCCTCCAACAAAATTTATTTTGGTCCAAATTAGTGTCGATGCTAGTTTGTGCTAACTGTCCTTTAATATGACCCCAGACCAACTCAACTGAGTTCAGGGCTGGCTGGGTGGTATGGAGGCAAACGCAGCACTTCATGTTTGTGCTAACTGTCCTTTAATATGACCCCAGACCAACTCAACTGAGTTCAGGGCTGGCTGGGTGGTATGGAGGCAAACGCAGCACTTCATGTTTGTGCTAACTGTCCTTTAATATGACCCCAGACCAACTCAACTGAGTTCAGGGCTGGCTGGGTGGTATGGAGGCAAACGCAGCACTTCATGTTTGTGCTAACTGTCCTTTAATATGACCCCAGACCAACTCAACTGAGTTCAGGGCTGGCTGGGTGGTATGGAGGCAAACGCAGCACTTCATGTTTGTGCTAACTGTCCTTTAATATGACCCCAGACCAACTCAACTGAGTTCAGGGCTGGCTGGGTGGTATGGAGGCAAACGCAGCACTTCATGTTTGTGCTAACTGTCCTTTAATATGACCCCAGACCAACTCAACTGAGTTCAGGGCTGGCTGGGTGGTATGGAGGCAAACGCAGCACTTCATGTTTGTTTCTTTTCAATAACTCGTCAATTTTGTAAATATTTTCGGTGAAATGGCTTTTAATTAATTTAAATAAGTAATCCTTTCTAAGTTTATCGTCAAAAGGCACGTCATGCCGTCGTAGCCAATCTTGACAGCTGACTTGGTAGAAGCCATAGTCGGCTTTTTCTCTTCTCGAAACGAATGATAAGCTGCGTTATCCATTACTATGACAGAATCTGGTGGTATATTAGGCATGAGTTTTTCATTTATCCATTTACTGAAATTCACGAAATTCATAGAATCGTGATAATCATCTGTTTTACATTTGGATTTAAACATCACAACTTCACAATTGCTCCGTCTACAAATCCAGTTTGGCCTCCACAATGTACGATGATCAAACGGTCTCCTTTACCGATATGAGACAGCACGCCGTGTTCATCCTTTGATTGCCAACATTTTCAAAAGTTATGAGACACATTAACATAAGCTTCCTTCTCTACGATATTTTTAAATATTATTCAGATATTAACACCTCCACGATGTTATATTTGGCTGTTCGATAAGGAGTTTCCTTTATGATCATTATTAAATTAAAAACCTAGATCATGTAATAATAGTATTAAGAGCGTTTACGCCGTACGGCATTTCATACAAACTTTCAAACCCTTATTTTTCGAAATTAATGAACCGATTTTAATGAAACTTCATACGCTTATGCAGGATACAAAGGTCTAAAAAATTAGTAGAGAACATTTTCGAAAAATAGTATTATAGCCTTTTTATCTCGATATTCCCACGGGATCGACATTTACGCGGGTGAAACCGCGGGGCGCAGCTAGTTAACTATAAATAAATAAACTTGTTTGTATTTTCTGGGAAATTACTTATTATTATTATCAGTCGTATAAAATGGCTACAACACTGCAAAGTGGCGTAGTTTGTCAATCTGCGTAACAATCAAGTTCCCTGAGGATACATACAAACGTTGGATGAGCCGGTCTATTCTGTAAAAATCTCACCGCGCAAACTTAGATGAAGTGAGTTCGAAGTGAGCTGTCTCTCCACCTGATGCTAGGGAAGCTATTGACACAAGTAAATGTGGTGTTACCTTGCAGGGCAGGTAGGCGTGTGTGTCGAGCTGCGTGATGATGTTGGTGGGCGCCGAGGGGTCGAAGTGAGCTGTCTCTCCACCTGATGCTAGGGAAGCTATTGACACAAGTAAATGTGGTGTTACCTTGCAGGGCAGGTAGGCGTGTGTGCCGAGCTGCGTGGTGATGTTGTTGGGCGCTGAGGGATCAAAGTGAGCTGTCTCTCCACCTGATGCTAGGGAAGCTATTGACACAAGTAAATGTGGTGTTACCTTGCAGGGCAGGTAGGCGTGTGTGCCGAGCTGCGTGGTGATGTTGTTGGGCGCTGAGGGATCAAAGTGAGCTGTCTCTCCACCTGATGCTAGGGAAGCTATTGACACAAGTAAGTGTGGTGTTACCTTGCAGGGCAGGTAGGCGTGTGTGTCGAGCTGCGTGATGATGTTGGTGGGCGCCGAGGGGTCGAAGTGAGCTGTCTCTCCACCTGATGCTAGGGAAGCTATTGACACAAGTAAGTGTGGTGTTACCTTGCAGGGCAGGTAGGCGTGTGTGCCGAGCTGCGTGGTGATGTTGTTGGGCACCGAGGGGTCGAAGTGAGCTGTCTCTCCACCTGATGCTAGGGAAGCTATTGACACAAGTAAGTGTGGTGTTACCTTGCAGGGCAGGTAGGCGTGTGTGCCGAGCTGCGTGGTGATGTTGTTGGGCACCGAGGGGTCGAAGTGAGCTGTCTCTCCACCTGATGCTAGGGAAGCTATTGACACAAGTAAGTGTGGTGTTACCTTGCAGGGCAGGTAGGCGTGTGTGTCGAGCTGCGTGATGATGTTGGTGGGCGCCGAGGGGTCGAAGTGAGCTGTCTCTCCACCTGATGCTAGGGAAGCTATTGACACAAGTAAGTGTGGTGTTACCTTGCAGGGCAGGTAGGCGTGTGTGCCGAGCTGCGTGGTGATGTTGTTGGGCGCCGAGGGGTCGAAGTAGGGCCCCGTGTAGAGCCCCACGTAGCGCTTGGTGAGGCGCGGCCCACCGCCCGCCTCGCCGCACGATAGCACTGCAACCACAATTAAACAACAATACATGAATTAAATTACAAGCCCAGCAAATTAGATTGTTGAAACTATCAGTCAGTAAGAAAACAAAAAATAAATGTAAAGACGAATTAGTTATTTAGAAAATTTCTTCCTATTAGTTTAAAACATAAATACGTAACATTCATGGCGGTTGGGAGCGTTACGTAAAGAAATCAATCCACAGCTATTCACGACCACACAACACAGAGAAGTAACCATATTAGTACCTAACTAGTGACATTCAAATATGACATTTCTGATTTAAAGGAATACACCACTATAGAATTTTGATTTATGTTGCCACGACAGGTAAATTCTCCAAAAAAAGTTCTCTTTTCCAAGACGCCCTAGATTTGATGGAACAGAACTGAGCTATCACAGCACTACAGCAGTAGTTAATTAAAGGCTTGTCCTGTAATACTCCTCCAAAATACGGGGTAGCAGAAGTTTAAGCGATAAACCACTACCACCAAAATCCTGCTATTTTAACTCGTAGGTTCAAATTTATCTTTCTACAACTTGCTAGGTGAACATTAAAACCACAGTTATATGTAGATAGACCTAGATAACGCAAGTATCACAATCTGTATGTAAACCAAGCGTGCCAGTTTCAGGCTACGTTCGGGACATCCGTTGAATAGCTTCGCCTTTTTATGAGAATCAAGAGTGATTCGCCCAATTGTTCTGAGTGTGATAAGGTAGAGGATACCACTCATATTTTAGCGGAATGTGTCCGGAACGAGTTTGAGAGGAGTGACTATTTTATGGAAAACGGCTTTAATTCTATTAATGTTGGTATGTATAATAGTATCTTGGCTGCTCCCTTGTCCAGGACAGCCAAAAAATTGTATAAAATTGTACACCTAGGTATTAAGCGTAGATAGTAGACATATGTAGAATGCCCCTATGAGGGTGGCATGGTCATATTGATCAAACCCTCTATAAACAAATAAAGATTTTTAAAAAAGCGTGCCAGTTTTTGACTACCCACCCTGAAAGAAATAAGCAATAAATAAAAAACTTTTTAACTAAAAAAAAACAGACTTCCAAGAAAAAAACACTACAAAGTGAAAAATTTGCGCTTTTTAGTGGGTCCGTTTATCGTGTATCTAAGTTACAATAGCCTAATGTCAACTGGCCCACCATCGCCTTTTACAAAATATTGCTTTTCACGATGCAGGGACGTTAATTGTTGAGGAGTTCTCCTGGTATTCCACCATCAGATCTATTTCACCATTCGCATTGTGACGAGCATAAATTGCTTAGCAACCATATTAAAGTAATCGAATCGCAACCCGTGAAATACTTATTATTGAGTAGTTCCGGTGGCCATCTGTGAAATACTTATTATTGAGTAGTTCCGGTGGCCATCTGTGAAAGAAAGAAAGAAAGAAAACACGTTTATTTGCGGTAATCATAACGCAATAAAGAACTTATACAAAAAATAATAATAAGAAAGGGTTGGGGGAAACATGCGGTCTGTGGTCTTCTTCATCAGTTCCACCTCACCCAATGGTGGTTTCCAAAAGCAAATGCACGAGTTACTATAAAAAATACCATAATCGCTATAGGTGTGCCTATAATATTTGAGGAGTTCCCTCAATTCCTAATGGATCCCATTATGAGAACTGGATTTTGAAAAAAATGGGACCAATCTGGAAGTATAGCCTATTAAATAGAAAAAGAATTTTCCAAATCGGTTTATAAATGACGGCGTACTGAGGTACAAACATAAAAAAAAACATACAACCGAATTAAGAACCTCCTCCTTTTTTTGAAGTCGGTTAAAAATTAAAAACATTGATCTGAACTGCTTTAAACAGTTCCATATGAGCCTAACGTTCAAAACAATATTGTATACTGATTCGAAAACAGTTAAAGCTTGAGACAAAGTGTTACCGTCATGACGTCATGACAGTAAACTTTAACGTTTTAAGTATCTAAAAGGCCACAAAATTAATTATTTTATTCATTTGGTGATATCGTTCCACCATTGTTTACTAACATTACAGTAATGGTGGTTTTGCTTTTTTTTCAGTAAATTGAATGTTCAATCATTAAAAGTTACTGTTTTGTCTTTTACTGTTTTACAAACATTTCTTCTTGCTTTATAAAGTCAGTAAGTTTTAATGAAATCGCTTTAATGTGTTGTAGTAAGAAATTATTTTTTTCAGTGTACTATGACGTCACAAGCACTATTTAGTGATGGGAAAATCAAATCGATTCAAAGGGCGCACGCACCCGTCTCGCCTCACCCCCGGGGACCTAGCGCCAGCGCTCACGCTCACCCAACCAGCAGTAACAAGCAGTACTACAGGACTGAGCGCGAAAGTGGCGGCTTACTATTTTTGTACGTAAGCTGGGCACTCGAAGTATGTATGTCGCTCTTGCGTTATCTACGTTATCTGTTCTCATCCCAGTCTAGCGGGCAATTGTCTTGTGCGCCGCGCGTTCCGCCAACCAGTGTTGTCACTCGATGCCGCGGGGTTCTCACACGCGGCGTCGCGGGAAATTTCAAAATTATAGAAATATAAATGAAATAATTTGGTGAAATTGGGTAACTCCACTGCTACCGTCCTACTATCTGCATTTAAATATTCAGATACTTATTACTGGGTACAAACACTAACTGACGCAACTGATACTACTATACTCTGCTAAGTCGCTAAGTCCAAGTACACATAATGTTTTTTAAATAATCTAAATCTTGTTCTTGGATTATGCGAAACGGTTAGCATATTTGCTACGCCGTAGCCCGTAGCGGCAGTCGTAGAGGGCACTAGTATCCGTAGCATGTGTTCGGCGGTCCGTCGCCTTCATTTCCATTCTTGATTTCCGGAGCGAGGACCCAATAATAAAAACGAGATTTATGTGAGAGGCACCGCCGCCAAGAGCTGGCGGGAGGCATGGGGGCGCGGCGGGTCACGGGATCCAATTACACGATGATACTACGAGCCGCCTCTAAAGGTGTTTCGTAATATTTTCTTTGCAGTATCGTGATTTTGTCATTAGCGTCATCGCTGGGATGAATAAATCTGTCGACAGTATCGACTACTTTGTCGCTACAGATAGTAGGCACCGCGTTAGTGTGACAAAAATACACGTCCTTCACACGACACGACCGGTTAGTTCGTAGTGACATGAAAGAAGAACTATCTTATAAGAAACTAAAACTAGCGACCGCGTAGTCCTTATATCACGTTGCTGCGTTTGGTCAGCCTGGGACACGCATGCGAAGTGCGCTGACTGGGGACAGTGGTGGGTGAAGACAGTCTGTGGGACGCGGGGGCGCCGGGCGGACGTGCCGTGCGGGGGGCGAGGGCGGACGTGCCGTGCGGGGGGCGAGGGCGGCGTGGGCTCATATTCCGGAATAAATTTAGTTTTTATCGATGCCACCCGCCTGCACCGGATATTGAGGATGGAAATGAAATCCCAAATCATCCCACCTCCGCAAGTTCCGGCGTCGCCGACGCGGCGCTTTGGCCCGTACTCTACACAGGCCACAAGTACAATACACGAGTGTTTGTACGACGATGTTCACACTTCTTTTAGTCTCCAGCCAGGTATTTTATTTCCAAACATCCACCGATAGTATACCGAATGAAACTGATTCCCGCGGATATGATGTAACGAGTTTAAATACTACAGCAGACCATATTGTAACTGCACACTGCAAACTGATACACGACGACTTGGCTCCATAACGTAGGAAGATTTGCTGGGTGGTGAGAAGGTAAAAAGATAACATAAACCAGTTAATTAATTCGATTCTCACTCAATTGTTGAATACTGTATCGGAATTAATTTTACACACAAGACAATAAGCCAGGCCGTCACACTTACACGTCTTAGTCCATTTTTACCGACTTCAAAAAAAAGGAGGTTATCAATTCGATACGTATGTATGTAATATTATTGGAATTGCATTATATTCACATATGACAATCTATTAGGGCTTCCAAACAAATATACAAAATTTTATAGACGTATGTATGTATGTAGGTATGTTTGTCCACGCATATCTCCGTAACTATTAATCGGATCGTGACCATTCTTTTATTATTGACTTACATTTACTTCAACTTAGGGAACAGTGCAAGTTTCATCAAAATCGATTCAGTAATTTTCAAGATATGGACTAAGACGTAAAAGTGTGACGGCCTGGCTTATTGATACGAGCTACGGGTGTAGTGTCAAAGCGAAAACATCTCAAAACCTTGGTCAAATTCTAGTGCAAAAACTAAAAATTACCAAATAAAAAGTAATTTAAAAAAATTAAACCGACTTCATAATTTTGAGTTCATTTCTTTTTGAAGTCGGTTTAATTTTTTTAAATTACTTTTGTATATTTGTTTGGAAGCCCTAATAGATTGTCATAATTATGTGAATATAATGCAATTCCAATAATATTACATACATACGTGTTGAATTGATAACCTCCTTTTTTTTTGAAGTCAGTAAAAAATATGTAATGTCGGCCTATACACGTCAAAAAGCCAAATCAAAATACAAAGATCGTATACGGTTGGAAAGGGCTTCCCAAGAGCTATCAAGAGAGTTATACCATTCGATATACAAATTCTCATACATCAACATTTTTTTTTTTTTGGGTGGGGTATCATCAAATGACACCTCCCGCTTTGGGCGTGGGCGGAGCGGAAGGAAGTGTCAGACTGTTACTGACTAAAACCCACCCGTGTTCCTTCAGTTGCCTGTGCCAGGGGCCACTGTATCACTTTCGAACAACCCGCGACCCTGGCAGGCCTCGGCCCTAGCGGACCCCGTCAGTTAGTGCTGATATCTCTTTGAGGCGCACGTGGAACACAACGCGCCGTCGACCCGGGCCTGGTCCTTACCGGACGGCGAGCTGCTCATTGCTCGCCGCCCGCAAGCCCGCGCCTACGGTGGCAAGGAAACGGCTGTCGATTTCCGACGCCCAGGGCGTCTCCTGCGGCGACTAGGGGCGTGAGGGCGCAAAGATTGCCTTTTCCTCACGCGCTCCGCCTCGTCCTTCGCAAGCATCACTGCTTCGCAGAAGGAGGCGACAGCCTCCCATGCACTCTCGCTCCGTACCATGGCCTGGACTACGGCCGGACGTGAGAAATCGCCGCCGCCGATCGCCGCCGTGAGGACACGGCGGTGCTCTGCCCAAGCTGGGCAGATCTCCAACGTATACTCCACCGTGTCCTCCAGGCAATCCACACAATGATGACACCCGGGCGTTTCCTCCCGCCTTATTCTGAACAGGAACCTCCCGAAGCAGCCGTGCCCGGTGAGGATCTGCGCTAGGCGGAAGGTGAGGACGCCGTGGCGCCTCTCTAGCCACTCCTCAAAGAGGGGACTTATCGCCGTAATTGTGGCGTGCCCAGCACTGGGTTGCGACAGTCCCACTCTCCATGTCGCCATGACATTCCGCCGGAGCTCTGTCCGCTGCGCCGCGATTTCTCGCGGCAGCGGAGTTACGCCCCGGCGTTTTACCTCCTCGCGCCACTCCCATATGTGGGCGAGGACTTTGGCCTCCAGATCCCATGGCGGCAATCCGGCAAGGAGATCAACATTCAATTAGTGTTTCTGGAAACAAAAACTATTGCTGAGGCATTACCATCTTTACTTCACTCTTACTGAAGCCTGTTGAGAACTTACAGATGCAAGATAGGTACTCGTGAAATAAAGGGACAGACTGAATATATCAGTCATATTGCAAAGATTCCTTCGTATTAGTACACTAAAGCGGCTGTTAAAGGCAGATATATTTTAGATAAATAGATGACTTTATGAAGCATAGTTTTACCACAAGCCTCCTTAAAAACTCCTAAGTGCCTTCTTAGCGGTATGACTTGAAGACCTTATTGTATATATTATAGCAACCTTATTGTGGGACATGTGATTAAACATAAATCTTATCTTTTACATAAATTTAATTTTTTTGCTATTTTCTTAAGCCTTGTTGTAGGTACAACAAATTTGTGTTTGTTTCTAGTATTTATATTATGGATATCACTGTAATTTTTGAACAATTTTATATTTTTATGGGCAAATAAAAGGTTTTCATAAATATACTGAGAAGACACAGTCATTACCTACGAGTTCATTAATCTCTTTAAAGTGTCTGAGAGAGTGTCTCGGAGTTAATTTATAAATTGATCGAACAGTTCGCTTCTGCAAAACAAACAGTCTGAATATCGGCGGCTTTTCCCCAGAATAGAATACCGTACGACATTACACTATGAAAATAGCTAAAGTACACTAAACGGACAGTCTCTATATCAGTTAAATTACGAATTTTTCTAACAGTGTATGCTGCGGAACTTAGCTTTTTTGTCAATTTATCTATATGTGGAACCCACTGAAGCTTAGCATCCAAAGTTATGCCTATGAATACTGTGTTATCTTCAGGATTCAACGTGAGGTAGCGTAAACTTAATGCATTTGGTTTTTTTCTCGTTTAAAAGCAAATTATTAACATTGAACCAGTGGACTACTTTCGAGATCGCACTATTTACATCTTCAGTAACCAACTGCTGACGTTTAAGTTTAAACAAAAGTGAAGTGTCATCTGCAAATAACACTATATCATGATTATCCTTTATGAGGTACGGCAAGTCATTAATATAAAGAAGAAACAAGAAAGGACCAAGAATTGAGCCCTGTGGGACTCCCATTGTTACTACAGATCCGGGTGATCTTTTTCCATTAACGCCAACGCTCTGAATCCTTTTACTCATGTATGAAGTAAGAAGATCCAGAGCAGTGTTCCAGATCCCGTAGTGGCGGAGTTTCCTGTTTGTTTTGACGTTTCGTGAAGAACGCAATCGAATGCCTTGGATCAATCACAAAAGATGCATCGCATTTATGTTCCCAATAAATAAATAATAAATATGTCCGCATAATATTTTTATTTTGTAACTATAATATTTACATAATTTATGCTAATACCTATTTAAAATAATAATAATATGTACATTTATATGAAAAAAATAAGCAAAATGATCATAGGGCATCAAAAAATTCGTCCGCATCGCTGTCAACAGGAACAGTGCCCAAAAGGCTGGCAGCATTGCCACGTTGTATGGCAATGCTAATTCTTTGGCCAAGAAATAGGCCAGCCCTCTAGTCACGTGAAGAGTCGACTCACCGGCGGCACTTGGCGATATCTCGAAAAACCAAGGGGGCACTCGGACCCCATGGCCCTAGTGTTTCAACCCCAAACGGCTCGAACATATAACTCCTAATCAGGTTGGAATATTTTCGCCGTTTGAGGTTTTCTGCACCTGCAGCAGCCGCCCCAGCACAGCCCACCGTGCTAGGAAGATGGGATGGCGCAAGGGTGTCGACACATGTTGCATCCCACACCAAAGGTCTGCCTAACTTCCAGGGCATTATGGCATTGAGCTAAATAACTAGAGAAGCAAACCTCATTAAAATGTGTCAAAAAAATGTAACCACTATTTAAACGCGACGACGTAGCTTTGAAACCACTACACATTTAAAAGTAAACATATATCTGTCTCACTTACACAAGTCGCAAGAATAATACCGTCGCTTAGATTAGACAAAGACCGCAATATAAACATGCAATGGCGGGAGGGGGTTGCCTAGCCATGCGAAATTTTACCCAACTTTTTAAGCCATAAAAAACGCAAAAAAAAAACATTAAACGTTAAGAACGTTATTTTTGAATTATGTACTTAAATATTTAAAAACAATTATTTTTATGTTACAATGTTATTTTTTTGTTACCCATTGTCACACATTTAGTTTTATAAAATACTTTAAATCACATACTCTATAAATTAAAAACTCCCACATAATGTGGGAAACTAAAACTAAGTTTTTAGTGGCAACATTGAACCTAATTTACAAAATTCTACATTTTATTTATTTTTATTGCGTTTTTACGTTGATATAAACACAGAAACAATAAACTTACGCGTGGAAAGTAATTCCGGTTAATTTATTGTGTTTTTGTGACCTCGAATCGCACTCTTTCACTACGCATTTTCCCATTTTGGCGGTAATTTTCACTCGGCTAACTTCGGTTGGCGTCACACAGAGCACTGAACTGACATTAGCTACGATTGAGACTGTGGTCTTGATCCCAGTGGCAACGCCTTGGCGCGGTAATTGCTAATCTAGTGTATGTATATCAATGCATTATGGTCATTCCGTCTGGGGCCCAATTCTGTAAAATAACCAACTTGTCAATAGTGTGTCAGTAGTGTGTCAGTTGTGTCTCAATAGAATAGTCATTGACATTTGGTATTCTACAAATTATTTATGGTCATTGAGGTGCCACTGTAGTGCCATTGAAACGCCATAGTAAGACTATTGTAATAATTGGTAGTCTGGTCCACTTTAATGTATCTATGGCATCGTGATGACCAAAGTTACGGTAGTCTGTAACATTTTTAAGTGTATTTGACAGTTGTGTCTATCGTGTTTAGGCCATCGAATCGCCACTATGAAGCCATTGAACAACGACACCTCTTTTCGCTATTGTTGATTGATTGGGTTCAATTTGTTTATTTTTTTTATTTAAAATAAAGTGTGCGTGTGTGTGTGCGTCTTACGTCAAGTCCCTAAGATGACCCAGTGACCCAAATTAATAAGTGGACGTAGTTTTTCGCCACAATGAGGCCTTCTCTACCTACCCAGGAGAACTCCTCAACAATTACCGTCCCTGCATCGGGAAAAGCAAAAGTTTGTAAAAGGCGATGAGCAAGTTGACATTAGGCTATTGTAACTTAAATAAATTATAAACAGACCCACTAAAAAGGGAGTAATAAAAACATTTTATAAAAAAAAACGGACTTCCAAAAAAAAATACTACAAAGTGAAAAATAACATTACCTAATTAATTTCGGAAGTCGGTGGCAAAAAACTAAAATATAGATCCAAAGACACCGACTTCCGAAATTAAAGTTATTTTTCACTTGTAGTGTTTTTTTTTGGAAGACGCTTTTATTTTTGTTAAAAGGATTTTATAACGTTCAATTAACACCAAAATAATAAAAAAATAAAATCAGTAGGTATTGATTTTTTTTATTTTTTTTAAATAAAAAAAATCAATAAACTTAAAAACAAAATAAATCAAATTCTCAAAACTTACTGTGAAAAAATATTTGCATTGCACTTCAGAACACGAACTTATATCCATACCAATATTATAAATTCGAAAGTAACTCTGTCAGTCTGTCTGTCTGTCTGTATGTTGTTGTTAGGTACCTTTTCACGCCTACACACCACTGAACGGATTTCGATAGATAGATTGCATCCCGGGGAAGGACATAGGATAGTCTTTATCGACATACCTCGCGGGCGAAGCCGCGGGTGGAAGCAAGTATCATTATTCATCACGTTTCTGAATTATTCTCCCAACAACAATTGGGACTTTTTCACTTACTTTATCGTCGTCGTTTTAGATGATAATCAAGGAACTTATATGAAAATATATTTTAAAACAAAATTTAAAACCAATGAAAACAGCCGCTGCAAGTTTTTTGACAGTTGTTTGTTTTCTTTTTCAGAAAGGCAAAGACTAAAAATTGTCGTGATAAAAATCTTATTTTTTAACAATAAACGCATGTTTTTAGTGAAATTGATGTTTTTGATACCTAATAAAATGTTTTTATATTATTAAAACACCCTTAATATAAAGATTTCTTTGATAAAAATAAAATTTCAAAAGTGGTCGCATGGTAGATTTTTGTTAGCAACACTGAAAACTATTGTACTGCCACACTATCGACATACTATCGACACACTACAGAGACACCACTGAAACGCCATTGAAGTTTTTGCAAAATGCCAAAGCAACAGTGGCGAAATAATGTCTGTAGTGTGTCGATAGAGTGTCAATGGCGTGTTGCTTAACTTAAAGTTACAGAATTGGGCCCCTGGTCTCTTCCCATCGTCGCGTGCCAGGCCGTTGGGTTCTAAAACAGCTGGCACCCCGGCGGTGACAAGAACACGGCGGATGATGCTGGCGTGCCGTGCTATCCGGCCTGCGCTCCTACTACAAGATAGGCCATGGTGCCCGAGGCAGTCGACAGCTTCACCGCACTGACAGCAATGCGGAGCCCCGCAAGGAGCGCCCAAACGCAGACAGGTAGCGAGCCGGAAGGTGGTGTCACCCAGCATAGTGCCTATGTTGGGTGACGGAAGTGCTTGAAGCCAGAGACCCGACTCCCACTCACCCACAGCCAGCAGGCGGGCACGCTCAGCAGTTTGACGGCACGGTTGGCGCAGTGGTTAAGCGATTGACTGCTGCGCTGCGTGTCACGGGTTCGATTCCCGCACGGAACAAATATTTGTATGACCTACAAGTAGTTGTTCCGGGTCTGGCTGTTTGTGTATGTGAATTTAAATGTTTGTAAACGCACCCACAATACAGGAGAAATTCCTAGCGTGGGGCAACGTTTTTTCCAAAACAAAAAAAAAATTGGTGGACGTATTAATAAGATTATTCCGTACCAACCTGCACAGCGGCTCATCCCACTATCTCTGGGAAGATGGGTTTACGGGCCGATCTGTATCCGGGCAAGCCGCTTTCCAGGCGTTCACCGCGTCGGTCAAGCACGGCACTTCAGAGTCAACTAGGCAAGGGACTAAAATTTTCCGGGTCAACTTTTCAGTGCTGTGGACAGAAGACAGGAACGCCGGTAAGCTAATACTGGTAATTTTGCGGACGCCGAGGCCACCAAAACGGATGGGTAGTGTGGCTTGAAGCCAAGCTTGGACGTCCAAGACCACATTTAGAATGGATGTTAGCGTGCTGCGAATAATTTGGTCAATTTTGTCCAAGAGGTGTGGTTGCTTCCATAAAGGGGAAGAGCGTAGAAAATACATAAAATTTGGGCCAAAACAATTTTGGAGAGTCTGTCCGAAATCTCGTTGAAATTTTGAATTTTTTCGTCGATGAAAGGAGTAAAACTATCTTCGAAAATCGGGGAACCTAGGAGGTGCAGTGAACTTTTGTCTAAAATTTTGATTTTAGACAAATATTTTGAATATGTCCTAAAAGTTCAACACCGGCCATCAGTACTTGAACGACCCCTTGTAAAACCGAACAGTTTGCTATGTAATAATTTATGTTTATTAAAAAACTTTGCATTTGGTCTAAAATTAATTTCTAAAAAATTTTACTACAGGTAGGTAGTACAGATATAAGTCTATAATTTGTGGGGTCTGACGGATCTACCTATTTAACTATTTTTCATAAGGTCAGGAAATTACTAATATTTAAAAACATTTTGTTTTCTTTGCACCAGTTTTCAAGTCTGTTTATGTCGTTCTGAAGCATATTAGAGTCCAAGCTACACTGAATCGGCTTCAAAATCTTTAAGTCGTCAGCAAATAAATAGAAACGGGAGTGTTTGACGCATTCGGTTATGTCGTTAATAAAAACGTTAAAAAGAATAGGGCCCAAATGCGATCCTTGCGGAATTCCGGAAGTTGCCACATAGCTGTCAGATAAATGACCGTTAACTATCTCTTTTGAATCTCTATTTTCTAGGTAAGATTTAAACCACCCTATCAAAGTTCCGCCCACACCCAATTGATGCAATTAATTGATAAGAAGGCAGTTATCAACCTTATCAAAAACCTTGCTAAAATCAGTATAATTATATGGCTTCCACTGGAATACGGTTGTCAAGACATTTAGATAAAGCCGAAGTAAAACATAATAGGTTAGTATTGGTAGACCTGGATTTAACGAAACTATGCTGATATTCAGTAATGTGATGTTTAAGGTACCACATCAGATGTTTGTTAACAAGTTTTTCAAATAGTTTCCCAAATATTACTAATATTGAGATTGGCCTATAATTAGTCACTAAATGATTTTCCCCAGATTTAAATATGGGTATTACTAGAGCTTCTTTCCAGGTGTCTGGAAAGATACTATCGCGCAAAGTTCTATTGAAGATTGTTTGTAGCGGTAATACTAAGGCCTTTGCACAGCGTTTTATAAATAAAGGAGGAATACCATCACTACCCGCGCCTTTAGTTTCGTCTAATCCAATAAATTCACGGTATCTTTCTTTACTATAGATTACACAGTGCCGCAGACGTAAGAGAATAATCAGTGTTCGTGAGACCTGGATTTATCTGTAGGGGCACTAAATGTACTTGCGAAACTTTCTCCAAACATATTACAGCTATCCCTTCCGCCCGATGCGATTTTATTGTTGTGAGACATACACGGATATGTACTGCTACATTTTCTTTTATTTTTAACAAAGGACCAAAATTCTTATCTTATATCTTACCTTAGGGTTTATGGTAATGCTGTTTTGTATTTTTTTTTTATGTATCTGAAATATATTTCTTATAGCATGTTGAGCTCAGAACATTGCATTCATACCGTAATCTTTCGAAAAACTCCCTGTCTAATGGATTTTTGTATCTACTTTTTCAAACGAATGTGGTATTTGTACTTCTCTCTAAGAAGTCGTATAAGGTCACGTGAATACCAAGGTGGATGTTTAGTACTTGTCGTATTGGATACAATTAAATAATGATTGTTGAGTTTCGATTTTCAACTCTATTAACTAGTAATTCTTGACTGTTGTATTCTTTGTTGTGCAAAGAGAGACATTCCAGGAGTTTGCGTGAACACATCTTATTCACGCATGTATTCCCCACAGAAGAGTAATGCTGGGTCAGGATCTTACATCTTTCGTCAAAGATGTTTTAATTCAAGGCTTTTGCCAAAATGGCTCCTAAGATCCAGTTTCCGGTCATCTACTGAGTATATAAAAAACCCAAAAAAAATTTGCAAGCATTTGCTGACAACCTTTCAAAATACGTACAGATCTCCCAGGTAAACTATGCGCTTCGGCAATCATCGTTTACCTTCGCAAATTAGAACGCGAGATGATGAGATTTAATATTATAGAACTGTTACAACCATGAAAGTACTGACTACTACTATTATATAAAAAAAAAAAAAATTCGAAGCTATTAGTGGCAGATGACGACATGCGACAGGAGTAAATAGCCCGAAGTAGAAGAAGGAGAAACTTTTAAAAGCGTTGCATCTGCGGGGGTTACACACACGGGTGCTAATTCGGAAACACGAACATTACCGAAGCACACACCTGCTCTGGTTTAACTTTATCACATTAAAACGATCACAATAGTTTTCACCTTTGTTCTTCAATCGACCGACCAAGTTTTCAAAGAAGTAAAAGAAATACAATAGGCTATTTGACAATGTAAAAAATAAGGTCATAATTATTGACACTCGTATAGATTATCGCTTTTAAAATCGATTTGCATTAATTTTACTACAAAACAATGATAAAAAAAACAATTTATAAAAAAAAACCCGAAAAAACTTCATCTTTTTAAATCTGGCGCCACGTAATCGAAAACGGTCTGGATTGGCTGAACTTAAGATGACGTCATGATTTAGTAAATTTCTGTCTATCGTTGACAGAACAGATGACTTTTGTCTAGTATCTCGACCGTTTCAACGTTTGTTTACGTGAATCGTGACGTCACGACGCCATATTGTTAAAGATAGCGTTTTGGCGGCTTATTTAAACAGTACATTTTTATTTACTATTTTTGAAAAGAAATACATTATGCAATTTGAAGTAATAGGTTTTTGTGGGCTCATTAGACACCATTAAATAATCTGAGATGTTTATCAGAAACCAGTCAAATAGCCTATTATGTTTTATTTTGAAATGTACTTTTTTTAATGTCCCAGTTTCATGGACCTAGGAGTGATCATGAATTACAAGTATTTCCTTTCGTTCATATACTTATACCAAAGATGTACTAACAAGTTTTACTTTAAAACAATAACATCAACCGATGTTAAAGAGGATATTACGAATATGCCATGACTTCACGTTCCCTGTCTCACCCCTGTTACAGGGGACTTACGCCGCACAGGTGGTGCGGTGTGCGGGCCAGCCCCAACCTTATTCTGCGCGATTGTTTATATGTGAGTCGCTGCTGCAAGCTGTCCACCTCGGTGTTAGGCGTGTGGCAGTGATACACATATATTCATGGTTTTAGGCTAAGTGATTAGAATAGGAATACTAACATAGGGATAAGTAATATTGTTACCAACACTACTGAGTCATGTTACTTGTTGAATAAAGATATTATTAATTTACTATGTTACGATATTTAATTAAAATCATGTGTAGGTATGTCATAAGTGTAATACCCTCAGTAGGACTTACCTGAGCGGCAAATTGACGTCATGTGTCAATCTGCTGAACAATTAATTTCAGTATTCAACCGCGTCGGCTTCAATAGCGGGATGTAGTTGTGTGTCGGAGAATTTAATGAAGCATCAACGTAAGTTGTGCTGCCTAGGAATAGTTTGTGTACAAGTTAGAGCCCATATTACTCACTGCTCGCTCATCTCACCAGTAACTCAAGTCGAATCCAAATGACTTGTATCCAGGGTGGCGGACATCGACGCGTCAACTGTTACCACAATCTATACATTTTTTATACTGTGCTGTTACCATGGATCAGTACATGATTCTGAAATCCCCTGCGTTGAAATTATTCATCGATCATTAAAAAAAAATCCGATTCCATACATTTTGACCGCGCAAGTATTGCACTTGTCTATGAAACAGCAGATTTTTTTTGATAACCGTTTCTACGCCAGGGTCTAGCTAGACTCATGTGCTGAATTCACTGTTACAGTTTGCGCGGCGAATTCCCTGCCACCCTATATGCCAGTGCAGAAGGAAGCTGACATTATAAAATAATTTCACGTCAAAAGTTTGGACTAGGCCATCAACCCAGGCGCTTGCGTGTATCTTGGGGATTAGAGTTACATCATTCACGTAAGTAAGAATGAACTGTACCGCTTAGCCCTCACACTGTGTACCGGAAATAAGAAAGTTGGCTAGTGTAACACGATGTCCATACGAAGCAAGATTGCGCCGCGCCGCGCGGAGTAACTTACAGAGATAATCCTGCGGTACTCAACACACAAGAGTCCATTAATAATTTGTCTGCGGCGGCAGGAGAACACATTATTTATGAGTGAAATATAGTTGCGCTGAGATGTCGGGACAAAGCGAACAAAACGAATGGTTTCTTGTTCCAAGCCGGCCTAGATTCCTTCCTGACAAATGTCTAGTATTCATTAGGGGCGCGGCGCCGTTCATTAATACTGAATTACTCCTCTTGAAAATGTATGAAGCGTTCCTCAGCCGCGGCTGGTGAGGCTGGTAATCAAACTGCGCGTTGTTCCCCGCGGGGAGCGCTGCGCACTTGAGAGTTGTGAACTGGCCCCCGCCGTGTTGTGTCTGTATGTATTCCGTGCCATTGTTACATGACATGTCCATTTGAAAGGCTGATGAAGAGTTGATTAGGGTTTCAGTTTGAGCATTGGCTCACATCAAGCCTGTAGCGACCTACAAAAAAGTGTTTTGTAACATTGAAACCATTTGCAGTAATATGTAATTCAGTTTATTAATAACATACCTGGGACACTCAGAAAGTTTTGCGAAAATAAAATAATGAATTCTATAGGTAAATCTTTTTTTATTAAATATTTTCAAAGTACTATCCAGTAGCCTCTATATAAAGTTTCACGCGTCTGAACCAGGTTTTCGAAACACTTTTTCCAGTCCGCCGCAGACACCTCGTTTACAGCCGGCTCGAACGCTGACAGCGCATCTTCCGGCGACGAAAATGATATCCCTTTGAGCGGTTTTTTTATTTTCGGGAATAAAAAGAAGTCACACGGTGCTAGGTCAGGGATATAAGGAGGGTGATCCAGGAGTTTGACCGGCGTGCTGTCCAGGAAGTCCCTCGTTTTAAGAGCGGTGTACAAAGGCGCGTGGTCGTGGTGGAGCAGTAGCCCGCGGAGCCCTGTGTTTGGACGCTTGTTGCTCACAACAGAGAAAACTTCTGCCAAGCATTTGGTAGTATACCATTCAGCGTTGATGCTTCTTTGGTTCCGTAAAGGAATTGACACCAAGTAGCCAGTCAAATTGAAAAAGCTCGTCAAATGTGTCAAAAAAATGTAACCACTATTTAAACGCGACGACGTAGCTTTGAAACCACTACACATTTAAAAGTCTCACTTACACAAGTCGCAAGAATAATACCGTCGCTTAGATTAGACAAAGACCGCAATATAAACATGCAATGGCGGGAGGGGGTTGCCTAGCCATGCGAAATTTTACCCAACTTTTTAAGCCATAAAAAACGCAAAAAAAACCATTAAACGTTATGAACGTTATTTTTGAATCATGTATTTAAATATTTAAAAACAATAATTTTTATGTTACAATGTTATTTTTTTTGTTACACATTGTCACACATTTAGTTTTATAAAATATTTTAAATCACATACTCTATAAATTAAAAACTCCCACATAATGTGGGAAACTAAAACTAAGTTTTTAGTGGTAACACTGAACCTAATTTACAAAATTATACATTTTATTTATTTTTATTGCGTTTTCACGTAGATATAAACACAGAAATAATAAACTTACGTGTGGAAAGTAATTTCGGTTAATTTAATCGCACTCCCACTACGTATTTACCCATTTTGGCGGTAATTTTTGGTCGCGTGTCACTCGGATAACTTCGGTTGGCGTCACACAGAGCACTGAACTGACATTAGCTACGGTTGTGGCTGTGGTCTTGATCCCAGTGGCAACGCCTTGGCGCGGTAATTACTAATCTAGTGTATGTATATCAATGGCTAGCAGTTTTTTTCCTTATCAGCCGTCAAAGGGCGACCACTCTTTCTTCATCCCCCAAAGTTAGTCGACCGCGCTTGAATTCGTTATACCAACGATACCCGGTGGCCTTAGAAGGGCCTTCATCCATGAATACCATTTGAAGTCTATAGTACGATTCGACCGGTTTCAGGCGAAACTTGAAATCATAAAAAATCATAGCGCGAAAATGTCCCCGGCGAAGATCCATTTTTTAATGGGCGCAGATCCATTTTTTAATGAGCCACGATAATTTAAATTAGCTCGCAAACAATGTCGAGGGAAATTTTGAAATTGGAACGTACCTATTTTTACTTACAAATAATCATATTTTCAAAATAGATTATAACTGGCCAGTCTCTCATACATAAAAACTTTTTCGTAATACTTTCTGAGTGGCCTGGTACACATAACACCACGCCTGTACTCCCAGAAGTGGTAGGTACAGGTGTTCCTATAGTACGTCCACATTTCACCTTTCGTGGAATGGATTTTAATACATGATGTGTCTATCGACTCCTTCGATTGTTGTAGGCGAGGTTTTGTTTTTATGAAATCACAATGGCAGATTAACTTTAGCAAAGTCTTGAAAACAAAATGTTTCAACCATGACCATGTCGGATATCTAAATAAAAGACTTGGGCAGACGATTCTTGGGCGGGAACTTGTCGAGAATCGAACCTCGACATCTGCGCGCGCTCCAGGCAGCGCCTCTGAGCCGCTGAACCAGGCGGTGCGGAGTGCGGCACGGGGGACGCGGGCACCGGGATGCGTGGGCGACGGGCGGCGAGTGACGGCCGGCGTCGCCCACTCGCGCAGGCAGCGCGCTCACAGAACACTTCTCCACGGGCCACCGCATTGTATATATGTCGATTTTAGAAATTATATTCAGTTTGTACCAGCAAATCATACAGTCCACTTATTTTCTCACCACCATCTTCGAGACCTTCACACTGTTCTCAACAATTCTAAAAAAATATAAAACATCATAAGGTTGAACATATTTGTTTTTTTAAATCAACCCAACTAACTGCAACAAAATAAATAAGGGAGTCGCGTTACAGCCGTTCTACCTAAAGTACGCTCAAGCCCTGAAGTGCTTGTGATTAGAAAAAACACACAGACGAAATTAACATTTTGTGAAGCATGGTACTAGGCCAGCAGACTTATCAGAAGATACTTATTATCGCCCACACACACGCATTGTCTACGCATTTCTCCTAAACTAGTTTGCTTGTTTTGAACTTTTTGGCTGCATTCGGTTCGGTGAAAATTTTTTTTTTTATCAATTTTTTTCGGCATCGGCTTCCGATAGTCTGATCAAGTCAGTAATAAACTCGTTCTTCTGCCTTCAGTGACTGAGTGTTTGTAGTGCAGGACAGCCAGAGCCCCAGACGCGTGCTGTGGACTGCTGCGGAAGCGCGCGTCACTCGCTACTTACGTGAATGAATAGGCTCTCCATTAGCGGCGCCAGCTGTTTACTCCACGCGCATTCACGATGACCCGACGCCGCTAATGACGCCGACACACACTAGCACCCTCTTCGCACACACTGCGAGCACCTAATATGAGCATACAAACACCTAGCACGTCTAAACATCATGGCTGTGAACGAAACACTTTTCATCTCAGCGTTTCTCACACATACAAGTATTAGCATTAGAATTACGTGTTTGGTCTCTTTACAAGCGCAAGCTTTGCGAACGGCGTTGTGTACGTACTTAATAATATTAAGATTATGCGATGCATGCTTCGCTTAGTCGCTTGTATGCAAATAGGTGTAGTCGCGCGTCGTGCGGCCGCGTCGAGTGGCGAGTTGACCCGGAATCGGACGCTCGCGATCGATCCTCGCTTGTGTAAACTGTGCGGAGCTCAAATCACCGAATTATGGAGCGAGCACGGGCGATATAAAATTCGAGTTTGTTTGCATGACTGAGCAGCAGTTAACATTGCAGTGGTGTAAAGACAAGTGTGCACACAGCGCTTCTCACTCACTGCGGCCACTTGGTCAGATGAACAGATCAACGCAACTCGCGGCACTCACGTCAATAGGAGCTGGCGTGTCTGTACGTCCGGCGTAATGTCTGTATCTATGATTGTGTGAAATTACATTTAATGGGTGTGTTGGTTTTTATGAAATGTGCATTAAACCGCGGGCAACGGCTAATATAATACCTGACACAGTCAATGCCTATTTCTTACAACGCGCAACGTAGTCTAAACAAATAAAATCCTAGAAGCTTGCCTTGCTTGCTTGTAAGCGGTGACAGATAGCCGGGCCCCCGGTAGGGGGGCCGGGTAATTCTATGAAAATTCCGTGAACTCTTGGACAGTTGTCGTGTGAACGCGCCGTGACTTTGCGAGCGATTCACTGCTATGAATTGGTTTCGTTAATTGGGGATCCTGCCGTTTTGCCGAAAAGATTTTGCCAAAATTTCACTACCCAAACAAATTTTCGCAACCTTTTATTATACCAATGCAATGTTTGGAATAATTTTAGTATGCACATTTTCATTTGGTAAAATTTTTACTTGGCAGAATATTATTAAGGATAATGTCATTTAGGCATTTGGTCTTTAATCAAATGATTTATTACGGCAAACAATCTTAAGACAATAAACGTTTGGCCAAACGATTTGTTATGACAAAAAATATAAAGGTAGGTATAAGATTTTTTGAGATTTTTTTTTTTGGGAATTAAATAATTAAAAAATGCAATTTTATTTTAAAATAATCATCTATTTAATACAAAATATTTGTAACTTACTATTTTATTTTTTTTGCAATGGACATTATCGAGAACCAAATTAGTTACGAGGTTAATTATTAAAAAAAAAATGCTTAGGTTAGGTTAGGTGAAAACTGTGACCTCCTACGCACGAGCCGAGCGAGCGAAGCGAGCGGTGCCGCGGCAGCGGCCGGCAAATGTCAGAAACGACTAGATTATATAGAAAAAAAAAATATGAAAAAAAGAGATTTTTTTTAGCAGGCTATCGAGAACCGAATAAGTTAGACGAGGTTAATTATAAAAAAAAAATGCTTAGGTTAGGTTAGGTTAAAACTGTGACCTCCTACGCACGAGCCGAGCGAGCGAAGCGAGCGGTGCCGCGGCAGCGGCCGGCGAGTGGCAGAAACGACTAGATTATATAGAAAGAAAAATGGAAAAAAAGTCTACCCGAAACTGAACTAGTTAGACGAGATTAATTATTTTAAAAAATACTACCAGAATACTTAATATTATTATTACCTGTTTAGAATTTGTCCCAAGTGGAAAAAACACCCTTGTAATAAAACGTCTTCAAAGTTAGATCTTATGCTTGAAATGGCTGCCTTAAAACTGCGAAAACTGACGACTAAATATTTGGCAAATGTAATTTTGCGTAAAATGAGTTATTCCAACTGAAATATTTGACTAAATAAAAATTGGTAAAAGTACTAGTTGGTAAACAAGTTATTGTTTAAACGTTCACTTGCCAAACATTAGGTTTGGGTTACAATTATTTGTGAAGAGATTTTTTGCTAAGTAATAATTTGGCAAATGAAATTATGCGGAAAATTGTTTGGGAAGTGATAATTTGGCAAAATCTTTTCGGCAAAACAAGGGAGACTCCGTTAATTGCGTGTGCGGCGCGGCGTGCTTACAGCCCGCGGCTTGCGGCGGCGGCGGCGCACGGCGCGCGGCGGCTGTGGCTCAGTGGCTGCTGGTCGCGACGAGCTATGTGGTGTCGCCAGTCACACTGTGAGAGACGTTGTGTCCTTGCAAACAATCGTAGTAACTTAGTAGGCGATATTATTAACATAATACGCCAAACATATTTAAATAAATGGCATACTGCTTTTTTTAAGTTTCATAGTCTTCTATGGAAGACTTACTTACTCTTAGTTAGTTACACTATTTATAACTCAAGATCGACTGGACCGATTATTATAATCTTTGATTTGTTGGATTTGTCTCCGCCCCGAATAGCAGAATAAATATAAAAATTTGGGAAAAATTCATGAAAAAAAATAATAATGAAGATGATTCATTTTCTCATACATTCGTTCTTATTGACTCTGATGCGGTAGGAAGTTCGCCGGGTCAGCTAGTTGGTAATATGACAAAGATTGTATGCAAACAAATACCTACATGAGTGCACGTAGTTGCAGATAATACGGGTTCCTACAGCACTTTGAGGTTCTTCCCGTTTAGTTATAACTGGAATACCTAGTTGTTCCTAATGTTCAAGTAGGTATCTGCTTACAGCTAGGGAACTAAACTTAAGGTACCTCCGTTAACTTCACATTGTGTTCCGACTAGTACCTACGGCCACCACCAGTACTGTTGAGACTAATGTTTACCTGTAACAAGAGCAACACATAATTATTTAAATAGCAAGTCTCATAAATTAATATAGTGTGTTCGTGTTACCTAAGTATGGCTCAAAATTTCCATACCAGCCATACATAGCTATAAGTGCAGGTGGCAGTCAGTGATAGCCCAGTGCCGGGCATCGCAATCACACACTATCAGTTGCCGACAGGCGCCACAAGTCCACTACACACAATCAGTGGCTGACAACCGCCACAAGCCCACTACACACGATCAGTGGTCGACAGGTGCCACAAGCCCACTATACACTATCAGTGGCCGACAAGCGCCACAAGCCCACTACACACGATCAGTGGTCGACAGGTGCCACAAGCCCACTATACACTATCAGTGGCCGACAAGCGCCACAAGCCCACTACACACGATCAGTGGTCGACAGGTGCCACAAGCCCACTATACACTATCAGTGGCCGACAAGCGCCACAAGCCCACTACACACGATCAGTGGCCGACAACCACCATAAGCCCACTACACACGATCAGTGGCCGACAACCGCCATAAGCCCACTTCACACGATGAGTGGCCGGTAGCCGCCACAAGCCCGCTACACATGATCAGTGGCCGACAACCGCCACAAGCCCACTACACACGATCAGTGGCCGATAGCCGCCACAAGCCCACTACACACGATCAGTGGTTGACAGGTGCCACAAGCCCACTACACACGATCAGTGGACGACAGCCGCCACAAGCCCGCTACACATGATCAGTGGCCGACAACCGCCACAAGCCCACTACACACGATCAGTGGCCGATAGCCGCCACAAGCCCACTACTTACGATCAGTGGCCGACAGCCGTCACAGACCGGCTACACACGATGAGTGGCTGGTAGCCGCCACAAGCCCGCTACACACGATCAGTGGCTGGTAGCCGCCACAAGCCCGCTACACACGATCAGTGGCTGGTAGCCGCCACAAGCCCGCTACACACGATCAGTGGCCGACAACATTTGTTTGCAAACCAATGTTGTTTGAAAAGTAGTTGCATAATGAAAAGTACAACATTATAACACTCGTTTAGATGATATTATGGTTACTATGACACTGGTTGCTTTAATGTTGGCAATAAGCTAACTGTTTTCCAAACATCTATAGAGGATATAGATCATAGGTGTAGATAAAGTAAATTATAACAATCGAATAATGTTTTTCGTAACGTTTTGTGCGCTAACATCTTTCATCTCTCTAACAAACTTCTACTAAAACAGACAAATGATAACAATTTATTGCATAAACAAAAATTACAGTGCACCGCATACATTCAGTTGACATATTTCAATACAACTTTAACATAGCAGTAATGGGATAATTGGTATAGTGTGTGTATACGTCACGCACCCCCCCGTTCGTCATAATAAATGGGGATACATGGGATTGCAGCGGACGGCTGGGGGCTAGCGCAGCGCGAAGCAGCTGTGTGCACTGTACCCAACCAGGTCAACTGTGCATCGTGCACCGGTGACACAGTTCAGCGGCTCTCGACTCCATGGACTCCGCCCAATACGTTCGACTGTTACTGTACACTCTGATGAAAGTACTCGTATTATAAGTGATATGTTCAATTCTTATCGAATTTGCTCAAAGTGTTGTTATAACGTTGCGGGCTTGGGTCGGTAGGTACGTGCGCGTCTCCGAGCCGTGCACAACTGCACATTGGTGCACGTGTCGCTCGACATGTGCCCGTCTGTAACTACGTGCACAACTGCACATTGGTGCACGTGTCGCTCGACATGTGCCGTCTGTAACTACGTGCACAACTGCACATTGGTGCACGTGTCGCTCGACATGTGCCCGTCTGTAACTACGTGCACAACTGCACATTGGTGCACGTGTCACTCGACATGTGCCCGTCTGTAACTACGTGCACAACTGCACATTGGTGCACGTGTCGCTCGACATGTGCCGTCTGTAACTACGTGCACAACTGCACATTGGTGCACGTGTCGCTCGACATGTGCCCGTCTGTAACTACGTGCACAACTGCACATTGGTGCACGTGTCGCTCGACATGTGCCCGTCTGTAACTACGTGCACAACTGCACATTGGTGCACGTGTCACTCGATATGTGCCCGTCTGTAACTACGTGCACAACTGCACATTGGTGCACGTGTCGCTCGACATGTGCCCGTCTGTAACTACGTGCACAACTGCACATTGGTGCACGTGTCGCTCGACATGTGCCCGTCTGTAACTACCAAGTGCACTACTAATTGGATTCTGTACTATCACAACTGGATTGGGCTATCAAATGCAAAAAGGGTTTTTAAATCCGACTGGATTAGCGCGTTCAAATAAACAAACTTGTCAGTTTTATTATTTTTGGTTCCCCCGACCCGACACGTCGCATCGTGTCGCATCGTGTCGCCTGCCCGCGCTATTACTTCGTGGTCGCTTAGCGTTCTTTCAGCTCGGCTCCGAAGAGTCGTAGCGTGATGTTAAATAGCCTATAGCTTTCCTCGAGAATTGGGCTATCAAATGCAAAAATAATTTTTCAACTGATACTGACAGGTAGTGCCGGAGATTAGCGCGTTCAAACAAATAAATAAAAAATTCTTCAGCTTTATTATTAGTATAGATTACCTCAACTTTATTATTAGTATAGATTACCTCAACTCAATTACTCAACAATCGTACAACAGAATTACAAAGAGGAGAACGAACGAAGTATTTATGATACCGATCAACCGATAGAATTCAATAGAAAGACATCCAACTGTTAATGAAACAGTTGGATGTCTTTCTTTTCTTGAAGACTTCTTTTCTTTCTTTTTTATTCTTTTTTTAGGGTTCCGTAGTTCCTACAAGGAACCCTTATAGTTTCGTCATGTCCGTCTGTCTGTCCGAGGTTTTGCTAAGAGACCGTTAGTACTAGAAGGCTGTAATTTTGTAGGAGTGCTTAGATCAATAACGCCGACAAAGTGGTAAAATAAAATGTTTGTTTTTTTTTTTTAGGGTAGCTCCCCTACATGTGAAGTGGGGATGAATAATTTTTTCGTCGTCTACCCCATTCTGTGGGGTATCGTTGAATAGGTCTTCTAAAATAACTTGGGGGTTGCTAAAATTATTTTTCGATTTAATGCTCCAATTACGAAATATTAAACTTTAAAGTGCAAATTTTTGTTCCAGTAGAGCGTCCCCCCCCCCCATAAAACCTAAACCGCTGGCTTGAAAAATCTGGAAAAATTCACGGTGATAGTGCATTTCATGAACTTTAAGGAAAACTATAGAAATTAAGATAACTTAATTAGTTTAGCAGTAATAGTCGTTAAACTTATATAATAATATAAATTTTCTCTGGACCAATATTTTCTCAGACTTGCACGATGTCGATGCTATGGTGACATACCTATATAGGCACCTTGATGGTGTAGTGGATGAACACGTTCCAAAATCAAAAAAACCGAGTGATAAGTATCCCCCCTGGTTCTCCAAACCTCTCATAAGACTCCTAAACGAAAAAGAAAAACTCCGAACACGTTACAAAAAGTATAATAACCCAAGGGACCACTTCGAATATAGACTATTAGAGGGGAGATCGAAAACCATGATGAACAGCTGTTATAAAACCTATATGAGCTTCACTGAAAGGAATATTAAACATAATCCGAGGCTCTTTTGGTCCTTCGTCAAAGCGAAAAAGTCGAAGTCTAACGACATTCCCTCAGAGATGTATCTAGGAAATGAAACAGCATCTACTGGTGATGGAGTATGCAACCTGTTTGCTAAGCATTTCTCCTCTAACTTTACTCCTTCGAGTGGTTCACCTGCTGTAGCTCAAATAGGACCCAAGTATCATCAGCATGCATTAGGTAAATTAGTATTTACGGAAAGAGACGTCCGGAAAGCACTAAACAAACTCAACATCTGCAAAGGGCCAGGGCCAGATGGTTTGCCACCAGTATTTGTAAAAAAGTGTGCTGCTAGTCTATCATTGCCGCTTAAAATAATATTCAACCATTCGATTGCATCATCAAAGTTTCCGACGGTGTGGAAAATGGCTAACATCGTACCGATTTTCAAAAAAGGAGATTCTAGTAACGTCCTGAACTACCGTCCTATTTCACTTCTCTCAGTATTCGCAAAACTTTTCGAATCCCTGCTATGTCCTGTACTTTCATCACACATCAATCCTCAGTTAGTACCTGAACAACATGGTTTCTGTGTTCGTAAATCTACGACTACTAATTTGGTCCACTACGTCAATGAAGTAAGTAAAATGATGGACTCTCGCGCCCAAGTCGACTCAATTTACACTGATTTCAGCAGTGCGTTCGACAAGGTGGATCATATAATCCTCTTAAAGAAACTTGAAAATTTCGGCATATTTGGTCAGTTACTCCTTTGGTTTAAATCATATCTCACAGAAAGAAAACAAAGAGTGGTTGTAAAGGGATATGAATCACCAGTTTATTTTTCTTCATCTGGAGTCCCCCAAGGATCGCATCTAGGCCCAATACTCTTCCTTATGTTCGTCAATGACATAGTTCTCTCAGTAAAATACAGCAATTGCTCTATTTTCGCTGATGATTTAAAAATCTATAAAGAGATAAACTCATCCGTCGACGTCCATTTGCTCCAGGCTGACCTCGACGCAGTTCACGACTGGTGCTTAGAAAACCGCATGTCTCTTAATGTGAAAAAGTGCTACCACATAACATTCACCAAAAAACGAAAACCTATTCCTACGTCTTACTCTATAAATGCGGTAACACTTCAAAAAGTGGACACGATTCGCGACCTGGGAGTCCACCTCGACTCAAAACTCACTTTCGTTAGCCACATTGACAATATCACTGCCAAAACTGCAAAAATGTCTGGCTTTATAAAAAGAATATGTCGGGATTTCCAGTCGATCTCTACCCTCAAGGTGCTCTTTAATACTCTGGTGAGAAGTCTACTGGACTATGCATCGCCAGTTTGGAACCCTACTTACCGCGTTCACGTAGACAGGATTGAACGTATACAAAGAAGCTTCACTAGATACCTTCGTTTTAGAAGCCCTAACTGTCCACGGGATATGTCTTACGATCAAAGGCTTAGTCATTTTAAAATGTGTTCACTTGAACACCGAAGAGACGTGACGGACCATATCCTTCTCTATAAAATCTTTAACGGTTTACTAAATGTTCCCGATCTTTTGTCGGAATTAAGTATAGCTGTACCGCGACAGAATTCTTTCAGATCTAGTCGCGAAACCGTTACCTTTGCCCTACCTGCAAGTCGTACTAACCTTGGTAGCACCGCACCCATGAACCGTCTAATGGGAAAATACAATAAAACTGCTACACGAACCAATAGCATTGACATCTACTCTAACCCTTTGAGACAATTCCGATCGAAACTTCTAACCAGCTCGGAGTCTCGAGTAACCAGCTGCGAGTCTCGAGTCGTCTGTGCGACACGAGCCACCCATTAATAATTGTATTTAAGTACATACTTCCCTTCCCTTCCCTGCCAGCCTCCTTCTTTTTGTTGTTTTTTTTTTTTAAATTGTTTTTGTATTTTCGATCGTATTTGTGAACATTGCTCATTATAATTTTAAATTCTACTTTTACTATTACATTCGTACATTATTACAACTTATATTGTGTAATTCAACTAACGCTATCTTGTACTTACTATTTATTTCTGTGCTAGTGCTGTGCACTTCTGTAAGTGACGAACTCACAATTCCTAAAACTGTATGTGATTTTTGTTTGTGTATGTCGTAGTGAGTAAGTCGTTGAAGTGCCATAATAAATAAATAAATAAATAAATTAATATAAACTGACATAATAATATAAATTAATAGTATTTTTTTTTTTAATTTAGTTAATAATTAATAAAATGTATTTTTTTTTAAATTTAGTTAATAATTAAAAAAAAAAAAAATGGTTGCCTGTAAAGTCGGTTTTACGGGCGAAGATTTTACGTGACAACGTCTTTTTCTCGGTAGAATAGTTGAGTGGGAGAGAGACGCAAGGCATTCGGCGGGCCTCTCTCTCGTTCGGTGACTCATCGTAACGTTACCGAGCGTTACACTTTTTCATAAGTGACTCCCAGCCGCAACCTAATTTAAGACGTTGTCACGTCAAAATAATAACCTTTAATTAATACCTTACAGCACCATCCAGTTCCTTCAAGAACAGCAGGTCGTTGCAAACACTCTGCACCAGTTCAAAGAGGTCGTCGATAAAAAGATAACGCAACCAGAAGCTACTTCTTATGCCAATATGGTTAAAAAGGGTACAGATAAGTTTATTCGCCCAGCAAATTTTAGTTCTGTTGCCATCTATCCTACAGATAAGAATCATTCTAGTGACGAGACCAAAAAACTTGTGCAAAAAATTATCTCGCCGGAGGAACTGAAACTTCGGGTCCGTAGCCTAAGAAAAATTAGGAATGGAGGCGTTATTATTAGCACCGATAGCAAAAACGATATTGCTAAATTAAAAAGTTCGGAGAAACTGGTTTCGTCGGGCCTTAAAATCGAAGAACCGTCAAAACGCCGCCCCAGGATAGCAATAATTGGTGTCCCCGTAGCTCTTAGTGAGAAAGAGGTATTGGATTGCATTTTTGAGCAAAACCTATCTGAGAAATTGCCAAAAACTACTCGAGAGGCCTTTCTAGAAACAATAAAAATGAGCCACAAGTCCGGAAAGAAAGATCGTCCAACATGTAATTATATACTCGAAGTCCCTCCCAGCATCAGAAAAATACTGGTGAACCAAGGCCGTATTTTTATAAATTGGACAACATGCCCAGTTAGAGATTTTCTAGTAACCAGGTGCTTCAATTGCCAGCAGTTTGGTCACGCAGCCAAGTTTTGCCGTGAAACATCTCCAACATGTAACCTCTGTGGAGAGACGGGACACTCGTTCAAAGATTGCAGCAACAAAACTTCTCCTCCTCAGTGTGCAACGTGCAAACGTTTCAAGAGGAAATATGATCATCCAACTGGTGACGTGAATTGCCCAGCACGAAAATACGCTGAAGATAATTATATTAATTCAATAGACTATGAAGGCGCCTAAGAGCGCCATCGAATAATTTGTGAGTTCGCACATAAAAAGTAGATAAGTTAGTTTTTAGTAACATGACTGATCAGCTAATCAGTGATCTAGACAGTTTCTCAGTGTCCGAAGCAATAATTTGTAATCTTGAGGAGTACAAAAATCTTCACATCGGTAAGAAAAGGTTAACAGTGCTTACACAAAACATTCGTAGTATAAACCGAAACTTTAACGGCTTTGAAGTGCTATTACAGAATCTTGAAATAAGCTGTGACATTATTGTACTAACAGAATGTTGGCTCTCCGAACAAACAACGAATATACCATCATTAGACGGGTACAATTTACACAAAACCAATAGCCACATTAATCAAAATAGTGGATTAATTGTGTATATCAAAAATAATTTAGAAGCAGTGGTAGAAGAACCCTTATTTCAAGACTGTAATTGCTTGATAATTAAAATTTCCCCCGATACGGTATTTATGGCTATTTATAGACCTCCATCTCAAAATATTGACAGATTCCTGGACTCGCTTAACTTAAACCTAGAAAAAATATCATCTTTTAAAAATATTATACTTTTAGGTGACATTAACATTAACATTGCTTCCGGGAAAATCGATACTCATGCACATAACTATCTGAACATCTGCACATTTCATGGACTTCTACCGGCTCATTATTACCCAACGCACCAGAGCGGCTCATGCCTCGACCATATCATTATAAAGTCAAAAGCGCCGTCCATAACACTGGTTACTAATACGTCACTTACCGACCATCAAGCTGTTGTACTTACATTGCAAATACCTTCACCTAGAAAACCTTGCATGCGCAGCTATTCTAAACTCAACATGACTAATCTTGAAAATGACATACGAGCAATTAATTTCGACTCTGTTTATAATAATTCGAGTGACCCAAATATTTCGTTACAGTGTTTCATTGATTTGTTACAATATGCGATTAAGAAAAACACTTTAACAAAAGTAATACCTAGAAAGTATAATAACATTAAACCATGGATTACGCCCGGACTGGTTCGCTGTATCAGACATAGAGACAGACTACACCAAAAATGTAAACTCTCCCCTAACAATGAAATACTATCAGTCACATATAAGCGATATAGAAATTTCTGCAACAATCTGTTGAAAAAACTAAAAAAACAATATGACAAAGATCAACTACAGAAGGCAGGAAAAAACAATAAGCTTATCTGGAAATATATAAAAAATAACACATTTAGAACTAAAAACTCAGAACCTCCGCTTGAACTTTTAACAACCGAATTGAATCCATCCGCAGCGGCGAATAAAGCAAACAATTTCTTTATTAACATTGGGAAAAATCTGGCAGAAAAAAACTTATCCCACAGAATTTCTTCTATTCAAAGTCCATCTATGACTCATACTACACTGAACTCTTTTGTACTATTAGATACGGATGTGAGTGAAGTGTTAGGTATAATAGACGGATTAAAGGACGTATGCGCCGTCGGTTGGGATGACATTCCTAATGCTGTACTTAAAAGACTTAAATACCTAATTGCCCCTCCACTAACTCACATTTTTCAGTCATGTTTAACCCAAGGAATATTCCCAAAATTGCTTAAAAAAGCAGTAGTCACCCCTGTTTTCAAATCCGGAGACAAAACCTGTATTACTAACTATAGACCTATCTCAGTACTAACGGGACTCTCAAAGATTCTGGAAAAAATCATTAACAACAGACTAGTAAAATATCTTGAAAAAAACAAATTGCTTTCAGATCAACAATTTGGTTTTAGGCCTAAAAGATCAAACAACCAAGCAGTACACAAATTGACAAATTTTATAAGTACAAATCTCGATAGTGGCATGCATACCCTTGGGATCTTTTTAGACCTTGCCAAAGCCTTTGACGCTATTTCTTGTTCTCTTTTATTACTTAAACTGGAAAAAATTGGGATAAGAGGAACACAGTTAAAATTGTTAGCTGATTATCTTAGCGACCGTTACCAGTCTCTTAAAATCGGTCAGTACACGAGCTCTGAAATTAAAAATAGTAATTATGGAATCCCACAGGGCAGTATTTTGGGGCCCACATTATTTTTAATATATATAAATGACCTTTGCCGTTTACAACTTCAAAATGGTTTAATTATGTCATATGCGGATGACACTGCTCTACTGTTCTCAGGTAAATCAAGAGCTTGTGTCTATGAACTTGCTCAGAATGGCTTTGATATTGTGTGTAATTGGCTCCATAACAATCTATTAACGTTAAATTCAGATAAAACCAAGTTTATTCTATTTGCAATGAGAAATACTAACCCGATGCTTAATAACGAAAACATTCTCGCGCACAATTGTAATACAAACGCTGACACAGCATGCACTTGTCCCACTTTAACTAAAGCTGACTACATCAAATACCTAGGCGTCACGATTGACGCAAACCTAAACTTCCGTAAACACATCGTTTATTATGCACTAGAGTGCGTAAATTAATATATATTTTTAAGAATTTACGGGACATAGCCGACTTTAAACTAATTAAACAGGTTTACTTGGCTTTGTGTCAATCTATTCTTTCATACTGCATAACTTCTTGGGGTGGTGCCGCAAAATCAACTTTACTACTGCTAGAACGTGCTCAAAGAGCAATTCTAAAAGTCGCCACACGTCATCCTTTCAGATTTCCCACACACCAGCTTTATATGGCATGCAAGGTGCTAACAGTTCGACAACTTTTTGTTCTAAGTATAGTTTTACTGCAGCACACTGAACTAGATTTTAAACCTGTACCTTCAGACAAGAGAAGAAAGGATCTGGTTTGCACGAACGCTCAGACTAAACATGCTTTCTCAAAAAGATTCTATTTATTTCTAGGACCTTTCTTAAATAATAAATTTAACAAATTGCTTAAGCTATATAATGTAAGTTATAATAGGTGTAGTATAATGTTATTCGATTATTTAGCAAAACTAAATTACTCGGACACGGAAAAACTACTAGAGGTGCTGAACTAAACTAGCTGACTTAACTGTAATTAGTTTACCGAACCTAATATTATGTCATAATAATTTTAGTTATAGATTATATATAATTATACATCCCATAAACCTAGTTTATAATAAGGTTGCGCAAAATATTGTATCTGCTTAGATACTGGCAATATATGTTAACTTAATTCACTGTCTGTCGTATTTAACAAAATACTTTCGTAGGGAGATGGCCTGAAACACAGGTTTAAATAAACCTAGATCAGGCAACGCACTAGATTACCTTCAGAGTTTTATTTTTGACTGTAATCTCATATTTCTCATACCATAGTCTATCCAGATTTTTATAATCCTATTATAGGCCTAGATTAATATAATACTAATGAACCTTATGTACACTTTTTGTAAACTTATTATTTCAATAATTTTTTTTTTTTTTTTTTTAATAGTTTAATAATAGTTTGATTATTAATTGTACTTAGATTAAGTTAGTTTGCATGTTTAAATAAGTCCTCTTCCTAAAAATGTTTTGTTTTGCTGTGCCCGACAGGGTCCACGATTGTTACAACAAATGTTACCTACCACCTAAGCATATACATTGTGGAATGCAATAAATCATTGAGTATTGAAAAACTAGTTGCTTGTTTATAACGGGTAAAGACTTGCATTGAAAAACAAAATATGTTTTTTTTTGTATATTCAGAATAAAGAACAACAGAATCGTACTACATTGTGATAACGGGCTACTACGGAACCCTACACTGTGCGTGGCCCGACACGCACTTGGCCGGTTTGTTTTTTTAAAAAACGTTGCCTCACACTAGGAATTTCTCCTGTATTGTGGGTGCGTTTACAAACATTTAAAGTCACATACATAATTGTAAAATTGGAAATAAAGTTATTATTATTATTACCTCCTTTATTCAAATAAATTCTTATAAATTATATTTTTAAATATTAATATAAAGAAATATAAAAACATTTAAAAATATAAAAAATAGTAGCCCACCGGTATCGGGAACAGGGTCCAAGCTACCGGCGGTCAGGGCTCCAGAGAGAGGAACCTCCTAACTATTCGGGCCGTGTCCAGAAGTACTGCTTTCTGGATCAAGCCCTTGATCCAGCTGCCCAACGAGAGCCTCCTCAGGTGTTGGTCATTATTATTATTATTATTATTATAAACAGCCAGACCCGGAACAACTAGTTGTAGGCCATACAAATATTTGTTCCGTGCGGGAATCGAACCCGCGACACGTAGCGCAGCAGTCAATCGCTTAACCACTGCGCCAACCGTGCCGTCAAACTTCTGTTTATTTAGATAGGTAAAAATAACAAAATTAAATTCTAACTTAACTAAAACTATACAGAAACTAGAAAATAGCGTCGAAAAACTCATCCGCGTCGCTGTCGACTGGTAATGTACCCAAGAGACTGGTGGCATTACCACGTTGTATGGCGATGCTTAGCCTCTGGCCAAAGTAAAAGCCAGCCAACCAGCCGTTTCGAAATATCTTTAAAAAGACCATGAGCACTCGGACTCCACGGCCCGAGGGTTCAACCCCAAACGGCTCGAAAATATAATTTCCGATGAGGTTATTATATTTTCGCCGCTTGAGGTTTTCCGCAGCCGCAGCAGCAGCGCCAGCACAACTTGCCGAGCCAGGAAGATGGGACGGCGCAAGAGTATCGACACACGTAACGTCCCACACTAAAGGCCTACCCACCTTCCATGGAAATAAAGACATACCGTCCGGTCTCTTGCCATCGTCGCGTGCCAAACCATTGGGTTCTAATACAGCTGGAACGCCGACGGTGACAAGAGCTCGTCGGATGATGTCATTAATGTTCGCGTGCCGCGCTAAGCGACCCGCACTTCGGCTGCAAGACAGGCCGTGGTGTCCGAGGCTGTTGACATCTTCGCCACAGTGACAGCGATGGGGAGAACAGCAAGGAGTGCCTAGTCGTAGGGAAGCAGCGAGGCGAAAAGTAGTGTCGTCGAACAAAGTGCCTATGTTCAATGTAATTACATAGCTCTAAAAAAAACAAATAAAGCTTAACTGTTTCAACAATATATATCACGCAATTACCGACAACGACGAATGTTTTGAAATAATAAATCGAGAGGGTCGTCGTCCGCGGAAAATCTTAAACCGCGATTTTTTTTTTAAATACGTATTTGCACATCGCCATAAATTGGTAAATGGCTAAAACGTCTGCACAAAGCATAATTATAATTTATAGCCTATGGTATGGCACTCAGCAATAAGGTAGCTTGCTACCAGATAATTTTTTTAGAATGGGATCTTTAGCTCCGGCGAATACCATACATATAAATAAACAAACAAATTTCACCTCTTTATAATATTATTATGAGCTACGAAGATAAGTATAGATTGGCAATCTGTTTATTAACGATTTAAGAGTTATGAAGCTAAGTTCTGAAAGAAAAGCAGCCAAGTGCGTGTCAGACTAAGCACAATGAAGGGTTACAAAGTGGGATGAATTTATCCCAAAAACAAAGTTAATATTGTAGTTGAAAAATATATTTTCCCATACATTCCAACTGCAATTGTAAGTTTGTACGCTCAATATTGAATAGGTTTTCCTATAATCTGTAAGTAAAAAAACTAATCTCTATATTTTATTCAAAGTGGCCCCCTTTATTTCCGAAACTACTGAGCAATGGTCAAACATAATTATATTCTTAAATTAGGTACTTTAACAATTTATATTTTAAAAAATTATAAAAAAATTGAGGCCCCTCACAATAAGCCCTTTCATTTGATACGGCACACAGTACAGTTTGCAATACTTTTGTTTTTATTAATTTTCTACATATGAGATACAAAACCCTTAACAATACCTCATGAAACACTAGCCTCTACAGGCTTTTGTGAAAATATGAGAGCGGAGGTTACGCGTCCGCTGAACTTTGAAAATAAATCTAAGTGCTTACATAAAATGTGTTTCTGTAACTGTACGCACCTACAAGCGACCACTGCTGCAGTAAATATAAATAGGAAACTCTTACCCAACACCGTCAAATTGCCTCTGTCTACGTTAAATAACATCGCTACGAGCCAGCTACGCGCTTCCACGTGCTATGAGCGTGTTACGATGTGCTACGATGTGCTACGAGCGCGCTGCGAGCGCGCTACGAGCGTGCTACGAGCGCGCTACTCATCGCTGTCGGTCTTCGTGTGACGTAATTTATTCCATCGTTATGCAAATTCGATTCGAATTCAGTTTCGTTCGACTATTTTGTATTTCGACGTAATTCTCCTCCAATTATGTAAATTAATTACTTCTGATGATCATTCATTAAGATGAATTGGGGCGGCTTTCATTTTCTCGCCGGTAAATAAATATTTTGTTCGCGATCATCTAATATAATATTTGTGATATAAATAAGTCTTAATTAATTTTACTTAGGGTCAATTTATGTTGTACTTTCTGTTCTGAATGTTATACAATTTAGTAACTCACCCAAAATCTAAATAAAAAAAATCTGATTCATTTACATATTTGCGTAAATAAGGTACAGAAAGTTCTTAAAGATCTCACGTCATGTCACATCGAGACATCGATCTCATGTACCTATAAGCCATTAATTTCGGTGTGTATATTTTACATTTTTTTTAAGTTGCATACTCTGCTAGATATGTTATTGATGTAGTATAACAGTATTAGTAGTATTTACAGTTTAGTAGTATTTAGTTTTGTAGTAGTATTTCTATTCTATTCTATTATGTATAACATTGAATACTTAGGACATAGGCATAGACAGTGTAATTCAGTGCTTGTGCAGTGTCGCACAACGGAACCGGAAACAGGCTTGCGTCGTTGGAAGAGGTCGCGGGTGGGGGTTGGCTCATGTGCGGGGCGAGGCGAGAGGAGGTCCGAGGTGTAATTACAGCTGCAATCAGAATCGCAATCTGTTGGCGCAGCGACGACGACACATTGACAGTTGTCCGCGATGTTTTACAGCGTGACGTCAGAGCGCCACCGTGACGTCGGAGCTTCGGCAGCTACGTGGCGTGTACGCCACAGGACTGGACAGGCGAGCGTGCGCCATACATTACACGGGCAGGAGCATGTTGTCTCGTTGGCCTCAACTACAACGCTGACAGTTGAAAGCAGCCGCGTTATGAAACTCGTACATTTGTGCATTTAACGTCGGTACTTAGTGTCGGTATGCGTCGTCGGTATCAGTAACGCTTCGAATGTGAACACAGCACATAGATTTTGATTTGCACGAACAACACTAACACCCGGTTTCTGAGTTGAGTTTCCATACTAGAGTTCGATAAGTTCTCCAACATCAAATTCTCAATTCAGAACCCGAGTGCACTTGCACTCGGGTAAAAAAATGATAATGCGTCATGTTCGTGAACGGGCGCCGTAAGTTGGGGCTGGTCATCACTTAGCTGCCTCGGCTTATTTTTATTTTTGGATTGTGGTTTTCTTGCTATTTGCTGTACTCTGGACGCTTTTAACGTTAACGTCTTTTTTACATCGTTCTCACATATAATTTTATATTCAACATTAATGATGTAACTAATATTTTTGTAAAAATATAATTTAAAAGAGTGTCCATGGAGTTTCTTGCTCGTTTTTCTCCATAGGTACCTACGCTTTGGAATGGGCAACTAGCTTCATATTTTCTGACTGACCGACTTCTTGACAATTCAAAAGTGCCTGTAAATGGTTTAATTGAAATAAATGCTTTGAGTTTGAGTTGAGTTTGATAAATGATTTTATTTTTGTAAGTAGGTTTGTACAAACACTTACACGTCAATCATGTTTTTTTAAAACTAGATGAAGTCGGCGTTTCCTATCTGAATACTCTGAGAAGAAAGGCCGAAACAAACTCAGAGGTCACAGTCTCTTTTAAAGTCCAGACATAATCTTGGTCAGGTTTGACCATGACCATGTAGATTGATGTCTGAGATGGTCTTTTGAGGAAAGAACCACACAGATTGAGAGGACCTGTCCAGTCAGTGCACGCATTTGTAAGAAATCGTGCAGCTCAACTCAAGACTTAAGGAGCTCAACGATTCGACGAACAATACCAAAGACTATTTTGGGTAGGCCACATAAATTACCCAAACTGCCAGACCATGAAAAAAAAAAAGTAACAGAACAGAGAGAATAATGAAAAAAAATATATAAAATGAATAAAAATACCCACATCGTCTTCACATTCACAATGAAAAAATAATATAATACTTTACAAAGTAAGCAAATGTCATTGTTTTTAAAAAAAAAATCATCAATTTCAATGTGTATATAAAAAAAAAATATTCAAAATGCAGAAATTGGAAGCAGCTCAATCCCAAGCCTCTTTGTCCTCAATATTATCTTTAACAGTATAAAAGGCTTTCTGGCACAACTAACATTTAATGAAAGATTTGAATTTATTAAGGCTTAGATCTTGAACGTGGCTTGGTAGTTTATTATAAAAGCGTATACATTGGCATCTGAACGAGCCACCTACTTTCTTGAGCCTTGTGAGCCAAGCATTGTAGTTTTAATAACTAGCCGTGAATAAGACAGGTAGTATGCGATGTCATGTCTCAACTAAAGTCAGTACAGACGTTTGATGTCTGTAGTGAAGCGACGCGAGTACCTACTCCTGGGGAGGGCTGTTGGAGTGTCGGTACGTTGTTGATATTCGATAATCCGTAATTTTGCGCAACTTTCTCAATTTCCTGATACTTGCTTTTATTGTCAGCTTGCCGGTAGCTAGTAGTGTGCACTGGTCCCCTGGTCCACTGCGGGACGTTTACCTTATTGTCAGCTTGCTGGTAGCTAGTAGTGTGCACTGGTCCCCTGGTCCACTGCGGGACGTTTACCTTATTGTCAGCTTGCTGGTAGCTAGTAGTGTGCACTGGTCCCCTGGTCCACTGCGGGACGTTTACCTTATTGTCAGCTTGCTGGTAGGTAGCTAGTAGTGTGCACTGGTCCCCTGGTCCACTGCGGGACGTTTACCTTATTGTCAGCTTGCTGGTAGCTAGTAGTGTGCACTGGTCCCCTGGTCCACTGCGGGACGTTTACCTTATTGGAATGCAGCTATTAATACGAAAGCTGAAAAAGTAGATATCGATGTCTTATTAATATCTTTTTAGTTGGCCTTTTTGTCGTAGTTGGGTCTAAGTTTCCAACTTTATTTTTTATTTAATTGTATTTTGGGGTTTATGTATATGTATTATTATGTATATTAGAATTATAGGTGACCAATATATTTTTTAGAAAGTACTCCATAAGAACTCTCATTTGTTATCGCGACAGCAAAAAGAATACAAAGACCCCCACTTTTTTAGGTGGGACATCCGCCATTTTGATTTTGTTAGTATAAAATGTACCATAAGTGTCCAAGATTATAATACCAAATCGATTGATACCTCATTAATCAAAATCGGATGAGTATTTTAGACGTTAAAGTGAGCATACGTAAATACAATCATACATACATATATAGACTGCTAAACCATAACCCTTCCTATTGGTTTCGCCGCAGTCGGGTAAAAATATAATTATGATTGGGGTGTATTATAAAATATAAAAGTACCTACAGCCGACTCGGCTACTCTAGTACAGAGCTCGTGATAGTGATCGCTACTGTAGCGCTGAGTTCTGAGGCACGGCATGCGACGCGCGGCGCGCAACCGCTCAGCATTTGGGCGCACGCACAAGTGACCGCAGCAGCCGCACAGCTTGTATGACTAACATGCTCGTTACTTTTAAATTTAATACATTCTAATTGTTAAAGCATTGACCACTGCCGTGTAAGTAGACGGTATTCACCCATGCTGTGGAACTTCCTAAAGGTAGGATTAGAGAAATCGACTGCGACTCAAGACCGAGTCATACCCACTTTGTACCTACAAATGTATCGAACCCAGAGCGCGAGGACTGTTCGTCATTCTTTGTACCTACAAATGTATGGAGCCCAGAGCGCGAGGACTGTTCGTCATTCTTTGTACCTACAAATGTATGGAGCCCAGAGCGCGAGGACTGTTCGTCATTCTTTGTACCTACAAATGTATGGAGCCCAGAGCGCGAGGACTGTTCGTCATTCTTTGTACCTACAAATGTATGGAGCCCAGAGCGCGAGCGACTGTCCGTCATTCTTTGTACCTACAAATGTATGGAGCCCAGAGCGCGAGGACTGTTCGTCATTCTTTGTACCTACAAATGTATGGAGCCCAGAGCGCGAGGACTGTTCGTCATTCTTTGTACCTACAAATGTATGGAGCCCAGAGCGCGAGGACTGTTCGTCATTCTTTGTACCTACAAATGTATGGAGCCCAGAGCGCGAGGACTGTTCGTCATTCTTTGTACCTACAAATGTATGGAGCCCAGAGCGCGAGGACTGTTCGTCATTCTTTGTACCTACAAATGTATGGAGCCCAGAGCGCGAGCGACTGTTCGTCATTCTTTTGAATAGTCTCGGTATCTAGTCACGGTCGCTCTGTCGCAGTTGCCTGTCGCCTGTCGCAGTTGCCTGTCGCGGTCGCGATATTCAAATCCTACCTACCTTTATAACCAAAAAAACAAAATATAATAAGAAACAACAAAAAGTATCACTAAGTTCTTCTTTACGATTGCAAACCACGACGCTTTCGCCTTTCCAATACAAATATTACCGTATGATTTCCTTATCACGTTAATCAAGTGAAGCTTCTGCACCGTATTATTTGCGGGTGTGTGCGGGGCGTGCGGGGCGTGCGGGGCGTGCGGGGCGGGCGGGGGCGTGTTGGGTGCGGCACAAGATCGCGATGATGGCATGCCGCGGCCACATTCAGTCCGCCGGCTGCGCTGTACAGAATGTTCCCTTTAATTTGCAACATACAACACCGCACTAAATCACTCGCCGGCTCGAGAGCGATATTAAATTCATAGCGTGGCGCTCCTACATTATAACAAAACAAACATTCGCTCGTAATACTATTACAGCGTTTTACGTCATCGCCGCCTTCGAGCTGCGCCATCGCGAACTGCAAACACCGCCTACAATTATTATTTAGGAACGAAATTATAAAATTATGAAATGAATACCTGCCGTGTGGACTATAATTATCCCTATCTACTGGGATGAGAGACTGTGTTATTAATCCAGCAGCATTTTCTTTCATTGATCAGTTAGGAACAATGATAACAACTAAGAAGATGAATCAATTTGTCACTTCTCAAGCACGGCAGGCACGGCCGGGATGCACGGCAGGTTTCGTACATCCCGGCCATCTTTTGAATTCATTAGAGTAAGTTGTTTTTAGAACTAACTTTGACCATTATGACCTCACTGATTTCAAATTCTTTACAAGTAAGTACGCGCACGCAGTTTGAATATAAGGAAGCAGAAAAATGGAGCCACATAAAACGCTGAAACCACGCGAACGTATGCAATATGTATAAATAATTATGAGCGTCGATGAATAATGTAGGCATGCATTCAATATTCCATTGAGATTACACGTTACGCCGCATTAGTTGGCTCATTAGGCTTTTTGTAAGCGGACGACACGGCGCGGCATGGTGCGGTGCGGCCCGGTGCGGTGCGGCTCGGTGCGGTGGCGTGATGAATGCCTTAAGCCCACTCTCAGTTTTTGCTCGGCGCGGAGACGTTAAATATTTAATGGCTGGTTGAGAGGAGGCTCTCGCCGGAAATGAATCGCGTATTTTAATACGACGACTGCTATTTTAGCGTTGTAAGCTTGTGACGTCAGAATTAATGTAGAATAGTGTATGAAGGCTGGATATTGTGGCAATATTAATTTATTTTTATAAGAGAAACTTGCTGCTTATTTATGACATAGTATTCATCTTGTCGTTGAGTGCTGGGCGTTTGTTGTGTTGCTGATGTCGCGAGTGCACGGCGAGGTGTTGCGAGTGTCCGACGCAGCCCCAGGTCGAGCGCGACGCGCGGTCAGGCGTCGGGTGACACTTACTAACTAATATCTTGCATAATGTAGGTGCTTAGCTGACTTACTTTCAACAATATTATTACTGATGCCATAAAACTATGGTTACCTATGATATTGTGGGGTTCAGTATAATAGGTCGTACTTAAAACACGAAGAATGACAATAGGATCAGCACATAGTCGCTCACTAACTACAACTACTTTTGAACGCGTTGGGCAGTTAGATTAGCAATCACAATAATAGGTAGTTGTTTGTGAGCTTACGAGTACTGCATTAACCAAACACTTCATATAATATGCGTAGGTAAATATTGGGGCAGGAAGTGCGTCTAAATCCCAATTATAAGTAGAATCAGAATAAATTTCGTTTTCAGTTTTCGGCAATATTTAATCATGGCAACTTTTTTTGTCAATACTTATAAAAAAAATATTTGCAATCAAATCGAGCCGAAATTAGTATTCCTTTTCGGCCGAGAAATCCATTTTCAGTCCTCTCTCTTCTGACTTACGGAGTCGAAACGTGGATACTCACGGTACGGCTAGTACATAAATTCAAGTTCGCTCAGCGAGCTATGGAACGGGCTATGCTTGGAGTCTCTGAGGGTAAGAATCCGCAACGAGGTGATCCAACAGAGAATCAAAGTTGTCCACATAGCTCACAGATTAAGCAAGCAGAAGTGGCAATGGGCCAGCCATATTAGCCGTAGAACCGATGACCGTTGGGGCAGCCGTGTTCTTGAATGGTAGGACGCCCTCAGGCTAGGTGGCGATGATCTTCGCAGGATGGCTGGTAGCAGCTGGATGAGAGTTGCCGAAAATCGAGTTGGGTGACGTGCATTAGGAGAGGCCCATGTCCAGCAGTCGACTGCTGTAGGGTGATGATGATGATGAGTTATAGTTCTTACGTTTCATAAGTGCCCATGGTTTGGCCCAGGTTTATGTGAAATAAAATATTTTGATTTTGATTTTGAGTCGGACTCTACTAAATCTTAGTTGTTATGAGCAACATATTTGGCCACAAATGCGCGGACAGATTTACGCGCAGTTGCCGCGACGACACGCGACGTCATTGACAAGAGATCACTGCGGCTCCACACCTTCATGCATCATGAGATGCTTTACCGTTCATTAGATAGCATCACGCCTATACAGGCGTGTTGCACCGTTGGGGGATACCCCCCAACGGGGTAGGCAGAGTGCATCCATAATTAGTAAACATAACATAACATGTCTGTAGGCAAGTCTTGTTCCAATAACCATCATTCCATAAGCATCATCAGCTGGAACAATTGATTAGGTACGTGAGCATCAGCTTCTATTTTCAGGCGCACCATATAAACAGAGTGTTATTCCACAAACTCGATCATTCCATACATAATGAGACATCTCTTCAGGTGGAGCTGTAAGTACGCGAGCACACACAAACGTCTCGCTTGGCTGCAGCACTAACTTCACTGTGACATTCTGCGAACTCAGACAAGTCTCGCTAGACTGTCATACATGAATTAGGATACCTACATAGTACCATATCGGTGTGAAACTGCCAACAAACAGCTGCAGTGTTAATTTATTAACATTTTAATAGTATACCTTATTGTTATGTTTAAAGTTCGATATATTTGTTTCATATTAAAAAAACAATAATAAATCCGCGAAATGTGCCTGCGAAGTTAGAGACTCATCATTTAGTTCAATAATGGTGGTTTAACGAGCGATCCACACATAGATGTATATGTCGTGGCCAAATACAACCATTTATGGTCGAACACTTCATGAAATGATCAATTCTAAGATCTGGCCACGATATGTAAGTATTTCTATGGATCCACATGACATGAGTGTTGCCGCTTATTACATTAAATAATTTTATTCAAAGATACTGACCTCTGAACGTGTGGTTCAGCCGCACCGCAAGTCATCACACGATGTCAGGAAATGTGCGGGGCCGGTGCCGCACATGACGTGATGTGATGGCGGGCTGTCAGGCTTCACATATTTACCTAGGTACATACCTCGCCAAATGGTTGGTCGACCCTTCACGTGACCAGAGGGCTGGCGTATTTTTGGCCAAAGAGTCAGCATTGCCATACAACGTGGCAATGCTTTCTATTGACAGCGACGCGGACGAATTTTTTGATGCCCTTTAATTATTTCCCCTCCCTTTTTATATACTTACTTGGACATATTATTATTTTAAGACAGCTTTCTAAATTATGTAAATGAAGCTTCAATACTTTGAGATTTGAGTCGTGCGCATAATTTGGAGAAAGGTTCTCAATTTAAATTGTAATAGGTAATACGGGCTGGTTTCCACAACTCCACGACAATGCGCGTATTTTGCGTACGGGTGGGAAAATCGATTATTCGATCCACCCAATTTAAATTGTTCAGGTATATTAATTATAGGGCAATATCAAAATTTAAAAGACATTTTTCAGTATCTGTTACATTTAGAGAAGCGGGTATTTATAATATAGAATATTTAATTAGACGATAATTCGCCTTCAACAAAGTGTTAGTTATTCAGCAATGGTAAGTGTAAGTACTTTGGATGTCTCCGCGGCGAGCATTCATATGCGCGAAGTGACCGGCACTATACTCTTACAGTTCCTGCACCGCACACCGACCATGCAGCGCTGCAGCGCTTACTATTATTACTATACACCGCGTTACCTAGCCCCAACACTTCGCACGTCGCGGCTTCATTCTATTTCACTAACTTTACTAAACCTTTTAATACGCCTCGGTCGCTTTCAGCGCTAAATTAGAACCAACTCAACGATAAAGCGCTAAAATATCTACCGAGAGCTTTCTTTCAAGGTGAATTGTTTCATAATTATGTACAGTGAGCGAGTTGCAAATAATATAAATAGTTTACGAGCGCTTAAGTGACTGTTACGGCGTTAAGCGCTCGAGGGGGCAATAAAGGGAATTATTCATCGGTGAGCGGCGAGTAATTAAATAGAAATTAGGAGAGCAGCCGCCAGAGGAAGTGTACTTTATTTAAAGTTATAGCTGCTGCAGCAGATAGAAAATTATTTCCGTCATATTGTTGAAGTTTTACACAGCTCCAGTGTGCGGGTTACGTAACCCGCTCTCACCGCCGCCCAGCCCCCGCACCCTCCGCCCCTACCCTCACGCTGCACCGCTCTAAAACGGATTCCCTCTACAATATTTCTTTTCCAGTTCGAATGTGAATTTCCCGCGGCGATGCGAACTATTCATGCGCTAGAAGAGGGAAATTTATAGTGAGACATTTTTTTAACCTCCATTTGAATCGAAGTTTAAATATTAAAATGATATCGGCTGGCTCTGTGCCCGCGCGGCGCCCGCACCGTGCCGCCCCGCGCCGCGTCTCGTTTCAATAGCGCTGCGATTTGAGCCGCGCACCATTAAGCATATTATTCCCAAGTGTCGGCGCCAGGCCTGGCTGGCCTGGCCAGGCAGCTGCTGGCTAGCGCCACGTCGTGTTGAGTCTGATGTTCTCTTCGCAACGGTCCGCGTCCGGTCGCTGCATCCGATATGCCGCTAACACCTCGCACGGTCGCTGCATCCGATATGCCGCTAACACCTCGCACGGTCGCTGCATGCGATATGCCGCTAACACCTCGCACGGTCGCACCGACGCCATCTATCTCTATAACTCTTAGGATATATAGTTACCTATGTGTTTCTTACTTTTTTGGTTTATGTTTCGTATTAATTTCCGTCAGTAGTATGCCACAAAGTAATTGTTATATGCATTAGTCTTTATTCTCGTTTGCATGACGAGGGTAACGGAACAATACTGAAATAGTAAATAATGATCGAGGTCAGGAGCGGGCCCATTCGACAATAAAAAAAATAAAAAAAAGAAGTCGAGGTGTTGACGTCTTGAGCTTGCAAGACTTCAAGAATTATAAAAAATAATTAGATTCAATAATACCTGCGAATAAGTCATTTATACGTGCACCAACAGTGGCGAGCAAGTGAGTGGCGCTAGTTAATGCTACAACATTGGTCCCCGCCGAGGCACGCTCCGAGCTCATGACACACGCACCGCCTGCCCACTGTGACACTGCCACACAATTGACACAATTGATTTACAATGACTGTTACTATTGAGCTCCCTCTTGCCAGGCGGGGGGGGGCGAGGTGTGGTTGTGCCAGGTGGCAGTCGGCAATAATAGTGGATCAGCTGCGGTGTATTGTGACCATGTAGTTGTGTCGGGAATGCAAATTGCTTGCATTGGAAAGCTCTATAGTAAAATCAGCCGACTTAGACTTTAATAAAATGTATTGAGGTCATAACGTCACATTGTTATAACTGTTAACCGAGTGGACCCTCAAGCCACGACTATATTTCCAATTCCTTAGATCTCTTAATTAATTTTTTTCTTGGATCGCCAACAGAAGCTACACGTGCACGTTAACATAAACAGGGATGGGATGGGGTCATAGGGGATTTAGATCAGACAACCAACTCGATCGAAAGTACTTTAATCAGTGCTAATAAAGGAATAATATAATTATAATGCGCATTAAAGTAAAGTGCTTACTAAGCTTAAACCTATACCTATGTTCTAAAGGAGCGAACTTACTACGTTATGCACTGTTAGGGAGCATACATACACTTCAACAAGTATGCGCGTCCAATTATAGGAGACCATTAACATTGACTTACTAAGTAGGTTCAAGTTACAACATGAACGAAAATATTAAAATAAATCAAAATAAAAAAAGAGGTACACAAATAAATAGTAAAAAAAGGCTCAGCTTGTTCTATTCGCCGACGACACTGCCATTTACTATACGGGTCGCTGTCAGGACTCTATCGCCCGCATTCTCCAGACCTCCGCCAGCGCCTTAGGCGCTTGGTTCCGGAAATGGAGAACCGAGGTCAACCCCGATAAGAGTCAGGTCTCTTCTCGAAACCGCGTCGACTCGACCCCCCTCCCTCCTCAGTCCGATCACTATGTATGGCAAGCCGATCCCTTGGGGGAAGCAAGCTAAATACTTAGGTGTTATCCTCGACCACCATCTTACATTCAGCGAGCACATAAAGACGGTTAGTTCGCGCGCTTCTTTCTCCTCTCAGTAGGCTCCACTTCATCCTGACCGCCCGCAGCAAATTGTCACTCAAGTGGAAATTGCACCTCTACACCGCGGTCATCCGTCCCATCACGACCTATGCTTTCGTCGTATTCGCACACACTAAGCCTCACTATCTGCATTGAATGCAGACCCTCTAGAACCGTTTCCTCAGAAAGGTCACGGGAGCCCCCTTCTACGTCTGCAATGAAAGTCTACACTTAGATCTCAGAATGCCCACCGTTCAGCAGTTCATGAAACGCCTTTCCAAGCGTTTCTTTGATACTGCTTTAAAGCACCAATCCCCTGATTTCTGCGGCCGCCCGATACACTCCCTCCCATATTCGACGAACGTGGCATACCCTTGCCATCCCCAACGACGCCACGACCCTCCTCCGGGAGAGTAGTAAGGCCACCAGTACTCTCAGAAAGGACAAGCCCCGATAGCCGTTCTTCCGTCCTCGCCGCCGAGGCCCGTAGCGACGCTCCGTACCATGTCTGACCCGATCCTTGCTCGAGCCAGCCCGCGCCGCTGAGCCTGTAGTTTTAAATTCGTCCCAAAATAATTCCGATCCAGCCTGCCCCTTACTGCCCTCTCCCAGCGACGCCCTAAGCCGAGGTCTGTACCCCACAGGGGCCCTTAGCAGGTAGTCGCTTAGTTTTAAAGTTTTTTAAGCCCTGGTTGAAAGCCTTAATTTATTGAGGCATCCACTTATAAGCCCGGTTAAGCAGACGACCATCTCTACTTAATATAGAATAGATTGAATTGCGAGATGCCATTTCCAAAAGAAACACAAATATTTCAATAATCATGTGAATTTTAAAATTGTTCCCTATTTTACCCCCTTGGGGGATGACTTTACAAAATCGCTAAAACATTATTTTTTTATTTCTTACCGAAAGCATAATTTTTTATATCCCTTACTTAAGAAATGCTAAGTCTCGGGAATACAAAATTTCATCCCCAGTTTCACCCTTCTTTTTTTAGACAAAAAGTAGCCAGTTTCCCAGGATGCCAATTATCTTCTTGCCAAATTTTATCGAAATCCGTTCAGTGGTTTAGGCGTGAAAAGGAAACAAACAGACTGGCAGACAGGACAAACAGACAGAGTTACTTTCGAATTTATAGAATCTTTGTTTATGTCGATCAGTACGAGCCAGCAAGCGTAGGCCGTAAACCGTATCAGCGTAGTTTAATGTAGACAGAACAAGGACTTGGACTTGCTGTTCGCGAAGCTTTTCAGATCAGAACGGCCTTATTTTGTAAAGCAGTTTCTTACGGAGTCAGCAACGTGGTTCATACATAACCCACGGTTCCGCGCCTCGTTCACACGGCCAACAGGCTTCCTCTTTCTAAAACTGTTCTTTTTTAGGCCCCATAGTTTTCGCACAAAAAAAACCAATACTATAATATATATATATATATTATAATAACTATATTATAATAATAATATTATAAAGATGTAAAGTTTTATAATCACACTAATATAATAAAAGCGAAAGTTTGTGAGTATGTGTTTGTTACTTCTTCACAAATTAGCTAGATCAATTTTGATAAAATTTTGTATGGAGATAGCTGACACCTTGGATTAACATATAGGCTACTTTTCCCCCGATATTCCCACGGGATCGACACTTAGGCGGGTGAAGCTGCGGGGCGCAGCTAGTACTATTATAAAGAGGTAAAGTCTGTGAGGTTGTAGGGGGTAATCTCTGGATCTACTGAACCGATTTTGAAAATTCTTTCTCCTTTCTTGGCTTTCTACCAATAGAAAGCCACATTATTTGTGAGTGTCATATGCTATAATTATAACAACCCGAAAAATTAAAAAACTTTTTCGTGGTAGTCGGATTTGCAAAGTTAGTCGGAGGAAAAACAGTCGAACGAAAAAGTTTCTTACAAACGCCATTGAGTTCTAGAAAAAAATTGTAGAGCTTGATAATTTCTTCAAAAAAATCAGCGACAGCATAATGTCTAACTTTTCTATTTGTCACAAAAAGTAGTTCTTTATATTAAAAAAAATATATATAACCTTAGGTCATGTTTATTGGTCATATTATCAACAATTATGAATTATTATCAAAATACTCTGCTTTTGACAGTCAGGAAATAAATCAAAGCACTCAGTACTAACCGAACCACACTCATAATTTCATCACAAGTAAAAATGTTTAGCGCCCAACGAAGTGTGCAGGGGTCAGCTAGTAACTAATAAATAATATGAGAATGTCGCGCTAGCAGACCGGGCATTGAGGTCAGCAGAATTCATGCCACGTCATACTCGTGCGGCCTCCAGCATCTCGTCGCGCAGATCGCGGCGAGTGTATATATTTATACTGATACTGTATCGGCTGTAACTCAAAAACGACTTCACGTCAAAAACAAAAACCTAGTTATCTTCGACTTTTCACCTTCGTACCTATATCAAGAGCACGATTCGTGAAACAAATTAACGTACTGTTCGCGACGACGCGTCACCAAAAGTTTCCAATATATAGTATTTTTATATTACCTTGGAGTTATATATATAGGACTAGCTTCTTCCCGCGACTTCGTCTTCATGAAATTTCACCGTCCCCCCATTCACCCTCTTAGGGGTGGAATTTCGAAAAACTCTTTCTAAGTGGATACCTACTCTTCACAAAGAACGCACCCTCCAAATTTCATGTCTCTAGGACTAGTGGTTTAGGCTGTGCGTTGATATATCAGTCAGCCAGGACTTTGAATTTTATTTCTAAAGATAGTTATTAATAATACTAGTTAGCATCAAAATTGTGCTCAAATTGTGAGTTTAGAAAGAAACCGTCAGAACAACCTTTATAATCTTTTAAATCAATTAAGTGGGCTATGTACTTATGTAGCCGTAACTTATAGTTTTTTTAGTGCATCCAGGTATTCCAGGTACATTTTTAGTGTCATCACATTCTTAGTTAACTAATACAGTTTTGCCAACTAGCATTCAAAGGCACGTTAAGTGTTGAAAAATAGTTGTATCATTGTAAATACTAGATTCCCCCCCCCCCCCCCCCCCCCTACGAAATGCAACGCATCACGCAAATCCCCTTGAGCTCATAATTATAGCAACGCAACGAAACTAAGACGTCGGAATTAATTTAAACTCGCAAGAAAAATGATTGTGCGCGAACGCGATCATTAACCTTAATTACTGTAATTATTCATAGTTACGTTGTGACCTGCGAAGGAAACTCGATGGCAAACAGAGATTGATCAAAACTGAACCTCCAGCAGTCTTGGGGCCCGCAGGACTTGGGCCCCGGGCCCCAGTGCGGTGCGGATGCGAGCCGGATTTAATGAATATAAAAAGTCCGCCATAATACCTCACGTTGTTCGCAACAAGGATAACTGTTGTTGGTTCATGGGCTGTAAAAATACCTAGAGTGTAAATTGGACGGCGGGAACGAGCCCCCCTCGGCCTTTGTGCCATGTTTATGTACAGAGCGTGAGCCTCGGGCCGCAGACAGTCGATTGATTTTATACCTTATGTTTATACACAGATACTCTACACAAAGGAAGATTAATAATTAATTAATTATTATAATTTCATAATTACAGTAAATCTGTATATATGTGTAACAAAGAATCGTTTGTAGAAGCTTCCCTTGAGGAGTGAAGTATACAAGTAATGAAGGCAGATCCAAATATCATTCAAACAAGTTTCAGTTCAGAGTTAAACTAGCGGCTGTCGACGGATTTAGGCGCGCGCGCCTCAATACCGGCCAGTACCGCTCCTGTACCGCGTTTGTATTGCAGCAAAATATCCTAAAAGCTAAACATAAACTAAATCTGAATATTACTTAGCTACATTACATGAGTAATGTACATACACACCCAAATTCAATTTCATTTATTTGTCCGAACATGGTACATTACATGGTCTTAAATTAATAAATGGTCTCATCACAAACTGACACAAACACTGCACTAGTAATTACTAGCTCCGCTGCTACGGTGCTACGCTGCTACGGTGCTACGGCGCTACGCTGCTACGAATTGGAGGCGTAGCTCATTAGCTTAGGCCCGTATTAATAAACGTTCCTCAAAGACGTACTCAAGTGTCATTTGATACGCCATTATTACGATATCAGCATCTCAAGATCATTGCTAATTAATAAACACATGAAAACAGTATCTCAGTTATCAAGCTCAGCTCCTCAAGACGCTGTACTTGAGGGCTTGATCTGGTGAACGTTTACGTCACATTGACCGAAGTTTAGAATATCATTCATCACATTTCGTTCTTGCTATGTCGTAAGATGATTTATTGAAATACATTTATTTTGTAAAATGTTTAATGAATAGCGCTGTATCACGGGAGTGCATTTACGTATACTCCTATGATTGACTACGCCACATATTCCGCCATCGGAGGTATGGTTCAAAATTTTACTTTTTGTGAAGCTGTTAAATGGCAAAAAGAAACAAACGGTATGTGTTGCTCAGGTGGGAAAGTACATATTAAAATATTACAAAATCCTCCAGAAATATTAAGATCACTGCTAATCGGTGACCATCCACAGTCAAAACATTTCTTGGATAACATACGTTCGTACAATAATGCCTTTCAAATGACATCTTTTGGTGCAGAACAGATTTCAGAAGGCCCATTTATGCCAACATTCAAAGTGCAAGGCCAAGTTTACCACCTTATTGGTTCATTATTGCCTGAAAATGACGTCTCGAATCGTCTCGCGCATCCCGTTGTTTTTCAGTCCCTGGGCTCTTAGAATTCGACATCAGACGTTTCAGATCTCCGATTTTGACGACCCCGTTGTCGCTGGCATAAGCAACAGGATCCGCGTACGAAGTCGCGGGCAGAAGCTAGTAGTAAATAAGCAATGAGGACGAGATTACGGAGCATAATTATACAGATCGGACTAACTTACCTAGTGACGTCCGATCCTCAATTATGTGAAGTAATCTCGTCCTCATTGTATCCCAACCCTTCCCAGATAATCATCCTACTTTTATGTGTATTGGATTCACCCCTTCTAAAAGTTGTGTTGTGCTATATGCACTATGCCGGGACTATAATTATGATGCCCATATAGATCATCATGAAGTCCCGTTTTTATGCTTTGAAAGAATGATTGACAGATGTCAGGAGAGCGCGCCAACCACTGAACCACAGATACCTAACATTTGTTTTTTCTTGATGAAGGCTTTCATCTTTAAATAATGTGATTGGCGAGTCCGCAAGAGTGCAAACTACATAGTAAATAAACAATGAGGACGAGATTACTTCACATAATTGAGGATCGGACATCACTAGGTAAGTTAGTCCGATCTGTATAACTATGTTGTGCTGTATATGTGTAGCTACCGGATGAACACAGGTCACAATGTTAGTGAGGCCGCCCGTGCGGGCTCTGATACAGCGTCGTACTTCAACGCGTTATGGCGCTACCCTTGCTATAAAGGCTAGAGGCGGTTCGTTCGACACCCACATAAAACTAAATGGGAGACTGAAGGCTAAAATTCGAGGTTATGAAATTCCCAGAAGTAGTTTAATATAAGCCGCACAGACAGTTTGTATTGTGAGCCATACAATAAAATTGAACTCGTCGATATAAATCAATTGAAGTGTGGCATTTTGAGATTGAGAAATGTTATTGACAGAACCTTAAAGTAACTTTTGCTGAAAGAATACGAAAATATTCAAGGAAAGTACCAAAAATACAAATCAAGAAAGTGCTTTTCCTTCGTCAATGTGGCAACTATCAATTGTAAATAATAGTACTCAAGTATATACTGACGCTGAGAAGCAGATCATCAATAAAGGGGATGTGTGATTGCGTTGGTCGCAAGCCGTCGTAGCGATCACGCGGTACGGCTAATGACGCGCGCGGGCGATCACGCGGTACGGCTAATAACCCGCGCGGGCGATCACGCGGTACGGCTAATTTATTTATTTTAGTTCAGATACAGTGATCCAGTTTTATGTTAGTATACTTAAAAATTAAAATCAAGAATTTCATTAAAATCATAAAAATAAAACAAAAAATATAAATAGAATTGAAATACAAAATTGATTATCCTATCCTCAGTAGGAAGGACAAGATCTGTTACTCTGCACATGCAACTGCACACAATGCCACAATATTGGACAGTCGATTTTGCCAGCCACAACGCTAAGAATGCTGTTGCCACTGCCGCGAGCACGACTGAGCAATGACGCCGCTCTTTTTCTGAGGATGGCATGAAATCCATCAAACAAATGGTAAACACTCGGAGCTGGTCGGTGATGGATAGCAAATGGTGACCAATCGGAGCCGGTCGGTGATGGATAGCAAATGGTGACCAATCGGAGCCGGTCGGTGATGGATAGCAAATGGTGACCAATCGGAGCCGGTCGGTGATGGATAGCAAATGGTGACCAATCGGAGCCGGTCGGTGATGGATAGCAAATGGTGACCAATCGGAGCCGGTCGGTGATGGATAGCAAATGGTGACCAATCGGAGCCGGTCGGTGATGGATAGCAAATGGTGACCAATCGGAGCCGGTCGGTGATGGATAGCAAATGGTAAACAATCGGAGCCGGTCGGTGATGGATAGCAAATGGTGACCAATCGGAGCCGGTCGGTGATGGATAGCAAATGGTGACCAATCGAAGCCGGTCGGTGATGGATAGCAAATGGTGACCAATCGGAGCCGGTCGGTGATGGATAGCAAATGGTGACCAATCGGAGCCGGTCGGTGATGGATAGCAAATGGTAAACAATCGGAGCCGGTCGGTGATGGATAGCAAATGGTGACCAATCGGAGCCGGTCGGTGATGGATAGCAAATGGTAAACAATCGGAGCCGGTCGGTGATGGATAGCAAATGGTAAACAATCGGAGCCGGTCGGTGATGGATAGCAAATGGTAAACAATCGGAGCCGGTCGGTGATGGATAGCAAATGGTGACCAATCGGAGCCGGTCGGTGATGGATAGCAAATGGTAAACAATCGGAGCCGGTCGGTGATGGATAGCAAATGGTGACCAATCGGAGCCGGTCGGTGATGGATAGCAAATGGTAAACAATCGGAGCCGGTCGGTGATGAATAGCAAATGGTAAACAATCGGAGCCGGTCGGTGATGGATAGCAAATGGTAAACAATCGGAGCCGGTCGGTGATGGATAGCAAATGGTAAACAATCGGAGCCGGTCGGTGATGGATAGCAAATGGTGACCAATCGGAGCCGGTCGGTGATGGATAGCAAATGGTAAACAATCGGAGCCGGTCGGTGATGGATAGCAAATGGTAAACAATCGGAGCCGGTCGGTGATGGATAGCAAATGGTGAGCAATCGGAGCCGGTCGGTGATGGATAGCAAATGGTGACCAATCGGAGCCGGTCGGTGATGGATAGCAAATGGTAAACAATCGGAGCCGGTCGGTGATGGATAGCAAATGGTAAACAATCGGAGCCGGTCGGTGATGGATAGCAAATGGTGACCAATCGGAGCCGGTCGGTGATGGATAGCAAATGGTAAACAATCGGAGCCGGTCGGTGATGGATAGCAAATGGTAAACAATCGGAGCCGGTCGGTGATGGATAGCAAATGGTAAACAATCGGAGCCGGTCGGTGATGGATAGCAAATGGTGACCAATCGGAGCCGGTCGGTGATGGATAGCAAATGGTAAACAATCGGAGCCGGTCGGTGATGGATAGCAAATGGTGACCAATCGGAGCCGGTCGGTGATGGATAGCAAATGGTAAACAATCGGAGCCGGTCGGTGATGGATAACAAATGGTGACCAATCGGAGCCGGTCGGTGATGGATAGCAAATGGTGACCAATCGGAGGCGGTCGGTGATGGATAGCAAATGGTAAATTGGTGATGGATAGCAAATGGTTAACAATCGGAGCCGGTCGGTGATGGATAGCAAATGGTAAATCGGTGATGGATAACAAATGGTTTACAATCGGAGCCGGTCGGTGATGGATAGCAAACGCTTTCACCACACAATGACTATTATCAGGCATAGCCTACGCATAATCAACCTATAATAATCCCACTGCTGGGACACAGGTCTGTTCTCTTGGAGAGGGAGTGGGTTGCAATGTAACACACGGGCCAAGCTCAAGTTGGGAAGCTCCACGGAATTGCGATCTGGTGTGAACTTTAAATAATCTCAAGCGGTTGGGAAGCGCCGCGTGATTGCGATCTGGTGTGAACTTTAAATAATCTCAAGCGGTTGGGAAGCGCCGCGTGATGGCGATCTGGTGTGAACTTTAAATAATCTCAAGCGGTTGGGAAGCGCCGCGTGATGGCGATCTGGTGTGAACTTTAAATAATCTCAAGCGGTTGGGAAGCGCCGCGTGATTGCGATCTGGTGTGAACTTTCTTCAGATATTATTGTTTTGTTGGAGAAAATATTGCAACACTTTGATTTCTTTTATAAAAATAAACACTACTTGTTAATTTTGCTTATAATTTGAAAACATTGAAATCTTATTTCTTAGTACTTTGTGCAAATAAATAAAACGTGAATAGATCGGCTTGTGTACATTGTTCCTCAAAGGATACCGCTCGCCGGCGGAGGCGCGGCGGCGTAAACCTGACAATCCGGTGCAATTCTCGGCAACAATCGGATCGCACGCAGCTGTCCCGTGTGACACGACGCCGCGCCGCCGCGCGCCCTGGCCCCGGACAGCTGTGTCACTATGCGACAGCGTGCAGAAGAACCACTGCAAGCAAGTACCAAGACACTACAATGTCTATGTAAATGAAACAAGCTCGTTCATACATCGTCGTAGTCTCGTATCCCATCTTGCACGCCGCTCTTTCTTACAATAAGAGCCGTCGCATAAGTTAGTAAATAAGAAGAGTTTTTTTGGATTCCCGCTTGCGATAAGTTATTGAATGTGTTCGTTGTATAACAATTTAGTTTTTGAGTAAGTGCTAGTAGGATTTTGTAGAAAAGTTTGACGGAATTACTTCTAGCTTAAAATCATGTTTTGTCGTTACACTAAAAGGTTATACGAGTATTAAAAGCCTGTAAGAGTAAGATGATTGATTAAATCCTTCTATATTATTGTATGGCTGAAAGTCAAACCTCCTCAAAGAAATGCTCACAGGGGATTACTATGCAAGTGCTGCATCGCGTTGTGAACTGAGTCGTCAGCAGTGCAGCGGCTGAGGCGTCACGTCATGATGTTTCTTAGGCGCGGGCAACACAAAAGGAGTGCGAGACGAGGACGGGACGCAGATTCACGTATGTTCATATTCGCCATACAAAATGTACTAACGCGATCTGGCACAAAACATACAGAAACGACAAGACACAGGCGCCCCGTCCGCGTCTCAGGTCCCGTCTGCGTGGGCCGCGCCTAGCAGCAGCAGACGTGGTGACGACAGTCTCATTTTCCGACCATTTGTTGGTATCCGATTGAGCTGAAATTTTGCATAAACCTTTAGTTCTGCTAACAATACAATGTGCAATACTTAATATTGTAATAATTTCAATATGGCCGCCGCTCCAAGATGGCGGATTACATATTTTTACTTAACCACCTTTTTTTTTTTTTTTTGGATAGGAAATCATCAAATGACCCCTCCCGCTCTGGGAGCGGAAGGGAGTGTCAGACTCTTACTGACTAAAACCCATCCGTGTTCCTTCCTTAGCCCTTTATGTTCCGGGCCAGCGGTAACCCTTACAGACAATCCCGCTGACCCGGCAGGCTTCGGCCCTATGGGGCCCCTCCTCAATGCTGACATCTCTTTGAGGCGTGCGTGGAACACGTACGCGCCGTCCGGCACGGGCCTGGTCCTGATCGGACGGTGAGCTACCCATTACCCTCCGCCCGCAGGCCCGCGCCTACGGTGGCCGGGAGTCGTCACGCGGCTCCCGACGCCCGGAGCGTCTCCCGCGGCGGCTTTCTGAACCACCTTAATATGGGTATCAAATGAAAGGGCTTGAAGAGTAGAAAACGATAAAGTTAATAACATCACACTAAATTCAATATAGCCGCCGCTCTAAGATGGCGGTTTACATTTTTTTCAATCCCCTTAATATGGGTAATGAAAGGGCTTGAAGAAAACGATAAAGTTAGTGAAATTACACTAAATTCTATATGGCCGCCGCTCCAAAATGGCGGATTACATTCAAACTCAAACTCAAACTCAAATCATTTATTTCAATTAAACCTTTTACAGGCACTTTTGAATTGTCAAAATTAAATAGTCTGTCAGTTAGTCAGAAAGTTGAAGCTAGTTGCCCATTCCAAAGCGTAGATCTCTATGGAGAAGAACGGGCAAGAAACTACATGGACACTCTTTTAAATCAAGATATTACAAAATCCTGGGTACATTATTCTTGTTGCTTCTATATGTGAGAACAATGTAAAAAAGACAGAAATGAAGAAACAATTCAAGACATAAGATTAAAAATAAGCCTTGGCAGTTAAGAGATGACCAGTCTCAACCGACGGCGCCCGTTCACGAACATGACGCGTTTTTTTCATAATTTTTTTTCAATACCCTTAATCTATATATATAAAATGGTAAACTGACTGACTGATTGTTGATATATCAACGCACAGTCTAAACCGCTGCTCCTAGAGACATGAAATTTGGAGGGTGTGTTCTTTGTGAAGAGTAGGTATCCACTAAGAAAGGGTTTTTCGAAATTCCACCCCTAAGAGGGTGAAATTTCACGCGGACGAAGTCGCGGGCAGAAGCTAGTATGGGTATAAAATGAAAGGGCTTGAAGAGTAGAAAACGACAAATTTTGTAACATCACACTAAATTCAATATAACTGCCGCTCCAAGATGATGGAGTGTAAATGTGGTACTTTTCCACAAACGATGGGACACTTAATATCATTTCCTGCGTGTCCTGTCAGCTGCACGAACTGGTGGACGCTGGTGATGGCGCCAAACAAGTAGCCGAATTCTGGGCCGAGTCTTTTTAGATTGCCATTGACACGCTAAGAAGATCATTTCAGCGGAAAGACGTCCACAGGCCTCGGAACAAGCGACGCCACTTCGACCAGTTCTGTGCTTCTCGCATCCAGCGGATTTCTGAGCCCTTCAGAAGGTTAAGTATACTTAAATGAGCTGAAACCTCATGTACTTACTAAATATCAGACGTCACTAAAACTTGTGTGACAGATGACGTCACCTGTGAGTGTGACGGATGACGTCATGGCGTCTCGGCTGGAGCCTGCTCTAATTACGACGCTAACAATACGCCGCGTTCACTCGGTCATCACACTCACCCGCTGCGAGTGACGTCATCATGTCCCAGGCCAGTTATTGCTAATAGCGGGAACATTGCCTGATTGACACTTTATTGATTCAAAACTGGCTTCCGCGTTAGTGTTGTCTGCTGCTGAAACTGTTTGAAATGGTCCTTAGAGACTGACACTAAAGTAAACTTTATCCTATGAGAGGACTGGAAAATGTGAAGCATTGCAAATATGGATCACTTTTAAATGCTAGATATCCGTGATGAGATAGAATATAAGAACTATTCAAAAAATATAAATGTTGTCTATAATTACCGACTTAAAAAAAAAGGAGGTTATCAATTCGACACGTATGTATTGGAACTGCACGATATTCACATAAATCTATTAGGGCTTCTAAACAAATATACAAAATTTTATAGATGTATATATATATGTATGCATCTGGTATTCAGCTGCATCCGGTTAGACTGGAAGCCGACCCCAACATAGTTGGGAAAAGGCTAGACAGATGATGATTATGATTTACTTCAACTTAGGGAGCAGTGCAAATTTCATCAAAATCGATTCAGTAATTTTCAAGATATGGACTAATACGTGTAAGTTTGACGGCCTGGCTTCGATACGAGCTACGGGTATAGTGTCAAAGGGAAAACATTTCAAAACCTTGGTCAAATTCTAGTGCAATATTTACAACAAAACTATTACCAACTTAATACTTGAAATAAATATTCCAGTTTTAACTTAAAACTAAAAATTACGAAATAAAAAAGAAATAAAAAAAAGAGTAAACCGACTTCAAAAAGAAATTAACTCAAAATTATGAAATAGGTAACTTTAATTTCGGAAGTCGGTGGCAAAAAACTAAAACTAAAATACAGATCCCAAGACACCGACTTCCGAAATTAAAGTTATTTCATAATTTTGAGTTAATTTCTTTTTGAAGTCGGTTTAATTTTTTTAAATTACTTTTTTTATATTTAGCTAGTCACGGAGCCATAAAACATACTCTAGGCACACAACAATATTGACTCAAACCGGTACTTTCGTATTTTCACAGTTATTTTAACAAATTACAGTTTAGCACCTCCGGCGTTCGTGCGGCAAATGATGGTGATTGGCCGCGACACTAGCGCCGCCCCACGGACGTACGGACGTAACTTCCGCCTGAGTCCGCCTGTGAGCAAAGGTCGGCTAATCGACGGCAAACAAGGCCCCACTGTTGTTAACGTTACACGTCTCAATCTAAACTGGAGTACTGCGCTGCATGAGCACCGCGCTCACTTTGTTGGCACAACTACAATACGGTGCAGCACGCGCTGCAATTTATTTTATTTTCTCTCAAGTTTTCACTTACAGCAGTCACAACTGCGTTCTTTCCCGCTGAAGGCACACGCTGCAGACGAAGGCGCGGCGTCTATTTATTCACATAATTTTCAAATTGAGGCTAATGAGGGCAATGTCTTCGGAGTGTTGACTGTAAGTACATCGTTAATAGCTACAGAACGGATGAGCCCAAGTTTTTACGAGTCCTTTCAAACATATTGTAGTAGAAATAACGATTATAGCGTGTCATTAGCCGAGGTTTTGTGTGACTATAACTGCTGGAACACAAACTGCGACCGCGCCACGTTATGTGCTGTACATAATGACAGTTCGTTGAGAATTTAACGCCTAATATTAGAGTTCTCTAATAATCATTAGAATTTAGTATAGGGCTCAAAGAAAAGTATTACCGTGATGTTTGTAGGTAATAATGGAGGTGTCATAGGGTAGTTCTTCGAGGTCCCTCAAAACGCGGTCACACGGTCTTAATTCGTAACCTATTAAACATTCAGTCTTAGGACCAAATACAGATTAATCTTTATTTATATGTGTACATAATTTAAACATTAAACATCTAAAATTATTTAAAATGTTTATAAAAAAAAATATCTAATGTCGAAAACGGGAGCAAAATCGGTGTTCTTCACGCGTCACACTCTGTTCGCGCTCACGGTAAACTTTGATAACTTTAGTATTCAATTCATAAGCATATAATGTAAACATCAAATTAATTGTATTTAACTATGCATTATAATTATCAAAGAACATTAATTTTATCTCTTAAGTTACAATAGTTAATAGGCATTATGTCGCTGTCACACGATTTTGTTAGTTTCGAGAACGCGCAACAAAACTGCACCTATCTTCCAAGAGCGCCAATTTGTCGCTACACGTTTTAGCTGCGCGGACGCTCAATAGTATCCCGGCTGCAGTGAGAGAGACACCTACGTTCATCGCTTCTAAACAAAAAAAATACGAGGTGGGTTATTCTTTGAATATTTTCAAGTAGCCTTGGTCTAGAAACCTTCATGCGCATATTTTGAAGGATAATGCTTATAATTTTCCAACTCATTTTGTATTAAGGAATAAGATAGATCTTCGAGATTATTCCCAAGTACTTTGTTTGTTTATTTACCTATAAGTTTAATCGTTATTCTCAAAAATGTGAATTTTTCGTAACTTTCGTGGCACAGCTTTCGTGGTTATTTGTCCACGAAAGTTAGCTATCGCACCAGGAAAGTTACATATCTCCATTGAATGATAACTTTAGATTACTTGTAACGCTGCAGATGCATTTACTCGATTATCGCGTAGCTCAAAAAAGCTGTCATGTATTTGTATAAGTGTTTATGCATGTATGTGTTTAAATTTTTTTCTTTTAACGACTCGTAGTAGGTATGTGTTTCTGTTTGTAGGTTTTCTCGTAGCCAATTTAACAATTTTTCCCACTCCAAAACTGGGCTGTTTTTGCAATTGTATACCTCTTGCTTAAAATTGTATACCTCTTGCTTAAAAAGTCCCAACGTCAGCGTCATGATTGTCTTGTAAATAATTTTAACCCGAAAAAATTAACAAGACTGCTGTGAGTAATTAATGTCAGTAAAGTACAAGACAATCATGACGCTGACGTTATTTTCAGATTACGTTCAAACTGAAACTATGGCACTGCAAAGTGCAAAGGAGCGACGGGAGAAAAAGCGTCTAGTAGATATAAGAAGAGGAAGAATAAAAAATAATACAGAGTTACACAATGCAGTAAAAATGAAGGCAAGTGAAAGGTACTACAAAAGAAAAGCAGAAGGGAATGTCATCCCAGTTAGTGAAATGAGTAGTAGGAGGAAAAGAGCCGTGAGAGAGCAAAACCGCATAAAAAGCCGACTTTTTCGTCAAAGAATGAAAGAGCGAGAGAACGTTGCTCTTCAGAAAAATATGATCGAGTGCACCGAATCTCCAAATATAGTTGAAGACCCACTGTGCTCTCCTAAATCACCTACTCCTCAACTAGTGCCAGCATCATCGCCTGGATCTCAAAAAAGCGACTTCATTTCAAGACGGGTAACTAGACAGTATAAACAACACATTGAAGCTTCATGTTCTTCTGAAGTAGTTTCATTGGGTTCTTCCACTGGGTTATAATTGTTGATCTCAAATACAAGTTGATTCATATATAATAGTCTTTTATTTTATAAACTGGAAATTTGAGAAAAAATAAGTATTTGAAACTATATTTTGCTTGCAGAAAATACGTCTGTAACTTTCGTGCCATCTTTCGTAACTTTCGTGGGCACAGAAATTTCAAAATAGAATATCTCTGTAGTTTATGCACCGATTTACATAAAATAAAAAATTACGTATTATTTTTACAGCGTCTTAAATCTGGGTACATCTATTAGTAGATTATTCAAAAAAAAAAATTTGCCATGAAAGTTACGCGGAGAATACTTTTTGAAGAACTACCCCATAATTTTCTGATATTAGAAAATACTAGCAATGTGGGTTATTATACATTAAAGTATAGTATTGCTGCTAACGTCGATAGTTACTACTGCTTCAACTCTCGCAGCGGCGGAGCGTGCAGCATCAAATAGATAGTGTTGTGTAGTTGTGCAGCACATAGTACAGCGCAGGTGCTCACCTACTATGTGGTGAGCTCGTCTGAACTGCATGCATCACGTTCACGCGGCGATGTGGGACATAATACTTGTTCAGTTTCTTGACATAATATTATAAGCTACAACCACTGTTTGTTCGCACAGTTATTGCATCATGCGACACTAGCATTTCTGCATTTGTCTTAGTTCTGCGTCAGTATGATACTGGTTACCAGCACCCAACATCATATTTCTAAACCCGAACAGCGTTCTTGTGTCCCGGTTTGCACTGTATGAATGTTGCTGTAATTACAGTTTTTTTTTTCAAGTTTCTTCATGACAAACATAATAGATATCTGAGGTCATCGGAAAACCTGAGACTAGAGATGCCGATGCATTCCAGCAGTTTCTATGACAAATCGTTTACTGTTCAAGCAGTACGGTTATGGAATGACTTGCCCGTGTCGGTAAGGCGTGCTCAATCTTTGTCTACTTTAAAATTATGATAAAAAAGCACTTCCTCTCTCCTTAAACATCATCATTATATTTTCTTTGTGGTTTTTTGTCTTTAAAAGATCGCTCTTAGCGATAAGACCGCCCATTGTGCCACCCTTTGTAAAGTTTCTATATTTGTCTGTAATTTATATAATGTACATAATAAAGAGTATTCTATTCTTCATTGATTTATATGACGGAGAAGGTATGGGTCGATCTCCAGAGGCATTTTTTTTCGTGTCGGGCTGGATAAACCCATTTTAAAATCGAAAAACGTTTTCAAAATATTTTTTTATAGACAGTTCGGTGTCTAATCTACGTGATACATGGCTAATATTATGAATAAATTTATTTTAAATATTTAAAAAAAAATCTTAAACCCTAAAATCCTGATCGCTCTGGATTGACCCAACTCCCGATTGAATGAAAAAAATATTCTTTAACTTTTCAATGAGAAGGATCATATGAAACCACTTATTTAGATTGCATAACAAATAGTTAATCTTCACAAGAATAAAATATTTTTAGTTATATTAACAATACTTTTGCCACAATTTGAATTTAAAATCGTGACCGGGTATTTTATCTCATCGCTCTGCGTTGAGGTAAAACATCGCGCTCATCCCTAGTTACGCGTTATAGATACTCTATTACCCTCCTGCGGGGCAACACCAGGAGTGGTCTAACCGCCCAGGAGAATACCTGTGTGCCACGTTCCCGCGTTCCAACATTACGAAGATAAGTTTATGATTGCTCTGCATTTGGTTCTCGAATTTTATGATTGCTATGGCACGTTATTTAAATTCAATAGTAAGCTTATGAATGTGTTTGTTATGTGAATTAAGTGATCGTTATGATGTTTTTTATGAGACGTAATCACAACTTTCTACTGCTTTTAAATTCGGCTAAATTTATGATTTTGTGACTTTTTCTGATCGTTATGGCTCTGATTGCTCTGTCCAAAAAGACCAGAGCGATGATATTTTGCATTAATTGTACGTTATCCCTTTTCGATGTTGAACCGACCTGTATGGTCCGGCGTCAAAAAAATCTATTTTAAGTAGCAGTACCGGACTGTAGCAATGACAAACGATGAACCTTTTAATTTATAACTTTTCCTGGGTTTCTTCGGATAACCTAAATCCTTAAAGAGATTTTGACGTATTTTAAATTGATGATACCTTGCATTTATCTACCACAACTGTAACCCTTTCTTCTCTATTCTTGCAGATTGAAATCATGCCTCGAAATAAATTATCTATTGAAGAAAAACGTCTTAGGAAGAAATTGGCTGAGGGTCGTAGAATGGCCAAGATAAATAAATTAATAGTTTAAAAACACTAGAAAAACACGCTTTTATAAATGCACGTAAAAATAAAAAACAAACACGACTATGATACGATATTCTATCATGGAATGCCAGTGCCTATCTTCCGGCTTCATCATCACACCTTGAAACCTAATCGTGGTCAAAGTTCATTACAAGACTTCTAAGAAATCCAAAACAGCTATGATACGATTTTTCATCATGAAGTTCCAGTTCATATCTTCCGGCTCCATCATCAGATCAGTTCGACAGTAGGTACCATATTATTGTATTGTCATCAGAACTACATACAGCTGCCAATTTTCATTACGCTACGACCCTTGGAAGATGGTTAAATTAGTTACCTTAGAGTCCATTACATAGTTAGTTACATACAGGTCGACCTAATAAAAGCGTGTTAATAATAAAAATGATCCAGATCTATACGCACAATGGCTTGTAAAGTCAAGGGAGAGTTACCAAAGGAAAAAAGCTCGGGGCACAGTACTATCAATGAGTGATTTGACTCCAAGCCAGCAAAAACTTCGTAGGAAGAAAAGTAGGCAGAGTTCTCGACGATATTATTTAAAGAAAAAAGTGGATAAGTTACCAGAAACTGATGAGCTTCCAATAAATAACTCCAAAGAAATTAAACTAAGCCAAAAGTTGATTTTTATAATTATGTTAATTAAGTAGTTATTTTAGCGATTATTTTATATAAAAGATTCCGTATTTTAATTATGACTGTATGACTGATAGGCCTTGACCTTTTTCTAAAATAATTCATTTCTCTTATATATAATCTTGTACACGTACAGTACGTACTGTATATGACTGAAATCGGGTAAATAAATAATATTTTATCAATATAATTTTTTTTGTTTCACTGATTTCACCATTTATGATCGCTCTGGCACCAATTATAATTGCTCTGGTCGCAAAATTTTTAGAACTTAAATATATCCTTAACTGTTTATGTAAATTGAAGGCCAATAGTAAAAATAAACCATTTGAATATCATTCTTTTTAATGAGATACATAATTACCATTAAATATGAATATCTGAAAAGCACCAGAGTGATCACACGAATACGCCCGGTTTGGAGATTAACCCGTATGTATGTCTCGTTGGGTCTCCCTTGTTTTGCCGAAAAGATTTTGCCAAATTATCACTTCCCAAACAATTTTCCGCAAACTTTCATTTGCCAAATTATTACTTAGCAAAAAATCTCTTCACAAATAATTGTAACCCAAACCTAATGTTTGGCAAGTGAACATTTAAACAATAACTTGTTTACCAACTAGTACTTTTACCAATTTTTATTTAGTCAAATATTTCAGTTGGAATAACTCATTTTACGCAAAATTACATTTGCCAAATATTTAGTATCGTCAGTTTTCGCAGTTTTAAGGCAGCCATTTCAAGCATAAGATCTAACTTTGAAGACGTTTTATTACAAGGGTGTTTTTTCCACTTGGGACAAATTCTGAACAGGTAATAATAATAATATTAAGTATTCTGGTAGTATTTTTTAAAATAATTAATCTCGTCTAACTAGTTCAGTTTCGGGTAGACTTTTTTTCCATTTTTTTTTTCTATATAATCTAGTCGTTTCTGGCACTCGCCGGCCGCTGCCGCGGCACCGCTCGCTTCGCTCGCTCGGCTCGTGCGTAGGAGGTCACAGTTTTAACCTAACCTAACCTAAGGATTTTTTTTTTATAATTAACCTCGTCTAACTTATTCGGTTCTCGATAGCCTGCTAAAAATAATCTCTTTTTTCCATATTTTTTTTTCTATATAATCTAGTCGTTTCTGGCACTCGCCCGCCGCTGCCGCGGCACCGCTCGCTTCGCTCGCTCGGCTCGTGCGTAGGAGGTCACAGTTTTAACCTAACCTAACCTAAGCATTTTTTTTAAATAATTAACCTCGTCTAACTAATTCGGTTCTCGATAGCCTGTTAAAAATAATCTCTTTTTTCCATATTTTTTTTCTCTAAAATTTAGTCGTTTCTGGCACTCGCCGGCCGCTACCGCGGCACCGCTCGCTTCGCTCGCTCGGCTCGTGCGTAGGAGGTCACAGTTTTAACCTAACCTAACCTAAGCATTTTTTTTTAAATAATTAACCTCGTAACTAATTCGGTTCTCGATAATGTCCATTGCAAAAAAATTAAAATAGTAAGTTACAAATATTTTGTATTAAATAAATGATTATTTTAAAATAAAATTGCATTTTTTAATTATTTAATTCCCAAAAAAAAATTCTCAAAAAATCTTATTTATGCCTTTATATTTTTTGTCATAACAAATCGTTTGACCAATTATCAGCCATATTATAATGGCACCGGACCTGCGATGACTCTCGTACCAACCGTCTCGTACATTTCCATAGGCATTAGTGACCACCTGCTTGCTGGCCACCCAATAGCATACATAGGCATTAGTGACCACCTGCTTGTTGGCCACCCAATAGCATACATAGGCATTAGTGACCACCTGCTTGCTGGCCACCCAATAGCATACATAGGCATTAGTGACCACCTGCTTGCTGGCCACCCAATAGCATACATAGGCATTAGTGACCACCTGCTTGCTGGCCACCCAATAGCATACATAGGCATTAGTGACCACCTGCTTGCTGGCCACCCAATAGCATACATAGGCATTAGTGACCACCTGCTTGCTGGCCACCCAATAGCATACATAGGCATTAGTGACCACCTGCTTGCTGGCCACCCAATAGCATACAAAGTGACTTTCTACCCCGAGACATGTTGTATAGAGTGTGGAACCCTGTCACAGTCCGCTCCCGGGCGCGACCGCTCGCACTACCTGCTACAACCCGCGACGTGCCTTTTGTGTGACCCCCGTCCTCCATCCCTCATTATACGAGGGGAGGGGAGCATCGATACACAGCTGATGGTAGATAATCGCTGAAACCTAACAGTGTTACAACGCTGAAATGTAGTAAAGGTTTATGAATGAAATCGATTTAATACGTAATAATAGTTTTAAATTGGATTTAAATTAAATCTGATCTGCCAAGACGAGCCAAGCGAAGCGCAAGGGCACTACCTACCTTTTCTCGAAGCAATTCATCGTATTTTTACCGACTTTACGAAAAGGAGGAGGTACTATGTTCGGCTGTTTGTATGTTTTTTTTTTTTTTTTTTTTTTTTTTTTTTTTTTTTTTTTTTTTTTTTTTTTTTTGTATGTTTGTTCATCGAATACTCCGCCAATTGTCGACGGATTTTCAAAATTATTTTTTTGGTCGAAAGTAGATAGTTCTGAGGTGGTCCCATTGTCACCAAGTTAGGATCTGATGATGGGATCTTAGAGAAATCGAGGGCAACCCCCAAATTTTATAGGCTCACTTATTGTTTTTCGCATATTTTATGAAGTATCTTGTGTATTTGTGTATGGTTGTCACCATCTCAGGTAGCTGGGCTGATGATGGTAGGTACAACTCCTTAACAGTAAGAAGTTACTCGAACAGGCAAGGACTGTTTTAGTAAATTGTTTTGATGTTTGATAGGGCATTTGCCACATTTGGTCTCATGATCATCAAGTCATGACCTGATGCTGCAGTCAGGATAGTCTGCAGAGTACCTAACTCCTCGACAACTAACAGCAGATATATCGTGTTTAGGCTTATTGAAAAGGGCTCGATGTGTGGATAAACGTACTGTTACTGAGGAAAACCGAAGACCTGATGCTGAAGCCAGGAGCATCAGAAAATGTACAAACCTTGAAATTACAGCACCGTAGTCGTGTTTGGGCTCATTTTAAACAGGACTAATTTTAAGTTCAATGCAATGTTGACATAAGTCTGGCCTGATGCTGCAGCCAGGATTATCAGCATCTAATCTAAAAACTAATAAAAGGAGAACTCCTCAACAATTAACGTCCCTGCATCGAGAAAAGGAATATTTTATAAAAAGGCCATGGGCAAGTTGACATTAGGCTATTGTAACTTAGATAAATTATAAATAGACCCACTAAAAAGCGAGAAATAAAAACTTTTTAACAAAAAAAAACCGACTTCCAAAAAAAACACCACAAACTAAAAAAAAAACACTACAAACTGAAAAATAACTTTAATTTCGGAAGTCGGTGGCAAAAACTAAAATACTGATCCCTAAGACACCGACTTCCGAAATTAAAGTTATTTTTCAGTTTGTAGTGTTTTTTTTTTAGTTTGTGGTGTTTTTTTTGGAAGTCGGTTTTTTTTTGAACCTTCATAACTTGAGTTTGGATTATACCAGATAAACAAAATTTTCGGGATATGATGTCAGTAGTTGACTTATTAAACCTATAAAGTTTCAATTGCATCTAAAATACCCCGATTTCGTCACTGACTCACTGATGATCATCAATATTCTAAGGGTCTTCCTGAAGTCCTAGAAAGCTGAAATTTGGTATGTAAGCTAGTAATAGTACACAAACAACAAAAAAAACTCTAAAACATGGAACTTTTACCCTCCAACCCCTTAAAATAGGGGATGGAAGTTTGTACGAGACTTCCGCAAATTTTGATTCTAGAGTTCTGTAAATTGATATAGGGACTCCTTGTTATCTATACATATAATAAATCTGTAGACGAGGCGTTTCTGTACATTGAAAATAAAAAAATAAAAAATAGTTGGGCTGTTATAGGATAACCAACAGATGCCATTTCTTCAATTTTTGGAATTTTTGTCTGTTTGTCTGTTTGGATGTGACAGATTTTGAACAGGCTCAACGTAAAAAGTACCAAACCAATATGGTTCATATTTATACTCAAATATAGTGTAGAACTCGGAGCAGTGATTAGTCTTTGTTTCATCGCAATCGCTTCAGTCTATCAAAAGATATAATCAATTTAAAGCATTCTATAACAATTTTTATTGCAATAAGTGGAAACATGTAACGACATCTATTGGCGCGATATAGTACTAACGAAATCATATTGTTATCTTTAAAACATTATTATGTGTTTAATCACGTCGTAAAGGCTTGCCTTTATGACGAAATAATTCTGATCCTTATGTCTGTGTTATTTAAAAAAAAAAATGATAATGTTTAAATAAATAATATAAACATATATAATAAAATCGTATATAATAAAATCGTAGGAAAGGCAAAACTGTACATAGAATATATAAAAAAAAATACTTGGGGCGTGATCTACAATCGATATCGAAGCCAAAAATATAGTTTTTAGAATTTTTGTCTGTTTGTCTGTATATATGTCCGGGCTAAACTCAAAAAGTACTGCATGGATTTACTTAAAATTTTGCATGAATATTACTAAGAGGTCGGGTCAACATATAGGCTACATATTATCACGCTATCACCTACGAGGAGGAGCTGTGAATCTTTATTTTTCTTACGCATTCTGTGACAGCGTGTAATCTAACGACGCATATTTAAATGTTGTTTTTGAGTAAGTCATGCTATTATCTAGCTTTACACTATAAAAACTTTTACGCCATTTAAGTAACTTGGGCAGAGAAACATAGTTTAATGAATGTTAGTAGTATAAGACAATTTTGAAGCAGCGCCATCTATGAGATTTCATAAAAATCAAATCAAGTTACATGTCAACACTTTTTGGAAATTAATAATTTAAATTTGATCATGTTGGTGAGGTTAGTAGTTAGTTATTCTTAAAATTCATAGATGGTAATGTGCATTTTCTTCATAAAAGTTGTATCGTATAGTTCGTTTTGACAAATTCAAGTTCCAACAAAACCCTCAAAATCTTGAGCCGAGTTGAGGAAGACAATTTAAAAAAAATGCGGTGTTAAGTATTACAAAAAAGTTATGTTCATTGATGATGATCATTTCTTCATCAATTTCATGTTGTTAGTACAAAATAAACATTGACTGTTAATACTTTTGTTCGGTATTTATCTGTGTGATTATTGCTTGGTAATTAATATATTTTCATGTCGTATACCTAATTATAAACTTAAATTATACCGTGCATCCGAATAATGGCGAATGCGATTTTCTGCGGTTGTTACTTCACACTGTCCGAGGCAAAGTCTTTCGCCTTTCTGAGGACATTTGATGGCGTGGAGTTTCCCACTTACCGCGCAGCCGGCGTAGCACGTCACCTTCTCGACGGTGACCAAAATTGGGCTGACACCCTCGCGGAGGCGAGCGTCAGTGACAGTCCCAGCCGCATGCGTCATCTGTTTGCCGTCATCTTGGTGTTTTGTGGAGTCGCGAACCCGGTAGCTTTGTGGGAGAAGTATCGCCATCATCTGTCTGAAGATTTTCTACGAGCTTTGAGGCGTGCTACTGGAGACGAAGTCGGAGACGGCGAAATGACCACCATACGAAATGACCATGTCGCTTTGTTCTCTTCAGAGCAAAAACAAATTTATGGCACCGTCCTTGAAAGCGTTTGGCAAAACCAGGGTAAAATGTTTTTCTTGGATGCTCCTGGTGGTACAGGAAAAACATTTGTTACCACTGGCATACTTGCAGAGGTCAGGAGGCAAGGCAAAATTGCTATTGCTGTAGCTTCGGCGGGAATCGCTGCCACACTGCTTTCGGGACTGCAAGACAGCACATGCCATGTTTAAAATTCCCATCGATTTAGAGAGCGTCGAAACGCCTGTTTGTGGTGTGTCACGTAACAGCGATAAGGGACACGTGCTCAAGGATTGCTCTCTGATCGTATGGGATGAGTGTACGATGGCCGAGGATCGAGGGCTGACGAGGTGAATGCTTCGTTGAAACGATCTTCGTTGTGGTCACGAGTTCGTACGCTGCGCTTGACCATTAATATGAGAGCTCGGCTTGGCGGCAATGCACGCGCTCAAGAATTCTCCGATGTCCTTCTAAGTCTTGGCGAAGGCACTCTACCAGAAGAGAGAGGTAGACAGGTGGTGCTTCCAGAGTCTCTCGGTAGAGTGGTTTCCAGCTTAGAAGAACTCATTCGCTGTGTGTACGGGGACATTCAGTCGTATATCGCACCAGCAGAATTCTTGGGTGTGTGAGCGGGCCATTTTGACGCCCAAAAATGATCAGGCTGCAGCAATTAACGAATGCATTCTCTCGGAAATCGAGGGGAATGAAGTGGTCTACACCTCGATAAACACTGTTGTCAAGCAGGATGACGCCACACATTATCCCGTGGAATTTCTGAACTCCCTGTCAGCAAGTGGACTTCCAGCGCATTCAAGCTGAAGCGGTGTCCCGGTTATGCTTCTTCGGAACCTATCTCCTCCGAAGTTGTGTAACGGGACCCGCCTTAAAGTCATCTCGCTCCACAGACACACCATTGAGGCGGAAATTCTTACGGGTTGTGACGTCGGCGAGGCCAGAGTCCAGTTCAAGCGCGTACAGCTCCCCGTGAGTGTTTGCTTCGCGATGACCATCAATAAGTCGCAGGGGCAGACACTGAGGGCAGTGGGTGTCGACGTCAGGACGAGTTGCTTCTCACACGGGCAACTGTACGTCGTCGCTTGCTCCCGCGTCATCACACATTTTGGCTCCTGGTAGCATAACTACCAACGTAGTTTATAGGGAAGTGTTGTAAGGTATATATGATACCTTTGAACGTATTTTTACTCTTTTGTGTCCTAGAATGTATTCCTGCATTATTTTCTCTATTTCCTTCAGTCACCTCTTATGACTGAACTCAGCAGGATTCCCATATAACTCTTTTCACTTGCTTCGCTTGCAAAAAAAAACTTATATTTTAATTCTATTTTAAAAGTTGTTTACTTTATAATGCTATAGCGACACTGGCATCTTAGGTATTTTTGGTGCTGTAGAGCCTTCACGCAGACGACGTCGCGGGCAGCAGCTAGTAAATAATAAAATACGTATTTCAGGATTTTCAGTAAATAACACCCCAAAAAAATATTTTTTTATTTCATAAGCAACTTTCAAAAAGATGTGAAATCCCACCAAAAACATTTTCATGTAAAATGTTGCCAAGACGAGACCACATATGGCTCGCACTGTCAAAAAGTTATCAGATCTCATGTAGAGCCAAGCTTCTGACTCTACACGCCCTTACTTCACAAACTCTACACCTTAGTCAAAATATGTGGCTTGGCCGCTACCATCACATGGGCGTGAGGTGAAAAATTTATTCACTGTTCATTACTTTTCTGTTGTACAATAGTTCTTGTAGTAACGAAACGGCCAAGCTTCATATTATTATTTTGACTAAGGTGTAGAGTGACACGGACGGACGGACGCACGGTATAAACTCGTATTATATTTCTAATTTAATAGTTTATTTTATTTAGTATTAGAAGTTTTTCCATTTAATATGTAAGTGATAAAGTTTAATGATTAGGTGGAACCTATAATAGCGTGGGACCCCTCGACCTACAACGCAGAAGGTGATCACTAGGAAATATTAATTATTTCGGTAACTCCCACTGTTTCCTTTGAACTTACATTTATAAATCAGTTACGTTAATTCCGCCCTACTTCAGTGACTAACTGAAGATTTTAGGCGATAATTTATGAAAGGCGCGGTGGAGGCGGTATTCTGCTGCTCGTACATATTTTTCAGTCCGCGGGGGTTATTGAATGTGGTCGACGGTGTGCGAGGGAATGGGTCCGGGGCCGGGAGGGGGAGGGAGGCGGCGCGATGCCACGTCAGCAACATCTCACAGACGTATGACGAGTGACGAGTAGTTTTATTTATGAAGACTCTGCGATCGCGGTCGGAGCAGTTCCTGGTTGCTTATATGATTTATTGTGTCATTTATTTTAGAGTGAAGTGAATTTATTTACCAGTTAACATTATACATGGTAAAACTAACTAATAGGTTTTAAATGAAATCCTACACAGTTAAATGTCAAAAGTAAATATAAATTGTACAAAAACTGGTATCAGTCAGGGCTTGAAATACCTGTATTTTTGGGAACCGGTACCATTGGCCTTGGTGTGACGCCTGTACCAGACATTGTACCTGTACTTTGGTATTTCTAATCAGTATCGGTACTGTACCGGTACCAAACAAATATTCCCGTGGTTTACAGTGAGAAAACAGATAAGTAAGTAAAAATATTAGTTAATAGCTATTAGAAAAATAACATCAAGGTGGTAACCGCACGAGATTTCTCATACAAATATGAAATATGTGACGGTACTGGTTAGGTGGAGTACCGCTACGCGTCTGGAACCGGTACCCAGGTACCGAAATGGCAAGAACCGCTAAGTACCGACACAGAACCTGTTGTTTTGATACCGGTTTCAAGCCCTAAAGTGGTATCAGGCACTTCAGGTAGCCATTCATTAAAATCAAAATAAATTTCAAAGTAAAAAATGTAATCTCCATCGCCAGATAGTCTCGCACTCGTAATATTTTTACAAACAAAATAAATTAACCAGATTGCGCATGAAATATGGAGCGCGAGTATTTACGTAAAAGGGTGATTAGTTTAGTAAATCGTCTGTCAGATCGTATCTAGGGGGCAATTAAACTAGCGATGTTTCTATTGGGGCGATTGGCCGCGCCAACTCAAGCCGATTCAAGCCGAGCCGAGCCGATTCGATGCGAATCGAGCCGAGAAGAGCCGAGTCGCAACGTGAATGTTACTCTATGGGAATTTCTTATGTAATTTTGACGTTCACTAAGTGAGTCTAATTTGAGTACAATGACTTTGAATTATGATTTTGATTTAGGGAGCTGGATTTTCCAAATTTCCGGCGGGATCGAAACTTTTTTGTTAAGAATCACACTCATACTTATGTTTCATTCATTTCATTCACAGCAAGGTTAGGTAAGTTGCTATGCCCATGTGAAAGCGGCTTGGTGTTGCGGAACAGTCGCCTAGAGCCTCTCTTCAGTATCGGCGCTCGCAGGAAGGCATTAACAACAATATTCGCTTATCGAGTGCGGATCCTCTGGAGACAATCAGCCATTTATTTATTTATTTTATTTATTTATTTGTATAACAATTGCATGCTGCACTTACAGTAAACAGACACCAAAGCGCGCAGCAAGCCAACAACATAACATTTAACTAAAAAACTTCATACAAACATTTAATTTACTGTTATACATAAATATATCAACTTCCGGCTCCTGAGCAATCAGGGCGTTCAACAGATTGATCGCCTGGGTTGTGGGAGCAAAGCGAGCAGTATGGGTACGCACTGGCGGCGCCGCGAGCAGGCACCGCGAGGCACAGGCGCGCGTCGAAGCCGGTCCGCGGTCCGGTCCGGTCCATACATTATCGAGTGCGGCTCCTCTCGCACAGTCAGCCATACATTATCGAGTGCGGCTCCTCTCGCACAGTCAGCCATACATTATCGAGTGCGGCTCCTCTCGCACAGTCAGCCATACATTATCGAGTGCGGCTCCTCTCGCACAGTTAGCCATACATTATCGAGTGCGGCTCCTCTCGCACAGTCAGCCTTACATTATCGAGTGCGGCTCCTCTCGCACAGTCAGCCATACATTATCGAGTGCGGCTCCTCTCGCACAGTTAGTCATACATTATCGAGTACGGCTCCTCTCGCACAGTCAGCCATACATTATCGAGTGCGGGTCCTCTCGCACAGTTAGCCATACATTATCGAGTGCGGCTCCTCTCGCACAGTCAGCCATACATTATCGAGTGCGGCTCCTCTCGCACAGTCAGCCATACATTATCGAGTGCGGCTCCTCTCGCACAGTTAGCCATACATTATCGAGTGCGGCTCCTCTCGCACAGTCAGCCTTACATTATCGAGTGCGGCTCCTCTCGCACAGTCAGCCATACATTATCGAGTGCGGCTCCTCTCGCACAGTTAGTCATACATTATCGAGTACGGCTCCTCTCGCACAGTCAGCCATACATTATCGAGTGCGGGTCCTCTCGCACAGTTAGCCATACATTATCGAGTGCGGCTCCTCTCGCACAGTCAGCCTTACATTAGGAGCAGTGGCCGCCGCGGGAGGCTGTTCATTAACAACTAGTTGCTTCGCTAAGATACGGCCACGAGACACCGCGGACTACGGAGGCCTTACACCAACGTGACAACAACAACAGCGGAACAAACACAGAACCTACACAGAGGGACGTACAGAGGGACATACTATACTACATTTTATTTTTTTTACACAGCTAAAAATATGGTCTTTATAAAAGTGAACAATCGATGCATAATCAATTGTTTACTTTTATAAAGACCATATTTTACAGAGTTATCGCCCGCGTGTAAAAAACTGATCTCTGATGCTCCACAGGTACCTACGGGAAACTGAGCTACACGTAGCAACAGTAATGTCATCCACTATTTGTACTAATTAATGTGTATGTAAAGTTATATACCTATTAGAGTAGTCCTTATTTTTCGACTTTAGTATTATCATCGCGGCACTTTGTCATTCGATTATATACATCTAAAATGAAACAGATTTATTACTTTTAATATTTGTATACGAATTACTACCAGTATTCAAACTGTAGATAAAACGCAAACAGTATGCGAGTAGTGCGACATCGCTGAGCGGAGTGTTGATAGGAAAAAGTACCCTAATGCTAAAAATCTGCCCTTTTTTCTTAAAAATAAATAATTCTAATATTTATACATGTCATGTCTTAGTTTGTAATAATAATAATAATTTTGTATTTCTTATGTCCTGAATTATAAATAAAAGAATCCAACAAATGTAGAGACTGAAATTAATCATTTATTTAAGACTAGCTTCCGCCCGCGGCTTCGCCCGCGAGGTATGTTGATAAAAAACTTTTTAACAAAAAAAAAACCGACTTCCAAAAAAACACTACAAACTGAAAAATAACTTTAATTTCGGAAGTCGGTGTCTTAGGGATCAGTATTTTAGTTTTTGCCACCGACTTCCGAAATTAAAGTTATTTTTCAGTTTGTAGTGTTTTTTTGGAAGTCGGTTTTTTTTTTTGTTAAAAAGTTTTTATTTCTCGCTTTTTAGTGGGTCTATTTATAATGTATCTAAGTTAAAATAGCCTAATGTCAACTTGCCCATCGCCTTTTTATAAAATATTCCTTTTCTCGATGCAGGGACGTTAATTGTTGAGGAGTTCTCCTTTTATTAGTTTTTAGATTAGATGCTGATAATCCTGGCTGCAGCATCAGGCCAGACTTATGTCAACATTGCATTGAACTTAAAATTAGTCCTGTTTAAAATGAGCCCAAACACGACTACGGTGCTATAATTTCAAGGTTTGTACTTTTTCTGATGCTCCTGGCTTCAGCATCAGGTCTTCGGTGTTCCTCAATATCAGTACGTTTATCCACACATCGAGCCCTTTTCAATGAGCCTAAACACGATATATCTACTGTTAGTTGTCGAGGAGTTAGGTACTCTGCAGACTATCCTGACTGCAGCATCAGGTCATGACTTGATGATCATGAGACCAAATGTGGCAAATGCCCAAACATCAAAACAATTTACTAAAACAGTCCTTGCCTGTTCGAATAACTTCTTACTGTTAAGGAGTTGTACCTTCCATCATCAGCCCAGCTACCTGAGATGGTGACAACCATACACATATACACAAGATACTTCATAAAATATGCGAAAAACAATAAGTGAGCCTATAAAATTTGAGGGTTGCCCTCGATTTCTCTAAGATCCCATCATCAGATCCTAACTTGGTGACAATGGGACTACCTCAGAACTATCTACTTTCGAACAAAAAAAGAATTTTGAAAATCCGTCGACAATTGGCGGAGTATTCGATGAACAAACATACAAAAAAAAACATACAAACACCCGAACATAGTACCTCCTCCTTTTTGTGAAGTCCGTAAAAACTACCCTATGTCCTTCTCCGGGATGCAATCTATCTCTCTGCCAAATTTTAGCGTAATTCGTTTAGTGGGTTAGACGTGAAAAGGTAACATACAGACAGACAGAGTTACTTTCGAATTTAAAATATTAGCATGAATTCAACCCTTAGTAGCGAACCTTAAAAATCATTTAAAATTTAAAAACGGTATATTAGCTATTTATTCAAATAATGTGGTGCCCCGTGAAAATAAAAACATAAAAATTCTTAGGTATAAGGACCACCGTAATTCCTATGGCAGTAATAATAACTTTAAAGATTTCTTCTGGAATTAAACTCAAAAGTTAATATTATAATAATCTTCCAAGAATAATTTAGTAGGCCTTAGTAGCTACTCGTCCAGCCGAGCCCCGAGCCCCGAGCTCCGAACCCCGAGCCCCGAACCCCGAGCGGCGCGCCGCGCGGCCGTCTGACGCAGCTTTACAATAAATTTCTCTTTATTCGGACATTATCAGCGCCGTATCGGCCGTCGCACTCGCCAGCATCCGGGAACCCACCGGAGCAGCTCACGATGTAAGTAATGAAGGTAACTTAATCACGACCGAAAACCAGCGAGAGAAAACAAATTTATACTAATAACATTTTCTATTTAATTTTTATAGTAGGCATGCAGCTTTAAAAGCTTTTTTAAAAGATACAAAAGTAAGGTAAAAGTAAGCATAGGTAAGCAGTGGACTCTAAGGGTAAGCATAGGTAAGCAGTTAACTCTAAAGGTAAGCATATGTAAGCAGTGGACTCTAAAGGCAAGCATAGGTAAGCGGTGGACTCCAAAGATAAGCAAAGGAAAGCAGTGGACTCAAAAGGTAAGCATAGGAAAGCAGTGGACTCTAAAGGTAAGCAAAGGAAAGCAGTGGACTCTAAAGGTAAGCATAGGAAAGCAGTGGACTCTAAAGGTAAGCATAAGTAAGCGGTGGACTCTAAAGGTAAGCAAAGGAAAGCAGTGGACTCTAAAGGTAAGCATAGACAAGCAGTGGACTCTAAAGGTAAGCAAAGGAAAGCAGTGGATTCTAAAGGTAAGCATAGGAAAGCAGTGGACTCTAAAGGTAAGCAAAGGAAAGCAGTGGACTCTAAAGGTAAGCATAGGAAAGCAGTGGACTCTAAAGGTAAGCATAGGTAAGCAGTGGACTCTAAAGGTAAGCATAGGAAAGCAGTGGACTCTAAAGGTAAGCATAAGTAAGCGGTGGACTCTAAAGGTAAGCAAAGGAAAGCAGTGGACTCTAAAGGTAAGCATAGACAAGCAGTGGACTCTAAAGGTAAGCAAAGGAAAGCAGTGGATTCTAAAGGTAAGCATAGGAAAGCAGTGGACTCTAAAGGTAAGCAAAGGAAAGCAGTGGACTCTAAAGGTAAGCATAGGAAAGCAGTGGACTCTAAAGGTAAGCATAGGTAAGCAGTGGACTCTAAAGGTAAGCATAGGAAAGCAGTGGACTCCAAAGGAGATGATAAGCGTCGCGAGGAATTCCAAGAATTGCAGGGTTCAACTAAAGCCGAATTTACATTATATTGCGCAATATAGTTTCGCTATTGGCGCAATATTAGTTTCATAGATAATATCATCGCGCATGCATTACTTCTGTGCAATTTACACGTGAAACTATTAGTGAAACTATGTCATGAAACTAGTTTCGTAATGTCAACGGTCAAACATTGAACGCAAAATGATTTTCCCGAATAGATCCGAAAATAACCGAGCGGCCCCGATGAGGGTCGCTGGTTATAGATAAACCCCATTACTAATAAACGTTGTATAGCGTCTGTATAGTTACACAAAGCTTAGTCTTCTTCTTTCGAAAGTCAGTTACTGACGACTGAAAGAGAGAAATCAGTGTGTAACTATTCATCTGATATAATATGTTTATTAGTAAGGGGGTAAGAGAGTAAATGAATGTGAAATAAATAATAGGGCGCTACTCATTCAGGTCACGAGTGTCGAACTGAACCTGCCACCTCCGCCACCTGCCGGCTGGTTCCGGATAATATATCGCGGTAATGGACCATTCATTACACACAGTGCCACTGTACTCCATTATTATACTTTATGTGACTACAGAAATTCATACGAATATAAGGAAGCTATTGGCAGACACTCAGATTGCTTACTACCTGAAAGAAAAATACAACTTTTACTCCGCCAAGTTAGAAAGTTTACGAACCCGCGGTCATAGAGTAGTTCATGTATATGTGTACTCTGATTGGCAACTCCTGGGCATTGACCTGTCTAAAAATGAAGAAGTTTCCAGTCTCTTATTTAGTTGATGCTTGCACTTTAGAATTATTAATCTTCTGCTGAGGTACGTAGTCTGTTTAGCTATAAATACATATTATTAAGAAGTGGCGGTTAATATGCGGACGAGAGAGGGAACAGGTAATACATATTATGTCGAGTACAGTTAATGGCACCTGTGTAACGTGAGTCGCGTGTCGAGTGTATTCGTGTAAACTACATACACCAAACTGATCTCAATAAATAGATAGCTGAACTTTTAATCTGTATGCTATGAAGCGGACAAAACTACCCTCCCTCCCTTCCTTTTCCCCTCACCCTAGGACAAGATGCTAACATTATCGCGCGGTTATAAAGTTGTTGTTTATTTAGTTGCGCTCTCGACCACTGCGATATTCTTTATAGCGGATGCTGCGGATATCTTATAACGGTAAAGATTTAATAATTGGGTTTAAAGAAGTCTTCTATTAGCTGCGTAGCGTTGTTCACGAATATGCAAGGAACAGCGCCGCCCGTAATATTGTAACTATAGATATCTTCTTGAGTTTCTTGTACGCTCTACAGAGGATTCAAAGACTTGTCATGTTATCAAACTATAACATAAGCCAGAAGTATCTGCAAGGATCTGGCAGTACGACAACAGTTGCTGTTAGGATCGTAATCACAGACACGTTGCAGCGCCCGCCGTCGCGCCGGCTCGGATATCAAAGTGGTGTACGCTGCCTGGTGACACGCTGCGACGTGACGCGGCGCGACAGACAACGCCTCCCGAGCGACACGACCGGCACAACAGACACGCGACAGATTGCAAATTAAAGCGCGCCCTTTGATATCGTTCGCGATGAGTGGCGCCCAGAGAATACAAGCAAATTGGACTTTTTGCTGATCACACTGCCGGCTCCGCACGGACAAGCCAGCACAAGTATTCCGAGAGTCGGCAATGGAAAACGTTAGGAGGGGCGATGCACGGTGTAATAGTTATCATAAAAATAAAATACAGGTCAATTGTTAGCGCCGCTCTTTTGTAGGTTAACGATTTAGAATCGCCCTCTGATTTCATATTTGAGTGCTCCGGTTAACTTGATGTGTTTTCCTTGCCAGCGGAAATATATTTATTAGATTGACCTTTTATTATAGATACAGTATTGAACGATAACATTACATTGTATTTATCAGATAGTAGATCTTTATCTACCATCCATACATACATACTCCTGTACCTGTCCCTTCCATACATGTGACAGCCTTCACATTCAGATCTTGTATCTACGTTATAAAACATTTAGTCGCTATCAGCGCACAACAGGGTAAATATATAACTTTACGTAGAGGTTTGTTTGTAAAACACGAACAGGAAAATCTGCGAAGGTCACCAACTCCTGTGTATGCTAAATAGGCTAACAGCAGCCTGGGGAGGGAAAGTATTCGAAAACAAGAAGAAACAGAAGACTCGACCCTACAAACGCCTTCAAAAAATACTATTAATCGTCACTACAGTACCTATATGTAGCTTTATAAAAAAACTGGCCAAGTGCGAGTCGGACTCGCACACGAAGGGTTCCGTACCACAAGGCAAAAATTACGAAAAAACCACGTTTGTTGTATGTGAGCCCCCTTAAATATTTATTTTATTCTGTTTTTAGTATTTGTTGTTATAGCGGCAACAGAAATATAATTATACTCTTTGAAAATTTCAACTGTCTAGCTATCACGGTTCATGAGATACAGTCTGGTGACAGACAGACAGACAGACAGACGGACAGTGGAGTCTTAGTAATGGTCCCGTTTTTACCCTTTGGGTACGGAACCGTAAAAATATGAAAAATTGCGCTCTATGTATTCTTGCCAACTAATCGGTCTGCGGTAGGAAATTGTTTTATGCTACTGCTATTTAAAGTTCAGCGTAGATACATAATATTAGGTAAGTTTTCGTCAAAGTACGAGTGTGTGTGTCCACTTATTACGACGCGCTCGCCTTTTGCCCTGCCCACCTCGCACTCCGCCGCAACGCTTCCCGCATGCGAGTCACGCACCTGCGCGGATTCATTTCACGGGCGAACCTTTTTATAATTTAATCTTATATCTTGTTACAATCACAATGATAAAAGGGCGACGCGTGCGAATATTCATGAGTGACGCTATGCAGTGCAGCAGTGTGCTGTCGACGACAGGGCGCGCGGCGCTCCGTGCGCGGCGCGGGCGGGATTACGTCAAATTGGAGGGCGGTTGTGCAACTCGCGTCCGAGTTAATTCCATTCGGCAAATTGCTCAGTAAATAACGAGGCTGACGGACACATAATAGTTTTCCAATTTGTTCGTCGCTCTTATAATTTCATTGCTTTTTGATGGCAACGCTTTGTGACTAACGAACCGGCACTTGATGAATGTTTTATTTTCTGGCAGACCGCCGCCGACCGCCGCCGACCGGCCAGCGAGCTACTTAATCGTATTGAGGCACTTACGCTGTTTTCATTGTGATAACTTACTTCAAAGTCAGAGCAGAGTAAACAGAAATAAACTGTTTATTGATGAAGGGGGTAAAAGCAAAATATATAATTTCGTACAAAATGATGCCGATACACCCTGTAGCCAACAGTTTTAAACAAACATGCGACACACTTGAATTTGCCACAAATATCTTTGGTCCCGCCGCAAAGTTTGGGTCTTTCGCCCTATAACATTTAATGTTAAAAGTTCTACAAAGCAGTTTAATTTTAAAACTAATTAGAACTATCCATTACGATTGTGAGTTGGTCCCTTCAGTCGCGTGGCACATACTAGTACAGGGGATGACGTAGTTTTCTGTGATTTCTATCGTGTCGGGTAACTCCGTGAAGTAAGGGAGGGTATCGAATGCACGGTTCCATTACCACGTGTAATGTCATTAATTTCACCAACGTGTGAGGATGTGGATGTTTGCTTGTGTATGTGAACTCTCATTAGCTGCTTACGGCTCATATTCAATTAATTCATACAAATTTTGTGGTAAGTGTCGCAGATAGTAAAACAAAATAAGCCTTATGATGATGGTAACAAGTTGATTCGTCCATTAGGAACTTCTGTTTTCAACGTATTAGATTAAACTAGACAACCATTTTAAAACATAAAACGCGTATTTAAATGTGTATGCGAGAGAGGGTAGTCTTGTATAAAATAATTAACAATTTTAGGAACGAAAGATTAATCTGTTAATTCAACGTGACGAGGGTAACACACGAAGCCACTTAGCTTATTTGTCAAAAAATCCTACAAAATTGAAACTGTAATTTATACATTCACATTAGTGTAAGTATACATTACAGTTCAATTTCATTCGAGAAATAAAATATACCTCCATTACCCGTGCGTCAGACTGTTGCTGAGGGTTCAATATACCTCCATTACCCGTGCGTCAGACTGTTGCTGAGGGTTCAATATACCTCCATTACCCGTGCGTCAGACTGTTGCTGAGGGGTCAATATACCTCCATTACCCGTGCGTCAGACTGTTGCTGAGGGTTCAATATATCTCTATTACCCGTGCGTCAGACTGTTGCTGAGGGTTCAATATACCTCCATTACCCGTGCGTCAGACTGTTGCTGAGGGTTCAATATACCTCCATTACCCGTGCGTCAGACTGTTGCTGAGGGTTCAATATACCTCCATTAACCGTGCGTCAGACTGTTGCTGAGGGTTCAATAGTTTGTGTTTAGTATCAATAAACCCACTCATTGTAATATGTATGGAATACATAACTATTCCCTTTGCGTCACTAAACTAAGCCAACATATCGCTGCACAGAACAAACTGCATAATTAAACTAATATTATTGTGAAGGCGAGCTCATAATATGTCGAGTGGTGTCCGACAGCGTCCGGCGAGGTCCGGCGATGTCCGACGATGTCCGACGATGTCCGACAGTGGCAATCCCGGCGAGGACATATAACATAACATTATTTATTTATTTATTTTTATTTTATTTATTTATTTAATTTCTAAAGCACTTAACATAGTTCACATTAAATTTAGCCACACAACGAAAACCTCTCAGGGTTTATCTGCATGTTGGCGAGCCGTTCATATAATAGTTTTTTAACAATGTTAATAATTTATGGGTACATTAATACATGACATACATTAGGAGAAATTTTGTGTAAGGAAACGCTTTGATTTGTACTTATAACTTTTCGAACTCGTTTTGTATAACGTTTGCAAGTCTTCTGGAAGTTTATTAAGATAAAAAGGTACTAAATATTCTGCAACCCTCATTCCGTACACATTATTGAATTTTGGTAAGATGTATTTATTTTTAAGTGGTATCGTTCTCAGAAATTCAGGTCTTGCTTTTTCGGTTAGCAACTCCGGTCTACTGACTTCCGCTAGAGTACAAAATTCAACTTTATTGAACACATTCATAACATTACAATATTTAAAGAGGTCGTGGTCATTGTTTTTGAATTTCTTGTTTATGTGTTTTGGCGTAATTACTTTGTAATATTCTTAGTTGTAATTTATAAATATCGGTCAGGTATGTATGATAAGTTCTCCCATAGCTGCTGAGTCCGTAGTTGATAACCGAGTCTGCTAGGGCCATATATAACATTCTAAGCGTCTTGTAAGGCAGTTTATATTTCAGTATGCTAAGCTTACCTAGAATAGACCTAAGCTTGTTGCATACAGTCTTTGTGCGGTCCCCAGCAGAATCGGCTAACAACCACTAGACCGATATACATATGTTTATCAACTACTTCTAATGTCGGACATTTGCAAGTTTTTGGCGAGCTATGTAGGCAAGTGTGTTCATGTGCTATAACTGTAGGCATAGTGGAGCATTTATTGTGTGATGAATGTATGTGAACAATTTTTGTTTTTGTTGCGTTTATTACTAATCCTACGTCATGACCCCATTTACACATTTCGTCGAAGTTACATTGTAGGGTTTCCTCAGCATCCTGGGTGTTTTTATTAGCTACTAATATACACGTATCGTCTGCGAATTGGTATACAGAGCCTGAATTTATAGCATTACTCATATCATTAACATAAAGTAAGTATTCTGTCGGACCTATAATTGAACCCTGGGCAGTTCCTTGCGTGGATGGAAGCTTAACACTATACTCATTTTGTATTTTACCGCATTTACCGCAGAGAACAGAAGTTTTACACCATAGTTTAAGTTCATTATATGCCACGCAGTGACCAATAATAATAATAATAATAACGATTATCGGATCAGGTGCGTGTCATTCAGCGTAACCATATGTTGGATGACACTGTACTTGATCGCCTGCGAATTGAAATGCAGAGTAGCCATGTCATCACCCCCCAGTCGCAGACTGCTGTACTACTACTGCAGTCTGATACAAGTCATGCTGACGAGGGGAGTAATGACAGGGCTACAAACGTAAGTACCCAATGTAATGAGGAATTGAGGAGTGCTTTGGAGGATGCGATTCAGGAATATCGCTTCATGTCACCCGAACTTAGGCCACGCTTACCTCGTTTGCCCATGCATAACAAAAATAGGGCGCTGGTGGCGGTTCTGGATTCGCAGTTGTCAAACTATTTTGATGGCTGCGAAGACCTCACCGATGCTCATTCGATTCTGTACTGCGCGGCTGCAGCGGCATGTCGTGTAGCTCACGTCAAATTTGCCAATGACTCTAGAGCTACACGACCGAAACCAGCCGTACCAGCTTGGCAGTGCAGAATTGAACGCCGTATTGGTGGGGCCAGAGCGCTCATTGGCAAACTAATCTGCTTCAGGGAGGGCAATACTCGCCCTAGAGTGATGCGCTTTGTGAGACGGGCATTCTTGGGGACTGATATCAGTCCTCAAGACTATATGTCTTGTGTCACGGAGCGCATCGACTTCCTGAAGCAGAAAGTGTATGCATGGGCGAACCGTATTCGTCGGTACAGGCGGCGAGTGGAGCGATACACTCAGAATCGCACATTCCAGAGTGATGAAAGGTGGGTTTATAGGGCTTGGGAGCGACCGGACCAAGGTGTTACTGACACGTGCCTACCGGATGATGACGCCATGTGCTCGTTCTGGCGAAACATCTGGTCGGTGCCTGTCAGTCACACCGAGGGTGATTGGACTGGGAAGATTGAGCGAGCGTGCGATCTAATACCAGAAATGGGGGTACTTACCATCAGCCCCCAAGATGTTGCTCGTGCAGTCCGACCGTTGCCTAACTGGAAATCTCCAGGGCCGGACGGGCTGCACAACTTTTGGATAAAATGGTTCCAAGGGTCGCACGCCTGCTTGGCGTCCCAGTTCCAGTCAGCCTTAGAGTCAGGGTCGCTACCCCAGTTCCTAACGACAGGAATAACCCACCTGCTCCATAAATCAGGTAGTACCGTGGATCCCAAAAATTATAGACCGATCACTTGTTTACCGACGGTCTATAAAGTTCTTACATCCATTTTGAGAACTAAAATTAACAAACATATAGACACCAACTCCATCATGTCTGTCTCTCAAAATGGATGTAAGAACGGGTCCCGGGGTACTAAGGAGCTGCTCCTCATTGATATGGCCATTAGCCAACAGGTTCGTCGTTCCCGAAAGGATCTGTCGACATGTTGGATAGATTACAAGAAGGCCTATGACTCGGTGCCACATACATGGCTCATGAGGGTGCTGGAGTTGTATAAAGTAGATACAACTCTGCGAACCTTCCTGATGTCGTGTATGGGGCAATGGAGGACGGTCCTTCGCTATCCAGGATGTCGAAATATCCAGAGGAATAGCGAGCCGATAAGGATCGAGCGAGGCATATTCCAGGGCGACAGTTTGAGTCCGCTTTGGTTCTGTTTAGCCTTGAATCCTCTAAGCACACTGCTGGAGGATTCTGGTCTAGGCTATCGGTTGAGGAGAGGTAGTCAGGTTATATCTCACCTCCTTTACATGGATGACCTAAAACTCTTTGCTCCTAACAATTTGCAACTGATGGAGCTACTGAAAATTACTGAAACTTTCAGTAACGCCATCAGGATGGAATTTGGTGTGGACAAATGTGCGGTCATGCATGTAAAGCGAGGGGAGATTGTGGAATCCGTGGTAACCCAACTCTCGGCTTCCACAAACCTTAGAGCCCTCTTCGCATCCGAAACCTATAAGTATTTGGGTATGTCGGAAGCGTTAGGGATCAATGTTACTGACATGAAGCAATCGTTGAAGGAGCGCTTCTTTGGTCGCTTGAAAAAAGTACTTAATAGTCTTCTATCAGGCGGAAACAAGGTGCGCGCCTTCAACGGTTGGGTCATGCCGGTTTTGATGTACTCTTTCGGCATACTCAAATGGACTCAGACCGAACTCGACGCCCTGGATAGGAGGGTCCGTACGCTGCTGACTGCAAATCGAATGCATCACCCACGGTCATCGGTAATGAGGCTGTATATCCCGCGAAAGTGTGGAGGTCGAGGGTTTTTAAACGCTAAGACCCTCCACAATCGCGAGATATGCAGTCTCAGGGAATATTTCCTAGAAACCGACGTGGGGATGCATCGAGATGTAGTCGCCGTGGACAAGGGCCTCACCCCGCTCTCCTTAGCTAAAGAGAACTGGCGCAAGCCAGTAGTGCTTGACACCAATGATCGCATGGAGGTATGGCAGAGTAAGGAGCTTCACGGACGCTTTTTCCGGGCCCTACATGGACCCGATGTAGATCTACTAGCGTCCGTAGCCTGGCTGCGTTTCGGTGATCTCTTTGGAGAAACCGAAGGTTTTGTCTGTGCAATTATGGACGAAGTTATGATGACGAACAATTACCGGAGATTTATTGTGAAAGACGGCACGGTTGACATCTGTCGGGCATGCCACCGGCCGGGAGAATCAATCAGGCATATTATCTCCGGGTGTTCTCGTCTAGCTAACGGAGAGTACTTGCATAGACACAACCTTGTAGCCAGGATAATCCATCAGCAACTTGCTCTGAAATACAGCCTTGTGGAATCGGAGGTGCCGTACTACAGGTATGTGCCCGACCCAGTTCTCGAAAATGGTAATATCACATTATATTGGGATCGATCCATCATCACTGACAGGACTATTGTTGCCAATAAGCCTGATATAGTGGTGGTGGATCGATCAGAGCGGCGCGCAATGATTGTTGACATAACCGTCCCGCATGATGAGAACCTCGTGAAAGCCGAGAAAGATAAACAGATCAAGTATCTTGACTTGGCTCGCGAGGTTGTCGACATGTGGGATGTGGACTCAGCAATCATTGTGCCGATAGTCGTGACAGCCAATGGTTTAATAGCCAAGAGCCTCGACCAACACCTAAGGAGGCTCTCGTTGGGCAGCTGGATCAAGGGCTTGATTCAGAAAGCGGTACTTCTGGACACGGCCCGCATTGTTAGGAGGTTCCTCTCTCTGGAGCCCTGACCGCCGGTAGCTTGGACCCTGTTCCCGATACCGGTGGGCTACTATTTTTTATATTTTTAAATGTTTTTATATTTTTTATATTCTAATATTTAAAAATATAATTTATATGTGTTATTTAATGAAATAAAGGATATAATAATAATACTTTATTGATACAAGTCCTTACAATTATGCATAATATCTAGCTAAAGTTCACAATAATTAAAGGCGCACAAAAATTGAAACCCTGACTCCTAAACTAGGAATACCTGTGACTTAGGAGTCAGTGTTCTACTGCCACTTGGACACTAGATCCCTATGGTAATTATGAGCTGGTAAGCTGATATTACACAAAAAGAATATACTACGAGTATTATGTTGTGATTTAAAGGAACATTTGGAAAGCAAAATAACAGTAAAAAGTAAAATTAAAAAGTAATATTAAAAAAGAAAAATGACTGTGTGGTTGATTCTGTGTGTGTGACTGGGAATCGTGTGTGTTGTTTGCGTTGTGTGAGTGTGTGTGAGATTGGGAAACGTGTACTTTGGCTTCTCATATCACATGAGAGCCCAAGCACACATGTGAATGTGGTGGTGTCGAGTCTGTGTTTGAGTTAGTACGAGCTTGGTGTCTTTTGTTGTATTAAAGATGTCGGTGATTGTATTACATGTTTTCTATGGAATGTTGCGAGTTATGTCAGAGTGGTCAGTAGTTCCTCAGTTTGAGCGTAGTCTAGGGTGTACAGCATCAAATCAATCAGTACTACTACCGTTTTTGCGTCGTTTACGTTCATACATTTGAATGGATTAATTTTATTTTAGACTCTGATTGTAAATGAATGAAAAGCACAAATAGTATAACCGTATTTAGTTATCTGGTTCTGGCACAATTTCATGTCCAAGTTGAAACTAAATGTGTCATAGTACATTAAATTAATTAATGTACTACGACATATTTAGCACAAACTTTTAATTCAGAAACAGCTGGACAACACCAAACAGAAGGGCATTTCATTTGACGAGTATAGCCAGCCTGTTAGTCTAACAAGCAATTAATAAAGGCAATTAAAAACATGGCCGCGTGTGATGACGTCACGACTAACAAATACATGGTAATAGGTGAAACTACCCGACAATTGTGTTACACGTCGTAGTGCACTCGCGGACAGTTTACACTGAACTTTTTACAATTAACAAGCCTTTTGAATCCACACCGGGACCGGGTTATTTTTTGTTTCACAAAACATTATTTTAGAGTTATACCGATAGTGTCCGTTAACATTCATTTGTTCGGTGTCGATGTTTGTGGTTCGGTGTAATCCGTAGTTCTTAATAGGTTAAAAGCCAATCGTGTACCGCTGCGTCGGTCATTATAATATACGTCCGGCTATTATTGTAATGCAATCTGCCGACTGCATAATGCTCACCTCTTCATGCGGACGTGTTATTATGTAGGTACTACGAGTACATACAACATGATTTAGTTCCTGGGTTGCATTTGGATCTTGACGCCTGGATGTTTTATTATTATCTCTTTTGATTTATTAAAAAACTAAAAAATTACACACATTTTAAATATTGTTTGTAAGATTTAATTTATTCATTATAAAAAAAAAACTGGCTAAGTGCATGTCGGACGCACAGTGTAGGGTTCCGTAGTAGCCCGCTATCACAATGTAGTACGATTCTGTTGTTCTTTATTCTGATATAATATATATATAAAAAAAAAAAAGTTCATATTTTGTTTTTCAATGCAAGTATTATCCAACACCCAAGTTCAACGACTATTACTGCTAAACTAATAAAGTTATCTTAACCGCTATAATTTTAATGTTATAGTGAATTTTTCCAGATTTTTCAAGCCCGCAGTTTAGGTTTTAGAGGGGGGGGGGGACGCCCTACTGGAACAAAAATTTGCACTTTAAAGTTTCATATTGCGTAAATGGAGCATTAAATCGAAAAATAATTTTAGCAATCCCCAAGTCATTTTAGAAGACCTGTTCAACGATACCCCACACGATGGGGTAGACAACGAAAAAATATTCATCCCCACATCACATGAAGAGGAGCTACCCAAAAAAAAAATATTTTCCAAAATTTCATTTTACCACTTTGTCGGCGTAATTAATATACACACTCCTACATTACAGCTTTCTAGTACTAACGGTCTCTTAGCAAAACCTCCGACAGACAGACAGACAGACAGACGGACGGACATGACGAAACTATAAGGGTTGCTTGTAGGTACTACGGAACCCTAAAAACATTAATAAAAAATATATAAAAATTGTAGTCCACCGGTATAGCCCACCGGTATCGGGAACAGGGTCCAAGCGGAGTCAGAGCTCCAGAGAGAGGAACCTCTTAGCAATGTGAGCCGTGTCCAGAAGTACCGCTTTCTGAATCAAGCCCTCGATGCAGCTGTAGTAAGTAATTACAGAAAGTTTTTCCTCGTTTATACGCGTGGTGACGGGAATGTTCGGCGCGGTCGTTAGTGGTCAGCTCTGACTTATTGCATGTTTACAGGCTGCCGGCTATTTGTTGTGTATGGACTTTATTAAGCCATAAATTACAATAGCTTGTTTGAAAAGTTTAAAATAAATAAGTAACTATTTAATCGTTAAACTTACATTAAAGGTTATTTATTACTGTCGCTATCATCATAACTTCAGATAGTTGAATTGCTAACGCTTAATAAATCACTTTTAGATTCAGTCATCGGTCGACATTATGTTATTCCATGTGTGTTGTGATGCTACAAATACTGGCCTCGTAGCATGCGTAGCGCGTAGCTACGCATGCTACGAGGCTACGGGACTACGAGGCTACGCGGCTATGTGCCTACGTGTGTTGCCGCTACGCGTTTATGTGCTACGCAGACACTAAGCCGGAATTTGAATTACGTATTCGAACCATACTGTAGATACCTAGTACCTATGAATTATGTGATATTCCCTGAAGAGCCAAGAGTAAAAGTATGAATATATAATATGCCCTTTTTTTTTTGTGAAATTCGAAAACAAAAAAGTCCTAAACTATTGATTGAAATCTGTCGCACACATATTTTTGTACGCACACTGAAACATACACACACTCACTCACACGGCTCACCACACCAACACTCCTCAATCCAATTTGATTTATTTAATTTTAAGATTTTTGCTTTTGTTTTGTTTTTTATAAAAACGTTTTTACTTTTTGGCTCCAAAAGTATTATACATGTACTAGCTTCGGCCCGCGACTTCGTCCGCGTGAAATTTCACCCTCCCCCATTCACCCTTTTAGAGATGGAATTTTTTATCCCTTTCTTATTGGATACCTACTCTTCAGAAAGAACACACCCTCCAAAATGGTATGTCTCTAGGACCAGCGGATTAGGCTCTGCGTTGATAAATATCAATCAGTCAGGACTTTGCATTTTATATATAGCTTATTGTGATACTCAAATAGGGAGTTGAAACTGTCTCTCCTAGATACAGATTACTCAGTAATCTAGCTAGGAGAGCAGCGATTCACCCAACAGTTCGTTGCACCTACACCATGTAATTAATAATGCATACCTACTTTGTAGATCCCTCATGTACTACAAAACCTTTACGTTAGTACCTTAATAAAGAAATAAATATTATTATTCAATTATTAATTACATATTTTTGTAAATTGTATGACGCAGTTGTATGATGCAATTGTATGATGCAATTGTATGACGCAATTGTATGATGCAATTGTATGACGCAATTGTATGACGCAATTGTATGACGCAATTGAACGCTTTGGAATTATGCTGCGTGTATAACTAGGTACCGTTAGCCACAAAAAAATTTATAACTGTCAAGACTATCTTTGTTCTACAATATTGTATCAAGGCACAAAACATTTTACACATTTTTAAGTGACATTGTAGACAGTCAAATGAATTCTTGTTAATGATACATTGTTTTGACAATTCAATTATTACTTCTGCCCTTGACCGTAAATGTGTGTGTGTGTGTCTGTGTGGATGCTGGTCTCGCGCTGTGATTGGCTAGCAATCTGTGCATGTGTGGATCTGCGCTGTTACGGGCTATTGCACATAAATAGCCCTTAGAAGATGCATCGATGCGACTATTTTGTATATTATTTCGTTTTATGCTTACTCGTACATCTCACATTCGACTATTTTGCTTTTTTTTACTATAATCCGAGATGATTTTGGTTACACTGAAGCTTATAGTGAACCTCTCTCCCTATTTTGTTAGAACTCAAAATATCTGAAACAGACATTACAAATCTGCAATTTCTCTCATAGAGCGTTTACGACGTACGGCATTTCATACAAACTTTCAAGCCCTTGTTTTTAGAAATTAATGAACCGACTTTAATGAAACTTCATACGCATAAGCAGGATACTAAGATCTAAAAAGTTACTTAAGAACATTTTCGAAAAATAGTGTTACAGCGAAATTAGACTGATTTAAAATTTTCCAAAGAACAGAGATTTCCAGTTATCTTTATTTAAATAAGATATTTCGAAAATGTTCTTAAGTAACTTTTTAGACCTTTGTATCCTGATTATGGGTATGAAGTTTAATTAAAATCGGTTCATTCATTTCGAAAAACAAGGGCTTGAAAGTTTGTATGAAATGCCGTACGTCGTAAACGCTCTTAACAAAGTTGGCCCGAATTAAAATACTGACACTAAAATATTGCATTTCTGTACACATAGAAGTAAGTCAAGTCGAACACAAACATTGGGAACAAAAAGCTTTGGTTCCGGTGCCCACTGGCTCCGGCTGAATAACAAAATATCAACACATTCATCGCTGAAACCCAATAGAGTCGCGAAACGAGCAATATTCTAACTTTATTGTTTGTTGATTACATTACCGCGCACTGCGTAGGCCGCTCGGCCGCAGGTCAGCGCGCGAGACACCCGTGACACGACCTAATGTATGGGAACCAACTGCGCAGGTCAGCGCGCGAGACACCCGTGACACGACCTAATGTATGGGAACCAACTGCGCAGGTCAGCGCGTGAGACACTCGTGACACGACCTAATGTATGGGAACCAACTGCGCAGGTCAGCGCGCGAGACACCCGTGACACGACCTAATGTATGGGAACCAACTGCGCAGGCCAGCGCGCGAGACACTCGTGACACGACCTAATGTATGGGAACCAACTGCGCAGGTCAGCGCGCGAGTAGACCCGTGACACGACCTAATGTATGGGAACCAACTGCGCAGGTCAGCGCGCGAGACACCCGTTACACGACCTAATGTATGGGAACCAACTGCGCAGGTCAGCGCGCGAGACACCCGTTACACGACCTAATGTATGGGAACCAACTGCGCAGGTCAGCGCGCGAGACACCCGTTACACGACCTAATGTATGGGAACCAACTGCGCAGGTCAGCGCGCGAGACACCCGTTACACGACCTAATGTATGGGAACCAACTGCGCAGGTCAGCGCGCGAGACACCCGTTACACGACCTAATGTATGGGAACCAACTGCGCAGGTCAGCGCGCGAGACACCCGTTACACGACCTAATGTATGGGAACCAACTGCGCAGGTCAGCGCGCGAGACACCCGTGACACGACCTAATGTATGGGAACCAACTGCGCAGGTCAGCGCGCGAGACACCCGTGACACGACCTAATGTATGGGAACCACGGCAGTTGCTAGCAAACAGTCATTCGTTTTCGATCTGACTGGTGTTTTTATTTCAGGTATTTGGGTTACCTGGAAGTCGCAATACCGTAACAAAATCGAATATGTTAAAAATCTTAACATAGATTCGGTAAACTATAAGGTTAGCTCCACTATGTGTAAGCCAAATCACGTTCTTTTAGAAGTCGGTTTAGAAGGCTCGACATCAGTCAGCCGCGCTAAGCCCGAGGCGCCAGGCACAAGGTAAGTCGACCGCTCCATTTGTACGAAGTTAGAAACATTTCTTTAATGCTGTGACACGGATAATTCTCGGTAGGCGCCGCCGGCAGCAGTCGCGCATAATCTTGTATATTTGTCACGCGGCCGGCGCAACACTACACACGCTTTATATTTGTCACGCGGCCGGCGCAACACTACACACGTTTTATATTTGTCACGCGGCCGGCGCAACACTACACACGCTTTACTTCAGTAACGCGGCCGGCGCAACACTACACACGTTTTACTTCAGTAACGCGGCCGGCGCAACACTACACACGCTTTATATTTGTCACGCGGCCGGCGCAACACTACACACGCTTTATATTTGTCACGCGGCCGGCGCAACACTACACACGCTTTATATTTGTCACGCGGCCGGCGCAACACTACACACGCTTTATATTTGTCACGCGGCCGGCGCAACACTACACACGCTTTATATTTGTCACGCGGCCGGCGCAACACTACACACGCTTTATATTTGTCACGCGGCCGGCGCAACACTACACACACACGCTTTACTTCAGTAACGCGGCCGGCGCAACACTACACACGCTTTATATTTGTCACGCGGCCGGCGCAACACTACACACGCTTTATATTTGTCACGCGGCCGGCGCAACACTACACACGCTTTATATTTGTCACGCGGCCGGCGCAACACTACACACGCTTTATATTTGTCACGCGGCCGGCGCAACACTACACACGCTTTATATTTGTCACGCGGGCGGCGCAACACTACACACACACGCTTTACTTCAGTAACGCGGCTAGTAGCACCTACCACTTCCCGCTACCCGCTCCCGAATGATGAAGCACTCTTTAGCTGCTTGTGACTGTGATTTAGTAACAAAACGGATGGGTTTTAGTAGTGTACACATTTATCAAACGTAGACATGAATGTGCGTTAGTTTTCCGTGTTGACAATGCGTACCTACTCTATAATGATAATAAATGTCTGCTTGTTAATGATACAAGAATTTTTAAATACAATCAATTGAAACCTCCTAATAACCTGCATTTCAGTACACACAGCACATCCATTAGCTGGCCGCTCATGTGTAGGAGGCTCACGTGCGGCCCTTTGTTCTTGTTTTTATCTAATTACGGCCGCCGGCGCCGGCTAAACAAGAGTAATTCGATTACACAACAAAGCGAGTAGGAATTGAATCGACAATACAGCCAAGCGCGACCGTCGCGGAGAGGAGCGGAGCCGAGAGGAGTGGCGTGCGAGGGGCTAAGTTTATTTGCTCGGAGCGGCAATGGACGCAGAATATAACTCTTTCTTTTTGTTTCAAAATGAAGTACGTCGCGTACCGCTGTAGTTACGAGCGTCAAGCGGTAAGCGCAACCAAATAAACTGCTCAAATACATTATAAACTTTTGTTTGTGAAAATCTCCGTTTATAATACGAAACATTTGTTTCTGCTGCGTTCTGTTTCGTTGCAGCTGTACCTTTAATGTTCGCTAGTTTTCTAATGAAACAGGAACGATTTCTAAAGCCGTAACTGTTCGCAGTGGCGACAATGCTGTAACAATGTACTCATGTGCTTCTACTTCTCATTCGTCACTGACGAGCCTAAACAATCATACAGATTGTTTTGGTACAATTATAACTGTTGCCTATCCCTAACGATTTAATTTCCTAATTCATTATAAAGCACCGGGTGCCAATTATGTGTTGCGCGGAAATGTTGGCTGCATCGAGGAATGCAAGCTATCACGAGCCAAGCTTTGTTGAACAAATGTTGGCTGCATCGAGGAATGCAAGCTATCACGAGCCAAGCTTTGTTGAACAAATGTTGGCTGCATCGAGGAATGCAAGCTATCACGAGCCAAGCTTTGTTGAACAAATGTTGGCTGCATCGAGGAATGCAAGCTATCACGAGCCAAGCTTTGTTGAACAAATGTTGGCTGCATCGAGGAATGCAAGCTATCACGAGCCAAGCTTTGTTGAACAAATGTTGGCTGCATCGAGGAATGCAAGCTATCACGAGCCAAGCTTTGTTGAACAAATGTTGGCTGCATCGAGGAATGCAAGCTATCACGAGCCAAGCTTTGTTGAACAAATGTTGGCTGCATCGAGGAATGCAAGCTATCACGAGCCAAGCTTTGTTGAACAAATGTTGGCTGCATCGAGGAATGCAAACTATCACGAGCCAAGCTTTGTTGAACAAAGCTTTTTTAAACAACAAAGTTTGTATAGTGTTACAGCCACTGATTAAAATGAGGGTACACATTAAATAAAGTGAAATATGTTCGTTATTACTATTGGAGTAGATAAATAAAGTAAGTTTAGGTCGGGCTTTTGATTATTATTCATAACTTCAGTTACAGAAGGTATTTCATGTAATAATCGAAACGTCAACATATTTATCAGTGTCAGTGTCCACCATTCCGAGACCGCAAGTGCAGCGTAACTTAAACTGGAATCTTCAAATTAAACTGGTTCGTTCTCCGGGGAGTCCACTGTTCAGCAGAGGTGGACAGTGGCCTGTGGTGGTGCGGTGTGGTGGTCTGTGCTTCCATAACCGATGACCAGAGCGCGACACCTCGAGATCGCGAGTTGTTCGCGGCTTCATATAACTAAACGGATTCAATGTTAATTAACTGGAGCGCCACCACGCGCACGCCACCAATATTTTAGTTTACGGTAAGAATTGATTATTAAAAAAAACGTAACCTTATTTTATTTTGTCTATTGTCGTTACTATGTAATCAATTTCTATTCGCTTAAGGAAATCTGATACCTTAATTGGTATATTTTTTGATTTTAGCATTTTCCCACTACTTATCCACTCACGTGTACGCTCCCATAAACTAACGGGCGCCCCGCGGCCCAAAATAAAAAATGTATGGGGACATAACAATGCCCCTCGCGCGGGAAATGTTTATGTGAGTGGCTAAAAGTACGTTTTATCTATGACTACTCCGTGTTAACGATCATAGAACAAGCTCTACATCAGAAGTACCTGTTATAACATGGAGCAAGTCGGCAGTATAAAGCCGCACGGCTGGTCGACTATCATATGACGGTTAGGCGGGAGCTATCACTCGTATCTCAAAACTATCATATGACGGTCAGGTGGGAGCTATCACTCGTATCTCACAACTATCATATGACGGTCAGGTGGGAGCTATCACTCGTATCTCACAACTATCATATGACGGTCAGGTGGGAGCTATCACTCGTATCTCACAACTATCATATGACGGTCAGGTGGGAGCTATCACTCGTATCTCACAACTATCATATGACGGTCAGGTGGGAGCTATCACTCGTATCTCACAACTATCATATGACGGTTAGGAGGGAGCTATCACTCGTATCTCACAACTATCATATGACGGTCAGGTGGGAGCTATCACTCGTATCTCACAACTATCATATGACGGTCAGGTGGGAGCTATCACTCGTATCTCAAAACTATCATATGACGGTTAGGAGGGAGCTATCACTCGTATCTCACAACTATCATATGACGGTCAGGTGGGAGCTATCACTCGTATCTCACAACTATCATATGACGGTCAGGTGGGAGCTATCACTCGTATCTCACAACTATCATATGACGGTCAGGTGGGAGCTATCACTCGTATCTCACAACTATCATATGACGGTCAGGTGGGAGCTATCACTCGTATCTCACAACTATCATATGACGGTCAGGTGGGAGCTATCACTCGTATCTCACAACTATCATATGACGGTCAGGTGGGAGCTATCACTCGTATCTCACAACTATCATATGACGGTCAGGTGGGAGCTATCACTCGTATCTCACAACTATCATATGACGGTCAGGTGGGAGCTATCACTCGTATCTCAAAACTATCATATGACGGTTAGGAGGGAGCTATCACTCGTATCTCACAACTATCATATGACGGTTAGGCGGGAACTATCAATCGTATCTCACAACTACATCGTACAGAGGTCACCATAAAATGGAACTCTGATCAATCTCTAAGGATCAATAATATCCAGATACTCGCGTCTACTTCCATCCTGTAGAATGGACGAAGAAAATGGTTGGAATTATAATATTATAAGTTGTTTTTTTTTTATTGCTTTTGTCTCGTTATTATTGCATATTGGAGAGCGAAAATAAAAACATCACCGTATAATTCGTATAATTCAATCAACCAGACAATAACAAAACTTTTACAATTCTAATTCCTCAAAAAACGGGATTGTGAAAAGTGAAAAAATAATGTTCCCGGTAACGTATTCCCATCGGATCACTATGTCGGATTAAAGTTCAAAGCGGATTTCACTACGCTCTATTTCGTAGGCCGGTGGACTACGGCGTAGCACACTACGCGCGCCGTAGCGCCAGCGCACCACTGATTGGTGTTTGCGCGTTGGCCACGCGCGGCCACACAGTGCGCCAATATTGGCCAAGCGTCAATACATGCATATTTAGTAGACCAAGTCAATAATAGACTTCCATGTTATCTATGTATTCAGTTCAGATCCTTTTGACTATTCTACTGCTGGGCCAAGTGCTTGCCCAGACTTTAAAGTAACTTAGTCACTGCGCTTAGCAAGCGAATTCAAAGCGGCAACGAGTCTTTTATTTTTGATCTGGACATAAATACACTAGGTATCCATACTTTAATATTATACATTCAAAAATAATTCTGTCTGTATGTTACCTTTCACTCAAAAACCACAGAACGGATTTTGATAAAATTTGGCGAGGAGATAGGTGGCATCCTGGGGAAAGGACATAGGCTACTTTTTGTCCCGGCAACACGTTCCCGTGGAATAAGTTCTGACAACCACGCGGGCAAAGCCGCGGGTAGAAGCTAGTTATTATATAAAAGGAAATTGACCGAAAGTGTTATTTATGTACGAGTATGTATATAGTCCTTCTGGTAGATTGGCAACCTGCCACTACATACGAGTACGTAGTTTATTTTTACTTTATCATTATTGCAAACATCGAGGAATGATTGAAGCTCAGCTTAACCGAACCGATACGTGCTTCAATGTAAACATGGCTTCCGGCCGTATATTAAACGCAAGTCTCCGATATTATCGGATATTAATGTTTCGTTTCGTGTACATAGTGATTTGCATATTGCATGCACACACTACTAAACATACGCCAGTTACACTAAACAGCCATTTTTATTTCAATTTGTTATAATTTCCGTTGAAATGTTTAAATACAGTTAAATAATTTCCAGGTTGCATTTGTGCACCGAAATAAAAAGAAAACTGTAAACTTCTCGCGGTAGTTTTCGCAGAAATGAGCGTAGCTTGTAAAATAATAAATTAAGCTGACTTGAATTACTGAATAACATCTCTACTGCGGCTAAGTACACCGAACACGGAGCGTAGTGGCGATGCAATCTGGTCTTTAAGAGGATGATGTTAAGGTTGATTATTAGTTGGAGAGGAGTGTTGGAGTCGTGTTTATTGTGGAAATATGGTAAGTGGGTGCGATAGCGGCTGCGTCGCGTTCCCGCCGCGGCACGTAAACTGACCGCCATTGTGCCTATGACTGTACCAGCACGGTCATCGACTACGTAGTGTCTACTTATACACTCACAAGCTAAATTCTGCTTTATTTAAAGTAATAGAACTTAATTAAACTTGTGGGATGTAAAACACACAAATTCAGGTACCTATCATTGGTTCTAAAAGTGTTAATATCGAGTTTGTTGGACGAGGAAATCGGCGAGAAACTATGTCACGACTGTCGATAACTCCTGCTGAACAAGTTCCCAGTGCCCACCGCTGACGTGACGCAACGTGACGTAGTGACCCGCCTCAACACGCGACTACAAGTTTATTGACAGTACAGCACTACAGCCTAAGTTTTTTGTTATTATAACTACGTAGACTCATGTTTTTGTCGACTAGATTATACACCACATTGCAGAACACATTTGACACATTAATGCAATAAATAACAATTGTCTAGTAGCCATAGCTGACTTGAGTTTAGGAAAATGGTAACTTGGCAAATATTGTGATAATATCAGTCCCCTCTCCACCAATGGTGACAATATCAGTCCCCTCTCCACGAATTGTGACATTATCAGTCCCCTCTCCACCAATGGTGACAATATCAGTCCCCTCTCCACGAATTGTGACATTATCAGTCCCCTCTCCACCAATGGTGACAATATCAGTCCCCTCTCCACGAATTGTGACATTATCAGTCCCCTCTCTACCAATTGTGATAATATCGGACCCCTCTCCACCAATTGTGACCATATCAGTCCCCTCTCCACGAATTGTGACATTATCAGTCCCCTCTCCACCAATTGTGATAATATCAGACCCCTCTCCACCAATTGTGACCATATCAGTCCCCTCTCCATCAATTGCTTTTGAATTCTTACTTTATTTAATGTCCTCATAAAACTTTGGTATAAGCGTTCCTGCACACGATGCCGTCACCGCGCCGTCGCCGCGCCGACGCCGCGCAATTACACTGTAGATACGAGTCGCGCGAAGCCCGCCACCGAGCCGCCACCGCGCCGTCGCCGCGCCGACGCCGCGCAATTACACTGTAGATACGAGTCGCGCGAAGCCCGCCACCGAGCCGCCACCGCGCCGCCACCGCGCCGCCACCGCGCCGCCACCGCGCCGCCACCGCGCCGCCACCGCGCCGCCACCGCGCCGCCTCCACGCGCGTTCCCTCTGTTCATTCATTCCATTACCGGCCGCGTACGAACGTGCACGTGCGTAACTTTTTAAGAATGAATCAAACAGACAGGGAGGGGAACGCGCGCGGTGGCGGCGCAGTGGCGGGCTTCGCGCGACCCGTATCTACGTTTTCGTGGGGGGCAACGTTTTTAAAAAAAAGAAAAGAAAAGAAAGAAAGATCTACAGTGTAATTGTGCGGCGTCGGCGCGGTGACGGCATCGTGTGCAGGAACGCTAAGCTAATCAGTATTGAATAATAACAGACGAGAGGTCGTAATCAGGAACCTTCTTCCGTCAACACAGATCAACAAACAACATCAGAAATACCCGCCCCCCTGCCTCCCCCTCCATCTCCATCAACATAGTAGTGTTAATGATATTATTATTATTGAGTTGTTCCTGGACAAGGATGACACTAATGAAAATTGATACAAAGAGGAAAACTCGGCAGTGTCTGCACGTCACACAGTACTTGATATTTTTGTAATGTTTGAGTAATTCGATACAGTATGGATAACCAGTGGAAGCAAGAGACCTCCAGTATGTTATCGTCCTCGCCTTGTTTTGTATTAGCTAATAAAATAAATCACTACTGGATGTAACTCACATTGGCCATCAGTCGGTCGATTCTGTAAAAATCTCACCGTGAAAACTTAGGTGAAGTGAGTTTGTTTTTGCTAGGAATTGACACTATTGACAGCTCACTCCACGCTCACTTCACCTAAGTTTTCACGGTGAGACTTTTACAGAATAGCACCGCTTGTCCTCTATAGGTTCACTAATAACGACATAAAACTATAAAACCAAACAATCTTGAAACAGGAAATGTTTCTTCTGTCCCTGTCTGAACGCTCTGAACGCTCTGAACGCACATTAGCACTGAATAGAAAGAGAGACCTTCATGCGGCAGTACGAGAATATTGGCTATATAGATAGATTGTAGGTTAACTAAGAATGGAATCCTGTGAGCCACTTGTTCTCAGTCACAAGGGAGGATGATGTCCATGAGTGCTAGTTCCTCAGGGAAGCAGGACTCTGTAGGTGACGCCCTCTTGAAGGATGATTGAGTAGTGTTGTCACGTGGCACAACCAGCTGCAGCGCCAGGTTTATTTACTTTACGTGCGATATTGTTATACTTAGAATCTTACTTTAAATGCCGTCAGAATGTAGAAAGAATTAAAAAGTATTTATTGTGACTCGTACAGGAAGATCACAAAGTAAACTAAACACAATCATAAATAAAAATAAAATGAAGGAGAAGAATTAGAAGAAGAAAAGACAGAGATTTAGAAGTGTAATCGTTATTATGTTCGCGATAAATGAGCAGACTAAAGCATGACAGGAAATATCTCCGTTTGATAGTCATTTAAAAGTGTACCATGCAGTAACAAACGTCAAGGAAGCGCCGGACACTGACGCACCGTCCGGCGCTTTACGTTCAGCGATCCTTATCCAACGCGAGCGCGCTTCGTGCCTCAAGCCGCACTATCACTGACGCACCGTCCGGCGCTTTACGTTCAGCGATCCTTATCCAACGCGAGCGCGCTTCGTGCCTCAAGCCGCACTATCACTGACGCACCGTCCGGCGCTTTACGTTCAGCGATCCTTATCCAACGCGAGCGCGCTTCGTGTCTCAAGCCGCACTATCAGTGCTCCATCACGCGCCCACAGATAGCGGGCATTAGTAAAACACTGCTATTTGCAAACGTAAATGACTTTTATTTCAAACACAAAAGGGTTCTATTTCAAATAGCACGCAGTGAAACTCGACAATCCGCGCGTACGGAAATGCACATTATTTCCGACATATCTGTAATCTTTATTGCAAGGACACAGAGTCTAAATTGGCATTACATTGGTCCTTTTCGTAACAGTTTCAGAGTATTAGGCAGTAGGAAAGGAACTCAGCAACGCGACTCAGGTGACTTCGCTTGTAATAGTCTAGTACGCGGTGAGCCGGGCAGGGTGCGGAATGGACAATGTTCGCAAAGTGACGTTATCTGGTAATGTCCGGTCAGTCCGCGTGCTTCCCGGATTAGGACCGGACTATAAACGGACGCGATTAGCAGCCGGTACTGGTCCGAGGTTAACTTTAACTACTTAATGTGAGAGGTTCTACTGCATACAGGAACCACCAGTTAAACATGTTTGATAGCAATTTAAATAAATAAATGACTCTTTACTGATCGAATGATAAAATTTGCTCAGTAATATTGTTAATATTGTTATTTTAACGATCAAAGCCGCAAACAGGTTTGAAATACGTCATGAGTAGATCGCATACACGGAGGTAATATAAAAACATTACTTATATCAATCAATCCCCATGAATAGTTACTATCGCTGAACAGCACATTTTCTTCAAATCTTTCGTTTCAAGTTCTATCCAATACGAAACTGTAAAGAGGTCATCATTGTTACAAACTGCTTCGTCATCTTCGATCCACTAATGTTGGAAGAGAAAAACAAAATGAAAAGGATTTCTCCCACAGTTCCCCAATCCGCTTTGTGGACGCTTGTCCTGGGATTCGTCCTCGCTTGAGGCAACTTGCCGACGATGTGAATACACACTTGAGGCCACTACAACTGAGTTTTGTGTATTGTTCTACCGAGAGAGCAACGACCTTGTTTACTCACAACTACTCGTGCGTAGTTTTTTCAGGAACAAAAACTTATATTTCAGTCGTGTCTATCTGGACGAAGTAGAGTACTTAGCATATTAATGAGATCCCGGACAAAATACTTGTCACATCATATATTATGCTTGTGAAAGATCTTGTTTGTTACTGTTTGAGGGCCAACGACTTCACAAGTCCCTTTCAACAAGATAACGAGATGAAAGTTTCCGAAAATGTTTCACGAAAATAATTTGTGTGGAAATAAATAAGATTATGATTGTGTCGGATTGGCCCAGACATCAGAAGTAAAACACAAGTTTATTCAATTGAACAATCAGTTATCTTAAATCTAGAAAATACAGAAATGAAATACTAAAACTAATAACGGCAAAAGGCGGTCACATAGGGCAGTACTGACTGTCAGGGACAGTGGTCCATGCACCCACCGCAATAAGGATAGTACTAATTGTCAGAGACAGCGTTCCACATCCAATAATCGGGCAGTACTGACTGTCGAGAGACAGTGGTCCGTGCACCACGACGCAACCGTTGGAAATGCGTACCGATCAAACAGCGCAGCTCCTTATAAAGGCGATCGCTAGTGGGGGGGAAACCGTTACAATATTTTACTGGATTGGATACCAAGTCCTTTAGGCCAAATGATCGATAGAGTGAATGATTTGCGTCTGGTGCACGTTCCACTAGCGCCATCTAGTCGCCGTCTCTCACAGCTGCTAATCAATGTGTCTGCCGACACGGCCATCCTGATAAATCACTCGTTCTCGAGTGCATTCATTCGTCATCAATTCACATCGTCATCATCGTTACATATCAAATTAGCAAATATCACTGGTCTAGGTATTTCTTTACAATAGAAAACCCCTACAGTTCAAACATGCTGGTCTAAATCGTCACCCACTAAAGCAGGTGAGATTCCTGCAGCTACAACTGGACTAGGTCACAACTCTTGTAACCCCTACAGTACATATTTGCTGGTCTAGATAGTCATCCCATGGATGAAATCCCTGCAGCTCACTGGACTAGGTCACAATACTCTTGCAACCCCTACAGTACATATTTGCTGGTCTAGATAATCATCCCATGGATGATATCCCTTCAGCTCACAAAGCGCTGGACTAGGTTATCAACCCACAAAAGCAGGTGAAACCCCTTCAGCTACAACTGGGCTAGGTTACAATTCTTGCAACCCCTACAGTGTAAACTAATTTAGTCATCCAGCAAGGAACCTTGTTCCGGTACTGGGCTATACAGAACTGAATCACAGGATACAGTCGCCTCAGAATCGATAGACAAAGTATCTTCAGAATTAATAGTTGCTGTTTGTGAACCAATAGATAATGTTTCTTCGGATTCTGAGACTCGACTGACATTTAAGTTTTGAGAACTATGATCTCCTAAATATGGCAAAGAGTTTTCCACTAATTCGCCTGAAACAGCATTATGTAAATCATCATTTATATTACTAGATACATTATCCATTATCACCGTTCATTGTCATCAGACTCATAATTTTTCAGAAATTTCAAGAAAACTTTGTTGACCTCTAGGTACTTCTCTCAAATTTACATGTGCGTACTTGTAAACCTATAGAGCCATTAATAACGATCGTTATCTAAAACTAGTTATTTTGAAAGGTCCCTTATTATTTTTTTTCATCTAATTTTCTTTGGTGTCGTTCCTCGCATTTTACAAAAACTAATTAACCAACTGCAAAAGGTTTAATCCGGGCTTTTCCCTTATTAAACCGTACAGTGTCAGCGTTTACTAGAATGTCACAATGTGCTGGAACGGGTAACTGTATCAAACCGCAATACAGTGACACTACAATGAATAAAAGGACACAGTGGATCACTAGGCAACGACTCAGCTGACGAGCTGCCCAGAAGGGCATCCAGTATATCAGTTTGTGGTCCGGCACCTATCGTGCCCATCCCCTTCAACCAACTACGCAGGTGGCTACAGAAGCACACCCACACACAAGCAGAAAGCTCGTAGATATCGTCACCAGGCTGCAGGCAGTCCAAAGAAGCTACGCCGTCATTGGATGGCAGGCTAACCAGGCGCTCACCACGACTGGACAGGAAAGGCCCGCGCCCGGCGACGGGGACCACCACGAGACACCGCTCGCCAATAAAACACTTTAACAAAACAGGCACAACGGACAGTCCCCTGTGCAGGGCTCGCATGGAGGCCGATGAAACCACCGCACATGTGCTCCTTGAGAGCAGAGGTCTCACCCAGGCAAGGTCAGAAACCCTCGGGACACCCAGACCGCACACAGAAGCTCTCAACAGACCAGGAGAGCCAATCAGCCTCCGGAGGGAGGTGGGCTGGCTGGAACAACCACCGACGACCACCACGGCCCAGGCACAATGGTCCATTTGAAGGACTAAGTGCGGAAGCCAAACCCATAGAACATAGTGTCAGCGTTAGAGGGGCCCGTGGTCAAGGAAACAACAGCCGCACGGGCCAACCGACCAGGCCAAGCCACGCCCGCCGCGGCCGGCCCCAGCCGCCACCCGCGGATCCCCGACAGCCGCCACGGAGCGCCCGAAGCCCGAAAATCCGACAACCAGTCCCACCAAGGGGCACCGCACCACCCAGCAACCGGGGCGCGGGGGCCAGACAGGCCGCCGCCCCACGCAAAACACCGGCACCCAGCCGCACCCGACCAGACCGGAAGCCAACCCCAACACAGTCGGGAAAAGGCCAGGCAGATGATAGTGTCAGCGTTAGCCACTCTTTGAATTTTTTTTTTTTTTTTTTTAATGCAGATGAACGAGCCGTTTCAACATTAATTACAGTTGGTTCAAAAGAACTAGGAGTTATTTTAGCTAGATTAACTGAGGAACCTTTGATGCCAAACATCAGTTCCATAGGCGTAAAACCTGTGGTCCTGGAACGTGTATTATTAAGAGCAAGTTGAATCTCTCCTAGTTCATCCTTCCAGGCAATATTGGAAGAATATTCTTTACATGACTTTCTCAACCTGTCTGTTAGCTCTACTAGAAGCAGTTGCTATTAAATGGAGCTCTATTCTATTATCATTACAAAATTGTTCAACTCACTGCAGTCTTAACCACGTCCTTTACCTGCGATAATGCACAGTTATAACAACGTCCTTTACCTGCGATAATCAAATGTGCTTCAGAGCACCAAATAAGTTTACAGGATTTTTAATTGCTCTTACAGCGTGTGAAGAACTTAAGGCTGGAGTATTTTCAAGCAGTACAAACTTTGTAAAGGCGTCTATTAAAACTAAGCAATATTCTTTTCTATCATTTTTCCCGAAAGTTTGATCTAAATGAATTGTGTGCCAAACGAATTGAATGCATTGCATTTGCTATGCACCTGAAGGGCCTTTAAAAGTTTTACATACCTCACAACAATTAATCTTCCTCTAAAATATTCCTTGTCTTAAATCATATCTACATACTGTAGCGATATATTAAGGAAACACTTCATCGCCACTTAAAAACGTATAATTTGATTTAATATTAAACACACCTGTGATGGCTTGTCCTGACTTTTCAAAGCCATTCATTTTACAGTGTGATGCTTCAGCAGTTGGTCTTGGTTCGGTTCTTTCACAAAATATTGATAATATTGAGCATCCTATTGCTTATTACTCACGGCTTTTCTCCAAAGCAGAACGCAATTATAGTACTACAGAACGTGAACTTTTGGCTGTTCTTGATTCTATAAAGCATTTTCGATGTTATTTAGATGGAATCAAGTTTACTGTTATAACAGATCATATGGCTTTAAAATGGCTTCTTACTTTAAATAATCCCTCTGGCCGTTTAGCTAGGTGGGCTACTGTTATATCTCAATATACCTTTGACATCGTTCACCGCAAAGGATCGCAACACGTCGTTCCAGATGCTTTATCTAGGATTCATGCAAGTCCTATTTCTTTCGATCAAGGTCCCGAGCATACCACTGATAGATGGTATAAAAAGGTTTATTTAGGGGCACGCGATTCACCACAAATGTTTCCTGCTTACGCCATACAGAACGGCGTACTTTTAAGACGCATGCCTATCACCAGTCCTTTATCTTCGGATCCATGGCGTGTAGTATTACCGGTGGAGAAGATTCCATTCGCTATTTGGGAAGTACACAATAGCTTCCCATCTATACATCCTGGCGTTACTAAGGCTTATCTTAAGTTAAAAGAAACCTTCTACTGGCCGAACATGTTTCGTGACGTTGCCGAGACCTTGAGGCAATGTGAGGTTTGTAAAGCTTATAAAATAGCAAATACTCAACCTCGTGGTCAGATGTGTTATCCGAAGGATGTTTCCATGCCGCTACAGTCAATCTCTATCGATGTCATTGGTCCATTGCCCGTTGCTTACTATGGTTATAAGTATATTTTATCTATGGTAGACGTTTTTTCGAAGTACGTTTGGCTTATACCTCTTAAGAAAGTTAACGCTTGTTCTGTTATTAAAGCCCTCGAGTCAGAAATATTTTTCAATTTCGGAGTACCGCGAAGTATCCTCTGCGATAACGCAACTGTTTTTCGCAGTAATCATTTTTTATACTTTCTAAGATCATTTCACATTGAGTCTCCGACCTATACCCCTTATTATACGCCTCAGGCAAATACTGTCGAGCGTTATAATCAAAGCGTGGTTACATGTTTAGGTATTTTAGTTGGTGAGAATCAAAGAAATTGGTCAAGAATGTTGCACAAAGTTAAACTTTACCTTAACTCTTGTATTAATTTAGCAACGGGTTTCACACCAAACTTCTTGATGTTTGGTAGAGAAGTTCTCATGGTTCCTACTCGTACTAATAGTCAGACTCAAGGCGTAAATTTAGCTGAAAGTCGGACTCAGTACGCGTCGAACTTATCATCCTTAGCAGAAGTTTATGCGAAAGTCTCCGATAATCTTTCTATGGCTTTTCTCCGTAATTCGCGAGCTTATAATTCGCATCGTTCAGCCGTCACGTTGAATGTTGGTGACATTGTATGGAGAAAGAATTTTTCCAGATCTTCTGGTGATGATTATTTTTCCGGGAAGTTAGCTCCTCGTTTTATTAAATGCCGTGTGACTAGAGTTATTTCCAGGACCACTTATGAACTTGATGACTTTGATTCCTCCCATTCTGGAAGATATCATATCAAAGATATTCTTAAATAATGTGTGTAGTTTCTTAACCCGTAATCTCATTAACATTTTCCATTCGGAATGTTATTTTTAGATTTTATTTCATCCCTTTTAATTGAAATCCCCTTAATAATTATTTAAATAAATAATCTCATTCATAATTAATATCTAATTCGATAATTAAAATAGTAAAAACATTAATTGCGACATCTAGTTGTGCCTAATTGAAACAATTTGTTTAAATTTTTTTTCTTAACTATCAATGCTTATAGTTCTGGCTTTCGCCCACAGATGTCGTTATGACTGTCAATGACATAATGACAGCTTTTAGTGTTGGGAAACGGATGATTAACACGTATCGATAATTTAGTTTAGGGACGAGACATAGTCGACATACTCTTACCTATTGATCACAATGATATAAGGTTTTAATTTTAATTTTTTTATCCTTTCTGTTCATCATTACAATTATTGATTACCTGTTTTTCTTTGTCGATAAAGCAAGCATTAGCTTCTTATTTCACCGAGTTCTTTCTTTGACTAACAGTCCTTCGTTTGGCTTTAGTTCTCTATTAGATATAATGTTCCTTTTTTACTTATGTCTTTTGTTTGACTTTAGTCGTTTCTTTCACCGACTTAGTCGTTAATTTAATTTTTGTCGTTACTTTTGCCTTTGAATTTTTATTTCATTGGGATCCTTTCTTTACTTAGGTCTTTAGCTTTTAAGTTAGGCTAGTCTTATTAGTTTTCTTACTTTCTTTCTAGATTTATTCGACACGTCGGGAGTTAACGTTAACGTTTAAATTAAAGTCCCGTTTTTGTTTTTATTCAGTTTCTGCTGCACTTCGATTTTGTTTATTTAGGTTTAATTTCGATTATCTTATTTACTTGTTGTTTATGTTAGGTTAGATTAATTCTTACAGGGTTTTTTTCTTTTTTTTTCTTGGAAAGGGGGTACTGCAGTATTACTAATTACTGCATATTATGTTTTCAACATTCCATCCTTCTTTAAAATTTTAGGCAACCTTTTTTGGTCATTTTTCTGATTAAAAAAATCAAACTTTTGAATTTTGAACTGATGCTGTCAAGTGAAATTTTCTCTTGAAGTTTGGCAGAGGTTTTTTGGTGTTCATTGCTGAAGGTTGCAATTATTTTTTTCTTTACTTATAATCGTAAAGTTATTATGAAAAATACGTCCTTAATCATCTAAATTGGATTTATGTGAAGTCTTCGACATATAGTTATATGTTGATCTTTTGATCTTATCAGGTATGTGTATTTCTACTCATTACCTATTTTTTTGGTAAAAGTGGTTCAGCTTGTTACAGCATTCTTAATGTGCGTTATTTTGTCTAGGATACGCCTGAAAATATAAGACGTAACAAGCCGAGTTTTCGGTCTTACCCTACCCCTATGCACTAATCTGTTCCCGGATTTTGAACGAGTTGAGGAGTGGAGATCTATTCGAGGGAGCAGTTTCAAAACCATACCGACCAGACGTGAAATGGAATACAAGATATAATCCAGAGAGAAATAATCCAGGATTTATCAGATATTTTTTTTATTATTGATTTTTTACTGATATTATTGTCGTTTATAAATAATTGTTTCGTGTAACTTTAATTGCAGAATACAACAGGTTTTTATATCGTTCGTTCACGATTGGTGCTACGCGATCGTAGGGAAAATTTCAGTTGCAACTGCAGTTTAACTCGACGCGTAGGTAATCTAACTAAATTTTGAAACATTATTCAATGAACAAAAAAAAACCTCTGCCAAACTTCAAGAGAAAATTTCACTTGACAGCATCAGTTCAAAATTCAAAAGTTTGATTTTTTTAATCAGAAAAATGACCAAAAAAGGTTGCCTAAAATTTTAAAGAAGGATGGAATGTTGAAAACATAATATGCAGTAATTAGTAATACTGCAATACGTACGCAATATGTCTTCAGGTAAATGATTATTACGGAATTTTGATATTATTTCAGAAAGTTACGAATTGCGTTCTTGTTCTATAATCAACCAACCTTTATCTAATTCAAGATAATTTATTTTATGGGGTTCAGAATAATTTGTGTTTGACAAATCGCGAGACAAGAAATCTGCATGAGCCATCCATCTCCAGATCCTAAGAGTGATATCGTGTCTCTGCATCTATGGTCTTCCTACTATAATACGCTACTACATGAAGGGTATCATTATGTTTTTTTGGATAAGAATTGCACTATATCCCTCACTACGAGTACTTGCATCGGTATGGAGTTCAATGGGCAAGGAAGGGTCAATCACATTTTTTTTTTTTTAATTTGCATTAATCTCCCCAGCTGGAACTAGGTTTGGACATTCAGAAACTGAACACTTATTTAAATTAAACGAGAATCCTGCATTGGGCAGAGTTTTAAGTAATTTGTCTAAACGGTTAAGCCCTTCATGAATATCTTTTGAAATTGAAAGTACATGTACAGTACGTACATCCATGAAAACTAAAAATCTTTTCATCATTCATCGGCTTTAAAGCAATATTAATAGAAAAATGGAAGAGGCATTGCGTAAGCCAAAGGGCGAGAGAACTGAGCTTTCAAAGTCTCCCGTATATCTTCCCATTGATAATGACTGAGAGGCATCTTGATCAGTAATGTGGCTGCGCCGCCTCGAAGGCAAGGTCAGCGTCATGATTAAATTGACACCTTTCAAATTTTTGCTTTTAATTATGGTGTCTGACAGCCCTCTACGTATGAATTGGGGTAATCAGGATCAAATGGTACCAACACTGTGAATGGTTGTGGTGGCGCATTGGACCGGGTAGTAGAGCATCAGTTAATTATGAAAGAAATGCTTCTAAATTATTTGAGGGTAGCGGAATATTTTTCTGGCCATTTTGTGATAATGAAGTGCCAGAGGTGGGCGGACAATCCGATCCCACTTCTGATGTCGGATTGGCCCAGACATCAGAAGTAAAACACAAGTTTATTCAATTGAACAATCAGTTATCTTAAATCTAGAAAATACAGAAATGAAATACTAAAACTAATAACGGCAAAAGGCGGTCACATAGGGCAGTACTGACTGTCTGGGACAGTGGTCCATGCACCCACCGCAATAAGGATAGTACTAATTGTCAGAGACAGCGTTCCACATCCAATAATCGGGCAGTACTGACTGTCGAGAGACAGTGGTCCGTGCACCACGACGCAACCGTTGGAAATGCGTACCGATCAAACAGCGCAGCTCCTTATAAAGGCGATCGCTAGTGGGGGGGAAACCGTTACAATATTTTACTGGATTGGATACCAAGTCCTTTAGGCCAAATGATCGATAGAGTGAATGATTTGCGTCTGGTGCACGTTCCACTAGCGCCATCTAGTCGCCGTCTCTCACAGCTGCTAATCAATGTGTCTGCCGACAATTGCTTGTTTATAAGGATAAACAAATTTACGAACAACAACATCAAGAAAGCGAACAGAGAATTGCTGGAATTAGGTAGTAGTTGTTAAAGCACCGAAGTTGAGAGCTGCCTAGAAGTGGCACGTTGGCCTCAGAGGGTCGTGCGCTCATGTCGTATCGACGAAGTTGAGAGCAGCCTAGAAGTGGCACGTTGGCCTCAGAGGGTCGTGCGCTCGTGCGCTCGTGTCGTATCGAGGAAGTTGAGAGCTGCCTAGAAGTGGCACGTTGGCCTCAGAGGGTCGTGCGCTCGTGCGCTCGTGTCGTATCGACGAAGTTGAGAGCTGCGTAGGAGTGGCACGTTGGCCTCAGAGGGTCGTGCGCTCGTGCGCTCGTGTCGTATCGACGAAGTTGAGAGCTGCGTAGGAGTGGCACGTTGGCCTCAGAGGGTCGTGCGCTCGTGCACTCGTGTCGTATCGACGAAGTTGAGAGCTGCCTAGAAGTGGCACGTTGCCCTCAGATGGTCGTGCGCTCGTGCGCTCGTGTGCTCGTGCGCTCGTGTCGTATCAACGAAGTTGAGAGCTGCTTAGAAGTGGCACGTTGGCCTCAGAGGGTCGTGCGCTCGTGTCGTATCAACGAAGTGACTGTTTTGTGATTAGCATAATTGTAACTACCTCTGCTTCGTTTGTCTACAATATAATCGTGCGAGTTGTGGCAAAATGGGTTAATGAGCAGAGTTATAATAAATACAGTCTACTTTAAAACTACGTTTAGTCATTTTAAAGTACACCACATAAATCAGGGCTCTTTAGAGAGCATGTAGGTATGTAGCACTCTTTATGGAGTGTAACAGTAACTGAGCGCTAGATAGGTGAAACTTGCAGTAAGTAGCGACAAGTACTGAACCGAACACGATGTATTATTCAGGAGATGGGTAAACTGAATAAGATATCAACACAAACTAAGTTTACACTCACATAACTGTTTCAGGTAAGTTTGCCGATCACTATTATCACGTCGGACAACTCGCCTACACTCGCGGATTGGTGGGTGTCATAGGTATGAACTGGCATTACAATGTGTTGCTACGATCTGCCGCCGCAGTGATCAGTGCGGAACAGACAAGGAGCAACGAGCCTCAATACCGCGGGCACACAATCTTAGAGGTACGCCACTTAATACACATGCAGATACATAATAGAAAAGAAACACAATGTAGAGTCGCCGAGAGCTCGTGATTAATTAGAAACAATGCGAGGCCTCGAGGCCCGGCAGGGGCCGCGCGTGCCCCGGCGCCGGCCCTGAGCCACCCCGGCCGCCGGCACTCGGCGCGGAACAATGCGCGCAATCCCGCCGGAACCGGCCGCTCTTCCCGCACCGCCGCACCACACAAAAACCGCTCACTTTTGTTTCCGTAATTATCTAAAATAGGCTGTAGCAGCCCAAATGTTAGCAGTACGAGGACTGTGATGCAACGTTGCGGTGACGTGGCGGGAACGTGGCGGTGACGTGGCAGTAATGTGGCGGAAATGTGGCGTTACAGCAGGTAAATAGCAAATGAATGTAACTGCTAATCGTAAAGGGTCGCTGTTCATTCCCACTCTGTTACTACGAAACCTAAACAGAGGAACAAGTACACACGTATGTTTAACATATTATAATTTTATTATGTGTGTGTATGTGTAGGATTCTCATTTTTCTAAAGTACTGTGAGTAGAAGGTACCTTTCTGCTTGAAATTAATTTGTTGTTGGTACTCATCATGCGCAAGTACCATGTTTGCAGCCGCGCACAACCCGAAGGTTACGATTGTAGCTCATCTTCTTGAAGGTTGGACGGTATTGTTCTCAATCATCAGACATCAATTATTTTTGTGTGTATTGCTTCTTATTATACCAGCACTATTAATATAATATAATTCCCTGAAAGTGGGCGACGAGTACCGTAACATTTTAAAAGTATTGTGTTGAACCTCCAACAGTCTGCTGATATTTATGTTACTCGATATATATATTTTTTTAATTAATAATGGGGAATTTCCAAACAGAAATAATGACAGAATCAATATAATTAAGAACCGTACTGTCTTTGTAAAATGAACTACAAACAGACATGTAAGCACACCGCTTGATGAGCTGTCATGAACTACAAACAGACATGTAAGCACACCGCTTGATGAGCTGTCATGAACTACAAACAGACACGTAAGCACACCGCTTGATGAGTTGTCATGAACTACAAACAGACACGTAAGCACACCGCTTGATGAGCTGTCATGAACTACAAACAGACATGTAAGCACACCGCTTGATGAGCTGTCATGAACTACAAACAGACACGTAAGCACACCGCTTGATGAGCTGTCATGAACTACAAACAGACACGTAAGCACACCGCTTGATGAGCTGTCATGAACTACAAACAGACACGTAAGCACACCGCTTGATGAGCTGTCATGAACTACAAACAGACATGTAAGCACACCGCTTGATGAGCTGTCATGAACTACAAACAGACACGTAAGCACACCGCTTGATGAGCTGTCATGAACTGCAAACAGACATGTAAGCACACCGCTTGATGAGCTGTCATGAACTACAAACAGACACGTAAGCACATCGCTTGATGAGCTGTCATGAACTACAAACAGACACGTAAGCATACCGCTTGATGAGCTGTCATGAACTACAAACAGACACGTAAGCACACCGCTTGATGAGCTGTCATGAACTACAAACAGACATGTAAGCACACCGATTGATGAGCTGTCATGAGCTTACTTTCGGGCTTACTTCCTTTACGCATTGTCCAGGGCTGACACTTTCTGGGACATTCACACATTTTCAACAACAGGTTTATTTCGTGGTTCTAGAATCTTCTTGACGTGCAACAATACACAGAAATGCTTCGAATTCCTAGCACAGGAACTATAACTACTCATTACGTCTTACAAATACTATAATGCAATACTAAGATGTTGTTCTCAAATGGCAGCCCTGCTGTGTCGGTGGCGTGTCGCCGGCTCGTAAGGAGTATCGTGCGGTGAGCGACGCCGCGGCGCACTGCCGGTCGCGGACGATTTATCTACATGGTGCCGCCTCGCAGTGATGAACGCAGAAGATTCACCTCCAACAATGATCGATACGGCACTGACACAACTGTCATTCGTCTGGACATCACTGACAAAATGGAAAAATAATCATCTATTCTCTCTTCAAGCCTTTCACAGTTCTGTTTCGACTAAAGTAATTAAGTGTGTGAGGTTTTAGGGCTCATTTTCAGGAGTGAACCTTCTCGTTACGATGTAGTGGTACCACGCCCAGTACTTATCAGCTCGTACCGTGCCCACCTACCAACAACGCGTTTCCCGTACGTCACGTAAACCGTTTTTGTGTGTTCGCAAATACGAGCCATTAATAGTTACTAGCCGTTACTGTAACGTAGTTAGTCAAATAGCGGGTCATTTTAGAAAGTTGCGATTGAAAGCGAGCCAACTTTACGGGCTATTTCGCGGTTATTTAAATTTAAATGTAATGTTTCGGTCCCTCATCGTCCGCGGTCACGGATACTCGGGTAACCGGCTACCCGGCTTGCTTCAAATGTCGTGTAATTACAAGTTGAACAATGAACACGGAATTATTCCGAAAATTCGTTTCGATTTAATTAAATCTGTTGGTATTTGAAATTACCATTAAAATATAAGTAATACATTTATTTAAACTCAAAATCATAATATGTTTAATATTAACTACACACGGACGTAATTTGTCATAACATAATAATATAATAGCAACAATCCATAACGGTACTTAGGTACGGCTAACTGTAAGTTAATGCGAGTTGACTAACTGGCTACGTTAGCCTGTAAACAATGTTCATTTATTTCCCTGCGCACCGCACCGCACCGCACCGCTCCGCACCGCACCGCTACAAGCCGTGCTACGATATCAAACTTGGCGTTACATGTTGGAACGCAGTTCCATCGAACATTATACTCTGCACACTTGGCGACAGAGAGCTACATCGAAAAAGTGTAACATTTTAACCGTCACGACACTTTCGTTACGTTCCAACCGGGTGTCCCACTACACTTCTCGACTGCTTTTTTAAGTAATGTCTTTTTTTTCCTGAACACATTACATTAACAATAAATTGTGATTGTCAATGTTTTATCTCGAGTCACTGCATACAAACTCTATCAATACCTTTTCAAATCTTTTGTCGAATTCAGCCTTCACCGTACGTACCCAGACTTTATACATTACTCAACTTTGATCGATGCTTTCTTAATTGAAAGACGAGGTCAAAGACTTTTCCATTCAATTTTTCAACGATGAGACCTTTGTCTTTGAATAACGCCATATCGAAAGACAATTTAAATTAGTAGATGTACGTCTCGACTCTTACTCAAACAAGACGATGCGTAATTAATTAATGTAAATGTAATTATTTGATAAAGCAAAGTTCACATCACAAACATCTGAAACTAACATTTACATCATTCAAAATGTTATTCACAGCGATTTTATATATTATAGCTTCTGCCCGCGACTTTGTCCGCGTGAAATTTCACCCTCTTAGGGGTGGAATTTCGAAAAACCCTTTCTTAGTGGATACCTACTCTTCACAAAGAACACACCCTCCAAATTTCATGTCTCTAGGAGCAGCGGTTTAGACTGTGCGTTGATATATCAAAAATCAGTCAGTCAGTCAGTTTACCATTTTATATATATAGATTTTTGTAAATGTAGCTACGTAGACATGCAGATATCTTCAACGGAGGTCGGTGAGTTTCACCTTAATAAATTGGTGCTGAGCCTACCTATATTTCTTTGGCTTATTATCGGATGTTTTTACCTTTTCCCGATTGAGGAATCAAATCCTGCACTAAACTATATATGTATGTATTTAGAAATATATAAGTATGTTTATCAGTTGTCTAGTACTCATAACACAAGCTCTGCTTAGCTTGAGACTAGACGGCGTTGTGTGATAGTTGTGGAATATTATATTAAAAAAAAAAAAAAAAAAAAAAAAAAGCGGAGCAACGTACATTTTTGAGCAGTCAAAATTAAAGTTATGCTGTACCAATTTTACGTAGATAGACAATATTTTCTAATGTAGATATACTGAAAGGACTTACAACCGGTTTAAAGAGCCCTAGTTACAACCGTAACAGCAACGGGGCAGATTTAATCTTCCTTCATCTAATAGCGCGTTAATTTTTGGAAAATCTGAGCAACATATAGGATTATAATTACATGGGAAATGATAAATTTAATATTGTGTAGCGAGAGCACTAATAAATGACTTGACGTGATTAAGTTTTCACAAGTAATTATAGGGATGAACCGGGACGCGCCAAACATACATAGGAGATCGAGTGAACTTCAACCTGTTTCATATTTTGAGCTTCGCTTTATGTTGCCAAGTCTTTTCGACTTCATGAAAATTCAAGAATTGACGTTGGAGGAAGGCATTGACAACGAGGCTAGCGGGTAGAGGGTAGTCTATTAATTCAAAACTAGGGTAGAGCGGACGTCGTGACAAGACTTTAATTGCAACAGTCTAACCATAATGACAAACAGTTGACTGCGATGAATAGAGCCGCTTTACAGCTGCGTTTGTTTCTACTACAGATATTATACTTAGTACATTACTGTTTCTACTACTGATATTATACTTAGTACATTACTGCAGCAGCTTGCCGAAAAGGGGCATTGATGGACGAATGTGAAAATGTGGACCGAGACCCACCTATGTGACTCCAACAATGCCTGGTTGCGGTTAAGACTTGCATAGGAAGTACTTTTCTCAAATCATTCGTGGAAATTCAAACAAAGTAAATTAACTATAAATTCCAGAAATAATGACGAAAAGCAATAATTTTTCAAGCGCCAATGTGTTCATTTATTTTTTTATTTTATTTAGACAGCGCTTTTTGCAAGCCAGCGATGCTATTCTGTAAGAATCTCACCGTGAAAACTTAGGTGAAGTGAACGTGGAGTGAGCTGTCAATAGTGTCAATTCCTAGCAAAAACAAACTCACTTCACCTAAATTTTCACGGTGAGATTTTTACAGAATCGACCGGCAGTTTCTGCTTTGATAAGTTACCTCCTTGTTTGCTATGTTTCGAAGTAAAAAGTTCGTTCCATTTTTAACTTACACGGTAGAGAATTATGAGTTTTTATAGTGATATCACCACAGAGTACTTTTTGATAGACTGAAAATAATATATTCGGCCGCTAAACACGATTTGGATTTTCATATTAACTTTGTCGGCTGCTGCTCGCATGTTTTTGACCAGTGCAGCATTTTCGATTTATTTCGAAGAAGGTTGTCAAAATAATGCCCTAATTTCCAAGCAGTTTCGAGAAAAATAATTACTTTGTGAAAAATTGAAGCTTGTTTACTGCAGTGCGGAGACAGACGTCACGCACCATTTTATGACATGACATTTTCAATAATTCGATTATTCTAATGAGACTGCGCTGCTGAACATTAGCAATTTACATTTATTTAAATAGACGGTAGCTCTGACTATAATACACGTTAAAATAATCGGGCTATTTTACTTCAGTTCACGGCTGGTTTCATGTTGAAGCATTCATTTTATGTACCTAACTAAAAATGTGCATAAAAAATATGAGCTTTTCGCAGCTTTTTAAATTGTTTTGTTTTAAAACGCAGTTCTTACAGTATGATACATTTCTGCGCTTGACAAGCTACAGTCGTCCCACTGCGTTCGGGTTGCTGCGTTTGAGCCGCCGCGTCCGTGCCGGCCCGCGCGTCGCGTGTCAACGGCGCGTTAGGCCAGTCTTCCGGCCTCACTCGCGCGCTGATTGATCGCCGCGATTAGACGCTCATTCACGTCTACTTTGCACCGCGGCCGTCCCACGCCGCCGCGCCGTGAGGAAACACGCGCCTCGCTTGTAACGTACACGCGCGCCAGATACGAGTAAGTGCGGCGAGGAAATCTTACTGCGAGTACGACACGGGAAGTTATGAATCAGTTAAGCCAAGACAAACAATGGGAACCCGTTGTTAAAAGAACGTAATAATAATTGGAAGACGAACTGAAATAAATTAAAAAGGAAAAACGCCAGAACGCATCACCTTTATTATCGGGCTATGCAATACGAATTTATGAGTGGTTGCAGAATATCAGAAATGTATGATAAATATTCCTTCAAAATAAATAAAGTTTTTGCTCGACCATAAATACGTTTTCCCCAATTAAAATCGGTTGCCAGCGGCCGACGTATCCCAATTTGTTCTCGCATATATTTATTCGAGTCTATAATAAAAATTATACGAGCATGTAACAATAATAAAATAAAGTATTTTACGTCACACACACCGATGAGGACCTTGTCTTTTGTGAAAATGGAAAATTAATACCTACTCTTTTGTGCATATTACCGTGATGCGGCAATAATGAAACAGATACAAATGAGATGAAATGGTAAACAGATGAACTCGTATTTAAATATCCTGAACTGAAATTAGGTTAGCAACAGCCTGTGGCCTTAGTGAGTTTTTTCGACTCACGTTCGACTGCGAGCGCGTTAGAATTTTGTATGGGAAATTAGGTTTCTCCTAGTGACCGCCAGGTGGCGCTATAACTTTTTCCCATATAATATTCTAACGCGCTCGCAATCGAACGTGACTGAAAAAACTCACACTTAAGCCTTTTTTTTTTTTTTTGCTTATGTGAAATCATTAAATGACCCCTCCCGCTCTGGGTGGAGCGGAAAGGAGTGTCGGACTCTTACTGACTAAAACCCACCCGTGTTCCTTCCTTAGCCCATTATGTTCCGGGCCAGCGGTAACCCTTTCGGACAATCCCGCTGATCCGGCAGGCTTCGGCCCTAAGGGGGCCCCTCCTCGATGCTGACATCTCTTTGAGGCGCGCGTGGAAAACGTACGCGCCGTCCGGCACGGGCCTGGTCCTGATCGGACGGTGAGATACCCATTACTCTCCGCCCGCAGGCCCGCGCCTACGGTAGCCGGGAGTCGTCCCATGGCTCCCGACGAAGCCCGGAGCATCTCTCGCAGCGGCTCGGACGGGAGGCTCTCTCCCTGAGCCGTCCCGCCACCTCCTTTGCTAGCATGACTGCTTCGCAGAAGGAGGTGACTGCCTCCCACTCCCTCTCGCCCCGGACCATGGCTTGCACCAGGGCCGGACGCGAGAGGTCGCCGTAAGCACAAAACACAGATAGTACAGAAGTCAATCACATGTATGTACTTCACTTTTTATACCTACGCTCGGCGGTCGCGCTATGGTTGTCAATTTTGGCTTATGCACAAAAAACTATCGCGGTAGTGGCACTCGTATTCGTACTCGTATTTCGTACTTGTTTGATTTATTGTTGAGCTTATTCTACAATATTAAAAAAAAACAATACACTTAGTATTACAATAAACGCTCGCACTACTCCCAACCCGTCTGAGATAACGTGTTCGTGAGCGGTGTCTATGTGTGCGTTGCTCGAGCGCACTTTGTATGTAGATTGCCTTCTGTACTATCTGTGTTTTGTGCCGTAAGCCTCTGAAAGAAACGATTGAGTATTGGCTGCGAATAGTCAAATCTATGAGGTCCATGATCCACGAGGCTACTCAAAAACTCAAATCACCAATGAGTAAGTAAACCGAATGTCATCGCGATGGTATTTCAAATGGTGGTCCGTACATGTTACTTTTTAACCGACTTCAAAAAAAGGAGGAGGTTCTCAATTCAACTGAATTTTTTTGTATGTATGTTACGCGATATTTTCGGCAATTGTAAATCGATTTCAAAAATCCTTTTTTTTTATGGGTAGAGTATGCCTCAGGGGTAATCCCATATAAATTTTAATAATTTTGCTTGGGTAGTTTTTGAGTTAGCTTCAATAATACGTATTTTTACCACTTAGTTTGTATTGATGATGTTATAATAACTTCATTTGATATTTACATAGCAAGTACCACTTAAAAAAGTGGAAAATAAAAACTTTTTACAAAAAAAGAAACAACCGACTTCCAAAACACTACAAAGAGAAATATAACTTTCATTTCGGAAGTCGGTGGCAAACAACTAAAATGCGAACTCAACGACATCGACTTCCGAAATTAAAGTTATTTTTCTCTTTTTTGGAAGTCATTTGTTTTTTTTTTATAAAAAGAGTTAAGTAGCGTCGTGGACGATGGGCACTCGATGGATACACTCAGGTTAAAGTTACATTTTTACAATGGGCACCTAAATTACTAGTACAATGTCAGATGGCTAGCTCACTGCAGTGCTTGCAATGCTACGAGAGTGAACGATACTTTTCAATATCTGCCTTTACAGACTTTAAAGTTATACTAAAACAAAACATTTTTGCACTTAAAATTCATAAGCATTTTTTTCCAAATAACCCATTGTAAACTACGATTAACGTGTTCAAATTACGAGGGCCATCGGGACATCAAAGCAATCAATATGACAATGAAAACAAGTTTTCAAAAGATGTCATCCACGCACAAGCGCAAGTAGCACACGCGGACTATGTACAACAAACGTACTGATTTGTAGTAATAGGTCTGTGATGCACCACACGTGTATGTTGTTCAGCACCGCCACATGGGACAATGTCACTAACTTTGTTTACGAGAACTTCAATGTCGACCACAAAAGAGGGAATACTTGCGACCAAACAAAGGAATAGGAAAGTCCACGTTTTATGACGCAAGTATGATAGTTCAAAAAAACAGACATATACATACATTAGACTGCTAAAACTGTAACCCTTCCTTTTGGCTTTGTCGTAGTCCTAGTGAAGAGGGCCAGTCTACTGCTCTACCCCACTGTGTGCATTCACGGTGGTTTCATAAACCCATCGCAGTAGCAATAGCGCAGTACTGCCACAGCTAATTAGTATTTTATTCATTATCAATTACGTCTAAATGTGCGCGTGTGTCGTTCAGCAGCCGCACATGCTCCGTGCATATCGCCGGCCGCGACCATCGCTGTGATGTCATAAAACTGACATTAGCATACTGTGACTGTCTGTCACTTACAACTATTTAAAAACAAAATATTATATTTAGTTTAAAACCGGCACTTGGCGCCGTCACTTGGAGATACATAAATTCTCTATTTTATGGACAACAGACTGGCACATATGCCAGCCATCAGTCGAAACCAATATTTTACGTCACTAAAGATGCAGTGTTTTGTTGTACGAATTCTAAGAACGACTCAAACCCAAAACGGACCCTTGAAACAATTGAGCAATTGTATAAAAAAGGGCGATAAACAGATGTTGCGAAAGTATGGGAATTTGGGCTGTGAGCATGGTGTTAGAGAATGTGAGAAATTATAAGGAAGACGGAGGGGCAGTCGGGGTCGACCCGCTTTAGGAGACGGACTTGCGAGTCCAGGCTAGATAAGTTAGGAGATTCAGGGAAGAGAGGCCATGTCCGAGTGGGCTGTCGCGAGATAGCGAGTATTAGGTTTCAAGTTTAATATAGTTGGGTTGAAGTTGAAGCCCAGATTAGATTAGACTAATCTAGTAAAAGTGATGAGTGTGTGTGTTTGCTGGTGTGACTGGGTGAGTCCTTCATTTTAACAATTATCCTAGGCTGATAGAGTTGTTAGCGCTTTGGGTCTGTCTATAGACCTTCAAGAGAGTTGATCCACGACTCTACTAATAAGTAATTCTTAATTTGTGATTCTATACTCTATTAACTAGTAAATTCTAGTACTATAATTCCTGAACATGGTATTCACTGACTCTGGCCAATAACAGTGCTTTAAGAGAGATTATTCAAAACTCTATTAAATAATGATTCGTGAGTTTCGAATCTCAACTCTATTATCTAGTAATTCTTGAATGTTGTATTCTTTATCTCAGACCAATAATTCGGTCAGACTGACATGAACACGTGTCTTGCAGATATGCTTGTTGTGCAAAGGGTGAACTTCCAGGGGTTTGGGTGACCATATCTATCTCATATCCAGTCCAAGGACTGATAGGGACCATGTCTCCTTATGAGCATGATGCCGACGCAATGCCGCTGGAACTAGCCGCTCCGTAGTCAGACAAGGACGGTCGCTCGGTTGCCGCAGGAAAAGCCGCTTCGTCACGTTTATCAGTTCGAGAGAACTGCTAGGGACCATGTCTCCAAAAGAGCATGATGCCGACGCAATGCCGCTGAAAAGCCGCTTACGTCACTATATGGAAGTGTTGCTCTGAGTACTCTAGGTGTAGATGTGAGGCATTGTGTGAGTAATGACTGATCAAATACCTGCTACACTAGTGTATGGGTTACTCACAATTTAATAATAATAATATACCTTGGATCACTCAATTATTACTAACTTTCTAAAACCACATTCAATGTATGTTCATAACCATGAATTCCTAAGTCTTATTTAGCATTTCTTTCAATCCTTTCCTTGGTCTATTGATGAGACAAGGCATTGGACTTCTTTATATTTGGAATTCACTACAATCGAATCGGTGGGAGAGTGTCCAGTCTGGAGACGAGCTCTACAGAGCCGCACGGTGGCGGGGTGCGGCTCTTCCCCATTAGGGGGAACCGACCTAAACACTAATAAATAACATAATTAGGAAAAACGAAAAATTTTATCAGCCTGGGGTGATTGAGGAGCAGTCACAATACCAAATGCTCGATACGAGTCCCAATGCGTATGTTAAGTGCAGCGGAACGGCACGGCCCGGCAGACCCACGGCACAACGGCACGGGAACGGCACAACACAGACTATTCAATTATCGCTAATTGCTGTTGATTTGGATGCTTTCAATTATTGCTAATGGATTCACAGCGGCACAGATTGTAATAATTGAATTGAAGAGTTTTTTAAATCGTCTCTCAGTGAGTCTCGCCCCGGTGCGCGACACCTCGCTACTGATTCCATACATTTTATACAATAGGTAGGTATAGCTGTTTTGAATTCAAGTTTCCAACCGAAATTGTTTCTTTGATTGCTTGAATTATTTCTATATCCTTTGTAAACTACGAAAATAATATATAAAGATTAATTCAAAGAGGTTTTAATTCAGCAACAAAGATTGTTAGTCAAAGGAGACTTAACGTCTGTCTGTGTCTAATAGCGATCATTACTTTTAAATACAACTAGACGAGGCGCAGCATTCATTTGCGTTCATTCCGTGTATTGCGCGTCGGAGTCCCTCGGCTATCTTCGTAAGTCTCAGATTAATTATCTAATAAATACCTCCGTGGCTACAAGAAATGGCTTTACTTGTGGTAACCAAATGTAAAATACTATGTGAATGTGTGCGTGAAGACTAGTAGCGTCAGCATTTAACACACAAACTTCCGACTTCACCATGTCTCGAACGGTACCGACAGTTGCTGCGCTGACACACACATTCACAACGTGTTTGTACACTTCACCATGTCTCGGACGGTACCGACAGTTGCTGCGCTGACACACACATTCACAGCGTGTTTGTACACTTGGGAACCACAAATAAAGCGCGCGTTTCTTAGTGACATAAAAATATTATATCAGCTGTAATCGGCAATCAACCTTCGAAAATAGCGTTTCAATTACAATTATATTTTGTCTGCACTTCATCTATACCCGCTAAGTTCGCCGTAAATCTTTTGAAACTATTTAAAGGCACGATATCTTCAAAAAGCAGAGACACGAAGTTATTAAAGCCACTGACCCATCGGACGAAACTTTTGGACTGTTCAAGAAGAGTTAATTCAGTTTAGAAACAATAACAGGTCGGTAGACAACTCCATCCGAAGTTAACTCGGTTCTTTTGTGAGGACAGAAATAGACACAAAAGTAAAAAGTGGTGTCGAGACAGTGTCAGTCAAGGTTTGATTATCCAGGTCGTGACGTGAAGGAGTGTGTGTGTGTGTGCGTGCTTCAGTACTGAATAATACAGCCACCAGAGTAGGTAGGTAGTAGGTACCACCGGCCGCGCGATAAACTTTTTATTTGCCGTCGCACAACGTTCGGCGTGCCTTCCGACGGAAAGTAATTGTTTCACGTACTTTCTGCGTAATAAGCGCTTAGAATTGCGGGTTTAGATCCTCTACATTGGAATGTTAAATGATTTTGATGGAAGGTTTTATTTTGACGTTAAAAGAATGTTGTTTTGTGTTTACTAGTGAGGTACCAATGTACCATGCATGAATGTTATCATGCGTGTGTACACTAATTTCACTAACATCTGTCTGCAGTGCAACGTTTGGGCAAGAATGCAATGACCAATTATTGTACAGACGCCAGCACATCAAGCTACTACAATCTGTCAAATATATTTTCAACTTTATCAATAAACCATAAAGTTCAAAATTGATTGGGAAAATTTGACAGTTTCGGGTAGCTTGATGTGCTGGCGTCTGTACGAGGAAATATCTGCGTTCTAGGTACGAAATATTATTTGGTCGCCCTATCAACAATAACGACAACCGCAAATTGCAATGTTTTGAACAACATCAATTGTTTATTAATAATAATAAATTTATTAAGGATAAAGGTTTTATAAGTCATAAGTCATGTATTTCGGAACGTTTGTAGTAGGTACATGAGGGATCTACAAAGTATGCATTATATGAGGGGTTTTTAAGTGTTGAAGAAGAATGGTTTGCAGCATGAAATGTTGCCTTATGTTGAGGACCCCACAATTCTTGTAAAATTCTGAGGTTGGAAACAGAATAGATCGAAATGTTACAATTTTCAGTATAGCTCTGTGGGACATTTCCAAAGGTTTTAAAGAAGTTTTTGTGGCGCCACCCCAGCAGCTAATACAATAAGTGATAATAGATTGACATAAGGCGTAATACACATTGCGAATAACAGACTGCTTAGCGACGTGTCGAAGGGTTTTAAAAATATAATAGTTTACTGAACCTGCCTGTTACCAAGTTAATATGTGTTTTATAATTCAAGTATCGCTCTAAAGTTATACCTAGGTACTTAATATTATTAACTGTGGCAATGGGTAAACATTGACAGATGTGTAAATATGTACTGTTACAGCAGAGAGCCTTTAAAGTGATGGGAATATCAGGTTGGGAAGTAGGAGTGATAGAGAACGTCATCAATTTCGTCTTGGATGTATTAAGTGTTAGAGTGTGGGATCGAAGTCAGATATAGGCAGAATTAAAACCATTTTGTGGAATAATCTGAAGCTCTGACCACGAGTTTGTGAAAAACGCAAGAGCTGAATGATCAGCAAAAGACACAATTTTTGCATTTGTGATGTTAAAATTGCAGAGGTCATTTAAATAGATGAGAAACAGCGTAGGACCGAGTATACTGCCCTGCGGCACACCGTAAAAAATTGGGAGCACGTCGCTAAAGTGGTCACCATTTTCACCATTTGCAGTCTATTTATTAGTCAGATAGCTTTTAAAAAGATCAAGCTGTAGTCCTCTTACGCCTGCTTTCTCTAGTTTAAGTAAAAGGGTAGAAATGGGAACAGTGTCGAAGGCCTTAGCGAGATAAAGAAGTACTGTAAGCACCTTTTTACGACTGTTGATTTTATCTACTATGAAACTCGTTAATTCATGAACTGCATCACAGGTTGACTTGTTCTTCCGGAACCCAAATTGCTGAGAAGAAAACAGTTTTTTTTTTTTAAACCTACCAATCTCTTATTGATAAGGCGCTCAAGAACCTTCGAAAGGGCGGGTAGTACCGCTATACTTTTTAAAATATTTTATTACAAAAGTTTATATATCGCTTATAGCAGCGTGGTATTATTAGATGATTGTTTTAATCTTTTATGCAGCAGGTCTTTGTGTCTTATACACCGCAGCAAGCCCGGAGTGATCCAAGGTTTGAGGATCTTCTTGTTAGATGGTACCTTTTTGGTGGAAGAGTTTTCGGAAATTGCGTTAGTCATGAGAACAACCAGAGCATCAGTAGCAACGTTGGAGTCCGACATAGAATAGATGGATGTAAAGTCTAGTGTCGCCATAGTCTTATTCATGGCGTCAAAGTCAATTTTGGTGATGGATATAATAATATTAACATGTGGTTTTTTGTTGGAAATGCATAGTTAGCAAGGAAGAACAATTATCAGTAAGCGTCGTATTGAAGACTAGTGAGACAGATGTCCTTGTGGGTTTTTAATAATAAATGGTCCAGGCAGTTATTTCCTCTGGTTGGAAGAGTATGGGTACAATGAAAAAAAAAATAAGCAGTAAATAAAAATGAAAAAACATTGATCTGAACTGCTTTAAACAGTTCCTAAGGAGCCTAACGTTCATGACAGTAAACTTTAACGTTATAACTTTTAACTTTAACGTGTTTTTCAGTAAATGGTATGTTCAATCATTAAACGTTACTGTTTTGTCTTTTATTGTTTTACAAACATTTCTTCTTACTGTATAAAGTTAGTTAATCTAATGAAATCACTTTAATGTGGTGTAGTAAGAAATTATTTTTTTCAGTGTAGGAAGAAATCCGTGGAATGAAAGAGTGTTGAGGTAGTCATGGGAATATGCCTTAAGTGACATCAATTTTATATCGATATTAATGTCACCAGTTATAGCTACAATTTTGACATAGGAAAAAGTGGGAATTAAGTTTTTGAGAGAGGATAGAAAATGATCAATGTTGCTTATCGACCGCGACCGGTAAATGCACAGAATGGCAATGTCAGACCCCATCTTGATCGATAATCCGGTGGCAGAACCACCAAAGCAAAGTTCTTCACAAGTGATAATAAAGTTGGACCTGACATAGATCACAACACCATCACTTTGGTTTAAATTCTTGGCAGTCCTGTACATAATGAAGTTTTGGATGTTAGGGATATGGTGATTATTCGAACACAATAACCAGCATTCCATCAAGACCAAAATGTCACAATCCAACGAGAGGCGTTGCAGTAGTGTTTTTATACTAAGAAAATTACAATTGATCCATCTTAAGTTCTTTGTAAGAATTTTTAGATGTTTTGGATGTTTAATAAACATTTTAGCCTGCTCTGGGGTGCAAGTGTGTAAATCCGATACAGAAAAATTGTCAACAGTGTCCATGAGGGCATTTGCGTTGTCAAGCATTTTTATGGTAAGGACATGTTGCCTATAAAGATTGGAAAACAGGTTCGAATAAATCACGTAATATGCATGGTGTATGAAATATGTGCGTGTAGTGAAGAGTATGGACTGAAGTGTAAAGTTCGTGTTGTGTGGGAATGTGTGTGTGCCCCGCGAGTTAATATTTACAATAAATAAGTGAAACAATCTCTAGCTACTAATTTTAAAAAGTAATGAGAAACTTAAAAAAAATAAGTAACAATTTGTTCTTACTAAACTCATTAGTCATGCATTAATGGATTGCGCCATTTGAAATAGTTGTTGTTAATTTTTTATTATTATGTACTGACCATCTACGGTTTTCTTTAACATGACATGTCCATTTGATGTCCAACGAAAAGCAAATCCATGCCCATCCAAATTTCTAGCTGCGTAGAATAGTTTCTTAGTAAGCGGTGTAAGCTGCTCAGTAATATAGATAGGTGCCTTAGGTCAATCCAAACCTAAGTGAGTAGAATTGACTTTATTCGGTTGGTATTAAACTGTTTGGCAGCTAATAGAAAGTTACTTGTTTGCAGTGTGTTTGAAAATTCAATGGTGATGTTGGATGTTTTGCTTCCTTTTTTAGACGGTAGTCTTGAATCGTTCTGAATGTCTAAGAGTTGAATGTTGGCTTCCATTTAATTGGACAGATTTTGAACAAAGGTGTAGAGTGTGTTTTTAGTTTCTTTCTGGCACTTGGGAACATTACGAACCTCGATGAAGGTCTTAATACAGCTACAATCTATGTTGTCAAGTTTTCTTCAATTGTAATCAGCTTCCTGGCCATAGTGCTTAGTTCAATTTCTAAATTAGCAATTTTTGCCTCCAAAGATATTAATTGATTTGTTACGGCTGTCATTGATTTCTCGATTTCTTGATTGGTGCCTCAATGTTGGTGTAATGGGATTTGATTTCCAAGATTCCCTCAAATTTGCCCATGCGAGAATTCTGTGAACTAATTAATTAATTTATCAAATACTTGAGATTAGATTTGGTGTCGTTTTGAGACCCAGAAATTTGTCCTCAAAGCGATTCATATAGCTACCATCTTACATCGGCCGCAGGTGCTTATTGCCTCTCTGAGTGATGTATTCGGGACTTAAGCCTTCTTCCTCACATAGTTTTTGGATTTTAGACTCGGACCGACAAAGTGTAGCTTGATGAGTAGTAGGCGGCGTTTTATACATGTTTGATGTTAATTTAAAAAACAAAAAACAATTTCTTGAAGATAAAAATCAAAACATCTGACGATTTTCTTCCGCCTTGATTACACTTCTGTTAAAGAAGTATTTTTTGTAATATAAAATAATGCAAAAAGTTATCTACGTGCCGCCAAGATTCGAACCTACGCTCTTACGCTTCAGTCGCTTTGTAACCGGACGCTATGCCCCTACACCAGCCCCGAACACTAGGATTCGATGATCAAAAAACCGACTTCCAAAAAAAACACTACAAACTGAAAAATAACTTAAACTTTAACTGTAATTTACTAGCACTGGAATATTTGGCAAAACTCAATTATGCAGACACGGAAAAACTACTAGAAATTTTAAAATAAAATCTATCTACCTAATCTATATATATACATATAATAAATTTGTAGAAAAGTGGTGTCTGTACATTGGAAATATATAAAAAAAAAGTAGCAGGGGTTGTTATTATATCGATGCCGAACCCGAAAATGTAATTAATTTTTTTTTTGTCTGTTTGTCTGTTTGTTTGTGCACGCTAATATCAGAAACGGCTTATTCGATTTAGATGCGGTTTTCACTAATATATTGTAGTAGGCTTCACTTAACATTTAGTGTTTATTTCATGTCAATCGGTTAATAAATAAAAAAGTTATGTCAATTTAAAGAATCACGGCGAACATTTGCTAACATCATCATTATCAGAGTACGTACACGCCTCGGGCCTGCGCGTCCGATCTTCGGAACTACTGGACGGATTTGAATGATTTTTTTTTTGTTGTATAGTTATTATGGCTGGACAACATTCAGGCTATAATTTTTCTTGGAAACTTGAACACCTGATGCAGAACCGAAACAGACCAGTTTAACTATAAGAGATACAAAAATGGTACCATAGCAAAAATTGTTCCACGTGATGAGGATTTTCTGCTGAGAGAATAAATTTGAAGATCTGGAACACCTCATGGGGAACTCCAAGAGCCCAGCTACACCATAACACATATAGGAATGACGTCTTAGTAAAAGTTATTCGGTCTGATGGGCATTTCCTGTTGACTTATAAAAATCGAAGATCAGAAACATCTGATGTGGAAATCTAAGCTATCACTAATTTCACCTCCACGCGGTGAAGGCGGTAACAGTTTAAGACTGATTTTCGATGACGATGGTATATCATTGAAAATTTGACTCTACTGGCCAAAACTCCCATTTATTTTTTTTTAATGTGAAGAAATGCTCATGCATTCTGCACTACCACGGGGAGATAGTGCAGTTATGTGGGACTCTAACCCACTAAAACTCCACTGTGTCCTCCTCTGCCGCTTACGGCGGGAACATGGGCACGCGTTAGCACTCATCCGTGAACCCGCCGCGGCTGTCCGTCACCGGACCCTCCGCTGGGGAGTACTCCCCATCACCGGCGCACCAGAACACATAGCACGCCATGACCACCCCAGGGACCAAACCAGCACATGGGCCAGACGATCCCGTGTCTGGGCACCCTTGGTAGGGGAGCAGTCACTTAGATTTTAATTGATCAGGTATCTTCATAATAAAACTATAACCATGCCTAGAAAGAGGTCAAATCTTTCCCAATGTTCCAAAGGAGCTAAAAGATTGAGGATCATAAGATCCCAAGAATCTACCGAAGAGCGTCAGGAGAGACTTGATGCTGTTTGAGAACATCAGGCTGCAACTCGCTCCGTGGAAACCTCTTCGGATCGCGAAGCACGCCTGCGTTCTCAGCTTATTTACGCATCTACATCCAGATCTCTAGAGACCAGTGAAGAATATGATGCGCGACTGACCGCTGATACGGTGAGATTATCATACATTGTTCCGAACACGCACACAACAAAATATTCATAATCAGAAAGTGAGAAAGAAAGAATTGCTGGAGTACGGCATGAAGAGACAGATTAAGAAGAGCGCAACGAACGTTTGAATTCTGATCGACTTCGACATTCTCTGAACAGAATGTCGATATCATCTGAAGAATCGGATGTGTCTCAAGATATAGCCGTAGGGCATGGCGACCTTCCTTGGGTTGATAAGGAACGGAGTGCATTTACGTATACTCCTATGATTGACTACGCCACATATTCCGCCATCGGAGGTATGGTTAAAAATTTTACTTTTTGTGAAGCTGTTAAATAACAAAAAGAAACAAACGGTATGTGTTGCTCAGGTGGGAAAGTACATATTGAAATATTACAAAATCCTCCAGAAGTATTAAGATCACTGCTAATCGGTGACCATCACAGTCAAAACATTTCTTGGACAACATACGTTCGTACAATAATGCCTTTCAAATGACATCTTTTGTTGCGAAACAGATTTCAGAAGGCCCATTTATGCCAACATTCAAAGTGCAAGGCCAAGTTTACCACCCACAGATATAGATAGACCTAGATAACGCAAGTATCACGAACTGTATGAAAACCAAGCGTGCCATTTTTTTGACTACCTACTATGACGTCAAAAGCTCGCGCTCTCGCTCACGCTTACCCAGCCAGCAGTACACAGGACTGAGCGCGAAAGTGGCGGCTTATGATTTTTTATCGTAAGCTGGTGCGATTTTTGGCACGCGAAGTAGTTGCTCTTGCGTTGTCTAGGTGTATCTATATCTATGTTACCACCCTATTGGTTCATTATTGCCTGAAAATGACGTCTCGAATCGTCTCGCGCATCCCGTTGTTATCCAGTCCCCGGGTTCTTAGAATTCGACATCAGACGTTTCAAATCTTCGATTTTGACTACCCCGTTGTCGCTGGCATAAGCAACAGGATCCGCGTACGAAGTCGCGGGCAGAAGCTAGTCTAATATAAGTCTCTTCATTTACCTAATAAATAATAGTCTCCACTCTATCTACTTTAATATTATTCGTTAATTTAATTAAACATTATTCGTTAATTTATTTAAACATAATATAATCACATATACATTCTTTTTTAATTTAGCTTCTAAGACATTTATTGTGTCTTCTTTTTTTAAATGTTTGGTGTAAATTGATGGCCTGAAACACAGGTTTTCCATAAACCTAGATCAGGCAGGTCTACATTACAGTTAGAATTTAATTTTTCCTAGATTGTAATTACTGTAAATCCTATTTGTACTTTGTTTTAGACTTGAATAAAATTTTATTATTATTATATTATAGCTACCTGAGATGGTGACAACCATACACAAATACACAAGATACTTTATAAAATATGCGAAAAAAAAAATTAGTAAGCCTATAAAATTTGAGGGTTGCCCTCGATTTCTCTAAGATCCCATCATCAGATCCTAACTTGGTGACAATGGGACTACCTCAGAACTATCTACTTTCGAACAAAAAAAGAATTTTGAAAATCCGTGTACAATTGGCGGAGCATTCGATGAACAAACATACAAAAAAAAAAAAAAAAACATACAAACACCCGAACATAGTACCTCCTCCTTTTTGTGAAGTCGGTAAAAATGGTGCTTGCTGACTAAAAGTCCAGTAAATGACCATTAATGACTTTCTTTGACGACATTGACGTGTAAAAGTGTTTGTACAAACCTACTTACAACAAAAAAAAAAACGACTTCCAAAAAAAATACTACAAACTGAAAAAAAAAACACTACAAACTGAAAAATAACTTTAATTTCGGAAGTCGGTGTCTTAGAGATCAGTATTTTAGTTTTTGCCACCGACTTCCGAAATTAAAGTTATTTTTCAGTTTGTAGTGTTTTTTTTTTCAGTTTGTAGTATTTTTTTTGGAAGTCGGTTTTTTTTTTGTTAAAAAGTTTTTATTTCTCGCTTTTTAGTGGGTCTATTTATAATTTATCTAAGTTACAATAGCCTAATGTCAACTTGCCCATCGCCTTTTTATAAAATATTCCTTTTCTCGATGCAGGGACGTTAATTGTTGAGGAGTTCTCCTTTTATTAGTTTTTAGATTAGATGCTGATAATCCTGGCTGCAGCATCAGGCCAGACTTATGTCAACATTGCATTGAACTTAAAATTAGTCCTGTTTAAAATGAGCCCAAACACGACTACGGTGCTGTAATTTCAAGGTTTGTACTTTTTCTGATGCTCCTGGCTTCAGCATCAGGTCTTCGGTGTTCCTCAGTAACAGTAGGTACGTTTATCCACACATCGAGCCCTTTTCAATGAGCCTAAACACGATATATCTGCTGTTAGTTGTCGAGGAGTTAGGTACTCTGCAGACTATCCTGACTGCAGCATCAGGTCATGACTTGATGATCATGAGACCAAATGTGACAAATGCCCTATCAAACATCAAAACAATTTACTGAAACAGTCCTTGCCTGTTCGAGTAACTTCTTACTGTTAAGGAGTTGTACCTTCCATCATCAGCCCAGCTACCTGAGATGGTGACAACCATACACAAATACACAAGATACTTCATAAAATATGCGAAAAACAATAAGTGAGCCTATAAAATTTGAGGGTTGCCCTCGATTTCTCTAAGATCCCATCATCAGATCCTAACTTGGTGACAATGGGACCACCTCAGAACTATCTACTTTCGACCAAAAAAAGAATTTTGAAAATCCGTCGACAATTGGCGGCGTATTCGATGAACAAACATACAAAAAAAAAAAAAAAAAAAACATACAAACACCCGAACATAGTACCTCCTCCTTTTTGTAAAGTCGGTAAAAATAAAATCATTTATCATTTGATTATGAAGGTCACTCACTGTGCTCAATCACACTCTATCTCGAGTGACAGTTTGAGAACTGCTATACTTTATGCACTGTTCTGTAGGTATTGATGTTGATCACTTAAGCATATGACTTTTATAATGATATTTGCACTTTTTACTATGATTTTAGAATAAAATATCCGGAGGACTTAATAACATGACCGCTCGCGACAACGTTAGTGTAGTAACTACGAGCCTGATTAGATCAATAATTAATAATTCAGCAATACGCCGGATATTTTGGTACTTATATTAATTGTCATTACATAGAGATTATTTATGTACGAAAACCATCTCACTACGAATAGCGATTTAGTTTAAAATAATATATAGGTGGTCATATAACATAATTATATTCTATACTATTATCATAAATAGTGTAGTATGTAAGTACGTCATCACTCACCAAGTGAAGGTATGTCAATATTTGAAAGCTCCGCTCTACATCAGCCATTGTTATGATGATCGTTAGAACGTCTTTGTCATCCACTGGGGCGAAAAATACAATATCTCAGCAGCAGAGAGATGACGTCACAGGGGCGGGAGAGCGGGGGGGCACGGCCGGAGGGGGGGTGCGGGATAAAACCAGGGATTCTAAAAGAACACCAGTTAAAAGCGCAGATCAAAAGATTCTTATTTATCCGGCGGGAGGCGCGGGGCGCGAGGGGGGGAGGGTAACGAAAGACTAACGCAAAAAATAATATAGAAGGTCTACATACTATCGTACCTTTGTCCTATAAAGGTAATAACTTCATGGTTGGTCGAGCTACGGTTTTCTGTTAGTACGTCTACGAAGTAAAGATACTTCGTTCGGTAGAGGGTGACCAATTTCATTGGTTGAGACAAGTTCGGGCCTTTCTCATAGCCCTAGGGCTATGGGAAAGATTAGAAGCACATTCGACCGCTGGCTGAAACAGTCCAGTCAGCTGGGGTCAGCTGGGCTGACTGGACTGTTTCAACCAGCGGTCGAATGTGTATCTAATCTTTGTAGCTATCATACTTGCAAATGAGAAACCGATATCACCGAAGCTACGAAATTTAATAAAATATGCATGTTGTAGTATCTGTAAGCCTTCTGCGCTGTCATTTTTGCTGAGTGCGAAGGGACAGTCTCACGGGCAAGCAGACGGTTCTGTGCAGACTGAACATGATGAGTGCGACTGAGAGCACTCCGGTGAGCACCGCGCTGGTCAGCCACGCGGTCAACAATACGCTCATTATTAGTTAATGTTAATATACGGTTGTTATATTACTGAAAGGGCACATCAGTGTAAAAGATGCCGAACACATCTTCCATCCATAATTATCTCAGCATTATCTCAGTTTCCTTAATAGATTGACTTGCTAATTCTTAGATTGACTTGCTAATTTTAGAAATAACCTAGTAACAAAACATACATGTTATTACTCAATCTGTGTACAAACACAAAAACCGTTTTCTCTATTCTAGGCAACACTAAAAAGTTATTTGTTATTCAAAGAAAAAAATACTATTTTTTAAAGGAAGTGAGAAGCGCCCTGAGCCCCTGACGCCGTAGGGGTCTAGAGGCCGCCGTCTAGGGGTCGCCGTAAACAAGCGACGAGACGCTAAAAAAGAGGAAAAGAAGACAGCACTTCTCTATTTGGTGGGCATTTGTGACAGTAAACAATACTATAAATCTGCCCCCACGCGCTGAGGACACGGGGGCCTGGCGGGGGCCCGGCGCGGCCCACGGCCTATTGAGCAGATAGGTCATTAAGGAGAACACCGACCACTCACAGACCATTTCAACATTAATTCGAAGCGGTAACAACCAATGATATATTACATCATTGTAACAACGCTTTATTTAACTATTTTCGGATCATTGTCTTGTACAATTTATTATTGTTTCTAAGTTCTATTTTGGTGTTTTTATTGTTCGGCTTGAAGGTCAAACCAGTCGTCTTTGTGATTTTAGGTATAATTGATTTGACGGAAGTGCGTCAATCGATCATAAGATAAAATAATATTTATTGACACAGTAAGTGTTGAACTGAGCTTTCATAAATAGTTCTACACAATATATTTCAGATTCCGTTTCTAAACACACTGAACTACGAACGCACATTTACCTCGAGGTAAAGTTAGAAGAGGGACTTCAACAGAAATAAATGAAGCACACATCAAAGCTCAGCTGACGAGGTTCACTTGCAAGAGCACACGCTGCACACGGCGCGCGGCGCGCGGCACATGCGAGGCGTTTCTTTGCTGAATCTACTTTTAGTTAACTTCTAGTTAAACAGTATATATGTCGCAGGTTTTTCATAAAATTAGGTTTTTGATCAAAAACCTAGGTTTTTCATGAAAAACCGGTAGATGACACATTTTAAACTCAATTTCATCATAAACCTGTAACAATCCAGATTTTTGATCAAAAACCTGAACTAGTTTAGGTTTATGATAAAGTTCTTGTCGAAATCACGGGTTTGCTTTGTTTTATAACAAATAAATCAATTTAAATGAAATAAATAAAACAATCCATCATCATTTGCAACATAGTAGAAAGAAAACAATTAGGTATTTACCTATTTATTAAAATTTTACATCCATGATCCAATCAATATTCTCCTCCTTCAATCCAATTATGAAATGAAATGTTTTAATTTCACGAACCTATACTAAACTGATTTTGATAAGCCGTGAAAATGGAATTTCGTAAGTATTAAATACTACAAACTGAGTCAAAATTAAAAAAAAAAACCGTGAAAGAGCGAGTCGGACTCGCGCACCGAGGGTTCCTGTTTTTAAATTTTCACTGACGAGCTACTTATTAGATCTCGTTCAAACCAATTTTCGGTCGAAGTTTACATGGTAATTTTATTTTATTTATTCGGGCAAATAAACAGTTATACATTAAAATCTTACACTAAGTTATAAATATACAAGGTTTATAAATGTATAACCTACGACATTTTTCCACAACATATTAAAAGTTATATCAAACAGTGCGCTATTCTGAGATTTTCAAACAGAAAATTGAAAAACTGAAAAACTGTTACATCAAATATTTTTTGGCTTCCAAATAAAGACATCGTTGAAGCAATTTCACGCAAACTCTGTTCATTTGTCGATACAGGTTCGTTAAAGGCAGTAGTTAGTAGTTGATATTTGAATTGAGTTTCGAGGCAGAGTCTTTTAGAACCCCAGCTGAAGTACCAATTTTGAATAAATCGTTCTTCTTATCAATTACCTTTCCAATAATGTTACTTGCATCCAGTGGCCCTCTATCTATTTTCGGCACATCAACTAAAATTGTAGCACCAATATCGATTTCTCCAAATTTTTCCGAACAAGCTGCTTTCATTTTTTTTGCTGACATTTTTAAATTTTCAACGGCATGTTCCCCTTTCGATAAGTATTTTTAATTTTAACTCAGTTTAGTCGTATTTAATAGTTACGAAATTTCATTTTCGCGGCTTATCAAAATCAAATTAATATAGGTACGTGAAATTGAAACATTTCATTTCTTAATTGGATTGAAGGAGGAGAATATTGATTGGATTATGGATGTAAAATTTTGATAAATAAATACCTAATTGTTTTCAGTCTACTATGTTGCAAATGATGATGGATTGTTTTATTTATTTCATTTAAATTGATTTATTTGTCATAAAACAAAGCAAACCCGTGATTTTGACAAGAACTTTATCATAAACCCAAACTAGTTCAGGTTTTTGATCGAAAATCTGGATTGTTACAGGTTTATGATGAAATTGAGTTTAAAATGTGTCATCTTCCGGTTTTTCATAAAAAACCTAATTTTATGAAAAACCTGCGACATATACTCGTATTAGAATTCAGAATCCCCATCCATATAGACTGGGCCGCATAGAAAGCGGGTCGGTTATAAAAAACTGGCCAAGTGCGAGTCGGACTCGAACACGAAAGGTTCCGTACCACAAGGCAAAAACACCGAAAAAAACACGTTTGTTTATACAACAAACGTGTTTTTTTTCGGAGCCCGGAGAAATATTTATTTTATTTTGTTTTTACTATTTGTTGTTATAGTGGCAACAGAAATACATAAGCATAGCATAAGCATAATCAGCCTATAATGTTCCCACTGCTGGGACACTGGCCTCCTCTCTGTGAGAGGGAGTGGGCCATAATCCACCATGCGGGCCCAGTGCGGGTTGGTAGAGGTCACATGTCTTCGAATTTTTGGTTCTAGGACATGCCGGTTTCCTCACGATGTTTTCCTTCACCGTTTTGAGAGCAGTGGCGATGATATAATTTACACAAAGTAAAGCGCCTGTCTGGGTTCGAACCTACTACCTGCAACTCGTAAGTCGCGGCAGTTGCCGCTGGGCCACCACTGCTCTCATACACGTACAGAAATACATAATTTGTGAAAATTTCTACTGTCTAGCTATCGCGGTTCTTGAGATACAGCCTGGTGACAGACAGACGGACGGACGGACAGACGGACAGACAGCGAAGTATTAGTAATAGGGTCCCGTTTTTATCATTTGGGTACGGAACCCTAAAAATGACTTAGTTCTAGAAATTGGTGTTTTTGGTATTTGGGGGCTCCTGCGTGATAATAACAGCCACACGGGTCGATCTTTAAAGTTAAACAACGCTGCTGAGGTCGGTCTTTGGATGGATGACCTTCCATTTTATAGCGGGACCCCTCCGTGCCTCGGAAAGCACGTTAAGCCGTTGGTCCCGATTGTCATTCGTAGATCTTTGACACTTTATTCAGCAGCATCCGGTTAGACTGGAAGCCAACCCCAACATATCTGAGAACAGGCCAGGCAGATGATGGTGTTTTTGGAATTAAGCGCGCATACGTGTTTTAGCATTAGTAAATGCTACATTAAAATTTTATGACAACCATCCTTCTTTGAAAATATAATCAATCTTACCAAAATGCTAATGCTTGACCAAAAATGTTAACTTCGATTTTTTTAAATAATGAATTTTCTCGTGTCATGTAAGATTTTTCTATGAAGCTGTGCCACTTGAAGAAAAGTTATCAGAGCCGACGGGTAATGTTATTTTAGGACATATACAACAAAATTAAATAATACAATTACTTAAGTTCATGTTAGAACGTCCATAGTGTTACAGGTGAATGTATTGTAAGTCCCAGAATCAGGGTATGTTTTTTTTCTTATTTTGATTATCTGAAAGTTCTTTTCGTTTTCATTATGTTATCCTATTTTTCTTTGCTATAGGCAACGCTCTTCAAAATCGGCGAGTTAGTGACTCCCCGTGATTCGCCAAACATCCGTGCACCAAACTGAGATTTCCGTGTTTTACAAAACTGGTAGGTATGTACGCGGATATCGATATCTATGGGTATGTATGACTCTACACCACCTTTATTATAAAAGATTATGCTTGCATCTGGGGTTATTTTTTACGTTATTTGCTTTAGGTTTCGTCCGAGAATTTATCAAGCCGAATTTCAGTCCACTCACCTACCTACTAGCTTCAGGCTAGGCTGCCGTAGTCAGCGTATCTAAATTATCTGGGGGCACGGGAGTGCCCCCGCCAAGACGAGCCAAGCGAAGCGCAAGGGCACTACCTACCTTTTCTCGAAGCACTTCGTCGTATTTTTGAACCTTCTTAACTTGGGTCTGGATTATACCAGATAAACAAAATTTTCAGTGGTTGACTTATTAAAGCTATAAAGTTTCAATTGCAATAGCTCTCATACTTTAGATTTTATTGATATCTAAAATACCCCGATTTCGTCACTGATTCACTGACTCACTGATGATCATCCATATTCTTAAGGTCTTCCTGAAGTCTTAGAAAGCTGAAATTTGGTATGTAAGCTAGTAATAGTACACAAACAACAAAAAAATTCTAAAACTTGGAACTTTTACCCTCCAACCCCTTAAACTAGGGGATGGAAGTTTGTACGAGACTTCCGCAAATTTTGATGCTAGAGTTCTGAAAATTTATATAGGGACTCCTTATTATAAATAATAAAATACATATTTCAGGATTTTTAGTAAAGAACCTACCCCCCCAAAAAAAAAAACATTATTTCATAAGCAACTTTCAAAAAGATGTGAAATCCCACCAAAAACATTTTCATGTAAAATGTTGCCAAGACGAGACTACATATAGTCAAAATAGTGGCTTGGCCGTTTTGCTACCATCACATGGGAGTTAGGTGAAAAATTTATTCACTGTTCATTACTTTTTAACCCCCGACGCAAAAACGACGGGGTGTTATAAGTTTGACGTGTCTGTGTGTGTGTGTGTGTGTGTGTGTGTGTGTCTGTCTGTGGCATCGTAGCTCCCGAACGGATGAACCGATTTTGATTTAGTTTTTTTTGTTTGAAAGGTGTATTAGTCGGGAGTGTTCTTAGCTATGTTTGATGAAAATCGGTCGAAGATGGCCGCCGCTACAAAATGGCGGATAACATATTTTTTCACAATTCCCTCAATATGGGTAGCAAATGAAAGGGCTTCAATAGTAGAATACTATACACTATAACAAATTTTGAATCCAAGATGGCCGCCACAACAAAGTGGCAAATTACACTTTTTTTTCTCAACTCCCTCAATATGGGTATCAAATGAAAGGGCTTGATTAGTAGAATACTATACACTAATAAACATTTCAAGTCCAAGATGGCCGCCACCACAAAATGGCGAATTACATTTTTTTTTCACAACTCTTTCAATATAGGTATCAAATGCAAGGGCTTGACAAGTAGAATAATTTACACTATATTGAAAGAAATGAGGAATATTAACTACATAACGAAATGAAAACTAAAAACTTGAAAAATATAATAAAACAAAAAAATCTGTTTAGACTTAAAAATTATTCTTCAACTATAAATTAATCAATATTTTTTGACAGATAAAAAACCTGATTAAACACCAAATTACCAGAATCTTAAAACGGAAGAAAATAAAAGAAATGAAATACAAAAATTAAGGAGTCCCTACAAAAAGCATGAAATAAAAAATTAAATTAAAAATTTAAAAAACCCCCGACAGAAATAAAATTAAGGAATCCCTACAAAAAGCATGAAATAAATTTGAAAAAATCTTATGGAAGTCGGGGGACCATTCTGTGGAACACCTTCTATTCTGAGGTCCCCCGACTTCCATTAGATTTTTTCAAATTTATTTCATGCTTTTTGTAGGGATTCCTTAATTTTATTTCTGTCGGGGGTTTTTTAAATTTTTAATTTAATTTTTTATCTGTTATACAATAGTTCTTGTAGTAACGAAACGACCAAGCCACATATTTTGATTAAGGTGTAGAGTTTGTGAAGTTAGGGCGTGTAGAGTTAGAAGCTTGGCTCTATATGAGATCTGATAACTTTTTGGCAGTGCGAGCCATATGTGGTCTCGTCTTGGCAACATTTTACATGAAAATGTTTTTGGTGGGATAGGTGTTATTACATTTTCCATTTGTTATAATTATCTAGGATAAGTAACGAAGTTTTTAAATCTAGAGACCTCAACACTGTTATCGTCAATGAAACATTCAGAAGACTATTAATATTTCGTCGCGAAAACCAATCCTATAGAAAAAGTAATTACTATCCAATTATAGGGAATTAAGGTTGCTCTATACGTAGGTAGTAGGCGAGCACTAAACAACCGTGTGTTGGAGGAGGCAGTGTGCAGTAGGTACTTACATCACTCCTCCAGGGATCTCTGACCCACATCGAGCGCCACTATTTAGGCACATGACACCGACGCTAAGCCGCCGTTACACCGACGCGAGCGGCAGGTGCGCGCGGTGACGTAATACCCTCATAAATAACCGGCGACGGTGTTAATGCGCTCCCGGCGAAACTACTCTGTTTGATTTGTTAATAGCTGTACGTTAACCCACTGAGTGAGGCGTCCATTGTTCACGACGCTCATTATTTTACTTTGTTTGTTCCGCTTTGATATACTGATCGTTTATTCGCTACATTCGTAAAGGACTACTTTTTCACCCATTTGCCTCTCTCCGTGTAATTAGCGCAGTTTTTCAGTAACGGCGCGCCAAATTGTATAAATTTACTTTCGTGAGTTAATTACATCGTTAAAGTAAACGTTTCGGGACTGCAACCTGAGCTCAGAACTGTTCCAAACGTTCATTAGCGGCGCCAAACTGACTTGACGTCCGCAATGGCGCCAACGCAACAACTTTTCATTTTATTCCCATTAAAAGTTGTTTATGATTCTGGCGACAAGTTTACGAATAAAGAGCAAGGTTTCAACGAGTCGCGGCAAATTTTCGCGTTCGGAATTGATGTCTCGACGAACGTTTAAATATTCATTAAAACTAGTGTCGTGTTCGACGGCGCGCTCGAGTGTTAGCTGCGAGCCCCGAGCGCCGCCGAGTGGCGCCGAGCGCTCCCGAGGTTTGCCTCCCGAGTGTTGCCGAGCGCGTGGAGAGCCCGCGAACACCCTCGTCGGGTGTTTACACTGCTCCACTTAACGAAACATCCATTAGCTACAGTAACAAGTTGCGCAAACTCGATCCGGCCTCGATAACTATTCGCTGTTTACAATACACTGCCACATTTACATACGGATTTGTATCTGTGTAGTGCGAGCTGTGAGCACTGAGCATGTCTATGTACATACTTGAAAGCCTGCTCGTCGTTATTTATTCACAAACAGGTGTGTTTCGCATTTTATCTGACAATATCCGTGTAACCGTGACTTGTATGATGAAGGTGCGTTATCTAAAATTCATTTGGAATCTAGTCATCATCATCATCTTCCTGCCCTTATCCCTTAGTATTAACATAAATATAGGTAAATGAAAAAAGTTTTTTATATTTCTATGATTAATATGGTCAGTGAGAGATACAAAGGGTGGGTTACGGCTGAACTGTGCCATTTGTTTAGATAACGTACAATAACTGCGGTGGTACGTGTCCTCTAGGACGAGAGAAAGTGTTGGGTCGCGCGGCCGGGACAGATGTTCATATTGTACTTTGTACGTACTAATGTGCGTGGGTCGATTTTAATACCAGGCTGTGTCCCAGAAGAGCTGAACGTCGCGTTGCGTAAATATCACAGCCTACGCTAGTTTTTTGCGCAGTGAATTTTCCGCAATGTGGACTTTCTAGGAAAACAGATTTCCTTTTAGTACCTATTTTACTCTATTTTAGTCTCGCGTAAAAAGAGTAAGAGATAAAGATTTGTCATGTGTGAAAGAGAGATGAACATACCTTTGATGAGATGCGCGGCGAGCACGAGCGCAGCGGTGAACACGTGCAGGCGCCACGCGCACGCGCACATTCTGCGTGACACCACGCACTCTGCAACAATATGTCTCACTATTAATCACACAAAAAAAAATCACAATGCATTTCTTTAAAAAATGCGATAGCAAAATAATTCCGCCTCTATAATAATTGTGAAGAACCACAAAAGCAAATTTTCTTTCAAAATATTTTGTGTCCTAAAACACGTAGAGTTTCTCGACCGTCGAGATGCGACACAATGTCCACGCGAGATCCGTGCGACAGATTCTTGCATTCTCGCCTCTCGACGAACCAGAAACCTCGCTCGCGTAAGCGAGGCTTTACTGTAAAATTGACACGCTTTTAAAATAGGTACTTATGTACATGACAGTTGTTCAAAGTATACCGACGCAAGAGAGATAAACCAGACCATCTAACTTTAAATTCCGGGAAATGTCGACTTTTCGTGAAACATTAGTCATTAACTAAACTAAATCATAATGTGCATTAACCGCATTGGAAGCTCCCACTCAATTATCCGAGCTATGTATGAGCGACCGCATGTATACTTATGACACATGTGCTCCGATATGCACTCGATACGTCCTTCTTTTCTTTTTTTTTTTTTTCAGTATGGGAAATCATCAAATGACCCCTAGCGGAAGGGAGTGTCAGACTCTTACTGACTAAAACCTGTGCTAAAACCCTCCCGTGTTCCTTCCTTAGCCCTTTATGTTCCGGGCCAGCGGTAACCCTTTCGGACAACAACCCTTTCCCGCTGACCCGGCAGGCTTCGGCCCTAAGGGGCCCCTTCCTTGCTGCTGACATCTCTACTCGATACGTCCTGCCGTTATGATTTAAATTTAACTTTAAATTCCGGGAAATGTCGACCTTTCGAGAAACATTAGTCATTAACTGAACTAAATCAAAATGTGCATTAACCACATTGGAGCTCCCACTCAATTACCCGAGCTATGTATGAGCGACCACATGTATACGTACGACACATGTGCTCCGATATGCACTCGATACGTCCTCCCTTCATGATTTATGTTCGCATTACGTTCTGAACGTCAGCCACTCCCACTGTTCACATGAGCGTCAGCGAGTCGTGCGCGTGGAGTTAATACAGTAGTGTTATCTACATTTAATTTAAGATGTAATGACGCGGCACGTAATTAAAGACTTCGCGAAACATTAGCATAAAGTAAACATTTTCTGGTAAGAAAATGCTCATACCGCTCTGTGGCAAATTGAAGGTTATGAATAATTACCTACGTTAAAATTAATTTTGGAGAATGTAATTATATATACACACACACACACAATGCAATCTCAGTGTGTTCGCAGATCGGTGGGATTCCCCGATGTTGATTTGATTTGAGAATTTTAATTGTAATAATTATCTGTGTCTGTAACCTACTAACACCAGAAGTTAAGTTAAGTTGTTGTAATCCTATAGACTCCTGTCTGAAATAAGTTTTCTATTCTATTGTGATTAAAAAACAAAGTAGTCTGTGTTTTTAATAACAATTACATTTTCCTGGCGTAAGTTGTCCTTATCTAAGGCATAAGTTGTCCTTATACCTAAGGCGTAAGTTGTCCTTACCTAAGGCATAAGTTGTGCTTACCTAACGCGTAAGTTTTCCTTACCTAAGGCGCAAGTTGTCCTTACCTAAGGCGTAAGTTGTCCTTACCTAAGGCATAAGTTGTGCTTACCTAACGCGTAAGTTTTCCTTACCTAAGGCGCAAGTTGTCCTTACCTAAGGCGTAAGTTGTCCTTACCTAAGGCATAAGTTGTGCTTACCTAACGCGTAAGTTTTCCTTACCTAAGGCGCAAGTTGTCCTTACCTAAGGCGTAAGTTGTCCTTACCTACAATCGACTCAAAAAAAAAACTTGATTATAATAAAACGCTGTATCTCAGCCACAACATTGACATTTTAATTTCATAAAATTGAGGTAAAAGAAAATCCTAATTTAAATGTAGGCGGAGCCCTAAAAATACTTTGATTCCGTGAGTTAGTTTGTCTGGCAAGTTGACGAGGCAGACGTTATCATTCCATTACAATTGCAGCTGAACTCGCTTTATTGATAGAAACTGAATCAAATTTCAATTGGCAAGGTTCTCGCGGCACTGGCCGACCGCCTTCCTTCTGCAAGTAGAAGAAATAATTAAAGGTCCAGTAACTGAAGATTCGTTTGTGGAAAATTTGATTTTGTTAGAGGAATGTTTTAAGTTACAACTTATTATTTTTATTGAAACTTTATACGCACACTAGAATGATCCCTACGCGAGATTTTATTCATCAACTTGTAATGTTTCTTAGGGGTAACATAGAGCCTCGCGCCCTTCCATTGGCAGATAAAGATGTGGTTTAATCATCTATTCAAATATATTTACACTAGCTTCTGCCCGCAACTTCGTCCGCGTGAAATTTTACCCTCCCCTTATTCACTATCTTAAGGGTGGAATTTTGAAAAACCCTTTCTTAGTGGATACCAAAAGAACGCACCATCCTAATTTCATGTCTCTAGGACCAGCGGTTTAGACTGTTCGTTGATATATATCAGTCAGTCAGGACTTTGAATCTTATATATAGGTCTAAGTATAAATACCGAGTTTCGAGTTAATCGGACCGCGTGTTAAAACTGTTCCATACAAATTTTGACACCCCCCAGTCCCCCTTTAGAAGGTAGTTTAGAAAAACAAAAAATGCCAACCTTCATAATTTACTTAGTCTAAATATCAGTATTCGTGCCAAGTTTCAAGTTTATTAACCAAATGAATAAGATTTTTCATATAAACTGTATTCCCGTTTTTCACCCCCACAGGGGTGGAATTTCGAAAAATTGTTTGGAATATTTTCATTACTTGACTCAAACATTATTTATACGAATTTTTAAGTTAATCAAGCCACGCAGTAAAATCTTCCCCCGTATAAGTAATTACTCCCTTTCACCCCGTTAAGGGTAGATTTTCGAAAAACCCTGATACACGTTATTCTTTATTTTTGGTCTAAAGTATAAATACAGCATTTCGAGGTAATCGGACCGAGCGTTAAAATTCTGCCATACAAATTTTGACACCCCACAATCCCCCTTTAAGGGGTCGTTTAACTCCCTTAGGGGTTGAATTTCGAAAAATCCTTTTTTATTCCTTGTCTACATTATAAAGGGAACCTCTGTGCAAAATTTCAGCTCTCTAGGTCCAAGGGTTTGGGCTGGGCGTTGATGAGTCAGTCAATCAGTCAGTCAGTCAGGACTTTTCTTTTTATTTATACACACAAGGTGTTGATTTGCATCCTAGTCAAATTCAAGGACGTAATTATGCTAATGATTCTCGACCCAAATCAACAATAAAATGGATTGGTTTTTTTTTTCTTATTTACGGAAATCCGTGTGAACCAGCCGTATTTAAACGCGGCCCGTCTGTTACTAGCCTATAACCGCGCTTTCACACACAAACAAAGGCCTTTTACTTTACTAAGTACTAAAATACTAAAATGTCTTTTATGACAACCTCCTGAAATTTGACGAGGATGCAAATCAACACCTTGTATAGAAGATTGTTTGGAAACAAAACAAAATTTCAGCTTTATAGGTCCAAGGGTTTGGGCTGGGCGTTGATGAGTCAGTCAATCAGTCCGTCAGTCAGTCAGGACTTTTCTTTTTATTATTTAAAATATATATAATACATATATAATTATATAGAATAGATAGATAGATAAATGATAATCTCCTTAAGCTAGTATGAAGGTTTTATTAGCGTCTTTGTTTTAGTGGCAGCACGGGACCAGTCGCTGTAGCGAACCTTCGCACTCGTCCTTTGGTTGATGTGATGATAATTAGGGAAAACGTAACACAATCTCAATCAATCAATATCTTTATTGTGGATCATAGGTAGGTACATAATACAGGTCTTAAATAATTAAATGCGATCAGCTATGTCCCGCCCTTAGGGCATACAATAGTTAGGTACATAATAAATTAAATTAAATTTACTTACATTATTGTTCAAATTATTAGGAAAAATATAAAAATAAAACGGAACAAATTAGAGTAGGTACAGATACAGTGGGCCACTGAACGCATCATGACTGAGGGACACTGTATTGGAGCAGTGATTTGTCTGATTGGAAGTCTTTTATAGAGTAGTGGCACTTGTCTATTAACAGATCATGGAGACACTTTTTAAATTTTTTAATTTCCGTAATTATTCTGATGGGCCCCGGAATATTATTAAAGATGCGTGAAGCTGTGCAGAAGATACTTTCATGCATTAGATGAGTCCTGCTAGCTACTGTGCGCAATTTGTCCTTACGCCGTATACGTGTGTAATAATTATACATGTCAATATTATTTTTGACGAATACTGCGGCCTCAAATATATAGACACATGGCAGTGTCAATAGGTTACATTTTTTTTAAAATGGCTTACAGGAGTCAGTCTCACATAATTTAAATATAGCCCTAATGCAACGTTTTTGAGCAATGAAAACACGCTCCTTGTCTGTACTGTTGCCCCAGAATATTACACCGTACCTGAGGATAGAGCTAACGTAGCCGTGGTAAGCTGTTAGTAAAGTAGTCTGATTCGCTATGTTCCCCAATCTACGAAGCGCATATGAAAACTGTCCCAGCTTTTTGCACACATGGTCTATATGTAATTTCCAATTAAGTTTGTTGTCGATAAGTAACCCTAGAAATTTTGTTACTTCAGTTTCTTCAATGTCGCTATCTAGGTAATGGATTTTTAAAGTATCCGTACGCCGAGTTCGTATTCTAAAATTCATTATTTTAGTTTTTTCAATGTTAATCATTAAATTATTTATTTTAAGCCAGTCTATAATTAATAATATTGTATGGTTAATGTCAGATTCTAGATCAATCTGTCAACGTGTTTATCCACTCGACTGGCAGTGTAGCTGTAGTTCGATAACATTGTTTATAATCTTGGGTTGTTTACGTCGGCAGAATACCACGTATACGATAATGCCACGAAAATCTTCCAGGGATTCTATTCCCTAAAAGACATCGATGTTATGTTATTAGTTGGTGTCAGAATATACCTATACTATCATCTACGGAAAAACCGTTCGTATAAAAAGAATTATTTGGTTTCCAGTAAGTTGACGAAGGACCACTATCAATACGATCTCTTCTCTATCCATACAAACGATGATTTTGATGATACATAAAAGTGAATACCTACTCGTACCTATCGTTCCTGGACTCAGACTATTCGAATGTTTAATGTCAATATAGATGATATAATGGGCCTTTATTTCATTAATTCGTCCTGTGATCAATACTTTGTACTAATCTCATAATCAACCACATAACAACTAACATAGTTATTAAGTTTTATTTACTAACAAAATTGTTACTATATTATAATGTATGCCTAGGTTAAGGTATGTATCTATGGGTCTTTGTTACCTGAAAATAAATGATTTATTATTATTATTATTTATTATAACTGTTTGTAAAATTCAAAGCAATTTGAAATGGTGTGGTTTATTCACGTAATTTGAAGGTCGTACGTGTTACGGTAATACGTTTCCGGTAGATAATCGTTCACGAGGAGGCTTTAATTGCGTGATCGAAGCCATTTTAAATTGCGCTACTTTGTACCTATGTTAGTAAGAATTAAAAAATCAGTCGTGATTAGATCTAACTTGTACCTACTCGTTCATTTTAAGGATTTCCTTAAAACCCAATGTTATTAAACATTTTTATTATAAAAAACTTACACTTTAATTGTAATATAATTTTGCAATGTGCTGAATTATCATTTGTTGGGCTACCATTTTCAGCGTAGCTATAAACGTATGTAGATACCTCTGTTTTCCTTACCTTCTCAAATTTGTTACCCAGACAGAGTCAATGAAGCTCATCCCTATGTTCTAAGTAAAATAAACACTAATTTGCACCTGAAGGCTCCTCACACATTAGACTGGGGACGTACGGGGGCAAATGTTCGCGCGGTATCGGTCGCCAACCGCGCGGTATCGGGCGGCCGGTATCTAAAGCGGCGATACACGTTGCTTATCGGCCCTATCGGCTCCCGTGGTACCACGCCAAAAATTTCACCAGGCATTGATTGATACCAAACAATAGATTAGTTTAGAAGGCTCATTCTCTAGAGTATAGATAAGCCGTATAAATCTGCCCGCAATATATTTAAAGTGGGCCTAAGCCCACTTTAAATATATTGCGGGCAGATTTTTACTAATGATGGTTTTCACAACTAACTGAGAATACATAGTCATTTTAAATGTTAAGCAGTTTTTTTGTCAGTCTAGTTGCTACTAACTTAATACCAGAGCACAAATACAAAGAGGGGTTACAGGTTTTTAAATATTCAAATAATCAAATGTGAGCAGTCATTTTTAAGAGGCACTGCACTGTAATTGGCAACATTTTTATAATTTTTGCAACAAGTTATACAACTAGGCAGTTTCAGATCCAAGCTGTAGTGTATCAGCAGTTCCATAGAACTTGACTAGTACTATGTTACCCAGCTCCAGGTCAGTATACGAACTAGACCTTCCGTTCTATTCCTATATGACGTTAGTGATGTCAGCACACCGCTAGTGTCGTATACTATATGACGTTAGTGATGTCAGCACACCGCTAGTGTCGTATAGTGACGGACTGACGGTGATATTTTACGTTCGTAGCGCCGCGAATCCGTTCGAGATAACGCCGTGAAAATATACGCGTTTATTTTTAAATACAGCTCTGTTTGGAATAAAAGCAAGTGCACAGTGCGCCATCAGAATACACCTGCCGAATGAACCACATACATACATAGCTGCATAACAGAGACACGTGAATAGGAGTTATTATATTTCACCAATAGGAGCCGTGTTTATCTCTCAAAAGATGTTTTTTGCTGAAATTGCGAGTAGGTGCACCGTTTATTAAGGTGTAATCTGAAACAGGTCTTTTCAATAATTTTATCCTTTAGTGATATAAAGTAAGCACTAAACCTGAGGCCAATTTTTATTTGTTACATACACCACGCGTTCAGCCAAGTCCACGAGGGACATTTACACAGAGGACACAATCATAATCAGGTCAGCAGACTCCTATTCATACATCTTTTAATAAAGCTTAATTACTTATTTCTAATAAAAATAAACGAACACAATGCTTGCGACACATTTCGAAAGGAAACAATAACTCGACCGGGTCAGTCCTGAAGGTCGGGCGACGCAGGGGGTGCGGACTGAAGGGAGTGGGGGGAGGAGATCCTCGTAACACAGTTTATTTGGCCAGTGGCACGCACACCTGTGCATAAGCCTACACAAGTAGGCTTTAATACAATGCATATAGTTTTTATATTTTCTACAATGTGGAGGTTTATGTTTAAAATTCTCCCCAAAACAGTAAGATTTGTATTTATTGTCATGCAGTACAAAGTACTACTGACAAAGGGAGGGGCCTATCAGCATTTGCCAGAAACAAAATAAAATAACTGGCTCGCACTAACTTTAAGTGGAAATATAATAATAAAAATAAGTATATTATATAAGCAATGATATTATAAGCACTTATAATATCATTGTATATAATAACCACTTTAACTACATACCTATTTAATTGAATGAAGTAATCTCGTTAGGATCTTGATATCAAATCAAAAAATCTAGCATAAGTAGTCTAGAAATAAGACCGTAAAAATTACATTACCTACTGAATATCTTATAACAGAAATAGCTCAGGTACAAACTTAGTTGCCATGACGCCCAGCACTCGGCGAATTATGAAAAGTTACCGTATTAAATATCTCGGCGGATACTTGAAACTTTACTCCAAGTAATATATACTGCTAACATAATATAATACCTACTTAGATATTATTATTTAATTGTAGGTACGAGTATATGCTACCATACATAATTAGTCAGTGCTCTCTTTAGACCCGTCTGATTACGTACCACGTGTGGGAGTTACAGCCTCTAGATAGATCACTCGCGTTGTTCGGAATGATTACTAATTGATTAAACGGTCAGGTCGGCCGGTTCAGATCGTTCACTCCGAGGTACCTAGCCTCAAGACTACAGTCGGATAGGTACAATAATAGGTATTTATGTTTCACGGGAGCTGCATTATACAAGTAACACCCGTGTCCGGTTCCCCGCAGTCGGAGCCAATTAACGTAACGTGCAATCAGGTGGTTAACGCGCTGTTAACGCGTGGTAATCGCCATCGGAGCGGCCACACATACACAACCGCCGCCTTTATGGCCCCACACGGATTATCGTAAAAATTAACGTATTGTCGATGTCCCAGCGCAGTTATTAAGAACAGATGGTGATCGAATTACTGCAGCGAATTAATTTAATTTTTTAACGTTTTCATGCATGTTAATGCTGTATTTTGTCGCAGTTTTCATTTAAATGTTAATTAAACCCTATTGTGAGCAGTGAAGCCTTGTTGAGCGGATCCCGACATGACCACAAGCACGTACCGTTTACTGCTGAACATCATTGGACTCCGAAATAACCGATTTGAGGAACGGTTCCAATCGAACGAAGCTGTTATCACGTATGCAGTAGGCATCTGTACCAAACAGAAGGAATAAAATGTACCTCTTAAACTTACTTGAAGCTAGCTCCCCATTCAATATGACGTTAGAACAAGGAGCGCGAACTCCTTTCCAGCCAATTAATAATTCAGAAGTTTAAAACATAACGTACCCGCAACGAGCAGGGCGCCCACTTCCCCAATATATTTTGTAAATAAACGTGTTTCACTCGCAGTTACCTTATTATATTTATTTCCGGCACAAACGACTTCCCGAAAGTGGTGTGCCCCTTCGTGCGCCTGCGCCCACACTCCTACGTACAGTCACAGTATATGATCTTTATACTGTGGTACAGTCGTACACACACTCCTACGTACAGTCACAGTATATGATCTTTATACTGTGGTACAGTCGTACACACACTCCTACGTACAGTCACAGTATATGATCTTTATACTGTGGTACAGTCGTACACACACTCCTACGTACAGTCACAGTATATGATCTTTATACTGTTGTACAGTCGTACACACACTCCTACGTACAGTCACAGTATATGATCTTTATACTGTGGTACAGTCGTACACACACTCCTACGTACAGTCACAGTATATGATCTTTATACTGTGGTACAGTCGTACACACACTCCTACGTACAGTCACAGTATATGATCTTTATACTGTTGTACAGTCGTACACACACTCCTACGTACAGTCACAGTATATGATCTTTATACTGTGGTACAGTCGTACACACACTCCTACGTACAGTCACAGTATATGATCTTTATACTGTGGTACAGTCGTACACACACTCCTACGTACAGTCACAGTATATGATCTTTATACTGTGGTACAGTCGTACACACACTCCTACGTACAGTCACAGTATATGATCTTTAACACACTCCTACGTACAGTCACAGTATATGATCTTTAACACACTCCTACGTACAGTCACAGTATATGATCTTTATACTGTGGTACAGTCGTACACACACTCCTACGTACAGTCACAGTATATGATCTTTATACTGTGGTACAGTCGTACACACACGAAGGTAAGGAACCTCGCCGAGACGAGGGTTGATGCGTTTCAGATGTCTGTTATTATTCACAAATAAGTGATGTTTTCCTTTACACACTTGCGAAACTCATATTAGGTATATTATGTTGAAACTGCTACAAACGTTGAGTTTCTTGTTGTATTCACGTTTAGAATAAACTCGATAAACTATGTGGCTGATTTCCGTTAAAAAAATAGCAAATAATAAAAAAATATATATTGCGTGGTGAAAAGGATAGTGTTTTAGGGAAAAGATACCGCAATCAAATAATAAAATTCACGTTTATTTCAATATTTCCCATCAATACTCAATATCTTTATTGCTTTACCATAATGTGTACTTATGTGGTAACTATATATTTTAGATCATTATGGACCCTGTAGGGCACAACCCTCTTGGTTAGGAGAGAGGAAGCCCTGAGGAGATATATAATTATTATTTTTGTTATATTATTTATTCATTATTATATTATTTATTCATTATTATATTTTTATTAATAAATACCGTATTTATAATATATTTTGAAAATTCATATACATTGCGTGATTATCATTAATTTAATTACTTTATTGTTTTATTTATGTTTATCGTTTAAAAATTCATCTAGGGAGTAATAACATTTGTTTATAAGTAATTTTTTAAGTTTATTTCTAAATATATTTAACTTTTCTTCTTTCTTTATTATGCCAGGTAGTTTGTTATATATTTATGGACATTACGTAGGAGCTTGCAGAATGATTGTTAGCTTGGATGTTGGTATGTTTAGCATGGATCGGTGCCTAAGTGTGTACTGTGTGATTGAATGTCTTCGCGTTTTGTGTAGAACTCTTGATGCTTACAGACAAATTTACATATTTCTAGAATGTAAATACATGGGAGGGTTAGTATATTATGTTTTAGAAAATAGGGTTTGTAGCTGTCGGTTTGACCAATGTTTACCAAGATTCTGACTCATTTTTTTTGTAGGGTAGTGTCAGTGCATCTGTACTATTTCCCCAGAGAGTTACGCCGTAGCTAAGCCATGCATTAGCGTACGCATTTAGGTGGTGAGGGCAGTTTTTAGATCACTGAAATAATAGAGGAGATAGTTAAGTTACCTACCTTGGAAGAGAGTACTTAGGCATAGCAACAGTAGGTAGGCATTTATACAACAAATAAACCAAGGCAATAACAATATAAATCAAATCAATGTTACAGTTTACGAGTAGTACAATTCGAATTATTTCACTAACTTTACAAATTGTCGATATCCGTGTTCAAAACTGAAGCAAGTGGACTACTTATCAAACTGAAGCAAGTGGACTACTTATCAAACTGAAGCAAGTGGACTACTTATCAAACTGAAGCAAGTGGACTACTTATCAAACTGAAGCAAGTGGACTACTTATCAAACTGAAGCAAGTGGACTACTTATCAAACTGAAGCAAGTGGACTACTTATCAAACTGAAGCAAGTGGACTACTTATCAAACTGAAGCAAGTGGACTACTTATCAAACTGAAGCAAGTGGACTACTTATCAAACTGACAATTCACTTTAATGTCAAAATCACTTGATAACTAACAGTGTCTTTTCAAAATTGAAAATAACAACAATGTAATTAACAATTTCTTCTGATTTTATCCGGCATAACAAAACTTATCCATGTACGGTTAAAACAATATTAATGTTGTTGTGTGTTATTATTACAATATTAACAAACAGATAAGTCTTGCAGCAAGATTCTTCCTTAAAGACGTTGGATATAAGTCTCTTTTAGGAAAATTTAATATGGTAATAAATAGTGTTTGATTATATTATCAAACGAGCAATAACATCGAGTGTATTCATGTTCACATAATACTTGTTGTGATAACGACGCGGCCGCGCGATGTATTGCCCATTAATGTTGCCCAAGCGATACCTAATTAATGAATGTAGCAACATCAAAATATTGTTTTTATTCCGTTGTGTAAACAGGATCGGTTGTTTTTTTTTAAAGGAAAGTATTAATTGAAAGATACCGCTGTAGGTGGCTGTCCGATGTAGGTATATGTAACACCAATGTACGGGTTTCTTATCTACATACCCTGCCATACTGCTTATAGGCACAGTAGTACTACCACTGACGAAATGTTTGACAAAGTGTTATCTACTACAGACTAACCTATTGAAACATGTGTTTAAGAGCGTTTACGCCGTACGGCATTTCATACAAACTTTCAAGCCTTTATTTTTCGAAATTAATGAACCGATTTTAATGAAACTTCATACGCATAAGCAGGATACAAAGGTCTATAAAGTTAGTAGAGAACAGTTGACCTGTCCCAAAAGACGGCATACATGCATCAGTCATCGTGTAGCCAATACTATGTTAGGGAGCTCAACGACTCGTCACACGACGCTACCAGATCTGCAGGGCATTTGCATAGGACATATACAAAATACTTAAAACCGCCAGACAGTTATAAAGTTATGTTTTCCATCTAGCCTGCATCTGCATGGTACTGCATGGTTCATGATTATTGAGCCTCAGTTTTCTAAAATGGCTTGGGAGTTGGTTGTAAAACCGTATACTTTTGACACTTATTGTTTCTAGTATTTATACTATGAACGTCGCTATGTTTGTTTAGAATAGAGTAAGTAAATAGTATACAATCTGTAGAACAATAGACATGTCACTGAGTGCACCTGCTGTGTATCTATGCGATGTGTCACCCCTCACGTACAACCCGCGCGCAAACTTTTCTTCGGAACGTGCCGTGCGCACAAGAACAATGCAAATTGTATCGCTCGTTTTTTGTGCCACAATACAAATATCGCCACATACGGAATTAATGCGCCGTTTTGTTACAAGTTTTGCAATATCGCCACGTGACACTAAAGTTGAGGGTAATGGAGGGCGAAGGGATGATACGTGAATACGTAGCAGTGCTATGGAATTGTGGAATCCTATGTTACGGCCGGTGAGGATTGTGGTTAAAGTCCATTTAGGCCATAATTTGTGAATTTTTGAAATTAAGTTTAACAAGTTATTTAAGTACCTACTACTTTCTTCGAAAGGCAATTGTGACTATATAGAAAGTAGTTACGTACCTACCTAGGTAGTCAGCCTCAAAAAGAAGACAAAACATATTACACATTGGGTCCTTAATTGTAGCTACACATCGATACAGTATTGTGGAACACAAATAGGCAATGGTACCTACACATCGATACATTATTATGGAACACAAATAGACAATTGTAGCTACACATCGATACAGTATTATGGAACACAACTAGACAATTGTAGCTACACATCGATACAGTATTATGGAACACAAATAGACAATTGTAGCTACACATCGATACAGTATTATGGAACACAACTAGACAATTGTAGCTACACATCGATACAGTATTATGGAACACAAATAGACAATTGTAGCTACACATCGATACAGTATTATGGAACACAAATAGACAATTGTAGCTACACATCGATATAGTATTATGGAACACAAATAGACAATTGAATGAATTCCTGCTGATGAATAGTCAACAAAAGATATAAGTATACAGGATCGTCGGATATAGTTGAATTTTAGTAAGAAACCGATGGATGTTCTCGAATAAAATTTTATTTTATTAATAGAAAACAAACAGCTCAATTATCAAATGAAATTTCAGTCGACAACATCCATCGGTTTCTTACTAAACTTCAACTATATCCGACGATCCTACTTATCTCTTTTGTTGACATATATTATTACTAGCGGCCCGTCCCGGCTTCGCACGGGTGGACATGATTTTTTTAATATTTTTACCTTTTTATTTATATTTTGATGCTGTTCTGATGAGCATAATCAATATGTGGACCGTAACTGAATGCCGATCTATTTACTATGAGCTAAAATTCTATTACGCGTCCTAGTTGTTTGTCTGTGTAATAAGTCGCTGCGAGCGTTCGGCGCTAGGTTTCCCGGGCACGCGTTCGCGACTTCCTAACTCTATTATCAGCGAGGCGCTGCGAGCGTTCGGCACTCGATTGTCGTTCGTCTAATTGGAATGATCTGGCATTTTGTTCTGCAAGGCAAAGCGAACATTCTGCGCTAGATTCGTTTGCCCGTGCTTGCGAGTTTCTAGCTCTATTTTCTGCAAGTCGCTGCGAGCGTTCAGCACTCGATTGTCGTTCGTGTAGTTGTGATGATCGGGCAATTTGTGCTGAAAGACGAAGCGAACGTTCGGTGCGAGATTCCATCGCGCGTGCTTGTGACATTCTGTCACTATTTTGAGCAAGGCGTTGCGAACGTTCGGCGCTAGATTCCCTTGTACGTGCTCGTGACATTCTGTCACTATTTTGAACAATCGTTGCGAACGTTCGGCGCTAGATTCCCTTGTACGTGTTCGTGAGATTCGTTTACTATTTTCAGCAAGGCGTTGTGAACGTTCGGCGCTAGATTCCCTTGTACGTGCTCGTGACATTTTGTCACTATTTTGAACAATCTTTGCGAACGTTTGGCGCTAGATTCCCTTGTACGTGTTCGTGAGATTTTATCACTATTTTGAACAATCGTTGTGAACGTTCGGCGCTAGATTCCCTTGTACATGCTCGTGACATTCTGTCACTATTTTGAACAATCGTTGCGAACGTTCGGCGCTAGATTCCCCTGTACGTGCTCGTGACATTCTGTCACTATTTTGAACAATCGTTGCGAACGTTCGGCGCTAGATTCCCTTACGTGTGTTCGTGAGATTCGTTAACTATTTTCAGCAAGGCGTTGTGAACGTTCGGCGCTAGATTCTGTGGCCCGCGATTACGACGCATACGCTCTCTGATTTGCGAGACGATCTGAATTTTCAGAAGATGATTCTCCAATACGTCGTATTTTTGCTAATCTCGCTTGGGAGCAACTTTAGATAGTTGAGACCTTTTTTCCTAGGCATATCAAATCAAATCATTTTATTTCAGGTTTACACCCATATAAAATTTAACCGGATTACATATTGTTGACTTTTTTTAAAATCAGATAAAATAAGAATACTTAGAACTTTTGATAAATACTTACTATTGAAAAAGTGAGGGAATACTATAAAAAATAAACAGTAAAGCGTGAATAAACAATTTTTAATTAGTTCTGAGAAGAACTTTTTAACTTGGAAAAAAAACATTGCAAATAAAATAGTCAAAAAAATGTTCAATGTCGGTTACCTACGTCCGCTGCGTAGGGACCTATTTCATAGATGTGTTTATTTTTTCTATTTCTATGACTTATTAAATTCGTAATATCTATTGAATGGAATAGCCAATTTGAACAATTCAAAAATTAATATACATGAATTGAGACAGTTTTGAAAACAATATGATTTATTTGGATAAAGATTTAAACAGAAGTATGACTAACATAGTCTAATTTTGGTTGGTATTTCTATCAACTTTTAAAATGTAAAAAGTGGTTATTGTGACATAACACATTATATACAGACAATTCAAATTTTTCATCTCTTTATTTGTGGTTGTAATGGGAATCATATCACTATATTTTATTAGGTTTTTATTTTTTATTTATCCTTTTGATAGATTCTTATTTTGTAAATGTGAGGACTTTGTAGGCCTTGTAGACTTTAGATCTGTAGACCATTTTTTATTTTATCAAGTACCTGATACTTGTTGACAGGCCTACGCTATCCTCCCATACCTACTGTAATTTGAAAATATTGTAAAAACCAATTATTTTTAAAAAGAGTAACCGTGGAGTTTCTTGCCGGTTCTTCTCCATAGGAAACGACCAATTGGAACCGTGCACCTAGCTTCTGACGTTTCATAAGTGCCCATGTAGGCTTATGTGAAATAAAATATTTTGATTTGATTTTTGATTTTGATAACGATAATAGTTGGACATATAGTATCGCGAAGTTTTTTGTAGTTATTGATATGTTCTTTAATATTGTAGAACATACTTTTGTTCTATCATCAATAGTTTCCGCAGCGCATGCGACGAAAGATGTTTTATGGCATTTTTTTTACACCTTGGGTTACGTTACTAAAGTTTTAGTAAGGATCCCTAATCTTTTCTAGCAATAAATATAGCCTATGTTACTCAGGGTGAATGTAGCTTTCTAATGGTGAAATAATTTTAAATCGGCCCAGTAGTTTTTGAGTTTATTCATTACAAACATACACACAAAAATACAAATCTTTCCTCTTTATAATATTAGTGTAGATTATATGTCAATATTTTTAAGGATGACTGTGCTCGTGCTATTCAAATAATTTATCTCTAACCAAACATTGCAGAAACAGATCGCATAATAAAAGCGCAGTGCACCCGTATGTGTCTGTAGTCGTGACGTCACCGGCACGTGCCGCGGTCGCACATCCGACACATATGTGTGTTCGCTGCACATTATTATATTAACCGACAGCTGTTAATCACGCTCATTGGCTAACGAACGCGACGTGCGCGCAATCGGCGCGAACATGTGTGAGATGGTATTTATACAATTCTCTCAGATAAGACAAAGAGGATGTTGAGCGTCCTTTGTAAACAAAAGGTTTGTTTCTTCCAACCCACGGTATCGAAATTCGTTCTCAGCAATCGATCCTAAAATCTATTAAAAACTTGGTCGAAAGTTCTGATATCTCGAAATTTAACTACTAAAATATTGTTGTCCGAGCAAAATTATTACAGTTTCAAGACTTATTTCTATTTGCGCAACATTTCGAAATTTCAATCTTCGTAAAATCATTTTCCTAACAACAAAAAACATCACAGAGCACGCCGCCAAAAAACCATTAGCTGCGCATAAAATCCGTTTGAGCGAACATGAAAATATTGGTGTTTCAAACGCAGCATCAATCTCTGGGATTACGCGCGTATCTCCGAGGAAATGAGCGATCCGACGCCACCTTGCGGCGGAAATTAAATATTTATCTCTTGTTGCGTGTGTTCGTGTATTGATTGTTACTTAATGTATTTATAAAGCGTTCCATTTGTGATAGAAGTGTTGTTAGTGACAAAATTGTGTAGCGTGTGTACCGTGTATGTGCTTGTGGCCTATAACCGTGAGTGTTCATGTTTATAATATACACAACACGATGGGTACTCTGACGGAAAGGCGAATTCTTTAATCGCAATGAAACTGCAAAGAGCGTACGTAGGAACCTAGAGCCACATCATTACGGAAACTGTAATAGGATGCAATTTTATTCAAACAAAATCATACATACTTATACTTCACTCGGAAATAGCTGGGTTTTTATAAGACTAAATATAAATCAAAGTGGGCACTTCAAACAAACTTATACCTAATAAGAATTATTCATGAAAAACCGAATTCCTTTTTCTTATACAACAGCATATTATTTTAAAGCAAAACAAATATTAACGAGCGCAGTCGTGGGACGTGTCGCGTTAGCAAAACAAATGTCCTGTTATTGGTGGTCGCGTGCGTCGCGAGTCATGACACGTGTCATCAATCTTTACTAAAATAAACTATACACTAAAGTTTAACCGTTCTATTATACATATAATGTTTTAATTAATAATGGGTGTAGGTATTTATTAATCTCAGTCGTAAAGGAAGCGAATCCGAGTGAATTACGAGCTGTTCTGTTTGTTTTGAAGTTAACTGAGGTAAGGCGTATAACAGACGACGTTGTCAGCTGTCATAAATATACATGTAATACAACCACGTAACAACTCATAATGAATATTAGGATAATGAGTAGGTATCTGAACTATCAGTTTCATATCAACTGGAAACACAGTAAGGGTTCAATAAGCACCGGCAACAAGGGAGTGGCTTACCTACTGTTCTTTTGTAATGACAATTGTTTCAATAAGCACCGGCAACAAGGGAGTGGCTTACCTACTGTTCTTTTGTAATGACAATTGTTTCAATAAGCACCGGCAACAAGGGAGTGGCTTACCTACTGTTCTTTTGTAATGACAATTGTTTCAATAAGCACCGGCAACAAGGGAGTGGCTTACCTACTGTTCTTTTGTAATGACAATTGTTTCAATAAGCACCGGCAACAAGGGAGTGGCTTACCTACTGTTCTTTTGTAATGACAATTGTTTCAATAAGCACCGGCAACAAGGGAGTGGCTTACCTACTGTTCTTTTGTAATGACAATTGTTTCAATAAGCACCGGCAACAAGGGAGTGGCTTACCTACTGTTCTTTTGTAATGACAATTGTTTCAATAAGCACCGGCAACAAGGGAGTGGCTTACCTACTGTTCTTTTGTAATGACAATTGTTTCAATAAGCACCGGCAACAAGGGAGTGGCTTACCTACTGTTCTTTTGTAATGACAATTGTTTCAATAAGCACCGGCAACAAGGGAGTGGCTTACCTACTGTTCTTTTGTAATGACAATTGTTTCAATAAGCACCGGCAACAAGGGAGTGGCTTACCTACTGTTCTTTTGTAATGACAATTGTTTCAATAAGCACCGGCAACAAGGGAGTGGCTTACCTACTGTTCTTTTGTAATGACAATTGTTTCAATAAACACCGGCAACAAGGGAGTGGCTTACCCACTGTTCTTTTGTAATGACAATTGTTTCTTAATTAAATAGATTTTTTTCATCATTATTTAGTTTATCTTTTTTTAGAGATTATTTTTTATTTTATGTGATATTATATATATTGAATTGAATATACCTTTACCTTTAGTTGGAAAATCAGTAGAAAACTCAAAGTTTACCTACCTAACGTAAGACGAACGCAATGGAAGGCCAAAATTCGTATTTATAAGACCTTTATTTTACAGAAGCCGTGTGATTTTAATCCCCAGATGGTAGACATGGAACTTTATGGTTATTACCCGTACATGTACCCAACACCATTTGTGCTAGGTATGGTGGGGTACCAAATCTTAGTCTGGTAAAATATTTCATCCACCTAATTCGTGGTACCCATTTAAATTCCTCCTTACTTCAGTACATATTCTTTAACATTCCACTAACCACTAGACACACACTTCGCCCTCACCGACGTCCTCTATTCAAAGTACCTCAAACCGGTACCATAACCCTTAAGAACAGTCCATTGTACCTAGCCCTCACCCATAGTCCTCGGATGTCTTCGCGAGTACTGAACTGGGATTCCCGAACACTGCTACTCGATACCTGGAGCCCATTGCCACTCGCAGTACAATCTCCTTGCAGTAAATAAATTAAATAAATAGTTACTTATCTATACATATAATAAATCTGTAGACGAGGCGTTTCTGTACATTGAAAATATTAACAAAAAAAATAGTTGGGGTGTTATAGGATAACCAACAGATGCCATTTCATCAATTTTTAAAATTTTTGTCTGTTTGTCTGTTTGGATGTGACAAAATTTGATTTGAACAGGTTCAACGTAAAAAGTACCAAACCAATATGGTTAATTTTTATACTCAAATATAGTGTAGAACTCGGAGTAGTGATTAGTTTTTGTTTCATCGCAATCGGTTCACTGTATCAAAAGATATAATCAATTTAAAGTATTCTACAACAACTTTCATTACGTAAGTTGGATACACGTAATGACATCTATTGGCGCTTTATAGTACTAACGAAAACATAATTATTGTGTTTATAACATTATTATGTGAATAATCACGTCATGCAGGCTTACCTATAAGATGACTATCACAGTCACTTCTGCCTGTGTTATTTGAAAAAGTAATGATAATGATTACATACTGTTGGTTGATTATAGTGGCGCTAAAAGAATTTCAAATAAAAAGTGAGGATAATGTAAGATAATATTGTTGCGCGCCACAGTTAATGCCTGGTACATGGCGACATTAGTTACCACTAGCGCCATCTAGTATTGAGTAGCAGAACTAGTCGAGTCACGATCGTTCTAGAAAATTCGATACTAGAACTTTGTAGAACTTTCTCGAACTATCGACACCTAGTCGGTCGGGGCCGGTATGTACTCGAACATTCTAGATGTTTCTACAATGGAAGGTTCTAGAACTATCTGCGGCACTATATAAGGCCGGGATGCGCGACGACCGACACAGTTTGGATAAAGCGACAAGAGCGAAAACATCTAAGCGATCTTCAAGTGCGAATTAAGAGTGATCAGTAGTGTGATTGTGTTCTTTTAATTAGTGTTTTGAGTTGTAATTAGTGTTGTAAAATAAATTGTTATTTTTGGGTTATTAAATTGGCAGTTTTTATTGTCACGAACCCGAAGCTCGTAACAATATTATGTGATGTGGTGTTCTGAGTGATAAAGATTGCAATGATAAATGATTTTATTTTTGTAAGTAGGTTTGTACAAACACTTTTACACGTCAATCATGTTTTTTTTTTTAAACTAGATGAAGTCGGCGTTTCCTGTCCGACTACTCTGAGAAGAAAGGCCGAAACAAACACACACACGGGCAACTTTATGTAGGAGCTCTTTCGAGAGGCAAGCAATCTTTCTAACATTGTTAACAGAGAAGCATTTTCTTAGTGACATAAGGTTTTAAGATCATATCATACTTTCATAGATTTTTGCCTTTTTTCTAGAATTTTTTAAAATGTCTTTATTATGATAACGCACACCTCCAGACGGGCTGTTGATTTATTGAGTATAGGTTCGGCAGATGCACACACTTTTTTTTGTTTCCGGGGTGGAAAATCTTCATGGATGTTCGCCGCCCTGGGGCAGGCGGCGAGGTCTGTCAGGCTCTTACTGACTAAAAATCACCCCAGTGTTCCGTCTCACACCTACGCCGGGGGTTGCGGGACCGTACGATCCTTCCGCAACCCCCGACTGGTGACGTCAAAGAGAGGCGCGCGTGGAACACTACGCGCCGCCAGCTCAAGTCCTGATGTGTTGGCGGTGACAGACGTCCCCGAATTCGTCGCCCCTGGACCCGTTTAGGGGGCTGGAAGAGGGCGTTGTCCGCCCTCCGCCGACGCCCGATGCGCCTACTGCGGGCCGGGTGAGTCGATGAGATCTCCCTCTCCCTTTCCACAGCCTCCTTCTGCGAGACGACCATTTCGCAGAAGGAAACCACCGCGTCCCAGGACTCTTCGCTGCCGTCGACTCGACTACGGCCGGCAGCGATACGTCAAGGTGCACACCCAATACAAGTAGCACTGCCATGTCGTAAAAAGGTATTGTAAATTATGTCTTCGAGACAATAACTAAATTTTTAGCCATTGTCTTGGTTAAAACCATATCGACCCTTTTTTTTTCGGATGGGAAATCATCAAATGACCCCTCCCGCTCTGGGTGGAGCGGAAGGGAGTGTCAGACTCTTACTGACTAAAACCCAGCTACCCATTACTCTCCGCTCGCAGGCCCGCGCCTACGGTGGCCGGGAGTCGTCACGCGGCTCCCGACGCCCGGAGCGTCTCCCACGGTGGCTGGGACGGGAGGCTCTCTCCCTGAGCCATCCCGCCACCTCCTTTGCTAGCATAACTGCTTCGCAGAAGGAGGTGACTGCCTCCCACTCCCTCTCGCCCCGGACCATGGCTCGCACCAGGGCCGGACGCGAGAGGTCGCCGCCGCTGCCGATCGCCTCTACGAGGACACGGCGGTGCTCCGCACAAGCGGGGCAGACCTCCACCGTTTGCTCCACCGTGTCCTCTGGGCGATCCTGGCAATGGTGACACCCGGGCGTTTCCTCCCGCCTGATGATGTGCAGGAACCTCCCGAAACTTCCGTGTCCGGTGAGGACCTGCGTCAGGCGGTAGGTGAGGGCGCCGTGGCGCCTCTCTAGCCACTCCTTAAAGAGGGGTCTTATCGCCGCTATCGCGGCGTGCCCTGCGCTGGGTAGCGACAGTCGCTCTTTCCATGCCGCCATGAGATCGCGCCGGAGATCTGTCCGCTCGGCACCGATTTGCCGCGGAAGCGAATCTTCCCCCCGGCGCGCGGCGTAGTGCCTCCGCGCGCCACTCATACAGGCGCGCGAGGACTATCGCCTCCAGATCCCATGGCGGCCCCGGCCCGTTCCAGTTTGGGGGCCAAACGTAGGAAATGCACCAGATCGACCTTCAAGGTATCTTATGGCTATCCACCAAGAGAGAGTTAGCAAATGTGGGCACAGGTTTTCAGAATAAGTTAAGAAAGACTTCAAACTGCTTTTCAGATAAACTTCAGTAGGTACGATTTAAGAGTAACACCATTGATGTATTCTTCTTTTTATCTTCTAGATATCTCGACGCTATGATAAAGTTTTAATATTGGTATGTAAGATATCTACAATACCAAGTTAAGAATTTCTAAATTTATCGCAGAGCGGCAGAGAAGACAAGACAAGACTTATAAAAACTAACTTCAAACTTTACCTACTAATCTCAGATATACTTTAGATAAAATGGTGGTATGATTTTACGATTTATTCCGGTCTAACTTAGTATTCTAAAACAAATGCAAAATAAAATGGACATAATATGGCTTTTTGGTCAGACAATCAGCCTCGAGCAGGCGCTTTCATTTTTATTTATCCTCAAAAATCAAAGTGACACTTCGTCGCATTGTCATTATGAACCCTGAAGACGCAGTGACTGCTGTACAGTCGAAAGGGCTATGGTTGAGAACCCCAGGCAAGGGAAGCGTTACCAGACAAGATCGGAAGATTCTTCCTTTTACACCTTTCCTAAGCGACACATTATTGTGTTCCGACATCCACGCGAACGAAGTCGCGGGCACAGCTAGTTATTAATAATTCTATTCCAATTTATCCTAATTCTATCTAATTTCATTATTTATTTATTTTTATTTATTTATTTCATAACAATTTTTACATTGTGTCGAAAATTAAAAATGATTTTAAAACTTTAAAAATACAAAAAAGAATAAAACAGCAATAAAATACATGCCACTTAATTACTATGAGGAAGAGTAATAATAATAATAAATAAATGTCATTTAAATAATTAGAATAATAATGCTACAAATAATTAAATATAGCCAATGTCAGATGTCCAATGTCAATTTCTTACTTATATTATGTCACATGAAAGTAAAAGAACGATAGAAGATTTTTAGACTAATCCTAACAAAAATAATAATCATGATAAATTTCCAGTTGTATGTTTACAATTTAAATATCATTAATAGAATAATAGCAGCCTTCCAGTAGGTAACGCTTCAATTTAGCCTTGAAGTCCCTTTTGTAAAGTGATAATTTTATATCAACGGGAAGTTTATTGAAAATTTTCACTGAAATGTGGCAGGTACCGTGTTCGACTATATTAAGTTTAGGAATATTAGTGGATTTAAAATCTTTTCTTCTCGTGCTCTCTCTAATCTTTCTTTCCTCTTCAGTCTCATATTGATTCATTTAATACTATCTAATATTTATCTATTTTTGACCACTTTTGTTTCATTTCGTAATTTGTCCAGTTTTATTAGGTAGCTATGTGATTTAACCTAATGTATGATTGTATGACATAATGTAATTACTAATATTGACTAATAACTTGTATGTGTGGTGCAAACTGTTAATATAAGTTGGTTATTAATAAATAAATAAATATTCTTTTATATGTTTAAACATCCACTTTCATTTCACTAAACCTGACAGGGTGACGGGCACATGGACGCGCAACTTGTTCCCATGAATCATTGACTTATATATTACTATGAATTCAGTACTTCTTATGATTCTGAACAAACGTTGACATTTTTTGTCGGTTATTTGAAAAAAAAATTGCCGTTCCATATATTTTGACCGCATAGGTATTAAACTTTTGTGTGAAACAGATGTTGTTTATTTTTATTAGCTACGTACTACGCTGGAGGGTAGAACCATGAACCATGAACCAGAACCATGTGCTGAACTTGCGGTTACAGTTTGCGCATCGATGTGCCACCCTGTATGTACGACTGACAAAGAACGACAGTTGTTATTTGAATATAGTTACAGACAATTTAAGGCTAAAGCGGATTGTGGTGGGCCCCGTAACGCAACACATCACAAAAATCCTCTTTCATCACTTTCGAACATAATAATATTCTATGAACCAACGCACACTACAGGCGAGGCGGGCCGCACCGAACCGCACTGTTTTGTATGAAAATACGCTATCGCCCGTTGCGGCTGTAATCTGCGCTAGGCTTTAAAGTGAATACGCTAAACAATTTGTTCCCCTGACAGTACTTTAATAAAAACAAAACCAAACAAAAACATGTAACTCTTTTTTTTTTTAAACGTTTTTAATTTTTACATTGCTAAATATTAAATCTTAAATCTGTTCAGTAGTGTTGTCAACACACGTGCACTCCCTGCTCCCTGTGATAAGCGGTAGAGAGACGACGGCGCGGGCGGCCCTGTGACTACCTCCGTCGATGACAAGCCAGCACGTGTGTTCCTGCTATTTGTCATGCGCTGCAGTGTGTTTAGTAAAGTAACATGAAAGCAGAAGTATAACTACGTGGTACTGGTTGCTCGGCTGTTGTTAGTTGTTACTGATGTCTTGCAATAAGCTTCTAAAGCTTGATGTTTTGCAATAAGCTTCTAACGCTGCCACGGTGTCACTACACACACAATAATTTAGAGATGCCTTAAACTTTCTGGATTCAAATTACTTACAGAATGTTAATAGACTCTAAATCAATGTTTATTTATACCAAAACAGGTTAATTCTTATTTAAAAAACCGGCCAAGTGGTTCAACACAAAAGGTTCTGTACCACAAGGCAAAAAATCCCGAAAAAAACACGTTTCTTGTATGGAGACCTCCTTTCATTTTTCACTTATTATATTTTGACATGTTACAGCGGCAATAGAACACACAATGCACACTCTGTGTTTATTTCAACTGCCTACTTATGTATAACGGTTTATGAGATACAGCCTGCTGACAGACAGACGGACAGACAGCGGAATCTTAGTAATAGGGTTCCATTGGGGCACCATTTGGGTACGGAACCCTAAAAACCAAATCTATCAGATTTTCATACGACAAGCACCACAACACTTATTTTAGAAGATTTAAGACAAGAACAGTGCCGCACTTTAGATAAACACTTATAAAATAATACTAAATGCTGAAGCTCAGCGCGTCCCCCCCCCCCCCGCGACCCCGGTGACGTCACGGCGCTCACTTCGGCCTCTCGATGCCGGAGCTGAGCGAACAGATTCGCTGATAAAACAACTTGATTTCTGTTAGAGCAGCACTTTTTGCCGATAACGACCTCAACTTGATGTTCGGCAATTTTAAATGTCAAACTTCACGCTTTTGGTTTTATAAGCGTGGGGCAGATGGCGGCAGAGAGATTGAAAATGAGACATGATGAATCACATTCCCATTTTTTTATGACTATTATCCTATGACTCTGTGACAATTGTCTGATAAAATCAAATCATAATTTACATGAAACGATAAGAATTTTACAGAGTAGTTCATTGGCATGGTACACTTTGTAGCTAATGTTTGCGATATATTTTGCAGTAAATATTAATTTAATGAATGTATGAAATATAATTACATAGTATTAATCACGCAAGTCCAAAATAAACGAACCCGATAAATACAGTAACGCGGTCAATCTGCAGCACATGACAACACGAGCCTAGCCAAATAAACAGACATCACTTATTAAAGCTAAGCACTTGATCACGGCGCCGTCACACGAGCCTCGACCGGAGCCTTCCCTCACAGGTATATACAGAAGTTTCACAGTTTACATCACGAATTCAAGAACCTGAAAACGACTTGCCTTGTCCTGTCTACTATAGAGGTACTAGGAGACAAATACGGCCTTGACTTTAATAGAGCAATGGCGGATAAGTAAAGTAAAAAGGTATATTGGTATACAAAGTAGTTTGATCTTAGACAGCCTACGTAAAGTAAGCCTTTAGGATGGAGCGCTCAAACATGCAAGAGTATAATAGTTGATACGAATTAAGAAAAACTACAAAGCGCTTACGTATTGCAGGTGTTATATCCATCAAAAGGTGGTTGACAGTAAGTTCAGGTTACCTCCTGCTCATTGTTTGTCTGTAGTCACTGCTACACAGATATGCTTTTTATATTGGACTAGCTGCGCCACGCGGTTTTACCCGCGTAAATGTCGATCCCGTGGGAATATCGGGATAAAAAGTAGCCTATATGTTAATCCAGGGTGTCAGCTACCTCCATACAAAATTTTATCAAAATTGGTCTAGCCGTTTGAGCGTGAAGAAGTAACAAACATATAAACACACCCCTGTTTGTACAGACACCCTTACGAGGACCTTGTTAGTCCTAGAACGAACCGAGGACCCTCCAAAAAACTGGTTTAAATACCTCGTTGGCCTTTTAGAATAAGATAGAAAGAGACAGGTGAGTAAATCTATAGTGATGAGCTTATTGGGATAATGCTATCTCAACATTTTTCTGTATGAATTTCGGCTATCATACTGAGGACCTGAAATACACAGCTAAATGTGACCAACGATGCACATACGAGGACTTTGTGTAAGCCAACCGAGGACCTCTTACGTAAGCCCTGCGACGTCCTTCCGAGGACGTATTTTTACACAATATTTCTTATAGCTTGCACAAAGTGCGGACGTTGTGTTAGACTTTATATCGCTATACCGAGGACAGTTTTTCGCGTAGAACTTGTACAAACCGAGGACCTGGAAAATACCTACCTACCTACCTAAAACATTTTACGTGTAAGATAATAATCAATGTTCCGATTTATTTCTTACACACTTTTTCTAAAATGAAGTACCAAGCGAGGACGAGTCAATGTCTTTACGTTTGTCAGCGCTTCTCAAAGGATTATTTATCAAAGAGAGCCGACAGTAACGGCTTTATTTTGTTAAACACTCGTGATTGTTGCTTATAACGTAAACAAAAACCCAGAAATCGATCCTTATCAGCGACACTATCGAATGGTGTAATAAATACAGTGTGTTTTTTTTTCAAAATCAACGGGTTCGATTCCTGGCTAGAAATATTGATTTTTCAAAAATCCAATGATGCAGTTTTAGTTTTCACCAAAATCGAGGCCGCGACTCTTTTGAGTACTTTTCGCTATTCCTCATAGTTTCGGATTTGGCCATCCACGCTCACTTCGAAAATTCATCCTGTATATATAAAAGGAGAAACTGACTGACAGACTGACATATCAACGCACAGCCGCAATTACTGGGTCTAGGAATGTGATTTTAGACGTTACGGACGCTTTTAACGTTCTACATTGTTCTCACATGCATAAGAACAAGACAGGACAAGATTTTGTATCCATATTATTTTGATTTAAAAGAGTGTCCATGGAGTTTCTTGCCCGTTCTTCTCCATAGGTACCTGCGCTTTGGAATGGGCAACTAGCTTCATCTTTCTGACTGACCGACCCCTTTTTTTTTTTTTTTTGAGGATGGGATATCATCAAATGACCCCTCCCGCTCTGGGTGGAGCGGAAGGGAGTGTCAGACTCTTACTGACTAAAACCCACCCGTGTTCCTTCCTTAGCCCTTTATGTTCCGGGCCAGCGTTAACCCTTTCGGACAATCCCGCTGACCCGGCAGGCTTCGGCCCTATGGGGTCCTCGATGCTGACATCTCTTTGAGGTGCGCGTGGAACACGTACGCTCCGTCCGGCACGGGCCTGGTCCTGATCGGATCGGACGGTGAGCTACCCATTACTCTCCGCCCGCAGGCCCGCGCTTACGGTGGCCGGGAGTCGTCGCGCGGCTCCCGACGCCCGGAGCGTCTCCCGCGGCGGCTGGGACGAGAGGCTCTCTCCCTGAGCTGACCGACCCCTTGACAATTCAAAAGTGCCTGTTGAGTTTGAGTTGAGTTTGAGATTGTGAAATTTTGCACACGGCTTCCGTTTATAATGTAGGGGAGCACTAAGAAGGGGTTTTTGGAAATTCAACCTTTAAGGGGGTGAAAAGGGATCCCCCCTTTTTACCCCCTTCTTTTTTGTTTGTATGAAAAATCTTATTCCTTGAGTTAAAAAACTTGACACAAATACAAAAAATGCCAAACTTCATAATTTACTTAGATAATAAGTAAATTATGAAGTTTGGCATTTTTTGTTTGTCTAAACTACCCCCTAAAGGGGGATTGTGGGGTGTCAGAATTTGTATGGAAGATTTTTAACTCGCGGTCCGATTAGCCCGAAACTCAGTATTTATACTTAAGACCAAAAATAAAGAATACCGTGTATCAGGGTTTTTCGAAAATCTAGCCCTAACGGGGTGAAAAGGGGTAGTTAATTATACAAGCGAGGATTTTACTGCGTGGCTTGAATAACTCGAAAATTGGTATAAATAAATCTTCGAATGAAGTAATGAACATAATAATATAACTAACGATTTTTCGGAATTCCACCCCTGTGGGGGTGAAGACCAAGAATACAGTTTATATGAAAAATCTTATTCATATGGTTAATAAACTTGAAACTAAAGGGAGATTGGGGGTGTAAATTTTGTATGGAAGAATTTTAACGCGTGGTCCAATTAATTAGAAACTCAGTATGTAAGACCAAAATAAATAATAAAGTAAGTATATCAGGTTTTTTAGAAAATCTACCCCTAACGGGGTGAAGAGGGATAATCAATTTCTTAGGGGAGTATTTTATTACGTGGCTTGATAGAAACATCCCAGACGATTTTTCAAAACTACACCCCTATGGTTTTAATAGCCATGTTTATAATCACGTCTAAACTTGCTATGGAGTATCTTAATTTGACAGGACTAAACTAATATTTATCTTCTGTCCTTTTAAATATAAAGAAAAAGATGCACTGAACTTAAATTTTGTTTAGTTTGTGAACAAGGGAATCGGCGCCATTAAGTTATTAAGTTTGCATGCTTCCCAAATTATTTTGATCTCGCTTGATAATATTTCTTTGTTGTTTTCTAACTAAGCATTGTGTTATAAAATTTTAAGTCAAGTTTTTAGCCCAATTTATGTCGATTTCTTTTAATTATGGTTTCTATAAGTCTTTTTGTTTGAGTCGTTTTCTATTAACTGTTATGTAATTTTTATAATCATGCTTCTCAAAGATGTTATTGCAACTTGATGATTATTTTTATAAGTAGATCGTTGGTAAAAGTTTGTTAAATAACTTGTTCCATTTTAAAATAAACCTACTTATTTTTATTTCAGTAAAGTTTATGACGTGGTTTCCTTTAGTATGTTCATGTTCTGTATTTCTTTGTACTTTATATTTGTTTCAAATCTTGCTGCAGACATTTCACCTAGGAAGGCATTTATTTTCTTTATGAAAAGTACACGTATTTAGCTCCTATGATAATACAATATTTTATGGTGCAAATCATAATGTTGTATAATATAAGCGGGCCTAGGTACTTAGCACATGCTGCAGAAAAAGCCTGATTATTCCTCGTCCACCTAGTAGCTACCAACGATTTGTTTAAGGATTCAGTCTACCTTCGATTTTCTCCTTCATAATTTTATTTAAATGATAGCATATAATTTGTCTTCTACACACAAGGAAAACTGTCGAAACGAGGACTAGAATACACACTGTTCGGAAAATCTAGCAAACCGAGGTCTTAAATACACATTGTCTGGAAAAGCTACCTAACCGAGGTCTTTTGTGTTAAAGTTAACACATAGGTCCTCGGATAATACAACAAACGTGAAATGAGTGTAAAGAGTCTGTGTATGAGGCGACAGTGGCACCATCTGGTGGATACACAATGTCTGTGTAAGATTATGAATAATCTTGATCAAACCGAGGTTCAGACAACTTTTTCGAATTAAGTATATAGAAAGACTCAAAATCGCTTGCAGAATACGAATCTTTGGTCAAGTCAAACCGAGGACCCTCGAAAAGGTCCTCGCTTTGAAAAGGTCCTCGGTCGTGCCTTGTGTATTCATACGCACGTCCTCGGATGGTACTTAAAACAAACACACCCCCACACGCACTCACACACACACACTCACAAACTTTCGCCTTTATAATATTAGTGTGATTGCTAACTTGCCATTTCCTTTGCCGGCTGTAAAAGCCAATATAAATAAAATGAAAAACTTTTTTTCAGGCTTCGAAGGCTCATAGCGTGTTACTATGTATTAAAAAAACCGGGCAAGAGCGAGTCGGACTCGCGGACCGAGGGTTCCGTACCATCATATGTTTTTAAATTTTCACCGGCTAGCTACTTACTAGATCTCGTTCAAACTTAATTTTCGGTGGAAGTTTACATGATAATGTACATCATATATTTTTTTTAGTTTTATCATTCTCTTATTTTAGAAGGGGCCCCCCCCTTCTAACACACATTTTACCACTTTGGAAGTGTCTCTCGCGCAAACTATTCAGTTTAGAAAAAATGATTTTAGAAACCCCAATATCATTTTTGAAGACCTATCTATAAATACCCCACACGTATAGGTATGATGAAAAAAATATATTTTTGAGTTTCAGTCTAAGTATGGGGAACCCCCATAATTTATTGTTTTTTTCTATTTTTTTTGCGAAAATCTTAATGCGGTTCACAGAATACATCTACTTACCAAGTTTCAACAGTGTAGCTCTTATAGTTTCGGAAAAAAGTGGCTGTGACATAAGGATAGACAGACAGACAGACATGACGAATCCATAAGGGTTCCGTTTTTTGCCATTTGGCAACGGAACCCTAAAAATGACTCAAATCTAGAATAATTCGTCGCACGCGCACGATAATAAAACATTACAAATTGAAAAACATCAGTATTACTGGGTTGGGTGGTACCCTATTACTGACATGTAGCCAATTATTCTTCTTTGCTTGAAAATTACTCTAAAGTGCGCTACAGTCTCCCCAGTTAGATTATTATCAGGTAATGTAAAGAAAAGACCTTCTACAGTTCCTTACAACATGTTCCCAATCGTGTGCCGTCCCAATCCACTAGAGCGACCTTAACTCAAAGCTAGAGACGGTCGAAAGCGTTCATTAACTATGTACCAGCGAACAGGTGCGAACAGCGTGTATGTGCCACTCAATTGTTACACTACCCGGAAAACAGGAGGTGAGAGGAGTCTTAAGTAACTGGTGCTAGAGAAGATGGTGAAAACAAATAGGGCCAAGTTGAGTTTTATTTAAGTAACACAATGAGAAAACTAGTCGGTTTGACAATAATAGGTGTACGTGGCTATGATAGATTATATGTATTTTGTAAATTGGTTAAAAACAACACGTAAACGGGTCAAATCTAGTGCATCTATTGAGAAAGTTATACGAAGCAGGCACAGCTGCCGTTCGAATCGCTGAAATCTTGTCAAACAGTTTCCATCCTAGTGCAGGTGTCCGTCAAGGTTGTATTATATCGCCGCTCCTCTTCAATGCTTACACCGACCTCATCATGCGCATTACTCTGGAGGATTGGACAGACGGTGTCTCAATCGGTGGCTACAACATTGCGAATCTGCGATACGTTGATAATACCACGCTATTTGCTACTAGCGCAAGTAATCTAGAGGAATTACTTCATAGGATGGAAACTGTAAGCCTCGAATTTGGACTGCAGATTTATTGCAAAAAAAATACGGTGATGATCGTGGACCGCGGTAACAACAACTCGTCCGAAGTCTCTAAAATTGCGAACTGCGACGTGGTCCAGCCATACATTTATCTTGGAGCGTTAGTCTCTAACGGGGTGGATGCATAGATGAAATTAAGAGACGTATGGTGATAACTAAAGCATCGATGGTACAAGCTGAAAGAAGTCTGGAGGAACAGAGCTATCATACAAAAGCCACCAAGTTCCGGCTTGTTCAATCCCTGGTTTTCCCTATCTTTCTATACGCAGCTGAGACGTGGACGCTGCGAGACATCGAGAAGAAGAAGATAGACTTCTGGAAATGTGGTGCTGGAGAAGAATGCTTGGGCTGTCGTGGACTGAGTTTCGCACCAACACCTCTATACGCCAAGAACTCAACATCAAAAAGCGTCTATCTGTTAAGGTCCAAACGCGCATCCTCAAATATTTTGGACATGTCTGGAGGCGTGAGGGAGACTCTATTGAGCGCCTTGTCGTGCAGGGTAGAGTGGAGGGGTACTACACCACGCGGACGCTCACCCATGAGATGGACTGACCAAATTAAGTCCGCAGTGGGTGATCCCTTGTTTGAGTGCACAAAAAATACCAGAAATCGAAGTAGGTGGCGAGAAATCGTGAGGCAAATCACTTCAGCCCCTAGACAAGAAACTACACGAGTACTACGACCGCTATAACAAGAGTGCTACGAAGAAGAAGATAAAATTACTATGTACCTAATTACTTTTTGGTGTTAGATAAAGAAATAATAAATAAAGGGAAATTATAAGTGCAGCAACAAAAGTTTTCTTTAGCATCTGCAACCTAACATCTTTTTAGGGTTCCGTACCAAAATGGTAAAAACGAAACCCTTATGGTGAGACTAAGTCAGTCTGTCTGTCTGTCACAGCTGGATATCTCAAGAACTACTAATGCTACGCAACTATTTTGCAAATAAGAGAAAAATAAAAATACATATATATTTCTTGCAACAGGGACTGAAAGGTGTCTGTAAAATTCGAAGTGGGGATACTAGGGCATGTGGGGTACCTATCATATGAAAGAGTGCAGTTTGCACATTCTCAAAAAAAAAAAACGTTTTTTTAGGCCGCGTAGTTTTCGACTTTTGATGAAAAATGTAAAAATAAAAATACCGTTCTCCCCCCCCCCCCCCCCCTTTATCTCCGAAGTTTGCAACGAGAAAAATCTGAAATTATTCTATGTGATAGAAGTTTATGTAAAGATTACAGAAGAAATAAAACGAAGTCTCTAAATATTACACTTTTTTCAGAAATCGTCAACAAAAGTTTCATTAGTTCCACTATCGGTCAAGAGATGGCGCTGACTTAAAATAGCAATATTCTACACCGCAGTGAATATAGGCCTCGCCGCTGAAAATTTAAAAACATATGATGGTACGGAACCCTCGGTGCGCGAGTCTAACTCGCTCTTGCCCGGTTTTTTTTTTTATGTAGGCAACGAGTTAATAGAACAACTTCTATTATAATTATATTAATTCATCATCTTTACTATTCCAACAAAATATCAAAAACCACGAGATCTACCGATAAATATATTTACTTCTGAATTGATAACTCAGAGACTAAAGTTGTAAGTGGGCTACTTTGTATAGTTTAGAGATTCAACATCTGTCTGCTAATAAAGTCAAATTCCAGCCTCAAAATTAGCCATCAAACTTTTTTATTCAACAACTAAATTTATTTTATTTATTTATTTATAAAAATAATCACTTACAACTATTATTACAGGTACAACCCAATGCAATAGCGAAGCAAATAATAATAACAACTTATTTTCTAAAACTTATTACATATAATGTTATCCTTGTGAATTCACTCCGTGTACAAGCAAAAATGTCTGTCTCCTCTGCTACAAGGTTAAGAGTGCGAAGCGCCCGCGTCAGGGGCGCCTCATTTAACAGATTCGTGCGGCCACGAGGTACAGCCAGCAACTGAGGCCGCCGTCGCCGCCACACATATCGGTCGGGCACACTCAAACACACTAACTCTAATATGTTGGCGTTATGTATCTTGCCTCTAATTAATTTAAATAAATATGAGACAAGCCCGAACTCACGCCTAACTCTCAGCTCGTTGTATCCAACCATGCCTAATATAAACAAGGTTGGATACATAAGCGGGTAAAAAGGATATACTCCATAGAGCCTCAAATATAAAAATCTAACAAATTTATTTTGTATTCGCTCCAACATGAGACTATATTTAGTCTCATGTGGGGCCCAGATGACTGCGTTGCATTCTAATTGGCTTCTCACCAAAGCAATATATTATTTTTTCATGAAAATTAGCAGTAGGTATAACAGTCATCAATTACCGATTATTCCCGATGTCCACCACTTGTTTGGGCACCACTGGGAGACAGCCAAACAACTTTTTTTTAGACGCTAAAAGTTCGTCGCTGACCTACTAATTCATTAGAGGTACAACTTAATTTATTTGAATTCGAGAATGACATTTTAAAGAAGCTGCCTTAAATAACACCCATAAATAAAAGTAAACGATGAGGGGCCCGTGGCTAAATAATAACAGCTGCACAGGTCGATCCATCAGGTTAAGCTTCGCTTGCCGCGGTTGGTCTATGGATGGGTGACTATCTTTACATACCGTGACCCCTCCGTGCCTCGGAAAGCACGTTAAGTCTTTGACAGAAAAATGACAGCCGGGACCGGCTGTAATTCGTGGATAATTGACAGTCGTTACGGTTAGTCAGAAGCCCGAAAGTCTGACAACTAGTCTTACCAAGGGGTATCGTATTACCCAGTAACTGGGTTGTGGAGGTCAGATAGGCAGTCGCTCCATGTAAAATAGCTCCATCCGGTTAGACTGGAAGCCATATTTCACAAACACACTTACACACACACACCCCCACACACGCACACGCACCCCAACACGTGCACCCACGAACAGAAAACACTCACACACACGTAGTACACAAAAATCAAACACTTATTCATACTCAATCACGTCCCACACAAAACGATCTCAACGTTGATAATAATGTAAGTTAATTAGGAACTTGATTTGGGAGACAACACGTAGCACTATGGTCATTTTTTTTTTATTATCTTTATCTAGGGAGGCCAACTGTTTCTCCTACCTAGCTAGGAGAACAGTAGTTCACCCCTACAAATATTTGTTAGTATAAGTTCTATGCTTCTAACTTTACTATGTACGTACCACAAATACCCTTTAATGCAATAAATATTTTTATTATTATTAGACTGGAAGCCGACCCCAAAATAGTTGGGAAAAGGCAGATAGGCAGATGATGATGAAATAAAAGTAAATGATAACTGATAAGTGTTATGACTATGAGGCAAGGTGGTTGTAATACAGAGTGCGACCAATGTAATTTAGAAATGTGACTGTGCATATACACGTCATGTTCATTTTCCTCAATAAGATTTGTCGCGAGATGTGAACTCTCGCGTCGTGTTCGCTTCGCTTTCGCTGGCTGCCTCGAGCGAGGATTAGTAGCAAATGAGTGGTGACAACCGGGACTTCCGCCGCGTCGCGTCGCTGTGTTATTGCGCGAGGAAATAGTTTTACATGTCATACAAATAGCGAGTAATTTATTTATTTATTTCAGGCGACGCAGGCCCATATATCCCTTAACCTAAACATACCTACATATTTTTATTACTCACCAGTTGTTTGTTCGCAATAAATTCGGAATTCGCTCAGAAATTGTTTTGGAATCTGTGTGCTTATTTCTGCTTTACTTGGAATTATTACAGCTTACATTGTAATTTGAACGGATATGTATTCAATTTAGGTCATGCTAGAGCCCTGACTGCAGTAACTCGTCTCTATGTACCTGGATTGTATTTACAGTATTACTAGACAGAATATCGGAGATAATAAGCTTGACTAATAAGCTAGTAAACTATTTGTTCCACCAGAAAAGTAGCTATTCAACGTGCAAGACAAGTTTACAGTTCATTGTGAGACGCAGAAAAAAATATAATAACAACGAAAGTTCGTAACAACACATCCTGCATTCTTGATTTTCAATAGCCTCCGCGAGTTGATCCTCATTCTATCCGCGTTACAATGAAGACACAACTTTGGTCCCAGCTCAAAGTTGGCCGAGGTTAGGACGTGGACACAACAGCGCATAAGTCGCATGGTTCCGGCTCGTATGACCTCTCCCTGTCAGGTACAAGCAAAGGAGGAGACGTAGGCTGATTGTTTACAATAACAGCCAGATGTAAACATTATCTGTAGATATACATGGATCAAAGTAAAATTAATGATTTCATTATGATGCAATCGCAAATTGAACGTATTTGAATAACATTTTTGTAAGTACCTACAGTATCGTTGTCAATGCCACCCTGCACAGACGTGACCTTCTGCGCCCCTCTGCCTAGTGGTCAGCCGCCCATTGTTTTTGTATCCTCACTAAACTTTACAACTGCCGACTCTGCTCCATAAAAAGAATATAAATTGAGACACATCATGGTTAAGGCCCGTACTCGTGACGAAGGACCCCATTAATCTTGCTGCGATGTTGCCATCGAAAGTAACTTAGTGAGATTATCCAGCGTCAGCCTCGCCTAGGCAGGCGAGGCTGACGCTGGATAAGTTAGTAAAGCATCTGGAGTAACGGCGCAGAGAAATGTGTTGATATTTTTCGGCGGGCTGTGTTGTGGAGCGGAACAGTTGGAACGTTCGAGTCATTTATACACTATAGGAACGCATTTGTGTGTGCCACGCTCAAGGATCAAACAAGAACTTTACTGGTGAGTACGTGTGAGTACGTGGGGAGTGGGCAGTTATAAACACAATGAACGGTCGCACCATAGCTAACTCCATATTTACATTAGTCTAAAACAGCACTGCAGTTAACATTTGTCTTTTAGCAGACTCCGTGAGCGTTTCAAAGTAGCGCAATGCTAGTGTTGTATGAGCTGGTCTTTCTGTTGTATCTGCTGTTTGTAGTGATCACAGAGGGTGCGGGAGCGCGAGGGTTGCGCGGGCTAGGGTTGTCGCTCGGCCGCTCAGCGTGATATAGGGCCGCGTCTCGGCGCAATCATGCCTCCCGCGCAAAAAAATAATTGCGCTATATTTCAGTAGAAGGCGCTTTTTCGCGGTTCATTACAGTAATGGACGAAATAAAGTGCATGCGACGACGGACGGAACCCGTCCGGTCGGCTACTACTGTGCCCTAGATATACTGTTGCTGTATACATTTATGTGACAATATTTTTCTCATCGCTAAGATTCTTATTAGAATTCTATTATTCTGTTTAGAATGACACATATCTCAGATTCAGAATGTAAGGAGATACTTTTAAAACTCTAACAATCATGTTCTTCTTCTGAACATTTGAGTTATTTTTTAAGAGATAGGTAGTCAACTTACCTTTCATATTCTGAACAAGATCTCGATAGGTAAACAAACCGTTATAAGACATCTTCCGGCAAAATAATAATATTATATTGTCCAATATTACTAAATTCGTATTCGATTAACGACCATCATAACAACATTAACAACACCATCGTCACCTTCACTCACATCACATACAATACGACCGAAGTAACTTGGCGGGCCTGAACTTTGCGCAGAAGGCTGCGCAGTAAGATATTTTAGGAACCAAAAGGTGACATGAGGCGAGTGCGAGTGAGAGATCATGCGCGAAAGTTCTTAGTGCCTATGTTCAGGCCCGCCAAGTTACGTCGTCGGTCGTATTGTACATGAGAACCGATCGAGTGCGAGTTGCTCACTCGCGGTAGCACCGAAAGTAATGGCGGTCAGTTTTATGGTCGCAGCCAGCGATGCCCTGAAATTGTATAGGGCAATCCCATCTGCGACGACCCCGGAATAGTAAGCGGAGCCGTAACGGATCATATTCGTGGCGCAGATGTGGTTCCTGGACCTTGCCGGACTTTGGCGGATCTCGGCGACTGCTGCTCTTTGTACAGCTGAGCTTTGTGACTCTCTTATACGTACTAAGATCGTTGAGAAATGTATTCCAAATGTTGTGAATATTCAAACGGAACCAAGAGCGGAAACCTTTTGTAACAGAGATACGGATTTCAATAGACTACCGTTTCAAACAAAACCTTTCGAATGTTTAGGTGCATGCGTCAGTGTGACTCAATCCCGGATATTCTGGCGATTTCCGCGTAGTTCGGAATTTTTCTCTGTCGATAAAATCGTACGGGTAACGTTTTGGAAAACCGAAATCCGGATAGGTACCGCATGAAATGTAGTAGAGGTATGTTGTCATGTCATTTTAGTGACAAGAGATATGCGTTGTTCTGCGTCGTTTGTAGAACAAACTGGCGCAGGAATGTAGTGGAGCTAGCAGGACAGTGTGACAACTAAAGAATTTGTGGTCTGACACACGCAACGTATGACGTGACGCGGAACAAATAACTAAGCGTTGTAAGAATTTAAACACATACATACATACATATAATGTATTTAGATAATTGGGAATTGAGAATCTTGCACATTCCATACAATATGATTCATCTGTTTTTCCTGATATACAGCATAATTGCGTTATTCTTTATGCTTATGTAGGTGGGTACCTATGTTAGTTATTTTCAAAATATTCATTACGTAAAATCAAATTTCAGCTTATGTCAATTATTACTGCCTTCAAAATCAATATGAATGTTGATGGAATATTATGTTGATGCAGCTATTAGTTCAGAATACGTTACTGAGCTTCATATACCTACCACCTACATCAAAGTTGAGTGTAAACGCAGCCGTCGCGTGAGATCCGGCCGAGTTGAGGCACTCTCTCCAAACTGTTTGTTTTTCATCCCAGCTGCTTGAGCTAATACCATTAATATCCAAAACTACCCTCCGCAGCCAATATCTCTCAGCGCACCAATAGGTGTATTATGAAGCAAAGCTCCCTCATATATTTTCTCGTGCACGTTTTTCCCTTCAACAAACATCGCCGGCTATGGGCGATTCTTATCCTCGTCTAACATGTGTACTTTTTGTATTAAACGTGGCAACTGTGTGTTTTAGTGATACACAATGTGTATACGCACACTCCTACACTCTTAGTATACTAAACCTATGCCTACACCCCACACACGGGCGGCGCAGGTACATTGTGTACGTGATACGTACACACATATCTCCCATGTTTCAGCAATGTTAACCTTCTTCAGTCCGCACTTGAGAAAATATATGCAGTGAATTAAACCTTGATATTGCAGAATAAAATTAATATAAGGACCATCAATATTCGTGAACGTTCCATTTTTAACGATGAATAACAAATTAAGTCCGAAATAAATTATGTGAACTCGACGTAATTATCTAATCCAATTTATATTCAACGCGATTTTATGAGTTCAGTTGTAAAAGAAATGTCGTCCTATACATTTATAATGGGCTGCTAAAATATCACGTTGTGCCAATAAATTGTGAGGGAGTCCGTGGATACAAAGTGAAATCTGTCGGGGCTGGCGATATTGCCAAGAGACATCAAAAGCGTTCGTTCGTTCATTCACGACTGGTTGATATCGCGAAATTAGCTATTGATGTAGTGAGCGAAGTGAATGAACAAAAGAAGAGCGCCTCTATTGATCCGTGAGCGGTAAGGGCACCACTAATATCAGTTATTGCGACCGACACAACAGTATTTTGTCAAATTGATGTTACAGAATGATATGAATCTAGGGAGAGATTTTACTACAAATACAGTAAGTGCCTCTATGAACATCAACCTTGTCATATAGCGAATATTGAAATATTCTTACACACATTATATTCAATTTCAAATGAGCTCCCGAAGCTTTCGAGGCAAATTGAATCATACACGTTACTCTTCGAATATGGATAAACATGCTTTCAGTAAACAGGTGATTATATTGTTCCTCAGTATCGTTCTATGACATTATACTAATATTATCAATTTATCTAGAGCGCTTGTCGATTATGGCAATATTCCCGTTCGTTTCAGCCATTCTACAGGACCATTTATATATGTGCCGTTTGCACATAATACGTATATATATATATATATATCTATTTACGGTAGCCTTGAACGGCATCAGGATATCAGTAGCCTCGTGAAGTAATAAGGCAGTTTAAACCGGCCCGATGCAGAATATCGGCAAGTCTTGCCAATAAAGTGCGGGTTATTGAGTCGCAAGATAAACATTCATACGGCGACTTGCTTTATATTAGTCTTAGCATCGGTAATATGTGCGAGGTGTCGACAAATATGAAGTACGGAAGTTTATTGGCGAGCAGTGATTTTTTAAGTTTGGTAAAAAGCAAAAAATATCAATGAAAAATCAGCGACGTAAACTAAATGATTATGATACAGCCGCTCATTGTTGCATTCATTCAGAGCTCTGTAGGTCAGTTCTCGAACTGTAAATATGTTTAAATTCAAGTCACAATTTCATCTCAGCAACAATCAATGTCAAAAAAAGTAATTTAAAAAAATTAAACCGACTTCAAAAAGAAATTAATTCAAAATTATGAAATAACTTTAATTTCGGAAGTCGGTGTCTTTGGGATCTGTATTTTATAGTTTTAGTTTTTTTCCACCGACTTCCGAAATAATTTAAGTTATTTCATAATTTTGAGTTTATTTCTTTTTGAAGTCAGTTAAATTTTTTTAAATTACTTTTTATTTCGTAATTTTTAGTTTTTGCACTAGAATTTGACCAAGGTTTTGAGATGTTTTCCCTTTGACACTACACCCGTAGCTCGTATCAATAAGCCAGGCCGTCACACTTACAGGTATTAGTCCATATCTTGAAAATTACTGATTCGATTTTGATGAAACTTGCACTGTTCCCTAAGTTAAAGTAAATGTAAGCCAATAAAAAAAATTGTCACGATCTGATTAATAGTTGCGGAGAAATGCGTGGACAAACATACATACGTCTATAAAAATTTGTATATTTGTTTGGAAACTCTAATAGATTGTCATATGAGAATTTAAATGCAATTCCAATAATATTACATACATACGTGCCGAATTGATAACCTCCTCTTTTTTTGAAGTCGGTAAAAAGTAGTCAGAAATATAGGGAAATCAGAGGATTTGTTGACAGATTGAGACTGAGATCAGAAAACAAACGTTCGTCAAAATACGAGAGTTGCGCCTCAGTTCAGACCAGTAAGTTGCCCCTCAGTTCAGACCAGTAAGTTGCCCGTCAGTTCAGACCAGTATGTTGCCCGTCAGTTCAGATCAGTAAGTTGCCCCTCAGTTCAGACCAGTAAGTTACCCCACAGTTCAGACCAGTAAGTTGCCCGTCAGTTCAGACCAGTAAGTTGCCCGTCAGTTCAGACCAGTAAGTTGCCCCTCAGTTCAGACCAGTAAGTTGCCCCTCAGTTCAGACCAGTAAGTTGCCCCTCAGTTCAGACCAGTAAGTTGCCCGTCAGTTCAGACCAGTATGTTGCCCGTCAGTTCAGATCAGTAAGTTGCCCGTCAGTTCAGACCAGTAAGTTGCCCGTCAGTTCAGACCAGTAAGTTGCCCGTCAGTTCAGACCAGTAAGTTGCCCCACAGTTCAGACCAGTAAGTTGCCCGTCAGTTCAGACCAGTAAGTTGCCCGTCAGTTCAGACCAGTAAGTTGCCCCACAGTTCAGACCAGTAAGTTGCCCGTCAGTTCAGACCAGTAAGTTGCCCGTCAGTTCAGACCAGTAAGTTGCCCCACAGTTCAGACCAGTAAGTTGCCCCTCAGTTCAGACCAGCAAGTTGCCCGTCAGTTCAGACCAGTAAGTTGCCCGTCAGTTCAGACCAGTAAGTTGCCCCTCAGTTCAGACCAGTAAGTTGCCCCTCAGTTCAGACCAGCAAGTTGCCCCTCAGTTCAGACCAGTAAGTTGCCCCTCAGTTCAGACCAGTAAGTTGCCCCTCAGTTTAGACCAGTAAGTTACCCCTCAGTTCAGACCAGTAAGTTGCTCCTCAGTTCAGACCAGTATAAGTTTCCCCACAGTTCAGACCAGTAAGTTGCCCCACAGTTCAGACCAGTAAGTTTCCCCACAGTTCAGACCAATAAGTTGCCCCACAGTTCAAACCAGTAAGTTGCCCCACAGTTCAGACCAGTATGTTGCCCGTCAGTTCAAACCAGTGATTTGCCGATATAAAAATCCACATCAAACCTTCAACATATAGTAAACATAATATCATTTTGAATACGTATCTAATTCTAAAGTGATTATAAACTCAGCGTTTCGTACAAAGGGGCCAGTAATTAGGTCGCTCATATCTCGTCTATCAGCCATCCAGATGGAATACTAATTGGAGTTGTATCCATCACTTGTTGAGTCGATGACTGTAAGCGCCTCAAGTAGGCGGCTCCTCACTGAACTGCCACCTCCGCTTGGCGCAGACGCACAATCATCGAGATACCGGATTACTTTGCTATTGTGTACCTATGCGTTTAATCCGCGATTGGTGTCCTAAATTATACTAAAAATACGATGAATGCAGAATATTTGGAAACCCTCAAACTGTTTTGTCCATACTCCAAACCTGATGTAACATTGTCTTTCAATATTAATAATAGGTAAGTATGTTGATGGCGGCGGCGCCATTAATAATGCAGGAAGGTGTTTCAGTTATCAACTTTGCATAGCATTAGTGTGTCCAATCATCGCAACAACATCATTTATAATTTTTTGGTCAAAGATCTTATTTGGTTGCTTGTCTGTCGACAATCCGTCATGAAGCCTAAATAGAGCGTCCCTTAAAATTACTAAAAAGTCCGCCAGTATTATTTGGCAACGGGAGCACGCTACAAAACATTTGCAGGAAGACAAATGTATTGTTCGTACAACATTTCCTATAGTATAATAGTATTCAACTCTGGCGGAAGTTGTAAAGGGCACCGCGCGGCAACTTGTATGGCTGTACGTGTGTTGTGCGGTGGCGTGTGTTGTGCGTGTGTCGGGCCGCGCTAGGCGATGTTGGCGGGACGATCAGGGGCTGCGCGAGTGAGAAAGAACAATGTTATCAGAGAAGGTCAACTCTTGGGTGCTTTAGTAGATGTCAGTCAATAATTATGTTCATTATTCTCCAATCCAATCCACCATGTAGGTTTGTATAACATTGTAAATCCCTGTCGAAAGAGATTGGACACAGGGTACACTGTATCTACCTATACGTTGTAGTGCGGGATGCGGTGTCACATTTAAATCATGTTACTATCTTAGGGAACTAAATAAACTTGTTAAACTTAACAACTTAAATATTTACTTAGTATGTTAAGTAGGTAGTGGTTTTATATGCATGTCAGAGAAAATGTTGCAACTATATCTAAGGTTGCAACGGTACAATCTACCAAAGCCTTATAGTTAAATACAAATTCGTTTCAGTTACACTGTAGCAACTGAATTTGCGAGCGAGCTCTAAAGGAGCGGGCCTTCTGTCTGTTCTAATTCAGAGCTGCGTCGTAAATATAGCCCCTTTGATGTAGGGCGACCAGGTGACACTCTCCTGTACTTTGTGAAACACTACCAAACATATATCAATGCCTGTTAAACCCAAGTTTAAATACGTACTGCTGTAAATGAGCCCGTGTCCGTCTCATTTGCACGACAAGTCTATTTTAGTTTCACCAAATATAGCCATAATCAGAGATTTTGTTTACTATATTTTAGTTACACTGTCGATTAACAAAAGTTTTGATACAAAAGTAATAAAATATGTTGACAAATAATTACAGGATTCAGAACTTTATGTTTCCGACGGCATAATTACCCAAAGAAAGCTAACAAAACTTGCCCACTTTGGTTCAGGGGTTATTTAAAAAGCCCTTGTACCCGGGAACGTAGCGTTTGGCGGCGTTGTCGAACAGCGCGACATACATTGTTAATTATTCTCTGCACGAGCGATGGCCGCACATTAAAACTTGTCGATGTAAACGAGCATCGCATAAATTATCGCGACATGCCGCGTGGCTGTTGAACAACTCGCTAGGGATAAAAATCGAACGATGTAATTAGTGGAATCTCGTGACTGGATTTTATTATATTTATTATCCACCCACCCCTGCTTCGTATTATGTTTAGGATTCGACAAAATTTCTAGAATTATTGAATAAATTCATAGATATCCGTGATTATATTTAAGTTAAATATTAACGACTGTGTTGTCCTACACATAATCCTTCCGGAATAAACTCTTTAAATAATGATGAAAACCGCATCAAAATCAGTTGCGTAGCTTAGAAGAGCAACGCGGTCACACGGACACGGACACACACGAATAGCGAGTTTAATTTTTAATATGTATACACACTAAATATCTCGATTTTAATATTGCAAACTAGGCTTCCAAAAGTAACCTTTATTAAATACATTATTTACGACTCAAACTCAAAGCATTTATTTCAAATAAACCTTGTACAGGCACTTTTGAATTGTCAAAATTAACTAGTCTATCAGTTAGTCAGAAAGTTGAAGCTAGTTGCCCATTCCAAAACGTAGATCTCTATGGAGCAGAACGGGCAAGAAACTCCATGGACACTCTTTTAAATCAAGATATTACAAAATCCTGGGTACATTATCCTTGTTACTTCTATATGTGAGAACAATGTAAAAAAAGACACAAATGAAGAAACAATTCAATATATAAGATTAAAAATAAGCCTTGGCAGTTAAGAGATGCCAACTCTCAACTGCCATGCCCTTTCAAGCCAACATCAAAAAATCCTAATAAACGGATACATGGTTCTTACAAAACACAAAACTATAGTTTTCAATTTATTTAAGAGATTAATAGGCTATCTTAGCCATCTACATAAGATACTGAGCTTGACCATCCTTAGGGATGTTAGGGATCGGGATAGGGGGAGATTAGCTGGCTATTTTGGTAGTTAGTTACTAATAACTGACTTTCAAAATAGATAGCTAATAAATAGTGTTAAAACTTAAAATATTCTGTACATCGTTATTGAGTTCTATTTCAGAAAAACTTCCCCGTAGTGTTGTGCGTGGCGAGGGATTCAGTTAGTGATGTCCATGACGTAGCATCACGTAGTGTAGCGCTGTGTCGTGAGATTTATTAATAGTGTGTTTATGGTAATGTTACACGTGTTTACTTGCCCCGCGTTCGTGTCTCTACTATCAGGAGGAATACATTCATAATTTAAGGGCGGTCTGTATTACTTAACTACATAGAGAGAAGTAGATTACTATGTTTGACCAACACCGTCAAGGGCAATCAGACGTCTACTGTTATGATAGTGGTCCGCTCCGACTCGAAACATCTGAGGTGTATACATTAGACAACAGCTCTAGGAATAATACTGCTTTATATTCATGTGGATTAAAATTCAACAAACTCGACACACGCCAGTACCACGCCTTGTTTCAACAAACTCGACACACGCCAGTATCACGCCTTGTTCCAAAAAACTCGACACACCACAAACGCCAGTATCACGCCTTGTTTCAACAAACTCGACACACGCCAGTATCACGCCTTGTTTCAACAAACTCGACACACCACAAACGCCAGTATCACGCCTTGTTTCAACAAACTCGACACACGCCAGTATCACGCCTTGTTTCAACAAACTCGACACACCACAAACGCCAGTATCACGCCTTGTTTCAACAAACTCGACACACGCCAGTATCACGCCTTGTTTCAACAAACTCGACACACCACAAACGCCAGTATCACGCCTTGTTTCAACAAACTCGACACACGCCAGTATCACGCCTTGTTTCAACAAACTCGACACACACCAGTGTCACGCCTTGTTTCAACAAACTCGACACACGCCAGTTTCACGCCTTGTTTCAACAAACTCGACACACCACATACGCCAGTATCACGCCTTGTTTCAACAAACTCGACACACGCCAGTGTCACGCCTTGTTTCAACAAACTCGACACACGCCAGTACCACGTCTTGTTTCAACAAACTCGACACACGCCAGTATCACGTCTTGTTTCCCCGAAGGGCTGAGCAGAGGTGTACAGTCACGAGCATAAGTATGTATACACTTGGCTTTATCCAAAGGCGATTTTCTCCTTTATTTTTTAATGAAATTTTATATTATTAGGAACATAGTATTTTCGAACACATAGGTTTATGTAAAGTATCGTATTTCAACGTTGCATTCGTTATTTCGTGAAAAAAACGCAATTTAAAGTTGCCAAGTGTTGACATATTAGTGCTCGTGACTGTACCAATAGTACATCAAGATTGCGCCAGTAATGTTTAAGTCCCATGTAACGGGGCGATCCAATTGTCATATTAACCGGGCACAAAGTCAGACTCCTGGCGGCCACTGAAAATTCCGAATGGAAAACGCAAAAATACTTTGCCTGATCTGGGAATTGAACCCAGGACTTCATGCTCAGCAGTACCGCTTGCAACAATTGGACCGACGACCCAGTCCCGTCAGTAACAGTCAAACATGCTCAGCAGTACCGTTGCAACCACTGGACCGACGAGGCAGTCCCGTCAGTAACAGTCAAACATGCTCAGCAGTACCGTTGCAACCACTGGACCGACGAGGCAGGCCCGTCAGTAACAGTCAGACATGCTCAGCAGTACCGTTGCAACCACTGGACCGACGAGGCAGTCCCGTCAGTAACAGTCAAACATGCTCAGCAGTACCGTTGCAACCACTGGACCGACGATGCAGTCCCGTCAGTAACAGTCAAACATGCTCAGCAGTACCGTTGCAACCACTGGACCGACGAGACAGTCCCGTCAGTAACAGTCAAACATGCTCAGCAGTACCGTTGCAACCACTGGACCGACGAGGCAGTCCCGTCAGTAACAGTCAAACATGCTCAGCAATACCGTTGCAACCACTGGACCGACGAGACAGTCCCGTCAGTAACAGTCAAACATGCTCAGCAGTACCGTTGCAACCACTGGACCGACGAGGCAGTCCCGTCAGTAACAGTCAAACATTTTTGTGATTCATTTCAAATAAGTATAAACTTAATCCATTTACTAGATGAAAGACTACAGTTAAAATAACAACTCGCACCAACTTTCAAATAAATAAATTGTTCTCTGAAACGATTCCAATGCTTGCAAATAAATTAATTAAATGACAACTACTTACTACTACTTAATTAATTTGCCGAAAATGTTACGATTGTTACAGTTATTTTTCAAAAGTCACTCTCACAATCTGCTCCGTTGCTTTTTAGTTTAAAATCAAATACATAAATGTTTTTTACGACTAAATAAAGATTTGTATTCTAGAAAGAAAACATATTTACCTGACTATTATAGTTTTCACTCTGATATTTAAAATAAATTTAGTAGAAGATATAAGTACTTAAATGTTATCAATTATGTTAAGTATAGCTTATAATGTGTAACAGTTAAGTTACTCATAAGTAGGTACCGAAAAACCACATGAATGAAAACCAAGAAACTAAAGTTGAAATTTATTATGAACTTAAAATAATCTTAATGGTAATCATAGATAAATGGAAACCGCCCTTTTTCCTCCAAGTTTTTCTTTTGCAAGTTATAAAAGTTACCGCAAGTAATAATGGGCTGGAGGCGAAGTGGTTCGCCAGCCTATCGACTTGTGGAATTTTATTGACACTTTTGTCACTCTTGTATTATGAAGTGCTGAACATTATGACTTAACATTAACACTAACAGTGAGCAATGCGGACTAAACACTGCTAGCAAGTTGTAATGAAACTGCCAAATAATAATAGGTAATAATGTTGTTTCGGGCAAAATGGGAGTATTAGAAACCGACTTATTTGCATATTTTATTACTTCGTAAACTTGGCTAGAAAACTAGTTTTTGACAAATAAATAACAATTATCACGATATTTCTAAAGAAACTCCAATTCCAAATCGCTCTTGATTAAAAACTAGTAAGACCTTACCCAAACTCTACCTATACCTTATTTAGGAGGTCAATAAGTAATGACAGTCTTTGATTATCAATTCTCCATCAATAGAGATTACGTCGGTGCTCGTTAAACCTCAATCACACAGTCGTAATACCGTGATAGGCGGCCGGCGCACGGCGACGCGGGGCACGCCTCTGCTAATCCCCGAAGATTACCGGCGCGGCGGTCATGCTACCCGTACCAGGCTACCAGGCGCGCAGGAAAGGGGGAAATATGTCTTTAAAAAATCGGAGTATGATTTCAATTCGTCGCTTCAGTGGTGTCGAAGCGTTTGAGGCTTAGTTTTGAATGTAAGGTTTACCTTTGTGGTGGTATAAGGTTTTGACATATTTTCTAAGCTTCGATGTGTAGGTATTTGGTATAATATTCTGGGGCAGCTGTAGGAAGAGAAAATATTTTTAAGGCTTAAAAACGCTGTATTAATTATATTATTAATCTCAAAGTAACCGACAGCTGCTTAAAAATATATAATCTTTTAGCTTTTGCAAGCCTATATTTATATTATATATTAGAAATAGCCATTTTGTTAAAACAAATGATCACTTATTCCCGACTTTGAAAAATACTATAAATATGACTACAATTTTAAGACATCAATCGAAGACAAGCTATGCATAGGTGGATATAAAACTGCATTATTGAAAGAAAGAGTGTCATGTGTGTCAGGCTCCTCTTATTTATAACTTTGTGGGTACCAAAAATGATTAAAGAGCAACCTTTATGAAGATTTAAAAAGTACCTTAAAAATTACCAGTTAAAAAATGATATTACACTGTATCAAATTTTTTAAATGACAAGACTATTTAATTTAGGGTGCTAATTAAGGCAGCTTCTTAAAAATGTCATTCTCGTCTTCAAAAATATTTAGTTGTGTAATGAATTAATAGATCAACGACGAACTTTTAGCGTCTAATAAATGCTTTTCAACCGACCATAATATATTGTAAAACAAGCTACTGTTAATTCATATTAACAGTAGCAGTGCTGCGTCATCGCAGCATGGTGATAATTCTTAAGGTGGAACTAGTCGCGAGCTCGAACTCACTGATGGGCATGGCCAAAAAGCACGCTGTATCACCTGTGTCCTCGTGTTCGACGGAGATAGTATCAGTGATAAGCAGTTAGACGCTAGTCTATATGCACAACATCTACACAAACACCGTTCTGGAAAGAAACGCGCGTAAAAAAAATTCGAAGTCTTTTGGAAAGTCAAATTCTTTTAAAATACCACTGCATCAATCAATTACAAATAAAGTTTAATGAATTCTTCAATAATTTAGCTTTGTCGGTACCGACTTTGTTTTGAAAAGTTTACAGTTCTTTTATTACTTATTTACACCTAAAGTTACGTTAAAAATAGCAAGAAAAACGAATCTTTATTGGCTCATAATATTTTAATGGCTTTTTTTTATTCTGTTTCCGTATAGACCAAATCACACTAATATTATAAAGGTGAAAGTTTGTGAGTGTGTGTGTGTGAGTGTGTTTATATGTTTGTTACTTCTTCACGCTCAAACGGCTGGACCAATTTTGCTAAAATTTAGTATTGAGGTAGCTGACACCCTGGATTAACATATAGGCTACTTTTTATCCCGATATTCCCACGGGATTGACATTTACGCGGGTAAAACCGCGTTGCGCAGCTAGTTAATAATAAGACAAAACGATATCATGTTTAACTTTGGATGTACAATGTCAAACAGTGGAATAAACTCTCCCGAAAGAATTGAAAAATTTATCGACTAGTGGTACCTTAAGCAACTAAATTTGTGATATGTCTACGCATTGCCAACTTCCAATAAGTGTATCAACTGCATCTATAAAATAATTTCAACGTTCTCTAATTTCATATAGTCACTTATCTTTTTATACTTTAGCTTAAGTAATTTATGAGTGCATCTACTATAATTGAAGGTAAAATTACCTTATCATTGTCATAAAATAATGGTCAATGAAAGCTCTAATTTCATGTAGTCACCTATCTATTTATTGTAACCTTACCTCAAAACACTTTAAAGTTGTTCTGCATCATATCCGGCGCTGCGGGTAGTGCAACCCATGCTCACCTCCGCAGCCTCAGCCGCTACGGCTCGCACCGATGCCTATGCTTTGTTACAGCAGGCGGGGGTTGCTATCCCTTTATACCTCTGGTGTTTATAATTTTACACTCTACGGGTAGCAGCCAAAAGACTACGTGAAGTCGGGGGTGCCAGGACACGCCACGAGAGTGGCGATAAAACCCCTCTTTGAGGAGTGGCTAGATAGGCGTCAGGGCGCCCTCACCTACCGCCTGCCCGGACACGGATGTTCTGGGAGGTTCCTGCACATCATCAGGCGAGAGGAAACGCCCGGGTGTCACCATTGCCAGGATCGCCCAGAGGACACGGTGGAGGTCTCTCTCTTCGTAGAGGCGATCGGCAGCGGCGGCGACCTCTCGCGTCCGGCCCTGGTGCAAGCCATGGTCCGGAGCGAGAGGAATTGGGAGGCAGTCATCTTCTTCTGCGAAGCAGTCATGCTTGCGAAGGAGGTGGCGGGAGGGATGAGGGAGAGAGTCTAAGTGGACCACGCGCGCCTCAAAGAGATGTCAGCATCATTTGAAGGGGCCCGTTAGGGCCGAAGCCTGCCGGCCGGGTCAGCGGGATTGTCAGAAAGTGTTACCGCTGGCCCGGAATAAAAAGAGCTAAGGAAGGAACACGGGTGGGTTTTAGTCAGTAAGAGTCTGACACTTCCTTCCGCTCCACCCAGAGCGGGAGGGGTCATTTGATGATTTCCCACCCAAAAAAAAAAGCCTAGGGTGCCCCGACTCGGTTTTGGAACAGATTCGACCTATCCAAACCATGAAGTGTCCCCCAGTGGTGGACAACGAGAATAATTTTTAAAAGTTGTTTCGCTGTCCCCCAGTGGTAGGTGGCCAAACAAGTGGTGGACATCGGTAATAATCGGTAATTGATGATTTGACTATTAATACCTACTGGTAACTTTCATGAGAAAAGAATATGATTTATTTAGTTGTTGAATAAAAAATGTTTAATAGCTAATTTTGAGACTGGAATTTGTACTTTATTAGCAGACAGATGTTGAATCTCTAAACTATATAAACTAGCCCACTTACAACATTAGTCTCTGAGTTATCAATTCAGAAGTAAATATATTTATCAGTAGCTCTGAGTCATATTAATGTACGTTCGTAAATTGACGCTGGGTTTTTGATATTTTGTTGGAATAGTAAAGATGATGAATTAATATAATAGAAGCTGTTCTACTAACTCGTTCCTACACACAAAAAATACGTTAGATTGCAGGTGCTAAAGAAAACTTTTGTTGCTTCATTTAATAAGTAAAATGGAATAATTGTAGTATAAGTCAATACATTTTTGCCATGCCAAGAGGCAGAATGTATAAGGATTCAAAATATTGTAACACCCAATTGTATTAATTACCTACATTCTATGCAAATAAATATGTAGGTATATCTATCTATCTAACGGTTGATTTAAAATTGTTACATTTTTCTGACATACGATACGTCTTATTAGAATACTGATTGCTTACTGAATCACTTATGCCCGGTTTCTGAAGTCCCCAGATAAACTCTCATTAGCTATTGATTCAATAAAGTTATACATAAGATAAAGGTCGGTTAACTGTCAATGCGTTTCTGGATGCGCAACAAACTATTCAATTACTATGAAACCGATAACTAGTTCCTTAGTTGCCGCTAGAAGGGTCTGTATACGAGTTCGCGTAAAAAATTGTTATTTATGGGCAGATTACGGTAGATGTATGAACGACATCATTGTCTTTTTTTTTTAAAGAAACCTTCTAATCTAAGTATAACGTTTGCACTTGCTCTCATTAGACGTAGGTTATACAAGATCATTCAATTATAATAAGAAACGTCGCAAATGATATCATTAGATGAAGTACATAGTTGGTCATTCAAGTTTCGCTTGACCCGAAATAACCTAGACTTGAATAGTGGTATTCAATCTCCTAATGATAGTTACAACTACATAGTATGTACTAGAGTGACTTGACCAATAAAACAATTACTATACATTCCTGTGTGGAAGAAAAGTTTTTTATGTCCCTGAATGAATGAATTTGTCGACATTACCTGTATCAGTAGATAATTATTTTATTTAGAGCGTACAGAAATAAATGAAGGCCCTTTATGTCCATCAGTTTGTAGTAACCCATATTTGTTTGCCCTTGACGAGTATGTCGGACAATTTAAATCATTCACACAATGACAAAGTAGGTTGTTCACATTCAATTGGCTGGTAAAACGAGTGCATTTTCACATTTTTAGCTTTCGTTTTCAATTGTTTTTTCATTTACATTCTCATCTAGCTCTAAAAATTCAATTGTTACAGAGCACTTAAGGTCAGTCTACCAATGAATGAACTAAAATTCAATAGAGCCATCGCATGTTGCAAATTGTACTAAAAATTAAATTCATAAACAATTTTCGCCTAACTGGTTAGCGGTGGAACAAAATGTTACAATTTATGTGCTCTGTGACACGTGATGGCTGCGATCCGGCTTGACATAATGCACTCATTGTCGGTCACGCAAGGCGCGGTTAGTTGGTGGCGTGTCGCTGAGGAGTGAGGCGCTCACTCTCGATGAAGTTATGTTCTTAGCTCCACGCGAACAATACACACCTATTTATATATTTTAATCAACCATGTTAAATTTTTTGCCAATGTGGGCTTACGAACGAGACAGACTATGTTTGCAAACGTTTCTTTCTTGGTGTCGTATCGCTGACTTCGTACATAGCTCACTGTCTGACTCACAGTCTTTACTTTCTATTACAGAACAGTTTATTCATTTAGATTTAGTTAGTGTTTATTGTGAGAAGTTCGTGAGATTGTGGAATTAATGGTGACTTCGTTACATTGTCTCTATTTACGTTTTTGTTTACCGAATTTTTTCTTTTGTGAACTAATTTAATCACACCTTTAATCTTGACGGACTGTAGTTTTAATGTGCTCTTTAAACTTTAATTTTAGGTAACTGTGCCACGAGTATAATGACCAGCTATAATGACATCAGCAAAGTTTATGATATTTTTAGTTGTATACTCCTATGTATCTAAAATGCATGACATACAAGTTTGATAACTGTCATGATTCAGCTTATCGATATTACATAATAACAAATAATAACATTCTAAGCGACAGAAAAATCGGATTACAATCGTACTCGAACTATAAATAACTCTCACACACACACACGCACGCGTACAACATGAGTACTCAGTGATGTCTGAATAATGAACCGGAGTACATTGGAGTACTCCGGCACAATGGCCCTCATCCTCATCTCTTATCTACTCGTGTGCTCCGAGGACTCCCCGAATAATTGAGGAAAATTGGACTAATAAGATATTTTTCGCTGATTTGCGTTCAAGCGAACATATATTATTATATAACAAAGAAGACAACCGAGTGGTTGTAACAAACCTGTGATTATGTTCTACATTGGTGTTATAGTTTTGTAAGATTTAAAGGACGAGGTTACTTTCATATAGAAATGGATAATTGTCTCTACATGAATAAGTTTTTAATTCAACATATTTTCGTAACTTAAAGTAATTTAGTTACATAGGTGGCTCCCAGAAAAACGAACAACTTGGGGATGTTATAAGTTTTTTTACCCACTCCTGGTCTAGGGCCTCCCTCTAACTCCTTCCATCTTTCGCAAGTTAATAAAGAATGAGTCAAAACTCTTGTACGGTAATAGCATCACACGACGGTCGTCACTTCATGGCGATTATAGACAAAGAAAATACAAACTAAATAAGCACAAGTTCAAAGAGAAATTAACTAATTGGTTGAAGTTGATAAGTTATGATGAGACTGAGAAACTTATTGAAATAGTAAAGTAAAACTTAGTCTTTGAATTTTTTAATAATAATTTAACACGAAACACATTTTTTTGTAAAAATGCTAATTATGTGTAAAATTTTAGCACAAAATAAGGCGGTGATATGTATATGACATCTAAAACGTCCGACCCGCACCGACTACCCAAGATACGAGCATGTCTCAATTTGGGAGTCGAAGTCTTAAATTAAAATGCCTCTGTACATACATTCACCTCACTAAAATAGATGAAACATTTTGTTTCTTGGAACGCTTTTGTACTTTTTTGAAGAATATTAATAATTATAATAAATCAGTAGACGAGGCGTTTCTGTACATTGAAATTATTAAAAAAAAAATAGGTGGGGTGTTAAAGGATGACCAACAGATGCCATTTCATCAATTTTTGGATTTTTGTCTGTTTGTTTGTTTGTCGGTTTGTCTGTTTGGATGTGACAGATTTTTTATTTGAACAGGTTCAACGTAAAAAGTATCAAACCAATATGGTTCCTTTTTATACTCAAATATAGTGTAGAACTCGAAGTAGTGATTAGTCTTTGTTTCATCGCAATCGCTTCAGTCTATCAAAAGATATAATCAATTTAAAGCATTCTATAACAACTTTTTATTGCAATAAGTGGAAACACGTAACATCTATTGGGACGATATAGTACCTACTAAAGAAAACATATTGTGAATCTAAAACATTATTATGTGTATTATTAACTCTGATACTTATGTCTGTGTTATTTAAAAAGTAATGATAATGATTATAATCAATAAATATAAAAGAAAGTCGTGTTAGTTATACTATTTATAACTCAAGAACGGCTAAACCGATTTGGCTGAAAATTGGTGGGGAGGTAGCTTAGAACCAGGAGACGGACATAGAGTACTCTTTATCCGGTTTTTTTTATCCAGTTTTAGACGAACATAGTATTAGTAATACTTTTATTTACTTATAGGAGTAGGGTAGGAGTAGTGTGGGAGTAGGGTTGGAGTAGGGTAGGAGTTGGGTAGGAGTAGTGTAGGAGTAGGGTAGGAGTAGGTTAGGAGTAGGGTAGAAGTAGGATAGGAGTAGGGTAGGAGTAATGTAGGAGTAGGGTAGGAGTAGGGTAGGAGTAGTGTAGGAGTAGGGTAGGAGTAGGGTAGGGGTGGGGTAGGGTAAGGGGTAGGACGCCACGCGAACGATAGCGCCGGGCAGTTAGAAATAATTTATATGGCAAAACAACGTTTGCCGGGTCAGCTAGTTATACATATATGTATATTACTGATTGCTATTGTTAAAAAAAGGCTTTCGAGTAGCTGTGTACTTTTTTAGGCTGATATGATGTTTATTATGACGTTTAACAACTGCACAATAAACGTAAGTTTCGACCATAAAAGTTTGAATACCGATTTTTTTTTAAATACATAGCTCACACAAGTACTTACGCCAGAAGCCGCCGCGGCATCTGAGTGCTGTAATGAACGCCTTAACAATCTAGATTAGGCTTTTCTCAGAACTTTGCAAAATGTTTCACTCCAATGTTAATTATTTGGTTACTTCAGGATTCAAGAGGGAATCTAGACGTTATGATTAACTTTGATTTTTGACAGGACCTAAGTTTCAAATTTTGATTTAGGTACTTAAACAAAAACGAAAATGAAGTATGTAATAATAAAAGTAGTAAAAAAAACTTGCCCTGAAAGCACAATATCTTTATTAAAGATTGAACGTTGAAATGTTTTAAATGAAGACGGTTCTTTTAGATGAAGATGGAATGGAATGGAAGAGGTCCGTCGTTCGCGCAGGGGCCCTCGGGGCTGTCTTATGTTAACAGCTCAGCTTGCTTGTATCGGAGGCTTCGTTATCAACGCTTTGTTCACATTGTCTAACTTCGACCCTCGTCTGTACTCATTCACTGTCATGGTTACTGCGGTCGGTTTATATTTATGTGAATTCGAAGAGTTACTTTACTGATTGTATTCTTATAAGAAGCACAGAGTGGACGGAACAAGTGAGCAGTTGTATTCGAAACGCCACTTAATAACCGTAACAACGAGCAATTTGTACTTGTCTTAAAGTTCAATAATTTTAAAACAAACGCGACAAGATAACAATGAGACTCGACATTTTAAACACGCAGCGAGTCGTTTCACCTCCCTCGCGACGAGAGGCTCTAGAGAGCCAATCGAGTGCACCCTAATTATTTGCAGAAGCCACCTGCCACGCTTCTTAATTTTGACAGCTAAGAGGTTGACACTCTTTGTCAAAGTTGTGAAGGAGGGCACTTGTCGCCCCCGCCCCGCGCCCCTCCGCGAATAAAGTGGCGAGACGTGCCTCGCCGACGCGGCCGAGCCGATCATATTATTCGAACAGCCTGTCTTTTATACATTTTGAACGTGTCGCCGTTCGAAGCTGTTCCTACAGTCTGAACAACAACACGAGGTGATAACCTGCTGAGATAAGCGCGTTTCTTAGCGGCCAACATCTTGTTTAGTTGTTCGTTATTGAATACTTATTTTTGCATTCATCTTGGAACACAATGACAATGGTACCTGACCTATGTGCACATAGGTTCGTGAATAGTTTTGTCATAATATTTCGTTTTATTCATTTATTATTCTGACGGGACTGGCAATTTCTATTTATTGATCAATAGCTTTAATACAATCTGGGGGCACGGGAGTGCCCCCGCCAAGACGAGCCAAGCGAAGCGCAAGGGCACTACCTACCTTTTCTCGAAGCACTTCGTCGTATTTTTGAACCTTCATAACTTGGGTTTGGATTATACCATGATGAATATGATGTCAGTGGTTGACTTATTAAACATATAAAGTTTCAATTGCATAGCTCTTATACTTTAGATTTTATTGATATCTAAAATACCCCGATTTCGTCACTGACTCACTGACTCACTGATGATCATCAATATTCTAAGGGTCTTCCTGAAGTCCTAGAAAGCTGAAATTTGGTATGTAAGCTAATAATAGTACACAAAAAACAAAAAATCTCTAAAATTTGGAACTTTTACCCTCCAACCCCTTAAAATAGGGGATGTAAGTTTGTACGAGACTTCCGCAGATTTTGATGCTAGAGTTCTGAAAATTGATATAGGGACTCCTTGTTATAAATAATAAAATATGTATTTCAGGATTTTCAGTAAATAACCCCCCAACCCCCCAAAAAAAAATGTTTTTATTTCATAAGCATCAATATTCTAAGGTTCTTCCTAAAGTCCTAGAAAGCTGAAATTTGGTATGTAAGCTAGTAATAGTACACAAACAACAAAACAATTCTAAAACTTGAAACTTTTACCCTCCAACCCCTTATACTAGGGGATGGAAGTTTGTACGAGACTTCCGCAAATTTTGATGCTAGAGTTCTGAAAATTGATATAGGGACTCCTTGTAATAAATAATAAAATACATATTTCAGGATTTTTCGTAAAGAACCCCCCCAAAATAAAATTATTTCATAAGCAACTTTCAAAAAGATGTGAAATCCCACCAAAAACATTTTCATGTAAAATGTTGCCAAGACGAGACCACATATGGCTCGCACTGCCAAAAAGTTATCAGATCTCATGTAGAGCCAAGCTTCTAACTCTACACGCCCTAACTTCACAAACTCTACACTTTAGTCAAAATATGTGGCTTGGCCGTTTCGCTATCATCACATGGGCGTAAGGTGAAAAATGTATTCACTGTTCATTACTTTTCTGTTATACAATAGTTTTTGTAGTAACGAAACGGCCAAGCCTCATATTTTGACTAAGGTGTAGAGTTTGTGAAGTTAGGGCGTGTAGAGTTAGAAGCTTGGCTCTACATGAGATCTGATAACTTTTTGGCAGTGCGAGCCATATGTGGTCTCGTCTTGGCAACATTTTACATGAAAATGTTTTTGGTGGGTTCAATTTACTGAAAGATAATTTTCACCTTTACTTTATAATTTATAAAGAGACCATTCTATAAAACGCAGGATCACATAAAAGTTAATTCGTGATAACATTTAGACATCGACTGAATAATGCCGACTATTAAATAAAATATTACTAGCTAACTACCTAACTTAGGAGCTAAGCTAGGTAAACCTACCATAAAACTCGAAAGTCGTAAAAAAAATGCTCCATAAGTATGAAAATACTAATGCACATAAGTCATTAAAATAAGTTCAAATGAAAAATAAATGTTTAATAATGCCGTGGAGCTCACTTAATGAGATATCGCAGTTGTGTGGAGCTTTCCAACATAATGGCTCGTTTTGTAAAACACGTCTCAATTGTTGGCAGGTTCATTGAAGGGCTATAATAGTAAGTTCACACTTACTATAAGCAAGCTATTATAGAACACGGAAAAACGACGTCCACGACGCGAGAACTTCATTCAACATTAGTCTTTTTGCGAACGCTAATGGACGAGCTTTTATTCACTTGTATTTCTGCCACAAACATACACTTGACTGTATATTTGTACAACTCACCTACTACCTCACATTATAGTTTTCTACAACATGTATGTCACAAATAACCCTCCTTATATACAGGGTACGCTAAACGTTCTAAGAATAATAAAAAGGTATTCCTGGATCGCAAATGGGGACCGTCGCGTCGGCTCGTCTAGATAGATGGATCTTTTACTTGGTCCTTAAACGGATTCACCGTGCGCCGCGGCGCCGGCGCCGCCGGGCGGTGGAACTGCCGAGAAATTAATAAAAATAATAGGAGCGGCGGCCGGAGTAAATAATCAGGTTATAAATGGTTTAAAATGCTTTCAACTTTACTTTGAAATATCGAGTTAATGAAAAGCTAAAAGTGAACCGTAACACAGAACACAGAAATACGCAAATTGAATTCGAAATAAACATGGCGAAATAGATTTTAGAACGGAACCGTCCAAATGTTCCAAATGGACGGATTTTGGCAGTATTTATACAATTGTAGCGCTGCATACATAAAGTTTGGTAAATTTTGGCAACAGTTACGGAGTTGTCCAACTTGCACCGAGTGGTTGTCGTCGCGATACTAAGTTGTCGACATCTTGCGCAACCGCTGCAGCCAGCGACTGTACGTGTTCCATGTACATGTGTGGCTGGACGGAAATATACCGCGCGATACAGTGCGGCCACCGCACCATACGCGACGAAGACTATACAACCATTCTCTGTGATGCGCGAATATCACACTAAACTCAGTTAGACCTACTCCTACTGAACATTTCTATAATGTGCCACATGTCGGCTACATTCCAAATTGAGCTCTTTGAGTAAAAAGTGTCATTCAAGCTGATAATGCGTTCTGCAATTACTTTGCATCGCTTTCAAAGGCTGAGCCATTGAAGGCGTTATTTCGTGTGTATAAAGAACATAATAGCGTGAGTGGCGTCGCGAACCAAAATCCTATTAATCTGATACAATGAGCGTGTAATACATGGAACCGTACTTAGTCAGCGTGTTGTAATGCGGGATGAGCTGCGCCCTGCTAGTGTTACATGGAGCTTAATGTCACAAGTGGAGCGCACATCAAATACAACTCATTAATTATACGAATCAGTAGCTTCAGTTCAGGCAACAACAAAGCAGAATCAAAGACAGTCGTAACACTCCGGTGAACACCGCCGTGAGTATACAAATAGAATTAACTTACGAGTCCGCAGTAACGAGCGACATACAACCACTCTTAGAACAGAAAGCAGCCGATACGATGATTTCTTTTTAATTTAACATACATCCAGAGAGTGTTGTTAATTAGAACCAATTTACGAGATAAAGTGCACTCCTTGTAATAGAAGCAAAAATGTGGAGATATTTTAGTGAGCGGATAGATGTTCACTCGAGCGAGCTGGAACACAAATAGCTGGCGAAAGGAACCACTTCCTCAATGACTTGTGTCAACGTGATTGTGAAGCTAGGTAACGAAAGGAAATGTTCACCCGCCAAGCTGTGTACTGAAATATGCAAATCGAAATAGTTCGCAGTGGGGCTAACAAGGGATTAATAAGTTTTAGCAATGTAAAATGAATTGTTTCAGAATGAAATTCAATTTCAGTTTTCTTTAAATCGCATAAATGTCGCAGAAACTGAATGAAAATTACTGAAATGGTTTATTTAGTGTACTCCCAGAAGATAAAGGCAAATAAATGATAATTATGTATGAAAGTGAATAAAACTGTTAATCTGATATTCGATTTCTATTGAAATAAATGTTCTGTTCGAACAAAGCTGGGGGAGGGGACCATAAATATTAATTGAAATTATATTATGTTTAATGTTGTTACGAAAACAAATTGCAATGCGATAAAAGTCCGTTATTGTTTGTATTTAAAAACGAGTCGTGTTTCGGTTATTTTAATAGATTATCGTCGCACACAGCGAGTATTGGTTTATAATATAAACACGTTTGTGTGATGGAGGTTAAGGGAATTACACAGTATAACGTGTCTGGAACTTGAAGGATATCTCTTTGTAAGTTCAGTTATTACACGTCTCCATACGGGAACGATTCGAATATATTACACGTCTCCATACGGGAACGATTCGAATATAACTGATATTCGTGCTAGTGAAGCAACACGCTAGTAAAGAATGAGTGTTATTGTAACGCGTTTCCGAGGAGGTCTCATGTTATCATTGTGCTAGCCTAACGTTAATACGATATCATTTCCATGCTCATGTTCACGTTGAAATGTTTCAGCAACAATGCATATCGCAGTCGTAGCGCGGCTTGGCACCGACGCGTCACACTATAACGACACCGTCAGTCAGAGGGTAGGCACTGCTGGAGGCCCAGGGCGGTCATTAGTCAGATGGCAGATAAAACAGCCACAAGCGGCCATCAGCCACAAAGCGCGCTTTAATTGTAGCCTGTTATTAATAGTGGCCGATTACATCGGGGCCACACAATCAACTATTTACGAGCATTTAATTACCGAATCAATTATATTAGATGGCGAACACACTACTGTGGGCTAATCTCCATTAGATTCGCCCACAGTTATATCGTAACATTTGAATAATGTGTCATGTTTTATGAAGTTGTGAGTAATTCAAACAGAACAATAATTTAAAGCCTAGTCGAGTTCACTTGGAACTTTGGAGCACAGAATATGAAAGGATTCCTATAAAGGATTTAAAAGGAGCCGCTCAACAAGATAGCCACAGATCGCGATTCAAATGGAGATAAACATCAAACGAGCTCACTTAACTACACCGCGAGCAAAGATTAGCAACTCAAAGCGAACAAAGTGAAGACTCGATAGATATAAAATATAGAATATGAAAGTCATGGACGACAAAATCCATAACGAACCAAATTCACCCACAAATGGGGCTGTACAAACGAAAACTAAAATTCGACCCCGGATCGCAGTATCACGTATCCATCGCTACATCAGAACGATTAATGTCCAATAAAGTGGCAGTTTGCCGGCAATGGACGATCCATCACCGCACCGCATCGCTCGCTGCTCATATTAGACTCGTATTGGGTAACAGAATTTACCGCAAACGTATTTTCATAAATGAAATGAGCTGTGAAAATAGTTTGACTCCAAGTTGAGCTTGTCACACTGAGTACTTCGTCATTCTAGTCATGAGTACTGACTGTGAGCGAGGTTTCATGTATTACTTCGGCACTAATTGTAAGCGAGGCGAACAACTGAACACGTCGCAGACAACGGCGTGATTAATGAAGCCGCGACGCAAAGAAACGGTTTTGATTTAGTGCTCTAACACAGACTTGGAATATTTCTAAACAGTTATTAGTTATTGTTTGGCATTTCTATGAATATAGACGAGGATATTATGGCTTTTGAGAATATATTACTTTAAAGTTTAACTTTTGAGGTTGTTATTATTTAAATCTAGGTAAGCTCAGACAGACGCCGAAAATATTACAACGCGCGTAAATATACATAGAAGTGTAGTAATGTCGGTGACTCTTAATAAGCCAGAACTTTGCATTAAGTTTAGTTTCTACTCTGTCGCTCTCTGTTACGTATAGTACGTGTACACTATATTTATCATTGAGAGTTCCATTGTGAGGCACTTTACCATTAGCTCTCTATTAGAAGGGGAGATAATAACTGTGTAGGTACTCCTCTCCTACAATTATAACATTAAACACAAATATAGTTTGAGTAACGTTCCCTATTAAATACTGACACGTTCGTGAGGAGGGGTCGAGGGGAACTATTCAAAATGTCTAAATTCTATTAGATGGTAATTTAATTTGTAATATTGAATAATTCAAACGTGGGATGTTGGTGTGGTAACAAGCCACCGACTCGCTTATTACCCATTGGCGGACGACACCGCTCAATTATATCATTTCTGCCACAATTCACTCTGAAGGACTATTTCGAAAGCGCCTGTTTTAGCCAATTAACGCTAAGTTCATTATAACGAGTATGTGAAATATTTCACTTGACTAGAAAAGTGATGGAATATTATGAGCTTTTCACCTTTAGATATTCATTAATAGGTAATAATAATAATTTAACTGTCGCCCAGGAAGTGGACCTATTGATGCATGCATGTTTTCAATTGAATCTGTGTAATCCTTTGTGCCATCTGTCATAACAAGAACTACGTCACAATCATGGGATAAGGTTTCTAATTTAAAATACACACAACGTCGGCAGGCACTGGGGACGAACATTCAATAAAAGGATTTGATATCATACCCTTCTGTTATCTGGATCGCTATTTATTCACCCTCCGGCACTCCGGCACTTCGGCACTCCGCCGCACTACACACCACGACGGTATCTCACTGTAATAGACTCACTGGCACAAGCACCGCTCACAAGATTTATTTGGACACAATTTACGATCCTCATAGGAAACTTCAGATAAAGCAGTACTGTACAAAGACACTACAGACGAGTTTATTCTCTGAAAGCGAGCGTTAGCTAAAGTCTCGGACGACGATAAAAGCGCAGTAGGTACCAGGAAATCATAATTCCACGAAAGATAAACCGCGGCCGAACACGAGTGTTTACAAAGGCGATCCTCGAGCTCCACTGAGGAACGCGCTTGTGGGCACATCAAACCGAACTGTCTCAGACTACCAGGAACATATAAATAATTCGATCTGCGACGAAACTTGACTGATATCGAGCTTGACGAAGGGGCGGTACAACCAGCATACTAGACGTAAGACGAGATAAAGGCAAAACAACAAACATAACTTTAGTGGGGTTTTCGGCGCGGCGTTAAATCGCGTCATAAAATAGTGAAGGTTTATATAACGCAGCGGGATTGGCTTATCTGTTCCCGAGGGAGCGATCTGCGATCGAGACGCCCGCGCCAGGCCGCGCTAAGTGTGCCCGCGCTTATGGCGGAGCTGATTATTCATGACTTGGAGCAGAATGTGACGAGCAGTAGGTACCTACCGGCCATGTATCCAGCAGTTAATGCTAATGGCACACACCTATTAAAGCGGAATGAGTTCGGATGAAGTGATGAGGATCCTTATTTACGACGCTCGGGCTTATGCAGAATTTACGTTGGCATAAGTATCTCAAGATGAAGAGCCTTCCATCAATCTCTCTTTACGTCGTCGTCGCAGGTTTCTCATGAATGATCACTTTATAGTTGCTCAACTTGTTATCGGTCGCTAGTGTTAAACTCATACTGTTTCTTGGCCGAATTTGTTGACATAATCATTAAACGTTTTCGACAGTTTCATTTATCAAACAATGCCTTAGAATTATTGAACAACTTTGTGAGTTTCTAAGTATTTAATAAATCCTTGTAAATTACTTTAAAATAAGTTTTGGTCTTTGAAACTGTATTCTATTAAATTACTTCAGTTGAATCAGAACGTCGAAGTGACTGAGTTTTATGGCATTCCTTTATTAAGCAGAATAAAACACAGTAATATTCACGTGCGAAGTATGTTCGTATTGCAGTAACACAGTGGTACACAGTGCGTTAGTAAAACGATTTCTGAAATTTACTCGAATATATCATTTGGAATGAGCGCGGTCGGCTCATCTTTGACCACGAGCGCGAATTACTGCGATGTGTAAGTTAAATATAAAGCGGGCTTCTACGAAAAGTATTTCCATTTTCACACACCGTGTTAAGTTTAACTGCAACAAATATAAGCTATTCTAAACTCACTTAGTCGCAGTTGTACGTATTGCTTGCTAACTTAACGAATAGGCATGTTAGGTTTTACAATATTTGTCTGACGGTAAGCGATCATTATTTATTCAGTAATTACTCAAGCTTAGTGTGTATGTAATGTTTGATATTGCCCTGATTGGATCATATTTTCAACAAGTATTGAATTTCATAACGCCCCAATTACGGCCTCATAATGTTCTCTGCCTATTATGATCTCAGATTACGGGTATTTTCACGGAAGTTGGGAGCGAAACCTTTTGCTTCGTAATGTACACAACAACGATCTATTCATTAACTCCCTGAATGCGCGGCGTCATTACCGCCTTGATTAAATAATTATTGAATTAATTGTTGATTGGTACCGACTTGCCGACAGTCGAGACATACAATAGTAACTGTATTGTTCTGTTTGTTTCATCTTCTGGCGCATGTTTAGTAGTTTCGTAGTCGGTGAAAACGATTACCGTACAATTTACTTTTCTGAATTGAGAATTGATAAGTAATTAATTAAACGCCTCATACACATTTTGAAAAATTAGTTGATTTTTGTAACAGTAGTCGTTATGTCCAGTGGACTGCTACAGGCTGACAAAAATGATGAAAATATTAATCGGTGACTCCAATGGTTCCAATGGCGGTAGGCAGAAACTACAGAACGCCACATGCGATCCTTACATACTCTTTTGCTAGGTTTACGTTCATACATCTGGTCATACGGGTACACGCGCGCAAGTTGCGGTATAATTCTATTAATAATGCTGAAAGGATTCTGCAAAGATGTAAAGTGTGATATGGCTATCGCAAGTGTTGGGAGTCGATTGTTAACTGCCGGTCAACAGATTGTATCGGTGCGGTGACGTCGGCTCGGACTGCGCATTACGTCGGTTATTCGAAGCCCGTTCGAGTCCGCATATTAGTTTATCGCGTCCCCTCGAAAGGGCTAATCCCATTCAACCCTCGGTAAAGCGATTCCGTCGTCTTGCCTCAAATGCCCCCGGGGGAACAGCCCCAACCTGCAATAAGGTAACAACTATTTCTGATGTGGCGCTCTCGAGCTATACAAACTGAACTATTCAGTCGTCAAATTAAAAAAGGAATCCTCTTTGCTCAGTTTGTGGCGCCTTTGCTGGCTTATCATTCTGTTCAGATTCACGTATTCAAAGCTCCGTCGGTTGCCAGCGCGGGGTTGGATCGTGTGCGCCTAAGTTTTTAATAAATTACATATTTTGTATTGGCGTCTATTCAAACTTAGTTTTAATAACATGGTCGCCTTTGTTTGGTCGCGTTTCAGACATTATGGAAACAAATGCGCGGCGGAACGTTCGGAAGCTGAGGATCGGTTGTGCCGAGACGTCTGCGGAGTTATATGAGTAATTACGACGTTAATCAAATAGAGTGGCTTCTCTCGGAGATTGAATGTTTTATTCAGAGGCCGGCGCTATCTGTGCCGAGTGCTCGGCGGCTAATGTTCGCGTTTAAACCGCTCATAAAGTTTTACGCGGGCTCGGCGCGGCGCGGCGGCACTCGACACAGTTGCGGCGCCGCACTTAATTAATGCTACCGCCACCGCGCCGCGCCGCGCCGAGCCCGCGCCATGCAAATCCGCCGCCGTCAACACTTCACAACATCTTCGCGGTTTTCCTTTAATTCAGTTATCTGCTCCCAGAGAGCTTTATGAATAAAGTGACGAACATTAAAAGTTTACGACAAAACTACATTTTAAATACATTTAACTACTTTTCAGTGATTAAGTCTACTTAAAGTTTGAAGCTCCGCAGAGTTGTGTCGGTACCGGTAGAGAGCGGCTTAGCCGGAGTTCTGCTGGCCCCGATCCGCTGCGAGATAACTCGCGTTGCTCAGATCAGATAGCTGCCTAGCAGCGCTCTGTGCGACAATCCTCGTCACCACTCAAACGATTCACTCGACTCCGATGGAGCGACAGATAATTCAAAAGTTTGTCAACTCGAACAAGTCCCCGGTCCGAGCGACTGCGCATTTATGTCGCGAAACAACACTGAAACTTACTGTAGGTACAGAAATCCGTCGCGACAAATCGCATGCGTTTCAGCGCGTGCAGAGTCGCGCGATCATCGCGCCACAGTTGCGGTAGCGGGTCCACACAGAGCACTCACTGCGGTCACAGCACGACGCGCGCGGCTAGCGGGGGTTGCGCGGGGCGTGCGGGGGGGCGGGGGCGCATCGCGCGACACACGTGCGGCGGACGCGGCCGGCCCGGGACACTGCCGGCGCCGGCCCGCGCGCGCACCCCGCACCCCCCGCCCGCGCCCCGCACGCCCGCGCCTCACCCCCGTTGCGCGCGCACCGCCCAACGATCCCGAGCGCGCCCGATGCCGAACGAACTCGAGACGATTTTTACATCTGCACTGTTGTGACATTGAAATTCAATTTTCGATTGAGCGGCCTTCGACGTGGCGGCGGCGCGAGCCTCGAATGAGTTCCGGAATCGTGTTCCGGTTTCGTATTTGAATAACGAGAATCGGAATTTTTGTCGGGGCACGAAAATTACTCGATTCGACGAGGGTTTCCTTTGTTGAGCTCCGATAATTATTTTGGAAATTTATTGATATGCCACCGATTCGACGATAACGATTATTGATAAATGTTGATACAGAATCGAATTCAGAACAGTATACTTCCTACGCAATTTCTGAATAAGTTATTCAATTATTATTTACTGTCTTAAGCGTTTAAAACATAACTTGTCAGAAAATAACTTTCTTAGAGTCTGTGGAAGAATGAAGCAAATAGAACATTCGAATAAACCTGCAAAGTTTTCAATACGCATTATAGGTATGTTTTATTTTATACTGTAAAAGTTTGACAAACTAGATAGATAGCTCGCGGCGGTCGTGCTATTTGTGCGAAAAAAGTTGCAGCGTGTCGTAGCAGCGTAGCAGCGTAGCAGTGACGTAGCGGCGTAGCACCGTAGAGGCGTAGCGGTGTGTGGACTCCCGCTAATCCGTAGCGCGTAGCTCTGTGGTACTTTACAAATTGCTACGCTACGGAATTTAATTTAGCGCATTTCTTTTACGTTATTGGATATTGTAAAGATTTGCGGCTTCCATAATATATCCGCTGACGACGCTGACACGTGATTTTTTTCGTGCAGTTTGTTTGAAAAGTTCATTAAAGCGTGAGTTGCAGGAGGGGGTACGGGGGGGCTGTCTCTACTCGAGGACTTTTCAATACTCAATACTTTTATTGCATTCCACATGTAGGTATTTTTAGGTGGTAAACTTATAGTTAGATCATATGGACCCTGTCGGGCACAGCAAAATAAGTGAGTTAGGAGAGAGGAAGCATTTGTTAATTTTATAACATTACTTATCAAACTACTATATTATACTAATTTTATAACATTACTTATCAAACTACTATATTATACTAATTTAACTCTATTGTTATGTAATTATGGGTACAATGGAAACCATCGCATATTTCTGTGCATATTTCCTTTTTCTTTAGTTTCGCGTGGAGATCTCGATAATGTGAATGCGCGCAACAATGGACAATTACTTTCACCTGTAATGTATGAATTGTATCTGATTATCGTTTCATTTGCTGGTTGTTTGGTCACACAATATCAGTTTCCAGAATTGATGGAAACATTCAATTAAAACGCTAATTACTCACATTGTTCACGCATATACGCAGAGGTAAGCAATAATTAATAAATGAAACCTGCAATCATGAGTATGTAAAGGTATTCATGAAATATCAATAGTTGCGGAGATCAGATCAAGTTGCGATTGGGAAGCGGCAATCAAGAAAGTTCTTTCGCTCGCTCCGCTTCGAGCGCTGAGTGCGGGAGCCGAGCGGGCAAAGCGTACATACGCGGGAATAACTTGTGTATCTCAAACGTACATTACGTACCCCGGTCCCAACTCGTTCGATAATATCATTTGTATATTTCCGATAAGATGCCATCTTTTTTAGGATGAATATTCTTTTATCGAACAAAAGACGGGATGTGACGTCAAATTTTTACTTTATTCTGCTTTTCATGTTAATTCAGATATGATTTAAAATAGATTCGGGAATGTTTTATATTTTCTTTGGCTGATTGACGAAAATGAAATACAGAGAAGGGAAGTATTGTGAGAAAGTACAGACTGACGAACTGTCGAGGTGTGGTTCATGGTTGGTGGCTGTAAACACAGAGAAGGGAAGTATTGTGAGAAAGTACAGATTGATGAACTGTCGAGGTGTGGTTCATGGTTGGTGGCTGTAAACACAGAGAAGGGAAGTATTGTGAGAAAGTACAGACTGACGAACTGTCGAGGTGTGGTTCATGGTTCGCGTCCGAGCATGTCTGAATATACGGCGCAAACGTACCCACCTTCGATTAAACTATTGGGGGCATATTATATAAAAGAATATTCGATAAATATAAAATGCTTAGTAACATTATACTTATTTACTAATCTTTAATTATTAGTTGTTTTTAATATCATTAATTAAAATAAAGAAATTAATGCGTATTATGCTCTCTCCTAAAACTTCGATGTTCGTAATTTATTACCTTGAATTTTGTGTAAAACTACTGAAATCTATAACAATGATAAGTACACAGACGCAACACTGCAACAAGGCGATAGAACAGTAAAAGTTTTAGATCATATTACGATTTTGTTTGAGTCGTGACCGCGTGTTGCGGAGGAGTGCGCGCCGCGGCCACCGGCATTTCTCGACTCGCGACTATTTTATACAAAAACGAACATCTCGCACAAAATCTCGTTCCATTTCCTCCGCAGGTTCCTGTATTCTTGTTTGTGTTTTAATGTATTACCTATAGGTACTAAGTTTGCAATTTTTTGTATTATCTTTGAATCTAGTTTTGCTTATGCGGTGCAAGAAATATGTTGAAAAGGACGGCTTCGGGCACCCTGCTGTGAAAATACACGCACATTTGATTAAGAAGGTATAATCTTTATAGATGAATTTTCTATCGAGCTTTATTAAATTTGAAAAGTTTCATTTTGCCATATTAAAGTGGGCCTTATAAGAAGGCTAAAAGTCACCCAAAGGGCAATGGAGAGGGCTATGCTTGGAGTTTCCCTGCGTGACCGAATCAGGAATGAGGAGATCCGTAGGAGAACCAAGGTAACCGACATAGCCCGAAGAATTGCCAAACTTAAGTGGCAGTGGGCAGGGCACATTGCTCGCAGAACAGATGGCCGATGGGGCCGAAAGGTTCTGGAGTGGCGACCGCGTACCGGAAGACGTAGCGTTGGAAGGCCTCCCACAAGGTGGACCGACGACCTTGTGAAGGCCGCAGGAACCCGTTGGATGCGAGAAGCACAGAACCGGTCGAAGTGGAAGTGCTTGGGGGAGGCTTATGTCCAGCAGTGGACGTCTTTCGGCTGAAATGATGATATTAAAGTAGGTATTGATCTAAATCGTTTGTTTCTGAGAAGTTTTGACTAATATTTTAGTTCCATAAATACGTTGTTTATGTCTTTATTTAAAACACGTTTTGTAACCTATGATCAGATAATGTTTTTAATGTTTGATGGCTTACTAAGTCTTTGACGTAACAGTTATTTTCTTGTGATTTTAATGAAAAACATTGTATCTTGGAAACTCGCTACAACCGAGAATCTATATTTATCTTCGAAGATATTGCATTTGCTGCGTCGTGGGTCAATCACCCGCCTCAAGAGTTATGTGCTGTGACTTACGACCTTCCACCGCGGAAGCGTCAGTCGCTAGTTGGAGCCGCCTCGTTTACAAGATTGATAATATCGAAAGTGGAGCTATTTGGGATACTTCCAGCTCGTTAGAAGTGTAATTTAAAGTAATTGTTTTAGGAACTAAGATATGTATTTACTGGGTATAACTTTATATTGTGTGATGCTGTGAGGATTTCGTTATTAATTCAAGGGAATGATCTAATATTGACAGATTAATGGTCTGACGTCAGTTACTCCAACAATAACACTAACTTATTTAAACTTTGGCAAATTCTATTAGGAACTTAGCTCCAGTTCAAAGTGAATTCCTTTCGGCTTAAATAAATTTCGTAAGGGAATAAAATAAACATGGGCCCGTCCGTCACGGAGGATTAGTGCGCGGCCGGAGATTAGCGAATGGAAACGTAGCCGTAACCATTGCCTGCTGATTTTTTATTGAGTGAAGCGGACGACTCCTTGCCTCGCGGTACACCCTCTCATCTCACCTCCTCACCCGCACCCCCCGGGACGGACTCGCGGAATACTTTAAAAAACAATCCGACTACAATTGGAACTTTGAACAAGTTCGAGCTCCGAGGAAATCAAGACTTGGCAACTTTTTGTTTTATTGGTCAATTTGTTTCGGAAATATTAAACGTTGTTCTATCCGTCGTTCATTACGGCGCGTCTCCGACAGTTTTATTGCCGCCGTCTGATTACAATAAGAATCGTCGCTCTGTTGTTGAACAACACTCGCTCGTCCCCCCCGCACCGTGCCGCACCCCGGCGGCGCCGGTTCCGACCCGCTCCGGCGCCGCATTTAACCAAACTTTCTGATGTATTTTAACCTGAATTGGAATAGCACTCCAGTTAAATTGTCACTAGAATACACATATTGCAAAGTTTTTAGGATCCGCATAGAATGCAATATGGAGCTGTAAATAACCTAGCTTATTTCTTCAATCGACATGGCAAACGAGGATTGATATCAATTATTAGCGGCACTTTCATACAAGTCGTTCCATTCATTCCGCTCCGCTTTGTCGCATAGCTAATGCGCGGTGCACCGAGACGAGCTGAAAATCTTAATTGGCAGACTTAATTTAATATTATCCAGGCAATTGTTAAGCACGTCACCGGCACACAAAGCCTGCAGCACTCCATTTGAGCAAATAGACCGCCATATGAATGAGTAAACGCTGAACCAATTACTCAAAGACCGCGGCAACTTAAATTAACTGGATGGGGGCGCCGTGAGCCGGTTCGAACTGGATTGCGTTGAATGGAACTGGGTGAAACTGGTGCGAGTGCCGTAGGCAGAGCCGACAAGTTGGGAACAATGGTGACAGCTCAGTGACGTCACAGGCGGGAGGCTAGCGCAGACCTCTGCCCTCGCAGTTAGAAGCAGTTTGCAGATAAACTCGAGCCTCGTTGTCGTAATAAGTTTAGCGTCTCCGTTTAAATACCGACGCTAACATCCACGTTTGCGTTTACTGCCGAGCTTACCACAGACTCACAGGAGAATACTTATTACTCTGGTGCGTCGAATTATACTTGGTAAAACTTCAGCGAACCTAACTTCGAGCTTAAATTGTTTTTACATAATTCTAATTAAAGTTATAATGATTTCTATGAAAGTATTGAATGCTCATTAAACTGGCATTTAATAAAATCGGTACGTAAATTGAAATGAGTTCAAAAAGCGCACATTCCGGCCACTGATCTCCGCAGATGTAATAATAAAAAGACAAAGTAAACTCCAATTTCCATATTCCATCGCGTTATTCATAGGGTTTATTGGAATAAGTCCCTAAAATAACATTTAGGCAGCGATGCACGATGCTCACAAAAATGACATAAATATTTGTCTAAACATAGCACGATGTGCATCTTTTCATTGTATTGTCTGGCTCTTCATCCAGTTCATTGTTGCATTGATTTGTTGTTGTATAAATTGTTGTATTTTCCGGAAAACTGTCCAATTTATGTATTCTTTAGAGTCTTATGACACAGTCATCATAAAACCTACGTTTGTAGTAAACAATGCTTTTACGTAAAAGTGAGTAAAAACAATAAACATAAAGCTAGACGAAAAAGCAATCATGGTAATCGCATAAATTGTGGTATTACAAACTGAGACACAAAAACTTGGTTACATTACAAGTTATAGTAAAAAAAATATAATAGGAAAGAATATCGTACACGTGTATCAAACCCCCACTATCACCATCGACACTGACTTCACTATTTCTGAGTTAATAGGTTATTATCGCCACCTGTTCCCGTAACCTAGCGGCGCGGGCGGTTATTACCGGCCACCTGTTCCCGTAACCTAGCGGCGCGGACGGTTATTACCGCCTCCTGTTTCCGTAACCTAGCGGCGCGGGCGGTTATTACCAGCCACCTGTTCCCGTAACCTAGCGACGCGGACGGTTATTACCGCCTCCTGTTTCCGTAACCTAGCGGCGCGGGCGGTTATTACCGGCCACCTGTTCCCGTAACCTAGCGGCGCGGGCGGTCATTACCGGCCACCTGTTCCCGTAACCTAGCGGCGCGGACGTTTATTATCGCCACCTGTTCCCGTAACCTAGCGGCGCGGGCGGTTATTACCGGCCACCTGTTCCTTTAACCTAACGGCGCGGATGGTTATTACCGCCACCTGTTCCCGTAACCTAACGGCGCGGGCGGTTATTACCGGCCACCTGTTCCTGTAACCTAGCGGCGCGGACGGTTATTACCGCCACCTGTTCCCGTAATCTAGCGGCGCGGGCGGTTATTTACAATGCGTCTCTATTGTTTGCTGCGCCACTGCTAATGAGTTGGCGATTGTATCCGCAACAGTTACTCGTAGCAACGAGCTGGTGGCGTAGGTCGGTGGGACGGTGGCTAAAGATGTGATTGGTTTATAATTTTGGACAGAAAGCTGATAAGTTGAAGAATAGGTGAACGATAAACGATAAGAGACTAGCAGCGCCCCGCGATTGCACCCGCATAAGTGTCGATCCCGTGGAAATATCGGGATAAAAACTATCCTATGTAAGGACATAGGATAGTTTTTATCCCGATATTTTGCAGAGGCATCTACCTCTGCCAAATTTTATCGAAATCCGTTCAGTGGTTAAGGCGTGAAAAGGTAACATACAGACAGACAGACAGAGTTACATTCGAGTTTATAATATTAGTATGGATACTAGTAATTTTAGATGCAGAACTCATTTAAAAAGAGTTCGACATAACTTCATGTCTATGTTTTCTCAAGAAGCATCTAGGAGAAGAGTCTCTTAAATAAAACATAGGGAAAATCTTTTTAAAAACAAGCTTCTTATGAACTAAAAAGTACGAAATAAAAATTACTATTTTCTATATAGTACCGTATATTTAATTAAAAACAATTGTTTTAAAAATATTTTTAGCTATATTTTATTTTGTACTTTTTAGCATTAGAATTTGTTTAAAAATCTGTTCTACCACCTTCACTTGTAATGTACTTGTCAAAACACGCACACTCATGCACACACTCACTCATGTTTACATTATTATATTATTTTGGTTTAATACACCCATGTACTGTTTTTATTGTGTTTTAAGTAAGTACGTACTGTTGTGAAGGAGCGGAGTCCTCTAATACAGGCATTTTATGCTTAAACTAGCTGCTGCCCGCGACGTCGTCTGCGTGAAGGCTCTACAGCACCAAAAACACCTAAGATGCCAGTGTCGCTATAGCATTATAAAGTAAACAACTTTTAAAATAGAATTCAAATATAAGTTTTTTTTTGCAAGCGAAGCAAGTGAAAAGAGTTATATGGGAATCCTGCTGAGTTCAGTCATAAGAGGTGACTGAAGGAAATAGAGAAAATAATGCAGGAATACATTCTAGGACACAAAAGAGTAAAAATACGTTCAAAGGTATCATATATACCTTACAACACTTCCCTATAAACTACGTTGGTAGTTATGCTGCCAGGAGCCAAAATGTGTGATGACGCGGGAGCAAGCGACGACGTACAGTTGCCCGTGTGAGAAGCAACTCGTCCTGACGTCGACACCCACTGCCCTCAGTGTCTGCCCCTGCGACTTATTGATGGTCATCGCGAAGCAAACACTCACGGGGAGCTGTACGCGCTTGAACTGGAACGGGAAGTTATGAGGTATGAGGGGAATGCGTGGTATAAATACTGCCTCGCCGACGCCATAACCCGTAAGAATTTCCGCCTCAATGGTGTGTCTGTGGAGCGAGATGACTTTAAGGCGGGTCCCGTTACACAACTTCAGAGGAGATAGGTTCCGAAGAAGCATAACCGGGACACCGCTTCAGCTTGAATGCGCTGGAAGTCCACTTGCTGACAGGGAGTTCAGAAATTCCACGGGATAATGTGTGGCGTCATCGTGCTTGACAACAGTGTTTATCGAGGTGTAGACCACTTCATTCCCTTCAATTTCCGAGAGAATGCATTCATTAATTGCTGCAGCCTGATCATTTTTGGGCGTCAAAATGGCCCGCTCACACACCCAAGAATTCTGCTGGTGCGGTATACGACTGAATGTCCCCGTACACACAGCGAATGAGTTCTTCTAAGCTGGAAACCACTCTACCGAGAGACTCTGGAAGCACCACCTGTCTACCTCTCTCTTCTGGTAGAGTGCTTTTGCCAAGACTTAGAAGGACATCGGAGAATTCTTGAGCGCGTGCATTGCCGCCAAGCCGAGCTCTCATATTAATGGTCAAGCGCAGCGTACGAACTCGTGACCACAACGAAGATCGTTTCAACGAAGCATTCACCTCGTCAGCCCTCGATCCTCGGCCATCGTACACTCATCCCATACGATCAGAGAGCAATCCTTGAGCACGTGTCCCTTATCGCTGTTACGTGACACACCACAAACAGGCGTTTCGGCGCTCTCTAAATCGATGGGAATTTTAAACATGGCATGTGCTGTCTTGCAGTCCCGGAAGCAGTGTGGCAGCGATTCCCGACGACGCTACAGCAATAGCAATTTTGCCTTGCCTCCTGACCTCTGCAAGTATGCCAGTGGTAACAAATGTTTTTCCTGTACCACCAGGAGCATCCAAGAAAAACATTTTACCCTGGTTTTGCCAAACGCTTTCAAGGACGGTGTCATAAATTTGTTTTTGCTCTGAAGAGAACAAAGCGACATGGTCATTTCGTATGGTGGTCATTTTGCCGTCTCCGACTTCGTCTCCAGTAGCACGCCTCAAAGCTCGTAGAAAATCTTCAGACAGATGATGGCGATACTTCTCCCACAAAGTTACCGGGTTCGCGACTCCACAAAACACCAAGATGACGGCAAACAGATGACGCATGCGGCTGGAACTGTCACTGACGCTCGCCTCCGCGAGGGTGTCAGCCCAATTTTGGTCACAGTCGAGAAGGTGACGTGCTACGCAGGCTGCGCGGTAAGTGGGAAACTCCACGCCATCAAATGTCCTCAGAAAGGCGAAAGACTTTGCCTCGGACAGTGTGAAGTAACAACCGCAGAAAATCGCATTCGCCATTATTCGGGTGCACGGTATAATTTAAGTTTATAATTAGGTATACGACATGAAAATATATTAATTACCAAGCAATAATCACACAGATAAATACCGAACAAAAGTATTAACAGTCAATGTTTATTTTGTACTAAACAACATGAAATTGATGAAGAAATGATCATCATCAATGAACATAACTTTTTTGTAATACTTAACACCGCATTTTTTTTAAATTGTCTTCCTCAACTCGGCTCAAGATTTTGAGGGTTTTGTTGGAACTTGAATTTGTCAAAACGAACTATACGATACAACTTTTATGAAGAAAATGCACATTACCATCTATGAATTTTAAGAATAACTTAACTACTAACCTCACCAACGTGATCAAATTTAAATTATTAATTTCCAAAAAGTGTTGACATGTAACTTGATTTGATTTTTATGAAATCTCATAGATGGCGCTGCTTCAAAATTGTCTTATACTACTAACATTCATTAAACTATGTTTCTCTGCCCAAGTTACTTAAATGGCGTAAAAGTTTTTATAGTGTAAAGCTAGATAATAGCATGACTTACTCAAAAACAACATTTAAATATGCGTCGTTAGATTACACGCTGTCACAGAATGCGTAAGAAAAATAAAGATTCACAGCTCCTCCTCGTAGGTGATAGCGTGATAATATGTAGCCTATATGTTGACCCGACCTCTTAGTAATATTCATGCAAAATTTGAAGTAAATCCATGCAGTACTTTTTGAGTTTAGCCCGGATATATATACAGACAAACAGACAAAAATTCTAAAAACTATACTTTTGGCTTCGATATCGATTGTAGATCACGCCCCAAGTATTTTTTTTTTATATATTCTATGTACAGTTTTGCCTTTCCTACGATTTTATTATATACGATTTTATTATATATGTTTATATTATTTATTTAAACATTATCATTTTTTTTTTTTTTTAAATAACACAGACATAAGGATCAGAATTATTTCGTCATAAAGGCAAGCCTTTACGACGTGATTAAACACATAATAATGTTTTAAAGATAACAATATGATTTCGTTAGTACTATATCGCGCCAATAGATGTCGTTACATGTTTCCACTTATTACAATAAAAATTGTTATAGAATGCTTTAAATTGATTATATCTTTTGATAGACTGAAGCGATTGCGATGAAACAAAGACTAATCACTGCTCCGAGTTCTACACTATATTTGAGTATAAATATGAACCATATTGGTTTGGTACTTTTTACGTTGAGCCTGTTCAAAATCTGTCACATCCAAACAGACAAACAGACAAAAATTCAAAAAATTGAAGAAATGGCATCTGTTGGTTATCCTATAACAGCCCAACTATTTTTAATTTTTTTATTTTCAATGTACAGAAACGCCTCGTCTACAGATTTATTATATGTATAGATGAAGACTCCAAACCCAAATTGTTTTTGTATAACTTTTGGACACAATAAACGTTATTATTATTATTTTTATATTTTAACATATCTCGGGACCATGGGGTCCCGGTCCTTTGGAAGGCGTACGAGGGGCCGAAGCCAACTCGCAGAGGCCCGTTAGAGATTTTCACTGAAATGAGGCACCAACCGACGATTATCCCTGTTCGCACTATACAAGTGCACCCAAGGACAACCCCCGGTTGGTGTAGGACTATTGCAAAATAAGGAAACAAAAATATTGGATTATGGGTTTTGGTGGCTAAAGTGAACTGGTTATCTAAGACTATGGAAAAACTATAGCCCCTGCCTGACCGATGTTCTCTATAAATTACACAGATTAAATGGCAGGGGGTGACTTGCACACTCAATAATGGGCCCCCGAAAACGGTCGCTAGCACATAGTGTCGTAGCGGCAAGGGGGCAACATGTCCTGAGGTGCTTATGAGGAGTGGAGAGGTATTCCACGGCTATCAGGACAATCCCGGAAGTACGGTCAAGATCCCTACCAGCATCTTACTGGAATACTTCCTTCCTCCGAGCACGTTTGCTCTTGCGAATCTCCACTCAAGTCAGCCAATAAAGGCAAGAATGAGGTGGGAGCTCTGTTCCTCGTCATTGTTCACTCCAGCCGGCCAATAAAGGCAAGCCAGAGGTGAGGAACAAGACTTCTCCCTGGAGATAGGGTCCGTGGGGTCGCTACTGCCCAACAGCTCGCCACATGCTGCCCTGCGGATTTCTGTATCTCTCTTGGTCTGGCTCCTAACTCTAGACCTGTTCCGGCAAAGTAAACCCTTCCGGCACAGGCCTAGAGTGCGGAGCGCGCAAGCCCCACCACGACGTCAACGTAGAGATACGGCGGTGGGGCGTAGAGATACGGCGGTGGTATTATTATTATTATTATTAAATGTCCGAAACGCAACAGGGCTATCTTGTTTTGTTGAGTACCTAGTGCCCGTCACCACCCCCTTCTTTTTTTTTTTTTTTTTTCGGATGGGAAATCATCAAATGACCCCGCTCCCGCTCCCGCTCTGGGTGGAGCGGAAGGGAGTGTCAGACTCTTACTGACTAAAACCCACCCGTGTCCCTTCCTTAGCCCTTTATGTTCCGGGCCAGTGGTAACCCTTTCGAACAATCCCGCTGAGCTGGGCCTCACCATCTTGAGGTATAATAATATTATACTTGTCCAGAAAAACCAACGAACTCAAACACAACGACGCTATTTTGATCAAGGAGTGCCTATGGCCACCTGCGAGCTCCATCACCAGACCAGTTTCATTGTGTCATAGTATTTGTGCGTTGTCACCGAAGTTGTATAAGTATGCTATGTTTCAGCTCAATCGGATGGCAGAAAGTGCTTGAAAAAAGTAATCACCGTGAAGGTAATATAAAGCCTGTAAACAGGCACCGTTCATTCGTTCGTTCACGGCTGTACATTTGAACAAGCCATCAACTTATAATAGGTTTAATCAGATAAATAGAAAAGAGATTACTTGATATTGTCCATATATCGATATAAGCGCACGGCCACGCCGCATACCGCGCCTTCAACTATAAAATATTCGCTTTCCTCGTAAAGCTATTCCCGTATTTCCTCGAAGTTCTATTAAAGCGTTCATGTCTTTTATTACGTGCATACAATCACCGCTCTAACAGAATGGCTGACGATTTAATCAATCTTAATTATATAACATAATTATAATCTCACCAAAACATTTAATGTACTACAGTTATATCAGATCTCATGTACTGCCAGGCCCAGGGGCTCCGAAGTGGTTGATTGTCGTGTCGGCCAAATGTTCGGTCATTTTCTGATTCGAATATTGTTCTTCGCACTACGAATTTAAAAAAAAAAGGAAAAAAGGGGGTTCTAAAAAGGTTCGGATTGGCACAGTTTGGTCGGGACCTATAGTCAATATAGGAAATGAAAGGTAGTAGAAAATTACCGAACATTCGGCCGATACGGTGGTTAACCGCTTCGGAGTAGACCCCCAGCTCTACAAACCATCTTGGGCAAAATGTAGGGTTTGGCCGTGTCGCTGTCGTCGCACTGACACTCCTATGGGCTTATGCTAAGAAAGTAAGTCTCTTTGTCTTTAATGTTGTATCATGCAATGGTTCAATGGTACGGCTAAGCCATGACCAAGATGTAAGGTGTGTAGAGTTAGGAGCTTGTAGAGTTAGGGTCTTGGCTCTACATTAGATCTGATAAGTTTTGAACAGTGAAAGCGTTATGTAAATGAAGTGGCAATCTAATTTACACGAAATGTTTTCGTTGGAATTCCATTTCTTTTTGTAAGTTGTCCTATTTCTTTTTATTTAAGCGGTGGTATTGTAATAATATACATATTACACACTAGCTTCTGTCCACGACTTCGTCCGCGTGAAATTTCTACAAGTATCAGACAAGGGAAGAGATTGTTGGTACAGTCCAATCCAATCGGGCCAACGGACAAGTCTAAACAATATTTTGATTATTGATGTAATTAATAAGATATTGTTCGAAGAGTCTTTAGTTTCCTAATAATAGAAAACTTTCCTAAACAATAACTCCGCGGCTTTTGTGTGGCATCTATTGTCGACCATCATAATCAGCCTATAATGTTCCCACTGCTGGGACACAGGCCATTGTCGACCATAATGAACGATCATTTGGATTGCTTCAAACTGTTGACTAAAGGGACCTGCTAGAAGGACTGGTTCGCAAGTTGTATTTAGTGAGACTCATTAAGGTTTCAAGGAATTTCATGAATTACTTCTAAAATCTAGTGTTTCTTTGTTAGTGCTTTTCTTTGTAATTAGTTACGAGGTTTTGTTGATAATAATCGAGTAGTCGTACCTAAAACGCAAAATATTCTTCTAAAACTTGTTTCACAGTATTTTTTTAGCATAATTATAAATGTTAGGTCTAATTACTGAATTAAATCCTTAATTGATGGAAAGTCATACCCAAACGATGTCTGTTGTGCTATTCGTGGTTGTGCTGTACCAGACTAAAAGAAATAGATATAATATACGGAGCTAAGTCGCAACCCTTACTAGTTGGAAAATCAGAGATAAAGTATGTACACAAAGAAACGAAGAATAAAGATAAGCTGATACGTATTCATTGTGATTACAAAAAAATATAAATAGTTTATTGCCGAAACTTGTACAACTTTTACAGTAAATCTTATATGGGGACCTCCTCTTAAGTAAAAGATATACCTGTGCGTGTGATTGTGAGAAGACCCGGAGTAGGTAACCAAAATAGTTACTTTTTATGGTAGGAACTGCACAATAGGTGTATTTTTATATATACCTATTGTTTAGTTCCTGCATTAAAAGTTTATACTATTTTGGTTGCAAGCATTATTTTAAATACAGCGGAATTTTACACATTTTAAAGCTAGCTCAAAATATTCCCGAAGTTACTCTTCGCCAGAGGGTGCTCCCCTCGCCTCTCTTTTCACTAGTTTGACAATTACTAAATATAACACCCCATCAATGAAAGTTATATTTTGTTACTTATTTGATACTTTATAAACTTTCACATTCCGCGAGAGATAGATTCCTTTGAATTTATTGCTTCGACTTGAGTTGATGGATTGTCAAAGGTTCGCTTGGCAACGCTTAGAAGGATGACTTGTCATCCTAAGTGTATAATTTGAAAGATCTTGACTGTACCTACCGAACTAACTGATTCTCAGATACAAAGCTAAGCAAATCTTATTCTTAGGGTAGATAAATGGAACAGCGGTTTTCGATCGTCCAGGAGAATGTCATGTTTATTTATAGGTTCTATATTCTAGTATAGCTTTATAAAATTTACTGAAGAATTACAAGCAACAAATATAAAAGTAAACTATTTCACCAAACAAACTACTTCCTCTACTTGTTGTTACCTAATCTATCAATATTGTGCACGACTTTACAAACTATGTTATTCCAGTCTACTGCTCCATCATCTGCCTAGCCTTTTCCCAACTATGTTGGGGTCGGCCTCCAGTCTAACCGGATGCAGCTGAATACCAGCATTTTACATGGAGCGACTGCCTATCTGACCTCCACAACCCAGTTACTGGGTACTACGATATCCTTAGGTAGGTCCAGTCTAACTACACCAGCATTCACATTTTCACTGCGAAAGCTGCATCAAATCCATTTGTAATTGTGCAACAAATTGCCATCTAATAATACGTCTTTGGGACACTTTGTGATCACGTAATTGGTCGGATTTCGTTCGAAAGGCGTCGGTCACATGTTCGGCTTGTGGTCACAGCACTAGCACTAGCTCGGAATTCAGGCTCGGATTAAATTCAATTTTAACGTTGCGCAGCCTTTCGCCACACAAAAGATAAACTACAGACACTCAACTCCGGAAAACAAGCAAAAATGCACGCTCACATAGACTCGCCTCTACGTAGAGCTAGGTGCACCTATGTAGAGCTAGGTGCACCTATGCGCACTTGCGACTTGCATTCGTTTGCGATCTCCGTGCGTGTGCGCGCCTGTGTTCGCTTGTTGTATAGAGCTGACCTTCTGTGCCGTGTGCTCTGTCTATTTTGTGCTTTCTCGTGCTGGTGCAAACAGTGGACGGTTTACGAGCGGCGAGCGGTCGTCCGGAGATTGGGATGCTTGCTGGTCAATTTTACAATGTATCTTTGGGGAATAAAAACGTAGAAGTCGTGGTTAGTTTTTTTTTTCTTTTTTTGTCCTGATTAAAGTTAATCTTCAACCCGGTCTAATAAAACGACAAAGTCAAGTAGGTTCACAGGTGAAAGAAACAATGATACAGCGACCGGCACGGAGTTTGCCGATGAAATACTGAGGTTTTCTTACCATAACTTATAATAATGCGCAATCCCATCCCACTCTTTCATTGAGGCCACAAGATCCGCGCTGCACTGTACGATTGATAAGAATCGCATCATTTGAGAAACAATAGATATTATTATCAAGACCCAAGTGTAATGTAGGATGCCCTCAATCTTGCTCATGAGAACAAAAGAGACCTTTTTTCAAGACCCTCAAGGGAATACTTACTTACTGTTAGAAGAAAAAGGTAAATAAATCACAATAAATGCGATTTAAGTAAACATATTTATCAGAATACTAAATTGTTTCAAAAAATCCCAGATGTCAGCAAGACCCTTTAATGGTATGTTCAAAAGACGTGATAAATAAAGTGACACAAATAGTGGCGGTGCACCGAGTCGCACGGTCGCGGACGCGCAGGCGCGGGCATCACCGCGCACAAACAAACAACTGCTTCTATTATACTCTCGTTTTATACCGCGCTGATTTAGGACAAAAACGAAAAATGCTAAATTTATTCCGTCACACATATAAAGTTAATATCCAACATAGAGACGACCACAGCGAAACACGGTTCTACGCTACATTGCAGTATTTTGTTAAAATATATAGATGCAGATTTCTCGATTTCCGGTATGTATGTGTGCTCTGGACAGTTCCTTAATTGGCCAGATTTTTTACGACGATTTTTTAAGTAAGTAAGAAATCAACCTTGGTTTCTACCTGTCTATGTTGACTAGGTAATGTTTTTGTTGCGACAAGAGCTACCTCTCGTGTGACACCTGCCGATACAAAGAATAACAACAATACTTTTTGGTAGCATACTTTTCAAAGTAGAATTTTTATCTAGAACAAGAAAAAAAGTTATTTTATCACTTAAAGTCGGCAGTCAACCCACTCTTTCTGGCTTGCCTTAAGAGAACGTGATATTTCACATTGTATTTATTTCATATACGGATCACTGCACTGAAAGGACTAGGTAACGCATTTAACTTGCGAAATGTAAAAGTTTTCGCCAAATAAATAGCACACAAACATTAGATGGCACGCTTCAAAGAAATAAAATAATTTCTTCAAGGAAATTTACGAGTATTCAGTCCAAGTAACATCTTTATATTATGTGTTATTTAAAGGTAATGTTGTTCTTGCTTAACATTTAAAGTCTCGTTCATTCCCTGCAGGCAATGTTTAAATGACATTGGTTCACTTACGTGCGAAAGAAAAATATTACTAGAATTGATAAATTCAATGAATCAAACCTCATAGATGCGTACTTACTGATCGTTGCGGTACAACGAATTGCTTTGAATCACCAACGCTTTGAAACTTTCAAAGGAGAAGATTATACCATTGTGTGAAAAATTTAATTAATCTTCAGAATTAAAATTCTTAGTCGGAGCTCAAAGGTTTAACTATTAAATTATCACGATTTTTTGTTTTTATTTGTGCCTGAAATATTTCAGGATTTCTTTAGAATTACTTGTAGAACATAATAAGTTTATCATTGATGTCTTGAAATCCGGACTAGGGCCTAAGAAACTCTATTCTTACAGCATCTTGATGCGCCATCAAAATCGATCTGAGATCATCAAGACAAGGTACCTACGGACGTCCACATTCCCTCCAAAAGTTCATAATTTTCATAATCCCACGTATCGCGGGCCCTGATCGTCCGGCAGCGCCATCTGTCGTGTCGAGTGCATCTAAAGTAATATTATTTGAATTCCCACAAAATAGTCATTTGAATAATTAAAACATTAATCTGTCTATATTTGATACCCCGCGGTTTCACCCGCATAAATCTTGATCCCGTGATTTCTAATAATTATAATTCAATCATGATTCGAAAGACACGTGGCGCCATCTGTTATCATATTAACGTTATTATTGTTTTGCTAGGTGGGTATGTCCGTTTTTGTACACCTTACAACGTAGGTATATGCAAAATTTCAGGATGATAGGTTCAGCGGTTTAGGTGTGAAAAGGTAACAAACTTACTTTCGCATTTATAATATTAGTTAGGATAGGTATTGTGTTTACTGCACTCCAGGGAGTCAGCAGAATTATTGTAAGTTGATGTAAATTTGGGAAAGCTCTTTGAATAACGTGACTTTGCATAGAATATTTAATATGAGTTTTATTTTCTAAACAAACTACTACATACCCATTTTTAGATTGTGCTTTTAGACCTTAATGATTGAAGTATAAACTTTTTGGTTTAGAGAATAAAATTAGATTCTTTTCTTCATCACTTATCATCTTACCGCTGCTGGCATAGTAAAACACGTCGATAACGCAACAAACATAACTAAGTACCCATCATAGTTTACGTGCTACAACACCCTTTTGATTTTACCTAACACTTTCTATATTTCTTCCAATACTCATTCAACATCTATACATACAAACATTTATTTAATTTACCTATTATTCCCAGACTAACGAAAAATTCGCAAAATCTTGTCTGCAAATAGACAAACAGTTTTCCCCGAATTGGCTCCGATGAAATAGAACGAATTCCCTTTTAGGAAAAATGTAATTTTCGTTAAAGAAATGCAGATGAATTGTATCTCACGTAGAGATTTAACTGCGAAACACTCGTAACGTTAGATTACAACAAAATAAAGTAAATGAAAAAGAAATCCTAGATTACGAACCCTCTGCACCTCTCGGGGGAGATGACTCGGAGTTTGTGTGAAGAACAAAAACATGGAATAATTCAGATGTGGAGGATACTTAGGCTACTGAGGGCCTGCAGAACACTTAATAGGTATATTTGCTTCTTTGGAAAGTTCACCGCGTATACTACTATTTTTCATTACAACCCGGGTAACGGATTAATGACTAGGAAAATAAGTTACACAGAATAAGATTCGATTCGAAGCTGTACGCAGAAGAAGAAACTGTTCGATGTTACCTCCTCACAGATCATAACTATCATGTTCACACAACGAATCAATATTGCAACGAGTTTCTTATACAGATGACGACATTAATGCAGCGCGAGTGTTCACCAACACCTCGCTGCGCTCACCAGAGACCTTAATGATAGGTAGCTAACGACCAATTTTCCGTGCCCTAATTACGATCTGCATTGTAAATGGCACCTCTAGGGAATGGAGTGTTATCTATGGGGGAACTCGCTCAATTTCGGCGAACGAGGGGAACTGTGAGTAGGCGAAGTTTTATGGTGTTCACACCGCCATGCATTTATTTGTGCAAGATCGTTTACTGCTTATGAGAAGACGTATTACAGCCCATAAACTTGGTCGGCAGGATCTTTCGCTTTTCGAGAGAAATCGATTTACTTTTGTGTTTTTGTAGACTGTATCACGATTATGCAAAAAATAATTTTTGTGAGAGCAAATGTCTACAGTTTGATGCTGGAATCTGTTAGCAAAGATTCGGGTACTCGTAATGTATTTCATTTCTCTCGATTCGGATGATTTTAAATCAAAGTAGGTACTAAGTCAGTCGAACGTCTTCCAAACCACTTTCGTGTTCTCTTTTGAGACATGTGATAATATAAATGTTTGTGTGTAGAAGTGTAGCCTACTTACAGACACATGGATATAATTTGCTTACACTTTTGTATCGCGTTATCAAAATAAACCTTTCATATGCCATTCGTAGGTGTTGAGTAAGACGACTGAAGATTTCTGAAGGTTCATTTTAGATTAAATTGTAGATAGCTTAAAAAAATTTGGGTACCGTTCATCCGTGGGAGGCAGCAACTTCGCAAAATAACAATTGAGACCACCATTCCATCTGCTAAAAACAATTGTTAAGTATCTGTGTCCCAGCAGTGGGAACATTATAGGCTGATTATGCTTTAAGCTTATTGTAAACGAAGAAGTCATAGTAAGCCATGTTTAGCAATACATAGAATATAATTTTTCTATATTAGAGTAACTCAGACTCAAAATCAAACAATATTGTTAGTAAAACTTATGACTAGGTATGTTAATAAGCACAGACAATAAACAAACATTTACGAAATAACGGTGGTCACCGTTGCGACATCCCATGAGAGACGGCACAACAGTGACCCACGTAAATACAGTCTAGGCGACTCGCAACCATGTTTATATACCATAGCTAGACGATAGTATAAATGATGACGACGAAGAGTGGCAAGCCCGATTTCTGAAAACATCACAACACAATTTGCACGCAATTCCACCAAGTAGTACCCATTCTACAAGGCAATACCCAACTCATCAGAATACCCTCACAATACAAATAAAGACAAACCTCCCCACAGTGGAGCAGACACATAACGTATCATCTCATTTTCCTCGGCGAGTATTAAATAAGGCGGTAATGCAATCCCTGACAGCTTGTTTCTTTTATTCATCTCTCGTATCTTAACGACGTATCAATTCATCCCGGCCATAGAACGTGCTGCAATATATGTACATCTACATCTGAGAAAGATGAATACAAGGGGTGAGTCTGCCCTTGGGTATTTATGCAGCTGTAGAGCGCGAATTAGAAACGAATAAATATGGTTAGCGCTGTGGATGGTTTTTGTATTCTATATAATTTGTAAATTTGCCTGGAGTGGATTTATATTTTTTTTAAGATACAGTTAACACACAAAATTCAATTCAAAATTCAATTTATCTATACTTGTGATAATGCTGATGAGTTTGTTTATTTGTTTGTATGAATGGGCTAATCTCTGGAAATACCAGTCGGATTGGAAAAAATATTTTTTCATGTGATAGCCCAATTCTCAAGGAAGTCTATAGGCTACTTAAAATCATGCTAGAACTCTGAGGAGCCGGCCCAAAACAAAAAAAAGTCGGAAAGAACACTAAGCGAAAATTAAGTAATAGGGGGTAGGTCGGGGAAACAATAAATTATGCGCGGACGAAGTCGCGGGCAGAAAATAAATAAAATAATTCTTATTAGATCAACGGACAAATAAAAATGCATTGTTGTAGGCAATACAGACAAGAGTTGCTTTTAACAAAATATATCGAAATAAGTTTGTCAAGCTACAAAATATCTACTTCCGTTTTGTATAAATTATCCCTTCTGAAATTCATACGCAAACGGTTCTCCCCCTTCACCCAATTAATTATTAAAGTATTACGTTTTTCAAATAGTTGTGTTATTAAAAAAAAAAATTCTCTCGCTTCTTCTTGTTAGCGTGTCGATAGCAATCTAAATATACTCGGCCCAGAATTCACTCGCTATTCATTAAGTTTAGATTTATTGGTAGCTAGCGATCCGGCCCGGCTTCGCTTCCAACCAATTTATTTGTGGACGCCATCCAAATTGCTGCACTTATAGGTAACTCGATGCTCTGAATCCTGAAAATTTCACGAAAACGTCCGCGGCTTTTATAAAAAAGGTTTCGATTGCAAACTTCATTAAAATGAGTTTAGTTTTATTCTAGTTGAGCATGCAAACAGACAGACGTACTGTGTTATTTTAATTATTATTTTTTCTCAAGACGACTTCAAAGAAAGTTGGAAGTTTTTTCTAAAGGCTATTTTAATTTGATTAATTTACAACAACTAGGCGTTTTAATTTTCCATCTTTTTTCCGGTACGGTTGTTCTCGGCGATTTCAATATTCTTCGTCGGCTATTACTTTGACTAGATATTTAATTTAATTCCTTTGTCGTGTTTCATCGGTTTATGATATTATATTGTCATGTTATTTATCTGTGCAGAGTGAAATAAAATCTACATCAGCTTATTTTCCGAGAGCGCGCTTATACAACAGTGAAGGTTCTATCTAGATGACTTCTGTATGTTTACGTGATATGAGCGCGCTTATACAACAGTGAAGGCTCTATCTAGATGACTTCTGTATGTTTACATGATATGAGCGCGCTTATACAACAGTGAAGGCTCTATCTAGATGACTTCTGTATGTTTACATGATATGAGCGCGCGTATACAACAGTGAAGGCTCTATCTAGATGACTTCTGTATGTTTACGTGATATGAGTACAATTTTTTTATTTTTCCACGAAAATTATGTTAACTGCATTTCGTAAAAATATTTCTGCTTTCATACTATTCATGAAAGAGTGAACAACTCTAAATTAAATTATGAACAACTCTAAATTCCTGAACTTCCAAATAAAATTTGTGAATATTGAAACAAATGACATCCGACAACCAATGCGTGAATTATTTTTCCGTCCATTGTTTTATTTCGTTCGAGGAGAGATTTATCGACATTGTTTCCAACCCTTCTATAAATAACGAAGCACGTGCCTTTCTAATTACGGCTAATTTAAATAATTAATATGACACATCGCAAACAAGGAGATGTAAGGTATGACAGCTTTAACTTTGACGAGTCGGGAAAATATATTCCTCGTATAATAAACTTTGTTTATATTAATCAAGCGGCGGGTGGCGCGAGGAGTGGGAGGGGTGCAAGTGGGGCGTGGGGGGGGGGCTGTCTCGAGGGTGCACGTTAAATTGAGTTGTCTCCCGCGATGCATTGCACACCTTACGTGTTGGGAGATACACGGGCGGCATGGTTTGCCAACGTAGTAGTTGAGTTAAGCCCTCTCTCGTGTAAACTTTTCTGTAACAATACAATATTCTCATAAGAATGTTATGAGCGAGAAAGGCTGAGGTGGTAGGTATTAAGACTACATATGTATATTATGCACAAAGTGGCAAGACACTTTATTTTTACTAAGCTGTTCTCAAGTTATCACAATAGAAGCGGTTTTCATTGCAATAATAAAATAATTGTTCTGCTTTATTTTAACCATATTACTAACTTTATGATCTGGATCGAATTCTATCCCCAAAAACTGTTCATTAAACCGTTCGCTTAACTATCCGCCTGTGTGTATCGCTGTCAGTCGCGGGGTGCATTCACGGCTCGCGACAAACTGTGGCACAAATATATCAGCGTAATTGTGAGCCCCTCCCACCCACACCAACACACCCTCGTGTACACATACCCTAACATTACACACACACATGCGCACTATCGTGTAGACATGAACTATTTTAGTGTGATCACTAGGGGCGGTATTAGAAGTGTTTTCATGATGTGTGCAGACATAGTTTTTTTTTTAAATTCTCTCTCTTAGATATTTTTAATGAGACCATTTTGTTATTACCTACATGTATTTTGGGTGCGCTTACAACCCGAACCTTACATATATTGACAACCACACCAGAGAGAACTATAGGCCATAAAAATATGTAAATAGTTTCAGTTACGTGTGGTAATGGAACCCGGCTGCATCCCGTAGCGCACAAGCTTAGCTGCTGTACCAATCTTGATGTTGTTTTAGATATAGGACACTCTTGTTAGCATAATCATCCTATAATATAGCCACTGCACACTGCTGGGAACATCCACCACGCGAGCCCAGTGTATGTTACAATGTTTGGTTCTAGGACATTTTCCTCGCGATGTTTTCCTTTACCGTTTTTGAGAGCAATATTCTCAGCACCGCAATTTAATTAAGAAATGTTAGTCTACAGAATTCAGAACTTCTAAGCTAGCTAACTCGGGTAAATAACTACGTTAGAGTCGACAATAATTGATTGTCCGATAGAAATCCTGCAGTTCTCTAAACAAAACAGAATCTATTTCTAATCGAGCTTCCCTGACAATAGAACTGGCTACAAAACCTCAGCTATTTGTGTAAAAAGGCCGCTAGCTCGGGGCGGCCCGCGCCGACCGCAAGGGGGCGCCGCGGTCGCCGCGACTAGAACAAAAAACGGCCGCTGCGAGTGAGCAAGCGAGCGTGCTGTTGACAGTATGTCACACTACCTTGTGCCGTGTTTTGTTGAATAAACTACTATTTGCTTATGTATAAACCAATGATAGACATAGAGCAATATTTTTTTAAATAGATTCGGTTCCTTTCGACGTTCATCTATAGATTGCATTGATGTAATTAGTTTTCTCAATCTTCCAAAACCAACGTGACGCTGCGCTGGCGGAATTATTCGATCTTGGTAGAACTGTGCTATTATATTATAATCCGCACCCAGCAAGTTCGAAACTTCTTTGGACACAATCCGATGGTCAGCCGCAATCCAAACACCCTAGAAATCCTGATAATAATCGTTGTTCAATTTAATTTTTTTATGTTCTACGATTCATTAAATATATTCTCTGCAACTTTTGCAACCGGCAATGTAAAAAACATAGTTGCTTTGAGTTACAATTCCGTGCACGTTCAGGTACACAGCGCATTCTGCAGACTATGTGCTTAGTTCTGGCAACGTAATCAAGGTCACTACCACGGCTGAGCTCGCAGGTACAGTGAAGGTCGGATTTAGTTCGCTATCTGCAGTTTTACGTAACAAGGAACTATTGAATGTTCGTAGATATCGTTAGTATTAACCTTGCTTTATTGCAGTTCTATATGGTTTGTTTGGAATCCAAATTATAATGTATACATTAATCGGCTTGAAGGTATACAAAGGCGATTTCTAAGGTACACTCAATATCGCTCAAATACCTATCTCCCTAATTATATAAGTCGGTGTAAAAAAATTTATATTCTGCCTCTGCAAGAACGAAGAAAAATTGCAGATCTCGCTTTCTTATTTAGCGTTATGAACGGATCTACTGACGTCCCTGAGTTGGTTGGCAAGATCGGGCTTCGTGTACCGAGTGCATTCTTTCGTAGACCACGTCTTCTCCATGTGCCTCAAGGCAGAATTATCTACAGACAGAACTCGTACGTGATAAGGAGCTTGTCGTACTTTTAATGTGGTGTGTCTGGATGTCGATTTAGATTTATTTACTAGTAGTGTTAAGGAAGTAAAGCAAAGTTTGAACAATTGTTTTTTCGATGTATAAACATAATTTTCTTTTTTTATTATTCTCTTTATTATTGTATTTTTTTGAGCGTGAGATATTTCATTTGCGTATCTCTTACGTCGCTGTTTTCGCGTATTTGTTAATGCTACTCACATTAATCGTTAGTGGAAACTTGTAATTGGCCATCGCTTACACATTGTACTAGATATTAAAATGTATTAGCTGTAAGTTTTCCTTAAATTAACAAAATAAAATAAAATATTATGGAGAAATTCGACGTAAATCATATTGTGTTTCGAGGAATCTCTTTGGTTTATCTTCATCCACACATCGAGTTCACAAACTGTTGGGAGCAGGCCTCCTTTCCGCCGTATCATCCGTCTGGCGAGCTTGCTTTACTGCTCGGAATGGATATGAGGATTAATGAGTTTAATGTTGGTTTGGTGACCAACATTAAACTCATTATCATCATTATCAGATCCAAGGTTTTAGTGATAAATGAATGGGTCAAATAGAAACCGCGGTCACACGGAAACAACCTCGGTAGAATGTGCATAAAATATAATAATGAATTTTAAAAACACAATAACTGTGACGTCAGAGCACCTAAGAACTGCCCCACTTCTTTATAAATACATACAGGTTGTTTTTCTTCCATTGCCGGCCTGTACCTCGGAAAATAATACATTGCTGTGAAGTGACCTGAATAACTTACAACATTACATTGCCAAATAAATTAAAAGTCGTAAATTATTCAGCACTTGTCTTGCGTACCTCGTACGTATTTATGTAGAGGGGACTTATTTATGTAGAGGGGACTTATTTTAGCCACAATTGTAAATCTGGACTTATTTCGGATTAGTCTTGGTGTTTGCTTGAGGATTAATAATGATTTGGTTGTTCAGGGGGCTAACTCTCCAAATTAATTTTAATTCTAATGAAAGGTCAATACGATTCCGATGTTAATTTTACAGTCACGTGATTCGGTACTCTTGAAAACAATATTGTCACCATTGAAATGAAATTGACATTGGTCTGCCATTATTTTGTTACACGTGAAGTTAGCTACGTAACGGGCTGCAATAGTGTGGTTCAACTCATTACGATAAACCGGTAATGGGGCTTTAAAATGCTTTATCCTTTAAATAACAAGGCTGATAAATAAAAATGATATAAATAGTTCTTTAATTGATTAATTATTATTAATTTTTTTTGTTAGCCTAGTTTGTGTCCCACTGCTGGGCAAAGGCCTCCCCTTTTTCTTTCCAAAAGGGGATTAATTATAAAGTATTTAATTCATTTGGGCGTAAGAAAATGATTAAAATCATAAAATTAACCATGACTTTGGCTGCATGCGGTAGGATCGTTGCCTACACTTCTAAAAAAAAAGACTGCGTGTAAGTTCTCCAATTTCAAACATATTTTTTGTTTGTTTATGACAATATTGTTCGCGTTTGGTTCTTTTTAGTAAGAAATAATTACTGTCCGCTAAGTTACTTAACTAATTAGTATTACAGTTTTATACAAATGATACCAAGTAAATAGATAAACAACTGCTTCATAAAGTACTTAATGTTTTTGTAACGAACGCCGAACGTGTTTATGTGAATAGTGAACATTACTGAGTTATCAGTCAAGTGATATTAGAATATGTAAAAGTGATAGTTAGAATAGGATAATTAAGACCCTAAAATACCTAGCGTAGGAGTCGATATGTGCTACTACTGTTTTACTGAGTAAGATTTTGATTTTCTAATTAACTAAATGTTAAGTGTTTGTATCGCTCTAATTAGCTTTCTAACTGGTTTTTATTATTAGTTTTCGTATAAGAATCTGATATCAATATTTAACATAGAATTTTTGATAATTTTAATGTACGACGAAAAATTATAGAATAATTACGTAACTTGAAAACGAGGACTTTTGTTTAAAGGAATATTTGCGAGATTTTAGTGTCAAATGAGAGGATTATGTTCAAAACTGATATTCTAGTTTGAATTATGAAAATCGGTCTACGGGTTTTAGAGATAGAAAGAAGAAGATTTTAATAAGTTAATGTTCTAGAAAGTTTTGATTGTATAGAGATAGGATAAAAATGTTGTTATGTAATACAAATGAGGAGTAAAATCCTTGCTCACTCCGTAATTTGCTTTAAATTCGTATTTATTCATAGAAAACGCTTTGTTCATATAACGCATCATCCGACGCTCATCTCGTCTTTGTATCAGTTGTTTTTTATGGGAATTACGTAAAACACTATATATTAATGCCTATCATGCCATATTATACTCATAGAACCCACAAAAAACCACTTAAAACGCAAAATAATTTCTAAAAAGTTACAATTTTGTTATTGGAAAAATCACTATCAACAAACTATCCCAACGCAATATTGACGCAATACACAGCTGTCAAAATACACTCAAGAGTACCGTTTACGCCACGCCAAGCCCGTTCCCAATTCCACTTAGTTCCCCAAAATGGACACCCAATATAAAAATCAATTGGCGCTAGCATCGAACTCAATAGTACGAAACGTCACAATTCCAATGTCGATCTATCGGAATTAAACTCGAGAGTTAGCACCCTGAGCCGGGGATTTTAATGGATTAAAATACAAATTCAAGTAGAAACCGATCTTAGATTTTGAGAAAATGCAAAATCATTCACGATGAAAGAAATAACAGCTCTGGGACAATCGTTACAATTACACTGAAACTCCTTTTATATCGTGAACCGTGCAGGTTAACTAAACTCAAATAGTTAGGAATTCAGTTATTACGGTTCTGTTCAGTATGTTACATTACTTATTTAGTTGTAGATGATTACAAGAGATGGTGCAATTTCATCAAACATTTTGGTTTCACGACAAGCTAGAGTACTTTATACCTAATGGGAAAGCTGGAGAAGAAATATAACATGATACAAAGATTGAAGATAGATTTCGATCTGAGGTATAGTACGACTACGGCACAAATCAAATCTTAAGGGCTCGTACCAAAAGAGTAACGATTTATTTGTGGTTAAAAAAAACTACTCGGATTGTGATACTTCACAAAAACTAATAACAAACTAAAAAGCGTTGTTTCAATGACGACCGGCAAATGGAAAGTTTCGATAGATTGTATTAAATAAAATGTTAAAACAATAAGCCAGAATATTATGTATTCTCTCATTTGTTTATGTAGCCTACAGGTGGCAAATATTTATTGTTTAACGTAGGCTATAACAACGGATCAGAAACATGTTCGTTCCATTTAAAACCCTGCTTATTGTATATCTACCTATAGAGTACCTATGTTAATGAATATACCGTCTACTTCATAATAATTTATTAACGAGTATAACATCGTTCAGGTGAAACATTGTAGAGCGAAAGATTCTCACATTTTTAAGAAAATAAGCAGATACCATCCTTGCCAACGTTATTTCTGTTTATATTGCGTTGCACCTTACATCATGTGATGGAATCTTGTAGCCAGAAATTAACATAGAACATAATTAATCGGCGACAAGGCGAAACTAATGAAGTATATAACAATATTGTGCGACATCCCGCATGCGCCGCGGGACATTAATCAACACAATCTGGAGCCGGTCTAGTCTAGACAATCCCCACACAATTAATACGCAGCTAAACACTACACATATTATACAAATTAACATCCCCCGGGACTCACCCCTGCCCATTATCATGAACATCTTGGGGGATGAAAAAGAAAAATACATTAACATAATGTGGGTAGTTTATCATTTTTTATTACCGCCCGCGACCGTTCGCCTACAGAGCCGAGACTCTTAAAGAAAATCCGGCGATGCACGAGACCAATATCGACACAATAGTATGCATGTACTCATGTGAGTTCCGTACTAGTACCTTGTTGCTGCGACACAATAGTATGCATGTACTCATGTGAGTTCCGTACTAGTACCTTGTTGCTGCGACACAATAGTATGCATGTACTCACGTGAGTTCCGTACTAGTACCTTGTTGCTGCGACACAATAGTATGCATGTACTCATGTGAGTTCCGTACTAGTATCTTGTTGCTGCGACACAATAGTATGCATGTACTTATGTGAGTTCCGTACTAGTACCTTGTTGCTGCGACACAATATTATGCATGTACTCATGTGAGTTCCGTACTAGTACCTTGTTGCTGCGACACAATAGTATGCATGTACTCATGTGAGTTCCGTACTAGTACCTTGTTGCTTCGGGGACATTTTAAATTTAGTTCCAACTACGCCGTAAACACAGGATTTTACATAACATAAATCTCTTAATATTTTCTGGATTTCAAATGATTGAGTGTGCCTAAAACCTTTTGCAACTCTCCAAAGCTTCTTAGTTATTTTTCCTGAAATATCGTTTTGCGGTAAATAAGTGATATAAAAACTCGAACTAGAACCACCCTCGCAATATTGGAAGCAAAAAGTAAATAGAAACCCCTTCACAAAATACGTACAAGACTTAATGATATAGAAAAACAGTATTCGATCGTCGCAGCTGGGTCAAGATTCTGCTTCTAGAAAAGAATCGCTTGTCCGAACTTACCATTTTATGTGAGTTACAAAATATTTGTCGGCCGGACGTAACCGACCGTAAGAGCAATAAGATCCTGCTCGTAAACCTAGGGAGCCCTAACCCGAGAGAGTACACTCGGAGCCAAATGAAAGTGTACCCCACCTGCAGACTCTGTTGAAGAATTAAATTAGAGATGTGACCTTTTAATTTGGCCGCGGCGATTCGTTGGCGCGCGTAAAAGAAAATAATGAACCTCTTTGCATGGAGCTTACGAGCCCTCTCTAATTAGCTAATGCTGTACGTTGTCTTATAAATAATGCACGTTTAAATTGGGAGACATTTTAATTGTGTATGCCAATTTGTTTCAATTTAACAGAGTTGTGTGTACTTTATTATTTTCTATGGAGTTTAATTAAATCGTTAATTGTGTTCTTGTTAGTGACTCGATTAATTTATATGTTTTCTAGTAATTGAATACTTTTGTCAAAGAGAGGTCACATGGCTTTGAATCAGACAATATTAAATCACGAGGTAAAATTAGCACCGATTTTCGAAGATTTTGAACGATCATCACACCGTCTCACTTTGCTTAAAACCAACCACATTGGTCTCTCAAAATGGTGTCATGGAACCCTATTTAGTAAACCAGCAGTGTTCCCCTGTGTACCCAAACACTATGTTCCCTCTTCAGGAGTGTTACAACTCGAACAGAATGGCGGGCAGCAAACATACGTTGTGTTTCTTTTATTGTAATATTGTTACTGGTAGAAGCTAAAGTTGAGGTGAGCTAAGAGTTGAAATGCAAACACATATTTTGTTGGTCTAACATTAGGAATATTTTCTGAGGTATGGACATAAAAAAACTTTTTAACAAAAAAAAACCGACTTCCAAAAAAAACACTACAAACTGAAAAAAAAACCACTACAAACTGAAAAATAACTTTAATTTCGGAAGTCGGTGTCTTAGGGATCAGTATTTTAGTTTTTGCCACCGACTTCCGAAATTAAAGTTATTTTTCAGTTTGTAGTGGTTTTTTTTTTTCAGTTTGTAGTGTTTTTTTTGGAAGTCGGTTTTTTTTTTGTTAAAAAGTTTTTATTTCTCGCTTTTTAGTGGGTCTATTTATAATTTATCTAAGTTACAATAGCCTAATGTCAACTTGCCCATTGCCTTTTTATAAAATATTCCTTTTCTCGATGCAGGGACGTTAATTGTTGAGGAGTTCTCCTTTTATTAGTTTTTAGATTAGATGCTGATAATCCTGGCTGCAGCATCAGGCCAGACTTATGTCAACATTGCATTGAACTTAAAATTAGTCCTGTTTAAAATGAGCCCAAACACGACTACGGTGCTGTAATTTAAAGGTTTGTACTTTTTCTGATGCTCAGGAGGCTTCAGCATCAGGTCTTCGGTGTTCCTCAGTAACAGTACGTTTATCCACACATCGAGCCCTTTTCAATGAGCCTAAACACGATATATCTGCTGTTAGTTGTCGAGGAGTTAGGTACTCTGCAGACTATCCTGACTGCAGCATCATGACTTGATGATCATGAGACCAAATGTGGCAAATGCCCTATCAAACATCAAAACAATTTACTAAAACAGTCCTTGCCTGTTCGAGTAACTTCTTACTGTTAAGGAGTTGTACCTTCCATCATCAGCCCAGCTACCTGAGATGGTGACAACCATACACAAATACACAAGATACTTCATAAAATATGCGAAAAACAATAAGTGAGCCTATAAAATTTGAGGGTTGCCCTCGATTTCTCTAAGATCCCATCATCAGATCCTAACTTGGTGACAATGGGACCACCTCAGAACTATCTACTTTCGAACAAAAAAATAATTTTGAAAATTCGTCGATAATTGGCGGCGTATTCGATGAACAAACATACAAAAAAAAAAAAAAAAAAAAAACATACAAACACCCGAACATAGTACCTCCTCCTTTTTGTAAAGTCGGTAAAAAGGATATTTCTTGAAGTTCACGGAATTGAGGAGACACCGATAGCTGGCACTGGGCAACTCGTATTGATAAACTGGGGTTTATGATAATCGAAACACCGCACACAGGTGTTTGCAAATAAATCAAGTTAGACCATAACACAGCTGTTCAAATCAGAGCTAAAACATAGACATGCCGAGAAACTAATTGCGTGCACAATCTAAAAATCTGTTTTTCCACCATCCGTGATTTAAACGGGCTACCAACTCCCTCGGGCCAGTCGTGAACGATCCCGAACGATCCCGACGTTACGCAACCGATGTGCCGCATTGCCGAAAATTAGAATAGTACGTACAACTGATCACAGCGGCATAATCCGCGTGATTAGCGAGTGTTTGCGCAGACTGTACTGAGCTGAAAGGTACTCGTGTTACCAGCCAGCGTTAAATTAAATTGTGGAATTTGTTTTATTGATTGTGTGTCATTGTCAAAGCTTTTGGTAATCCTACCAAAAACATTTTATAATTTCGATGTTGTTTATCTCAAACATTTGTCCAATACTAAATTATTCCAAATCCCGCAGTGGGATTGTCAGGTGAACGAGAATTAGTTTAAAACTTTGTTTCATTTTGTAGCAGCATTTTTCCAGGAATAACAAAACATTTTATTTTCAATACTAAAACCCGACACAGGTTTGCGTTCATTGTCTGTTGATTTATTAATCCGTGCAACGGAAAATGCAGTTCTCAAGCTCGTTATAAAGTTAATAATAATGACTTGAGGTACAATATTATAACTTTTAAAGCTTCTACATACACTTTAGCGTTGCTCATACAGCTTTGGAGCTGAACGTCGAAGAAAAATAGAAGCTTAACATTTTCCTTGATTTTTTTAATGTTCTTTCACAGGCTGCATTCCTGACGTGTGAAGGGTGTTGTAATTGACTGGGGAAGGGAAACTTGCAAAGTTAAGTTAGCTTCGTACAAGTTAGCAACACCCGGGGGCTTGTGCCCCTGCTTGTTGTGACACCCCTTGCCAATAAGGAAGTTAAAGCGTAATCAATATCTTAGGTACATGTAAGTATCTGTATTGTGTGAGGTGCTGATAATAGTTCTAAATGTACCACCATTTAGAACTATTGTAAGTAGATCACTAATGAAAACAAACGAAAAGTTTTGTTTATGTTTTTGAGATCTGTATTCTGTGTAGCACAATTACTAGACGAAATTGTAAAAAAATTAAATGATAGAACCAGCAATTTTTAAACATAATTTACGAACGGCGCCCACTTTAGTACTGGCATCTGATGTTGCATTAGTACCCCACTTAGCCCTCAGCCCTTCCATTTCAACCCTTTTAACCGCAACAAGGAATTCCATACATTTTCGAAGTACAGCCAGCAAAGCAGTAAAGCAATTACCATTAAAAAGACAATTTATACGGACACACATTATGACGTCACAGTTACAATGAAAACTATGTAAATCATATGTCGCATGTCGCGCGCAGGGCGCACAGGGCGCACAGGGCGCACAGGGCGCACAGGACACACACCCACAGGTTGCGTCAAGAGGAATACGTTAACATTCAAGAGTGACCCTTACTTTATTGCCCGTTTTATTTGTGAAAGAAAAAGTTAATTATGTATTCCCGTTTAATTAAGAGTTCGGGGATAAGGCCCCTCTCGGATATAATGTATCGCTCCCATTGGGAGCCCGAATAATTCAACACCTACAGGGGCCACAGGGGCTGATGTAACCTTGTTATGTTAGCCCACTTTGCTATTATACTTTCGTGTAGAACCAGGTTACATTGTGTGTGATTTCTGACATATTTATATTTTTACCGACTTCAAAAAAAAGGAGGTTATCAATTCGACACGTATGTAGTATGTAATATTATTGGAACTGCATTATATTTACATATGACCATTTATTAGGACTTCTTTCTTTCTTGTTTCTTCTTCTATGAGAGTAAAGGAACAGAGAGTGCATCTGTGTTTGCGCACACACTTGTGCACTATAATATCTCCTGCGTACCTGGCTAATCTCCATTGAGATTGGCCACCGTGACCGAAAACGGTCGGGGAGGCTATTTTTATTAGGACTTCCAAACAAATATACAAAATTCTACAGATAGACATATTATTATAAATGTATGTATGTATGTTTGTCCACGTATTTCTCCGCAAGTATTAATCGGATCGTGACCATTTGTTTTATTGGCTTACATTTACTTTAACTTAGGGAACAGTGCAAGTTTCATCATAATCGATCAGTAATTTTCAAGATATTGACTAATACGTGTAAGTACGGCCTGGCTTATTGATACGAGCTACGGGTGTAGTGTCAAAGGGAAAACATCTCAAAACCTTGGTCAAATTCTAGTGCAATATTTACATTAAAACTATTACCTATTTACATAGATTTATAAGAACCAGATTGAGTGTACCGTACAAAACGCAACGTTCAAATTGAATGCATTTTGTAATGCGCGTGTGCGTGCGGACCGCCCACCACAAGTGTATTATTATCGTTTCTGCGTTTGTGTGCGTGACATTTTCTAATACCAGCGCAAAATGATTACCCCAAAATATGGGAAAATTCGGCTAGTTTTCTTATTCATATTGACATAGGTAATTATGTAGTTAATATATGTGTACAAAATGAAACCCGCCTTTTACATTCATACCGAGTGCCTATTATGATAGTTTTTGGAGATTGTTATAATTTTATTTTATAACATGGTTTTCGTAAACATGTGTGAATGAACAAAAAACTTTTAATATCATACTAACATTATAAAGAAGAAAGTTTGTGAGTGGTGTGTGTGCATGTTTCTGTGTATGTTTGTTAGGTACTTCTTCTTAAAGATCGAACGACTGACTGAATGTATTTCTACTTTCGCGCGGGTAAAGCCGCAGGCAGCTATAAAAGAAAAAATAAAATAAAACAACGTATTCAAACTTAAACTCAAAAGTATTTCATACCCTTGGCAACCATTGATATCATTTCTTTTTTTTTTGTTAATAATAATGTTGATTTCGTAACATTTTACAATATTAAAATATCGCAGCACAAAAAAGGGGTAAAAATATTTCACACTGTAACTTGGCAATACTCAAATATTATGGAGTCGTTTTGTTTTTATTTAGTTTTCGTAATATTTTCAAAGAAATTCATCATAAAATTGCAAACTTACCTGTGAAAAGTAATGTTCGTATCCTTGTCTTTTTTTGGAGTGTAGTTTTTACACGACTTCACCGCACAAACCACAGTATAGACTGTGGCACAAACAGTCATTTTTTCAATTATATTTAACAGCGTAGACGCGCTTTGAACGTCTGTCGCGTAATGGCGGCCTGTGGGCGGGGCTAACGAACGAAGACGCTATTTTGGTGTCTTTAAATTCGAAGCATTTGGACAGCGCGTACTAGGCATCTGGATGTTCTTATAAATCTATGCCTATTTATTAAAAAAAAAAAACAGTTTTTACTTAAAACTAAACATTATGAAATAAAAATGTAGTTTAAAAAACAACGGACTTCCAAAAAAACACTATAAAGTGAAAAATAACTTTAATTTCGGAAGTCGGTGTCTTTGGATTTGTATTTTTGTTTTTGCCAACTTCCGAAATTAAAATTATTTTTCACTTTATAGTGTTTTTTGGAAGTCGGTTGTTTTTTTTGTAAAAAAGTTTTTACTTTTTAGTGGGTCAGTTTGTAATTTATCTAAGTTACAATAGCATAATGTCAACTGCTGATCACCTTTTACAAAATATTGCTCTTCCCAATGCAGGGACGTTAATTGTTAAGGAGTTCTCCTAGTATTCCACTCTCCTAGCTGATAATCCTGGCTGCAGCATCAGGCCAGACTTATGTCAACATTGCATTGACTTAAAATTTAGTCCTGTTTAAAATGAGCCCAAACACGACTACGGTGCTGTAATTTCAAGGATTGTACTTTTTCTGATGCTCCTGGCTTCAGCATCAGGTCTCTATGTACTTCGGTGTTCCTCATTAACAGTACGTTTATCCACACATCGAGCCCTTTTCAATGAGCCTAAACACGATATATCTGCTGTTAGTTGTCGAGGAGTTAGGTACTCTGCAGACTATCCTGACTGCAGCATCAGGTCATGACTTGATGATCATGAGACCAAATGTGGCAAATGCCCTATCAAACATCAAAACAATTTACTAAATAAAACAGTCCTTGCCTGTACGAGTAACTTCTTACTGTTAAGGACTTGTACCTTCCATTATCAGCCCAGCTACCTGAGATGGTGACAACCATAGGCAAATCCACAAGATACTTCATAAAATATGCGAAAAACAATAAGTGAGCCTATAAAATTTGAGGGTTGCCCTCGATTTCTCTATGATATGATATGATTTATGATTGATATGATGATGATATGATTTTATTTTTTGTAAGTAGGTTTGTACAAACACTTTTACACGTCAATCATGTTTTTTTTTAAAACTAGATGAAGTCGGCGTTTCCTATCTGACTACTCTGAGAAGAAAGGCCGAAACAAACTCAGAGGTCACAGTCTCTTTTAAAGTCCAGACATAATCTTGGTCAGGTTATATGAAGACCATGTAGATCGATGTCTGAGGTGGTCTTTTGAGGAAAGAACCACACAGATTGAGAGGACCTGTCCAGTCAGTGCACGCATTTGTCAAAAATCATGCAGCTCAACTCAAGACTTAAGGAGCTCAACGATTCAACGAACAATACCAAAGAAAGGACATTTGGGTAGGCCACATAAATTACTCAAACTGCCAGACCATGAAAAAAAAAAACAGAACAGAGAGAATAATAAAAAAATATATATATGTAAAAGATCCCATCATCAGATCCTAACTTGGTGACAGTGGGACCACCTCAAAACTATCTACTTTCGAACAAAAGAAGAATTTTAAAAATTCGTCAACAATTGGCGGAGTATTCGATGAACAAACATACAAAAAAAAAAAAAACATACAAACATCCGAACATAGTACCTCCTCCTTTTTGTGAAGTCGGTAAAAAATTAGGTCTACTTCAAAAAAAAAATAACTCAAAATTATACTATAAATTATTATATAGGTACATAACTTTAATTTCGGAAGTCGGTGGCAAAAAAAAATACAGATCCCAAGACCGACTTCCAAAATTAAAGTTAAGTATTTCATAATTTTGAGTTAATAAAATTGTTTTTGAAGTCGATTGAATTTTTTTATTAAATTACTTTTTGGATCTTTATATGCTACGCCTTAAGAGCGTTTACGCCGTACGGCATTTCATACAAACTTTCAAGTCCTTATTTTTCGAAATTAATGAATCGATTTTAATGAAACTTCATGCGCATAGGCAGGATACAAAGGTCTATAAAGAAGTTAGTAGAGAACATTTTCGAAATGTCTTATTTAAAAAAAAAAGATAACTTGAAATCTCTGTTTCTATGGACAACTTAAAATCGATCTAATTTGGCTGTAATACTATTTTTCGAAAATGTTCTCTACTAAATTTTTAGACCTTTGTATCCTGCTTGTGCGTATGAAGTTTCATTAAAATCGGTTCATTCATTTAGAAAAATAAGGCCTTGAAAGTTTGTATGAAATGCCGTACGGCGTAAACGCTCTTAAATGTACAAAATTACTTTATGGTAACTCTATTATATTAACAAAAAATTGTGTCTCAAATGAACGCTTAAATTAATTAATCAGTACTTATTTAGTACAGAACAACACATGACATGCTAGAAATATTATAAACGGGAAAGTTTATGAGGATGGATGGATGTTGGTACTCTTTCACGCAAATACTACTATAATAATAAAAAACATTTATTTCTAGCAGCACAACTACTGTATGGATTTGGATGAAAATTTGCACACAGATAGTTTATAACTAGGATTAACACAAAGGATACTTTTTATCCCGATATTATCACGGGATCGACACTTATGCGGGTGAAACCGCGGGGCGCAGCTAGTGGTGATATGTATAAAATAGAGAGAGAGAGAAAAATAAGTGAGAGAGAGAGCAAAGTAATGTTAAGTAATGTTAAGTAATGTTAAGGCTGCGTTCGAGATCTCACAAAAGGAATAATAATTTTGAATGATACACATAAAATCCTACGAAAAAGTATGTACGTGTTCATTTGTGGAATTGTATGACATATTCGATCGATCATATTTCGTTCCATTCTAGTTCCAAGACTTGAACTGTAATAATAACATTTTACAAAATGAAATTGGAACAATATCCCGCTGAATGAATAGTTATTTGAAAAAGATTTTTAGTTGAGTTTACAAACAGCGCTCAGATTGGATACAGAACACTTAGTTTTCTCCGCAGAGTGTTTCTCTTGCTACACTGTATGTCAGAAAAATAAACAGATCTTTACATCTAGTATAACCATTATTGAGGAAGCTTATCACCGTTTTTTTGGCGTAAGTCCAATTCCTGTGTTGTATCTGATTATTTCTACTAGATAAACTCATGTTGTGCCCATCGTCAAGCCCGTTACAAGTGTATAATGCTACGATTTTTTTGTTGTACTCTAGTTCTTGAACCCAGGAAATCTCGTTACTTTCCACAGTTTCCACTGGACCGTTGAGGCGGTTTATGTCAAGCTAAACGACAATATTATGAGTGGAAGCAAAGCCACACAATTAATGACCACGTGTTGAAATTAATTGAGATTTTGTGTTATTATTTTATGCGGTCAACTGTACCTGAGAGCGGTTTGCAAATATCGCGATAAAAATGAGTACGTTGTGCTATTTTAGGATTTGTTTTGTTATTTATTTATGTATTATACTTTGTCGAGGCTTTCCGTAGATTTCCACTAAGTTTAAGTGGTCTTCTTTGACAAAGCTCGCAATCGAGACAGCTGTAAGTACAATTTTCGTTATTTCTGTGTTTTAAAAATGAAGGCCAATTCCCGTAATTAAAAACGTTCAAAATCTAGTCGCGATCTCATCTCAGCGACAAAAGTTCAAAAGTCTAAAAGTTGTCAAAAATGTAGGGAAATTAGAAGTATGTTTGACTGTTTGAGACTGAGATGAGATCGGACTGTGAACGCTCTTAAAATTACGAGAATGCAGCATATTTTTTCAGGTTAAACGGTACAGACTAGTCAGATCACTCCATCCAAATACAGTTCAATCGCTCGAACACCTGCAAACGTAGCGTATCTCTCCCAAATAGTTGAATAGGGCGAGCCTATTGTTAGTGTGCTGAAAGATATTGTTGTGTGTGTTACTAGATATTGTTGCTCGGTCGCTCATCGAAACAACAATAGCATGTCAATTGAGGCGTCGACTGCCAGTCACGACGGACTACGTGGAAGCAACGAGAAATTAAATAATGCTCGCACTACAGCCTAAACGCATCTAAGTACCGACAGGGAAAAGTATGTCATGGTTCACAATAAACGTATACTCAGTCGCCGAATCAGGGAACCACGTAACGCTAGCTCAAATTCTGTGACCGATTGTGAGCAGTGTTTCCTCTGGTGTGAACTATCCCAGTTCAAAGTTAAACATGTATATTATGTTCTTGACAGTAAATAAGATACCTATTATTATTTCCCGCATCGTCAAAATTCGATTAAGTTATCAAACAATCCATTGTCATACAAGTAAAGCTCACTTATCAATAGCTGTCAACTTGTCTAGACTCGCCAAGTACCCTCGAGTTGTTCTCATAATCTCGTCGTGTACTTGTAGTACCTTATTATCTTATTATTATTTGCCATCGTCATCGTTCCCATGTAAATGTCCACATTACAGCGTTATTGTTAGGTGTTCCTATTTGAATTACTGTTATTACGAGAAATATACTTGTTATATTGGTCCCAGCTTTACGACAGTTCTGACTAGTTTAGACAATTGACGGGACTTGGCGAATTTATGATTTTTAGGGGAATAAATAGGATTTTTTATTAGGATTCTTATATTCTTTGCTGTACCAAAATCTAATTGTAGTGTTATCATATATCGCTGTTCAGAATTACATAAATGAATTAATACAAAGCAGAAATTAAATGAGAATAATCTCAGATGCACAAAGAGAAAACTTCCAAACTTTTAATAACAAAATTAGGTACGAATAATTCGGACATTGCCCAACGGACTTTAGCCAACTATGAAATTAATAAAAGAATAAAGAACGCTACCCGACTGCAAGAGAGAGAGGTAATGAAGTTAGCACACTGTACAATGTTAGTTATTTACGTGAGCGAGTTAAATGAACGCCTGAATTATGGATGAAAGTTAAAATGTTACTTAAATATTTATTCTGTTTAAGAGTTTCAGACCTATGCAGCTATTTCCGAGCTCCAAGAAGTTTTAATCACAGAGAAGTAACAGTCTGCATTACCTATATTATTTAGGTTATTGTATTATCGAATTTTGGGATAGAATGAATATGTTTGTTTATTAGAAACTAATAAAAGTAGACAATTGCTAGTACTCGTACGTACAGCTCTTTATGTAAATCAACCTTAAATTGTATCAAACGTATATTTTCTTAAATAAATTATTGTGAGACATGACAAAAAGCCACCGAGTCTAAATAGCACTTTATTTTTCTTTACTACACTACTTTATCCACGCAACGCAAATGGAATAATCGTCGTAAAACAATAGAGCTAGGCAGTCAAATAAAAAAGTCGTCGGCACGGTATAATGGCACGTACATTATGACACCCATCTAAATTGGCAGACTTCGAAGGAACGTTCGACACAATATTTATTATGTAGATAAGCACAAAAGGTCAACTGCAGTTTTTGACAAGCACTTACACGAATTTAGATAAAATCAATGTTGAATGTAGGTACTTACTAGTTGCTTGCATAACGAAAACAAAAGGAAGTGTTGTTTTCTGTTTGCATTCAAATTGTGGACTTAGTATAACTTACCCACTTAGAGAACACTGCTGCCCGTTTGTAATAGTCGGTTTTTATATGCCCAACTCGCATTTCTACCGCCTTTCATTTGTTATTATTTTGAGCTAGTTCGAATGTTGTGTAAAGTGGATTTTCTGTAACTCTTCGTTTAATGCATTGAGGAGCCTCACTTACACGCTTTCCATTTGAATATTTTTTAATTAATGTTATTTGTCGCACAACTTGTAAAAACTTTGAAAAATATACGCATTTAATAATTACGTCATTTACTCGTACACATATTATGCTTTAGTTTGAGCCCGTACTTTGTGTAATGAAAGTTGTATTGGACTATTATGTAGAACTTTAGTATAAGTGGAATTATTGTAAGCTCATAATTTTTAATAAATGCGTGTAAAAAGGATTTTAATTAACGTTGAACCAAAACCAAAATCAAAAATCAAAATTGCTAAGGGATTATTTGCGAAACTTAACTTACGTATTATCTTGTCTTATGTAGGTCCCTTGGGTTTTTATACTTTTTTATAACCTGTTCTAAGTTTTTCTTTGAGTTTGATGAGAAGCTTAGAGAACCAGGGCCTGCAGTCTCGACATTGATAGCGATCGCTTTACGACCGAATTCGGTCGCAAAGTCCTATCGATCCGGATTTAGCGATATTTGGTAGTCTCGACTCTCAAAGTTATCGATTTTCATCGGTATCTTACCGAAGTTTGTCGCAAACTTTACGATTTTCGTAATGTTTACGAATATATTTTGCGAGCATTTTTGACAGATGTAGAGACTTGCGTTTGTCGTAAGGATCGTTAAGGCTAGCGATTATTGCCGGTATTATTTAGCGATCGGTAGTTTGCGACAACGTCGCTATCTATGTCGAGACTGCAGGGCCAGGGGATACTTATCTCTCGATTTTTTTGATTTTGGAACGTGCTCGTCAACTACATCGTTAGGTATATATAGGTCTGTCACCATAGCAACGACATCGCGCAAGTCTGGGAAAATATGGGTCTATTCAATATCGTTAGTCTTGGCATTCATTAAAGTATAATTGCCTTTTCTAAAGTTGTATTTAACAGGAATCTTACTCTTTATCATACTAAAGTTAATGAGCTTAAAGTTTCACTTGAAAAACTGTATTCCTAGGAGGCTTGTTATAGACTTGCTAACATACTGAGCCCACTGTTTGTTTTTTTTTGTGAATTTCATCATGCAGTTCAACCTATGAGGTTGTTGTCTGCTTAACCGAGATGATCTGTGGATGCCTCAATAAATTAAGTCCTCCAGCCAGGGCTTAAAAAACTTAAAAACTAAGCGACTGCACGCTAAGGGTACCCCATGTGGTGTATGGACCTCGGCTTAGGGCGTCGCTGGGAGAGGGCAGCAAGGGGCAGGCTGGATCGGAATTATTTAGGCACGAATTTAAAACTACAGGCTCACCGACGCGGGCTGGCTCGAGCAAGGGTCGGGGCGGACATGGTATGGGACGTCGCGACGGGCCTCGGCGCGCGGCGAGGACAGAAGGACGTCTGTAGGGACTTGTACTTTCTGAGAGTACTGGTGGCCTTGCTACTCTCCTGGAGTAGGATCGTGGTGTCGTTGGGAATGATAAGGGTGTGCCTCGGTCGGCGAATCCTACTTACGCAGGAAGGAGTGTATCGGGCGGCCGCCGCAATCAGGGGATTGGGGTGCTCAGTATCAAAGAAACACTTGCAAAGGCGTTTCATGAACTGCTGGACGGCGGCATTCTCAGAGAGAGTCGACGCGGTTTCGAGAAGAGAACCGCCTGTCTCTTATCGGGGTTGAACTGAGCCCACTGTGACATGTGACTGGCCTTTATAGAAAAACTTTCTGAAATCTGTTCAGCGAAACATTTTAGTTATTTTGCTAACAAGATAAGCTTGTTCCAAGAATCTTCTGCTTCGTGAGATTGATTCTAATTAGGTCATGATAACTAAAGTGTTTTATTCAAATTTAAATAATTTATTGTGGATCATAGGTTTATAAGTGGTTGTGTTAGTTACAGGCATAGATAATATAATATAATACTCGTTGCAGGTAAGTCTGCTATGTCCCGCCATTGACGCTTAGAACATTCATAATATAAGTATAGTAGTAGTTAGTAGTGGTAGTTAGTAGTATTGTAAGTGTAGTGTGTATTCGGTTTTTTATTATTCATTTGTGAGTGATTTATTTGTAGTGCTATGTGATCACAGACACAGATACACCTAGATAATGTAAGAGCAACTACTTCGCGTGCCAAAAATCGCACCAGCTTACCTACAAAAATCGTAAGCCGCCACTTTCGCGCTCAGTCCTGTGTCGTACTGCTGGCTGGTTGAGCGTGAGCTCTGGCGCTAGGCCTCGGGGCTGGGGCAAGACGGGTGCCGCACGCGGTGGCATTTTTGAATCGGTTTGATTTTCCCATCAATAAATAGTGCTTGTGACGTCATAGTAGGTAATCAAAAAAAGGCACGCTTGGTTTTCATACAAATCGTGATACTTGCGCTATCTAGGTCTATCTATATCTGTGTACGTGATGGTATGCATCACGTAAAGGGTAGGTCCTAAGTGAGGAGACAAGGAAATAACCAGTTCCTTAATCTAGATTTTTTCAAAAGCGAAACCTTTTTGAAAAAAAACAGCCTTTTCGTATTACTTGCTTTGTTTTGAAAGTTTTATAATTATGATCTTTTATAAAATAAATTAAATCCGTGCTTTTCAATCGACTTTATAAAGGCCCACTTTCCTCTGAATTACTTATTTAGGTATTTGTATTTCTTTTTAATATAAGCTTCATTCGCAACCCCTAAAATAGTGTTGTACACGTCACCGCACTATGTATCCGCAAAGCATCGTGGAATACGACGCTGTTACCCGCGGATATGTTTATACGTCCGACTACATTCAAACCACTATAAATCTGTTATATATTTATGAATGTTAAGCAGCAGAAAGTGTGAGAATGTTTTACACAGTGTGAGTCTTCATAATGTGCACATATCGAAATGAGGGACACATAGCTTAATTTTATCGACGGAAAAAATATTTGAAAAATTAAAAAATTATTTAAAAGGATCTTTACCTGCTAAAGTATGATGATTGCAAGGCCTTTCTTTAACAGTTGATAGGAAATGTTGTGATTGAGTTATAAACATGGTATTTTTACGTTTAGAAATCTGATACGATAGAGAATAATTTAAAGTAATAAAAAATGGTAGGTAATCGGGGCTTTTATTGAGTAATTTTACAATTATTGTAAAAATTGATGAAAAAATATCAGATTTTTGTAAAAAAAAAACCGTTATTCTCAATTGAGGGGCGATTGTTTACACAGGGGTCACAGCAGCGAAAAAAAATTTAAAAAATATTACAATTTTTTTTAAATATTTTTCCGTCGATAAAATTAAGCTTAGTTTCCCTCATTTCAATATGTGCACATTATGAAGACTCACACTGTATAATATGTTTCACAGTCTGTCTTGTGTGCCGATTGTGTTTTAAAAGGACGGTTGTCTCCGGCATTTGTGTCTAAAATAGCATTTACTTTTTACCGACTTCAAAAAAAAGGAGGTTATCAATTCGACACGTAGGTATGTATGTAATATTATTGGAACTACATATATTCTCATATGATAATCTATTAGGGCTTCCAAACAATACAAAATTTTATAGAAGTATGTATGTATGTACCTATGTATGTTTGTCCACGCATTTCTCCGCAACTATTAATCGGATCGTGACTATTTTTTTTGACTTACATTTACTTTAACTTGAGGAGCAATGCAAGTTGCATCAAAATTGATTCAGTAATTTTCAAGATATGAACTAATACGTGTACCTAAGTATGACGGCCTGGCTTATTGATACCTACGAGCTACGGGTGTAGTGTCAAAGGGAAAAAAAAATACAGATCCCAAGGCACCGACTTCCAAAATTATTTCATAATTTTGAGTTTTTTTTTGAAGTCGATTTTATTTTTTTAAATTACTTTTTTATTTATAAGTTCAGGTGATCAGACCGGAATAAATCGAATTCATTGGTCGGGGTTTAGGTGCCTACTTACTTTAATAGAGAAAAGGCATTGTATTGTTCGAAAAAATGAAATAGAAAAGTTTTTAATATTATTAGAGTTGCACGTGGACAACGTCTGTTGACTTTATCCTCATGCAACTCTCAACTTTGGCAAGCTTTCCTCTTAATAACAATTAAAAGGTACTATTTTAGATTTCATTATGCGAGAACTTTATAATATGAGAGTAGATAAAGGTGTTTTATTTCTGATCAAAACTGTTCCGAGACTAACAAACTAAGCACTTCATTAGAGATTACCTCTAATACCTACTAAAATGTTAATAGAAGAGTGCAGAGTGGTAGCGAGCGACCGGTTCCGACTACCGGCTGTTATTAATACCCGTTCACGGTAACTGTCCGGCCCAGTCCGGCCTACTGTTAGTAGTATATGTAACTCTACAGTTGTGTGTTATTGTGAATGTTGACAGCTGAGATTGCAGGTGAATTGATTTTGATAATACGTGGTTCTGCTTTGACAAGATGCTGAGTAGAACACCTCGATTTAACTAAAATAACAGATTTTGTGTTTTGCTAAAACATTATTGTGATTCTTCTCTTTATCATGATAATGCATAAATAATTAAATTGCAGAATTGGTTGATGAATAGTCCAACTGATGTTAGGCTTAGGCGCCAACGTTTATGCTAGTCGCAGTTTCTTAACTTAGTTATATATGTATAACATACCTATTTTATAACTACCTATGTTACATAATATAACTAAACTAAGAGACTACGTATACTTTGAGAATCAACATTTCTCTGTTATGTTATTTTTGTTTGTGATGCCAATTATAATACCGTTCCCACAGAGCAGTCACTCTTCACTTCTATTGGTCACCACATCTTTCCTCACCGTGGTCCTATCGCCTCACACTGCGCGCGCGTCTATTATGGATAACAGCTCTCTCAACACTTTATTATTGAACGGCGTCTGTGTGATGCCTTATTTATCCCAAGTCGAATGTAGACTTATTCAAAAAATCCGTTGCTGTATTAAAACATTCACGAATTCAAAATGTACGTTTCGAAATGAAGCTGTTCACATTAAATGTTTCGGAAAAATGATATCCAACAAGCGATATAAACTTGTTACCTATAAAGTAGACCAGGTACTAGAATGTACTCACATGATCGTACACCTTGCATCGATACCACAAATCAATGTATTATGTAGGTACTTAGAACGCTATGATTTATTTCATAGTTCCAAAATACTATTATTCATAAGTATTGCCCCACCGGGTTCACGTCACAGCACCCTGACCCCTGCAGCTGCATTGACCTTGATCTTCGCTCTTTGTCTGATTCACTGATTGATGAGCATCGCACACGTGCACAGAGGCTTAACGAACTTTCACACGAATTCATTACGAACTTACCTAATGATTATTCTCATGTTGCTACGGATACAATGGATCAGTTTACTTATACCTAATGGGGTTATTATCATGGTGTTTGGTAGTTCATATAACAACACAGACATGACAATTATTATTTATCGTCAAACTTGTCAACTTGTTAGCTAATCTGTAGGCGTACGAATGATAACAACCTTCACGTCAACAATAATTATCCTTTATGAAAGATCCTCCCACACATTCGACAGTAATATCTACGTATATATACCTACGTAATAAATACCATATAATGGCGCCGATTCTGTTTTTCACAAACTAAACTAAATTTAAGTTCAGGCATCTTTTTCTTTCTATTTCATTATGAAAAGGACAGAAGATAAATATTAGTTTAGTCCTGTCAAATTAGTCAGCGCCTGACGTAAATTGACGTATTTTTAGTAGTCAACTTTTTAATCTCGTCTAAATTGTCTATGGAGTATCTTAATTTGACAGGACTAAACTAATATTGATCTTCTGTCCTTTTCTTATTGAAATAGAAAGAAAAAGATGCATGAACTTAAATTTAGTTTAGTTTGTGAACAACAGAATCGGCGCCAATATCTACTTATTAAATAACTACGTTCATCATCTGCCTAGCGTTTTCCCAACTATGTTGGGGTCGGCTTCCAGTCTAACCGGATGAAGCTGAATACCAGTGTTTTACATGGAGCGACTGCCTATCTGACCTCCACAACCCAGTTACTGGGTATTACGGTACCCCTTGGTAAGACTGGTTGTCAGACTTTCGGGCTTCTGACTACCCGTAACGACTGTCAAAGATCCACGAATGACAGCCGGGACCAACGGCTTAACGTGCTTTCCGAGGCACGGAGGGGACATAGTATGTAAAGATGGTCACCCATCCACAGACCAACCGCGGCAAGCGTAGCTTAACCTGATCGATCAACCTGTGCGGCTGTTATTATTTAGCCACGAGCCCCTTAGTAATAAATACCTACGTATGGAAAGTAATACCTACATCAAAAGATGAACTTAGTATAACAGTACCCTACAAGTCTCATTATAATGAGCCCTGACTAAAATTTCTAATTATTTAAAAGCTAACAATTGAAACTTTATTCTATTTGATGCCTACTTACAGTCGCGGTACGAAAATAATAAGAAATTTTTAAATTCGGTTATTATTATTACCTGAACATCACTTCATGCCTGTTATCTCCGAAGAGCTAGACAGAGTCGTACTTACCTATGTAACAGTACACACACATTTCGCCAGTTAGGTATGTTTAAGTCCCATGTAAAGAGGAGGCGAGCCTATTGCCATCAACCGGAGACAAATCCAGATTCCGGGCTGCTATTGGGAATTTCCTGATAGAAAAACCCAATACCACTTTGCACAACCTGGGAGTCGAACCCAGGACCTCATGCTTAGCGGTAGCGCTTGCGACCACCAGACCAACTTATAATATTGTAATACATTGATTATCATTGTAATTTAATAGTAGATTACTCATTTAATTGTTTTTTATTCGCATCAATCATTTGTATGTCAATATTGGCAAAGCATAGCGCACTACCAATTTTTAAGATCTATGTATGAAATTACCTATGTTTTACAAATAAATTATTCTATTCTATTCTATTCTATCCAACGACGTATTATCACAAAATACAGATAGTACAGAAGGCAGAAGGAATCACATGTACGAGTATGTACTTCACTTTTCATACCTACGCTCGGCGGTCGCGCTAGGGTTGTCAACTTTGGCTTATGCACAAAAAACTATCGCGGTAGTGGCACTCGTATCTAGTTGTTTGATTTATTGTTGAGCTTATTCTACAATATTAAAACAAAACATAGTATTACAGTACAAAAAGTTTACAGAACAAAAACATAAAATTTTACATTTGTAAATTTTTACTATCGAAAATCCCTAATAACTTCAAAACAGATTACCCTATCCCGTCGCATTTCCAATTAGCAGACACAATAGAAATTCTATTGTTATCGGTACATACCCTGTACGCGCGATATGCGAAGGGCTATTTACACAATTTATTTTGCCCTATCCGTTCTAGACCTAAACCTATCAAATGAGACTAAAAACAATACAATATCTACTCAAACAAAAAATCATGTTTTCAACTTACGTTGTTTACGTACGTTGGTGGCGTGAATTTACCTTACAAAAAAGTTACTTCGTTTATACTGATTTAAAATAGGAAACTACTATATACGAGTAAATCGAGCTTAGATAGCCATTTTTGTTGCTCCATTTTTGCACTTCACAGACGCGTGTCTCAAGCGGATGGCACCCGCGCTCGAAATACTCCCAACCCGTCCGAGATAATGTGTCCGTGAGCGGTGTCTATGTGTGCATTGCTCTAGCGCACTTTGTATGTAGATTGACTTCTGTACTATCTGTATTTTGTGGTATTATTATGTATTTATTTAACACCCCACTTCTTATACACCAGAGACAACAAAAAGGACAAACATGACCTGCTACTGCTACATCAGTATCACACACATCGTAACATCACTATTACTACTATATAATAATTCTTCTATATTCATATTTCTATTGTTACTTTCCTTTATTCTATAGTCATTTTGATTCAAAATGTTGGCAGTTCGTGGTAGGACAATTAATAATATGCCTCATGACACATGACGTAATAGCGCTTAACCAATTCCTTCCGTGACTGCACATACAAACAAAATTGATTAAAAATATAAAGTAATCTAGATACAGATAACGCTGTATAGTACAGCGGGACAGCGGGACAGCGGGGCCGGCAGAGTGCCAGGCTGATTGATTACCCGGGCGCGGCGGCTGATCGCAAACCTATTACAGCCGGCATTGCACTCACTAATCTCACATTCTTAACTTTATTTTATTGCTGTGGGTAATGTCTTTCTATCTAATGTATTAATTACAATTCAGTTGTGGAGATATAGAAACGAGCTCCCTCGGGAGAGAGGGATGATATAGAAACGAGCTCCCTCGGGAGAGAGGGATGATAGTGATGACGATTAAGGTGATGAATATAGTAAGAAATACGTTTGTTGGCGAGGTGATTACGTGACATCTACGATCTTTCACAGCCTCATAAACCCAAAATTACCTCATAAAACAAAGGACTCAAAAATCCAAAACTTTCGAGTGATCTTAAGCGTCATACTTGGAGCTGTTTTCCGCAATCTTGATGAGAACATCTTGCCCATTTATACCCAAATCTAATATCAAATAACAAAAGGCCAGTTCTACACTTGACCCGCATTTTTCGTCCAGCGATTGGGCCAGTGAACTAAAAAGGGTAGTGACACACTGGCACACCGTACGCCTGAAGCTAGTGAGTGTGGTGGCATGGTGGCAAGCTGCCAGGCTATCGCGTGTTTAGTGCTCCGCGCTCACTGCGCTCAGTACTGACGCCGCTATCTGTTCAGATGCTTCGAGATCACTTGCCTGCTGGCTTTATTTACTACTCACCAAAAATTGTGGAAATAATATTACAATGATACGTGTTTCATTTTCCATGCAATTTGGGTCTAGATAAGTAATTTAATTCGTTGACTTTGCTGCCTAGCTATGGTATGAGTTTGTTTAATTAATTTATTCCAAATAATCAGTTCCATTTAATTGCCTTTGATTTAATAAATTCTGATGACCAAGCAAAGTATTTAAAGCTTACTGAGCTGAAAATATAGTACCTGCTTTAAAGAATCACAAAAACAAAAAAGTAAGGCCTCTTTAAAAGCCAGAAAAACTACATAATATCACATTTACAAATGAAGGAATACCTGACGCGTTCTAATGATCACAACATAAATCGAATGAGTTGGGGTTGATCAAAGGCAGAAGACAAGCGAACGAGATGATTATAGCCGTGTTTACACAATTAATAGCCTATAGGCTACTAGGCTAATCTGTTCTTCAGCCACATGCTCTTAAGACCTTATATGGACTACCTGTGGCTCTAGTAGGAGACACTTCTAAAACTACTGACACGTAGATACTTAGACTAAAGTAGAAATGTCATGCTTTCGGAGCGTCTTGTGTGCATTCGTAATGTCTTCAAAGCATTTCCTAAAGGACCATAACGGTTTGGGAAGTCTATGTAGATATAATCGACCTCGCAATTGGCTTACCTCTTTTGACAACAATTCCCAGTAAATTATAACTTCACTAAGTTTGAAACTGTCCTACTGTCACACAGATTAATACACCTTATCGATTTTCTTAATGTTTTTGTTGTAGTTACATTAGAATCTCCCCATCTCCCTTCTTATAAAATACTAACTAATATTATTTTTAAACTATACCATCTAGTAGTGTAATAGCTACATAAAGAGCTGCCTACCCCGTAGTGTCAAGTGCGAGCGGCACGCCGGACAATAAAGCGAGTGTCGCAATGCGGGACGGTGCCGGGACGACCACCCGTCGTTTATACAGTGGGTACACTGCCTAATTGGGACTGATTACATTTAAATATCTGTGTAGCACTCCTTAAATGAATGGAGAAATACTTTATATTGATAATAAAAATATTACCAAACTCTTTGTCGTTCTCCATCAGAAGAACTAAGTGAAACTACCTAATTATATTTTCTAAAATAAAAAAAACCCACAAAACCAACTCTCAATTTGTATTTAGAATAATATGAAATCGGTGACTTGTCACCTGAATTACACTCATTCACAATATATTTTCCGTTATGTAACTGAAAAGAGTGAAGCCTGAAAAAAGGTGTGCATTAAATATGGCGGCTCACAATTTCCCTGAACCCTTCATCTGCGTCTGACAAATGAGCTATTATTTCATACGCTCACTTAATACACGAACACGTGAGAATTTTTCCGACCGCTCTTTATTTCATTTATATTCGGATTCTCACTGAACTGCCGAAACGATTTTATTTTAAACGAATTCCTGGAAATAATTTATTGACTATACTAATAGTCAATTACATTATACCTACTACGAAAAATTAGTTATTTACTGTCAAGTCTACCCCAGGGTCCCCAGGGCCCAGAGTAGAGGCTTAGCAATAGTTGCATCCGCAATAGCGTTAACAACTATTGGTATTTTTTTATAATAAAAAAAGTAATTTAAAAAAATTAAACCGACTTCAAAAAGAAATGAACTCAAAATTATGAAATAACTTTAATTTCGGAAGTCGGTGTCTTGGGATCTGTATTTTAGTTTTAGTTTTTTGCCACCGACTTCCGAAATTAAAGTTATTTCATAATTTTGAGTTCATTTCTTTTTGAAGTCGGTTTAATTTTTTTAAATTACTTTTTATTTAGTAACTTTTAGTTGTTGCACTAGAATTTGACCAAGGTTTTGAGATGTTTTCGCTTTGACACTACACCCGTAGCTCGTATCAATAAGCCAGGCCGTCACACTTTCACGTCTTAGTCCATATCTTGAAAATTACTGAATCGATTTTGATGAAACTTGCACTGTTCCCTAAGTTGAAGTAAATGTAAGCCAATAAAAAAAGAATGGTCACGATCTGATTAATAGTTACGGAGATATGCGTGGACAAACATACATACATACATACATACATACATACATACATACATACATACGTCTATAAAATTTGGTATATTTGTTTGGAAGCCCTAATAGATTGTCATATGTGAATATAATGCAATTCCAATAATATTACATACATACGTATCGAATTGATAACCTCCTTTTTTTGAAGTCGGTAAAAAGTAATATGTTTTACTTTGTTATTGTACTTAGTGTCGCAATTAGAAAATACAACCATTTACCCCAAAATCGTAGCTAAGTCAAACGTGTAACTACAATGCTAATTATGTCATCAATGCTGTACGAGTGCTCGGCCCACCGTGGTAGATCGTGGTTAGGATTACGCGCACAATGCCGCTGCTAATTTCCCATGCAGCCGACAGACATTTACGTCATCAATGCTGTACGAGTGCTCGGCCCACCGTGGTAGATCGTGGTTAGGATTACGCGCACAATGCCGCTGCTAATTTCCCATGCAGCCGACAGACATTTACGTCATCAATGCTGTACGAGTGCTCGTGTCCACCGTGGTAGATCGTGGTTAGGATTACGCGCACAATGCCGCTGCTAATTTCCCATGCAGCCGACAGACATTTACGTCATCAATGCTGTACGAGTGCTCGGCCCACCGTGGTAGATCGTGGTTAGGATTACGCGCACAATGCCGCTGCTAATTTCCCATGCAGCCGACAGACATTTACGTCATCAATGCTGTACGAGTGCTCGGCCCACCGTGGTAGATCGTGGTTAGGATTACGCGCACAATGCCGCTGCTAATTTCCCATGCAGCCGACAGACATTTACGTCATCAATGCTGTACGAGTGCTCGGCCCACCGTGGTAGATCGTGGTTAGGATTACGCGCACAATGCCGCTGCTAATTTCCCATGCAGCCGACAGACATTTACGTCATCAATGCTGTACGAGTGCTCGGCCCACCGTGGTAGATCGTGGTTAGGATTACGCGCACAATGCCGCTGCTAATTTCCCATGCAGCCGACAGACATTTACGTCATCAATGCTGTACGAGTGCTCGGCCCACCGTGGTAGATCCTAGTTACGATTACGCGCACAATGGCTCAGCTAATGTCCCGTGCAGCCGACAGACATTTCCCAGTAAAGTTATTATAATTTTGTTCCCAACTGCTTGTTTATCAGTCGTCTCGAGTCTTCGCAGTTGAGATATAATTCCGGGCGGGTTGCACCGCGCTGTTATTGTCGTTTAACTCTTACCGATGGTTAGTCGTAAGCTACGGCTGCCGGCGCCGACGACCGCCCGTTTATGTGATTTTCATTTTTATAGCGCCAACTAGCCTTTATTGGGATTGCCATTACGATTTAAGATGGTTTCGGTGGAAACTGCGGGTTAGGAGAAATGTTTTCTACGTTTTCGTTTGAGTTTAAAATGGACCTATGTAAGTATTTTCATGTTGTCCGAAAATTCTCATACTCATGACACAAATAAATGTTTATTTTAAAGTTGAAAGAAATATTATCTAGTTTACATTTGTTAATAAGTGTGTTGGTAGACTGTCCTCGCTTGTTGATGATCAATATCAACCTACAGCTACTACTTAATATGTTCACCCACATCTTATTTCTAGTCCAAGTAATTAAGTTTTACATCAGAACAAAAGTAAATTAAGCTACTCGTCCCATAAGAATACAAAGTGTAATTTAGAAAAGAAATAAGAGTTGTGACGAGACGAGGCACCTTGCAGCGTTACAGTCATTCGGGACGGTCACATAACTCAACGGTTTCAAACACTCGCTGCGAACATTGTGGTTGTGTAGATAGTTTGCTAAACTGTTTAGTTGATAATCGGTCGATTGAAAGTTGTAGGTTTTGTGCTGAAATATTGTGGTTTATTAATTAGAGAAGAGGAATTATTATAACTATCATAATGATGTGCCATTAGTGGTAATGAGACTGGCACAGTTAGTGAATTACAAACTATGTAGTTTGAATTTTTCTTACCATTATCAGGAATTTCAGGATATGGTAAAATATACAAGTGTAGTGGGTAACTGTGTATATTGACTTTTGTTGTTGTATATCAAAACTTTGGAAGAATAATGTTATGTATAGTAGTCTATATATCCTGGTCTATCTATCCACTTGAAGAAACAGCCATTAGTTTAACAGCACTCCATAGATTTTTTTTTGTGTTTAAGTCGTGTATAAGAGGCGAGGCGCGCTGCGGCCCGTCGAAAAAATCTTCTGGGACATTCTAGATGACGTACTCCTAACCGCGGGGAGCGGGACGTTTGAGTGGTTATTTTATTTTTTTAATTTTTTTATGAGCCTGTATTGTCCCACTGCAGGGCAAAGGCCTCCCTTCCCTATTTCCACTTTTCTTAACTTGAGTGGTTATTACAGTTTCTTTAAAATATTTGGAGACAGGAACAATGTAAACCATTCTTGGGTTCTCTTAATTGTCTTAGAACACGAAACGCAGCTATAAACTGTATTTAGGGCATCATCACCCACTGCTGAGCATCGGCTCTCCTGGCTTATGCCTGTGCCAGCCTAATCTATGTTCTAGCCATCTCACCGCGGGGCGAACGACGCTTCGTCTTCCAGTCCTTGGACGCCGTTTGGTCATCGCCTTCCTCCACTGCCTTACACCGTCCTGTCATTCAAGGTTCCCCCGTAACAATCAATATGAACATACAATAATCAATACCTATTAGCAATAAACTCTGCTGTGCTGAGCCGCTGACGTAATAGTTTATGAAGTGTGGCAATTTTGGTAATAACCTTGTTTGCTGATTTACAACTTCAAGAATTACAAACAATTTGTCAACAGACGGCAATCTTAAATCCCGGAGATAAATGAATGACTACTAATTAGCCCGCAGCCCCGCAATATACATAATTATGTTCTAATTGAGCTTATTTCCTCGCAAACTAACAAAACCACATCAACATTCTTTGCCCTCTGGGCTGCCGTAACATAGATCCATCGATTTTCATACAATTTAGGTCTAAACTAAAAAAAATAACAAACCACATCAAAATCAAAAGATAAAACCGTAACAAACTGGTACAAATTAATATCTCCCATTCCTTGATCATTAAATATATGGTTTCTCGGAGAGGCAAAGTTTTGAAGAAACCCAACGTTTAAAATAACAAAGTTAAACAAATCTGGATGTTTCTTCTTTTGTTTGCCGAAATGGAATATTTGCAGTACATATTATAATATATTAACCGGCTCGAAGGAATTTTACATGGATATTTCAATGGTAAATTATATAATTATACAGGGTGACAGTGAACCCGACATAGCCCGAAGAATTGCCAAACTTAAGTGGCAGTGGGCAGGGCACATTGCTCGCAGAACAGATGGCCGATGGGGCCGAAAGATTCTGGAGTGGCGACCGAGTACCGGAAGACGTAGCGTTGGAAAGCCTTCCACAAGGTGGTCCGACGACCTTGTGCAGGCCGCAGGAACCCGTTGGATGTGAGAAGCACAGAACCGGTCGAAGTGGAGGTGCTTGGGGGAGGCCTATGTCCAGCAGTGGACGTCTTTTGGCTGAAATGATGATGATGACAGGGTGACAGCGGGTACGTTATAGGCTGATTATGCTGAGCACCCCATAAAGCCGGCAAAAATTCATGGGATTCGATTTCTCTATACTCTCAAATTGAATGGCCATCATTGCTATTCCATCGGGTACCTAATACTTTAACCATTTTTCTAAAACATCAAATAGTTAAAGAAAGAAGTAACTATTTCTAAAAATCATCTACGTACATGAACAACCGTACCCAATGGAACAGCAATATAGGCCATTCAATTTGAGAGTATAGGGAAATCGAATCCCATGAATTTGAATTAGAGTTTCGAGAAAAGTGATAATTAGTGACGAATTCTGGGAAATATAATACACGAATATTGGGTTTTCTCGAATTCGATGAATTTTCGTCTAGGCTTTACGGGGAGCTTAATTGTTGCAAATGGGTCTCACTATCACGTCCTGGAAGGAATCGTCAAATTACAAGATATCCGAACGTAAATAAATGCTTTGAGATCGAACTTCCGATTTCTAGGATTTTGTTCTTGACTAGCAGTATTTATTAACAAAATCCCGGAAAACCGTGTTTCGATACTCAAAACAAACTTCCGTAGAGGGATGTTTATTTTGAGTATCGAAACATAGTGACGTCACAAATTGCGTCAGAGATTTGGGGAAGCAATAGGATTTTAATTTTAATTACTCTTCGTTCGTTATAAAATAACAACAAGATAACACAGACATAACAATATAACAGAAGAAATTGCTGTCTCCTTGTGAATCCGCTCAACTTTAAAAAATTTAATGTTGAAAAATTATCTCATAGGTCTCGCTAAATATCATATACATGTATGCGAAGGAAACAGCGACGTTGACAAAGGAGCAGCGGCCCAGTGTATCAAACAGGTCGCCGTTGCGGACCTTACAATGCAAACCGATAGCCCGACATCACACAAAGGAATCTGATTTCTTTTCCAGCACCCAGAAAACACTTCACTACGACCTTTATTGTTATTTTGCTTTACAACGCTTGCTGGACTCATGAGCGAGGAATATTATCGGAAGGAAAGTTTCAATGTATGCCAACTAAGGTGGTCAGAAAATTTACCGTTTTATCTCATGGTCACCATTACCAAAGCTCCGTGTAGACAGAAATAGGAGAATTATTTTGATCGCACAGATCCTAATTAAACGACAAATCAACGTGACAAGTGGAATCTGAGGAATTAAAGCTCGCAGCGAAAAGAGAAAATATCAATTTGACGGGATTGAACTCACGACACTGCCGGTAGTTGCTATCGATCACGGAAACCTTCGGGGTAAAAAATGTGCTATTAAAGGTAGGGGACGAGTTGAACAGACATTTTGCGGCCAGTTTGGGTTGTTTGTAAGAAATTGGCCGGTCACATTGTTCACCTTCCATTTTGTGCCTTTTCGTAGGTTTGGATGACATCGTTTTGCAAAAAATGTTCAACTGAAAACGTTTTCTCACAAAAATGTACCTAATTATAGGTAGGTACATCTAAATCTACACGTGTCTGGCCTTAGTAGGTACTAACTTTACTAAAATACTCGAATAATTATATCAAGTTTAGCGGTTTTGATTATATTGATTAACTATAAAACAATAACTGTACCACAGATTAGGGACCTAATAGTTACTGACTGTATACATCATTTCAGTCTCGTGATCGTCACCCGGCGACGCATAATTTCAGTTCTAAACAAAACAAAACATTTTCTGTCAGCCGAGCTCAGCTGAAACATTTTAACACTATTTACATATTTTTACAAGTGAAAAGCCAAAAAGGGCCCATGGTTTTACCTCATGTACAAGTACCTACGTGGGCACAAACGTAGTTACAAGGGACGCTCGCCCACAGTATTACATTTTTGTTTACGTAATACAAATTGTTTTTGTTTTGTCTTCTTTGTGTGAATATATCTGCGTAATAAACACAAACCTCCGCCGTCCGCGCCCACAGACAATATTGTTTATTCTTTATCGTATTTCATCGTCTCGCGTTGACCCGGATTCCTTTAAAGCTATCAAAAACACCCGTAAAAAGAACTCGGTTTATTCACATCACGGTGGAACAGACAAACATTTCAACAATTATCTGAAGACAGTTCGGAGATTTCAAGATATTAATTACAAAAGTTTCATACTTTCATTACAAAAGTTGCACATTTTGTTTGTAACGAGCAAATAATTTTGACGAATTTTAGAAAAGTTGTTTATATGCAAGTTGTATAGATGCAGGTTTTTTATTAATTTAGTTGGGCAGGTCCCGCATCCCGCCGTAAAGTGTGGCAACTTCGATACACGAACTGATACGAGGAATGAAGGCAATTAGTGAAGTTAATGGTTTAGTACTAAGATTTTATGGATAATGATTATAATGTTAACGCATTATCTTAAACAAGGTGAGTAGAATACTCATACAATTTAAGCTTTGGTTAGACAAACATTTGGTCTACGCTTGTCAGGGCCATACTTAGAGGGATATAATAGCACAAAGATGCTCAATGTCAATATTATTGGGCAATGGGCGGCAAATCATAAAGTACTTTGTGTACAAAAAGGAACATAAACTAAGCACCGCAAACATTCATCCAATATACTCGACACAATATACTCGACACAATATACTCGACACAATATACTCGACACAATATACTCGACACAATATACTCGACACAAAAAATAATAAAAACATTTTATACTAAACATCTCCAATAATAGGGAGGTTCACTGCGTTCATAAAATGTTCAATAAATGAACACGCCTCGTATTTATTACAATTAAGTGGAACCACGTGAATTTTCCTCATTTATACGGATACATTGCTTTACATAAAAGCTCTCATTTTCACATGAAATTATTTATTTATGAATTCTGATGATCATTATACAAGGGGATATTAGTGTACAGTCCTTTTCGGAGAAAAAATAAATCGGTAATAATCAATAATGTTAATCTTTAAAAAATAAGAGGTCTCCTCTCTCCATTATATTATAGAACTTATATTCTTGATGCTCAAATGTTCTACTGATGGTTTGTGGTGCATCGAGTCTTTGAGTTTACCGTATGGTTGAGCTATGCGATGCCGATTCATGCGTAATATTCGTGAATGTGTTCCATCTGTTTTGCTGATGGAATAAGTCAACTCAACCTTAAGCTCTGATACCAAGCGTTATAGTATCCACTTTGCAAAAAAAAAAAATAATAAACACAAAAAATTTCTTTGTTTCTTTTAATAGTTCAGTATTGTATTTAGCCTTTAGCGCGAACCTTTTCACTACTATGACAATAGTAGATCCAGTAGTGAAAAGTTTCGCGCCTAATAGGATATTGGTGGGGGCACTTATCCATTCCGTTCAGCAGTTGAGTCACTCGGCAGTAGGCAGTAGGTACATCCTAAAGCAAAATGAAATAAAAACAAAAGAGTTTCAGTGGTGTGACGTAGGTCGTGAGTGGGGTTGGCGTTATCAGCGCGACTTGATTAGCTGCCGGGCCGGTTAACTACTGCGCGACATTATACGACATTAATGTACGCCTATGTTTTGTTTATTTTCAATGAAGTGGGTTTATGTCATGTTGCTGTTGTGTGATATATCCGTGTGTGTCCGTACGTAACAAGTGTGTATTGTATCTTGAATATCAAATATGTATATTAGAGAAAACCACGAATTGTCATTGTCATGATGAAGTAGACCAGCACAGCTGATTATGAGATTTATTTTTGTTTGCTTTTCCATAAGTACTTATTTATTAATATAAAATATAAAAAATATAGCAGCGAGTAAGATTATAAAGTTAATCGATTAAGTATCTTTAACCACGATTTTATTCACCAAATACCTAAGAAACCTAACGCAATATAGAATCAAGTACCAGGATTGTAGAAGTGAGGCGGTGCACGCGGTGGTGACGTCGCTAATTCAATTGGGGCCAGCATGCATCGTACCGTGGCCGACGATTGTCGACTCATACTTGTGCTGAGCGGACGAAATAGCAGATTCCATATCATAAATAAAACGTCCTTTCTATTTGCTGGTATAAATCTATTTGAAGCCGTGACCAAGCATTGATTTATTGAAAAAGAAAAGAGAATTTCAAGCTACGTACCTACATAAAAATACGTAGGTAGGTACCTACATATTTTCATATAAATACGTAGTTAGAAATTGTCTTTTCTTTTAATAAGATTTAAAAATGGCAGATTTTTTTGATCAGCTATTTTTAAATTTTTTTCAAGTTAAAAGTATTTCGGCGAGATTTTTTTATTCATTATTAACATTTTAGCGGATCGCAAATGACTGTAACTAAAAAAATCAAGCTAAAAATACAGTTCGTTCTTGGTCTCTGTGTAAGCTATGTACACGAGTAGCTAGAAGTATAAGATTAGCTAATGTACAAATTTCACATAAATCATGCAATAATACAAATCCAGTTTCTTTTTGAATAAAAGCGGCTGGGGAATTTTCGAAGAAACAACATCAAAAAGGCATCAAAACCATTCAAATTAAAGTTAGAAACAGTTCGAGATAATAAATATTTTATTCCCAATCTCGAGACGCACGCCAAGCAGTTATAACTTTCCAAAATAAATAAAAACAAGTAACTAGTTAGTGAGAATTATCACACTTTCTTGAATTTCATTGCAAATATTTTTAGACTGAAAGTTTTGCTGAAAGTTTAACTTATACTACCAATAAGCATGCTGTCGTGTTGTTGGCAGAAGTTTACTTTACATTTCAATAAATACAACAACTTTGGCAGATATATAGCAAATAATATAAGAAACGCGTTTATTCGAAATCAATTTCCATTTGACGAATGTGCACGAATTATTGAAGTTATTCTCTTCTTACTTGGTTCTGATTTATAAAGAGGTCACACTTTTATAATTAAATGAGGATTGAAGGTCTTTCTTAACCGATCAAGGTTTGAAGTACACATTTTACTACGAATAAAAATGTAAAACTAAGCCCAAACATTCCACACACTATATCTACGATATTTACCCACTTTCACGCCGCTTTTAAAACTATTGCTCCGTAAGGAAGGGGCGGCATCCTAAATAATCGTCATACATTAGTCTCTGTAGCCCTCCTCCCGCATGCCCCACCATACCCCCCCTATTCACATTTGTACTAAATGTCTGCGTCGTCACTCTTCCCGCGGGCACGCGGATAGGATGAGTTGAGAATATGCTGGCGATGGCGGAATCTGTTCAAAGAACCGAAGTAAATTAAGTAAAACCGTCAAGTCATACAGCATTTTAGGGATCATAAACACGAGTTGAACCTACAACCATCTATTTTAAGACGAGCAACTTCTTTAAATTATAACTTGTGATTTAAAAAGTTCGAAGCTGTTCGTTGGTTCGGGATATTGACTCATAGACATACCTACATAAAAGGCATTTTTTATAGGATGTAACAACTCAACAGCGTCTCAACAAAACGAAAGCACCAGACAATTGCTCCCGCTAATCAAACCCTCCCGGCATCGTGTAATAACGAACATATTCGTCTATCAGCGGGCCGCGCAGCCTCGTCTTGTCGGAGGACGAACCTCGTCCCACTTCCAAAACAAATAATTAAATTACTCGGGAACAATCTCGTATATTGGCGCCAATTACGTGGACTATGCCGTCCTCAAAACAATGGCTGCACATTACTATGCCGTGGACGCTTTGTTGTGCCATTGAATACGACTGAATTTGTATGTTAATGTCGTGATCAAGTTTTGAACAGACAATGAATGGTTATTTTGTTTTCATAGAAGTGATTTAGCTATGTTGTTTTCAATAAGAAATATACCTATATTGATCTCCCGAAGTGTAGAAAAAAAAAAAAAAAAAAGGTTCCGACGAATTGAGAACCTCCTCCTTTTTGAAGTCGGTTAAAAAAGGAGAATGCTGGATTATGCTATACCCAGATCTAGCATTCTCCTTTTTCTAGCCCCTTCTTCAACCAGAAAGTCAAACTTTGGTGTTTATTTTGCCAAGTTTGGCCTAAGTTTGCCAGTCAGCTTTAGCGAGCTTTCTGACTAGAATTGGGTGTTTATGTAATTGTGTATGTTCACATTCCTGGAATACTATGTAGCCGCCCATAGCGTAACAGGTGACACATAGTGTTACATAGTCACTTTACTAGACTGTGACTCGAGCTGCTTTACTACAACTGGTTCGTATTTTACGATTTAGAATGAAATACAACGCGACTTAATATGGAAGCCTTTAAATTACTAACCACGATTTTTTGTCAGTTTACCATAAAGCAGTATTTAATATAAAATAAATGATTTAACCTTAATCGCCTACATTCATTTAATAATACGTCGTAGGGCAGGCAGTAACAGGCATGATCGATTACAAACCGTAAACAAGGATTCGCTTTAATCAAATATAACATTTGTCACCACAATCAAACTTGTCTAAAAATAACCCTAAAAGATCTCTAATACCTGTAAACGACCTTGAACTTCTAACACCATGACTAACATTTCTTTAAATCTAAGTTCACGAAGGTTTTTCTTTAAAACGCGCCTGTGATTGGTCGTCAGGTACGTCGATCCATCCGGCGCGTCGCGGTGAAATATAGCAGTCATTGCAGCGGGCGAGGGAGGGGGTGAGGTGAGGGCAGCCCGCAGGGAGGCAGGCAGGGGCAAGGTCCCGCGGCCTGCGGGCGGCAAGGACCTACGAATGGACGCGGATGTGAGAATAACTTTTTTATACTTACAAAGTTAGCATTGTAAGTCTTAAAGTAATTCATTTTTTGGTCAAATCCGTTTGAATCATCATAAACAGCCCGTCAAACAGTGGACCAAGACTGCTGGAAACACCTTTCGATAATCGCATTCTATTGATCCGTTCGAACCTCATAAAAAATAAATAAAAACAGCATTAATATTTAAGTATTAATTTTCCCATAAGAGTCTGCAATTCAAAAAACTTAATTCAATTTCATAGTCGCAATGTTGTATAAAAACATAGTTAAAGACGAAGTTTTTTCTAAGAAAATCTATTCTGGTCAATTCAATACAGCTAGCGAAACATAAACCAAAACTTTCTTCAACGCCCCACATACGCCCAGTTACACACATATTGCAGTACATAGTTCAACTACAGCATACTTCAGAAGTCCATACCAAAGTGAATTCCAGACAATTAAAATTACCTCTCTGTAGGTACCCGGGACGCGTCAAACAGCCAAGTTTTCAGAAAACAATTGTAAGTAGAAGTTTACCCTAGATGCTCGCGGGACTAAAGTCTAGGATTCATTTTAAATTACCTAAAGGTAAGTACTAAGTTCAGATGAGAGATGTGTGAAGGAATCTTTACACCCGCCGTGTTTGCTTTGTTGATAGTTGCAGTGGGATGAAACTGGGTGGTACTTCGAGGTTCAAACATGTTTTTGTGTTTGTAGCTTTTTGTTCATTGTAAAAGTTGTGACTGAAAATTTTATTTAAAATTAATATTTTGTGTATCAAAGTTATGTAGAAATACCAAAAGCTTTACGAACCCTATCTTGATTTGTTATGGTGTTACTTGAAATGAAATTTAAAAGTAATCCTGTACAAAGTTATTGATTAACTAGATACTAGAAAGAAAAACATTTTTGGAATACTTGATAATTTTATTATCTTACAAAAATATAACAAAAAACATCGTCCACGAGTTCCTTGATCCTGGGCGCCGCTATCAGTGCTGCGAGCCCAAGAAAACGATCCAATCAATCAGTTTGACGGCCTCTGATATCCGTTTCTTTTCCGTTATCACCGCGAATATGTCCCCAATAAATTATTATCACTGTTAAACGTCGAATAAATTAATATGACTGCGAAATAAATTATTACGAGTGTTCAGCGTGGCGGTGCGCGGTGCTACGCCGTAAGCGCTACGCCGTAAGCGCTACGCTCGTAGCGATAGTCTACGTGAGTGACGTAGCGATTGGCATGTTTTTGAAATGTATGCTACGCTGCGTTCGTGTTTGTTATGTATGGGTTAGCACTCTGGTTGATAGAGAAATACAAATGGTATTCTCAAATATAATCATGGCGATCCCATTTCGCTTTGTGGTTAAAGCCGTGTTTGTGTAGATCAGTTAGGCCTTGGCATTTCTTTTTTCATTAACCGACTTCAAAAAGCAGAAGTTTCTACGTTCGTCTGCGTGTATTTTTAATGTCTATGTTGGTCGATTTTTTCATCAATTGTGAACTAATTTTGATAATTGTTTTTGTTGGCAAGTGTATATTCCTGAAGTGGTCCCGTATAAGCTTGGTGAAGATCTGATGAATACCTTCAGAGATAGACAATGCGACTCCTCAATATGGTCAACTGACTATAGACTCAAAGATATCCTATAGAACTCTCCATCGAGAAACAGTACCTACACATATTGTGAATGGGTAATCGTACGGAAAATCAATCAATTGCGGAGCATGTAGATCGTCGCACGAAATTCGTATACTACTTGTATGTACCACGAATTTGTGAAACAAAAACTAAAAATAGTTAAAATAAATAACTTTTTTACAAAAAATGCAACCGACTTCTGAAAGTAGAAGGCCGATTCCCGTAATTAATAACATTCAAAATGTAGTCGCAATCTCAACCAAGCGACAATCAATGTCAAAAACTTGTCAAAAATGTAGGGAAATTAGAGGTATTTATGACAGATTGAGACTGAGATCAGACTGTGAACGTTCTTAAAATTACGAGAATTGCCGCTCTGTTGACAAACTGTCATTTTCTCCAGTTTCCACAGTGGTACTGCGTGTGCTCGCCATATTTCCGCCTTCTTCAATAATCTATTTATTTATTTATTTTATTCAGGATAACCAACAATTGCTTACACCAACACATTAGCAGCTTAATATTTATAAAAGGATACAATTGCGGGTGCAACAATTAATTATAGGTTAACACCGCTAGCACAAAAACAGTGATAAGACCATTAGTTATTAAATTACGACAGATTAATCCTACAACATAAAAACACCTTTATAGATTACATACAAGTACGGTTTTATAATTTACAGTTTTATCAGACGGTAAAGTAACCGGGTAACCTTTGTAGATATTTTTCCCTGTATTTATAATAAGTTATTTTGATCCGCAGCTTAAGTTATCTCAAGGTCCTTAAGGCATTTAGTTAATTTAGAAGATAACAACTAGACCTAATTAGACAATGCGCTTTGTGGTTCATAAAGAGAAAGAGAAAACATTATCTTAACGCAATTTGTAATTCTAGTACAAAATTTAAACAGTTGATTACAATCTTGCTGAACGTGCAGGGTGTGCGGCGGGTGTTTTTCAATTTGTGAGAGATGTAGGTAGTAACTGTTTATCTTTATTACTTCCCTCAGTATTTTATTCCCCTCATTTGTCCAGGAAAGGGATACTCGTAATCCCCATGCTTCCTTATCACGAGCCTCACGTAAGCCTCCCCCATCAAACCAACACAAGCACATAATTTGTAGTAAAAACTGTAATGTGTAGTATAAGTCGTAAGCCGAGAGTCATCTCACGCGCGCCTCGCTTTACTGATTCCTGTAATAAAAGCAGTTTCTTTAACAAAATCGGTGCGCGTACAGAGCGACTCGGTTCAAATGAGATTAGCTTGCGAGTGCCCCAGTGCCCCCGAGTGCCCCGCGTGCCCCCGAGTGCCCCGCGTGCCCCCGCGTGCCCCCGCCTCCCCTCGCAAGCCCCGGTTTTATTGGACATGAAATTAAATCAAGCGCCGGTGTGGGCCGCGTGGGTCGCGGAATATTCTTTCTCTAACGAAGCGACTAATGTGCACTCCTGCAACAACGCGACGCCTAATAAATAAATGTTCGGAATATCTCTCGGAATGTTTCGGCAAACTTCGTTATTGTTTCGCAGTTCGTTTCGGTTCCGAGTCACTTGGTTATTTACTTGTTACTTTATCTAAATGTGCACCTTTTATTGAAGTTTCTTAATTAAACGCCGTAAGTGTAGCACACGAATTCGTTGTTAAGCTTTGTGAAACTTGTCAAACGAAACAAAAATAAATTGTTTTACTTTCACCTCTAACATTTTTATTTATTTAGTTCATTAGACAACACGCATAATGCTGTTTCAATTATATATGGAAAATGTATTTTATCATTCATATAAATTATCATAAGGTATTCTACTAAACCAGCATGCAAATAACCAGGGATTAAAATCTCAGACGCAGATTAGCATCTTTTCTCAACAAACCAGCAGCTAATAATAAAACTATTAGCGCAAACACCCATTTGAATACAATCAACAATGCAAACACTGTCGTAGCGACGTAGCGGCGCGGCGTAGCACTGTACCCGTAGCACCGTAGCTATGTCGCCGCGTAGGTCCTTCGTAGACCGCTACACTTTTCTGCATAATTATCTTTATTGTAGACTGGAAGCGGCATAAAGCTTGTGCTTTAAAAATAATTTTCACTTTTCCGCGGGAAAATTAAAATACTTTAGTGCTGCTTCGACAAAACTAGGCGTAGGAGAAAAATTAAATTCTGTGAATTAAAATATGCATTTACTTACTTTCGTTTACGCTTTTTTCTTCACAATGCAATGGAGAGCAGTTTTCTAGGGACCAATTTTGTTTTAGACTGACAAGATTCTGACTATAGCCACTTTAGTGGCTAAAAAAAGAACCTCGAGCTACCCGCTCTCTGGCTGAGTGTAAAAGTGCAAGACTTTAATTAAGATGAACGAGACGGAATAAATTAATGTTGGCACTTAATAACCGTCGGCGAGAGATGTCGCCATTTGCATTCGCGGTGACCGTAACATTTTTGAATGACTTAATCCCGGGTGACGGTATCGCGCGGCTTCACTGCGGCGCGGTGGCGGGAGAGGCGGGGGGGGGGGGGGCGGTGGGGCGGGTGCTGCTTCACGGAGAAGTATGATAAGTTGACGTCAGGCGCGGGGATTGTATGCCTAATTAAGGTTTTTTTTAATTTAAAGTTTTAGAATTTAGACGACCTTGTACAATAGGGGTTTGTGGATATTTTGATAATAGAATAGAACAAGACTATGACTCAATTAACTGGAACCCGCACGCTGAGAGACGAGACACAGGACTCGTGTTGTTGTGGTCATTTTTGGGAAAGGCTGTTGGCCAGCAGTGGAAGTCTTTCAGCTGAATTATGATTATGATAGATTTTTTTTAGGTCTACCCTTCTGGACATAGTCAGAAGTGGCCAGCCAAAAGATTCCCACAAAGATTTCTTAAATGTATCCGAATTTATTTCACAGAGACAAGTATTCATTGAAGTGATAACATTTGTAGACTACAAACGGATACAAATGCCTCTCCCAAACGACAGCGGTATATTAATATTGCCTTATGACGTGAACTATGTTGTTCATATCTCAGGCTGTATGTCGTACACGACAGCTGTCGGCATTCAACACATCGCTAGCCTTTGACCACACAATTGACTGTGGCGAGTGACTCGAGCGCTCACACGCGGCATAGAGCCTCGTTCACATGTGCGTATGATGGTGCTGTGTTCACACGCGGCATAGAGCCTCGTTTACATGTGCGTATGATGGTGCTGTGTTCACACGCGGCATAGAGCCTCGTTCACATGTGCGTATGATGGTGCTGTGTTCAAGCTATGCTCAATCGATTCGAACCTAACCTTTGAGGACTTGATGCAGAACAATTTGATGTTCACTATAAACTGCCAATGCTTGGTGTTGCATTGTGGTGAGTCATTGGGATGATCGTTGCAGTCGTAAGTTCCTACTACGATTTTAGGTATAGATCAGAAAATATATTTGATATTACTGGTACTACTACTATTTAACTAGTATTTTATCATACATGACTAAAAGAAACTGCTGCAAAAGTTGCCATGATTTTACAAAAAATACGTCAAAGTTGTTAAGTTAAACTAAAGTATTTGAATTCTCCCATACCAATAACTACGTAATGTACTCTGCTACTTACATTACAAGTTTAGTTCCGCTGCGAATAAAAACAGCTTCGGCATAACTCATAGATTAGCGTTCTGTTTCAAAGCAAACCCGAGCCACGACGCTACATCCTATGTGCTATGATACCCCGGTAGGTACAGTCAACAAAAGAGATAAGTATGCAGGATCGTCGGATATAATTGAAGTTTAGTAAGAAACCGATGGATGTTCTCGAATAAAATTTAATTTTAATAATATAAAACAAGCAGCTCATTTATCAAATTAAATTTCAGTCGACAACATCCATCGGTTTCTTACTAAACTTCAACTATATCCGACGATCCTGCATACCTATCTCTTTTGTTGACTGTACTTGCTGTGTGTGCGATGGAGGAAATTAAGGTAAACTACATACATTGAATATGCTTAGGTTTTCTTTGTTCTACAAATTAAGATTTGAAACGATCTTGTTCCAAGGTGTAGGTGTTCAAACATGATGATGTGTCATGCCTCCATTTGAGTTAGGTTATGTAGTAACAGAAACGAATTTAGATCATCGTTGCGGATTAAGAGGACTCTCTTAATACTCCACCATAAACAACCAAATAATAGACAATCAAATTGATGTTAAACCGTTTTAATTAAATTAATTAATTAACAAGATTAGAAACATTAAACAAAATCCGTTCCACGTTCCTCTAAAACTAAGCACCTAATCAGATCCCCGTATCACCGCGAGTACAAAGTACGCCAGCCCCGGTAACATTCATTAGGCTTCATTATACCACATCTACATTCCGAATACATACAAATCAAATTATCCAATTCTAAATCCGTTTGTTTTCCCTTTCTTTTCTCACACGAGGGAGTGAAACAGATGATTTGATTTGATGAAGGGAATATTGCGCCGAAGCCGTAGAAATAAAATGATAGTGGGCCTAACGGGAATCCTTAGCAATCGCATTCAATCCAATCACAGACGTAATGAATCACGAATGTTCTGTATTATATTATTATGTAAGGACGTTATGTGTTTGTAATAGGATATTGCTTCAATGTCGATTATAGTGTCAGTGACGTGTTTCCGTAGGCTATTGTCTGTTATATCGCAGTGTTTTATTTTATACAAATAAATAAGTTTCTCTGGTGACCTATGACGATTCCATACTTTTTTACAGATAATAAAATACCTAGATTCCACGATTATTTGTCAGAGCCACAGACGATAATGCTGTTCACCATCACATTTTGCCAGATAATATGTTTCGGGGAGTCCCAAGTAAAATGATCTAGTTTATTGCCATAATACTACTGAGAAATTATAAGTGGAAATTCCTAAAAACACTGCTCTACTTGAGAAGTGAACCTAGGACCCCCGCTCAGTAAGGATCTAATGTTTCGTTACAGGTGATTATATATACGTTAATCTCAAAATGCCTCGTATATTTCCGACTTTCTGAGTCTGCGGAAAAACATTAATCTATAAGATCCACATGAAAGCCCTTCTTACACGTGTAAGATTGTTCTTCCCCATTCACATGTCTACAATAATACAGGACAATGTCAACACAATCACATTTGTAGGAAATTAATGGAACGATCAAAAGCTTTTCCAATAACAAATATAAAGCAAAGATTCTCGAGGAAGTAAAAGTATTGCGTCTATAGTCTCAGTGTATTGTCATGTACAGAAATGCAAGAGGACTACGCCTTTGGTTAATTGATAAAACTAGTTTTCGAGAAATTAAAAACACATTTTTTATAAGAATAATAATACATGTCAATTATTTTGGTAAACTAAGTTCTAAATCAAGTATTTCATAAGTTACCGAACAAGGCTTTAAATCCTGCTATTTTTCGTGTGAGAGATCAAATAGTAAACATCGTTTAAGTGAAGAAGTTTTATGCCATGTGTTGCGGCTCAAAATCTTTCATTTTACAGTTGAACGGACGTAAGCCTCGCTCATCTTTCGCCACAAAACCCTACGCCCTAACCGTGTTTTATACGTCCACGAAATTGGCCGCTTATCCGGTGTTACCTACATTACTGCCTCGTTCCCAACTGTGGCCCACAGTTGCGTTGCGGAGCGTGTACAGGTTGTGTACAGTGATTCAATTAGCTCCGGTGCAAGATCGCGCCGCTCATTAGCAGTTCGTCGACAGTATCAGCTAACATCCTTATTACACGCAACGCTAAATAGGTACCAGTACTAAGAACTGGTGACAGAAATAGCAGAGAAGCTTTTTATATAAGACGGGAGGAACTGAAGACAGGAGTGTAGCGCGTAGGATTTCATAACGATCTGATCGTGGAAAATTGGAATTGGTTTTGGTTAGTTTGTAAAGAGAGGAGCTACCTAAATTCTACGTTTCCATTAAATAATAAAATTCAAAGACAATCCCAGATTGTAAACAAAAATAACATTTTGATTTTTTTAAATGTGGTAGTTTTTTTTGTACTTAATTTAGTTTTATAATTTTCACTTTTTAAGCTGTAATCATCAACTTATACAAAGTTGTATTAAATACGTATTATTGAAGCCTACTCAAAAGCACCAAAGCAAAATTTCTGAAATTGATATGAGACCGGCACGTAAACTTTCTCTATCGGCAGTAATCGATGAACATCATCGTCATCGTCATCCACAGCCCGACATCACCCACTGCTGGCCATAGGCCTCTCTTTCCTTGTGGCATCCACGGTCCAGTGCTTCATCCAGGTTTTGCAAACAATGTCGCCTGCCTATCTCGGTGCCGGACTCGTGTTCCAATCAAAGAACATACCTACGTCAAGAAAATACATACTTTTTCGAAGACGATTAAAACCTGCATAATTTAAAATAAAAGATATAATATTTAAGGATGAAACCTAGGGCTTAATTTAAAAGCATGTAAAATACGCGATAACCAACAAAAATAATTTTTACTTATTGTTAATATAACAGCCATGCACTTTAGTTACCTACAGTTATCAATTAAGTACCTACAAAAATGTCGTTAACAATAATTTGTTTCTATAAATAACATTTTAAAACTTTTTCAATTATATTCTTCAGGTACGCTGAGCTCAAAATGTATATATTAGTATGAGAATTAATCTCAAACAGATGTAACAAACATAATGACTACATCCCGTGTTGCCTGGGCGCCTGGTAATTAAAAATTCTGATGAAAAAGTTAAGACAATTTGTAAATAGCTACTTAATTTCCAGTTATCGGAAATATCACAAGATGCTAATTAATATGGTATCTCATTAGTTATGTTATTGTTGCTAATATATACTAACAAGATATGGATTTTAATCTGAAATAAATTATTCTATTCTATACTATGCAATACTTTGGGTGAGGCAGTCGTTCATTGGGTATAAGTATCACATTTATTTTTGCTGCCAAGTTGCATTTCTCTGTTACAGATTGCTTACTTATCTTGGAGCCTAATATTATAATTAAATACTATCACAAATTTATTTCTGTATGATTTGAATCAAATCTATTTAAAAATAAAACCACCCAAGTGCGTGTCGGACCACGCACAGTGAAAGGTTCTGTTTTTAACTGCAAATGTAAGTTTTTACGCACAATGTTAAGAGATTTAGGTACCATGTTATTTTACAAAATTTTAGGGTCAGTACTGTCAGTAGTTTCGGAGATAAAGGGTCAATGGAATGGTACATTTTCATATATTTTCTTAAATAGCTACAAAACAATTTATTTTAAAATTATAATAAAAATGTATTTGAGGTACGTCATTTGATATGCCACACGGTACAGTTTTAAAACTTTTTTTTCTTATTTCGCTCCCAAAAATGACCCCCATATTCAAAATTCAATTATTTACGTTACACGACCGTGTCTCAGTCACAGAAATTTATGTGTGTACCAAATCGGTCTATTAGATTCGGAGCAAATGGGCTGTGACAGGAGGGCAGAAATGAGTGATTCTCGGGTTCCGTTTTTTCATTCGGACGTACCTAACCATGATTCGCAGTAGTTTTAGGTTCATTAATAATATTCACCATCTATGTATTTCAATTGTTAGTTCAACGAACATAATTTCCGACAGCCGATGCTCGGTATCAATCCACACTCACACTTTGATTCCCGAGAGCTCATTCACTATCCACGCACTGCTCATTCACGGCGCGACTTCCCGTTGGCTCCCCTTCTGTCCCGTCCATCAACGTCGCATGTGTGGGATGATCTAGGTATATGCTTGTTCGCTTGTCACTCACTCGTAACATTATCTTCAGTTGGTTCGCTATAATGAACATTCTCTATGTTCAGGTTATATTTAGGGAGGGATTGTGGTGGGTACTTATGATTAAATTTTAATGTTTATGCTACGAAATGGTGAATTATTTGAGTTTCTGAAACTGGTTTCTTGTTTAAATTGATTATGTAGGTACGTCATCATCTTGGAAAAAAAATATTGATATGTGTATTATGAGGATTATTTACATGAAAAACAATGCAAAAGTGACCGATACAGTAAATAATTTATCAATTTTAGCGATAATTATTTTTTGCGCTCATTTATTGTAATTTAGGCAAATGTTATGCATGTCTGGTATTGGCGTAAACATTATTCTCAGTCCACTGAAGTACTATAGGTACTCGTATTATTGTTCTTGTTTGTGCTTATGTTATCGACGAGCCGATAAAAAAAAATATGTATGCGTATTTCAGAATCAACTAAATTGCAAAATAATATTTACATTTGAATTTGTACATAGAAACCCACGTGCACTCAAATAGAGCAGGACAAAACCTTCTTCACTTAATATTTATTCAACGTAGATTAATTCTCACGAAATAATATAGCACGTCCATTTTTAATTTAATACATTTGCAATTGAAATATCATAATAAAAAAAAACGATTTTAACAGAAACGCTTTCATGTATTTTAATTAGTGAATCCGTTTGGAACAAATAAAGTCACTCGCGGCATTTCGGGAGACCGGCTCGGTTGTAAAATGATGAATTGAAAGCCCACGAATGCTTTCGAGAATCGGGTTAAATGACAAGCGATGTGGGTGAGGAACGTGTAATGTACTTCGCTTGGTAAACTAAACTTATCTATTCTATTGGCCTTTAACTAACTAACAGTGGGCGACTTATAGCAAAATAAGTAAAAAGAGATCTATAAAATAGCACACACGTACACACACATTTTTTTTAATGTGTGTTTTGCGGCTTGCACATTCAGATGGTTACTAGGCCATTAAGTTTAAAAATTAAACTAAACTAAAACTAAATTCCTCAATGTTCTTGATTGAACCTACCACTGTTTGTCTCTGCATCACCCAAAGGTTGACTGGTAGAAAATGCCTATGGCATTAAGTCCGCCTCTGTACATTTATGTGCTTGAAGTATTAAATAAATAAAACAGAATAGTGAGGCTCTTAAGTTATTGAGGAGAGGTTTGCTTAGCTTTGGATCAAAATAAGTCACGATGTCTAACATTAACAGTTCAATCCTAAATATGATCAAAACTAGTTAATCATTGATCATCGATCCAGGAACCGCTCCGCTCCCAACAGCTCGGGTACTAGCACTCTGGAGGTGATCGCCCGATCGGCACAATGAGCACGCGGGCAATCTAGAGCCGTCATATAGCGCCGTCATATAGCGCCGAGCTAATTGCTCGTTAATCCGTCTGTGCGACTGCCATGATGTAGCATGATGGTGCACCTTAGTTAGTAATGCCGTCTGGAAATATTTTGGGATTAGCTTTTACCCCTAGCTTCGTCGGCGTGGAGGTCGGGGATTGTACCAGGGATCGTACTTCCGAGATAAAAATTATGGTTTGTCCTAACCCAGGTCATGTATTTGTGTGATAAATTTGACCCAAATCCGTAAAGGTAACAGACAGAGAGACAGAGTTACTTACACATTTTGTGACGTTGCAAAATTGTGTCTTGATATATGTATTTTTTTTAATTTTAGTTTTTTGCCACCGACTTCCGAAATTAAAGTTATTTCTTAATTTTGAGTTCATTTCTTTTTGAAGTCGGTTTAATTTTTTTTTAATTACTTTTTTATTATGTAATTTTTAGTTTTAAGTAAAAACTGGAATATTTGTTTGTAATAAGTAGGTAATAGTTTTGTTTTAAATATTGTACTAGAATTTGACCAAGGTTTTGAGATGTTTTTTTTTCCAATTGACACTACACCCGTAGCTCGTATCAATAAGCCAGGCCGTTACATTGACACGTATTAGTTCATATCTTGAAAATTACTGAATAGATTTTGATGAAACTTGCACTATTCCCCAAGGTGAAGTAAACGTAAGCCAATACAAAAAAAAATGGTCACGATCCGATTAATAGTTGCGGAGAAATGCGTGGACAAACAAACATACGTCTATAAAATTTTGTATATTTGTTTGGAAGCCCTAATAGATTGTCATATGTGAATATAATGCAATTCCAATAATATTACATACATACGTGTCGAATTGATAACCTTCTTTTTTTTGAAGTCGGTAAAAATCTTTATTAGTAAAAATATTTTTTCAACGGATTTCAATAACAGTGATCAAGATCTTTTTTTGTCTCATAGATATCCACGGATATCTATGTAGATATCTGAAAAGAAAACAATTCCAAAATTCTTGAACAAGGATTTAATTATTATTACCGACTTCAAAAAAAAGGAGGTTATAATTGTTTTATCATAATGTTGTGTTTTGTACAGAATATCAAGTGGTACCGGGACTTGTGAGGCCTGTAATCAGTACATACATAACACGAGCGAAATCACGACCGGACCACACAAGCAGTGGGTCCGGATGTACTTAGCGGGGTTATAGCGGGTCACTCGGATATGAGTAACAACATCATATGTTAGCACTGTAGATGTAGTGCATAGATTGGCCTATGAGACCAATACTAGCTATCTAGATTTAGTTTGTAGGTTACACGTGTGACAAAGAATACCTAATAAAGATAATTGATTTTTTAAAATAATTGATTTACTATAGATCATTATGGTAACAAATACATGTAAGGTACAACAAACCACTGGTGTTGACATAACTGATGAAATGTGGGTGTTCTGTAGGTACACTTCTGTCGAACCCTGCGGTCAATACAAGCGCGATGTTATGTTAAAACAGTTGAACAGACACCAGCACTACGTCTGACAAACGGATTGGTGTTTGAGTTAGCGTTACTAGAAAACTGTAAGAATAAATGTCGACTCTATGGATGGCTAAGAAAAGAGGCAGACCGTAGAACATTTGGATACCTACATATTGTGAAAAAGATGATGCAAGAAAGGAAGTGTGAAATACCAGGTGTACTGATAGAAATGTAAGGAATTATAAGGCGTGCTGCGCTGAAATCAAATAAATTGGGATAAAAGCGGATGAACATTTAAGTATGAATGATCAAGCGGCTTGAAAAAATGTAATTTTTCGCACCACTGACCTGCTCCATAAAAAGGGTACCCACAGAGATAATTGTCACCACAATATCATAATTCTTCGCAGCATACTGCAGATGTGACCACTAATGGCCTCGAAACTCCATCGTATTTTAATTATATGCCATTTAATGAACAGATTACCGAGCGGCCGTATTTGCGGAACGTAACAATTTTCAATCGCACCCACTCCACGTAATTGTGATCAATATTTAACTTAATATTCGATGTAAATGGAAATAAGGATTTAATTGGATGTTTTATTGTATAATTATTGCGAATTAAGTTATTGTGCCAAGTAAAATTAATTTAATAAAGTCGTAAATATTGCCACTAACGACTTACTTTTCGTGGAAAAAATGAACAGAGGTTATTTTGTAAATTAACTGCAAAATTAATTAATATTTTAAACATCTTCGTCATCTTATCTTGCCAAGCATGACAATAATATTATTAAGATTTAGGATTAATATTAGTAGGATTTAGGATTTAGTATTAGTAGTAGTAGCTAGTATCGCGCTGCCGCATGCCGGTCCACGCTACAGCTGGATTTGCTACAAGACCAACACTTCGAAAACGTTATTTCTATGTAAATTGTATTTTAAAAAAGGTCTATTTCAATGAACTTACTGCGTGGGACTCGGATTGAATGGAGGTATTTATATGAAAAGGTTTTATGTCGCTTCTGAGAAAGTGTATTTGCGTTAACACTGAACCTTGGTGTGAACTTTAGCACCTAAATCCAGCCTCACCGAGTCTCTAGTGAGTTAAAACAAATGTTGCCCTATGATAGAATTTTTCCTAAGCGTGGGTTACAGACAAAACATATCATTCGTTTATTGACACCCAGATCTTGGTCGAAGAATGAAAAGCTAATTTTGAATTTGTCTACCTATTCAACACATCTTCTATATTTCAACCGTAACATTAACGAGGCGAATACTGGATATTAGGTACTTTGCGTGCTTGGCTACGAACAGGATTTAACAGCATTTCTTTAATATTATGGCAGCAGGTTCTCGGTTAAACACGACACGCAATATTTTAGGATTTTTTTGCGTCTTCCAGAAGTAAAGCTGGCTTTGTTCAGAAGAATGTAGGAAAACAACAAAGAGGTTTAATCTCACCACAGCTCTTGCATGTTCGCTCGGTACGTAATACCTACTTTACGAGACGCGTTTAATTTTAGCGCACGTATTTAGCATATTACTAGAATATTGAAGCAAGTATGCACTCTGAGCCACACCCTGCTAATATGGGTTAATTAGCTAAGCCGTGTACCGACTACATACAATACATAGTGCACGCTTTAATTAACTAGTATTATTTTAATTAAATAATGGCGAGGATGTGTATTTAGGAGATACCGTCCTGCGGCTACTGTAGTCTGTATCCTCGGAACATATCACGTGATAATGCAGAGGACCCAAGTTTGTTTTGCAACTGCAATATCATTTATTTTTGTCTCTAAATTAATTTATAATCTTAATTCTAACCTATATAAATATTTTACTTCAAATTATGGTTAAACAGGCGGTTTAAATATATGGCAGCTAAGTATGTAGATAGAAGTTATCTACAAAATCGCAATTTTACAGTAGAGCAGCTTTTGTAAAAAAAACCGGCCAAGTGCGTGTCGGGCCACGCACAGTGTAGGGTTCCGTAGTAGCCCGTTATCACAATGTAGTACGATTCTGTTGTTCTTTATTCTTAACATAAAAAAAAAACATATTTTGTTTTTCAATGCAATTCTCTACCCGTTATAAACAAGCAACTACTTCATCTTAGTCACTTTAAAGGATTAATGCTAAGGATTTTGTATTTAGTACAAAATTATCCAACACCCAAGTTCAACGACTATTACTGCTAAACTAATAAAGTTATCTTAACCGCTATAATTTTCCTTTAAAGTTCATAAAATGCACTATCATCTTGAATTTTTACAGATTTTTCAAGCCCGCAGTTTAGGTTTTAGAGGGTGGGGGACGCCCTACTGGAACAAAAATTAGCACTGTAAAGTTTAATATTTCGTAAATGGAGCATTAAATCGAAAAATAATTTCAGCAAACCCCAAGTCATTTTAGAAGACCTATTCAACGATACCCCACACGATGGGGTAGACGACGAAAAAAATATTCATCCCCACTTCACATGGAGGGTACCCTAAAAAAAATATTTTCTAAAATTTTATTTTACCACTTTGTTGGCGTAATTGATATACACACTCCTACAAAATTACAGCTATCTAGTACTAACGGTCTCTTAGCAAAACCTCCGACAGACAGTCAGACAGACAGACGAAACTATAAGGGTTCCTTGTAGGTACTACGGAACCCTAAAAATAGCGGTCACTTTTAGAGTTAGGACCGATTAACATGAAATCTTCTATGATGCATTAAAATAACCTTCTTTATTGATTGTGTAACAGGTTTTATCGCTTTATCGTTGTTTTACTGAAATAATGAAGATGTATTTTTTTACTCTGAAAAAACTTTGACGTAGAAGAAGACGTCTGCCTGATATCCGTTTATACGTTGTTTGTTGTCGTTTGTTTTAAGAGCCCATTTCATTTAAAATATCTTTTAATCTCCAGCAATATTTTTAAGGATATTTAAAGAAAATATATGCAACATGCAAACAGTTGCTTAGATATTCTCCTTTTTTGAGCAAATTTTGTGATGCATTTAACATTTTATACATTATCATAAGTTTGTCAATATCCGAAATCTCATTTATTTCCTTTTGTACACCTTTTTGGGCCATATTTAAAAGTAATTTCAAAATCAAAAGTCATTTATTCAAATTAGTCTGAGAATCAGCACTTTTCGAACATCAAAATTACATAAAACAGTCCCCCGGCACGCCCGGCACGCCCGGCACGCCCGCACAAGCCCTTCACCACTTCCTAGCGCTTTCGCTGGAAAGTAGAAGTGGCGCAACGAACTCCCCAGCAGCTCAGCTGTCTGTTTAGTTAGAAATACTAGGTTATGTAAAGTAATTAACATTACAAGACACAGAACATTAAATTAAATAGTTTGCCATATGTCAGCTAGCCACGCCAATATACCAACAAATACGATAAAAACTATACGTAGGTACTCAACCAAATAAATCTATCTATATATATAAAAGAAAGTCTGTTAGTTACACCACTTATAACTCGAGAACAGCTGAACCGATTTGGCTGAAAATTGGTGGGGAGGTAGCTTAGAACCAGGAGACGGACATAGGATACTTTTTTTTTTCTTTTTTTTATTTTTTTTTTTATAGTAGGAGTAGGGTAGAAGTAGGGTAGGAGTAGTGTAGGAGTAGTGTAGGAGTAGGGTAGGAGTAGGGTAGGAGTAGTGTAGGAGTAGGGTAGGAGTAGTGTAGGAGTAGGGTAGGAGTAGGGTAGGGTAGGGGTAGGGTAGAAGTAGGGTAGGAGTAGTGTAGGAGTAGTGTAGGAGTAGGGTAGGAGTAGTGTAGGAGTAGGGTAGGAGTAGTGTAGGAGTAGGGTAGGAGTAGGGTAGGAGTAGGGTAGAAGTAGGGTAGGAGTAGTGTAGGAGTAGGGTAGGAGTAGTGTGGGAGTAGGGTAGGAGTTGGGTAGGAGTAGTGTAGGAGCAAAACAACGTTTGCCGGGTCAGCTAGTAATAAATAAAAATGTAAATAAAAACTTACTACCTACCTAAATAAAAGCCTCCAGGTATAAAGGGCGTGACAGCTTACATATTTATGCATTTATTCTTTGAGGCACTCATTTTTAAATAATATTTTAAAGATTCATTTAAAAGAAAATTACTTTGTTGACGTTTCAATCATCTGTCAAAGCCCCGAAGTAAGGGCGGGCAAATTCAAATATCCGTTTCTACTGCGATGTTTTTTTTTAAATCGAGTGTAGATGTCTTCATTTACGAGCCAGATTTTCTTCATTATTTTGAAATTTGAAATAATTTTAATGCTTGTAGACAGGGTTGAAATATACTCATATTTGCAAAAAAAAAAAACATTTTCGCAAAAATGTAGGTGTCCGTATCTACTTTGCTGCCATTAAAATAAACCCTTAATTACGTTGAGCACACCCATTTATCAGATGTGGACTCCTGCGCATTATGCACTGAGGTACAACATGGGTAAAGCAACGCACAAATGATCTGTGAGCCGCGCAGTTGTAAGAACTCGCTGCTTCATCATAATGCAACCTATGAGCAACTACTTACGTTCCCCTTGACATGACTGCTATTCTAACAGAACTCATTGAATACAAATTCCTATTATCACTCTGTCACATTGCTGCGACCCGAGATTATCACGAGGACACAACGCCAAATAGCCTTACTAGAAATTTTCCAGTTCAATCTAGATCGGATTTTTTTTTTTTTTTTTTTTCGGATGGGAAATCATCAAATGACCCCTCCCGCTCTGGGTGGAGCGGAAGGGAGTGTCAGACTCTTACTGACTAAAACCCACCCGTGTTCCTTCCTTAGCCCTTTATGTTCCGGGCCAGCGGTAACCCTTTCGGACAATCCCGCTGACCCGGCAGGCTTCGGCCCTATGGGGCCCCTCCTCGATGCTGACATCTCTTTGAGGCGCGCGTGGAACACGTACGCGCCGTCCGGCACGGGCCTGGTCCTGATCGGACGGTGAGCTACCCATTACTCTCCGCCCGCAGGCCCGCGCCTACGGTGGCCGGGAGTCGTCGCGCGGCTCCCGACGCCCGGAGCGTCTCCCGCGGCGGCTGGGACGGGAGGCTCTCTCCCTGAGCCGTCCCGCCACCTCCTTCGCTAGCATGACTGCTTCGCAGAAGGAGGTGACTGCCTCCCACTCCCTCTCGCCCCGGACCATGGCTTGCACCAGGGCCGGGCGCGAGAGGTCTCCGCCGCTACCGATCGCCTCTACGAGGACATGGCGGTGCTCCGCCCAAGCGGGGCAGACCTCCACCGTGTGCTCCACCGTGTCCTCAGGGCGATCCTGGCATACCTGAAAGATAGAAAGGTTAAAGTTCAAGTAAACGGCGTAAACTCATTAGGGTCTGAAATGACAATGGGTGTTCCTCAAGGTTCGATATTGGGTCCATTCCTCTTTTTAGTTTACATTAATGATTTACCCCAATTACTTCAAAATCAACCGAAGATGGTGTTATTTGCAGATGACACATCGTTAATCTTTAAAATAGACCGACGGTCACAAAATCTTGACGACGTGAATAACTCTATTCTTCAGGTCCAAGATTGGTTTACGGTAAATAATTTAGTACTTAATGAAAAAAAAACCAAATGCATTAGATTTAAATTACCGAATGTTAGAAGTAGCGAATGTGAAATCATATTGAATGGCCAAAAACTAGAATTTATTGATCAGACAGTTTTCCTAGGAATCACGCTAGACGAGAAATTACAATGGGGACCTCATATAACATCTATTGCGGGGCGGCTAAGCTCCGCCGCTTATGCTGTTAGAAAGATAAGACAGTTAACAGATGTAGAAACCGCGCGTTTGGTCTATTTTAGTTACTTCCACAGTATTATGTCATATGGCATTTTACTATGGGGTCGGGCTGCTGACATTGAATCCATTTTTATTTTACAAAAGAGAGCTGTCAGAGCCATTTACAATCTACGTCGTCGCGAATCTCTTAGGGAACTATTTAAAAAGGTTAATATCATGACGGTACCTTGCCAATTCATTTATGAAAATATTATGTATGTAAGAAAAAATCAACATCTTTTTAATAAAATAAGTGATAGGCATAATTTTAATACTAGAAATAAAGATAAATTAGATCAACCTTTTTTTAGATTATCTAAAGTACATACATCTTTTATGGGGTACTGTGTTAAATGCTACAACAAAATACCTTGTGACATATTGCAATTAAATGAAAGAAAATTTAAAACTCATATTAAAAGTACACTTTGTAAACAAGGATATTACAAATTAGAGGATTATATCCAAGATAAGAATGTTTGGAAACATGCTGGTCCTGCTCCATAGGACAATCTAAAAGTTTAGACAAAATCAAACTTGTTCCTAATTTAATTTATATATATATTTTTAATTATGACATCTTATTCTAATTCATTTTTACAATCTGCGACTACAGTGGCTCACACACTTGTTAAAGTTCAACTACTTTTGCATTTTTTTTTTTTAAATAACTTGTAAATATGTGAGCACCATGTATCTATCACTTATTTGATTTACCTGTCATTGCTTAATTTTTAATTCTTTTTACCTTTTGTGGTAGACTAATTTTATTATGGGTGCATCGTGTTCTCATATAATTTTTATTATGTATACAAGACCTTGTAAAACATTTTTAAAAGAGTAACGGTGGAGTTTCTTGCCCATTCTTCTCCATACGAAAACTACCTTTTCGAATGGGCGACTAGAATCATTTCTATTTAGTTTTTTTTTTTGACGTTCAAAAGTGCCTTTAATGTGCCTATTTGAAATAAATGATTTGACTTTGACTTTGACTTTGACTTTGAATGGTGACACCCGGGCGTTTCCTCCCGCCTGATGATGTGCAGGAACCTCCCGAAACATCCGTGTCCGGTGAGGACCTGCGTCAGGCGGTAGGTGAGGGCGCCGTGGCGCCTCTCTAGCCACTCCTCAAAGAGGGGTCTTATCGCCGCTATTGCGGCGTGCCCTGCGCTGGGTTGCGACAGTCGTTCCTTCCATGTCGCCATGAGATCGCGCCGGAGCTCAGTCCGCTCCGCAGCGATTTGCCGCGGAAGCGGAACTTCCCCCCGGCTTAGTGCCTCCGCGCGCCACTCATACACGCGCGCGAGGACTATCGCCTCCAGATCCCATGGCGATCTAGATCGGCTTTATAAAAAAAAAAGATTCAGATTCTGACAGCCATGAATCTTTTAGTCTCAGTCACTTTTTTTTTTTATCTAGATCGGCTTTATAAAAAAAAGTGACTGAGACTAAAAGATTCATGGCTGTCAGAATCTGCGATATCTAAGTTTTTGTTCGCTATTTGTTTTAGAATCTAGGGCATTGTCAGTTTTACGTCAAAAATAACGTCACATCAATCCATGTATCCCTAAAAGCTATTTAGGTATAGTCCGCGCGGAACTAATTGGCCGCGCCTTAGGTATGTGAGCGGTGGGACGGAGGGGCGGGGGCGCTTTTTCATTACTCAGTATGTGCGTTGTGAACAACAGGCAACCTCGCCACCCTCACCCCCGGCCCCACCAAAGGCGCGGCCAACTAGTTCCGCGCGGACATAGTTCAAGGAACTCATTAAGCCGTCATTGTGTTATAAGATAAACAGATATAGCGCCTACTCGCGGAGTACAGTGTTAGAGGAAATAACATTAGTCAAATCCAATTACTTTTGATTCAACTGAGGGATGGAAATGGGATCTATGCATTCGTTAATTAATGTTATTAGCGAAGGCTCTAACAATCCGAAGCAAAATAACGCGAAATAAAAATAAGTCTACAGACACCAATATCTACGAAAAATACGCGACGGAAAGTTCTGTGCGCCTGCGCCTGCAGTGCTTTTTAAGTTACCTCCGACATACGATGTACTTGTAGCATAATCAGACTATGTTGTTCCCACTGCATGCTGGGACCACGGATATCAATCGGATATCTATGCTGGGACACAGGCCTCCTCTCGGTGAGAGCCATAGTAATCCACCTCGTGTGCCCAGTGTGGGTTGGTAGATGTCACATGACTTCGAAAGTTTTTTTCTAGGACATGCCTTACAATATTTTCCTGTACCGTTTTGAAAGCAGTAGTGATGATATAATAAGGTAATAGGTAAAGCGCCTGTCTGGGTTCGAACCTACGACCTACAACTCGCAAGTCGCGGCCGTTACCACTGAGTCACCACAGCTCTCCAATACTTGTATCAGGTCGAAGTTACGTTACATAATTAACTTTATAGACGGAAGAATTCCGTATAATTGTGGCTGGCGTCTCAATCAACTAAAAATACGAATACGATGAAAATACAAAACATTTTGGTGTAGATTCACTGGAAAGTAACATTACAAATACAATGATCCAGTGCAGTTCCAGTCTCATACTTATCCTGAACGTTAAGATAACAAATGTTCGTTAGATCGACCTTATCAAAAGGTTTCTCAGATTTGTGATAATTAACATCTACCTTCCGATCAGTTCCTAGAGTATCCATTTCATTGTTATTTCTTGTAAGATGCTGGCTGGATTATTGACTTAGCTGTTCAGCTGAGGAACGAGTGTATTTTGGAATAAGAATGGAAGAGAGGCAAAGTTTTCTATTTTTAGTACCTACATTGTACTTGATGACAGGCACTACACTGTGAGGGGCCCGTGGCTAAATTATAACAGTCGCATAGGTCGATCGATCAGGTTAAGCTACGCTTGCCGCGGTTGGTCTGTGGATGGGTGACCATCTTTACATACTGAGACCCCTCCGTGCCTCAGAAAGCCCGCTAAGCCGTTGGTCCCGGCTGTCATTTGTGGATCTTTGACAGTCGTTACGAGTAGTCAGAAGCCCGAAAGTCTGACAACCAGTCTTACCATGGGGTAATCCCAGTACTTAACTGGGTTGTGGAGGTCAGATAGGCAGTCGCTCTATGTAAAATACTGGTATTCAGCTGCATCCGGTTAGACTGGAAGCCGACCCCAACAGATGAGACAGGCCTATACCGTCCTCCCATACCAATGAGCAGAGTAACCGTGGAGCTTCTTGCCGGCTCTTCTCCATAGGAAACGACCAATTGGAACCGTACACCCAGCTTCTGTTGTTTCATAAATGCCTATTTAGGTTATTATTAATGGAAGATTAAATATTTTAAGTTTGAATTTGAACCCAATAATTTGAAAACAGTTTGAATGTGAAAACAGAAAAATCTGCCATTAGAGCCCATAATGTTTAAAGTAGGTAGATATTGTATTAAAAAGTAGTATATTTTTTATATTTAGGTAGGTAAGTAATTCTACGAAACAGCTAGAATTTAATCTTACTGACGATGACGCCATGACGACTCGCATAAATCAACCATCACCCAACCCAAACCCGATTCAACCGGACAATCGGAAATGTCTTGTCTCAGACACGACAATAAGGGTGTCTGCCCATCTTCATTTGATAGCAGCCGTGATGTACATAATATTGTTGTTCGAGATAATATGATTAGATTCCAGTTCATTGACTACCTTTATTATTACTTAATGTGGATCACGCAGATTAAATAAGGTTTCTATGTCCCTAGAGAGCCCGGTACTTTTAGCCAGAAACTTTGGCACGTGTATGGAAAATGTTGCCAGCTTAGTGGCAGATTGCCATGTAGTGGCAATAAGATGTGTTATGTAGTAGAAATGTAAATATTAGTGCCGTAACGGCAATACTCTTCACGATATGGCGTTCATTGTATCTTACTTTTATTAAAATAATGTACCTATAAAGTATATCTGTTATATTGTATAAAGTATATCTGTTATATTGTATAAAGTATATCTGTTATATTGTATAAAGTATATCTGTTATATTGGATTTGATATTAATTGATTGAGACTTTTATTTCACTCAAGTTATTGAGGAGACCAATCTAACAAATTGATAAAGACCGAATATATTTATTTTAAACATTGAAGCAGACCTGTATTCGTGAATTTCAGCTATATTTCAGCGAACATAACGAAATCTTCAACAATATTAAAATAAATAATTAATTGTTTCTCCACACTCAACCGTGACCTCGCTCTGTACTGCCGAAACAAAAACGTTGGACTACGTCCACAGTAGGACCGCTATATCGGAGGCCCGAACATTTTAATCCAGATAAACTTACCTTAGCCGCCCATAACGGGCAAAATTCGCCCGCAAAATTACCCGTCCGTCATGACAAAAACGCCCGGAGAACCGAGCGAAGGTTCCGTACAAAAGTAATGTGGCATTAGGGGCCCGTAAGAGAACCGCAGGGCTGCCGGCTGAATTGTAAAGTAAAGAATATTGAGTTATTTCAGGGAGCGCACTCGGTCGAGTCGAGTGGTCGAGTGCGCTGTCAGTGCTAGGGCGAGTTCGTGCTTCGTTTACATTCATTAATGAGTTCGTGCGTGTTTTACGTTCTTTAGTCTGATCAGCTGATTGTTAGGGTGTTTTTATGAAGTAACAAAGAAATTCGGGTTTCAGTTGTTTGATTTTGTGGCAGTGTAACAAGATTCTGAGATTTTTGTTACCGTGGGCTAGTTTTATTGACTTAGCTTGATTGGGTGTAAACTTTGTATGTTTAGCTTTGAAGCTGTAAAATGAAGTTTATTTTACGTCCTTGATAACATTTTATATCAGACTCTATGAATTTTTCGTAGGTCATTAGTCTTCCTTATTTTATTTTCTACTAGCTGTGCCCCGCGGTTTCACCCGCATTGATTTGAGGAAAAAACTTATTAAGATATATTCCATTATTTTAAGAGTATTACTTATTCAAGAACTAAGCCTTAATAAATTCAAATCTTTTATAAAGCGAAAAGGCTTGGGATTAAGCTGCTCCAATAGGTTTAGACAGTGAATGTTGTTTTTATTTTGCTATTTTAAACTTTTTTTTTAAATACTTGAGCTCCTCAAGTTCTGAGTTGAGTTGCACGATTTTTGACAAATGCGTGCACTGATTGGACAGGTCCGCTCAATCTGTGTGGTTCTTTCCTCAAAAGAACATTTCAGACACCAATCTACATGGTCTTCACACGATCTGACAAAGATTTTGTCTGGACTTTAAAAGAGACTGTGACCTCTGAGTTTGTTTCGGCCTTTCTTATCAGAATAGTCAGATAGGAAACGCCGACCTCATCTAGTTTAAAAAAATATAATTGACCTGTAAAAGTGTTTGTACAAACCTACTTACAGAAAATAAATCATTTATCATTTAAGATTTAGTACAGAGCCGACCACGCGTCTGAGCCGCGCGGCATGGTACCTCACAGAGCTACCGGCGGCGGCCGGTCAGCGCACTCGCCATGATCGACCGCCTTGCGGAGTTATTTTAAAACTATGATATCTTTGAAATCGGTACGCTAAGTACTCATGCATGACCGAAGTAAATATCTCTCATACATATTCATTGCAATCAAATTTTGTTCAAAATTAAATACAAACTACCCAAGCAAAGTTAATCAAATTTATATATATATATAAAGGGGTGGTCCCCCTGACGTATACCTTATCCATTAAGAACAATACATAGATCAGATATACAATTGCAGCCAAGCGGTGCCAAGCTAAGGTGCATTGAAGAATTGAAGACACCGACTAGAGGAATCATCAAAAATTCGCATAAAAATGCCAAATATGCCGTACATTTACCTATGCATATAACTTCGTAGATAAGAATAATTATTTAATGTATTATATACCAAAACCTTCCTGAAAGTATGTAAATCAGGTGAAAGAAACATCAAATCGGTTCATTAGTTTTTAGAAAATCGCGGACATACAAACATACATACATACGGGTCGACTACAGAACCTCCTTCTTTGAAGTCGGTTAATAAAGCCGTTGAATGTGTAACCAAACCAATTTAAAAACAAAAGAATTTTGATAGGTATAGGAAGAGGCTTAGTGTATTGTATCGATGACCGTTACCTAGAATAAGTTCATTACATTACCTATGTTATCTTATATTCTCATGTAAGTGGTTCTTTTGTCTTTTTTGAGAATAAAGTATTTAAAGCTAATCTTACCTAATCCATTTGAAATCAATGCGCCAATCGCAGCACAGCCCTAGTACAACCGTAGTTAGCGCAATTACAGTAAATTAACTAAGTCAGAACATCGGAGGTTATCGCGCGTGTTTATGTAGCACTCTGATAAAGGTTTACTGTTATGTGCTGGCGAGATATGGCCGCACTAATATTAATGGTACGACAAGTTAAAATCACTTGAGTTTGTGGCCTATTGCGAGCGAGTTATGGCCGGGTATCGAGTGTATGGATATGGTCTGGATTGAAAAATAAATTACCGATTAGGTTAAGAAAGCCTCATTGCTCAGTAAGATGTTGAGAGAATATTTGGTCATATTGGATATGGTAGGTATTAGTATTTGCTCTAGACTATTTGCTATTGTTGACCTATTGACATAATCTTTGAGTCACCTCATAAAGGACATACAACACTAACTACTTACCATCGGGTTGTACTTCATAAGTACTTACCATCGGGTTGTAAGTACTTACCATCGGGGGGTAACAACTTACCGTCGTGGTATAAGTATTACTTACGATCGGGGTGTTACTACCTAAATATTATCGGGGTGTAACAATTTACCGTTGCGGTGTAAGTACTTTATTATCGGGGTGTAAGTAGGTAGGTACCTACTTTCGGAATGTTACTACCTACTTATCATCAGGGTGTAAGTATCTACCTTCAGGTTGTAAGTACTTACTTTAAGGTTTTAAGTATTTCCCATCGGGGTGTAAGTACTTACATTCGGGGTGTAAATACTTACTATCGTGTCGTAAGTACTTACTATCAGGGACCAAGTACTTACCATCGGGTCGTAAGTTAGCTCAATAATAGATCAATAATTAAGTTTAAAAAAGTTATGACAATTATAGACTTTTGTTGCTGACTGAAACAGACTTAAGTCATAAAAATCATATTGTCCTAGCACCAATATTGGTAAATGCAAGTGTTCTCATCTGATAAAAACCTACAATACCATGATATTTCTTTTTCAAACCAATACGAACAATTGAATACATTTTCAGTTTCAAAATAGGTTTCAGAATTATCAGTTTGGAAAACGTTTTCAATAGGCAATAGGTATCAATAGGTATATTTCTGGAACACACATTGTATGCCAAACATTCCAATGTTATCACATTTATATTCACCAACCTGATATTTCGACAATTCAGCGACTCTTATCGAAGCCGTTAAATGAATTAATGTACTTTTGTGTTGAATACTGAAGGTGAATTGAATTCAAAGGTATACTGGGATAGGTTCTAGACGCATTTGTGTCGAGTGTCTCAACCTTTTATATTTTTTTTTTCAACGCTACTTTTTATCCACGACAGATAAGATGTAACTATTGCTTTTTGGGTAAGGGCGATGGATAGTGTGTTAGTGTGTGGATATGTTTGTTATCATAATGCTCAAAAACTTCTTGACAAATTTAGATGAATGTGGCATATCCGACCCGACGCCATTTAGATTTTTTTTCAAAGTTTCCGCACTCTAACAATGCGGTACTGCTTCTATACCATAACTGGTAACGTTAAATAACTGGTAAAACTAAAACAAAACACATAACATAGATGTTATGTATAATAGGTTTACGATGTATACCTACCTCCAAATACATATGTCGGAAACGTGACACTTTAGGGTACCATATTACTGGAGATTTTATGTTTATATAAATGTCTACCCATTCGTAGGTATTACTTTAATTGTGTGCGGAATCTTAGAAAAAAAATCAAAATGGCGGCGGGAGCTTTCATAGGAAAATGTTCGAACTCCTTTTTTTACGCGACTGCAAAGAAAGGTTATATTATGGTGTATCCTACAAATCCCATTAGATTTTCCGAAACATTTTGTTTACCGTTTTAAAAATAATATAAAAGTTTGCACGTGAATGCTTACATGCCAACTTTTATATTATTTTTTAAATATTCATCCATGCTGAAATAACATACATAGCTATTGAATTAAATTGGATCCTAAAAGAATATTGAAAAAACTTTCATTTTACTTTAGTACTTAACTGTACCTGAAATAAAACCTAGGAATTCTATTTGAAACGCTAAACTATCCTCCAATTGTGGCTGGATCTGTAAGTGGACATAAAAGTGATACGTGGTCAATAATGAGAATAAAGCGGGGGTTATATTTGTTACTCTTGTGAACATGAGTAGGTACCACTGAGTACTACGAGTAAGTAATATTACTGCTGCCGTTATAGTAAACCTTGCACAAGTGAGACGAAACATGGCAGGGTTGTCACATTATGCAAAAATGTTTTTAGAATGTTTTGGTAAAGAGAAAAGTTTTAATGATGAACTGATGATTGAATGATTTCAAGTTTTAATGATGAACTGATGATTGAATGATTTCATGAACAAAATAAACACATTGAAACAGAAAAAAAATCTCTATGCAAACCTAACTGGTCATTACTCAATATCTTAACAAAAGAAAGTACTTTACTAAAACAAACAGTAACACGAAAGTGCAGTAACAAAACCAGACACATTTCCAGAAACACGAAAACATTTAAAACGGCCTCACTTGCTAACCCTACCGTACAGAACTACCGACAGCTCCGCCACAAACTCCGGGCCGTTTACGGTCAGTGTGGGCTCTTACGTTCCTTGTTTAGCGTATAATCCGGCGCCGGAGACCCCCGGGGGACCCGTGACCCCCGCCCCCCAGCACCTAAGGGCCGTCTTGGATAAACACGGGAAAGGGACGAAAGAGTTAGGTGCAGTTAACCGTGGCCAAACTGAGAAGCGTAATTTTTACGGGTTCAATAAACGAAAAAGTTTTTAAGTTTATTTTACTTTTGTTGAAAGGATAATGTTACGTTGGACTCGCTATGATCGTTTATGTTTTATAACTTGTGATAAAAATATCGTGCACAAAACTGAGCATTTTTTTAACATTGTGAGATTCAATATAGATCAGTTTTTCTGAGATAAAGAGCTTACACCCTACTCATTTCATATCAGACTACGTAATTGTAGTATGGAATAGTAGGTACTTATCATATATTTTACAAAAACTATGTAGCTTCAATAAGTAGGAAAGTTAACAACATCTTTAGCTCAGCATTGCGTTTACAATACCGTATCGTTCCCCTAGTCTCAACCTCTACTTTAGAGTCAACCCTGATTACCGCAGGTCTGTACCTTGCAGGTCTGTTATAGGTACAGTTTACGACGTCCATCGGGGGGCTCGCTCCGCTTGAGACGAATAACTCGGAGGCTGCATAAAAATTTTTGCCTGACGTCATAAACGGCTTGTTTTCCGGGGTATGTAATGTTTGGTATAACAACAGATAGTCTAATTTCATTTGACATAACTCTCATATGATATAATTTTCATAGGCTATGAAAACATTTAACCTAATTTCATATGATCTAATGTTATATTTGATATAATTTTCTTTTTCTCTAATTTAATTTAGTATAACGTTCATTTCATATAATTTTCATATTGTATAATGCTCCTTTTATATAACGTTCATTTGACCTAACATTCATATTAACAAATTTTCTGCCCTTCGCTCGCTCTTGCATTCTATGTAAAGAATCTCTCTCTTGTGTTCTATGTGTGTGTGTTCTATTTCTGAGTGAAGGTTTTAAAATAATCTAAACTCGGGTTGCCCTTCGCTCGCTCTTGCACCCTATGTCGACGGAGCCCCGCTTCGCGGGGCCCCTATTTCTGTGTAAAGTGTTTAAAGTAACCTAACACAACCTAACCTCGGGGTGCCCTTCGCTCGCTCTTGCATCCTATGTCGACGGAGCCCCGCTTCGCTTGTTAAAAGTAGACGTTTCCAAATTATATTAAACGTTACTTATAGATTTTGAATATTATAGCAACTGAATATTATATTATGTGAATATTATTTCAAATGTGAATTATATAAACTGTTCATTATACCATATGAAATTAGGTAAAATGAAGTTATATCAATAATTAATTAAATATTTTGATCGATAGATTAAATAAAAATTATATTAAACAAAATTAGGTCTTATGATCGTTAGAACTTTTGTTACTATATCAAACGTGACACACCCTGTTTTCCGACCTCATTGTTACGGTTGAGTTTCGTTTTTATTAAAATAAGGAGCTTGTATTAAAGTGAAAGGCAATTGCAGGAAAACTAAACAATAAAAGGTACTTGAATCAAAAGCCTCAAACGAAAAATTGCCGAAAACCTTCTAAAATACCGACACGAACCGCTCAGAACATTAATTCTATCATTTAATCAAAATATTGAATACAAAACGTATCGAACCAAAATAATCTCACCCGAATACGTTTTACTGTGGATTGATTGAAATTTTCCTTATCTCTTAAAAGATACAAGTAAAAGAAATCCTCGTGTATCCAAAGAAAATATTCATTTACAAGAAAAGATACGCTGCTATTGAGGAAGGCTTCGCAAATAGAATTGCACAACGAAGTGTGTGAGATACAAGTATGCTGAAAGGAATTGATAAGAAATCAGTTTTGTCAGAAATACATGATCACAATCGAGGGTGTAAACATTTGTGTTGAGGGTATCGAATTAAATCTTTACATACAACAAAGAGATATCGGGAAAAATAGATTATTGAATATGTTTGTATGAATTTAAAGGCACTTGGTGTATAAATTAAATGCTTCAGTAGATGTAAGTACCTACTACTTACATCTTTAAAATAGAAAACCTTAAAACTTTACCTTATCGGCCTTCCGGTGGGATAGACTGACATCTCATGATGATGATGATCCAAGTATCCACAAAGCAGAAATAACTTACCCTACTAAACAACTTGACTGAAGTATATAAGCTGGCTGCTGGCTCGTAATAAAACTAGCAGCTACACAAACTGAAACTACTAACTAAAGTAAAAACGCAACAGCGCACAGACTTAAAAAAACCTTTCATAAAAATAATAATATTCAAGATTTAACTCGTGTTAAGCCAACCTTAATGTAACGCTCAGTGTCGCCTTAAACAGGTCACTGAACTCAATTTTTATAACCTATTTCGTACAAGAGGCGCCTTTCAGAAGCTTTGCTTTGCTTTCGTTTTATGCCCTCGAAACGTGTTGTTCTAAACAATATCAATATCTATAAAAGCTAAAATGTTTTTTAGGTAATATTGAAAATATTTTTGTTAGTTTAATATGATAAAGAAAAGTTTAAAAGAAGCATCAAAATCTTCGTTCAACAATATCAAAATAAATGTATTGGATTCAGAACAAATGAAATCATTTTTGAAATACACGACTTCTTTCTTTTAGATTTTCTTTGTTCAAATGTGCATAATAGAAATCTATGAAGAGTCCTATTTTAAACAGTCTAACAATAGACATTCACTTTATAGATGAAACTGATAAGCGGTTGTATGACATTTGAATGTGGATAAAACCACCACAAATTTCTGAGCGCAAAGCAAAATCATCAATCTCATAGTAAAATCATAGAATAAATGGCATCTCATAAAACACTGGCCAACTTAGCTAGAAAACAAATGAAAATATATACCTTGTGATTGTCTAAATACAGAATAACGATGGGACGATTCTTTTTGCTAAATTGCCATGACTTTAGTAAAGGTTCATACTCACTGAGGCGTACCTTACATAACATATTAAACTCATTAAAAATTGTGTGTGAATAAAACAAAGTGATTTATAAAAGTTAACGTTTAATACAGTAAAAATAACGAAATACCTTTGTGGTGTTCTATGGAGTGGTGTCATATGCACGTGATGTCGTTTCAAAACTTTAACACAAAAATACTAACATTAATCACAATGCTAAACAATTAATTCATTGTGTTATATTCTACTTTTATTTATGGCAATTGTGCCGATGCATGTCGACAATCCTGTCAATGTCAGATGTGATAAGGAGAAGCGTGAAAAATAAAATTTATAAAAATTGCGCGAAGTGTGAACTTGTCGCCGGGTATTAAAACACTGAAACAAACATTTGAAGGGAAAAAAATATCCATTATTACAATGTGGTAAGATTACGTGTATTTAAATAAAGTAGATATAGGTGTTTAAGTTTCATTTTATTACTTTATATGCTACACCGGTCGGCGTCATCAAGTCAACGCCGGCTGTCGCTGACAACCAGCGCTGTGGCTCTGTCTCGTGCATGAGTCTCAACATTATCCTGAGTGAAAGCCGTTTTTCGCGCATGTGACGCATTTTTACCCGAAATTTGTTTTCTGTTTGTGCTTTATTTTAAAAAACAAAAACCTCTTATTTTCTTTCTTCTTTTTTCTATAATGTTTGTAGTTTTTATAGGTCAGTGGGTTTCAAATTGGATGGGTCACGCTTTATTGTATGTATCACGGCAAGTAATTTGTTACAGTCATTATGGAAATTGTATTCTATGGTTGCTAAATAAAACGGAGGGGAAATAATCAAAGGGCATCAAAAAATTCGTCCGCATCGCTGTCAACAGGAACAGTGCCCAAAAGGCTGGCAGTATTGCCACGTTGTATGGCAATGCTGATTCTTTGGACAAAAACACTACAAACTGAAAAATAACTTTAATTTCGGAAGTCGGTGTCTTAGGGATCAGTATTTTAGATTTTGCCACCGACTTCCGAAAGTAAAGTTACTTTTCAGTTTGTAGTGTTTTTTTTTAGAAGTCGGTTTTTTTTTTGTTAAAAAGTTTTTATTATCGATTTTTAGTGGGTCTATTTATAATTTATCTAAGTTACAATAGCCTAATGTCGACTTGCCCATCGCCTTTTTATAAAATATTCCTTTTCTCGATGCAGATTAGATGCTGATAATCCTGGCTGCAGCATCAGGCCATACTTATGTCAACATTGCATTGAACTTAAAATTAGTCCTGTTTAAAATGAGCCCAAACACGACTACGGTGCTGTAATTTAAAGGTTTGTACTTTTTCTGAAGCTCCTGGCTTCAGCATCAGGTCTTCGGTGTTCCTCAGTAACAGTACGTTTATCCACACATCGACCCCTTTTCAATGAGCCTAAACACGATATATCTGCTGTTAGTTGCCGAGGAGTTAGGTACTCTGCAGACTATCCTGACTGCAGCATCAGGTCATGACTTGATGATCATGAGACCAAATGTGGCAAATGCCCTATCAAACATCAAAACAATTTACTATAAAACAGTCCTTGCCTGTTCGAGTAACTTCTTACTGTTAAGGAGTTGTACCTTCCATCATCAGCCCAGCTACCTGAGATGGTGACAATCATACACAAATACACAAGATACTTCATAAAATATGCGAAAAACAATAAGTGTGCCTATAAAATTTGAGGGTTGCCCTTGATTTCTCTAAGATCCCATCATTAGATCCTAACTTGGTGACAATGGGACCACCTCAGAACTATCTCCTTTCGAACAAAAAAAGAATTTTGAAAATCCGTCGACAATTGGCGGAGTATTCGATGAACAAACATACAAAAAAAAAAAAAAACACAAACACCCGAACATAGTACCTCCTCCTTTTTGTGAAGTCGGTAAAAATAGGTCAGCCCTCTGGTCACGGGCACAGGTAAGTGGGCACTCGGGCCTAAGATCATTGGTAAAACATTAACAACCTCTTAAGAGGTCCTTGAGGTCCTCTTAAAAGTTGTTCATAATGATCAGCAGATCATTATGAACAACTTTTACCATGGGACTATAAATGTAGGGAACAGCTGATTTTTTTTTCGCGATTTCAGGTTTACTCCCTAAGTAAAAGTTGTTCATAATTATGAGTACAATGACCTCTTAAAAGGTTGTTAATGAATAACCCCGTATTAGTTCCAAAGAAAATTAAATTATGATAGCTTTTTAAATTATGGTTGATTGTGTACACCTATAATTTTATTTACATGTATGTACTCAGTTTTAATAATTTAATTGTGCATTCATCGTATTCACGATATTCGGTAAAAAAAATTGATAGCCGTATACATCGTGATATTATATCTAAGGAACGACCCCATTCCACCACCACTAAAGAGCAGTAAAAACATAAAACAGAAGCAATCGTGTCAAATTCAACGAAAGTGAAGATAAATTGTTTTACGACCCTTTCTCTAACGCCTACTTTTACTCACAAACTTAATTGAGTCAGGAATTCTTACTTACTCTCAAATAATTTCACACTTCTACCCTTTATTGGAACTCCTGAGAGGTACTTATATAAAGTGTTTTGATACCAGAGTTGAGCTTTGAACCCATATTAAAAGAAGGAATCAAGTTAAATCGTTTATTGGGTCGGTAACAACCGGCAGATTTACGGAGAGCCTGCCTGGCTCCCGGCGCGCGGCGATGCTAATATTAGCTTCGGATAATTTCTTAAGCCAGACATCCTGGCTATCGTTATCATAGCGCGAGGTTCTATCACGTTAGATAAGTGGTTCATAAAGTTTAATGTTTGCGATAGGTATTTGATTTTGTTTATGTGAGATTTTAGACCAAATAAACAGCATTTTAAAACGTTTTTTGTACAAGTTTTCTCCTTTATCATGGAAACATTGATTTTCACCAATATCACACATCTTTGAACTTAATATTTTTTCACTATTCGACTAAAACTGCACTCTGTAGCACTGCATTCAGTTGCTAGCCATTGCGTAGGAATGTTATCCTTCTCAGTCTATTTGACCAATCAACGAGACATGATTTAACAACAAACTACATATACTAACTACATAGACATATATAATCTAAATGAAATTATTTGATGTTGTGTGTATAATATGAACACAACATCAAACAACACAGTCGTACACTCCATTTAATATCAATTCGTAGCGTATTACCGACAGTCGCAATCCACTCACTCGCAGATGAAATTACTCCAATAATTACCAGCGCATAATGTCTCATCTCCGTGCACACACATACGTGGGAAGGACACAGAGTAGTGAACAAATAAAGAGCTTAGGTATGTGTGAGATAAGATGTCTTTAGAAATATCATAATTGTAGCTAATTGACATTCTGAAACACTAATGTAAGTCGAAGTGACCCCAATACACGATCGGTGAATACACTTTCTGCACCACTAACATAAAGTAAGAAATTACTGGAGTACTCAAGGTAGCTTTATGGTGGCCCAAAAATAATAACGACCAGATTTGACTGATGGAATCAGGTCATTATTAGTTTTGGGCCACCCTAGAGCAGCAATGAGCACTCCACGTATTCTTAGCTCCGTGTCTGTGGTACAGGACATGTATTCGGCTGGCTGGGTATGATTGAATGGATGATGACCGCTTATCGTGTTAGTTGTGGTGCACACATTAACTTGTTAGCCTTGGTTCGTTGAAACAAATGTTACTGTATTACGTCATAATGTATGGAGTTTTGAAGTTTTATTTAACCCATATGAACCACATTTTAAATTATGACGACAGTAAAATATAAATTAGATTATTCATTTGAATCTTACTATCCTACTAATATTATAAACTAGCTTCTGCCCGCGACTTCGTACGCGGATCCTGTTGCTTATGCCAGCGACAACGGGGTCGTCAAAATCGGAGATCTGAAACGTCTGATGTCGAATTCTAAGAGCCCAGGGACTGAAAAACAACGGGATGCGCGAGACGATTCGAGACGTCATTTTCAGGCAATAATGAACCAATAAGGTGGTAAACTTGGCCTTGCACTTTGAATGTTGGCATAAATGGGCCTTCTGAAATCTGTTCTGCACCAAAAGATGTCATTTGAAAGGCATCCGCGGTAGCTAGACAGTTGAAATTTTCACAGATGGTGTATTTCTGTTGCCGCTATAACAACAAATACTAAAAACAAAATAAAATAAATATTTAAGGGGGGCTCCCGTACAAAAAAACGTGTTTTTTTCGGCGTTTTTGCCGTCTGTCTGTCGCCAGGCTGTATCTCAAGAACCGCGGTAGCTAGACAGTTGAAATTTTCACAGATGATGTATTTCTGTTGCCGCTATAACAACAAAAACTAAAAACAAAATAAAATAAATATTTAAGGGGGGCTCCCGTACAAAAAAACGTGTTTTTTTCGGCGTTTTTGCCGTCTGTCACCAGGCTGTATCTCAAGAACCGCGGTAGCTAGACAGTTGAAATTTTCACAGATGATGTATTTCTGTTGCCGCTATAACAACAAATACTAAAAACAAAATAAAATAAATATTTAAGGGGGCTCCCATACAAAAAAACGTGTTTTTTTCGGCGTTTTTGCCGTCTGTCTGTCGCCAGGCTGTATCTCAAGAACCGCGGTAGCTAGACAGTTGAAATTTTCACAGATGGTGTATTTCTGTTGCCGCTATAACAACAATTACTAAAAACAAAATAAAATAAATATTTAAGGGGGGCTCCCGTACAAAAAAACGTGTTTTTTTCGGCGTTTTTGCCGTCTTTCTGTCGCCAGGCTGTATCTCAAGAACCGCGGTAGCTACACAGTTGAAATTTTCACAGATGGTGTATTTCTGTTGCCGCTATAACAACAATTACTAAAAATAAAATAAATATTTAAGGGGGGCTCCCGTACAAAAAAACGTGTTTTTTTCGGCGTTTTTGCCGTCTGTCACCAGGATGTATCTTAAGAACCGCGGTAGCTAGACAGTTGAAATTTTCACAGATGATGTATTTCTGTTGCCGCTATAACAACAAATACTAAAAACAAAATAAAATAAATATTTAAGGGGGGCTCCCATACAACAAACGTGTTTTTTTCGGCGTTTTTGCATTGTGGTACGGAACCCTTCGTGTTGGCCAGTTTTTTTATAAGTCAACAGGAAATGCCCATCAGACCGAACAACTTTTGCTAAGACGTCATTCCTATATATGTTATGGTGTAGCTGGGCTCTTGGAGTTCCACATCAGGTGTTCCAGATCTTCAAATTTATTCTCTCGGCAGAAAATGCTCATCACGTGGAACAATTTTTGCTATGGTACCATTTTTGTATCTCTTATAGTTTAGCTGGTCTGTTGCGGTTCTGCATCAGGTGTTCAAGTTTCCAAGATAAATTATAGCCTATATGTTGCCCAGACATAATACCTATACAACAAAACAAAAATCATTCAAATCCTTCCAGTAGTTCCGAAGATTAGCGTGTACAAACAAACAGACAAACAGACAAACAGACAGAATTTTTTTTTCGGATTCGTACCCTATTACTGTTTCTAAACCCCCCCCCCCATTTTTTTTTTTTTAATATTTTCAATGTACAGACACAGTTTTTCTACTGTTTTATTATATGTATAGATGTGAAAGTTTGTGAAGATGTTTGGATGTTTGTTACTCAATCACGCGAAAACCGTTGATCCGATTTAGATGAAATTTGGTATAGAGATATTTTCAGTCCCAGGAAAGGACATAAGATAGTTTTATCTCGATATTCTTACGGGATCGAAAACGCGGGTGAAATCGCGAGGCGCTGCTAGTTCTACTAATATTATACATGTGAAAGTTTGTGAAGATGTTTGGATGTTTGTTACTCAGTCACGCGTAAACCGTTGAACAGATTTAGATGAAATTTGGTACAGATATAGTTTCAGTCCCGTAAAAGGACATTAGATAGTTTTTATCCCGTTATTCATACGGGATCGAAACTTACGCGGGTGAAACCGCGGGGCGCTGTTAGTACTCAATAATTGATGAATAAACTAAACTGTCACTGTCTAACTATCAATAACAATTAACAGTAACACATTGGATAAAGTTATTAATAATTATTACAATTGTAAAACATAACGGGAATTATCCGCAGTGCTACTGATGCAATATTTTGACCTACTTTCGCCAAAACGTGACCAGCAGGATCATAATATAATATTATAAGGTATCCTGCATAAGGAAAACGATATTCTTCTATACGTACGTTATTGTATTTATGTTGTAGGTAATATTAATCTTCCTCCACTTAGAAGTGTTTAGGAAAGGAGAAGTAACAAGAAAACTAAAACGAGCTCTTAATTGGAATAACACTATAATATACGTTTATATAAAATAACATCGAATTATAAATCATTGCTAATTTGCTGTATGTAGTGGCCCAGTGGTAACAGCCACAACTTATGATTTGTAGGTCGTAGGTTCAAACCCCGACAGGCGTTTTACTTTGTGTAAATTATTTCATCACCACTGCTCTGAAAACCGGTGAAGAAAAACATCGTGAGGAACCCAATTCAATTCAATTGTCAATTTTCAATTCTTTATTGCGTACCATAATGTTTATAGTTATGGACCCTGTCAGGCACAGCATAGATATTAGGAGAGAGGAGGAAGAACACTGGATGTTTAATGTGTTTTTTTTTTATATTAGTTAAGTAAGTTATACTATTTTATTTACAGCATTAAATTTCCGAATTTAACCCGGCAGGTCCAAGAACCATGACCCCCGGAGGTCGGGTGCCTTTTGAAGGTTTCCCCCCGACAACAAAAAAAAAAGGTTCTAGAACCAAAAATTCGAAGATATGTGTCATCTACCAACTCGCTCTAGGCCCGCGTGGTGGATTACGGCCCACTCCCTCTCACAGAGAGGAGGCCTGTGTTCCAGCAGTGGGAACATTATTATAGGCTGATAAAGCTCGTTTGCTATTAGCTTATATGGTCTATTCCAAAGATATCTGACGCAATTGTAAACAACCCCTGTTCAGGTTAAATTATTACTCAAACAATACAGGCAAGCAGTAACACATTTATCTTTTTTTCAAGGTTTCAACTTTATAACTCAACACTTTTTCAACAAATACTGTTGAAATAATTTTATTCAATTGTATTGAATAATCATCGACCAAAATTTAGGTTGCAAAATTAATCTCAATTGTCCAAGAAACATCTTTAAGGTGATTTAAAAATAGCATTTCGGGTTTAAATATTTAAATAATCTAATCAAAGTACTCAATTCGGAATGTTCACTACAAATTGGCATCCATGGGTACGTTTCCTGATCCTTTTGTTTACATTTTCATCAGACACTTTTGGAACAAACTATACATGCTGATGTTCTTCTATATTTGTCACCTTTTATTCGTCTCTTTTTCAGGAAATATTACATTCATTGCTGACATGCAAGGAACCCTTATTTTAAGAAGAACCTCGTAGCCAAACAGACCAAGACAAAGCAAAGCTGTTTAAATTCCTTAAACTATTCTACACTGCGGTCCCTTACAACGTAAACACCGCAGTTGCTGTCATATCATGTCTATGCACGTCGATACAAAGTTTAACATGACACTTTCCGTGTTTAAACCTCATCCCTATTCCAGCTGCTATCAGGAAACAAAACAAAGAGCTCTCCAAAATGTCTGTTTTTCTAAAGAAAAAAGGTAAAATATAAAACAGACAAAATGCAAAAATAAAAGCCGGTTTATAGTCGACATTAATAAATGGTTCGGTAAAGAAAAGACGGCTCTTTTAAGATGACGTGACAAACACAGAAACAAGAGTTTTATTTGATCGTGCTTAAAAAACAACGTGTGGCGTCCGGGGAGCCTCTGGCAGGAACGAAGTTCAAAATAAAAATACAAGATGACGGCTGCGAAAATTTTAAAATGACGTATTTTTTTCATTTTTGCAGCTGCCCTCTTGGATTTTCATTTTGACCACAATATCGGCTTCAGCACCCACGAAAACTATGTAATATCTCTTTCTATTACATAAATAAAATGCTTTTTCGTTACGTGACGATTTCTCCAATTTAACTCCTACCGCAAGTTCCGTAAAAGAACTTCGTTCTAACAAAAATATTTTTTTAGGTGTTACGATCTAGTTGGCAACGACCCTAATTCCCTAACATTTAAATGCGAGCAGCTCTCGATACCTAACCGAAGGCCTTACAGTCTAGAGGTCACGCCGTCCTTCCACCATTGAAAACTGCCAGCCCCTCTCGTCTAATCGTCAATATAATATCTCACATTTTAATAGCCGTATTTTCTGGGAAAAGAGATTTTATTGGAGATAGCTTTCACGTTAGTGTCGAGGGTATGTCAAAGGAAATCGTAACTGGAATACGTATGGGTAGAGTTTAGAGATATTGAAATGATCCAATTTATACATTGAATAGGTATCTAACTACCTACAGACGGTTAGACATGTGGAAATATTGATGTTAGACATGTGGAAGTATTGATGTTAGATATGTGGAAGTATTCATGTTAGACATGTGGGAGTGAGTGGAAGTATCGATGTTAGACATGTGGGAGTATTGATGTTAGATATGTGGGAGTATTGATTTTAGACATGTGGAAGTATTGATGTTAGACATGTGGAAGTATGGATGTTAGACATGTGGGAGTATTGATGTTAGACATGTGGAAGTATTGATGTTAGACATGTGGAAGTATTGATGTTAGATATGTGGAAGTATTCATGTTAGACATGTGGGAGTATTCATGTTAGACATGTGGTAGTATTGATGTTAGATATGTGGGAGTATTGATGTTAGACATGTGGAAGTATTGATGTTAGATATGTGGAAGTATTCATGTTAGACATGTGGGAGTATTCATGTTAGACATGTGGGAGTATTGATTTTAGACATGTGGAAGTATTGATGTTAGACATGTGGAAGTATGTATGTTAGACATGTGGGAGTATTGATGTTAGACATGTGGAAGTATTGATGTTAGACATGTGGAAGTATTGATGTTAGATATGTGGAAGTATTCATGTTAGACATGTGGGAGTATTCATGTTAGACATGTGGTAGTATTGATGTTAGATATGTGGGAGTATTGATGTTAGACATGTGGCAGTATTGATGTTAGACATGTGGAAGTATTGATGTTAGACATGTGGAAGTATGGATGTTAGACATGTAGGAGTATTGATGTTAGACATGTGGAAGTATTGATGTTAGACATGTGAGAGTATTGATGTTAGATATGTGGAAGTATTCATGTTAGACATGTCTGTGGTAGTATTGATGTTAGACATGTGGAAGTATTTATGTTAGACATGTGGGATTATTGATGTTAGACATGTGGAAGTATTGATGTTAGACATGTGGGAGTATTGATGTTAGACATGTGGAAGTATTGATGTTAGACATGTGGAAGTATGGATGTTAGACATGTAGGAGTATTGATGTTAGACATGTGGAAGTATCGATGTTAGACATGTGGGAGTATTGATGTTAGATATGTGGAAGTATTCATGTTAGACATGTGGGAGTATTCATGTTAGTCATGTGGTATTATTGATGTTAGATATGTGGGAGTATTGATGTTAGACATGTGGGAGTATTTATGTTAGACATGTGGGAATATTGATGTTGGGATTCTATAGATAGATTTTGATTTTTACGGGGATTATCCAAAATTATGCTACAACATTCAACATACTTTCCCTGCACTGAAGGTGGCTATTTTGTCTTGCTCTCGATTCGCCAATGATAATGATAAGTCACACTTTCTTTTCATAACTTGTTTGTTTTCATACTTTGTTTGTTGTTCCTATTCACAGCTGATATGATGAAAATGGTGGTCATCGTAGACAGAGGTCTAGTTGCTATGTTGCAACTGTTGCAAGAAATCTACCTCGACCAAACTTTATATTCGTTAGTTGCCTTCTTAGCACACTCGTTCACTTTAATTGAAAAAAAATACCATTAGTTTACATTTCATCAAATTTATTTTATTATTTCCATTCGCATGTAATAGTGATTTAGTTTCCTTACTAATTTCACGAAAGCATCTGTTGATATTCTCACGTAAAATGAAGGGTGCAAGCAGAGGGGATGGTAAACCCTGGGGCAATTGTTATGCAATTATTAAGCCTAATGATAAAATCCATTGCCATGTTTTTGGCAAAGGAAAGTTCTCCCCTTCCTTTCTTTGACGTCGTAAAAAACGTCAAAGGGATTATGTCAAGTGCGCTTGTTCCGAAAAATTGGTTATTAATTTGCCAAAGGAAGAAGAAAAAGATGATTAAGACATTATACTGGGTAGTTGTGACTCAGTGGCTCAGTTAATCTTTCGAATCTTTATAACGGTGGGTTTAAACATGGATCAAACCTATAGGTAAAAACTCTTATTTCAACTTTTACATAATGCAAAAGTGGTTTAATGGTATTCAAACTGACATGCCGTCTATATCCATACTTTACTCGCCAATGCAAGTGGCAGATGTGTGTTCAAAATATTTTAGTAGCGTTTTCCTAACAAACTTACCAGCATTAGATCCCGAGCATGGCATCACTCGCGCTATGGCGACTGCGTTTCCTGAACCAGTAACATAACCCTTACTTAAGACCTGTCCATTGTACCCAGCGCTCATCCATATTAACAACATTTTGCTATATGACGAACCCTCAGATGTTTTTGAGAGTACTGAACTGAGATTCCTGAACACTGCTACTCGATACAATCCGGTTTTAGACGGACATAGTATTTAATACTTTTATTTACTTATAGGAGTAGGGTAGGAGTAGGGTAGGAGTAGTGTAGGAGTAGGTTAGGAGTAGGGTAGGAGGAGGGTAGAAGTAGGGTAGGAGTAGTGTAGGAGTAAGTAGGGTAGGGGTAAGGTAGGGTAAGGGATAGGACACCACGCGAACGAAGTAGCGCCGGGTCAGCCAGTTATTAAATAAATCTAATTTTGTTTAATTTTATCTGGTGTTACCAATTTTATCTAATTTTGTATTTCATATAGTTTAATTTAGTTTTGTCTATTTTTAGGGTTCTGTCCGTCCGACTGTCCGTCCGTCCGTCTGTCTGTCACCAGGCTGTATCTCAAGAACCGCGATAGCTAGACAGTTGAAATTTTCACAAATTATGTACTTATTTCTGTGGCCGCTATAACAACAAATACAAAATAAAATAAATATTTAAGGGGGGCTCCCATACAACAAACGTGTTTTTTTGGGCGTTTTTGCCTTGTGGTACGGAACCCTTCATGCGCGAGTCCGACTCGCACTTGGCCAGTTTTTATGTAATTTAACCTAATTTTATGACTGTATGTGTAACTACATACTTACTAATACTGACCGAAAACTTGCATGTGTGGTGCTAACTGTAAAATATGAGTTGGTTATTAATAATTAAATAAATAAAAATATTATAAATGCGAAAGTATCTCTGTCTGCCTGTACCTTTTCACGCCTTAATGGTTAAACGGCGCGGTAATTGCGTAACGCATTGACAGTAAGAATGGCTTTCATTTTGACAATTCAGCAACATTCATTGCGTTATTTACGTTGTTCAGACGACAATTTTTTCGAACCTAAGAAGCAATAGATTAGAAATATCCTTCAATGATTAAACTTGTGATTGATACTGTATTACGCAATTAAGGTGTAGATTTCAATGAAATTTGGCACACATGTAGACCATGACCTGAAGAAGGACATGTGCTATTTATCCCGGTAGTCGTCCTGGTGGATAATTACCGAACATCACGCGCGTAGCAAAAGCTAGTAGTAAATATCTTTCCCAAAACAAGGTCCAGTAATTGTAAATTAGACCCAGCACTATCCTACATGAATATTAATATTGTTTTACTGGCCGAACATCAAAACAAAAAGTTGACCTATTTAGATCGCCCTTAGGTCCTGTTTCAATGGCCTACGTTGTCGCCTCAGTTACTGTCATTCTACTTTAATATAACATATTTTTATCATGGAACAAATTGGACGGAAAATTCCAACTAGTTATCTCATCGAATACTTCATTCCTTTTTTTTGTTTTTACTAATCTTTTGGCTTGTCAGTCGATTCGCACGAATCTGGTCGCCCGAAACGGGTGAATCTTCACTTTACACGAAGACGAAACTAAACGAATGAATGTATTCTATCTATGGTTTTAACAGAATTACAAACTAAGAATTGATCATTAAATAAGATAGAAGTTATGCAGAGTAGAAAACCACAAGAATACACCACACATTCCACCACATTAGAATACACCACATTCTGATGGAAAATAACATAATCTAACATGATTAAACATACTTCCAACTTTTTAAATAGCACCATCAACAAAAAATCTCAAGAACAAGTACCAGTAATACTAAAAATTAACGAGCAAAGTAAGCTAAAATAATAAAAAGCGGTCCACTATTGAAAGTGATTCGTATTCGGGCCAGTGCTCGTCCTACATCGATTAGGTCAGTCGATACGAGCGATCTAATCGCACTCGCAAATCGATACGTTTGGACTCGTCTCAAACAATGTATGTGCCGCTTGTTTGAATAAACAGGCCGAGCCGTTTCAAGCCGTTTCAAGCTGTTTGCTTGCATTATAGACGTTTGGAGCTCGAAATAGATTCCCGAATCCAAATTGTACGCGTTATTTTGCTTTGTATTTCAGGATTCCGAAATACTATCCAAGGCGAAATTCACACGGATGACTTGGCATGATATGATGTGGATGTGATATGACCTGGTAACGGTAATCTCTACGTGCAGCCAACGCCTTTCGTAAGATTATGGTACCTAGACATTTACGGTAGACAGATAGGTAAATAATAATAAGATTAACCCTTTTAAAACATATACCCAACTATCCAAATTCAACAGCAATGCTCGCAGATCCGATCAATACAGACATACCTTTAGATATGAAGGGCTCTTCTAGTCTCGTAATCAAAATATCGACATCGATAGCAATAACCCAGGCACTGGGTGTAAAAATGGCAGTAAAACAATTTATGTGCCACAGTGACAGATTGCCAGCATCCTACCACAGTGACAGATTGCCAGCATCCTACCACAGTGACAGATTGCCAGCATCCTACCACAATGACAGATTGCCAGCATCCTACCACAGTGACAGATTGCCAGCATCCTACCACAGTGACAGATTTCCAGCATCCTACCACAGTGACAGATTGCCAGCATCCTACCACAGTGACAGATTGCCGGCATACTATCACCTAAAAGCGTGAGTAAAACCTATCTAGAGAACAAACTGGCGAGTGGCAAGATGGACTCCTTTGAATATATTTGAGCAAGTCATCATTCGGTTTGGGCTGCGAATAGATTACCCCATAGCTAACCATGGGATTGTAAGAGATGACCGAGGCATTACGTAAGGGAAAACTTCTAAGACGAATCTACCGACACTCTACAGCTAACTAACATAGTTTTAGTACTGTTGGATTACTAAATTCGCCAATGTGGTCATCAAACGTGTTGATTTGAACTATGGCTGATGAATATAATATATTATTAGACATGTAAGAAGCCTAGGTTCTGCCATTTCAAAGTGCTGCTGGATCGAATGAAAGAAAACACGAAGGACGAAAATCTATCTTCTATGTATACAAAAACTCAAGTGCAGCGAAGACAGGTAAAAAATAAAAACTGAGAACCCTCAATAAAATAATATTATTTGGTCAAATTCAATAAAAACCCACTTCCGAGAACTCCAACCGCTGAACCATCGCAACAAGCCATAAACAAGTCACCCAATATTAGGAAAATTGTGCGAAATAAATCCAAATCCCTATAACACGGTTTTATTTTTTACAAACAACTCGTTGAGTTTTCATATTTACTCGCCCCCGCCCCGAGCTAGGGTTGTGACACATTGTGGACAGTGCGACCGGGCGCTGTATCGATATTATGACTTTGTGTTGCATTCAAATTTTTATATTTATTTTAGATGATGTTTTTGTAGTTGGGCTTTTTTTAAATAGAACTGGATTGTTGGAATTTAATTTTGTGTTAGACTCATTATTCAGGTTTTGTTTTTTGAGTGTTTATGTTCCCAATGTCACAGTTTAAACATTAACGACATCACAGAATTCATAAATTTCCCAGTATTCATTTCAAACGTGACTGTCTAATGATTTTTTACACTCTGCATTTAACCTAATAGTCTCGAATACGTAACCTACAAAAGATTTTTTTTCCCAAAAATATGTCGCCGCCGCCGTCTGTCCCATCTCTGGCAAGCATTACAAGCGGGTGCGAACATGAAACAATATATCAAGCGAATTTCAACGCCAGATGCGTTGGCTCCCAGGGACCGATGCGTCCGGCCACCTTTACACGTCATGATAAAAGTATACACCAACTTACTTATACACCCTATACAAACAAACATGAACTCTATGACAATAGAAGAAAGAATAACGATGAAAGCTAAGGATAACTTTGTAAAACATTAAGTAGCAAACTAAATTGAACTTTGTTTACACAGGAATAAGGGTGTTACAAAGTTGTTGTAGGTGAGTAAATCGAGGGCGGCACCCCAGTGAAAGAAATCGGGTAATGGCACTGATTATCGGTGCTGATCCTAAATAATAAATGTCCGCCATTGTATGTGAAGCGCAAAGTTTCAACGTGCCAAGCTCGGAGATATCGTAAGATTTGTCGCCGGGACGTAAGACGGCTGTCACAGCTTCCACATGTGTAGGTGCTTCGGGACGAAAATAGTGGCGTTTTGTTGGTGTTTGTTTTGAGTTTAAAGATACTTTTGTTTTAGTTGATTTTGTTTCGAATTTCCATGAATGTTACATAATATTATGGACTTGTAACGTTAGGAATATTAGTTATTATAAGTTATAATTACCAAAAGCGTGTAAATCTTTTACCTATTTCATAAAAGTAGTTTCTAAGGCTTTATTATAAAGTGTGTCTCAACTTAAATTTCTAAAATATCTTTAAAACAATTATCGATACTTTGCTTGTTTATACGGCTCAAGCTATTTTTTATCATTTCTAAAGAATGTACCTTGAAATTGGAAACGCGTAAAGAAGATTAGTCTTTGAATCAAACGTCAGAGGATTTCCATTTAATATAATACTAGCTTCTGCCCGCGACTTCGTCCGCGTCAAATTTCACCCTCTTAGGGGTGGAATTTCGAAAAACCCTTTCTTAGTGGATACCTACTCTTCACAAAGAACACACCCTCCAAATTTCATGTCTCTAGGAGCAGCGGTTTAGACTGTGCGTTGATATATCAACAATCAGTCAGTTTACCATTTTATATATATAGATTGTGAGACTCTGTTCGACTGTGGAGATATTCCACAAAGTTATATTGTAGTCTCAAGCTTCTTAGAAAGATCTTTCAGGATATTAATTATCTAAGGAACGTTTTATAACTATCATTTTATTATGAGAAATGTTTGCAAGATTCTAGTAAAGTGTATTTTATTTTTGTAAGTACATACAAAATTCTCCAATCATCCATTTCTCTTTAGTGAGTCACTATCGATGAAACTTACATAGAAAATGTTAACAATCCTAAACTCTAGTTTGCTGCTTTTATTACCGTAAAAAAATAGAGAAATCATTAGCTTTATTTTCCCGAAACAGAAAACTTTGGAACCACATTTCAGTAATTGCGACTCGGAACAGCAGTCACAATTTAAAACCGAACAGATTTATCGACTTCCAAATGAGTCCAATTATTCATTCGAAATGACGTCCATTGCACACTGCATTACAACTACATCACAACAGCCGGCACAACTGTGTGTGTTGACACTACATCTCTGTGTTCGTTTGTTCTTGTTGTGTTTGCTTGACGGACGATCAATGTGTGCATAGTTGGAAAACGTTGAACATCGCCTGTCCACAACACGCGGTTGGTATTTATTTTCTTACTAGCTGCTGCCCGCGACGTCGTCTGCGTGAAGGCTCTACAGCACCAAAAACACCTAAGATGCCAGTGTCGCTATAGCATTATAAAGTAAACAACTTTTAAAATAGAATTAAAATATAAGTTTTTTTTTGCAAGCGAAGCAAGTGAAAAGAGTTATATGGGAATCCTGCTGAGTTCAGTCATAAGAGGTGACTGAAGGAAATAGAGAAAATAATGCAGGAATACATTCTAGGACACAAAAGAGTAAAAATACGTTCAAAGGTATCATATATACCTTACAACACTTCCCTATAAACTACGTTGGTAGTTATGCTACCAGGAGCCAAAATGTGTGATGACGCGGGAGCAAGCGACGACGTACAGTTGCCCGTGTGAGAAGCAACTCGTCCTGACGTCGACACCCACTGCCCTCAGTGTCTGCCCCTGCGACTTATTGATGGTCATCGCGAAGCAAACACTCACGGGGAGCTGTACGCGCTTGAACTGGACTCTGGCCTCGCCGACGTCACAACCCGTAAGAATTTCCGCCTCAATGGTGTGTCTGTGGAGCGAGATGACTTTAAGGCGGGTCCCGTTACACAACTTCGGAGGAGATAGGTTCCGAAGAAGCATAACCGGGACACCGCTTCAGCTTGAATGCGCTGGAAGTCCACTTGCTGACAGGGAGTTCAGAAATTCCACGGGATAATGTGTGGCGTCATCCTGCTTGACAACAGTGTTTATCGAGGTGTAGACCACTTCATTCCCCTCAATTTCCGAGAGAATGCATTCGTTAATTGCTGCAGCCTGATCATTTTTGGGCGTCAAAATGGCCCGCTCACACACCCAAGAATTCTGCTGGTGCGGTATACGACTGAATGTCCCCGTACACACAGCGAATGAGTTCTTCTAAGCTGGAAACCACTCTACCGAGAGACTCTGGAAGCACCACCTGTCTACCTCTCTCTTCTGGTAGAGTGCCTTCGCCAAGACTTAGAAGGACATCGGAGAATTCTTGAGCGCGTGCATTGCCGCCAAGCCGAGCTCTCATATTAATGGTCAAGCGCAGCGTACGAACTCGTGACCACAACGAAGATCGTTTCAATGAAGCATTCACCTCGTCAGCCCTCGATCCTCGGCCATCGTACACTCATCCCATACGATCAGAGAGCAATCCTTGAGCACGTGTCCCTTATCGCTGTTACGTAACACACCACAAACAGGCGTTTCGACGCTCTCTAAATCGATGGGAATTTTAAACATGGCATGTGCTGTCTTGCAGTCCCGGAAGCAGTGTGGCAGCGATTCCCGACGAAGCTACAGCAATAGCAATTTTGCCTTGCCTCCTGACCTCTGCAAGTATGCCAGTGGTAACAAATGTTTTTCCTGTACCACCAGGAGCATCCAAGAAAAACATTTTACCCTGGTTTTGCCAAACGCTTTCAAGGACGGTGTCATAAATTTGTTTTTGCTCTGAAGAGAACAAAGCGACATGGTCATTTCGTATGGTGGTAATTTCGCCGTCTCCGACTTCGTCTCCAGTAGCACGCCTCAAAGCTCGTAGAAAATCTTCAGACAGATGATGGCGATACTTCTCCCACAAAGCTACCGGGTTCGCGACTCCACAAAACACCAAGATGACGGCAAACAGATGACGCATGCGGCTGGGACTGTCACTGACGCTCGCCTCCGCGAGGGTGTCAGCCCAATTTTGGTCACCGTCGAGAAGGTGACGTGCTACGCCGGCTGCGCGGTAAGTGGGAAACTGCACGCCATCAAATGTCCTCAGAAAGGCGAAAGACTTTGCCTCGGACAGTGTGAAGTAACAACCGCAGAAAATCGCATTCGCCATTATTCGGATGCACGGTATAATTTAAGTTTATAATTAGGTATACGACATGAAAATATATTAATTACCAAGCAATAATCACACAGATAAATACCGAACAAAAGTATTAACAGTCAATGTTTATTTTGTACTAACAACATGAAATTGATGAAGAAATGATCATCATCAATGAACATAACTTTTTTGTAATACTTAACACCGCATTTTTTTTAAATTGTCTTCCTCAACTCGGCTCAAGATTTTGAGGGTTTTGTTGGAACTTGAATTTGTCAAAACGAACTATACGATACAACTTTTATGAAGAAAATGCACATTACCATCTATGAATTTTAAGAATAACTAACTACTAACCTCACCAACATGATCAAATTTAAATTATTAATTTCCAAAAAGTGTTGACATGTAACTTGATTTGATTTTTATGAAATCTCATAGATGGCGCTGCTTCAAAATTGTCTTATACTACTAACATTCATTAAACTATGTTTCTCTGCCCAAGTTACTTAAATGGCGTAAAAGTTTTTATAGTGTAAAGCTAGATAATAGCATGACTTACTCAAAAACAACATTTAAATATGCGTCGTTAGATTACACGCTGTCACAGAATGCGTAAGAAAAATAAAGATTCACAGCTCCTCCTCGTAGGTGATAGCGTGATAATATGTAGCCTATATGTTGACCCGACCTCTTAGTAATATTCATGCAAAATTTTAAGTAAATCCATGCAGTACTTTTTGAGTTTAGCCCGGACATATATACAGACAAACAGACAAAAATTCTAAAAACTATATTTTTGGCTTCGATATCGATTGTAGATCACGCCCCAAGTATTTTTTTTTATATATTCTATGTACAGTTTTGCCTTTCCTACGATTTTATTATATACGATTTTATTATATATGTTTATATTATTTATTTAAACATTATCATTTTTTTTTTTTAATAACACAGACATAAGGATCAGAATTATTTCGTCATAAAGGCAAGCCTTTACGACGTGATTAAACACATAATAATGTTTTAAAGATAACAATATGATTTCGTTAGTACTATATCGCGCCAATAGATGTCGTTACATGTTTCCACTTATTGCAATAAAAATTGTTATAGAATGCTTTAAATTGATTATATCTTTTGATAGACTGAAGCGATTGCGATGAAACAAAGACTAATCACTGCTCCGAGTTCTACACTATATTTGAGTATAAATATGAACCATATTGGTTTGGTACTTTTTACGTTGAGCCTGTTCAAAATCTGTCACATCCAAACAGACAAACAGACAAAAATTCCAAAAATTGAAGAAATGGCATCTGTTGGTTATCCTATAACAGCCCAACTATTTTTTATTTTTTTATTTTCAATGTACAGAAACGCCTCGTCTACAGATTTATTATATGTATAGATAATGCGCCGTCAGATTTGCATGTTTTCTGTACAAAAGGACAGTCAAGCTTATATAGAATGGGAAATAAAAAGGAGCTTTTGCTGAGTTAGGTACATAACGGAGTAGACGGCCATATTTTTGGTCATAATTTATAGAAAAAAGCGATGTTATCATAAATGTTGCCATAATAAAAATCAAGCATGTAGTGTTATCTCCTCTGAAAGAACGTTTTTTCCACTGGGTACCGCTGGCACGCATCATAATGTTCTACCAAATTTAAATCTGAAACTAACATACGCTTCTTAAATGGAAATGAGTGACAAGATATTAATGAAGCCATAGTCAATGCTTCTCATTTTACTGCCCGACTGGCGGCTAGGCTTACAATCAGTATTATATTCATACGCAACTAGCTAATGCAATATGAAAACATAAATCTTAAAACACATCACACAACGCACCGACTGACACCAAAGCACACGGCAATGTAGAAACATGGTGTAGGACACAACGCATCAATACGGCCGCCATCCAATAATGCATCGATAGGTTCATAATTATTCAGAATTCATTTAGAAAGGTTCGATGCCTGTACTACAAGTACTACAAGTACAGGCATCGAACCTTTCAATTCAATTCAATGACGTTATGATGAACAAACTCGTTAAGTGCGTTGCGTTCGTTACTTTAGATACATCTAATCTAACTAGTCTGTATTGTCCCACTGCGGGACAAAGGCTTCCCTCTCCCTTTTTCACACAATTCTGGATTTTGCAAGTGCCGGATAATTTAAATAATTAAATTAAATTTAGATATTTAAATTAACTATTTAAATAATTTAGATACATGCATAAGCATAATCAGCCTTTATTATGGTGAGAGGTAGTGGGTGGTAATCCATCACGCGGGCCCAGTGCGGGTTGGTAATAAAATAATAATAAATCGTTTATTTCTTAATTAGAAGTTACATTTGGAGGTATCGTTGGTCCCAAACTAGGCACGGCCTGTGTCTTGGGCACCATTACATAGGTACAAAATAACTAATTAAGTGAAAATTAAAATTAAAAACAAAAACAATAGAATTCTTATAATGAATTACAAAGTAAAAGTAAAACTTGGTTTGCTTTCCGTTTGTGCGCCTGTGTTTGAGTGTGTGTGTGTCGGGGGGTGAGAGGCTATGTGTGTGGGGTGTGTGTAAGGATGTGTGTAATACGTGTTTTTGTATTGGTGCAGTGTGAGTTGAGTTTATTTGGTTATGCTTAGTATTTTTTCAGTAGAAGTGTATGATTGTTCCAAGAGCCAAATTTTAACTGTGTGTTTCATTTGGGTGTAGGAGGAGCTATGGATCTTCAGAACAGAGTTTACCTTATTGTAGATGTGAGTATGTAGGAATGATGGAAGTCTTTGGGCGAACGCAGAGTTTACTCTAGGGTTCGGGGTTCTGAATTTTCTTTTACTTTGCAGGGTTTTTAAATCAGTTCTCTTTAAACATTTTACGTGACTTTTCGAAACAACTGTTGAGATATACAGTTTCCGCACACCGAGAAGTGCTGCCTCTTTATATAGTCTGTCAGTTGGGTATCGGTAAGGTTTGCGAAGCATGACTTTTAAAATAGCGCGTTGAGCCCTCTCTAGCTCTAGCATAAAGGTTTTGGCTGCCCCACCCCATACTGTTACACAGTACTGGAGTAAAGACTGGTAGATGTCGTCATCTCTTCAAATATTTGGTCGTAGAACATGCCGGTTTCCTCACGATATTTTCCTTCACCGTTTTGAGACCAGTGATGATGACTGATGAATTATTTTACACAAAGTACAGCGCCTATCTGGGTTCGAACCTACGAGCCACGACCTATAAGTACCTACAACTCTTAAGTCGCGGCCGAGATAAATGTGAGATCTATAATTATGACAAAGATTTTAGATTAATGCTGTGTATTTAGTTGGTGTTTATATACGAGTAGGTACCTAAAAAAATATATTTACAAACTGTAGACCTACTAACTTAATGTTTCAGGTAGATGTGGACATCCATGTAGGGGTAGATCATGTGACGTTCTGAGAATGAATTTGCTACAGACTTTTGCATTGTGACGAAGGACCAGTCAGTATATTGTGCGATTACCTTTACAAATTACTGTCTGATATAATTCGATACGAGCGCAGCAGGTCCTGGTATTGTACCAGTTTCATTGATTTGAGAAACGGAACCATCGCTTTACAGATATTGAATTGGATTATCTAGATATTGCATTGTTTTTGTTCTACCTATTGCACGTGGTTCTACATATTTTAATGGAAGAATCGAAGACAATTAGGTATGTACGACTTATCATCATCATATTGATTTTGATCAAAACAACTGCCGTAAATCCACGAGGTTGACCATGAGTTTTGTAACAGCTGTAACAGCTTTGAGAGTATTGTCAGTAGGTATTTTAAAGAAGAGTATTATTTTAAAGACCTATCATATCCGTTAATTGACGTACACGACGCTCACTGATCACACACATGAGAGGAATATAAAACAACATCTAATAATGCCATCTAAAGCAACGTACCAATCAACAAACCCCACAATACTTATACATCAATCTTGCTATTATTTCCAGCTTTATAACAATAACAAGCGAAATAATCCGCTCACTAACAAGTTTGTCGTCTCTCCACAACGCCACCGCACCGCAACTCCTCCGCACCGCCGCACCGCACCGCCGCGCCGCTCCGCCGCGACGCATTTATTTTCCTTTTATTCACAGCGTTTAAGATTTTATTCCAACTCAATTACTTTGCAACGAGTCGCAGCGCTTAACGTTAGTTCTCCATATTTTCCTCGCGTATTAAATTGTTTCAGTATATAAAAACTTGGAGCTTATCATCCGGTTATCTGTATGTCGTAAAGTTGACTCAAGGGAGATATAATTGTACTTACAGCCTCTACGTTTATTGCGCACCGTTTTAATCTTAACAAGTAGGGTATAAAGATTGTGGAGTGCCTAGAACTTGTGTATACCTATATATTATTTTCTTGAGTTTGAGTTTGAGTTTATGAAAACGTTAGGGGTTTTGTTCGTTTTACTCTCATTGCTATAATAAATATGTTCCTTTATCCTGTAGCAACGGTACGGGTTACGGTAACGGCTAACCTACCCTTTTACCTCACATCATCCCTGAACATAAACCAACCGTGTTTCCCTGCATACATTACCTGTACCAACATTACCCGAATAAACGTAACTTTTACCAACAAAAATGATCAACAACACGGATCAGATCGCAAATAAGTCCGCATAAACCTCGAGCACCAACAAAGCGCGTAGGGGCTTCGGAAAAACTGCAAATTGTAACGTTCTTTGTGCTGACGTCACACGTCAGTATCAGGTGCTTGTCTGACGTCATACAGTAGGCTACAGCGCCTCCTTTGTGGCGTTTCTACATCATGCCAGGCTATTTTTCAGGCTGTTTTGAGGTGTGAAAGGTGTTAGGAACGAAACGATACAAAAATATGTAGAATTTTTAACATTGCCGTAGTTCTGTTTATACCATTAGAAGATGAAGATCCTCGCATGATACTCTGCATTATAGGCCGGATAGTGTCTTTCACGAATAGACAAGACAACGAAGTTGAAAGACGAGTCCAAAAGGCTTGGAAGATCTATAGGGCCCTTAAAGAATACATCAAAGGTAGTCTTCCTATAACAATGAAAGAAAACTCATGGATTTAATTAATCCTGCCCATCTTAACTTACAGTGCGCACAAAGTGCTTACTGAACAACAGAAGTCCAAACATATATAGGTGCCAAGCGTATACAAATCGAGTTAGAAACACAACCCTGCGCTCCATAACTCAGGTAACGGATGTTAGAGAAAAACAGTCAGGCTGAAGTGGGAGGGCCGACCACGTCGCGCGAATTCACTCGGAGAGGCAAAGATCGTCCTTCACTGAGGTACATTACCTCCGAGGTAGACCACGGTGAAGGTGGTGTGACGATCTGACAATGTTTGCAGGGCCAACAAGGCCAGAGATAGGAGACAGGGAAGTTTAGAAGAAAATAGGGGTGGCATTTGCCAGCAGTAGGACCATAGATATTACATTTCTATGGACACAACGTAGGCCCTAAAAAATATACTGATACATTGATTGAAGTTGCATTCACATCTAGAAGTTTTGGTAGAATACAGACTGTGGACAATTATTCAATGATTCATTCAACGCTATTTTGTATGAATTTCTGGAGAGCATAATTAATAAAGGAGCGGAGATCTTTAAATAACGCAGATATAGTAAAAAAGACGCATCCGCATAATATCGGAATGAAATGTCAATGTTCGTCAAATAGAAGGAAACATGGAAAGTTTTGATATTCAATCAGAATCACAAATAGAGGTCGCGTACGACTGATCTGGAAAGGTCAGGACGATACATACTTTTGGGCCGCAATAATATTATACCGATATGGAGATACCTACTTGTAATATAAAAGGCTTGAGTGAATAATAACTTCTGGGACTTGAGTTTGTTATGAAACTTTGCTAGTTATGCGATCGCGTTACGATTACCTGTTAATAAGTTGTTTTTTTCATGATGTTTGTATAGGGCAGTTGAACGGTAATGTGCTCCTGTTTGTTACAGCCACAAAACTAGTTTTACCAGTTTTCCTGCTAAGTGTGGTGATTATGACGATATGATCATCCACAGTCCTTAGCAACGGTCATGGGCAGGAAGTTCCCGGTAACGCACTGACACGATGATAAAGCAAACTCGAAAGCAACGCGACCCAAACAAATTACGCGAGCTCTTTGTTTTAAATAGGAACATTGTTCAGCGAAATAAAGCTAATTGTTCTAAAACACAAACTACCGTAGTTTCAATCTCGCTCTTTGCATAACTTCCACATTCTGTGGCCGTTCTACCCGACGTTGTATTTTCTTTGAAGGATTTTCTATACAAACTTTTATCCATTAAAATTCCGCTACAAAATCGATATCATCGAACACTTTTATTTCCACTGCTGGCTTAATAGACACGTAGGTCTCAAAGGGTTTCGCGATACAAAATAAATCCTTTAATGCATCGAGAAAAAATAAAACATTCGAAGGACTCGAGAGAGTCCAACTGTCAACACTTGTTTACGTCGTTAAGTGAGTCTCGTACACTACATTCCTCTCCATTAGGCATCGGGATAAGGTGTGCGGGGGACAGAGACAAGGCTATAGCTGCGTGATTAGTGCGAGAGGGAATGGTAATGGCGATATTTATCGCAGGTCAAACGTTCGCCAGGCAATATTGTATTATTCGCATTCCCCTTGCGAGCAGGCTTCCGTTATAAGACGCTACAGAGTAGGAAAGCAAGAGTAATTTTATTAGTGCGCAACAGTCTATATTGTGATTTTGTCTGCAATAAAGATTGGTCGGGTCATTGACCTTATTATAGGAACAACTTCGGTCTTGCTATCGTTTCCAAAGTTTTCAATTCAAATTCGAGGCTGAGAAGTAACTGGATTGTTGCCTATAAAAGTTAAAAGCTCATTCAACCGGAAACCGAAATAGGATATCAATAATAGGTTCAGGCTCTTAGGCCTGAACCTATTATTGTGGTCCGATTTCATTTACAAAATTACGAAAAAGCTAATAATTCGGATGAAAGTATGAATGAGGCTGTGAAACACAAAAAGTTTCAGAAGTATTCCTATATAGACTCACCCTTATAAAGTTTTACGTGAAAACCAAATTCGTGATATTAATTTAATAAACACTACATCAACTACGGTTTTTCAATTCTTAAAAAATATTGTCCTACTGATACCTGCTACTCTGTGGTCGTTAATGTGTTCTTCCACCCGTGCACCCGTGCTGTACAATACGCGGTATATTGAATGGAACATATTATTTTATAAATCTGCATGTCCCGACCTGTCTTTCACTATTACCAGTAATACCAGCCTGATCTATTGGAAAATAACTTTTTGGAATATTGAATGTTTTGGAAATGATAATATTACTTTAATCTAAATTCGAACTTGATCTACATAATTATTATTTTACTTTGTGTTTTATTGAATATCTAATTGAAATAGCGCTTAGAATGTTAGTTTTCTGTAGCGTAGTTTTATATCATAATGGTAGCCTAATAATTGTACTGTCAAGAAAAATAATTCTATATCAAATTGACACACAATATACGGTCAATTTAAGTTGATGGTTAATTATATAAACAATTAATTTCCGAAAATTTTCTATGTGAGATCTTGAGCGAGATGCCCAGGGAAAAGTAGAAAAAGATGATTTTTTTTAAAATAGCACGCTAATGAGAACACCTCACCACTCACACGCTTTTCATCTCTTTGAATTATTATCTAAGTAAATAAGTACCTACACATTATATCTAGTAACCTTTTACTCTTTCTGAGCGAAGAGAGAACATAAATATCCCTCTTGCCTGGCAACATAAGTATATTACCATTTACAAGACGATATTAATTACAATTACAGCATGGAGCACTATCTTAACACAAGTCATTATCATTACAGTCCACGGCGCAATTACCAGCCGAGCATCACTCGATTAAATATCAATCACACGCGACAGCCGAGTTACTGGCGCAAGTACTAGTGATAGTTACTGGCGCAAATACTGGTGATAGCGGAATTATTATTAGTAGTTTAGCTAGAGATTATTATTACGTTAATTTCTGGGATTATTTTAGGATAATTAGGTACGATTGAATCTCTTGTTGGCTTGACGTTGGCTGGTACAGTGAAATGAATTGTTTACTTAAATTATTCGTAAGTAAATTAAAATCACAACTTTCATTATTTGACGGCTGTATGAAATGGCTATTACTTTTGTAAACAATTAATTTCCCTGACCGTACAACCGTAGTCATTGCAGATTTCATAAGCTTCTGACTATAGCAGTATATATTATGATATTTTCTAGTCTGATCTCCGAATCAAACCTACAGCTAACTAAAGGACCAGTTTTATCCACCACAGTATAAGATAGGTGATCGGATCGGAATAACTCGTAACTTTAATGACAAAATAATAATTTTATTGGACAGTGAAGTGAAACACAGTGGACAGTGAGTTGAATAAGGATTGAACAAGCACCGACAACCTTGAACTGTTTGATTATTGCCAAAGAAATTAACCAATTGACAAGGTAAAACAGAAGAAGAAAGGATTGTTAATCCCAACGTACGACGCTCATTCAACACATAAACATGCTACCGTTGCTCTAAAAAATATCTTAGCCAATAAAACAGTAGCGATAGTCCTATCAGATGGAGCGTACTCCTAGCTTCGAAAAATAAGGCATAAATCACACTGAACAGCTAACAGCACCCTCGATAAATATAAACAGCGTATTGATACCGTAAGGATGGCTCCCAGTCTGCACCTTGCCTACTCCGAGCCCCTGAACGAACTATCGCGAAATATTTTGATCCGATAGTTGTGGCCCATTCTGTGCGATTGTCGAGTGGGGAATAAGATGTGATTCTTATTTCTGAAGGGTTCTTTTAGCAAGGTTTTGACCGTGAAAGAGGTTTTTAATATGTTTTGTAGAGTTATGGTTCGTTTGTAAGTTAGAGTCTTCTGTTTAGGTTAAGATGAGAAAATTCAAATGATCACATATCCATCACAATATGTTCTCGGTGATAGCTTCATACTTTGGGCGTATACATACATATGTATCCATTTGTGGTCCACGAAGATGATCACTTCAATGAAGCCTACCTAACCACTACATACATAAACTAAAACCCTCTTCCCATGGCATGGCAGAAATTACATAACGCTCACTGCTTTAGGGCAAATAGTCTTTCTTTTGTACCTTGCTTTTCTCTTTCCACCAAGTCTGTGGCTGCTTGCTTAGCAGTGATGCTTTCTCACACCATCGACATTCTCCTGCCCTTGTCCCAATTTATTCGGGGTCGGTGCGACATGCCTTTTTTATTACTTCTCTGTTAGTTTTCATCTCGGTAGTCATCCCCTTTCTAACCATTAGGTATCATCATTCACACTGTCCATCCATCGTTTCCTTGATCTTCCCCTACTCTTATAGCCATCGACATTCATACTCAAAACTTTCCTCACAGCATTTTCCTCATTCCTGCGTAACACATGCGCATACCATGACAACCTATTCCTGCGTAACACATGCGCATACCATGACAACCTATTCCCACACAACTTCTCAGTTACCGGAGCCACTTTCCGACTTCCTCGTATGTAGATACTAATTTCTTATTCTATCCATTCGTGTAACACCACACGTCCCTCTTAACATTCTCATCTGATGCTTTATTACACCAATTTCATTAAATAAATTACTTAGGCATACAGCTTTTCTACAGGCAATTAAAAAAAAAATCTACATTCTTTATACGTTAAAATGTACACCCATCTTTCTTCAACCATTTACCTAAAATACATACTTGGTAATAAATATATAACCCCGTAACAAGCGTGGCAATAACGCGAGTGTGAGTAATTTAGCTGAGCGGCGATTTGTCGCGGGTCTCCCCGTCTCCCGGGCCCGCACAATAACACGCGACACGCTCTAATGACTCGCTCTAGGGTTAAGTATTCAGTTGCTGAGTTCTTAGACGGGTCCGAGAGACCGGGGGCGGCGGCTTTGGGGTTTATGTAAGGTTGTCTCCTAGATAGTATGTAATGGTGTACCTACAATATTGTTTAGGGTAACTTATGGCCATTGCCCACGATGTTACTCAGAAGTTAGTCAGTTACAAACTTAAATCACCAATGAGACAACCAATTACAAACTAGCATAATTATAATACTTTAGTGAGAACCGTCGTGTACTATGTGTGACATTCTGGCTACTCGATGGGCCGTATTTTAAACTTAGGTGAAAATTGCAAAAGCTGATAACTCAAATAAAATGTAGGTACTAAAAGCATGAATTCGATGCCTCTAATTCGAAATTCCAAACAATAAAGTCTGCACAAGCCATTAGCATTAAACATGCGTACTGGATTTGACTACAAGCATTCCAGCCCATTGTAAACTTAAAGTTAACAGCAGCATATCTAAAGTTGGCACTAGACTGACTTTTCCAATGCTGATGGAGTTGCCAACTTACTAAAATGAATCCACTTTAATTACAATATTTGCAACACTTCTTGCAAATTGAAAGGCGAATTGAATCAAATCTAAAACTTAAAGCATTCAGCTGACTCTGTCCTGCTCGCCGGACTGGAAACTCGAATAATAAATTGAAATGGAAAATTACTGAAAATGTTAATACTCATTTGTAAAATGGCAAAGGCAAATTAAGAAAGTTAGTTAGTGTCGCATCTTCGAGAAAACTCATGACCGCAACCAGTAGTGTATTTGGTATTATTACTAACATCATGTTTATATGTTCTATGCTTTTAGGAAGGAGCGTCACCGTGAAAGTAATATTATACTGATATCGATATACGCAATGTAGCATATCGGCCGGAAATTATGTTACTTTGCTGCCAGATGGAGGCCTCTTCATTATATTTCCACACTAATTAATTCTGGGAACGATTCTAGAAATATCTGTATGCTACATTACATAATTTTCAATTTGAGCTACAGAAAATAGCACTGACGCAATAATTTTTTTCAGAAAAACGTTCGGTGATTTAGGTCATATTAAATGGAAAACAATATCGTAATATGAAAGGCTGGAGAGAAGAAATTATTAATCTTCCTGACTCCTAAATTCAATCTCCAGTTAGGAGCCCTTTGCACGATGCGACTATGAAACTTGCGACAATACAGACGCGATTTCACGTCAGGATTGTGTTAAGTTTTTCATTGTTATCGTTGACTCCAAACGAAAATCTTAGAGGAACTATTCTCTATATCTATTGTTGAATCTCTGCTGTTACAACGATGGCACAACTTAGCCAGAGTTTGAGAATCCAATTATCGAATTGTTTCGTCAAAGCATCTTCCCAAATGGACATCGGTGTACCTGTTCGACAGATACAGCTGTTATTTCAGTCTGTTCAACTGGAAATTATGGCAGACAGAATTTCTTTTGGTCTTTCGTCTTACGACTCAACGTAAAAAAACTCGTTGTATCTTTCCTTGCCCGAACATGGAACTGTTAATTATTTCTTTGATGGTTAATTTATTTCCGAGGCTCCGCTATTATTCTTTGTACCTAAATACACGAAATCACCCATCTCAACTCCCATAACAGCCATATCTTCGTAGACATGACGCTTATCAGAGAGAGGACGCGCGGCAGCGACTCAGCGAGCCTCTCGATACATAACTCCTTACAATAGCAATTTCACGCGTCTTGTCTTTTGATTTATATTATGTTGTGACTTATTGCGGTTTCATTTGGTTATGTGCCATTTTACCTGCTGCGTCGTTTTGATATACATTACGTGATTTAGGGAGATTAAGTGATCCGATCTCGTTTTGTAATCGTAATGGATTGCAAATTAATGATGTTATTGTTGAAGTTCTTAGATGTTTTAACAGACATAATTTTTGAGAGTCAGTGATCAAGTCTTTCAGCAAAATATTGCCGTACAAATTTCATTATCTTAAGGGGTTTCAAATTATAACTAACTATGTGGTACAAAAGTCTAGATATTTAGAAAATATAAGGCAAATAATGCCGTCTAACAGTTTTTGCGCTAACTTTGCCCTAACCTTTGGGACTAGTGAGTCCGTTCCAGATCCAGCTTCAGGGATCCGTTAGTAAAAAGAACTTAATTTGCCTAACGAATGTACTGCCAACAAAATGAGTTATAATTATCAACATGAAAATTCGTAGTTCAATTCCCATTGCAGAGTTTGCAGGTTAAAGAGTTTCCTACTTTAGCTGTTATATTTAATAATTGAATTGACCGTGTTGAGTTTCCTGATCTTATGAAAAACAGTAAAATAATACCGTTGTTTAAATCGGGTAGTACATCAGACCCTACTAATTAGTAATTATAGACCTATTTCAGTACTACCTACCTTTAGTAAAAATTTTGAAAAACTTATTTTAAATCAATTGCAAAGATTTTTTAATAAAAATAAATTACTACATAACAAACAGTTCGGATTTACAAGGGGTCGTTCGACTACCGATGCAGGAGTTGAACTTTTAGGACATATTTATAATGCATGGGAGGACAAATGCGATGCTTTGGGCATCTTTTGCGATTTGTCCAAGGCATTCGATTGTGTTCTTCATGAAACATTAATCAGGAAACTGCACCACTACGGAATCCGGAACGCCTCTCTGGATCTTCTTACTTCTTACTTAAGTGATAGGATTCAGAAAGTTGAAGTTAACGGAAAAAGGTCACCCGGATCTGTAGTAAGAATGGGGGTCCCCCAGGGCTCAATTCTCGGCCCATTTTTATTTATTATTTATATAAATGACTTGCCTTACCTCATAAGGGATGAACATGATATAGTGTTGTTTGCAGATGACACTTCACTTTTATTTAAACTCAAACGTCAGCAGCTGGTTACTGACAATGTAAATAACGCCCTTGCAAAAGTAGTTAACTGGTTTAATGTCAATAACCTACTTCTTAACGGAAAAGAACGAAATGTATTAAGTTTACCATACCCCACGTTAGACAAGTAGAAACTAGTGTTCTCATTAAGGATGAAGAGTTGAAACCCGAAGATACCACAGTATTCCTAGGCATAACGTTGGATGCCAAGCTTCAATGGGGCCCCCATATAGATAAATTGTCAAAAAAGCTTAGCTCTGCAGCATACGCCGTTAGGAAAATTCGTGATTTAACTGATTTAGAGACAGCTCGTTTAGTATACTTTAGTTATTTTCATAGTGTGATGTCGTACGGTATTCTGTTGTGGGGAAATGCCGCCGATATTCAGACAATTTTTATTTTACAAAAAAGGGCAATTCGTTCCATTTATAAATTAAGTCCCAGACACTCCCTCAGAGACAAATTTAAAGAGATTAATATAATGACTGTGCCTTCTAAGTACATTTATGATAATCTTTTGTATGCACATAAAAATATTAATCTGTTTAAAAAATACAGTGATATCCATAACATAAATACTAGGAACAAACGCAAATTTGTTGTTCCTACAACAAGGCTCAAAAAAATAGGTGGCTCGTTTAGATGCCAATGTATACGTTTTTATAATAAACTTCCTAGCCACATTCAAGAACTAAGCCTTAATAAATTCAAATCTTTTATAAAGCGAAAACTATGTCAGAAAGCCTATTATACTGTAAAAGACTATATTGAGGACAAAAAGGCTTGGGATTGAGCTGCTCCAATAGGTTTAGAATGTTGTTTTTATTTTGCTATTTTACACTTTAATATTTTTTTTTTTTTTTTAAGTATCTATTTACTTAAATAATGACATGTACATTTACTGTTTAAAGTATTATATGTTTTTAATTATTATGAATGTGAGGACTATGTGGGTAATTTTTTTTTTTGTTTTTTCTCTCTTCGTTTTAATCATGATCTGGCAGTTTGAGTAGTTTATGCGGCCTACCCAAATGTCCTGTCTTTGGTATTGTTTGTCGAATCGTTGAGCTCCTTAAGTTCTGAGTTGAGCTGCACGGTTACTGACAAATGCGTGCACTGACTGGACAGGTCCGCTCAATCTGTGTGGTTCTTTCCTCAAAAGACCATTTCAGACACTAATCTACATGGTCCTCAAAGATTATGTCCGGATTTTTTATATACACATTGACATTGATGAATTTTATTTAGACAATGACATGAATATTTACTTTTTTTTTTTTTTACTTTTTTACCCTTCCAAATTATTATACAAGGACAATGTTTTGAAATCTGCAGTTGGTTGCCAACAAGGTGACCCTCTCGGGCCAGTCATTTTCAGTTTGGCTATTCATCCAATTATTCAGAAACTAAATTCAAAATTTAACGTGTGGTATTTAGACGATGGAACGCTAGGAGGTGACGTAGACACTGTTTTGAAAGATCTTCAACTCCTCAAACAGGAATTTCAATCTATTGGCTTGGACCTTAACCCCTCAAAATGTGAACTTTACCTTTCTGACATTACCGACAGACAATTGACTCTAGATAAATTTAATGCAATAGCCTCACAAATCAAAATTTTAGACAAAAGTTCACTGCACCTCCTAGGTTCCCCGATTTTCGAAGATAGTTTTACTCCTTTCATCGACGAAAAAATTCAAAATTTCAACGAGATTTCGGACAGACTCTCCAAAATTAATTTACATTCGGCATTCACCCTGATTAGATATTGTTGTTTTGGCCCAAATTTTATGTATTTTCTACGCTCTTCCACTTTATGGAAGCAACCACACCTCTTGGACAAAATTGACCAAATTATTCGCAGCACGCTAACGTCCATTCTAAATGTGGCCTTGGACGACCAAGCTTGGCTTCAAGCCACACTACCCATCCGTTTTGGTGGCCTCGGCGTCCGCAAAATTACCAGTATTAGCTTACCGGCGTTCCTGTCTTCTGTCCACAGCACTGAAAAGTTGACCGGGAAAATTTTAGCCCCTTGCCTAGTCGACTCTGAAGTGCCGTGCTTGACCGACGCGGTGAACGCCTGGAAAGCGGCTTGCCCGGATACAGATCGGCCCGTAAACCCATCTTCCCAGAGACAGTGGGATGAGCCGCTCTGCAGGTTGGTACGGAATAATCTTATTAATACGTCCACCAATTCTGCTGAGCGTGCTCGCCTGCTGGCTGTGGGTGAGTGGGAGTCGGGTCTCTGGCTTCAAGCACTCCCGTCACCCAACATAGGCACTATGCTGGGTGACACCACCTTCCGGCTCGCTACCTGTCTGCGTTTGGGCGCTCCTTGCGGGGCTCCGCATCGCTGTCAGTGCGGTGAAGCTGTCGACTGCCTCGGGCACCATGGCCTATCTTGTAGTAGGAGCGCAGGCCGGATAGCACGGCACGCCAGCATTAATGACATCATCCGCCGTGCTCTTGTCACCGCCGGGGTGCCAGCTGTTTTAGAACCCAACGGCCTGGCACGCGACGATGGGAAGAGACCAGACGGAATGACCATAATGCCCTGGAAGTTAGGCAGACCTTTGGTGTGGGATGCAACATGTGTCGACACCCTTGCGCCATCCCATCTTCCTAGCACGGTGGGCTGTGCTGGGGCGGCTGCTGCAGGTGCAGAAAACCTCAAACGGCGAAAATATTCCAACCTGATTGGGAGTTATATGTTCGAGCCGTTTGGGGTTGAAACACTAGGGCCATGGGGTCCGAGTGCCCACTTGGTTTTTCGAGATATCGCCAAGCGGTTAGTCGACTCTTCACGTGACCAGAGGGCTGGCCTATTTCTTGGCCAAAGAATTAGCATTGCCATACAACGTGGCAATGCTGCCAGCCTTTTGGGCACTGTTCCTGTTGACAGCGATGCGGACGAATTTTTTGATGCCCTATGATCATTTTGCTAATTTTTTTTTCATATAAATGTACATATTATTATTATTTTAAATAGGTATTAGCATAACTTTGTAAGTAATTTTTATTAGTATTTTTTTTATTTAATTATTGTGAATGTGAGGACTATGTGGGTCATTTCTTTTTTTCCTTCTTAGTTTTAATCATGATCTGGCAGTTTGAGTAGTTTATGCGGCCTACCCAAATGTCCTGTCTTTGGTATTGTTCGTCGAATCGTTGAGCTCCTCAAGTTCTGAGTTGAGCTGCACGATTTTTGACAAATGCGTGCACTGATTAGACAGGTCCGCTCAATCTGTGTGGTTCTTTCCTCAAAAGACCATTTCAGACACCAATCTACATGGTCTTCACACGATCTGACCAGGATTTTGTCTGGACTTTAAAAGAGACTGTGACTTCTGAGTTTGTTTCGGCCTTTCTTCTCAGAATAGTCAGTTAGGAAACGCCGACCTCATCTAGTTTAAAAAAAAATATGATTGACGTGTAAAAGTGTTTGTACAAACCTACTTACAGAAATAAAAATCATTTATCATTTAAAGTTTTGCAAATACCCCTTCCAAACGCGTAATGGATTTCGTAGTAAAATTAAAGTTTATATTTTCAGAATGTTTCACAAAGTCAATATTTGGCTTTCTAAAATATAATCCAGGTACAAACTTACATATTCAGCAAGATGTAGGGAGGCACTCAAAATGTTTCTCTTTGAATTACGCAACTATTTTGTTTGCGAGCCGTGTAACACCCGTGTTATTTTAGTTTACTTTGTTTTATTTACGAACACCTAGCAGAATTTCGGCAAAATTGTCAGTTATTTTGTTCCTAGCTTGAGGTAAATCATTCATTAGTAACGTAATCGGTTATTACAATCTTGTTGCTAACGTCTACTATGTGGTCGCTGTCCAGAGTACCCAAAATATTACTGTGCCTTTTTACTTTGAGTTATCTATCCAGTGCCTGAGTGAGAACGTACAGTGCCCGGGCTGTCCGGGCAGTCCGGGCACTAATGTGACGCATCGAGCTTTAGAACAAACTGTCACACAGGTATGGGTGACAGTGACGATGCTCGACATAGTAGAACTTCTCCTGTGCTGTAAATGCTACTAACATAACATAACATCACGCCTTGTTTCCGCGAAGGGATGGGTAGAGTTCTACACAAATTTTGCCAGTTATGTTAAAGTCTCGCGTAATATGGGGCGAGCCTATTTTATCATAAACCAGACACAAATCCAGACTCCGGGTTGCTATTGAGAAATTCCAGATTGAAAAACCCAATAACACTTTGCCCGACCAGGACCTCCTGCTCAGCAGCAGCGCTTGCGGCCACTAGACCGACGACGTATATTTGGAGTACCTAATAGAAGTCGTAGGTACACAACAGTACTGTACTACCTACAGTTTGTGAACACATACTTTGTAAAGCGTTTCAAAATCTAGAGTGTAATTTTACGCCGAGCTGCTCTCTTAGGGAAATCTACTTCGTGTAGGAACTACTATGTAGGAAGTTTCTTCCAGCTAGGACTATAATACACAGATTGTAATCCTAAGATTGCTCCATCGTGGCGGTGGGCAGCGGTGTTTGAGTGTCGTAGTGATGGATTGCTCTTGTGATCGGTGATGCCTAAATGAATGTCATTTGGACCCTAGGCAGTCAGCAAAGCAACAAGATGTACCTACATGAGGCATGTGCTTGTACATCACACATGAGCCCACCTCAGTACTGTAGTGCCTGTGTGTGCTAGCCTTTAGCAATAAGCACTGGCTAGAAATATGATTCGATTCGTTGGTTTAAACATATGTCAAATATGATTATGATGGCGTTTGATTCTAGAAGCAGTGATTCATATCTTAACCGCGAAGTTGTATCGTTGCCTTTTTATATTATAATTATTCTCCTAAAGTCTTAAAGTGGTCTTATTTGTATTATTTCCCCATAAGTTCCACATTTGGTGGAGGCGCCGAACGAACCTACGCAATTCATCGTTTAATGGATTGTTTTCAGATGAAGTAAATTTTCTATGTGCATGCCAAGCTGAGTTTATTTGACGGAAAAGTCAAGGATTATTTTATATGCGATCGCAGATTAAACTCCCCTTAGTTTAAATTTGCGTTGGAGTGAGTATAAAACAGGCGCAGAATCGTCGCCGGAAAAATAAAGCTAAGTGGTTAAAATATTATTTTTTGTAAAGAAAGCAAGATGTATGCGCTTTTCTCAGGATCTAATATGTGCCTGGAAAAATTTTTTGAACAATACAGAGCGATTGCCACACTTTATGGATGGCGTGAAAGTGATTGGGCATTAATAATGCAGGCTTATCTCCAAGGAGCAGCTCTGGCTTGTTTTAAGTGGATGTATCGCGAGGATATGTCATTTGAGGAGATATGCGATGGCTTTCGTGAGGAGTTCCCATGTAGATGTCACGAAGCATTTTATAAAGCGAGGAAAGAGGAGATGTTAAAGGTTCCGTCAGAAGAATGCGGACAAAATAATGTTTTAAATGTTGATGATGATGCTTCTGTATTATGTAGTGTAGAAGCAGATGTTGAAGAAGTTGAAGTCGAGCGCAGCAGCCAAGAGTGCAGTGTAGAAGCAAATGTTGAAGAAGTTGAAGTCGAACGCAGCAGCCAAGAGTGCAGTGAAGAGGTAGATGTTGAAGAAGTTGAAGACGAGCGCAGCAGCCAAGTATGCAGCCCCGCAGAGGCTGAGGAGGTGGTGGAAGTGTTCGAGTGCGAACACGAGGAAGAAATCGAGGAATCGGGTCAGTCCATTCCAGTTATAACTAATGTATCTAGCTATGTTTCAGAACCGAAGGAAGAGCAATTTGATCACGATGTGCAAACTGATATAATTAACATCGATGATGATCATTTTAATGAAAATAATTTATCAATAAATATTTCCGAAACAAAGGAAAATAACCATTTTACAAATGAAAAGGGTGATGCTCAAATGATCATGTTGTCAGTTGAGAATAGTAAAGTGGATGATGAAGTAGGGTTAGATGAAGATGTTTTTAAGTTGGATGTAAGTCGAGATGAAGACGTAGAGGTGAAAGACATTTCTCTGCATTTTAAAAGCACTTTTAGTTCTTCTACAGATGCGGGCGCAGAAGATAATTGTATTAATCTGGTCATTAATAATGTTAAAACATTCCCAAGCATTCATCATGTAGTTATCCCTAAGTTTAATAAAAATAATTCTCATTATGCAACATCTAATATTAAAAAAGCACGCAAGAGAAAAGGATTCCAATATACTAGAAATGCTAGAACAAAATGTTCAATTTTAAAATGTTTTACAAATAGATATGAATTTATAAAAACATTTTCTAAAAACATAACTTTCTTTCTGACGCAGTCGGTTAAAAATAATGATCATTTGTCTAAGGATTTTTCATTTTTAAAACATATACATTTTAAATGGAAATGGAAGAATAAAGATAAAAACTTTCCATGTTAAAATTTAAATAAACCATTGTTTTTCCATTTATGTTTGATACGCGTCAGGTCACAGAGTAAATTTTGTTGACTATAACATTTGTTAGTCTGTAATATTTGTTAAGCTATGATATTTGGTAGTCTGTGATATTTGTTGGTCTACGACATTCGTTACACTGTAACATTTGATAGGCTGTGATGTTAGATAGACTGTGACAAACTTTGACTTTTGATGTGTCATTTAGTTATTGTAAACATCAATAGAACATTATTTTAGTGAATATTGTGATAAAGTTATTAACATGTGTTTGTATGTGTGTTTCATATGCTGGGAAGATACTTCGGACGCAGCTGGGAGCGTGAGGCTTAAGGTCTCACGGCTCCATGAAGCTTGAGGGATTGAAAAAAACTTCGTCTTCATTTTCTAAATTACATAGGCCATGTTTAGTGTGAGTGAACTCCAGAAAATAGTAATGCGCGTTATAGGAGGAAGAGGGTTGTATAAAAACTGTTGTCACTCTCTAGAGGGGGGAGTGATCAGCTTAAGTTGAAACCAACTTTGCTAACGGGGCATAGCCTTTGCAAAGTGTGTTGAGTTGACACAACTGGTTCAGCTTGGGTTGGAACACCCACAGTTTTTTGTAAATGGTATAGTTATTATAAACGCGGAGTATCTTTTGAATATAATGGAGTTCAGCCACTTATTAGATTTTTGAACATTGGCCTCATAACTTTTCGTTCCCTCTGGCTGATACCGTCCGATGGAGTAAAAGGATCTGAAGTTAAGTTCAGTTAACACGGTAAGCCTCATCCAGGCCGATGTGAACTTTCACATCATTTGTTATCGAAGGAGGCCAAGTCACATCTTTTCCGCTCGTTTTGTTATGACGAGGTTCAGGCATGACAACGTTAGTTTGTGTTGATGCATTTTAGCACTCTTAAATGTAGACTTACCTGGCACTTAAGGGAGTGTTAGTTAAGTGTTTCGTTTGTCCTGACTTGAGCCCTGCTTTTAGAAAAAGCTGGACCTCACAGTGTTAACTTCGGGCGTTAGGTAGTTTTTTCCTTATAGGATTAATAATAGGTAGGAACGCTTAAATTTTCGAATCGTTAGAATTAAAGTCTTGTATTTTGATGCGAGCTAGGCCAATACTTTAATTCAAAGTGGGGCGTAGCTCGTGTAGTGCCTGTGTGTGCTAGCCTTTAGCAATAAGCACTGGCTAGAAATATGATTCGATTCGTTGGTTTAAACATATGTCAAATATGATTATGATGGCGTTTGATTCTAGAAGCAGTGATTCATATCTTAACCGCGAAGTTGTATCGTTGCCTTTTTATATTATAATTATTCTCCTAAAGTCTTAAAGTGGTCTTATTTGTATTATTTCCCCATAAGTTCCACAGTACTCCAGTTTCCCAAGTACGAGCTGAGCGTATGAGCTGTTCTTATTAAGTCAGTGTAGACCTACGAGAGAAAAAGTCTAATAATAATTGCCCAGCTTTGTTTAATCATTTTATTTTGATTTTCCACGCATCACACAAAATCCCCTAGCAACACATCCCAATGAAAAAGTTATTTTATAAAGTGCACAAATATGAACTTCAATTTTAAATCCCTTTTATTTCTCTCTAACATATGCAGGTGTTATTAGGCGTTCCTGTCTGAACAAAGTAGTCAATGGGGAGTATGTTCTATGCAGATGAGATGAGTGCAGATAGGAGGTACACGTCTTTGAGCGTCTTCGGACAGCGACTAACGAATCCTGTAGGTACAGCGATTATGCGGGTACCTCTCGAGATCGAAGGTAGATAGGGTATTTTGTTTAATTTTAAAGGAGAAGAAGGGGATGTATTTATTTAATTTATAGAAATACTTTTAAAAGAGTGTTGGTTGGTTAGTTGTTTATTCATATAAACTGGTGAATTACGAGTCCATCGTGAGCAACCTTGAAATTGTGACACTCTGTCCCTGACCGTTACGGAGAAAAGACTATGAGAAGTGATAGACATCGATCATTCGGGACCTTTAAGTACAGGATGTAAAAAACTGTACTACGCTTTTTTATACAAAATTGCAATTTTTTCTAATGCGACACAATCTCAGAGCCAGTAATTTACATGAAGCTTGATGTGATTTGGGTATTGTTTCAAACTGAACCAATACAATGACATTTTCGTATTCAAAATCTAAGAAAATGTCTTAAACCATAGGCCGCAAAACCCGTGTACAAAATTCGACACTATCCAACCGCCAACCGCTACCTGGAGGTACCGACCACAGATAAATCGCAGCGATAATTGTATCATCGCCAATAAATACCAGTGATAGGGCGACGCCGCCTGTCCGGGGCCTTATCGGTCTTTTGTGCTGTCTGTACTAGATTAGCACGAGGCTACACCGCTAGGGCGCCTATTTGATTTGGAGGCTAGGCGCTTGTGTTAGATATTATATTGTTTTTTATTCTACACGGAACTAACTTTAAAATACACTGACATTTGATTTTATACCTTTTAATATGTAAACATTGCAAATAGGTAGGTATGCCATGCAACTACCGGAAATAAAATATTCAATATTATTTTAATCAAGTTTGCAATCGACTTCCGTTTACTAACCGAAGACGGTATTAACGGCACTGGATGTCGGTTGCAGAAAGTCTAAAATAATTAAATAAAACATTTACAAAATAGTCTGCACCCAATCAACTAGATTTAGTTACATTAAGCAAAACAAAAAACTAACAATAGTAAAACTTAACTCGTGAAATGTTCATTAATTAAATTTTAAATTGAATTTTTTATTTCATGCTTTTTGTAGGGACTCCTTAATTTTTGTATTTCATTTCTTTTATTTTCTTCCGTTTTAAGATTCTGGTAATTTGGTGTTTAATCAGGTTTTTCATCCGTCAAAAAATATTGATTAATTTATAGTTGAAGAATAATTTTTAAGACTAAACAGATTTTTTTGTTTTATTATAATTTTCAAGTTTTTAGTTTTCATTTCGTTAGGTAGTTAATATTCCTCATTCCCTTTCAATATAGTGTACATTATTCTACTTGTCAAGCCCTTGCATTTGATACCTATATTGAAGGAGTTGTGAAAAAAAAATGTAATTAGCCATTTTGTGGTGGCGGCCATCTTGGATTTAAAAATTGTTATAGTGTATAGTATTCTACTATTGAAGCCCTTTCATTTGATACCCATATTGAGGGAATTGTGAAAAAATATGTTATCCGCCATTTTGTAGCGGCGGCCATCTTGGATCGATTTTCATCAAACATAGCTAAGAACACTCCCGACTAATACACCTTTCAAACAAAAAAAACTAAATCAGAATCGGTTCATCCGTTCGGGAGCTACGATGCCACAGACAGACACACACACACCCCCACACACCCCCACACACACACCCACAGACACGTCAAAAACACCCCGTCGTTTTTGCGTCGGGGGTTAAAAACACAACGCCATGTTTGCATACCTATAGCTATTCACTACCTTATACCGCGTTCGACAGGATACATTAGCGTAGTGCTATCAGTATGAAACTTTAATAGATGAGCGTCGTATGAAAATTGTATGATAGTAAATCAGCAATGCAACTATACTTAGTACAAACTTGCTGTGAACTTACATCACGCGCACACACGAGCCAATTTCAACAGAAACTAAACTTTGACCCATTTCACTTGATAGTAAGTTGAGCTAATTTTGAACACACCCATTACTATTAGAACACTGTCTTGACATCCGCTAATGCATGTAACTCATGTTATGTAACATGTAAGTATGTATGAACGTTGAAACCAAGCAATATTCATCACCATCATTATCAATACTTACATAAACGCTGGGACACTAAATATCATGTCCTGCGAGTCCTGTCAGCTGCACGTTACTGGAACTCATGGATGCTGGTGATGCTACAAACACGTACCTAGCCGAATTCTGGGCCCCGTCCATTTAGACTGCCATCGATACATATTATAGATTGTTATGTTCTTGAGCAATCGTTTACTCTGATGCTGCACTGGTATTAAAATATAATTGATAATACGGGCTGGAGTCCGCAACTCCACGTCAATGCGCTTATTTTGCGTAAGGGTATTAAAATATCTTATTGTATTAAAATATACAATAAGATCATGGCTGCGGCAGAAAAGTGGTAGCGAGGCTGACTACCTAAGGTGCCGTCACGTAGCTCAGTACGGTCACAGTTGTACCTATCACTGGTGTTAGGTACATCGTGAGTAAACTGGCATGTCCTAGAACCAAAAATTCGAAGACATGTGACATCTAACAACCCGCACTGGGTAGATTACTGCCCACTCCCTCTCACAGAGAGGAGGCCTGTGTTCCAGCAGTGGGAACATTATACATAGGCTCATTATGCACTACTCTGGGTATGGAGTGTTTCAAAATTCTTAGGTTACAACAGTTGAGTGCTTTTTGGTCTTCGTATGCTTATGACGACCAGGAGCAACGGTTCAGCGGTTTTAATGATGTACTATGATATGAAGAGCCACCGATAAAAATAATCTAAAAAAGCCGTGAATATGAAAACCGCTGAAATGATTGTTGGAAAACATGGCGGGCTCACCGTGATGGTTTAATATAAATGCAGATAGTGTCGCAGGCAGTGGCGCGATGGCGCGATGGCGGCGAGGTAAACAATTGGTCTTTCGGACGGTGAATTATTCATCAGCCGTGAATTACAGGCATACGGCGATGGGAGAGAGTATGTGACGCAGATGCGCTGGGGAAGTGCTTATTATGCCTATAAGCGATATAGAAGGTAGTGTGGTAGGTCGGACGCTCATGATTAAAATATTTATTCGGTTAACAAAACCTATAAATATACATGTCCGTGTATGCGATGACATAGATAGAAAGGGGTGACTACTTGAGATGACAGCTAAAGTACAGAAGAAGACATGCAACGCTGATCTCACATAAATTTGGATGAAAGGCAGAATGGTAATGATATTTGGCTGTTTGGTTTTGCAAAAAGAAAAACATCGCTTGATATTTAAATATTTGTCAAAATAATGATGGTAGGGAAGGGGGTGAGGCATCTACTAAACCCTTAATTCCAAGAAGTGTACCATCTGCAACATTAGTGTTTGCCACCACTGTGTACACACGTGCACCAAGCGTTTGTTTGTCTGGCGTGACGTTTGTTTGTCTGGCGTGACGTTTGTTTGTCTGGCGTGACGTTAAGAGAATCACAATCATATAAAACTGCCTCATTATCGTCATTTGTCAAATATAACAGCCGTACAAATAAATAATATTTGTACAAATGTGCTGTGTCCAAGACTTTGTTGGGTAGTTCCATTCTTAGTAAAACCATAAAACTATATAAAATGTAGGCAGTTGGTAAAAGAGAGAGAATTCTTCATACTTCATGAAAAGTAACAGAAAATTAAAGTTTTTCTGGTTTTTAAACGTTATTTTTTTAGGGTTCTGTACGTATGAATAAAAAAACGTTATCCTTATAGGATCTCTGGTTTTTCTGTCTGTCCTTCTGTTACAGCCGAATCTAACGGATTTGGTATACCTACATATGAATGCCCGTGACCCAAACACGCTCGAATAAAGTTAATATATGAATTTTGAATATGGTAATCACTTTTGAGTGGCAAATGAGTTTTTTCTTAATGTTTGATACAATGCTTTTGATTTTGTTTTTGAGAGTCAGTTTGCCTCCTATCAAATTAAACACTATAGGAAACAATCGAAATGATTATAGATAGTCCAATAAATAATGAAAAGAAAAACAGGTCCTGGATAGGTCTGGGTTGAATTGTATACTCTAAAAACCACTATCTTTTGAAATGAAGAGAGAGATCCCAATATAAGTAGATACCAACCACTCAAGCTAACCTAAGCTAATTAATTATTATTACTTGGCATTATCTTGGTATAGTTGAAGGTTGAGGACTATCAAAGTGGTCTAGGTAAGCAGGTGCCTTCTTGACTTAAGTTACGCCCACGACTTCAACCACTTATTAACATCTACACCCCTAGTAACTTACTCTACCTACTAAATCTCAAATTAAACACTCCCAATACTCCAAGTAAATACATAATTATAATCCCATATTAAATTATAATAACTAAAATCACTGGTTAGGGAGTCGTTGGGCCGTGAACAGATAATTTGTTTGCGTTATAACTTAGCTAAGTCGAAGTCGGGCGCGTCAAACGACTTCGATTCACAAACATTTGCTTACTGAGATGTTAGGGGTGCGTTCCGATGGCGCGACGAATGCATCAAATAAAAACGGTATTTTGTTTTATCCCTTAATTTTTCATTTTAAAATGCAGAACTGATCTGTTTCATGGAGGAGCCTAGAGGGCTCGTCATTACGTACGTACTGATGGATGGTTTAGTAAGTAGGGGAAAGAAATACCGCTACGCGTTTTCCGGGCGGAGATTAAAAACTTTCATAGAAAATGTGTTAGTTAATCGTTATTATACAGCTTGTATCAGAAAGATATAGACTGGATCGAGCAGGTATTGAATGTTTGTATGGGACGGTTGATAATTTTTTCGCGATTACGATTTTAGCCGAAAGTTTTTCGGTTTAATATTCTGTACCACCCCCTTCTGATTCATGCTGTATACCTAAACTTATGGTGGTTGCTTTATTATATTTTTGTCCAAGTATTGCTGAGTCAAATCGCACAATATGCCAATGAGTGCTTTATTAAACACATTTGAAATTAAAAGAATAAACAATTCGTATAAATTTTCATTTTAATAGACGACCTCACTGCGTCTTTTGAATTGAAAATTTAATTAAACTAAAATTGATGCTGTATATTTTTTTTCTAAAATGAGATATCTTTATTAGCAGTTTGTTTTATTCATTGTTTGTGAAGGTAGCTCATAGTCAGGAGTAATGTCTATTACAATGAGAATTAATGTAGTTCGCTCACTTCTTATGTTGTTACAGCCTTTCAAGCAACAACTGTTACTTACTAGAAAATAAATTATCTAAGTAATTTGAAAATATTAATATTAACGCGCATTTGCAGAAAAATTCTCATCATTTTAACACAAACTAGGTAGCTTAGACGTTTAATTAATTTTAGCATACCTGTTTACACACATACATAAACTCGCACCTTCTTCCCATGGGTGTAGGCTGAATTGTTATAATTTTATGTAAATGGTCTTTGGGTAAAAGGTGGCATTTTCCAGACGGAACCTGGAAAATGTTAAGTTGTTTAAACGTAGGCACCCACGTAACACGGATACTAATAGGTACGTACCTTTGTACAACATTCGGGTTTACGAAAGCAAACATTTTATTAAGCTAATGCTGCGCTGTGGAGTGTGGAACCTAAGATAGAAACACGCTTGTATGATACGACTACATGCAGAAAGCTAAGCTAATAGAAATCTATATTTCTAGACAGCACGTTTAGCCGAAAACTTTGTTGATAGAAAACATTGTTTGTAGATATCTCGGCCTATAGGAAGCACTGTTGACAGAGTTCTCTGTTCATAGATAGCACTTCTTGCCGTAAACTTTGTTCATAGAAACCACTGTTTCCAGATACCTTGGTTCACAGAAAGCGCCTTTGGAGAAGAAACTATGAATATATATTATTTTATTTTACGATACATATTTTTTATTGCTCAGATTCAGACACGCGTTTTGACCGTCGACGTAGGATGCGAAGGGCAAGGTTAGGTTACTTTAAACCCGTTACACAGTGTACTGTTTGCATGAAGTGAGACTGGGCGGGTCACACCTATAGGATGCATCCAGACATGACGGGCGTCGTCACCGAGGCAGGCCAAAGAAACGCTGGGGTGACGATTTAGACTCGTTTCTAACCGATTACGGATTGGACGGAGAAGGCACAGCATAAAGAACAGTCGAAAAATATAGGGGAAACCTTTGTCCAGCAGTGGGATAACACAGGTTAAATGATAGTGCTGCGCTACTGTGGATCACGTTTGGATAAATATACTTCAATCGTTTGTGTGGGAACCAACCCTTAATAGTGTGCAGTCAATGAGGCGTGCAGTGCTTTGACACCCGCTCCCGTCACACGTAAACGTTCACAAATTCGTTTGAAACATGTTCTCGTTCGAGACATGGCGCGGTGTTATTGTTTGTTTATTGAGAATTAACATTGGAAAATGTACGAGTATATAAATGTCATATAGAATCGGTATTCATCCTTTATGGTTATTATATCACCATCATCAACATTTTCCTTTCATGAAGATTTCAATATTAATGTTGTAAATGTTAATTAACATTTTATTCCTTTACCCACCACAGATATTGAAAAAACTAACCCTGTTTAACGTGGTGAACCAAGCAACTACAAGGTGGTACATAGTTGCACTGGAAGCAAGGTGCATATTAATATGATAATTTGAACGTCATCTGCGTGCACACAGGCGGCACGCTCTAGTAAAAGCTCGATTTTAACGATAATTACAAGCGGTATATATTAGCAGTAGAATTAATAAGCCGTTACCGAGATTTACAACTTGCAGTGAGCGTGAACGCGATAAATCTACTATAAAAAGTAATAAAAACTGCTTTAAAAAAGAAAATTAATAGTATCGAGTGCATAATGCGGTCCGGCTGCGGGGACGCGTCGCAAACACATTAATTTGCGACGAGGAGTCGTTGCGGAGCGCAGCCGCGCCGCAGTCGCCCCGCAATCGCCCCGCAGTCGTCCCGCAGGCGCAACGCAGCCGCCCGTGGATTGACGACGGCGGTAATTAACGGGATTTAACGATTAATGTTGTTTTGGTGTAATGCGGTCGGCGGCGCGCGTGACGCCCTGCCTCGCGTCGCAGACGAACAATTAAATTACTGCTAAATGAAAATGTCTGACTAAATAGATGTGCGTGAATGAGCTGCTTTGTTTTTAAGGGTGAATTGTGAGGCTATATGAAATCTAGTGCCTTCTTTGTAGCATTATTAATGAGTTGATGACATCTTTTTTTAACGAGCTTGTAATAAACAGATTAAAATATTACAACACTAAATTAGATATCTACATGGTCAAAGACACACACACACACAGGTCAGAGACATTAAAAAATTGGCACGGAATTTAAATATTTCATAGGTACTGTTGACGTGCATTTGGCTGTTATGAAATAATACAGAAGGTAAACACTATTTAATAACATTAAATACCAGAGTTCACAAGCGGGCCATTATTTTGTCATACATTTACTTACGTATTCATAGTAAAAACTAGTTCGAGGTTGAGTGTTTAAGTCACTCAAATCACAAACACCTCGAATATTTCACATCTAATTATTAACATTGCAATTGCGAGAGTACGATGATTACAAACACGGGATCTTAGAAAGGCAAGAAACTGCAAGTGAATATGGTACTTACATGCAACATGATAGGTATATTCACGTTTTCAGCAAAACTAAGACTTCTCTTTCCCAAAATTCCCAGTGGGTGCTAATAATAATACAAAAAAAACCCTACCGAGTCTTTCGCCAAACAAACTGCGATCACCCAAGCTGTAACGGATTATATAACTATTCAACTGTAATATAAAATACCAGTAAGTATATGTACCAAGTTTAGCTATTTCTGAAACACATATCCCAAGTATTTTCGTAATAAGGTAAAAAAAATTAATCGTGAATATTACGCCCACATTAATTTAGCCTATTCACAGAATTTTGGTACAACTTTTTCCAGTGTCACCTTCCCCATATTTCTGTGCTCCTGGTACCAGTCTCTTTGATTACGTGGCAGTGAGAGCAAATAAAACAAATAAACAGCTCTTTTGTCAGCTCAGCAGAAGTGCGCAATCAGTGCGGCCCAAATAAACGCCACGCTAAAGAAACACTCGGTTAAAATAGTGCTCATACTACAAAGAGAGGCCCTTAACTACCGCTGTAGTTCCTCTGAGTAATTGTTGGAGGGACACATGATTAAACAGGAACTACGTTTTGTATTTATTGTGAAAGTAAAGCAGAACGTAACTTTTTGTTCGATTTAATCGCTTCCTGAAATAAGAAAAGGTTTTTGGTTCTTCGTCTGTTTTATGAAAACGTTGCTTATGTTAACCATTCTCATTTTATAAGCACGGGCAAGAGAAAGTGGGCTCCTGTGAAAAAAAAAGATCTATAAAATCCATGGATACGCTTTTAGCTTTTCGACTGCGAAAAAAGGAAAAGCAATCTGAGCGAATACTTCGACGCATAAGTGTCCTTTTGTTTTTATTTGTATCATTAGTTAGTTAATGATTTAATTTATTACCTTTTCCAAATATGTAGTTAGTTGAGTTATAATGTCAGGAAACCCGGCCGACACCCGTTGCAAGCTGTGGCAGGATACTCTTCCCCCTCCTACTCACTACTTACCACCAAAGGAGCATCTCCCTGCAGGCTGTAACCTTCCGTGGCCCACTTGGAAATCTCTGAACCGTCTCCGGACACAAGTGGGAAGATGTAAGTCAAACCTGGTAAAATGGGGCTACCTTGACGCAACGGCAGAAGGGTGTGATTGCGGAGCTATGTCACAAACCATGCTCCACCTCCTATCCTGCCCTCTGTGTCCCAAAACATGCAGTCGAAGTGACCTCTGCGCTGCCACCGACAACGCCGTGGAAGTGGCAAAGTTTTGGGAAAACAAGATTTAAAATACAGTCGTGCCAGCGACACGAAGAAGAAGAAGTTATAATAAATATGTACCTTTAAAAGCATGTTAGTGTATTCTCTAACAAATAAATAATCTGATGTATTTAACTATTATTCACAAATGGAACTTTTAATAATAAAATTTCATAATGCATGGAACTGAGACATAACATTTACGTGGGTAGGTACCTCTAACTATAGACAAGTTATGGTGGTGAGAAGGGGCGGGTTATTTGACTAGTTCGACGTGTTGTTGTGTCTATCATTATTTTGAATTAATCTTATGTTAGTTAATAGTTTTAGTAAGACTAGTCCTCGAATTTGTTTAGATACCTATTTTTTACTCATTCATATACTAAACAAAATAATTCATCATGTCCTACCTATAATAATAATAATATTCACAAATTGTTACTTGGCGTTTAAGTATGATATTGTTTAGTCATTAGACATAATGTTATTTGCTTGCACAAAACACTTTGAAGTTGTACTAAAAGCAAGAAAACTTTAAAGTGAAGCGTTCTTTTATAGTTTTTAACGCAGAAGAGAGTGGGTTAATGTTGTTTAGACACGTTCAGTTAGTAAGAGTATAAAGTGAAGTACTATTTGTGTTGAATTAAAGCGAAGATGATGAGTGTTTTAAAAGGGTACAAAGGGATTCAAATGAATAAATATTGACAGACGGGACCATGTTGATTAGGTTGTTACACTGACTGATGGATACTTTAATGGCCCATTTATGCATTTCTATATCAGCATTCAGAGTATAAATATAATCATCTGACTAACCTTCTCCCAACTGTGTTGAAGTTTGTTTCCAGTTTAACCGGATGCAGCTATATACCTACCAGTATTTTTAATGTGATTTCCAAGGCCCGGAGGAGTCTTGGTATGTAAAGAATAAAAGATGGTCACCCATTCACGAACCAACCGCGACAAGCGTAGCTTAACCTGATCGATCGAACCTGCTGGTCGATTCTGTAAAAATCTCACCGTGAAAACTTAGGTGAAGTGAGTTTGTTTTTGCTAGGAATTGACACTATTGACAGCTCACTCCACGCTCACTTCCCCTAAGTTTTCACGGTGAGATTTTTACAGAATAGCACCGCTGTGTGGCTATTATTACTAAGCCAGTAGCCCTCGCATTGAGTGAGAGCATATAAATAGCAGAAATACATTTTCGTCAAAAACATGTAGTTGCACTATTTGATTTGCACAAAAACTACAAAATCAAAAGTCATTAATTCAAACTAGGCTCAGAATCAGCACTTTTGGAACGTCAAAATTACAAAAAACAGTCCCCCAAAACGCCCGCCCTTCACCACTTCCTATTGCTTTCGCTGGGGAGAAGAAGTGGCGCAACTAACTCCCCAGCAGCACAGCTGTTTGTTCAGTTAGAAGAATTTGATTATAAATAAAAATAAGTAATTAGAGTATCATAAACAACTAAATAACGGTATCATAAAACAAAACTAGTGAGACTAAGGGTTGATTTTTCAATCGGCCGATAATTTTTATTAGAAAATTGACATCTCACAGTTTTCGTATAGAAAAACTGTCAAAAATTCAAAATTATTCCTCCGATAAAGTTATCTGGCGTTGGAAAAATCAGCTCCAAGTATATTATCGCCTCCCTCTGTGTGACGTGCGCTGTATACTTGAGGTTTGTCCATGAACTTATACAATACTTTATATTGCTCGGCTTCGTTAAATAATAGTTTGAAATAGTAAGTTAAGCACTTAATCACTTTTTACATACTTTTTCTTTGGTTTTATTAAGTACCTTTTCAAACAGAGTTGTACTAACAAATAACAGTTCTGTTTAATTTATATTATTTATAACGATTAGTTAAGCTAAATGGGGATTTGTTTTCATCTAGAAGTGCATCGAACTGTTGTTAATTTTGTCATTTATCATTCGCAAGGGCAACAAAACTTAACATAAATTTAGATGAAGGTTTAAATTTAAATATATAATTAGGTATGTTGTTGCAGTTCATACAAATTTTAATCGATACACACCTATATAATATCACCATTACGACATTTGTCGCTATTTTTTTTTTAGTAAAGGATAAGAATCTAAAATGAAAAAAGAACTTTTAATTCACCTTCACGAACAGGTCAACGGAAATGTTTCGCAAATCAAACTCCGCAATTCAAATACATAATATGATAAAGTTACAATAAATCTTTTTTTACACAAAGTTTTAAATATGAGGTGGTCGTAAATACGTAATGAGAGTTAAAAAAGTTAGTTCAGCGACAGAACGGAGTCCCGGGAGAGACACAAGTTCAACGGCGTGGGACCGGGCTAAAGAGGGACGAAATATAAGCGAGGACACATCCCATAGAGTCCATAAGGTTCAGAGTTTCAGACGTGACAAATAAACCGTTTTCATTTAATAATATCGTTGGAATCTATTATCCTCATTTCTTTAAAACTGGCTATTTTATCCTAGTGCCAGAGCGGACCCATAATCGATCCTTGCGGAAACCCACAGCTTAATTTGTTGTATCTTATAGATTATATACTGCCTCAATCCAGAAATTGGATAATTGCTGGCCACACAAATATGATAACGGTGTAGTCGACAAACCGGGATATAATTCATGGTGTATCCAAATTGACATTCCAAGTCATTAACGACAGTCTCGAGGCCCAGAACCTTCCATCATCATCCCCAACAAGCACTACTGCCGGTACCTACGTACTGCCGGTACCTACGTACTCGTGCACATACGTAGCGCGATTTATAGCGCTCCTGATACAGCCGCGCTTTATGTCCCGCGCCAAGTGTTTTTACCAATCCCCTGTTTATTTTGAATCGCAATTTATTTGGGCGTCGATAGTCGATAGCGTGCTTTATTGGCTCAGCTCTAGATTGCGTATGAGTGGGTGTAGAATTTAAATTGAAGTTTAAGTAAGGTTGGCAGGAAATCTGAGATCGATTTAACGAAAAAGGAGGATAAATATTTTTTGAAGATAATGCCTAACATAGCTAGGAGCAATGAGATATTGGTAACCTAGCTAGGGGCAATGAGATATTGGTAATCTAGCTAGAGGAAAATACATAAAGATAATACTATGTGAACTACGTCTGAGACCACTGCATTTAAAAGTTTACGTATGTTGTTTAAACTTTTCCAAGGGTAAATTATTGTACTGCAAACATTATAAGATACCTAGTAGTTACCTATAGGTAACAAATATTTAATACTGTTTAATCCTCGAACTAGGAACAAGATCCACCCGCAGCAATTTTACGAGTCAACAACAAGCTAATGAAATAATATGTTTGTGTGTTACGCCCAGACCTACAGTTACTTTTAATTACATCGTATCGCCCACATCATATTATTTTATTACTTACTAAAGTCTTTGAAACTGAAATTTGACCTCCACGCGATTTGACTTATATTAGACTGTAAGTCAAGTATAAGTTTATTATAATAATCAAGTTTTGAATAGACAGTCGCATTAAGAGCAGAATTTAATATTATCTCAAAGTCACTAGTTAATTTAATCACTTATATTTTTATCTCGTCTAGACTTAAAATTATGTCATCTTTATATTAAAATTATTATCTATTTTGACTGACGTCGAAATTTCATCATTACTTTAATAATAAAAAAGCTGAAGAGTTTGTTTGAACACGCTAATCTCTGGAACTTCCAGACGAATTTTGCATTTGAAAGCCCAAAAAAGAAAAAGTCAGAAAAAACGCTAAACTAAAACGAAGTAATAATAAGCACGGGCAGGCGATGCGATGCGACGGGTGGGTCGAGGAAACAAGAAATTCTCGCAGACGAAGACGCGGGCAGAAGCTAGTGGTCAGTTCAAATCTCAGGTTGTAAATCTGTGATTGGGTTTTTTCTATCAAAATAATTATAATTTCTTACTGTCGAGCTTTTGGATTTATGCAGTGCAGGTTTGGCACGTCGTGTATGACCACACTTATATTTAGACTCCTTTCATGTACTTATAAAAACTTTTTAACTTTCAACCTTTTTTTTTTTAAACCGACTTCCAAAAAAAAACAATACAAAATGAAAAATAACTTTAATTTCGGAAGTCGGTGTCTTTGGATCTGTATTTTAGTTTTTTTTTTGGAAGTTGGTTATTTTTTGTTAAAAAGTTTTTATTTCTCGCTTTTTAGTGGGTCTGTTTCTAACTTATCTAAGATAAAATAGCCTAATGTCAAGTTGCTCATCGCCTTTTACTAAGTATTGCTTTCCCCGATGCAGGGACGTTAATTGTTGAGGAGTTCTCCTGGTATTCCACCATCAGCTTCATTTCACCATTCACATCGTGACGAGCATAAATTGCTTAGCAACCTATTAAAGAATTCGAAACGCAACCCGTGAAATACTTATTATTGATTAGTTCCGATGGCCATCTGTGGTCTTCATCATCAGTTCCACTTTGGTTCCACTTCACCAAATGGTGCTTTCCAAGACCAAATGCACGAGTTACTATAAAAACACGCAAATCGCTATAAGTGTGCCTTTAATATTTGAAGAGTTTCTTCGATTTCTCCGGGATTCCATCATCAGATCCTGACCTGATGACAATGGGACCATCTGGAAAGTAGGTATACCCACTAAAACAAAAATAAAATAAAATCGGTCTAGCCGTCTTCCAGTAATAGGGAGGAACATCAATTAAAAAAAAAAAAGATTCCGTCGAACTGAGAACTTCCTCCTTTTTTTGAAGTCGGTTAAAAATAGAAGTATTCCTCTATTCAAACGATCATAAATGTGATTCCATATTCAATGCCATTACACTGAATTTAGTTTTACGACATTCCAAAACTTGTTCTGCTCTTTTTATTGCTCGAGAGCAAACGAAAACCTTTGAATAGTTTAATAACTATTCCATGACATTCACAGTTAATAGACACCTATCTGAGCTCTGAAAGCCACCAGTTTAAAGCATCTTAGCATAAACGATAACGTATAAATTTTCCATTTCCCTCACCTCACACGATTTCGTCAAATTATCTTCACTTCTAATTTAAACCCTCGTCTGATTCCATTGTAAAAATCTCTCTGGTACATTATACAGTCAGCTAAGTGTTGCCGGCGACGGGGCGACGACGAGGCGACACGGACGTGACGCGGGCGACAAGTTTCAATAGTGCGTGATTGTCATGCGCGACAACAACGCGCTTCTCACATTTTACAAGCCAAATGCTACAGAAAAGTTTACTATTCCTAACGATGAATTGGGTTTTTTTTGAGTTTTGAAGCTGTTTTATGATTACTTAGTGGACTGAATTTACGAGTAAGTAAGACCACGGCTGAGCACGTTGCACGAATGCACTCACTGGACGCATGATGGAGGACATCGCCGTCGAGGTAGACGGCGGCAAAGGTGGTGTGATGATCTAATCATGTTTGCGTGACAAACACGGCCAGAAATCGCACAAAGAGAGGTATGGAAGGAAAAAGCTGAGGCCTTTGCCCAGCAGTGGGTTCCAAAATAGGCTCACAAAATGAAAAGTTGTTGGGCAGTGTTTACGAAGTTTTTTATTCATCACTTTTTAGCAGTGTGGGTAATTAATTAGATGACAGGTTTAAAAAAGAATATTCAAATCGAGAATCTATACTGCCAAACAGTCATCAAGTAACTAATTGTCAATAGATATTTAAAAAAAAAATTGTAATTCACATAACAATTGCTGTTCAAATCCACATAATGATGTCATGGTTGAACTTACTTTAGAGGGTACTCATTTCTAAGGTCAACTACCAAAAAGGCACAGATTTTGAAAAGGTCAAGTATCCACCTAGGACAACACACTTGAATAAGTGCTATTTAAGGAGCTATACATAAATGCTATTTAAGGAGCTATACATAAATGCTATTTAAGGAGCTATACATAAATGCTCTTAGATCAAGAGGATATCTTCCATGTTTGTTTATTTATTAACAAACTTGATCAATACTAAAATATTTTGTAACAAAAATATTATCATTATCTAGTGATGTAGAAAAACGTCATTATTAACCGATTTACGAGTAATCAACTATCGATTCTTTGCATATTCGATGCTACACCTATAAGTGAGTTATGTTGTCAGAACTTATAATGTTTTGTTAAAAATATTGCAGTAATTGTTTTCGTGGAACCAATCACAATTTCCACTGGGTCAACAAGGGCACAAATTGCCTGTTAAATTGTTATAAAAATTGTATCTAATTACTACGACAAAAAGTGAACGAGTTATCACTTTTTGTCGTAGTAATTAGATACAATTTTTTATCACCTGCAATAGATTTTCGGGAAATCAATTTTTAGCATAGACTTTTTTATTAACTTTTGTTTTGCTTAATTTTGTTGCGAAACCTTTGAACCCTTCACCTGATTTCAACCTTATTTCTATCAGTGGAGTGCAAACTTTTTTGCCATGAGTTATTCTCATGGTGTTCAAAATAATGTCAGCTTCTTTATGGGTCTGTATGAGTAATAGAAATTTTGTTATATTTCTTTATTTACGTTCATTAATGTAATCAAGAATATACAATATCTTTAACATAACATAAGCCAACAAAAATTGTCTTAAATAAAAAGTAAAATTCGCTGGACCTTTGAAAAAGCAACTGCCCCACCACCATCACCTTCCTGCATGTCTCCCAATTTGTTTATAGTCGTTCGAGGGTTAAGCTACCTTAGAGTCCCTCCCTTCTTAACCATATCATCAATGTTTTGAAGATCAGCTTCAAATGAAAAATGCAAAATTATCGACATTGACTATTTTGCCGTTGACCGCCCGAAGCTTCCAGAAACTTGTACCTACACAAACTCATTACAGAATATAAACACAAGCATCAACATTGTTTAATAATGCAGCTAGGTATGCATCGGCGACTGGTACTTAGCGACTGTTTGGTAAGTCGGTGTTCGAGGAAGTGGTGACAGACTGTGGTGGTTGATGGTGGTCACCATTTTGTTAAACAAATGATATTTTATAACACAAGTTTGACGTAAGGCGATTGTATGATAAGTTCTCCTTGATGGTAAGTGGTGACCACCGTGTGGGTGGTTTAAATATGGCGATTTAAATGATAAAAGCGTGAATATTCGGTTCTGTTATAGACGGCATTATCATAAACCCACACGCTTTACGGGTGCTAAGTGAGGTCTTTAACCGAAGCGAATTGATTCGTCTGGAACTCTGGATAGCTGTTCGCTGTTTTCCTTTTGTTAGCAGATAGGAGGTCGCTGTACTATGGGAGGCTTATATTATCTCTTGTCGTTGAGGCTAATGTTGAGGCAAATTTTCCTTTTGCCATTTACAGTAGACTACTGTATTTTTTTTTTTAATGTTCTTCCCTTCTATGTCGCTGTTGAAAATTACCTACAGACCTACTAACTAGTTTCCCAATGCAAAAACAAACAACTACCTCTAGTCATTTGCGAGTGTAGTAATTAAATTAATTACTTCCTAAACTAAAACCACAACAAACATGCCTTCTAATTACCACGTAATTACTATTTGCAAGCTCCTATGTTTACAAACATTTTAATTAATTACCGTTACGAAACAACTCGCAATTGATAATAATAACTACCGATGTTTATTTAATTCATGACGAGTGCAACGACACGCGAGCTCGACCCGTCACTTTGACTACACATCGATTATATCGATTCTTTGCTAATCGATTAGTTGGTGACTCGATGCTTCGAGTCGTTGAGACTGATTTTATGAGAATCTGTGGCTATACAATAGTATTATTTGATAAGTAGGTGATATAATTGATTAATTAAAATATGTGCGACTGCCTTGTTGTTCACCTGTAGGTACCTTAATTGCGTAACACACTATCGATCACAATCTGAATCATCTTGAAGGATATTGCTAATCCATTGCTGCTTAAGTTCGAAACATTTGTCTGCTCAACATTACGTAAATGACGCGACGCAATGAAAGTTGTTGAACTGTCAAAAAATTACAACCATTGTTACTGATAGTGTGTTACGCTGTTACACAATTACCTCGCTGGTTTGCTGAACGTCTCCTGGGTTTGATTCCTAGGTCAGGAAACGGTTTATTTCGTTTTCACACGGGACTTCAATGTAAATGGCGAATTATTGTGTCTGTAATTACACCTCTTCCTAACCATTCGGGTGATGTTATATTAATTGCATTATTTGCAACGCACATCATTTATTTTATAGTGTTTGAAGACTTGTGTTCAGAAGTAGGTAGGTAGGTATTTATTATTGTTATCGAACCGAATCTTTTCGTTACCTTGCTACCGCTTGACATGTGCCATTCACCTGTGACACTCGTAGCGGGCTGTCAAGTGTTCGCCGGCCATGATCACCAATATTGATAAATATCAGTATTCAGTAGTAGGGTTGTGGAGTCTGATGTTACCAGTAGATTCGAGTATAAATCTCATTACATTTGCAATAGCTTGATGCCCAAAAACAGCTTCAGTTTGGAATGATAGCTTCATTCCCATCTGAAGCTGTTATTACGTTAATGAGTTCTTGTGACCTAATATATTTTATTACCATAAATACATAAGTAAGTACCTACATATACTATTTCACTCAGTAATTACATAAATGAATTAACCAATGAAATCAATAACATTAAATTAATTAACTGAATAATTTGCATCGCCCAAAGGACGTAATCCAAGCAGGTGTACCTTCATGTAGATATTTATTTACGTTTAGTTCACCTGTTAATTGCTTCATTACCCTAAGGTTGAATGTAACTTACAACCATTGTTACTGCAGTGATGGCCAAGTGGTAACGGCCGCGACTTACGAGTTGTAGGTCGTAGGTTCGAACCCAGACAGGCGCTTTACTTTGTGTAAATTATTTCATCACCACTGCTCTCAAAAACGGTGAAGGAAAACATCGTGAGGAAACCGGCATGTCCTAGAACCGAAAATTCGAAGACATGTGACATCTACCAATCCGCACTGGGCCCGCGTGGTGGATTACGGCCCACTCCCTCTCACCGAGAGGAGGCCTGTGTCCCAGCAGTGGGAACATTATAGGCTGATTATGGTTATGGAATGTAACTTGCACGTCATAACACGATAAGGGCCCCAATTCTGTATGGTAATTATTATTCCCGCGTAATCTTTCCACGTGCAAACCACGTACTTACGGTTGACAGTTCAAACCACACCGTTTATAAACAACTTCGCGTTTTTTCGCGCGGTTTCGTTCATTGTGTCATAGAGACTTCTTTATTAGCAGATGTTGTGATTAGCTAAGGAATTGACGTGGTTACGAAGTAAGGAATTATTAAGTGGTCATAGTGAATGAGGGCCCTGCACCCTAATTGCATAACACACTATTACTCTCAATTTGAATCATTTTGAAGCATATTGGTAATCCGTTGCTCCTTATGTACGAAAAGTGTGTCTGCTCAACAACGTAAATAATGCAATGAATGTTGTTGAACTGTCAAAATGAAACCCATTGCTCCTGATAGTGTGTTACGCAATTACCCTGCAGGTCTATTTGTCTAAGTGACAGATGGATAGTTTCAACCTTACAGTCCGTCCGCCGAGAGAATGCGTCCTGACACCTGTCAGTGCGACACTTCTGAGAGCTACTAAAGATCAAATTCGCAAAATACCTATTCGTTTGTATGAAACTGACAGGTGTCAGGAACGCATTCCCTCGACGGCCGGACTGTAGCGAAGTTTCAATTTACGGGGAATTGTTGTCAAAAGCGGTAAATCAATTACGAGCTCAATTCGGTTAGGTCGACTATACCTAGTACATTGTATTCATAGGTACCTGGATAGAATACAGTGAAATACCCACATACTTAGTCACAGAGGTATATTTAACTAACATGAAACTATAAATATTAAAGCTACCTTTTTGTGTCTACTTCAAGTAAGCTGGAATTATGCATCGTGCAAGTAATAACTTGAAGTTATTTACTTATTCGAGTGGCGACTACTTCAACGTTGACTATTACAGCAATATTACTACGGTCACTATGATTAAGTTCTGCACCGATTTTAATATTGTTTTTTGTTCTTGGTTGAGTATCTCACTAATCACAACGTTGTGTTTATTTTTCTCAACGTTTTTCCCTATGTTAGAAATTTGTATTTATAGCATGCCATTGGACGTAAATATACTCATTAACTACTTATTGTAAAATTTTGCATGTCAAATGTCTGACTATGTATTAGGAAACTTATTTACATTTTAAGATCAACGCTGTACCAATACCTACTGCAAATAAATGATTATGATTATGATCCGTTTTAGATCTAAACCTATCAAATGACAATAAAAACAACACAATATCTACACAAACAAAAAATCATGTTTTCAACTTACTCAAATTCATGCCACCAACTACGTAATAGTTGGTGGCGTGAATTTACCTTACAAAAAAGTTACTTCGTTACTTACTGATTCAAAGTAGGAAACTATTTTAAAAATCGAGCTTTGATAGCTATTTTTTTGTTACTCCATTTTTGCACTTCACAGACGCGTGTCTCAAGCGGATGACACTCGCGCTCGCACTAGTCCCAACCAGTCCGAGATAACGTGTCCGTGAGCGGTGTCTAAGAGTATGTCTGCGTTGCTCGAGCGCACTTTGTGTGTAGATTGCCTTCTGTACTCTCTGCATTTTGTGATAAAGTACCCAAAGTAAGTGCCCGCCTGGGTTCGAACATAGTTTCACACACGTATAATATTTGTATGTTACAAGCTATAACAACAATCGTCAAAAACAATCGTCAATTAATTTAAATAACTTTTCTTATTATGGCTTAACAAAGAATTCTAATCAAAAGTGTTCCAACGTTAATTATTCAAACAATGTCTTAAATGTTAGATTCCAACAGCATTTTATAGGTACAAAGCCTAATTATTGTCGAATACTTAAGTCTTACCTAAGCACAATTTGTCTAGTTTATTAGAAGCGTGGGTTTCTGTCAGATTCTCGTGAATTACTTAATTTAGTTTATTTTGTTGAAAACTCTTCGGGCCACAAAAGACGGATTGTTATTTGATTTTAAAGCAATTAGTCGAGTAACTGCTTTATAAACAGTTTATAGACTTGCTGTACAATTTTCTGGATTAAAGGACGCGACGCTCTAAGTAGTTCCTGGGAATACTAAGGACGTTTAGCTCAGCTATCTGAAAGTCAATTCAATCAGTTGTCAAATCTCATATCGAGTTACTGGCCTCTCAGGAACCAGGGGTTTAACTTGATTTCTATTTTATGCTTGGCTTAGCTCCTTTAATAATGTTCAAAGGAGCACAGCGAGCTAGGAGGCTCTCTTGACAGTCTTGACACCTTGATTCGCACCCTAATTATGTACCACACTTCCAATCACAATCTGAATCATTTTGACGTTTATTGCTAATCCATTGCTTCATATGTTCGAAAAATTTATCCGCTCTAGTTGAGCGGATAAATTTTTCGAACATAAATACGTAAATACCGCAATGAATTGTGTTGAGCTGTAAAGCTGCGTTAGTGTGTTACACAATTACCCCGCAGGCTTGACAAGGGGGCTCTAATAAACTATAAGTATATTTTATAAACACGCGAGGGCTACTTTGGCCAAAGAAAATGCAGAATCATCAACCACGACCACTCTGTCAAGAGTGAACGACTAAGGAGGAGGATTACAGATCACATGATCCATAGAAACACAATAAAAAGAATTTAACAAAAAAAACAGTAAAAATGGCATACATACACACAAACATGAACGTTCACGCCTTTCTTCTCTTGCACAAACATTTACGCGGCTATTTCCAATCAAACTCAAACTCAAAGCATTTAATTCAATTAAACCATTTACAGGCACTATTGAATTGTCAAGAAGTCGGTCAGTCAGAAAATATGAAGCTAGTTGCCCATTCCAAAGCGTAGGTACCTATGGACACTCTTTTAAATTATATTTTTACAAAAATATTAGTTAAGTACATCATTAATGTTGAATTTAAAATGATATGTGAGAACGATGTAAAAAAGACGTATACGTTAAAAGCGTCCAGAGTACAGGAAATAGCAAGAAAACAACAATCCAAAAATAAAAATAAGCCGAAGCAGCTAAGTGATGACCAGCCCCAACTGACGTTGCCCGTTCACGAACATGACGCATAGAACCACCGTTTGTAGGTCTTGGTCATAGAAATCTAAATAACAAGGCAATTATTATTTAGATTTCTGTGGTCTTGGTAGTCCTATCAGTAAGATCCTTAACTATTCTTTCATTCAGGTAACAAGTCTCGTTAACTTAAAAATAACCTACAACAATTAACTGAAAATAACAACATCAACAAGCTTAGCATGCGAATAATGAGTAAATATAAAGGCAAGCGACCCACTCCGGTGACCTGCAATCAAACTGCTCAGTTATTTATACAAGGACGCGGTACCAGACAGCCATGGGGAACACGTAAACATGAATCTATGGGAGAGGTGACAGTGGCAGCGAGCAGCGGGGCGGGGTACTGAGAGGTGAGAGTGGCAGCGAGCCGCGGGGCGGGGGATACTGAGAGGTGTCAGTGGCAGCGAGCAGCGCGGCGGGGTACTGAGAGGTGACAGTGGCAGCGAGCAGCGGGGCGGGGTACTGAGAGGTGAGAGTGGCAGCGAGCCGCGGGGCGGGGGATACTGAGAGGTGTCAGTGGCAGCGAGCAGCGCAGCGGGGTACTGAGAGGTGAGAGTGGCAGCGAGCAGCGGGGCGGGGTACTGAGAGGTGACGGATATCTATGGAGGTGACAGTGGCAGCGAGCAGCGGGGCGGGGTACTGAGAGGAAACGCTTGTTATACTAATATCAGTGGTGTTTGAAACGTTAAATTATCTGTCCCTGTATGATTTTTGTATAAATAATTTGAACGGTTTTTTTTGACATGCCTGAGAAGGCAATCTAGATTGTATTTGTCTCTTTTATTCTTCGCTAGTAGGTTTAAAATCAGCAATAAAGTGTGGTTATTTTAGGTGCATAGCATAGAACAACAAGGAACACACACATGACATGAGCAAACAATTTTGATAGGTAATAATAATTATTTTTTTATAAACAAATGTAATTTTATAAAATTGAATGAATGCTCAAAAAGAGTTTGAGTAATGTTTTAATTCATAAATGAATCAACATAACTTTTGAAAAGTTACCTTTTGTTTCAGTTTCAATTGCAATCAATAAAAAAGAATTACAATTTCAGCTCCAAACATTTACCCACCAGTTCGCAATATTATTTATTTGTGCATGTATTCGTCCGCCATTGTCCGCCATCACAATGGCGTCACCCCAACTAGTTCACAATAAAGTGTATCAGTCGTAACATGCCTTTTACCACGATTACCATTACTGCCGTGTTTGCGATAGCGATATGATTCGATAGCGAGTGTCGAGCGCGATACGACGGCACCATGAAGTGTGCCGTAGTACAGGGTGCGTACTCTGCACATTTGTATGATGATTATTTGATATTCATGGTGATCTTTTTGTTTGTCTTATTTTATTGTTTGGCAGATATGGGTTTGTGTGATGAAGTGTTAACGGTTGATAAAACAGACGATTGGGGTGCATACATTAAATACCGTGATTAATGAGCAAAATACTTAATTTATTGGAATGCAATGATAGTTTCTTAGCGATACAAATAAGTATTATCTAAACCTCAATGAGTTTTGTCTTTTGAATAACAAGGTTTATTTTATTTGTACAGAATGGGGTGAACGGACTTAGGGTTATATAGTCAGACATTACGGAGCCACCGTCAAAGGCTTGATTTTCTTACTGCCTTTACGCGCAGTGGTGGCCTAGTGGTATCGGGCCCGACTTACGAGTAGATCGTGAGTTTGAACCCAGCCAGGCACTTCCCTTTGTGTATTTAATTTCATCACCATTGGTCTCAAAACGGTAAAGAAAAAAAAACATCGTGAAGAAACCAGAATGTCCTAGATAGAAACCAAAAATTCAAAGACATGTGACATCCGCCAACCCGCACTGGGTCCGCGTGGTACATTATTTATGGCCCACTGTCTCTCACAGAGAGGAGACCTGTGTCCCAGCAGTGGGAACATTATAGGCTGATTATGATTACTGCCTATGTAATTTAAACTGCTGATAGTAAAGAGTGTGTGCCTGAGGACAGTAAGACCTGTCTCCTAGTACTTCAATGTAACATTTCGCACAAGTCCACAAGATCCACTGAGTTCACTTCCTACAATATCTCTTGGCAACACTCCTTTGAGAAACTTTGTATAACTTCCAGTCAGCTCGACTCACAAAGACAGACAGTACTTCGTGAAGCAAAACACTAATTTATTGCTTGCCGTCTATTATGCCTGTATTTCCCGAAATGTTTTAAAGAACTGTTCTGGCGTTCTATTATATATTAATATGAGCATTCGTCTTAAGAAGGGAACGTAAAGGCAGTACTTTACATTCCCTTCCTTAAAAGACGTAGGAGGTAGGTGCCTATCAACAATTTACTAAAGATGGAATCCTCCTCTTTGACGCTTTTTCTTCAATATTTTAAGGTCTGATCTCAAAAGGATAACACCTGTATAGACATTTTTCAAGTAGAAAAGGGTCGGCCTCAGCTTCTAGACTAAACGTAATCATTTTAAAACGAAACTTAGAATGTGGTTCCTTTACTATCATCGAGTTATTTTAAGTATGTGCTAATAAATGTATTAGACAAATATTATTTTTCTAACTTGCTTCAAGGAATTGATCAATAAAATGGCTAACAAAGTTAATAAAATGGCTGTAATTTCATAACCCCACAAACAAACAGCCACACAACTCCACATAGACGTCACTTGTGATCAAACTTGAGTAAACATTGAATGTTATTAGAGGTGCCGTCTTGATGTGACACCACTTGACAGCAGAAATAATATCGTGTTGACGCCAAAGGTCGAGGTCATAGTAATACAGACATGTCTGTTACCTAGCACATATATACTATTTTATTTTCATCCTGTAGCTTTGACGGTTTGACGGCCTGGTTTACGAGTAATCAATGAGACTTTTTCTATCTCATTATTCGACATAATGACATAGAAAGTCTTTGTAAGTTGATCTTAGACTATAAAAGGAAGGGAAATAATGAAAGGGCATCAAAAAATTCGTCTGAATCGCTGTCAACAGAAAACGTGCCCCAAAGGCTGGCAGCATTGCCATATACCTACGGCACGTGAGTCGTCCAACCGCTGGGCGATGTCATAATTTCCTCTTAAACTTGATTTACGGTCAAGAAAAAACCTAGATTGAATGCCCTGACTGTGCACCCACCCGTTTGAAAAGAGATCTTCGTACAGAAGTGAGATTGATTTTTGATAGACTTTCATTTACATCAATACCTTATTCTTGAAGAAGACTTTCTTAATAAATTAATAATGAAACAACAATCACCATTTTATAGGCAAATAATCCGTATTCGACCAAATACGCGTTATTCCAAAATATTGTGCAAAACTTAGATGTCAACTCTTTGGTAGTTTCTTTTACTTTCAAAACCTTATCCAAAACAAATCTATCAAAAGTTAAAAACATCCGTAGTTACTCATTCTGAGTCAAAAGAAATCGAATAACAGGTTGATGTACTTACTCACAAGTTCATATAAAACCTCCATGAATAAGGCACATCTGTGTTTATTATACGGGTGGATGTAGTAATAATATCTTTATTTGGTAGGTCGAAGACCTGTGATTTGGTTTGCTGTTATTATTGAGTTTCACAGGGTAATATTATAAAATATTTCAGAAGGTTCACTACGCAAGTGATATCAGTATTGAAAAATAGCTAGATTAGCCACACGATACAAAATAAACTTTGCTTGAAGCCTGTAAACGTTCGTCAGTCATTTTTTCATCAACAGACTTAATTATTTACCTACTTCATATTGACTGTTGGCCAGGTAACCTGTAACAGATGGCGTCAGAATGGACTCAGGTATCTATAGACGGTAGTTTTATAAACTTCCTTTCTTAAAACATCTAGTTTGAATCAATCATGAGAGACAGAAGACGAACAAGTTAAACTAATGTTATAAAGAGAAAAGATTTGATTTTTTGTAAGTTTGTTGGTGTATACTTATTTGTTTGTTACACTTTTAAGCTAAAACGGATTTCGATGAAACTGGGCACATGGTCCCGGTGACCCGGATCAGGACATACGATACTTTTTATCACGATATTGCTACTGGATCGAGGCATAAGCGGGTAAAACCGCGGGGCGCAGCTAGTAAATCTATAAAAAGGTTCCGAGGTCCTGAAAAAAAAATATAACATGCTTACACGTAACATCACGCATGTATTCCCCGAGAGGTTCTGCAGACGTGTACCTATAGTACATCCACATTTCCCTAGTTATATATTTTAAGTCCCATGTGATAGAGGGTGAGTCCATTGCCATCAACCATTACACAAATCCAGTCTCCGGGGCGAGTGAGAAATTTTCCCAATAACCTTTTGCCCTACCAGGGGATTGAACCCAGGATTCATACTTGCGACCACTAGACCAACGAAGCAGAAAGAATATTAGCTAGATGAGACAACAACAGAGAAAAGCAAATCGAACACAACGGAGACCTTTCTCAACGGTGCAGCGGTATGCGGTCAATAGGTACCTATTATAGGTACAGGTTGAATTCAAAAACGTGTAAGTGAACCCACTGAAGATTTTTTCTTTTTTTATGAAATAAACTTGTTGGCAATAACACTCAAAGAACAATAAAGTATATTTTTACGAAGTATGTAACTGCTGTAATCGACGGGACGTTTGTTTTCTTATTCGCCTCGTAAACTGTGCGCTTGACGCTTGGCGCTTGACGCTTGACGCTTGACGCCAGTTCAAGGACATGCGACTAAACGTGGCCCGGATTTTATTTAATGAGCTACTAAGTAGGTCACAGGTTGTATAATTTGAGGTTAGGTTTTTTTTTCTCAGTTTCGGGGTAATAGGCTATTTGACAATGTAAAAAATAAGGTCATAATTATTGACACTCGTATAGATTATCGCTTTTAAAATCGATTTGCATTAATTTTACTACAAAACAATGTATTATTTATTTAAAAAATCCCGAAAAAACTTCATCTTTTTAAATCTGGCGCCACGTAATCGAAAACGGTCTGGATTGGCTGAACTTATGATGACGTCATGATATAGTCAATTTCTGTCTATCGTTGACAGAACAGATGACTTTTGTCTAGTATCTCGACCGTTTCAACGTTTGTTTACGTGTATTGTGACGTCACGACGCCATATTGTTAAAGATAGCGTTTTGGCGGCTTATTTAAACAGTACATTTTTATTAACTATTTTCTAAAAGAAATACATTATGCAATTTGAAGTAATAGGTTTTTGTGGGCTCATAAGACACCATTAAATAATCTGAGATGTTTATCAGAAACCAGTCAAATAGCCTATTGCGGAACACACTAACAGTAGGAACGGCTTTCAGTTTGACAGTTCAACAACACTCATTGCGTTATTTATGTGGTTGAACAGACAATTTTTTCGAACGTATGAACCAATGGATTAGCCATATCCTTCAAAATGATTCAGATTATGATTAATAGTGTGTTACGCAATTAGGGTGCAGGAAACAACAAGCTAAAACTGTGGAATGTTATGGAAATTATTTGGGAATCGAGTAGATATCATGCCGATAAAACCTAGGTAGGTACAGTCAACAGCAAAAGTAGATGATCAAAATCAGAAATTCAATAGGAGTCAAAACTGATCACGAATATGTGGCAACTCTACTAGTAGTAAATGTTTGGTATAATTTACAATCACATACTTTTGAATCACTTCGACACCACACAGTTCTGACGCGAACTCCGTTCATTAGTATTGAATTTCTGATTTTGATCATCTACTTTTGCTGTTGACTGTACTTCTTCATTTACTGTAAGGGCGAATACATACTTGTTCAGGTCATCATGACTCAGTACAGCCGGGCGGCAAAATCGAATAGGTATATATTTTGCCGCCAGGCTGTGCCTAATCATGCCGACCCGTATATTAATGAACACGCCTAACTTCGTATAGTTAAACAAAATACATAAATAAAAATATTTGCTTGCCCATGAATGAAGTTCTTATAAATGCCATGTCTTTAATTAAATAAAGTTGATCTATTAGGATTTTCATCAAAGTAAAATAAACAAAACAAATGAAAAACAACATCAAAATTTTTCTGAATTTAAAAACTGCATTCAGTTAATTAAAATTGTATCGCTTTATGAAACGTAAACTAAGAGATTTCGCCATTTAACCTTTAAAGGGTAACGACTTGTGAAAAGAATCGGCTTTTAGTATACAATAGGTAGAATGGGTAGCTAATGTCAGACTGGTCTGAGTAATTAAAACATGTAAAAAACTAGTCGTTAAAATCCCTAGTGTGTCTTGAGTTAGACTAAATAAATTCTAACTTATTTAGTCTAAATAAAGACTCGGTCTAGTGTGTCCCAGCCACCTTTAGGTCGTCCGTCCATCTAGCTGGGAGGCGCTTGCCGATACGCGGTCTCCACTCCAAGACGCGTTTGCTCCACCGGCCATCGGTCCCTCGACAAACATGGCCAGCCCACTGCCACTGGATGCGGAAGGCGGAGGACAGGGTGTTGTGGCGCAACCTGGGAGAGGCATGTTCAGCAGTGGACTGCAATAGGATGGACTCAGCCTATTGTCGTCCACTGCTACTTTCCCATTCTGAGAAATAATATTATAAGAAATTTAACATGAACCTGGGCACAGCACAGTGTTTCAATCAATTGATTGAAACACTGTTTCAATCAATTGATTGAAACACTGTTTGCTGTGCCTAGGTTCATATTAAGTTTCTTATTGCTCTTTTTAAAGAAACTTTTACTACTAACTCCGATGGGCTAGTTAGATCGGATAATGATTTTCCTGATATGCTGCGACTGCGAAAAGGCCTAATCTCTTTGACAATCGGTTGGTGACAGACGCATGGTACACCACAGGTTATTACACCACAAGTGCATTCATTCAAGAATCCGAAGTCTTTCGTCTTACGACCTAAAGATGACTACCCTAGTACCTATATTGCTAGCTGGTAGGAATTATTAATACTCTTCTTATTGGATTCACGGTAGGAAAAATACTGTTAACACCTGTTAACACCACAGGTCACGTGTACCTACATGTGAACCTAATTTTGTAAACAGTTGCACTTTATAACGAAACTTCTCTGTAACTATCTTCTTGTCTCTTCGTATACAATACTTATGCCAGAATGGTTTTGAGGTCAGCATTTCCCTCACACCTTCCTCCATCACCATTACCCATGGGTTCCAACGACCTGATTACAGCTAATTCTCAAGGGTTTCCAAATACCAAGGTAATTCATTCACCTTGGAAACGGTTAAAACTTACGAGGGGATCGCTTACTCCAAGGGAATGACCCGTTTTCCTTAAGGGGTGGCTGTTAACAACATAAGGACATAATACAAGCTGTTTTTACACATTGCTTATGCTTTTGTGGATCCATTTAAAGGGAATTTTATTTAAGAACGAGATTTGCATTTTTGTATGATAGTATTCCTTAAAAAGCTATAGGTATATAATATATCCTCGGTTATTTCAGACTATTATGGTTCAAGGCGAAATCAATTTACGAAATCAGATAGGTACTTCATATTTGGCAGTCATTTAATGTAGTACCTAGTTTAAATAGTTAGTTATCTATACTTACGGTAATTTATTGTTTTTGTATATGGAATTTTAACATCCAGTATAAACTTATTGCTTGGTGCAACGAGCATTATGATTTCTACCTCAGCCTACTTCTGTCATGTTCAGCTTCAAAAAACCCTCTTATACAGAGAAATACAGCATCAGACTAAAAAAAACGAATCCGCCACTACTTACTTGTACCATTGTAACCAATAAAAACTTTGTCCCAAAAAGGCGTATCGTATAAAATAAAATAATTCTCCATCGCAGTGCGGGCCGCACTTACGTTAACATTGGGCACACCTGCCCCCATTACTTATAGTACGGGACTCCGCCATCGGTTACCTCGTCGTTTACTTGAATTTCTATTAGTAGACACTTAGCTTGTGCTATTTTGGTGTTATGCGACCCTGCCCCTGGTACTTGAGTTTAGTGTCGAGGGATTTTTTTTTTGTGGATAAACGGGAGTCTCCAGTATTGACCTACCAACCAAAAAAAAGAAAAAAAGCACTGGGCCCACGTGGTGGATTACGGCCCACTCCCTCTCACCGAGAGAGGAGGCCTGTGTCCCAGCAGTGGGAACATGGCTGATTATGTAAGTTATATTGATGTAGATAATGAAACGGGGATAATAAAAATGGCCACTTGCTCACTGCAAGTGTCGCTACTATCCAGCGTCTATGAATATGACAGCTAGTGGCCACTGACTATAATTTTTTTGTAAACAAGCGTCCTCTTTTACGCATAATTAATTAATATGCCCCGATGAGCAGCTGTTGACTGAAAAAATACGGGGACTCATATTATGTTGGCCAAAGATGTTATAAGACGAAAACTGAGAGAGAAAGATATCCGAAAAAAAAATTTACCTAAACCCGATATTTCGTCGAGACTATGTCATGTGCTATCCTATATGAACCTGGAGACCTTTATGGAAGAAATTCGTATACAGGTGTTTCTCCCAAGAGAACTAAGCCCGTTTTCATTGGGTACACTACATAAATACCTACGACAAACCTTATTCCGACAGTCACAAATACGAATTTCAAAATACTGATTTTCATAATTCCGAATGGTTCAAAATTCCTAATATAACAACTCCGATTCATCCTATTTTTAAAATTCCGAAATTTCAGTATTCCTACTACACTTCGATGCACGTTACCGCGATAGATCTCTACTGCGATACTACGGGTACACTACATAAATACGAAAAACTTTATTCCGACAGTCATAAATACGAATTTCAAAATACCGATTTTCATAATTCCGAATGGTCAAAATTCCTAATATAACAACTCTGATTTATCATTCATCCTGTTTTTATAATTCCGAAAGTTCAATATTCCTAACGTTTATAATTACTATTCTCAAAATACCGAGTTTCAATAGATCGAATAACAACAAAAAGTCCGAATTAATGATAATTCGAAACATCAAAAATACGAATTCCGATTAATTAGAATTCCGAAATAAAAACGCCTTGTAAAACTGAATAGCAAGACAAATAAAGGGTTTTTCAAAAAGAACTTTGTTTTTAAAACAAAATATAACAAAGAATTTAGATGGGTATGATTCAAATTTTTATTGTATTAAGAAGAAAGAGTAAGGTTTGGCAATTATGAATGAAAAATGATATGGGACCAATGTCCACCACAACCACGCTCGTGATGGACATTGTCCGATAGTGATTGAAAATTTTGATCTGTTGTCGTGAACGTGATTTTTGAAACGTTAAGTTTGGTTGCGGTAACGGTAACGTAAGTATATAGCGAAAGAAGAAAAAATAATTCGGAGTATTGAAAATCGGAATGTCGTTTTTCGGACCGAGAACCCACCGAGCATTTGATTCTCGAACATATTAAAATCGGAAAACTAACAAATCGCATTTATGACTTCCGGTAAAATAAATTTCGTGATTTTTAATAATAGACATCATAATTTTTAGGTATTATGAAATTCGGACTTTTGAAAATCGGAACATCGAAATTCGGAATAAAATATTTCGGAACATTTGGGTTTTCCTGTTTTCATTACCTACAGTCACTTTTGGTGTGAAATTATAGTAAAAGTTTGTGTGTGCGTGTGTTAATATTGTCATATTAGATGAATGCTAGAATTAACATCTCTAAAGTTTTTCAGTGTAAGATCATCCCCTAGTTTGTTTTCAAATCCGATCAGGTTATTCCTGTCGTACGCCTCCAGTCTTCAGGAAAATAAAAGAACTGAAAGTTAACAAACATAAAATAACCTATAAATTATAAAATGTTCATAATTTATTGAATTTTCCACTACAGCTGCTTTTTTACCAGTGGTAGGCACTTCTCTTTTGTTTAGTTCTAATTCAAAAGCGCTACACTCCAAGTCGTATACATATTTATCTAGTTTTCTTAAATTTGTGATCGACAAAAAAGTAAACAAAAAAAACAATGGCGCCTTGTAGACGGTGGACAGTGCTGCCACCTATGACGAGCTTTTAGTTTTTTTTGGGGGATTTTACTCAACTGCAAATATGACTGTCATTAGTTAGTGTTAGTATGCCATCATGTTTGGCGCAGACGTGAGGCACACTTTCCTGCTAATTTCTTACATCGAACTTTACACTTTTTATTTTTATCTTTATTTTTTGTTTTTATCTGATGTACGAGTATGTATCTGGTGTATTGTGTGTCTTTTAGTTTGTGCTAAATAAATGTATGTTCTATCTTTCTTTCATAATATGTAACAGAACTATTCTGACTGCAGCGGATTCTTTCCAAAAATAAAAGTAATTAATGAGAATTCTATTTCGCTTGCGAAAGCCCAATATAATAACAAGAGCCTCCTAGATAACGTAAGGGTGCCACCGCACCGTGCCAGTGTCTACATTCGATCGAGTTAATGTTGTTTGTTCAAATGTTCGATAGACCGAGGTTCGTCTACATGCCTATGCAATTTTTATAATTATCTTCGTAGAAAACTACTATTTTCAACTATCTTTGTAAATCAAATAGATTACTGTAATAACGTACTACCTAATATTTTTATAGCGGTAAGCACGTTTTTTCCACATCGACATAGACGGAGTCGCGGGCATAGCTAGTATATCTATGTATTATCAAAAGATCGTAATGAAACCTATCATCATCTGCCTAGCCTTTTCCCAACTATGTTAGGGTCGGCTTCCAGTCGGCGTAATGAAACCTATAATAATTAAAATTGCTAGCTCACACCGTAAAACCTTGTTTTTATTAACATTCCTGGAAGATTCTCATTTGATATTGTTAACTTTGAGATAAAATCAAACAATGTTCTTATAACTCGAAGTAAGTAGGTACTAGAAATAATTACATTTCTATCGCAGAACATCGAAGGCCAGAGGAATTAAACATTTTGTTCAATTCAATTAGATTTAATAAGGCTTAGTGCACAAGCACAATTTCTCGCGGCAACGAACCACGCACAAACAAATTAATCCGCCACCCGGACAGAAGCCGGACGGACCCGGACAGCATGGTATTCCGGACTCCCGGACACCACGCGCTTTGAAGCAGTTGCACTGCTAATTTGGTTCTAAGCCGTCATTTCGGTGTGAATGCAGGGCTTATGTCGCCGGACAGAGCGCGGAATGGCGGGCAATTCACGCATTTCCTTCTGACTGTTATGGCTCTAGCCGGGTAATGTTAGAGATTAATGTAACATTCTGGTGAAATAGTACGTTTTGTTGATGTTTGCACATAGGCATTAGTGTTGGTCTTTTGAAGAATAGCTACATCCAGTTGTCATAATTCTCTGGCATTCTATCTCATTCTGCGAATCACATAATATGAACCGGTTAAAATCAGAAGCACTAAATGTTAATGGACTGTGTCATAAAAGTAGGTGCCAGTGCGATAAATTAGATTTTACTGAAATTCTAAGGTTAACGTCAGAAGAGACCACTAATAATAGGTACTCTACCACTATTATGAGGATTAGAAATCAAAAGAAGCTGTAGTTAAGAGCGATAAGACAGGATTAGTATCCTGGTAAGTCCAGAAACCTAGAAAAATATACTATACCTAAATCTTTTTCGACGTTCGAAAATAGTTTTTTTATTCAAAAACTCGAACGACACTTCACAAATTCACATCCAAGAAAAACGAAACAAGAGTAATTTACTCGCACAGGGAACTTACACAAGTATAAGTTTTCTCAAATAGAGTCGCCCTCGTCTCGTGTCGGGCAAAATGAGGCGGGTAAATCTATCGCAGTCCGTTTCGAGGCGCCTCTAGTCCAAGTAAACCGATTACTCGATGCACCCGCCCGGATACACCGGGAGTTGGGAATTACGTTTTTATTTTTTAGATTTTCTGCTATTTGGTTGTGTGAAAAGGAATTCGGTACCTATGTTATCGCAGGTTTCCTAAAGTTTAAAAAGAAAATGGTAACCTTTTTGAAATTAATCTTTTTATTTACCAGTTGGGTTAAAAAAACTGATGATTGGAGAATTTTGAAGATTCATAACGTTAGAGTTTTATACGGTGATATTCATAAACACCAGTGCAGTAATACGCGTATAATGATTAATATTTAAGCGAGGGTGTGCATACTTACCTGTACTTTACATACATAAATAATTATGAATGTGGGATATCGCTTATGCATGCATTGCCTTGAGGGGCGAGTTATTATTTTGAGCGGTATTCAGGGTACCTATTTTAGCAATGCTGAAAGTTTAGAAATGTTAGGTTTAAATTTCATCTATTAATTCTTTACTTCAATGAAAAGATTATTATTTTTGAATTATTTTTGTACTTGAAAATAAATTATAATTGTACAATAGTTGAGAGTTCGATCTGGAGTTCGATCGATCAGGTTAAGCATCGCTTGCAGTGATTGGTCGTAGATGGGTGACTATCTTTGCATACCAAGATCCCCTTGGAAAGCACATTAAGCCGTTGTCCCGGCTGTAATTCGTGGACCTTTGACAGTCGTTACGGGTCGTCAGAAGCCTGAAAGTCTTACAACCAGTTTTATCAAGGGGTTTTGTATTACCCGTTAACGGGGTTGTGGTGGTCAGACAAGCAAACGCTCCATGTAAAATACTGGTACTCAGCTGTATCCGGCTAGACTGGAAGTCGAAATCAACATAGCGGGGAAAAGGCTGCGTGGATGATACAGTAGTTGAGAGAGTACATGTACAAAAGTTCAGTAAAAACATCAAAATAAAATGAAAAAGTGAAGTAATATTACAGTAATTTATAAAACATGCTAACAATGTAGTTTAAATCATCATCATCATTTCAGCCGGAAGATGTCCACTGCTGGACATAGGCCTCCCCAAGGACCGCCGCTTCGATCGGTTATGTGCTTCGCGCATCCAGCAGACGTTCAAATAATCAACACTAATGTAAAATCACGAGCTGACATATCGCAAAGCACTCAATTTGTGAATTTAACTGTGTTTTCAATATTTACCTTCCACTAATTAAAAGTTTTCGCCAAAATACACCGAACTGGTAAAATGATCGACTTTGATTACATAATAAACAATTATTTATTGGTATGGACGGCATTCCCGATGGATAATGTAATTAATAATTACTTGGTAATGAACATAAGTATGTTAAATAATTGTGTAATATAAAGTGCAAATAATGACAGTAAGTTTAATTGCGTCGTATAATATGGTAAGTTAATTTTTAACCGACGAAAAAACGGAGGAGGTTCTCAAGTGACGCGTATATTTTTTATTTTTTTATTTTTATGTATGACCACGCATAACTTTTTACAGAGTAGTCCGATTTTGATAATTCTTTTTGCGTTTACGTTTGTAGAGTATACCCTTTGGTATACTCTCGAGGTGGTCCCATTGTCACCAAGTTGGAATCTGATGAGAGGATCCCATGGAAATCGGGGGAAATGCTCAAATTTTATAGGCAAACCTATAGCGATTTGGGTATTTTTTATTTGAATATCTGACTAGCTTCTGCTCGCGACTTCATCCGCGTGAAATTTCTTGTTCCCGTGACCCACCCCATTGCACCGCATGATCCGTCGCCCGCGCTATTACTCCGTCTTTGCTCATCGTTCTTTCTGATATTTTTGTCATTGCTCGCTCCTAAGGGTCTTAGCGTGGTGTTAGCCTATAGCCTTCCTCAAGACTTGGGCTATTAAATGCAAAGCGAGTTTTTTCTAAATTAGACTGGTAATTCCAGAGATTAGCGCGTTTAAACAATCAAACTCTTCACTTTGTTATTGGTATAGATAGATATAGTAGAATAGGTTGATAATACAAACATGAAACTGGACCTGCTTTAAAAAAAAATCATTAGCGTTGAGAGTCGTCAAGTTGATGCTAATGATTCGTAAAGCATAAATTTACAGGATAATAAAAGAACAAGATTCTCCTATTTCCCCAATATTAGATCTTCATAAAGCAAGAAATTACCAAGAAAGATCTAAAAATACATTCGTAGGCGTCGCGTCGTGCGCAGCTCCCGGCCTACCCGATGCGCGTCGCTTTTATCCGGGCCAAGAAATTGGACGGCCGCGTGGAGGGTGGAGGGTACCTACGTACACGAGCGAAGTAAACACGCTGCTTACTTTATTCCACTGCTAACCCTACTAATGAACACTTATTGCTTTATTCGATATCTACTGCTTCTGCTGACCGTATATAGGGTACTATCTGCTAATAAAGCGGGACCTAATATTGGATTTGTTATTACTTTTGCATTGCTTTTCGGTTGTATTTTATTTGAATGTAGATTTTTGTCCATTCATGTTTACTTAGAATTAGATATGATAGGCATGTGATAGAATTTAAGTGAAAAGTATTTGAGCTATCATCTAAATACACTTAATCACACTAATATTATAAAGGCGATAGTTTGTGAGTGTGTGTGTGTGTTAGGCGGTGAGGGTGTGGGGGTGTGTGTGCGTGTTAAATGTTTGTTACTTCTTCACGCTCAAACGGCTTTACCAATTTTGATAAAACATTGTATGGAAGTAGCTGACACCCTGGATTAACATATAGACTACTTTTTATCCCGATATTCCCACGGGATCAACATTAACGCGGGTTAAACCGCGGGGCGCAGCTAGTCTTCTATATAAATAAAACAAAGTCGGGTTAGTTACACCATTTATAACTCAAGAACGGCTGGACCGATTTTTATAATGTTTCATTTGTCAAGATAATTAATTTTCTCATATATTTTTGTATTTATTGATTCTGAGGCAGCACGAAGGTCAGCTAGTATAGTATAAAATAAATGGTTAAAGTCCTGGCTAAAGGAAAACATAGACTTCATATTCAATCAAGTTAAACTGATATTTTATAAAAATCGTTTTCGCTACAAAATAGTACTTAAAGAGAAGCTTTTATGTCTGTCTACTTGTAAAACTATTATCCGCAAATATCTGAAAAACACATTAATTCCGCTTAAAATGATTAGTCTCGCTGGGGGCTTGATTCTAGGACATCCAGCCACACTCAAATTGGAAAATTCCGAAATTCAACAGAAATCCAATTTTATTTAAATGCTGTGTACATATCGGTAGTTCTCAGAATACGGAAATTAGTATTTATTTGTAAAGGTACACCAACAGCAACTTCTGTATGTAATATAATTATTATCTTAAGTACCATAATTATGTAGCTAACACAGTCGCCAATGACAGGTTAACCAGCAATGTCAGAATTAGGTGATAACTGATAACATACATATAATAATAATTAAAGTCAAGGCTCTAGAATTTACTCGTAGAATAAGTTAGTCACTAATTTTATAATAGTTATCTGAAGCAGGATGTTGGCTTTATGGTTGTGTAGATCAAGTGATACGACGGACACGTATGAGCCATTCATAAATCGCCAGAAGAGAATGCATACCTCGGCCCTATTTCATTTAACTGTCAATGCGACATAATGTCATAATTTTTACGACAGATGTTCTTTAGTATAGGAGACAACTACACACATCAAAAGTGTCTAGGGATCAAGCATTTTTATGCGGATTTCTTGAGATTGAGATGTGGCTTTGTAATAAATTTATGATTTTATAAATTTATATGGATCCTTTTTGGTGCATTTCATAATTTGAATCAGGAACTGTGAATCAAATTCGAGTAAAAGATGAAAATCAGCTGTCAATATTTTCCCTATAAAAACTTTTTAACAAAAAAAAAACCGACTTCCAAAAAAAACACTACAAACTGAAAAAAAAAAACACTACAAACTGAAAAATAACTTTAATTTCGGAAGTCGGTGTCTTAGGGATCAGTATTTTAGTTTTTGCCACCGACTTCCGAAATTAAAGTTATTTTTCAGTTTGTAGTGTTTTTTTTTTTCAGTTTGTAGTGTTTTTTTTGGAAGTCGGTTTTTTTTTTGTTAAAAAGTTTTTATTTCTCGCTTTTTAGTGGGTCTATTTATAATTTATCTAAGTTACAATAGCCTAATGTCAACTTGCCCATCGCCTTTTTATAAAATATTCCTTTTCTCGATGCAGGGACGTTAATTGTTGAGGAGTTCTCCTTTTATTAGTTTTTAGATTAGATGCTGATAATCCTGGCTGCAGCATCAGGCCAGACTTATGTCAACATTGCATTGAAATTAAAATTAGTCCTGTTTAAAATGAGCCCAAACACGACTACGGTGCTGTAATTTAAAGGTTCGTACTTTTTCTGATGCTCAGGAGGCTTCAGCATCAGGTCTTCGGTGTTCCTCAGTAACAGTACGTTTATCCACACATCGAGCCCTTTTCAATGAGCCTAAACACGATATATCTGCTGTTAGTTGTCGAGGAGTTAGGTACTCTGCAGACTATCCTGACTGCAGCATCATGACTTGATGATCATGAGACCAAATGTGGCAAATGCCCTATCAAACTTCAAAACAATTTACTAAAACAGTCCTTGCCTGTTCGAGTAACTTCTTACTGTTAAGGAGTTGTACCTTCCATCATCAGCCCAGCTACCTGAGATGGTGACAACCATACACAAATACACAAGATACTTCATAAAATATGCGAAAAACAATAAGTGAGCCTATAAAATTTGAGGGTTGCCCTCGATTTCTCTAAGATCCCATCATCAGATCCTAACTTGGTGACAATGGGACCACCTCAGAACTATCTACTTTCGAACAAAAAAAGAATTTTGAAAATCCGTCGATAATTGGCGGCGTATTCGATGAACAAACATACAAAAAAAAAAAAAAAAAAAAAAAAAAAAAAAAAAAAAAAAAAAAAAAAAAAAAAAAACATACAAACACCCGAACATAGTACCTCCTCCTTTTTGTAAAGTCGGTAAAAACATACAACGCATTGAAGACATTATTAGTGCTACTGTTTCCCTACTACTGATTAAAACCAACGTTATTATGGAGCGGCGACGTCATTTAAGCAGGGAAGAAATGCTCAGAGCCGTGGGAATGATAGAAGCTGGTTCCCGGCAACGTACTGTGGCTTTAGCTCTGAATACAAGTCAGAGTGTTATCAGTCGACTTTGGACACGTTACCGAAGCACTGGTACCGTGGCTGAGCGCCATGGAGGACGGTATCGCTGCACCACACGGAGACAAGACCGATACATTCAAATCTTAACTCGAAGAGCTCCAACAATAACCGCCATGATGTTAGCCGTGAGGCTTCATCACTCTTCAGGGAACTTAATTAGCGACCAAACAGTCCGAAACCGCTTGCATGAAGTGAACCTTCATTCCCGAAGACCGCTACGGGTACCACCTATAGCAATGCACAATCGTAGGATTCGATATCAATGGGCTCTTGAACACAGAAATTGGGCAGAAGAACAATGGCGTTTCGTGTGCTTTTCTGATGAGTCTCGTTTTGGTATGAGACCGGATACAAGACGTATACGACACTGGAGAACCCCTGGACGCCAACAGCGATTAAAATCCTGCCAGGAAGTCCATCCTTATAGTGGTGGAACCATCATGGTATGGGCGGGTATTTGGATCGGCGGAAGAACTGAGTTGATTTGGATCAGAGGCAACCTCAACGCTCAAATTTATGCTGAGACGATTGTATCAGACGTCATCGTTCCTCTACATGTGCAAATCGGTCCCTTATTTCAGTTAATGCATGATAATGCACGACCGCACACCGCAAGAGTTGTAAGACAGACTCTCGCCGCAGCTAACATCAATGTCCTGCCCTGGCCTGCTCAGTCGCCAGACTTGAACCCGATTGAGCATGCATGGGATATGCTACAGAGAAGAGCTCTGCCGAATATGGAGGGTATCCAGTCGCAAGAAGACCTTTTTTTGTTGTTGCAACGAACATGGGCGGCCATTCCACAGCGTGATTTGGATGAACTCATTTTGAGTATGCCAAACCGATGTTCTTGTGTTGTTAGTGTTCGCGGTAGAAACACGGATTATTAATTGTTTAAGTTACCCAATAAAATTTTAAAGAAAACTGTTATTTCAGTCTTTTTTTCGAACTTTTGTGTTAGTGGTTCAAATGTCAAAAATCCCTTTATTAGGAAAATGGCAAATTTCTTTATTAATGCAAAGGTGACTTGGTTTATCGTTACTGTGACAAACGAAAACACTTTATTTGATGAATCCTTAAAGAAAATTTTAATTAATATCAATCAGGAGAAAAGTTATTGCAAAAATATATGTTGATCCCTAGACACTTTTGATGTGTGTATTTAAGAAACTTACAAAATTGTCAGATTGTCACTTGTTGCCTGTCGCCTGTCGGTTTTATAAAATATGCCCCTGGGCTCACCAACATAGCTTGCAGAACTGAAGTGTCGGTGGGCTGTCTGGTGGAGTCTGTCGTATGAGCCGTATGAGTCTGTTGTAGGACCTAACCAGTCCATCAGTCATCATCTGCCTATAAGCCTTTTCCAACTATGTTGGGGTCGGCTTCCAGTCTCACCGGATACAGCATACCAGTATTTTACATGAAGCGACTGCCTATCTGACCTCCACAACCCAGATACTGGGTATGGGTAAATACGATACCCCTTGGTAATACTGGTAGTCAGACTTTCTGGCTTCTCGTACCATAACGGCTGACAAAGATCCACGAATGACAGCCGGGACCAACGGCTTAACGTGCTTTCTGAGGCACAGAAGGGTCTTGACATGTAAAGATGGTCACCCATCTATGGACCAGCCGCGGCAAGCGTAGCTTAACCTGATCGATCGACCCGTGCGGCTGTTATTACCTAGCCACACGCCCCCCCTGACGAGTCCATCAGTCTGACCCTGAATTTGCTTAAATAACGGTGCCCGAAGTAGACTGATAAAGGCCGAGTTCATTGAAAATTTTTTAAAGAAAAGAAATTGTGGATTCCACAGGAAGAACACAAACTAAATAGAGTGACACAATCATAGAAAAATAAAAATAGATAAAACAACAGATATAAAAAAGTCCTGTACGAAGCCAAAAGGTCCCAATCTCAGCAGAAAGAAAGAAGAAGAAAAAATACGTTTATTTGCTGCGGCAAACATGACACAAACGAGAGAAATGACACAAACACAAAAAATAACAAGTTGGAAGGAAATAATGTGTCACATCCACGCAAAACGGCCATCGCTCAGCATAATGCTATAACCCAGCATGTGAGCTCTGCATGGATCTTACCTTTTTCTTTCATTAAGGTGGTAATACATTTCTTTACAACCTTCCAGTTTCTTCGGTAGCTGATGATTGTCGCGCCATCTAGTGAGTGAGATGGTACTAACCAAATATGAAGCGATACTTTTTTGGTCATAACAAATTTTTGTATCAAACTATTCTATTGATATAAACAGAAAAGATGGATCAGTCTCTTATTCTCTTATGGCGAGTGCAAATTAAATTTACTCCCGAATGTAAAAAATAAGTAGGCAGGTGTACCAACTGCTATAAAGTTTATGTTGGTACAATACATTCTGTGTAATTTAATTACAAACACGATGATTATAATAATTAGTAGTATACTACAGTTATTGCCTCTATAATTATTTATTGCGTTTATTGAACCGAATTAATGATGGCTATTTATAATACGAGAATTTTTTATCGTTTTCATAACTGTATTAAGATTAAAGGTCAAGTATAATGAGATTAATATTAATTAAGAGAAATATTATAATATTTTAATGTTTAATTTTTGTTTTTATTGATTTTAAAGATTTTAATTAATTTAAAGATGATTGCGATTTTAAGTAATGAATTTATTTTACAATCATTTTATTATATTTCAGTTATTTAATAGCATTATTGTGACATGTATTTTAATCTTTGGTTACTAACATAATTTTTAGGGTTCCGTACCCAAAGGGTAAAAACGGAACCCTATTACTAAGACTTCGCTGTCCGTCCGTCCGTCTGTCTGTCACCAGGCTAAATATCAAGAACCGCGCTATCTAGACAGTTGAAATTTTCACAGATGATGTATTTCTGTTGCCGCTATAACAACAAATACTAAAAACAAAATAAAATAAATATTTAAGGGGGGGCTCCCATACAACAAACGTGTTTTTTTCGGCGTTTTTGCCTTGTGGTACGCAACCCTTCGTGTGCGAGTCCGACTCGCACTTGGCCAGTTTTTTAAGTGTATACTAACATAAATATGGATAACTGTTTCTGAATTACCTAAATAATGATATATTACTTTGATTTCGAAAGTAAATTACTTTCGGATGTTGCACCAATTTACTTTTTAATACAATTACGTGTATTCGTGCATGCCGTAATAATAATATGGCATTGATTAAAATTATCATTGGTGGCCAAACAATAGCCCAACGTCTGACTTATTGAATTGTTACCAAGTGACCATGAGTCTAAATAGTATCCTATTGTGACTCTAATTAAATAGTTTGACGCTTGCTTCCTGCATGGTGACAATGACACATAATTAAGAAGTAATTAGTTAAAAGGTTTGCAGGCAATTGAGAACAAAAAACAGAATAACAGATTTCCATCTCCGGTTTTTACTACTTTGAAGGATTTGAAAACGAATAAAAAAGTAAGTACCTTATAATTTTTATGTCTAATGTAAATCTTGTGAATCTTAAACGGAGAAACGATAGGTAGGTTTCGATTTAACGAAAACATAAACAGACAAGAAAACTAAACAATCTAAATTAGCAATGTTTTTTATCCCTAAAGAATTTCAATTCTCCCAAAAAATAACAACCAATTGATGTTGACACCACCGCTCACCACTACTCGTAAAGGTGCTCAAAGGTGAACGCGACACGAATTTTCGTCGCCACCTAACGTGAAAGGTTCTATAAATCGATACAAATTGCATGCAGTGTGAACCGGCCCTTTGTGAGCCGCATATTTGACTCTGTCATAGAATGCCTGCAATACTTCCTAGCCAAGGTGTAAGGTTCTTAATTGGATACGTTTTTACGGCATCTGTGTTCCTGGTACCTACGAGATATTTTGTTAGGAGTTTTTATGAGACGGCAAGGGCTAAAATACTACAAGTCATAGCACACGCTTCACAATGACCGACTAAAATGACCAGGGTACGATTCCGGGTTCCGGCAAGCGAGTTTTCCAAAATGTTTGGATGAAATTCTAATGATGAGCAAGAATTTGTTTTATCAATATTTATGGTAAGTACTTCCACTTCAGAGTCTGCTTCAACTTGCCATCATGATAACATAAACACTTGCTTAGCCCACAGTATTCGAAAGCCACAAAGCAACCAGAACCTATAATACAATTAGGTACTGTATTTTATATTATTAGGTATTTAAAAAGATAAGAAACATTGGGCTTTTACCTCATTGACAAAAAAAATATAAGAGTGACTAAAAAATTCACAGAACCTTAACCTTTAGATACGCCTACACAATCAGTCGCCCACTGAACGCGCATTTAAATTATATAAGTTCTTATTAAATCATTCTTAAACAGCCTAACAAGGCCTCGCCTAGGGCTGCCATTTACAGAATTAGACTCTTAATATTATGTGATATAAATAATTTATGTGAGATTCCAAAGCTGCATATTTTGGCATTTAGTTGTCATTTATTTGTCTTATTTATTTCCTTGACACTTAAGACGGGCCATAAAAGTAAAATTTCATACAAAACGAGTTTCTATTGTTATGCAGTTTTGGTCTCTAAAGTTATAATAATACTTATTAGTGCATCCTGCCAAACTTTGTCTGCAACATCCAAAGATAAGGTTAATTTCCTCATTTATTTATAAAAAGCTTATATTTATAAGTTTGTTCTTTATACAATGCGGAATACATTATTATCCGCATTTAAAAGTTAACGAAAGTTTCACTGATTCATTTAAATTCTCCCTTTTTGACAATCCTAGTCATAGGACATGTCCAAACAAGGTGACAGATGTGTCTGACGTCACGGAGTTATTACAAATAGCAACCATTGTACAAACCCATGGGATCTTTTGTATCATTAGAATGGAAAACATGGGTACAGTCACATTCAGAATTTACGAAGACCTTGACAAATTATAATGACAAACATTCCGTGTTTTTGGTGCCAAAGAAAAAAGAAATACTTCTAATAATATGACTAATCTTAATCACGAAGGTTTACAATTCAAATAACAAAGCTCTTACGTGATCTAATTGGTACCTTCACTTGAAAGTATGACATCATAACAGCAAAAAAATTTGGACTTCCCAAAGGGCAAATCTCATTTGTCACACTTTCAATTTAACCACAAACAGGTTCCGCTTCCCGCAAGTAGGTAGGCACTACACACACACCTGACCTTTCGGAGCACATCATTATTAATCACGGTTGCGACACGTCCTCAAGTCGATTCACTGACCACAACTCGATTACACTACATACTTCAAAAACACATTTATTTTAGTAAATCGATTGAGACAAAGTTCATTGCCTCTTACTATTTCTACATCAGTGATGAATGTATTAAAACTTTAAAACCTATTAGCCATAATCGATTTGACTTTAGCTGTCGAGACAGTCTTTATTTTGTCTTTATTAGGGTGACTTTTACTTAATCTTTCTGCCTGCACTCTGCCCACACAGAAAGATTATTCACAGCTGTTGCTGCTGTTGTTGTTTTTCAAAGACAAAGAGGTACAAAGTTGGTTGCTTTACTGTCTTTAAATGGATAAGTTCAACACATCCGCCGCTAATAGCGGCATACGAATATTTATAATGTGAACCTAATGTACACGTGGGTAGGTACAAAACCTAACTTGTATACTACTTAAACTATAATAAACAATACAAAACACTTATACTATGGACATTTTATACTCTAATAATAATATACAATATTAAATAAAAACACATCAATAACAACAATTCTATTATCCAACTAAATAAATGTATATATCTTATTAATAAAAAAAGATTATTTACCTATTTACCCTTCTAATCAAAAAAATATTTTAAAGTGTAAAAATTATTTTGAAGAAGCCAATTTTTTAGGTTTTTTTTGTAAGCTGTTGTTGCTGAGTGTGTGCTGTTGTTGCTGTTGATGTTGATGTTATTGTTGTGTTAGCTGTTGTTGTTGCTGTTATTACTGGTTTAATAGTAGTTCATAGTACTGTAGTGTAGGTATGATTTGTTGCCACATACCTACAGCTTAAATCATTGCACAGTTCCTCTTTTTCCTCTTTTTAGTGTATGTTAATGATCTACTCCATTTATTAAAAAATCAACCACATATGGTGTTATTTGCTGATGACACTTCCTTAATTTTTAAGGTAAATAGACGTGCTACAAATTTTGACGACGTAAATAACGCCCTTCTGCAGGTCCAAAATTGGTTCACTGCTAATAATTTAGTATTAAATGGAAAAAAAACTAAGTGCATAAGATTTTCTTTACCAAATGTCAAAGGTAGTGATTGTGAGATAATATTGAATCAAGAGAAACTAGAATTCGTCGATAAAACTGTTTTCTTAGGAATCACGCTCGACTCAAGGCTACAATGGGGTCCTCATTTAACATCTCTTGCAGGACGGCTAAGTTCAGCAGCTTATGCTGTCAGAAAAATCCGTCAATTTACTGATGTCGATACCGCGAGACTAGTCTATTTTAGTTACTTTCATAGTGTCATGTCTTACGGTATTTTACTTTGGGGACGGGCTGCAGACATCGATTCTATTTTTATTCTGCAGAAAAGAGCCATCAGAGCCATATATAACCTCCGCAGGCGCGATTCTCTGAGGGAACTGTTTAAGGAAATTAACATCATGACGGTACCTTGTCAATATATCTACGAAAACATCATGTATGTAAGAAAAAACTTACATCTTTTTAGTAAAAAACTTTTTTACAAAAAAACAACCGACTTCCAAAAAACACTATAAAGTTAAAAATAACTTTAATTTCGGAAGTCGGTGTCTTTGGATTTGTATTTTAGTTTTTTGCCACCGACTTCCGAAATTAAAGTTATTTTTAACTTTATAGTGTTTTTTGGAAGTCGGTTGTTTTTTTGTAAAAAAGTTTTTATTTTTCACTTTTTAGTGGGTCAGTTTGTAATTTATTTAAGTTACAATAACCTAATATCAACTGATCATCACCTTTTACAAAATATTGCTTTTCCCGATGCAGGGACGTTAATTGTTGAGGAGTTCTCCTAGTAAGAACCAGGAGAACTGGAGCTGATTGAGAAGTCACCATCAGCTCCACTTCACCATACGCATTGTAACGAGCATAAATTTCTTAGCAACCATATTAAAGTAATCGAATCGCAACCCGTTAAATATTTGTCATTGAGTAGTTTCAATGGCCACCTGTGGTCTTCATCATCAGCTCCACTTTACCAAATGATGATTTCCGAGAGCAAATGCTCAAGTTACTTTAATTATTGAGTAGGCCACACGACGAAAGAGCATTGCTAGAAATGACGCGATTCCGCAACTTAAATTCGGATTCAAATTGACGCATCAGCATGACTAGTAAAGTAGTGGTCGTCCTATGTAAAACTACAATCTTAATTAGGTATTATTTTTGTACGAACTGAACATTTTGGCATATTGAACCGTATGAAGTAAGCCCAACAAAAGGTAACTGCTGTAAATTGTTGAGGAATTCCCTCGACTGTCTATGGTCTCCATCATCAGACCTGTAATAGCACTTATAACCCATATGGGTGCAAAGTTTTTATTTATTTATCACATGAAATGTTTCCTTTGCCGTTACAATTCTCATCAATATAAATTAATTAATTCCAAACACAAGGTAGCTACTGTAAACTGTTGAGGAGTTCCCTTAACTGTCCTTCGTCTTCATCATCAGACCCCTAATGACAGTCACAACCCATATAGGTGTAAAGTTCACATCAATACAAATTAATCAAGCCCAAACACAAGGTAACTGCTGTAAATCGTTGAGGAGTCCCCTCGACTGTCTTTCGGTTCCATCATCAGATCGACTCCAGGCCTTCATTAAATTGTAGTGCTTTAAAATACTTAATGAAAAAATTACCAAACGCACTAGTCGCTCCTACGATTTTCGAATGTTCCCCTCGATTTCACTGGGATGCCATCATCAGATCCTGGTTTCCTTACCATGGTACCACCCTTGGCATATCTCCTTTCCAACAAAAAAAGAATAATCAAAATCGGTTCATAAACGACGAAGTTATCCGCGAACACACATAAAAAAAAAAAAAAAAAAAAAAATATACGGTCGAATTGAGAAACCTCCTCCTTTTTTTGAAGTCGGTTAAAAAGAGGTGAAAGACATAATTATAGTACTAGAAATAGGGACCTATTAGTTCAACCAGGTTTCAGACTGGCTAAAGTAGACTCATCTTTTATGGGGTACTGTTTAAAATGTTATAATAAAATACCTCCCCACATTCTTCAACTGAATGAGACAAAATTCAAGTCTTGTATAAAACGCACACTATGCAGTCAGGCATATTACACTGGTCAACACTAGTTTTGGTGCCAAGAAGCTGTATTGTTTTTTTGACTTAAGACCATAAACTGATTACATTAATAGCAAAAAGATATTTATCCTACGTGTAGTTTTATAGATTTTGTCTTGTAAAGAAAAAAACAAATTTACATAAAAAAAATATTTATTACAATATTAATTAAATAAAAATGTTCTTTTTCGCGACTTTCGAGTATGAGGTGTGGTGGGACTATCACGTTGCATCCCCCAGCAATAGTCAGCCATCATATGCCGATCCCATCGGCCTTGGTACCTGTCTTCCATAGTTTTTAGGTCCTGGTGAAACCGCTCCCCTTGTTCTTCGCTATAGGATCCAAGATTGTCTGGGAATTTGTCAAGATGACTGTGAAGGTAGTGCACTTTGATGGACATGTTACATCCTAAGTTTTTAAAATTCTCTAGCATACCATTTACAATTTCAGAGTAGTTACTCGACTTGTGATTTCCGAGAAAGTTTTTGGTAACTTCAACAAACGATGTCCACGCGAGTCGTTCCAAATTGTTCATTGTACTTAAGAAATCAGTATCTTTTATTAATATTCTTATTTGTGGGCCGTCGAAAATTCCCGCTTTTATCTTTTCTGTGCTCAGACCAGGAAATTTTCTCGTAATATAAGAAAAACATTGCCCATTTTTGTCTAGCGCTTTAACAAATTGTTTCATAAGGCCTAGCTTTATGTGCAAGGGGGGCAGTATAATTTTATCTCGTGATACCAAAGGCGGATTTATGATATTCTGCTTTCCCACTTCCATCGTCTTACGTACGGGCCAATCTTTATTTTCCCAGTGTTGATGTTTGGCACGACTGTCCCACATACAATAAAAGCATTGGTATTTTGTGTATCCACTTTGCTGTCCTAATAAGAAGTTAACCATTTTTAGGTCAACACAAATACTCCATTCGTGTTCGGCATATTTTATTTTGTCTAGCACAAGTGAAATGTTTTGATATTCTTCCTTTAACTTTGTTGAATGAGCAATGGGAACTGAACCATGTTTGTTGCCATTGTGTAAAAGGACACACTTAAGGCTTCGTTTAGAGCTGTCTATAAAGAGGCGCCATTCATTTGGACGGTATTCTGAAAGACCCATTTCGAGAATAAGGCCTTGCACATCCGAACAAAAAACAATATCATTTTCCGATTGAAAAAATGGTAGCAAGTTTTGCTCTCTTGTACGATAGAATGTCACTTTTGTACCTGACGCCAACAAGTTTTTTTCTTTTAATCTAGAAGCCAAAACCTCCGCAGATTCTTTAGGTAGTTCAAGATCCCTAATCAAATCATTTAATTCTTCTTGAGTAAAAAGTTTTGGTTCTGTAGATGGTATTCCTTCGAAATCACTGTCGCTACTCCCTTTATTAACGATTTCTTCAAATGATGGTTCACGAATGGAACATAATGTTGGAACAGGTATTTCCTCTGAATGTGGCAAAGGTCTTCTAGCCGACTCCAAGTCAGGATAAGTCATTTTTTTAACATTAACACCACGCAAATTGACACAGCAGAAGTAACAGTCATCGAAGTGATTTTTTTGTTCTTTCCATTGCATAGGCACTCCGAACCTCATACGACTTCTTTGACCACTGATCCACTGTCGCAAATGTTCATAGCATGTTTTACAAACAATTTGAGGTGTCCACGGCTTGTATTCATCGACAATTTTGGACTTAAAGTAAGAAAAATAAGCACTTTTTATAAAATCTGTTATTGGTTTTCTGAACTTTTTAACTGTGTATTCACCACAAATGTAACAAAACACATTTGGGTCATTGAGACAACTTCTTCGCGATGAAGACATGATATAAAAATCAACTTATTTATAGAAATGTATCGATAAGATAACAAATCATGCACAAGAAAGTACTGATTATTATCAATATTTAAAACTGCGGGTAGATCAAAAATTACACGTAGGAAAAAAAGATAAAAAATATGTTTAGTGTTGCCAGTGCATACCTAATACAAAACCACTAACAATATCTCGGCACCAAAATTTTTTTTTTTTTTTTTTATTTGTGTTATAAGTTAGGGGATTACATAGCTGATAAAAATGCCTGGCTCAATGCTGGTCCTGCTCCACAACCACAACTAATTGATTAACACCTGAAAATACTGTTGGAGCTGCTGAAGATTGTAAGACTATCTTTGCATTGTATAAACTCAATTTCATTTGTATTGTATAATTGCATAGCACAGATGTGAGTTCTATGTAAGTACTATACCTTATTTTACCATTTACCGGGTAATATGTCTTTCATTGACTTGAATGTGCCCTGGCGGCTGATAGTATGTCATGCTCACACAAATGTCTCGCTGACGGTGGCGTGTATGTTGGATCATTTAGCTCCCTTCAAAATGGTTGAGCTGAATGGTGCTGATCTATGCGTCATGTTCGTGAACGGGCGCCGTCAGTTGGGGCTGGTCATCACTTAGCTGCCTCGGCTTATTTTTAATTATTTTATTTTTATTTTTGGATTGTTGTTTTAGTACTATTTGTTGTACTCTGGACGCTTTTAACGCATACGTCTTGTTTATTTTTACATCGTTCTCACATTATTTAATTATAAATTCAAAAGTAATGATGTAACTAATATTTTTGTAAAATATGATTTAAAAAGAGTGTCCATGGAGTTTCTTGTCCGTTCTTCTCCATAGGTACCTACGCTTTGGAATGGGCAACTAGCTTCACATTTTTCTGACTGACCTACTTCTTGACAATTCAAAAGTGCCTGTAAAATGGTTTAATTGAAATAAATGCTTTGAGTTTGAGTTTGAGTTTTGAGTTTGAGTTTACAATATTATCTCATTTCGTTTATTCCAGAGAGTGTCCTAGCGTACATAACGTCACAGGACATTCCAAATAGCAAAGACAGTGGACGAATGGGTACATAAATAGAGAATACCTACACTTACGAATGGCGCCAGTGGTACACTAGCGCCATCTTGGTTTTCGATAAAGTACTATTTGTTCGGGTTTCGATATTCGATCTTTGTGAAGTGAATTTAAAAAACAATTGCAGGTTACTCGAGCTGAAAAAAAAACTTAACTATGGCCACGGAAAGAATAAATGAAAAGCATGAAACAGGAAAAAATATTCAAGTAATTACTTTGTAACCATTTTTGTAACATTATTTTCTCTCCATTTATCTGCTACTTATGATACTGATACTTATGTAAGTTTTTAGTTATTTTTTACTTTTATTTGATTTTATTTTTAAGTACCATTATAGGTACCCAAGGTTAATGGAAAGTGATAGTGTTGATAAATGTATATTATTATTCAAGTGTGATAATAAAAACTTATTAGTTTCAATGACAACTGGATAATAAATTCATAAAACGCAACAAAATAACTTAATAAGTCTGGCGACTATAATTATTAACGTAGCTTGAATAATCAATATAAAATCATCTGGCTCTTTGATGACATTTAAATAATAACTAATAGGTACTCATCCTAATAGGTAGGTAGATATGTAATACCTCGGTTCCTGCTAATGGATAACAATATTTATGTTAATCAATACACTTCGATAATGTCTTAGAAGTGACCTTTGCAAAATGTTATAATAACAATAAAGGCCGCGCGGGGATCGGAATGTTGTATAGGTACTTATAATTGGACCTTTGGATTACATCCTAAGAATGTATACAACGTTATTTTTAGTATAAGCGAAACCTGAATATAGTTTGTTCAGAATAAGTACATAACCGATTCTAATCAATTTTACCCCAAGTTATATTTTGTCCCAAAACTATTTAAAAAAAGTTAAAAGTTGGACACCGAGCGACACTACGTAGGTTATCCAATCTGTGCGCCGAACAGTTAGGTACTTAGTACATTATTATCAATGAGCGCAAGACGGGCAGCGCGGGTGAGCATGTTTTTGTACGGACAAACAGGTAACTTTGTGATTTTTCATGATATAGTTTTGAAATTTTGTACATAGATTCTTTACATAAAAGTACTAGACACGTGTTTCGGGTTTCGCATATACTAAAAATAATGTTGTATATTATCTGTACAAATAGTATCTACCGGTTTTAAATCCGGGGTGGTAATTGATTCCTAAATATTACTGCTTTACCTCTTTGTGCCGCCTGGCAGCGTGCAGCGTTACGATTTCATGCTGGAGTCGGTCGCTCGAGCCCAGTCTCCTGTCCCTCGCACACTCTCTGCCCTCAACGCTCTCTTGGACGCTAAGCCTGTCGCGGATGAATGGAAGATGAAATTGTCAGTAAGTCTGGAGTATTGTGTGATGAGCGTATGACTGTCGAGTAGTTCTATGCTGTTTGTTATTGTATTGTTTTGTAGGCCGCAAGAATCCGCTGGATGCGGGAAGCACAGAACCGGTCGAAGTGGAGGAGCTTGGGGGAGGCCTATGTCCAGCAGTAGACGTCTTTCGGCTGATATGATGATGATGATGATTTTGTCTTGACCTAATGTAGTTAGCGTTGGCCATTTCATGTTAAACTAGCTTCTGACTGCGACTTCATCTGCGTGAAATTTCGGACCCCGCCGCGCCGCGCCGCATCCCATCGCCCGCCTGCGCTGTGACCTAATTTTCACATAGCGTTCTTTCTGACTTTTTATTGGGCTTTTAAGCATCGTAACGTGATGCTAAATAGCCTATAATCTTCCACAAGAATTGGGCTATCAAATGCAAAAATAATTTTCCAAATCAGAATTGTAGTTCCAGAGATTAGCACGTTCAAACAAACAAACAAACTCTTCTGCTCTATTTTTAGTATAAAATAAATAAAAAATGTTATGAGTGCCGCCATCCCGGTTTAGTATCAGGACAAATTAAACTTTTCTGCTTCGTCTCGGGGATGCCATCATCGCATGCCATGTATTAGGTTGGTATTGAAGATGTCCGTAGGTTGCCGTGAACACTTGCCACCAGGTACGCCACCGGCTTTTTTGCCATTCAATCATAGTTCAATTAAAATAATTTTATCCAATGAGTAAGCACTTCACAAGAATGAGTAGTCTTATGTCATATTTATGTTAGTTCTAGAGTGCGCGCCAAATAAGTCTGCGCGCGGCCGAAATCGGAAATAATTGTTTGCCGCCATCAGGTGTCAAAAGAGTTTGCTGTGATCCGTGTGTGATCCAAAGTAAATAATTGTCATTATTACGCCAAAAGTGGTTAAAAGTGCTGGCAGGGATAATCTTGAAGTCAAATGTGGCGCGCAGACTTACCTTGTGCGCACTCTATGAATAATTCAATGTAACTTTATTTCAAGTGTCAAACAAATTTAATGCTGCGGTATTTTATCTTTACCCTTGATCTTTTGTGTGCGATATGCATTTTAATAATGTCATGTAGAACGTGATTGTAAGAACTGGCCAAGTGCGAGTCGGACTCGCACACGAAGGGTTCCGTACCACAGGGCAAAAACGCTGAGAAAAACACGTTTGTTGTATGGGAGCCCCCCTTAAATATTTATTTTATTTTGTTTTTAGTATTTTTTGTTATAGCGGCAACAGAAATACATAATTTGTGAAAATTTCAACTGTCTAGCTGTCGCGGTCTTGTGATACAGCCTGGTGACAGACAGACGGACGGACGGACAGCGAAGTCTTAGTAATAGGGTCCCATTTTTACCCTATGGGTACGGAACCCTAAAAACTAGTACTCAATGCGCTCTACAATCTAACAAAAACAGTAAATGAGTCCGTTTTTTTCTAATTTCTTACAAAGCCTATAACATGTACCTTACCTTATTACCTTTTGGAATAATATAATATTGGGGAAATTCCACTGACAAACACATTGCGTTTAAGGCCCAAAATAAATGCGTGCGTGCTGTGTTTAAACTGAAACCAACTGAAAGCTGTATTCCATATTTCAAAAATGTTAAACTCTTAAGATTGCCCTGTGTGTACATTTTAGAGACAGCAGTATTTGTCAAATCCAACTTCCTTCTGTTTGAAATATTGAGATCTAAACGACGACGCGAGCCACAGAAAGATATGCGCTAAGCCACATAGCACTGCTCTTTATACAAAAAGATTTTTAGGAATGGCACCTAGGATCTATAATAAGATTCCTAGACGAATTAAAGACATAAACAACATACACGATTTTGAAAAGAATTTACTGAAAATATTATAGGAAAAAACATTATTATACAGTGAACGAATACCCAAATGACACATTATAATTACCTTTTTTACAATTTATTGATTTGAGAACTTATACGAGAATTTATTAATATTATATTTTATTGGGCGCCTGAGGCAGGACATCGCCATCGAGGTCTGACCAAGGCGAAGGTGGCGTGACGATCCTATATCATTTGTAGGGCCTACATGGCCCGAGATCGCTCAAGAAAGAGAGTTTTGGAAGAAAAAAGGGGAGTCCTTTGCCCAGCAATGGGACACAATAGGCTGACAAAAAAAAATAAATTGGAATGTTTTTTTTTATTGTGTCGACAATTTGAATTACAATTATTTAATAATGTGTGATAATTGTTTCATATTTTAATATAATCAGCATGTTTGTACCATGTTTATTGCAAAATATGTAACTAACCTACCTATGTTCAAAGAAAAAAACTAAATTTATATTTGTATTGCTTTTAGAATAGATTTTACTTTCCTTATACAAAAACTTCCTAAACTGCATTGAGTGAACGTTCAACCTAGTTTTATGATCAAAATAAACAAAAAGTAAAAGTGGTCATGTGACTTTACATCCTGTTCATTTGATATCTAATACATCTATCTTGTTCTAGTTAATACGGCTGCACGTGTAGCGTAGGTATTGACTTGTTTTTATAGCGCAACAGTTTTCAAGGCCGTTTCTAAATGCGTCGTTAGGTACATTATGCACCAAAATTTAAACATTGTTTGTTGTAAGTGGTTTGTTGCCAACCCTATTATAAATGCTGCAATTCATCAAATTAAAATTATTTAAATTTATACTTTTCCATAAATGTGTATTCGATGGTTATTTACGAGTGTATTTGTACATTTAAAGTATCATCAATGGCTATAAGTTTAAGATTACGGTCACGGACAAATGTGTTGTGCTTATTGTCAAGGTTGTATTAGGTAACTAGGCATATTCAAATGATTAAGTAAGATTCCCTTCGGGCAGAAATTTTATGGACAGACAAGATAGTGAATCTTTATTAAATATTAAAATGTCCTTTAACCTGTGTCAGTAAGTAGCCTTTCTAGTTCCTTCAATAGTGTCATTATGATTTTAAGAACAGGTTCGATAACTAATTTTTCAAGGAACGTACCTAATTGTCCAACATTTTAATTAGGTACCATACCCAGTTAGTTTGGGCACCAAAATTCTTTAACAAAATCGCAATAACCCTTGAGAATCTCTAACAGCTGCCCGTTTGTTTTCACTTCACCCTCAAATCAGGGCAAAAGGGAACCCCATGCCATCATCATCACATTTACCAAAACTATTCCCACTTCACCCCCCTTCCACTACCTATACAGTATACACGTCATCTATAAAGACAGATGGCGTTGAAAAATATTTGTACGCCTTCAAAAACAGAGGAGACACAAAAATAACTTTGGGAGTAAATAATACATCAAAGGGCTAAGTGATTGATGCAAGGGGTGTAAAGAGGGACGAAACATCATTAATCTTTCTGTTGCCCCCCTCTCCACTAGCTGGCGTGAACTTTCCTAGCATTGATAGCTTGTTTTCATCCATTTCGTATTGATTGTTATAAGTAATAGTATGTGTGAGGGCTTTTGTGTTTTAATTTCTTTTGAGTCTATTGATTGGCACTTGGTTACAAATCATCTTTTTGTGATTCTTTGAATTAGAGATAGTAACTTTGATATCTCATTTATTACTGCAAGTAAAAGTAGGTACCTACCTACAAAAATCAAAGTTATATCTGAAGTAGGAAGTTCTTATCTCTGTACGGTGTAGGAACCTTGGCGCTTACTAAGTATACTATTATTTTGTGTGTTGGTATTAATAGTTCTACGAACATTGGAATAGGAACTACACTCTCGTATCCGTGTTAGTTTCCTAGAAAAAGCATGACCCGCTGATAAAATACTAGTACATTTTTTACTCATACGTATTTTTTGCCCTTTTTTGTGAGCCATTTGATCATTTGGGCACTACAAGGTTTAGTAAAAGGTAAATCACAGATAGTGTTTCTTCCATTTTCAATAGGAATATGTTTATAATAAGCCCCTAAATATACACAGATTTATGCTTATTAGCCTTAATAAAACCACAGCCCTAATGTTCAACATTAAACCACTAATCTGACCGCAATTTGAAATAACCTAGTCGTTGGTGCCGATTCTCTTTTCACAAATGCCTCTAAACTAGACTAAAAATCACAAAAATTTAGTTTATTCCTGTGAAACGACGATATCCGATTCTAAAATTGACTAAATTGACACAATTTAGTTTGACAGCACTAATATAACACTGAGTTATTAATTTATTGAAGATGGAAATTTTCCTATTCTGAATTTGACGTTTTACACCTAAAATTTTGATTGTCTAACTAAATTTGACTATTTTTAATCACGATTTAAAAGGTGTGTAATAAAATTATTTGTCATGAACTAAAATTCACACCAACACCTCGACTTCAAGTGCAAAAACAGTACTTACTCTACCTTGTTTTTCTTTTCTTTTACTTATATCTCGAAAACGATGTGTCCTATCGCAAAAATAATAAAAATTTGAACCCCCTTTATTGTACCCATAAACCCCTAAAACTCAACATGTAGGTAGGTAATAATTTTTCATATTTTCCATACAAAAAGTGAAAAATTCCATAAAAAACACGTCAAGGCAGACCAAGCTGCGCGCCTCCGGCTCTAAAAAAAAAATCACCGGGTAGGGCAAACAAGTACCACGTGGAGTCGCGATTGTCAAATTCGATTTTAGTTGTGTCAAAATGATTTTAAGATTTAGAGATTTTTTTTGGAGAATAGCTTTAAGATTCTCATAGCCAAAAGTAAGGAATTTTAGTGATAGTTTAGTTAGTTCAGTTCAGTGTACAAGAGAATCGGCACCAATGATAATTGTAATGTAATAATTATTAGAGACAGTTTTATCCTGTTTACTACCGCCTCCCTCTTTAGTTATCTTAAGAAGTTGATAAAGTATTTCGAGCCTGTGTTTGTCAAACCAAAACGTGACGAAGCAAACAAATATAGACGGCCATACAAATCCAATAATTTATTTAGCGATCGCGAGAAAGTTATCGTCCGATCGTCCACCGAACAAAGACAATATTAGCAGACGACCGTTATACTCATCAAATACCTACTAAAGAAAACAAATGATCATTACCACCCACGTATATCGCTCGCCAATAATAAAACATCCTTTAAATGCGTCTGAGCTTATGCAGCATGTAAAATTTTCTTTGTGATTTTTTTTACTCTTTGTAGGTACTGTCTGACAGTAAACGTAAGAATACTAAGTGATATGTAGCCGCTGTACGGCGTCGGCGTCGCTGCGTCGACATCAAAGGAAACCATTTATCCCTGTAATGTCTCATTCCAATCGCGAAAATGTTAGAGTGAGACAGCGAATGCTTTTTGTAGTGAAATATTTAGTGAGCTCATTGTGGCGGTGTTTAGCGCTGGGTTTATTGTAGTGCTTGTGGAAGCAACGATTAACGTCTCTATCGCGCACACAAAGAGGTTGGGGCGGGACTTTGAGAAATCACCGATTTGCTTTATTTGGTATCGCTATGTATGGAACCGATTGTGTTTTGACTTGGTTTTCAATTCAAGGACTCATCAATTAATTATTATTTATGTGAATAAGAGTAGATCGACTGGAGTAGTGACGCGTAGCGCGAGGGCTGCCGGCTGGTGGAGGAGCTGGCGCGGGAAATAGTTCCTAGAAGGATTTGGGGAAGGGCTTTGCCCAGCAGTGGGACAGTAAAGGCCAACAAAAAAAACCGGTCAAGAGCGAGTCGGACTCGCGCACCGAGGGTTCCGTACAAATTTGTAGGTGTGTAGGTGTGCCGCGGGATTTTTTTTTTGTAATGTAACTACATATTTACGGATTTTGGATTTTATTCCTTTACTTGTGCTACATGACATTACTTCTTGCCAAATTTCATGATTCTAGGTCAACGGGAAGTACCCTATAGGTTTTGATTCCGGAACATAGACGCCCGTATTTTTTGATTGCGTTGACTTAGAACTTTGATTTTTTCACTGCTTCAAGGGATTGCAGCCCTGAGTATTTGATATTAATTTTAACTTGATGTGCGTTCCTTCTAAAAAGGGTATTGAACGACGGACAGACAGACGGACAACGAAGTGATCTTATAAGGGTTCCGTTTCTCCTTTTGAGGTCATCATCATCATCATTTCAGCCAAAAGACGTCCACTGCTGGACATAGGCCTCCCCCAAGCACTTCTACTTCGACCGGTTCTGTGCTTCTCGCATCCAACGGGTTCCTGCGGCCTTCACAAGGTCGTCGGTCCACCTTGTGGGAGGCCTTCCAACGCTACGTCTTCCGGTACGTGGTCGCCACTCCAGAACCTTTCGGCCCCATCGGCCATCTGTTCTGCGAGCAATGTGCCCTGCCCACTGCCACTTAAGTTTGGCAATTCTGCGGGCTATGTCGGTTACCTTGGTTCTCCTGCGGATCTCCTCATTTCTGATTCGATCACGAAACCTTTTGAGGTACGGAACCCTAAAAAGAGTAGACTAATATTAATAACAATTTGTAATACTTAAAACTTGTTCTAAATTGCGTAACATTTAAACATTGCACCAGCTCATCTTTTAATTATAGCACATTCTTTATCAAAGAAAAAACTCTGACCTTTGAAATTGCAGATTTATTTTCATTAGTGTTCTTCCGTCGGTTATTTATAATACCTACTAGGAAGAGGTACTACTAAAATCCGTCATCGAAAAAAATAAGTCGAAGATTAACGTTTATTTTATGTAAATGTAAATCAAAATAAATCACAATGTTTCCAGCAATTTTTAATATACAGCAACTTTTATTTGACTTTAGCCTTCAGAACTAAAGTACCTAATGTTCTGACATACACGCAGACTATGTACCTACTCATAACTAGAATATTTTGAAAGCAGAGTAAGCCGAGTTAAAATAATGTTCGTCATCCCACATAGAAGTATGACATGTGTTCGTGCTCACATCAGTAATTAAACCAAACGTACAATCTATTTTAATCGCCAAAGGAAATCCTCCGGTAAATACCTCCATATTTATCGATTCATTTCTCCGTCGTCGCCCACTTACAGAAATAGTGTAACAGTGGATATTCGAGCCACAAATCTTTTACCAGAACCGAACTATAAACATCTTGGAGCGAAATCAATAAATAGAAGTTAACGAAGTCGAGGCGTGATCTTGTCGTCCACAGGACGTCGCGCTAATACAACACTCCTATACAATTCTACGCATCGAAAACCAAGCAAAACTCAGCCTTGTGTCACCAAAAATAAGCAGTAAAGAAAGATTTTCGGAGGAGCACACCAAAGTTGGTTTTCCAACCCCCTTTATGCCCCTCGAGGCGTAAATTGGGTTCGGCTCGGACCTTTGTGCAAGCGAATTTATAAAATAATAAACTGCCCATGTATTATACGGTGTGTTCATAAACGCTTGATAGCGGATCAAAGGTGTGGGAACAGGTAAACACGGATAACGTAGCTAGTTTGGGACGTTGTTAGTTTGGTTTGGGGCCTTTTTATATCCTTGAGTTCGAATTCAATTTGTCAAGACCTTTTATTCTCCTGTCTCCTCAATTCTAATGTTAGGCTGACATGATACATTGGATTGTTGAAATAACTTAAAACCCTCCTATGGCGTCGTTCTCATCATTATGAATAACTTTAACTATGGGACCAGCAATGAAACCGCAATATAAAATCCACTGCTCCATACATTGACTTTCACATAGCTCAACAAAATCTAGGGAACTTTTTTTTGCGACTTCAGTTTTGGTCTCGTTGTAAAAGTTTTTAAAAATGTTAAGGACAATAAATGATTTCAGTTATTACAATTACTTACACCTTGTACTGCTTCTGGAATACTTAGTAGTAATACGTAAGAGGTAGAGAATCTCGATGTGAGCACTCTTCATTGCTGATAGAAGTTTTGGAGTTAAGATACTTTGTCAGTTTGTGGGTGTGCGAACGTGATCTGGTTCTGTTTAAGTTCTGTGTTTGTTGTGTTAAAATATGACAATGAATGCGTTGTAGTCTAACTAACGATGCTCTGGCTTACATTCTCTCCCATCCCTTCTTTACCTTTCATCCCGACAAAAGCATTAGTTTCTCCTCAAACAAAGTTATAAATTAATTTCTGTACGAAGTTAGACTGTTATAATCTAGGTCATCTTTTAATAGCACTATTGTTATGTCTTGGATTCCAAGGAACTTACAACTAGCTCGACAGAATAAACAGCTCAGCTGCTCTTGTTTGATCAAACTGAAGTTAGATGGAATCGATATCTAGACTCACTGTTTACTTAGAACAGTAATCTTATAGCACTTGGATTATCTACACTTCAATGTATTAAATTGTCTGAAATTCCGATAAAATTATGTAATAACGCATAAGTAATAGGTAGGTACTTGATGAGCATGAAGCTCATAATGTTGCAAAGCGTACATTAGCATACATAGATCTAAATAAAAATAAAAGACTAGGAAAGACGTAGATTCCTGCAAGCAACAGTTACAATGCTTGCCAACGAAACAAATCTTGGAAAGTCCCATATACATTGCGCGCAACGCTCAGGCAATAGGATAAAGGCAATAAATAGTAACTAGCCAATACATTACGTTGTTTAACGTCCATAACTCGCCGGCGACCGGCTAATCCCGAAGATTGCGCCATCGACGCGGCAATCTCGCTGTAAATTATTCGGTCACCGTATGACAATGGATCGTGATACTGGCCATGTGTTTTGTATAGAGGATTTAGTTAGTCATTTGTTTTTTCAGCTGCTTTGACACCGCGATAGATTGGCATGCCAAAAATAACACCTATTTCAACAAAGTTTTTTTTGGATTTGATATTGCCAGCTGATCCAAAAAAAAAACAAGTGGCATAAACGAATTAGACAGCAAAAACCAAGGATGTTCGCCTTCAAATATAGACTGAGATAGATCCTATTACTCTACCCAATGCACTCCTTTCCCAAAACACCTCAAAGTGATAAGTTCACTGTAGTAGGTACTTTAGAAAATAAGAGTAAGCTCTCTGTTAATTTGAATGAATAGTCGTTGGAGTGCCATAATAAATAAATTAAACCTGTTTTGGAACTACCACTTTAGAACCCTTAGCTTAGATGTGAACAAAATTTAAAAGTACTTAATTGGAATCTCATATACTTATATACATAAACTCACGCGTTTTTCCATGAACGTAGGCAGGAACTACATAACGCCTGCCACATCTTTACATACCCCATTTGCTTTGTTCGGGAATCCCAAAATATAATAAATCAATACAAAGGAAAATATAAACAATAGTAATGTAACCAATAAGGCCAAAGACGCACAGTAATCAAATAAAATCTACCTACAGACGCACTGCTCAAACTTAGTCTGTGTCAAATCCAGCAGCCGCCATTTGTGGCCGTCATGTCACGTCGGGGTTAGCCCGCGCGACGTGTTGTGACGTGTTTGCTCGTCGCCCACACGCCGCTCCCGTGTCGCCTTGTCGACTGTCCGACGCGTGACTGGTACCGTAGCTACAGGCGCGTAGGCGATGGGAAATACAAGGGGTCGGCTGTAGAAGTGTTATGGAGCTGATGGGAGATTTTTTTTAATAATGTTTATTCTAAGTTGCTAATGCTGGGCGAAGGCCTCCCCACAGATAAATATATCACACACAGATAGATACATATCTGTGGGGAGGCCTTCGCCCAGCATTCAATCAATCAATCAATCATGTTTATTGTGGATCATAGGTATAGAAATAGATACAGGTGTTAAGAATTACAGTGATGTTGATCAGCTATGTCCCGCCTTTTGGGCATACAATACAAATTAATAACATTGTGTCATAATTATTATCTACGAAATTAACATTACTATTTTAATAAATTAACAAAGAAAAAAAAAATAACATTACTATTACAATTTAAGGAAAAATTAAATTAACTAGTCAATATTACAACACAAAAATAAACACGAAATATAGGTCAGTTAAAGATCTTAAAATTAATATTATGCAGCACTGACTGCACCATGGTCTTGGTCAAAATATAATTTAAAGGGATTTGTCTGACATAAAGTCTTTTAAACTGTAATAGCATTTATCGACTAACAGGTCATGAAGTTTCTTTTTAAATAGTTTAATTTCCGAGATGATTCTAATATGTTTTGGAATTTTGTTAAATATTGTTGGAGCAACCCACAATACACTTTGCTGCAGAAAACGTGTCTTGCTCGTGATTGTGCACAATTTATCCCGATGGCGTATTCGGCTACGGTATTCAAATAAGTGAATATTGCTCTTTACAAATACCGCGCATTCGAATATGTACAAACATGGTAATGGCAGTATTTTAAGGTTTGTGAAAAATGGCTGACAAGAATCGGTCTGATGCAGATTAAACATAGACCTGATACAACGCTTTTGAGCCTTGAATGCTCTTTCCTTGTCTACGCTGTTCCCCCAAAATATTAAGCCATATCTGAGAGTGGAACTTACATAACCATGATACGCTGTTAATAACACTGCCCTGTTGACCACCTTTCTTAATCTGTAGAGCGCATATGAGTATTGGCTTAGTTTTTTGCATAATTTATCAATATGTATTTTCCAATTAATTGTATTATCAATATTTAATCCTAAAAACTTTGTCACTTCGGTTTCTGCTATGTTATTCTGTACATATCTAATATTTAAAGGGGGGATACGGCTGGTTCTTATTCGGAAATTCATAACTGTTGTCTTATCAACATTTAACCTAAGATTATTTTTATTCATCCAATTCATTATAGAAGTCAAAGATTGATTAATGTCGTTTTCTAGATTATTGGAATTGTTATTTGTGAATAAAACAGTGCTGTCGTCTGCAAAAAGTATGGTTTCATGGTCTAACACGGAAGGCATATCATTTATAAAAACGAGGAAGAACAACGGGCCTACAATAGTGCCTTGTGGAATACCCAGTCGAACAGTTCCTGTTTCTGAAGCATAGACTTCTTCAGTTTTTGTTGCAAGATTTAGTTTTTTTATTTCAGTGAACTGTTTCCTGTTTGTGAGGTACGATTTAATGAGATCATAAACATTACCTCTCACTCCATATGCATACATTTTGCTTAGGAGGATGTCGTGATCCACGCGGTCAAAGGCTTTAGAAATATCCATGTATAGAGCTACAGCAGGTAGTCCTTTGTCCAGGTTAGTCATAATTTCGTATAAAAAGTTATATATGGCCACATTTATAGATTTATTTTTCCTGAAGCCATATTGAGCGGGTGTAAATATATTATGGCTCTCAAAGAACCTATAAAGGGAGTTAAATATAACTTTTTCAAAAATCTTAGCAAATATAGGTATAATAGCTATGGGCCTATAATTACTGACGTTTAACTTATCCCCTTTTTTATAAATTGGCGTTATGACTGATACTTTTAATTTATCTGGAAATATACCCTTCTCAATACATAAATTGACGCAGTAACTTATGGGTTCACTAATTACGGTAGCGACTTCTTTCACAATGTTCGTAATAATACCGTCATAACCAGAACTGTTTGTGTTTTTTAGGGCTGTAATAATTTTAAGTATATCGTCAGGTCCTACAGGTGTCATGAAAATTGAATTCATAGATTGATTTTTTAAGTTATTAGAATTATCAGTACTATTAAAATTATTTGAATTATCAGAAATATTATTAGGATATTGTTTAATGCTAGTGTCAATGTCAAGAAAGAAGTTATTAAAAGATTGTACAATTTCAGTTGGGTCTGTTATTATATTGTCATTGATACTTAATTGATTCACACTTTCAATAGGAAATGTATCTTTAATGTCACTTATTACTTTCCATGTTGCCTTAGATTTATTTGTCGCCGATATAATATAGTAGTCATTTTGTGACTTTTTTGTTAGATTAATTATAGTCTTGTATCTCTTTGCATACGTTTTATATGTGGTTTTGTTTGTTGAAGTCGAATTTTTCCTAAATTTCCACAGAAGTTCCCGTTTGCGTGTACTACATCTTTTTATTCCTTGGGACATCCATTTCGGTTTTGACTTACTAAAAATTCTAATTCTTTTTACAGGAAAGCTTAGGTCATAAAGTAATTGGAAGTTGTTATGAAATACGTTAAAAGCCTTATTAGGATCTGAGCAATCATAGACATCACTATTTGTTAATTGCTTTAGGTATTTTATAAAAATAGCTCTATTTTCTTTCGAGTAATCTCGTTTAAACTTGTACCAATATCTTAATGTACAGGTTTTTTTTATCGGTATCTGAATTATTTGTGCACAATGGTCAGATATTGAAAATTCTTTGAGTGAGCCCTTGCACCCTTTTATGTTGTGAGCTATATTATCTAAACAAGTCCTGCTAGCGAATCGGGTTACATCTTCAAACTCTAGTTTTAGATTGTAGCAGTTTAAGAGCTCTCTGAAGTCTCTGGAGAGTTTAGTTTCTTTTAATATGTCTATATTAAAGTCTCCACAAAGTATAACTTTATTTATTTTTGAAGACGTAATAATATTATGTAGAATTTTATTTAACACATTTAAGAATTTGTTAATTAGCACTGATGATTGCTTTGGCGGTCTATAAATGCACAAAATAGTGATATCATGTTCCGGTAACTCAATTGCTGAGCATTCTATTAAGTTAGGGACTGAAAATTTTGCAATATCACGAAGTAGCTTGAATGAGATATTATTTTTAATGAGTATACAAGAACCTCCATGCCTGCTGTCTCTCATAAAATATGACGCTAGCTTGTAGTTTGGAATTTTGAGGTAAATTTCATCCCCGTTAGTCATGTTGTGTTCAGTAATGCATATTATATCAACAGCGAGACCATTAGAAGCCAAATCCTCAACACAAACAGAGAGCATGTCAGATTTATTGAGAAGTCCGTTTACATTCTGATGAATAATTGTAAGATAATTATATACGAAATAAATTATTACAGTTGAGCTCTCTCTTGTCAGAGGTAACAGTTGTCAGATTATTATTTATTGTTGTGTCCATGCGGTTTGCTGGGTTATTAGCAGTAGTATTAGTAGTTAATTCGTAGTCAATCATAATATTCTTCATGATTTCACTGTATATATGTTTTATTCCGTCATAGTTAATTTTGCCTGTTCTATAATTAAACATCTCATGCGATAGCGTTCGGTTGCTATCAAAAAAATATGCGTACTCACTGTTTTGTATGTCCATGTAAAGGAGGTTGTTAAATATTTCAGTCTTATAATTATAAATTAGCGCACCCTTAATATAGGTGGGAGCGCAGACAATAATGTTAGTATGGGTAATATTTTGGAGGGATTTCTTCAGCGTGTTAATCGTGTCCATATAATTATCCTGCTTTTTAATGTCGTTTTCACTTAAAAATAGGAGACAGTAATCATTTACGGTAAAACCGGTCAATTTTTTTCCTATATTATTTACAAGCTCTTTTGTGGTACCATTGGGTGAAACATAGTGACAGAAAGTAAAATGCTTTGAAAAAATATCTTCAATTATGGATAGGGTTCTTTTTGTTTGGCTGCTACCTATAATACACAACTTATTCTTTTGTTTCAGCTTCTTTGGGTTCTGTTGCGGCACTTGATTATGCGAAGTAGTACACAAGTGAAGTCTCTCAGTATTTGGCGTTGATTGTGCTGGTGTTTGAATGTTGTACGACTCGTATGTTTGTGTCTCTTTATCTGTATTTTCTTTTAATAAGGCTCTGGGGGAAGAGGTGGCACTCGGAGTATTTCTCTCCGGGGTGGACAGCATCATAGAATTTCTAGACCTCTTGCAATAATTTTAAATAGGAAATAATAAAGCTTCCGGAAAACAACGATCTGTGGTTGAATGTTATACTAACTAAGCTGTGTTAAAATGAATTACCGAGAAATTAACACAAAATTAACCGAAAAAATATGTTGTATTTAATAAACAAACATGTACAAAAAATACCAAACTAACGAAAAAAATACTAAGTTTCCGAAAACATAATAATTATATTCTGCTATAATAATCATTTTCTTAAGCACTATAGAAACCAGCTTAATTTCTACTATTGGATAAATAATAACATTTTTAACTCTCAATTTTCATGAAAATAACTACCTACCAGTTGGCCTGCGCGGGCGCTTCGTGCGTACTTCGGGTGACATCGGTTGCGTTCGGGTGCAGTGCGATAGGTGCGCTCACATCTGACTTATCACTAAATCGTTTGTTCGTTCATGTGCGATAGGATAAGCTTCTTGGCGATAGGCGACATAGGATGCAAGAGCAAGTGAATGAGATATAAATACCTTTACCTAGGTATATATTCATTGATTAGAGTGGCAGGTAAGCAGGTATAAGTAATGAATGATATTGATTACAAGCACATTTTAATATTTCTAAGGTTTCTTTATTTGTATTTTGTTTCTTTACCTATTTGTAAAAAAAAATACTGCTTTATAGCGGTAAATTTCTTTTCGGTGCTTTTATTACTACCCACTTTAAATTGTATGAAACCTAAAAAAAACTTAAGTTAAAAGAACTGAAAAGCTAAAAACAAGCCCATTTCAAATTAAATAAAAGTTGGAAGCAGGCGGGACCCATACCATTGTTATTATATTTTCAAATTCAAACGTGTTTTTTACGATTTGTCACTTCGAATTATTTTTAACCATATAAGTTGTTTATATTTTTGTAATCATCTTTTAAAGCCCTTTATTTTGATACCCCACTTGATAGGTTTTGAGAAAAAAAAATTTTTTTGAAGACATACATACCTACATAGTAGTCGCCATATTGAATTTTCACTAACGTCATGTCTTTAGTGACACTTGCTGGACTAAGAGGAATCGATTGACGTGTGAATCATAAAAATCGGCCCAGGCGTTTGTTCTGTATAGTGCTTCAAAGGAACATACAAACATACATAGGCTGATGAACACATTACCACTCCTTTGCGTCGCGCAGTCGGGTAAAAAGTACGGAACGATGCTGTTAATACAATGCAATTTATAAACAGCAAATAATAGTCATCAGCTACCATTTACTGATCTACAGACTAGAAAGTTGTAAATAAGTCTAATATACCATGAAATCCTCTCAACTCACACATACTTTTCACCAAGCAGTAGTTCGGCGCGCACGAATCGTTCGTCGAATCCGATCGGGCTCCTAAATTGGACTTACAGTAAGTCCGCGCTGCAATTGAGTGCGGTTTGTAAGTCAGTTGAGTTTCCTGGGAGCCGGCGACCGTCATTACTTTGTAAATCCAGGCTTACACAAGACAGTAGTCGAAACGTGGAGTACCCAAAAAGTTTAGTATGTGCTCCGGAAACGGGTTTTAATTTGATAGGACAGGTGCTATGTTCTATATAACAGAGTTTGGTTTCCGCACTTAGTCTTTCAGGTGGACCATTGTGCGGAGGCATGGCGGCCATCGTGGCCCACCTCCCTCCAGAAGTTGATTACATCTCCTGGTCTGTTAAGAACATCTGTGTACGATCTGGGTGCCCCAAGGGTTTCTGTCCTAATCTGGGTGACGCCTGTGCATTCAAAGAGCAAATGCGCTACGGCTTCCCAGTCTCCATGAAAGCCCTGCATAGAGGACTGTCCGTTATGCCTATTTTGTGGAAGTGTTTGTTTAGCGAGCAGTGTTCCGTCACCAGGCGCAGGCCCTTCCTGTCGAGCAGTAATAAACGGGTCTGGCTAGCCTGCGACCTAAGGATGGCATAGCTTCCCTGGACCGCCTGCAGTACACTCTGTACAGGTGGTCATTTGTTTTAGGTTTTTCTAAGTGTACGTGTTGCGCCTGCTATTTATGTTTGTCTGATGTTTTCTTCCGTCTGTCATACTATGATTTGTTTTGCCAAAAAATTCTTCGTTGTTATTTATAGCCACTTACCATTTTGAATGATTGAATTATGTAATATTTATAAGTAAACGACTTGTGAGACAATATAACATTTTTGTGAAAATAACTAAGTTGATAGAAAAAATATTACAACACACTTTAGTATTCAGGCCTTAAACATAATATTCTAAGAATTATGCACTAACATTTTCTCTGTTCACGAAATTTCTACATTTAGGGAAACTCTGGGAATTTACAAAAACACACATCGAGATATATTATCATTTTTATTGTCGAATACCAAGTACACGACATATATCTTAAAGCGTTGCTTCCCAGGGGACCGACAGAAGTAAAATATTTAAGAAATTCGCGCTTGGTTTTGTTACTAATACGTACCTACTATAGACATTTTTTATCCCGGTCCTTGCAAATATTTTTAGAAATTGTTTTATTTATTTATTTAATCAGTAGTACACATACATTTTATACATTTAAGTTGGTGCCAACATAAACTCATTAGAGTTTTACCGTGCACCAAAATCATCGACTACATAATTTAGATAATTATAACCACTTAAGTAGGTACTTAGACAAAGAGTAACAACAAAAAAAATAATTTTATCGGGTTTATGCGAACTATTAGCTAAAACTAACCAGTGCACATCGGTGACCAATCCGGCCGTCCATCGTTAGAACAAAAAGTGGTGGAGAGTTTTTGAATTGATACAGGCTGTTCCTAAGAGTACTTATAATGTTTTTAGTTAAAGTTAATTTTAAATTTTATTTTTGTTATGATATTATTGTTAGGTATTATTTTTGCTTTGATATTGTTTTAAACTATTTATCTATAATGAATTAGAAATGAGCTTATAATGTTGCAATTAAATTGGCATTGGTTATGTTAATGTAGCGATTACAGGCAGATGAATTAAACTAAAACAGCTAGATTTTTGAACGCAAGCGAGCGGCTAGACCTCAATATTGAAATTGGCTTAGGTATTGAAGTAACTTTACTTTATAAATTTCTCATAATATTTTAGATTTTTTACATTGATGTGTTTGATTAAAATTATGCATTAACCAAACAATTTTAAGTTATGAACGCCGCCAGTCTTAATCCGAAGTATTGAAAAAACCTAATGAAAAATTAAAAATATTCATTTAAAATAAAAACATAATTTCTTTCACTGGATTTATGAGTCCATTTCTCCGAGCACAGCTGTTCTGGGCCTTGGCTTTATAAATAATAAAAAAAAATATGAACGTTTAAAAAATCCTTCACGTTCTAAGATGCTGAGGCCTTGACCTAGTGCTATTGTCGCATGTCTGTGAGTAATATAACAATTTAATTACGGCAGTCACTCGCATTTTATTTGAAAAGAATAATCTCTTTTGTATATTGTTCGTACGCTACAGATTAAAATGAAAAATTGGCGACTCGGGAGCAGTTTAATTCGCATTACTCATTTTTGTCTACGTGATACTTTTTGTTGGGGCGACATCCGATACTGTACATAAGGTTTTAAGTGTATTGTTGGTTGTTATTGTTATTAATTAGAATAGACTAGAATACACTTTATTATGTAGGTACACCATGTGCATTACAGATATAACAGTAGAAAGGGGATTGAAGATTTTTATTTGGAGCCTGGCATACCTACTGTCCGCCTTTTTTGTTTTTTTTTTTAACATAATGGCGGTAACGCATGGAAGCTATGCATAATATAAATATATAAATATCTATCTATCTACCGATTTCTATAGATTTCATGCGTGGCCTTCAAAGCCCTTGAGTTTTATTAGATTTTTATTGTTATTGGTTTTTATGAATTACTAATCTGTATAATTTTCCACTTAACTCTTTTTAAAGAATTCTCATGATTTGCATTTTCGCAACTCTTTAGGCCTCGTTTATGACAGGTTAATTTTGTGTAATTAAGTTATTTGTTATTAATATTATTCAAGTAAAGTGAACTCACAATATTAGTTCAAGGCCTCTAACCTCTATCACAAACACGTTCCGTGTCGAAACATGTTTAGTAATCGACCGTCGCGCGTCGCTTACATAACCGAAGGTGGTGATGAGACGATGATGTACGAACGCAAAAATAAAGACAACAAATATAAGTACCGAAAAGTCGCACCATTTGTTACAAAATGAATAAAAATCTACATAAAATTAATGGAACATTTGAAAGAAGACGTATTAAGTTCTACATCAAAGGCACTAACGAAAGAATTCGGTCAATCTCCGCGTCTTATGCACACACATTATATTGTGACAAAACAAACAGAGAGTGTGAATCACAGCGCTAATGTGCGACAGTGTCAACATCGTTTTCCATCAGAGCTGTGTGTCTGCTATCGTCGGAAATAGCCGTCTAAACTGACGACCACGTAAATAACATTTGGCCATCTTTGCTTTTGGACGGACACTGTGTCCACTGCGAAGCGTGTCAAAAGAACGATATCGTGGAAAGTTATTGTTTTAATAGTAAGACTATTAATAGTAATGTTCTCACAGTTAAGTCTTTTACCGATCTTTGTCACGAAAGTTAATTCGGCCTTTTTTGGCATCGACCAAACTGTAGATTTTTTGTTCCATAATGTTGCCAGTGAATACAGTGGATTGTGGGTGGGTGTTATCGTGTAGGACGATGCTGTTGTTCAAGTTTTTAATAGACCCAATCACACTAACGGTTTCCAAGAACTTAATAGTAAATAATCTATATTGATGCCAGTTGAAAGTACAAGCAAAAGGTTTAAAAAACCTGAACGAAAGGTCAACAATATTTTGTCGGCAACAGAGCTAATCTCCCGATCGATCGGCACGGGGCGATGTGTCGCATTCCTACTGATATATTACGCTCACAAATCGTTCCACACATTTATCATACTTTTACTAGCTTTTACAATTATTTTACACATTCATTTTTGAGACAAATTCTAGGGGTACGTTGTAGGGGTATTTTATGTACGTTTAGTTCAACTCCGGTATCATTAACACGGGTTAAATCATGATTTTTGTTCTCAACTTATACAACTATTCTATTATTCTTCTACTATTTATTAGTCCTACATTCTTGTTTAATTTTTGAATGGCTCGATATACACTGATAGTATCTTATTTAATTGCCACAAACATTCTGCCATACATCCAAACTTCCTAATTCAAGTTCCTACATCTTCCTACATTCCAATCGCACATTCTGATTCATCCTCACTATTCCTCACTCTCTAAATCTAACATTGCAGCCTGACAGAGATTTAAGTCGAATACATTGTAAATATAGGACCCTTTGGGCCCCCAGAAATCACGTGTCGCGTCTGAAAGTGAATGTTCGGGATGCCAGGAGGTCCCGTCGTCGGCGGCTTCGTGTCTGCCTTTCGCCGAAAAATCTCAAGTATTAGAAGACCGAGAGTCGGGGTGGGTTTAAGGCAGGATTACGCGGGGCTGATCGCGGGCCTGCTAGTAACGGAAGTGTGTTCGTCATTGTTTTGTAGTTCAATTGTTTTCTTTGGGTTCGTTGTTATTGTGTATTGGTTTTCGTTCCTTGAATGTTTTAACAGCTTTATCTGTAGCTACTATCTTTAGGGATCAGTATTTATGTTTAACAGGTGGTGTTGACATGTATCTAATATTATGTAGGAAATAGAATACTGATATTAATAAAAATTTAATTGTAATAAGTGTCGCAATCCACGGTAGACGCGTGTTTTTTCCCGCTCGTTGACGCAAACCTACAAAAATATAAAAATATTTTTACTCTTTGTTTTAGTATTTAGGTAGGTAGTTAAAGTTTATGTCCCAACTTCGAATACTTGGTACTATGCATAGCATAAAGAAAACCAGATAATTTTGTATCCTAAACATTTACGACGATCAAACTTTATCACAGCCAAAAAACTGTTATGTAGCTATAATAAATCAGATTCATTAAATATTTAACAACCATGTGCTACTTAAAGTTATAATCCTCCCCATAGTTTTCCGAGGAAGAGGTTGCCTCTTATAAAGGATTATATTCCAAAGTTTTAGCATCCCTCAGGGCTGTAAACGTTAGATGGCAGTCACTTTGGGTACAATTAGAAGTTTGCCAATTATGATGCATGATTGAACTGACAAGGAGGTTGCTACTTGATTAACAATTATTGAGATTAAAGAAATTGGTAAAAATTGGTAACGTAATTGAGCTAAAAAGCCAGAAAATCAAACAGAAGTAAAAACACAAAAAGAGCATTAAACTCATTAGGAGAAACGAACCTTCGAACCTGTCTTCATTACAGAACAATTATTCAAACAGACCACTTAGAATAATCGGCCTTAATAAAATACTCTTAACGAATTCACGCTGAAAAAGATACGCTTTTTATTTGAGACACAATGGGCGTACGACCGAGTGACACAGGAAAAATTATTCAGAAAAGCGACGTGAAAAAAAACGGGGCGTTCGTCATAAGTGGAGTAAAATATGCACCCTCGTGTAGTAATATATAGGGCTTGGAGAGTCCCGCCAGCGGCGCAGACAACAGAATTATGGTCCTTGGCTGTACGGGGGAAAATGTTGGAGCGACCGTTGTGTTGTGGTTTTGCAACTGTTTAGAAAAATAACGATAATAGCATAAAATAGATTAACAATATTATTTCAGTTAGAATTCTAGGATTTGTAAATTGGCAAAGAATCCAGAATCATTGAAAGAATAGAAGGGAAGTTCAGCCAAAACTACCAGTTGGTGCCAGTTGTTGACTATCTTTTTGCAAGACACAACATGCAACTGATTGCCATAACCACTTAGTGGTCCACAGCCAAAAACTAACGCAAATATTGATAAAACTGCACTTCAATAATAATCTTATTTTATAACCCGTAGCTGGCTTAGTAATTCCATTCTACGTAAAATATGCTGCCAGCACTATGCTGCGTACGTATTGCATTTTCATAATTCTGTTGGAGCGTTCGCGGGTTTGCTCACAAATTCACAATTACTGTAATGGAATGAAACTACGAGATTTAACCAAGTTTCGATACTACGGCTATTTGCAAACGAAAAATTAAACTATCGACAGACAAGCATAATGTTGAATACGACCAATACTAAATGAGTCATATTTTAATCAACATTCAACATGACATAATTAAATCCTAACTTAACTAAAACTATACAGAAACTAAAGAATAGCGTCGAAAAATTCATCCGCATCGCTGTCGACTGGTAATGTACCCAAGAGACTGGTGGCATTACCACGTTGTATGGCGATGCTTAGTCTCTGGCCAAGGTAAAAGCCAGCCCTTGGGTCACGGGAAGTGTCAACCAGTCGTTTCGAAATTACTTTAAAAAGACCATGAGCACTCGGACCCCACGGTCCGAGGGTTCCAACCCCATCCGGCTCGAAAATATAATTTCCCATGAGTTTATTATATTTTCGCCGCTTGAGGTTTTCCGCAGCCGCAGAAAATGAAAAATATTCATAAGAACTAATTTTTTATTTAACCTTAATTAAAAGAGTCAGAGTTTAGATGTTATAAATCATTGACACATTATCCGATATTGATAATTTATAACAGCAATTAAAAATCGAACCAACTTAACATAAAAATATTTATAATTATCAGGTACAATATTTTTGTTTCTACAAACAACCCTGTAGCAGTCGCAGTTACGTAATACAGACGCGTGAAAGTGACACGAGTAATTATTAAATCCTAGCAAAGATACATTGAGGCTCACCCCGCTAAGTGGGGCTTAGCACGTCAGACTCATCGAAGATTTATACTGTTTATATAGGCGGCAAAAAGGACAGATTTGTTTCAATTTTAGGACCCTCTTTAACAAGCTATTAGTTACCTTAACTGCTATGACATAAAGCTTATAATCACTGGATGGAATAGGAGGCATTTTACGTCGTGTAAAATAAAGGTTGTGATGTAAATAATTGCTTTTTTACTGTCTTTATTTTTGTACAAATGTGATGAATTGAGGTATTCATTTTATAGATACTTTCGTGACTCGGTTCCACAAAGGGCTATGAAATGTGTATAACATTAGGATGTTTCCATTAGGGACCAGTTTTAGATCCAAAACTCATATTATTACCCTTATATTAATTGGGGCCTAACCTAGATTTTAATTTAGGTAGATCATGTTGCTTATCCAAGTTTACCCTTCCATACCTAAAGATGCAAATATTTATACTTTAGTTATAAACGGAATTATGAACAAAATCATCTTACTACATCTCAATCAAAAAACAGCTTCACACATGATCAAAGAGAACGTAACCCTTCAAAGCCTCCGAAAATAGATACACGAAAAAAGAACCAATATTAAAAGAGCGCCTCTCCTTATAGAGCATAAATACTAACGAGTGTAGATCAAAGGGAACTTAATGTTATACCTACGACGCGATTCTCGAACAAATGAAGCGGCCAGTACTAATCGTCGAATTTGTGACGCGAGTTATATTCGAGCTTCATTTGAGACGCCGGATGACACGCGGAGTGGCGTTTTAGGGTTATATTTGTAACGACATTCTTTCGTATTCCGAATATAACATATCTAAAGGTTTGAGTGTTCTGTTTGATGTGTTTCATCTCCTTTGTGATTGTAGTGTGTTTCCGGATGGCGGAGTTAGAACAAATGACTGATCAATGTTTCAATGATTGAATGATCCAGATTTTCGATTTATTCCTGTCTTCAGGTCTCGTCATTTTGTGCATTCGTGGTGTCATAGACAACTTAGCACTTTATATAGTTTGCATTTAATAACTTAGTTTCTATAGGAGTAAAGCCTAGTGCATTATATCGCTTCTTTAATAGACCTTGGCTTTAATTTATTAACCATAATTAAATTAATAGCTTTAGAAAAAACCGCAGTTATACAAACCAGGTCAGTAGAGCATTGTTTCAAACATTCCGTCTATCTCCAAGACTTTACGAGGATCTCTAATATAACTTAATAACGTTTTTCCTTCAGAAAGTTTCTTTACAGAAAGGATTCTGCGGCCAGTCGGTGGGTATAGCCGGATGATGTTATCTCAGACGCGTGCCGTGGCTGAGCTACTTATTTTAAGAACACTCACTCTGGGGAACGAGGAGTAAAATAAAGTAAATATTATTTAAGAAAATACTGAACATTACCAAGGAGCTCCGGGTTTCGTGGGAATTGATCGGGGTAAGAAGTTGAAATGATGGGAAAAACAGCATAAATTCACGCTTGTTTACCTTGAAAGGCCAGGGAGAGAACATTATAGACTTTCATGGGTCTTGAAGACCCATGAATGGGGCTAATCCACCACTAATTCAAAAAGCGCTGTTTTTGAGAATATCGTACCGAAAAATCTCAAGCAAACTCTCCCCCCGAGGTAGCCCATCACCACACGTTTCTGTTAAGATACAATCTACTTCTTGGTCACGTAGTTCATCACTGAAGGTCGTGTCCCTGAAGGCCTTCGTGGCTTTATACACGATGTTCTTCTTCTTCGTTCTGTTCTCAGCTTCTCTCAGGGCGGTCGTAAGGCTGCCTTTCCACCAGAGATGAGCGAGGATGCGTAGCGAGGGATGTGTGTAAAACTAACCAATACCAACGCTAACGTAGTTCAAGCTATAAAAACTTTTTTACAAAAAAAAACAACCGACTTCCAAAAAACACTATAAAGTGAATAATAACTTTAATTTCGGAAGTCGGTGTCTTTGGATTTGTATTTTTGTTTTTTGCCACCGACTTCCGAAATTAAAGTTATTTTTCACTTTAAAGTGTTTTTTGGAAGTCGGTTGTTTTTTTTTTTTAAAAAGTTTTTATTTTTTACTTTTTAGTGGGTCATTTTGTAATTTATCTAAGTTACAATAGCCTAATGTAAACTGCTGATCACCTTTTACAAAATATTGCTTTTCCCGATGCAGGGACGTTAACTGTTGAGGAGTTCTCCTAGTATTCCACTCTCCTAGCTGATAATCCTGGCTGCAGCATCAGGCCAGACTTATGTCAACATTGCATTGAACTTAAAATTTAGTCCTGTTTAAAATGAGCCCAAACACGACTACGGTGCTGTAATTTCAAGGTTTGTACTTTTTCTGATGCTCCTGGCTTCAGCATCAGGTCTCTATGTACTTCGGTGCTCCTCATTAACAGTACGTTTATCCACACATCGAGCCCTTTTCAATGAGCCTAAACACGATATATCTGCTGATAGTTGTCGAGAAGTTAGGTACTCTGCAGACTATCCTGACTGCAGCATCAGGATGACCTGAGTCATGAGACTTGATGATCATGAGACCAAATGTGGCAAATGCCCTATCAAACATCAAAAGCCGCGCAATTAAATAATAATTTTGTGAAGTCGGTAAAAAATTAAGCGATGTTATTGGTAGATTTCACACACATCCCTCGCTACGCATCCTCGCTCATCTCTAGTGGAAAGGCAGCTTAACAGAGAGTCCAGTGAGGGCGGTTACTTGGTCTGACCAGGCGGTTAGATGCGCGAGGTCTTTTCTCATCTACCTTGCCCATCACCATCAACTTTTCTAGATTATCTGGTTCCCCACGGGAAATCTGACCAAAGTAACCGAGAATCCTTTGGTAAGATACAATAAACCGACCTAAGTATATGTTTTTAATATAAAATAACACACTAAATAAGTTTCTAGAGATACGAGTAGTTTACTAATATTTGTACTGCTTGTAAAATTGTATAAAGGCTCCTACAAACAGGCGCGACACGCGATATAATCGCGCGCAACACAAGGCACCGCTCGTTGCGCGACTTGCGTTGCCTTTGTGTCGCGCGCGATTTTATCGCGTATCGGGTCTGTTTGAAGGACTCTTAACCCTGTCATGAATTCAAATCCACACTAACTTAGCATCTTATAAATGGAGCTCAACCTCCTATCCTGCCCTCTGTGTCCCAAAACATGTAGTCAAAGTGACCCCTGCGCTGCCACCGACAACGCCGTGGAAGTGGCAAAGTTTTGGGCTAACTAGATATCAAAGTCAGTCATGAGCGTGACAGCGCTGCAGCGACACGAAGAAGAAGAATGGAAAAGCCAGGTTACATTGACGCGTCCGTGTCATAATAATATGTGACTCGTGAATGCAATGGATTTAATTTTAGAACTAATTCACTTAACTTGCATGATAACTAATTTTACGAATTTACCCAGTTCTGGTATGAAAGCGCAAAGCATTTCGGGAACATACTCGTCAGTATTAGATTGTAATTAACGTTACGGGACTCAAAGGCGAATGCTAGTAGGTACACGGTATTATGATGTCTGGGATTGACTTATGTTTGATCATGTGCTGAATGGTTACAGTTCACGCGTCGATGCCCGTGCCACCCTCTGTAGGTACTTACATTCGAAATTACTTTATGCAAGGTAGGTACATCGAAGCCTTTTTGACGGTCGGTAATTGTCCACGGGCGAAGGTACTTAAAAGCAATACGACTCGTGTGTGTGACTAATTCTTCAAACTAATTCTTCGCTTTCCTACAACATTATATTATTATGATTTTGCCAGTTAAGATTCATTGCATTTTCAAAGTTTAAAAGCGTATCTTTTCTGAAAAAAAGGTCTTTATAATAAAAAACTCTTCAACACTTTGACAAACATTCACAAAACCCATTTATCTGGAATGTTTGCGACACAAACAGCTAATCGCCATCAAAGGGGAAACTCCCATTCCGCGGCGAAGTTTTTAAATAATTTCATTATTGTTAAAGTTTGGGCTCGGGTCAATTTGGGGCAAAGAAAGTAAAAATTACCGTATTTGTCGCAATGGGGAGCGATTTCAATGATTTAGAATACAAAATGAATTTTTGAGGTGCCTAATCATTGTTGGCGGACTGTCACACCGGAGTGTAATTCGAAAATTTTAATGTTGGTATTTATTTCAGACAGAATTTTGCTAGTTGATGTCTCCTAATTGAATTGATCTAACAAGCATGTATTGTCCCAGTGCCAGGCAAATGGTTCCGTATCCCTTTTCTACACAATTCTGTATCTGCTTATACGAGCCAGTCCTTTCGGTAGGAGTCAAGCTCGTACGAGCCCAAAACAGTTTAATTATTTTCTGGGCCTAAATAAACTTACTATAAAAAGATGTTAATGTCGATCGATGCTTTAATATTTCGGCAAGATTGAGCAACTGAATTGATTAGTCGCAGTAATAGACTAGTACCAAACCGTACATTCAGATATATTATAGAACGATACAAACAAACATAAATAATTCCCACCCACACAAAATTCGAATCTAAATACAGAACGACGGACAAACGATATTATGGTATTAATATCCCCAAGGAAGACCACATTAGTTGTTAATTTGCTACCACGCACAATTAGTACTATTAATAGTACAGCATCACAATGATAGTTGTATCGATTACCAAACAACTTGCCACCAATTAACTCCACCCACGCTATATCTAGTAAGTATGGCGTCGATAAAAGGGATTATAATTAGTTACGCTTGATTTCCCTTCATTGTCATAATCATAGGTAAGTACAAGTTAGCAGAAGATGAGGAAAGTTGGTGATAGATAGGTAGGTACTTAAAACAATTACAGCTAGCTATAGCGAAACTTCACCGAATCATACACGTTTTGTCAAGCCAGCGTTGATTTTAACCGAAAGACAATGTAATAGTTTTTTGTAGAAATAAAACAACGCTTTCCTTACATTACAGCATATTACTTTAACGTTTACGCATTTGTATCACTAAGAGGTTGCAACTGACTGTAAATCTTCATAGAAGGTAAATTAGAACCCATAAAAATGGTGCGTGACCCTATTCTAAACGTCACACGCCTTTCTGCACCCAAACACGAGTTAAATATATCGCCACACACAAACTCCACTCGAACTCTTCGGAAAACTAAAAGCACGGAAAACCTCACATTATTCACGGAGCCAAAACTTGGAGTTGACATCAATGCGACCAATAGCTATCGATTACTGAAGGCGAACATAAATCTAATAGGCTCGGTGACGCTCGGGAATTTCCGGGAGTCTTCGGCGATTCGCGACGGTGTGTAGAGAGTCCATATATATCAATAAAATGCTACGGGGTCACGCGAATGCTCAATCAGCTGGCTTTCGGTTGGGTTTGAGTTGGCTTTCAACCCGGCCCCTAATATGTTTGTCGTTAAACAAGACTATCAATCTGGGGATCTTAAAGTGACGCCCGAAGTAAGGATTTGTTAGAAGCCATTTAGTAATAAAAGAGGTTAATGTCATGTTAGTATGTATGTATAATAGCTGTACGTAAATATCGCTTCAAAACTTTATTTACCACACACCGGTTGGTGGCGGCCCAGTGGTATGAGCCGCGACTTACGAGTTCTAGGTCATGAGTTCGAACCCAGATAGGTATTTTACTTTGTGAATTTAATTTCATCACCACTGCTCTCAAAACGGCGAAGAAAAACAATGTAAGCATGTCTTAATACCCAATTTTGAACCAAAAATTCTAAGACATGTGACATCCAACCCGCACGGGGCCCGCACTGGGCCCCCGGGGGATTGTGGCCCACTCCCTTTCACAGAGAGGAGGCCTGTGTCCCAGCAGTAGAAACAGTATAGGCTGTCTATTTAAGAAACCATAATGAAAGCAGGAAAGAATATAAAAGCCACACATAATTCAGACAGACAGATAGTGATTTTCCTAACATTAATTTGAAACAATCCATCATATAGGAACATCCTCACACCATCACTGCAGCTCTTAACAAGGTTTAATAGCACCTCATGAATAAAGTGGAAACTTGTGAACACGGCACTTGATCCAGAAGTAATTAGTGCCGTACACGCCGCCGATTATTATAATGCTGGCAACTTGTGCCGCAAGTAATGCTATGCACATAGTTAATGATGTACCTGTACGGTAAGTAGGGAGGGTGATAGCGGAGTTGCTATGTGATGCTGTTGGAATTATGTGCTTGAGAAATGAAACACTTAAACTAAATAAAGTAAAGGCTTTATTTAGTTTAAATGTTTCATTTGCAACTGAATGGCATTCCAAAAGAGTAAGAAAACTTAATTCAAACGAAACAACTGCTACCACACGCACTATATTATTTACATAATTATTTTCTTTTCACACACCTTCTAGTAAAATCTCGCACAGTTCAAAAACGATCAAAGTGAACCACATCAGAAAACTTCACGCCGCGCGTCAAGTATCAACTTTCTTTAAACACAAACACTTGTATCCCATCACCAACATGTTCTTTGTTGGAAATAGTTGGTCAGGAATAGAGACAAGTTGATCAAAGAGACACTGTCCCGGCGACGCGCATTCTGGCATCGGCTGACTTATTCTGAACAGGAAGCTGCATTAAATGTTGGTGATGATCGAAAACATTCTTTAAAAAAATAGAATGCCCCAGTTATACCCACTCTTTGTTGTAGATTGCATGATGGCATGCAGATTAACAAAGTATTTTATTGTCTGGTTCAATTGACTAGCGGTTAAAAATAGTTCAGATTCTAGTTGCCCCAAAATGTATTATATTACACAGTCTTTTGAGCTTTGAATCGCACGTCATAAGAACGAATATAATAATTTAGAGTGTAATTAGAATTGACACCCAGAATAAGGCCGCCAGGACGAATTTAGATCGAACATTTGAAATGCACATTTCTGTAAAATGGCGGTTACAAATGTGTTTTCGTTGGCTTTTATTTTAATTGCCTTTGAAGAAGATTCAAAGTTTTAATGAGAGTATGTTGATGGAGGAAATGAGTCACAAAGTTGTGTTGGAAGGAACAAATTGCTACAAATTGAGATTAATTTTATGTGGAGCATAAATATGTCACGACTCACAAAATAGGTAGACTAAAATATATAATCTATTGCTTATTAAAGAACAGATGGCTGCTGGAGCAAATGATTGCTCTTGCAGAGACTATTTTCAGCGACAAGATATTTAATTTAAGCCCCTTTGAAAATAATATGAGCACTTTTGTAGACAAAATTGAACAATGGAGATACTAAAGCATTATCCCAGACGCTAAACTGTTCATGTGAATACATAGGATTTGGCTAGGATGGGTATTGAAGTGGTTCATTATAAAATAGTTTAATCTTCCCGAATTATAAAATAATCTGAAGCTCTGAAAGGCAATGATAATTATCCACGTGACTTTGATTTCAAGTTATACTATACCTATCTATAAACGGAATTCCGATAAAGTATCCCTCGGTCGCAATTCTGTAAACCGTGCAATATATTCCGCACGCGCCCGCCCGCGCCCGCCCGCGCCCGCGCGGCCGCGGTTCGTATTCAGTGTATCAGACTATAAGGTATCGCTGCATCGTACGCATGCCGACATTTATTATTCAACGCTGTGGCTTCCATGCCATATTTTGTGAGCATTTTCAAGCTTGATTTATTTTTATGCCTTGAAGTTTCTTTAACTTGCGGCTATTTTTGTAGTAGTATTATGTTATCTTGTCCTTCTTGTTCTGTTATTTTACTATAATCTTTACTTTTCAGCTGTTACAGTCTCATTTTTAAAGTTTTTTTTTGTTTTGAAGCGTATAAAACCTTTAAAAAATCTCTATAATAGAACTGTTAGATGCATAATATGGCAGTAGCAATTTACTACAAAATGAAACAACTTTGAAAGTTCCTAAAAACCCATACAAACTATTAGAAAAGCCAATAAAATAACAAAATATTCCCACATCTACTTACGTAACTCGTGGCGAATCGCCACAACAGACGCACGCGATGTTTCAATTATATCGCGACCATTTTTCACTCGATATCATTGTCGCATGATTTATAGAGAACACCTGAATAGTTCGTGGGTTCATGTAGTAGGAGGCTAGGTGCAGAGAGAGGTATTTTGGTGAAAGTTCGTGTAATTAGTTGGATTTTATAGTTTTGGGTAAAACTTGTTATTGTTACTGCTTTTATTGTTTCGGACCGTGTTTTCGGTGTAAAATAGGCTAAATATCTTGTTTCCACGTGTCTTATGAGATTCATAGAAGACCATAATTGTATGATATTATCTCAAATTCGACTCTCAATCATAGATATTCTGCGAATTTAAGTAAGTTTATAGGGGTACGTATTTGAATATCGAAAATTAAAATATCGACTGTTAAAATATCGATGTTCAAAACATCGAAAATTTAAATATCGATTGTATCAAAATGTCGAAAATTGTTATACCTACGCTTAAAACGTCGAAGATTGAAATGTCGAGTGATTAAAATTTCGAATGATTCAAAATATCGAATGACATTATGCCTAAGTTCAAAATATCAACATTTAATACATCGAAGTTCATAATATCTACGTTACGTTACGTTTGGGTTTTTATTATGTAAAAATAATTAAAGTACTACATTACATGAGGTTTTCCTTGTTTTTTTTTTGTAACCCACCTAGTAACTGATTTCCATCTAGCAAACAAGCATGCAGCAATCATGCAACATGCAAGCAAGCATGGCTTCTGTCACGGCTCCGGCGCTGCAGAGCTCCGGCAGTCCCACGCGAGCTTAACGTCGCAGATGGTCTAAACGCCCACCACCGCAGCTTCGGCTTGTTGGCCGGCTTCGCCGGCCAGCCTCAGCTGCGGCGGCGGGTGTTAAAACCACCTGCTCCTCAGCTCGCGGGCTGCCTCGCCCCTCCGCGACTACGCAATTCTAAATTACACTCTAGGGGTAGGGCAGACAAGACTACGTGGAGTCGGTTTTGCAGCGATACGTTTCTGTCACTAACTTTAGTAGCACAACCTGCACAACATATTGACTTTCAAGAAAATATTTTAATTTAAATAATACCTTCACGATTGACCTAGGCTTGTACACTCATTTTTTTTTTTTTTTTTTTTTTTTTTTTTTTTTTTTTTTTTTTAAACGTTGCCCCACACTAGGGATTTCTCCTGTATTGTGGGTGCGTTTACAAACATTTAAACTCACATACACAAACAGCCAGACCCGGAACAACTACTTGTAGGTCATACAAATATTTGTTCCGTGCGGGAATCGAACCCGCGACACGCAGCGCAGCAGTCAATCGCTTAACCACTGCGCCAACCGTGCCGTCAAATAGGTCGAAATTGTTCCAAAACCGAATTGGGGCACCCCGAATTTACGTAGTCTTTTGGCTGTTACCCCTAGAGTGTATATAAAAATCCGGAGGCGCGAAGGGAGGGCAACCCCCGCCCGCTGTAACAAAGCATAGGCACCCGTGGGAACCGTAGCGGCTGAGGCTGGTCGCCGGAGGCGACCAGCAAGCCGAAGCTGCGGAGGTGAACATGGGTGCCTATCCTTTGTTACGCAAGGGCGAAGGGGTTGCACTTCCCGTAGCGCCGGAGACGTTGCAGAAGCAACCTTTTTCCACTCATACTACTTATATCAGTTCGATATTTTAACTTGTACGTATTTTTAGTGTGAATTAATGAATGTATTAAATGTTGAAAATTAACCCATTTTTACAAGTAGGTATATTAATTTTCGATGTTCAAATAATATATGTACCCATCGATATTTAGGACGTTCGATAATCTGTATTTCGATATTTAGATCTTTCGATGTAACTTTTGTAGATATTTAGATTTTAGATATATTGGACGTAGGATATTTAACCATTCGATAATATAAACTTTCGATATTTTAATTTTCGGTTATATGATCGTTCGATATTTCCATTTTCGATGTTTCGAACATCGATATTTTAACAGTCGGTATTTTAATCTTCGATATTCAAATACGTACCCGTTTATAGAATTATTGGAAAGGGTATAGCTATGTAGGTTACTGAGAAGAAACCAATCAATAATAATTATTGACATACACAGTGCTATGTTATAACCTATAGGAACTTCAATAATATTGACATACACAGTGCTATGTTATAACCTATAGGAACTTCAATAATATTGACATACACAGTGCTATGTTATAACCTATAGGAACTTCAATAATATTGACATACACAGTGCTATGTTATAACCTATAGGAACTTCAATAATATTGACATACACAGTGCTATAATGTCAGAAGCTATAGGAACTTCAAATTGGAGTTAATGTAGTAAACTCAATCCATTGCACTAAAGATCAAAGCCCCGACAGCTAACCAACTGAAAATAATAACTTAATTCTATGCACAGTTACATCAGTTGTTTGAAATTCATTAACATAAACAAAACAGACCTCACCTTGATTCGCCCAGTCCACATTTGTGAACCTTGATTAAACAATCCTGAGTATTTAGTTAGGACTGTCGGGCCTCGGGCGGGAGATCAAACAGGCCTACAGTTATAAGCTTTAATTAATAAACGACGAGACGAGGCCTCGAAAGGGAAACGTCTTAAAATTGAGTTGTTTTATAGACATGTGTGTTGGTATGACGAGGCCTTATTCTGGAGAATAACAGAAGCATGTATATTTTTTTTTAAGACTGAATGAGTATTTTCTTGGAATCCATCAAGGATTGTTGTCAGCCTCCACTGGTGTATATGAAAGTCCTTTTTGTTTTTTTTTTCCGGATGGGAAATCATTAAATGACCCCTCCCGCTCTGGGTGGGGCGGAAGGGAGTGTCAGACTCTTACTGACTAAAACCCACCCGTGTTCCTTCCTTAGCCCTTTATGTTGCGGGTCAGCGGTAACCTTTTCGGACAATCCCGCTGACCATGAAAAGTCCTTGAACGTATGACTATGTCCTCAACATAAAAGTAATTAATTTAAAATTTTGCGTCCAAAAAATCTGTCCTTAATATCTAAAAACCTTCGATATGAAGTATTTATATTTTGAGAGCAATCTTTGCTTTTATTTCCAGCGTCTAGAGTTTTCTTCGGTATTTTTCCAATGAATGGTGCTCCTAAAATAGACATAAATAACGATGCTTCAATATATGATGAGAACATTTTTACCGTCTCCACTTTCCTCGTCTATATATAGATACGAGCATGTCTGACCCTCCGGATGTTAACTTCCATGGATAATGTCTTTATAATACGAGTACATATCGAGTGACGTACATACATCTGTTTTCCTTAATAATTCTACTACCAGCTCATTTACATGATGTGTCTATGCATAGATACGGTTTTTTTGTTTTTGTGTGAGTTTAATCGTGAAGTTTCTGTGTTAAAAGCCTGGTTTTAAAACGTGGTAACAATCAAGATCATATCTAAATATCTGTGAAAATATTTCAATTCGTAAGACGAGATGTTCCTGGACCCATAACAAGGTTTTGCTCTTAGTAAAACCCCATTTATATTATACTGTAGCAAAACCATAAATTAGCTACTTTCCGCTTATAAGCACACTAACTTCAAACCGCATTTAAACTCTAAAAACCTTAAAACTCCGTGCAGCATCCACAAATCGAAACAGTTTTATTTCCCCCCGTTGCCCCTTGCCCCCCTCGGTTCCCCCGGTTCCGGTACGTAATCCCCGTGAGCAGGTTCGAGGCCCGGGCCAACTATAAATCACTTGTAAGACTCGAAACTCGCGGAGAAATAAAATTATTTCATTTATCACCGCTTACATACAGCGCTGGATGCACTTGAGAACTTTTAGGAATCGTTCAACCAAATGTAAAGTTTGAAGAGGGAGAGAATTATTTTGACATTGGAATGGTTCAGAGGGAAAATTGTTTTAATGTACAAATGTATTTTTTTTTCATATTTATAATAATAATATTAGTTAACCAAAGTGTTGGGGCATTATCAAATTCAAAATTATTTATTTTGGGACAACTAGATCCACCAGTTAGTGTACAAAAACTTAGAAACTATTGTTAGTACCTACTTAAATACAATATTATAGGACAACACTCACATAAACATCACAAATCACAAATGCCTCTGTGCTGAGACATCCCGCCCCGTCAAGATAACCAACAGGGAGATACCTCCCTAAAAGATCACCAGACGAACGAAATGCCTCAACACAGGCGCAAGCACATCTTCAGCTATAGTTTTCAGGATGCCGTTGTGACTTCCCCGCACCCTCCTCATAAGTGAACTGACTTTTTTCCGAATGACGTCATCTCCTAGTTCATGATTATCGATGCACGATAATGTATGAACTAGGAGACGAGGTTGAAATTATTTTTTTGAGCCTACACCCTCTCTAACACTCTAATAGTGTTGCCCCAGATAAATACTTTTTCATGAAGCTTAACTACTCTTACTATTAGGTAGATAAATAACAAAGAAAATAGATTTTGAATGAAGGAACTAACCCCAAACTTAACTCAAAAATACTATAGCTGAAACATTTCAGACAAAATAAAATTAGCACTTTAAAAAACTTAGTATAAAGGAGGCAAGTAAAAAAAAGACTTGGCTTGTTCTTTTGCATAACTTTGTTACGACTTAACCCGTGAAGGGTTAATAGCATGATTTTATGGACACAACTAGTTTAAACCAGAAATTCTTGAATATTTTTTATTTCTGTAAAAAAGCACGTTGATCGATATAATGGCACCGATTGACCGTTTAATTAATTCAATGCAGTTGTGGAGCAATTGGCTTTACTGCTACGGACTGCGGGTTTGATTCCTGTAGGAAAATAGTTGGTCTATTTTCAATAAATCAATGAAATCACTGCTGGACATAGGCCTGCCCCAAGCAGTGTCGTAACACTTTCCACCTTCCGCATCCAGTCGGTCTCAGCCACTTTTTCAAGGTTATCAGTTTATTTTACGCTTTTCGACGTGGATATGATTTGAATGATTAAAAACAACGAGTACCGTGAAATGTTTTACAAAACCAAAACGTATTACCTATTCTGAGGTAAGTAATAAAAAAACCCAAACAAACAACAACTTCCTAGATTAATTGAACAAAATAAAACCAACCAACTTTCTTATATTAACCCTCCAAACGTTGCACCACTACTAGCACAGTCAAACACACATGTTTACAGCACAGCTACTTACATTTTATCGGCCATGTCGCCCACCTTAGGGTCATTTTGACCGTGAGGCCAAAAGGTGAGCTCGAGAAATGCTTGCCTCCCGAGCGAATATAACTTGCGAAATACAATGGACAGTCTGTTCTCAATAGTACTGTGTTTTGGTTATACATATAATGTCTATGTTAGTTGCATTTAGTTCTATTATATGGAATTATTAATAATTTTTTACTGATTTACCAGTAAATTGCTAATGATTTAAACTAATCTGATTTAGGGATTCCATTAGGAATTTCTCAGAAACTGCCCGATTTGAGCTCCATCGATAGAAACTATTGAGACTTGAACATGCTGGCGAAATGTAGTACCTGCATAATACTGGTAGGTATCTACCTACCAACCATATTGCGCCAGTTGTACGTTGAGTACGTACAACTGGTGAAATACGGGAAATACAGATACTGTGATGTTATGCTTTGTACTTTAATCGTATTGATAGCAGAATGTTCTGTGTGTGTGTGTGTGTGTTGTGTTCATGTGTGTTTATGTGAATGTGTGTGTTCTGTTGTGTGTTGAAGAGTATTCTATTCTATTCTATTCTAATGTTATAGAATTAAACACAAAAAAATGTTGCGAAGGAGTTTGACTTTGTCCACTATTCGTGTCCTACTGTACTCCAGTTAGAAGATTCACATGCTGGTAACATTACAGATAGTTCCACAAGACTTCGGATCTTATTTTTGGAACAGTCAGACGATACCAATTGACAGCAACACTCCAATTGTGTAAAAATGCTTTATAATTACACGAAGGATTTTGAAGGAAATACAATCCATTGCTTAAATATTGTTGAATGGTCGTAAATACATGCCATTCTGAGTGTATAATGCAATTAGGCTGCTGGTTTGCAGTTACTTACCTACTCAACTAAAAAAAAAAATCTTCTCCAAAGTATGCTTCCTAAACGCTTAGCTAGAAGTTTCGAAAGAACTACCGACGCAAGAAACTTCAATTAGCAAGCTGACCTATCCGTCTTCCGAACTTGTAACAAAGTTTACAAAATTGTTGTTTATAGTTCAGTAACCTTCGTCCTGCCGGCCTCTCCGGTATCGTGAAGTTAGGACGGGGTAATACTACGTCATGGAGGGTTGTTCAAACCTTCTGCGATGTCTTCTAGGCGACTTACATAATATATACCTGCAAGGGGTCCCACACTGCCAAAGGCCTAAATATGACAGACAACTATAACTTAATCTTTCGTATATTTAACATAATCGCAACTGTCGCACTAATCTACAGATGTGATGTTTTTGTAGATTACGTAAGAAAATATGATGTGTTGTACGAATTTTTGTGAAAATTTTGTATAAAGCCAGAAGTGACAGTTTATTGGGGCTAAATTGTATTGCTAATCCTGGATCATCAACCAATTTCTTTAATTAAAAATAAGCATCACTTATTTTCTATTTAATATTACCTACTTAAATGAAGCCTCATTTAAACGGTGCAAGGTTCTAGAATGTTCAACAGCAATAATCGCACGTCATAAAGCACGTTCAATTGCATTCAAGAATTGCATGCAAGTGTTTACACGCGTGCGATTTCCATAAAATGGCATACAATAATTATAATATTAAATATTCGGGCTTCTAACTACTCGTAACGACTGTCTGACTGACATCCACGAATGACAGCCGGGACCAACGGCTTAACGGTATGGTATAAACAATATATTAAAAGTATATATAAATAAATAGGCAATTAACTTTTTGCACCGTTTAAATGGGGCTTACTGTTTTGTGCTTCTTATCTGTCTATGTGTTTGTAAATGATAAATGAATGCTAAATGATTTTATTTTTTTGTAAGTAGGTTTGCATTCATACTTTTACACGTCAATCATATTTTTTTTTTTAAACTAGAAGATGTCAGTGTTTCCTATCTGACTACTCTGAGAAGAAAGGCCGAAACAAACTCAGCGGTCTCTGTTAAAGTCCAGACATAATCTTGGTCAGGTTATATGAAGACCATGTAGATCGATGTCTGAGATGGTCTTTTGAGGAAAGGACCACACAGATTGAGAGGACCTGTCCAGTCAGTGCTATCATTTGTCAGAAATCGTACATAAACTGTTAAATAATTTGACAAACTAAGATTTCATCACAAGGAATGGTTACAGCTAATCAGTACGTACCATTCCTCACCAAATAATTACCCCAATCAAAATAATTTTACTATCATCGATTCTACAAACACATTCTCCAAAAAGTGCCATACAACTCTCCATACCTTAGTTTTTTCCTGTAGCAACAACCCCGTCCGCGATACATAGTTAACGAAGTGATCGCTGGGAGCCCATAACATCCCCATGAATAAAGCAGGGACCATAAAACGGTAAAACACCAACAAATTACAATAGCGATCCCATTCTTCGTTCGGACGCCGTTAAAACATCGTGATAAGGTCCACTGTGTTGCTAGAGGAAACACTTTGTGTTGCCTGACTTTGTTGGAAATTAAAGTGGTGAGTTTGTAAGGTGACTTTGTAAGGTGGAAAGAATAGCGTAACTTTGTAATAGTTAAATGAAAATAAAGTTAAATGAAGATTAAAAGGTAGAAGCGGCAATAGCCCAATGGTCGTCGCTCATCGTGAGCAAAGATCATGAGTTTTAACCCCTGCCAAACACATTTGGCGCCCAAGCATTTTGTTTCTCTCTCCATAACTCTCATTCTTATTGACTCTGCAAGAGTGATATCCAAATAGGTAAGGTTATAAAAAATCAAAAACGTGCCCTCGGCGTCAAAGTCTGTCATGTAGTCGAACCGTGGCGTGCTGGGCACATTTTGGTTTGTCATCTATACATGACTGTGGTGGTCAAAAGTTTAAAACAGTACCGCGCATCATAAACAAGCGAGATCAATTTGACCCTTTGTAACTACAAACAAAAACACGTTCAATAAAGATGTCTGATAAATATCACTCCAAACATCATTATCTTAACCCAGAATTAAACTCAAATGCCCTTCCACGTCCGCGAAATGCGAAAACATTTGAGGTCCCAAATTTCGCCCTGAAAAGCCATTTTCCCCAGTCAAGGGGACCTTAAACTGCCACTGGCAACACCGGTATCGCGCTGCGAATAGAAACAGTCTTATTACCGAAGCTATTGCTTCTAATGAATAATAAAAGCTGCAGCTACATGAGCGCCTTCTAAAACGTACGTTCTTTACGTATTATATGAAGTTGGGGAGAAATGAACAGCCCGTGAGAAAAGTGCTCTGGAAGGGAGAAAAAATGTGGTAATTTTTGTAGCAGAATGAATTTCAGTAAATGAGTTCGGACGCGTAACTGTAAATTACAACAGTTTCGCCGTTCAACGAGTGACTGGCACTGAAGAAAAGATCTTTGTGGAATATCCACTTGATCTTTATTAACATTATATGGAGTGACACCAGTATTTCTCGAAAGGGCAGGCAGAAATGTATTGTTGTAAATACACTCACATTTCGCTTTTTTGATTTCATTAAACCATTTTTGGCAATAATGTGTATAATGTCGGCATAGATTTTCAAAAACAATCAAATATGTATTAGACTTAATGATTTAATTTTGGCTTTTTATTTCTACTCTACCTACATATTATAATCTGAGCAAAAGACTGATTACTTTTTATGTCGCGGCCAAAAGATTAATTACATTTTGGACGACGTTAATAAATCCCATTAAGTATGTCTCAGGTTCTGAATATATTTACCAGGGAGAGTTAGTTATGATGAAACATTATTATTGTTGCAAAAAGTTGATTAATTCTTGGAGCTAAATACATCGTTTTAATGACGCACACTGGTCATGATGCTATAACGACAGCATTTACTTTTGCTTGTAATTATGAGTAGAAGTTATTATAATAAAGAGTAAAAGTTTGAAGTGACCTGAGATAATAACACAGTTGGATCTTCACTTTCTATTTCACCTGTCGATGTTCTGTGATGTCTACACGTGTAGCGTGACCACCATAGCAACCGGTTATGTCGACGGAAGAATGTTTCTACAGGACCTAAACACAAAAAACGCAAGTGCTAGAGACAAAATGAAAGTGAAATAAAAGTGTATGATCGACTGCAGTAAACAAAGTCAGAAAAATATATGATATTTTTCAGGATATATGCTAGGTAGATAGTGTGTTGAAAACATAATACAACTAATTTGATACAATAGAAAAAAAATCATGAAGATACCTTTAAAAACTTTCTTTTTACAATAAAAACCATACTAATATACATACAATCATTCTAATTTTTTGTCAGATTATTCTACAAGCAACATACTAAAAAACTAGTGTTTTAATTTTCAAGTCCCAACAATAACTTTTTTGTAAATAGATAACTGCTTCATATTTTGCAATAAGTTACCATCGTTTTGTCATCGCGCTTCTCTTTCTTTTCTATGCAGTCCGACAGTGACCGCGCTTTAGGTCATGTAAGCCCCTTAAGCAAGGCGATGAAGAGATGAAATTTAATGTTTCTATTCTTCAGTCGACAAAAGTCTACAATGTCAAGCATGACGAACAATTTTTCTCTACTTTTGACACTTGGGGGTAGAAACATTTCTACTCGACGAGTGTCAAATAGTCTACATCACATTGGACCTAGACGAGAATCTATATATTTTTTTAATTTGTTTTCCGTACCGTTCTTTCCATAAGGAAAGAATAAATATGTCTTTGTATTCATAGAAACGCGAGTCTACGGGTCGCCTCGTGCTCCGGCAGAAGAGATGTCGAGTTGGATAGAAAGAACTTTTTCTATTCTTGATAGAATAGAGATAGAATTGGTCATGCTACGCGCTGATGCATTTTGTATTACATAACATAACATAATAATATATCATCCTGCTTACTAGCCCCCGAAGGCCCCGAAGGTTTCAGCAAAGTTGTAACAGCTATAGTAAGCCCACATTTCGTCAGTTTCAGACACATGTTTATATAATAGAAATTTAATTTGATAAACGAATTGTTTGTTTTCTATTAACTAAATTAAATTTTATTCAAAAACATCCATCGGTTTCTTAGTAAACTTCAACTATAGCCGACGACCCTGGTTACTTATCTCCTTTGGTAACCGTTCATTATGTATGAACTTAGAGAGTGTATGAACAATCAAGTGCCCACCAAAATATATCAATAACACTCACTTTTACCTTCTATACGACCTTAAACGATTGGCCAATTTAACTAGGCACCCCATAGCGACGCTTCTTGTAAAGAAAATTACCAATAATAACGTCTGATGTTGTGTTGTTTTGTTTTACTCAAGGTTTGAAGATTCGTTTGGATATTGCATTACCAGGTGTACGCGCTTGAGCTATCGGAGCGCAGGCAGAGGTTATGAAAACGATTCCCTTAGAATAAGAGATGTTCGAATGAACTTTCCCTTACTGTAATTGTACCTGTGCATGTGTGAAAGGCATTATCATAATTACGAGGCAAAAGTTAAGTTTTTTTCAAAAACCTAGTCTATTCTAATATTATAAATTGGTAAAATTTCTTTGTTTGTAACTTTGTATATAGTCTCCGGAACTACCAGTCCAGAACAAATCTTTTTGCATTTGATAGCCCAATCAGGAAGGCCATTTAACATCATGCTAAGCACAAAGGAAGTAGTGGAACGGGCGCGCGATCAGAAGCTAGTCAATTAGGTATATAGACTGGGTCGACCAAAGCAAAGCTACATTACAAAATACTTAACATTTTATAAAAATATTTAAAGTTCTATAATTTTGTAAACATACTCAAGTATTTTCAACATGAACTTTGTTTTTATCCACAGAAATTCATATCGCTTTTCCTCAACTCTGCTAACACAACATCAACAGAGCCTCAAAATTAACATAATGAAGTAAAAACGGACGCTGATAAATGAACAGCGGCACAATGGTGATCCGAACCTAGCTGTGTGAGCCGGGCTGCCGGGTGCCGGGTGAGCCGGGCCGGGTGGGCGAGTCGGGACAAAAAGTTCAGATGCGGTTGCCAAATTGTGCGGGATCAATTTTGGGACATAGATTTATTATGTTATAGATAATAATTAAGATGGACAACTTTTTTATTGATATTTTAAAACGACAAAACCGACCTTCGACCTTCACCTACAGTAGAAAGCTGTTCTCGCCAACGGACATAATTAATTACACCTGCATTTTTTTCTCTGATGTCTATCAGATGTTTATAGTTCTACAACACCAAGAGTTTTAGAATACATACATTGTAACCTAAAACAAAATAATTTTCATATTATTTTACCGACGCCATTACCCTTCGAATGAAAACACAGCGTCGCAGCAAAAATGATACCGGTTAACCACTTCCTCACACTCTTTAACAAGTGACTTACAACTCAAAGTTTTATCGCCTCGATAAAGAATCTCAGCAACACAGGGCAGTCTCGGTGCCCGCAACAATCTGGCGACACCACGAGGGTTACTAGTGCACAAGTTGGCACAAAAGTTGGCACAAACAGACATTAGCGGCGTATCTCGGCCAGCAGGGAGTTTGTCTTGCAGGCCTAGGGACACGGAGGCCGCTGCGGTCTGACGAATTTGATAGATAGACAGTACCACATTACTGTACAACTGAGGGGTGCTAAACAGGAATAGGATTTAGTTAAGGCCCTTTACTTTATAAGTGTCTATAATATTGTTAATGTTAATATTATAAACACTTATATAGTAAAGGGCCTTAACTAAAACCTATTCCTGTTTTGTTGGTGGTTAATTTAGTAGCAAAATATTGCTAACATGACAGGTTGCTCTTTGCTCATGATTTAAAATGACAGCAGAACACAGTTATCTATCAATAACATTATTATTATATAGCCGAAAGTTTGTGAGTGTTTGTATGTTTTTATATGTTTGTTACTTCTTCACGCTCAAAAGGCTGGACCAATTTTGATAAAATCTTGTATGGAGGTAGCTGACACCCTGGATTACCGTATAGGCTACTTTTTATCCCTATATTAACACGGGATCGACATTTACGCGGGTGAAACCGTGGGGCGCAGCTAGTTATCTAGATAAAACCAAGAAATGTTTTACATTATTAGATACAAAATTAAATCCTTTAGTCTCATAACGTTCAAGTTGCAAAATAACATATGGTAGCAAAAAGTTCAAATCTCATAAGACCCAAGTCTCGAAACCTCCAAGTACGATTACTTACTTATATCATATTGTTATTTTGAATAATTCAAGTGTAAGTTGTTTTGATTGTACATAATCAAATTATTTTAGTGGAATTTAAAAGCAGACACAATATATTATATTATAAAAGGAAACTATTTTTCTAATTCTTTTTTTGTGCTACGCTAAAAAGAATGCCGTGTAATATGACAGGAAACATGGCCATGACGGTAACCTTATACTGGCTACAGGCGGTCCTATTGTTGAATCTGACCTGTGTGACCTTGCACTTAATTAGTGTATCGATTGACCTTTATTATGTAACTTGGCATTTTAAACGTTTGTTTTTTTGGGAATAGCAATTTAATTTGCGGTGGTTTTTTTCCCATAATATTAGATAAGGCTGTTTATCATCATCATCTGCCTGCCTTTTCCCAACTATGTTAGGATCGGCTTCCAGTCTAACCGGATGCAGCTGAATACCATTTTTTTTTCTATCTATACGGCCATTATGAAACTGAATAAAATAATGAAACGATAGTTGATAGTTCTGTTTACATCCTGATAGCATTGTTTAAAGGCACTGTTACAAGTCAATAGTTGTAGGCCTCCCCTATGTGACCTACAAAGGCTTACATTTCTACCAGCTGATCTCTTTAAAGTTGCTTTACTGACCTCTTTTCGAAAGCAAATAATATAGAGAAAATTTTTATAAACCACCCTTTTTATCCATTACAACAATAATTTTAACTTCAACCAATCAAAGTGGTTCTTGAAATAGCTGTTGTTGCCTACAACCAAATTGTAGAGGAACGCATAACGAGCTACCTGCTCACTGCTCATAGATCACAATCTAGCTTTCGAGTTCAAATTACTAGTCATTTTCCTAACACCATGAACCTACCTAATCCTAATTCCGGTTAGAACTATTTTCACAAATCACCAGTAAGTATACTGATTACACACTATAGACTGATATGATCGACATCATATCAACATTCTAGTTGTACTATGGAGTTTCTCAAAATATGTAAGTATACTTCATATATGTAGATACTTCATTTCTATGTTCAGCACAGTGATTACCATCTTTTTGGCGTTTTATCATTTAATTTTCTTATTTTTTGCACTTCAAGTTGAAAATGTTCAATTTTGTTTAGGAGGCCTTATCGCATCAAAAAGTGTTTCAGTGCTAGCAGTGATGATGATCAGGCTTTATCGTCCTCTCATTAAGATAGGACCATGAAAATACACAAAACAATCCCAAAAACGTTTACACAGCTAGCGGACCAGGTAACCGTACCACACACGAGGCACCCACCGTCACTCACAAACTCGAAACCAAACTTAGACAATTAGGTGGCGTGATTACGCGAAATGTGACCGCCGCGGTTTGCGCCAAGACACTTGATTTAGCGGCGCCGGGAACTTTGTCCCGGAGTAGACCGCTCCCATCGCTTCAAATGGCGCGGTTTGCGAGACTTTATATATCTTAAGTGACAGTGACGCCTTCATAGAAAAGTACGGCTAGGAATTGGAAGATGGATTGTGAATTCGCGGGTTCATTGAATTACTAAGATCTGGGATTTGAGTGCCTTTGGAGGAATTCCTCCCGATTTGATTAAAGATTAATGATTGAATAGGGTTTGGAACAATGCTTAACAACTCTAAACAGCTTAATAACCTCGAATCAAAACTGTCAGATTTCGAACTAATCCTTACCAAATCTAGTTTTAATTTAAGTTTTTGGAATAAAGGCCTAAGACTCCCCTTTCTCAATTATATTATATTGTGTAAAAACCGGCTGGCTAATTAGAAACAACTATTACTGCGACCATCATACTATTTAGCAAGCCTGGTAATTATTTCATATGAGCTTTCGCTGTACTTGATAGTCTTGGTTTTACGAGTTCATTATGGTCATGACTTTACAGATAATGTTTACAGACAATCACAATCATGTACTCAGCATTACTTTGAACTTGAACCAACATTTCATTACAATTTGTAATATAGTGTTGATAGTAAGTAGGCAGTCGCTCCATGTAAAATACTGGTATTCAGCTGCATCCGGTTAGACTGGAAGCCGACTCCAACATAGTTGGGAAAAGGCTAAACTTTTTACTTTATTGTGTCTTTCAGCCTTAACAGATGCTGTAGCGGTCATGTGTCACGGTCAACAAACTCATAAGCTAACAAACGTCTGTACATAGCAGTTTAAACGATAAATGCTCAACATTTGTGTTGCCAGTTTATTAAAACTAACGTTATTGCTACTAGTTTTTCACTCCACTAGTGACGAGGCACGGGCAGAGTACTGTACTGTAGTTTTATAAAAAAATATTTTGATTTGAATTTTTAGTGATATCGAGTAGGTATTAGTTTTCCGTTTTCTGAGAATAAAAATATTTGTTCAGAGATAGAAACCTTAATATTTGCTAAAGCACTGCCGACGTATAACGATAGTCACGTTTAAAAAATAACTTAAAATTGACAGTTAGTCTTTTTCTTCTTCGTGTCGCTGGCACGACTGTATTTTATTTAGATCTTGTTGGCCAAAACTTCGCCAATTCCACGACGTTGTCGGTGGCAGCGCAGAGGTCACTTTGACTGCATGTTTTGGGACACAGAGGGCAGGATAGGAGGTGGAGCATGGTTTTCGAAATAGCTCTACTGCAGATCCGTCGAGGTAGTCCAACTTTACCAGGTTGGAGTTACTTCTTAGCTAGTATTAATAGTTAACCAACCATCTTCATTTACCGTCAGATAAGATAGAGGGCAAGCTTGAGCCTAACCTAACCAAAAGCCTCTTATCATACGGAGAAGAAAAGAACAACGGTAATTACGGCTGCTCACAGTGAATTAAAGTATTCGTAAATTATTATTCAATTCCTGCATCTTATTTTTCTGTACACTCATTTAAACTGCATAACAAATACCACGATGTAAGCCGCTCTACCTCTCCACAAGTAAAAACATAAAGTTTATTTATTTCTCGAACAAAGAACAGAGAGCTAGTTTGAAACTGCATTGGTTCGTCGACATACTTATTGTGTGTACTTGTGTGGAATTTATTCACTGAATCAATATGGCTGGGGAGCGCGCGTACAATTGGGAGCTCGGCAGAAGTATATTGTGTAGAAAGCCGACAACTTTCATACAAGGCGGGGCAGGGTGGGTGACACTAAGACTGGATGGAGAGTTTTTTTTCTATTTAAGTTTTTGTTAATAACAATAATTGTGATAGGCTTAGGTTTTTTCCTGTTGTAGAAAGCGTTACATAATTTATAAATAAAAGAAGAGAGTTGCGTGAGAGAAAGGTTGGATTAAAAGTACATTATTCATTCCATCAGACGTGAACAAATACAAATTACTTTATAAGTTATTACTTTTAAACTTTCGCTTAGATGATGATCCAAATTAGGTATGTGTAACTCAGTAACCGAAATTACGGCAAAAAATAACAAATCGTCTTCCATTCTAAGTTAAATTTAATGATACTTAAAATCTGTACTATAATTTGCCAATAAATTAAAGATTTTTGTTCCACTAGAAGGTCAAAATAATAAAGTAAATTACAGCATCTATTAAGTTTCCATTGAGCACGTCGTTTATCATCCAACTTTAACGTAACTTTAACGTGACGTGTATCAACGTAAATGCCTTGCAATTATTATCAAGAACTTTACGTTCGCGTTACTTGGCAAACTAGTGTATGTCGTAATCTCATTATGATGCTGCGAGTTATACTCGTCTAAGTGAACTCTGAAGCACTCAGGTACTACATATAATTATGTTTCTGTTATGTAACAGTATTTCATTTGTAGTCTTGAAGTGCAGTGTCAATGACAATATCATTTTAGTGCAGTTGCTAAGCAAGTACCTTGTTTTGTGCATAAACCATGTAATTTTCGCTATCGATTCTTCACAATGTTGTTCTTTTTTCATAATAAAGGATTATCTGTTAATAGAAGAAAATAAACCCGCACGACAGTCAACCGGTGCAGCCACCCGACTAACAAGTGCAACAGAACAAGTGCAGTACAATGAATCCGCGCACTCGTGTAAGTACCACGGTAATCCGCGGAGGCGCAGGTGTCTCTGTTTTAACTTCGTAAGTGGGATCTAGGCATCTCTATACACTGGTAAATTAAATTACATTAGTATTTTGATGTATACTCCATGACTGAATGTCACGAACAAGTCATAAAACGATTAAGGGCTGATTTTACCAAAGACAGATATCTAATTCTATTCTATTTATTATGGGAAATAAAGCCGATGTCGACTATTCTGAAAATGTCAAAAGTGAATTGGAAAAGCAAGTGTGCATTATGTAAAAAATAATAATAATATATAATAATGTATGATACAGTTGAACTTTGTAGATCTTGTGGGGTTAGTACTGGACTGAAACAAACAAAAAGATAAAATTAAATATTTATACGGGGAATAAAATTGACGTCTGACAGTTCTAGTATGGAAAAACTGTCAAAAATTCAAAATTTATTCTCAGGATAAGACTTATTCTAGGTACCTATAAAAGTAAGATAAGGCTGCGCGCGACGTTTGAGTTCAAGATTAGGTATATCCCTGCTAGCACTTTTAATCACTTTCGGCATAATGATGACAATTTTATTTACTTTAGAAAACACGGAACACAGCACTCTCTCTTGATAAACGATCAGATGGCGGCAAATGGTTATTTCCGATTTCGGCCGCGCGCAGATTTATTTTGCGCGCACTCTAAAGCCAATAGGAGGTCGACTTTATAATAAAGCGTATTCTATATTTCTATCTAACGAAAAACATGCATGAAAATTAACTCGAATGACATGCTTCCAAATGAATTGTAATACGAATGAATGTGTTAAGGGGCTTACATGACCTGAAGCGCGGTCACTGTCGGACTGCATAGAAAAGAAAGAGAAGCGCGATGACACAAAACTGGTCATTTATTGTAAAATATGAAGAAATTATCTATTTACAAAAACTATTTAATAATAAATAATCCATCACTGAATGCAGTTTGGCATTAGAAATTTAATGGCATATTTTTAATTATAATTAAAATTGTTAATGAAGGGATAAACTGCTTTTAAAGACAATCAAGAGGTGTATTTGAAGATTTTTTTGATGCATTAATGTATGTTTAATTGTGATTTGAGTTCCATCACTGTATTAAAATAAGACTTGAAAATATCATTGTTTTTTTTTTGGTCAAAATTATTTACAGTTTAAGAGATACACTGATTTAAAAAACTAATTTTAGACCGTTTTCAAGGAATCTCCGCCTTAAACTTTAAGCGTTATTGGTTGGCACAAGTTTTTTTATATCAGGGTGTTGTTCAAAATCTTGAACATGAATATCAAAAACGACCAGCTCTAAAAATAGCTCTGGTTTTTACACCTGCTAATCCACTATCCATTCCAGAGTCGGCACCTCAACTCCAGTCAATCCCTAAAACTGCATGTTTCTAAAACTGAGAACAACTAAAATAGTTTCGTATCCATGTCGAGTGTGTTTAAAACGTACACAACTGGTACAATATAATAAAGCCACGTTAGTTGCAGTGTTGCCATTAATCGGGCGTGTCGCAGGTGTGTACCCCGCTTTACAGAGTCGTGGTTGTTTTCCCAGAGATTGGTTCTCTTTGCATTTATTTTGACTTCATTGAGAAACTACTTTCACTCAGCAAATATTATGGCAAGGGAAAATTATTGATACAGCATCATAGTTATTATAGAATATGAAAACTCAAAGTAATTGTGCTCTTTACGCATTGCTTCAAAACTGTCTAAAAATCTGAAGACGATGAGAAGGGACAAAAACATATTTTGAATAAATTGGCTAAAACTTCCACAGTTGAAAAGAATGTAATTAGCAGAGCTTTAAACAAACCCATTGCATTAAATTATTCTATTTCTCATATTCTGCAAATGAAAATAAGACAATTACACAATTCTAGTTCCACTTATAAATGCAGAAGTCAGGAATACTCTCAGCGATATTCTAAACTAAAAAATAAAAAACTAAAGCATACGGAAGGATATAAGAAAGTTTTAATTAAAAGTGGGTTCCATTCGCGCGGCGCATAGATTTCCATAGATAACGTCGACGCGCGATAACTCGTTTGGCGTTCCGTTTTCGATTTTTTGCCGCCTTTCCTTAATGTTTATTTTTTTCTGAATAAGTTGTTGACTACGGTATGAAATGGTTAAGAATACATCAAGATAGCGGGCAACAGCCAAAAACAGCAGATAAAACAACAAACTTTTATCATCAAGAGTATTCCTTCGAATATTTACTGAAGGTATTTATTTTTTCAATTGAAAAAACGATTTTTCAATTCAATCATTTAATTCGGAAATCATCCATATTGTATTAGTTAGTATTAGAACCTACAAACTATATTAGTGTTGGAATAAAAATTAAAATTAAACTTAAAATCGAAATCACAATCAAAATTAACTTAAAATAAAAATTTACTTAAATCAAATCAAAGTTAAATCAAATTAATTAAATTTAAAATACTACTGTATTTATGGGCTGACCATATTTAGTATTGGACGTTTATGCACTGACGACGAGCTCTAAAATAATGTGTTTTAGAGGTACAGTAGACAGCAGGCCAGTGGTACAGAAACCAGTATTAGCTGGCCTATTATTTTATTAAACTCCGTACTACGCTGGGCCAGTATTTTTACCAACGACGTGCAGTCGAGTGTACATACCTACCTGTCTAGTCAACGATTCAGAAATTAGTTCTGAATAACTGGTTTTGCTGTAAAACAGTAGTACGGCAGTTTTAGTTGATAGATGACACATCATTCTATCAACAAACCACTTAGGGGAAACAAAGAGAAAACAGCTAGCCCTCTTTACAAAGCAGATTATAATAAATGTTTAAATCCAACTTGTAAGCTACACTCATCCACAAGACACACTTAATTGAACCAACATCGTCAGGAAAGAAATCCCTTTACAAAAACAGTGAGCTCGTGAAATGTAATAATTACAACTCTGAACCGTCGTTAACATACAATCTGAGATCAAAAGCACCTGATTTACCTGCTTAGCACATCAAAAAGCCGTGATGGGAGAAATATTACCCCAAATGAGCGTATCGCGCTCCGAAGCCTTCTACTCAACGACCATTATAACTTGACCTCACCCAAATTCTTAATTCTTGAGGAACTTGGTGGGTGCGGATAATCGGGGGGTCTACGTAGAATGGTCGGGGATAAGTTCATTACCTTAGCCGTTGCTTTACTTAATACAGTTAGTGAGTTATTTCGCGGTGAGAGATGGCTGCTGGTTCAGGCTGTGTGTTGGGGAGGTTTATTTTTATGTCTTCTATTTTGGTACGTAATGGTAGACGAAACTTTGGTGAGCGAGGGATTCAATGGTTAAAACAAAACCCAACGGAAGAGTGATATGAATCGATATTTTCAGGAGCCGCTTCGAAAATTCTGCAAAATATTTATACGATCCATTTTTTTGGGTTCCGTACCCAAAGGGTGAAAACGGAACCCTATTACTAAGACTTCGCTGTCCGTCCGTCCGTCCGTCTGTCTGTCACCAGGCTGTATCTCAAGAACCGCGGTAGCTAGACAGTTGAAATTTTCACAAATTATGAATTTCTGTTGCCGCTATAACAACAAATACTAAAAACAAAATAAAATAAATATTTAAGGGGGGCTCCCATACAACAAACGCGATTTTTTTGCCCTTTTTTGCTCGATATTTGTCACCAGGCTGTATCTCAAGAACCGCGGTAGCTAGACAGTTGAAATTTTCACAAATTATGTATTTCTGTTGCCGCTATAACAACAAATACTAAAAACAAAATAAAATAAATATTTAAGGGGGGCTCCCATACAACAAACGTGTTTTTTTCGGCGTTTTTGCCTTGTGGTACGGAACCCTTCGTGTGTGAGTCGGACTCGCACTTGGCCAGTTTTTTTTTATTCTTTCCATGTTGGAAAGTGGCCTCGTTGGTGAAATGTACTGGACCAGGCTAAGGCCCATCCGCGGCTGATAAACCTTACATGATGATGAAAATTATGTTTTTATTTTCTAAACTTTTATGTACTCTAATTTACAGCTGTCAAACAGAAATACAGAGCAGTGATGGCCCAACTCGTAGTAGCATCGAACCGAGATCGTGATCCAGAGAGATCGTGATCGTGCTTAATTTCATCACCACTGCTCTCAAAACGGTGAAAGGAAAAATTGTGAGGAAACCCGCATGTCTGAGAGCTTGGTCAGACTGGCAGCGCGGGGCGGAGAGTGGCGCGGGTGCGGGAACGCGCGCGATCTGCCTGTCTGCAGTCGAGGGCGGCTGCGTTCTGCGTGTTGTCGTGTCCAATGTTGGTCAAAATATAATTATGGATGAAAAAGACTTATTTTTACTAGAAAAAAGCTCGAACTAGTTTGAAAACCCCGGTCCCCGCGCGGGCTGCCCGCGCACCCTCTGCGGCCACTTGTATGAACGAGCTATGGAGTGAGTTTCCCGCGCGCTCGTCGCGCCGAGCAGCCCGCGCCGCCGCCGCGCGCCGGCTCACCGCGCCCGTGTGCCCACTATGGACACTCAAATGAAGTTCTTATGTTTGAGTACGCCGCGCCGCGCCCGCCCCACGCCCGCGCTGCCAGTCTGGCAAAGCACTTAGAACCAAAAATTTGAAGACATGTGACATCCATCAACCCGCACTAGGCCCGCGTGGTGGATTATGGCCCACTCCCTCTAATAGAGAGGAGGTTTGTGTCCCGGCAGTGGGAACATTATTGGCTAATTATGCTAAGATATAACTGTTATAACCTTGCTTGTTAGATGGATTGATGACCGAGACAATTATATTAATGTTGTCGCCAAGACGCTGCTGCCTATACTCTTATAATAATTTCTTCTTTGACATTTAAGACACCCAAAATGGGTAGGTTGTTGGCCTTTATGGTGATTGATTACACAACGACACAGGTCATTGCTACACACTTTTAAACTATTTCTTACACAAGATCATTTACCTATCCGGAAATGAAACGAGCAATTTTATTTCACACATATTATCATCATATAGGCATATCAATTAAATTAAATATGCCTTGTAACTTTTTGTTACTTAACTATTAAGTATTTTGAAAGTTGTCCATATGTGGAAATCAAGTGAAAATAATAATATTTGATGTGTGACAGGTTGCTTCGTCATCGGTCACGGATTGAAATGCTTAATATAATTGATTGTTACAAGTGGTTTGTTGATTGGTAACCTTTTTCGTATTGCGATGGGTGGATTGAATGATTGGTAACCTGGATGTTGAAACAATGTTCTTGCAACACCTAAACCGACGAATTTCATTGGGTGTGAAATGAATGGCGTCTTAAACATTACATTTTGCACAAGTGTGCACACGTGATTAAGCAGAGGTAACACTGACCACATAATGACTGTTTAAATGCACCATTAGGTCACTAAGCTTTAGTCAAAATAACGAATGAGTTATAATGTCTGTGATACATCAGAGGGGTCAAGTATGATCATACTATTGCATAACGCATGAAGACGGCTTAAAAGAATTTAGAATGAAGCTATCGGTACTTTGCGTTTTATATTGACCGGTTCCAATTGAATTACGAATCGATCATTATAAAGCCTAAACTGGGCTTAGAATAGAATTGTTAGATAACCTAGCCTGTCAATACTTCTATTAACATTGTACCGTATGCTCTTAGCATTGGAATCTTTCATCACTACTCATCCTTTATCTATGTATTATAAGTAATAATAATTATAAATTGAAGTCACTTTCGTGTTTGTCTGAACTACGCAACGGATCTTGATGCGGTTTTCATCATAATTTTGAGAATTTATTCTGAAAGGTTTATGTCAATGTATAATAAAGAAATCTTTATATTTTATCATGACCTAAAACCGTGCGAAGCAGAGTCCGGCGGGTCGGTACCAGTTGTAAAGTTTTTAGATCCTTAATTTGTGTAGTCAAACAAAATTACACCCTACGCCAGACTTGTTACACAGTAGACTATAATATCAACACGAGTCACGTCCCGCGGCTGCGCTCGCCGTTCTGCCTACAGTCGCGGTGCAATGCTCGCTGATTGTAAACGCGACAAATCGACGCTTGCACTGTGTAGCTACTTGTCAGGCCATGAGAACAGCGGAGAATAAGGTAAGGGACTTTAAAGGGTTAAAGTTTTGCGCTAACGCATACTGGGTCTGCAGCTGAGGTTGTCACATGCGGAAACCATTGTAATGCTGGTGTCTGGCAATGATTCCGAGATCGTAAGTGATCAAACATACGAGCGACATGCGTCGACGACAGAGGCAACTAGCCATCGACGCGGGTCGACGGCGGTCGTTGACGGGTGTCAACGGCTGCTGTTGCCTGTATCGTCGACGCGGGTCGCTCATGTGTATGCACACTAACCTGTCCCTCTATGATCAATGAGAAGATCATCCTTCAGTAGTAGATTAATATTAATATGAAAATAAATTAAGGGTAGTGTTCACGGATATCGAGTTTCTTTTTGTGCAGTTCAACAAATCAAATCGTCGATAAGCTAAGTAGATTATTTCGGCCTATTGCTGCCTACTGCTGCTGTCTACTGGTGCGACATGAGAATCTCGTAAGTTGTGCCACAACACCCGTAGTTATTCGCTTTCTTTCCATTCTGATTCAGCTGTCTTGTCTGCGGCGGTGTCGGTCCATCTAGTTGCGGGCCTACGCTATAGGATTCAAGTACCTACTCGTCGACTCAGAGCTGTTGTCTTAATTCGTATTCCGTATTCTAAGAGATTTCTATTAGTAATCATGATAATAATGGTCTTAGTTTCCTCGCGTCTTATGGCCGCACGCCCCAAGCGTTGGATTTGCGAGCGATTTGCGTTTATAGCCATTTGCTGGCATTACAGGCGCGACGCTATGAATACAAGCTTTGCAGCTCAGCTTGCGTCTAATCATTTAATATGAAAATTGTGCCCATTCAGCGGTTCATTCAGGGGATCTGTTACATGTTCAAATATGCCGCGTATTTCCTTAGTTTAAAGGGTCCTTATGATAAAAGTGTCATCCCAAAGATTCAGAAGGCTCGCGTCGTCGGAGCCTCGGAAGCAATCCAATCATGTATTTATTTACTCATTCAATCGTCAAACATCTTCATCATCATCTATTCACTTTCACTACACTACAAAAGATTGCTCATAATCTCTATAAAAACCGAGGAAAATAATAAATTTTACGATTTACAAAACCTCCGACACTATTTGACAGTTTACTGTCCCACTTAAAACTCAGCGGTTCCGGCCATCATTTGTCAAAGTATTGAAGTCCATTAGCATTCAAGAGCTCTGACCTCAGCACATCAGTGCCCTAAACGAAAACTAATGAATTAATAATAATTTACGACATCGTTAAATTACGAGAGCTGTAATTAAAACTCCAGGTTACTGACAGGGAATTAATATCTTCAAATATTACAAGTTTCAAGCACAATTTATTACGGGCGGGCCACGAGAGCGGCGGCGGCGGGGTATTGAGGTCAGATGTTAAGTGACGGCTAGCCAGAGTTAACTTTAATGTTATTTAAGTTAAAGTATCGAGTTGTTATTTACCTAGCATTTTCGAAATATTATATTTGCATTTGTTTTGAGTAGAACTGGAGTTACCGACATAGCTTGCAGAGTTAGCTGGCTGTGGTAGCAGTATACTGGCCATGTTTGTCGAAGGACCGATGGTCGGTGGACCAGACGAGTCCTGGAGTAGAGACCGCGTCTCGGCAAGCGTTGCGTGGGATCCCTTTGCTTGGTGCAGAAACCGATGACCTTAAAAAGGTGTCTGGGACAGGCTGGATGCGGAGAGTGGAGGCTAGAGCGTTCTGGCGCAGTCTGAGAGAGTGTTCAGCAATAGACTGCGATAGGCTGAGTTGAATGATTTGTTGTATTGTCAGTGGTAATGCGGTATTGGTATAATTGGTAAGGTAATATTATAGGTCTCATATTTATTACCGTAACAATTATACCATATCACATGTACAGATTTTTTGGTTTTTTATAGTTGATACAAAAATCAAATATTACATTCATAAAAGAAAATATTTGTTTGTCTAGTTTTATGTCAAACCCTGTTTTTTATGCAAGCTTTATTGTGTTTAAACAAAGCTGGTATTTATTGATACTCCCACCCACACCACAACTCTCGCTGGTCTACCAGCCACACACGAATAAGTATGATTGCGCCTGATCTAGGCGCAATCATACTCTTCAAAGTGGGTCTATGAGGTCACTGGTACAGCAAGATACGGAACTCGAAACAAACCGGTACATTAGCTTACACGACTATGACCCGATATTTACATATCACACTGCGCTAGCTTAATGGTGCCGGCTTTGTCCGATTTGTAGAGGAGTTTAGATCAAGTTCAGTGTTAGATCCTGTATCGCGCTGTATTTGTGAATATTTTAGAAACGATAATACTTTCTTTTTTTTATTGCTTAATAGGCTTGCTTTTGACCTCGATCACACCTGACTGTACGCGATGGATGAGGCCAATGAACGCACATACAGTCATGCGTGTGGGTTCATTATTACGTAACCGTCACGTGTCGTATACATTCATTTTATGTACACATGGTATGATATTATATCATATATATCCGTATTATATAGTGCTATAGTAGCAGGTGGTGTTCTGTGGTGTCTGCCTACCCGCAAGGGAAGAAGGCGTGAGTTTAAGTCTGTGTATAATACTAATGTGCTATAATTTATAATTTTTCATAGATTAGCGATGGGCGGAAAGGGTGGTTACTCTTTCCACCCATCGCTTCGGGATAATATCCTGTACAGATGACGTGTGTTGGAAAATAAATAAATAATTGCTGAGCTTCATCCGTTCCACGATTAAATCTGTTGATCGATTTGGCAACCACTTCCCGTAATCTGATTGTGTTTGTTAATTTGCTCACAACACGTAATAATTATTGTCAGAGATGGAACAACTAGATGATTTGATTAGATAACTAGAAAATTGCCAAATCAAAACACTGTTATATTGTAGGAACATTTCGCGCCAAAAGGCGCTACATCGAAAATAAATTGTAGCGACTGATCTACTAAGCTAGCGAAAGTGATGCTGTTACTTTTGAAACGCAAAAGAAGTGAGATGGCTATACTTAATGTGCGTGCGCTCGGAAGTGTATTACTTTTACATGATAAAAGACCAAAGAGTCAAAAAACATATACCAAAAAGTTAAATCCCTATTCCACATACTTAACAAATTACACGAAATAGAAAAACCACATTTTTTTCAATATATCACCCTAATCTGCTTAAAGCCTCAAAATTAATTGCTGGCATCTTAACCACAAGTTTGCTCTTAAAAACTCAACACCTACTGAGTAGGTATAATTAACAATTGAGTGTATTATGTAACGTGTTCAACAAAGAATCAAATAAGTTGCACCACTTTCGGCCCTACTAGGTATTTGTACAAATAGCCGCAGGCGCAGCGATAAAATCCAGCATTACGCATATACCTACAAGGTTTGTTTTATCTGTGTCGAAAGAAATGCCATCTAACGCCATTCACTACCTAGTTATGCAATATTTTTTTTTAATATTCTAGTTTAATTTGATCACTAATATGGTACTTTTGTTTTACCATAATTCGAATCTTTCCTAACTCAAATCATTTGTCCGATAAGTTCGTTAATTAGTGCCATAATGACATAAACTTGGTAATGTTCCTTAATTATTTTGTAAACTTTAAGATCGCAACAATTTGTTAATTTAGTAAACACTTATTTTGATTGATAGTCATTTACTCGAGGTTTCGAAAACCTGAGGTTTCAAATTGTATTATATGTTATATTTTTGTCTAAGGTCAAGGATATCTTTTAGAGTAGTTCCAATTTTTTTATATGTATCATGTCATAAGTTTCATTTTAAGACCAACGGTAAAAATATTTTAAGGTTTTTCTCTCAGGACAGTCTCGGGATTTAGTGCTGTGAATAGTAGGCTTTTGCCGTTTTAGGCTAAGTGTGCCCATACAAATTCTTAGCAAGGCAGTTAGGTTAGGTTAAACATTTACGACTGTGCCTAATTAAAGGTCCAATCGTTTAATACCTGATCATCTACTATTACTAAGATAATTTGTACGATGAGCTTCTACTTAGTCTAACATGTCACATTCTGACCTCTTCAACTTTAGGTTTCGCAATTTGAGTTATCAATAAATTGAATACTTTTGCATGTGAGGTAAGTATGGCAGTACCAACTTCGTCTTGGACGACCCATCTGTACTGAAAATAAAAATGTTAATTCACACTTTTTTAAGCTTTGATTCAAGCCTCATTTTCGTATCTATCATGTCAATGATTTAAAAAAATACCAAAAGTAATAATTGTAAACTTAGAAATACATCGTGTTCAAGAAGTAATAGATCTGAAAGACGGTTCGCAGCGCCATCTCTTATCTTGTTGTTGTACTTTTGACAACATAATCAATCATTTTATTATGTTTGTTGATTGTGTTGGTGTCAATATATCTTTTGCTTTTCTTTAAATAAAATCCAATTTAGAAACAAATATTAAGTTTACATAGGTATAGCAAAGCAGCGAGCTTAATCTGAATAAATTATTTGCACCTAGATATTGAATAAAATAAAAAAACATGAGTGCTGTCATTTTTATGTCATTAAGTTACAAGTGTGTTTACATCATGTATTATAGAGGTCAGTGGTTTACATGTATTAAGAGCATGTTAGCCAACATCCCATATTAGTGGACATTGATGTTTTGTATTAAACAAAATAACAAAATCTTTCGTTGCCAATGAGTTCAAGGCTGTGTTGAGTAATAACTAAAAAGTGTGTGATGTATCTATGTAAAACATGGTCGTTGGATTCAAGGTTTGCTTTTGGCCGTCATTTTATCTAATCCGTCCGTTTTTTTTTTAACTAATATTTATTAAGCAAGGACCTTACGTAGTTTCGATAATTTGATAAAGATTAGATGCGGAATACCGAAAGCTGTTGCAAATTAGGTCAGATTGTTACAGGTTGGTGTTGTAGAAACTGTTGCAACTTAGGTCAGATTGTTACATGTTGGTGTTGTAGTAACTGTTGCAAATTAGGTCAGATTGTTACAGGTTGGTGTTGTAGAAACTGTTGCAACTTAGGTCAGATTGTTACAGGTTGGTGTTGTAGAAACTGTTGCAACTTAGGTCAGATTGTTACAGGTTGGTGTTGAAGAAACTCGGTCTTCTGCTGGGAACAACTAGCTTCATCTTTCTGACTGACCGACCCCTTGACAATTCAAAAGTGCCTGTAATTGGTTTAATTGAAATAAATGCTTCGAGTTTAAGTTTGAGTTTGAATAGGCCTAGCCCAGGTTTATTTTGTTTGTGGTTTTAGGATACCTAAAGCGATTGGTAGCTTTATAAACAACATGTGTCTGGTATAGGTAGGTCAAAGTCAAAAGTCAAAGTCAAATCATTTATTTCAAATAGGCACATTAAAGGCACTTTTGAACGTAAATAAAAAAACTAAATAGAAATGATTCTAGTCGCCCATTCCAAAAGGTAGTTTTCGTATGGAGAAGAATGGGCAAGAAACTCCACCGTTACTCTTTTAAAATGTTTTACAAGGTCTTGTATACATAATATAATTATATGTGAACACGATGCACCCATAATAAAATTAGTCTACCACAAAAGGTAAAAAGAATTAAAAATTAAGCAATGACAGGTAAATCAAATAAGTAATAGATACATGGTGCTCACATATTTACAAAGATAGGTAGTAAAGATGTTTACCTTCATCTGTTAAAATTTGTACCTACTTCATCTATTGTTATAGGTAGGTACTTCACTTTCTTCGAATAGTATTAAATTAACTAAGTACCGTGCATATGTTTATGAGTAATTTTTTTATCTTTGTTTTTATTATTATTACAACCCACAGTTTTCTTGTCGCAAAACTAAATAACATTCTAGTATAATAATAGTAACTGTCGAGGTACTGTCCGTTGTGCTCGGCGGCCTGTTGCGCTTTGAGTGCACCGCGCACGGATCAATCTAGATGATCGCGAAGAACAGGTTTTGCTGAGACTTTGTTGTTTTCGTTTTTATAATGAATGATTATGTATTTGATTACTAGTTTATTTACAAGTATAAACAGTAGGTATGTATTAGTTATGTTGAAACTGTGTGTACTCCCCGTCACTTGTCCCTAAAGGTTCATCTGAAAACCAGCGTCAGACAGCATCTGTCTGGCATTAAAGCTGAAATGAATCTTTTTGATTTGATTTTTTTTCTTTTGCAGCCGTTAGCCACACAATATGGTTGTTTGAAACATAATTTTTTATTTTGTATTTTGTGTTTCACGAACTGTGTCTAAATAAACTTTATTCTTTCTTTCTTTAATTCTTATATTTTATACAACATCCAGAACATCGTAATCATTATTTATGCTTGATAACAGCCCTATTTTCAAATTAATTAATGAAAAGAGGGGGTTCAATTCATAATACAAACTCAAACCATTTATTTCAATTAAACCATGACAAAACGATACAGAAACATTATCTGGGACAAACTCCCGCTCCCGCTCCGGCTCGTTCTTGGTACAAAGGTTAGCCATTGCCATCCAACGTGGCAATGCAGAAAACGTTTTGGGCACCTTTGCGCCGCGAACAGTTAGGAGCGGGTATTTGACTAGTTTGACGTGTTATTGTGACTGTTATTATTTTAAATTATTTATACGTAAATGAAAGCTTGGTAATTGGAAATAAATGAATAAATATGATCATTAAAAAAAAAACCTTTTACAGACACTTGAATTGTCCTTCCAAAGCGCAGTGGGTACCTATGGAGAAGAACGGGCAAGAAAATCCATGGACGCTCTTTTAAATTATACCTACATAATGTTATAAAATATACCTAAGTTACAACATTAATGTTGAATTTATAATTTTATGTGAGAGCGATGTAAAAGACGGACTTACACGTTAAAGGCATTCAGAGAAGAGCAAATAAAAAAATTCATAAGCCGTGATTGCTAAGAGATGACCAGTCCCAACTGACGGCGCCTGGTCATGGACATGACACATGGATCAGCACCATTCAGCTCAACCATTTTTAAGGGCTCCAGGGCACATTCAAGTTAATGAAAGGCATATTAGCTGGTAAATGGAAGCTCTATGGTAAATTGTACTCGCACCTGTGCAGCAGCTATAATAGTTTTCCAAATTTTAAATAGCTTGGAAATTACTGTTTCTTATTTACATATAATAACGCTACTTGTAGCGCCATCTGTTAAAGTATTGTTGTACTATTGTCGATAGAATCAATTCGGTGGCCAATATTGCTTTTATTCTACTACAGTCATTGTCATGGAAATTCCAAAACTTGAATATAAAATACATTATAATGACTTGTAAAGGAGCATTCAAATTATGTATAATAAACCAATAAACCAATTACTTAAATTTTAAGGAGCGAACTCTCGAAGTTAATCGTCTAAAGCCGCGTACGCACGTACGAACAAAACATGGTGAACACGAACATAATGGATCGCCACGAACATTTTTGACGAACACAGGTTATGTTCGTTAGTGGTACGCACGTGCGAACAAAGTGTTCGATGTTCGTGTTCACCATGTTTTTGTTCGTACGTGCGTACGCGCCTTAAGCATTTTATTAATTACACAAGAGAAAATTAAATGTAAAAACGTATGTGCACGAACGTACGTACGTTATGTGTGTACGTGTGTGTCGTATGTGTGTGTGTAGAAACTTTCTTTTTACAATAAAAAACATACTAATATATATACAACCTTTATGATTTTTTGTCAGATTATTCTACAAGCAACATACTAAAGTACTAGTGTTTTAATATTTTAGTCCAAACAATAGATTTTTTGTAAATAGATAATTGCTTCATATTTTGCAATAAATCACCGGCGTTGTTTCATCGCGCTTCTCTTTCTTTTCTATGCAGTCCGACAGTGACCGCGCTTTGGGTCTTATAGTCGCCTTAATACAATGAAGTTTACCACATATGCTTGCTAGAAGTTCTTGCGATAGTTTATCGAAGCAGATCCGTTCTCATAACGCCTGCGGGAATGTAGGGTCGTTGAATATTGATACCGGGTCCACCACTAGGCACTGTACCTATTTATGAAATGCACATAATCATCCATCTACTTGAAATTGAAATGGAGCAACTACAGCGTAATATGGAAGTTTGTAAATACTGATGACGGAGTTGCTTGCATAAAATATATGCCTGTAAACGAAATAATAATGTAAAACATTGTTTATCATGTTAACCTCACAATTAACAGGCAAAAAGATAAATAAGATAAATAACTACCCTTTAAAAAGTTTATCCTTTCAGCAGATGTTTAATCGGCCTATAAAGACTTAAAGACCAATACATTGATGACATTATTATGTCCCGACAGCAAAATGCACCTGCTGTGACACGGCTACATTAATCACGCTCTCACGTCAGCGTGACGCTACGCCGTGACTGCCCGTCACGCCGACGGCACGTGAATATTGATGACGTCACACGCGCCACCGATCCCTATCCCCGTGAATACTGATACTTTTAACTTGCTGACGTGTTAGCGTGCTACCAGCATCCACAATGACGTCATATTATATTTCCTCCGGCTCGGTGTCGATAGTTCAAAGCGAGCGCCCTAAAAGCGAGGATTCGCTATGTGTAAATCGATACGGGATTTTTGCAAATGGCTCTTGAAAATGTTATTGGCAGGATTTTTTTGTGAAAATAGGAATACGATCGTTAGTACTGCACTGTAGTTTTAGATAGGATAAAAACCAAACAGGTAGTCAAATGATGGCTTTTATAATCTACTGAAAATTTTCCTGAGCTTCAAGATTTTATCTAAAACTTACATCATTGTCATCATGGAATATAAACAATGAACATATGTATGCTAAACTTTAAAGCACTCCAAAAATATCACGCCAGACAAAACCGCGTCTGTCCAGCCAGCACTTGCACGCTCATACATCACGTCTGTCTTTGTCAGCTATACGTCACGCTGTCACGTCGTCTGCTCGCCGCATAATAACCGAAGATGTTCAACTAGAATTGCCCAACAGGAGCATAGTACCTATACGCGATAGAAAATGCTATAGGTACTAGGCTTAGTGACATAATCGGAAGTATCATAAAAGTTATTTTCAAAAGTGAAATCAATGTGTAAATGGCCCCAATCACAGAGTTTGACCAGTCAAATCTGTGTATAAGGTTGCAGTGTCCAAAAAAATCTTCTTCTTTTTATAACCATCTATTATACTACTAGATGTAGATCTCTCGTCCACTTCTTTTTATGCAGCTTTATTGACTTCGCACTGTACAGAAAAAAAAAAAAAAATTGTGTGGGTTTTATTTTAAGAACTTCTTCTGCGACTACGTTGACTGTTGAATAAATCAAATCAGAATCCAGGATTTCTTAAAAGGGTTGGCTCCTTAAAGCATTAAAATGTAACGGCGGCGCCAGTACAGTTTCAAATTAGCTGACGCCAAAACTTTAGTATGTCTCATGCCTAATTCGAGCTATGATTAAGCCGCAAAGATCGGAGACACTTCCAATTCTACCAGTCTCCTTCGTGGCGGGCTCGTAAAATTTTGATAGGTTTTAGTCATGAAGTACGTACTAAATGGAGTGCTTAAAAGCATCATATAAATTCATCGAGTCTCTATCCTAGAAATTCGTGAGTTACACGAGAGGAGAGAGGATTCATTGTCCCATTCAACGTTCGATGTCATTGCATAGCTCTCGTGGAAACGTTATCACACTTGCTGTCTTGCTCGTTGCAATCCGCCAGCCACTATTAATTAACTGAAACGGTTAAATGTAGACTACCAAATATAATATTATAGTTATGACTATTACCAACAAAAAAAATATTCTTAAATGATGTAATAGTAAAGATAAAAAACCGGGCAAGAGCGAGTAGGACTCACTCACCGAGGGTTCCAAACCATCATATGATTTTAAATTTTCATCGGCGAGGCCTATATTCATCAGAGAATTTTAACACTGTGCACTGCGGTGTAGAATACTGCAGTTTTATGTCAGCGCCATCTCTTGACCAATAGTGGAACTAATGTAACTTTTGTTGATGATTTCTGAAAAAGTGTGCTATTTAGAGACTCCGTTTTATTTTTCCTGTAATCTTTACATAAACTTCTATCACATAGAATTATTTCAGATTTTTCTCTTTACAAACTTCGGAGATAAGAGGGGGGGAACGGTATTTTTTTTACATTTTTCATCAAAAGTCGAAAACTAAGCGGCCTAAAAAAAAGAAAAAATGTTTGAGCATGTGCAAACTGCGCTCTTTCATATGATACCCCACATGCCCTAGTAGCCCCACTTCTAATTTTTCAGACCCCCTTTCAGTCCCTGTTGCAAAAAATATACCTATCTATTTATTTCTTTCTTATTTGCAAAATAGTTGGGAAAACGTCATTTAAAACTGTTCCAAATTTCAAGTTGATAGCATTAGTAGTTCTTGAGATATCCAGCTGTGAAAGACAGACAGACAGACAGACAGACTTGTCTCACCATAAGGGTTCCGTTTTTACCATTTTGGTACGGAACACTAAAAACTACATTTACCTATTTCTACTTGACATTTATTATTGCCATAATTGGTATTTTTGTAGATCCCTTTGAATCTAATTACCCACGTACCCACCACTCCATTTCTTACTTTTCTGTGGTCTGAGTTAATGCAACGTCGCCTGTCTATTTGATTGGTTACAAGCCACTGGTTTTACGATTCTGTTTGTAAATTACAACCTAACTAAAATTATGGGCGTTTAATGTGTGGCTTTAGTTTCGCCTATAAGTTGATAGCAGATGCAGACGTGTCTCGAGGGTATATTAATTATTTAGTGCTTCGTAAATTGGTTAGTATTAGGTATACTGTATTCACTGGGAGACTCATAAATGGAAACGACACCTCTGGGTTCCCAGGGTAGCATTAGTAGATTAATTTTAATATTTATTATTTTTATTTATGATTAATTTTGTGAATATTACATACAAGCAATTAAATAGTGATTTCTCGAAGAAATGCTTCATTAAACGACGTTACAAAACGTCGTTTAATGAAGCATTTCTTCGAGAAATAGGCCATAGGCCATGTTTCTATATCATAACTAAGTTATATAATATCATCATTGTAATAAAAACAACAACAAAGCTGTTAGTATTTTACAAAGACTCTTAAATTTAATCTAGCAGCAACACCTGCGTTTTTTTTTCCAATTTAAAGCACGTTCACAACTAATGGCCGCTCATATCTCTCGTACCTGATCAGCTGACTCATTAATCTCTCACCTCAGATCATTATCACACACGCTATCAATCTTTCAACACTTTTCTTCAAGAATCTTCATCTATTTCACTGTAAAGGCGTTCATCCGATGAATAAATAAAAAATCACTTAGTCGGGTGTCAGATGGTGCTGTCAATTACACTGCAGGGTGAAGCAGCACCAGCACTATGAAATATGGATGTGGTATCGATGAAGTGCCTCTAGAATTTGCTGCTGAAGATAAATTTATTGTAAAAGTTTAGAAGTTTAAAGGGAGCAAACTTTTAGCAGTTGGTACGACTTCGGCGTTAGGTTCACAAGTAATCGACTGACAATATTTTAACACTTTTAATATCTAACGTTTTCTCAGTCTGTTGCCGCAGTACAGGAATAGTCATCGTCAATATTTTGAGATCATATTTTGTTCGCAAAAGTACATCGTGTTTATGATTTAGTTAACACCGTGGTCAAATCAATTCTTATGATAATCGAATCTGTGACGTAGGTACCTAATCAGTAGTCAGTATTGATGTTGGTGTTCATTGGTGTAATCCAGTGTTTCAGTAGTCCGTGTGTAGTGTGTACATATAACAAGCCAGTGAGTACTCTTATCAATATTCATGACGTAATCGCACGTCACGCATTGCCAATGCACGTAGATGTACCTAGTACTAACGTTATGTAACGCGAATTAGGACTGGTAAAGGCAGTACCGTTTTTTACGTAATTCAATCTAATAGGTTATTCAAATAATTAACTAGGTTAAATGGTTATCGTGTGAAAAGCACTTGTAGAAAATTGGCACTTATGAAAACTGGTGTCATTTGTAGAAGGTTGATGTCTAACATTGGAGTGCGGCAGTGACAATTAAATTGGTATTCATTAGATAAACTACAGATTATATGGTCAAGTGCGGTTGAAATCAGTGCTGTTAGTGGAATATCTCATATTTTAGTGAAGCTAACGCTAACATTAATATATAATCTACATAAGTTTTATTATCTGTCAGAAAAACATTATAGTGCATTCATATTTACATGCGGGATGCACGTGTCTTCCGCGTAAGTTCTAGTTGCTGAAGTATCAATATTATGCATGAGGTAATCGCGCCTTGCACCGAGAGGCGTAACGTTTAGCTCGGCGGCTTGGCTGAACGCAAAGTGCCTTCTAATAGTTTCCTATCAGGAAATGTTCTTAATTTAAACTTTAACTTAGTTTATTTTTAACAAACTAGTGCACTATTTTTTATTAGGGCTATATTTACATAGTTTTTCGTTGAAATTAATTTCTGACCTGTAATGGTGTAATAATGGTCTTAATTGATAATAATATCATCATCATCATTATTTTTGCCGAAAAATGTCCAATGCTGGACTTTGGCATCATTTTAGCGGTCCTGTGCTTCTCGCATCCAGCAAATTCCTGCAACCTTCATAAGATCTAAAATATAATGACATAGAGTAACTTCTTCACTAGAATTACTTATAAACCTTACATTTTTAATGTTTTTTAAATACACATTTACTACGGAAAAGATACAAGAGTAAAAAGATAAATCTCCCTAGGGATAAAAGGCGTACTTTTAATATAATAAGACGCTGTTTAATAATATTATTTGCATCTTAAATTCTTCATGATATCGTTATAATCCGGAAAAAGAATTAAGAGATTGCATAAAAAAATGTGTTATCTTTTCCGCGTTGAAATATCTATATATTTCTTGGAGGTTTTTAGTGAAAGATTTAAAAAGATAAATACTTACTTTTAGAAGAAACGATTAATAATTATGACTCGGTGCCTATTAGAGAGGTCAGATTTTTATAATAAAAGTGTAAAAAAATTAGGTCTTTTTCAAATATTTTGCGATGACCTGGCTTGAATATCTGATCGGTTTTTTAATGTGAAACACGTCCTGTGACTTACTTTCTAGCTACACTGAAGAAAAATCATCATCATCTGCCTAGCCTTTTTCCAACTATGTTGGGGTCGGCTTCCAGTCTAACCGGATGCAGCTGAATACCAGTATTTTTACATGGAGCGACTGCCTATCTGATTTCCATAACCCAGTTACTGGGTAATACTATCGTATCCCCTAAGAGAGACTGGTTGTCAGACTTTCGGGCTTCTGACTACCCGTAACGACTGTCAAAGATCATTTCATTTATTCATAAAACAATTTACTTTGTGTTGAATATAATATACACATGCAATTTAAATACAAATACAAAGAACTATGAATGATTAATAACAATCCAAGTGAAATTCAAAAGTGCCAAACTGTTTTAAATAATTATAATGTGATCCACGAATCCAGTGATCCACGAATGACAGCCGGGACCAAAGGCATAACGTGCTTTCCAAGGCACGGAGGGGTCACGGTATGTAAAGATGGTCACCCATCCACAGATCAACCGCGGCTAGCGTAGCTTAACCTGATCGATCGACTTGTGCGGTTGTTATTATTAAAGCTTCGCATGTCGCGTGTACAGGGTATGTACCGATAACAATAGAATTTCTATTGTGGCTGCTAATAAGACATGTGACGGGTTAAAGCCACGAACCCCTCCTACGTTGAAGAAAAATAACTTGTAGTATTTTTCATGTACATAACTCCAGCTTCCTCATATGTGATAGAACAATTCTACCTATGCCAATATTTAAGGCATAATAGCTGCAATCAAAGTTCGCAGTCTTATTTTAGCTGCCACAATAACTTCGTTAATATGAGTCGTTTAGTGTGTGTAAGCTGGAGTGACGTCACCCCAGCTGCTCATGTCATATCTTCCAAACGAAAGAAGATATGATTATATGTTATAGCTCAAAAATTAAGGCATAATAGCTGCCACTGGCAGCAAAATTTTCAAACCTCTGGTCAAAATACTCTATGAGTTATTAAACCGATAACCATGTGTAAGCTGGAGTGACGTCTCGCCAGCTGCTCATTCATATCTTCCAAACGAAAGAAGATATGATTATGTATTATAGCTCAAAAATTAAGGCATAATAGCTGCCACTGGCAGCAAAATTTTCAAATCCCTGGTCAAAATACTCTATGAGTTATTAAACCGATAAAGATGTGTAAGCTGGAGTGACGGCACCGAAACTGCTCATGTCATATCTGCCGAACGAAAGAAGATATGATTATGTACTATAGCTCAAAAATTAAGGCATAATAGCTGCCATAGGCAGCAAAATTTTCAAATCTCTAGGTCTTGTAGTTTCCACGTAATAAGCAAAAAAACAGTTCCCGCGCCAAAAACATCAATTATTGCTTCGGAGAAGGCAAGCTGCGGCGTTGCCGTTCCGTGCGCTACAATACTACAACCAAGTTTGCACTTAGCAGGCATTCTATTAGAAGTCATTTTAACTTGCGCTCAAAATAATTTTAATTTTGTGTAATGAAGATATAGACTGAGAGCCGACTGAACTTTAATGGAACTATGAATATAATAAAGTAGATTCATATCAACTTTGGATGACGAGAGAACTACGTAAGTACTATTATTGTTTTTTTTTTGCCTTGTTCTTTCTTTTATTAAATACCTAATTAAAATGTAGGGAACAGCTGATTTTTTTTCGCGATTTCAGGTTTGGCCCCATAGTAAAAATTGTTCTTAATGATAAGTACAATGAACTCTTATGAGGTTGTTAATGTTTTACCAATAACCCTGTATATTACTAGCGATTGAATGACTTTTTCATGAAATCGTGACATTTGAGAATGCTGGCAGAATAGTCGACATTGGCTCAGTTGCCAAAAAAAAAAAAAAATATCGAATCAGAACAAATGTCATTAAAAAAACCGGCTAAGTGCGAGACGGACTCGCGCACCGAGGGTTCCGTAAAAATTTGTAGGTAAGTATGTAAATAGTCTTAAAAAACACACACTCCCCGACCTCGCTCCTCGGAGGTCGGGTGCCTTTTGAAGGTTTCCCCCCGTCTAAAAAAAAAAACAAGTTAGGTAAATAGTTTCATCACGGTTTTTTTTTAATATAACTAAAAATTTATGGGTTTCAGACTTTTTCCTTTACTTGTGCTACATGACCTTGCTTCTTGCCAAATTTCTTGATTCTAGGTCAACGGGAAGTACCCTATACATTTTGATTCCCTTGAGAGTGTCGAAATATACGTTTTTTGCGGGATAAACGGCGTATCTTTTTTACGTTAACTTAGAATTTTGATTTTTTCACAGCTTCAAGGGACCGCAGACTTGAGTATATGGTTTTAATTTCATTTTGATACCTTCACGCGTTCCAGAGATAAAGGGTCTTGACAGACAGACAGACGGACAACAAAGTGATCGTATAAGGGTTCCGTAGCCAAATGGCAAAAACGGAACCCTAATGGATTCGTCATGTCTGTCTGTCTGTCCGTCCGTATGTCAAATGTGATTTATGATAAACTTTACGAAATTGTTACACTTAGATTTTTAAATTTTCTTTCGTCCTATGTTTAAAAACACAGTATGACTATAAATAACCTCAATACTTACATAGTACGATTAAAGTGTGTAGTCGGCTCCCAGTCTATAATCTAGTTCAAACTGATAATGTAGCGCACGGAACGGCAACGCCGCAGCTTGCCTTCTCCGAAGCAATAATTGATGTTTTTGGCGCGGAAACTGTTTTTTTGCTTATTACGTGGAAACTACAAGACCTAGAGATTTGAAAATTTTGCTGCCTATGGCAGCTATTATGCCTTAATTTTTGAGCTATAGTACATAATCATATCTTCTTTCGTTCGGCAGATATGACATGAGCAGTTTCTGTGCCGTCACTCCAGCTTACACATGTTTATCGGTTTAATAACTCATAGAGTATTTTGACCAGGGATTTGAAAATTTTGCTGCCAGTGGCAGCTATTATGCCTTAATTTTTGAGCTATAATACATAATCATATCTTCTTTCGTTTGGAAGATATGAATGAGCAGCTGGGGAGACGTCACTCCAGCTTACACATGGTTATCGGTTTAATAACTCATAGAGTATTTTGACCAGAGGTTTGAAAATTTTGCTGCCAGTGGCAGCTATTATGCCTTAATTTTTGAGCTATAACATATAATCATATCTTCTTTCGTTTGGAAGATATGACATGAGCAGCTGGGGTGACGTCACTCCAGCTTACACACACTAAACGACTCATATTAACGAAGTTATTGTGGCAGCTAAAATAAGACTGCGAACTTTGATTGCAGCTATTATGCCTTAAATATTGGCATAGGTAGAATTGTTCTATCACATATGAGGAAGCTGGAGTTATGTACATGTATTTTTCATCTAAAAGATCATTTGCTAACGCACTGACTATGTGTGTGGTGACCATAGGTACCAATATTAGTTTTCTAAGGTTGTGATCATGGTCAATGCGCTTTTCTTATCTATGCAAAACAAGCCTATAATTTATTATTTAAAAGCTGATTACTATTTTGGCCTAACACAAAACAAATACAGCTTACAGAATATTTATTTTCGTAAATCATAATACGACTGTGTACTACTGGTCCTTTCCTTAACACGTCGCGTCGTCGGTGGTCCAAACACGCTCGAATGCTTTCGACGTGCGTCATACGGTGCTCCCGACACGCTCTGACGTCACTACGCTGACTATGACAGATATTGGCCTTCCTAGATATAGGTCAGTGCTAGTACATATCCGAGTTAGATAAAATAATAAAAACAATACCGTAAATAGTTTTAGCTGAAGTCATTAATTGTTGTAGATGTTTGTAAAATCCTATTGTTTATTACTATAACAACTATTTAATTATCTTATTTCAGGAATTAAGTTCCACAGCTCTTCTTATCTCATCCCATTTATGATGCTGAGGGATTTTACGACCCTTCACAAGATAATAAAATAATAATCAAATACATCTAGCAAACCCTAGGCATGTAGGGTTTCTATAACACTCTCTTTGCTGTTGGCTACTTATTTTATTATGTCTAAAAACCCATTATTTTCTAAGACATTTATCGCCAATAATAGTTAACTTTTTTAACAATTTACATATTATTTTAACATTAAAGCTTCGGCCGAACCTGCGCGACCAAAGCAACTGCGAAACGGGAGCGTCCGTCGCGCGGCGGACGCTGCTCGTGTTTATCTATGGCCACTTGTACACCTTTGCGACCACCGTAGGCGCACAGGGGTTCACGTTTAGTTTTGCATTGTTGACTTAGCTTTGTAAATGCTGGCTAATGGACACGTAATACTCGTACATAGCAAAAGAAGAAATGCTGCGTCGACTCCTAATAAATTGGTATACCTACAGGCAGGAGGATGAAATGAGTAGACATTCATAAATGAAAACTTGCGCTTGAAACAACCCGGAATGTCTAGCGTGCGTCACACACGGGATGTGCACGGGAACTGTTTAAGGAAATTAACATCATGACGGTACCTTGTCAATATATCTACGAAAACATCATGTATGTAAGAAAAAACTTACATCTTTTTAGTAAAAGAGGTGAAAGACATAATTATAGTACTAGAAATAGGGACCTATTAGTTCAACCAGGTTTCAGACTGGCTAAAGTAGACTCATCTTTTATGGGGTACTGTTTAAAATGTTATAATAAAATACCTCCCCACATTCTTCAACTGAATGAGACAAAATTCAAGTCTTGTATAAAACGCACACTATGCAGTCAGGCATATTATAAGTTAGGGGATTACATAGCTGATAAAAATGCCTGGCTCAATGCTGGTCATGCTCCACAACCACAACTGATTGATTAACACCTGAAAATACTGTTGGAGCTGCTGAAGATTGTAAGACTATCTTTGCATTGTATAAACTCAATTTCATTTGTATTGTATAATTGCATAGCACAGATGTGAGTTCTATGTAAGTACTATACCTTATTTTACCATTTACCGGGTAATATGTCTTTCATTGACTTGAATGTGCCCTGGCGGCTGATAGTATGTCATGCTCACACAAATGTCTCGCTGACGGTGGCGTGTATGTTGGATCATTCAGCTCCCTTCAAAATGGTTGAGCTGAATGGTGCTTATCTATGCGTCATGTTCGTGAACGGGCGCCGTCAGTTGGGGCTGGTCATCACTTAGCTGCCTCGGCTTATTTTTAATTATTTTATTTTTATTTTTGGATTGTTGTTTTAGTACTATTTGTTGTACTCTGGACGCTTTTAACGCATACGTCTTGTTTATTTTTACATCGTTCTCACATTACATTAAAAAGAGTGTCCATGGAGTTTCTTGTCCGTTCTTCTCCATAGGTACCTACGCTTTGGAATGGGCAACTAGCTTCACATTTTTCTGACTGACCTACTTCTTGACAATTCAAAAGTGCCTGTAAAATGGTTTAATTGAAATAAATGCTTTGAGTTTGAGTTTGAGTTTGAGTTTGAAAACACGTCATAATGGCCTCAGGAGAAATGGGTCACACAAAATAATATTTCACGGAACTTAGCTTTTTAAATTGAATCCGAAAATCACGAAGTTTATAAGTTTCGCGTCGATGGTCAAAGATAAAATATTTTTGGTCTCCTATCGGATTTTTAACTGGTGGAAATAATTGGGACGAAGTTAAAAATAACAACTTTGACCGGAATTTTTGCCCGGAAAACTCACTGAGTCGAGGTCGTGATTGAAAGTTATATTGATTACAAGAAAGGTATGGTTGATGACAGGGGTTTTGTACCTATTCCAAAGTTTCATTTACATTACGGAAGATACAGAAATTTTAATAAAAACAGCCAAGGAAAACCTAATGAAAATATTTCGAAGATTTGCCCGCCTGAGGTTGTCAGCAAACCGGTGTGTTTACGCCTGAACAAATATGTTTGACACGTGTGTCACCGCTGCTTGTGACACGTTGCTTTCACGCACACTACAGGGTTTACAACTAGCGACCTTTTCAAAGAAATGACTAGGTTCAGTTACACACCAGTATCCGGTTGAGCGATTAACTAGATCAGTTTTGGGAATAGATATTATACAAATAGGTAGTTGTTTCGGGTCTTAGTGTTTGTACTAGTGAGGTTTGTGTCTGTTTAACGGCGTATTGGTCTTTATTATTTTAAAGTGACGATTCGTACTTTTGCGGGCGAGTAAAATAAATAAAGAGAGTGCGAATCGACTAACAGGCCTATTTAACACTTATGTCAGATCTATAGTATGGAGATCTTCATATGTTTTTATAATTCTCATTTAGGTAAATATCTAACCTAATATTAAAGCATGCACAAGCACTTGTAATTTATTAAAAAGTAATGGATTCTATCAACTCATTATATTAGTTTTGATTACTCCGATATACAAGTGGGTAATTTATAAATGACGAACTACAAAAAAACGCCAATGTTCCACAAAATGCAATGGTTAACATTGTGCGTGACTGCGGCGTGTCATTTCTCCGTGACGCGGGACGATTCTGACTTTGACAGGTATTGGCTGGCTGAAAAATGGGTCACTGCGTATATAGGCGGAAAGTTATCAACGATATTTGTAGAAAAATACAAATGTGGTTGAGGACAGGCAGTTGTGCCGAGCTCATGGTAAAAATACAAATGTGGTTGAGGATAGGCAGTTGTGCCGAGCTCATGGTAAAAATACAAATATGGTTGAGGACAGGCAGTTGTGCCGAGCTCATGGTAAAAATACAAATGTGGTTGAGGATAGGCAGTTGTGCCGAGCTCATGGTAAAAATACAAATATGGTTGAGGACAGGCAGTTGTGCCAAGCTCATGGTAAAAATACAAATGTGGTTGAGGACAGGCAGTTGTGCCGAGCTCATGGTAAAAATACAAATGTGGTTGAGGATAGGCAGTTGTGCCGAGCTCATGGTAAAAATACAAATATGGTTGAGGACAGGCAGTTGTGCCAAGCTCATGGTAAAAATACAAATGTGGTTGAGGACAGGCAGTTGTGCCGAGCTCATGGTAAAAATACAAATGTGGTTGAGGACAGGCAGTTGTGCCGAGCTCATGGTAAAAATACAAATGTGGTTGAGGACAGGCAGTTGTGCCGAGCTCATGGTAAAAATACAAATGTGGTTGAGGACAGGCAGTTGTGCCGAGCTCATGGTAAAAATACAAATGTGGTTGAGGACAGGCAGTTGTGCCGAGCTCATGATAAAAAGTTATAAAATAGAAATTGTGAGTACTAGTTTTTTTAATAATGACCAGATTTTTTTTCTCTTGCTGAAAAATTTGCCTGAGAACCTTGTGACTTTCGTTAAGGCTAAGTAGGCACTGACAGGTGGCTTGTTTAGCGCCTATTATAGAGCCTTTCGACTCACCTTGCGAGTAGTGAAGTGAAACTAACGCTCTTGAATTGTAGCAAACGGCCACACTGCGCGCTTGACGCATCATCAGGATTTATTTGTGTCACAGTAAATATATGATCGACTGTAGAGAACTTTGGGCGGAAACCAGCTCGTTCTTTAGGTTGATTGAGTTCTAGAGTCGGCTTAATTCTTTTAAGCAATACTTGCGTGAATACTTTGTACGTAGTCTGTAATAAGCATATAGGTCTATAATTTCCTATGTCCTCAGGGTTTCCTTTCTTGTACGAGTACAGTAGTGTTATGATTGATGTCTCCCATTCTGCAGGTATTTTTTCATTTGCTAGGATGTTATTGAACAATTTCGTAATAATAGAGGACAGTGGTTCAATTAGAGTCTTAAGAACATTATTAGTAACCCCAACTTTTCCCGGGCTCTTTAAGGATTTAAGAGAGGAAATAGCATTTATAATTTCACTTTCCATAAATATTGGAGCTTCCATGTTTACCTTATCAGATCTCATAGTTGTAAAGGTATTGTTAATATCATTCCTACGTTGGTATAAATCTTCGTAGAACTCTGTAGCAGTCTCTATTAGCTCTTTTCTATTGGAAGTAGTTTGTGCACCTTTGGATTTTAGAGAACGAATCCATTTTCGCATGTTTAGACGCTGTTACCCTGTCCCTCTTGACTGAACTATTTAATGTGAGCTCTTCCTCAATTATTTTTAGTCTATCTGTGTGTTTCTTTCTCTATAGCTTTCTCTTAATTGTTCTATACAGCTTGATGAGTGCCTGCTTTTCGGTATCCGTTTTATTTTTCCTTTCTTTTAGGAATGTTCTACGTTATATAAGCGAAGCCTATATCCAGCAGTGGACGTCTTTCGGCTGAAATGATGATATAAGCTTAGCAATATCTTGTGAGATATCTGCTTTGGGTGTTGGTTTCGTAAAGTTCTTGATTAATGATAAACTCTTAATAGTTTTTTATAATTATAGAGTATGATTCTATATATATACTATATAGAGTATGATTATATATATATACTTTTTTTTCTTTTTTTTTTTTTTTTTCTTTTTTTTTTTTTCTTCTTGGGTAGTTGTTAGGAAAGGTGAAAAAATTTAAGCTCTGATTTTAAAATTTAATTAAAAATACAAATACATACAATTTGATTATTTAAATGTATACATATACATGCTAACATAGAGTACCCACCAGTATAGTGTTATCTCCATAAACGGATCACACAGCAATACAACAAAATACAACATTTTGAAACTGAAACGATGGAAGCACTGAAGGTCTCATTGTCAGACATGATGTCACTGTTCCAAACTAGGATGACATCATTTGAGGCGGAACTTCAGAAGAATGCTACAGGAACAGCAAGCAGCACGACTGACAGTTTGGTGTCGGACTTCACCGCATTCAAGAAGTTTATACTTGAGGCGTTGGGCTGTCTTCAGCAGCAGTTGGAGGCGTTGGCTCAGGGGCTCGATAACCTGGAGATGCGTGGGCGCCGGAAGATGGTGTTGTTGCATGGTGTCACCGAGCAGGCCAAGGAAGAAACAGCACAGGTTGTGGCTGAGGTTGTGAAATGTCACTTGAAGCTGCCCGATTTTACAGTTGCTGACATTAGGCGGTGCCACCGGATGGGCAGACAAACAGGTGCTAGCAAGCCCAGGCCCATTCTTTGCAAGCTACGGGATGTCGGTGTCAGGGACAGTATCTGGTTTGCTAAGACCAAGTTGAAGGGCACTGGTATGACAATATCAGAGTTTTTGACGAGATCGCGGCATCAGCTCTTCATGTCTGCGCGTGAGAAACTTGGCGAAACAAATTGCTGGACTAAGCAGGGCCTGATATATGTTCTTCGCGCTGACGGCTCCCGGCATCGAGTAAATTCACTGGTTGATCTCAACAACATCGAGCATGTCAGTGAAAAGGCCATGTCTCCCATCGTATCAGCATTGTCCTCGTTGCCGTCTCCAGCACCGGCACCGAAGAAGGCTCGGCGTGCAGCCGCGAATAAAAAGTAATTTGGTGCACTCTTTTGGTTAGTATCAGCGTCCGGGTAGTAGTTTCTGTTTATAACTCGTACCCTGTCAATTCTCTCTTTTTACTAGTAATTTCTATACCCTCTAAGCCACTTTAATGTTATCGTCTAATCCATAGAGTGTCTAATCGTCTATTATTTCTTTCTGTCTGTCAGCTGTCAACACTATGTCACGTCATGCATGTGTCATTTTGTTCCTAGGGTTGTCGTTCAGAAACCAGTTGACAGTGTGCCGAGTATATTTATGTTATTATATTTTTCGGTTTAACTTGATCATTTTTGCTTGTTATTTTTACGTGTATTTTCTTCTTCATTTCCTATGTCATGAACTTATGTAATCACTTTCTGTTACCCGGACGATGAAATTGTTGAATAGTTTTGTTCTGTTTTTATAACTTTAAATTGTAACACTCAACTGGCGGGATGGATTTAATTAATTGCCTTTTTTTTTTTATTATTTTTTTATTATTATCATTTTTAATTATTATTTAGTTTATTTACGTTTATTATTATTTTTCATATATCTATTTAGTGTCGATGTCAGATAGCAGTGACGACAGCGACACCGAAAGCTTTTTGTCGGCCTGTAGTAATGACAGCTTTGTTAGCTGTCCGTCCCTTGCTGACACACTTGAATCTCAGTTTTCCGATGTACCTAAGAATTTCAATGTAGTCCATATAAATGCCCAGAGTATTCCGGCACATTATTCTGACATGCTAGTGAACTTAGACTGTAAGAACATCCATGCTATCCTTGTTTCAGAGTCTTGGCTAAAGCCTTGTCTCCCTTCTACTTCCTATTCCTTGCCGGGTTTTCAACTAATAAGAAATGATCGCACGAGTGGCGTTGGCGGCGGTGTTGCCATATACCTTCGTCCACATATTCCTTTTTCAATTGTCGATATGTCTGCACAACCGCCACCGCAAAACGCGGGTGAGCATCTCTTTTTGGAAGTAAACCTGAACCACGTGAAAGTTCTTCTGGGAGTTTATTATTGCCCTTCGTCACGTATAAATTTCTTGTCTTCCTTTGAAAAGATCCTAGAAAACATATCACCCTCTTACAGTCACACAATCATTATGGGGGATTTCAATACTTGCTTATTGAAAAACGATTCTCGCTCTTCTTCCTTTCGATCAATAGTCCAGTCGTCGAATTTATCAATTCTCCCCTTAAGTGCCACACACCATTTTCCAAACTGTAATCCTTCACTTTTGGATCTTCTCATTGTTTCCTCTCCTCAACATGCCAGCAAGCATGGTCAATGCCCAGCTGACATGTTTTCTTACCATGACCTATTATTCCTATCCTATAAAATTCGCCCACCTAAGGCAAAACCTAAAATTCTCCTGCAGCGCAATTTTGGTGGTATGAATACAGATGATCTCCGAAGAGATGCTAGCAGCATTGACTGGGCACCTTTAGTAAATGTTGAGTCGATGGATGATAAAGTCAATCTGCTGACAGATAACCTTGTGCAGCTGTACGATATTCACGCTCCCATTCGTTCAGTGAATTTTAAACATCTTCCGGCACCATGGCTTACAGACGATATTAGGACGATCATGCACAGAAAAGCTGTTACCAAAACTAAATATAAGTGTCGGCCCTCGCCGTCGAACCGGGAGATCCTTGTTGATGCGCGCAATCGCTGCAATAAGGTGTGTAGAGATGCCCAACGCCGCCATATCCACACCTCTGTTGAAAACGGAGATCCAACAAAAGTCTGGAAATTTCTTAAGTCCATGGGAGTTGGAAAATCACGCCAAGAATCGATTCCTAAAGACTTAGATATTGATCTACTGAATCAACACTTCTCATCTTCGTCCCACTGTAATGGGACCATGAAGGCAGCTACTGTTAACTATCTTTCAAACCTTCCAACTCCGGACCATCCCCCATTTATTTTTAGTCAATTCTCTGATTGTGATGTTAAGAAGAGCATAGTTTCAATCACGTCTAACGCAGTTGGTAGTGATTGTGTAAGTCGAAAAATGATACTCCCTATCCTCGATGAAATCCTTCCTATCTTATGCTATATCCTTAACTACTCTATATCCTATGGTGTCTTTCCATCGATGTGGAAAGAGGCCAAAGTCATTCCTTTACCCAAAAAATCCAATCCTACTTCCTTTTCAGAATACCGTCCTATCTCCATCTTGCCTTTCCTCTCCAAAGTCCTAGAACGCCTTGTCCACAATCAGCTTAGTACTTTTCTTTGTAAGAATAGTCTGCTGAATCCTTTCCAATCCGGGTTTCGTCCTGGTCACAGCACCACTACATCCTTAGTTAACGTCACTGATGACATACGGTTAGGCATGGAGGGAGGAAATCTGACGGTTCTTTGCTTACTAGATTTTAGTAATGCATTCAATACTGTCGATTTCGATATCCTGCTTGGCATGCTTCGCTCGCTTAACATATCTCCAACGGCGATTGACTGGTTTCGTAGTTACACAATTTTTATAAACTCCATTACCAAAAAACTTCTTTCTTCCTACCACCTTTATGCAGACGATTTGCAAATTTATAAGCAAGCTGACTACTCCAATTTGGCTGATGCCGTTCATATCATTAACAAGGATTTGGTTTCAATCTGTGAGTGGAGTGAGGCGCATGGGTTGGAGGTTAACCCATCGAAGACTCAAGTCATTGTTGTTGGCAGCTCAAGGATGTTCCCCAAGATAAACTGGTCGCAACTTCCCCTGGTTCAATTTAACGGAACTGCTATTCCTTTCAGCGAAAAGGTTAAGAACCTTGGGGTTTGGATCGACAAACATCTTTCTTGGGGTCCTCAGCTACAGGAGGTAAGTCGCAAAATCTTTGCATCTGGCAAGTCACTAAGACGATTGCGGAATTTTCTTCCAACTGCCACTAAAACTGCGCTTGCACAATCCCTTTTACTTCCCATCCTTGACTACGCTGATGTCAGTTATCCAGATCTTACTGAGGCACAACTAGATAAACTTGAGCGACTTCAAAACTTTTGCATAAGATTTATATTTGGCCTGCGCAAATATGATCACATTTCAGAATTTCGTACAAAGCTCAAGTGGCTTCCCATACGTCTTCGCCGGAATTCTCATATCTTGTTTCAGCTCTACAGTATTTTGTTTAATCCTAAAACCCCCACTTATCTTAAAGAACGTTTCAAGTTCCTTCATGACACACATAATAGATATCTGAGGTCATCGGAAAACCTGAGACTAGAGATGCCGATGCATTCCACCAGTTTCTATGACAAATCTTTTACTGTTCAAGCAGTACGGTTATGGAATGCCTTGCCCGTGTCCGTAAGGCGTGCTCAATCTTTGTCCACTTTTAAAATTATGGTTAAAAAGCACTTCCTCTCTCCTTAAACATCATCATTATATTTTCTTTGCTCCTGTTTCATGTTTATTATTGTATGTATATATTTATTTAGATTAGTATAATATACTTTATGTATGTATTTATTGTATTATATAAATGGTACACCACAGACTACCTACAGTATTTGTCTGTCCTTCCCCTTTTTTAATCCATCCAAAGGTTGTCTTTAAAAGATCGCTTTTAGCGATAAGACCGCCCATTGTGTCACCCTTTGTACAGTTTCTATAATTATGTCTGTAATTTATATGGTGTACATAATAAAGAGTATTCTATTCTATTCTATGATTCCTGAATGTGAACAGTATCAGTGATAGATGCAGATGCCTCCACAATTTTTTTTTTCATTGTTTCTTTTTGCAATGATGTCAAGGCGCAGACTGTACCTTTGAAAGATTTATTGATTTTACTTGTGCCCCGATCGAATACTTAGCATGTACCAGTCTATGATCGGCAGGGTGGGTTGTGGTTATAATATTGATATCTTACCTGTTTTTAATATTGGTTATGAAATAGTCAATTTCGTTGTAGGTTTTACCATCCGGAGAACACCAAGTCCATTTTGTTTCTGTTTCTATTTAAAATAAGTAATCATAATAATGGAGCCGATGTTCTATGCAGAACTCTGTAAGTAGTTAAACCTCTTTTGCTTCTTTTGCTATTGTAATCCCAAGAGCCCATGACGTCTCTGTCCTTAGCTTTGGCGGCACCGATTTCGGCATTAAAATCTCCCATTATAGTTGTATTTGGGCCTGTATTGTACAGAGCTATAATTAATTCCTCGTAGAATAGTTGTATGTCTTCATCTCTTGATTTTTCTGTTGGGGAGTATACTTGAATAATATTAATTTGAGTGTTATTTATATTTATGTCGAGGCGGGCTATTCTATCTGAGATAGGTTTTAAATCCATTACGTGTACTTTCATGTAGTCTTTCAACAAAAAACCAACGCCGCTGTAGCCGTTCTTGTTTCCTGAGTACATAAAAATTAGATTGTCTTTTTCTAGGATTTCAAAGTGTTTTTGTCTCGTTTCTGAAAGACCTAAGATATCCCAATTGATTTTGTTCTTCAAGGCATGTAGCAGTTCAGTTTGTCTCGTTTTGGTCGCTAGGGATCGGACGTTAAGTGTGCATATATTTAGATAAGATCATCATCATCTGCCTAGCTTTTTCCCAACTATGTTGGGGTCGGCTTCCAGTCTAACCGGATGCAGCTGAATACCAGTATTTTACATGCAGCGACTGACCTCCACAACCCAGTTTCTGGGTAATACGATACCCCTTGGTAAGACTGGTTGTCAGACTTTCGGGCTTCTGACTACCCGTAACGACTGTCAAAGATCCACGAATGACAGCCAGGACCAACGACTTAACGTGCTTTCCGAGGCACGGAGGGGTCTCGGTATGTAAAGATGGTCTCCCATGGATGGATATATTTCGATAAAATGTGGTATAATTTTCGCTTTCATTGTATTGTAAAGAGGGTTTTAGTTGCTTACTAACGCGGGAACCAGCTTTATTGGGAGATCTTGTTAGTATTTTTTATTTCTATGCTGTGTTTTTAGGATGCAGGAGAGAAAAAGGATAATTATGTGGTACTAAATTCCATACATTTTAATGATGATCAAACGGATTTGATTGATCCAGGAGTATAGTCGCCAGCTTAGCTTTATTCTTCATCAAAATAATGTATTTGACGGCAGACAGTCGAACACTGAGCTCATCAATCTATCACGAGCCAGAATAAGTGAAAGTTAAGTATCTTCCTTCATTGTTCTACATATTATTTGTTCCATTAATATTTTAATAAAATTCTTTGTCGTACAAGTTTGCAACAATGTCGAAGTTCTAAAGTATTCATGTACTTAGTTGTAACTTGGCGAATAAATCAAAGCGGCGATTATTTTGATGCTGAACTTTGATTAAATAAACATTTTGTAAACGATTTTCTCAAGCATAGATGTCTGGATATTGAATAATCATAATTTAATTACTCCATGCTAATTTAATTTAAATGCTTGCCAAACTTTTGAAGGTTTCAAATACGAATTCACAGAATACGGACAATGAAATATAAATAGACTCATAACCGAAACAAAGTATGTTCCCGGCATTGTTATTTTTGTAATAAAAAAGCACGTCCCTTATTTATGAGCCTATTGCCGACTTCCGTTTACCTTGTCAGTCGCAAGTTCTAATTAAATTCCGGAATATTTGTCGTAACGAATTTTGAAGTAGGTAACGTCTATCTCGTGTCAACTTGCGGTCGGGTAGATCAAATTACTCTTTTTTTCTATAATATTATCTCTTTGTGGCGACTCTGGCTTGGAATTTAATAAAATGTATACTTTTCTTAATTTTTTTCTTTAACGTTATTTTCTATCGGCACTGTACGTGTACAGTATCGACCAGGGAGAAGTGACCCTGGGGACTACTTCAACGTATGAAGTAATATGATTTGGCTGGACGGGAGAACCACATGTCACTTAGATCAGATAAACAAGATTAAAGCGGATTTCTCAAAGAAGATTCTTCTTCGTTTTAAAACGTATTTTTTCAATGGAAGTTATGTTAATCTTTGTTTAATTTTCTGTCAAAAGTAAAGGAAGGTCGAGAGATAATCTGAGTAAATCGGATCGGGTCTCGAGATGCTGTGAAGCATAAATATAAGGAGTTGTGTTTGACATTCAATTAATACTCAAGTTGTTTAATCTCGAAGATAAATATGTAATTTCACATGAATTTTACATCAAACAGGTTGATTGAATGAACTGAAACAATTTTCTTTTTCTGAACATGAAAGCTCATGATCTTAATGGCTTATAAATAGTATTTAATACTTAAAGCTAAAACGTTTCTTAAGTCATTGAAATTGCTCGCGTAGATAATAATCTTACTTTAATTCGATGCTGTAGAGCATTTAGGAGATATTATTTGATTTAGGTATTATAGTTCAAATTAAATACAAAAATCAAGATGCTAGTCTATGTACATTCAACAAAAAAGATAAGTATGCAGGTTCGTCAGATATAGTTGAAGTTTATTAAGAAACCGATAGATGTTTTCGAATACATTTAATTTTATGAATAAAAAACAAACAGCTCATTTACCAAATTAAATTTCAGTCGACAACATCTATCGGTTTCTTACTAAACTTCAACTAAATCCGACGATCATGCATACTTATCTCTTTTGTTGACTGTACATTAAATAAACTATCTGACCTCTACAACCCAGTTACTGGGTTAATACCTTACCCCTTGGTAAGACTGGTTGTCAGACTTTCGGGCTTCTGACTACCCGTAACGACTATCAAAGAATGACAGCCAGGACCTTCCGAAGCACGGAGGGGTCTCGGTATGTAAAGATGGTCACCCATCCACAGACCAACCGCGGCAAGCTTAGCTTAACCTGATCAGCCTGTGCGGCTGTTATTATTTAGCCACGGGGGGGCCGTGGCTAAATAATAACAGCCGCCACCCACCTTAAAACATAATATATGGTTATAAATAAATGTAACTTAACATCACGCCTGTATCCCCCGACGAGTACGGCAGAAGTGTCCTAATACGCCTCATTTATAGCCAGTCAAGCTATAAGGGGACGAGCCTATTGCTATTAATAGCATAAACAACTACTCTCAAATAAACATGTTTACATAATATAAACAGCAGATTATCTGAATTGGGTAAAGGAGGTCTGCAAGAAGGTTCACAGCCTTGAAACCTTTTTAGTTGGGGTTGAGGAGGGTAATAACGCTATCAAATCCTTTGCAGGCTCATTTACATATACATGGTGTATTTGGTCCCCAGTCACCTTGAACGAAGCGATTGTGTATGTGATTTTGAAATGAAGATTAAATTTTCAGGGATTAATACCTATATACCTACTACTACATATAATTTTGCTACTTTTTAGGGTTCCGTAGTCAACATGATAGTCCCATATAGTTTCGCCATATCCATTCGTCTGTCTGTCTGTCCATGGCTTAGCTCAGATAATCTAAGTGCTAGATAGCTGTGGAATGGGTATACATTAATCAATTAAATCTTGAAAAAAAAAACTTTTTTGGGCTACCTCCCCTATACGTAGTGTGGATATTTTTTTTTCGTATGTCCCATGGTGTGGTGTGTTGTTGGAAAGGTAATTCAAAATTTTGCGGGTTTGGCAAACCTATTTTTCGATTCAGGGATCCGTTTGCGAAATATGAGGAGGTAACCTGTTAATTTCTGTAAAAGTCAAGTGTCTGTCCCTGCCAGCTAAATGGTTGTTTTTGATGTTATGTTATATCATCCATGGCATATAACGAAGTCAAAAGATAATAATAATAAACTATTTACTATCAGGTAACAAAGACCCATAGATACATACCTTAACCTAAGTATACATAACAATATAGTAACAATTTTGTTAGTAAATAAAACTTAATAACTATGTTAGTATCACTTAGTTGCACTAAGTCTTTGTGCGTTCCGGTGGCACTTGTCCGCGAAAGCGGCGGAATACCACATCCTGCGGCCAAAAGCTTTCTTCCATCACCAGTTGCAAGTAGCATGTTGGTATGCAATTGCGCACCACGAACGCCTTGAAGTTGACGTTGCAGTGCGACTCCAGTAACTGCACCCTCGGCGTGTACCTCGTCTTCAGGCGCACGTACTCCACGATGTCCTCCGTGTGTCCGTGTGTGTCCCCTGTGTGATAAACTATCACAGCCAAGTAGGCTTTACAAGTTAACGAGTTGTGGTTGACAAACTTACATTTGCAGTTGGAATGTATGCGAGAACATGTTTTTTACTACAAGTTGAGTTTGTTCATAAATTCATTCCAACTACGCAACCCTCCAGTGTGCATGGTCCGACATGCACTTGGCTGGTTTTTAGTAATAATAAAATATAATAAATGAAGTAATAAAGAGCTTAATATGCTAAAACGTAGTCGCTTTTGATAGAAAAAAGTTTATTTGATTAGTTGAGTCGCAAGAAAGTAAGAACAAAAAGAATAATACAGTCCCGTGTTTGATCGTTCCCTACCTTAATAGAATCAATCCAATTATTGTTGCGACACTTAAAATCTTATTTCTAAAAGAAGAACGGAACAATTCCTTAAAATTAAAATTGGACCGTGTTAAAATTGTAAGAGGACGTCCAATTTAATTGGAGCCCAGCATACAAATGAAGCAGACTCTTCAAGACCCGTTCGACGAAGTGCCGGCGGGGTGAGGGGGGTCAGGTTGAGTTGGTACATTCGTGTAAATTGCAACAGAAGTAATCTGGAAGAGGGTAGTCGGCGAAATGCAATTAGGAAGCATCTAGTGACGCTTTCGCAGCGTAAAGATATCCTGCACTTTGGGACAGATTTCATGGGAGCACTTTTTATTTGCTGTTAGAGGGTCTTTTCCAGGTTTATAAAATACCGTTTACCAGACCAAAGAAACGATGGATGGACTGTGTGAAAGATCACATAACTAGAATAGGTGGTGACTACCGAGCTGATGACTAACAGAGAAGAAGTATGGAAGAAAAACCTCGGACAGACAGACAGACATGACGAAACTATAAGGGTTCCTTGTAGGAACTACGGAACCCTAAAAAGATGGAGCGCCGACCCCAAATACATTGAACTGTGGGCAAGAAAATGCCGATGATTATGAAAAAGACTGATTATGCAAAGATAAAACTGATTTCTGGTAATAAATACAAAATTTTATGTTTCCTTTGTACAGACGCCAGCACATCGAGCTACTACAATCTGTTAAATTTCTTTAATAGATTTTCAACGTTATCGCTAAAGCATTAGGTTCAAGGTTGATTGGGAAACTTTGACAGTTTCGGGTAGCTTGATGTGCTGGCATCTGTACCTTTCGTAACGGTAACGTTATAATGTATCGCACATTTTGCTTCAGTTTATTTTTAGATAAAATCTCGATAAACTATGATTGAGTAATTACTATGAATCAATTATAAAATGATTTAGTGAAAGCATTTATTAATTTTGAATTAAATATTTCGTGTGTGTATTGCATTGGTTGACCTTTAAACCTAATTAAGCACATCTAGATAGATATCTATTTTTTTAGTACCGAGATTGTTTGCTACATATTATTGCAAAATAAGAAGTTATATGAATCAAAGAGACATTGAACGCCCTTCTAAATCTACACGTATTTTAAATTAAAAACACTATTCCTGTTTTCTGCTTCTAAACTGCACAACGGGCTTAGAGAATTTATTCCGGATGGTTTTACGTACCTACTGTAATACATTAATATTCTAAATAGAAATGACGATGTTTTGTCAAGTCGTAAAAACCGTCCGAAGCAGGGGCGGGTCGCTAGTTTATAATCATAATTTATGATAAGTTTATTATCACAAATGTATAATGGTCTGAAACTGGCTTGAGACTGGCTAACATCAGTCAATAAGTAGACTTACTTTCCCATATTCTTCTGTTTTCTCAAACCATTTATTTTTACTCTACCACAAAATAAAAGCAAGCAAATAGAGCAGTGGTAGCCCAGTGGTAACAGCCACAACTTACAAGTTGTAGGTCGTAGGTTCGAACCCAGACAGGCACTTTACCTTTTGTAAATTATTTCATCACCACTGCTCTCAAAACGACAAAAGAAAACATCGTGAGGAGACCGGTGTGTCCTAGAACCAAAAATTCGAAGACATTTGTGACCAATACCAACCCGCACTGGGCACGCGTGGCGGATGACGGCCTACTCCCTCTCACAGAGAGAAGGCCTGTGTCCCAGCAGTGGGAGCATTATAGTAGGTTGATCATCTATATTAGAAAATCAAAACAATTAACAAAAGATGGCTTAGTTTAGATGTCCTCAGCTGTATCTTAAAGCGTACTTTGAACAGTAGCTCTTAACTGCAGTACTGTTCAAGCATTTAGCTTTGCTTAATTCTTGAGTGAGCTGTGAAGTAAAACGGAGCACCTAGTCCTAGGTGTTACAATGTTGATCAATCTGTGGACGAAAATATTACCTCTAAACCAACGCTTTATAAAATGTAGTAACAAATTGATCAATTTAAATTGTACTATCTTAATTAGAATTGTAAAAGTGAATTCTAAATTGACTATTTTAATTTAAAAGTTTTTGTAGATGGCTTTTCAAAGTAGTAAAGTACCCACTTAAGTTCGACTTTTAATTAAGGTCAAACAGGGTAGGTCTCATTTAATTGTAACTAATTACGTCACTGATTGTCATGATTTGTGGCCTAATTATTAGACTATGTAAAAAACTAATAATGCACTAATCACTGCATTTTTTTGTAATAATTATATTACTTACCGGAAAGTTTGGTGACAAAGGCAACTTTGGTTCAGTCTTGTTTATAGTTCTGAGAGAAGTGTCTCTTATTTATCTCTTCCCCACGAAGTTGCCAGCCTAATTTACCAGCATCGACAATACAATCGCGGTTAGTCCCATTATTTTGGTATTTACGGCGCGCCGTAAATACCATTATTTCCCTCGCCGTAAATACCATTATTTCCCTCTCCGTAAATCCATCATCTACACTTAATCACATTAAAATGCCATGAAATAACCTCCGTAAAATTGCTCTCAGCAAAATCAATAGGTAAAGCTTCAAGATGCAAAATGGTCCAATAAGGGCTTTAATAAAATCACTGTTACATTAGCAATTACTAGCGGCCGCCGCCCGGTGGCGCCCCCTGCCGCGCTGAATAAATTTTAATGCAGATGAACTTAATAAAATGCAGCGCAAACTTGTGCCCGGTTCCACGGGTTCATTCTCTTAGTGCTGGTTACATGATGTAGGGACTAGACTTTGTAGGGAAATTAGGTTTTCGTTTCATGAAAATTGTTGGTCTTTCTAAGCTGACGTCAGTGTGATGGATGAAAAATCATATTATTCTATTTCTCATGAATACCCAGTGCCCCTGTACATTTATCTAGACTAAAGCTACGGTTCCTAGAATAGCAGTGGCCACATGACGGCCGCAGTGACGGCTGGCACGAGAACGATGGCAGCTGTTTGACTGTACGGTGTTAAAAACGCGCCCTAGGAAAACACACCAACTTAGTTACAGTGACGTCATTTGCCGGTAAATTGCAGACGCTACGTGGTGGCCACCGCTCTTCTACGAAAAATTACAGCATTAACACCACAAACTTAATACCTCGTTAGTAAAACATTTAAAAATATTAGGAAGCCCAACAAAATTTTCATTACTTAAAAAGTTTCCTAAACCAAGATTCCTCAAAAGAATCTCAGCCCATCACTCCTGTAATATATTCCTACTCACTATAATTTTAAAGGTAAATTCTGCGGCGCCTTTTAAAATAATGATCTTGGAATATTCAGGAACAACTCAAAATCCGCGCTAAAATCCTTAAAACTAATACGTTTCGGGAGTAAGAGTGACGTAAAGCTGGCACATCTATAAGTGGGAGCTGCTTGAGACGACGGAACTAAATGCCAGTCGGCTACGTATGACTCGAGTCTTTGCGGCTTACTCTAAGACATGGGGCATAGAGTAGCGTGGAGAAGTGACAATATGCGTCTGAAACTCATCTTCAAACACAACACGTATTGTCACTGGATGATGATAAAGGATCAACGGAAATTCATAATTAAGGGGAAAAGTGTTCGTAATGTATGGTTTATTTTCCCTATTATTTATGTCTATTTAACATAGTCAAAGGCCCCTGCACGAACGCGCGACATAAAGGTAACGTAAATTCGAACGATTTTTTAATCGAAAACACAACTGTCCTGAAGCATTTTGGTTACATTTGTTGCAACAAACGCATTAATATGACCCACCCACAAATAAATAAAGTCTTATAACTAAGGAAATGTCATCTAATAAATAAGTATTTCCAATTTTAAAATCGTTCCAATTTAAGTTGAATTTACAGTACTTAAACATAAAAGACATCGTAATCGTACACGGAAAACTCTACGTTAGTAATTTCGCTATGAAAACCATAGAGCAAAAGAAATTATTATTCTGCCGTATATATTCGGGTGCTTCAGCAATATTTATCGTCCGAACAAGAAAATATTCATATATTGTTCTCTTGAAATATTGCCTTTAGAAACTTCAGTCGCTCTAACATTAATATAGAAAATAACTTTACTATGAGTATTTTTATTGAACTGAGCTTTAACGTATTTTAGTTTGAAATAACTTTTTCCATTGGCTTACTAAATGAATGTCCAATCAAGTTTTATTTGAATATGAAGCCAATTTCAAATAAAACTTGATTTGAATTTATTTGAAACAGTGGGCAAAAGGGCAAGTTTTAAATTTTTAATTGTAAAACCATTGATAGAATTTTAATATCGCAAAGCTAGACTCAATCATTCTAGTTTTTTCACGCCATTAAGTTACGCGAGCTTATTCATGAATAACTTAATTGGTATTGGCTCTTTCATGAATCTAGCTTTCTTGCGAATCGTGATTTGAGAAGTCTCGGAAAGTCAGCGACAGAATCTGTGTTAAGTTTTTAGTTATAGTGTCTGAAATAGTGAAAACGTTTTTACAAGTACTAGGTGACACCTAAATATTTGCGCTGCTGAATTTTCAACGCTCGGCCTCAGTGCTGAAAGTAGAAAATCCAATAGCACGCTATTATTTTGTCATTTATTACAGTGTTAGTAAAAACAGGCATTAGGGCCGCTCACTATCACTTACCACTCTTCAACCATAAAAATTATATAAAAAATTAATTTCACCCGCAAGTCACGTCTGCCAAAATCCCAACTCGCTAATCTTTGACCCAAAACTTGATCCACATTAAAGTGTAGGACAGAATGATTTCATTAGCGACACATGCCGCGAATGATATTCAGAAAGAGATTTAACTCTAATAGCGAAACTCTCCGACTTACACACAGATTACGAGTGGTACGCGTACGTCGTCGTCGCGGCGACGCATGCATATTCATGCGTCGATGTAATACGCGTTGTCGCTACTGCTCATTAATATTCTGATTAGTTTGGATTGGAGTTGTGACGTATTAATTTGATTGAGTTCTAGACAATGGAATTGTGTGCTATGCCAGTTCAGCTATTTGGGAATTTCCTGGAGAATTTCGGACCAATATTGAGGAATTAAAGAGTAGGAGAAGACCAAAGAAACGACTGACGATGGACTGAATGATGATATAGTTCGAAAGTGGGTGACTACCGACATGAAGACTAATAGAAAACTATGGAAGAAAAATACATGTTGCGCCGACCACTAATAAATTGGGAGAATGATGATGATTGAGGAATGAATGGTGAGCAACTGATGGTCGAGGTGTTAAACGCTGAACATTCGTCACGCATAAAACAGTTTCTGACAATGTCCCAATTTAGCCACAGTTGGACTACTCCGTATACCAATTTTTTTGAAATTAATAACACAGATGATAATTGTTATCATCCCATTATTTCGAAATTCGACTTGATTAAAAGATTGAATCACTTTTCATACAAAATTATCTTCTTTTCAAAATATTTTTACTAATTCTCAATCTATATCATGAAAATACGTGACCTCGATACATAAGCGTTATGAAGGTGAATAGGTATCCCAATTTAATAAACAAGAACTCCGTGTAATATTCGACGAAAAAAATGATTTATTGACAAGTATTCCCCCAAAAGCTGAATTTCGTCGAAAACAAGAATTTTCCTCAAACACAAGTAACGACTGAGCTTCAAGCGGGAATTTCTTGGAGTGCAATTTTACCGTGTTTGCACATTGGGGTTTTTTCTGGCTTTTTTGGTAGATAATAGCACTGTGCAGTTTTAAAGTAAATTTTGTAGATTATAAGGATTGGATACATAAGCGCATTATTTTGTATTCTACATTTTATTGCGTGAGTTGAATAATAAGTCAGTTTGTTATAAACTTCGCGTTCGTTTTCCTGGAAAATTAATTTGAATCATTTGTGTGTCAGCTGTAGTGTATTACGCTGCGTGGGATGATGAAAAAGATAGCTGAACTAACTACATTATCCTTCCCCGGTACACTTTTGTAGGGTCCTTATTATTTTCTTCACTTTGATCAAACTCTCAGTGCCTTAAGCTCTATAATATTCGCTTAGTTGTAACGTATTTCTGGATGCACGCAAGGATTTTTTACGACGTAAGAGTGATTTCATTACAATGTCGCTCTTGAGACTTGTTTACTGCTGAAAAGGTTATAACACAAAATAACATTACCTCGGTCGTTTATCTAAAAAGCCCACACACAGGGTTCTATCACAGAAGGTCATACGCACTCAACACAATGGCGGGACATAATTAACTTAATGAAGACCAGACCTGCTGAAGAGCTGCCGAACAAAGGAGCGGGACAAAGATGATTACCTAACAATTTATGCGGATAATAGCAAGAGGTTGTTGCCCATTTGTAAGTCGAGAACACAGCGCCATTGTACTCCAGCGGTTTTTTGTTATGGACCGGATTAATAGTCAGGGAGGCCTTGGGATGTATGTTGAATGTAGAATTTGGGATGAAAGGACCAATGCTTGATTGTATAGTGATTTGATACAGGATAGAGCGTGAATTCGCAAGTTTGGTGTAGACGTGTATGCATGGGGTTTTTGGAACTTTCCACTTTGTATGATGGTGAGGGAGGAATAGATTCTAAGTGTTTTGTCTTCATCTACCTAGTTCTCTAAGTTTCTATTTAACTAGATGTGTTTTTTTTAATAACTTATTAAAAAGAACCAGGTTCATGAGAGTTAACGACGTACGGCATTTCATACAAACTTTCAAGCCCTTGTTTTTCGAAATGAATGAACCGATTTTAATGAAACTTCATACGCATAAGCAGGATACAAAGGTCTAAGAAGTTAAGTACTTAAGAACATCAGTTAAAGTTCAAAATCTATTAAAGAAATTTGACAGATTGTAGTAGCTTGATGTGCTGGCGTCTGTACTTTAGACATTTTTAATGCAGCGACCACAATATGAAAAAGTAAAGCATGCAATCTTAAAAACATGTAAAACGCTATATAATATAATGCAAATATTATACATTAATATAAAACTCTATTTTGTGACATTTTAACAAGGACTGAAATATAATTTTCCGAGCTTAAATTCTAGTAATAAAACTAATAATTGTTATCTAACAAATGGGTAGGTAGGTACCAGTGACAGATAACTGTCGTAACTTCCAACTACTAACCTATTTGAAATAATAACTTTTATAGTCATTCTAAAAGGCACGCCTACATAAAGGCGCCCTAAAATAGTTAGAACATTATTAGGATTTTGACGAATTTTGTCTGAGATATTTTGAATGTCAATCCAAGTGCAATTTAATATTTTATAATACCTAAGCTTTATTGAACGACCTCTTAAGACCTCTTAATACGGATCACGGGTCTTAATCAGCATTACAATCCTCGAATATCAGAGAAGTACGTAATTATTGAAGTTGCTGAGTGAAAGTTTAGTTCAAATAAAAGTCGTTTATGGCAACAATGCGCGCGCACTGCATCGTTGGCACTTCCATCAATCAATCTTGCATTTGTGACGTGATTCTCCGTCTGCTATCTATGACGAGCAGTGTGGACCTAGCTTTAGGCGGTGTGATATTGAGTTACGTCTTCAGATCCTGCAGTTATTTGATTTGTGTTTTCTGAATATTAATTCTATTGACCGTGACAGAATTGTGCCAATCGTTTGAAACAGCCTAATATATTAAAATAGCAACACTAAATCTAAGTGTGACACTACAAGTATAATTAAATATTATCTGAATCATTTATGATCATAGCATTTAAGGGATTTTGGCAAGTTAAGACCCTTGTTTTTTTTTTTTTTTTTTTTTTTTTTTTTTTATTTCATCTCTACAGCAAAATTTTTTTTTTTCTTTTTCTTTTGTCTCTTTTTTTTCTCATTGTACTAATAAACAAATCTTATGTAGTGAAACCGTAAGTAATACTTCGAGGACGAAGTAGTGTCAGTATGGCCGTAATAGATTATCCTAGTTATAGGTATTGTTATTTATATCATAAGTATCCTTTACTGTTGAAAACTTGATAAAATAGTAATGTTTTGCATAACCTAAAACTTGTAACAAGTATCTAATACCTACTGATATTCAAAGCTTTATATTTGGGTAATATTTAGATATACCTACTTACATATAGATTATACTTTATTTAGTTAAACCTACTTACATATAGATTATACTTTATTCCTTAATATAGGTACACTTAATAATTAACTAGTGACCATTCTGATACACATAGCTACCATATTTAAACATATATAGTTAATTCCGCTATCAACCGCATTTGGAGAAAGTGAAAATTAGGTTAACGTTTGTAAGATTTAAATATTCGTCGACCGTAGGTTCAATTGATGTAAGGGACAAAATACGCAAAATGAGTTGAGTATACAGTTTTGTTCAGAATTTTGCGCTCTTTCGAATGGTGTATATGAAAAAATTCTAGCTTAAAAAAAATGTCCCTTACCCTACAGATTTTTGGATTCAAATTTCGAATCAGCCCCTTAACAACAATGTATCTGAAAAACTATGCAATATAGCAACTTGAAATGGTGTAATTACCGCCGCCAATCCACTTCACATAAGGTAAGGGTCTTCCCAATCAACGAATTATTCTTCATACATTTTTTCAACAAACCTTTACACTATTTTTTCATTATAGATTGGATCCAACGTAGAGATCAATTTAATGTAAGGGACATTACTAACAAAATACGTTGGTGTAAGGGACGTCTATTTTCTTAAATAGCTAACTTATTTAAATAAATGTTACACAGGTAGATAGAGCACTAAAATACAAGATTATGTGTGAAATCAGATCCGAAAAAGGTTAATAACAAAAAAAGTTATAGGCGATTTAGTCCGAAAAAAAACTTTGTCGGCCTTTCCTGAAAAATCGTATTTTGTCCCTTACCTCAATTGAACCTACGGTCGACGATATATTGTTTTTTCCCAGACATCAATTAATACGTAGTATAGTCAATTAGTCAGGATGTTATAAAGATTAAGATAACCTAAGGGATGACCTGTGAGGATATTTTTTTTTTAACCTTTATTATACCACCACTGGGCAAAGGTATCCCCATAGCTTTCCATTGTTCCTCGTGCGTTGCCTCCTCTGACCATTCTCCCGTAAACGCATCTATAGGTCGTCACGCCAGGGTTGCCTAGCAATAATTGCGGCGATAACTCCCCTCTTTGAGGAGTGGCTGTAGAGGCGTCACGGCGTCCTCATCTTCCGCCTGATCCAGGTCCTCACCGGACACGATTGCTTCGGGAGGTTCCTGTTCAAACGCCCGGGTGTTACCATTGTGTGGATCGCCCGGTGTACCTACACGGTGGAGCATACGGTGGAGGTCTGCCCGGCTTGGGCGGAGCACCGCCGCATCCGCGCGGCGGCGATCGGCTGGCGATCTCTGGCGTCCGGCCCTGGTCCAAGCCATGTACGGAGCGAGAGTGCATGGGAAGCCGTCACCTCCTTCGGCGAAGCAGTAATGCTCGCAAAGGAGGAGGCGGAACGCGTGAGGGAGAGGCAATCTTTGTGTCCTCCCGCCTCTAGTCGCCGCAGGAGACGCCCTGGGCGTCAGGAATCGAGAGCCAATTTTCGTCCACCTTAGGCGCGGGCTTGCGGAATGGGTAGCTCGCCGTCCGGTAAGGACCAGACCCGGATCGACGGCGCGTTGTGTTCCACGCGTGCCTCAAAGAGATGTCAGCACTAACTGATGGGGTCCGCTAGGGACAATGCCTGCCAGGGTCGCGGGTTTTTCGAAAGAGTTATCGTAGCCCCTGTCACATGCAACTGAAGGCACACGGGTACTTTAGTCAGTAAATTAATGTCTGACATCCCGCTTACTAATATAATTACTGTATACTTACATAATGTCTGTGCCCCGGCTGGCCTACAAATACATTTTCAGGGTTTAGCAATCGCTTCAGCTATGCGCCATTTATAAACAAAATATTTATCGGTAAAAAATAATTGTCATGATACATTGCTTTCCACATTTGCTTTATAGATACGACTTTTGCTTATAATGTAAAGGAAAAGGCCTGTGACTACAATGCATTGTCCATTATAGTCATCAATCAATGACGACCTCTGTCTGCCCTATCTGTGACGAGCAGCTTGCGTACAAACTACGGACGGATGTAGTTTAATGGGCGACTACTTTTACCAACCGTTATTGGGTAAAATTAAAAGTCGTTTATTATGAAGTATTACATATCTTTGAGCTTTTTCATAACATCTCGTTCAATACTATTGAATACCCTTGCCAATACTCATCCTATAATTACCCAGCTTTGGTAAAAAAATTGTTGGTAAGTTAAATGACATGGATTTTGGTCTTTAATGACAGTTAAAAAAATATTTATTTATTGACTATTAATAAACAACTTAAGTTTATAGTTTGCACCGCACATACAATACTACACCTACAATCATAAAATTAGGTTAAATTACATAAAAATAGACAAAATGTGATGAAATTAAACAAAATTAGATTAAAATGTAAGAGCAAACGTAAGGTAGGACGCCCTCGAGCTGGTGGAACGGCGATCTTCGCAGGGTGGCTGGTAGCAGCTGGATGAGAGTTACATGGCGTACAATTGGATAGGCCTATGTCCATCAGTGGACAGCTGCAGGCTGATGATGTAGGAGCAAACTGATGTTATTACTGTTTCTGATCATTATTATCAATCCTTTTAAAGCTTTATGACGATGCCAATTTCTTCTATTTATCGATTATAACAACTTAATAAGGAGTCTTATACATAATGTAGCTGTGATCAGTATCAGGAGTCGTGTTTAGTGAATTTCGACCGTTTTAATAGACAATGAACCAGGAAAATAATATAAAAACATGTATAATGCATTGTCCATTATAACCATCAATCACGCCCATTGTCTGGCCGATCCATAACGAACTACGTTGTGAGTAGTCAGGAAGTTTATAAAGTTGCTTCGCAGTATTTAATTTAAGAAAGAAAATCGCATTATCAGCACTACACTGATAAGGGTAATTACATGCCTGATGCCTCCCTGCGATACCTCGCCATCGCAGTTTCGCTCGCTACCTTGATGTCACCTCCATGTAAAACAAACGCTTGAGGGTTTACTTCGATGTGTCTGGGATTTGCGTGCGTGTCTATTAGCATGCATTTGTTTTACATGGAGGTAGCGAGCTAAACTGCGACCGCGAGGTATCGCAGTGAGGCATTTTCGACAAGTAATTACCCTAAGGTTTTAGATTTCAGGTTTTTTGTGTAAAGCAAAAACAAAACTTCTCCACTTGTTCATAGTAACTGATCTAAAAATAAACTATAAGCTAAAAAGTAATTTAAAAAAATTAAACCGACTTCAAAAAGAAATTAACTCAAAATTATGAAATAACTTTAATTTCGGAAGTCGGTGTCTTGGGATCTGTATTTTAGTTTTATGCCACCGACTTCCGAAATTAAAGTTATTTCATAATTTTGAGTTAATTTCTTTTTGAAGTCGGTTTAATTTTTTTAAATTACTTTTTATTTCGTAATTTTTAGTTTTTGCACTAGAATTTGACCAAGGTTTTAAGATGTTTTCCCTTTGACACTACACCCGTAGCTCGTATCAATAAGCCAGGCCGACACACTTACACGTATTAGTCCATATCTTGAAAATTACTGAATCGATCTTGATGAAACTTGCACTGTTCCTTAAGTTGAAGTAAGTGTCATCCAATAAAAAAAAACGGTCACGTTCCGATAAATAGTTCTGGAGATATGCGTGGACAAACATACATACATACATACGTCTATAAAATTTTGTATATTTGTTTAGAAGCCCTAATAGATTGTCATAAGTGAATATAATGCAATTCCAATAATATTACATACATACGTATCGAATTGATAACCTCCTTTTTTTGAAGTCGGTAAAAATGTTTTAGCCATTCTTGGAACCGCTATTGGTAAGCCAATGGAAAAGTCGATATTCTAAAATTATTCACATCCAATCACAACTTGACATTTCCGTGTTCGACTTTCAAACATTTTCAACGGTTTTTTTTTACAGAAAAAACAAATAATTTTAGAATGGAGGCTTTGTCAGTGGAATGATGAACTTTTAAAACAGGCCTGAGGGTAGACAAGTTATAATATACAAAGGGTTTCTTTTTTTAACTGTAGTTAAGTTTTTGGAGGAGTCTGCTCCTGATGTAGTGATGTGTGGGTTTTGTTATCTTTGTCTAGGCATGTGTCTCAAGGTCAGTAGGTAATAGTAGGATGTAGGTACATATATATTTTACGTAATTTAAAAATAATATCAATTAGCAGACAAACTTAGATTAATTCAATTTTACGTAAATAGTCTTACTCGTAATAATCCAGTGAGGTACTTTAAAAGTCGCAAATTATTGGTCCTGTTAATCCGATTTAATATGTAAAGAAGTAACTTTGATGATAATCGATTAACTTCAACGTTGGATTATTACAAAAATCACAGCTCCGCAAAAATTCTAAACAGGTGTAAACAAAGTGAATACCTGCCTAACTTTATCGACAGGCGCGAAACAATACCTGTTCCCATGTTTTATCGATAATCGATCTGTCGACACATTCGCATCACTGACTGGAAATATTCTGTAACAAGTTCTGTACAAATTTTTGACAAAAGAAAGGAGCGTCGAAAACATTTTATATAACTGAGGGCTCCCCTAGCCCTTTATTAAAGAAAGTAACAAGCACTAATTTGTAATTAGGCGGAAGGGCAATAGGGTTGAAGAGCTCGGGTACTGGTCAACGACCTGACGGATAGGAACAAGTACTATTCTGTTTCGTTTCAACCCCTTTCTGGATAAGCAGATGTAGGTTATCGCGCGTTTCAGAATGAATGTTTGGGTCATGATTTAGACTAAACGGATCCTAGCATTGGCTCGGGGAACATGATATGACGTCCCTTATTTCCCTTTTGCTGGCTGTGAGCTCCAATAATAGGCTTGAGTCTACATGTAGAGAGTTATTTATTTTTTGGAAACTTTCGACGATGTGTTACGTCTTGTTTAAAACATCGAATAATATAGATGTATAAAACAAAAACGTATAATTTGATAATATAGGTATGTATTTTAAATACTATATACGAGTAACAAAATAATATCATACAATAGACGATGGCATGAAGCGAGGAACTTTAATTTCAAGGTCCCTTAATCGCTTAAATGTGAAAACTAGAGCGTGAAAAACAGATAACAATTTCAGCAAAAAAGTACCATCTATAAAAGGCCCAGTGATAACTAGATAGAAAGAAAAGTCCAGGACGAAATTATCGGAGAATCTGTAAATCATCGCAGACTTGCTCTTTAATATCTCCACTCAAAGAATGACCGAGTCGTCTCCGGCCCTTCTCTCATTAAATAAAGACCTCTTAAATACCGCAAAAACAAAAAATTCTCATCGTTGAAAGGAGGCATTGAGAGCATTCGCCTATACAGTAAGACATTTATGTAAATGTATTTATTTTTTATGTAAACTCAAAATTAAGAGCTATTTTCGTCAATAGATTTATTTTGTTTCAGGAGCTCATCTTTAAATTGTATACTTTGACTTTTACCGTGAAATCTCCAGCAAATGTTTCATCCGACATGCTTTTGAATCCAATGCTCATCACGTACCGATAAGAGAAATTGTGCTTCAAACAAAAAACGCAATCGAAATGGAAATATTCGCAATCCTCGTACAGGATAAGATTCAAATTGGCCCAGTACAAGCCGGGGGCCCTTAAAGGCAGCGCAGATAAACATCTAAGAAAGGTCGCTTTCGAGAAATTTCTTTTCCAATTCCGGGACCTTTTTGTGAATAGACCAGATTCTTTCATTTCGCTCGCGTTCTGCTGTACCTACATAATATTGATAAGGGCGCGATTGAAAGTTTCGGGTCACTATGACGCCACTTACGTAACCATTTAAAGAATGGCCCACATTAAGGGAACTCTGCAATAGCTGTAAATAGTCCATTTGTGGCCGATTGTGAGTTGTGGGTGCCTTTGGATTTATTTGCGAGGTGGAAAATATTACTGGAGGTATTTTTGAGTGTATTTTTATTTTTGGACGGGAGATTATAACTTCGCAAGGTTATTATGAAAGTAAAAATATTATTTATTTTTGGTATGCTTTGCTCTCGAACGCTTCCATAAATAAAGAAACATTTTACTGCAAATATTATTCGCTGTGAAATAAAACAAATTCAAATTCAAATTTATTTATTTGTACACATAGGTGAAATGTAGTTACGTGATGGATAAAATGATATGTTGTGTCACTATGTGCTGCCTTGCAAGGCGTACAAATAATGCTTACACAGTAGGTAATGGATGTACAGGTAGGCCTATAATATATAATTATAGATTACTGCTGAGTAACAATCATCGTAACAAGTCTTATAAAATTATAGATTACTGCTAAATAACAGTATTAAATCTCTAGCAATAACATAAACAAAGAAAATAGTACAAGTTAAGGTAACTAAGTAATAAACTAAACTTATTAACTAAAGTAAGAAAGTAGGTAATTAATAAATATGAGAAAATGGTATCACGGATTTTATATTTCTTCTAAATATTAATTTATGGTGTAATATGCTTTTTGTATCAGGAACGTATGGAGTGTTTTTTTGAAAGTATTTAAGTCTTTTGAAGCTTTTATTGATTTAGGTAGTTTGTTGAATATTTTTGGAGCCATTCCTAGGAAACTTTTTGAGAATAGGGCGGTTTGATGGGTTTTGGACTTAAGAGCACCTGGATGTCGTTTAGTGGATAGGGTTTCAAATAGGTTATGGTTATTTTTAATAAACATGACAACTTCATAAATATATAAGGACGGAAGTGTTAGTAATTTTAAATTTATAAAAAAAGGTTTGCAACTGTCAGTGCTTTGGATCATGCATACTGCACGAAGACACTTTTTATGGGCTTTAAAGGCCATTTCCCTATCCGTAGAATTACCCCAAAATATTACGCCGTACCGCAGTGTGGTGGAGACGTTCCTTAATAGCATAAGCATAATCAGCCTATAATATTCCCACTGCTGGGACAGAGCCCACACAGGCCTCCCCTCTGTGGAGGGAGTGGGGCGTAATCCACCACGCGGGCCCAGTGTGGGTTGGTAGATGTCACATGTCTTCGAATTTTTGGTTCTAGAACATGCCGTTTCCTCACTATAATAATAAAAGTAACAAATAATTTACACAAAGTTAAGTCTCTGTCTGGGTTCGAACCTACGACCTACAACTCGTAAGTCAATTCCTTTCCTTCCTGCAACAAACTATTAAACATGTTTACATAAGAGTGAGCCATAAATAGTTTTGCTTAATCCCCGAAAGCTACCTGAAAGCAAGGCTAAGCCTCATTCTAGTTAATATTAAAGGATTTCATATTATTATCATCAACAGGTGCAGTCGGACTAAAGCCCGCTTATCTGCGACAGTCCCAGTTGGCGCACAGCAATATAAAGCTACTGCAGCACTCAGCCGACCAATCCGCTGACTTTATATAGAGCAGCCGGTGTACCTAACGATGTCTGAGACACAGGGCCGGTGGAAACAAAATTATTCAAAATCAAAATATTTTATTTCACGTATACCTTTAACAGGGCATTAATGAAACCTCAAAAGCCAAGTGCTCAGTTATTAGCCAATGGAGAAGAGCCAGAAAAAAACTCCACAGTTTTTCTTTTAAAAATAATTAGCTTTTACAATGTTTCCTAATCACACTATTAATAGGTATGGGAGGTCGGTGTAGGCCTGTCAACAAGAACTTAACAAAATACAAAATGGCCTACAAATCTAAAGTCTACAAGGTCTAAAATTGAAATGAAACCTTAACAAATATACTTTTATAATTGAAATTGGAGCAGCCTGTAATTATCGCACACATACATATCATATGTAAAAGGAATAATTATGTAACTTATGCTAACAGCATGTTGGCAACTTTACACCATCATAAATCCAGGTTTTATTCATAATCAGTTAGCGGCTTCCAAGAGTTACATCAGCCTATAATGTTCCCACTGCACACAGGCCTCCTCTCGGTGAGAGGGAGTGGGCCGTATTCCACCACAAGAGCAAAGTGCGGGTTGGTACATGTCACTTGTCTTCGATTTTTTTTTTCTAGGACATGCCGGTTTCCTCACGATATTTTCTTCACTGTTTTTAGGGCAGCGGTGATGAAAAAACTTATACAAAGTAAAGCACCTGTCTAGGTTCAAACCGTTACCCCTGGGCCACCACTGCTCTCAATAATGTCACTTTGATGATCAAATTGGTATTATGTAATGTCGTAATCTCGTGCTCAAGAAGTGGATCCCATAACTTCCGGGCCATAATAACCTTTTTCTTAAAACTTTAATGGATGGAAAGTGTGAAGGTTCAAACAAATAAGGTTGTGGTTGAATGTGATGGAACGGATAAGTTGCTGGCAGCAATATAAAGCAACAGAATGTAGCCGATCCTCTGACTTTATGTAGTAGCGCCCGGCATGCGCCCGGTGTGTCTAACGACGTCTGTCTGCCAGGGTTGCCAGAGTTCAGATATAGATGTGAGAACACAAGAAGCTTTCCACAATGGTTAAGGCATACAATACGTGTAAAAAGATATTTATTGTTTTCGGAATTACTGGATTATATTTTAATTAAATCTTAATTTTGTAATTTTTAGGGTTCCGTACCCAAAGGGTAAAACCAGGACACTATTACTAAGACTCCACTGTCCATCTGTCTGTCTGTCTGTCACCAGGGTGATTCTCATGAACCTTGATAGCTAGACAGTTGAAATTTGCACAGATGATGTATTTCTGTTGCCGCTATGACAACAAATACTAAAAACAGAATAAAACAAATATTTAAGGGGGCTCCCATACAAAAAAAACGTGTTTTTTTAGCATTTTGTCTTGTGGTACCTACGGAACCCTTCGTGTACGAGTCCGACTCGCATTTGGCTAGTTTTTTTTTATTCTATTTTGTTTATTAAAAAATGGTTACTGGTTTAATCATAAAAAATTAGATACCTGCACATACCTAATCTTTAGAATTTAATTAACTTACCAACACGAGAACCTCTCCTTTTTTGAACTTCGGAAAAAACAACCAAACACACTTGTACTACTTTGAAAGACAATTCACCTATATCTATGTCATCGTTCGTCGGTTTAGCAAAATGTAGCAACTGTTCATGAACAATGTAACGCCGACATTAAATTATATCTGCAGTGCATAATTGCACGTCACGTAGGGTTCACAAGTCGTAGACAATCATAATCCATGGCTGGAATTCTAAACTGTATTAATTATTATTCAAAACATCTCTTTAGAAGTAAGATGAAGCAACAAAGCGTAGCTAATGAGTTCATTCTGTTAGAATTTGTACGGATTTCTAGAGATTTATTATACAGTAATGTATAGGTTACTTCTCAGCATCCTTACATTATCGAATTATACATAGATTGCAGTAAAAAGAGACAATTATTAAATTTTAAATAAATGAATTTTCAAATAAAGATTTAATGTTGATACAAGATTTTAGTTTTATAAAAAAAAAGTATTAAGGATCTGAATATATTCAACATTTTATTTCAGCAGAGAGGTTTATGTTATTGCTAATGAACACACGCAACTCCAAGGAAAATGACCGAAATGAGGAAAAAAAAAAGGTTAACTCCTTCACAAAATGTTTCCAACAAAATAAATTTCGCTGTGCCAACCCTAGCGAGATCCCGCTCCGCATAAGATATACATGTTATATTATTAAATTTGGTTACTTAGCTGTGGTTTAAAATTTACGAGCGTATCGAAACTCGTTATAACAAACAAATTTATTGGTCATCTGCTCCGTGTAAAATATTGAAGAATTTTTGGCTATACTTGCAAGACTGCCATTATTTGGCCATTGTCTAAAAAGATCCTTATTTAAGATAGACTCTGGCTAAATATTTATTGAATGTTTCGGCCCCTATACATTTTGAAGCGTTATTGAATAAATTAACTTTTTCGTTTGCACCATTTATCTTAAAAAAATTAAGAACATGATTTATTGTTGATAAATTTTAATAGAGCCAGGTATTAGCTACCTTGCTAAGTTTAAGTAAAAACCGGTCAAGTGCGAGTAGGACTCGCGCACCGAGAGTTTCGTACAAATTTGTAGGTATGTGACTACAAATTTACGGTTTTCGGATTTTTTCCTTTGCTTGTGCTACATGACATTGCTTCTTGCCAAATTTCGTGATTCTAGGTCAACGGGAAGTGCCCTATAGGTTTGATTCCCTCGTGATTGTCAAAATATGCCGCATAAACGACACATGAACGCCCGTATCTTTTGACCTCCAAAAACACTACAAAGTTAAAAATAACTTTTATTTCGGAAGTCGGTGTCGTTGGTTCCGCATTTTCATTGTTTGACACCGACTTCTGAAATTAAAGTTATTTTTCACTTTGCAGTGTTTTTTTATGGAAACCGTTTGTTTTATTTTGTAAAAAAGTTTTTATTTTTCACTTTTTTTGCTGTCCCTAACTACCCCACACAAATTCATTTAACACTACTTGCTATGTAAATATCAGTGACAGGAAGGAATAAATATTATATAAACATCCGAATTGAGAACCTCCTCCTTTCTTGAAGCCGGTAAAAATCATTTATTTTATTATAATACAGTATTTTTTATTTATTTAATGCCTATGGATTGAACCAGTTTCAAGTTCGTAAAATAAAACCAGTCCATTACAGTAGTATACATCTCATACATGAAAATAAATACCTGGCACTATTTATCCTTTGCCTCCAAGAACCAAAAAAAGCTTTGGTCCTTAACTTACAGCTTTTTTATCGTATCATACATAATAATGAATCACTACAATATACCTTCTTCATTCCTTAAATCAGCACTAATACCAATAGGAAGCGACCCTATTAACCAGATTCACAATAAAGCAGATTTTCCAACCAGGATGTGGAATAATAAATGTTGCAAATTGTAAGGATTTATCGGGTCCCGTATTTGTTAATAGCTATAAATTAATTACCTGGAGTTATCCTGCCGGCAGCCGGATTGATAATAATTAGTTTGTGAACCCGACCTTGCGGGACCCCTTGCAAGCACAGATTACCTGCCTGTTTTATGGTAGAATAATTGTGTATGTTTTAATGGGTGAATAAAACATACACTATTCGGTATTTTTAGATTTAGAAATTGTAAAGAATCGAGATTCAACCAACATTCAAGTCTTAAATTAACTAGGAACATAACAATCAAGACTTACATTCTATTGAATACCACAGAATAGATATAAATATACATTTCTTATGTTTCTGCAATGAAGAGTGCGATTGAATTACAAACGTCATGACAAACTGTTTCAATTCTACGAAGAAGCCGATTTTGAATGGAGAATAATACTAAATAGCATGTAACGTAAATGTAGCCACGCCATGGGTGGTCCCTTATTGGAACTCATAGTTTACTCACTTTTCCAAACAAACAAAAAAGGGGTTCCATTTACCATTCAACTCCTATTTATTAAAGAAACTTGAGCGTACACAACATCCTTAAAAACTCTTGGAATCTTTATAAAATCGCTCCCTCGCCTCGTTTCGAACAAAAGACACTCCATACAAAGATCAAAGTCAGTCCTCAAACTATGACAGATATAAAAAGTCAGGAAAAAAGTCGGGCTTGGCTAGTTGGTAAGTTGAGTGATATTTCAAGCCCAGGCCGACTGCCGGGGACGTTTAACATGACTCCTGGGCAAGCCAAGTTTATTTTAAAGTTCGCTATTGTAATTTTGAACCGGTTTCTCCCGGTTTGAACTAGTTTAGAGACAGTACAGTAATTATGAATGGTTTATTTGAATTGTGAGGAGAACTAGGTAATAGAATTATGGTTAGTGGGGAAGAAGGGTCGAGGTTAATGACGAGTAACTTCTGCAGTGGTTAATTACATAAATCAAATTATTGGGTACTGGTCCCTGACAGAGCTTATGAAAGGAAACCTGTCTGTGACACTCAGGTGAAAAATTGTGGACATGTATCCTTCCCATTTTGACCTATGGATCCCAGACTTGGTCTTTGACAAACATTCAAAGTCCAAATTTTTTTTTTTTTTTTATAAAACTTTGCCCCACACTAGGAATTTCTCCTGTATTGTGGGTGCCTTTACAAACATTTAAATTCACGCACACAAACAGCCAGACCCGGAACAACTACTTGTAGGTCATACAAATATTTGTTCCGTGCGGGAATCGAACCCGCGACACGCAGCGCAGCAGTCAATCGCTTAACCACTGCGCCAACCGTGCCGTCATCAAACCCAAGGTTTATGAACGTGCAACACAAGGTGTTGATTTGCATCCTAGTCAAATTCAAGGACGTAATTATGCTAATGATTCTCGACCCAAATCAACAATAAATGGGTAGGTTTTTTTTTTTTTCTTATTTACGGAAATCCGTAAGTGTGAACCAGCCGTATTTAAACGCGGCCCGTCTGTTACTAGCCCTATAACTGCGCCTTCACACACAAACAAACGCCTTTTACTTTACTAAATACTAAAATACTAAAATGTCTTTTATGACAACCTCCTGAAATTTGACGAGGATGCAAATCAACACCTTGTAGAGCGCAGTATTCTAGGCGTCAAATTGACAGACCATAATTATTCGCAACACCACACTGCGCTCCAAGCAAAAGCATTAGCATAACGGTAGATTCCATCAAGTCAAAATTATTAGACATGGAGTATCTCTGATCGTGATTTTAATTATCATGGAGCAAGCGTGATTTTAATTAGCAAAGAAAATAAGTCAATAGCAAGAAAAAATTAAAATGTTGGTAGCATTCCGTCAAAATCAAATGTCAAGACGACAGTGACATGCTATCGATGAAAACAACAAGGACATTAAACCAATTTACAAATAACACTGACCTCTATCATATAAGCGCACCTATATAATACAGGTCTGTGACAAATAACGAAAATAACTCATCGAATTCGAAGGATAAAAGTCGAATGCAGTCTAATGCGTTTAGCGCAGTATTCCTGAGTGGAAATTTCAACAAACATGAATGGTATATTGACTCAGGAGCCAGTGTACACCTAACAGCAAATGAACGTTGGATTCTGAATGCGTATGATCAGAAGAAGGAAATTATTATAGCAAACAGTGAACTGTTGTCAGTTTTATGTTCTGGTGATGTGCAGATTACGACTACGACTGATAATATCGATTACGATGTTGTGGTAGAAGATGTATTTTGTGTTCCAAGTCTGACAACAAACTTGCTATCAGTCAGCCAACTCAAAGCAAAGAAAACAAAGTATCTTTTTCGGACAGTATTTGTTTTATATACTTACAACAAGAATAATAGGATATAAACTTAGTAGGAGTGTACAGAGTAAACTTGTTAAACCTAGAACATTTAGCTGCATCAGTTGTATCAGGTGTTACGTGGCATCGCAGATTAGGACACTTCAATAAATACTATTTGAATCAGATGAAGTCTGCTGTACAGGGAATGTCATTTGATGACAAAGTGGATATGGGGAAGTCTTCATGTACTACATGTTGTGAAGGCAAGTAGTGTCGCTTACCCTACAAAAGTACTAGCCAGAGAAGTAGTAACTTAACAGTGAAAGTGAACCTATGGAAAATTTATCCTTGGGTGGGTCCAGATACTTCTTGTTGTTTGTCGAGGATCATAGCCGTATGGCATTTGTTTACTGTCTGAAACAAGAATGAGGCATTGAAATGTTTTAAAGAATTCAAAGCTCAAGTGGAAAATCAAACAAAGTCAAATCATTTATTTCAAATAGGTACATAAAGGCACTTTTGAACGTCAAAAATTACAATAAAATAGAATTGATTCTAGTCGCCCTTTCCAAAAGGTAGTTTTCGTTTGGTTCAAAAGGTAGTAAACAAAGTAGACAATCAAAGTAATTATTAAGAAGTGAATACTATTACACATTGTTTAAACGATACCAGTGTAACAAAATTTATTAAAAGTCCACTCCGACCGAAGCATTGAAGTCTCTTCTCCTTTACATAATTCATCTTGAATTTATTGCAATATCAAGAAACGCTACAATACGCTTGAAATTCATTCTTATAAATATTGTTTCGTTTAATTTGAAAGTCAACAATATTGATTGCTATACCCACATTCTGTAGCACTTTCACAACAAAAGGATAATAGCTTGACCAACATATTCATTTAGAAACCAATTTAAATCTTTAAGAACCCACCCTCGCCTGCCATACATCAGAGCTACAGAAGGGTTTTTTTATGAGCAATCTACTCGCCTGTTATCTTGTAGTGTAAACAGTTGATTAACCCCCTCGGGACTCGCTTAAACGCCCCCTACGCTCATACGACATAATGGCAGATTTAGGCTAGTGAACTTCTTCGTCCGAAATTGTACCCTCTTCTTGGAAGACTAAAGTTGCTTTTGCTTTGTGTTGTATAGCTAAGGTATCGTTTCTTCCAGTACTAAGATAATGCTGTTCCGTTGGTCCAGTTCATTTGTCAACGAGATTAGGATGTGTCCAGATGAGTTAGTGGAGTAAGCTGAATGTAGCCTCTTGTTGTGGAGCATCGTCTTTAGTGTAACTGGTAATGGATGTAGGGTCCAGAGATAAGGTAAGTCACTTGACTTGATTCCGTATAAGTACTGGGAATTAGTTTGGTTTAATAGGTGGTTTCGTTTCCAAAAGTATTATAAAGGAATATTTTTTGGAAAAAATTCAATGGAATCATTTTAGCTACTAAATTTGCTTTATTAACATTTATAAGTTAATTAAAAGAGCGAAATTCGTTTAAAAACGGGGATTGAAGTCTCATAACGAAATGAGTTCTAACTTCAGTCCAAGTTCAAACCTTTGGGCCAATTTTTGTAGGTATTCCGCGCTTTATTCCGACTTACTCGGTTTAAGCCATAAGAACCTAGTTTCATAACAAGACCGCATATTTTCAACTTGCTGAAGAAAATCAACTTTGCTTATTTCCTTTCTTTTCAAACATAGATACCGTGAAGTTATTTCCTATTTTGTGTTTTTCCGTCAAGGTTACGAACAAATCCGTTTACGCCTGCTATAGATACTGTTCAAAGTTCAGCTTTCTTATGACGAGGAATATCGCCAACAACGTATGATCCATCGTCTGATAATAGGAAGTAGGTTTCTGGGTCACATCCAGGGTCGCTGGAATCACTTACTGGTATCTATGTTACTTTTTGCAAATCATTGTACTTTGTAGCATCGATTTGAAAGTTTGGGCTTTGTATAATATTTCTTGGATTTGTTGATCATACCAATCATCCTGTATTTTTGAAGGGTTCTTAAAAGTCAACAAATTTTTGTTTAAATTCCGTTATTGAATACTAGCTTTTGTCCGCGGCTTCACCCGCGTAGTAGTCGGAAATTAATCCATAGTATCGTACAGACGCCAGCACATCAAGCTACTACAATCTATCAAATTTCTCTAATAGATTTTCAACTTTAAAGCAAAAACAACGCTAAAGCATAAGCTTGAAAGTTGATTGGGAGACAGTTTCGGGTAGCTTGATATGCTGGCGTCTGTACTACCGGGATAGAAAGTATCCTATGTCCTAACACTCCAAATCCAGGTCATGTCTATCCGTGTGCCCATCCAAATCCTTTATTATTATAGTTTGGATGTTGCCGCCAACTTTAATTATCCATTTACTTAACTGCCTAGCCTTTTATCTAAACGGCGACGTTCAATTAACGGCCTGAATGATATTCAGCCAATGCGTCTAATACAACATTTAATGAACTGGCTGGATGATGCTTAGGCCATTAATATAAAAGGTAGAAAATGTGAGGAAAAAAGAATGGAAATCATTTTAACAACTGTTATTTTAAACAATATGGAGGTTAATATGATCAGTTGAAAAAATAATTAAAACATGAACAGTAAAAGAAAAACATAAAAAGAAAATTGGTCAGTTAATTAATCGTACAATGGTACCGATTCTCTTGTACACCGAATTAAACTAACTAAACTATCACTAAAATTCCTTACTTTTGGGCTATGAGAATCTTAAAGCTATTCTGCAAAAACAAATCTCCAAGTTTTAAAACGATTTTGACACAACTAAAATTCAATGTAACAATCGCGATCCACGTGGTACTTGTTTGCCTTAGCTCGTGAATTTTTTTAGAGCCAGAGGCGCGCATGGGGCCAGTCTCGACGTGTTTTATATAGAAATTTTCACTTTTGGTATGGAAAATATGAAAAATTATAACCTACATATTGAGTTTATGGGTTTCATAAAGAGGTCGAAATTTTCATTAGGTATTTTTGCGCTAGGACACACCATTTTCGGGAAATCGTCATCGTTTGACAGGAATAAACTGAATTTTGGTGATTTTTAGTCTAGTTTAAAGGCATTTGTAAGAAGAGAATCGGCAGAAAATACTTAAGTAGTGTACCTAATAAATGAATGGCCAGTAAAAATGTTGTAATGGGTAGTAAGGATAGTTCGGCAGTTCATAGGTTAGGTTGGACCTGTGACCAACCGCGTGCGAACCGAATTGGTCGCAGTAAGTAAGTCACCCTGACCAAATGGGTTGAGTTTGGGTTAGATTAGATTTTAGAACCGTAGTTAGAACTGTGACAAAACGCGCGCTAGCCGAGCGAGCGCTACTTCCAAGTTATATTTCTCACCGTCTTATTCCAATTCGTTAACTCCCCACACGTAACTGCCCGTTTAGCTATTTTACTGCTAAATATGTATTTACTTACGCATTAAAAATATGTTATGACTAATTGTCATTTTGTTTACAATAAACAACTGCCACTATAAGTCCAATTAAAAATACCAATGTAAGTCTGGGCTAGGCAAGTAGTTAAACGTTAGCGATCCAAGTCTTTTGCCTAGCTGTTTGATTGAATGGCTGAATATCATTCAGGCTGCTGGTTGAACGGCGCCGATTAGATAAAAGGCTAGGCAGTTAACTGAAAGGCTAATTAACCCAGTTAGCTACGACATGGATATTAGCATGGATTAAGAAATAGTTTTCTTACTTATGATTTATTTCGTAAGTGTGTTTATAGACAAAAATCTTAAATCTGCAAACGCAATGTTTGTTGTGGGTGTAGCGATATCTATAACGCCACATGCGAACAACGCGTCATACTGACGTCGCGCGAAATCCTGCATCGCGCAAGCAGAGTTTACCGCGCAACTAGCATAGATACAACGGCCCGACATGAATCGTCGGGCAGTTGCCCGCCAGGTACGACACTCGTCTGGTCGGAGGATCCTCCCTTTTCTATGGAGGTTGAGTGAACTTTACACCCTGTTCCACATACCTCTATATGGGTATCGAACTTCCAACAAATCGAATCTTTACACCAAATGAGCCGTCATAATCATGGCAAAGGTCGGTGATGTCACAATTAATTGTTCACTGTAACAATTCCAATAAGCCGCCCGCCATGATGATAGAAATCCTTTATACCCTATCCGAACAAAATGGAAGTGAAATGTTTTATATTCCGGAATTATTCCAGCAGTTTTTTGTGAGCCGTCCATATTTACATATTGACAGCTCGAACCGTTGTTGCGTGAATTAAATTTGGCGAATTTAACTTTTTCATTTGTTCTTTTGTTACCCTTGTAGCCTGCATCACTCCTATTAATAGAATTGTAATCAACAATTCTATTGATTGCTTGAGAGCAGTCGTCCGTTAAATGTTTATAATGATCGCGAGGTGATATAAAATACGGACACGTTTTATTTCTGTCCCTGTCGCACCAGTTAATCTCACAGCTTCCTGGTCAAATATAAGTAGTATAGTAAAGACATAAATATTTGTTACTAGCAACAATACCATTTATTTATTGAACATAAAACGGTCAAGGCCAATTGTTCAAGTCAAATACAATAACATAAAGTATACTTACAACAACTACTCGACAGTCATACGCTCGCCTCACAATACTCCAGACTTACTGACAAGATCGTCTTCCATTCATCCGCCAACACATCACAGTCAAGCTTAGCACAGAAAGTCTCAAAACCAAACGTGCGATATTGCCTCCTATATACATGTATACATAAACTCGCGCCTTCTTCCCCTGGCGTTAGGCAGAAACTACAGAATGCCACGTGCTATGATCCTTTCATACTCCTCTTGCCTCGTTTACGGCACCCCTAATATGTATATCAGCACCCTAATTGCGTAATACACCATTAATCTTAATCATTTTAAAGGACATTGCTAATAAATTGCGTCATAATTCTGTTCGAAAAATTTGTCTGCCCAACAATAGTAAATAACGCAATGAATGTTGTTAAACTGTCAAAATGAAAGCCATTGCAGTTGGTCATACACACACGCCGGTTGTGAGTACACACGAGTGATATTGTTCAGAAAGGTTACACACGTAACCTTTCTAAAGAATATCACCGAAGACCTCCCTACTTTATACCTTTAGTAAATCAAGCTAGTGTACACATGTTTGACCGACATCTTACAAACAATATCTAACTAACAAGACCAACCCAACCCGCCATCTTTCTCCAGCAAAAATATTTTAAAAAGTATTACATTTTAGGTTGTATCCGGCATAAATATCAGTGTGCACGTCTCACAATATTGTATGATACATACAATGTGTCAGATTCCGCTCCGCTCGGTTTCAAAATCAAATTTTTATGAGCCGTGAAATAACCCTGCCTTGAAGCTCGTAATGCCTTTCGATGCAAATATATTGTATATCTAGTTTATGTACAATATGTTCTGCGGGAAAAGGTTGCTTGTATCGAATGGTTTTTTGCGTCGTAAACCAATTTTGGGATCGGTTAGCGAATTGAAGGGTTTATGTGTCATGTTTGAGGACAGTTCGATGCTTTTTATGCATTTTCTATTAAAACAAAATGATGCAATCTTCTTTCGCGCGTGTCGACAGTAAGGTTGGGAAATTTATTGATTATCAAATAGACTATCAACTTAATTAAATTGACACTATATTTTAATCACAAAATTGACGAAGTTTCAATTTGATGTACAATTAATTTCCCTGATCGTACATAATTTATGCGTAGCGTCGGGGTTCGGGTTGCCTCCTTCCCTCAAATATGCCGAGGGGTAAAGGCTGATATTTGCGGGCGGGTGCTGCTTGTGGTGACAGGTCGTGTTGCTGACCATGGTTTTGTTATTGTTAATAATAATTAACTGTTTATTTATTTTACTTTGATGGTCCCAGTTTATCATTTGTGACTTCGGGGACATAATCCAGCATTGCATATGTAAGCTGTGACGCCCTTTATGCCTGGATGGAGGCTTTTATTTAAGTATTAAGTTTTGTTTACGTTTTGTTTAAATTTTTTGCTTGAGTATATAATAATTTAATTGAATTTGCTGTCTCTTGTAATGTTAATTACTTTGCATACCTAGTATTGTATAGAATCAAGTATTTCTAACTGACCAGACAGCTGTGCTGCTGGACAATTTGTTGCGCCATCTTCCCAGCTAAAGCACTAGGAAGTGGTAAGGGCAGGCGTTTTGGGGGACTTTGACGTTCGAAAAGTGCTGATTCTCAGTTTAGTTTGAAATAAATGACTTTGGATTTTGTTTTTACTTCTACTTTCATTTTATGGGCTGGGGCCCAGTAGGTGTCTATGAATGTTCTTCAGTGCTAGATACTATTTATAAATTCTGGCTTTATTAGAGTGATTTACAAAGGCCTTTATAATGTAATAAAGATTTATGAGGACTTTTAAGATGAAAAGCAAGCAAATTAAGTATGCGTAATTGAGTTGGAGTATTTTCCTTCCGCCTAACCATATTAATTGTAAGCTTTAACAAATGACTTTCCTCCTATAAGCCTGTGCTTCAGTGTTTGCAGTAATCAGTTTGAATTAATTTATTATTATAACCCGAGGCAGCAGAATATTCAGCCGTGAAATGAAGCAAAAGAAGTATTCGAATACAAAGAATTTGTGGAACGGGTAAGGTGGCAGATTGCTCAATGAGTGGCTATGAGTGATTGAACCCTAGGTACACATTTTTAATTTTTGAAGAAAATAATATTTTGATTTATGACTTGCTGACCCGACAGACGTTGCCCTGTCCAAATTTTAATAAATCATACTCACATAATATAATTCCCAGAAAAACAAACTTTTTCGGGCATCTTTTCCATTTTTTATTTCCCTAAAAACTTAATTTGGACTATAAAGACTATAATTATAAAAAAAAAATTTTACTGACTCGGTCCAGCCGTTTTCAAGTGATGCTCTTACCGACGAACAGCATTTCATTTTTATTTACGTAGATGAATGTAAGTACTTTTCTAGCATCAAAGATTTCTAAGAGCATTTGAGGTGCTTCGGCGAAGTTAAGAGGAACAGAATATTACTGTTGCTTTTTTATATCATATTTCCTTTACTAACAAAATGTATGCAAAAGAGAAACATAAAAAGTCATTCTCAGACAAAACGTGAACACAAAGCGGACCCCGCGAATCTTGGCGTGAAATACGCATTATATATTCCCACGTAAATAAGTAAATGGTCCAAAAACTCCTGTTCATTATCATCGTCTGTTATTTTATTCTCTTTCCGTAAATAAAACTCGTAATATCGTGATTAATCGCTCGTTATAATTTATTATCGGCCATTGAATTACGTATTTGTGTAAATGTTTCTTTTTTTTGTGAAATAACGGTCTGTGAATGTTGGTTCAAATGTCAACGTAAATTACATCTGCTGATGTTTAATAAACTTGACGATTTTTTTCAGTAAAATTAAATATCCATTCATGTCAATAATTACAACGTACGATTTCCAAATCAGTTACTGCTTGATTAAAAGGTATCATCAGTAGGTATGCAGCAAGTCCACTGAATTGTGTTACAAAATACACCGCTAGGAAATGTTTACGATGCCTGTACCATGGGGATCTTCCCGTGTGTAAACTATTTAGATTTCTGGGATGATGTTCCTCTTCATCCCACTTCAAATTATTACCTCTCGCCTTTCATACAAACTACAGTTTTTAAAATGCACCATAATGACAGTTTCAGTCAAGATTTCATAATGTAATAGGTACTACCGAGTAGAAATGTGTAAAAAACCATTCGGTTTTTAAATAAGGGTATTCACCCTTATTTTAGATGTCCTCCTTAAATTAAGGAGTTTTACAAACACACTTGCTCCCATTTAGAGAACAAGTCACGTTTATTTCAAAAGAAAACTCGACATTTCCTGCAAAGGGGGATGTCATGGCGAAACGTATGGCAGACCCCACCATGTATGTTTAATACGGATTCAAACAGAATTTAATCGTGCCTCAGCCTGCCCTTCTTTTGTTTACGTTCCTCTTTAAGGAGTGAGCGCAGTTCCAAGAGGTGAGGAGCAAACATTTCAATTTTTACGACTTCCCGTATTTGATTTTTAGGGAAGAAAAAATGGTCGTCGTGGTAGAATTAAATTACTGACGTGCCTTTAAGGGGAGTGTTTGATTTTCTCTGAGATTGTTCAGGATGGCAAGCGCTTTATATTATCTACAAGGTGTAAAATTGTGTGTCATTCGTACATGCAGTTCTTTTGACATCTACCGAAGGCGTAGTAAGTACAGTCACTAAAATGGATTGTTAAGCAAATTGCCTACCAACTTAAATTGTTCATTTATTCAACTCAACGCCGTCATTCTTTATCGCTCGTATGAAATAGTTATTACCCTTTACAATTACAAAGTGTTTCAATCCGCTGAATAATTCATCTCCCTGTCTTTATTACAGACAAACATTGCTTGAAACCTCTAAGCACCTGCGACATATTCCAACCAGTTTGGTTAAGAACTAAATACAGGTCGTTTTGGTTCCTCATACCTTTAGATCGAGAACAAAGGAACCTAGTAGACCGACCATTAATGGCTACTAATGAGCGCAGACGAGGTTAACAAAATAAACCCGAAGCTGAAAGTGCTTTATAGTAAAGATTTAATACGGACTGTGGATAGGAATATCCATCTTACAGGTTTAAAAAATCCTTAAAAACATTATATTTTTGAGCATCCAATGAACAGTAAAAATAGAAATAATTTTGACATATCTTGGGAGCCTTGGGTCCGGGAAGGCGTACGAGGGACAAACCTAACTCGCAGAGGCCTCTTAGACCATTTTAAATAATAAGGGAGGTACAAACCCAACGATTATCCCTGTATGCACTTTGCATGTGCACCCAAGGACCACCCCCGGTTGGTGCAGGACTATTGCAGTTAGAAACACGTTACCAAGCTAGATGAATAGATTATAATTAGTGATTTAATAATATTGTTGCCAGTAGAACTCGAGAAGAATCTTTATTATATATATATATAATATTTCTTCAAAGCTACTTGTAACATAAAACATAAGTAATTGCTCTTAAACTATACCTACAACAAATAAGTACCAGCAAAATTTAATAATAAAATATCCCAGTTCCTACCTATAATACCTAATGTAGAAACCAAACTTATCACCCTTTAGATTTTAGACGTTCCAACAGAAATATGAGTCCCTTACACTGTGTTCATCCTTATTCACCACATAGCATCCAGACATTTTATTGTCTTCCCTAACCAGATCTAGGGAATAAATATCCAACTAAATCCGAGGGAACGTCCTAAGTCCAGCAGACATTATAAAACACCACGAGCGAACCTTTCACGGTCCGGCACATCGATAATATTGAATCAGTTGACTCTATTAACAATGCAAATAGTGTAAGCGAGTGCCAGCAGCTAGCTTCGTAAATGCACTGAGTTGTACAACTAACTTAACACTTACCAGCAACTTGGGAGATATTGGACCTTATTGTAAGGAGCTAAGGTGTTGACGAATCCATGAAAAACTTGGCAAGTTTATCCGACATTGTTTGCAAATCCAAACTTATGCAGAAACGGGAGTGTTTACAAGGATCGTTTGTTACAGCTTAATGCTTGTTGTTTAGACTGTCTTCGGATTTTATTCGTAGATTGTATTTGTATCGGTTCGTTTGGGTCTGGTCTGGTCTGGTCTGGGTTTGTGGTTAGACTTTTAGATTTAGCATGAGGAAGTATCGATTTCCAATAACTTTGTGGTAAAGGTATTTGAGCATGTTATTATTGTAGCATGAACATGTAATATTGCACTCTACTGTTCGTTCTGTAAATAAATCTTGCTTAAATAGTAATGATTCCATTATACCTTTATTACACGATTCTCTGAGAATATTGATAGAATACATCACGTCATCGAGAAAATGCTTAATTTGCCAAAGTTCAAATTGTAAATGTAAGAAAGTTAACAATAAGGAACAATATTCGGTATCGGTATCGGTAATAATATACATGGTTTCATTCTCTCAACACACAATACAAGCCAAAATCAATAATGCTAACACACCAAAACTATCTCTATTCTACACACAAACAAAATCCATTTAGATCCAATGCAGCCAATATAACAGCTAAACCAGATTTATAAACCAAACGAGGGTAGAAGGAAAATATTTACGACATGGGACAATTTGCATCGATACGGCTAATGCCGGCTATCGACCGCCAGTGTCAAATTATTTGTGGATTATTGCCAAAATATAGCCCACCGATAGCCCGGACTTTTGGGAAAATATTGATCTGGTTGGAAATTGTTTGGAATTCCCTATAGGATCCCATTACTTTAAATGACATAAATAATCCGTATTAACTGTACGTTTTGTTTTTGAGCAAAGCTTTTCTACGTAAAATTATTTAGCTCGTTAAAGTCTCCTTATCTTTCTCCATTAATGTTTGGCAGGTGTAAGCCCAGCTACTCAAAGAAGATCTAATTTAATATAACGAGCACCCCACATTGTAAAGTGAGGGAAATGAATTATTTATCAAATTCACCAACTTAAATTGTCCGTATGTTCAAATCACAACTGTCATACATTGACAGTTGAATGAAATGGCTATAGCACAGCAAGTTGGAGTCGATATCCGTGGTTGGAGTAGTGTGTTAATGTAATTTCTCTGAACGTACGTCCATGTTTTGGCAGTACATCGAATTTGGGTACTGGGACAGATTTCAATAAAAGCACAACCTTACCAGAACTTGATCAGGAATCTATCAATGAAATATATTTCTGTAACCACGTTCTGGGAACCTAACCCATTGGGGACAACAGATGTTTGTATGCTCTGCTGATTAAAATAGCGTCAAATTATTATCCGCGGCTTATGTTCAAAATATATAAGCATGGCGATCTGTTGTACATTAGGTTAAGGGTTTATTTATAGTGTTAGTTACTCAATAGATATCGTTGGTAGCGGAAATTATGGGTCACTTTGGAGGTATATTTTAGGAACAAAGACGGACTTTACCGCGCTGAGTTCAAAATGTTTGACTCTCAATCGAGAATTAGTTCCTTGGGGACAAAGACTCGCATCATACGATGTGCCTGAATTTATTTAAGGTGTAACTTTTAATATTTATTCAATTCATATAATTAGTTAAGGGTCATTTTACAACGCGCGAAGTATCTAGTTTAAAAAATTGCAAGGTTGAGAATCTTAAGGAAAAATAAAAAGCATTTTGGTATTAGTATTGAAATATTGTTAAAAAATTAACCTCTGTCCCTTCCACTAGATAAGATCATCGTCATTTGCCCAGCCTTTTCCCAACCATTTTGGAGTCGGCTTTCAGTCGAGCTGAATACCAGTATTTTAAATGGAGCGACTGCCTATCTAATCTCCACAGCCCAGTTACTGGGTAATGCCCTTGGTAAGACTAGTTTTCAGACTTTCGGGCTTCTGACGACCCGACTGTCAAAGTTCCACGAATGACAGCCGAGACCAACGGCTTAACGTGCTTTCCGAGGATCGGAGGGGTCTCGGCATGTAAAGATGGTCACCCATCCACGGACCAACCACGGCAAGCCTAAGCGCTTTAGATAAATAGATAACTTATCAAAACAAGGGTTCATAAAAGTACCCACACCTAAACTTTTAAACTCAGAATTTTAATAACGAATATTAAAACAAAAACTCTGTTAATCTGTGTTTCGGCAACAGTGACATTGTTTGCCCCAACTTGGTAGTAATTGTGTAAAAATTAGCCTCTGAAGCTTCGACAGCGCCTCGCTTGAGTAAGTTTCCTTGTTCCATAACGGCGAGCAGTTTGTGGCGAAATAAGCTGGATTTTAATTAGTATTTTAGGAGATGAGTGTTTGGGATTTCTGGTCTTTAGAGTCTATTTAAACTCTGAAATGGAAACAGGCCGAGATCTATAAACGTTGCTTAGCACGTAGGGTAAGCAGGGGGAATGGCGTTCACTTAAGGAAAATATGGTGTATTTTTTAAATTATTCATTATAAATCAAAATTAAGAAAAGTAACATAGTCTTTAATTATCGAGTAATCAATGATTTAACAACAAAAGCTTATATCTTTTACCTACTAGTAGTAAAACAACATTATAAAAAAAAACATGTTTGAGCGGCATTACCCCTGTCTCTGGGTAATGCCGCTCATGGTACGGGGTAATGACGCTCAAACCTGTTTTTTTTTCGATATAACAAGTAAGACACATTTTAATTAAAAAAATATTAATGAGATCAACTTTAAACAATAAAAGTAAAGTTTACAATCACAAATTAGCATAAATTATCCCAATTTGTGAGTAAAATTAGCCTTTTTCAATTTAACAAATATAGTAGGTAAAGTCTTCAATGTTAAATTAACTTCAATTATTATAATATAAAATAATTATAATTATTAGAGGTAAGACTAATTAGAAATAGTAATATTTTATTATTTTTGGAGACATAAATCACAGATATATCCATCCGGCGAATCCCACCCTGAACATATAGCATGAGCCCTAGCATGATTCTTTTGGACAAACCTCCTTCAATCGCAGTTTTAGCGGATTGAAGGTCTTCTTCGGTCCAAGCCGCTTTAGCCGTGGTCCTTTCACGATTTCTTGGCATATCTACAACAATAAAAAAAAATAAGTCACTAAGGGGTAATGGCGCTCAGACGAGCGGTATAACCCCAAATGGTCGTTTCGTAATAAATTTTAAATTAAAAAAAAATCATACACAATTGTTGAAAATTGATTGCATTATCACAAAATAGAATAGTTTTATGGTTAGAAAAGTAAAATTAATAATTAAATAAGCATTAAAGTTTCGGACTTACCGACAAAAACACTTAACCAAAAATTAGATCAGCGCGGCCGCAAACTAAGAAATGCACTTCACGGTCGCATGACGCAAGCTGACTGTCCGTTTGCGTCGCTGTCTGTTAGAGGCCCCCTCCCCCCGCGCTTCACGACACGTGGCGTGTTGCTACGTTCCATTTTGACAGAGTAACAGAGGTGAGCGCCATTACCCAGTGAGCGCTATTCCCCCTGCTTACCCTACTGTTACTATTGCACTGCAACTGTCAAAATACAAGTGCAAAATTATCCCCGCATCTTATTTAAAAGCGATTATCGCGCGAATACGCGCTTTTTTTTTTCGGAAATCTGGAAAGGGCCTCCCGTTGGCGCAACCACACGTTCAGGTTGACCGAACAAAAAGTGACTTGATCGCGACGATCGCGTATTCGCGTGAAGATCGCTTTTAAGATGCGGGGAGAGACGGGAACATGTCCTAGTCAAAAAAAAATGGTTGCCTGTAAAGTCGGTTTTACGGGCGAAGATTTTACGTGACAACGTCTTTTTCTCGGTAGAATAGTTGAGTGGGAGAGAGACGCAAGGCATTCGGCGGGCCTCTCTCTCGTTCGGTGACTCATCGTAACGTTACCGAGCGTTACACTTTTTCATAAGTGACTCCCAGCCGCAACCTAATTTAAGACGTTGTCACGTCAAAACAAGTGCTAAGTAACGTTTAGAGATCTCGGCCTTAGACGTTAATTTTAAATACTGGTGGTAGCAGTAAAACTTATATCCTAATCAACCATCCTGATTGTGATTTTTTGGGAAATGTACTATCGTGGTCTGATTTAACAGCTTGTTGATGGTATAATCTTAAATTTTAGTGAAGAGTATCGCCATAACAATAAACACCTGCCATGTTTTGTCTCTGCATCACTCAAGGCTGACTGGTAGAAAATGCCTCGGCCATTAAGTCCGCCTATGGCCTCTGTACAGTATTTTCTCACTTGTGCATAAAGTTTTAATAACTAAATAAATAATATTATGGTGTGTAGAACTGAAAAATCGTAGGTACATCCAGTTCATATTTCATGCAAGGCGTGGCAGGTGTTTCATGTAGTAAAAATTGCAAATAAAAATCCAAAATCATTCCGTTTTGGATAGAGCTATTTCTCGTAGCTTTGACGTCGGCTATCGTTTCCACTATTTTTGAAATATTCTCTTCAAACGCTGGTACAGATTGCCAATACACGTAAACGTCGCAAATCCTCTAAAACCCACACTTCACACGAAAAAGAAAATAAAATATTTTTAGACTATCAAACACACGGGAATAAAAGTAGCCATTTGTGTCAGTATTGCTCTGGCTGAACTTTTAGTGTTAATGCTTCGACTATTACTATTAATAACAATAAGACACTCGCTTTTTCTTGGACTTATGTGACTGAAATATTTCACGTTACAAGTCAGTATTATTATATATTAAATATATAGTATAGAGTATAATACATACGTACATACATACATAGTATAGTATATAGTTGAGTGTGAGTATTTTTTTATGTATTTTTAGTATTTTTCCTTTTCTTAAACATTAGTGAAAAAAACATTGGCCTGAAAAAGGGTTATTCTATAATAATGAAAGTCGCTTTTCGTGTCTGGTTGTGTGACTGCGTTGTTCTTTTAAACTACGCAACGGATTTTGATGCAATTTCCACCATCATTTAGGCGGGTATCACATCTCCGCCGCTAAACCATAGCAGCGAAACCGCAGTAGTGCTATGACTGGTCTGTTAAACGACAACTGACACCGAAGCGAAACGGCCCGTTCTAACGCACAGATTTAATTATGATTATATATCTTTCTTGCGTGATTTCGTCGATCTGCTCGGACACCAGTTACAAATCTGGTGCCGCATTTCGCACGTATCTGTGGCAGTCGACAAATTTATAAAGCGAAACTTATTTTTTGTTCTAAAATGTATATTGATTTTACGGAAAACTAATTACTTAATCTAAGAGGTCCGAAGTAGATCTATACTGTATTTACTAAGTCGAAAGCAACAACACTTTGCTCCAATTACCACCATTCAACGAACCTCATGATGTTCCGCTACTCGAATCGCAACATAATGTAGGTAAGCAGTAATGTTTCTTAGTGGTTAAGAGGTTTCTCATAAATATTTTTGCAACAGAGGTTTGCTAAGGCCCTTAGAGGATTAATTCAGGAAGGTTTATTTATTATTAATATTTAACTTACTATTAACTTAAAAAACATCTCGATGTTTTGTCAAGTCGTAAAGACCGTGCTATTAGTTTCTCATAAGTATTTCTGTGTTACTAACAATTTTATGGATGTTTTATCTGAAAATAAATGAATAATAATAATAATAAGCAGGGGTGGGTCGCTAGTGCCTACTCAATATTTTAAATACCAAGCTATGATCTTTTCGAACCACTTCGCATGCGAGCTGAACCACTAAATTGAAGAGTCGATATCTCTGCAAACGCCTTTTAAAGAGTACTCTAGCCAAACGATCCGCAGGTTGAAGTGCATTCTTTTGTCAAAATAGCTTCTAAAATCTTTTTAAAGAAATTACTTTAGCAGCGCAGCGGCGCGGAAAATTTGAAAATACTACGTTCATATTGTTCGTCACGAGACTGTGTAGTGCTGGGACACTTTTTGTTGAAGTTAAAAATTATATTTTTCAGTTTGCTTTTCTTTTATAAAACGACTAGCTGGTGTTATTTTCATACATGGTCTAAATAGGTTTAGAAGGATAAAAGTGGATTTTTTCCTAAAAGTGTAATAAGAAAAAGGCGCAGAAAAAAATGTATTTTTTTCGCTTAAAAATATGAATCCCACTATTCTTGAGAGTAGCGTTGAAATTTGAATTATAATAGAAACAATTACCACTAAGGCACATATAGGTATAATTAGGCTAGGGAGACTTGATTTCCCCAGGGAATGGATACTTACCTAAGTATCCTTCCCCTGGGGAAATCAAGTCTCCACATATAATGTAGTTCCCCATCAACACGCAAAGCATAACGTGATATGATTGCATTATATTTAACCTTCCGTATAATAAACTGACTGGTGACTAAATCTCATGCCATACTAGGTGGGGTTTGACGTACCCTGAAATGAAAATTAAATAAAATCAACAAAATAATACTATTATGACAGTTGTAATAATTAATAATGAATGGCTATAAGTAAAACACATCCCACCAAAAACATTTTTATGTAAAATGTTGCCAAGACGAGACCACATATGGCTCGCACTGCCAAAAAGTTATCAGATCTCAGGCTTATAACTCTACACGCCCTAACTTCACAAACTCTACACCTTAGTCAAAATATGAGGCTTGGCCGTTTCGTTGCTATAAGAACTATTGTATAACAGAAAAGTAATGAACAGTGAATACATTTTCACCTTACGCGCCCATGTGATGGTAGCGAACCACGAAGCCACCATAGTTCACCATATAATTCTCTATGTTTAAAAGTAAATTTCACTCAATAACACTTGAGCGTTACGCCGCGCCTTGATGTCGAAAAAAGTAAAAAATAACTTTGCAATTTTTTTGTATCGAGAAAAATTAATTAAATCTGAAGACCATTTTTTATTTTATTAAGATTTATTAATATTATAAAGAGGTATAACATTTATTATTTATATAGATATACAGATAATATTTACATAATCTATGCTAATATTTAAAATAATCTATACATATAATAAATCTGTAGACGAGGCGTTTCTGTACATTGAAAATAAAAAAATAAAAAATAGTTGGGCTGTTATAGGATAACCAACAGATGCCATTTCTTCAATTTTTGGAATTTTTGTCTGTTTGTCTGTTTGTCTGTTTGGATGTGACAGATTTTGAACAGGCTCAACGTAAAAAGTACCAAACCAATATGGTTCATATTTATACTCAAATATAGTGTAGAACTCGGAGCAGTGATTAGTCTTTGTTTCATCGCAATCGCTTCAGTCTATCAAAAGATATAATCAATTTAAAGCATTCTATAACAATTTTTATTGCAATAAGTGGAAACATGTAACGACATCTATTGGCGCGATATAGTACTAACGAAATCATATTGTTATCTTTAAAACATTATTATGTGTTTAATCACGTCGTAAAGGCTTGCCTTTATGACGAAATAATTCCGATCCTTATGTCTGTGTTATTTAAAAAAAAAAAATGATAATGTTTAAATAAATAATATAAACATATATAATAAAATCGTATATAATAAAATCGTAGGAAAGGCAAAACTGTACATAGAATATTTAAAAAAAAATACTTGGGGCGTGATCTACAATCGATATCGAAGCCAAAAATATAGTTTTTAGAATTTTTGTCTGTTTGTCTGTATATATGTCCGGGCTAAACTCAAAAAGTACTGCATGGATTTACTTAAAATTTTGCATGAATATTACTAAGAGGTCGGGTCAACATATAGGCTACATATTATCACGCTATCACCTACGAGGAGGAGCTGTGAATCTTTATTTTTCTTACGCATTCTGTGACAGCGTGTAATCTAACGACGCATATTTAAATGTTGTTTTTGATTATGTCATGCTATTATCTAGCTTTACACTATAAAAACTTTTACGCCATTTAAGTAACTTGGGCAGAGAAACATAGTTTAATGAATGTTAGTAGTATAAGACAATTTTGAAGCAGCGCCATCTATGAGATTTCATAAAAATCAAATCAAGTTACATGTCAACACTTTTTGGAAATTAATAATTTAAATTTGATCATGTTGGTGAGGTTAGTAGTTAGTTATTCTTAAAATTCATAGATGGTAATGTGCATTTTCTTCATAAAAGTTGTATCGTATAGTTCGTTTTGACAAATTCAAGTTCCAACAAAACCCTCAAAATCTTGAGCCGAGTTGAGGAAGACAATTTAAAAAAAATGCGGTGTTAAGTATTACAAAAAAGTTATGTTCATTGATGATGATCATTTCTTCATCAATTTCATGTTGTTAGTACAAAATAAACATTGACTGTTAATACTTTTGTTCGGTATTTATCTGTGTGATTATTGCTTGGTAATTAATATATTTTCATGTCGTATACCTAATTATAAACTTAAATTATACCGTGCATCCGAATAATGGCGAATGCGATTTTCTGCGGTTGTTACTTCACACTGTCCGAGGCAAAGTCTTTCGCCTTTTTGAGGACATTTGATGGCGTGGAGTTTCCCACTTACCGCGCAGCCGGCGTAGCACGTCACCTTCTCGACGGTGACCAAAATTGGCCTGACACCCTCGCGGAGGCGAGCGTCAGTGACAGTCCCAGCCGCATGCGACATCTGTTTGCCGTCATCTTGGTGTTTTGTGGAGTCGCGAACCCGGTAGCTTTGTGGGAGAATTATCGCTATCATCTGTCTGAAGATTTTCTACGAGCTTTGAGGCGTGCTACTGAGACGAAGTCGGAGACGGCGAAATGACCACCATACGAAATGACCATGTCGCTTTGTTCTCTTCAGAGCAAAAACAAATTTATGACACCGTCCTTGAAAGCGTTTGGCAAAACCAGGGTAAAATGTTTTTCTTGGATGCTCCTGGTGGTACAGGAAAAACATTTGTTACCACTGGCATACTTGCAGAGGTCAGGAGGCAAGGCAAAATTGCTATTGCTGTAGCTTCGTCGGGAATCGCTGCCACACTGCTTCCGGGACTGCAAGACAGCACATGCCATGTTTAAAATTCCCATCGATTTAGAGAGCGTCGAAACGCCTGTTTGTGGTGTGTCACGTAACAGCGATAAGGGACACGTGCTCAAGGATTGCTCTCTGATCGTATGGGATGAGTGTACGATGGCCGAGGATCGAGGGCTGACGAGGTGAATGCTTCGTTGAAACGATCTTCGTTGTGGTCACGAGTTCGTACGCTGCGCTTGACCATTAATATGAGAGCTCGGCTTGGCGGCAATGCACGCGCTCAAGAATTCTCCGATGTCCTTCTAAGTCTTGGCGAAGGCACTCTACCAGAAGAGAGAGGTAGACAGGTGGTGCTTCCAGAGTCTCTCGGTAGAGTGGTTTCCAGCTTAGAAGAACTCATTCGCTGTGTGTACGGGGACATTCAGTCGTATACCGCACCAGCAGAATTCTTGGGTGTGTGAGCGGGCCATTTTGACGCCCAAAAATGATCAGGCTGCAGCAATTAACGAATGCATTCTCTCGGAAATTGAGGGGAATGAAGTGGTCTACACCTCGATAAACACTGTTGTCAAGCAGGATGACGCCACACATTATCCCGTGGAATTTCTGAACTCCCTGTCAGCAAGTGGACTTCCAGCGCATTCAAGCTGAAGCGGTGTCCCGGTTATGCTTCTTCGGAACCTATCTCCTCCGAAGTTGTGTAACGGGACCCGCCTTAAAGTCATCTCGCTCCACAGACACACCATTGAGGCGGAAATTCTTACGGGTTGTGACGTCGGCGAGGCCAGAGTCCAGTTCAAGCGCGTACAGCTCCCCGTGAGTGTTTGCTTCGCGATGACCATCAATAAGTCGCAGGGGCAGACACTGAGGGCAGTGGGTGTCGACGTCAGGACGAGTTGCTTCTCACACGGGCAACTGTACGTCGTCGCTTGCTCCCGCGTCATCACACATTTTGGCTCCTGGCAGCATAACTACCAACGTAGTTTATAGGGAAGTGTTGTAAGGTATATATGATACCTTTGAACGTATTTTTACTCTTTTGTGTCCTAGAATGTATTCCTGCATTATTTTCTCTATTTCCTTCAGTCACCTCTTATGACTGAACTCAGCAGGATTCCCATATAACTCTTTTCACTTGCTTCGCTTGCAAAAAAAAATTATATTTTAATTCTATTTTAAAAGTTGTTTACTTTATAATGCTATAGCGACACTGGCATCTTAGGTGTTTTTGGTGCTGTAGAGCCTTCACGCAGACGACGTCGCGGGCAGCAGCTAGTAATAAATAAATCTTGTATTCCTTTACATGATACTAGACCAAAGAGTCAAAAAACAAATACCAAAATGTTATATCCCTGTTCTTGTTCTTGTGTAACTTTTTTAAGTATGTGACTTCACAAGTTACACGAAATAGAAAAACCACATTTTTTTCAATATATTGAAATAAATGTGGTTTTTCTATTTCTTGTTAATTTAACTAGGTATCACCTTAAAAATTGTTACGAGTATTTAACAGCCAGCCGGAGTGTGTTATACCCCACCTCATACACAAAAGGTTAAGCCTATTAGTTTGTCTACTGGTAATTAGCACAGACTATGGAGAAAATCAATGACATTTACAAAAATAAGTAAAACAAGCGAAACACTTTTCGCATTATTTAAGTGGCATAGTCTAATTTTGTCGCCTTAACTTGTTTCAAAGTTTAAATTTAATCTAAGGCAGCTTCACCTTTCGGTTTTTTGTCGTTCTACTTTTTATTAAAGTACTTTTGGTGAGTTACCGGCCTTTGTAAGTCATATATCCACTCTTTGAAGTAACATCATCATTCTCTTACTTATCCCAATTAATTTAGGGTCGGCACACCATGTCTTCTTCTTCAATACTTTTCTATTAGTCGTCTTATTGGTGTCCCAGTGGTAACGCTCGCGACCCACGAGTTGTAGGTCGTGGGTTCGAAGCCAAGCAGGAACTTTACTTTGTGTAAATTATTTCATCACCACTGCTCTCAAAACGGTAAAGGAAAACAACGTGAGGAAACCGGCATGTCCTAGAACCAAAAATTCGAACATGTGACCAACCCGCACTGAGCCCGCGTGGTGGATTATGGCCCACTCCCTCTCACAGACAGGAGGCCTGTGTCCCAGCAGTGGGAACATTATAGGCTGATTTTTTGTAGTCACTCACTTTCTAACCATTTCATCATTATCACACACAGTTCATCCATCGAGTTTTTAGTCTTCCCCTACTCTCAAAGTCATCACATTTATACTCAAAACTTATCTCACGCCTCTCTTAAATAACGAAACCCGAAATTCATAGATACACAAAATATATTTACAACAAATCTCCAGTAATGTCTACAATATCCCTTCATCCTCTCTGATTACAACAGATATTTGGGATACTTTCTCAATGAACGTGTTTCAGCGTCAGTTTAAAGGTGCAGGTCCGGGATTCAATATTGTTGAAATATAAAGGTAATATTGTATAAAATATAAGCGTTTAATTACCAGCCGGCAAGTTTAATTAAAGGAGACGCTCGGACAGCTGTAAAACACTTGTCGAGTTGTGCTGAGAAGGATAACGTGGTATCAAGAGGGAGTTTTGATCATTTTTGGTAGTTTTTTTTTATTATGATTTATTAATGTAAAAGAATTTTGTTATTTAATCAGATTAACGTAATATTAAGTAATTGCACTATCGACATATTAACATCTATAAATATACAGTGTAATTGGGCACAATGGATACTCATCATGCATTATATACATGTATTATTGGTTTAAATAAAACTTAAATGTTTCTAAAATGTAAATTACGAAGATCAAATTAAAACGTGTCAAAATCATAACGTCAAATTTAATGAATATCAGTCATAAGATTGACACTATGTTAAATAGTATCTCATATAACACCCGATGTTAACATCAAATTACGACAACCGAACAAAACAAAATAGATCACGCGACCTGATATCGTCAATCGACATAATGCCACAAAATATTACGTCATCATAATCTAAAAGCTTCGCAAAAATTCTCTCGCTCTGAATGCCAGATACTGGTTTCTGGTTGAGAGCACTGAACAAAGCGTAACGTCTCTATGAAGGAGAGTCGTTGTGCATTTTTATTGTTAGTATTGTAGAGAATGCCAAGACTATGGAGAGAGCTTTCGGGACAAGTTTTAAGTTAATAGCTCTGTTTTCGTACTTTTTAGTTTGGAGACGTTGACGTGCGAGAGATGTATTAATGGTGCAATTTCTGTTTTCGTCAACTTAGAGGATTTTATTTCCTGAGGGGTCAAGGGGAAAGGAAAACAATAGTTCTGGTATTAGAATAACTTCATGAGCATAAATACATATTTTTATATTCATATTTTTGTTTGCATTCCACAATGTTTACGGGTGTTACAATGGCTTAAAGCTAAGATACAATTACAGACCCTGTAGGGCGCAGCAAAAGAACAAAATTAATTAATTCTTAAAATAAAGTTAAATATATAATTAGGAAAACAAACTAAATAATAATATGAGAAGAAGAACATAATGTTATAAGTAAATATACAACGCAGCTCCGTCCGACTAGAAATGTTTACACATGTAGGTACTCGTACGTGTAGTGGCAGGCTAAGCTCTTGTAGTTTCTGTCAGAACGAATGCTCCCTAATATTAATAAGTATAATATGTAGTTACATAAGTGGTAAAAACGATACTAGAGAAAATAAGAAACAAGACAGCAAACAAAGCCTTTATAAAAAGTATTTGTCTATACAGGCAAACACTTTTTATGTAGACTTTTTTCACCGTTATTATTTTGTTTCATCTGTAGGATACCGTACAGACGAAACAAAATAATAACGGTGAAAAGTAATAACGTACGTACTTAGGAGATTCTGGGCCAGTGCCAGATTCCATTGCTACCCAATGTAGGGCATCCTCGTAGACTTAGCGACTTGTAATAGTTTTCAAGTAATCGATCCGGGACGTACTCAAGTAGTCTGTTTGTTGAAATACGATGTCTCTTGGCAGCGCAGAGGTCTGCTGTCTTGAATATGTCACGAAGATGAGTACCTTCTTCTCCTAATGGTACCTGGTAATAGCTTATTGCATAAGAGTTTTGTGACCTTCTTTGAGTTACGATACAGCGGTTTGACTAAGGTAAAACTATGTGAAACCCACAGTATCCAAGACATCATTTCTATTCTCTACAGGAAACGAATTTGCAACACACTTTATTCGAACTAATGAAAATTTTATAGAAACTATTTAATTAGTGTGCATATACACGAAAGACACGTATCGGCGACTGACGCCGGTAACATGCCGCTCGTGTACTTGAGCACCGTACTCAAATACATGAGCGACACGTTGAAGCTTCGACGCGTGTCGGCGACAACCGACGACGCGTCGGAAACTTGCAGTTGCCTCTATAGTCGACGCGTGTTGCTCGTGTATATGCACATTTACTTCAAGTTCACGTTACCAAAAACGCTGTTAAACTTAAAACCCTGGAAGTATCCTCCAAAGGATTCCCAACTAAGATAATCAGTTACTGGAGTTTTCTTCAATACCCGACCGACGCGGAAAACATAAACTTTAAACCTTAACAGGCCAACATCGATCATCTCGGAGATAACGACTTCGAAACTACGAACTTCCTTCAACGAGATCAAAGGCGAGTTCTTTCGGGCCCGAACTTATCAGATCTCAGGTACTTTTAATGTTTCGGGTAATTAGCGGCCCAAAATTTCCCCTTCCGGGGTGCAGCGATAAATTAAACAAAAATGGGACATCCAAACAATCTGTGTTGTGAATAAGCAACAAATTTGTCGCGCGCGACATTTTCAGCGGCTATTTATTTACAAATTAGCATTAGGGTAGCTCTCGTAGTCCCATGATTGTTGTGAGGGATGATATTATTGCAGCTTTTGTTTAGCTAATGTTTACGGATCCTGTGATTACTTACCAAAATGTAAAAGATATTCTCAGTTATTGCAATGTTTACAATTAATATACTTTGATTTTCAGGTGTTTTTGACTTTCTTTTTGAAACGGCGGGACGTCACGGGTACAATCTGCGACTCCCGCATTCCCCTTAGACTTAGGGGACGATATTTCAAACAATGGTTAGACGTGCAGTGCGTTGTTGTGTACTGTTGTTATACGGATCAGAATTTTGGGCCAGAAAAGGTATAAATGAAAGGCAATTGCATGTAGCTGAGATGAGAATGCAAAGAGGTATGTATGGTGTTACACGAATGGATAGAATAAAAAATTAGTACATGAGAGGACGTCTGAAAGTGGCTCCGGTAACTGAGAAGTTATGTGGGAATAGGTTGTCATGGTATGCGCATGTGATGCGGAGAAATGAGGAAAATGTTGTGAGGAAAGTTTTGAGTATGAATGTCGATGGCTGTAAGACTAGGGGAAGATCAAGGAAACGATGGTCACCCCCTTTCTACCCATATCATCATTCACACAGTCCATCTGTGTGAATGATGATATGGTTAGAAAGGGGGTGAAGGAGATGACGATGCGCCGACCCTAAATAAATTGGAATAAGGACAGGACAATGATGATGGTTTTCAAAACTACATCTCTCTCCCGACAATAGCCGTGTGAGTGAAACGCCAGCATGTTCGTAACCAGAATCGATATCAGCTTAGATTTTGTATCTTTGCCACAGTTTTTAATTGTATGCAAGGCAGCGGCCAAATGTAACCCTATCAAGATACTGTTATGATAATGATCAGTGAACAACTATTTTTACCGACTTCACAAAAAGGAGGAGGTACTATGTTCGGCTGTTTGTATTTTTTTTTTGTATGTTTTTACCGACTTCACAACCGACTTCACAAAAAGGAGGAGGTACTATGTTCGGCTGTTTGAATTTTTTTTTGGTATGTTTGTTCATCGAATACTCCGCCAATTGTCGACGGATTTTCAAAATTCTTTTTTTGTTCGAAAGTAGATATTTCTGAAGTGGTCCCACTGTCACCAAGTTAGGATCTGATGATGGGATCTTAGAGAAATCGAGGGCAACCCTCAAATTTTATAGGCTCACTTATTGTTTTTCGCATATTTTATGAAGTATCTTGTGTATTTGCGTATGGTTGTCACCATCTCAGATAGCTGGGCTGATGATGGAAGGTACAACTCCTTAACAGTAAGAAGTTACTCGAACAGGCAAGGACTGTTTTAGTAAATTGTTTTGATGTTTGATAGGGCATTTGCCACATTTGGTCTCATGATCCCTGATGCTGCAGTCAGGATAGTCTGCAGAGTACCTAACTCCTCGACAACTAACAGCAGATATATCGTGTTTAGGCTCATTGAAAAGGGCTCGATGTGTGGATAAACGTACTGTTAATGAGGAACACCGACGTACATAGAGACCTGATGCTAAAGCCAGGAGCATCAGAAAAAGTACAAACCTTGAAATTACAGCACCGTAGTCGTGTTTGGGCTCATTTTAAACAGGACTAAATTTTAAGTTCAATGCAATGTTGACATAAGTCTGGCCTGATGCTGCAGCCAGGATTATCAGCTAGGAGAGTGGAATACTAGAAGAACTCCTCAACAATTAACGTCCCTGCATCGGGAAAAGCAATATTTTGTAAAAGGTGATCAGCAGTTGACATTAAGCTATTGTAACTTAGATAAATTACAAACTGACCCACTAAAAAGTAAAAAATAAAAACTTTTTTACAAAAAAAAAAACAACCGACTTCCAAAAAACACTATAAAGTGAAAAATTACTTTAATTTCGGAAGTCGGTGGCAAAAAACAAAAATACAAATCCAAAGACACCGACTTCCGAAATTAAAGTTATTTTTCACTTTATAGTGTTTTTTGGAAGTCGGTTGTTTTTTTTTTTTATTGTTACAAAATATCGTCCTTAAATGTTGACAAAAGCAATATTACCGGCAAGAGATAGACGTCGCTATTTTTAGTAATTGACGAAACCACTGAACTGTAAACAACATCCAAAGACAAATTGTAGAACTTCAACAACGATTAATATCAAACAATCAGGTTAATTACTTTTCGTACTTCTTCTTCTTCTTAGCGTGTCTATGGCAAATACAGTTTTTTTTTTCTTCAATTGGTTTGGCCCAAAATTCAGCAACGCGGATAGCGTCCGCTGACGCAGCCATTAGGTGTGCAGGTGACAGCATGCGGTGCAAGATGGGAGGTGAGCCATTGTCTGTGGAGAGACATTGCATACACACCAGAGGTCAGCGCCTTCCATTCTTTTCGTACTACAACGGGCTTTCGAGAAAGTCACCAAAAAGGCATGGTGGCAATACCCTGACTTGTTTATTAACCTGAGAGCCGCAGTACCACGAATCCATTAACGTGAAAACTTTTGATCTGCAATATTGTAAACATGGCATGTCAGAGTGTTTTCAGAAGGACCACGTCAAACTATATTAATGCCAGCCTGGCAGGGACATCGACACGCAAACTGTAACCATGTATTCAGCACATGATTCTAGAGCCCTAGGAGTAGAAATTCTTCGTCGGTTTAAAAAAAATCGTCGGTTTCAAAGAAAAGTGCAATACCTACGCGTTTAAAATATATGGAGCAGCATTTTATTTTAATAGTAGTGTTTAGAACCATGAACTGAATCCATGGTGCCAGGTTGCGCATCACGTCCCTGCCACCCTGGATATATGTGGGTACAGGCTGTTAGGTTAAACCAGCGATATTTATTTTAAGGGAGTGTAAACTCATGAAAATTAACAACTTGGACTCTACGACTTATTTAGAAATCATCATCATCTGCCTAGCCTTTTCCCATCTATGTTGTTCTGCGACCTATTTAGAAATATAAAAAAAAAACAGTGGCACTCCGGGAGTGCCGACAGAAATGAAAACAAACACAAACAGAATACTTTGCCATCACTCACTGACATATCCGAGTACATCCCGATGACAGCCGAACACATCCGAAGCGGGTATTTTTTTAATCGTCTTATAAACGAAACACGCGTGGTGTTGCTTACGGTAACAGTGGCGCGAGTTCAATGGTTTTTCCCATCTCAAAAAATGCCCAACGCGCCTAAAGAAGTTTTCACTTAAAAAACCTCAGCTGATCCCTACATACAAAATAGGCGAATCCCTCGTTTAACCTAACACACTATATAAAAGGAAACTTTCACTAATCACTTCTGTCTAGGACCTCCCAAAAAATTGCCACAACTTTGCTTCTTGAAATTTAGGCAATCACCATCTGGGGGTGTCCCGACTGATTGCTAATGTACTTTACTTAATAAAACAGTTCACGAGGAAACCTTAGTTCAGTAAAAGCTGATGCATATATTTTGACATCTGCATATCTGTACACATGTTCTAGAAACACTACAGATAATCTCGCGGGATGCATGTGAGGTAACTTTGGTACAGCGGAGATGAATTTCCTTACCGTCAGCGCAAGTTTTATGGGATATGAGAGCACGTGCCGCGTGTGCGTTGTCTGTGTTATAAACTCCTTGCGAGTTCTTGAGTTGGGATAGTGTTCTTTATTTGAAGTAAAAGATTGTTAAAGAAATATTGCCGCCGCTTGTACTTTGTCTATTGTAACTCCTTTTGGTTCACCCCTTTTTTTTTTTGACGTTACGCTATTACTCCTGCAAAGCAATTTTTTTGTGATATCTAATTTACCTATTATACCGTTGAGCTCCTTAAGTCTTGAGTTGAGCTGCACGATTTTTGACAAATGCGTGCACTGACTGGACAGGTCCTCTCAATCTGTGTGGTTCTTTCCTCAAAAGACCACCTCAGACATCGATCTACATGGTCTTCATATAAACTGACCAAGATTATGTCTGGACTTTAAAAGAGACTGTGACCTATGAGTTTAGAAAGAAAAGAAAGAAAGAAGTTTCGGCCTTTCTTCTCAGAGTAGTCAGATAGGAAACGCCGACTTCATCTAGTTTAAAAAAAAAAACATGATTGACATGTAAAAGTGTTTGTACAAACCTACTTACAAAATAAATCATTTCATTTCATTTATTTACTTCCTCAATAGATTACAAATTGTTATCGACGCGTTTTATTTCATTGAGAAAGGCTTCATGACGTCACTTCCGCCACCTGACGGCGGAACGCTCAACAAACGAGCGCTTAGAACAAAGCGCTTCATGAGCTGATCTAGCCCAGTCGGCGTGCAGTTCTCAACGAGTCCACTGTCTACAAGTATTCACATATAGTCTGTGAAAAAGGGTAACAAGTATCAACGTGCGCATGTCCTAACTATTTTGTAATTACTAAATTCTTATTAATTAAATATTATGATTTGAGATGTGATTCTTTAAGTATTTTCATAACATGGAAAAGTAATTGTTTGCGTCTGAATGATTTTTGGTTTGTATTAATCGATCGTGTTATTTTGTTTCCTAATTTATGTTGTAGGTATTTTGTATCGATCTTTTTTGTCGTCTTATTGTTTCAAGTTTTTATCAGTGGAAATTTCCTTTTTTGTAAGAATTAATGAATAAAAGTAAATAAAAAATAAATAAAATGTATGTGCTTATAATTAAATGAATATTAATCTGTGTTATTTTCCTACAAGGTCTTTATTAATACTTATGGGCAAATTAAAATAATATATAAGTAGTCAAGGAAATTAATGGTTTAGCAAATTGACGGCCAACTTAAATTGTCCGTATATTCAAACCACAGCTATCGGTTCCTTGACAGTTGTATAAAAGTGATATACAGTGCCCTCTAAAAGTTAGTCGACATTTTTCCACTTCAGCAGCTGTAATGTCACAGTCATTATGATTTAAAATTCTAGTTTGAAATATTTATGAATTAAAACGTGTTAGTGTACAGTTCAAACATTTCAAACCAGAATTTTAAATCAAAGTGTACAGCTAAAGTGGAAAAATATCAACTATCTTTTGGAGGGCACTGTAACACGGCAAATTGACGAAGTTTGTTTAGTAAAAAAATTATTTCCCTGACCGTATTTAAGCAAAAGCATAAAGTATACTATCAGAATTAATACCGTAAAGTAGGTAGGTACTACTTCAGTACTGAATAACCTAAAAATACTCACACAAATAGTTTTAGAAGTACGTCTTTCCCACAACTCAAACTAGAAACTGCAGGTATGTGAAGGTACAAAGCGAGAATGTCCGGTATTCAGAACGTACCTTCATACTGAGCAGGATTACGTTCCATAACTATTTACCTACTTGTTGCACTGACTACCATTCAAGTTACGTGAAAATTATATGCGATTATGGACCAGAATTGCAGATTTCATTTTATTTCACTTATTTGTTTTTAACAAGAAGTGTTGGAGAAATGTAATTTAAAAGAATCGTACTGACTGCGATGAATTCCAGGAATTCCCAACACTAGTTACTGTTACTTTCCTAAGAATAATAGGTCAATTGAATCTGTTTTATCTCCTTTCTGATAAGCCAGTTAGAGCACGCTGGAAAAACTTATTTATAAAGTCACTTATAAATGCTTTTCTGTTAAACAAACAGTACTTTTCACAGTCATATCCTATTTCAAAATCGCGAGCACAAACCCTAAACAAAGACACCGCACATTACATCCCTCTGCTCAAATTCGCCACATTTACCTCGAAGCCCACAATACATCAGAACCAACGATTGCCGAGCAAGGAAAGCAAGTAAGCAAATAAGCACGCTAAGCAATCTACGTAGCAATTCCCTTACGGATAAATAAAGTATAAACAGCCATACAGAAGAACAGTAACACTATACTTGCAAAGGATTCATGCGAGGCTTTGAAATATTCAGAGCAACAAAAAAAGAAATGGTGGCGCGAATTTCGAGTGTGTGCCCGAGGTTCCGTATATGATGTGTGTTTTAGAGTGCTGTGTGTAGGAGTTTTGTGTACGGAAATCAGGTTTTCGTACATGAATTGAGAGCTGATATTTTGATGGTTTTGATAGTTAAAGATTGGTAAAAAAAGAACATAATTAACATAGTGTTAGAGAAAAACGTTACTATTACCGTGAAATTGTCTAGTTTGAACATGCGTCTACAGGAGATAGTGTCTGTCTAGGGCATAATAATACAACATACATTATAGATCTAAGGTAAGTCGGGTATAATTTAATCAGAATTTAAAATAAATATACATAAATAACAAATCATACCTATAACAAATATAATAACCTAATCTTAAATAAACCTTAACCTCTAGCCAAGGTAAAAGCCAGCCCTTGAGTCGCGGGAAGTGTCAACCAACCGTTTGGAGATTTCGTTGTAATATGTAAGTATGATCTATCTAAGGTAAGTTAGTTTAGAAAGACACAAATAAGTCCATGAAAAGTTTGTTACTGGCTCTAAGATATTTTGTAGCAAGTAGGTAACATCCGTATATCACCTCACCCTACATTAAGACAAGGGTACTTACCCTCGCCCTACGGAACCCAAACTGTGCACGATTTCCACGCATAAAGGAGTAAAAGATAGATTTATACGTCACTTACTTGTGTTTATTGTCTCAGAACACACTAGTAAACCACTTATACGTATGTATTGTACATACAATTTTATATGAGAATAGAAATATGGGGAATGAAAGTATTATCAAGCAACCGTGGTTTCTGTAAAACTCGGTTTAGAAAACAATTGTTTTGTTTTCATTCAATGGCAACACTTTAGACTGAGTGAAACAACATGAATATTAACATTGTGGTTTACCTATCAACAAACGTAATTGTATAATTACAATTAATTTAAATCCTAAATCCTGACACTAAGGGTGTTATGATTTGGGGTTAAGATTAATTAAACAACGACAACTTCCATAATTATAATCCCAATACAAACAGCTATCCTTAAGCAAATAAGTAAGTAGAAACAAGACAGTTACATAAAGGGGCTTACCCTCTATCTAATAACCACAAGGTCTGACGTCACAGCTAAGCTACGCTAACTTAGCAGAAGTTTGTGATCCGCTCGATGGAGTTATCCTATGAAAATTAACAAGAGCAAGTCTCCTTCTAATAGTTTTCAGTTTGTCTTGTCAACTGTTTCTTGAAAGTGTATGTTATGAAGATAATTACAAGTTAAGTATGTAACGGAGGTATTAAACAGATTTTGAATGATGACACTTGCTGATAGTTTTTATTTATAACATCATCATGGCGTGTTTCCTCGAAAGGTTAGGAGGTGTAGCCATTTCGCCAGTCATGTTTCAGTCACATGACATAGAGGACCAGCTTATTGCTATAACCCAAGCACAATTATTCCGCTTATTCTTCTTTGCCTCATTTCGCTGTTTTTAAATCACTATTAGACGTAAATAAAATAATAACAATAATAATCCATTTATTTCAGGCATCGCAGGCCCATAGATAAATACCTTAACCTAAACATACATATTTTAATAAAAACTAACTATTGTGCACGAAGTGATGAATGTGTCGGCGTCGTGTTGCGCTGCGTGGTGTCGCGTAACCTTCCACGAAAACGTCGGTACGCTACACCTTTCGGCCAAAACTCTTCCTTTATGAAGGTTTCCAGGTACTACTGAGTTGGAACCCGCACCACAAACGATTTGAAGTTTTTGTTGTGGCGCGTTTCCAACTTCTCTACTCTCAAGGTCCACTTGGTCTTGCTTCTGATATATTCCACGATCTCTTGAGCCACCGTGGAGTGATGCAGACGGGATACGTACAGCTGCGTCGACGGTGTTGCAGGATGCAGCAACATATTTGGTCCCGCCAGTGCAGTACGACATCGATTACGGCAAGTGGGCTTCCTACGCTTCGACTCCACCGTCACAAAGTAAAGCCGTATACGCACGAACGAACATTTTGAACATAAACATCAAACACTTTGTTCGCACGTGTGTAGATACCACTAACGAACATCAAACACTGTTCGTCAAAAATGTTCGTGGCGATCCAATTTGCTTGTTCTGTGCTGACGGTGTTCGGAGAAATTTGATGATACTTCACTGTCGATCACTTCCAACTGTGAATCCATCGTTACTGAGGGGTTGAGCGCGAACACAAGTAGAACTGTGTTCGCAAGGTGTTCGTGTTCGCTTTGCTAATTTACGTCGATCGATGTTCGTGTTCACCATGTTTTGTTCGTTCGTGCGTGCGCGGATTTATGGCAATAAAATTAATAGAAGCTTCCGGTCAAGAGCGAATCGGACTCGCGCACCGAGGGTTCCGTACCATCATAATAATATGTTTTTAAATTTTCATTGGCGAGGCCTATATTCGTCAGAGAATTTTAACACTTCGCGCTGCGGTGTAGAATATTGCAATTTTAGGTCAGCGCCATCTCTTGACCGATAGTGGAAACTAGTGTAACTTTTGTTGATGATTCCAAAAAATCAATGTCTCTTATAGTTACGAAACAAGTTTTGTATCCTGGTCTATCCACTTGAAGAAACAGCCATTAGTTTAACAGCGGTCCATAGATTTTTTTTCTGTACGAGTCGTGTATAAGTGGCGAGGGCGCCCCGCGGACCGTCGAAAATAATGTTCCGGGACAGTTTAGATGACGTAAACTCGTAACGTGCGCGTTCGGGTTCGTGTGAGTGGTTAGAAACATCGTCTTATTTTCCTGTAATCTTTACACAAACTTCCATCACATAGAATTATTTCAGATTTTTCTCTTCGCAAACTTCGGAGATAAGGGGGGAACGGTATTTTTTGTTTACATTTTTCATCAAAAGTCGAAAACTATGCGGCCTAAAAAAAAAAGAAAAAAGTTTGAGAAATTACAAACTGCGCTCATTCATACCCCACATGTCCTAGTAGCCCCACTTCGAAATTTTCAGACCCCTTTTCTGTCCCAGTTGCAAAAAATATACATATATTTTTATTTCTTTCTTATTTGCAAAATAGTTGGGCAATCGTCATATATAACTATTCCAAATTTCAAGTTGATAGCATTAGTAGTTCTTGAGATATCCAGCTGTGACAGACAGACAGACAGACTGAGTCGCACCATGAGGGATCCTTTTTACCATTTTGGTACGGAACGCTAAAAATGAAATAATTGTAATTCTGCATCAAATCACAACTCATATACCTGTATATGAGTTGTGAGTTAGCCACACTATCGAATGGTGTAATAATACAGTGTGTGTTTTTTTTAATCCACGGGTACGATTCCTGGCTAGAAATATTGATTTTTAAAAAATCCAATGATGCAGTTTTAGTTTTTTATCAAAATCGAACCCGCGACTCCTTTAAGTACTTTTCGCTATTCCTCATAGTTCCGGATTTGGCCATCCACGGCCACTTGAAAAATTCACCTGTATATGTATACAGGATGAATTTGAATTTTATGAGTGTTCATAATCTCACGCCCTGTTCTCGTGTGGGTAGGCAGGAATTACAGAACGCTACCTTCTACGATCCTTACATAATCCTCTTGTTTCGTTTACGTTCATACATGTCCTACACGTACCCGGTTGCGAGTACAACGCACCTGACCTTTCTGAAAAACATCACCATTATGTTCATTATATTATATAATTTACAATATTTATAACCTGTGCAGCAGTGTCGCAATTCTGTTCATAAGTACTTCTGAAATGTACGAATATATTTCTCTTTTCTAACAAAATGCAGTTGAAAATATTCTCAACTAGATATGTCCATTTGTGAACATGTTTATTCATATTCTCGTGTGTGGATTTTAGTACTGTGAATATTTTAACTATCAGAGTTTTAGTGCGAGGCTAGAAATAAAGCACTTCATGGGTTATATCTTCCTGGTGACGTTATACAGGGCGTCCCACGGCTATGCCACATGGAGGGAAAGTACCTTGAATATTGCAGATGGAACATTTTACTGAAAGGAGATATTATTTTAATTTAAAAAACAATTTAAACTGCATTCATACATTTTTAAATAATTACATGGTTGAACCGGGAATCGAACCCGCTACACGAGAAAAAAATTTACCCTGTAGCTTTATCATACCGATCGAAAGGCTTCATCATAAGGATTATTTTTTGCTAAATAACATAGTGTCAGAAATAAAAGGAAGACCGTTAATTTTAACATTTTTAATACAAAATCGGGTCCTCTTAGTACATTTTTACGAAGAGCATTTGAATACGGAAAGGTATTTAGAAATACTTGAGATTTTAAGAAATGAGATAAATAATCTTCCGGTTGCAGAACGACAAAACCTTACTTTTCAGCAAGATGGGGCTCCGGATCTACAATATTCAAGGTATTTTCCCTCCATGTGGCATAGCCGTGGGACGCCCTGTATATGGTAATATTAAGTGTCAGGAAGCAATGCAATTGACGAAAACTCATCGTTTAATGAATGAAAATATAAACCGCAATTTCGACTAACACTATTAACCACACTAAGCTGACCAAAACAATATTGCATCTAAATAAAAAAAAACCGGGCAAGAGCGAGTCAGACTCACGCACCGAGGGTTCCGTACCATCATATGTTTCTAAATTTTCATCGGCGAGGTCTTTAATCATCAGAGAATTTTAATATTGTGCACTGCGGAGTAGAATATTGAAGTTTTATGTCAGCGCCATCTCTTGACCGATAGTGGAACTAATGTAACTGTTGTTGATAATTTCTGAAAAAGTGTGCTATTTAGAGACTTCGTTTTATTTTTCCTGTAATCTTTACATAAGCTTCTATCACTTAGAATAATTTCAGATTTTTCTCTTTGCAAACATTGGAGATACGGGGGGAACGGTATTTTTTTTTACATTTTTCATCAAAAGTCGAAACCTATGCGGCCTAAAAATAAAAGAAAAATGTTTGAGAATGTGCAAACTGCGCTTTTTCATATGATACCCCACATGCCCTAGTATCGGCATAAAAATAGCCTATGTTAATCCAGGGTGTCAGTTACCTCCGTACAAAATTTTATCAAAAGTGGTCTGGACCAATTTTGATACAATTTAAGATTTAGGATTTTTAAATTTTGATAAAAACGGCTGCCCGTTAGAGCGTGAAGAAGTAACAAACATATAAACACACACACGCTCACAAAGTTTCGCCTTTATAATATTAATGTGATTTATTTTTCAGCGTATTTTCTTATGTCAGCACAAACTGTAAGAGAAAGCTCGTGCCGCAGCAAAAAGATTAACCAGTCAAAAAGGTTTGTTGCGGAAAAAGTTACTACATTATAAGAGCTATGGAAGAAGGTTTGTCTATATACCTACTATAGTGATCGCGTTTTAGCAAACCAATAGTGGTCATTGAAAAAATACAAGAATAAATAGAAACAGAATAAACTTTGTCAAGAGAAATAACGATCGGTAGAGGAGAAAATGAATCCAGCAAATCAGTGCTAGAATGTTTCTGCCAACTTCTTACGCAAATGTTCACGTGCTTTCACTTTAAAATACATCCGCCGGGTTGTCGTCTTGGGGTCCTGATGTACACAAGGAGCGCATTCCAAAGAATGACCGCCTGAACAACGAAAGAAGAGTGGATGAAACCCAGAGCGGTCAGAAAGACATCATCATAAAAGCTTTCCGTAGGAGCCCAAACAATATACTATGTATGGGTTTCCGTTATTGAAACACATTGAAGATTATGATAGATATTGATTGAGCACGTAAACGAACCTTATTTCAGTTTTTGAAACAAAAAATTTCTGGAAACTGTAGGTGAACCAGTGACCGGTATTCCCATACTGAAACGCGACAGTATACACTTTCACAGTTAGTGGACTATTAGTACCTACTATGATGTTCTTTGATAAAAAGGTGCCTAATATCTAGAGCATGACATACTGCAATATTGCACTGACTGGACAGGTCCGCTCAGTCTGTGTGGTTCTTTCCTCAAAAGACCATTTCAGACACCAATCTACATGGTCTTCACACGATCTGACTAAGATTTTTGCCTGGACTTTAAAAGAGACTGTGACTTCTGAGTTTGTTTCGGCCTTTCTTCTCAGAATAGTCAGATAGGAAACGCCGACCTCATCTAGTTTAAAAAAATATGATTGACGTGTAAAAGTGTTTGTACAAACCTACTTACAGAAATAAAATCGTTTATCATTTATCACTATTCATTCCGGAAAATTAAAAACTTACCCGGGGTGATACGGCCTCGGCTACAAAGTTTAAAATATTTCATTCTGAAACTTTGAAAACGACGAAAATTGGGTAGGTATCTCATACTGTAAATAATATATCATAATGTAAGTAAATACTATCTCTTACTGTAAATAAATTTCTAAAACTAAAACTTTTTCAATCATGCTCTAGCGATTAATATTTACACAACGCGGTTTTCACTGCAAAATGCCTTAAAATAACTTACACCAAAAATTCGTGTACCTACCGTTTACCATCTCTACTCATTTTTACTATCCTTTCAAAGTGAGCGTAAACAATAATCGTCGTCCGATTACTACAGATTGCATGCCCCATAGTTTTCACGGGCAGTTATAAAAATTGGCATCACCTACGTCGGACTCAATTAAACATATCCCAAATAAAATATTTAAAATTTCATTTTCATTTCGCTCATACATCGGCGACATGCCGCCATCCTTTATACGAATGTTCAGTAAAAATTTTATTTCGTAACAAAACAAATGTTTGAAATAAATCCGTACTTTATGACGCTTTGTTGCAGATCGTTTGAAATTTTAATCTGGTGTTATAATAAAAATCGGATTTGTGTGTGGCGATAAAGATTATTTTGTTTGGGATATGGCAACATATTGTATATTTTTGCTTTTCTTTACAAACATAATTTAACTTTGAAATTGAAACTATACACGGAAAAGCTGCCCTTTTTGTTTGTAATAAAAAACATGTAAAATATATTGTATTTTGTAACAAAAACTTAAACAGACTGTAAGCTGCTATTTAAAAAAAAATGGCCAATGCGAGTCGGACTCGCACACGAAGGGTTCCGTGCCACAAGGCAAAAAACGTCGAAAATGTATGGACACCCCTTTTAATCTTTTTAATTTTTGTTGTTATAGCGATAATAAAAATACGCACTGTGAAAATTTCAACTGTCTACCTATTACGGTTTATGAGATACAGCCCACTGACAGCCAGACGGCCGGCTGGACAACGGAGGCTAGTAATAGGGTTCCGTTGGCACTCTTTGGGTACGGAACCATAAAAAAGATTGCTTTATTAATATATGCATATGTACTTTTACAAAAACAATAATAAAACAATTCTATCACTATCGTCCTACACATTGCCGTATTACCTAAAAATAACTCCACAAAAACATCACATTTATAAAAACTCTCTCGCAGTACTTATCCTAGATTTGCAGCACTTGGCAGGATGGACGCTAAACATTAGAATTAAAAGAACCTCACTTAATTCTATTAGAGCGCTCTGTATGCTGCGCGCACTTTTAAAAATATGTACTTTACCGCTGGCATTTAAATTAAATGTTGTTTTCTACAGTTTTTGTGTTTCCTCTGTTGCTCTGTAATCTACTTGTGTGAGATCATCACGATAACGCGGTTTATAAAACAATGAAAACCGTTCTTTTTGACGTGTGTTGTTGCTTTTTTTTCTGTCCGAAACTAACTTGAAGCAACGCAAAGCAGAGTGTTTCAGTATTTGTGCAGCTCGAGTGTGTTCACTAGCGTTGCATCAGCGCAGCGTAGCACCGGCGTGGCACTGCGTAGCACTGGCGTTGCATCAGCGCAGCGTAGCACCGGCGTGGCACTGCGTAGCACTGGCGTTGCATCAGCGCAGCGTAGCACCGGCGTGGCACCGCGTAGCACTGGCGTTGCATCAGCGCAGCGTAGCACCGGCGTGGCACCACGTAGCACTGGCGTTGGACCATCGCGGCGTAGCACCGGTGTAGTATTGCGTAGCATAGGCATAATCGCATTGGGGGTTTGCATTCAAATATTCATGAACACTAGATAAAATCAAAATATTATGATAAACATAAAATGACATTTAATAAAAAATTTACAACAATCAAACCGGCCAATAATAACACACTTACTAAAATTAACTCATGCAGCATTTGACTGACGTCACATGTCACGATTCATTCACGTCATTTTAAATCACGCCGCGTCAACGTTGACGTGACCGAGACGTGTTCAATTAGCAATTATCATTCGCGAACGAATGAATTGAACGAGTGTACGACTGTTTGCTTTTATTATTTCGGTTTTATGGGTCAATTATACGGTTGAATTTGGATTGAGATTGGATCAATATTGAGTGAAAGGGACGTCGATTTTTGTATGACATTGATAAGGTACTTGTTAATAAAGCAGTCACATTTGACCACCATTTCATCTACAGAAAAGTAGGTTATTTAATATCTTTGAAATGCTAGGAGTGTCACTGTTATAGAAGAGAGTGTGGTTTATTAGATTTTGTGTTTTTGGAGTATTTTTTTATCTTTGACATATTTCGGGACTCTGGGGTCCCGGACCATCGGCAGGTGTTATTATTGAGTGTTTTATTATAGTTTATGTTGAAATAAATATAGTTGTTTTTTTCTTAAGTATTTTTGTCCCGAACTGAACTGAAACGGTGTGTTTAACCTATTGGTAATAATCGTAAGAAGTATATTTTTCAGAATAAGTTTTGTTCCAAAGAGTTTTGTTCCAAAAACTTTCTTCTTGTTTTTTTGTAAACCACACAATTATATATTCCCGTCAATCAAAAATAATTTAAAACAATAACAACACAAACTAGTCAAACCTCAAGTTGCGGATCGACTTTTAAGTTTGCACAACTGTATCAAAGGAGTCTGAACTACGTATGAATAATGAAACGGGACCCCCGAAAGTAGTTTATTTATTCATTTCCGGTTCGTTGATCAAAAGGAACCGTTTCGTACCGGACGGCCGGCAAACCGGCAAAATGACGGTTTTTACTCCTCTTTTGTTGCGTTTTTGAATTTATAAGTCGATGTAGGTATGTTCTGATTGAAGGAAATCTGAACTGCGAGCAGTTTTTGATATTTCGTTTATATTTCAGTTTTTTTTATAGATCTTTAGAAACGTTTTATGGTATGGTTCATGATCTAAAATATTTCCTGACAGTAGTGGCTTTAATAAAAATACTACAAAAGGAAAACAAATGCCAGAATAATAGGACTCGATATGAAAATGTTAATAGAATTAACAAGAATCTACTTACTTTATAAATATTGTAAAAAGAGCAACGTTTATTAATATCGTCGTCCGAACGCGCCTCGTCCATGTTTTTATTAACTGCTACGGTCACGAACTTATTAATTCCCGCATTAATATCGCCTGACTTAATAAACTTCATTTCGAGGAGAATGTTCTGTTAATTTTTTAATTGTTTCCTTGTTCTGAACTAGTATTTGCCCGCGGTTTCGTCTGCGTGGATGTCGGATATTATCCCACGGGAACGTATTACCGGGACTAAAAGATCCTATGTAGGCTATCCGTATGCCTTTCATCCAAATCCATTCAGTTACGGAGTGAAAAGGTAACAGGTAAACCAGATTATTGTTATAACTTTTGACCAAGTAAGTAAACCGATTTTAATTCCTTCTCCTATTTTAGCCCTTTGGGGGATTAAGTTAACTTATTTAACAAAAACGTTCTAGGACGTAATTTTCTTACCAAAAGCATAAATTTGTATTTTCATAAGCACTATTATAATTTGACAAATGCTACGTTTCCCATACCAACTTTACTGTCATTATAGCACTATAGCTACATCACTATTAACTACACTCTCGAACACTAGCTATGATTACCAAACTTCTATAAAAACGAAACACAAAGCATTAATGTATTTTTGGCCCAAAATCTGTAAAAGTACATTCCTACCCTGTTGACCTACCTCAGTTCAGAGCCCGTGCATAAATAGAGAGGCGCATTTCCAAAATTAGGTAGATTTTTCACGTAGTACGAAACGTTACGTCATTCAAACGCCGAATGAAAGGAGCGGTATGAGGAATGAATGAATTTTTTCATTAAAAAATGACTGCGGATGTTGGTGTTAAGCTAGTCTTTTTAATTATGGACTGCTTTAAAACTTTGGATTTTTGTTTACTCTTCCTGTTTTATTTTTTTGAAAGGTTATGCTTTTTACGAAATACCTTATGGAAATTCAATATCAAAGGTATTCAGTTTAAATATTTTTAGTTAACATTCTTCTTGTTAATAAAATATTGTAAGTTTTAAATTAAAATTCACTCGTTCATTTTCTTTATTCGCTAACCTGTGAAAGTTGAAATCGCGTATTCGAAACAAAAGAACGTAAACCGAGCCGGAATTTAGTCTATTTGCATGTCCAATGGATTTTCTCATTCATGTCTGACCAACAGACCTACGTAATTGTCCAAACCTAAAAATTAACTGTGCTGCAAACTGTACCGGGGGCACAAAGCGCCACGGGGAAGCGTAAAATGCCGCCTGCACTTTTTGTGCGAACAAAAAGTGGCTACATAGTACCTACACCGCAAAAATTCACTCTGTAAGAATTAACGAATGCCACGCGACGCCACGAGCCGCTGAAAAACGCCTAAAACCTTGCAGGGTTTTCACCAATAAACTGACGAGCTACTTGTTAACTCCACGATAATATAGAAACGTCGACAAAACTATTAAAATACATTTAATTATGAAAATTATGATTTTCGAACAGTTTTGATCAAAGTTACTAATTCACTTAAAAAGGTATCTACTTAAAAAAATAAACATCTCCGACGCGGAAGAAGACAGAATTGTAATTACCGAAAATGTGGAAACGTTAAAACTTGAAATGAAAAAGTATTCATATTATGCTCTGAGCCGGACAGATGGAAATTACATTTGAATTCAGTTATAACTACAGTTTATTCGTAATTTTTTTGTTTCCTTCATAAAAGTTGTGTCAGCTGGCTTGAAATTCGTTGGGATGAAAATTTTTCTATAAGTTTAAAAAGTCTGCCTTTTGCAGCAGAAAATGTTAGCTGAATTATTTTATCTGATCAACGAGAACTGTATTCGTTTACCGTAATGAAATCAATTGTAATCTAAATGTAACTGGTTTGTTTGGCTTCAAGTATACATGAATTCAAATGTTATTCAAGGCTGATTTATTACAGCTTTTGATTTTGACCGAAGTCTCGTCAAGTTAGACCTTTGCTAACCACTAATTGGGTTGCGGTCTCGGGTCTGACAGCGCCTCGTGTAAAATAGTGATATTTCACCGCATCTGGTCTATTGGTATTTGGTATTCTTAGTAAAAGGGTGATCAAGAGGGAATGTGATGTTTATATTTTGTGCGAAATTTCCTCTGTATTTCTTTTCCAAATGACCGTTTGATGTCGTCAACTTGTATCTTTAATTGGTCTCTCAATATTGGTCTGTTTTCCTTCAATGTTTTCTTCATGGGTTAACAAGCGGCTGTCAAAATATTTTTTTTTATCACATATATTCAAAAAGAGCTATGTATTCTTCGTAAACAGAGACTAAAGTAGCTCTTTAATCCCTAAAGACTAAACATGATTTTAATTTGGAATGTGGATATTGTTAGTGAAAGTTCCAATCACCAAAGAGATCAATCACGAACATTTTATGAACAAGTAACAGGCTGTATGATAAGGTAAATGGCGCGCGAGCCAAAATAAAAAAGTTTGTGAAAAAATAAAGCATTCAGCCTTCGTTCGTAATTATTGTTTACTCAAAATTGTTTGTAAATAAAAAAGAAACCTATTAATATTCTTATTCATATGTTGCACTTACTTATTTTTTCATAGAGGGTGATAAAAAGTAGAGTGTCCACCTCGGGAGCAACACTATTTTAAGCTCGAGTCTCGTCTTCAAAATAGTTGTTTGCTCCCTTGGCAAACAATCTACTATTTCTTACAAACTTAATTACGATTTCTAGTATATTATGGAAATCTGTTTTACCAGATGTCAAACTTTCTGACTAATCATAGTCTTATAAATGTGATGTTATACGTACTCAACGTGCTAATCACGACATCGCCGCAGTCTGACCTAAAATCTAAAGTTTAACCTAATTATTTAACAACAAGATTGTTATAACAATAACACATCTTACATAGATCCATAATATTCATGTGTAATAATTAAAGAAGGCAGCAGTCCTCTCTACGTACCGTTTTACAAACCTCTCGTAGTCATTAGCTGGCGGCAAAACAAAGGCAACGAATGAATGCTACTGTGTGGTATAACTAGGAATAAAAAAATTTTTTACACTAAGTTTTTGTGGAAAGTTGGAAAGGATGCTGGATATTGTAATTATAGAAAGTTTAATTGCCTACATGCTATCGTTTTCCTAGACGTTTGTTCAGTCCTATACAAAGACTTTTAAGTGTTCCTTCTACAAAGAACCTTTGCAAAATATGTTATTAAAGTTTTTACTAAAATATCTTTACGTTTAAAATTGCGGCTCTAAAGTTGTAGATTCATTTACTAAGCAAAATACATTTCGATATTGTGTTCTAAACTTCGACAGAACTTCATAGATTGCTTTAACCCACTTTAGTTGTTCTATCATTTGTTTAATTTATCAAATAAACAGTCGACAAGACCGGTGTAGTTTCTCCACCACTAGAACTTCATTGCCTCACTAGTCACATACACTTCTCTAACTCACAACAGACCACGGTCCATACGTGCCTCCGTACTTCAAACAATAATCGTGCTCCACGCTTGTTCCTCGCTGCCTCGAGAACCATCGATTTTTAAACGCCTCGCCTCGGCTAAGCCCCTTTTCGTTTTTGTTTACATACCGGATTCTACTTTAATGGCATGGTTCTGACTTGTTGGTGAATGGTGGTAATCCTGGACGTAGTGGGGTGGGCAGATAGGTATGGATGTAAGTGGGGTTTCAAGTGTGGATGATGTTTTAATGGGTTTTGGATAAGTATGATAATCATTGGGCCTACAACATATCCAATAGTAGGTATTTCTGTTATTTTCGATTACTTGATTTTGGGTGCAAATTGCACTGAGAACTGTACATGCCAAAGCAATGTTAAATAAAGTGTCGCGGCAATATTTCAGAATTTTAAATTTTTCAAATCTGTAGCAATGCTGAAGTGGGAGTGGGCCGGACACGTCTCACGAATGCACCCGGAGAGATGGGCAAAGATTTTCACTCACTGGATGCCTGAGGGAGGACATCGCCGTCGAGGTAGACCAAGGTGAAAGTGGTGTGACAATGTGATAACGTTTGCAGGACCAAAATGGCCAGATATCGCACAAGACAGAGAGGTTTGGAAGGACACAGGGGAGGCTTTTGCCCACCAGTGGGACACAACAAAGGGCTAAAAAAAAGCTATTCGGCTCAAAACCTTTCTTAAATTATTTCCCTTGGACACATAAATACAACTCTATCAATCATAATTATTTCAACAACACAGCACTGTATACTTACTTGAATGAAAAACTAACCAATTATGATATAACTGAAAGACAAATAGCCGCTCACAGAAACTTTTAGTTTCACTTCCGTGTTTAGTCATAATAACGAGTGACGTCACGTCACCGTTTCCGGTTCCGGGGGTCATACGTGACTGGTTCCATTAATCTAGTTACCGCTCTACGTGGACACAGAGGGAAAGGCAGAAGTTCCATTCTGTTGTGAGTAAAAAGTTGCCTCATTTACTAACGCTTAGCACAGTTATACATACAGCCTTAACTCTATGTTGGTTTGTTGGAATTTTTGAGCTGTTGTAGGCATTACACGAAAGGTTAGCTTCAGTTTACGTCAGTAGACTAGATCATTTAGCTATTTCAATAACCTTCCTCTTATTTTCTCTATCAATAAATACTTAGGATTATACTTAATAATAATACTTGAGATTTTGAAACCATTAAAAAGTTTACTGTCGCTGTATATGCGAGCTAAAAACTTAACATATGTATTTGCTTTGTTGTTGTAACATCTTTGGTTAAGTTTCGCACCGTTTAAACTGTTCTTCTGTAGTCATTTTGTTAGTGGTTTAAATTTTATTTTTTTTAGTAAGTAATTGTTATCATAATCAGTTTTAACTTACTGAGGTCAAAGGCTAGGTTTGGTTACAGGGAAGTTTAAAAGGTCAATAACTTTTGACATAGTTTAAACAAAAGGACATACATAAATTTTTTATTATTATTTTTTTTTATGTATGTTCCCCGATTACTCGAAGATGGCTAGACCGATTTCAAAAAATATTTTTTGTTTGAAAGGGTATACTTTCCAGGTGGTCCCATTGTCATCAGGTCAGGCTCTGATGATGGGATCCTGGAGAAATCGATGGAACTCTTCAAATATTATAGGCACACCTATAGCGATTTGGGTATTTTTTATAGTAACTCGTGCATTTGCTCTTGAAAAGCACTATTTGGTGAATTGGAACTGATGATGAAGACCACAGATGGCCACCGGAACTACTCAATAATAAGTATTTCATGGGTTGCGATTCGATTACTTTATTATGGTTGCTAAGCAAGTTATGCTCGTCACAATGCGAATGGTGAAATGGAGCTGATGGTGAAATACCAGGAGAACTCTCAACAATGAATTTCCCTGCATCGGGAAAAGCAATATTTTGGTAAAGGCGCTGAGCAAGTTGACATTAGGCTATTGTAACTTAGATAAATTATAAACAGACCCACTAAAAAGCGGGAAATAAAAACTTTTTAACAAAAAAGAAAAACCGACTTCCAAAAAAACACTACAAAGTGAAAAATAACTTTAATTTCGGAAGTCGGTGGCAAAAAACTAAAATACATATCCAAAGACACCGACTACCGAAATTAAAGTTATTTTTCACTTTGTAGTGTTTTTTTGGAAGTCGGTTTTTCTTTTTTGTTAAAAAGTTTTTTCCATTATATTGTCCTCTGCCTAATGTGCAGGTAATATTAAAGGTAATTAAATAGCGCCCTAATTGCGGATCACACTTATAATCCCTTGCGTCATATATTTGAAAAATTCGTCTGCTCCGCATCGTAAATAACGCAATGAACGTGGACGTGCCGTCAAAATGAAAGGTTTTGTGATCAATCGGAATTTTATGTGTGTTACGCAATTACCTCACAGGTTGTTATAACAAGACAGGACGACGTTCTCTTATCATAATTCCCCAGTCGTCCTTAATAATGTAGGTACATTTATATTTTATGTAGTTGATGAGGCGTGTAAATAGCCTGCACCTTTAGGAATGTTGTGAGAAAAATTTGAATTAAGAATCTAAGTTAAAAGTGTAATGGCGGATCTCAAAAATAAAACCAATTTCCCTATTGATGAATCCTCGAGAAACCAGTACCAAAAAATTTATTAGCAGCAAAACATGCTCACGTACCGTGGCAATCCAAAGATCCTACTCAGACCCAGGGAGATGGGAAGATATCTCGTTCATGCGCGCGTGATGGCTTGTACTTACGTATAGACTGCCGGCCGGCGAGTAAAATCTTCTTAAATCCACCGGCGGAATGGTTAAAACTCCAAAAATCAATACTGCACTATAAGTTCTCAATGAAGTACAGATGCAGGTCCATTTATTTTACGAATTGCATCAAGGTTTCATCAAAAAGGAATTTTCAAAAGGCGGAGTGATTAGCACCCGCAATGTCTCTGTCCGGGGCGGGAAGCACACTGCCGCTAATGCCACCTATCGGCCATCTAGCGAGAAAACTCAAGAAAGGTTCGATACATGGGCGCTGCAAATATTGGTGCGAGGATTCATCAATTGAGAAGTTAAAATATTTAATTTGAAATACTAACATATTATATTATAGGAAAAATCCTAAATTGTTATTATTTTATTTTTTATATTGAATAAAGCATTGACGCTTCATCAGTAGTTTTAGAGCAAGAACATAATATTGGATAGTATAGTCTGTTATCGGATCCACAAAACTTAAATTATCTAAGATTGACAAAGCTATTATTTTGTATTTTTCCAGTAAGTAAGATACGCCAAAAATATACTTTATAGCAAGAAAAATCCTTCAACGTAATTCTTTAACTCTATAAATATAAACAAAATTCAAAATTGTCCTCTCCAAAGATCACGTCGATCACTTTTGACCTTTTGACATTGGACGTAACGACCAATCTTAGGGAGTGCCTCATTTTATAAATTATTTCTCTTTCCAGAGGAATCTACAAAATATTTTTACTTCGATGAGCTCGAAGGCTCTTCACTCATCAATTGATAAGACTATCTTTAAGAAAAAATAGGTGAGCAGATGTAAGGGTGTGTGGGTGACGCGGACGGTGGGCTTGTGTGTTCCAGTGTGTTTGCGAGAGTAGTAGGGGTGTATGTATACGTATGTTGAATGTACAGTCAACAAAAGAGATAGGTATAGATATAGTTGAAGTTTAGTAAGAAACCGATGGATGTTGTCGACTCAAATTTAATTTGATAAATGAGCTGTTTGTTTTCTATTATTAAAATTAAATTTTATTTATTAATTTTTTTTATTTAATCCTTTCACGGATTCGCACATATTTTCAACAAAGCTGCCAGTTACCAGATTTACGGAGGCCCAAACAGCACCTCGAAAATCCATAACATCAACCGAAGCGCCAATTAAAACGATTAAAAACAAATGAAGTGCTTCACAAGCATGAAAATAAAATTGTAATTTTTACGACCCAGAACTTTAAAGCCGGTTGCTTTTTGTTTTAATTCCTTGTTATGACGACAAAGTAATCAATTATTACGGATTATCGCCGTGGCGATAAAATCTCTCGCTCTGTTTACACATTTCTTCCGAACTGAAGAGATTGTTGGAGACTTTTGACTGTGTTTGCTTTTTCTATCTTTCTTTTATAAATTTCTCTAGAAAGATTTATAAAAATGAGATTTTTTTAAACTTTTCTAATGATTTTGGCTGAAATATAAAAAGTATTTTCAAAAGTTTTCATTTAACAGAAATGTAGATCGTAGGTAGCAGGTGGCGTTCTTCAGTTTCTGTTTAGCCTCATGGGAAGTAGGCGTGAGTTTGTGTATTTATCAGAAATGTTAAATTAAAGCAACCATAAAAACTAAACTTAAAGCTTCATCATCCTTAGTTTTACATTTGCCTTCACATTATTCTAATGCCACAATATAAACAATGATTCAAATTAATTATTGATTTTCCTGAAAAAGAATAATCAGTTGGTTGTTGGTTTACCAAATTCATCACTAATGTTTTATTCAACGCTCCCACAAATCCGCACTGTAAACAAACCGCAGAGAAAGCCTTTCGGAATCGAATGTTTTTTTAAACTGCAAACAATCGTACCGGGAACTAATTAGACCGGCACAGAACAATATGTGGATGTCGGTAATCAAGACCTGTATACGTAAAAGGAAAAAACCTATCAGTGGAGGCGTGGTGGTTTATTTATTTTTCCGATAATCTAAACAAAAGAATCTAGAGATCAGGCGTAGATTGTTGACGAAGGGTTCAGACAGGTATTGATGTGAGGTAGCTTTCCACTTTACCTATACCTACCTATGTATATGTACAGTACCTACTGTTTATTTCACGTAAAAACCGACTTCCAAAAAAACACTACAAACTGAAAAATAACTTTAATTTCGGAAGTCGGTGTCTTAGGGATCAGTATTTTAGTTTTTGCCACCGACTTCCGAAATTAAAGTTATTTTTCAGTTTGTAGTGTTTTTTTTTTTCAGTTTGTAGTGTTTTTTTTGGAAGTCGGTTTTTTTTTGTTAAAAAGTTTTTATTTCTCGCTTTTTAGTGGGTCTATTTATAATTTATCTACGTTACAATAGCCTAATGTCAACTTGCCCATCGCCTTTTTATAAAATATTCCTTTTCTCGATGCAGGGACGTTAATTGTTGAGGAGTTCTCCTTTTATTAGTTTTTAGATTAGATGCTGATAATCCTGGCTGCAGCATCAGGGCAGACTTATGTCAACATTGCATTGAACTTAAAATCAGTCCTGTTTAAAATGAGCCCAAACACGACTACGGTGCTGTAATTTAAAGGTTTGTACTTTTTCTGATGCTCCTGGCTTCAGCATCAGGTCTTCGGTGTTCCTCAGTAACAGTACGTCTATCCACACATCGAGCCCTTTTCAATGAGCCTGAACACGATATATCTGCTGTTAGTTGTCGAGGAGTTAGGTACTCTGCAGACTATCCTGACTGCAGCATCAGGTCATGACTTGATGATCATGAGAGCAAATGTGGCAAATGCCCTATCAAACATCAAAACAATTTACTAAAACAGTCCTTGCCTGTTCGAGTAACTTCTTACTGTTAAGGAGTTGTACCTTCCATCATCAGCCCAGCTACCTGAGATGGAGACAACCATACACAAATACACAAGATACTTCATAAAATATGCGAAAAACAATAAGTGAGCCTATAAAATTTGAGGGTTGCCCTCGATTTCTCTAAGATCCCATCATCAGATCCTAACTTGGTGACAATGGGACCACCTCAGAACTATCTACTTTCGAACAAAAAAAGAATTTTGAAAATCCGTCGACAATTGGCGGCGTATTCGATGAACAAACATACAAAAAAAAAAAAAAAAAAAAAAAAAAAAAAAAAAAAAAAAAAAAAAAAAAAAAAACAGCCGAACATAGTACCTCCTCCTTTTTGTAAAGTCGGTAAAAAATGGTTGCCTGTAAAGTCGGTTTTACGGGCGAAGATTTTACGTGACAACGTCTTTTTCTCGGTAGAATAGTTGAGTGGGAGAGAGACGCAAGGCATTCGGCGGGCCTCTCTCTCGTTCGGTGACTCATCGTAACGTTACCGAGCGTTACACTTTTTCATAAGTGACTCCCAGCCGCAACCTAATTTAAGACGTTGTCACGTCAAAACAGCCGAACATAGTACCTCCTCCTTTTTGTAAAGTCGGTAAAAAATGGTTGCCTGTAAAGTCGGTTTTACGGGCGAAGATTTTACGTGACAACGTCTTTTTCTCGGTAGAATAGTTGAGTGGGAGAGAGACGCAAGGCATTCGGCGGGCCTCTCTCTCGTTCGGTGACTCATCGTAACGTTACCGAGCGTTACACTTTTTCATAAGTGACTCCCAGCCGCAACCTAATTTAAGACGTTGTCACGTCAAAAGCCATTCAATGGTTTCATTTGACAACCATTTTTATTAAGTACGCAAGTATTCACAATTTGGAGAGGTGTGACGTGTTTCTAGGAAGATCATAAATATACACCTACATTGAAACATAATATTGGTATTTTGATTACATTTTTGGAATAAAATTCTTCTGAAACAGAGTGAACTGCAGACTTTTTCGTGGAAATAATTTTTTTTTTCAAAGTGGTACTAGTTTTTACTTTAGAACCTATTGAATAACTAATGCAAACATTAAAGCCAAGCTTTATGTTTACAGTTTTCCTTCATGGACTACAATTACCTTTCAAGTGCCTTATTTTATAAAACTGAAATTATTCTAAAATGCTAAACAACGTGTAATGCGTCATCAAACACTTGAAATATTTGTATAATGCATGTTATGTTATTGGAATATGCAGGTGCTGTAACAACGGACTTATTGCACCACTTCGGGAAATTGAAGGTTTCACAGAACAATAAAGTTTATGTTATGAAATTGTGTGCTGACCTAAATATGCTTTAGCGGTTTATATCGTCTGTGAAATAACTGAAAACCTGAATAGAGGTAATTGTACTCATCATTATAATTCACAGCTATTACCATGGAAACAACCCTGAAACCGCAAAAAATCAGTAGTCAAGTACAACGACCCCTTTTGAATGAAATTAATTATGTGTCGGTATTGTAATGGTAATATTAACAATGAAAAGCCTACAACAACCTACATAGTATTTAACAATGAAAAGCTAACAATTTTCTTTTTATTAGGTACCTTTCTTCTCTCATATTGACATAAACTATGGTCATATAGAAGCACTAGTAGAAATAATGAGTAGGCAGTTAGCAACGCAGGGCTGCCTGGGTGCGATCATTCATGGAGACAGTATTAAGATTTAAGATCCTCATTCTAGTCAACAATGATCTGTAAATTAAAGAAACCAACCATAAAAGACGTAATCGTTCAACGAGAGGAACACAAAAGAACATTTCATTGATTGGAACGACTTTTCCTTTATGTGACGGGCTCGGTCAACCCGCGGATAGCCGGAAGCAGTGACATTACAATATGAATAAAATGTCAAGTTAAAGTAGCCTGATCTGCGGATGTCGATAGGTCGGGTTTATTTAGGGATGAGAGTTTCTATCCGTCGATATTTAAAGCTTAGGTAATATTTTTTTGTGATTAATCGTACAGGTTATGAACTTCACGCTAATTAGAATGATTTTATAATTCATTTATTTATTTACTCTAATTAAAACGGTTAAAAACCAATAACAATAATTAAAGACATATAATTATAGTCAAAGACACATTCACGTATAAGTTTGTCTGTCTAGTCGTTTGGTTCATTTTCACGGCGAAACTAACGCAATTATTTTTTTTTTGTTTCTTTAATCGTCTTTACATTGTAATTTTAAGTTTTAGCCTCAACCACGCTGAAGTTAGGGTAAGTAATCGTATTAACTTGCAAATGCAATGCTAGGTAAGCTCTCTTTGCATATCTCTTTACTTGTAAAGTAACCTAGAGTAGTCGACAATGATGATAAAGTCAATCACAAACAATATAGACTTTTATTTACAAAACATAACCCACTTTACAAACTCTCCATGCTTTATCAAAACACACGTACAAACACACAGACAAAATAAAAGACCATTAACGAACATGCCAATTTTGTTCAAAGTAAATATATAGGGTCCATACGGTGTATATCAGTGTGTAGCTAACGGTTCAATTGAATCAATACCGGCTGACATAACACGATTGATTCGGGACAATGATCGCAGAAGTGAGCGATGTGATAAAGTGCCGCGACTAATTATACTGTATAGAATCAAGTTCTTCTATCTGAACAGACAGCTGTGCTGCTGAGGAGTTTGTTGCGCCACTTCTTCTTCCCAGCTAAAGCAATAAATGGTGAAGGGCGGACGTTTTGGGGGACTGTCTTGTGTAATTTTGACGTTCAAAAAGTGCTGATTCTCAGCCTCGATTAAATTATGACTATGATTAATGACTTTTGATTAAAGAGGTTCTTTGTAGGGGTTCTGTTAATTGTTATCAAAATTATAGACTGGAGAAAGACTTCGTAGTCTAGGCATTGAATATTCTGCGAAACGCGTTGCATATTAGGTAGGTGGTTAAACCATCATTGCAACGAAAAACTTTTGTAATATAGAAGTTTTATATTTCAATATTAATCTTTTGTATGTAAATATAGTTATTGACGTGTCAAAGTGTTTGTGCAAACCTACTTACAAAAATATAATCATTTATCATTTATATTTCAATAATATTAAAACACAAGTTTTTCATTGTGACGATTATTCCATTAAGATTTGTGCCAAGTTGATGGCAATAAACCTTGCTGACCCCACTGGAATTGAATGCTGGAAAAATGTGCGTGTATTTTATGCCTTTCTACGGTTCTACCTTACCTACCTTTCCAGGAATAAAAATGTGTATATTATATTTCATAATCAGCTTATACTGTTCCCACTGTTGTGACACAGGCCTCCTTTCAGCGAGAGGCAGTGGGCCGTAATCCACCACGCGGGCCTAGCGCGGTTTGATAGATTTTACATGTCTTCGAATTTGTCACTATGTTTTCCTTCGTCGTTTTGTTTCGTAAGTTGCGGCTGTTACCACTGGGTCACCACTGCTCGTGTTATAGGTACAGTCAACAGCAAAAGTAGATGATCAAAATCAGAAATTCAATAGGAGTTAAAACTGATCACGAATATATGGCAGCTGTACTAGTAGTAAATGTTTGGTATAATTTACAATCACATACTTTTGAATCACTTCGACGCCACACAGTTCTGACGCGAACTCCGTTCATTAGTATTGAATTTCTGATTTTGATCATCTACTTTTGCTGTTGACTGTACTTAAAACTTCAAAAAGGATCTGACAGAATTAACTTGTAAGTTGGCTAACCTTAACAACACTGAAACTTCAATTACTTCGCTCACTGAAAAATCTCCCTCGTTTCGATCATCCGCGATTTGAACCAGATAAATAAACAGACGCGCACATTTGCCATTTAGGATGCATTCGATTGGCCGTTATGGACCGGGCGTTTAAAATTGTTCTCTGATTGGCTGTTGTGGACAGGCCTTTAAAAATGTTCCCTGATTGAGTTGTGTTGCTCTTGTTTGCTTTAGAAAGAGTGTGCGGTAGGGATTAGCTCTCTAGCACCGGTGGAACGAAGTGAATAAGTAGTTCTAGTAAATATAGGAAAAGATCTTTGTCTAAACTTGCTCTTAGGTTTAGTTTTTTATCGTTGGTTGTATTCATTACTGCGCAGCCCTTTGCTAACTATGTTACGATTGATGGTAGTAAACCAACAATCGAAAACCTACAATTTACAACTAATAAAAGCGGAAATTCTGTCCAAAAGTACATTTTCCCAGAGCTAATCTGTGAATGGAAGCAAGGTAATCAAATTGATAAGTTCTTTTGTTTGGTAAGTCGTAAAAATGTAACAAAAACGGAAAGTGTCCCGTTGCAGGCGGGGGAAAAGGTGAAAACTTGTAAATATCCTATTTTGTTTGTTTGTCTCAGAAAAGAGGCTGGATTTGTTGCTATTTTATCGCAAATTCATCACCCTTGTTTTACTTTGCTAACTCTAGACAGCTCATAAATCTTATTTTAGATTTATCTCAGAGTCTGACAAATCATGAACTGAAGATATCTATCTACTAGTAAACAACACAAAGGGGTTTCACCCTGTTTTTTCCCCTCGTCTATATTCCGGCTCAAATTATTTTGAATCTTTCTGAAATGGAAGTTAGTCCTAGTTGTTTAGTTTCTCAAACAATTCGATTAAAGTACCCGTGAATATCATAATAATATCCCAAACAACAAAACATACGTACGTCATCGTAACACACAGTAGACCCTCTATTTCTGCCCTGTCAATTGCACATAATGACCCTAGCTTTACTGAGTAGCAGTAATAAATAATTATCATAAAACTAATAACACAACAAAAAGTTTGTCAAATAAAACATTTCCGTCCCACATGAATATAAAAACTAAGTAAATCCAATCTCATGAATTCACACAAACAAATAAAAAGTATCCCGTACATACCGGTATTATAAAATTCAAATAATAACCCACATCGATCCCGTTGACAAAGGTTGTCCCCACGGAGGGAATGGCGAATGGCGCTGTATCCATTATAAGTTGAATTAATGCTGGATGCTTCTATTTCTCAGGGGGTGGCGATTTGACGAAGGTTTTTATATGCAACTGGATGATCGATTGTTTTTTTAGATTTAGGTTTCAGTTTTAATGTTGTGTGTGGTTTGGCAAGATTTTAAAATACCAATCTTCTAATAATTACTTTTTTTTCGAAATTGATACCATGTACAGACGCCAGCACATCAAGCTACTACAATCTGTCAAATTTCTTTAACAGATTTTCAACTTTATGGCTACAGCATTAGGTTTAAAGTTGATTGGGAACATTTGACAGTTTCGGGTAGCTTGATGTGCTGGCGTCTGTACCTATAAGATATATGAGGTCGTGGGTACGATTCCCAGGTCGGGAGTTATTGGGATTTTCCTCCGAGAATTTCCCAATAGCACCCCGGGGTCTGGATTTGTCCCTCCTTGGTGGCAGTATGCTCACCCCCTTTTACATGGGAATTTAACATATCAGGCAAAATGTGGGTATACTATAAAATAATACCTACACCTCTGTCTTACCCTTCGTGGACTACACGCGTGATGTTATGTATGCGATACAAGACATGTTCCTGTCTCTATCTTGGCAAGTTGTGCAACAGAACTCTCATCCGAAGCACAAGTTGAACACCCTTGAATACGGTTGAGCTACACCACGGAATGAGCTACATGCTGACTGATAATATATTGTTTGAAACTTTAAAAGACCATGACCTCTGAGTTTGTTTCGGCGTCATCTAGTTTTTTTAAATATTGAACCACAAAATAATTATTGACATTATAAAAGCGTCTTAACTAAACATTTTATTTCACAAGCCAAGGAACATATTATTAATTTTTGCCTTAGAGAATATCGGGCAACCCTTGCAACAAAACAGTACATCAAATTGGAACAAAAAAAAAAATGGAAAAATTCTCTGTAGGTACCCCTTCTCACAGCGATCAATTAGTCTTCAAAACATAATGCTGTTCACAGGCCATCATCCCGATCACCGCGAGATACACCATAAATACTGGCAGGTGCTGGTCGGGGCAATAAATGAAGTCCTTATGACGTCACTCACGACCCGACACGGGAACTCATTAATTTGAGACTGTTTGAGACATTATTTGGAATCATTTGTTTTGTATGGCGATTTATCGGGTACTGTGTTTTTACTAGTCCATATAATATTATATGTTCTTCTGCATGTATTGGTGTTTATTGATATTAAGATCGAAATGTAAATTCAATGTATCAAGTATGGAAGACTGACATGTGTGGATGGCAGCTGGTGCCGGTGGTCGCTAGATACAAAAATATATTTTGATTCATTTTCGCAGAGCCCGTCCACTAAAACTACCTGCAATTCTAGTTTAATTGAATTTTTAGTTTACTTTCTTTACCGTTAATACAAAATGTATTTAGAAAAAATCTCTGCTTGTTCACATAAAAATTTTATAAATGTCAAAAAATACACAGTCCATTTTACATTTACTTGCAAATTTCAAAGAAACACAACACACACACACACTGGAGCATGAAAGCAATTTTGTTATTTTGCTGTACATTGTAAGTTTTTTTTATCGACATACTTCTTAACTGCTACCAAGCCAAAGTCAAAGTTTAAAAAAAAATACTTAAGTCAGCTAAAATACGAGCGGCCACTTAAACCCTTCATACGACCCTAAAACATAAATCACAAAACTCCTAAAAAGCAAGCTCGCCACATTAAAATATCGACTCAAAAATCGGGACCTTAAACCCGCTGAAATTCCCGAGAATTTCGGGAATTATCGCAGCAATTCTGTCATTTAAAGGCGTGCCGAGACAATTCTTCACAAAGTAATTATGTCTTTGTCGAGTCAAAGACTGCCCCCATCTTTTGATGCCGTACCTGTCTTGCGTAAGCTTGTGCAAGATACGGGGGATCAATGTGCCCTCTGCCTCATTATGGTGTTCTACTTGCTTTATTTGGAATGTCGGGTATTCCGGATTAGTTAATTGTTTGAAATTTTTACGAATTGGATTTGGATACCATATTTTTTGATCTCTCAGTTATTTGTTAGCGGTTTTTTGGCATTAAACTTTGATTTACTGCATGAATGTAGTACTCATATTAGCACTACCTATGACAGCATATTCAAGGCGCTTCATCAATACGAAAATGGAATTGTCATTATATTTCTAACAAAATTTACGCAATCATGACTGTACCTAATGAAGATTAGCAATTTCATCTCCTTGTCCGAAATTGATGTTCTAATTACAGCTTGCATTAGTTATGACCTTAACCCAATCGCGATTAGGTGGTGCGTATAGCCGGTGTATCCTAACCTTATACTACGAGATAATGCCGGATTTTTTTAATAAAACTTGCCCCGTTATTCAACCAGTAGCGACAGAAAGGGAAACCCGCGGTTTTGTTTACAATAACATGATAATATTACGTTCATGGGTCACTATTCTCTCTTTTATTATCGAACTTGGACAATTGGCTTGGGTCTGCATAATGAAATCGAAGAGCTTAGGGTTTTTTCGGGTAGGAATGGGGTCACTATGTAACTAAAATATTCGGGAAATTGGTGTTCTTGTTTCGGATTAAGTTGTGATTGGCTTAGCGGAAGTACTCGCGCTCAAGTTCGGTACTGTTTTCGGATAGTAAATTAGGTTTCTCAAAAGTAAATCAATTACTTTGTTTAATTTAATTTTGTTTTCTCTTATAATTAGATACTGTCCAAAGTTTTACATTGGGGAAAGCTTTGAGTTTATTAAAAATACTAACGTTGATGAATAATAATCCGAGTACCTTTTTAAAAATATATAACATTTCCGTTGATTTTGAAAAAAATCTGTGGCTTGACTGACACACTCATATTTTATTACCAAAGTCAAAGAAAAAAAAGCGATATTCTTTGTCTACCATGCACAAATCATGAGGTGGCAAACAGATTAATAATAGCCTCCCGACCGATTTCGATCACGGTGGCCAATCTCAGCGGAGATTAGCCAGGCGCGCAGGAGATATAGTGCACAAGTGTGTGGCAGACACAGGTGTACTCTCTGTTCCTTCACTCTCATAGTCCGATGGGACGGCAATCTGACACGACCGGGGAGAGATCAGGCACAGGACCAACGGCTTTACATGCTTTCCGAGGCACGGCGGTATTAAACCACCAACTTCCCAACTCCGGACTGTTACTAAGACATTCCTAATGGAAAACCCAATAACACTTGGTCCAGCCTGGGAATCGAACCCAGGACACGATCCCACTCACGCTTGCAACCACGAGACCAGCGGAGCAGTCAGGCAAACAGTATAGTCAGTTCTTATTAAAAATGCAATCGTTCTTGTTTCTTGTTACTTTTTATTACTTTTGTATCAGTTCTCATGAAAGTTTTTTTTAGTCTTCCTTTGCTAATACTCGCCCTGTCACTTTAACCTGATTGATTAACCTAACCAGCTATCTACACGTACACGTACCGAATTAATACACATCTTTGTCGTAGTACGATTTGATTGGCTGTCAGAAACAGCACGGAGATAATAATCGAAGTTGAAATTGAGTCTTTTGTGAAACGAGCACGAACAGCGGCTGCTAATCATGGAGATCATACTTCAGTTTGAGGAGAAAGGCTTTTAATAGAGATGATTTAATCATTTGAATGTGATTTGAGAGAGCTGACTCTTTCTTTAGATTTGTGTGAAAGATAACCCCTTTCTTCAATGGACCCAAACAAAAAAATAAATAAAAAAAACAGAATACAACAAAAAAGTTCAAAACAAGATCGCGAATCAAGCATTCTGATGCAGTTCAATCAACTCAGCCTATCGCAGTCCACTGCTGTCCCATGCTGTGCCACAACACCCTGTCCTCCGCTTTCCGCATCCAGTCTATCCCAGCCACCTTTTTGAGGTCGTCTGTCGATCTAGCTGGGGGCATCCCACACTACCCTTGCAACGCCTTGATACGCGGCCTGATGCAGTTAGTTGGTGGCAGTTATTTTAGTTCAATCTAAGATTTGGTGCTATCAACTTCATCAGTCATTCTGTATCAAATAATTCTTCCATCATAGAACTTAATGCATTTATTCCTGGTAATCTTGACATTCGAAATAACTTTGATATCTATTTTTTTAAGCCCTTAAATTATTATTTGCTCGCAGTCTAGTCTAGAATCTGATGGCAGGTAGGTACTACCTATATTAATATTTTTTGTAATTTATTTATTCATTCTCTTGTCACAAATATTAAATACAACATAAAATCGAACATTAAAATATATGATGTGTCCGCATCGCTGTCAGTGGCAACAGTGCCCAAACGCTGGCAGCGCTGCCATGTTGGATGCCAGCCCTCTGGTCACGTGAAGAGTCGACCAACCGCTTGGCGATGTCCTGCGGTGCTATTCTGTAAAAATCTCACCGTGAAAACTTAGGTGAAGTGAGCGTGGAGTGAGCTGTCAATAGTGTCAATTGCTAGCAAAAACAAACTCACTTCACCTAAATTTTCACGGTGAGATTTTTACAGAATCGACCGGCTGCTCTTTCTGCAGGATAGGCCACGGTATGTACGAATTAATTTAACATAAGAAACTCAACTAATTAATAAACAAATTAAAACACAAGCAAATAAATTTAAAACTCCCGAAAACATAGGCACAATAGTTGAAGAAAATTAACAAGCGTAGCGGGAGCAGGGTTATAAATTCGAAGAAGGTATGTACTATGTAGGTACATTACAAGCCAAGTTTCTTGAAGGTCAGGAGGGACGAAACTTTCCCGGTTTAGTTGAATTTTAGGATTCCCGGCGTCGCTTATAAATTCATACACCGCTTTAGAACGCAAATAATTTTGTGGACTTACTGTAGTCCGGGTGCCTGGGTGCCCGGGCGCCTGGTGCGAGGGAGGCGTTATTGGATTGGATGTAAATGTGGAAGGATTTGGGTTATTTTCGGGTTAGAAGCCCTGCATTGTTAATGTTTCTTTATACCAGTTTGAGGAAAAAGCTTTTGTGTGCGGAATTTTTACGAATCAAAACTAATAATTCAGTTTTCTTTAGAGATCAACTGCATCACATTTAGCAAATAGATTGGTGGTCGGTGAAGGTGGTAATTTACAATCAAACAGTTTTCTGTTTGATTGTAAATTACCACCTTCACCGACCGGGTTTGAGACAAGTAGAAAGGCAGCAACTCTTTTGAGTTGCTGCCTTTCTACTTGTCTCAAACCCGATGAGGATTTTCACGATGTTTTATAGCAATGCTTATTTAGGCTTTCCGTATTTTTTTTTATTATATTTAGGAAGGGAAAACAAACAGTAGTATGTTAAAAATAAACAGATTATAACTTAACAAATATACTTCTCACTCTATTTTCCACAGATTACAACTTAAATATTTACTAACTGATGACAAAAGTAAATGTAGTCAGGACACAATTAATTATAAGAACAAAATACAATCACATCTTTAACCTAAATTTAAATACGTTCTCTAGCTAATGTATAGTGTTTATAAACCTAATTTCGTCTGGATTCTATTAAATGAATTGCTCTTCGCAGTAGTCTGAACAGCTGAATATCCAAGTTATCCCACAGATTCGCCCGTCGTGACACAAGAGATATAGCGAGCTAGAACATGCACAACTTTAGAGGAATAGTTTATTTTCAGTATATTCCTTCCAACTAGTGTATAGTCATTTTATATTTGTTACGAGTCCTGAAACGCTATCGTTATTAAAGAAATTATTTATTTGGGTTTTGAAGCGGTTTCAAAATATTATAGGAATTGCCCCTCAGTAGATTGTACCAAGTCGTCATCCGATCGTAGAAATGGCCATATCGTGATCTGCCAAACCATTTTACGATACGCCGCCAGTTCACGATGTGAACATCTAACATCCTCCATATCGTTTAACGCTCAGCTTTTGACGATGTACCCAGCGATGCTTAGCATATAAACCCAGATACGCGCAAATCGCGTTTACACTTGGTTACGCGTTTGCTGCCGCGCAGTGGGGTAATAATTCCTATTTGACCTATTCGTACTCGAATAATTCCTATTTTAGGGTCCTAAAAATAATAAATCGCAAAGTAACTGCGACGAACTTGGATGTAGCGGTTGGTCACAGTTCTAACCTACGTTTCGTCGGGGTGCTACTACTTAGTGGCGTGAAATGATATAATAAAATATGATATAAAAAGAATCGATATAAGAATATCGATAAATAAGTTGCTATCGTCGATATGCCTAACTTTCGATCAGGCGCATCGTGATATAACGCCAAATCGAATGGCCATGCTGATCACGTTATGGCCATTTCTACGATCGGATCACAACATAGAAACAGGCATACAGGTCGATGCCGCCGATAACCTCTGCTAATGCTTGTGACCAGATATTACTGCCTGTAAAAAAGCTGTCAAGAAAATAATAGGTGCACTAAGTATGCTTTCAAAAGATTATACCTATATAAATATAGGTATGCTAATTGTGTTTTCAGTCACCTTTCCTAGGATGGTAAATCTTTTTTTGAATCCTTGGATAACCGAAGTTCGGGCTATTAATTATAGAAGGTTTCGTGGCTAAAAAATAACAGCCGCACGGGTCTATCGAAGGTTAAGCATGAAGGAAAACATGTTACGCCGTTGGTCCCTGCTGTCATTCATAGATCTTTCGGAGCCAGTCGTTACTCGAGGTCAGAAGCCCAAAAGTCTGACATCCAGTTTTACCAAAGGGTATCGTGTTACCCAGTAACTGGGTTGTGACCCAAGAGACTGGCGGCATTGCCACGTTGTATGGCAATGCTTAGCCTCTGGCCAAGGTAAAAGCCAGCCTTTGAGTCGCGGGAAGTGTCAACCAGCCGTTTGGAGATTTAATTTTTATTTTAGGAAAAATTAAATTGTCTTTTTTTCGTGGGTTTGTTCGTTTTATTACTATTAGAAGTTTAATCAGTGTATAATATGTGTATCATACAAATCAATTGTAATGCAAATTGAGTATCAAATTAAATTGATTGTCTACGCCAGTCACAACTGTCATTATTTTACAGTTGTATGAAATGTTATAGCCATTTCAGGCCAAACTAACATAGATTGTCAATTTGTATAACTGAATGTACATAGAAATGTACAATATACCATACTCAAAATAATGAAAGAGAGGCTTAAATTATAATACATAGTAAGACGATACGCGTGTTCAAAGTAATGTAATTACTGTCGGATACACGATAGGTAACAAAGTTATAAATTATTAATTTGTGCTTCACATAAATCTGTAAGCTGAACTTAAGTTGCTGAGCAAAGCCTTGAATTAACTCGTAAGTATCTGTGGCAGTGAGATCTGATATTACTTGCCTTCTGATAAAATATTTATCATTATTACAACATGTTACATAACTGAGTGACGGTAGTGGTGGATGTGTATCCCAGTAATAGGAATATTTTAGGCTGATTATGGTAAATTGTTTGTTTGTTGATTTGTGGGAGGTAATCTCTGGCAGTACTGAAAACTACATTATTGCCAAGTGCCGTAGGATAGGTTTTGTAGTATATAGGGTGACTGGTAATTAGTGACCGATACTTAAACACGTGATTTTACTCATCATTATGAACAACTTTTACTATGGGACCAAACCTGAAATCGCGAAAAAAAAATCAGCTGCTCCCTACATTTTGACGGGTTGAGCGAACATAAATGTAGGGAACAGCTGATTTTTTTTTCGCGATTTCAGGTTTGGTCTCATAGTAAAAGTTGTTCATAATGATGAGTAAAATCACGTGTTTAAGTATCGGTCACTAATTACCAGTCACCCTATATATAGTAGCTTCCACGCGGTCGAAATCTTGGGCAGAACCTACTCTTATATTGAACAATCTCTTCTGCCTATTGAAACCAACAGTTCTGTTACTACAGTCCGTTTACAGCTATTTTACCTCTGATAGCAGCAACCTAACAGCAATCCTACTGTGGCGTGAATAAAGATCACAATAGTTTTTACAGACTTGTCAATAGCAGAAACCCAACAGCAACTTTATTAGAATGAGAATAAAGGTCACTGTGCTTTGACAAAGATGCAAAAGTAGAGGTAAAATAACTGCGAAAGGAGTGTTGCATTAATTATTCAGCTAGCAAGCAAAGGTATGGCCATGCGTCTATGGGCACATCTGTTGTGTAAAGGCCCCAAAAAATTAATAAAATCCAAAGTTGTTGTTGTACAAGGTATGTTTTACCACTTCCAGTTAACTCAATGGCAGAAAATTTTATACAAATTCAGTTCAATTATTATCGACGTTTATGCTTGAATAGATATTGCTTATCTTTACGATGAGAAACAGGCTCTAACCGCAAATTTCACCAATTAAACTGAACGCGATCAACACACTTAAACCGCTTTCAAGAGCTGTCAGTGTCATTATTGCTGTGGAATATTGACACTGACAGCTGTTGAACGTGGCTAAGATTTTCATTGGTGAAATACACCCATGATTTTTTTTTTCTCAGATTGATTCTAAAAACACACCACATCCTCATTCTTGTCATAAAATCAATATATAACACAAATAAATCGTACCATAAACCATAACATATCAACGAGGCATAACCCCCGCGGTTGACAGCCGTTCTATCCACAGTCGCGGATTCGATCCCCGGCCGCACCTGCGCCAAGAGAAAGACGTGACTATTTGAAATTAGCTCGCGTAAGGGAGAACTCACATAACATCGTTACATGTACAACTTAACTTAGAGTGGTTCTGTTTGAGAGAAGAAATGCGGTAAGTTTCAAGTGCGTTTAAGTTGTGAAAAATCGGGAATAGTAGTGGCGTGTGTAGGTTTTAATTTAGAAGAGAGCTTTGTAATGATGTCATAAACAAAAAAAAAAATTGTGAGTTTGTGTGTTTGTTTGTGTTACCTACATATGTCTTTATATCTGTAATTAATATTATTTCGGGAAGGGGACTTTTTGGGAAATGGACGTTTCGGGAAGGGACATTCTGGGAAAGGGACATTCTTAGCCTGAACGCATATCAATTTTAGAAATAAATCATAGGTTACCTATTTAGTCCGGCAAATTATATCTAGGAGGCATGGCATTATATTTTTCACTTTTTAGTGGGTCAGTTTGTAATTTATCTAAGTTACAATAGCCTAATGTCAACTGCTCATCACCTTTTACAAAATATTGCTTTTCCCAATGCAGAGACGTTAATTGTTGAGGAGTTCTCCTGGTAAGAACCAGGAGAACTCCTCAACAACCGCTCACCATACGCATTGTGACGAGTATAAATCGTTTAGCAACCATATTAAAGTAATCGAATTGCAACCCGTGAAATATTTGTCATTGAATAGTTCCGATGGCCATCTGTGGTCTTCATCATCAGCTCCACTTTAACAGATGATGATTTCCGAGAGCAAATGCTCAATACATGTCAAAACCAATTCCTCGGTTATCGCCTGTGCGAATTATCAACGGAAAATAAGTGTTAGATTCTCTAATTTAGAACCACACAGCAGGCACATATAAAAACTTATCTAAGTGTAAAAAAAATACCAAATGGGAGTTCAACCATAACATAATATTTAGTTGGATTTTATTGTGAAAGTGGAGTACCTACATAAACGTAAATCGTTTACATAATCGCTCTTTAGCTAAATGAAAATATTAATTTGTCAATGATAGTTTTACATAAATTATGGTAGAACTTCAATTCGGTATTTTTGAATTTTTAGATGCAGTGTACACCTGTAAGTTTTCAGACATGAAAAGTACATATTACAAATAATCTAATTGCTCAGAGTCTGTATATACGATTTACGTTTACTGTACCTTCACAATAAAATCTACCTGTAAAACCATAAAATAAATAATATAAACCTTACATTTTAAGTGTACAGTCCTCTTTACAGTTTTATTTTTATCGGGGCCGGAGATATTTCACATTTTTCACCTTTCAATTATTCATTAAAGTCCCTCTCTCTATCGCTCCGACACTTCGCTTTATATTTTTTTAATTTCGTATTTAAATATAGATTTAGATTATAGTTTAACAGGTATTGGATATTTTGGTTGGAATTTCAAAGTTTGTCTAGCCGAAACATTGGAACTTTTGAATGATTACTTTCACAAGGAAATGACTTGTGTCTTTGAAGAAATAGCGTCTTCGTGGCTGTAGTTATAAAGGGTTTTCGCGCGTTTGGCCGACAACATCCGCTACCGTTGATTAATGTTGTTTCGAAACATTTTTGCGATCTTTCCTTTTACCACATCACTTAATGAAAAAAGTTACAAAAAGGTTAATAATTAGTAAAGTGTACCTATGGGTGTTGTTCAGGCTTACCTACTAAGGCAAGGTAATATGATCTACTCATACCTACAATACTAGTGAAACGTGTTACGTTATGTTAAGTTACTGATGGTGTATAGTCTTCTTCACTGTATCCGGCGACAACGACCCAGACTACTTTTCTTTTATTGAGCTCTTTGATGATTTGTAAAACCAAATTTGGTCTTGAAAACCCGATCACACCGTGTACAGAAGAGCTGATCAGCATTATTGGGTACTTTATCATTGTGTGTATGGTCCATACTAATCACACTAATATTATAAAGGCGAAAGTTTGTGAGTGTGTGTGTGTGTTTGAGGGTGTGTTTATATGTTTGATACTTCTTCACGCTCAAACGGCTGGACCAATTTTGATAAAATTTTGTATGGAGGTAGCTGACACCCTGCATAAACATATAGGCTACTTTTTATCTCGATATTCCCACGGGATCGACATTTACGCGAGTGAAACCGCGGGGCGCATCTAGTTTTTTTTTCTAAATCATCAAATGACCCCTCCCGCTCTGGATGGGACAGACAGTTACTTTCAAATTTATAATTTGAAAGTAACTGTCTGTCTGTTCTGAAGTTTAAATAACCACAGATGCAATTTTCTTCTCTTCTTCTTCAGCTTTTCGCCACCCAATGCTGAGTATAGGCATCCTGCAAAGCACGACACTATTCTCTGTCTTTAGTCTTCCTATGCCAGAGTCGTCCAGCAATCTTGACCAGGTCGTCGGTCCAGCACGTCCACACTTCTACTATTAGGTCTCGGTCTCCAGTCCAGCACTGTTCTACCCATCTGTCATCTGTGACTCACCCATTTCCACTTTCTCCGCGCAATCACTGTAAGTTTCATTTATCTTCGGATTTCCGTGTTCCTAATTCGGTCTCGAAATTATATACCGAACATAGCACGCTCCATTGCTCTCTGCATGATGCAATGTTAGTGTTTCCTTGTAGCCTCTAATATTACAAAGTTTATTGGTGAACGGGTAACGGTCAGAAAGCTAATCAAAAACAGATTATAATGTTTCAATATGGCTGAACTGCAGCGCCGCAGTATAATGCTGATATTATTTTAATACACTGTGTGCATAAGATGTGGCGCACATTTACGAATACGTTGCGTTGCGGTTGGATTTTCAATTTGTTCTTGTCTTACAATTTACACTCGGATTCTGAATTGAGACTTTGAAGTTGAGAACTTGTAAATGTCAACTAAACTTTAGCATTACTTAAGGAAGATTTCTTCAATATGGGCCGCGACATTCTATGTTTTTGTAAAGAAAGAATTTTGCGTGTTTGGAAACTAAACTTTAGTACAACAGTTATTAGGTGAGTTTTTCCAGGAAAGCAAACATCCAATAGTTTGGGTGTATGATTGCCGAGCAAGAACGATGCCACTATCTATCATACTAATAATAAAGCTGAAGAGATTGTTTGTTTGTTTGAACACGCTAATCTCTGGAACTACCAGTCGGGTTTGAAAAATTATCGCAAAAAGAAAATACTCTGAAATAGCACTCAGCGAAGGCGTTGCGATGCGACGCGGTGGATCGGGGGCCGAAATTTCACGCGGACGAAGTCGCGGGCAGAAGCTAGTTATTATAATAATAAGCTTTATTCAGACATGGTTACAAAATATAGGTTAGCCACACATAACACGCACATTTAAAAAAAAAATACTATCGCTGTTAATTTAATCTCTAGTTTAGATCTGTCTCAATAACTTTGTTTGTTTGCATATCAATAGTAAAGGCCTCCTCCAATTGCTTCCATAGACTTGTATCACCAGCTGTTTCATCTACCCATTTACTTCCATCTACCCATCTTCGGAAAGGTCTACCTTGATACCTTTTCATGTGACCTATATACCGATACATTAATGTTTTGCTTCATGATGGCACTATACAGGGTTAGTCTTCAAAGACCAGCCAAATTTAGAGGTGTGGTGCAGACCATCAAACTGAATAACTTTCTCCATGGGATCAACATCGTAATCGCGAATAAAAATTCAGCCGTCCCATTACGTTTAGGTCGAGTAGGTATTGAAGTTTTCTATGGAACAGTTGATAAATTTCCATATCCCATTGAGGTCCCATGGAGAAAATTGTTCAGTTTTGATGGTCTGTAACACACCCTTAAATATGGCTGGTCTTTTGAAAATAAACCCTGTATACAGGGTAGGGACATCCGTGCGCAACCTGTTACCATGGATTCGATACATGATTCTGAACCCCGAGAGTTGAAAGTTTTCGTCAGTTATTTAAAAAAAATTGCCTTTCCATACATTTTAACCGCGTATGTATTGATTGCACTTTTCTATGAAACAGCTGATTTTTATTTTGGTAACAGACGAAAAACTACTAGAATCATATTGTTGAATAAATATAAATTTATAAGATAGATCGTAGATCTCTTTGTAAACATTTTGTTAAAGAGTGTCTTCATAAACGTATGAGTTTAGTTTCCTTTTTGTGGTTTGGGTGGCGCTGTTTGCTTTTTCTTTTTGATATAGAAATGTCATGTTGTGTTCAATAATAAATATCGTTCCTATAGAATTCTAACGTGAGTCTTATTGAAATATTGCTGAAATCCCAATAGGTTATGGGCCCAGGCACATGATAAGTAAATATTTCAATAAAAAGTCAAGTTAAGAGCAAGATTATTACTGGTGTAAAATCAACCTACGTAATGGAGGTTACGAACGCGATGAAAATTGAGAAGTTTGATGGCAGAAATTTCAAGCAATGGAAATTTCAAGTAAAATGTGCATTAAGAGCAAAGGGATTGAACATAGAAAAAGCAAGACCCGTGGAAACCAGTTCGCAAGTGCAGTGGGATAAAGATGATGGCATGGCCATGTTCATTTTAACGTCGTCGATGGATTTGAACCAAATATCTCTTATAGAAAACTGCGAGACTGCTAAACAAGTCATGACAAAATTAGAAGCAATCTATGAACAGAAATCAGAATATAACAAAATGTTAATTCATGAGCAGTTCTACCAATATTCATATAGTGCCAGTGATACGATGGCACAGCATGTGTCCAAGGTGGAAGGCTTAGCAAAGCAGCTACGGGAGACTGGTGAGAAGATCAGTGACACAGCAGTAATGACAAAGATTCTAAGCACGTTACCATCAACATACCGTTCGCTTAGACAAGCATGGTTGTCACTCAGTGAAGATAGCCAAACAATTCAAAACCTCACTTCTCGTTTAGTAGATGAAGAATCCAGCCTTGCCAACGATACATGTAGTAGTGAGACTGCATTAGTGATGTCAAAAGGAAATTCCAAATCAAGTAATGGAAATAAACAGAATACTCCAAATGATCAAAGAAGTTCAAGTCATAGATTTGTATGCTACAATTGCAATAAAAGAGGCCATTTCGCTAGAGATTGCAGGATGCCAAAGAAAAAGTACAATGATACGAAACCTAACAATATGTTGGCATTCAGCGCCGAAGGTTACTCATCTGAATATGATGAAGAGGCATGGATATTAGATAGTGGAGCCTCAAGGCACATGACCTTCAAGCGTGACTACTTCTATGAGTTGAACGAGTCTCAATACAACAATTCTGTTAAATTGGGTAACAAACAGAGTATCAAAGTATGTGGTGAAGGAACTATACTGATAGATAAACAAGTTAATGGTACATGGGAGAGATGTATACTTGAGCATGTGTTATATGTACCTGATTTACGGAGAAATCTGTTTTCTGAAGGTGTTGCCATTAGAAGAGGATATATAATAGTAAAGAATAATGAAAAAGCAATGATAATGAAGAATAATGTAGTTGTTATGAGTGGACAATTAACAGAGAACAATTTATATGAATTGGATGTCAAAACAATCAAACAAGAAAATTGTAATATTGTGCAAACAGATATAAAAGTTTGGCATGAAAGATTAGGACATTTGAATGTCAAGGAACTTCAAAATATGAGTAAGAATGGTGTGATTCCAGTTAAATTGAGTGGAAATCAGAATTTTGTTTGTGAAGCGTGCCAATATGGGAAGCAAGCAAGACGCCCCTTCTTGAAATCTACTCGAGGTCCAACACAGCCTGGTGAAATTGTGTACAGCGATGTATGTGGTCCTATAGAAGAACCTTCTGTGTCGGGAATGAAGTACTTTGTTTTGTTCAAAGATGGAGCTACAAGCTATCAACATGTTTACTTTATGAAACATAAGAGTGAAGTATTTCAATGTTTTCAAAAGTACAATGCAATTGTAAAGAATAGATTTCAACGTGATTTGAACATACTACATACAGATAATGGTTGTGAATATGTGAATCAAGATTTTACATCATTTCTGGAGAGTAAGGGAATAATGCATGAACGTACTGCCCCGTATACCCCACAACAGAACGGGAGAGCAGAGAGAGAGATGCGTTCTATCATGGAAAGTGCAAGAACAATGTTATATGCTAAGGACATTCCCTTAAACATGTGGGCAGAAGCTGTCAACTGTGCAATATACTTGTTGAATAGAAATACATCAAGCCAGATGGGAGATGTTACACCATTTGAACTCTGGCATGGAGTAAAACCTGACTTACAACATATCAGAATATTTGGATCTATTGGTTATGTACATATACCAAAAGAAAAGCGAAGGAAGCTTGATAAGAAAAGTGTGAAGATGTTGTTAGTTGGATATGACCATGGTAATTACAGAATGTATGATCAAAATACCAGGAACATTACAGTATCGCGGGACGTGAAGTTTGATGAATGTAGTACACCAGAAGAAAAACAAAATTTTGTAGAAATGAGAGTTGAACAAGAAGAAAAGGAACATTCTACAATGTCTACCCCACAGAGTGAGTTTCAACATCGACGCAATGAACCTGAAGAAATCTCTTCAGATGATAGTATGAAGAGTTTAGAAGATATAGACGAAAGTTATATCCCTCCAAAAGGTATACATTTGGAACAAGAGGAACAGAGAAACATCACGTTACGTCCTCGTCGAAATAATAGGTTTGAAGCTAATTTCACAGAGTTGGATGTACCTAACACTTATGAAGAAGCGATGAATAGCCCAAATTCTCATCTATGGAAGAAAGCTGTGGCTGAAGAGCTTCAGTCACATGAAGAAAATCAAACTTGGTTACTGACTGATAGAACTGAGAAGAAGCCTGTTTCTTGTAAATGGGTGTTCACAATAAAGAAGAATAAAGATGGAGAAATAGCACGATTCAAAGCACGACTGTGTGCACGAGGATTCACACAAGTCAAGGGTTTGGATTATGATGAGACTTTTTCCCCCACTAGCAGGTACGATTCCATCAGGGTGCTGCTTAGCATCGCTGCGAGAGACGAACTACAGATCGAGCAATTTGATGTGAAGACAGCCTTTTTGTATGGTGAGCTCTCTGAGGACATATACATGGAGGTGCCAGAGGGATTGGAAACTCAGTCTTCAAAAGTATGTAAGTTAATTAAATCTATATACGGTCTTAAGCAATCTTCGAGATGTTGGAATGAGAAATTTTGTTCTTTTCTAACAACCTATGGTTTCAAACCGTGTCCATCTGATAATTGTGTATTTGTAGGATATTTTAAAGATGTTAAAGTAATATTAATTCTTTATGTTGATGATGGATTACTATTGGCCAAAAGTAAAGTTGTTTTGTCTGATGTGTTAAATAATCTTAAACAAAAGTTTGATATTAAGATTGTAGACTGTAGTTTATTTATTGGTTTGGAAATAAATAAAGAAAAGGATTGTATAAGCATAAGTCAAAAACAGTATATTAAAACAATGATAAATAAATTTAATTTGGCAGATGCTAAAAGTAGTAGTACTCCTGCTGATGTAAACGTACATTTATCTAAGAATACAAGTTATGAGCCTATTAATTTCCCATATAGAGAAGCAGTGGGAACATTGCTATTCTTGTCATCTGTATCTAGACCTGACATAGCATACGCTGTGAATGTTGTTAGCAGGTATGTCAACGACCCAGGTCCTTCACATGTTACAGCTGTGAAAAGAATCCTACGTTATCTAATTAATTCTAAAGATGTGTCTATTGTTTATAAAAATAATGTTGAATTAATTGGATACTCAGACTCTGACTTTGCAGGTGATTTGGACACTAGAAAATCTAATACAGGTTATATATTTTTAATGAATGGAGGTCCTGTCACTTGGTCTAGCCGAAAACAAAATACTGTGGCATTATCCACAACTGAGTCTGAGTACATGGCTGCTAGTGAAGCCGCTAAAGAAATTTTGTGGCTTAGGCAATTTCTATGTGACATTGGGGAGCCACAAGGCTCAATTACTTTAAATGTTGATAATCAGAGTACAATTAAACTGATTAACAACCCTGTGTTTCATAGAAGAAGTAAGCACATAGATATAAGATACAATTTTATCAGAGAGAACGTTGCAAAGAAAATTATTGATATTAAATATGTTGAGAGTTCAAATCAGTTGGCTGATTTCCTGACTAAAGCTTTGCCTGTAAATAAATTTAATTCAATTAGAGATAAGATGATGAGAAATGTTTAATGTGGCTAATGTTTAATGTTTATAAGGCTTTAAGTTAAAAGTAAAAGAAATGTAGTGAATTGTTATGTCTACCTTATAAATTTAAGTGGGAATGTTGAATAAATATAAATTTATAAGATAGATCGTAGATCTCTTTGTAAACATTTTGTTAAAGAGTGTCTTCATAAACGTATGAGTTTAGTTTCCTTTTTGTGGTTTGGGTGGCGCTGTTTGCTTTTTCTTTTTGATATAGAAATGTCATGTTGTGTTCAATAATAAATATCGTTCCTATAGAATTCTAACGTGAGTCTTATTGAAATATTGCTGAAATCCCAATACATATGCTGTATTCATGTTTACAGTTTGCGCGTCAATATCCCCGCCACCCTGTATACGCAACTCTTCTCTCTCTAAACGTATATTAATTTCATAGATGGAAGGGTTCGTAGTAATACTGGTAATACGTATGCAAACCAAATAACGAGTAAGTAACCTTTAAAAATCCCTGTACCAGCTGTCTGGGCACCAAAAATTTACAGACAAAACAGTATGTTAGCAAGTTTGTAACTCATATAAAGTCTAGATATAAATATTCATGCCTGAATAAATCCTATGAGCGTCCGTCGGCCGGTCGATCAGTCCAGTATATTTTATTCGTGAAATTATTCCAGCAGCAGTCAATCAGTTACGTCAGAATACTATTCTTTGACCGCGGTGCCGCTTTATTGTTTATTCTTTACATTAAAAATAACTTTACTGTAGGAGAACTTGTGTAGGTAAAGTAATAACGTTTTAAAATTCAGTTAATTTTTTAACCCTCTTCGCTGAATCAAATTATGCCTATAGCATAGCAGGCCGCTCGCCACTGGCAAAAAACCAGTATGAGCATTGAGCTGGCCTCGTCTTCTATTAAAACTCCGTACTACACCACAGAAGACTGGTCGACTGTACATTGAACGTTCTGATGTAGCTTGAGCTTAAAATAAGAAAAGAAAAAAAATTACGTATAGACATCACACCTGCAGAATTACTGAGTTTATGAAACATTTCTAGATTTTTTTCTAAAGGTGACATTCAAATAACACCTCTCTATCTCAACATAATGTAGAGGACTACCAAACCAATTACCGTCGTATCCGTGCGCCGTACCTTAGACAGAGTACATAGCTCAGCGCAATCTGTGCTAAATGCCGCTTTAAGCGCTTTGCCGTCGCCAGGACATTACGGCACACTATGTTCAGAGGACGGCACGGCTAGCCTATCACTTGCTTTAGACGTCATTAGAAAGAATAAAAAGATTATACAAAGTGGAAAGAGAGGGACAGCGTCTGTTTAAGAACCGAAGACATTGTAAGGTTGCTGGGTAGTGGACATTAATTAACTAAGATTTTGGAAGTGATTGTCTCTGGCTGATAAGCGTGATATTGTATTGGACAGTGGTTAACTAAGTATGTTTAGTTTTAGTAGTTTAAGTTTATGGATATTCAATGTAGGTACTTCCTTACATTTTACATCGTATTAGTTTAAATTTCAAAAAGAATGGGTAGATTTGCTGACCATGCCACTTGCTGAAGTGTCCTAAGTACCCGGTCACCAGCACCTCGGATGACCCAAAGGATGCCATTGATGCCGCAATCAACGTGGCCATCTACTGGGCTCATCCATATTAATATTATAAATTCGAAAGTAACTCTGTCTGTCTGTCTGTCCGTCTGTATGTTACCTTTTCACGCCTAAGCCACTGAACGGATTTCGATAAAATTTGGCAGAGAGATAGGTTGCATCCCGGGGAAGGACATAGGATAGTTTTTATCGACATACCTCGCGGGCAAAGCCGCGGGCGGAAATTAGTACTTTAAAAAATAATCAACGAGGAAGAGTACCATCGACATAAAAAGAAGTAGAAGCTGGCAAACAGACATACAGAAATTTCCATGTTTACATTTTTTACAAAATAAATTCTACGCGTACCTTTATTATTTCAGCGTTACCAATAAAAAACCTCGCTTTATTGTCCCTAACTTGATTAAAAATGTCAGTGACAAAGTGACGACATTATTTAACAATCTCACTTCTAACAAAAACCCTGAACTAATAAAACCGGTACACAATGTGGAACAAATATCAGCACGAAATTAAGAATATCTGTCACCGTGATGTTTGGCAAGACTTTATATATAACTGAATATTATCTTAGATAATGACATTTGGCTAAAACAATAGAGACAGAGCTACTCGCCCTGACGAGGGTAAAACGGACTCTCCATTAAAAGTTATATTAGTGAGCAATTCCAAATGGATTTTGGATATTATTCCGTTTATCTCTTTGATGTAAACTGCTGGATTTCCCCCTGGACAAAGAAGTCTGTAAATGTCAAGCATTGAAATGGTTTGGTGCGGATGGATTTGATCAAAAGCAATCTTGGTCAGAAACTTTATCAAAGAAACTTTAACAAAGATCGAATAATCTGCGTCGATGAGTATAATCATATTCTATTATAAGCCCAGCATTAACCCCCTAAGATTGCTTTAAAAAGATATAAATCTTCTGTAAAGCAACGACAACGTAGAGACATCATCGCTATTTCTGAAGATAAGGCGTATCGCCCACACAACGGCAAAACTCGATAAGAATTACCTCGAGGACGGAATTTTCCAAAAGGAAAATACCTATATTTATAATACACAAATAAAAATACTCTCCAATATGATACACAAACATGTCTCCGTCACAACCACGCGAGAGCGTGCACAATTATTTTGACAGATAGTGTAAACAGAGTCGCAATGCACGCCATTTGTGAAGTTTCCTTCCGAGTGAACCGGCAGTACACTGGCGAGCAAAAAAATGTACACATTTGCATCTTTATTACGTCGAATTCATAAGATTTTCTTGAAGAGCGGCGGCGTGGGAATTTGCGCTTGTTGAAGTATTTTTCGTGACGTTTTTCTTTACGCCTTTTTAACCTGTTTCTTTGTTGTTGTACCGTTTTCTGCGCAATTTTTAGGTACTCCATTGTTTTATATTGTTGTGTTTTGCTAGAAATTACTGTATTACGTTTATATAGTCCCACGTATCTTGGCAAGTCTAGTATTTTGCAAAAAGCCGCTGTTTGAAATCGACGTGGGACGTTATTCGTACTCGAAACCATAAAAACACGTAATTCTTCTTTAACGTAAATACAAAATATGACGGAGATTCAATGCCAGGTGAATAAGCAGTGTCTTACTTATGTGCTTTACATCAATAATGACATGCACCATTCCGTTAGCAAATCGTAAACAATTATTTTCAATAAGAACATGAACTAGTATATAAGAATAGAGATAGCTATACATATAGCGCACATAAGATATCGCGTGGTTGTATCGACATCTCATCTCGAATCAATAAGATACACTCAGTCATAGCTTATGCTGAGTCAGGACTATGTGTTGCCAGATACAAGAATATTTTTTGGGATAAAAAAATTAAAGAAACCGTACTATTTGAAAGTACTAACTGTCCAGGGCAGGTGGAATCGTACAAACAAGATATTCTTGAGGATACCTGCTCTCGTAGTGGCAAAACGTATCATGTTACAAAAATAACTAGATACTAAAATATAACTAGCTGATCAGATTGGTGGAAGCTAGGCTTACAGGTCAGAATCTTAACGGATTTCAGTGATAATACAATCCCAGGGGATTAAACACCATCTTCACCGATTCCAAATAATACTGTTTTTCTGTTATTCTAGAATCTGGCAACACTACACCGCAAAGCGTCTAACCCTCTCGTATTCTGCGGTACTTGAGTACCGTCGCGTCGCACATTTTTGTCATCCATCGCTGACGAATGCTTTCGCGTCAAATTGTTCTGCGGGTAAAAATGTACCCGCGTCACCAGGCGAGGGTTGATGTCGTAAATCTGTGCCACTATTAATGCTGCTCGGTTATTCATATTTCTGGAAACGAGGATTCGGGTTTATTTTATTGTTGTTTTGCATGATTTGATCAAGTTTTAATTCACCGGAAAATTCTCCCGTTCAAATTATATTGAAAGAAGCCAAAAATACTCAGCTGACAAATTTATTATATCCTTAATTTTTCTCTTTTAAAAATCTTTGTTTTTCCTTCATTTGGTGTTTTCTTCGTCATTATTGTTGAGATCGCTACTTTCTACTACTACATTTTTTCTGCCTTTTTATGTCTTTTATGTTTTTACGTCGCTTTAAGATTTTATATTATTTGTCGTTCATGTGTGTAGATAAGTATTTATAATCTGTTCCTTTAATAATTGTAATTGGTCACAAACCGTTTTATTTAAAGTAAATACATACATAATGACCAGAGTTAACGATCCGAGGAGACCCTTCAAACATTAAGTCCAAATACGAGGAATTAAAACTTAAATAAAATCGGTCTCTGGGGCAAAAATCTGGGGCATGTTAGTGTTGCAAATAAAACACAAATTGCGCGTGTAGTGTTCAGTTACCTACGTAGACACGTGAAGTAATTAGGAGAACGCTCGTGTCGAAAGTACTATCTACAGGAGATTATAATTAAATTTTCAGTCTAAAATTAGGTACCTAATGCAGTCTGCTTCCATTTTCTATTGGAAGTGTGGAAACATTGTTGGATTTTTAATGCAAGCATTATGTAACACAATGGGCAATTTCGCTTTATGGTTTGATTTTTACCTAATCAATTTGTTAGATTTCCGTTTACCATTGGTAGACAAAAAGTTGGTTGCTTCATCAAACTTAGGAAATCTGCTCAATTTTTGATTGGGGTGAGTTTAACAATGTAAGCATTGTTCTACAAAATCACTAAATCGGCTTAATATTTTAAGGTTTTCAAAAAGTCACCGATTTTTCATCATATATCAAGTTTTCTTGTCCGTTATTATAATGCAATGTGTGACAAAATTGTTCTGAATTTTTATTCCATAACCAGAATTTTATTTCACAAGAATCCTCGCTAAGTTCCTAAGGTTTCATTCATTCATTCCCAGAAGCATATCAATTAGAACTTTGAATGGAATTTTTATTGAAAGTGACTAATAAATAATATAATCTGCGCTAGTTTCGTTCACAAATTCATATTCTCTTCATGTCTTTGAACGTCTTTTCTAATAGAGCGATTCTTGAGAATTTTAACTTTACTTTAATTATGTGATCCTTTGATAGTGTAATTTTTATTGGAATTGCTTTCATGAAAAGTAATTAAAGTTTATTTTCTCCTTTCAAGCGTTTGAGGCTTAAGGCAACCACGAAGGGCGATACTAATTTATTTCATACATGGGGCAAAGGTATTAAGTCTGTCTTCTTCCCAGAATTGAGACTTAGTAAAGATTGACCGCAGAAGCAATATTAAAAAAAACCTTTATAAACAGAAATGGAAACCAACTTTAGTTGTTGACTGTACTAGTATTATGCACAACACCATATTTAACGTGTAGTTATTTTTATTGACTCCCAAAGAGACAAAAATAGTGGATGGCATTTTACCGACAGCAAAGTTTTATACTGAAAAAGACGACAATGATAAATGATTTTATATACGTAAATAGGTTTGCACAAACACTTTTACATGTCAATCATATTTTAAAATCTAGATGAAGTTGGCGTTTCCTATCTGACTACTCTGAGAAGAAAGGCCGAAACCAACTCAGAGGTCACAGTCTCTTTTAAAGTCCAGACATAATCTTGGTCAGATCATGTGTGAAGGCCATGTAGATCGATGTCTGAGATGGTCTTTTGAGGAAAGAACCACACAGATTGAGTGGACCTGTACAGTCAGTGCACGCATTAGTCAGAAATCATGCAGCTCAACTCAAAACGGAGCTCAACGATTGGACGAACAGTATCAATGAAAGGACATTTGGGTAGGCCACATAAATTACTCAAACTGCCAGACTACGGCAAAAACTAACGTAACAGAGAGAAAAACGACACACGACGAGGCGAAACACAACATGCCAAACAACACAAACCAATTTAAAATACAAGCTTGTATCTCATTTAGCCGTACAAAGGAAGTAAGAACATTAAAGGCATGTAAAGAAATGCTCCACGCTCCGTAGTCGGTACAACCGTCGAACTGAACGCAGCCATTAAGTTGAACGTTAGTACTTGCGTTTCTTATGAGAACGCCACCGCTGTTTTTGTTTTGGGTGGTGGGTGATAGGCGGAGCGGAAGCGGGAAGCGGTATGCAGCTATGTGAAGCGATTTATAACTTTGACTTGTTACGGCATGTTTTTTTTGGCGCTCGGGTAATATTGACGCGGGGCGCTGTTGGTAAACTTTTATTTGTGTGTTGTATTTGTTGTTTTGTGAAATGTCACTTGAAATTAATTAAAAAAACAAGATGGCGGCATAAGTTCCTATTTTGGCCATTATGTCAATAAACTCGAATGTCGCTCACAGCAGCTATAATAACATAAGTCATCACTGTGCCCGTACCCTTAGGTCCCTCACCTCGTCCGTATACATGTTCACTTTTTACCACTCCACTATACAGCATGCAGTGTCTACACTGTATAGTGTGCAGATGGAACAGCCTATATGCACTATACAGGATGTAGTATCGACGCCGTTTATATTTGCAGTCGCTAATGCAATCCTGCAACGGACGCTATTTGCCTCGAAAATTGCTTCCGATATTTACTTAAAGTCGGTTCTTAATACAGAAAATAGATATTTCGTCAAAAAATATTTGCTTTATAGTGTTTAATGTAGGGTTTCTGTGCATATTGTGTATTTAATGGCAATGTTACGGACTGGCTTTTAAAATATTGGTTGTTTCCTGACATTTGGTTTCAATTTCAAAGAAATAAAATAGTATGTAAGCACATTCCGTTTTTTAACACGCTTTTATTAGCTTCACTTGTAACTAACAATGTAATAAAACCTTGGAAGTCAATTTTAACCTTCTTCTAGGAGTCGTATCCAAATGAAACTTAGTATATGTAGTTAGTTTGGATGACAATATTATAATTTGGTATCTTGGTGCTGATCTGATGATGGAGGTGGATAGTGAAACTCTAAAATGGCTATTAGTAAACCCCTCGAGTTTGAGCTCACATGTTAAGCTTCGAAAAATAGGTCCTCGTAATGATATCGGAAGAAGAAGGGCGGGCGTGCCGGGGGACTGTTTTTTGTAAGTTTGACGTTCGAAAAGTGCTGATTCTCAGCCTAGTTTCAATAAATGACTTTTGATTTTGATAACCTGATAGCTAGAGAAAATGGTTTCGATATTGGGAATAACTCAGCGGCTGGTCGTCATCACGTAATGATCTAAATTTCGTGCTTTTGTTAACCCGAACAGCTTGTGAAAGAAGTCCACCTAGAACTACGCTACGGAGTACGGACTACCATTAAAAAGACAACACTTCACCTGTAGGTACACAGGAGACGTATCATTTTAAATTCACTTACAAACGTATACATTTTGTAAATAAGTTAACTACGGTCATATAAACACGTCCCGCAATTCTTTTAAAATAAATACGCTTACAGAAACGGCCGTAATAAACTTTAAATTATTTAAAACATGTCCCTTGTAAAATGTATGAATCACACATTCGCAGTAGCCGTTCAACTTTTAAAATATAAATCACGCTTTATATGACAAATTAAAAGCGACCGTACTTAAAAATGAAGGACCTTTCGCGAACTTCAACTTACAACTTTCTATTGACGGAATAAAGTGCAATTTCCCTTGCTTGAATGGTTTCTGAAAGATTGTTTGCTAAGTTATGAAATGCAGTCCTACAGAACCTTATGTGTATGAAGAAAAGGTTAGAATTTCTTTAGGTGGGTGTAAGATTTTACGTTTGTAGAGAAATTCGCTGCGTTTTCTTTTGAATGTCACAATAATTATGACAAGTGACGTCTGGTGCGGTCTGAGAGCCTGAAGTCAATTTTATAGCAGAATCATTTGTTTTATTTGAAAAAGTTTCAATATTTAAATGGAGTTTCGGAAAATGAACGGTTTAAATGTTTTGAAATGTTGATGTTGTGCATTTTGACATTTATATTTCCCTCGAGTTAATGAAAGGATAATGATAACATTTTGCGAATGTAGGTACTTTAATTTTACTTTAACGATATTTTCTATCGGTTGATGAGTAATTTATTTAGTACATAGTATTTAAATGATTTGCACATTTTAGCAATCTATGAAATCGTTTGACATTAACGTATTAATGACAGACGATTAGATTCAGAGGACTAAACATATCTAACCTAAACCGAAACCCAGTTAAAGCTAGTAACTAATTCGCTATAATCCAGGAATATTAATAGATGTTGAATGTTAATACAATATTAAGTTAGGCACTCTATTATTTATGAGCTATCTCGGCTAATAAATTGTCTGCCAGCAGTTTAGGAGATAAACGGGTGTAGATACTGGTTTTGTTGTTATATTGTGTATGTAATATGGTTTCGCATAAGATCAATCGGGAACAAGAAGAACTATAAGTGAATCTTCAAAATGTTCAATTTTGTTTCCTTGATTTTCGAACGAAAGGAATGCTGCATGTATTTTCAGCGCAGTTCTGCCTGAAAAAAATATTATTTATTGATAGCAAAGATAAGAACTTTTCACCAAACAATGTGAAATAAGTGAAGTTCTGTATAAAATTACAATGCATACATGCACACGCCCTTTTCCCGCAGAAAATACAGAACGCCACCTGCTCCTCCTCACATACTCCTTATGCTTCATTTACGTTCATACGAGTATACCTGGATAACTACGCACCTGACGTATCTGAAGAACATCACCAAGGCAAGGGTATATTCACAACTCATGATACCAAAACTGTAAATATGTACCAATAATAAGGTTCAAATTAAGACTTATATCTAACCCCAAAAAGACCCTCTAAAGAAAGCAAATAGAAATACTACGATACCGACAGCATCTACGGAAGATAAATCGTTCCAAAAAAAAGGGTTAAAAAGTCACATCGAATCGGTGATCCAGAGCGTGTCAGGAATGGGTCGGTTGGTTTAAAACGCTGGCCTCTGCAAATACCCAGTACTGACGATGATAGATGACTTAGTGTTGGCAGCTCTACGACTTTCTTTGTTTGATCCCGAGACAATTAGTATTGATTGTATGTGAGATTTAAGAGCAGTTGTTTTGAACATGATTGTTTATTTTTTGTGATTTTATACACATACACACATAAAGTCACGCTTTTTTACCTTCGGGGATAGGCAGATATTACAGAACTCCAAATGCTACGATTCTTACATAGTCCCTTTCAATAGAAGTTTGTAATTGCCGTGACACAAAGAAAACATTTCTTAAATTTCAGAGATGGAATAAGATGGTTCTTGACGCTAATTCCCTGCGGTTCATGATTTCAAACCATATTTAAACACTTGTTTCCTCTTGGTGTAATAATCTCTAATCCTTGTAATAATCACACATATCCTGGTTTTAAATCGCCATCTAGTACTTAGGTAAAGAAAGTCGTTATTATCCAGATCCTGAATCTTTTATTCAGGATCTGGATAATAACGACTTTCAATTACCAAATAGTTGTAATTTCACTAGCTTTTTCCCGTGGTTTCGCCCGCGTGTTGGATGGAAATTATCCCAACGGGAAGTTATTACCGGGATAAAAAGTATTCTATGTCCTAACCCAGGTCATGACCTACCGGCCCACCAGACACTCAGAACCTTCAAACCGAATTACAGCAACGTTAATAGTTGTGGTGGTAGTACTTCCTACACAAACTTCTCTCTCCACTTCTCGTCATTCTTCTCCACAGCTCCACTTCTCGTCGTTCTTCGTGTGAAACGCACACATCTGACATCTAAACAAATCCATAATTAATAACATTATAACTCTGTCTATCTGTTACCTTATCACGCCTTAACCACAGCACCCTTATTGCGTAACACGCTATAAATCACAACCTGAATCATTTTTAACAATATTGCTAATCCATTGCTTCATATGTTCGAAACATTTGTCTGTTCAACAACGTAAATAACGTAATAAATGTTGTTGGACTGTCAAAATGGAAGCCATTCCTACTGTTAGCGTGTTACGTAATTACCCCGCTGAACTGATTGACAGATAGGTAACATGTAGACTATTACGGATATAGGCTATTTTCAGCAGTGTTAAAAAATGATGAATTGTAGTTGCTGTTGTAGTTGTTTGAATTTATAAATGATAAATGATTTATTTTCTGTAAGTAGGTTTGTACAAACACTTTTACAGGTCAATCATATTTTTTTAAACTAGATGAGGTCGGCGTTTCTTATCTGACTATTCTGAGAAGAAAGGTCGAAACAAACTCAGAGGTCATAGTCTCTTTTAAAGTCCAGACAAAATATTGGTCAGATCGTGAAATATTGGTCAGGTCGAAACAAACTCAGAGGTCATAGTCTCTTTTAAAGTCCAGACAAAATATTGGTCAAATCGTGAAATATTGGTCAGGTCGAAACAAACTCAGAGGTCATAGTCTCTTTTAAAGTCCAGACAAAATATTGGTCAGATCGTGATAAAAATATTGGTCAGATCGTGTGAAGACCATCTAGATTGGTGTCTGAAATGGTCTTTTGAGGAAAGAACCACACAGATTAAGCGGACCTGTCCAGTCAGTGCACGCATTTGTTAAAAATCGTGATGCTCAACTCAGAACTTGAGGAGCTCAACGATTCGACGAACAATACCAAAGAAAGTACATTTGGGTAGGCCGCGTAAATTACTCAAACTGCCAGATCATGACTATAACTGAAAATCTTTCGGATTGTGACTGTAAGTGTGTTGGGGTGCAGGATAGTGTCATAATCTAAGTTGGATTACTGTTCACAGTTTGTAGTTATTTCATAAATGTAGGAGGATGCTGTTTATCCTCTTGACATTAATCCTTCAGTCGCCTTTGTAGCCCCACTAGCAAATAAGGTGACCTACTCTTTCCGGTTCAGGGTTCAGGCAGACGCAGACGGGATATAAATTAGGTCTCCTCAATGTTTTGCTAAGTATAAAAATAGACGACTTTTCGCAGTGTCATGAAAGGCCTATATCTAGTCTTTCATAATGGTCCTAGGATTCCAGATTGTGTGCCTAAAATCGTTACGGAAAAGTATTAATGGTCGACTCTGTACTTGTATTCTGCGAGTATTCTGTTGTGTCTTTATCAAGGTGGGGCGATGCTAGAAAAGTTTTACTGTTTCTAATTTTGGCACTCATACAATATTAGCACAACTTCGCCTTAGTAATATGTAAAAAAAATCCCATATTCTACCATAAACTTACAAATATTCCAACTATGATCGCAGATTACCTACCACGTGCCAAAAAATGTTCTCACCAATTTGTTTAACCTCAGCAGCTGATTCCCGACTAGCTAACACCTGACACTGAATTTACTCAGTGTCGGCGTCGTAGGGTGAAAGGCCCTGTAATGTGCTAACGTTTTTGTCCAGTGACGAAGGTACGGCAAGTGACGAAGGAGAGTTTACTGAGCACTACGTGGAACGAATTTTTGTGACAACACCCTCTTATTTGTATTATCTTTTTTTGGATACACGCTTTTGTTTGGTATTTAGTTTGCCTTTTATGTTTTAATTTTGAGGAAGTGAACAGTCAATATTAAATTGATGAAAGAAACTAGAAGTATTATGTGGAGACTTTGATCATCACGTAAAATCCAATGTCTTCCAAAATCGTCAAGAAATAACCCGCCTAATAAATAGTATTTTGTTGTAATACCTACTTTACACTTGAATTCTTTAACTAAGTTCTGTTTATCCCTTACATCGTAAAGTTTATTTTTAACCAACAGAGGGTCGGAAATGAAAGAATTTACGATCTAACCCTTTATTAGTTCACCCACTCGTAGAGATCAACACGTTAGAGGATGAGCTGCGTAGGAGGGTACCGAAGATATGCCAGTAATGGGTGTACATACTATATGGTCCGTACTTAGTTTGAAGTGCCCTGAAATTGTTTGAAAGGTCAGCATTGTTTGTCCTAAATTATGACTTAATATTTCACGTATACTATATGATATAGTAGTTAATTATAGGAGACAAAAGATTTTGAGTTTCTATTAAAAATTGTATTAAGAGCGTTTACGCCATATGGCATTTCATATAAACTTTCAAGCCCTTATTTTTCGAAATGAATGAACCGATTTTAATGAATCTTCATACGCATCAGCAGGATACAAAGGTCTAAAAAGTTAGTAAAGAACATTTTCGAAAAATACTGTTACAGCTAAATTAGACCGATTTTAAATTTTCCATAGAAACAGAGATTTCCTGTTACCTTTTTTTAAATAAGACATTTCGAAAATGTTCTCTACTAACTTTATAGACCTTTGTATCCTGCTTAAGCGTATGAAGTTTCATTAAAATCGGTTCATTAAATTCGAAATATAATTGAAAGTTTGTATGAAATGCCGTACGGCGTAAACGCTCCTGAAGCCAAAATAAGTGGCTGTAGGTAGGTACAGGATTTAAATTGTCCTTTATATATTTTTTTTTCGTATTTTGTGGGACAAAACGGAAAAAACGTTCTAAATCTGCTTTCATTTGTTTTATCCCACAATGAACATCTAAAAGTTCCCGGAAAAAAGTAACTACGATACCTATCTACCCCTTAATTTGGAAACCATCAAATAACGCAATATAATGTTGGGATCCCATTAGGCTACAATCACCTGCGGGGTTGCTATAAGGAAAATCTCGTGGTAATCTCAGCGTTATTAGCAGACCATTAGGTAAGTACATAAAGATTCTGATCACTGCTTACCCACGGGAATTATTTGCTTAATGATCTATCAATGGCGGTCTATGGTTTGTAAAAATTGTGGTCAGAAAAGGAAAGGAGAATCGTTTCGAGAATGTTCTGGAAGCCTTTCCTGATTCGGCGGGATAAAGAATTTAGATGTTATCGGGATGAAAAGAGATGTGGGTTAAATAGTATGTTAGATGGGGTGAATATTTAAGAAAGAATGAAACCAATAATAGAGACAGAACAAAAAACTAGGTCACAGACTTGAGTTTTGCAAAAAATATAGGAGTATTTCCGTTTGAGCACCTACGCATGGAGCACCAAAGGTATTCCTAAGGTAGCTTTGGCATCATCGACCTCTAATTTGTTTTACCAAAGAACTTTCTAATTCGATAATCAACCTAACGACAACAATTTGATAAATGAAAGACTACAAGCCAATATAGAGTATCGATGCAGGTACCGATACTAGCTGTGTGTGTATACTAGCTGTGTGTGTATACTAGCTGTGTGTGTATACTAGCTGTGTGTGTATACTAGCTGTGTGTGTATACTAGCTGTGTGTGTATACTAGCTGTGTGTGTATACTAGCTGTGTGTGTATACTAGCTGTGTGTGTATACTAGCTGTGTGTGTGTACTAGTTGTGTGTGTATGCTAGCTGTGTCCTCGATTTCGTTCGCGTGCATGACGGAAAACAAACAAATTGGATTTCATGGTTTTTATTTACTTTCCCCGGAACCCTAATTATGTTTCTATAATAAAATAATAGCATAAGTTAGGTAGATAGCTGATGTTATAAGGAGTCACTTAGGCTAGGCCAGTGAAAGGCGTTTTGGAGATTAGCCGGAACAAAGAGACAGACGGACAAAAATTTAAATAAATGTTTTTTGTTATAAGTATCGCATGTACTCGTAGTATATGCATTTAGTAGGAAGCTGTTATTTTGACATTACAAACAACTTCAATTTTATTTATTTATATAGATTAAGAATCAAGAAACTAATTAAAAATAAAGTCAACGCCTGATTTAATCCCAGCTTTCTACAAGTTTTAAATAAAGCTAGCAACACAACTATGTAACTTTAGAATAAAAACTGCAGCGACATTCCTTACCAAGACAAATAGTGCTACGTAGGAACTGATTAATTATCTGTACACCCCCTTAAATAATGAATTGCGGACACGATTCCTCGATTAAAGCGATGCTTTTAAATACTGAGGTTTTAGTTAAGAAGCTTGGAATGGTAATGAATGTGTGTTGTTTGTTTGAATTATAGGGAAGATTTAAATTAGTAATTACATGTGTGTTTCTGTTGAAAACTAATTGTGTTCCAGTGATTCTGCAACGTTTAGGTGATGCATTTCTAGTATCGTTGTTTTGTCATTCAAAAATCTATTTCTAGTAAACAGTCAATTGTTTCGTATCATGATTCAATGATTTGTGTTTCAATGATATTTCATTACCGAACGGGAAAAGTAATTTGAAACCGAATTGTACCAAATCGGAAGTTACATGGAGTGGCAACACGTTTTCCTAAAGGTGATTGAATTCATAACAGTCAAGTATTATTACCGGTTTATCCTCCAAGGAAAATAATTCCAGTTACACTACGACAAAACGCTCGACTCAACAAAACGCTCAAATAAAAATCTAAACGTTTACATCGAAATAAACTCCACAAAGCCGCTACTAACCGTCCCACTAACACACATAATAATAAAACGTAAACTTGAAACGATAAAGTTAAATATACGTTGAGTACGTTGACAATTTCGGCAACAGAGCATGTACGGAACTATTCCCTGGACGAATCATAACAACTTACAATATTGCATTTTGCACTCGCGCAGAACAAGTTTCCCGGGAAAATTTTGTCTACGTACAGTTGGAATAGAATTGTCGATGTTTCGGAATTTCTCAACTGGACTGATCTCGGGACGAAAAGTAGTGTTGCATGTCTCTTTTAGGACATAAATTGAGTAGGAAATAATTATAATGATTCGTTTTGGTTACCGCTTACCGCACCGCTCGTATGAACATGGTGCTAGCGCCCCAGCTAACACGGCAACGCAAGCGGTGTCCTGTGGTGAACTGCATCAACCTGCGTGGTTAGTGGTGGGTTTGACTGCCCAGAAAAGTTTATGACAACTCTTCATACATAGCTATAGCACTTGTGGCATCAATGTCAACGTAAAATATTGACCAAAAATTGACCTGTAAAAGTGTCTTAAAAGTTTTACTTACAGTAACAATAATTTCATTTTATTTCATTTCAGTGTTTGCCAACGTGCAATGGAGCACAGAATTCTAGGCGTCAAATTGTCAAACCATAATTCGCAACACCACACTGCGCTCAGATCAGAAAGAAAAAAGAAACAAAGCACAGATTACTGACGTTGTTCAAAAAGCCGCTAAGCTGAAGCGGCACTGGGCTGGCCACGTCTGTCGTTTGCCCAATGAGCTGTGAGCCAAAATAACCACCACCTGGAGCCCTGACATAGATAGATGACGTCGTGCCAGACCCCGCAGAAGATGGCGGCACGACCGACGTAACAAACGACGAGTGGTCCACTTTAGCCCTATATCGAAAGAGCTGGCAGTTATGGGGAGAGGCCTTTGCCCAGCAGTGGGATGATGCAGGCTAACAGTAACAGTAACAATGTCCAGCGTGTTAAGTACTGCTACAGTCCAGCTGTCGAGAGAATACGTTTGTTGTGTAGTATTCTTCTGATCTGGCGTTTTCCAACGCTGATTATGGTGCGGTGCTGATCGGCTGACGGCTGCGGCGCTAACCAACTTCAGCAATGACCTCGGTACCTTGAAGTTCTTCTTTACATTTCTGTCCTGTCACGGCCAGTGATAGCTACTCTTGTGACATTGGAGCTTGTTGCTCAATAAAACGAAGAGAAGGTTGATGAACAATGCTATTAATCCTAATTATACGTCGTTCTAATTTAATTATTATTATTAATTTTTAGGACAGAATTATATGTGGACCGATGTTCGTCCTTTTAGAGAAAATATGTCTGACAATATAAAAAAATGTGAGATAGAAGTTTTTGTCGAGAAATTCGCTACAAATGTCCTACGTAAACCTAGCAGCATCCCATTTTGCGTAACACTCCTACTATCACAATCCTTTTTATTTGAAAGGGGAATCATTACGCATTACTTCATATTTTATATAAAAAATAAAATGTCTGCATAACGGAATCAATTTTGTTGAATAGGCTATTTGACAATGTAAAAAATAAGGTCATAATTATTGACACTCGTATAGATTATCGCTTTTAAAATCGATTTGCATTAATTTTACTACAAAACAATGTATTATTTATTAATAAAATCCCGAAAAACTTCATCTTTTTAAATCTGGCGCCACGTAATCGAAAACGGTCTGGATTGGCTGAACTTAAGATGACGTCATGATTTAGTAAATTTCTGTCTATCGTTAACAGAACAGATGACTTTTGTCTAGTATCTCGACCGTTTCAACGTTTGTTTACGTGAATCGTGACGTCACGACGCCATATTGTTAAAGATAGCGTTTTGGCGGCTTATTTAAACAGTACATTTTTATTTACTATTTTTTAAAAGAAATACAGTATGCAATTTGAAGTAATAGGTTTTTGTGGGCTCGTTAGACACCATTAAATAATCTGAGATGTTTATCAGAAACCAGTCAAATAGCCTATTGTCAAAATCAATGGGACAGTGAGTGTGTTGAGCAAAGGGCATCTAATCATATGCCTCAAACAAAAAGTGCCTAGACTGCTGTCAATAGGTTTGTGCGCTTGTTGAAATGTACTTTAATAATCTTCACTACAAAGCAAAAGACCTTCTAAAGAGAATTTAATTCCTGTATGACAAGTTTCGTTAATCTAGTTACCTTCCTACTGGTGTGAGGTAGGTACACGTAATTGTGAATGTGAACAATCCGCACACCAGTTCCTGTAGTTCCTGTGGGACTTCAGTTCGCTGCAGAATGAGCGCAACGCAATCTGCTGGATAGTTTAGAGTTTCATCAGTCAGGAAATTACATCAGGTAAGATGAAAGTTATTACAGAATGAATATTTCGACGTTCAGTTAATTATTATTAACGACGTTAATTTATGCACGTTGCATGGAGCTAAAATTAGACATTAGCATTCATAATAGGTGTAATAAAATAATAATGTCAAATTGATAAAGGTAACTGAAAAGACCATGATCTTTGAGTTTGTTTTGGCATTTCATCTCAGGGATCAGTCAGCTAGGAAATGCTGGCGCCATGTAGTTTTAAAATATTGACGTGTAAATGTGTCCTAAAAGATCTCCTTAGTTAAAAAACATGTCATTTCATTTCGTTTCGAAAAATGCATGGAAGAAGGGTTTGTTAACATTATTACAGTGAACTCGATTGAAAATCATTGCTCGAAAAAACGATTGCTCACGATAAAATTATACAAAACGCGATAAAATTTTAATCCTTCCTGCCCTCTACATCTATGAGGTCGCTACATTTGTAAAAACCAATAAGGAAAAGTTTGGTAACCTGCACTCCCGTCGACATGCCGACAAAATAGTAAATATGCCCTCGAAAACAGCTCTACTGTCTACAATTTTCTTCGAAATGTCTTCCCGACTTTATAATAAGCTACTGCAAATAAGAGAAAATGGAAACATTATTTTTTTTAAGAAAACACTAAATGACTTCTTGGTAAATAGACCATACTATACAGTCCATGAATTTTTGTCCGAAAGATTCGTGATCAGTTAGTGCCAAACTGTTTTTTTTTGTGTTTTCTTTGGTTTATATGTTTTGATGCAAAATAGACTTAGCCCTATTAAAATGTATAGTTGAATTAATATAATCACATAAACTTATGTCATAAAAGATTGTTAAAACTATTTTATGCCTAACATAGTGGAGCAGTGCAAACGCACACCAAAATAACTCAATAACAACTTTGTAACCACTGTCTCACAATAAAGATCTTTAACTTTGACTTTGAAAAGTTACATAGACTTTAACATTGATAGTAGCCGTAATAAAGACTCATCCAAAGTATAAAACTAGCTGAAAACAAGCAACTAACAACGTAATTAAAAAACCCATACAGAAAGTATTCCATTATCATTAGAATGAACTCGATTGAAAATCATTCGCAACGATTGATTAGGGTTATAACAAAGTTTATAGGTATCTTTATCTATCTACCGAAGGCGTAAAAAACTTTCACACATAACGCGTAGGCCTGCTACAAAAAATGTCCGAGCTATGGTCCATAGGAACGAAACTAGAGCACTCCAAAACGCATAAAACATGCCGCGTACCGTCACTCAACTCGTCAAATTTTACATTCATTGGCTCATGAATTTATATTAATAAATTGAACGTATCGCCCCAGAGATTTGCACGAGCGCATTTTAATATTCAATTTTGTTAAATAAATATTGTATTATTTGAACATTTACAGCGCCATCGTTTCATTTCACAGTAGCTATATTTTATTTTAGAATTACTGTTATCGTTAGAGAGTTATTGTACTCGTATGGTAATTGATTGTGAATTAATTGTATGTTCCGTTTGAACAAATTAGGTTTGCGTGTATTTTTAATGGGTATTAGTATGTCAATAAACAGATTTACTGTTGAATTAAAATAATCCCAAGATAAAAGAGGGAATTGATTGCAGTGCCTATGGTGTTACTGTCATCTCATTCCAAAATTCATTGTTCAAATTGTATAGAGACGTTCCTTTTCAATAATATAAGGGAACTTAAACTTATGAAACATAATTCTTATATAAAGATCTCAGTTTTTCCCATCACTATTCATACTTCACATATTATAAGCTCTTTTTCCATTTTCCTCCCAAAATAATTATTTGTTCATCCTGCAACACGTAAATCTTTTTCCATTCTGGCGCAAGTTCATAACTTCATTTACTCAATAAAAAACATTCTGTGAAGTTTACCGCGCCTCGTAACTCTGTCTTTCTTTCACTTAGTTTCAATTTGATGTAATCGCGTAGTTCCTCTGTTGGCCCCATCAGATTACGTCGTGAACATACACACGTTGCACGGATTTGCTCCCTACTGCAGTGTTGTGGCCTCGGTTTCGGAGTTGCTTTGGACTTTTTGGTTTCATGTGCAATTTTGGAACTGTAGGTATGTACAATTGTACATGGGTGCAATTTTGCTGTGTCATGTATGTGTTTCGCATTAATGTTACGGTTCAAGTGTACATACGTTCTTTTTGTAGCTTTATAATGAAAACTGTATTTGGTCATGATTTATTGTTAATAATAATCAAATAAATTGTACTCTCCTCGTTTTTCAATCTTACATAATTTTGAAGACTTTAGTAAATTATTATGTTTAGGGATAGCTGTAGCATGGTGCAATGTATAAGCTCCAATTCTTGGAGAGACCAAGATACCATCCAGAAATAATAAAAAAAACATAAAAAATCTCAAAGAAATTGCAGAGAACATAGCCACCCTACTCGGCGGGGATTAGCCGTGTGCGGGTGCGAGTCGCGCTAAATTGTAGTGTAGTGTGCGCCGTGCTTTATGTTGGGGTGCGAGAACACACGCTTTAAATTGTATGGAGTGTGAGGGGGAGTGCACAACGTTACTACATCAGCTCTTGTGACGTCAACCACACCTGGGTGTCACTGTGTTTGGAAGCGAGACGAGGTAGAATTTTACTGACTGTGCCTGTACTTTGGAGAAATTAATCTATGTAACGCTATAGTGCTTTTCGATAACCAGTTTTCGTAAAACAAAGCTTCAACTTATCTTCGATGTAGATGTATTTATTAAGTTACACTCACGTGGCGCTCTTACAATTCCTATAAAACAAACAATTTGTCGACGTCAACACGATAACTGAATGTTGTGCGTATCGTTTCCGCTAAGTGAACATTCGTTTTCCTATACAGGTAAACGGCCCAGAAAAACACTGTACAACAACAATTTTACGTAAAAAAACGTTTTTTCAAAGCCATACACAGCCTCATTTCAGTATACTACAGATTTTAACATAAAGATTATCTGCAAAAATCACAATCCTGAATTCCTTCACGCAGACAATCAATCTGAACCTTACCTTGCTAGTTTCAGGGTTTAAAGTGGTGTGTAGGGGGATAAAAATAAGGATGGTTCCAGGCTGTCCCCAGGGATATTACACCAGGTAATATGGCGTCGACAGTAAAGGCAACTCGATTGGAGTTGTGTTAACTTTGCCTACTCCTGGGCTCTTGATTATGTTGGTTTTGGGAATCTATCGCTGGTTTTGGTAGAATTATTATTAATTTCTTAGTTGTTTCAGTCTTGATTTATGCTCAGTTAATATTAAAGTGCCTGAAGACGGGCGTCGTCACCGAGCCAGGCCTAAGAAACTGTCGCGACGACTTAGACTCATTCTTGACTGATTGGCCGGAAAAGGCAGCAGGCAAAGATGAATGTCGAAGTATGGGGGAGACTCTTGCCCAGCAGCGGAACAGTATAGGTTAATATAAAGAACAACAACAGGTATACTACCCTCGTTGTTACTCTTTTAAATGTGGAACCGACTTTGTACAGAATATAGAATGGAAATAGTTAGTGACCTTGGAAACGGGAGACATCTTCTTTTATAATTTTCTTTAAAAGAAAATGAATTTCTATCTTTTTATAAGAGTAGGTAACCTGACTTTTGCAACAGCCCCACAAAGTTTTTATTTTATGTTACATCATCTGCCTAGCCTTTTCGCTACTATGTTGAGTTCGGCTTTCAGCCCTAACCGGATGCAGCTGAATACCAGTATTTTACGTGGAGCGACTGCCTATCTGACCTCAACAACCCAGTTACTGGGTAATACGATATCCCTTGGTAAGACCAGTGCCGTAAATAGGGCGGTGCCAGCGGTGCCCAGGCACAGGGCGCAGACCCTGGAGGGGCGCAGAAATGGCCAGACCTGGGCCACTAACAATACCTATTATTTATTTATTTATACGTGTGGATTCGCGTCGTCCGCGTATCTTCTTCTTACAAATTAATAATAATCGCAAAAGTTTGTGAAGAATGTGATATCGAAGACGATTTTCGTGAAAAGCGTAAAAAGCGTCTTTACTCGCGTAAAGAGGTCGGCAAGCTCTTTGAGAGATTGATTGCGGGCCGCCTCGTCGAGCACCTGGTGAGGACGGGGCCGGATCTGGCGGACAGCCAGTTTGGCTTCCGGAAGGGGCGCTCAACGGTGGACGCCATCATGCGCGTGAGAACCCTCACGACGGGGAACGCGGTGTCCCGGGGTGGGGTCGTCGTGGCGGTGTCACTCGACATCGCCATCGCGTTTAACACCCTGCCCTGGAGCTGCATTGTGGAGCCACTCCGGTATCACCGGGTGCCGACCTACCTCCGTCGAATAGTCGAGGCGTATTTGACGGACAGAGCCGTCATCTACCCCGGTCGCGACGGGGAGTGGAACCGGCGAGAGATGTCGTGCTGTGTCCCGCAGGGATCGGTTCTGGGGTCGTTCCTGTGGGACATCGGCTACGACTGGGTGCTGCGGGCCGACCTCCCTGTTGGCGTCAGCGTGGTTTGCTACGCTGACGACGCGCTGGTCCTGGCGCAGGGGAGGTCGCATCAGGCGCGGCCGACGCGATGACACGCGGGGTTGCGATAGTCGTGGAGAGGATCCGGCAGTTGGGTCTCGAGGTGGCATTGCATAAGTCCGAGGCCATGTCGTTTCATGGGCCCCGGAACGCGCCACCATCGGGATCCCAACTAACGGAAGGAGGGGTTCATATCGCCGTCGAGACGACGATGAAATACCTGGGTCTCGTCCTCGACAGCCGGTGGAACTTCGTCGAGCACTTCCGACGTTTGGCCCCCAAACTAGAACGGGCCGGGACCGCCTTCAAGCGGCTTTTGCCCAATCTGAGGGGGCCAAACGCCTCCTGCCGGAGGCTTTACGCAGGGGTCGTGCGGTCCATGGCCCTATACGGGGCCCCGGTGCGGGCGCGTTCACTGCGGCGGCGAGCCGCCCACTACCTGAACGCGCCCCAGAAGGTGGTAGCCGTAAGGCTTATCCGGGGCTACCGCACGATCTCGGACGAGGCGGCAAGCCTCCTTGCCGGACTGCCGCCATGGGATCTGGATAGTCCTCGCGCGCCTGTATTAGTGGCGTACGGAGGCGCTACGCCGGGGGGAAAATCCGCTTCCGCGGCAAATCGCGGCGGAACGGACGGATCTCCGGCGTGACCTCATGGCGACATGGAAAGAGCGACTGTCGCAACCCAGCGCAGGGCACGCCACGATAGTGGCGATAAGACCCCTCTTTGAGGAGTGGCTAGAGAGGCACCACGGCGCCCTCACCTACCGCAGATCCGCCTGACACGGAAGTTTTGGGAGGTTCCTGCACATCATCAGGCGGGAGGAAACGCCCGGGTGTCACCATTACCAGGATCGCCCAGAGGACACGGTGGAGGTCTGCCCCGCTTGGGCGGAGCACCGCCGTGTCCTTGTAGAGGCGATCGGCAGCGGCGGCGACATCTCGCGTCCGGCCCTGGTGTAAGCCATGGTCTGGGGGCGAGAGGGAGTGGGAGGCAGTCACCTTCTTCTGCGAAGCAGTCATGCTAGCAAAGGAGGTGGCGGGACGGCTCAGGGAGAGAGCCTCTCCCGTCCCAGCCGCCGCGGGAGAAGCTCCGGGCGTCGGGAGCCGCGTGACGACTCCCGGCCTCCGTAGGCGTGGACCTGCGGGCAGAGAGTAATGGGTAGCTCACCGTCCGATCAGGACCAGGCCCGTGCCGGACGGCGCGTATGTGTTCCACGCGCGCCTCAAAGAGATGTCAGCATCGAGGAATGGGCCCCTTAGGACCGAAGCCTGCCGGGTCAGCGGGATTGTCCCAAAGGGTCACCGCTGGCCCGGAACATAAAGGGCTAAGGAAGGAACACGGGTGGGTTTTAGTCAGTAAGAGTCTGACACTCCCTCCGCTCCACCCAGAGCGGGTAATTTGATGATTTCCCATACGAAAAAAAAAAAAGGGCGCGGATATAGCAGCTCGCACCGGGCGCATAAAAGGCTAATTACGGCACTGGGTAAGACTAGTTGTCAGACTTTCGGGCTTCTGACTACCCGTAACGACTGTCAAAGATCTATGAATGACAACCGGGACCAACGGCTCGACGTGCTTTCCGAGGCGCGGAGGGGCTCGGTATGTAAAGACGGTCACCCATCTAGAGACCAACCGCGGCAAGCGTGGCTTATCCTGATCGATCGACCTGTGCGGCTGTTATTATTTAGCCACGGGCCCCGCTTTTTATTTTATGTTACCTACTTATAAAAATATTATATGTTACTCGATTTATTGCTTTCTGTGTTACGGGTGACGGGTTTGATTCCCTTTCGAAACAAATATTTATATTATGACCCAAACCTGTGGGTCTAGGCGTTTTTTGTTGGCATTTACCCAGTGAACGCTCTGATATAGGAAAATTCCTGGTACGGGTATATGACTCTTTTGTGAAAGAAAATGGAAATGTTGGGTATTTGTCCATCAGTGAATATCCTTTAAAGGATAATACAATGTGGACGGACGTACATTTCACACTTCAGTTGGTGAAGGGATTAATCAAGGATTAGGTCTTTACCTTCTATGTGTCGTAGCGAAGCAGAATAAGCTGCTGTACAAGTCCGGTCTTGCAGAGTAATGATAGGGCTGGCTTGTTTGGTGTTGAGGTATTTTCAAAATTGAAAATAATGGATCGATGCGATAAGACCAGAAGTAGAGCTAAGTGGAGGTGCTTGGGGGAGGCCTCCGTCCAGCAGTGGACGTCTTTCGGATGAAATGATGATGAAGGAAAAAAAAAAGAATACCTATATATAGTCCTCACATTCACAATAATTTAAGAATGTATAAGTCATTCCTTTGTAGTTGATTTGATGTTTATTAATTTTTTATTAGGCTCTTTTATAATGAGTGCAGTGTCACTTTACAATGTGTACATTACAAACTTTAGTCTAAGCGCCTCATTATTTATAGTAAACCACAGCATGCGTTACATTATGCGCTGATGATAGATGTTATTTTAATACCTGTAATTTGCTTATTAATTCCATACTTTTAAAAACCCTCTAAAACTATAAAAAAAAAGATTACGATGAAATATTACCTCTGACCGCTAGAACCCTACGCTCCCTCTCAATGTCTACGTCATCCTCAAAGCTGTCGGTAAGGAAATTGAACTATGGGAATCCTTTTGTAAGTAAATCTGAATGCTATTTCATTATTGATATGATTCTAATTATCTAAATCCAGCGAGACCAAAGAGCTGGATTTAATTTGTATTGTGAATGAATTAATTAGTGTTACCAACTCCATATTTCAACATGAAACACGTTCAGACATGTTACGAATATATTCATAATCTATATGTATTTATGTAAATCACGCCCATAGCTGTTTCATCCTGTTACGTTAAAACCTCCAGTTTTAAAAGCGTAAACGAAGGCGGAACTTTTAACTTTTGCAGCCTGATATTCTAAAAATATTATGAAGTTCTGCAGTTGCCTCGAAATTCATTTAAAAAGTAAAGTAAATCTGATGGACTTAATCTAGTAACGCAAACTCGGAATAAACTGGTTTTGAAACTAACTATAACGCTCGGGATGTTTATTTCCGCATTTAGGTACTTGAATATTTTCTCGTTCCTACAAATGAGATCGCTAATCTGTCAAGTGATTATGACAAAATCTCATTAAAACTTATTGCAGCGAGCATTTATACGAGTATATCCGCCCGACCGATGTCGGTCACGGTGGCCAAAGTCAATGAAAAGTAGCCAAGTACGTTGTAGATACTATAGTGTGCAAGTGTTCCTTTATTCTCATAGTCCGATGGGACAACAATCCGGCACGACCGGGGGGCAGGCGCAATCTACCAAAAATTCTTCTAATTTCCTTACATTTTTGACATTTGTTGGTAGCCGAGATGAGACTGCGACTAGATTTGAACTTTTTAAATTACGAAAATTGACCTTCAGAATCGTGTCCTGTCTGAACGCTACAGGAACTGATGGACGCTACTGATGGTGCCAAACTGGTAGTACTGATGTCGCCAACGATACGCTAAGAAGAAGAGCACTTTTACAAACTACAAAGGCATTGCGAATTTGACCTTTTTCATCCCGAAATTCTTCAAAGATCAAACGATTGAAATCGACATAGAAAATAAAGGATATTCTCAGAAAATTGGTTTTCCTTCCCATAATCCATTCTACCAATGCAAACGGAAATAATGAAATTGTACCAACATTTGTTTACTATCAATCAATAGACATTTACGTAGGATGGTATCAACGTTAAGTATTTTTAGTTAGATACATGTTTTTCTACAGGTTCTGCGGGGGAGTCGATTGCGGTGCCACGGAATGTTGCCATTTTAAGCATTATATTTTGTACAATTGATGTTCTTCCCGCATCCATCGGTTCACCTTGTGGGGAAACCTTCCAACGCTTCATCTTCCGGTACGCGCTTGCTACTCCAGAAACAGAATCGGTCGAAGTGGAGGTGATTGGCGGAGGCCTATGTCCAGCAGTGAACGTCTTTCAGCTGAAATGATGATAAATATTGTTCTTTAAGTTTTTGCGGATGTAACGTATATTCTACCTAGGTCTATTTTATTTTACTTTGACGCGTCATATGTCGCTTTCATTCTTTTTTCCATAGAGGTACTTGTTTTGCTTCGTCCACGTTTACCAAATACGTTCGTCGGCTACGAAAGCTTATAAGGTCACTCTGAAAACCTAATTATGTACTTAGTTAGATGTGTTCACTTAACAGAATCAGCGCCATATTATTTTTTTGTGTGATAGCTTACATAATTTGTAAGATAACATCAGTGGGAACGCGGCATTACACTGCTACAACGATTTTCTGGCGCTCGAATGACGTTCACAGGGTGGCGCCGTTGGTACACATTTGTGCAATTGTTTTGTGAAATGTCACACAGCAATATGGCGGCGGGCGTTAGTTTAGATTTTGGTCTCACGCCAAAGAACACATAAAATAAAATAAATGATAAACAGTACCTAAAAAAAATTACAGGCTCGATTTGCCGAGGTGTTACAAAAGCAGAATAAAAACACATTAATAAAACAAGTTATAGTATGACATAGTCATCGAATACCTAAGTAGTAAGTACAGTTCGCGTCAAATAACTTTGCCATTCTGAAGTAGGCAACAAGTCACTGCGCAGTAGTTAATCCTATGAATACAACAGCAGCGCGCATGGCGCGGATTGGCGCGGCTAGGAAAGAGCCTAGCTTCAGAGCGGCAACCAACTTGCGGTGTGCAAGGTAGCACTATGACAAACCGACGCAGTAAAACCCCTAATTACATACACGTTAGTTAGGGCCCGATATTAGGTGATGTGTATTTTTAATGGGGACTCATCCTCCCTTTCTCTTATTATACCATCCTGATTTAGGGAAAGGGGCCTGAATATCACGTAGTGATAAGGCTTTAAAGAAAATTCAAATAAAAAAACAAAGAGAGTGCGGTGTGCGTTTCAAGGTTGCACCAAATGGGATTCCAGCTCAGCATGTGTCAGGGAAACGGACGTCGAGCTGACGAGATAATTACGCAAACAATTACTGGAAAAAGTGTTATGTGCGTGAGTGAGTGTAAATTATGTACGAGTAGGGGAGGCCAAGGGTGCTATAAACAGATGTAAGAATAAACAATCCATTTTTTTTAAACTAGTACTAAACAGATCTTTTAGTGACTCAATTTGTACGAGTCGGAGACCATTTCATCATGACAGTAGTTCATGAAACTGTAACATAATAGGGGCTTATTAAAACACGGTTTATAAAACTATCACAAGAGCGTTTTAATACCTAGATAACTATTATGCAGTTTCATACACTAATTCATTATACTAAATATCGTAAATATGGCGCCCAAATCCAACATTAGACCGCGGGGTTACGCTGCACAGTAGCCCCCACTATTTAACTATACAGAAACGGACATAGGGTACAACACTTTTTTTTCGGGATAAAAGATCCCGAAAAAAAAGTGTTGTTCCCGAGGAAAACAATAATAACGTTATTAGGATAATAGATGGCGCCAGGACGTCTGTCGGGTCAGCTAGTACTAAAATAATTGAAGATGAACATGATGTGATGTGCTAGCGTGATGTTAAATGCCTTCCTCGAGAATTGGGCTATCAAATCCGACTGGTAGTTCTATAGATTAGCTTGTTCAAACAAACTCTTCAGCTGTATTACTAGTACAGATTATTAGTATAAATATAGATGAAGGCCGAAAAAGTAAACTTCATATACCGGTTCAAATTTTGGTAACCTTACAAGCTATAGTTTTAATTCCCGATGGTCTCACACAGGTGTACGGGATACGAGACGAGGACGACGATACAAGACACGAGATGTACGAGATATTTCTTGATCGTAAGTTGGTCGAAATTATTTGCTTACTCGTACAACCCTAGCCTATATTCCACAATTTTTCATCTCCAAGGCAAACGGGAAGGTATTAAAACCACAAGAAACTCCCAAGTGGTTGAAGCCTTGGTATACATTATTTACAGCGCAAGATTGCAATAGTATCTACATAAATAATGATAGACGCTATTAACCCGTCCGTCCTTATTACGGAGGAAAATATTCAGACATTTTAATAATATTCTCTTGAAATATTGTTGAGATTTCAATTTACAGGTTCTGAAAAGTGCGTTGGTGTTTATAAGCCACATTAAGGAACCACTTCAGAAAAATCTATTTGCGGATTTAACATCTACCCTTTTACATCTAGCCTTTTTATTGACCTTTATAACATACTAGCTGCGCCCCGCGGTTTTACCCGCATAAGTTCCGATCTCGTGGGAATATCGGAATAAAAAGTAGCCTATATATGTTAATCCAGGGTGTCAGCTACCTCCATACAAAATTTTATCAAAAATGGTTCAGCAATTTAAGCGTGAAGAAGAAACAAACATATAACACACACACACTCACAAACTTTCACTTTTATAATATTAGTATTAGTGTGATTATGGAAAATACTGACTAATGCCAAAAGAGGTTCTAATAACTAATTTGTAAGCAGCCAGTTATGGCATTGGGATATGCATTTGCACCGAATCCTGCAATGTAAATCTTACAATTTTCTATAACTTTGTTTCAGGAGCTTTCGAAGAACTCACTAGAACATTTATACTACCATAAATATCTTCGCTGTATAATGTACATATGAAACAAAATGAAAGAGCCGTGTATGACCCGCAACCCACGCGACGTACTAATATTAATCGTCCCAATTTCCATCTTTTCTGAACGTTAATCACATTCGTTGACGGTCCCACAAGATACCGTGTGTAATGTTACACAGCATAGAAAGAAACAGAAGGCTCAGCTAGAAGAATTCTATTTAAAAAATGTATATAGAGTAGAATACATACATACGTACACAGTCAGCCTGTAAAGTTACAACTGCTACTCTCTTCGAGAGGGAGTGGTCTGTAATTCACCACGTGGGCCCAGTGCGGGTTGGTAAATGTCACATGTCTTCGAATTTTCGGTTCTAGGACATGCCGATTTCCTCACGATATTTTCCTTGACCATATTGAGCGCAGTGGTGATTAAATAATTTACATGAAGTAGCTCCTGCCTGGGTTTGAACCTACGACCTACAACTTGTAAGTCGCGGCCAATACCACTAGACAACCACTGTTTTACTAGAATAAAATAGAATATGCCTAAGAATTGTGAATCGAAAAGCACTACCCTCCCTAGATTTAACGTTGTAATGAATCACAGTGCAAGTACTTTAATATTTTTAAATGATTAAAAAAGTTGAAATAGAGAAAAGAGATGATGAGAGACGAACTGATTTAAGAAAGTTCATGGCATGGCATATTCATTAAAACATTTTTTAAATATTGATAAATGTGCCGAGGATGAGCATTCCGGAACATAAGTAGGTACAAAGGAGATTCGTCTTTGGAATAGTGTCATGAATGTCAGATGACTCGAGATATATTTAAGGTCATAGCACACGTATCAAACCGGAAAGGGATCGGCACCGTATCGCCTTTCGCCTCGCCGTCAAACAGGCATCAACCTAACGTAAGCACGTAACCAAAGCGGATCAGAAGCTCCGATACGTCAACTCGGCTACGGCTAGGCGACGACGCCGCGCTTACGGCTCGCCTTTATTCAGAAACAGACATCACTTTGACTTTTCCTCCAAAGATATGAAGTGACACTTCTGTCTTCAATCTCCACGGTCCTTACGTATATATTTATAGAGAACATTTAAGGGCTTTGTACCCTTTGTCCCTTTGGTGTGCACTGGCTTGGAAATACCTAGTGAAGACCCAGATAAAGTCGCTCGTATAGAACGTGGAAAAATAATACCAATTCTATATGCTGAGTTGGGAAAGGGATCTTGTCAGCATCTTTGTTTTCTTAGAAAGGTGGCGGTGTCCGATGCAGTGAAGTGAAATTTTATTGCTAAGAAGACAGCCATTTCTTTGGTAAATGATTGATATTATTTGCTGATTTTATTCTATAAGTTTAAAGTTTTTAGTACCTAACTTACATACTCCTTTTGCGTCGTTTACGTTCATACATCTGGTCATATCGTACGCCGGTTGCGATTACTACGCACCTGAACTTTCTGAAGAACATTATCAATAAGGTCGCTATCACCTATATAGATAGATCTAGATAACGCAAATACCACGATCTGTATGAAAACCAAGCGCGCCATTTTTTACTACCTACTATGACGTCATCATCGTCGTCGTCTATTTAGTGATGGGAAATTCAAATCGATTCAAAGACGCCGCCGCATGCAGCACCGGTCTCGCCCCACCGCCAGGGCCTAGCGCCAGCGCTAACGCCCACCCAGCCAACAGTACTCAGGACGCGAAAGTGGCGGCTTACGATTTTTGTACGCAAGCTGGGCACAAAGGTAATCCCTTCACCAATGAAATTAAAATCCATCCTTTTTCCCGAGCCTTCCCCAAAAATCTTCAAAACAGCGAACTAATTAAAACAATAGGCCACTTACAATCAGCATAATATCACGAAAGTCGTTATCACGCGAGCGCAGCCCCAGTATGTCTGTAAGTGCTCAACTTCAGTTTCATTCATTAGACTTAAAACCCTCATTACAGCTCTGTACTGGAGTATCGCCAAACTGGTTTTGTTTCTGAACTTCTACGATTATTGTCCAAGATTAGTTAGTGCTGGAATGGAAAATTGGTGAAGGATTGGGTTGCTTTGGCAGCAGCTCTGTTTTTAAGCACGTCGATTTTAGAGGTATCATTTACTGCAATCACTTAGTTGGATTTAGGCCTCTTTAACTTACTTTCATAGAATATCAAACCCCTCATTCAATGCATAATGTAACCCTTATTACGACGAATAAATAACAAAAGGCCCAAGTTACGTTAAGTAACGTTGTCAAGTTGCGTTAAGTTAGTTAGTTAGTTGTTTAGTTTGGCATTTTTACTAACATATTTTTACTATCTTTGCCACTGTACTGTATATAATAGTCTGTATAATCTATGAAAGACGTATGCGGTATCATATGCAAGTTGTTTCATCATCATATTCATCACATTCGATATTTACTTACCTACTATGTTACCATTTTTCCACAAGTGTAATCTTCAACTATCCTCACATTCCATTCCAGTATTACGTTAATCCGTGACAGATACACGCGACACTTCGGCCATTAGAAAGTGGCTATCATAGCCGCTGCTAGCCGTTGTAGCCGGTCCGCCGACGTTTCACTCCGTTCTATATTGCTTTTATGTCTCTTATATTTGTTACTATTACTGTCGTTAGTATTAGTGAAGATATTTGGCTTCGGAGACCTAGTTGTTTCCTAGGACAACATTGGCAATAACCATAGGTGTTAAACTGAGATAGGTACCTAGTTTAAAACAAATTACTAGGACAAGCTACCCATTGATTAGTATTTTTAACCTACCTGACTGATATTTTAATCGTGTCCATGTCACTTATCTTATTTCAAAGCGGCTAAAAGACGAAGATTTTTTACGATGAATTTTTTTAGATGCGTTGGAAAATTATTGGTGTGGCTGTTTTCTATGGCCGGGGTGAAAGGCCCATCGGCGCTACTCAAAGTTAACGTGTTACAAACTTAAATCACCAATGAGTAGCCAGAAACACAAGCTAGCTAGTAACACGTTAGTATTGAAATAGTAGCGAAAGAAAGAAAGAAAGAAAATTTGTTTAATCTGCACAAACAAAACGAACATTACAAAAAAAGACATAAAACACACACAAAGTAGCCAAAAGCCACGTATTCAACCAATTAAAGTTTGTCAATTTTGCCCATTGTTTGAAATCAGCGCCAGGAACCAAAGACAATATACATTGCGTAAACGTTACGACACTGGCAAATGACAACAAACAAACACTGGTGCTGTGACAATCTGGTACTCATTGGTGATTTTAGATGGTAACACGTTACTTTCGAGTAGCGTCGTGGACGATAGGCCTGATACTACAAAATAATAATAGCATACACAACAATTTACAACATAAACAATTGGCGTAAACATCTACACCACATATAGGTCAAAAGGACCTTAAATTTTCAGCTTCCATGCCATTCGCATCTCAGGTTTGACCACATAACCATCCTTGTTAACCCTTCTCGCCGGACGACTGCGTAGAATAATTAATTCTACGGCGTCACAGAGATGATTTAGATCTCTACAGAGCCCATAAGTTATGCCGAAACTATATATAATAGTTCCTGTTTTAATTTAAGATCAACATGGAGTGGTGGCGTTTATCTAGGTGGTGAATTTAATTAAGATTTTAGCTGGTCCTTAACTTAATGTATGATTGTACAAAAGGACCAGTATTAACTTCAAGGCATGAACAGATTGTTCAGTTGGCCGTTTGCTCAGTGCCCTCAATAATATGCTATTTTGCCTAATCAAACCTATTATTAGTTTACCTCACATCGTCATTACATTGCCATCGTCAGTGGCAAGTTCCATCACAATAATATTGTTGTAATCAATATCATTCGTAGACAGCGAATGCTTTATTATTTATTTCTTTAGCCTCAACAATCTTTGTGTATCTAAACCTTCTGCAGGCATTGTCTATTCGTACTTTCTTCATTGTCTTTTCGGTGAATTGTTCAGAATAAATGTGAATAGGAGGCTGAGAACAAAGACTCGAATTTGTACTGAGTTAGATCCATTTTAGATCCCTTGTAGGTACGAAAAGTACCTAGGTAGAGAATGTGGGAATTGTTACAAATTCACGATTAGGGTGTAGTTTAATTATTTCTAAACAACAGGGTGCGGGTCGTATTCAACAATTTATAATTATAGAGATAGGGTAGCTATTATAATATTATTGAATACAATTAGATTGTAGTAACAACAGATTCATCTTTGGCATCTCCAAAAGTAAGGACTTGTCCTCACTTCTAGATCCGTTTGAAATCTAATTCCTGTGAGTTAGATAATAAACGGATTCTAGGGTCAAATAATATACCGGATGAAATTTTTTCCTGTTCCAAATTATTATAGGGTGTTCTGCCCATGAATATGAACAACGTTCACTATGGGACCAACTCTGAAATCACGAAAAAAAATCAACTGTAAAAATTTAGAACCGGTAAAAAAAAATATTATGAGTGAAATTAGCCGATACGTCTTTTCACTTTTATAAGATCAGAATGTTTGGGTTAGACAAGATAAAACTATGTACCGGTGTACCGCCTTTCTTTATGAAATTCTTTCAAAGCTAACCTCTAGCCAAACTCTTAAGATATTTCAATAAAACAAGAACACTACAGATTATTCCCGACCTCTCACGAACGGAGTCTTATAAACTATTGAAGTTGACAGCGTTTTCCTTCATCGTTTACGAGAAACTGCCAAGTAGTCTGCGGGACCCAGTTTAGTACCAAAGTGAATGAATAATGCAGACTACAGAAAAACTAAGACATTGAGGACAAACTGTGAATGGACTTGGAAACTAATATAAATAAGAAAAACTGTATTGTTTTGTTTTGTCTTTGCTTGGACGAGGTCAAAATGTTTCTGCATATTAATGTTACTGTAGTTCTAGGTTATTTTTTAGTCTGCATTAATATGAACAGTAAAGGTCAGATTTATACTATGCAGCCAACCAAGCATTGTCTTGAAAAGAAAATGTTTTGTGAAAATTTTGTTTTATCTATTTTTATTTTTTATAACATTTTTGACAACCTAAACCTAAATGAAAATTCTTTATACTACAATTCTGAAATAACTTTCTTCAAATCTTTCAAAGTTTTTGCAAAGTTTCAACCGTTATTTTTTCACAATTATTTATTTATTTTGTTTCATAAACTGTGATGGTAGACAATGCGGCTACTAGCTTATATTTTGCGTTATAATGTCAAACTTTTCTTGATCTTCAAATCAAACTTAAGTGCATTGAGAGTGATTTAGTACCAACCAAAGTTTGCATTTTGCAATATTATTTTTATGACACATACCTATATTGGAATCTCAAACACATAAGTAAGTAAACTCAACCCAGATCAGGATCACCAACCAACACAATGTCGTCTTTCTAAACCAATCACCGAACGCCTTAAATTCGACTTCCGATGCGAGCATAAAGAAAACTTTACAGACGAATTTAACATAACAAAGAGGCAAAAAAACACAAAAAAAATCGAGAGAGAACCCTTTTAACAGACAAGACACACTTGTCAGTTAATAGAGTGTAGACAAAGGTGTTTACCATGATAAAGGAGATGAAAAGAGCGAAAAAAAGCGGAAAAAGCGAAGCTAAGCGACACGGTTTGCTCGATAAGTGAAATAAGGTGCCTCGGAAGGCTGTAAGCTATTATTTCGACTAAATGGAAAGCAGTTTACTGTCTAAATGGGTTCTATATCAGGGCCATCTTTGTGAATTTATTTTTTTCTCGCAAAGAACAGTCTTTAATTCACTCGAGATAAAGCTGTGATGTTTACGAGCTGATTTAGTTCGCTAAGTAGTAGAAAGTATTTGTTAGTGATGTCTCTATTCCCAGCAGTCGTTGGTAGGTGTGGAAAATAATGGAAGTGTTAAATAATTGGGTAGTAAATGAAACTTATAATAAGGTAAGAGATGTAAATGGTTTTGGTCAAACAGTTGAGAGTTTCCCTTCAGTATTTTCATAGAACATAATTATCTATTCATTATAATAATAACAGAGTGTAGCGATTTATCACATGAATTGAAACCACGTATTCTACATCACGTATTTTAAACATACACAATTAATAGTAGATTATCCACTAAGGGGATAAAGCAGTGTCTTAATGTCGCGGGCGCTATTTTGAATCCTGAGTGCAGGCAAGACGAAGACACCTTTATCCCCGCGAAGAATACTCTACTTTTCACACCTACTGCAAGGTAATAAAAACTAATTCGATTATCGAATTGGTATTTATGAAACTGCTAGATAACCGGGGAATACCTAGTTATGTGCATAAACTCTATTTACCCGACTACGTGGCAGGACAGGGTTTTGTTTTTATGCGTACTTAACTATGTATAAAGATATATAGTATGTGGAATTCCTTATAACCTCGATGCACCCTAACGGCCGGATGGGGTTCGAGTGGGTCCAGTTGACCAAAGACTCAGCATAGCATAATCAGCCTATAGCGTTCCTACTGTTGGGACACAGGCCTCCTCTCCACCACGATCCACCACGCGGGCCCAGTGCGGGTTGGTAGATGTCACAGGTCTTCGAATTTTTGGTTCTAGGACATGCCGGTTTCCTCACGACGTTTTCCTTCACCGTTAATATATTTTGATATATTATGAAGGTGTATGTTGACTCGTTTGGGTTGCGCGAAGGTTTTGTTTTTATAAAATCAAAATGGCAGATTTTAGACGACAACAAGTAAGGTTAAAAAATAGTGTACCATTACAGGGTATCAATATCATTGGGGTATCAAAATAAAGGGCTTGAGGAGACGATTCCAAAAATATAACACACTAAAAGGATTAAAATAAAATGACAAAACCAAAACCTGACTGCAGCTAAGATCAAAACTAGCTCACTTTTTAAGCAGTCTGATGCACTTGATGGCATGAAATCTATTTTTTTTTCAATCTAATCTATCAAACTCAAACTCAACGTGTGACGATTTAACAAAGTTTACAGGGCCAACATGGCCAGAAATCGCTCAAGACGGTTTGGAAGGAAAAAGGGAAGGCTTTTGCCCAGCAGTGAGACACAACAAGGCTAACAACAATAAAAAAATCTAAACTCATGCATTTTCATCAAAACACAATAAATAATATCGTCAATGGAGCGTCAACCCAAATCCAACATTCTAACGTCCCCCACGTTAGAATGTTGGATTTGGGTTGACGCGCCACAACAACCGATGACGTTCCAAATTCAAATCACATTAATGACCAGCGGATTTTAATGAAATTCAGCAGTTCTATTCTGTAACCATCTCACCGTGAAAACTTAGGTGTAGTGAGCTTCGATCAATAATAGTACGTAGTGAGCGTGCAGTCAGCTGTCAAATAGTGTCAATTGCTAGCAAAACAAACTCACTTCACCTAAGTTTTCACTGTGAGATTTTTTTTACAGAATCGACCGTACAATATTAACGCCCGGCTAGAGCCTAGGGCTTAAATGACTTGCTTTAGGTTAGGTTTGCATGACATATTTGACGTTTGCGAGCAGGTGGTGTGAAAAAGAATTTATAACAATTAACATTCTAGCCGCGAAACCTTTTTTTTTTTGTTTTTTTTACAACCATAATCAGCCTATAATGTTCCCACTGCTGGGACACAGGCCTCCTCTCGGTGAGAGGGAGTGGGCCGTAATCCGCCACGCGGGCCCAGTGCGGATTGGCAGATGTCACGTGTCTTCGAATTTTTGGTTCTAGGACATGCCGGTTTAATCACGATGTTTTCCTTCACCGTTTTGAGAGCAGTGGTGATGAAATAATTTACACAAAGTAAAGCGCCTGTCTGGGTTCGAACCTACGACCTACAACTCGTAAGTCGCGGCCGTTACCACTTGGTCACCACTGCTCCCTTGGCCACCACTGCTCCTTTTTTACAACATTAAACTTAATTTGTGTATATTTGGTAACAATATCATAATGTTTAATATGTTGAATTGTTGAAACCATCGCCCCGCGAGTGTCTAATGCCTTATTATCAAGAGTGGTTTATTTCGTGCCAATTTTTCAATATTTTAACAGACTATTATCAACTTGTAATAACTGCTGTACAGCCGGTCGATTCTGTTAAAATCTCACCGTGAAAACTTAGGTGAAGTGATTTTGTTTTTGCTAGGAATTGACACTCCACGCTCACTTCACCTAAGTTTTCAAGGTGAGATTTTTACAGAATAGCACCGCTGTTTGATGTGATAACCTAATCGCCACTTTGTATACTAACAAACTGTCGACAGGTTTCAACTACCAGACATTAACAAATTACCAATCAGAGTTCAGGAGTGAATACCACAAGTTAATTCGAGATCATCCGGAATCAGAGTTAATTGTCTGGTAGTAATTACTGACAAACCGCAGACATGGCTGATTAATCACCCACACCTAATCAATGACAAACTGCTTGACGTTTGGTTGTCAAGGTCACGGGGTCAGAAGTTGTTGAAAGCACTGTTTGATCGTTGGTGTCATGTTATTACTGATTAAATGATTATCCGCTTTTTGACAGCTGCCTTACAACGTAACTATTCCAGATTACGTTAAAGTACTAAATAGATACTATTTGTTATTCTGTGGTAAAAGTTAACATTATAATGGGTAATAAAATAAATATATAAACTGCCTTATCTTATTGAATTATCTTATTTATGACTTCTTACAGATATTATAATACCGTACGTGTATCAGTTTTGGCAAAAAAATATAATTGTTAATTAAATTCTATCGATGATGAGATCGAATGTAATCGCGTCAAATGAATATATCGAAAATAATAATTTATATTTAATAATCATAGGTAACTCAGTACAGGAAAACCTTGCATCCACTCAACTATCAATAAAATATAATATATTATTTGCCAGGATACGGATTTGCCACCATAAACAAGATTTCAATGTTTTATTTCGATTATAAAACTTTCACAAAATGTTATGCATAAAAAACGTTGTGTTTTAATATGTAGTAAACCCCATATTTATGTGTATACACTACAACACAATTGATACGGCAAACCAGTGCATACCTACCTACTTTATTTTTACGCTGATTTCTGTTATAAAACCTGCAAAATTGAAATTAAAGTACAGACTCCAGCACACCAAGCTACTACAATCTGTCAAATTTCTTTAATAGATTTTCAACTTTATCACTAAAGCATAAGTTTCGGGTAGCTTGATGTGAGTTGGCGTCTGTACCTACACAAAATGGCTAATTTATATTGTTTTGTATTTAATAATAATAAACACAAGTATAGAATCTGCACTATTTTTTTTCGACTGCATAAAATCGATAATAATTGATACTACATACAAATTAAAGTGTAAATATTATCGAAATGTGTGATAGGACGTTGCTGCAATCACAAGTTCCATCTGTCAAAAAATGGTTAACCTAGTGGACAAAGTGTATTGATTTTACTAAGATAGTTCTAGTTTATCATTTGTGCCCTCGGGTTATAGCTTTAAGAACATAATCCAGCATTGCATATGTGCCTATATTTTTAAAATAGTAATATAGCTATAACTCTGTGGGATCAGCAGTAGACTCCGTGTGTTTAAGCAGGTTATTATTGTTATTGTAGGGCCCGTAGGATACAACACACAAACAAAAGTTTTGTTTCGTTACGTTTAGTTTACTCGTATTTTGTTCATATAATTAATTTTGCTCTAACTACAGTTACATTTGCCTACAGTTAGTAAATATTTAAGTTGTAATTTGTGAAAAATGTAGTCGGTAGTATGTTTGTAAAGTTTATTGTTAAGCTATTTCCATTTATTTTTAATATACTAAAGTTTGTTTTAACCCATTTAACCTTTACAAATGAAATAAAAATTCATTACATATTGAGACCCCTCCGTGCCTCGGATAGCACGGGTCCCGGCTGTCATTCGTAGATCATTGACAATAGTGAGACGCCCAAAAGTTCATAAGATTTCATATAAATATTGAAACTTAGGTACAATAAACTGCACATAAGATTTGAGAAATTATGTATATTTTTGTTTGAAGGACTAAAAATTCAAAATATCTAAAGACATCAAAATATCTAAAACTTCTAAGTTTTCGATATTTTTCGAAACATCGAACTGCGACAGTTGCATGATCAAGTTAATAAGCCTAGCCGACTGTCAGTGCGGTTTCTAAACGGCGTCAATTATAAATTATCGGTAAACCGCAGACTCCGTTGATTAGGTCTGTCGATGGTCAGTTCGGGGAAGTAGTTTGTAGGTATTGCTTGCTAAGTTCAGGGTTACTTGAAGACGTTATAGTTATGCATACGTATCTTGATGAATCTGAAAGGTTATTTGTGTGGTATGTGTTTGTTTATAACTGGCTGATACGCTTATTTGTATGTAATCTCAGTTTTAGCTAGTTACTGACTTGTTGTTCGCTTTGCATGTATACAACATAGAATACTTTAGTAAAGACCACGATAACATTACTCCCAAGTGATTGCATTTTGTTTTATTCTTTGTTTTTATTCTAGTTGTAAGTAAGTTTCGTCATAAAGAAGAATTTGTTTTGTTTTATTTGTTTATGAAGTTATTTTATAGTTTATTTTTGTGTGTATTTTTTTCTTTGAACTTTTGTTACTTAATTATAGTCGGACTTTTAATTAGCTGCAGTAAAATTACAGCTTATGTGTTACTTATATGACTGAAATTGACGTCTTTTTGTTCTTTCGCGGCCATCAACCAAATGTTGTTTTTCTAGTACAGAATAGTGTAACAAAAGAAACTTATTTGACATGCATATCTCTAAACTCAGTCTGAAATGAGTTATTAAGAAGTGTCATTTTACTGCAGCTAATTAAAAGTCTTTAATTTGTGAGAGCTTGTAAATGGCAACTGTAATCGCTAATTGCTGTAAGCTTTCTGATGAATAAATCATTTGCCCTTGTAAGAAATATATCCTTCTTGGTTTAGTTTTACAGAAAAGTTGCTCACGATTCTAAAAATCAATACCAGTCCTAACGACTTGTTTTATTATCAGTGGCAACATTCATTTAGAAAACACATTTCCTAATCATCGTATCCAATCTAATAGGTCGACAGAAAAATGGGTCATCCCGTAAACTGACGCAACAGCAGTGGGACACCCATAAACCGCTAGTTTGGAGACATCCGCGGGACATAACATTGATTTTCATCTAAAGAGGTCGCAGGGGGAAAAATAAAAAAGCAATAAAAACGTCCGTGCCGTTATTATTTCCTGTTATTTTGACGTCGCCCCCTCTGCTCCCCTTGTCACCCCCATGCGGCCATGGTGGACTTCACTAAGTAAATACACTAGTGCTTATTGTGACTAGGGATTAGATACTTCGCAACGCCAGAGGTATCAATATTTTGTCAATAATTGATATATTTTGTAGAAATTGGCTGAAACAGCTTTGTTTATAAACAAATTTTCTTTATTTCTTGTTGTGGTTATAGGTATTGATGCTTTATCCAATCGAAAGTCTATATTAATACTAATTACCTGACTTCTAGTACAGAAACGTCAAAATAAATCAAATGTGACACACGTTACAAAACAAATTCGAATAGACCTTGTGTTACATTTCATGTTGCATTGCATAAGTTAGGACGGCTCATTTGTGTGCAATAAAATGATTTTACTAGTGTAAGTTCAGTTTACTAAGATATATGTGTTACTAGGTATCCACATAATTATCTTTTCTCTAGACTTCAACCTTCTTCCAAAAATCGAACCCACACTTAATTTTCCTCAAGCTAACATGATTACAGTAAATGGAGCAAACGTTTATTCGTCTCCAAAAAACGAGTATTTTCGTCGGATGACATTCCGGTCCAGTGCTAACTGCTCCAGGAAGGACACTTCAATAGGGCTGCCAGTAAACGTCAATATGAATAGAAGAAATAATAAACAAACTGGGTAAGGAAAACCTTTTGAAAATAGAAGAGAATAAAAAAAGCATTTCACACAAAAATGGTCGATGAAACTGTTGTACAAAATATTTGCTAGTACCAAATATTGGTCCTATGAATATTGAGGGCGGGTATGGAATCTCTCAATACAACGATATACTGATTACTGAATATAATTTTTTGTAATAGCAAATTACAAACCTTTTAAATCACTTGGGAACAACACGCCTAAATTCTACCTTTCCCAACTTATTTGCTTATTTCTTTCCAATATTGAAACTCAAGAAAATTTGAAATTTTTATCGACTATACAGTGTGGCAGGGACATGGCCGCGCAACCTTTTTTTTCTTAACTGTATAGAAAAAGTTTTACGCTAGGTAGGTAGGCTACAGTCATGTGCTGAATTCATAGTTGGTAGTTTGCTCGTCCTAACTGAAACCATGAATTCAGCCACAAGTCTAGAAAAGGGGTACCGAGATGACGACTCATATTGAAGTATGGAAGAAAACAACATGTTGCACTGGCCCTAAATAAATTGGGAAATGGCAAGAAAATAATTAAGTAAGTATATCAATTTTAAATTGTACTCATACAACAACACAAGTTTCCCAGAACCAGTTTCTCTGCCAGCCCTACACTAGACCCGAGAGGAACTACAAATTAGAGGAGCCTTAGGACCTTTAATTTGGCGACAGTCGATTGACGCGACAATTGCGACAATCGCACGATCCCACGACTTAAGTTTACGAACGAATTCGCTTCAAACTCTTCCGAAGAACTTTCTTTCGAGTAATTAACTGTTCGAGACTGTTTTATTGGCGCTAAATAAGCTTTATTATGGAATTCTAGGAAATAGGGTTCTTGTTTTAGAGGGCTCGGGGAATTTGAAATAATACGCAGAATTAGATTACCTATGTATTTCTGATTTCGAGTGAAGTTTGAGCCTTATTGTTTCTGTTGTCTTCGTGTTTAAGTATACTTCTTTGTAATAACCTCACGCCTCGTTCCCATACGTGTAGGCTGAAACTACAGAATGCCACCTGTACGATCCTGACATACTCTACATTGAAAAAAATAATTTCTTACTAAACCACGTTAAAGCGATTTCATTATGACTTACTGACTTTATACAGTACCTAAGAAAAAATGTTTGTAAAACAGTAAAAGACAAAACAGTAACTTTTAATGATTGAACATACTATTTACTGAAAAAACAACCAAAAAAAGGGAACACCATTACTGTAATGTATTTACTGCATATTTCTTTCAGTGTAGGTTCATTAGAAACTCTAGTTGTAGGTCTATACCTAGAGAATAGACAGAGTACCTATGTACTCTGTCAGGAATGGCATTTCAGTTTCATGTAGCAGTGCAGAGACTTTCGAAATTGGATTGGTCGTCAATTCCAAGCTGTATGCTGACAATAAGCCAATAGAAAAAAAAACTGATAGCATTTGACTCGACAGAATTATCGAATAACCTCTCATCTGCCACTCCAAATTCCAGTAAACCAAACATAAAATAATCACAAATAACTAACACTAACGAGGGAATTGTAATAATACTACAGCAATAACTCCTAACATCCAAAATGCTTCCAAAATGGCCGAAATGATTCGAGTGAAACACTCAGTATAATTCAAGTTTCTAATTCAACACACATTACCGACCGTCCACATGAGTTGTACGTTAAATAAATTACACATGTTGACTTGTTTACAATTCCAGTATAATTTAAGAAGGGTTTTATTTCAATGTTGGCAGCCCCGCATTAATTTGTGTCCTACGTTGAATTAAGGTAATGTTACGCTTAGGTTTATGAGTATTTTGAGTGGCTATTTTAGGACATGTCATTATTTTATCAGGGCGAGCAGTGGTGACCAGTGGTACCGGCCGCGACTGACGAGTTGTAGGTCGTGAGTTCGAACCCAGGCTACTTTACTTTGTGTATTTAATTTCAACGCCACTGCTCTAAAACGGCGAAGGACAACATCGTGAGAAAACCGGAATGTCCTGGAACCAAAAAAATCAAAGATATGTGACATTCACCAACCGGCACTGGGCCCGCGTGGTGGATTATGGCCCACTCCCTGTGTCGTAGCAGTGAGAAAAATCTAAGTCTATGAGTATGGCCACTCGAAGTCTAAGTAAACTTGAAGCTGCAATTATATGTGATTATCTAGTAATAACGGGCAATCCTACAACTTTAAATCAACCAGATCATTTCCCAGAATCACAGCTACATAAACCAAAATTCAAAACCGCAAAAGACCAACTATCATCACAACCGGCTTCCCATTAAAATCCAAAAATTGTACCCCACCCTCTATTATATAAGTAATTTATCGCCCCCAACTTCTGGGTTCAGTCGTAACCGGCAGACGGCGACGCCATAGCACTCAAGGTCACACAACTTATATTAAACCGAACCCTAGCTCATATGTTACGGCTCTCAACGTCTTTAATCCTCAACTTTGGTTCGTTTTGGATTGATTTATGGATAGTCGATAAATTTGTTAATGCTTAGGCTTTGAGAGCTACGTTTGGACGTGCTCGCCATGAGGAATTAGACTCTTTTGAATTTTAACGTATTTTTTTTAAAGATCTGATGCCCTTTAACGCAAAGTTTCATGTCTGGACGGATGCAATTCCACAACCATTACATTAAAACATGATTATTAATCCATAGGTACTAATATTATAAATGCGAAAGTGTGTCTGTCTGTCTGTCACTGTCGCTGCTAGTTATTTATAAATGACAACCAGTTCGACATTTTACCAGACTTTAGAAAAGGTTTCTAACAGTTCAAACAAACAACATAAAAGTATGAGCGAAAATGAACCACTCAACTCATAGACTGGGCAAAAAGCGCGCCATTTCCTAAAACGCCATTAGTTCTCTCTCAAATCAGTTCGTGACTTCATAAAATGATGTCGCACATCCCTCACTATAAAAGGCCTAGTTTCAAAGGTGGACGATTGGCAAACGTTGTTAGCGCTACGTTTTTTTACCGAGCATGGCCTAAAACCAATTAAAAATGGGGTGTCCAACATACGGTTTGTATTGACAGCAACTAACTGCCATAGGCTCGGCTTTACAGTTTTGTTCGTCGCATCCGCGGGTTAAAATGGCGCGAGGATTTTAGTTTTCGTTTGAATTTAGAATATTTTAAACTTTTTTGGTTATTATTTTTTTTTGTGTGGGTTTTTTATCATAGTTTCGGCAATAGTCTATTTATTATGGTTAGCTTTGTATTGAAGTTTATGGCCTGCCAATACAGCATATTTTTTCTAGAGTTAAAAGCAAACGCTCTTAACTTGGAAGTTTGTATGAATGCCGTACGGCGTAGCCCTTATTTTTCTAAATTAACGAAAAGATTTTAATGAAACTTCATACGCAGCAGGATACAAAGATCTAAAAAGTTAGTACAGAACATTTTGAATGGCATGAAAGTTTGTATGAAATGCCGTACGACGTAAACGCTCTTAAAGGAATTCAAATTAGACCATTTCCAAGAAGTTATGAAATTAAAGTTACAGCGTAGATTCTTGTTTAGGAGACCATGGCGTGGTCAGGCTGAGATAACTCTTTTTAATGATCTCATCATGTTAAACGTTATCTATACTTTTTGTTTTTTAAATTGCGTACCTACCTCTATAAAACATAAGTTACATAATACACATATCATCACGCCTGTTTGCTCCGAAGCACTCGGTAGAAACTGTTTATCATTACAAGAGAGGATATTCATTCAGATTTGTTAGTGCTTGATCACACTGGGCAGCGCGGGCGCGCAAACAGAAGAATTTCATTTGAGTGTCCATAGCGGGCACGCGGGCGCGTTGAGCGGCGCCTGCTGCTCGACGCGGGGAGCGTGCGGGCAACTCACGCCGTAGCTCGTTCATACAAGTGGCCGCAGTCGGTGCGCGGGCGGCCCGCGCGGGACCGGGGTTCTCAAACTAGTTCGAGCTTTATATTATATTATATTATATATTATATTTTGACAAATACTGGACACGACAACATGCAGAACGCAGCCGCGCACAACTGCGAACAGGCAGATCGCGCGCGTTCCCGCACCCGCGCCGCTCCCCGCCCCGAGCTATCAGTCTGGCCAAGCATTTACGGTTCTAATGGCAACCATGCCATTTAGTTAGTGCCACTAAGTTTTTATTTTTATTATTTTATTTATCCTAAACGTATATAGATTCTTTTATATTTTGTGAATGTGAGAACGTTGTCGGCCTTACAAACTAGATTTGTAGAGCATGTTCTATTTTGTCAAGTACCTGGTACTTGTTGACAGGTCTACACTGTCCTGCCATACCTAATAATTTGAAAACATTGTAAAAACCAAATTATTTTGAAAAGAGTAACCGTGGAGTTTCTTGCCGGTTCTTCTCCGTTAAGAAACGACCAATTGGAACCGTGCACCTATAGCTTCTGACGTTTCATAAGTGCTCAAAGTATTTGGTAGATGTATCTACTTTTTCAATTACAGGAGACCACAGCACACACAATAAAATGAACAACTATGCTAACAACTTAAATACCTAATACATAATAATACATTTCCGTATTCAGTTCGTTGCTCGTTAGCCGTTAAACAACTTTAATTTTATTTACGGCTGATTTTTCAATCGAGAGATAATTTTTATTCGCGGAATAATATTGACGTCTGACAGATTTTGTATGGAAGAACTGTCAAAAATTCTAAATTATTTTACAGATAAAATTATCTGGCGTTGGCAAAATTAGCCCAAAGTCTACTCACAAGGGTCTACCGATTTTACTATTACCATTCCTTAATCCAAAAGCATCTGAATACATTCCAATATTCCCACAAGTCATAAGATGTACAATTCAGTTATTATTGACGAGGTATACAGTGGTAACTTTTACGATCGGCGCTGGTTGAAGCAGCGCCATTTATGTAAATATACAGTTCCTAGGAGGCGCGATAACATCGACAACTCGATTATATTTTGTATACATTAATCATTAGTTCATGGAAGATGTTATTGTTTTGGAGGTCACTGGTATTGCGGTGAGTATCCAGGCATTGTCATGGCATGGTAACAGTTGAATATTATAAGTTTTATTAAGCCTTATTTGATCCCGGATTTCCAAATAAAGGTAAACACAAAAGGGTGATATCTGCAGTCGGCAAACTTTTTTTTTAAATTTAGCTCTTATGCTAATGTCCATTTTTTGTGAGGTACAAGCTCGTGTGTACCCAATGAGCACATTTCCTATCGGCAAAATTACAAACTTCAACATAAATAAATAAATAATGTTATTAAGTCTGCCTTTTGAATAAAATTACATAAATAGCTTTATATACTCATTTTCTCCACTTAAGTTGCACAATTCAATTTTCAAAACCCACACAAAATTACAAATACTTTCCTCAACTTTGGACCCACACGCCAACACATACCTAATCCTAACGTTTGCACAAGTTGTAAACTAGGAATAGTAATACTACAGGGACTCGACACAAACATTCTGGCCAAATAGAGCGAACTAAGTAAGTACAGTCAACGTGTCTGTAATATATTATAGATTCTGTACATATGTCTGTTGGTCTTGGTCTCCTTGGGACAGTACTTAGCATCTGGAGTATTCTGGACGTGAGTAAGCAGAGAAATAGTCGAATTAAATTAATTTTAATGATAGGTCTAACTGCTTATAATACTAATAGTAATAGGTATATAAAAAGGAGGGGAAATAATCAAAGGACATCAAAAAATTCGTCCGCATCGCTGTCAACAGGAAACGTGCCAAAAAGGCTGGCAGCATTGCCTCGTTGTATGGCATATCTTCATATGCCTAGCCTTTTCCCACCTATGTTGGCTTCCAGTCTAACCGGATGCAGCTGAATACCAGTATTTTATATGGAGCGACTGCCTATCTGACCTCCACAACCCAGTTACTGGGTAACGATACCCCACTTGTAAGTTTATCTTCTTTAGCGTATTGTAGTGTCTATTACATAAAGCTTGATCAATAGGTACCGAACCGGTAATACAATTTTTTCCCATTACAAATACAGTGGCCTTTTGTCCATCCTAAAAATTATCTTGCATTCAATTGTACAATGACGAATAATGTAAGAGTGAGATTTTATAAATACTTTTTGGCGCAATGAATGGAGATACTGCTGAACATTGAGTTGCCCCAACACTAAACTTTCAAAGAAATTCTCGTAATCTTCACGCTTGATTGAAATGGGAGGGCAGAGCCAGCCATTTATTTCGTTAAATACAATATTTTACTACAACTAAAAACATAACCCTTTTTGTAGTTGAGTCGTAATTGGCTAAATATTTAATGCAAATAGTAAAAAAATCGAAGACATGTGACATCTGCCTATCCGCACTGGGCCCGCGTGGTAGATTACGGCCTACTGCCTCTCACCGAGAGAAGGCCTGTGTCCCAGCAGTGGGAACATTATAGGCTGATTATGAATTAACATTATGAACACTGCAGATAGAAACGTCCCAACTCCTAACGGACACAACATAAAGACCGAGATCCTTTACCGTCAAAGCTGGTTCTAATGTTATAATTTAGTTTAACTAAGTTCAGCGCAGAATTATCGAGTTAAGTCGTTATTCGACCGTGTCTGTGCCCGTGGCAGTTACAGCGACAGTTGAGGTGCATTACTCACACGAGCTGTTTAAAATTAATGCCAAACCACTTAGATAGTGAATGTATAATAAATAAGATACCTATATATTCTTATCATACTCGTAATATTGGGGAATTGTAATACTTGAGTTTATGATAGATCTGGTTTTGATGCAAGCAAGAAACGTTTTAGAAAAAAAAGTCTTTTAAATGAGTTTTTCGCGTGCATAAATGATAACGTTGCACAGAGTTCGTCTGTGTTTCAAACGTAAACAGTTTTTGAACGGTCCAGTCCAGACCAGAAGAATTGTTTTTAAATGTAGGTACTTAATTTAACTTTTTCTGCATGCAATAATAATAATATTGAATTGTTTTGTGAATAAATATAATAGCAGCCCGCCCCAGTTTCATCCCAGAGAATCTGAAATACCACAAAAATACTGAAAAAAACGAAACCTTATCTTGACGGCCAGCTATCGAAAACACACGGTAATCGAAGCTTTCAATAAGAAGAGGTCTTTGTTCTACAAACAGTGCCATAGACACAGACTGGTATAAGCTATGATACCTGCCAACCATCATACTCGTATTTCCAAACATTCCCATACTACTGTCACCAATAACTGCTTAATCATTAACGTAGTGACTATTTCATGCAAACAAACAAACAATCACATTTAATTCAATTGGCAAACCGAGCCAACTCGCGCCAGTAATTGAATGTTCTCAACATCTGTAATCAATTGATAATCGCATTAATTATAGTGTAACTAGCCAATTAATATGCGGCCGCCATGCTTTCACATCGATTCAATTTGGTGTGATAATGTTGAGCGGAAAAAGGGTGACAATGAGACCTGGGAATTTAGGCAAAGATGTGATATGTTAGAATATGGTTATGAATGAGAAAGACATGTTGCTGGGGAGTTTGTTGAGTCACTTTTTCTTCCTAACTCCATCATCATCTGCCTAGCCTTTTCCCAACTATGTCGGGTTCGAATCTAACCAGATGAAGCTGAATACCAGTATTTTACATAGAATATTAGAAAAGGTACCTACTCTCTGAAATATAATAAAATGGTGGTCATAAATAGAGTTAAGTAATGATTCTTCTGATTAGATCTTAAAATTGACTACTTGTGACTCCACGGTAAAGTGGTCGCAAGTAAGTAGGTACGAATGCTAAGCCGAAATTTGATTCGTAGGTTCTGCAAATTGTTCTCTTTATTTATTGTGCATATAAATTACAGAAACATTGTTACAATATATTACAAGAACATATTATGTACAAAGGCGAGCTGAACTCAGTATATTGTTGTCCGACAGCAAGTTTCAAATCAATCGGTGATTTCTTAGAAGCAGCCTTTGTTACAATAGGTATATTACAAGAACATCATATTATGTACAAAGGCGAGCTTAACTCAGAATGTTGTTGTCTGACAGCAAGGGTCAAATCGATCAGTGATTTCTTAGAAGCAGCCTGGGATCCAACGACAATAAATCTGGATTTGTGCCTGGTTAGTGACAATAGGCGGCGCCGCCTATTACATAGAATTGAAACATAAATGGGTGAATTATGTATACACCTTTGCCTACCCGTTCCGAGTATACAAGCGTACTATTATGTTTCAGTTACAAAGATACTACTCCTAAAACCCAAACATGAAACTCTATAAATTTTGTACAGAGTAAAACATGAAACTGGTCCAACAAATTTCTTCCTAGGCAACAAAATCCGGCGCGTGTTTGGAAGGGCCGTTAACACGCCTTTAGTAGACGTGACAAGCTATCGACGTGACACGCACCGCGGAAAATGTACCAAATATTATTTTTGAAAGACAAAAGCGGATATATTTTTCCTGGGAATAAGGCTGAGTTAAAGGACTCCATGTTGATTCGAAACGTGAACTTGAACAAGTTACTACTAGATAAGTGATGTAAATATGTAGTTCATGATTTCGATTTTTTGTTGTCATCTGTTGCAATAAAAGCGCCACGACGACGCTACTCAAAAGACAAATCACTGACGAGTAATCAGAATGTCTACAAACTCAAATCACTAATGAGCAGCCAGTACCTACATATGTCACAGCACTAGTATAATTGCAATAGTGGTCGGAGTAGCATCGTGGGCAATGAGCATTAGACTGCAATTAAACCTGCTCGCAGCTGGATATTGAGATTCTGAATAGTGAGATTCCAAGTTAGTTGGTCTTTGGTTCATCAAAATGTATCCAAATGATTTTTTAAATTCCTGGATTCTACCTCTGAAATTAATGTCACATGCTAGATGAAAGGGCACGATGTCTACAGAGTTTATATTGAAACAGATGTGAAATTCTAAGAATCCAATTTGATCGCTTTTCCGTCGTAATATTTTTGAGTTTTATAAACCTGTCGTGATCACAGAGTGGCCAAGATGCGATACATCGGATAAGACCTAATTAAGTTTTTACCTTCAAAACATTTACGATTTTATAATGCAAAGTTGAGGAACTAGTTTATACAAAGAAAGGAGTGCGTTCTTTTCATTATGTTTGGTTTTAATTTGAATTCTTCAAGTGCAACAGAACAATGGCGCGTATTTACTTTTCTTTTATTAATTTTAATGAAAGCATAATTTTAAAAGAATTCATCAAAATTTAATTTCGCGCAGTCCCTAAAAATATTTTTCTATTAACGAAGTAGTTCACATCTGAAATGAGAGTTTTTCTTTGTAATTGATTATTTTTCAAAATAATGTTATTTATGTGTGTTTACGGTAATCAATTTACCATAAGTTGCATTTTTATTAGTAAAGGAATTCAAAACAACTTACATGAGTGAAGAATAGTTGCCAAACTTGAGTTGAGAGGCAGGGCACATTGCTCTCAGAACGGATTGCTAATGGGGCCGAAAGGTCTAGAGTGGCGAAGCACAGAACCGATCGAAGTGGAAATGCTTGGCTTGTGCTATGTCCAGCAGTTGACGCCTTTGGGCTAAAGAAAGAAAGAAAAACTGTTTATTCTGCACAAACAAAACGCACATTACAAATAAAAAAAAAGACAAAATATACACACACGATGTAGTCAAAAGCCTCGTACAGTCACGAGCAAAATTATGTATACACTTGGCTTTATTCAAAGGCGATTTTTTCCTTTATTTTTTAATGAAATTTTATATTAGTAGGAACAGTATTTTCGAACCCATAGGTATATATGTAAAGTGTCGTATTTCAACGTGGCATTCGTTATTTCGTGAAAAAACGCAATTTGAAGTTGCCAATTGTTGTCATATTGGTGCTCGTGACTGTACTCGAGCTTAAAAAATGTTGACAATTTTGACAAAACATGAAACCCGTACCAAATGACCAAGAAATATAATATAAATATAAATAAATTTATTCAAAATATAAAGACTAACGTTAATACAGTTTTTCTTAAATCTATGTCGAGTTCACACATAATCAAACCAATATGGTCCTTCTGCCAGCAAAATTACTCAACCCATTCTGATACTTAAAGACCATCCCTCTAAACACTACCCCTTCCATGTATTTTCCGCCACACTTTTCATATCTACCCGCAAAACAAGCAGTAGGAAAGTGCGAAGTTAAAAACACGATGTAAGCATAGTACGGAGATAGGGGCAGCAAGAATTTCATTAAACTTGCCTCGTTGGCCGAGATCGAGAATTACTGGCTGTCGGGGCGGACTGTATTCACACCGAAACGATCTCAAATGGGTTGTAGAATCGTACAGGATTATTGTTTGTAGCGAATTTGGTAAATATTCTACCAAAACTTTGGGAATAGACGTTTTGTCATGTGTTCGCAAATAAGTAAATAGTATAAAATGATGTTGCTTTTTACATATTTTTAGTGAACATTCAAAAACAAGAAAACTGACCCAATTTACGTATTTTCAATACTAGTATAACCTACATAGAGCATTTTTCATTGTCCTTGTAGTCATACTGCATAAATGTAGCATCTGAAATAACATATAAATCCAGGTGAATCTGAAAATAAAGTACCTAGGTAAATAAAAGCATTTCATCCATTCGGCCCTAGCCGATTAGCAACTCACGAATTGATTGATCGTTTGTTCAGCATTGCTTGTTTTAAACAATACACAAACTCCATTTCAATTATATTAGCTTGAAATAGAAATGTTATGGGTAAACATAAAAGTTTACTGTGTGCCGACGATATAAAATTGGAGTGTTAGCGAGAGAAATCAAATTCGGTTCGCAAGTTTAAATATTTGAGTTTTATGTATTTTGGCTGATCGCCTCTCGCGGGCGTGGTTTATCGGATCAGCAGAATTTTAAACAGTCCTGAAAGTAGCTGGTTTATATGCAAACAAACGTTAAGCTTATCAGTTTGAGGAAACAGTGTTTGATTTAACGCTCACGTCCAGAGGGATGGGCGGCAGCGGTATCTCAACTCCCAAATGCAACTAACTGTGATCACCGATTCTTTTGTCTGGCCATTCCCGTTTTGATTTTGGACTTAGCTGTCATTGGGAGGCCCATATTCAAAAAAGAACCTGTACCTAAATTTACTGGTATACAAAAGTATAACTTACAACAGACTATAATTATTATTTTAGACCCACAGACTAAAAAGCAAAAATTCAGCGCGATATCTTAAAAAGTAATTAGGAAGTTACACTACGGTGTAAATGCAGTCACCAACGGCGGCTTTTTGATTTTATAGCGAGCACTAATTTAACGTGTAAACGATATAGCACTTTGTCATAGCACTCATAAGATCTAGTGGCGAAACTTTCTGTTTGTGTCGAGCAACCCGGTCTACACCTACCTATATTATTTAATGCTTTTGGAAACCTTTTATAGAATTACAATTTAGTTATTAGATATTGAAATAGACTACACTTGGATTGGCAGAATATTAAATTAATATTACGATATAATAATATTATAAAATAAAAATGTAAAATACTGGTATTCAGCTGCATCCGGTTAGACTGGAAACCGACCCCAACATAGTTGGGAAAAGGCAGATGATGATGATGAATAACATTATGTATATACTACATAAACGAACTCTAAAAATATCTAAGATACAGCGTGAGAATTATACTGAAAGTTCTTTTATTATGTCTCTTTGTCTAATACAAGACAGTATTTTACTCATAACCAGATATCGATATTCTCCTCATAAGATTGTGGTAAGTTTGAAAAGACAGTAAAAACAACGAAGTGGACCAAAACCTAAATTGGTCTCAATTCGGCTTTTTGATATTATAGCAAGAAGTACTTAAATGAAAGTGGGAACTGTAATACTTTTTTATTGTTCCCATAAGACATAACTCGGAAACTTTCTGTTTGTCTCAATTCTTGTCTCTTGATTTAACCCAATTTATTCTTTTGAAACTTCTAATTTATATTAGGTACCTACTGTAGTTGGATTTGATTGTTACTGTACTTTTAGACTTGAAATTAAATCTATCAATATTTACAATTGAATAATTTAAGTCTAATCTTTTGATTAGAAGTTTTTACTTGGAGACAAAAATGGCGTCGAAGCCTTAGATAGCGACATCTCAAAGCCACGTATTGTGCAAACCTACACGATTAAAATTAATGTATTATTTTACCTTTGCCAACGTAACGTGTTCTCTATGACACAAAGTACCGTGCGAAATTTTCGTGCTAAGAAATTGACGTGGTTTCGAAATAAGGAATCATTGAATTAGGTCATAGTGATGAACTAAGGCCCTGAAAGTTGTAAGTAAGATGTAACAAAAACTATGATTATTACAGTATCTTCCTTAGGAAACAAAAGATAATTCCATGAAACAGAACTCTTCAACACAAAGATCCACTTCCCCCAAAAAATAATTAGGAACCGCGTTTTCTCTCTGACTAACCCAGTTACCCAAAACTTCGGACAACTCGGGAACAACTAAGCGATAGCAGAAATCATGTTTGATTCAAACTTGTTCATAATTGGCGCTGGAACAGTGTGAACAGGTCTCCTTTCAACTCGCCCGAGTTTGGACATGTTCATTAGCTTACCGACTCCTATCAGTAATTGGAGTTAATTGACAATAGAGTTATGTGGTAAAGACTTTCAAGGAGTATGTTTGACTAATTTGTAGGTATATAATTAATTTTCAACGTTATGTCTATGTGTAGAGATAATAATAACATAAAAATAATAATAAATTTATTTATTTTCTCCCAAAAGTTTTAAAATATACACACATTTTTTAATGTTTTTTTATCTGTGCATATAAAATTCAAAGTCCTGACTGACTGATATATCAACGCACAGCCTAAACCGCTGGTCCTGGAGACATGTTTGGAGGGTGTGTTCTGTGTGAAGAGTAAGTATCCATTAAGAAAAGGTTTTTCGAAATTCCACCCCTAAGAGGGTGAATGGGGAGAGGGTGAAATTTCACGCGGACGAAGTCGCGGACAGAAGCTAGTATTTCATAAAAGTTTGAAGATGGGAGAAAGGAGCCTGATGATGGATCATTTCGCGGGTGTGTGTGCCTTGTGCTTGTTCTTTTTTACTTTTCTATAACGCCATATTCATTAGGCATGCAGATTAGTAGGTGCAGACTGTTGCATTGGCAGAGTACACTCTCTGTGAGATTTTTAGTTTTGGATTCGGAACAAATAGGTATATCTAGTGGCCTTCGAAATTTATTTTCTTGTTTATTTTGGATAAAGATGAAGATCTGGGTACGACATCTTATTCTTTAACAACAAATTTCATATGTTATGGATAAAAGATAAGTTGACAAAGTTCACATCCACGTCTACAAACAATATCCCTACTTAATGTATTCTCGTCTCATACCTACTCCAAACCATAAATACTTGTAGAAACATCTGGCCCACCTCAGTGTGATACCGTACAAGTTGCTCCCAAATTGTCAAATGCCGCCTATTTCTGTACCAGTAAGTAATTGAGTTAGTTACACATAGTCGGAACTTGGTAATAGATGGTGCTATCTAATTGTGAGCGCTTTAACTTTGTTAAGGGTTGGTATTTCTGTACGAGACTGGAGGTTTTTGTTTTGGTCCATAATGGAATTTGCGTGGGGGATACGATTAGATTTTTTGTTGACACACGTAGAGGTTTTGCTAGTTCAAAGAGCATTAAAGAATTTTGATATTGAGATTATCTGAATTGAGAATTGAGATTAACAAAATTCTTAATTTTTTTATGAAAATTGGGATGGAATTTGTAACATACTTTTTAATGATAGTGAAGACGTCTTGTTGTATACAGAATCGCCTCTTTGTGGAGAATTAAAATTTACCTACCTCTAAAAATTGTGTAAAATTAATCACTATCATCTAAATTCTCTCTAACCGTCCATCTTAACCATAATTTCCATCAGTCAGTCGCAACTCACAGTCGTGTTTACTGGAACCACCCCTTGACACACAATGGGAAATAGAGCAACTTTAACGGCGTGTTACTGGCGACATACAACTAATTAAACCTTAAACTTTAATGTTTTACGACCTTTTCACTTTACGTTTTGTTTAACTATAAGTGAAGGAGTTATCGTTAGAACTTGAGGGAGGGTTTATGAATGTTTTAATAATGTTGTTATTCTTGGTTGAGGAGCTAGATAGGTTTTATTGTGAGGAGTTTATAGGTTATTCCTAAGATCTGTATTATCCCAAATCGTGCTTGTTCTCCAACTACGATAAAGTCCGACAGTAACTAGTTCAGTATAACTAAGATATAGATCGGTACATGCAGAATGATGAAAAATATAGTACAGGGTGGGACATCGACGCACAACCCTGTTACCATGGATCCAGTACATGATTCTGAAACCCGTTGTTGAAATTTTTCGACGGTTATTAAATAAATTCGGGTTGTTCAGTACCTACACCGCGTAGATCTGACGTACAATGGTCCACTTGAAGGCCTAAATGCGGAAATCAAACCCATAACATACACCGCGTAGATATTGCACTATTCTTTTAAACAGCTTTTTTTTTATATCCAACGAAAAGTCTAGAATCATGAGCCGAATTCATGGTTACAAGTTTATGCGTCGATTTTCCGGCCACCCTGTATACTCCAGAACACCAGAATTTAATTAAAAGAAACAACAAAACTATGACATGTATAGGGACGTACCTAAAACGCCTTAGCTACTACGGGTTAATCAAACTGACTGACTGATAATCAGTCAGTAGGCGCAAGTAAAGCGTGAAAATAATGATAAGATTATCATTCTTTTCTCGCTTTACATGCGCCATTAATTAAAAGAGAAAGAGAGGTAAAAACACAGATTTCATGGTGTGTACTTTCAACCGAGCACCCAAACTCATTCGGGACCGCATCCCATGTGCACATATTAATTAAATCTCGTTCACAGTTCATCTAATGCTACAGTAACCGCAGGAACTCGTTACGGCGCCTGTTAACTGTTCAAACTGTTTATTTCGGTTATTATAACGGCAGCACCGAATTAATTGAACTAATTCATTAAAGGATTTTACAAAATAATTAGGAAATTCGAGTCTTTAAATTGTTGGAATTTCTCATCGTAAAATATTTTGGGTGGCAAAAATCTTATTTAACTAAGTGGAGATTTTTGTTCGGAATTCTTGTTAAAATGCTTATTAAAAAAATGTTTTTAATTATCTCGCTTTTTCATTATTAATAAAATCTTTATTTTTGCTTGCAGAATAGAAGGTTCGAAAGGTTTTGGAATGGCGACCGCGTACCGGAAGACGTTATGTTGGAAGGCCTCCCACGAGGTGTACTGATGACTGACTCTCGTCGCTGGATAAAAAAGTGTCCAAGTGCCGCTTTCGAGTTGACTCGAGCTTATCGGTCATGTTAAGCATTACAATGACGTACAGACAGAATCGTTGACAAATTTCGACAAATCGAGAGAGCGTTTTCACGCTTTTCATGTTAGCCCTGCAAGTTAAAAAAATAACTGGCCAAGTGCGAGTTGGACTCGCACTTGACACAACACAACTTGGATACAAAGGGTTCCGTTTCACAAGGCAAAAACGCCGAAAAAAACACGTTTGTTGTGTGGGAGCCCCCCTTAAATATCTATTTTATTTTAATTTTATTATTTATTATTAAAGTAAAAATACAACTGAGTATTTAGTGAATATTTCAAGTGCCTGCCTGTTGCCATTATTGATATGGAGCAAAAAAGGGCAAAAAAATCGCGTTTGTTATAAGGGAGCCCCCCTTAAATATTTATTTTATTTTGTTTTTAGTATTTGTTGTTATAGCGGCAACAGAAATACATGAAAATTTCAACTGTCTAGCTACCGCGGTTCTTGAGATACAGCCTGGTGACAGACAGACGGACGGACGGACGGACGGACAAACAGCGAAGTCTTAGTAATAGGGTTCCGTTTTTACACTTTGGGTACGGAACCCTAAAAAGGTTTCAAAAGTAATTTTGTCAGTGGTAAAACTTTTACACTTGCCTCGAAAAAAGGCGTTGTTAATGATGTCAAAAACGTGCGATTGACAGTACATACCTACCTACTTCTAAGCCGTGCGCGAGGTCTAACACAATAAAGCGGCTTAAGTTTTTACTTCGTAAATACACACATCAAAAGTGTCTAGGGATCAAGCATTTTTATGCGGATTTCTTGAGATTGAGATGTGGCTTTGTAATAAATTTATGATTTTATAAATTTATATGGATCCTTTTTGGTGCATTTCATAATTTGAATCAGGAACTGTGAATCAAATTCGAGTAAAAGATGAAAATCAGCTGTCAATATTTTCCCTATAAAAACATACAACGCATTGAAGACATTATTAGTGCTACTGTTTCCCTACTACTGATTAAAACCAACGTTATTATGGAGCGGCGACGTCATTTAAGCAGGGAAGAAATGCTTAGAGCCGTGGGAATGATAGAAGCTGGTTCCCGGCAACGTACTGTGGCTTTAGCTCTGAATACAAGTCAGAGTGTTATCAGTCGACTTTGGACACGTTACCGAAGCACTGGTACCGTGGCTGAGCGCCATGGAGGACGGTATCGCTGCACCACACGGAGACAAGACCGATACATTCAAATCTTAACTCGAAGAGCTCCAACAATAACCGCCATGATGTTAGCCGTGAGGCTTCATCACTCTTCAGGGAACTTAATTAGCGACCAAACAGTCAGAAACCGCTTGCATGAAGTGAACCTTCATTCCCGAAGACCGCTACGGGTACCACCTATAGCAATGCACAATCGTAGGATTCGATATCAATGGGCTCTTGAACATAGAAATTGGGCAGAAGAACAATGGCGTTTCGTGTGCTTTTCTGATGAGTCTCGTTTTGGTATGAGACCGGATACAAGACGTATACGACACTGGAGAACCCCTGGACGCCAACAGCGATTAAAATCCTGCCAGGAAGTCCATCCTTTTAGTGGTGGAACCATCATGGTATGGGCGGGTATTTGGATCGGCGGAAGAACTGAGTTGATTTGGATCAGAGGCAACCTCAACGCTCAAATTTATGCTGAGACGATTGTATCAGACGTCATCGTTCCTCTACAAGTGCAAATCGGTCCCTTATTTCAGTTAATGCATGATAATGCACGACCGCACACCGCAAGAGTTGTAAGACAGACTCTCGCCGCAGCTAACATCAATGTCCTGCCCTGGCCTGCTCAGTCGCCAGACTTGAACCCGATTGAGCATGCATGGGATATGCTACAGAGAAGAGCTCTGCCGAATATGGAGGGTATCCAGTCGCAAGAAGACCTTTTTTTGTTGTTGCAACGAACATGGGCGGCCATTCCACAGCGTGATTTGGATGAACTCATTTTGAGTATGCCAAACCGATGTTCTTGTGTTGTTAGTGTTCGCGGTAGAAACACGGATTATTAAGTGTTTAAGTTACCCAATAAAATTTTAAAGAAAACTGTTATTTCAGTCTTTTTTTCGAACTTTTGTGTTAGTGGTTCAAATGTCAAAAATCCCTTTATTAGGAAAATGGCAAATTTCTTTATTAATGCAAAGGTGACTTGGTTTATCGTTACTGTGACAAACGAAAACACTTTATTTGATGAATCCTTAAAGAAAATTTTAATTAATATCAATCAGGAGAAAAGTTATTGCAAAAATATATGTTGATCCCTAGACACTTTTGATGTGTGTATGTAGTTGGTGCAGCGCTAAGCGCTTTAAAACACGGCTTTGTTCGTTTCAGCGCGCGCTTGTTGACTTTCACTGCTATGATTTTAAATTTTAGATGCTGTAGCAAACTGTTTTTTCTTAGGAGTGTCAACAAATTATTGTAAGGTAATGAAATGATAAAATACTACGACTGCCTGGTTTCTGATCATTGCTTGAAAGGTGATGAGAGTGAAGTGCAGTCCGCCTCAAAAATAGGATAAGTACCTACAACAATTTATTTGATTATCTACAATCTGTGGTCCATAATATTGTATCAATGTGTAGCAACAATGAAGTACCCAACACGTTATATATTCTATGGCTGACTGTTTTAGATTCAATTTCCGAATTAAGCAGTGATATTGCATTAGGAAATTCTCAGTAACAGCCCAAGTTCAGAATATGGCAATAGGCTGGGTCGCGAAATTGTGGGAATTTCCGCATAGGTCGCAAAATGTGGGTGTAATTTACACCTTTGCCTACCCTTCTGGGAAACAGACGTGATGAACACTTCTCAGAAAGGGTAACGGGCTCTTTCCCAGAAGATCACCCGGTTCTGCCTGTGTAGGGGTATTTAGCTTACCGTACAAAATCCTGCGGTTTTCCAACGATCGAAATCTAATTTAGTAATTAACTCAGGGTATATCCTAGCTTCATAATAGGTACTTACCTTTTATAATAAATTAGGTCACTGACTTTGAAGTATCGTAAAAATATCTGATAGAGTCCTTACGAATGAATTTCTGAATATGATCTGATTTAAAACCTTTGTTCACAACACGTACACAGTTACACGTGCTGAGTATTTGTAAACAATATTATAATATTATCCTGGAAAATATACATATTGAACACTTGGGGCATAAGTGTTTTACTTTGGAAAAAAACAACTTATCAAAGTTGTTTTATAAGCATCTTAACTTATAATGGGAGTGATCTTTTTTGTCAAGAATGGTTGATAAAACGAAAAAACTTTTTTACAAAAAAAAAACCGACTTCCAAAAAACACTTTAAAGTGAAAAATAACTTTAATTTCGGAAGTTGGTGTCTTTGGATTTGTATTTTAGGTTTTTGCCACCGACTTCCGAAATTAAAGTTATTTTTCACTTTAAAGTGTTTTTTGGAAGTCGGTTTTTTTTTTGTAAAAAAGTTTTTATTTTTCACTTTTTAGTGGGTCAGTTTGTAATTTATTTAAGTTACAATAGCCTAATGTCAACTACTCATCACCTTTTACAAAATATTGCTTTTCCCGATGCAGGGACGTTAATTGTTGAGTTCTCCTAGTAAGAATAGAATAGAATAGAATACTCTTTATTATGTACACCATATAAATTACAGACATAAAAATAGAAACAATACAAAGGGTGACACAATGGGCGGGCCGGAACCAGGAGAACTAGAGCTGATTGAGAAGTCACCATCAGCTCCACTTCACCATACGCATTGTAACGAGCATAAATTGCTTAGCAACCATAATAAAGTAATCGAATCGCAACCCGTGAAATATTTGTCATTGAGTAGTTCCGATGGCCATCTGTGGTCTTCATCATCAGCTCCACTTTACCAAATGATGATTTCCGAGAGCAAATGCTCAAGTTACTTTACACAAGGTAGCTACTGTAAACTGTTGAGGAGTTCCCTTAACTGTTCTTCGTCTTCATCATCAGACCCCTAATGACAGTCACAACCCATGTAGGTGTAAAGTTCACATCAATACAAATTAATCAAGCCCAAACACAAGGTAACTGCTGTAAATCGTTGAGGAGTCCCCTCGACTGTCTTTCGGCTCCATCATCAGATCGACTCCAGGCCTTCATTAAATTGTAGTGCTTTAAAATACTTAATGAAAAAATTAACAAACGCACTAGTCGCTCCTACGATTTTCGAATGTTTCCCTCGATTTCACTGGGATGCTATCATCAGAACCTGGTTTCCTTATCAAGGGACCACCCTTGGCATATCTCCTTTCCAACAAAAAAAGAATAATCAAAATCGGTTCATAAACGACGAAGTTATCAGCGAACACACATAAAAAAAAACATATATACGGTCGAATTGAGAAACCTCCTCCTTTTTTGAAGTCGGTTAAAAAGGAATAGTTTTGTTTGTAAAAAGGGATTAGAAACTAAATGAGATTAAATGACAGCTGATGGTGTATTTTTCTTGTTATGTTATGTATTTGGGGTGATTGCGGTCAAGCATTTTGTAAATTTAAAAAAATCGTTTCTTTGGGAAAATTGTTTGTCATGGTGAGTACAATCATGTGTTTAAATCATCATCATCATCATTTCAGCCGAAAGACGTCCACTGCTGGACATAGGCCTCCTGTGTTTAAATATCGATCACTAATTACCAGTCACTCTTTAAATTACCAATGTTTCTCTTACTTACAATTTATCGTTACTTAGATTTTCACACTTCTGAACTTACCTACACAGCGCACTATGATACCGGTGGAAAAATTTCAGGTTACTGAACTTACTGTGAAACAATTTATCAAACAAATAAAATACTTCAAGAGGCGCCATTAACTGAGGTGGCAGATGAAAAATTGCTCACTACACAGTGTTAGTCAGCCCACACAGGGTTTAAAACCCACGCCAGTTTCCTTAGGAAGGATGGGTAGATTGAGAATTTTTTGTAAGGAATCGATAAAAACATTGTCTGGTGAAATGTGGGAGAACATTTTTCGAAGTATTAGACAGAGGGATAGGGTACACCCACATTTTATCATTTATTATTATAAGTTCAATGCGTATTTGAGCAGTGGTGGCCCAGTGGTAACGTAAGTCAAGGCCTTACGAGTCGTAGGTTCGAACTCAGGCAGGCGTTTAACTTTGTGTAGATAATTTCATCACCATTGCTCTCAAAACGGTGAACGAAAATATTGTGACGAAACCAGCATGTCCTAAAACCAAAAATTCGAAGACATGGCATCTACCATTCCGCAATGGGCCCGCGTGGTAGATTATAGCCCACTCCGTCTCGAAGAGAGGAGGCCTGTGTCCCAGCGGGAACATTGTAGGCTGATTATTTATAGACTTGGCTAGCTGCATAATATTGTAATCCATACTCCCATACTTAGTATTATAAATGCGAAAGCAACTCAGTCGTTCTGCCTGACTGTTACCTTTTCACGCCTGAACCACTGTACCGTTCATTACTAAAGACAGATAAGTATCCTTCTGGAGACAGACATGGGCTATTTTTGATCCTGGATATTTGTATCAAAGAATGATAAAATACACACAGATAAAGTTGCGGGCAACAACTAGTTTTCTTAGCCTGTCGATAGCAAACTAGATGGACTCGGCCCATAATTCAGCTATTTGTTTGGCGCCATCACCAGCGTCCACCACTTCCTGTAACGTACAGCTGACAGAACACGCAGGGCACGATATTAAGTGTCCCATCGTTTGTGGAACAGCACCACATTTACACTCCAAAGCGGAGTCGTCTATGAATCTCCACCTGAACAGATTTTCCTTGCTTCGGCCAAACTGGATCCGGAGTCCGGAGTATTCGCATAAAAATGTAACACATGAATAGAATAGAATATTTGTATGTAATGTAACAACTAGTATTTGCATAAGAATGTAATGAACCTATGTCTAAGGTCACTAGGAATCCCACCCATTTGGCTACTGAGAATGGATTAATGGAAAAACCCAAAAACCGATTGCCTAACCGAAGCCAACTGAGAACAGATCGCCTAATACCGTTAGACCAAAAGGAGACCTAATTCCGAATTGAAACCAATAAAAATCCCATTTAACGAATTAAAAAGCTTACAAGCTTCGTCACGTAGATAGGGGTAGGTACCATGCGGCGTCCATAAAAGGGTACCTATAACCAAAAAACTCGATATTCTATTGTTAGAACTAATCTGAATAGAAACGTTTTGTTGCAAATTATATTGCGTTTTATCTTCGAATGTGGACGTGAGTTGAGTGAGAGTGGTTTTAAATGTGGGGGCGCAGTGGGAGCGGGAGAAAGTTTTGTAGAAAAGGTGTGTCTTATTAATATTTTAAACCTTTTTTGGAACGAATTTCTTTAACGCCACTGAAGTACCTACCTATTTCACATCTTTTTTTATAGTTTTCAATAACCATTATCGCCCATTAATTAGAGCTAACAGTGTCACTGCATTCATTCACAGTTAGTCTGTATTTTGTCTTAAATATTGTTGTATGAAAAGTGCTTAAAATGTCTAGACATTTTACCAAACAACCAAACCATCTTACCTCATCCCCGCTGTCAACAAAGCCCCCCCCATTCCTAAAGTCAGACCAGTTTAAAATATATATTACCTATAGACAGCTTTATAGAGAAAACACAGCTTGATTTATTATCCTCGACATAGTGTAACTATGTGGCTATGACGTGACGGAATGTGGCCATAATTTATATGCGTCAAGTATTCAATTTATACTGTTCACAGGAAACAATTTATGGTCATTTAGTGACGTCACTGTTTTGTTTTTATGTTATTGGGTGGCAAAAGAGCTCACCATTTACTATCTAACTGGTAAGTGGCCGCAAAACCACAGGCATTGCAAGTGTAAGCCATTTCAGAGAAATGTCTCGTGTGCTCGTAATGACCTGCATCCATACTCTATAATGTGGAGCAGTGGTGGCCCAGTGGTAACGACCGTGGCTTAAGAGTTGTAGGTTCGAACCCAGACAAGCGTTTTACTTTGTGTAAATTATTTCATCACCACTGCTCTCAATACATCGTGAAGAAACCGGTATGTCCTAGAATCAAAATTCGAAGACATTTGACATCTACCAACCCGCACTGGGCCCGCGTGGTAAATTAAGTCCCACTCCCTCTCACCAAGAGGAGGACTGTGTCCCAGCAGTGGGAACATTATAGGCTGATTATAGAGATTCTCTTTAAACCGGCACATAGCAAAGCTGTTTGGTAGCTGACATAATCACGATGGTAGTACCACCCTGGATGAGCTCCTTAACAAGAACTCTACTATTACAAATGGTAAGAATAGTTTTAGCAGACAGCGTGAGAACCTACCTACGACAGAATTATTTTAACCTGTTCCCGTGAACACAAGAAAAATTAAGGACCAAGCCGGAAAAATGAACGCAGTTTTTAGGGTTCCGTACCCAAAGGGTAAAAACGGAACCCTATTACTAAGACTTCGCTGTCCGTCCGTGTGTCTGTCACCAGGCTGTATCTCATGAACCGTGATAGCTAGACAGTTGAAATTTTCACAGATGATGTATTTCGGTTGCCGCTATAACAACAAATACTAAAAACAAAATAAAATAAATATTTAAGGGGGGCTCCCATACAACAAACATGTTTTTTTCGGCGTTTTTGCCTTGTGGTACGGAACCCTTCGTGTGAGTTTTTTTTATAAACATACACACTTTTTTTTTTTTTTTTTAAAACGTTGCCCCCCACTAGGAATTTCTCCTGTATTGTGGGTGCGTTTACAAACATTTCAACTCACATACACAAACAGCCAGACCCGGAACAACTACTTGTAGGTCATACAAATATTTGTTCCGTGCGGGAATCGAACCCGCGACACGCAGCGCAGCAGTCAATCGCTTAACCACTGCGCCAACCGTGCCGTCAAAAACTTTCAAAGAGTTCTTTATAAAAATCATCATAATCAGCCTATAATATTCCCACTGCTGGGACACAAAATCATAGCGCTCTTATATTATATGTAATGACTATCATTTAAAAACTAAGTTAATTACTGGGTGACTTGCAAACAGTTTTATAGTAAACTACTTTAGTTTTTATAGTAACAACTTACCTGTGGTGACGCACTATAAAAGTTTTGCTATTAGTTGATAATTAATTAATTAATCGCTTAGCAAAAACTAAGCCCAAATTGGCACTTGTTTTTGTATGTTTAGAAAAACAATAGAACATTGGAGTTTGTTTCACGTTGTGTGAGAGTTCAGTGAGTTTCACGACTCTGTAGCAGACATTAGAGAATGATCCTACAAAAACAAAAGACGTCCCGTCATCCCACTGTCGTGTTGTCAAGATGTTTTGATTTCTACCTTTGGGTAAAACTGGCTGAAGGATATAGACAGAAAGAATATTCATTATTATGTACACTGTATAAATGTAGGCATTTTCTAGGGGTGACACAATGGGCGATCTTACCGCTAAAGACGATCTTTTCAAAACCACCTTTGAAAGGATTAAGGCAGAAGAAGAGAGACAGAGAGATCTATAAAAACATTAATAATAATCAGTAAACATGTACCTACAAAGAACAACAAAAATGGTGTTTACGGAGAGACATAGTTTTTTTATTAAATCATCATTTTTAAAATGGGCAATTATTGAGCATACCTTATCGACACGGAAAAGGCATTCCATAATCGCACTGCTTATGATTACTCCTGAGAAGGCTCTCGTTAAGCAGTTGGATCAAGGACTGGGTACAGTAACCGGTACGCCTTGATACGGCGCGCTTTGTTAGAAGGTTCCTCATTCTAACACCCTCACCGCCTGTAGCTTGGGCCTTGCTTTAGATGCTAGTAAGGTTATATGTATTTCTATTTCTTTAACCACAAAATATTAATATAAGAATATGATATCCTAATCTAACTAAAACTATTAAAAAACTAAAATATTACTCGTAAGTCGTGTCCGTTACCACTGGGCCACCACTGCTCCTATTATTATAAATGATCATTTTGTATATAGCTAAATACAAAAATACTAAATCGTTTAATAAATTAAACAATTATGCCTAATGTGTCTAGGGATTAATTAGTACAATTCAAAATGCTGGCTATTCAGTTAATACTATTATTAGTTTCAACAATTATAATTGATCATTTAATAAACAAATGTTATTATATTTTGAATGTTATTAGTTTGTTCAATTATGATATTAAATATTTAATCCAATCCTATTTGTTCAGTTCACAAGTTTTACAGTTTACCTATAATTTTATAACTTTGAATAAGTTTAGTTGGCATGACTTTTTGATATTTGAAAAATTTATGATATTTACGCTTTATACAAAAGTATTATACAGAGGCAGACATAATAAATTAACACACGCCATCATAGTTAATTACTTTGCCTTTTGCAGATAATTTGCCTATAGTTTTATTGCTGTCCGTTTTTGCCTTATAAATATGTGTTACAAAGATGTATCACTTCTACAATCATGTATCACTGATACAAACGCCTATTATTATTATTTATATTATCTATATTATTTTGAAAATGTATTATTAACCACAACCTAAAAGAACTACTTCCGATAACAACCATTAGTTACACAATAGATACTTACAGTTAGTGTATCCTGGCTCCTAACAAAAATCTAACGATATTTCAAAATATATTAACAGCTATTACTAACGGTAAATAAGGGAAGCTCAACAAACGGCGCAAAACAAAGTCACATATCAGCCATTTCCGGTTCCGTCGGAAGCGGATGTCACCCCGTGCCCCTCACCCGCGCCCCTGCGTCCCCGGCCGCCATTGTCCGAGCGATAGTTGGCGATAAACGGTTTATGTTCAAATAGATACTTGATATAGTGGGCGCGAGATAGTGGGGGGAGCCAGGGTGTGTGGGATATCATAGCCATAAGCCAGAGATTATTTTTATGGGACGTTTACCACCAAGTGGGTGCCCATGGTGTCCCGTTAGAGAGTCATCGATTTGGGCTGACGGATTCAATCCAAAAATCCAATTTTTTTTATACATTGTCATCTAATACCGTTCATGTTTACATCAATTCAGTTCAAAAACTTGAATATATTACTTACCGTCTTAATTTACTATGCTATAATCAAAGAGCGAGACAAAAGATAAGAACAACACAAGGAGCGATGAAGAGTAGCTTAATAAATATAATGAAAATACACAAAGTGAGGATATTAAACAAAAAAAAAGAGTATGCAGGCTGAATAGAAAGAAGGTGGGTTGATGCCGCTCAATACATTTGGATTTTTAATTAAAAAAATTGATTCAAAAAATTGTGAGGTGTGTGGCACACTAGAAGATGTGTTACATTTACTGACGGAGTGTGTCAGATTTCAGTCTGCAAGAGAGGATTTAGTTAGAGACCACAAGATAAATATGAACGTTGTTTGTATGTTCCATTATATTTTGTCGACACCTAACTCCGGAGCTGCTTATAGTTTAGTTAAGTTTGTATTAGAACGTTTTACGTTATAAGGTCCGATAAGTTGTCTATTATTAAATAGTACCATTACGTTATAAGGTCCGATTGGACTGGCATATACAATTGAATAAAAGTCCCTAACAATTAATAAAGAAAAAAAAAGGTGGGCTGATGACATGACAGAAATAGCAGAGAAACACTGGCAGACTATTGGCAAATATACACATGGAAGAAGTTGGAGGAGGCCTTCATATCCGACAAAATAACTAATCTGTACTAACATCTAGAAAATAAATAAAACTACTAATAATTAACTACTAACAACATTTGCAATGTAATTTAAGGATATTTAAATAAAAGGACTCATAATGATAAACTATAATCACAGTTTTCATTTGGAACACTACATCAGGATTTTTCACCCTGGAACACTAACTTAAGCCATTTTCAGACCGAAATAATGTATATGCATTTATTGTGAAATAAATATATTATTATTATTATTTCATTTAAAAAAATCATCAAATCATGTTCAACATCAGTTTGCCTGAAACCTTTGAGGACTCCACTCATCCATATTTCTATTCTCCCATCCCCGTCATAGAAGGTCGTGAAATAAAACCGACACAACTACGTTCGTCTGACGGAGAATCAAAGGAGAATGGGCCACGAAGACATTTCCCAAAACATAATTATGTTATATTTATTTATACCAATGGATAGTACTTGTGGCACAATTATTATGTTTATAGGGTAGCGGGTAGGGGTGCGCACCTATAAGAAATTGCTACATTTGATTTAAATAAAACATTATTTTAAAATTGTAACAGTGTAAACAATTGTTGGCTGGCCATTAAAGAAAAATAAAGGAATAAAAACTTTTTTACGCTACTGGGGATGTGGCATATTAGCGCGTTGTCCTTTATGTCGTACATTTTACAGGAGCTGAAACGATTGGATCCCGGTCCGATTGGAATTCTTCAAAGCATCACTGTACGTGTACACCTAGCTGTGGAAACCTGACAAAGTGACGGGTGGCAGGTACTCGTTTATGCATCCTTAAATTCTTTATCCTATAGCTGGCCTGACTGCAAACTGATAAGAATTTTTAAAGCGGAATGTAAGCAAAAATCATGAGTTTTGTAAAAAAATCATTAAATACATAGACGTAATAGAAATGTTTAGAAAAGAAATTCAAAACAGAAATCATGGTCTATATTATTTTTTGCCAATATAAGCTGCTCATCATGTGTAACTGTTAACTTGGCAAATAAACTATCAAGATGAAAGCTATCAAGTCCGCAGCAGCGGTATTAGTTTTATTTAATTCTTAGAGACTTAAAAAGAACACTTAAAAAAGCCTATCAATATTGTCCGGACTAAAAATTAGGAAAGTAGTTTTTTTTTTTAGGAAGTTTAGGAAAATTAATTTTGGATTCTTGATTCTTGGTCAAAACTCCAAAAATAAACATGATGATGATCTTAAATTAAGAAGGATACTTTTGTCATTTCGAATTCCACAAAAACCCTTCCCAGAAATAAGTTAAGGAAAGAAAGAAACAAACTAATTTATGGAGTAGTAAAGTCGTGACTAGGATGGTGGATAGTCGTTTACCGGTTTGTAATAATTTATCACATGTAGTGTGTAGGAGCGGAGTGTATTGGTGTGGACCAATACACTCCGCTCCTACACACTATGGGTTCGATGGATGAGGGCTTGATATGGTGTTTGTTAGCTATCGGGCCGCCATTCGTCTTCGTGCAGTTCTCGAGTATCGATTTTGGCCTATTTTTGAGTACATTAGCGGTGCCGAAAGGACTGACCCACATCAGAAGATATAAGTGTAAGGGAAATCAGCTTTTTTTTACAACACAGGCTTTAATATATATTTTAATAGCAGTTTTGTGTGTATGGATCAATTTACACTGCTTCAGATTGTTTTATAGGAAGCAACTTTTAAAGCTTATTCTAAATATTATACAATCTTGAATTTTTAAGTTCTTATTTTAGCTAGGTAAAAAAAAAATTTCATCAGCACCAAACAATCGAATCGTCACGAAAAAGTGCTTCAGTATGCAAGAGTACAATAACATGATTCTCTTTGTCCCCACAGTAAACCAGAACTAATCCAACAATCAAACGTTCAAAACATAGAAATAAAACTTTCCATCGCAATGTAGCGCAAATTCTGTACCAGACTCGACTCAAAGCAATTTGTATTGAAAACTACTCGTAGCGCGTCTACGCGGCTACGAGGCTACGAGGGCCGTAGCGCTACGTGCCGCCAGCTGCATGCTACGAAATTGTAGAAATTTTTGCAGAAGACCTTCTGGTTCTAATGCAGTTTAGGCACTCATACATACATTACTGCTTAAGTGTGAGTAAAACTGTATATTCTAGAACGAGTACTGTCGCGAATGTTAGTCAGTTCAGTGTCTATCTATGTGTGAAGTTTGTTTTTGTGTCTTTTGTTACGTGGTCCTTCTGTACGCCACTTTTTTGTGACTTCTTGCTCTGGAATCGAGGTGCTTTTACCTGCAAAAAGACTGCCCCGACTGAGCCGTCGAACAAGCTGTTCTAAATTGAGCTGCTCAGGTGTATTGTGTGTTTAGCTGATTTTTGCTTGTGTGCATTTTTCTACGAAATTTTGCAAGGTTGTGTGAAATTATGGTTGCGATTTGCACAAGTTTAAAAAAATGCACTTATATATCGATTTATTTACTGATTGTGTTATTATTTATTTGTCACACTAATATTATAAAGGCGAAAGTTTGTGAGTGGGGGTGTGTGGGTGTGTGTGTGTGTGTTTATATGTTTGTTACTTCTTCACGCTCAAACGGCTAGACCAATTTTGATAACATTTTGTATGGAGGTAGCTGATAACCTGGATTAACATATAGATTACTTTTTATCCAGATATTCCCACGGGATCGGCATTTATGCGGGTAAAACCGCGGGGCGCAGCTAGTTAAAAATATAGCTAAATATAGATTGGCTGATCTGCTATTAGCTATGCTAGAATGAACATTACTACATTAATTTGCTATGATTTCGTTTTTTATTTTTTTTAAGGTCATTTTAGTAACAGTACTCACAGTGCTTCATTGACCAAACAGGAAAGTTTAGCTGTATAACTGCAGTGATTGAGTATTGAAGCCATTTTCATACTGTGTGCTGTAAAGTTTTAATTGCCTGATTATACTTTTCCCAGTTTTCTCCACAACATACTGCAGCCTGTATTAAAAAGGTGTGGTCAGATTTAAGTGTCAAACTCAAAGCATTTATTTCAATTAAACCAATTACAGGCACTTTTGAATTGTCAAGGGGTCGGTCAGTCAGAAAGATGAAGCTAGTTGAAAAGTGTGGTACAAACCACCAAACTGAACAACTTCACCGATGGGACCAACATCGTTATCGCAAAAAATTATCAACAGTCTCATAAAAACTTCCTACTCGATCCAAATGTAAGGGACGGCTGATTAGTTTTTCTCGACTACAACATTGGTCCTAAGGAGAAAGCCTTTACGTTTCCAATAAATAACGCCCTTAAAGACCTATAATTCACACTGTATAAAGAGGCGGCAATCACTCTCAGCAGGTCCTGTATTTCTACAATTCCTTCTACCTAACAAGAGCGTAAAGAAACTTGTTTAAAATGCAAACTCGTCTTCGTTTATCGACATCGAACTAAGTATAAACGGACGATTTTTCCTTTTCGTCCAAAAGTAAATCATTCAGCAAATTAAACGAGCCTTCGAAACGAGCCGCCGGAAAAAATAGATGGTTTGAGGGTTCCGTATGTGAGTGTGGGAAGTATTTTACTGTTTTTTCTTATCTTTAGAAGATTTTGGACATAGATATATTTGTCGTCTGCTGGTACGTTAACTTACTTACTCATCCTATCACACAAAAATGGCTTGTCAAGCCTCGTAGAGAAGATAAACTAATAAATAACTTGCGACTAAGACTTTAATCACGACGTATAACGACGTAGTGTTGGAAGGCCATCCACAAAGTGCGGACCGTCGACCTTGTGAAAGGCGAAGGAACACGTTGGATGCGAGAAGCACAAAACCGGTGTAAGTGGAGGTGCTTGAGGGAGGCCTGTGTCCAGCAATGGAAGTCTTTCGGCTGATGATGAAGACTTTAATCAGGATTGATATTAGTTGGGCAACTCAGATACATGCGTGCTAGTAAAACTTGACATAGAATCTCTTTACTTAGTCGTTACTCTAATTACCATCGTTGGACTTACTAGTTAGGTGTTCATCTGGCTCATCTATCCATCTATCTATACTAACAAATATAATAAAACTGAAAAGTTTGTTTGAACACGATAATCTCTGGAACTACCAGTCGAATTTGAAGAAAATATTGTTGGTTCCTTTGATAAAGAAAAAAAGTCAGAAAAAACGTTAAGCGAAATCGAAGTAATAGCGTGGGCAGGCGATGCGATGCGACGGGGTGGGTCGGGGGAACAAGAAATTTCACGCGGACGATGTCTCTGGCAGAAGCTAACTATACCTAACATTTATAATATGAGAGCAACCGTGTCTGGGACATACAGGGTTTTCTTTACACGGTGCGAGTAATTTGCCTATGGCATATCATAAATTGGGGTAACAATGTTTAGACATTGCAAGTCATTTGTTAATTCAATTTATAGTATGCCACAAGCAAGAAACTCGCGTCGTGTAAAAGGAACTTTAGGTAGGTATCACCAAAAAAAAAACAAATGAAAAACGCAGAACCCTCTAATGCGAATTCCAACTCTGACCTACCCCTATGTTTTTGCTTCCCTCACTTAGAATTCTGCGACGTCACTGCGCGAACGGCATTAGCGTCCCGACGGCACACAGCGACACTAACTTCACAAGAACTCAGATTTTTATCAGTTAAGAGAATACTCACTCTTAGGGATGTCACTGTTTTTACCGACTTTATGTAGTAGATGATGATAGCTTCACAGCGGTGACGAAGGGTACTTGTGTTGTTGCGTTTGTTGTTTATTGAGTTGTTTCAAAGTCAGAGAAATAGTAATAACACAAGAACATATAAAAAATTTTGAAAAACGTTCAAAACCTATTTACAATCTCATTTCAGCGACAATCAATGTAAATCGAGATGGACAAATAAAGACTGAAATTGAAATGCGAACTTACTTAAAAATCCAGGAATTGCCCCTCAGGGTAAAACGAAACCGCAACCCTCTAGATGTATTGAGGTCCTTTGAAAAGTATGTTTATGTAACTTAGGTAATATTTTATGTCTTTGAAGAAAACCCTTACATAGTTTTTACGGTTCCGTACGTCCGAATTAAAAAAACGGAACCCTTATAGGATTAATCTTGCCTATCTGTCTGTCCGTCTGTCATAGCCAATTTGCTCCGAATCTAATGGACCGATTCACACATGAATTTCTGTGACCCAAACACGTGACGTGTTACGTAATTAAATGAATTTTGAATAAGGGGGTTATTTTTGAAACGAAAATAAGAAAATAAAAAAAAAGTTTTGCAAACTGTGCCGTGTGACATATCAAATGAAAGGGCTTACTGTGAGGGTCCCAAATTTTGTTTTTTTATAATTTTAAAATAAATGGTTTAAAGTGATTTATTTATTTATTGACTGAGGATCCAACAAAAGATGTACACAGTACATAACAAATATATAAAGGGCAACATCAGGTATTAAGTAAGTGTACTCCTTTACCTACAGGAGACCACAGCATGCACAACAAAATTAACAACAAACCTAACAAAAAAAAATTGATGAAAATGTACCATTCTCCCAGTTAAAAATACAGAAAATAAATTTATGTAATCTAGTACGTATAGAATTACGTAGTTTCTGTATTTCTTTAGTTAAGTAAGACTAAAAAGATTTACCATGTTGTTTTAAGACCTCTCAATATTGTGCGTACAAACTTATTTTTGCAGTTGGGATGTATAGGAGAACATAGTTTTCAACTACAATGTTAAATTTTTTTATTTAAATTACAGAAACGTTATTTTTTAAGAATTTCCCGTTAAGAAAAATATTATTCAAAGAAACATTATTAAGCCATAAATCGCTACTCTTCATTTTCCTACCTCCTCATAATTACTGTAGTCAATTTTGAGTTATTTATGTAACTTATTGCTAGATAATATAACATTTAATTAAATCATTTAATTAAATAACATCTACTATAGACAGCCCTATCAGAACTCAATTGTAGGTATCGTAAAACGGAATGTGTGTGTTGCTATCGAATACTACCTGTGTTTAGTCGCAAGTGTGCCGAAGTGCTATCGAAATGTAATTATCTATGAAATAGTCACTGAAACACTAACATTTCAGCTGTGGAATGTATTTAAATGATGATTGGATTGGGTACACAAAGTGAAATGGAATTCAGAATGGTCAAGTGATTTAAAAGTTGTATTTACGTCGCAGAAGTCTTGTCTGCTTGCCCTCATCGTAAATGCTATGGTATAAGTTGAAATGAGTTTTTTTTATCATCCTCTTTATTTATTTTTACAATGTCTAGACGATTTTAAATTACTATATGGTCTGTGATTCCTAAACTATTTTAGGCGATAGCACTGAGTTACTATTTGACCATTCAAATAGTGACAAAAAAAACTAATACCCGTTACTAGTAGCCTGTATCATGCCACTGCTCGGCAAAGTCTTCTCTCCATGACTTCCAGTTCTTCTGATCCAGGGCTAAAACAGACCATAGTCTTTTGTTTTGTCCAGGTCGTCCCACCATCTTCTATAGGGGCACTAATACCTAATTATATATTATTGTTTAGATAGGTATTTATGACAAAACAATCAGCACTAAAAAATCTATGATTCACACCGTACCCTTGAAACTTCATTCTTGTCCCGAACACCTAAGTATCCACTCATGTAAACTTAAACAAAACTAAAGGGAGTTAATAGCTCAGTTCGGCTCTATTCAGCTAAGTTCAGCTCACGTCGGCTACTCTCGGCTGAGCTCGGCTCCGCTTGGCTTAGCTCATTGAATTTCATATGCGTGCGCTAAGCTCACCCTACCCGGATATTAGTCAATGTACAGTCGGCCATAATAGCGTATTCCTAGTGTAATTTGGTCAATGTGTTTGGGGTATATCTTGTTACAGCGGACTTTCGGATGAATGAATTTCACAAACACATTTTATGTATTTAAAATCTTCTTTCTCTCTCTCTCAATCACTCTTTCACTGATGATAATCGAGAATCCATTTCAAATATTGTCAACGGTATTTCTCCATCTGTTACGATCAGTGGCATGGTGGACTGTGGCGCTGTTTGATCCGACCACCATTTTGGGCTTCGGCCTCTAGGTCTTTTGTCCTCTATTTTTCCTGTCACCATTAAAATGTTCATCAAATCACAATAAGTAATTGGACAAAGATTTTCAATGATCCTATTAAAATGCTCTGCTTATAATCACCAAAATAATAGTTAATACTGATGCCTTTTTTGTTACCAGCCCGTGTGTGAAAAATTGACTTTAATTGACGGCACGGTTGGCGCAGTGGTTAAGCGATTGACTGCTGCGCTGCGTGTCACGGGTTCGATTCCCGCACGGAACAAATGTTTGTATGACCTACAGGTAGTTGTTCCGGGTCTGGCTGTTTGTGTATGTGAGATTAAATGTTTGTAAACGCACCCACAATACAGGAAAAAATCCTAGTGTGGGGCAACGTTTTAAAAAAAAAAAAAAAAACCCATTATTGTCATTTGCTGCTAGCTCATTTCTCGAGTATGGAATTTCTTTAGCAGTTAGCATAATGATTTTCAGATACATAATCATACATAATAAGCCTTTATCGTTCCCACTGCTGGGACACAGGCCTCCTCTCTGTGAGAGGGAGTGGGCTATAATCCACCGCGCGGGCCTAGTGCGGGTTGGTAGATGTCACACGTCTTCGAATTTTTGGTTCTAGGACAAGCCGGTTTCCTGACGACGTTTTCCTTCACCGTTTTGAGAACAGTGGTGATGTAATCATTTACACAAAGTAAAGCGCCTCTCTGGGTTCGAACCTACGACCTACAACTCGTAAGTCGCGGCTGTTACCACTGGGCCACCATCACTGCTCTCATTTTTTTGATTGATTTAATTTTCACATATCTTTTCATAATTTTCGGAGATTCTCAATTATTAACAGATACTACATTAAAGTAAACAATATAATTTGACTAGATAATATTCAAGCTGACTGTACTCCCCTATGAATACAGTTAGAAGTTATAATTGTTGAATTAATTGGCGATTTAACCCTCCATGTTATCAATTATATGTTTTTACTGCAAAATTCGTATTTGAACGGTTATGGCTCCAGTTACTAACCACTACTATGAGTATGTATGTTCAAACTTTTGATATGAATTTTATCGTATTTGTAGAAAAGGTTATTAGAGGGGTGAAATTATGGACAGTGATGACGTAATAAAGATACAGGCTGGACAGGGACAAATAGAGAACATTTTTATTCGGTAGTGTGTGAAAATACTTTTCACTTTTCTGCCAATAACCATTGGGAAACACATACACAGATCAACACTACAAGGACTTCCTTGGAGTGGTGAATAGGTTTTAGCAGTATGTTTTTCGTAAAGTAGGCTTTTGCTTAACATCTTGTTACTTTCTATGGAAGTCTGGATAGGAAGCTATGGTGGGTATAATATAACATACAATTATGTGTGAAACAGGTTTTCTTTTTCTCTTCATTATATTGTTTATAAATAATGTACGTATATTTGCATCAGTAGTGCTAATTAGGTTTTAGAAATGAAACAGGTTACTACGTAATTTCGTGACTTCGAATGATAAATTATGATGATGCTCTAAATTTTAATCAAATACAACAAAACCAAGTAAAGCCTAAACCAACACAAACAAACACTATGTACTATATTTATACATAAATCTACAACAAATTACTTCATTCATTCACAACGAACATTTGACGCTTTTGTGTGTCAAACTGACGGCCGCTGATTAATGTCTGTACACCACACAGAAACACCGCCTTTGTTACCTTAACAATACAGCGTATATTCCTTTGAATTGTTCAACTACAAGTAAAATATTACATGGAATTATGAGCTTTGGGAATGGGAATTTAAAGGTGATAATTCTGTGTGGTTTGGCTAGACACAATGCTCAGTAAGACCCGAAGGTTTGATTTATTTGGGAGGTATTGGCCCATTGTTACCTGTGACTTTTCCTTTGGGACACTATTGTGGTGAAGCTCTATTAAACCGGTAGTTTCTGAGCGATAATATTTTGAAAGATGGTTGGAATCAAAAAGGAATTTATATAGGGTGTTCAATTTTATTCGGTATCGGTATTGGAAGTGTTTATTAAAGAATAAACACTTCCAATACCGATACCGAATAAAATTTGCCAGAACTCTAGCAAAAGTGCTAGAGTTCTGGCATTTTCTATGAAAAACGCACCATTACATTTTATGCTGGAGAGATATTGAATTGAAATAGAATATCTGAAGATACAGGCAAACGCCTGTTTAATGAATACCGTCCAAACGTATTATTACATAATCTGTACTTGATTATCAATCAAGAAATTCTAATTTAATTATTGTAACTTATGAGGATTTTTAGGCCACTTTTATACGCCGGCTTGGTGGTATCACCACGTCGTGAGGTTTTAGGCTACTCCTCCTACGGGGGTAGGAGGAGTAGCCTAAAGCATCACGTGTATTTTTAATTATTGAAAAGATGAGATATTTTTTTAATCTGTTTTAATTTTTTTTTAAACTAGAGTCTGGAGGACAACTTCTTATCGATTACAGCACCAGCTCCGTGATTGCATTACACACTATCATTTGTCTTTCATTTTGACAGTTTAACAACATTCATAGCGCAATGTATGTAATTGAGCAGACTAATTTATCGAACATGCGAAGGATTAGCAATATCCTCCAAAATTATTCAGATTGAGATTGATAGTGAGTAACGCAATTAGAGTGCTAATTATTTATTTTTACTCAAATGATATACGAATGAATTCAATATTATTTTTACAACTATCAGCAATCCATTACTGCGACGTTTCATGATCGAAAATTAATGTAATATTTCAAACTGTGATTTCGAACATTTTTCAATAATTCTTTAAGATACTTACCTACAAAACTGCCATAATCACGTTCACACTTTTCACACATGGACAAAAAAATCGTCCCGAATCGTGCCAAAAGAAATTTACACAGACGTGGTCCTTTTCAATTTATCATTCGACCCAAAGGCCCGTTATTATCTCGCCAGTTACATGATTACCTCAGAATTATTTAGTTTCTTTCTTTCCTTCGTTTCCCGTTCACGGCTGGTCGTGGTCGTGCGAGCACGTACGAATAGTTGCTTAGAGATGGGAAGAAACGGCGGTCTTGCGTTCTAAAACAATTCTGGATTCCTTCGTGGGTTCGTGAGTGAGGTAATCTACTTGAGAATTTTATTAAGGTGTAAAGAAAACTTAATTTATTGGCTCACTGTAAATTGAAATACCTACACTATAAAGATTTTACATTTTTCACACAGACTAGCTAATTAATCTCAGAAAGACATGCACCATAATTGCGAAACACACTGTCAACCACTATCTGACTCATTTTGAAGGAAATTTGCTAACCCATTGCTTCATAAGTTCGAAAAATTGGTCAGCTCAACGACGTAAATAACGCAATGAATGTTATTGAACTGTCAAATTGAAAGCTTTTAGTGAGTTACGCAATTACCCGCTGTTTTCAAAATACACTTATTTTACGAAGTATACAAAATAAATTCCGAATTGCTGTGTATAACTGGTTTCAACATAAAGAGCTTAATCTTAGCTTGGGTGTCAGTGGTTTACAAATCTGTATAAACTGTAATAAAAAAAATGTGATAAAATATGTTATGTTTTAACATGACACATGTTATCTTATCTATTTTCTAAAAAATAAAATTATTTTTTAATTTATTTTTTTCCGTACAATCAAAACTATTTCGCCTCGACCCCTAACGCTTGTTTTATACACAACTGATCGCTACCGGCCACATACAGTCTTGATCTACGCCTAACTCGAGTTCACTTGACTTGAAGTGCACATCGTCCGGCCTGTGGTCCATTTCGGTGAGATTTCGACTTGAGATACACTTCGGCGTCTTGTTTGTCTATACGCAATTTACATGTATCAACAAACGACCTGGCCAAACATTTATAGACACTTCAAACGTTTGTTGTTCTACGTCAAATGATTTTGTTTGGGACTTACAAATATTGGATAGGTACGAGGAATTTTGGTGCTAAGGTAGGCGATCTCAGGAAACAAACTTAAAACTGTAATATCGCAGAAGCCTGCCTCGTTGGTCCAATGGTCGTTGCAAACGCTGAGCACGAGGTTCTGGGTTTGATTCCCGGGTAGGGCAAAGCGTTATTGGTTTTTTCATCCGGAATTTGTCATTAGCAGCCCGGAGTCAGGGTTGGTGCCCGGTTGATGGCGACACCCTCGCCCCTATTACATGCGACTTAAACACGACTAGCGAAATGTGGCAAACCGCTAACCCTTCGGGATTATAGAAGTAAGGATAAGTTATATTTCAGAAAACAGAATCCCGCCAACGTTTTACTCATCATCATCATTCACAGCCACTGCTGAGCATAGCCAGCGCGGGGGCGGGGGCGGGGGGATGACACTGTGCCAGCCTCATCCAGCACGGTAATTGCATAACACACTATCAGTAGCAATGGGTTTCATTTTGACAGTTCAACAACATTCATTGCGTTGTTGAGCAGACTCATTTTTCGAACATACGAAGCAATGGATTAGCAATATCCTTCAAAATGATTGAGGATGAGACTGATAGTGTGTTACGCAATTAGGGTACAGGTTCTACCCGCCAGGGTAACAATGCCGTCCGCCCATCTCTACGCCACCGGACGTTTTAATCATGAGACAACAATTTAAATCCTTTAAATGAAACCATAATATGTATTTAACAATCGACTACAACCCATCCCTACCCAAAAAATATACCTTAAAAGGCAAAGAAAATTGGATTACTACATCCACGAGCCTAGAAAATTTCGGTGAAACATCTTCAATGTACGTGTGCGATAGAAAATGAATCAAATAAATTGTAGCATTTGTTTTGATGGCCCTCAGACGGACTGTCCGATGGACAAATTGATCGTCGAGCATGTAGCTCGCAGTTTAGAGATACGTTTAATATCTTTCGATTTTATTCAGAGGTAGAAGGGATTTTGATTGGAAACATTAGATTTATTTTGAGCTAGATTTAATGCTGTAATTATTTGGTGGTTGAATTTGAAGTGGAACAGCTGTTCGACCGAGCCAGATTCTTGAAAGTTTTGGATTGGTATAATAGTCAAGTTCTTGAAAATTTATTGTTAAGATTTAGTTCTTGCCAAACTATGACCTATAACTACTTTGATAACGATGAAACTACGCCCACGTATCGACGTATCGTCTTAGTTAAAATCAATAACAGGAGGATATCACACACCGCAATTTGTATGTTCGTTATTTTATTATTTTAAACTAGTGTCATCACTATATGTCTTGTTTTTTTTATTTTATTTGTACCTATATTGGCACCTTGTCGCTCTTTCCTTAATTAGTTATTATTTATTCTTGCTTTTGTATGTTGTGCTTTGTCTTTTGTGTGCACCAAATAAACGATTTATCTCTCAATCTGTGGATACTTTAGAAATCAAACAATGTATTAACCTAGGTCATCATTATTTATTAGCCTAAAAGCATAGACAACTCTCAATCCAACTGGTCCTTGGAGCCGGCATGACCCTTACCCTCAATCTAATTTAATAACCTCTCGATTCAATTCCTTCTTTTCTCACAAACCCTAAAATTTCGGCCGAGAAAATAGAAAAATACGAAAGAAGACACGTAGGCACGTCCTCTATCTTTTAGATCCTCACATCGAGTTAAGTGAGGACTAAAGTGTTCCTAAGCAAGATATTAACTAGATAGTTCATGATTTTACACGATAAACTTAGTGTGGGTAGATGGTTGCATAATCTTGAGGTTGTATTTGAGGACGCACTGGGTGGAAATAACGCTGCGAATCAATCACAGCGGTCAGGATTCTTGCGGTTAGAAAACTAAACATTTTTGTTGCCTTGCAAAACGAATCCATATACTTACCTACTAGTGAACAGCAAAGCCCAAGGTTTTTTTGTAAATTCAGAGCATTGGTGGCAGTTTTTCCTAAATTAGTCCTAATTGCATTGATTTATTATTGTGATCACCAATATCTTACCAAAACGAGCTAATGATCACGTTATTGGTCAGTCATCAGTACAGCGGTTTATGGGAAGGCCGATGTTCAAGAATAACATTGAAGGGCTGATAACATGATAAACGCAAATGATTTGTATGATCGCATTGCTATACGATCCTATCAATCATATGCGTACCATTTCATTTCACGAAACGCCTTGAAAACGCACCGTTTTTCCTCTGCAGTCAGTCATCTACCGTACCTACGCAGCACACCGCGTTTGATTATGCTAATGCATGTTTGTGCGCGTGCCCCGGCGTCGCTCGGTCACTGCGAATATGCGCGTTGAGCAAACCTAATGACTTTATTTATGTGTTTAGTTTAGCTGCTGTCCAAAATAATCTAATATTTACAGAATTATTTGGATAGCAAGAGGAGGAAACGTTGACTAACTCGGCCATACTTAATAATCATTAGTATGTGCAAAATAAAAGAGGACATTTACTAGGTATATAAAAACAGTTACGGAACAATATTGTAACTAGTAAAATATAGTGGGATTACGAGAAAAACAGTAAAGAGTATCAATAGTCGAGTAGCTTAAATGGTAAAATTTTATACCGCTGGTTCACGAACTAGCGAATCGATTGTAATCGATTTTAGGCTTGTTACCACTAATCTGCACAACTTTAAAAAATAATACAATCTATAATAATTATCATAAAATCTTCATACAATTATCTTAAATAGATTACCTAAGTTATCCCGAAATAAAAAAGGGTCCAAGCGCATAAGAGCGTTTACGACGTACGGCATTACATACAAACTTTCAAGCTCTTGTTTTTCGAAATGAATGAACCGATTTTAATTAAACTTCATACGCATAAGCAGGATAAAGGTCTAAAAAGTTACTTGAGAGCATTGAATATAACATCCCGAACCTGTTTTAACAATTACAACATAACTCGTGGAACCCCCTGGCTGCTATTTAGGTTTAAAAGTACCAAAAATAATATTTTTGCCAACAATTTTTTGTACATTCGTCTAAAGACGCAAACAGTTACTGATTCGCTGATTTTCGCTTGTTACTTCGTGGTAAAAATGGACATGAGCGTTTGGTAACGTTATTAGTTAAAAAAGTTATTAAAAAAAAATAAAAACCCGACTGCGGTAAAAAACTTAAGTTAAAAGAACTGAAAAGCTAAAAACAAGCCCATTTTAAATTAAATTAAAGTTGGAAGCAGGCGGGACCCATACCAGTTTCATTATATTTTCAAATTCAAATCGGCCCAGGCGTTTGGTCTGTATAGTGCTTCAAAGGAACATACATACATAGGCTGATGAACACATTACCACTCCTTTGCGTCGCGCAGTCGGGTAAAAAATACCCTGTGTTCACGAATTAAATGAATTTAAATTTGAAAGTTATTCAAATTTAAAAAATCGTATTTATTTTTTATTGATGGTTTTTAATACAATCACCAAAAAATAAATAAAAAGATTTTATTTCTTCCTATATTTGTAATCTTCCTATATATTTGGAATGAAATAAACTTTAATTAAGTTTTTATTTTAAAAGCATTGCTCAACCGACCCGCTTTCTTTGCGGACCAGTATAATTTAATAAAATAGCTGCCATGACATTATGAACAAGAATATAAACAACAGCAATAATGCCTTATGTTCTAATAACATTATGCTTCGAAAACCAAGCTGTTCATATCTTTCTTATAATAATCGAAACTATCTATGAAACATAGGATCAGCTGGCACCAAACTGTCATAGAATTTGTAACCTATAATAATATTCTGACTTGTCTGTATCTAGAATATTCTATTTGACAGTCTAATGAGTTTACTTTACTCGCATGGTAACCAAAATGGAATTTAAGCGATAGTTTGCCTACGCATACGGCACCGCGTAATACCCACTTAACTCTCGTAAATGTACACTTGTACAGTGTACTACTTGTACAGTGTACTACTTAGACACTGTGATTGTGTAATTTGTGTGACTGTGTGTGTTGTGATTTAGCATTCACATTACATTTATTTATCAGTACATGTAATAAGTAGGTAGATAATCTAGATATCAAATTTCTCCATCTTAACTTGTTCTCATAGTGCTAAAAAACAGAATATAAAAACCATCGTCCGGTTTATTGTGGAGACCTAATAAAAATGTGTTTATTGCCTCTTGGATAAAATTATTTTCTTCAAAACTTTCACTCACAATTATTACAATATTACTAGCTGCGCCCCCGAGGGGTTTGTGGCTAAGTAATATCAGCCGCACGGGTCGATCGATCAGGTTAAGCTACGCTTGCCGCGGTTGGTCCGTGGATGGGTGACCATCAAGACCACTCCGTGCCTAGGAAACCGTTGGTCCCGGTTGTCATTCGTGGATCTTTGACAGTCGTTACGGGTCGTCAGAGGCCCGATAATCTGACAAACAGTCTTACCAAGGGGATTCCCAGGAACCCAGTAATGGGTTGTTGAGGTCAGGTAGGCAGTCGCTTCATGTAAAATACTGGTATTCAGCTGCGTCCAGTTAAACTGGAAGCCGACCCCAACATAGTTGGGGAAAGGCTAGGCAGATGATGATACTAGCTGCGCCCCACGGTTTCACCTGCGTAAGTTTAAATTTCAAAAAAAATCTGGAGAGGGCCACCCTTGTCAACTAGGGGTATAAAAAATAGCCTACGACCTGTTCTCAAACCTACCAAATATACACAAAAAATTTCATAAAAATAGTTCGATAACAAACACTGTGACACGAGATTTTTATATTTATGATAAGATATTCGTTATTCTAGCAAAATCTGAAAGATACTCTGTAGCGGAAAAATGGAAGTGAGAGCTGATATACGAGTACATTATGTAATATTTCGGAACTCGGTACAACTTGTAGACAGACCCTAATAGAAGATGATAAAGATTCAGATATCGATAACGAAAATTGATTTTGTACTAAAACAGAAAGCGATCCGCCTGAGGCAACAGACCAAACTTAATATGAACAAACAACAAAAACAGCGGAACAAAGAAAACAAGAATATACATATAAATTCACAACGATTCCTACATCCTGAATATTGTGTTTCCTCTAGTAAACTATCCGACTGAGAAGAATGCAAAATCAAAGTTGAATTTCTTGTCCCTAATAAATACGTAAATAAATATTCCAAAATTCACCGAGTAAGGCTTAACATTCCCGGCAATTTTGTTCAAGTGTTTCAAAGAAAACGTTATTATTGAGGATAGGAAAAATTCGGAACAATAATTCCCGATACATTATAAGCATCTTAGAAATTTCCCTTTGAATATAATGTAATCACCTGATATCGATACATTTGTTTGTCGTAATGTAATGACATTCCAAGTTTTGTGCTTCAGATGACGGGAATGTAGGTACTTGTTACGAATACTTTTTATTGTTGGAAATTTATACTCGATGTAGAGGAGAAGTGTATCAAAATGTAATTTATGTAAAGTGGAGGAGGGACCAGGGGAATACGAGTCGATGAGGAGCTATCTGATGAGTGACGAGGAATATTGAGAGTTAAGACGTTACACGTGACGAGAGATGTCGAGCGTAATAATATAAAACAAAATGTTGGTGTATTATTTCTTTATTTTGTGTTAAAAATAAATTGAGCTATCCTTTTGCGTTACACGTGACGAGAAATGTCGAGCGTAATAATTTAAAACAAAATGTTGGTGTATTATTTCTTTGTTTTGTGTTATAAATAAATTGAGCTATTCTTTTGTTGTAGGTACTTTCTGTATAATACGGTTATGTATAATTTTATTTCAACAACAAAACATTATATTATTTTCCTATTCTAGGAAAGTAATTGGTAGTATTAAGTCAGGGAAGACTCGCAATTCATTTTAATTTGAACGGTCTATAAAAAGAAAATTCAGTAAACATTACAGTAAAAACACAAACTATAGTCTACAGAGTGCTATGGAGTTGGCCTAAATTTTTAGATCCCAAAATCCTGATGGAGTCCGTCGATCAGGGCTTGAATGAGCACTTAACCCAATTTCCTCCAGTACGTTTTTGGTCGAAAATCTTCAGTAAATCCGCCGAAGTTGAATCAATAATCCGAGTCGGAAATGATTCGGTTCCCATTTGGCTTGTCCTGGTAAAAAGACTCACAAATATTCCTGCGGCGTTGCGCCCTTTGGGTATACAATTTGGTACATGAGACGAAATCTTGGCGATGAACATTTTAACTGACATTCCTGTCTGTTCAATTTAAGGTAATTTATTTTCTGCTTTTCAAATCGTCGTTTGACCTTTATTTATTTTTGTCTGTTTACGGAAGTAAGAATTGGGTCACGGATACAAATGCTTAGTAATTAAAAAGCAATATACGACCCAAACATTGAACTCAAAACTGTTGAAATATTGAAATGAAATGAAATGATGAAATGATTTTTTTTTTTTTTTGTAAGTATGTTTGTACAAACACTTTTACACGTCAATCCGTCAATCATGTTTTTTTTTTAAACTAGATGAAGTCGGCGTTTCCTATCTGACTACTCTGAGAAGAAAGGCCGAAACAAACTCAGAGGTCACAGTCTCTTTTAAAGTCCAGACATAATCTTGGTCAGGTTATATGAAGAACATGTAGATCGATGTCTGAGGTGGTCTTTTGAGGAAAGAACCACACAGATTGAGAGGACCTGTCCAGTCAGTGCACGCATTTGTCAAAAATCATGCAGCTCAACTCAAGACTTAAGGAGCTCAACGATTCGACGAACAATACCATAGAAAGGACATTTGGGTAGGCCACATAAATTACTCAAACTGCCAGACCATGAAAAAAAAAACTAACAGAACAGAGAGAATAATAAAAATATATATATATATGTAAAATGACCCACATCGTCTTCATATTCACAATGAAAAAATAATATAATACTTTACAAAGTAAGCAAATGTCATGGTTTAAAAAAAAAAAAAAAATCATCAATGTCAATGTGTATATAAAAAAGAAAAAAATCATTCAAAATGCAGAAATTGGAAGCAGTTGTATATTAATATCCATTACTTGTATTCGCAACTAGAATTTTGCTTCATATAATCCATCTTCCAATCAGAAAGTGTCACATCCATCTCGCATGTAACTTGTCCCTCGCTCTGGTCCAAGGCAATGAGATTATAGCTAGGTTCCGCCGTGTCCGGTGCTCGCCAATCTAATTTTTCACTCACCTCTAGTATCCTGGATTAGGGCGTCGATATTTCGTTAGGTTGGAGCTAATCCATCGGTTATTGAAGCGTATCTTATGGGTCGATAACTTCGTCGTCTGGAGTTTTCTGTAATTTTATAAGGTTGATTTTGAGTGAGTTTATATCGCTGAAGTAACATCGAAAATTTGTAAAAGTCGAAAAATAAGGTCACGTCTAACATTGCTCGTTGAAACTGAAATGTGACATGCTACAACTTAAATAATTTTCATGGAGCAAGTTTTACAAGGCAAATTCGTGAAATAATTCCAGAAAAAGTTGACAAAATACTTTCACCAACTCAATTCAAGTCTGAAAATATTATGAATACGAACACTGCTTCAAGAAAAGAGACTCAAATATTTTACCCTTCAGAAAAATCTAGAGCTACAAAATATAAAAACTAAGTTCAAGGAGAATGAAGATATACGCGTTATTTATGTATCTAATACCATTATCTCTGTCTTTTCCAGATTAAAAACTATATGAGCCCCACAAAAATAGCATTCAACAAATATTATTATAGAAATACCCGGGTAAATACCCATATATATCTTTCAGTAGATTAAATAACCGTGATTTATTACGTGAGCCGAATGTATAAGGAATAAATAGTGGCGCACGAGTCTCGAATGCGTAATAAGATACGTCTTCTTACGAGAGAAAAAAATTAAATTATCAAGAGGCCGTGTCAGGGCAACTCTGAGGAAAGTTCGGTTTGAGGTAAATAAGTACTTTCTGGGACCAGACTTGTTTAGCGTTTGTTTATTTTTTATTTGAAAAATTCTGGGACGCTGTCTGAATATCAATTTGCTCGGCGAACTCGTACTAAGTGGTGAATTTCTTTCGAAGAGATGTTTTATTTATTTTTAGTTAAGTCAAGTCCTTGCTTGGCCGTTGAGAACCGAGGAACGGGAATCCATATTTACAATTTTTAAATTTCAACTTCTTCCTTCATGTTTATATTTCACATCGTACATTACTTGAAGACTTTGAAAACTTATTTAATAAATTATAATCTTTATTTAGGTATTTACATTTTTAAAACGAACTTACTAGGTACTAATACAACGCGGGATAGTGATATTAGGTAGTCACATGAATACACTTCATCAAACTACCGAATAAACTTTTACTACATTATTAGAGACTTTATTTTCAGTGAAGGAAAACAAAAATACACAAATATTCCTCTCAAGTTAGCGGTCCTACAAACACCACAATTTACCGGTCCAAAATAAACTGCTTCGTCACGAATCCCAAAATTCAGGTGCTACAAACCTTCATCAAAAATTAATGTAACCGGAAAATAAGGCTAGGATTTTCATTCTTTCGCAATGGACTGATTTTGACACTAAACATTTTTTATAGTGCACGCGTTCGCTCGTAAATCATAGGCGAGTTTACAACGAATGTGCTTACCAAAGGTTTACGGCCGCTGTATAGTTCCGACGTTGAGTTTAGAGGACTAGAAGTGGTTCCGCTTGAAAATATAAATGCTTCTAGATGGCTATCTGTCTGATTGCATTTGAAAAGGGTGAATTCGCATCATTTTTTTCGTTAACAAAGATTTATTGAATTTAATTTATTGAAGTGTATGTTGGTTCATCTTTCGAATAAAATATCGTTTAGGTTCTTTAAGTATTATTGTTTTCTCTTTGCATCTGAAAGTTTTTAAACTCCCTTCAGAAAGCTAGCTATAGCTAACTAAGAAACTCATCTTCTTGTACTTTTTTTTCCAACTCTTTACACATAAAAGACGACAACAAAAACTTCAACAGCCAAGCATTTCCCTAAATATACCCCTTCCCTCCAGCCTCTTCCATACAACGTACATCCTTGCCATCAGCTGGCGACTGCAGTTAATCACCACTCGACAATGTGTAGTTAACACCAGCTTGTTGGAGCAATCACTTTACCTACAACTTGTTGGAACAGCCAACAGTTGTAACTACAACCGTTGATTGCTCATTGTGTAGCTCGATTTTTTTGTCGGCTCAATTGTGTTGCTTGCTGAGGGGTTACATGCATTGGCGATCCGGTTAGCTCAACACTCTCAACAGCATGGTTTGAACTAGGGCAATTCTATATGTGAACGACTCTATATTCCCTCTAAGCGAAACCCATTCATTAATTCCCTGTAAATTACATAATCAGCCTATAACGTTACCACTGCTAGGACACGGGCCTCTTCTCGGTGAGAGGGAGTGGGCCGTTATACACCACGCAAGCCTAGTGCGTGTTGCTAGATGTCACTTGTATTCGATTTTTTTGTTCTAGGATATGCCGGTTTCCTCACGATGTTTTCCTCTTCGCTTTGTAAGCAGTGATGATGAAATAATTTACACAAAGTAAAGCACCTGTTTGGATTCATACCTACGACCTACCCTGTCATATTATTCTAACTTATTCACTTTTCCATAAAGTGCATAACAGAGACAAATATACGTCACGTACTTCTCTCTCTGACATTAGCTTAATGTCCTATAGAGATAATAGGTACTGATAGGTATATACGTTGGAAATGCTAACACAAATAATAAACATGACGTAATCATTTTATTTCGCCCCGAATTGATAAATAACACTGTAAAGCAATGTCCAACCAAACTTCCGCAAACTAACAAAAACAAAACAGGAAAAGAGAAAATTTAACTCAAAAAAGTCCTTCGTTCTACATGGAGCGTATTTCCAAGAAAACAAGCGCCAGGCCGCACCTGAGGACAAATTACACCAATCCTCTGCGACAAATTACGCGATTACCCGAATAAATTACGGACTCACTTACCTCCGTGTAATAGTTTACTGGGGAGCGGTGACGATACATGGCCGTGTTATAATCATAACGCGAGCGAGCGGTTGTTATTTTTCTTAGGAAGTTCGGATGCAGTGCTTAGTAGTTGGGGCTTGAGAGGTTTTGGTATTAAGAACACCTGTATCAATTGATTGTTTATGTAGACGACGCTTTACAGATGTTGCTCTGTTGCTTTTTATTTTAATTCGGACTTTAGGACCAAATTCTTGACTGCAAGCAAATAATAATATTTATCGAAAGTGAAATTATAATGGCCTACAATTGACCCAATCTTTTCTTGACTTAACGATGTTTAAGACAGATTGCCGTGGGGCTGATTAAGATCATGAGACGATTTCTTCCCATGCGAGGTTAATAAGCAGATAATTCGAGTAATTAGAATAGAATATAGTAATAGAATATACTCTTTATTATGTGCAGCATATAAATGTAGAAATTCTACAAAGAGTTATACAATGGGCAGTCTAAGACAACCTTTGGATGGATTAAAAAGGGGAAGGAGAGACAATAATGTAGTGTGTGTAATTACTGTCTAGAATTTGCATAAAATCTTCTGTCGTTTCTAGACTAGAAGCCAAACACAATAAACAAGAAAAAGCAAGACAGATGATGATAAATGAAACAAATACTTATTATTTCCTGTCAACATAACTATGAATTCTGACTTACTTCAAGACACGTTGTAGTTTATTTTGCGCAAGAACCACATACATTTTGTGTACAAAGGAGCTCTCTTCAAGAAATTGCTGCATTTTTCTCGACCATTAACAAAAGGACCACTTTTATAGCGATTGTTATTTCCTCCTAAAAACTTGGCCGGCGGCCATCTTGCATAAAAATGTGGTGTCCTTGACCATTTCACTTTCCTTTGAGATCCTGGAGATTTATAACATGTCACAACAAGCATTGTGGAGATTAGTTTGGGTCGGTATTAACATATTATGTATCAAGGTTTTGATTTTGTGAACCTATTGTAAGGGGTTTGTATTGTTCGGAGATATTGATCGGTTTCTCATTGGGTGGTGGTCTTACTGAAACATTGTAAGACAATGCTGGAAGCAATAAGGATTTACATGTAATTAGTCTATAAATTAAGGCCAAAAGCCAAAATGGATGATTAGGCAGAGAAAACAATTTTCCATTTTCCGTTAAACCCAAAATATTATCTACCTTTGTCTGAACTTCAAAGATAAAGTCGGTCGCCTCAAAACTGTGCCTCCATGAATCTGTAACTGCCTAGAGATCTAGAACGAGCTCCAAAGGATATCAAAATCAATAACCCAATTAAAACCAACTGGCCAAAGGTCTGTCGTCATTATAAATTGACCTAGATGCCTTAGCTATTTCTAAATGACTAATATATTCCAAGTAATTAAAAGTTTCTACAGGGATGCTTGAATTTTATTACGACCATACATAAAAGAACGGCCTCAGCTTAGGGAGGCACTAATACATTGAAAGAAATAAATATCAGACCATATAACAGATTATTCAGGTGCTAATATTTACGGTCACCAACTTACCTTTACGGTTTTATTAATCCTTATTGCGAGAGCATAAGGTTTGGTTTCGATTGGTTGAGCTATGTGGGTGTAACGTCATTTTTATGGTGAACATTTATAGGTTCTCGGAATCGCTCAGAGATATTGCCTTTGAATATTATATTTTACAGGTGGAGGCGGGATCTGGGGAAATATTCATATTTTTATGTGATGTAATGCTTAATTTTGAAGTGGCATAACTGACTGGTTCTTCAAAACGATTTGAGGGTTGCGAGTGTTAAGATATTTTGTCGATTTTATTATTTGAAGTTGGGAAAGGGCGCTGCCGGTTTAAATGGTGAAAAGAGATCTTTGCGTACTTACTATCGCAAGTATAAGGAGTTGGTTCAGTGCAATAGTAGACAGTGTAGGATCGGATCTCATGATGTTCACTCACCATACCCATTGATAATCTTGTTCATGTGTCCCACACTCCCACCTCAAGGTGTAATAGATGGTCAAACTCGCCTTTGAAAAAGAGCATTTCAGACACCAATCTACATGGTCTTCTCATGATCTGATTAAGATTATGTGTGAACTTTAAAAGAAACCCTTTCTTCTCAGGGTAGTCAGATAGGAAACTCTGACCTCATCTAGTTTTAAAAACATGATTGACGTGTAAAAGTGTTCGTACAAACCTAACTTACGGAAATAAAATCCTTTTTGATAATTTTGATATTTGTAATACAATACTAGAGGCATCGCAGATGAAATAATTATCATTAATTCATTATTTTAATAACAGCTAAAATAATTATCTCATGTGGATGTAATTCCACCATTATCTATTTCTGCTTTAAGTATTTAGTATAATGATTCCATTATCTTTAAATTTAATTACTGTTGGACAGGAAGAGCTCAATTAAATCATGGTCCACAAACCGTCACCAACATCGGAGCTCCCTAAACCTTTTGATCTCAATGTCGACACGATTTCAAAGACAGAGTAAGAGAGAAGCCGGGCGGATGTTAATCCTTATTTGTGCTACAACTTACAGTTGACTGACCTGTCAACTGGGATTAATGCTGGGAAGATTAATAATGTTCAATTTTAAAAATACTTTTGAAATGAAAGTTACGTCATGTTTATAAAAAAAGAGGGAAAAGAATCATAGGACATCAAGAAATTCGTCCGCATCGCTGTCAACAGGAAAAGTGCCCGAAAGGCTGGCAGCATTGCCACGTTGTACGAAAGGCTGGCAGCATTGCCACGTTGTACGAAAGGCTGGCAGCATTGCCACGTTGTACGAAAGGCTGGCAGCATTGCCACGTTGTACGAAAGGCTGGCAGCATTGCCACGTTGTACGGCGATACTGATTCGTTCCCCTCTTTTATTATAAATATGTACAATTGTACAGACAATTGCACATCAAGCTACCCTAAACAGGAAAATTTTCCCAATCAACCGTGAACATAATGCAATAAAGTTGAAAATCTATTAAAGAAATTTGACAGATTGTAGTAGCTTGGTGTGCTGGCGTCTGAACATAATATTATCAATATTATTTTAAGTCGTCCTATAATCATATTATGTAAATATTATAGCGTAATTAAAATAAGATCTCAAATAATTAAGTTACGTCATTCTTCTTGAATGTTATCTTTATTCGTGTCGGTATTTCAGAAAAGTGCTCAAGGATCAAATAAATTTTTAGCGGTAAATTCAGGGAAAGTAATCTTTCTACTGTTGTAAAAACAATGTTATTTTAGTTCACACCTGGAAATCAGGAGTATTTCAGTTACTTGGAACCCAGAAATTTTAACAAAAAAAAAAAAAACAATTGCCTATCAGCCAAACGGAAAACTTCAATTACCAAACGTTTAGATCTAGTACAACCACAGCTCATCCCGCCACCCAAAAACAGCTCAAACGTACAAAAAACAGCTATAGGTGGCAGGTTGGACAAACAGTTTATTCTCATTTACGCAAAAACAGATTGGGGATAGCGATCCATCAAGAGGGATTAATCTCCCCCCTCCTGCCAACAGGGCCGGATTTAGTTAGCTTACGGCGGGTGCAAACACTCTAATTGACGTTCTAACCTTTCAATAATTAATTTTATGAATTGCCTTTCCGGTTTCACGGACTATGTTTCAGGGTTGTTTTTGTTGATTTTAGCGTTTTGAACCTTGTGACGGGTAGTCACAAAATATTAATTTATTTTGTAAAAGTATACAATCATCATGACGAGCAATTTACCGTCCCATCTTCATTGACATGTTCCCTTTATATCAAAACCGATAAAAATATAAAACATTAAAGATTACCTACAGGTTCCATATCCATATATAGCTTTATTTTATCTTCTTTTCCTCAACACACTTTTTACCACCAACAAAAAAGAACATTTCGCACCCACTCATACACCCTAATTCCGGCGCGGCCCTGTGACACGCTCCCAAGAGCCTCTTTTTGTAACGAATGTCTTCTCAAATAACGCGTCTTGACAATTTTAAGCCGTCTCGCCAGGCCCGGATTCGGCATGTCGCTGTAATTAGCCTAGGGCCTTTAATTAGGGTCCCTACCATCTTTCTTTGTATGCGGCGTGTGGGTTTGAAAGAGAAAAATTGTGCCAGCCTTGAAGTTTCTTGTGATGTGTTTTTTGGTGTGAGGTAAGAATGATTTAGTGTCGTTATAAATAGTGTTGAACATCACAGGTCATCATTTGCCTAGTCCCAACTATGTTGGGGTCGGCTTCCAGTCTAACCGAATGCAGCTGAATACCAGTAGTTTACATGGAGAGACTGCCTATCTCACCTCCACAACCCAGTAACTGGGTAATACGATACCCCTTGGTAAGACTGGTTGTCAGACTTTCGGGCTTATGACTACCCGTAACGACTGTCAAAGATCCACATATGACAGCCGGGATGGCTTAACGTGCTTTCCGAAGCACGGAGAAGTCTTGGTATGAAGGTTGGTCACCCATCCACAGACCAACCGCGGCATGCGTAGCTTAACCTGGTCGATCGATCCGTGCAGCTGCTATTACTAAGCCACAAGCCCCTCAAACAACATCACAGGTAATAAGCTGAATATGGAGTGGCAAAATGTGATGATTAAACCATGTAAGTTTATTTCAATGAAGCTATGATTCTTATCCCTATTACATTAGATATATAGGTAACTGATCATCACAGGTGCCCCTCTGCCTGATCCACCTGGTCCACTTACCTGATCTGGGACTTACATCCTCAGCTGATGACCTTGGCCAACAAAAGGTCTTAATAAATTGTATCCAATACATACCCTAATCTTATTAACTGAAAAATCCCGTCTATTAAGCAGTAATACTCTTCGCTCATAAGCGCTCAGTAATCCCCCGGTTCGCTTCCCCTGTATTTCTCGCAATAATTGTAACCGCTTACATTATGATGACGTCACGGATGCCGCACTGGGTCGACTCCGCTTCAAACTTCTGCCATAAAATTGATGAGCTCGAGTTTTCTCCAAACACCGACATTGTCTCAAGATTTTTGGGTTGTGGTGGAAGGGATGAGCTGTAGCGGTCAGTGGAGTTGATGTAATGACCACATTCTACATTGTTTAATGTAGAATGTGGTCTTGTTGACCCACTGTTTATACTTTCTCCCTACTTTTCTTGATAAATCAGATATTATGTTATAAGGAAAAACTACAAAATCATATTTAAAGTGATTACACTTTAAATATGATTTTGTAGTTTTTAACTAACCATATTTGCAAAGGAAAATAAAAAAGGCGATGGTAGTAGACTGAGTTAGGAAGATGACAACCAAATGTTTGGTGCAAAATAGGTTAAGTCTTTATCCACCAGTTAAGTGGGATATACCGATTTGTTTGATTGTTTATCAATTATTACCATAATAAGCCTAAAATGGTCCTCCTGCTGGGACACAGGCGTCCACTCTGTGAGAGAAAGTGGGCAATAATCCACCACGCAGTTCCAGTGCGGGTGCGGTAGATGTCACATTTCTTCGAATTTTTGATTCTAAGACATGCCGGTTTCCTCAAGATGTTTTCCTTCACAGTTTCGAGAGCAGTGGTGATGAAATTATTTACATAAAGTTAAGTGCGACTCCCACTCGTGATGTAACTCCCAAAAATATTAATGTTTAATCGCTTATAACTTGTAACTTAACACTTTATTATCACAAAACCATGGCTCTCAAAGTTTAGAATTTTAATGGTTTTATTGGTCGTAGAGCCTATTCCAAGGTTCAACGTGTCGTTATAAAGGGTTAATTGTTTTATGGTTAATTTAGGTTGTTTGCCGCCACCGGCAAATAACCCTTAAAATCTCCTGGATTGGTTTCATTAAACTATGAGCCCCCAGATTATAAATATTGAACCTAATCTTTTTTTTAAGGTACGTACATCTTTTTTCCTTTTCTGTTCTATTTTTTAGCTCAAAAATGTAGTAGTTTTTGTTACAGGCTTCATAAAATGAGAGGTTTTTACCTTGACCCGGCTTAGATCGTTATTGTTGGAAAAGTACTTAAGGGTTACTATCTGAGTTTTTTCTTAACTAAAAATAAGAGCTTATAAATTCGCAGGTCTAGAAATATTTTATAGGCTATTCCTTTAAACTGCTTCCATAAATGATTTTGGAGCAATTTTGTACAGTAATATGAAATGTTATTTTTATGGGTCGTACCTATAGCTGAGAGGAGGCTTATGGCCCAGCAGTGGGAACGTTATAGGCTGATAAACCGTTTGGCCGTTCTTGATCATAGTTAGTGCGACTAACGGGAAATCAGACTGACATTATATCAGCTCGTTAACGTCAAATGTCTTCCAATAATGGACACAATAATTATACCCTTTGTAGACCGAATATTATATGCTGTTCGTTATTAATAGCAGATAGGTTAAGTTAGCTACCTCCTCCTGTCATTAATTCCATTAAAAATCGGATGAAATTTTCTATGAACAACAAGAATATCTACCGATCCTAATCCGGTTTTTGATCAACATAACATAACATCCCGCCAGTTTCCCCGAAGGCCTAGGCAGACAATATTTCAACACAATGTTTAAGTACCATGTAATATTGGGCGAACAGATGGCCGATGGGGCCACTAGGTTCTAGAGTGGCGACCTCGTACTGGAACACGTAGTGTTGGAAGGTCTTCTTTAAGGTGGACCGATGACCTGGAGAAGGCCACAGGAATCCGCTGGATGCGAGAAGTACAGAACAAAAATTTGTCTGCTCAACGTGAATAACACAATGAATGTTGTTGATCTGTCAAGTTGAAAGCCATTCCTATCCTACTGTTAATGTGTTACGCAATTACCCCGCTGCGCTGGTCCTATATTGAGACTTAATTTCTTCAATGACACGTTTTTACCCCGAATACCAGACTATTAATTTTATTGAACAAAAGAAGTTATGAAAGTATTATTTTCCAATGTTTTTCTTTTGATACTTCATATTATTTTTTCCCGATATTTGGGAAAGAATGTCAAACATTTCTGTCTCGGATATTAACATCAACTTAGTTTATGCTTGGATACAGCTGTAGGTTGCTTTATTAAAACACTTATTATTTCCTAGAACATAGCAAGGCAAGGCTACGTAGATGATGATGATACTACAAAATTTCGTCTTTTTCAATACATACTTGTTTGTTTTTGTCAAATAATTATAATATTTTTTCAACAGAATAAACAAAAACTAGGACCAGAATTACGGTTATCTCATAATATTATATTTTCTAAAATTTAAATTTCATTGTCTGTCTCATATTATTGAAAATAGACCCAAAACGTTAAAAAAAAACCAGAAAGCGAACTACAAAAAGGCATTGGTCTTTCGAATAACAAACGTACACCCACCATACACCCACACACCTCTGGATGGGCTAAGCTCCTGCTTACGCCATCCAGAGGTGCGAGGTGGTGGTGGTGTGGAGGTGTTGTGGTGGCTGTATGCAAAAAGAGTGTGAAAGGTTCTGTAGTTCCTACTACAGAACCTTACACACCCTTTTTGCATAATCCTCGTTCAAATAAATCTGTCCGTACACGTGCTGGATGCGTGAATCATGAGTATTTTTCAATCTGGGGGCACGGGAGTGCCCCCGCCAAGCGAAGTGCAAGGGCACTACCTACCTTTTCTCGAAGCACTTCGTCGTATTTTTGAACCTTCTTAACTTGAGTTTGGATTATACCAGATAAACAAAATTTTCGGAATATGATGTCAGTGGTTGACTTATTAAACTTATAAAGTTTCAATTGCATAACTCTGAAAATAATATTTGTGAAAATTGTATCCCACCAAAAACATTTTCATGTAAAATGTTGCCAAGACGAGACCACATATGGCTCGCACTGCCAAAAAGTTATCAGATCTCATGTAGAGCCAAGCTTCTTACTCTACACGCCCTAACTTCAACACCTTACTCTACACCTAACCTAACTCTACACCTTAGTCAAATCCACATAGTCAAGTCAAAGCCACATATTTTGACTAAGGTGTAGAGTTTGTGAAGTTAGGGCGTATATAGTTAGAAGCTTGGCTCTACATGAGATCTGATAACTTTTTGGCAGTGCGAGCCATATGTGGTCTCGTCTTGTCAACATTTTACATGAAAATGTTTTTGGTGGGATACAATTTTCACAAATATTATTTTCAGAGTTTTTCACCGAATTCCCGCCACAATTGACAGATGAAGGCAGCTGCGATGCATCACAGAATTGACAGGCCCTGATTGAGTAAATACTTTTACACGCGAATATTGTATACACGTGTCGCAAATATTTCTATGTAACAATGTGTTGTGTTGAGGAGTTGTAGAGGCAATAACACCACGATAAATATACTTAAGTATTAAATAAGAGTTTTTCCGTGGAGTAGATTAGAAAGTTTCGTGTTTTCTCTAATTGCTCTAGAAACCTATAATAATAGGTATTAAAATGAGAGTAGATGATGTTGTTACTCAAACGAGGTTTGTCTAAGAATCTAATTTTAATATAACTAAGCAATTGAGTATCGCTACATAATTGCTCAGAAACATATAGTGTGCAACACATGATTGAATACTCGATTAACCTTCTCTACAATCGTAACGAGATTGCCTCAATGTTTTTAGGGTTCCGTACCCATGGGATGTCAATGGGATCCTATTACTAAGGCTCATCTATCCGTCTGTCTGTCACAAGGCTGTATCTCTTGAACCGTAATAGGCAGACACAAGTTATTGATGACAATATAATTAAATCAGATTGTCAAGTCGCCGCGGCCTTTGAAAATTTCTTTGCAGAGATTCCCGTATCAACTACTAAATCTCTTAACTCATCACCCATTGCTGCAGAGTCTTTACTTAAAGAAAACGTTCCAGTTTGCGATTCTGAATTTCACTTCCAATATGTAACCTGTAAAGATATAATTAAAACTTTTCACACGTTAAATGTTAAAAAGACCGCAGATCTATGGGGTAATTCTGTGGATGTTGCTAAGTCGATTATAGACATTGTAGCACCTACTTTAGCTGTTATATTTAATAATTGTATTGACCGTGGTGAGTTTCCTGATCTTATGAAAAACAGTAAAATAATACCGTTGTTTAAATCGGGTAGTACATCAGACCCTACTAATTATAGACCTATTTCAGTACTACCTACCTTTAGTAAAATTTTTGAAAAACTTATTTTAAATCAATTGCAAAGATTTTTTAATAATAATAAATTACTACATAACAAACAGTTCGGATTTACAAGGGGTCGTTCGACTACCGATGCAGGAGTTGAACTTTTAGGACATATTTATAATGCATGGGAGGACAAATGCGATGCTTTGGGCATCTTTTGCGATTTGTCCAAGGCATTCGATTGTGTTCTTCATGAAACATTAATCAGGAAACTGCACCACTACGGAATCCGGAACGCCTCTCTGGATCTTCTTACTTCTTACTTGAGTGATAGGATTCAGAGAGTTGATGTTAACGGAAAAAGGTCACCCGGATCTGTAGTAAGAATGGGGGTCCCCCAGGGCTCAATTCTCGGCCCATTTTTATTTATTATTTATATAAATGACTTGCCTTACCTCATAAGGGATGAACATGATATAGTGTTGTTTGCAGATGACACTTCACTTTTATTTAAACTCAAACGTCAGCAGCTGGTTACTGACAATGTAAATAACGCCCTTGCAAAAGTAGTTAACTGGTTTAATGTCAATAACCTACTTCTTAACGGAAAAAAAACTAAATGTATTAAGTTTACCATACCCCACGTTAGACAAGTAGAAACTAGTGTTCTCATTAAGGATGAAGAGTTGAAACCTGAAGATACCACAGTATTCCTAGGCATAACGTTGGATGCCAAGCTTCAATGGGGCCCCCATATAGATAAATTGTCAAAAAAGCTTAGCTCTGCAGCATACGCCGTTAGGAAAATTCGTGATTTAACTGATTTAGAGACAGCCCGTTTAGTATACTTTAGTTATTTTCATAGTGTGATGTCGTACGGTATTCTGTTGTGGGGAAATGCCGCCGATATTCAGACAATTTTTATTTTACAAAAAAGGGCAATTCGTTCCATTTATAAATTAAGTCCCAGACACTCCCTCAGAGACAAATTTAAAGAGATTAATATAATGACTGTGCCTTCTCAGTACATTTATGATAATCTTTTGTATGCACATAAAAATATTAATCTGTTTAAAAAATACAGTGATATCCATAACATAAATACTAGGAACAAACACAAATTTGTTGTTCCTACAACAAGGCTCAAAAAAATAGGTGGCTCGTTTAGATGCCAATGTATACGTTTTTATAATAAACTTCCTAGCCACATTCAAGAACTAAGCCTTAATAAATTCAAATCTTTTATAAAGCGAAAACTATGTCAGAAAGCCTATTATACTGTAAAAGACTATATTGAGGACAAAAAGGCTTGGGATTGAGCTGCTCCAATAGGTTTAGATTGTTGTTTTTATTTTTGCTATTTTACACTTTAATAATTTTCTTTTTTTTTTTTAAGTATCTCTTTACTTAAATAATGACATGTACATTTACTGTATAAAGTATTATATGATTTTAATTATTGTGAATGTGAGGACTATGTGGGTAATTTTTTTGTTTTTTCTCTCTTCGTTTTAATCATGATCTGGCAGTTTGAGTAGTTTATGCGGCCTACCCAAATGTCCTGTCTTTGGTATTGTTCGTCGAATCGTTGAGCTCCTTAAGTTCTGAGTTGAGCTGCACGGTTACTGACAAATGCGTGCACTGACTGGACAGGTCCGCTCAATCTGTGTGGTTCTTTCCTCAAAAGACCATTTCAGACACTAATCTACATGGTCCTCAAAGATTATGTCCGGATTTTTTTTTTATATACACATTGACATTGATGAATTTTATTTAGACAATGACATGAATATTTACTTTGTAAGTAATTTTTATTATTATTTTTTTTTAATTAATTATTGTGAATGTGAGGACTATGTGGGTCATTTCTTTTTTCCTTCTTAGTTTTAATCATGATCTGGCAGTTTGAGTAGTTTATGCGGCCTACCCAAATGTCCTGTCTTTGGTATTGTTCGTCGAATCGTTGAGCTCCTCAAGTTCTGAGTTGAGCTGCACGATTTTTGACAAATGCGTGCACTGATTGGACAGGTCCGCTCAATCTGTGTGGTTCTTTCCTCAAAAGACCATTTCAGACACCAATCTACATGGTCTTCACACGATCTGACCAAGATTTTGTCTGGACTTTAAAAGAGACTGTGACTTCTGAGTTTGTTTCGGCCTTTCTTCTCAGAATAGTCAGTTAGGAAACGCCGACCTCATCTAGTTTAAAAAAAAATATGATTGACGTGTAAAAGTGTTTGTACAAACCTACTTACAGAAATAAAATCATTTATCATTTATCATTTATCATTTATCACATAAAATTTTCACAGAATGTGTACTACTATGACTGCTATACCAAAAAAAAAATAAGTAAAAATTTAAAAAAAGAGACAAGAAACGTATTTTTATGGTTCCGTAGTACCTACAAGGAACCCTTATAGTTTCGTCATGTCCGTCCGTCTGTCTGTCTGTCGGAGGTTTTGTTAAGAGACCGTTAGTACTAGAAAGCTGTAATTTTGTAGGAGTGTGTATATTAACTACGCCAACAAAGTGCTAAAATAAAATTTTGGAAAATATTTTTTTTAGGGTAGCTCCCCTACATGTGAAGTGAAGATGAATATTTTTTTCGTCGTCTACCCCATCGTGTGGGGTATCGTTAAATAGGTCTTCTAAAATGACTTAGGGGTTGCCAATATTATTTTTCGATTTAATGCTCCATTTACGCAATATTAAACTTTAAATTGCAGATTTTTGTTCCAGTAGGGCGTCCTCTAAAACCTAAACTGCTGGCTTGAAAAATCTGGAAAAATTCACGAAGACAGTGCATTTCATGAACTTTAAAGGAAAATTATAGCGGTTAAGATAACTTTATTAGTTTAGCAGTAATAGTCGTTGAACTTGGGTGTTGGATAATTTTGTACCAAATACAAAATCCTTAGCATAAATCCTGTAAAGTGACTAAGATGAAGTAGTTGCTTGCTTATAACGGGTAAAGACTTGCATTGAAAAACAAAATATAAACATTTTTTTTTTATATCAGAATAAAGAACAACAGAATCGTACTACATTGTGATAGCGGGCTACTACGGAACCCTACACTGTGCGTGGCCCGACACGCACTTGGCCAGTTTTTTTATTAAGAAATAAATATGGTACGGAACCCTTCGTGTGCGAGCTCTACTTACATTTTGCCGGTTTTTTACATAATATCCTGCTAACATTAAATCTTCTTCTATCTATATTACATATAATAAATTTGTAGAAAAGTGGTGTCTGTACAATGGAAATATATAAAAAAAAAGTAGCAGGGGTTGTTATTATATCGATGCCGAACCCGAAATTGTAATTAATTTTTTTTTTGTCTGTTTGTCTGTTTGTCGGTTTGTCTGTTTGTCTGTTTGTTTGTGCACGCTAATATCAGAAACGGCTTATTCGATTTAGATGCGGTTTTCACTAATATATTGTAGTAGGCTTCACTTAACATTTAGTGTTTATTTCATGTCAATCGGTTCATAAATAAAAAAGTTATGTCAATTTAAAGAATCACGGCGAACATTTGTTAAGGTATTCTATCAGAGTACGTACACGCCTCGGGCCTGCGCGTCCGATCTTCGGAACTACTGGACGGATTTGAATGTTTTTTTTTGTTGTATAGTTATTATGGCTGGACAACATTCAGGCTATAATGTTTCTTGGAAACTTGAACACTTGATGCAGAACCGAAACAGACCAGCTTAACTATAAGAGATACAAAAAAAAATAAATTTGAAAAAATCTTATGTAAGTCGGGGGACCGTTCTGTGGAACACCTATTCTGCTTCTGAGGTCCCCCGACTTCCATATTTATTTATATTTATTTATATATACTTTATTGTACACCAGAAAATACATAACAAAAAAAAAATACGGTTAATACAAAACATACAATGGGCGGCCTTATCGCTTTCTGCGATCTCTTCCAGGCAACCTTGGAATGGACAGTGATTGCGTGGATATAAAAAATGGGGTTGTCAGTGGTGCCAAAATAATATACTATAATAGATACATAGATATATACATGTATAATGCTGTATAATAGATACATAAATAAATACATACTAAAAACCTATACATATAAGCTACGAAAATAAATGACGACTTTAGATTATTGCAGCTACGAAAACAAGATCACAACAACAAGTAATGTTCCTTCACGAGTCTCTTAAATACAGCTAACGATTGCGCGCGTTTTATTTCATTTTATTCAATTTTATTTTTGTCGGGGGTTTTTTAAATTTTTAATTTAATTTTTTATTTCATGCTTTTTGTAGGGACTCCTTAATTTTTGTATTTCATTTCTTTTATTTTCTTCCGTTTTAAGATTCTGGTAATTTGGTGTTTAATCAGATTTTTTATCCGTCAAAAAATATTGAATAGTTTATAGTTGAAGAATAATTTTTAAGACTAAACAGATTTTTTTGTTTTATTATATTTTTCAAGTTTTTAGTTTTCATTTCGTTAGGTAGTTAATATTCCTCATTCCCTTTCAATATAGTGTAAATTATTCTACTTGTCAAGCCCTTGCATTTGATACCTATATTGAAGGAGTTGTGAAAAAAAATGTAATTCGCCATTTTGTGGTGGCGGCCATCTTGGATTTGAAATTTTTAATAGTGTATAGTATTCTACTAGTCAAGCCCTTTCATTTGATACCCATATTGAGGGAGTTGAGAAAAAAAAATGTAATTCGCCACTTTGTTGTGGCGGCCATCTTGGATTCAAAATTTGTTTTAGTGTATAGTATTCTACTATTGAAGCCCTTTCATTTGATATCCATATTGAGGGAATTGTGAAAAAATATGTTATCCGCCATTTTGTAGCGGCGGCCATCTTGGACCGATTTTCATCAAACATAGCTAAGAACACTTCCGACTAATACACCTTTCAAACAAAAAAAACTAAATCAAAATCGGTTCATCCCTTCGGGAGCTACGATGCCACAGACAGACACACACACACACACACACACCCCCACACACACACACACACACACACAGACACGTCAAACTTATAACACCCCGTCGTTTTTGCGTCGGGGGTTAAAAACAAAATAAAAGGGGGGCTCCCACAACAAACGTGTTTTTTTCGGCATTTTTGCCTTGTGTTACGGAACCCTTCGTGTGCGAGTCCGACTCGCACTTGGCCAGTTTTTTATAATAGAAATAGGCCTACAACAATCGCAGTTTTAATTTTCAACTTTCATAATTATGTCAGACCGTCTGTCTTGTAAATTGATAAATATGCAAATGGAAACATGTTTAAACAAATATAATTATCTGAATCTGGATCTGAAACGAACCTACGCGGGGATTATTAAAAAAAAAAAAACTGTACAAATAAATAACTTTTTTGATGGTTCTCAATCTAATAATACTCGTAGTTATAGCGGCGATTAAATTTACATTTTCTGCTACAGTAAAATGGCTTTTTAGATTACTTTTGAAATACATGTTACATGCTTTTTATAAGTCCTTTGGTATTCCCAGAGTTGATGACAGCGAACGATGACCATAATATTTTTTTCTCTTAGTAATTTTGTTCTTATCTGTGGAATATTTCTTTGACATTTTACAAGAGTTCAATGAATAACATCAGAATACAGAAAAGTACCTAACAAATATTGAAAATGGCCAAGGTACGCAGTTTTACTTTGAATTAAACGTCAATGCTGAAAGTCGCCGGAATCCGCTGGATACGAAAAGCATAACTAGTCGATGGGGCGACGGCTTGGGGAGGCCTATGTCCAGCAGTGGACGTCTTTCGGCTGAAATGACATGTCTGATGTCAATGTACAAGATCCAACATTTGTTTACGTGACCCGCGAAAATTACTGATGATAAATAATTAAAAAAGGGGCTTGTGACTAAGGAGGGGCTTGTGGTGGCTAAGTAATAACAGCCGCACGGGTCGATCGATCAGGTTAAGCTACGCTTGCCGCGGTTGTTCCGTGGATGGGTGACCATCTTTACATACCAAGACCCCTCCGTGCCTCGGAAAGCACGTTAAGCCGTTGGTCCCGGCTGTTATTCGTGGATCTTTGACAGTCGTTACGGGTCGTCAAAAGCCCGAAAGTCTGACAACCAGTCTTACCAAGGGGTTTCGTATTACCCAGTAACTGGGTTGTGGAGGTCAGATAGGCAGTCGCTCCATGTAAAATACTGGTACTCAGCTGCATTCGGTTTGACTGGAAGCCGACCCCAACATAGCTGGGAAAAACTTTTACAAAAAAAACAACCGACTTCCAAAAAACACTATAAAGTTAAAAATAACTTTAATTTCGGAAGTCGGTGTCTTTGGATTTGTATTTTAGTTTTTTGCCACCGACTTCCGAAATTAAAGTTATTTTTAACTTTATAGTGTTTTTTGGAAGTCGGTTGTTTTTTTTGTAAAAGTTTTTATTTTTCACTTTTTAGTGGGTCAGTTTGTAATTTATTTAAGTTACAATAGCCTAATATCAACGGATCATCACCTTTTACAAAATATTGCTTTTCCCGATGCAGGGACGTTAATTGTTGAGGAGTTCTCCTAGTAAGAACCAGGAGAACTGGAGCTGATTGAGAAGTCACCATCAGCTCCACTTCACCATACGCATTGTAACGAGCATAAATTGCTTAGCAACCATATTAAAGTAATCGAATCGCAACCCGTGAAATATTTGTCATTGAGTAGTTCCGATGGCCATCTGTGGTCTTCATCATCAGCTCCACTTTACCAAATGATGATTTCCGAGAGCAAATGCTCAAGTTACTTTAATTATTGAGTAGGCCACACGACGAAAAATGACGCGATTACGCAACTTAAATTCGGTTTCAAATTGACGCATCAGCATGACTAGTAGGTAGTGGTCGTCCTATGTAAAACTACAATCTTAATTAGGTAGGTATTATTTTTGTACGACCTGAACATTTTGGCGTATTGAACCGTAAGAAGTAAGCCCAACAAAAGGTAACTGCTGTAAATCGTTGAGGAATTCCCTCGACTGTCTATGGTCTCCATCATCAGACCTGTAATGGCACTTATAACCCATATGGGTGCAAAGTTTTTCCTTTGCCATTACAGTTCTCATAAATATAAATTAATTAATTCCAAACACAAGGTAGCTACTGTAAACTGTTGAGGAGTTCCCTTAACTGTCCTTCGTCTTCATCATCAGACCCCTAATGACAGTCACAACCCATCTAGGTGTAAAGTTCACATCAATACAAATTAATCAAGCCCAAACACAAGGTAACTGCTGTAAATCGTTGAGGAGTCCCCTCGACTGTCTTTCGGCTCCATCATCAGATCGACTCCAGGCCTTCATTAAATTGTAGTGCTTTAAAATACTTAACGAAAAAATTAACAAACGCACTAGTCGCTCCTACGATTTTCGAATGTTCCCCTCGGTTTCACTGGGATGCCATCATCAGATCCTGGTTTCCTTATCATGGTACCACCCTTGGCATATCTCCTTTCGAACAAAAAAAGAATAATCAAAATTGGTTCATAAACGACGAAGTTATCCGCGAACACACATAAAAAAAAAAAAAAAAAAAAAAAAAATATACGGTCGAATTGAGAAACCTCCTCCTTTTTTTGAAGTCGGTTAAAAATGGTACCATAGCAAAAATTGTTCCACGTGATGAGGATTTTCTGCTGAGAGAATAAATTTGAAGATCTGGAACACCTGATGGGGAACTCCAAGAGCCCAGCTACACCATAACACATATAGGAATGACGTCTTAGTAAAAGTTATTCGGTCTGATGGGCATTTCCTGTTGACTTATAAAAATCGAAGATCAGAAACATCTGATGTGGAAATCTAAGCTATCACTAATTTCACCTCCACGCGGTGAAGGCGGTAACAGTTTAGGACTGATTTTCGATGACGATGGTATATTATTGAAAATTTGACTCTACTGGCCAAAACTCCCATTTATTTTTTTTTTACGTGAAGAAATGCTCATGCATTCTGCACTACCACGGGGAGATAGTGCAGTTATGTGGGACTCTAACCCACTAAAACTCCACTGTGTCCTCCTCTGCCGCTTACGGCGGGAACATGGGCACGCGTTAGCACTCATCCGTGAACCCGCCGCGGCTGTCCGTCACCGGACCCTCCGCTGGGGAGTACTCCCCATCACCGGCGCACCAGAACACATAGCACGCCGTGACCACCCCAGGGACCAAACCAGCACATGGGCCAGACGATCCCGTGTCTGGGCACCCTTGGTAGGGGAGCAGTCACTTAGATTGTAATTGATCAGGTATCTTCATAATAAAACTATAACCATGCCTAGAAAGAGGTCAAATCTTTCCCAATGTTCCAAAGGAGCTAAAAGATTGAGGATCATAAGATCCCAAGAATCTACCGAAGAGCGTCAGGAGAGACTTGATGCTGTTTGAGAACATCAGGCTGCAACTCGCTACGTGGAAACCTCTTCGGATCGCGAAGCACGCCTGCGTTCTCAGCGTATTTACGCATCTACATCCAGATCTCTAGAGACCAGTGAAGAATATGATGCGCGACTGACCGCTGATACGGTGAGATTATCATACATTGTTCCGAACACGCACACAACAAAATATTCATAATCAGAAAGTGAGAAAGAAAGAATTGCTGGAGTACGGCATGAAGAGACAGATTAAGAAGAGCGCAACGAACGTTTGAATTCTGATCGACTTCGACATTCTCTGAACAGAATGTCGATATCATCTGAAGAATCGGATGTGTCTCAAGATAATTATAGCCGTAGGGCATGGCGACCTTCCTTGGGTTGATAAGGAACGGAGTGCATTTACGTATACTCCTATGATTGACTACGCCACATATTCCGCCATCGGAGGTATGGTTAAAATTTTTACTTTTTGTGAAGCTGTTAAATACCAAAAAGAAACAAACGGTATGTCTTGCTCAGGTGGGAAGGTACATATTGAAATATTACAAAATCCTCCAGAAATATTAAGATCACTGCTAATCGGTGACCATTACAGTCAAAACATTTCTTGGACAACATACGTTCGTACAATAATGCCTTTCAAATGACATCTTTTGTTGCGAAACAGATTTCAGAAGGCCCATTTATGCCAACATTCAAAGTGCAAGGCCAAGTTTACCACCCTATTGGTTCATTATTGCCTGAAAATGACGTCTCGAATCGTCTCGCGCATCCCGTTGTTATCCAGTCCCCGGGTTCTTAGAATTCGACATCAGACGTTTCAGATCTTCGATTTTGACTACCCCGTTGTCGCTGGCATAACCAACAGGATCCGCGTACGAAGTCGCGGGCAGAAGCTAGTTAAAAATATTTTAGTAATGTGGTTCATTTAAATGGACTCCGTGTGTCTGTATCTCTTTCAGCTAGAGTAGCGTAAAGAGTAGGGTTCGAAAAATTGTTAATCAAAATTAATTACCAATCAGTCTCCTATCATCTCCACATACCTATAATGACAACATTAGGCACTCGGCAAACACGTCCATAGCCGTACACGCAGAGTGTCGCACTCCCAGGCGCCTAATATTGCAGCTCACGACCCTGCCCCTCGTCGGCGTGCAAATGGATTCCACTTCTCGATTGTCCACTAAACTGGCTGATTCTGGGGTGTGTTGGTAAGATTGAAATTGCACCGACATACATAATATATTTAGCTATAATTATGTCAAAAACAAGCATAGGTACCTAAATTTGGTGAAATAACGGGACAACAACTCAACATAAAATCACGGAAGATAGTACCTAATGTACCTATTATATATTATCTTGCTAATTAAGATGTATGAAAATGTCAAGTATAGCAGTAATTCTCGAGTATCCTTAAAAACGACCTGAATTCCAAACATGGTATTTGTATTGAACATCGATCACTCGTAAGAAAACCCGCATTAGGTATATTAAGTACCGAAGTCAGGACATAAACAAGTAAGTAGTTGTGTACCGTATGTATTTGTATAAGCGTGAGCAATATTATAAACTGATTTCTGCCCGCGACTTCATCGGCATTAAATTTCGCCACCCGACCCGCCGCGTCGCATCCTATCGCCCGCCCACGCTATTATTTCGTTTTCTGTCGTTTTGCTCGGCTCCTAAGGGTCGTAGCATGTTAAATAGCCTCGAGAACTGGGCTATCAAATGCAGACATATTTTTTCAAATTCGACTGGTAGTTCCAGAGCTTACCATAACCATAATCAGCCTATAATGTTCCCACTGCTGGGACACAGGCCTCCTCTCGGTGAGAGGGAGTGGGCCGACGCGGGCGCAGTGCGGATTGGCAGATGTCGCGTGTCTTCGAATTTTTGATTCTAGGACATGCCGGTTTTCTCACGATGTTTTCCTTCACCGTTTTGAGAGCAGTGGTGGTGAAATAATTTACACAAAGTAAAGCGCCTGTCTGGGTTCGAACCTACGACCTACAACTCGTAAGTCACGGCCGTTACCACTTGGCCACTACTCAGAGTTTAGCGCGTTCAAACAAACTCTTCAGCTTTACTATTACTACAGACTCCAGCACATTAAGCTACTACAATCTGTCAATTTTTTAAAATAGATTTTCAACTTTATCGCTGCAGCATAAGGTTCAAGGTTGATTGGGAAAATTTGACAGTTTCGGGTAGCTTGATGTGCTGACATCTGTACCTACTATAGATGAGAGTCTGTTTTTGCCCACACAATCAGTGGTTATTGATTATCAAAGACTGCTTGATAACTGACAAAGAAAACAAAGTACTTTTCACCTCGGATAGTTACTTTGTCACTAGCACACCAGGTGAAATGTAATAGTGAGTTTCTAACTACAATTGTAACGTTTGAACATTGCAATTGTGCACAAATTATTAACAGGTCAATGGGTTCTATCGAGCATTTAATTTCAATTGCATTCTGAGGTACCCCACAAGTCTTCGGTATCTACCCGGAATCTAAAATGGAAATATTCAGCAAAGCATAGAAATAACTAAATATTGTATACAATACATAACACTATTTAAAAACTCCTGCAATCAAGACTTGACGGGGAGAAATGGTCTTTAGTTATAGAAGCAAGTCAGGCCTTGTATTTGAAGAATGTTACTCAAAATCTTAATGTTAATATGTTGTTGTTAATGTTTTTCTATTTTAATTCTTCTTCTACATTTGCGATGTGACGCATGTTTTCTCTCAACTTGTTATTGTTTTTTTTTTTTTGTGTTTGTTTTCTTTTGATGCGTCATGTTTACCGCAAATAAACGTATTTTCATTCTTTTTTTCTTTCTTTTACAAATTACGGATGACAAATTATGGATTATTTGTTGCTACTCGGGTTGTTTCTCTTATTTCATCTCTCACATTAAATCAACTAATAAATCCACATCGTTCTCTCAATTGATTGGAACTGAGCATGTCTTCTTTATTAGCCGCCATTTCAGTAAAAGCCTTTCTAGCAATATCATCAATTTCATTAAATAGCACCTTTAAATTTCGAATGTCCAGAATAAGGGTGCGTACAGACGGCGCCAGCAAACACTAGAGCGTGGCTGGCGCGACACGGCGCACGCATTAGCGAGTGTCGCCTCATACACATGGAGCACCTCGATGACACTTACGTGCGCTTCAACTGATTGACTATCTATAGATCGATAGGCTATTCTGATGAGCTCTTTAGAGAACCTATACCTTTCCTACAACTAGCTAGGTGTGAGGATATTTCGGTTAGAAACAAAAGGTGACGGGCGGGTGCTGCGCAATTGAGCAATTGTTTTATGAAATGTATTTAAAAAAAAAAGATGGCATTGCTTCCGATTTTGGCCACGCGCCAAAAGAACCTTGTAGCGCTATACATGGAGATCCCACGAAGACACTATTCTAATAAGCTCTTTTGGATAGATTATCTAGGTGTCCTGATATTTTGGCTACTAAATAAACTGAAGAAGTTTGCTATTGCAATTTCGATCAATCAATCATATGCAATATGCACACGAAGTTTTTATGCGTATTCCGTTTAACTCGCGTCGACGCGGATAGTGGAGCGTCGTCGGCGCGTTTGTAGCCTTTGCCAGCAACACTTGTTGTGTTTGCAGAGTGGATACGAAAATAATGCCGTGTGCGTATTCCTTTATAGATTTCCTGATCAGGGACATAATAAGGCTATTTTATTTATCGTCAAAGATAACTACATACTTACTGAATGGTACTTCATAGATGACAAGAGCAGTTAAAACCGCCAACAATTACCTATTACTATATTACAAGCGCACATACCTCGCCACTCCACACTAGTTCTCTGCAATATGACCTGGTTGGCATAGTTCCGCAGCTATGCGCGGGAGTTTCACTCAATGGAATAGTTGGGAACTTTCTCGTCCCCGCGCTATTTACGTGTAAGTTCGCGCAATAGGTGTTATGGCGTGGAAGCCATGTTTTATAGCCACTTTGTTGGGTAATTGCTGTTGGAAAATTTAAATTCCTGGATAGCCTGGTGGCATTATGCGGTTATTGTTGAAAACTCTTTATCTCAACTTATTATCATGAGTGTTTATCATGTTGTTACTTCAATTTGCATGGAGAGTAAAAGTGTATTTTATTTTATAAAATAACCAACAACGATTGGTAGTATTATGACCCAAAATCCAAAACGGAACACTGAACAGGAAAATCTTTAGTAACGACGGCAAAAGTTTGAAAATGTCAAAACGTTTTCATTCATAGAACTTTACGCTATGTGGAAATTAAACATCAAATAAATACTTCACAACAAATCCAGCCAAAATTAACGAACATAATGTTACAGTCTAAAAATTTCAGCGACATTAATTACAAGCAAAATGGCAGTACAAAAAGCAAGTCTTCAACGTTACACACAAAAAAAAAGAGTCAAAAGTAAAAAAAAACCTTAAATGTTAAGCAACGGAAATGGTGCACGGCAAAAGGCTCTGCTCTATTAAATTATTCCGTTTGGTCGAGTCAAAATGGCAGATCTTAATGTTGCCAGCATTGAAAAGAGGCCGGTTGAAAGGGTAGGCTTTTTGCCTTATTTTTACACTGTGGTCAAGTGCTTTCGTGTGGACGAATTGTTGATGTTAGGATTCCGTATGATGCCTTTTGTTGGATTTGAAGAGTTACGTAACTGATATTGTTATTAAGTTTGTATGAAAGAGGAATGGCATAATAGATATTATATAATGTCTATGGAAAGGGTCTACAATTCCTAAGACTTTATGCGTTATTCTTATTATAACGATATTCCCTTCCAAATTCAACCGTTGACATTGATGAATATTATATACGAAATAACATGAACATTATATACGAAATGACATGAATATTTACTTTGTAAAGTAGTTTTTCTATTGTCAGTTAGTTTTAATGATAGTCTGGCAGTTTCAGTACTTTATGCGGCCTACCCAAATGTCTTTTCTTTGGTATTGTTCGTCGAGTCGTTGAGCTCCTTAAGTTTTGATTTGAGCTACACGATTATTGACAATTGCTTGGACTGACTGGACTGGTCTCCTCACATCAGTGTGGCTCTTTCCTCAAAAGACTATTTCAGACACTAATCTTTATAGTCCTTCATGATCTGACCTAGAGTATGTCTGGACTTTAAAAGAGACTTTGACCCATGAGTTTGTTTCGTCATATCTTCTCCGGGGTAGCCAGATAGGAAATGTCGACTCCAACTAGCTTATCTTTTTATTATTTTATATGTCGTGTAAAAATGATTCAATATCCTATTAATTTATAGAATAAACAATTTTATTTAATTTCAATAATTTTATTCCTTTTCATTTTATTATGTAGGTAACCGGAAAACCTATTAATGCTAAAAAAAATTATTAATGTTTTTTGCAAACTTTATTTCTATGTCTCAAAACAAATGTACTCGTAGCATACTCGTAGGTATGTTTGATCACCGCGCTGTTATTCCAGGACTACCTAGGTAGTCTTCCTAAACAATATTTCCTTCCACAATAATAATTCAACACAAACTAGTGTTTAATTTTCGCGTTAAAAGCCACAGACGGAATAATTGATCGATAAGAGCGGTGGTTCCACGCCACAAATCAATTATTTATTTAGTCTGTGGTTATTCCATTGTAAATTGATTTGGAAACAATCTAAACAAGGTCGAATTTATTGTTCTATTGTAGACTCGGGTTGCGGATTTAATCAGGTTTGCTCGCAATTAGAGTAATTAATTAATGTGTTTATGTGGCTTATATTTGTACCTAGTGCATGCTATATTGGTCTCTGTTTCTATACGTACATTATAGGTGGGAGTTAGTTATAAGACCTGTGATGGGTTATATTAAAACGAAGAATATTTTACACTTGTCCAAAACATGATTATACACACTCTGATTCCGACAGTACCTACAGGGTCACCTAGTTTCATTGAATGAGGTATCTTGTGTATTTACATATTAATTATGTAACTCTAAGAATAACAGTAACTTATTACTTAATAATAAAAAAGTGCGAGTCGGACTCGCACACGAAGGGTTCTGTACCACAAGGCAAAAACGCCAAAAAAAAACAGGTTTGTTGTATGGGAGCCCCCCCTTAAATATTTATTTTATTTTGTTTTTAGTATTTGCTGTTATAGCGGCAACAGAAATGCATAATTTGTGAAAATTTCAACTGTCTAGCTATCGCGGTTCTTGAGATACAGCCTGGTAACAGACAGACGGACGGAGAGAAAGCGACCTCTTAGTAATAGGGTCCCGTTTTACCCTTTGGGTACGGAACCCTATAAAAGTAAGACGTCATCGAGAAGAAAATTTAAGGTAGCGTGGTACAGTCAACAGCATTAAAGTAGATGATGAAAATCAGAAATTCAATACTAATGAACGGAGTTCGCGTCAGAACTGTGTGTCGTCTTGCGATTTTGATCATCTACTTTTGCTGTTGACTGTACCTAAGTATTAACAAGTTCAGAAGGTAAAATATAAATAAGAAAATATGTAAGTAAGTAATCGTCACAAATTTTTGAATAAAAAGACCAAAATATCATAAAAATGGAAAAAAACACATGAAAAATCATTTCGAGAATATAACCTTTTCCCTTCATTCCCAGACGCTAAAAAGTAATTAAACAAAAGCAAAGTACCCAAATACCGAACATTACGGCGACTTTAAACGTAATGTATCATAATTTATTCGCGCACCCTCATCATTTCCTGCTGTGGTGTCATTCCCAGTGGCTTATGGACCCTTTATCAGGATTCAGATAAAATAAGCTATTGTACATACCTTGTTTCACAAGCAAAAACACATACTTATCCCATAAATTAATTAAATAGACAGAAACAAAAGGTAACGATTAAAATCATGCTAAAACGGCGTATGGCGATGACATGCGCAAGACGACTGCACGCAACTGTCATAATTATGTGCAAGTTATAGGTTTCTAAAGCGGCTAATATTGACCCAATCCGTGTATTTACCTCATAATGTCGGAGGCGGGGCTTGTGGCAAAGTAATATAAAGTGAATTAGGTACCTACAGACAGCACATCAAGCACGGATAACATCAAGCTACCCAAAACTGTCAAATTTTCGTAATCAACCTTGAATCTTATGATGTAGCGATAAAGTTGAAAATATATTAAATAAATTTGACAGATTGTAGTAGCTTGATGTGCTTGGCATCTGTACCTAAACAACTCGTAAACACAAAGTATTTGCGATTCGTATAAGCCGACTCCTATCGACCTCCTGTCTATCCTATCCTTCTATTTGGGGCTTTTGACTATGTAACAACCGCCGCACGGGTCGATCGATCAGGATAAGCTACACTTGCCGCAGTTGGTCCGTGGATATGTGACCATCTTTACATACCAAGACTCCTCCGTGTCTCGGAAAGCAAGTTAAGCCATTGGTCCCGGCTGTAATTCGTGCATATTTGACAGTCCTTACAGGTCGTTAGAAGCCCAGCCTTACCAAGGGGTGTCATATTTAACTATTAATACCGGAGATTCGAGATTCTAGCTGGTGCGTTACGCTTGCCGAAACGGTTTTCATTTTGTGTCGTCCAAAAATTAGCTTATCAGCATGCTAACTCTGCAAGCTATGTCGGTAGCTCTTTTCGGATAATTATATAACAGCAACTGTATCAATAGATCATTCACAACCCCGCCACCCTTCAAACCGGAACACAGCGACACTCCTCAGTGGCAGAAATGGAAATGGTGGTATGTCACCATTTCAATTTGTGCCACTGAGGAGTTATTTCTGTTACTGCCCTGGATAGGTTATCACAAGGAGCTCTACTATCTCACAGGTGATATGCAGCATCAAAAAAAAAAATGGAAAGCTACGAGGTGCGTACTAAAAATCACAACAACAGTTGCGATGTTTGGCAGAATTCATGTTTAGCATAATCGGCCTATTAAGTTCCAACTGCTGGGACACACGCCTCCTCTCTTCGAGAGGAAGTGGGTTTTAATCTACCACGCGCGCCCAGTGCAGGTTTGTAGATGTCACATGTCTTCGAATTTCTGGTTTGACATGCTGGTTTTCTCTCACGATGTTTTCCTTCACCGTTTTGAGAAACTCAAACTCAAAGCATTTATTTCAATTAAACCTTGAACAGGTACTTTTGAATTGGCAAAAATTTTATAGTCTGTCAGTTAGTCAGAGAGTTGAAGCTAGTTGCCCATTCCAAATCGTAGAACGGCTGGGTTCGAACCCACACCCTACAACTCGTAAGTCGGGCCGTTGGAATTCATGTTTAAATATAAGATTTTGAATAAATAAATAAAAACTACCAACTGAGTCAGCGCACACATAATTACAAGTCCAGTCCATCATTCCAGTACAGAAACACATATTGGCTCGCGATAAACCATTGAAAAACATAGCATTTGCGACAATTTACGTTCACCAGCGATTTACCGCGATGAGATATGTGCGTTCTGTGTGAGTTACGAGCGCCGGCGCCGATACAGCGCATTTATTACGTGACGTACTTGCGAACGAAATATTGTATCATTCGGTACTGAATACCGATAAGTTGCGGTAAGAAATGATATTGTCGCGATGAGTAATTGTGAGAATTTTGCGAGAAAAGATCTCTCTTTTCTAGTCATATGTAAGTATTCCGGCGCTTCCTCTCGAAGCGCCGGAATACTTACATATGACTAGTTCCTGTGTCCGAAATTGGATAGGTTGGTGTTTTTATACGTACAGCGTAGCTAGTCGAACTTTTGTAAATACTCGGTACAATTGTAAACATCCAGAACTCATTATTTTTCTTTTTTGTCATGTACAAAATGGGGACGACAATAAATTAAACTGCGTATAATATCTAATTACGTTCCGAATCCACTTATAAAAATTAGGTCCTTACCTATGAAATTTCCGTTTTACATAGAATAATCTTTTTTTTTTTAGGTAAATTATCGTCGACAAACTTCCACTAAAATAGCAAAGTGCATCTTCACTATGGGTGGCCATTAGTGAAGATGCACTTTTTCCATTTTGCTATAAAAATCCTGGGGACAGGCATCGATAAACTCTTTGGAGGCGTTTTTCACCGCCTTGTTTGATTTTAATTTTTTTTTCTTCCACATCTCTCTACTCCTATCTCTGACCAATCATTTTCATTATTTTTTGTCCAAACATTCCCAAAAAAGCATTAAAATTTAATTCTGCAATAGACTGGGTAATAAAAAGTGTGTGTCGGTGGAATATGTCGGCGGGCGCGTAGTAATCCGGCGCTGGTGGTGGGCGGCGCATCCATCAACGAGCATTAACACGTCACGACGAAGGGTGGACGCTGTGGCAGCGGGATTCGGGATCCGGGATTTGGAACATTGTTGTGGGTGTGCAGCAATGTGGTGGAATTTCAGAAGCTCCTAGAAGTTCACCACTTTGCTTTGTTTGTACCATCATACATCGTACTAATTTAAATAGGAAACAAGTATGAACATGGGTAAATAATGGTCAGACATTTTACAAGCTTAAGATATATTATGTGTACACCTCTGCCCAACCCTTCGAGGAAACAAGGCGTGATGATATGATGATGTAATGTTACCGTCAGCCAGACAACCTCTTGATAGAATAAGTATAGCACATGATCTTCCATGTATCGAACCATTTTATAATGACTATAAAAAACAAAAAGAGGTTGTTGGATTGGTATATGGCTTTGGCGGTGTGTGTAACATGGTATCCTCTGTCTACCCCTTTGACGGTATGTGTAACGTGGTGTCCTCTGTCTACCCCTTTGGCGGTATGTGTAACATGGTATCCTCTGTCTACCCTTTTGGCGGTATGTGTAACGTGGTATCATCTGTCTACCCCTTTGACGGTATGTGTAACGTTGTATCATCTGTCTACCCCTTTGACGGTATGTGTAACGGGGTATCCTCTGTCTACCCCTTTGGGGGTATTTGTAACGTGGTATCCTCTGTCTACCCCTTTGGGAGTATGTGTAACGTGGTATCCCTCTGTCTACCCCTTTTGGTAAAAAGATATGATACGAAAAGTGGCGCTCATTGTAGATTTGTGCCTGGTTATTACCATAGTCTAATTTGGGGGAAAATTATGTTGAAAACCCCAAAACTTGTTATTTTTTGTGTTTGTATTTGTCCTCAGCGCCATGTTTGCCGCAAATAAACGTATATTCTTACTTTTATTCCTTTCAATGTATAGTCGCTCTCACTGGAACCCCGTAACGCTACAAAAAACTTTTTTAACATCAATATGGCGCTTCGTGTCGAGACATTTGCGGCTTTTTGCTCGGCATTTAGGATTTCAAACGTCACACGAACAAACATACAAGTTACGAAGTTGAGTAATTTGTTACGAGATAGATAAATATCTTAATTAGATGAAGGAATAAGTTTTGCTTGCTGAACAGTTATCGTGCTTGAACAATAAATTAATAATAACGCCAAACATTTAATGAACGCGTTTTCTCTTCGGGTTCAACTAATTAATAATGAGGCTTTTATTGCTTGTAAATTAATTCTAGACTCAGATATTTACGAGTTCCAGTTTCAGGGAATTGCCCCCATTGGGAACCTTAGAAACTTAGTATCGTACCCAGTAAATTATCAAAAATACAGAGACAAATTAAATTAGCCAGCGGCGTGATGGAACGATATCTTAACAAGAATAAATTTTTTTTTTTTTACTTGTTTTAAACTGAGAGGAGAGAGGAGGCCCGTGTCCCAGCAGTGGGAACATTATAGACTGATTATGTGTTATGTTATGTGTTTTAAACTAACTAGAATACTTTGGTCGTTGCCCCAAAAAAATATCATCAGTTTTGTGTTTCTTTCATTGTGTTTAGATATAGCCCAAGTAGCACAAAACTGCATTATAAGATGTCACAAGAGGTAACATCGGTAATTTTAGCACTTATGAAGAGTTATTACAGTACACTCGACCTGCAATAGGTGAAAAGTGAGCTTTCACCTGAATAAGAACGTTATTATGCGTCACGGAGACCACAATGTAACGCTTGCAGCGTTAATATAGGTAACAAGTTCAGTATTATACAGCTTTAAGCAATTTAAAGGATTTTTGTGGACTTTAACTAAGCTATATTCTGAATTGAAGACCACAAGTGTACCCTTAGACCACTTGCATTTTAAGAAAGAACACGTGAGCTACTATAATGTAATCAGTTATTCTGTGGCTTCAAATAACAAAGATATAATGCCTTTTGCTGCACACGGTGGAATTTGTGTAATGTTAATCAGCTTGTTACACGCAATCGTATAATAGCTCTTATAAAGCCCACATGATCACTATGGGTGAACATATATGATGCTAAGTTAAAGCAAACTGCTCTATATTAGCTCACATGTTACCCATAATCTACACACATTACCCATAATCTAATCACATGTTACCCATACCTACAGTTATTTGCGTACATGTTACCCACTATCAAGCTTTACATGAATTTGTAGCTGACTTGTGTAAAACAAGAACCACTCGTAACAGCTCGTTACTGGGTAATTCTTCAGGGACAAAATTTTCGATGTCTGTGGGTATATTTCTGTAACCAACTAAAAACACGGCATGTAATATTTTTTTTTGTACAGTTTAGCTTCATCCCTTACTAGGACAATTGATTTTTTTTTAATAATTGCTGTCTAGGTACAAAATAAAAATATTTGAAGGTCGTTCTTCTGATTCATATAGCGCGTCCGTTTGCCATTTTCCGGAACAAAATGGTCGATGTCGCATTTTCCCTTTGATACATCAATATAAATTATAATTATATCGAAAGGAAATGAATTGTCCTCTTACAAAAAAAATGTGTATTAGTTATAACTACGTTAGTCTGTTTATAAATAAGTAAAAAAGAAGTGTCCGGCGTATAATACTGATTAATGTGGCGTAAGCTGCACTTGACCGTACTTGGTCGGGTAATAATAATGAGAGTCTGGCTTCCAGCGCGGGGGGAAGCCAGTCGTGCAACGGACGACCTAGAAGGTGGACGTGCGGCTGGTTGGCTTAGATCCGGTGTTACGAAGGAAAATACCTGATTCATCTGTGTTTGGTTCAGGTGGCATCCTGATTACAATGCCTACTTTATAAAATTTATTTTATTGTTTTAAAACTTCAATCTGTGTTTCGTGTGATGCTTTTGGGTTATAGATTCTTGTAGAAAAATGAAAATAATGAAGTCTGTATGTACGATGAGTTATGCATGATTGTAGGCAAAATCCTGATTCATCTGTGCCTGATTCGTATGGTCAAAACCCCATATGAATAATAAAATAAATTAGTTTTTCCTCTCTCCAGCACGATAGGAGCGCTTTTGTTGCGTAATTCTCCTTGTCCAATTTTTGACCGTGTACAAGTCAGTAGTTTTAATCTTATTTATTACTAGCTGCTGCCCGCGACGTCGTCTGCGTGAAGGCTCTACAGCACCAAAAACACCTAAGATGCCAGTGTCGCTATAGAATTATAAAGTAAACAACTTTTAAAATAGAATTAAAATATAAGTTTTTTTTTGCAAGCGAAGCAAGTGAAAAGAGTTATATGGGAATCCTGCTGAGTTCAGTCATAAGAGGTGACTGAAGGAAATAGAGAAAATAATGCAGGAATACATTCTAGGACACAAAAGAGTAAAAATACGTTCAAAGGTATCATATATACCTTACAACACTTCCCTATAAACTACGTTGGTAGTTATGCTGCCAGGAGCCAAAATGTGTGATGACGCGGGAGCAAGCGACGACGTACAGTTGCCCGTGTGAGAAGCAACTCGTCCTGACGTCGACACCCACTGCCCTCAGTGTCTGCCCCTGCGACTTATTGATGGTCATCGCGAAGCAAACACTCACGGGGAGCTGTACGCGCTTGAACTGGAACGGGAAGTTATGAGGTATGAGGGGAATGCGTGGTATAAATACTGCCTCGCCGACGTCACAACCCGTAAGAATTTCCGCCTCAATGGTGTGTCTGTGGAGCGAGATGACTTTAAGGCGGGTCCCGTTACACAACTTCGGAGGAGATAGGTTCCGAAGAAGCATAACCGGGACACCGCTTCAGCTTGAATGCGCTGGAAGTCCACTTGCTGACAGGGAGTTCAGAAATTCCACGGGATAATGTGTGGCGTCATCTTGCTTGACAACAGTGTTTATCGAGGTGTAGACCACTTCATTCCCTTCAATTTCCGAGAGAATGCATTCGTTAATTGCTGCAGCCTGATCATTTTTGGGCGTCAAAATGGCCCGCTCACACACCCAAGAATTCTGCTGGTGCGGTATACGACTGAATGTCCCCGTACACACAGCGAATGAGTTCTTCTAAGCTGGAAACCACTCTACCGAGAGACTCTGGAAGCACCACCTGTCTACCTCTCTCTTCTGGTAGAGTGCCTTCGCCAAGACTTAGAAGGACATCGGAGAATTCTTGAGCGCGTGCATTGCCGCCAAGCCGAGCTCTCATATTAATGGTCAAGCGCAGCGTACGAACTCGTGACCACAACGAAGATCGTTTCAACGAAGCATTCACCTCGTCAGCCCTCGATCCTCGGCCATCGTACACTCATCCCATACGATCAGAGAGCAATCCTTGAGCACGTGTCCCTTATCGCTGTTACGTGACACACCACAAACAGGCGTTTCGGCGCTCTCTAAATCGATGGGAATTTTAAACATGGCATGTGCTGTCTTGCAGTCCCGGAAGCAGTGTGGCAGCGATTCCCGACGACGCTACAGCAATAGCAATTTTGCCTTGCCTCCTGACCTCTGCAAGTATGCCAGTGGTAACAAATGTTTTTCCTGTACCACCAGGAGCATCCAAGAAAAACATTTTACCCTGGTTTTGCCAAACGCTTTCAAGGACGGTGTCATAAATTTGTTTTTGCTCTGAAGAGAACAAAGCGACATGGTCATTTCGTATGGTGGTCATTTCGCCGTCTCCGACTTCGTCTCCAGTAGCACGCCTCAAAGCTCGTAGAAAATCTTCAGACAGATGATGGCGATACTTCTCCCACAAAGCTACCGGGTTCGCGACTCCACAAAACACCAAGATGACGGCAAACAGATGATGCATGCGGCTGGGACTGTCACTGACGCTCGCCTCCGCGAGGGTGTCAGCCCAATTTTGGTCACCGTCGAGAAGGTGACGTGCTACGCAGGCTGCGCGGTAAGTGGGAAACTCCACGCCATCAAATGTCCTCAGAAAGGCGAAAGACTTTGCCTCGGACAGTGTGAAGTAACAACCGCAGAAAATCGCATTCGCCATTATTCGGATGCACGGTATAATTTAAGTTTATAATTAGGTATACGACATGAAAATATATTAATTACCAAGCAATAATCACACAGATAAATACCGAACAAAAGTATTAACAGTCAATGTTTATTTTGTACTAACAACATGAAATTGATGAAGAAATGATCATCATCAATGAACATAAGTTTTTTGTAATACTTAACACCGCATTTTTTTTAAATTGTCTTCCTCAACTCGGCTCAAGATTTTGAGGGTTTTGTTGGAACTTGAATTTGTCAAAACGAACTATACGATACAACTTTTATGAAGAAAATGCACATTACCATCTATGAATTTTAAGAATAACTAACTACTAACCTCACCAACATGATCAAATTTAAATTATTAATTTCCAAAAAGTGTTGACATGTAACTTGATTTGATTTTTATGAAATCTCATAGATGGCGCTGCTTCAAAATTGTCTTATACTACTAACATTAATTAAACTATGTTTCTCTGCCCAAGTTACTTAAATGGCGTAAAAGTTTTTATAGTGTAAAGCTAGATAATAGCATGACTTACTCAAAAACAACATTTAAATATGCGTCGTTAGATTACACGCTGTCACAGAATGCGTAAGAAAAATAAAGATTCACAGCTCCTCCTCGTAGGTGATAGCGTGATAATATGTAGCCTATATGTTGACCCGACCTCTTAATAATATTCATGCAAAATTTGAAGTAAATCCATGCAGTACTTTTTGAGTTTAGCCCGGACATATATACAGACAAACAGACAAAAATTCTAAAAACTATATTTTTGGCTTCGATATCGATTGTAGATCACGCCCCAAGTATTTTTTTTTATATATTCTATGTACAGTTTTGCCTTTCCTACGATTTTATTATACTTATATGTTTATATTATTTATTTACTTAAACATTATCATTTTTTTTTTTTTTTTAAATAACACAGACATAATGATCAGAATTATTTCGTCATAAAGGCAAGCCTTTACGACGTGATTAAACACATAATAATGTTTTAAAGATAACAATATGATTTCGTTAGTACTATATCGCGCCAATAGATGTCGTTACATGTTTCCACTTATTGCAATAAAAAATTTTTTTATCTTTTGATAGACTGAAGCGATTGCGATGAAACAAAGACTAATCACTGCTCCGAGTTCTACACTATATTTGAGTATAAATATGAACCATATTGGTTTGGTACTTTTTACGTTGAGCTTGTTCAAAATCTGTCACATCCAAACAGACAAACAGACAAACAGACAAACAGACAAAAATTCCAAAAATTGAAGAAATGGCATCTGTTGGTTATCCTATAACAGCCCAACTATTTTTTATTTTTTTATTTTCAATGTACAGAAACGCCTCGTCTACAGATTTATTATATGTATAGATTATTTACTTAGCTATAACCTTTTGAATAATAAAAAATGACAGGAGTATAATCTTGTTCTAAATATGATACTTTTGATATGTCTTAGTCCTATTTAAGAATTAATAATTATTGTTTAGAATTTACATTCATAACTAACGGTGTATTTATTACTTTTTATTTCTGTTTCTGATTAATATGTAACACATTCTGATTCATCTGGGCACAAAATTAATATCTTGAAAACTACTTTATAAAAACGAGTCCCTCATTCAAATATATGTTATTTAGTATACCTATTTTCATATGAACATGTGTTACAGAGCTGAAAGTGAAATTAAATTTTGGCCATATGGATCAGTCAAAGAATCAAATTTCGAAGAACTACCCTACTGATTCATGTACCACGAGTGGACACTTAAACAGCTCATGCTGTTTAATTGTGGTTAATACGGTACACATAGCTTGTCTGCCATTTTTTAGATTCTAACCTATGTATACAATATAATAACAATTTGTTTTTGTTTAGTCAACGAAAATAACAACAGAATTTGAATAGAAAATGTAATGATTTTATACGTAAACAGCTTATTGTCAAATTACAAAGGAAAAATAAAAATACTTAATTTTTTATAATAATATCATCAACCTATTTTATACTATAATTTTCAAGTAAACAGTGATATTTTGAGAGCGCGTGAAAATTTTCGTCTATAATTATATAGTATTTGACAATAAACTCTCTTTCCCATTCGAATTTCATGCACATGGAGGAAAAAAACAAAGTTTTACTTATCGTTAACATATATTTGCCTATACTTCCCACAAACACTTTACAAAATGGTTCACACAAAACATATCAAAATAATAAGTAGTAGGGTGAAAATTATTCACAATTTTGCCACTTGTGAATTGTCAGATCCATAAAAGAGTTACTGTTATCCTGGAGTGTATTTTGTGCTGAAAAATAGGTAATAAGTACTCTATTATTCAGCCCTTGTGGTGTATAAAAGGTAACACATACCCTGATAATCAGTCATTATTCAGCTCTTGGGGCGACTGTTACCTTTAATAATGCTCAAATAACGCTGATATAGTGCAACCAGCTACATTATTCAGCTAACAGCTGATTAATTTGTGCCCAAATCAGAGTTATATCAGCTGAGTAGGCGCCTCTAACGCTCTTACTCAGCAGGTTTATTCAGCTGAAATTTCCATTGTGAACAGTGATTCAGCTACTATTCAGCGCTTCTGTGCTACTTGGGAGATACACATCACGTCTGCGAAGTGTCGCTAGCTAATTTAATTTTACCTATTATACAGAGTGGCAGGGAAGGTCGACGCACAACCTGTTACCATGGATTCACTCCCTGCGTTGTTTTCGTCCGTTATAAAAAAAAAGTTGCTGTTCCATACATTTTGACCGCGTAGGTACCTTATGCACTTTTCTATGAAACTGTACATTTTTGTTGATAACTGACCAATAATTTCTACTCTAGGGGGTCCATCGACACAGGGTGGCCGGGTGGTAAATAGTAGTTTAATCCGCCACGGAAATTAAGTCTAAAAGTTGGAAATCCTTATGATTGGAACAATCAACAAGGATAACATTTCCTAACAGAATTCATATCTGAGTAACAAATGAAACAGTTTAAACAACAATAATAACGTCACGACTACCTCAAAGCCAGGTACAGCCAGCATATCGGCGTCTGCAACTAATTGCAGGATTTACCTACCGCTGCACAATTCTGGGGACTGTTCTGCTAACGATATGGCCTAGGGTGAGGCCATAGTGGGTGGTAATTGATGTCATTTATAATTAAAATGTACATTGTGTCGACTGTTGAATGTGAACTTCCAGTACATCAGATGTAAGATACGCATCATTAGGATAGAGGTACACAATACATAATGTCGCCACCAATTAGTTTAATTAGCCATTCAGTTAACTGTCTAGCCATTTAACTAAACGGCGCCGTTCAACTAGCGGCCTGAATGATATTCAGCCAATGCATCTAACCATTTAATGAACTAGCTGGCTGATGCTAAGGCAATTTATATAATAGGCTGAATAATCATTTTTACAACTGTTATTTTTTACATTTAGGGAGGTTATTATGATCAGTTGACAAAATAACGGGCGGTCATTTTATTTTTCGGTGGTTGTTATAAAACATGAACAGTAATAAAACGAAAATTGGTCGGGTGGCTATTTAATTTATTTAATCAAACAATGTGTCAGTTTATCAAATTATGACCATTTAAAATGTTGATTAGATAAATAGTTCGGGAGTTCATAGGTTAGGTTGGAACAGTTACCCCCCACTCGCCAGCCGAATTGGTCGCAGTAAGTAAGCCAGGCCACCCCGACCAAACGGGTTAGGTTAGGTTAGAACTGTGACAAAAAGCGTGCGAGCTGAGCGAGCGCTACTTCCAAGTTATATTTCGCACAGAAGATTGCCGATTTGTTAACTGCCCACACGTTACATGTGAAATTGAAATAATATTTAGCACTAAAATATTAGTTATGACTTATTTTTATTTAGTTTACAGCTCAGTTTTTACTGCCGAACTTGCTAATAAACAACCTACCACTTTAAGTCAATCACCAATAAATCAATCGCCACTTTAAATGTCTGGGCTAAGCAAGTAGTTAAACGTTAGCGATCCAAGTTATTTGCCTAGCTGTTTGATTAAATGGCTGAAATCATTCAGACCGCTAGTTGAACGGCGGCGTTTAGTTGAAAGGCTAGCCAGTAGCCAGTTAACTGAAAGGCTGATCGCTGCGACACATATAAGACTTACCTACATTAGATCCATCGTAAATATAGGTATTGTCGCCATAACCATACTGATTGGCGATTTACACTTATCTTTTTTCTTCGTTATTGTCGTAGAAAAAAAAACGAAACATCTATAAGTACACAACAGAAATAGTTGGCATCTGTACACAACGGAAATAGTCGGCAGCTGCACGTCGCAACAGTGACAAGAAGGCTTCCACTTAGCATGACACTGTGCTGTGTGTGTTTAACCGGTACTATTTCTCAACCATGAATAATGCTGAGTCTTAAAAACGCGTAATTAACTTTCCGCTACTCCCATCAAACCAGTCACACCACAACTAACGTCTGATGAATCCTCCAATATTTTCGGCTCCTGAACGAAGTTTCCACTCGGTTGACGTTCTCTGGCTAATTATTTCAGTGCTACCAACATTAAAATAAAATATTGTTAGGCCAGCCTCGAGCGGCAACCGCGGTTACCTATTTACGACTTTAATGACTTTAATGGTCGGAATTGTGGAATTTATCGGGTGTTTAGTGAATTTACATCTCAGTACGAGAATTGAGTGTAGGTTTATGGGAGTTTAATTTAGCTGGCTGAGAATTTTCAGAGCTGTGTATTGTGATTTTAGAGTCTATTTCATGCGTGAAGTTTCTAGAATTATAAACTTGCTAAGCTTTATTACTTACTTGGTTGTGGTAAGTAGAGAGATGAAAACATGTATTTTAATCAGTAAACCGAGACCTTTTAAATGAAATAATATATGTCTCAAGTATGTGACTAAGTTTCAATTCTGGGGACGTTAGTGTCCATCCCCCTATTTTGATGTCAAGACAGCAGTCAGCAATCTGTGACATTACAATTATCAGAATGATTAAAACACACAGATTGAAAATATAAATGTTATGCGTAAGTAACCACTTTCGCTCGAGACGTATTATAACAAAGTCCCGAAAACGACTGCGACAAAAAATCGCAGACTGCTTTGTAATGTGCAACAAAGAAATACATATATATTTTTAAACATACTTAATATCCAAAAAAAACAAAAGCCAACATATTCAGTTGCACACACGTTCGTAAAACTATGAATCATCGGTACACGTCGAGTTCTGAGATAAAAAGTGAAAACATTTTTACCAGATTAAAATAACGTCAGTACAGCGGGAGTTATTTCATAAAATAATGTCTGAAATTATAACGTGAATGTTATCTATAGTTTTTAACACTGAAACTGCATATAATATATTATCCGATGTGACTGGTATTATTTTTGTGATGTAGTGATAGCAAAAACTTTATAGAGGTATGAGGAACAGGATGTAAAGTTCACTCTACCTCCATAGAAAAGGGAGGATCCTCCGACCAGACGGGTGTTGTGTCTGGAGGGCAACTGCCCGATGATTCATGTCGGGCCGTTGTATCTATGCTAGTTGCGCGATAAACTCTGCTTGCGTGATGTAGGATTTTGCGTGACGTCAGTATAACCCGTTGTTCGCATGTGGCGCTGTAGATACCGCTACAACTACGTTACCAGCAGCCGGTTTAGATCCTTGGGTCAGGAAAAGAGCTGTTGTGTTTTATTAGGAACTAACTGACCCGCTGAACTTCGTACCGCCTTAGAATCAACGTTCTCGAAATATCATCAAAAAAGCTATTCCATAATTAATGAGAAAATGAGTTATCTTCATTTTGTTTTTTTCGTGAATTTTTCCCATGTTTTAATAGTTATTCTGCTACTGGGGGCGGAGACAAATAGGTACAACAAATCAAAGATAATGAAAATAGGTTCAGTCGTTCTTGAGTGGTGTAACTAATCTGACTTTGACTTTGTTTTATTTATATAGATTTCCCAGCAGCAGCCCGAAGTCTGGACTGGTGCCCAGTTCAACAATATCCTTTCTTCATGGGACTTACAATATTTTACTTAAGCGAAATGTGAGTGTGATTTACCCTTTCCTTTAAGGAATACGAAGTATCTATGATGTTATGTCTTCAGACATTTTTCCTCTCCACTCTTTATATAAACAGTCCAATATTCACTATTTGGCAACTTACTGTCTCCACAATAGTACATATGTTTCGTCCCCTTCCGTACAACAACCATTTTTCCGTCATCAGAGAAAATTAGTGTTCCTTCCTTCTTCCTCTATGCGTTTACATTATGATAATCATGTTGTGTTCTGAATAACATCGTTATGGTAGACATATTGACATATTATATTACTTATAAACAGACCTTTGTTCGCACAGAGTATGCCGCCAGCATTGTAATATATAAAATTACGTAAGACATATTTGTTGTAGTTGTAGCTATACCTTGTTATTCTCATTTGGAACTAGGCATGCATAAAGTACAGGCAAAGGGTTATTTGTTAATTCAACCATTTATGTATACTCGAAGAAATACCGGAACAGTAATTCCAGCATACCTGAAATAGTAGGTTGCGTCGGATTTTTGTTAGCTAAAACCACACGGTGCGGTGTCGCCAACACGTCAAGTGGGAAGGCCTGTACCTACAATTTAGTCCTGGTACCTCACTATATATTATTCTTCACTGCATAGCATTTTGTCTGCCACCTAGACATAAAAACTTGTCACCTTTTTCTGTCGCCTAAAGTTTTTAAAAGTGACAATTCACTTCAAGCTCATTTCATCTAAGATTTTTACAGAATAGGCCGGCTGGCATGAAAGTGTATTTTACATTAAATAACCAAAGTGAGTGAGTGGACATTTTAAAGGTAAGTAAAGTTATAAATAAATTATGTCCATGATAGAATCTTCTACCACTAGCGCTTTGTTTCTCATAAAATAAGTAGCTCTTACCTTCTAAGTAGCTCACAAAGAACTTCAAACACTGCACTGAGACACTGACTGACTGACTGACTGCAGTCTTGCTTCTTACAGAAATGAGCTTATAGTGAATGTAAGTCGTTGAACGGTAATATATTAAAACACATGCATGAAGAATAAATAGTTAGTAAGTTGTCAATTCGGTTTATCATTATTTCCTAAGGGCTGATTTTTCAATCGACCGATAATTTTTATTTGTGGAATAAAATTGACGTCTGACAGTTTTTTTAAGGAAGAACTGTCAAAAATTCAACATTATTCTTCCGATAAAGTCATCTGGCGTTGGAAAAATCAGCCCTAAATCAAATATTAGCGTCGACCTAGATTTACTTCTAGTTTCAAAAATTTGTGTGGTGTATGAGTGAAGTGTTTGGCTGTTTTTTTTTTCAGTCAGGCAATCACGGTAGTATGAGTTTGACAGTTGTCTTTTTAGGGTTCCGTACCAAAATGGTAAAAAGGAATCCTTATGGTGCGACTCAGTCTGTCTGTCTGTCACAGCTGGATAACTCAAGAACTACTAATGCTATCCACTTGAAATTTGGAATAGTTTTAGATGGCGTTTACCCAACTATTTTGCAAGTAAGAAAGAAATTTTTTTTTTTTTTGCAACAGGTACTGAAAGGGGGTCTTAAAATTTGGAAGTGGGGCTACTAGGGCATGTGGGGTATCACATGAAAGAGTGATTCAAGCATTAGTAGTTCTTGAGATATCCAGCTGTGACAGACAGAAAGGCTGAGGCTCACCATAAGGGTTCCGTTTTACCATTTTGGTACGGAACCCTAAAAAGGCGTAAAATGTGGTTTTTGTATAAGTCGTATCAATCATAATAAAGAACAAATAATAGTAAACGAAGTATCTTTCTCTTCAAAGCCAATACACGAAAACTAACAAGCAAACAAGATTACCGACTTTAACACCGCGAGGTAACCGAATACCACAACACAAGAAAAAGCTTCCAAATCACTGAGGAAAACGAGAGAAAGAAAGGAAGAAAAAAACAATAGGTTAGTTGAAAGTATAAATAAAGAAAGATTTATTTCGTGAGGCGAATAAAGCCGGTTGCAGACATGTGGGGCTGAATGTAAAGTAGGAGTAGGTACGTCGATTCTATTGTTTCTCCTGTTGTTTTAAGTCCTTTCTTTTTTGTTTAATCTAATTTTGTATGTTGATTTGAGTACATACGGTGGCGAATTTGGGGCCGAGTACGTGTTCAGCAGTTTGAGGGTGGTTAAGTGTGCATTGTGCCTAAATATAGGTGAATTATATGGAACGCAATTGGTGTGCCTGTGTAGTACATACTGGGTTTTCTGTGACGGATTCACCAATTCCAATTGTTGTATAATATCGGTTGAACCTAGGAAAGGGTGTCACTAAAAAACAATAAAATACAATCCAAGACTGAAATGAAATTGTGAAATGCTTTAGACAGGTAGCTAATTATAATATTATCTTTTGTTCGCAGTTAAAAACAAAATTGAAGATGAATCAACACTCCGTACTGTTACTGCTTCAAGCTATGCTTCCCTGGTAGGTCCACCCAAGATTTTAAAATTTTATTTGTATTCATTTCTTGTCCGGCTGACATTCATATATCTTTGACAGTCGTTACGGGTCGTCAGAAACCCAGTATCACATTTCCCAGTAACTGGGTTGTGGAGGTCAGATAGGCAATCGCTACATCTTAAATATTGCTAATTTTACAATAGTTGGGAAAATTCTAGGGAGATGACGATGATTGGTATTCTTTTGTTTCAAAAGTACTTGCAAAAGTAATTTCAATACGTATCAGCGTACTTCCTTTTATGTCATGATTCCCTGGTACCTTCCATTCAAACCATCATTAATAATTAACATTAGAATATAGTGTGGCACTAAAACTAAATTGAATAGTGTATCGTTATTATCCGCAACTGGGGCAATGCAGTGCACTAAATAATGATGACGCTATTCTATACATTATGCCTGATTTATATTAGCGGTGTTATTTGGACGAAATAATATTATGTAGTATGCAGGCTATTTACAATGGAAACATTAATAATACTGACGTACCATGAAATAAAATTGAGAGAGCTGTATTAAATGTAAATGGTTTTGACAGAGGCACAAAAATCTGACAACCGGTCTTAACAAAGGGTATCGTCTTACCCAGTCACTGGGTTGTGGAAGTCAGGTAGGACGGTAGGCAGTCGCTCCATGTAAAATACTGATATCTAGCTGCATCCGGATAGGCTAAAAGATCCCGACATAGTTGGGAAAAGGCTAGGCAGATTGGTTGAGGGAAATGGTAAGGGTTTGTAAGCGTGACTACTGATTAACAGGATCTTGGTTAGATATAATTGCTAAAAAAATTTATAAAATATTTAAGTTACAAGTAAAAAATGTTGCAGACACATAATTATGCATCATTTTTAAATGTGTCAAACAGCCATGCATGCCATGAATAAAACAGTTTCTTTGATGTACCTACAATGAATATTTTATCTGTTGTTCTGTTTTTGGTTTTTTTTTTGTGTTATAACATTGGTCGTTATTGTTCTATAGTTAAAATTACCAATCCACTATACCCAAAACCCATAGCCCAATAATTATATATTTTTTTCTAGGTTCCGCAATACATCGCCGCCAACTTCCAAACTCCGGGCTGTTACTGAGAAATTCCTAATAGAAAAACCCAATAACACTTTCCCCGACCCGGGCATCAAACCCAAGACCACACGCTCAGCAGTTGCGCTTGCGACCACTAGACCGGCGGGGTTTACAATTAACAAGGAATTAGAAGGTAATTTAAACAAAACACTGACTTTGATCCCGAAACGATACAAATTTAACTTCTGTAGTAAAAGAACATTCAAACGTAAATTATAGAATAAAAATAATTAAAACAAGCTATAATTAAAGAGGAAATTAATACAAAACATGTTATTAACAAGCTACGTTGCAAATTACTTTTGTTTTCATAAAAACTTTTCGTAACGAATTTCGGAGTTTTTTCTCGTTTGTCCAAAGTGTACTTGTTTCGTTTTACGGCGTGTTTGGAGTTCCGCTATGTTTAGGAAATTACTAGGAAGTGGGCCGGGGAAAACCCTTTAGGATTATTGTATGGCCTTGGGGGTTTAGTCAAACCTAGTATCGTTACTAGCATCTATCTAGGTTTCCTCGTGCTCTACATAACTTAATGTTCGAATCTCAAAGGTATCAAATCACTATTATTACTTACCAGTGTGACGACTCCTGGAGTGGGAGCGTAGTGTGGAACGCCCCCCAGTAAGATGGACCGACGACTTCAAAAAGGTGGCTGCTACAGACACAGGACAGGACAGGGTGTTGTGGCGCAGCATGGGAGAGGCAAATGTCCAGCAGTGGACTGCGATAGGCTGAGTTGACTCATACCAGTCTGTTATGTATGATCCCTCCACAAGGATAAGCTTCTCATCACAAATAGATGGAACAAGCCAGCCTATTCGTTTTTCAAAACGCTAGTAATTTATAAGTCAATGTTCAAAACAGAAACATTCAATACTAAGCAGACCAAAACCTATTAAAAACTGGCCAAGTGCGAGTCGGACTCGCACACGAAGGGTTCCGTACCACAAGGCAAAAACGTCAAAAAAACATGTTTATTGTATGGGAGCCCCCCTTAAATATTTATTTTATTCTGTTTTTAGTATTTTTTTGTTATAGCGGCAACAGAAATGCAACATCTGAGAAAAGTTCAACTGTATAGCTATTACGGCTCATGAGATACAGCCTGGTGACATACAGACAGAGGGACAGTGGAGTCTTAGTAATATCTGTTTTACCCTTTGGGTACGGAACCCTAAAAAATAGAATATGTAACACTATATTTACCCCAAAAGTTATCCCAACAGAGATAAAATCCATGAATTTACCTGTACAAATAAACTTTGCAATTCCGAATTTGTGTGTTCATAATTCACGTACTAAACAATTTTGGTCCATAAGTTGCGAATGTAATCACAAACAATACTGCTTTATAATCGACGGATCGTTGCAGTAACGAGCTCGCTATCTGCTGACCCCAACTGACACACACTTCATGCAAATATATTATGTTAAACAGCTGAGAAACGATTCAGAGAAACGATGTTTCACGGTTGTAACGAATTTAGCAAACTGACTAAATTCGTTACAACCGTGAAACATCGTTTCTGATTGTTGCCAAGTTGTTTCTGATTGTTGCCAAGTTGTTTCTGTTTGTTGCCAAGTTGTTTCTGATTGTTGCCAAGTTGTTTCTGATTGTTGCCAAATTGTTTCTAATTGTTGCCAAGTTGTTTCTGATTGTTGCCAAGTTGTTTCTGATAGTTGCCAAGTTGTTCCTGATTGTTGCCAAGTTGTATCAGATTGTTGTTGGGGAAAAGGGTTAAGATCCACTACCGTGCTGGCAATTTATTGGAAAAACAGTTTTCTAAAACCATTTCGATCAACGTTGGGAAAACGCACAAGTTTTTCTAGTGCCTACTACTTTTTATAGTCAAAATCGTTTTTTTTACAAGAGAATAATTGGAAACCGAAACAAATCAAAGCTGATAAAATATATGCTGTAGTAAATAGGTATGGATAATTTTATTGACTTATTGAAGACATAGACAAGTAGATAATCACCACCATCATCATCTGAGACTAAAGGCATCCGGTTCTGTGCTTCTCGGCCTTCACCAGGTCATCAGTCCACGTTGTGGGTGGCCTTCCAACGACGCGGTCGCCACTCCAGAACCTAAAGGTCCCAATGGCTATCTGTTCGTTCCTTTTTGTTTTACCGTTAATCTCACACTGCTGGGCAAGGGCCTCCCTTTGCTCACTCCTTGTGGGACTTGATGGAAAAAAAAAATCCGCCTACGTAATTTATTTTACATAGGTATGCATACAGCATACACACATTGAAGTATAAAATTGATTTACGCCTCACACATCAGGTCCAGTTGAAAACCAGCGTCAAGCACTAGTTGTCTGGCATTTTTGCTGAACTGGGACTTTTTGGCGCAGCCGTAAGGCACACTTTCCTGATACTTACTACGCACTTAATTAACACTTTTTATTTTTTTGTTATTTGCAGTATGTTTTTTGCGTTTTTAGTCTATGCTAAAAAAAATGTTTCTTATTTTTGTTTCTAGAACAATTTTAGTTAATATTGTTATCGCAATTTATTCAGTTTTTTTTGTAGTAAGTATCGTAATAAAACCGTTTCAACATCGTCACCTCGTAATGCCGCTGCAGTCTGTCGGACATAACATGCACATAACATAATTGCTGGCTATTGCGAACCTGTCAAAATATACGACTGTACAGAATGAGCCGCTTGTTTATACCGTTTTATCTGTTTTATACAGAACCCTGATTATAACGTGTTTTATGTGCAGTCGATTTTATTGCTAATTAGTTAGTGCTACGCGTCAGAGACCAATTATGGTAATGTTGTTTAGCTGTAGCAGTGAATTCGGCCTCGGTATAAACAAAGGCCGACACGGCAAAGGTGTACCTATAGTACATCTACATTTCACTACTTATTTTTAAGTCCCAAGTTATAGGGGAAGAGTCACTAATTCAGACTCTGGGTTGCTACTGCGAAATTCCAGATAGAAAATTCCAATAACACTTTGCCCGTCTTGGGAATCAAACCCATGATCTCTTTCTCAACAGTAGTGCTTGCGACACTGGACCATATCTACACCTACCAAACATCCCTATACTCATCTATCAAATATAGGTACACTTCTTCACGTAGGATGAACACATCTATGTAAAGACAGCCAGTATCAACACACTGTAACTTATCCGGAAAAATATGATTCCAATACTATGTCTTCTTATCATCATCTCTCATCTCATCTCCTTACCTTTAGGGCATTATGCTGGATTTGAGACTGCAAAAACTAAGATAAAACAGGGGTTGGTTAATTTTTTTATCTTCATGATTTTGAATCAAGCCTCTCCTAGTTTAGACGTCGGTGATGTCAATGTAAGTATCTTACTTAATCTTTAGATTATAATAATCTACTGTTCGTGACCATAACAATACAAAGACATAACTACATAAGCCCGATTCTTATGTGCAATTATGAAGCTGATAATGTTTCAATCCAGTTCTATTAGCAACATACACAGAATATGTTAAAACAGGTTTAGGTTAAATGCTGTCATGTCTAAATGATTGCATCATTTGCTGTGGCAACGGAAGCGCTTTTGAAAATCGCTGACGCTCATGCTTCAATTCAAACTCCTCACAAGCTCATGCGGCTTTAACATTGCTTTGGCAGAATGTGATCTACTCATGCCTATATTAAAATATAAGGAAACAAATACTGCCTGCTCTATTTCGTGCAAACTAATTATTTTCACTTTTCTTGTGGGCTGTCTCCTAAGAACGTTTTCCTATAGACTACATCCAATAAGAAAACTGCCCTTACTGCCGCCCCCCAGCCTACAAAGGTTGATGTTATACAAAATATTTGCTACAGGAGAAACATTAATTTAGCAAACTGTCGTATTTGAGATCGAAATATGCAAGAGTTGTGACAGTTTAATTATAAACCCATCACCCGAACGAGACAGTTTCTCATTTTCCTTACTTCACTCTTATAATCATTTATGCTGTCTGTCTCTTTCTCTCTAACATTTTTTTTTTGGTTTAAGTACCTACGAGTACCTAGGTAGGTTTTCATGACATCCCAAAGATGTTTTTTTTTTTATAAAAATAACAATGAATAAGTAAGGTACTGTTATAAAATCCCAGGATCGTAAAACAAAATTGCGAATAAGTCCTCTTTGTAAACAAAAATATTATCTTCCTTTCCGTGATTGAGAGTCAATTTATTTATTTTTGTACTAAGGAAAATAAACTCGGTTGAAATAGAAATTTGAAATTGTTAATTAATGAATTAAAACAATCTCTTCTCATTCTTTGTTTACTTTATTTGTTATATCCTGCCTCCTTATTTGGAACTTTTGTATACAGCATGTATCAGAAAGGTGTGGTAATATTTAAGGTGGAACTAGTCGCGCGCTCGAACTCTCTGGTGGTCATGGCCAAAAAGCACGCTGTCTCACCTGGCTTCATGTCCGACAGAGATAGTATCAGTGATGAGCAGTTAGACGCTAGTCTATACGCACAACGTCTAGTTCTCACGCACAGAAACACCATTCCAAACTGAAAGGTGCGTAAAAAAATTCGAAGAGTGCTTTGGAAAATCGAGTTTTATGAAAAAAAACCACTACATAATGATTTATGTAGTGGTTTTTTTCATAAAACTCGATTTTGCTTGAAACTTTATTTCTAACTGATGTTAGAAATAAAGTTTTAAAACTTTTCATAACTGAGCTTTGTCTGTACTGACTTTGTTTTGAAGATTTTACAGTTCTTTTATTACTTATTTACACCCAAAGTTACGTTAAAAATAGCAAGAAAAACGAATCTTTGTTGGCTCATAACTTTTTAATGGCTTTTTATTTTACTATTCTGTTTCCGTACAGACAAAATTAATAATATGTCAAAACGATATAATGTTTAACTTTGTGGTGAAATAATACTCTCCCGAAATTTTGTATGGAAAAAGATCGACTAGTGGCACCTTAGTGGTGTAGTTGTGGTTCAGACCATACAACTGAACAGCTTTCTCCATGAGACCAACATCGTTATCGCGAAAACATAATCAGCCGTCCCATACATTTGTGTCGAGTAGATATCGAAGGTTTGTAAGGTTTTGTTCTGTGTGTCACACCCCTAAATATGACCACACCTCTCTGATAGACGCTGTATAAGAATCAGATTATTTATTTATTTATGCACAAGAAATACTGTACAAAGGTGCCTGAGGTATTTTCTACCAGTCAACCTTAGGGTGATGCAGAGACAAAACATGGCAAGTGCAACAAAAGGGTTATATAGCTAGCTATATTTGAATCGTCATTGAAAAAATATTTATAACATGTTACTCTATACTCTGTGTAATCTTAAAAAATACTATGTTGAAGAATAACGTTCCGTTTTCATGTTTTTTTTAACTAAACTGTAACATTTGATGAAATTAGTTTTCTCGCTAATCTTATGCTACTGTGATCTCAACCTTATCTGAAAATTCAAGACATCGTCGTAATATAATAGCAGCAAATTGCCTCCAAATTGATGTTATTTAGAGCCAATTTAGCTTAAGGTCAACATTATTAAACTAGTAAATATATCATCCATAACCGACTGATTATGATGTAGTTATCGTTAAAAGTGATTCATGAAATTCATATTTTTAAATACTTTTGAATTTCTATGAGTAGGCACAAAAGTTTGCCTTATTTGAAACCACTAATTTTTCCTAAACAGAACACCACTACAACAAAATTTAAGCATATCTTGTTTTTTTTTAGCAATCAGATAGAATATTATTATATTCTATCTGATTGCTGGCACCAACTGCAATTAAACTAAAAATGACGGACACATTGGTCCTTCGAGCCAGATTTTTTTTCACTTATATTGTACCTACGAGCAAAAAACACAATACTTATGGTACAAAGAACCATAAAGACTCCTCGAAAACCAGTGCATTCCCCCTACCACCAAAAATTTACGAGGCAACAAGACAGCATCGTAATAACGCCAAATTGACGTCAAATTGTCGCCGCTCACGCTCAATTTACTGGCCACCCTCTACAGCTGTGTCGTGTGTACAGCGCTTTGTCCTTGCAGAAATGGTGCAGCGTAATCTAGGTAGAACACAGGATGATCATTATGTCATATGTATCGTGTAACCACTTGGTTAGCGATATTAAGATTGTCGGTCAAGGGTTTAGGGTTTAATCAGATAACGGTACATTAAGTTCAGCTGCATATGAATCAAGAAAACTAAGGCTGTTGACTGATACAGCCATAGCTATACTTGGCTTATTTCTACAGTATTATGTCTTAGGCATTTTGCTGTGGGTATCGGCAGCCTGCTGATAGATTCAATTTTCATTTTACAAAAGAGGGCAATCCGCGCGTTCTACAAAATGGGTCCTCGCAAGTCTCTTAGAAACAAATTCAATGAAATTGATATATTAACTCTGCCTTCTCTTTTTATTTTAGAAAGTATTTTGTATGTTCGTAAAAACTTTGGAGGAAAAGAAATTGAATGAACTGGAACTAGCAAGTCATTTCTTATAGACAGTATCCGCTTTTATAACAAGTTGCCAAAGTCAGTTACAGAACTTAGCGATGGAAAGTTCACAACCCACATCAAACGTGTCCAAGTATCAAGAAACCATATTACAAGATTAAAGACTACGTTGAAGACAAGGAAGTTTAGCAATCTTTCTTTTGCACATGTGGCTTTCCTGGTATATTTTATTTATCTTTTATATATAATTTTATATTTTGTGAATGTGAGAACGTTGTAGGCCTCGTAGACTGTAAATTTGTAGACCATTTTCTATTTTATTAAGCACTTAGTACTTGTTGACAGGCCTACACTGTCCTCCCACACCTATTAACACTGTTATTTGAAAACATTGTAAAAGCTAATTATTTTTAAAAGAGAAAGAAAGAAAGAAAATACATTTATTTAACACAGACTAAAAGACACACAATATACCAGATACATAAATCAGATAAAAACAAACAATAAAGATCAAATAAAAGGTGTGAAGTCCGATGTAAGAAATTAGCAGGAAAGTGTGTCTTACGGCTGCGCCAAGAAGGCCCAGTTCAGCAAAAATGCCAGACAACTAGTGCCTGACGATGGTTTTCAACTGGACCTGCGTTCCTAGCAGCCGTAGAGTTTTTTTCCGGCTCTTCTCCTTAGGAAACGACCAATTGGAACCGTGCACCTTCTGACGTTTCATAAGTGCCCATGTAGGTTTATCTATAGGTACATACATAGAAGTAAATAAAATTGAAATGTCTGTTTGTAATATCAAAATAACAGCTTTTTACTACATGCATATGAATATTATATAAATATTTGTAAGTATACGCTAATTATAATATTTTTTTGTCTGTCTGTCTGTTTGTTCCAGCTAATCTCTAAAACGGCTGGACCGATTTTGAGGATACTTTCATTGGCAGGCAGCTGATGTTATGGAGTAATATATAGGCTACTTACTTGCTTGTCCCGGTAGCACATTCCCGTGGGATATTTTCCGACATCAACGCGGACGAAGCTGCGGGCTGAAACTAGTGTGAAATAATTTTTTGATTTAATTTGAATATTAGACGTGAAATTTTAGTTTGATTTCCGGTTTTACCCTAATGCTGGGTAAACATGTCATCTTCTTAAACAAAGATTCAAGCACTTTGTGAAAAAGAAAACTGGGTTGGTACGAGTATTAGAATAACTGGATCGCAAATTGATCACGTCACTCAGTCCAAATCTCAAAATGTCTAGAACAACCAAAATAATTGACTGAGGGTTGATTTTTCAATCGACGAATAAAAAATATCTTTTTTATTCGTCGAAAATCAACCCTAATAAAGGCTGATTTTTCCAACGCCAGATAATTTTATCCGAGGAATAACAAGTACTAAGGAATAATTTTTAATTTTTGAGTTCTTCCATACAGAATCTGTCAGACGTCATTTTTATTCCACGAATAAAAATTCTTATCTTTCGAAGGAAGGGGGAAACGCGGGTAGTCTATTCTCCATAGAAACGCTCTCGCCTGTTTTCTTTCTGGTTAATGACCATAAAGCAATGATTTTTTACAGAATAATAAATATTAACCACTTTTAAGTCCGTTTTCTTTTTAATGATACATTATTTTTATAAGCACTAGAACCCTCATAAAATGCCGATTTAAACCGCTGTCAACAAAGGCCTAGTGTACAAATTTGCCAACTATTAGTGAAAAAAGAAAAACATAGGGACACAGTACATATCCATTGCACTCAGTTTATGAAATAGGTATCTTTTAAATTTGTCCAATATTGGAGGAGGAAATGGGCGAGAGACAAACCTCGAATTATGACGTTTTACTTAGACTTTTTCAAAAGTCTCTCCGTCCGCATTTCTTCTTAAAAATATTACGAAAATAATTTTAATTCGTTTTGAAAATTAATCAACTCCTAAATGTTATGTTATATTTATTTTCATTTCTGAATAATATAAGAATATATATTGCTGTATGTGTAGATTATGCATGACTAAAGGCTTTGTGCGCAACATATGTAGGTAAATTGGGTATACAATGCTTTTAACATATCAATTTGGCTTTAAATTAACACAAAACCAAACAAAACAATAAAATTTTCTTTGTAACACGATGTGAGCTTCGGCTTCCATCACACGTGACTCGGGAGATACGTCTCAACCTCGATACAAAAGTGTAAACTGTATCAGTGGATCTGTCGGGGACTAGTGGCACGATACGATCGCTTTACCGACGAGATGAGTTCGATACCAAGACGGGAAGAAGTGGATAGGGATGAAACGGGATCCAGTTAATTAAAAAAGTCATAAGGTACGTTGAAGGATTGTATTACATAGGTATAATGATATTTATAATACCTTTGCGTGATATGTTCCAAAAGCACATTTTGCACATTTTAACTGAGATTATAATTTTAACATAGTCACAGACCTAACTTTAGATTTAACTCAATACTCAAGATGGATTTCTAAACCACGTTCAAGAGCTGTCAGTGTCAATATTCCACAACAAAGATCACACTGACAGCTGTTGAACGCGGCTTAGATGTGCTAATCACGTTGTATTTTGTCCTCGATCATTAAATGTCTTCTACAATGTGTAGGTACTTTGGCGATAACTTAAATTATAATGAAATTATTATGAACTCTGCCGGGCACAGCAAAAAAGTAGAAGAGGTATGATGGGAAAATCAAATGGATTCAAAGAGGCCGCCGCGTGCGGCACCCGTCTTGCCCCACCCCTGAGGCCTAGCGCTACGCTAGCGCTCATACACTCACCCAGCCAACAGTACACAGCGGTGCTATTCTGTAAAAATCTCACCGTGAAAACTTAGGTGAAGTGAGCTGTCAATAGTGTCAATTCCTAGCAAAAACAAACTCACTTGACCTAAGTTTTCACGGTGAAATTTTTACAGGATCGACCGGCTGGACTGAGCGCGAAGGTGGCGGCCTACGATTGTTGTACGTAAGCTGGTGCGATTTTATACACGCGAAGTAAGTAGTTGCTCTTGCGTTATCTAGGTGTATAGCTGTGGTTGTGATGTATTGCCTTAATCTGCGTTTGAATGTGTTTAAATTGTCACATTTTTTTATATCCTCCGGTAAACTATTGAACAGCCGTGTGCCTTCAACCAATATCGTTTTTTGCCATAATTAGAACGAGCTTGCGCTGGTTTTAGCTGGATTTTGTTTTAATTCCTTATGTTGTATGTTATATTTTTCATATGTAGTTGTATGTTTGATTGGACAGATTTGGTGATGATTTTTTTACTAAGGACGCAGGTGTAGGATTTGTAAAGATGATTTATACTGAGAATTTTGGTTTTTTTGTACAGTATTCCTGTCGGAGTTAATATAATTTTTTTATAATTTTGTTTTGTGTACGGATTGTGTTTATGTAGCGAGGCACGCCGTGGCGCGCCGAAAAAAATGTTCTAGGACATTCTAGGCGATTTATTGAAGGGTGCAGGGCACGTGAGTGGCTAGGCAACTTTTCATGACTGACCCCCATAGCTCAACTAAATGTTCAAGATGAGATTTAATTATAATTTATTACGTATTTATTTATTACTAGCTGCTGCCCGCGACGTCGTCTGCGTGAAGGCTCTACAGCACCAAAAACACCTAAGATGCCAGTGTCGCTATAGAATTATAAAGTAAACAACTTTTAAAATAGAATTAAAATATAAGTTTTTTTTTGCAAGCGAAGCAAGTGAAAAGAGTTATATGGGAATCCTGCTGAGTTCAGTCATAAGAGGTGACTGAAGGAAATAGAGAAAATAATGCAGGAATACATTCTAGGACACAAAAGAGTAAAAATACGTTCAAAGGTATCATATATACCTTACAACACTTCCCTATAAACTACGTTGGTAGTTATGCTGCCAGGAGCCAAAATGTGTGATGACGCGGGAGCAAGCGACGACGTACAGTTGCCCGTGTGAGAAGCAACTCGTCCTGACGTCGACACCCACTGCCCTCAGTGTCTGCCCCTGCGACTTATTGATGGTCATCGCGAAGCAAACACTCACGGGGAGCTGTACGCGCTTGAACTGGAACGGGAAGTTATGAGGTATGAGGGGAATGCGTGGTATAAATACTGCCTCGCCGACGTCACAACCCGTAAGAATTTCCGCCTCAATGGTGTGTCTGTGGAGCGAGATGACTTTAAGGCGGGTCCCGTTACACAACTTCGGAGGAGATAGGTTCCGAAGAAGCATAACCGGGACACCGCTTCAGCTTGAATGCGCTGGAAGTCCACTTGCTGACAGGGAGTTCAGAAATTCCACGGGATAATGTGTGGCGTCATCTTGCTTGACAACAGTGTTTATCGAGGTGTAGACCACTTCATTCCCTTCAATTTCCGAGAGAATGCATTCGTTAATTGCTGCAGCCTGATCATTTTTGGGCGTCAAAATGGCCCGCTCACACACCCAAGAATTCTGCTGGTGCGGTATACGACTGAATGTCCCCGTACACACAGCGAATGAGTTCTTCTAAGCTGGAAACCACTCTACCGAGAGACTCTGGAAGCACCACCTGTCTACCTCTCTCTTCTGGTAGAGTGCCTTCGCCAAGACTTAGAAGGACATCGGAGAATTCTTGAGCGCGTGCATTGCCGCCAAGCCGAGCTCTCATATTAATGGTCAAGCGCAGCGTACGAACTCGTGACCACAACGAAGATCGTTTCAACGAAGCATTCACCTCGTCAGCCCTCGATCCTCGGCCATCGTACACTCATCCCATACGATCAGAGAGCAATCCTTGAGCACGTGTCCCTTATCGCTGTTACGTGACACACCACAAACAGGCGTTTCGGCGCTCTCTAAATCGATGGGAATTTTAAACATGGCATGTGCTGTCTTGCAGTCCCGGAAGCAGTGTGGCAGCGATTCCCGACGACGCTACAGCAATAGCAATTTTGCCTTGCCTCCTGACCTCTGCAAGTATGCCAGTGGTAACAAATGTTTTTCCTGTACCACCAGGAGCATCCAAGAAAAACATTTTACCCTGGTTTTGCCAAACGCTTTCAAGGACGGTGTCATAAATTTGTTTTTGCTCTGAAGAGAACAAAGCGACATGGTCATTTCGTATGGTGGTCATTTCGCCGTCTCCGACTTCGTCTCCAGTAGCACGCCTCAAAGCTCGTAGAAAATCTTCAGACAGATGATGGCGATACTTCTCCCACAAAGCTACCGGGTTCGCGACTCCACAAAACACCAAGATGACGGCAAACAGATGATGCATGCGGCTGGGACTGTCACTGACGCTCGCCTCCGCGAGGGTGTCAGCCCAATTTTGGTCACCGTCGAGAAGGTGACGTGCTACGCAGGCTGCGCGGTAAGTGGGAAACTCCACGCCATCAAATGTCCTCAGAAAGGCGAAAGACTTTGCCTCGGACAGTGTGAAGTAACAACCGCAGAAAATCGCATTCGCCATTATTCGGATGCACGGTATAATTTAAGTTTATAATTAGGTATACGACATGAAAATATATTAATTACCAAGCAATAATCACACAGATAAATACCGAACAAAAGTATTAACAGTCAATGTTTATTTTGTACTAACAACATGAAATTGATGAAGAAATGATCATCATCAATGAACATAAGTTTTTTGTAATACTTAACACCGCATTTTTTTTAAATTGTCTTCCTCAACTCGGCTCAAGATTTTGAGGGTTTTGTTGGAACTTGAATTTGTCAAAACGAACTATACGATACAACTTTTATGAAGAAAATGCACATTACCATCTATGAATTTTAAGAATAACTAACTACTAACCTCACCAACATGATCAAATTTAAATTATTAATTTCCAAAAAGTGTTGACATGTAACTTGATTTGATTTTTATGAAATCTCATAGATGGCGCTGCTTCAAAATTGTCTTATACTACTAACATTAATTAAACTATGTTTCTCTGCCCAAGTTACTTAAATGGCGTAAAAGTTTTTATAGTGTAAAGCTAGATAATAGCATGACTTACTCAAAAACAACATTTAAATATGCGTCGTTAGATTACACGCTGTCACAGAATGCGTAAGAAAAATAAAGATTCACAGCTCCTCCTCGTAGGTGATAGCGTGATAATATGTAGCCTATATGTTGACCCGACCTCTTAATAATATTCATGCAAAATTTGAAGTAAATCCATGCAGTACTTTTTGAGTTTAGCCCGGACATATATACAGACAAACAGACAAAAATTCTAAAAACTATATTTTTGGCTTCGATATCGATTGTAGATCACGCCCCAAGTATTTTTTTTTATATATTCTATGTACAGTTTTGCCTTTCCTACGATTTTATTATACTTATATGTTTATATTATTTATTTACTTAAACATTATCATTTTTTTTTTTTTTTTAAATAACACAGACATAATGATCAGAATTATTTCGTCATAAAGGCAAGCCTTTACGACGTGATTAAACACATAATAATGTTTTAAAGATAACAATATGATTTCGTTAGTACTATATCGCGCCAATAGATGTCGTTACATGTTTCCACTTATTGCAATAAAAAATTTTTTTATCTTTTGATAGACTGAAGCGATTGCGATGAAACAAAGACTAATCACTGCTCCGAGTTCTACACTATATTTGAGTATAAATATGAACCATATTGGTTTGGTACTTTTTACGTTGAGCTTGTTCAAAATCTGTCACATCCAAACAGACAAACAGACAAACAGACAAACAGACAAAAATTCCAAAAATTGAAGAAATGGCATCTGTTGGTTATCCTATAACAGCCCAACTATTTTTTATTTTTTTATTTTCAATGTACAGAAACGCCTCGTCTACAGATTTATTATATGTATAGATGTATTATCACTTACCCCTATCCAGGTTCATCGAATCGAAGCCTCTAACCGTTATCAGGGCCCGATTCAGGCGCTTACCTGAAAGAACGGTTTCCATTTATTTCCTGTCTCTCCGGGACGTGTTTAGCAATTTTTTCAGAGAAGCTTTTCTTTTGAAAAATGTTGAAATTTTATTTTTTTACTTTTCAGGATCTTTATCCTGCTGGAAATCCTCTGGCAAGGTGTTGAAGCTTAAAGGATTAGGAAATGGAACCCAGCCACGGTATTAATACTGGTAGAGAGTAATGCGTTTCGAAACCGAGAAACATTAATATTTTTTTGGTTACTGTTTGAGTGGAAAGCAATGTATTGGGTATATATTGAACTAGCAGCGCCCCGCGGTTTCACCCGCATAAGTGTCGATCCCGTAGGAATATCGGGATAAAAACTATCCTATGTCCTTTCCCGGGATTCAAACTATCTCTATACCAAATTAAATCTAATTTAAAATAAAATAATAAAAATGAATTTTAAAATAAAATTGAATTTTTTATTTTTTTTATAAAGTTCTTACTAATTAATTAAATGTATTGAAACAATATTATAATTCGTAAATTTAATTCTATAAATAAAATAGTATAACTACTAACTACTTAACTAATATAAAATTTATTACATTAAACATAGTGTTCTTCCTCCTCTCTCCTAATATCTATGCTGTGCCCGACAGGGTCCATAATTGTGACTAATATAATTATTTATATACCAACTATATACATTATGGTACGCAATAAAGAATTGAGAACCTAAATAGGTTCAGCGGTTGAAGTCTGAAGAAGTAACAGACAGACACTTTCGCATTTATAATATTAAGTATGGATAGTATGGATTAAGTATGAATTAAAAAGTCGGGAAATTTAAAGGTTCATCCAGCTATAGAGTAGTAATATATAATATTATATATTTATATACATATAATAAATTAAATAATATTTTGAAAATGTGAAGAAATGGTTTTTTTTTTAATAAATAAATGATTTATTAATATGTGTCGGATTGGCCCAGACATCAGAAGTAAAACACAAGTTTATTCAATTGAACAATCAGTTATCTTAAATCTAGAAAATACAGAAATGAAATACTAAAACTAATAACGGCAAAAGGCGGTCACATAGGGCAGTACTGACTGTCAGGGACAGTGGTCCATGCACCCACCGCAATAAGGATAGTACTAATTGTCAGAGACAGCGTTCCACATCCAATAATCGGGCAGTACTGACTGCCGAGAGACAGTGGTCCGGGCACCACGACGCAACCGTTGGAAATGCGTACCGATCAAACAGCGCAGCTCCTTATAAAGGCGATCGCTAGTGGGGGGGAAACCGTTACAATATTTTACTGGATTGGATACCAAGTCCTTTAGGCCAAATGATCGATAGAGTGAATGATTTGCGTCTGGTGCACGTTCCACTAGCGCCATCTAGTCGCCGTCTCTCACAGCTGCTAATCAATGTGTCTGCCGACATTTGCATTTTAATTTTATTTGTTTGAATGTCTGAGTGTTATTTTATTGTGTATGACTGTGATTATTATAATTATCAATTTTATGTTTTTAATGTAATGGAATGGAGTTTGTCTAAAAATAAATGAATTATTATTATTAACCAAATTCTACCTTTACAAATTAATTATATTACATAATCGTGAAGAGATTCTCATTCCACCGCAAGTAGGTAAGTACATTACGTAGTTACGAATATATATTGTGGGAATATAAAACGCGCCAGTGTTTAGGTGAAGCGAGATATATTGTATCTGAACTGTTATTGAAACGTAGGGCTGACACAAAAATATCAGCCTTTCTCTTAGAAAGTAAGAATGAGGATTGATTACCATCTGCCGACCACAAGGACATGTTAGATATTAAATCCATATGTATGCAATATTTTCCGTCATCGTAACTGTAGAAGTGTCTTAGATAAACCTAGAAATTACTTCATGTTAAGAAATAAATAAAAAAGTTCAGAGGAGCAATTCTCGTAATTTTAAGAACGTTCACAGTCTGATCTGATGATGAGACTGATCTCATTCTGTCAAAAATACCTCTAATTTCCCAACATTTTTGACAAGTTTTTGACATTGATTGTCGCTGAGATGAGATTGCGACTAGATTTTGAACGTTTTTAATTCTTACGGGAATTGACCTTCAGGTTTTGAACATACTATGTTCCAGTAACATCGCGTAACTAAAAAAAGCTGGTTTTTGAACCTACTCCGGTATTTACCTATTATTTTATTCTATAACTTGCTTTTGCCCGCGGCTTACGTACTACCGGGATTAAAAGTAGCTTATGTGAATCCATGGTATAAACTATCAATGTGCCAAATTTCATCTAAATTCGTTTCAGGTACCTAAATGAACAAAAAGTCTTCATTACTGTTTTATTAAAAGTACTAGCTTTTGCCCGCGTCTTCGTCCGCGTGAAATTTCTTGTCCCGCGACCCACCCCGCCGCACCACATCGCCTGCCTGCGCCTGCGCCATTACTTCGTTTTCGATTGTTGTTTTTTCTGACCTTTTTCTTTTTGCTCGTCTCCTATGGGTCCTAGCATGATGTTAAATAGCCTATTGCCTTCCTTAAGAATTGGGCTATCAAATGCAAAAAGAATATTACTAATCTGACCGGTAAATACAGAGATTAGCGCAATCAAACAAACAATCTCTTCAGCTTTATTATTAGTATTATTGTAGATAAAAAACCAGACTGAGGGTGAGGGAATTTAGGGTTAAAAAGTGTCATATTATCCTAGTTTTCACTCATAACACCTGTCTTAAGTGTCACGGTAGATAATTGAGATAATAATATGTTTCTTTTTAATCACCCTAAATATCATCATAACTTTTTTGTTTGTGGTTGTAATAGAGCGCAATAATTTTTTGTACAGATGCCAGCACTTCAAGCTACCCGAAACTGTCAAATTTTCCCAATCAACTTTGAACCTTATGCTTTTGCGATAAAGCTGAAAATCTATTATAGAAATTTGACAGATTGTAGTAGCTTGATGTGCTTTTTTTTTTTGCGGATGGGAAATCATCAAATGACCCCTCCCGCTCTGGGTGGAGCGGAAGGGAGTGTCAGACTCTTACTGACTAAAACCCACCCGTGTGTTGTGTGTTTGACAATTTTAAAAATCATGATAAAAATTAAAAATAAATCAATTTTGTGCTAGCAAAAGACATCCCTAATCCCTTAAAACATTTTGTAGTTCCTTCTTTAAAACACCCTGTATACTGTATAGCTATCTAAAAGCCATAAGAACCAATGATAATACATCGTACAACTTTGTAATACATTTTCTCACTTAACTCCGATTCAAATCAGCGTCTTTAAACTTTGAATACTGATGTTATCATGTAAAGAAGGAAGTTTTGGTCGCTTGTTTGTAAGGGTTGCCACAAATGCATGTAATTATCGTGATATTATGCGGAAAGAATGGATTCAATCATGTATTTTCTTTATAAGCAAATCCCGTGCGGTATGCGTTACCAAATGTGTGTCAACTGACTTGTATGAAGGTCTTTGACTCCAATAGACCCATGCGTGCAGACGCGTTTCGCTTCCTGCGCACGATTCACCTCAATAAGCCCATGTAGCACTGGCGTATTTTTATCGCGGCGATTTTTTTCGTGCACTGAATTTTCAACCCTCTACTTAGCGCTGAGAGTTGAAAATCCAACTGTGTGTCTTTTGAGTCGCTGGGATGCGCTCTGTTGGATTCTCCAAAAATACTGTCTGCGAAAAAAATACGCCCGTGCGAACCTGGGCAAGTGTGGTCAAGGCTTTATATTGTACCCATCTTCCGACATACGAAGTCATAGAAGAGCAAGGTTCAGGGAAACAACAGATCTGAGGTTGGAAGACATGTTGGTTGTGACAAGTACTCATCATTTCTCCTACGAAACTAGTTGGTCTCCTTCCTGATTACCCGACTGAGCCAGAAGGAGGGTTATGTTTTTCGAGTGTATGTATGTATTTTCCATTTGTTATTCTTACTTTCTTGCCTAATTTTATCATTACAAGCCTTTTACAAGACTTTTTGAAGTAAAAACTTCTTTAGAAGCACTTTACGCTCTTTCTGGATAGTGAACGAAACCGACACACTCGGGTCGGTGACGCTAAATCGGGTATTCTCGGCTCCATTCGGTCGGTGACGCTGAATCCCGTATACTCGACTGTAGTTGTAAGTGTTCACTACTATCGTGTGGTCATAAGCACACACCCTCTTTTTTACACCCACAATTTCATTTATTTTTCAATCGCTCCAATTTCCTTTACTTTCTCAGTTATATGAGTATACAGACATAGTGTAGCAGCCCTGTCGGGCCTCGTAATCCGGCCGAGGCGGTCGATTCCTGAGATTGTGTATTCAATTTCCGTTCTGCACTGAAGCGCAGACATTATATTTGTATTGTGACATTCATATAAGAAGCTTAAGAAGTAATACCGCTTATAGAAAAGTAGAAAAAGTGATTATATTTTTTGATCGGCAGATTAACCTGGACTTGCTTTTTAGTCAAGAGAGGAATATATAAACTTGTATTCAACTTTATATATTTCTCTTGACTGTTACAGAACGTCTTAATATTTCTTTATTTACAAAAGCTGTGTTCCTACGCTACTCATGTAAAAAACCGGCCAAGTGCAAGTCGGACTCGCACGGTTCCGTGCCACAAGGCGAAGCACGCCGAAAAAAAAACACTTCGTTTGTTTTATGGAAATCGATTCCGTTGGCACGCTTTGGTTCCCTACGGAACCCTTTGTCCTAGCTTTAGTATTATTTATTTAGTTACGTTTCAATAAATCGCATCTGAGCGTCTCCCACCTCATTCGTCAAGCAATGAAACCCCAGAATGGTTCAGAGAACGCCCATTTCGCTATAAATCTGCAACGAATCAGCGAAACAAGTGGTTTAATTACATAACATCGCCCTGCGGTTCCTCTCGCCTCATTTGCGATCTCATACGATTTGTCAAACAATTCCGATGAGGTTTCCCTTTGATCTGATGCTTAAACCGAGATATTACTTCATTAACTCCCTCGTCGCGTGTTTTAATTAATAATTTTAATGAATGTGTGAGTTTGTGAAATGGTTTTGATTGTTATTGTGGTTGGTTCAGTTCTGTGTATGAAATGATCAGAAAAATATGTAACAAATATAAATAACTCCAATAAAACTATTGATTTGTTTTAATATAAGTGAAATTACAGGCTTTGTTGTCGCTATATTCAGCGATTATCCTTTATTTCTTAAAACAATGGTTTGAACACTAAATCAAAATATTTTATTTCACATAAACCTACATGGTCATTTTATGGAACGTCAGAAGCTAGGTGCACGGTTCCAATTGGTCGTTTCCTATGGAGAAGAACCGGCAAGAAAATCCACGGTTACTCTGTCAAAAATAATTGGCTGTTAATTTTTTTTCAAATTACAGTGTTAATAGGTATTGACCTTTCTTTATTTTGAAATAACTAATAAAAATCTAATATAATAATAAAAGAATAAAGTTTATTTACGATGTAATATAATAATAATAAAACACAACATAGACTAGATTTTCATGATCAACAAAGCTGATATTTTCTATCCATTCAATTTCACTTTAGACGCGCCAATTTACAAACGAAAAATAACTCAATTTTGATCAACTTAGTTACATTTTCCAATAACAATAAAAGAAAGAAGTATTTAAAAAACTACATTATTAGACGAAAGTCTGAATGTCAGTGCGTTCTAGTCGACCTTTGTTTTAGCCTAGTTAGACTCAGACTCACCACCAAATTGTCTACTATAATAATAATAAGGGTTACTTATCCAGTTTGTTTGAAGAAGTAATTTCACAAAAACCTTGAAAAGTTTTGTGTACCTATACAGAATAACAAAAAACTGGCCAAGTGCGAGTCGGACTCGCACACGAAGGGTTCCGTAACACAAGGCAAAAACACCGAAAAAAACACGTTTGTTGTATGGGAGCCCCCCTTAAATATTTATTTTATTTTGTTTTTAGTATTTGTTTATATAGCGGCAACAGAAATACATAATTTGTGAAAATTCCAACTGTCTAGCTATCACGGTTCATGAGATACAGCCTGGTGACAGACAGAGAGACAGATGGTCAGTGGAGTCTTAGTAATAGGGTCCCGTTTTTACCCTTTGGGAACCCTAAAAAGGTCTAGATTTGCAACTACCTTTGTTCAATTTTCCACATGAGGCTGGTAGCTTACCCAAAAGTGAATTAGATAGGTACCTACCTAAACAAGTCATAAACACAAAGTATTTGCGATTCGTATGAGTCGACTCCTATCAGCCTTCTGTCTATCCTATCCTCGTATGTGGCTAAGTAACAACGCTCGATCGATCAGGTTAATCTACGCTTGCCGCAGTGAGTCCGTGGATGGGTGACCATCTTTACACACCAAGACCCCTCCGTGGCTCGGAAAGCACGTTAAGCCGTTAGTCTCGGCTGTCATTGTCATTCATGAATCTCTTTGACAGTCGTTACGGGTCGTCAGAAGCCCGAAAGTCTGACAACCAGTCTTACCAAGGGGTATCGTATTACCCACTAACTGGGTTGTGGAGGTCAGACAGGCAGTCGCTCCATGTAAAATACTGGTATTAAGCTGCATCCAGTTAGGCTGGAAGCCCCAACATAGTTGGGAAAACGCAGGTAGATGATGATGAGTCGACTACTCAATGAAATTAACAAAAAAACGATAACAAAAGAATGTGTGTAGGGTAACAATGTAATTGTCTGCTAAGTTTTCCATCAACATGAAAGGTAGAAGTGTTTTCTGAGTTTTTTTTATAAACTTTATTGGTACCAATACAATAGAAGAAAAGACAACTATGACGAAAAGAAAACTTATTCATTTATACCAATCACAAAGCTACCCTTTAACAAACGACTTGAAAACTCAAAGCCTCCATAATTTAAACTCTTATTCGAAGTACGAGTGTTTACTTTAGTCGCTTTGCATACAAAACTTCAAGTCGCTGATCCGTTAAGATGACGCGCGCTGAGCGGGAAATCTGACATATAGCGGAAGTTTCAATCTTTTTTAAATCTGGCTTGCATTTGTTTTAAGTGGTAGACTTGGGAATTGCAGGGTTACAGCAGCAAAGAACAAAGGCATACTTTTGTGATATACGTAGTGCAACGTAATTTATAAATGGAAGAACAGAATATAATGGCTGTTGAAGTAGATAGAGTTGTTGGTAGATCTTTTAAATTAACACATCGACTTTTTTGTGACTTTTTAAAAACTAGATGGTGCTGGCATTTCCTCGCTGACTGTCTGACTCCCTGAGAAAAAAAAATGCCAAACAAACCCAGAGCTCTTGTTTTCTTTTAAAGTCCAAACATTGTCCCCTTTATTCATAAACATTGCTTAAATTTATAGTGATTAGCGACTGTTTAACCATACATTTTTGACGTTTGAACGTCACTTAACTTTAACATTTTGTTCGAGTAACTCAAATTCCAGATTATATCCCAAAATTACCTAACTGGGAATTCTGAGAAAAGATAAAAAATAAACAAAAAGATGATTAAAAAAACTCTTCACGGGGTTGAACAGAAAAATCACTGCCATAAAATGAATCAATTTTAACTCATTACATTGTATTTTACTGTCATGTCAAATCCTCATTATCTCTGGCACAGCTACCCACCATAATTCCATGTTATAAGTTCCACATATCATATATCCCGTCTACCCGGGTTATACGTCATATAAATATGACAAGTTATGCCACGATGTCACAAAGCCACAAAATGGAATTGGAATGTCGCGTTGCGAGCGACAAGCGACGGTGCCCGTGTTGTGGCGGACAGAATAAAGTGTACAGTGTGTTGAAACTGGCATGCAATTCAGTTTAAGTTTGTATTTTTCTTCTTGTGTTCCTTTTACGTAAGAGTATGTGGTGAAATGGGCAAGCGGATGGAAATTTTTGACTATTACGTTTGGGAGTTAAAAGGGAAATAAAAGTAGGTATGTTTGTGTAATGGCGTCTTATGGCGGTTTTATTGTTTTTGTGTTTTACAAACTTATTTGAGTATGGCTGTACACCTTGTCCCAGTCTTCTTAGTAGCTAACAATTTCACTGAAAGCCTGTGCTTTCAAAACATGTCACATCCATTCGTGAGTATAACCGAAATGTTTATCAATAATTGATTGGCAAAGGCAAAGGCTGATTAATTACTATTTGACAATACTCTATTGTAGGCCCAGTAAAGCCCCAAAACATCATATTCCTACACCATTTTGGACCAAATAAGTAATTCAATTTCCAATGCACACAACGGAACTCGATACCTAACATCCAAATTACAATTTCGCTCCAATCTAAAAACAAAAACAAACTGGCGATCCAATCTATAAAACAAATGAACGGGCATAAAACTTAATTTTATAGGTGTGCATGGCCTACAGTGTATTTGTGAAAAAAAGTCCGTGGCATTTTAGGTTTCGCGATACGCCATTGACGCTCGCACGCTCGACGGACATCAACAAACCTAACTATGCGTTTTACAATAAAATAAAATTGAACCGAAAGCTTTGTCGATTTGTACGGATTCTCGAACCGGCATTTTAATTCGTTGCTCGGATATCACAATGGTTCCACAGAATACTAGCGAACAGAAGGACAACTGTAAAACTATCGTCACACTATTAGTTAAATTACCGGAACAGTTTTAAATCACTGATTTACAGTTGCGTGACATACGTATGTATGTTTAGTTAGTGTGTGTGAGAGGAGGCCTGTGTCCCAGCAGTGGGAACATTATAGGCTAATTATGTAGTGTCTCTACATAATGAAGAGTATTCTATTCTTAGTCCCTTAGAGTCTATAGTCATATAACTTCCTATTTTAAGTAAACAACATAAATTAACATTAGGCCTGTTTTTACAAAAGAGTAAGGCAGTGGTGTAGGACACCCACATTTCGACCAGTTATGTTTAAGTCCCATGTAATAGGAGACGAGCCTATGCCATCAACCGGGCATACATCCAGACTCCGGGCTGAGATATTTCAGATGGAAAGACCCACTAACACTCTGCCCAACCAGGTATCGAACCCAGGACCTCATGCTCTGCATAGCAAGCCGTCACCTTCTGCGAAGCAGTAATACTCGCGAAGGAGGGGACGGAGCGCGTGAGGGAGATGCAATCTTTGCACCTAGTCGCCGCAGGAGACGCCCTGGGCCTCGGGAATCGACAGCCTATTCCCGGCCACCGTAGAAGCAATGGGCAGCTCGCTGTCCGGTAAGGACCAGGCCTGGGTCGACGGTGCGTTGTGTTCCACGCGCGCCTCAAAGAGATATCAGCACTAACTGACGGGTTCCGCTAGGACCGATGCCTGCCAGGGTCGCGGGTTGTTCGAAAGAGATACCGTGGCCCCTGGCACAGGCAACTGAAGTAACAACTGAAGGTTTAGTCAGTAAACGTCTGACACGCCCTCCCGCTCTGCCCAGAGCGGGAAAAGTTATCTGATAATTTCCTCATGCTCAGCAGTAGCGCTTGCGACCACTGTACCAACGAGGTAGACTATAGCTTAAATATCCACTTTACTTATGAAAATGTAAGCCAGCCAAAAGTATTAAAAAAACATTCACTGGCTTTAAACTACAGACTAGACGATTCACTAATGAACCTTTTCCACATTACTTCAATATCAACGTGTGTTTTTTCTCGTGAAGCTTCTGTGCCCACATCATGTGCATTGTTAAATACAATAAAAAGTTTTTGGGTGACAAAATGGCTTGAAACTGAATAACTAGTACATCTGACAGCCTACCGCTATTGTTTGTTAGTAGAGTTTTATATTACAAAATGTTACAAGCTTTGTCTTTTGGAACAAAAGACTGAACAGAAGACAAAGCTTTGTCTTTTGGAATAAAATGATTTATGGTGGTGTGCATATTTTGTTTGGATTGGTCAGGTAACTGTGTTAATAATATAATTTGTGGTATTTGTTTTTCAGGTTTTCAAGGCACCTTTTTTACGCAATATGGAACGAAAAAACATAAATTAATCGTGCTAGGTATACTGTAAGAGATAAGTAATTATATTTGCCGTATAATAGATTTCTTACAGCTATGTTGCGGATTCAAGCTTTTTCTTACATTTCCAAAATGTCTATTTAAAAATAAAAGTTTAATATAATAATTTAGTTTAATAATCTAATAGCATTTTATTGCCCTTTCGTTCACTCAATGCTTTAGTATATTTTTATTAAAAGAAACAAGAAAAATATGTTGCTTTTCTAGTGTAAATATAAATACCTATGACTACTCTTGCCCATATTAACGTTTCCAAAATCCCTTTTAAAATATAAATAATTGACTGAATGACAACCGAAGACCTATGTAATGGGTCACAAACGTATATTAAAACAGTTACACAAGGGATGTTGACATAATTGTCGTATGTGTAGACATGGCCGTTTATTTAAGCGGCAGCGCTCCCATCAATCTTCATCGGCGGGACGCACTCGATTGACAGGGAACGCGCGCAATGAATACAAATGAACTTACCCTTAAATTCTTGGTACAGAGTGTAAGATTCTGAGGAAAAATCTAAACCTTTTGAAAGGGTCATTATAATATTGATGTAGAAAAAATGAGAACCCCTTGGTAGACTACCAGAATCTAAAAGGTAGTGTACACTAGGCATGTTTAAGTATACAGTGATGGTTAAATGGTTTCGCAAACTGAAACCATGAATTCAGCAAATGTTTTTAGAACCCTAAATCTTTCGTCGTAATTTTTCGTGGGTTATTAAAAAAATCTACGAAACGTTTCAACGCAGGGAGGTTCAGAACCATGTACTGAATCCATGGTCACAGGTACGCATCGATGGGGATGTCACCCTGATAAAAGCCTAACTATAAAGGATAGGTACCGATCGATCCATTAACCTGTACTGAACCCGCGTGTTGGATTATGGCTATTCCCTTTGATTTTGTTATGTATGCTACAGGTCCCTGTAGCATATATACATTGAATCTGAAATTCATGGACAGTCTGTGAATTTTATGTCACTACTATACTATTAGAGTATAGTAGTAATTTATTTATAAATAGGCACTATTGTGATACCATCAATAAGTGTTGTTACTTTCATTTTTACAACAAAATCATTTAATTTGGGCATTCGCTTGTAACTTTGACCGCGTTCTAAACACGATGACGGTAGCTACGCTCACAGAAATCAGTCTTGGATGGAAATTACAGAGAATTTTCATTAGAATGGGCTCTTAACTGATAACACCCCATTAATTCCGCCTAAGTACCGTCTAATACATTATTGAGGAGCTTTAGGTCCATGTTTAGCGCAGGTTTTAGTTTAGGTTAATGTTTTGCTAAGATGTTTCTATATAAAACTCACGCCTTCTTCTCATGAGGGTAGGCAGAAACTACAGAACGCCACCTGCTTAATCCTTACATACTCCTTTTGCCTCGTTTACGTTCATACATCTGGTCATACACGAACACTGCTTACATGAAAAATAATTATCTCGAAATTAGAAACTTACAAAAACACTAAACTGACTTACTATTTAAGTTTCTAATTTCGAGATATTTTTTTTCCGTGGCAAATCCACGGAAAAGAAAAATAATTATCTCGAAATTAGAAACATACAAAAACACTAAACTGACTTACTATTTAAGTTTCTAATTTCGAGATATTTTTCTTTTCCGTGGCAAATCCACGGAAAAGAAAAATAATTATCTCGAAATTCAACCCATATCCAATAATGATCGAAGACACTTGATTCCCAAAAAAAAAAAAAACCCGGTGTATTCAGTTACAATAAGAAAGACTAGTGAAATATGAGTGAAAATACACAATTAATAATAAAATAGGTAGTTTCTTAACAGTAAGTTATTTCTATCCGTCCATAATCACAGTATTGATTCATTTCACATACCGAAAAATTTTGAAAGGGCCAATTATACAATATACTGATTGGTACAATTTTATATTAAACTGTTGTCATTATGATTCTAACTTATGTTTTTCATTTGCTTACGGACTTCAATGGATTTTACCGACAATAAGGTTATTACCGATGAATAAATGGCGAAAAAATTAATAAAAAAAAATTATTTGTGGACAAAGTCACTAGACACTACGTAGTCGGACAAACAGTAAGCTCCTACAATGTTGAAGTAAGTCGTACCGCCAAAATAAATTGATAAAGTGTAGAACAAGTTAACTCGCGGCAGATCTAGGTAGCTACGTGTCAAGTGCGGGATTATGGCACAGGAGAGGAATTGTTTGGATCAAGGCACGAGAAGAACATTTCAAAATACTAGGGGAACAAGAACACAAGGAGGCACACTACTATTTTTACAATATTATTAAGAGAGAACGGCACACTCAAGCTTATTGATTATATTCTGTTCAACAATGCATTATGAAGGCCCGAATGGCACATCGCGTAAGATCACATAATAAAACAAGGAAATAATACTAATTATATGTATTTTCTCTCTTGCATTCTCTTTTCTTTAATTTTTTATCAGTCTAACATCCTCTTCAAATTAAATCGTGTTCAAATGAATTTATCACAGCATTCATCTTTTTCTTTCATGATGAACAGAGAACCTTTTCGAGCGCCAACTTTCTAGATAACTGCACCTGTAATCCTCAGAAAATAAGCCAAGGTGTCTTTCCAATTAGAGAAAAATGTTCATAGCTTTTTCAACACAAATTAAGCCTATTCAGACCCAAAAACACTGTTTAGACCAACAAATACTAATACTTTCAACTTGTCCCATCCACCAATAGAGTCACAGGATTACAAACACGCTCACATATGTACTTATGTACTTCTGAGTGAGACAAAATGCTCATTGAATTTCATAAGGCCGGATTGCTAGCAGGAAGCCGGAGCACCTTTAGCTTAAGTTTGCTGGTTGCAACTTTGTTTTATTCGCAGTACCTATTTTGTCTTGTGTAATGGGACTTCTTTTGTAGTATACAAATAGGTTGTATGTTTTATATTGTACCTATAATAGTTCCTTGAAGGAAAGGAATGAGGAATTGCGGTAATAAAACGCTGGCTGGAATATTTATTTTAGGAAGCTCATTTTATAGCTGTTCTTTTCGATATTTCAGAGAATGAACCATCAGTGTGTTGAGTGAAACTTAGACGTAAAGATGACTCCAAATTAAAAGACGTTGGGATAGGAAATGTATAGGTACAGACAGTTACAGATGTAAAAGATTACCTACATGAAAGGATTGAAAGAGACGAAAATAATAGAAAAGCTACTACATCTGTAATCCCCAGGGTGAGGTATCAGAACTAAACTAACATGTTTTCTATATCCCTGATGACTGATTTACTCCTAATATAATAGGGTCGGGCTTACTTTAACACTCGTACCTTTTTACCTGAGTAAAACCTAGTGCCCATTTGAACTAAGCCCTAACAAGTTATACCGGTACCCTAATAGTTACCACAAAACCCAAGGGACAAAGAAACAAACCTCCACAGAAGGCTTAATTTTTTTCATACGTTTTTACGGTATTCGCAGACGAGTCCCATTTGGGCGCCAGTTAGCAGGGTACAATAATAATTTGAAAAGATTACGAACAACAGGTGTGGCTAACGATACACCTCTGTGTTTATTATTTGCTTACCCACCTTTGGGCATAGATTAATATTATCATGCTTGTAAAGTCTGTATTTATTCAATAAACAATGTTAGTGTTTTAATAAACTGGGCATATCGCAATCCGCAGTTGAATGTAAGCCTTTCATAATGAATCATAATTATGGGAATTTTAATTTAATATGCAAAGCTACACCGTAACTAATAACTATTGGTCACGCTCCCGCTGCAATTTAAATTTTTTCGTAAATTATTTTTGTACCTACCTACATATTTATGAGCAATTTTCCTTCTATAAAGTTTCATGATGCCCTATTTTTCGCTGAACCAGATCCATCTAAATCGTCACAACATAATTCCATAGGTAATGTATTTTCGGTCATGTTTAGAAAAAAACTTTTAGCTCCTCGATACCCATCACCGCTGCGAAGTTCCGCCAGTTGATTTAATTTGACCCTATTTACACAAGCAATTCGCTAATAAACCACAGCATCAAAAAGTAGGCATTTAACATTCCTCACACTGACTTCAACAAAGGACTGTCACTTCTGAGCACGGTCTTCTCTTCTGACAGATAAACATACGTATATTAGTCCGCACTGTTCAATGTTCATACGTTCACGTGTGATTACACTTTCTCATTACACCTTAGGTACGTTACTTCAGCAAGTCAACTGTGGGTACTACCACCTTTAAAATATACGCGCCGCACTATGTAGGTACCATTTTGTTGAAACTTAAATGTCTCTTCTCGACATCCGTGTGTCACTAACGGGATGCAGCAGAATACCAGAGTCAGGTATTGTTCCTGGCATGCTGAGCTGGACTCCCATTTGATGCAACCAAGAGACACACACCGCTAAGTAGTGATCGACCATTATAGATGTATATGAGCTAGGTGTTTATGGGTCAATTTATCTTTTTAATCTTTGTTTTTTTTTTCACCTTTATTGATGTTTGTTAGTACCTGTATTGTGTCTTTTGTTGCACTGAATAAACGTTTTATCTATCTATCTAACTTATTCCTATGGGAAGCTCTCCCATGCTTGTATGGGGGGGTAACTTCTGTTTGAGGGGGAAAGCTGTATGATGTCCATTAGTTTACAGGCAACGTTGATTATTTTCTGGTACAGTACAGATACCGCAGAATTGGCTATAACCGAATACATTTTTCCTTGCTTTCTTTCCTGAGATCTTTGGTCCTTGAATTAATAAAGCGAAGTTACTGGTTCTGACAAAATGTTACTAAATTGGCCTGCTACCGACACACGCGGCCTGCATCCTTTCGAAAGCCTCTTACTGAGCCTGTGCTGGCAAGCCTTCCTGCGTCCCGTGAAACCAGAGACGGTATCTTTCTTAACTTGACTGCCCCGTTGGTCTCGTGGCTGCAAGCGCGACTGCTGAGCGTGGGGTCCTGGGTTCGATTCCCGGGTCGGACAAAGTGTTTTCCATAAGGAATTTCTTAGTAACAGTCCGAAGTTTGGAAGTTGGTGGTTTAATACCCCCGTGCTTTGGAAAGCACGTTAAGCCGTTGGTCCTGCGCCTGATCTCTCTCCGGTCGTGTCGGATTGCCGTCCCATCGGACTATGAGAGTAAAAGGAACAGAAATTGCACCTGTGTTTGCGCACCCACTTGTGCACTATAATATCTCCTGCGTACCTGGTTATTCTCCATTGAGATTGGCCACCGTGACCGAAAACGGTCGGGGAGGCTATTATTAACTTAAAAGTGTGATGGTGTTCAGAACAGAATCAGAGTGACTTTACCCGTGACCTAGCCAACTACTGTACTGTAGAAATTAAAAATATGTAGGAACTACATAGGTGTATCCTTTATCTGTAAACACTAGCCGCTACAAACTTAACACACGTTGGTAGGTCAGATTACCTTAGTAGAAAAAAGTCCTATGGATGAGCGTATATCCACCATGCCACATAGATAGATGCTCTACATGCAGTACAATTTGTGTATCTACCAATTCTAGAAAGACAAGGTACTCAGTCAGACACTGTAATGGTTTTTATGGCTAATACAGTCGCTTTTTCCTGCCCTAATGACATCCCTACAGCCATGAAAAGAGGCATCTACTACCCCTCATTACCATCGAGCTAACCGACTTGAAAGAAGTTGTATTCTGTATCAGTGACACTTATTTACATAACGACCGCTTATCGCGCACAATTGCATCGCTGCCTAGATCCCAAGTCCCATAGGTTAATAATCGTATAAATTCAATATTGAGACGCTCGAGTCTACGAGGTTGGACTGTGGCCAATAGTAATGATTTGATTGGGAAGACTGGGGACTTGGCACTTTAAGATAGTTTATTTTTAGGGTTCTGTACCTCGAAAGGAAAATCGGAAATCTTCTGAGTTCACTTCGTTGTCCGTCTGTCCATCGGTCAAGACCCTTTTTCTCAGCAACGTGTGGGGTTATCAAGTTGAAATTAATATCGAATACTCAAGACTGCAATCCCTTGAAGCAACGAAAAAATCAACCTTCTACGTCAACTCAATCAAAAGATACGGGCGTTTATGTTCTGGAATCAAAACCTAGGTACTTCCCGTTGACCTAGAATCATGAAATTTGACAAGAAGCAATGTAATGTAGCACAAGTAAAGGAAAACTTCCGAAAACCGTAAATTTGTACTTATATTACAAATCGAAACTCAGAACATCTAGTTAGACGAGAATAAGGCCGATGGAGTAAGGCTGTGACCATATGGTGGCCAAGGTTAGGCCAAAGAAACCAGGGCCGTCCAAAAGCGCGGGATACCCGGATGAGGGACATACGGAACCGGGAAGTATGGCGGAAGAAAGGGGAGGAATATATACCCAGCAGATTCAGGCTGAAATGATGATGATGATGAATCGTTTAAAATTTAAGTCTCTCTATCTCTATGAACTATTAATTACTAAACTGACTAAACTAATGATAACGTAATAGGTAACAAGAGCCTCCAAACTGGTAAAGTGAATGCTGCTGAACAGCAGAAATAAAACTATAACTTTTGCAAAGACCCTACCTTAGTTATTGTTACTTTACTAAAGACCAAAGCGAAAGAGGAAAATCACAAATGGTTACTTAACCGCCAGGACGGATAAAACATGTAATTCATGGGTCATTCGTAAAACATCAGAATCAGGCTATTACTACAACCAACTCTTGTTTTGGAAGTAAAAGGAAAACAAACAAAACAAAACATCAGCAATTTGTATGCAACCATTATTTTATGTTCAGACAATACCATTGTACCATTGAGGAAGTTTTTATACTCCCTTATTTATATTATAAGCCCGTAAACGTTCACTGCTAAATAAAGTCATGACATCTAGTAACCCCTCTGCCTAAACCGTGGGGGAAAATAGGGGTGATGTTATGGTATGCTTCAAGCAGACGCGCGGCGTTGAATCGACCGCACTCGATACATCTTCGTTCATAGTATCGTTATTTCTTGTCACATTTATTTCCCATTCTTAGTAACCTGTCATTGTTTCACTGTGCACGAAATAAACTGTTTACCTCCCCTCCCTACACCCTCCGAAGTGCATAGATCGCATATGTTTTAGTTGCGGCGTAGGCGTCGAAAGCACGCAAGCACGCGAAAGTTAGAGGTTGATTTATGATGACAAATTGCTTACTAATCCAAAGAAAAATCGAATATTATTTTGATTTTATAATTTAGTTTTATATCCTAACGTAATGATAATGTGATAAATACAAAAAAAAAGATTATTAAATAATTAGTGTTGTAAATCCCTGAAATATGTCTTTTAGATTACGCGCGACCGTTGACATCACAAATGACCGCCCGAAAATGTTAAGTGTAGAAGCTTTTAAAGGCATCCAGTGTTTTCTATAGAAAGTTTATAACGTAGCACTAATCACTTATCTTATCATAACACCTGTTATAAAATATCTCTCAAGTTCACAGTTTGAGTAACGACTAAATCTAGAACCAGCTCTTACCCAACTTGGGACCGCAAAAGGAGGTACCTACATATATATCTGTTGGTTGTTTTGTTTCTCCGTACGATACATCAGCTTGGATTGAATACAAGCCTTGGAAGCGTTCAATATATTACGCAATTGGTTTGTGTAGCAAAAACGAGACTTTGTTTAAATAGTTTTATAGGGTTTTTGAATGTGATGTGGTGTGTGGTGATCAGCCAGATTACCTAATGTACAGACGCCAGCACATCAAGCTACTATGGTCTATCAAATTTATTTAATAGATTTTCAACTTTATAGCTTAAGCATAAGGTTCAAAGATGGTTGGGAAAATTTGACAGTTTCGCGTAGCTTGATGTGCTGGCGTCTGTACGTGGTTACCACCACTTTAAGGAACACTGCACAGCTTGAAAAGGCCATCCCAGAGACAAAAAATAATTTTCTTATGTGCCAGTAATTACACAGACAGTCTTCATCAAACCAGAACCCCGTAGCGCTGCTTGGTGGCAGGATATATCTAGATTTTGACCAAGTGACTTGCATTTGGATTTCGGAGTTGTTTGCATAAATAACTCGTGTGTACGAACCGTCTAAAGAAACCACTATGTAAAACAGACACTATTCGGTGACCTGAAAACCGTCGGCCGGACGTCCGGGGCCGTAACACTGTACGGAATCAATAGCCGTAACATACGCCACGATCGTCCCATGAATTATGCATGGGGCTATGGTGGCCTGCACTTGCATTCGGGTGCTTTTGTTTTGACGGAGGTTAAGAAAAGGCCACCTATTTTCCATTCAGGGGGACTCGTAAGCTACGTCATCCTATCTGTACGTAACTACTGCGATCACTGGTTATCCTGCCAGTGTGTGGTTATAAAGTTTACTTTAAATGCCATTGGAATTTTACGTCAATGGGATGAACACTGTTCGTTACTAACACAACCACACCAGAGCAAAATGCAAGGAAGCTCGATTTATTCCGGTCTGATCTCGTAATCCTGCCCAAACGATTTTTAAGTTTACACGTTAATTACGTTACGTTTTGGACGCGACGTAATTTGTTGGGAATTGCAGGCGCAACTTCCCTTTAGCCGAACTTCCGTCGCGTAATTTCAGCAACTATGAAACTGCAGTTCAAAGGCATTGGTGAAAAAAACCTCATGAAACATTCTTCTTCAGAATCTAAATGGACTCTGCTCAGACTTCGGCTACGTGTTTGACGCCATCACTAGCGTCCATCAGTTCCAAATATCACACTCTATCCACCAGGGAATATGAAGTTACTCACATAAATATCCTTAGCTGGCCGCTTACAAACCGGACCACGTATAACCGATAGCTCATAACTAATACGACAGAGCTATCTATCTAGTTCTTGTAGTTCCGTATTCTTGGAATTTATTATAGGTTTACCCTTAGGTTTATTCCTTGTTTTGTTTTATTTTATAATGCAATCGGTTATTGGGAAGATTTCTAGTTCCTTTTGTCCAGGTGTTGAAGATTTCTGAATGAATAATATGATGATAATGGAATGTAATAAAAATTTATTTCTGTTTCTCCTGCTTTTCTTTTTTCTCGTTTTTGAGGTTTTGTACCCAAAGGATAATCACAGAATACGTGAAACTACAGCCACTCATATGGTAAACGAAAATAATAATTTAAAAATCTCAAAAAATGCATTTTTTTAAAGTATATTCACAGACTTTCATTGCCTGTTTTGTTTTTCATTTTCGAAATTACTTCCTCGTGTTTGTATCGTTTCGACGTGATATAATCACAAAGAGCTTATCGATCACCTTTTGTTTCTACAAGATATACCAAACTCAAAAGCAAAACTCAACACTATCTCCGTTTTCCTGTAGTACATGCATTCCGTAGTGGGCAATAGCCATAAGTTAGCTTAACATAGCCTAGCTTCCCATCTGATCTCACTACGCCACAGCCTAAACCCAAAACAAACAGAACTGAACTACATAACGCATAACTAACATAAAGCACTTTACAGTGTTGGCTTCAGGATATTTAGCCAGGATGACCACAAATGAGTAGACCTAGCATTTCGCAGCTGTGACCCTGGCTAAACCAACTTATTTTTACCACCCGGCTAAACCAAAACCGACCCTATTATTATGGAAATGGAATAGATTAAGAGTGTAACAGTAAGTTGGTATGGTTAAATAATGTCATGGGCATTGTACCCCAAACGGCTTATAAGTGTGGGTGTATAAATAGTTCGCGTTTTGTTAAAAACTTTGCTTTCCAATGTGATAGGTTTTAATGTTTGGTTTTGGCTTAGTTCGTTTTTATTAAACTTCTTTTAGTTTTTGTGGAGTCCTTGAAAAAGTTTAATTGTCCATTTGAAATTGCAAGAGTTAATTACAGACTACATAGAATGTGATGTTGTTTATAAGTATTCGTTTAGTGTACCTATCCACTTCTTCGTATACTGATCTAGCATCTCTAGTGTTCCTTAAATAGAAGAATTTTTATTTTTATGTTTCTTTTTTTTTATAATGTATAACTGTGTTTTTGAAATCTTTTGACATTGTGTATTTTTATGACATTTTCCTTATATTATTATGACAATTTTATAACTTGACATGCTTAATAATATGTTTTGTTTTTGACATTTTTAATTCGTTTATAACGACTGCATGTATTCTTTTTTTTGTTTTAATGTTTAATACCTATTAAGTTAACAATAACTTTAACTTGGATTTTGTATGCCTATCGGCGGAACATGGTTTGTGCACTTGACATTTATATTGAAAAACACCTGTAATCACCTATGTTCACAAAATAAATAAATTCAATTCAATACAATTCTTAAAAATCTCTTATTTTTTCATTCTGCAGGATAGTTTGAAAGACACTGGAGGACTCTGCATAATACATATTCTTTATGGTGTACATATACAGATCTGTATGGTGCAGAATCCTCCGTGCATTTGTAGTAAATGAATAGCTCCATTTTTTTCATTACATAATAACCTACTAACTTAATAAAAGAAACTTAAACATTGACGGCACGTTTAGCGCAGTGGTTAAGCGATTGACTGCTGCGTTGCGTGTCGCGGGTTCGATTCCCGCACGGAAGAAATATTTGTATGACCTACAAGTAGTTGTTTCGGGTCTGACTGTTTGTGTATGAGAGTTTAAATGTTTGTAAACGCACCCACAATACAGGAGAAATTCTTAGTGTGGGGTAACGTTTTTTTTAAAAAAAAAAATGAATAATTGCCTTCAAACCTGTGCTTCAAACTGACGGCAGAGTAGGTTGTATTGCGGATATAATACTACATTCATACCTGTCCAAGTAATAAAAAGTGAAGATAAACGACACCGCAAGTTTCATCCAATTGAATAAAGATCCATAACTTTGGAGATAAATCACAGCGAGTCGTATCCATTGATGTGATCCAGGAATGAGGAAAATGAGGGAAAATGCAGTATATCAGTCGCACACGAAAGTTTTCGAAAGGGCCCTAAGAATCAGTCAACGGGTAACAAAAGTTCATCCTGGCTATTCCCTAGGGCAGTACCTATGTTCATTTTATACAAGGAGCAGAATAGATCTTCTTTTATTTGTTTAGTTTTTAGAGATTATCCTGAAAAGACTTTGAGTTTTCAAGTCGATGGTACTTTTTAGATTAGCTGGTACCAGTAGGTGGACACATTAAAAGCGGCGTCAGTGGTTTCATTAGGTACATCCTCAAAGGTACAGGTGTGCCTACGGTCCCTTGGGATATCCAGCAAGTGGTTGATGTTCTGGACTGCGATGCACTCACATTGGGTGTCGGCTGGGCTAACAGCATATTATATTAGAATGTACTTCGGCCGCCAAATGGCACCACTGTGTGAAGGGTACAGTTGAAGATAAAATTAATAACAATTGGATGACAGTAACCACTTTACTTCTTCTTCTTCGTGCCGCTGGCATGACTTTATTTTGGATCATATTTTAGGACACAGAGGGTAGGAGGTGGAGCATGGTTTGCGACATAGTTCCACAACCACACCCTAATTTCAACTTCAACTCCCAACTTCACTTAAAGTGGACCAATATTTAGTAAATAGTTACATCGGTTAACCGATATTTTGCGGTATTCATTTAAGGTGCTTACAGGACCTAAACAAAAAAACGCAAGTTTTAGAAACAACAAAAGTATATGATCTACTAACAGTAAACAAAATCAGAAAAATATATGATATTCTTCAGGATATATGCTAGGTAGATAGTGTGTTGAAAACCTAATACAACTAATTTGATACGATAGAAAAAATCATGAAGATACCTCTAAAAACTTTATTTTTACAATAAAAACCTTACTAATATACTACAGTCATTCTGTTTTTTTTTTGTCAGATTATTCTACAAGCAACATACTAAAATACTAGTAGTTTAGTTTTTCAGTCCAAACAATAGATTTTTTGTAATTATATAGTTGCTTCATATTTTGCAATAAATTACCAGCGTTGTGTCATCGCGCTTTTCTTTCTTTTCTATGCAGTCCAACAGTGACCGCGCCTTTTTTTTGTTCCTAAGCTCGAACCTTTCATTAGTTTTACAAAAGGTAAACCTAATCTCGTGAAAGGCCCACGTCATCTAATATTCTAGCACAACTCCTTAACTGTTCGTATTACTTGTTAATACTACATGTTCGAGCGACTCCGACGCCGCGACACTATTTATTAGCTAACTTTCACAATAAATCCGACTGCTCGACCGTGACGAATCAAACGACGTGTAAGTATACGTGCAGACAGAACTGTTACTATGTTACTTAATATGAAAACCTTGATCAAATGAAGCTTAGCTTCAGAAATCGGTTCTAAGCCTTCAGCATGCAGGAGCCAAAGATACCGTCATCAGCTGGTCATTTCATCCAGTTCGGGTGGTTTCATTATTTTCTACGTTTACCTACTGGTGTATTGTATCCAAGCAAGGATTCGTCACCTCCAACCATCGGTCTTTGGTAGACATGGCTAGCTCATTGCTACATTAGCATGCTCTGCAGGCTTTTTCAGGCGTCTTTGGGCTTTGTCATTAGCCACTCTTCAGGTCCTGTACAATGCGCGGAGAGTCGAGTGCTATAACGCAACTTTAGACCAGCGTATACATTGTAGATTACTACATAACCATGATGGACACGAAGCCTCATGCGTGTCTTTTCAATGACACAAGTCTGTAGCTCTTGAAAAAAAACATTCAAGACAAAGAAATTCCAACCCAAAACCACTTGTCGACACGGCAGTACGTAATACGTGTTTGGCATCGATTTATTCCGTGCACCTTACACCTTAATCCTTCGCCTTAGCCACTGCGAAGCGGACACGTCCTGAGTTCCTGACGACTGTCTAGAATAATGTGCAATTTTATACGATTTATATCTGATGCCACTTGATGGAATTGAAGAGGGGAGAGGATTTGGAGGTATGATTGTGTCAGGTTCTTGCTATACTGGGAGAAGTTGGGAATAATTGAATATGGCCCCAAAGGTTCACTCAAGGTAGTACAGTCCAGCTCGTAATGGTTTTATTACCCTAAGGTTCAATGTCACTTGCACATAGCAAAACCAAACTGACTATTTTCCTTTTAAGACCAATGTAAGAATCAGAAAGTTCAAGTTTCAATTTACTGGGAATTCATTACAGTCACAATTCCCAGAATATGATATCATTTAAATAGGTAGTATAGTCAACCTAATAATATAATGATATATTTTTATGTTTAAATTATATCATATTTTATCCACTTGGATTTCTATGAAATTACGGGGAAATAAGACCTTTGAACGTCGTCGCTATTGACACCAGCTATCAATCCTATTGGTTATAGATGGTCTAAGGCGACAGTAATGGTCGGCGGGATTGTCCGAAAGGGTTACCGCTGGCCCGGCACATAAATGGCTAAGGAAGGAACACGGGTGGGCTTTAGTCAGTAAGAGTCTGACACTCATTCCGCTCCACCCAGAGTGGGTAACCCCTTCATTTGACGATTTCCCATCCGCAAAAAAAAAAAAAGGGGACAGTAATCACCATCCATAACTTGTTTTGCCAACCTACATAATTACACCTTGTCTATTTCCCAGCATCTAAAACCGTAATTCAATCAAAACGTTCTTCCTCATCCAATCAACTTACGCTAAAATAAACTTAAAAGCTTTTCCTTACAAACAAGACTCAATAATTATGTTTTAATAAAGGCTTCCAGACATCAGATCGTTTGATGATAAAGCCTGTCAGAACAATCAGAGGATCTTTTGTAGGAATTTAAAAAAAAAACTCGTAATTTTCCGTTCCATTTAAATTACGAGTAAACCATCCAAATTGGAGTATGTACTGAATAAAAAAAGATTCTTAAGGAAAATCATTTCAGGACGCGACAGGAAATCGTTTCGCTGCAACCCATTCATGTGTGGAAATATACGGGAACTATAATCGACAGAAGACGCTGGTAATGACTTCCGTTATTTTTTGGTTAGTAATCGAGATACTTTATGATTGCGCTTAAGGAAACGGACCAGCATTTTTCTCCTATCATTGCCAGTTTGCGCAAGCTTTTATAGCCTCAACTATGAGCATAGTTGTTCAATAGTGGTTCGGTTTTCCCGCGACCCCTCAAAACAGCCCTCACAGTACGCGTTCAGGTCCTTCAGGTTACCTTCAGGTACCCATTATATAGAGACTTTTGCCCAGCCTATACCAAACTGTACCCAAAACCAAATCAATAAATGAGCTACTCATGACATCAATTATTTAATAATGGTACAAGTACCAGGAAGGCAGGAACCTGTAACTAGTCATCTATCTACAGATCTGAATAAGAAGCGGGTCCGTCTCCTCACCTCTCCCGTACATTCCGGTCGCGGCCGACCTGCTCGCGACATTTCCAATGATATTTCGATCGGCTGATATGAAAACAGACCGTGATTGAATTGTGATTGAGGTTCAACAATCGGAGATGGGTCTTTACAATAACTACAAAGCGGAATTCCTATTATTTTCCAATGACTCGTATTGTTGGGGGCGTCCGCTTAACATCATTGAAATTCAATGGCGTTAAGGTCCTTAAAAGGATGGATCGTGTAAACTCCGATGAGGTTAATGGAATCAGTTCAACTCAAAAATAAAAACCTTTTTCTTCTTCAGTACAGCAAAAACGAAAAACTCATTAAGACTAAATTGGCAGCCATTACTTTCAGCTATTATTAGCGACTAGTAAGTACCTAAGTGTCTGCTCCCCTCCAAAATATAATATTTGACGTCACGAATAACCCAAGTTCGGTATACGCCAAGCAAAACACAGCTGCGAAAATCCTAAGTTATAAGGGTCAATATCAACAAAGTGATTTTTTGTTCAATTTTGGTGGCGAATTTTTTTCTTCAGTTTTCGTGAAAAATAATAACCTGGTATAATAATAGAAAGTCCAAGCTGGAAGGATCTTCAAGAGGTCTGAGAATATCTCGATAACTTTTTGAGATATTTTAGTTCAAAGTCTAATGTGGCCACCAAAATTGAAAATCGCCCACCAAAATCGAAAGTGCCCACCAAAATTGAAAATCAGTGGCACCAAAATTGGATTAGAAGGTGAATCTGAAACAATGTGTAAGGTGGATATCTCGGGAAATATTATTTCAGCCTGTTCGGGATTGCTCTTTATTCTTGCTTTTCTTCTTGACCCCTGTAACACAGGTTTTGCCTAGCACGGGGGTCATTGGTCATTTATTTTGGACCAGGATATTCGCATACTTAAATTGTCACTCTGTATTTGTGTACTTACCTTTTTATGTCAAATAAAATGTATTATTTCCTTTATTCATTTACATAATCTTATTTTATTGTATTTTTAAATATTTCTAAAATATAAAATAAGTATAAAAAACATTTAAAAATATAAAAAAATAGCGATCTGCCGGTGTCGGGAGCAGGGTCCAAGCTACCGGTGGTTAGGGCTCCAGAGACAGGAACCTCCTCACAAGCCGTATCGAGGAGTACTGCCTTCTGAATCAGGCCCTTGACCCAACCGCCTAACGAGAGCCTCGATAGATGTTAATCGAGGCTTTCGGCCATCAGTCCATTGGCCGATACGACAATCGGCACAATGATAGCCGAGCTCACATTCCACATGTCAACAACCTCGTGTGCTAAGTCGAGATATTTAATTTGCTTCTCTTTCTCAGCTTTCACGAGGTTCCCGTCACATGGAATGGTAACATCGACAATCATTATCTCGTCTATCACTACTATATCCGGTTTATTGGCAACAATAGTCCTGTCAGTAATGATAGACCGATCCCAGTACATTTTCAAGAACTGGATCGGGCACGTACTTGTAGTACGGTATCTCAGAATCCACAAGTTTATATTTCAAAGCAAGTTGCTGGTGAATAATCCTAGCTACTTGGTTATGTCTGTGCAAGTACTCGCCGTTAGCCAGACGAGAACAACCAGATATAATATGTCTGATAAATTCACCCGGACAATGGCATGCCCGACACACGTCAACCGTCCCGTCCTTCATAATATGTCTCCGGTAGTTATTCGTTAAGATAACTTCGTCCATAATTGCACAGACAAAACCTTCAGTTTCCCCGAAAAGGTCACCAAAACGTAGCCAGGATACGGACGCTAAGAAGTCTACACCGGGCTCATGAAGAGCCCGATAGAAGCGCCCGTGAAGCTCCTTGCTTTGCCATACCTTCTTGCGGTCATCAGTAGAAAGTACTACAGGTTTGCGCCAGTTCTCTTTAGCCATGGAGAGCGGGGTGATTGTCCCTTGTCCACTGCGACCACATCACGGTGCATACCCACTTCGGCTTTTAAAAAATATTTCCTGAGACTGCACACCTCGCGGTTGTGGAGGGTCTTCGCATTTAAAAAGCCTCGACCCCCACACTTCCGCGGGATATACAGTCTCATCACCGATGATCGTGGGTGATGCATCCGGTTTGCGGTCAGTAGTGTACGGACTCTTCTATCCAGGGCGTCGAGTTTGGTCTGAGTCCATTTGAGTATGCCGAAAGAGTACAGCAGTATAGCTTTCGGATGAGGAGAGGGATCTGAGGCTTATGGAATCGGAGAGTTGAATTCCCTCGGATTCCATAATCTCCCCTCGCTTTACATGCATGACTGCATTATTATTATTGTTATTATTTACTATTATTCTTCTTTCTGCCATTCTCTTTTTAAGCAGCCTCTCTTCGGTGGTCTGTTTTGGCATTCTAAAAATATGAAGCTAGGTCCTTATAATAATAGACCACTTAGGTACTGCCAAGTAGGTACATAATATTTATTTATTTGCTAATCAAACTGACTTGCAACTTAAAAACTGGCTTTATAGGTACAAACAATACTTACAGTATATACTTAAAACTTGGTGGCTAGTTTTCAATTTTGGTGTCGTGAAAACGCCACCAAAACCACCAAAATTGAGCCACCAACATTGAAACCAGATATAAAAAAAATCTTTAAAAATAGGGGTTTTAAGTTACAATTTATTTAATATCACTGATTTATGCGTAACCCAAATTACTACCTATAATGTGTACCTTACTATTAAAACACTTTAAAATTAACAGCAAATCGATCCACCAAAAATTGAACAATTCTTGTCCCCCGTGCCACCCAAGATGATACTTACGTTTTTGGCGGAAAATCAGAGCACTAATCACACACCTGTTACACGCAAGTGCCGGTGCATGACTGAGAGATGTGAAATAATAAAACGCGATTGATCGCACACGCACGAAACTTCATTTTATAGTATGTTGAATATGTGCCACCAAAATTTTGATTTTTGCTTGGACAAACTTTGATCGAGTATCCTGTGCTTTTAAATTAGATTTTCTAATACAGTTAATTGTTTTTAGATAATGTGTCATAAGCATACACTAACGAACTTGTTTATTTTTTATTGTATAGCAAATTGTTACTTTGGTGAATGCAATTATATCAAAAAATGGAACTGGGACAAGCCACCTAACTTGAATTACAAGGCGATTTTTTTTTTCCTGATTATTTAAATACACAATTATAAAAAAAAAATGTGGCCCTAATTAAACCAAGTTACGTAGTTCACTATAAAAAAAAATAAGAAACATCCTATCATTTAACACCTCGATTCTCAACGTGGACGCGTAAAATTTGCTGTGGGGATATTCACCCATAAGGGTCATTGTCGCATCTACCCTTTGTTCAAGTTTGCAGACTTGAAACAATAAAATTTTACGACAATGTGTGGCTCGACCAAGTTTTTTTTCAAAAATAGCAACCAATGTACAGTACATTGGTTGCTATTTTTGAAAAAAAACTGGTCGGTAGAAAAATAGCAGTCTGCTGTTTTAAATTTTCATTTATGAATGTTTTTTTTAACCTCAGCCCTGTAAACTTTCCAAATAACAGTGGTCGGGGCTTTTATTGGTACCCGTCCAAGTTACTTATAAAGCAAACGTGTACCGACTAATTAAAGTATTCGGAGAGTATAAATACCTATGCAATCATCATTTTTTAAATGTCTGTAATATCTACAGAAGCTCTGAAAAATTTATAGGTTTAGCTACGCACGGTCTTTGTCTTTTATGAGGTTCTCTATTTTGTTACCTAACTTTACCTAACCCTAAATACAATATACCTTAAAGTTTGTCATAAATATTACAATTAATATATACAAAAGACTTAAAACCGTTTTCAATCAAAGTTATAAGTCCTAAATTCAAATTATTTAATGTTTATTTATCCTAATAATGTTTTTAAAACTGTATTATATGCATGCAGCATGCAAGCAAGCATGCAGCAAGCATGCAAGAGGCATGGTTTCTGTCACGGCTCCGGCGCTGCGGGTCTCCGGTGGTCCCACGCGTGCTAATCTTCGCAGACGGCTTTCGCTCACTACCGCTGCTTCCTGGCCGGCCTAAAACAGAATGTTTAGCAAATGTTTTAGGACTAACAATTGTATTATAAATGTATTTCGACTTTCGATTTATAGTTGTCGATCAATTGATATTCTATTATTTGGCTTTCAATTTGGCATAGTACACCCGATCGAATAGGTATCTAAAAAAATTAACTATGCGGCAATTTAGTTTTTATTTCGTTTTAAAGGCAAAGTCAACGTCAAACCATTTATTTCAACGTCAAAATGTACCTATAATAGAACTGATACTGGTCGCCCCTTCTGGATATAAAAACTGCATATATCATAACATATCACTTACTATTTATCTAGTTAATTTATAAAGCTTGGTCTTTATTATTTTAGAAAATGGTTAGTTTCTGAACGGCTAGTCTAGACGAAAATTAGCTAACAGTTTGTTAAACCCATGTTTGTAACTAGCTGTAATTGGCTAACTGAAAAATCAACCGCCAATCAAATAGTTTGACATGAGCTTGACAATCTGAGAGACAATTTTTTGTTTTAAAATTAACCTTCCAAAATCCATGTTTTTTTGCTTATATAAACAACAATTCTATTTACACATATAAGCTCACACCTTCTTCCCATGTTGTTAGGCAGAAACTATAGGACGCCATCTGCTACGATCATTACACACTCCTTTTCCTTCGTTTACGTTCCCAGTTCTATTTAATCGTCATAAACCGTCTTAAATAAACCAAACAAAGATGCACAAAGACGGATTGTTTTCACCAAGATAACCTACAACTTACTATCATCCACCCCAAGTTGCTCCATTAATCTTGTACTAATAAAGAGCTCCATTATGTACTTGATAAAACATATCAGTAGGGTGCTTAATGTTCCGTGAACTTCGACTACAATTCCTTGTCTATTTGTTTTGTTAGTATTATTCCTCTTGAGTTATTTTCCCGCCATATTTTCTGGTGTACTTTATGCTCTTCTTGTACCCACTTTGCGATGATATGTGGTTTGCAAAAGTGCGTTTCCCTTTTGTTTAGAGGTAGGTAAATTATGATAGTGGTTATCATAAGCTGTATGTCATTGATATTCCTATTGAGTAGCGGTTTTATTATGAACATAGTTTATTTTACTGTTTCCGTTTGTAAGTAAAAACGAATTTAGGATGCTTTTGCTATTTTTATAATTACAATCAATCAACTTGTTAAGTTAGTATAATCCCCAAATGTCAAGATTTCATGAAATAGTCATTCTTGGGGATTACTTGGTCTTAGAGAGTTGTGCTGATGACTTTAATGATTATAATTTTGTAAATACATATTTGTTATGGCCGCGAATTATATTTTAATCAACGCATAACTTAATACTGGCCAGCAAATTGCAAAAATGGTAAAAAATATTGAATTTCGCGGGCTACCCTGGCGATTTCGCCTTAAGCCACTTTACGTTTGTATCTTTCTTACTTTTTCAAATCGACTGCATCTAGCTGGTTTTGCTATTAGGTACATATTGCTCATTTTTAATTTCACCTGTCATTCTTTGTCTTTTTTAATTTATTTACCATTTAAAAATTAATTACATTTGTTTCAGCAGAATAGCATTTTTAAACCACTAAAGTTTGTACGTATGTAATGCAACAATAAATACAATTACTTAATACCCTATTTCGAAATCAGCTCAGCATCAAGCTCAGTATTTTCAACTAATAAGTTCCCACCACTTATTTCAAAGTTGTAAGTATAATTTTAAACGCAACTACCAAGGAACTCCACTTTTAGGTTCTGCCCTTTAAAAATCCTAACTGGAGAACTGTGTTCCACCCTCCCATAAATTGTATCTTAATTGTAGCACTTTCTTGTTACACAAGTAATGGCGGTCACTTTACACCGTTTAGTGTTTAAGAGGGAACAGGGCGTGCCATTCTCAATACAAATGTATTCCCCTTTTTTTTTCCTGAATAATGCCTCTAGGGCAATTTTTTTTTAAATAAAATCATGGCCTGCTGTAAACACGTCCCTGTCATTTTCTTTTTTCAGAAACTAATTAATAAAGAAAATAATAACATGACCCTCCAAAAATTACAAAAAATGCCCTATTTTTACCGCCGTGATTTGAGGACTACCAGCCAAATTTTAAAAGTTTTTAACATAAAATAAATAGGAACCTAAACATACATACTCTTTCTTAAAATGTTAATGTAAAAAAAAAAAGAAACGGCTCAGTTTTCGAGTAGAAAACAGGGGAATACGAAACGTCGATCTCGTCAAAATATTTGTGCTAATTTCGGTCTGAGCTGCAGCTGTCCCTATTACACACTACGGGGGCAGACTTGAGGTAAGGTGACGGCAATAGTTTCTTCAAATACCTCATTTTTGTTTTAGTTAAAATAGGCTTATAATATTTTTAGGGAAATATTATAAAAGGATACGAGGCTCCGGTCTTTAGTATTTGTTGTTATAGCGGCAATATAAATACATCAATTGTGAAAATTTCAACAGTCTAGCTATCATGGTTCATGAGATATAGCCTGGTGACAGACGGATAGTGGAGTCTTAGTAAAGGGTCCCATTTTTACCAGTTGGGTACGGAACCCTAAAAAGAAGTGCTATAGTTCTAGTCGTATTTTTATTATGTAATATTTTCTTGTGTACAATATGGTATTTATATACATAGATAAATAAATAGTAGTCTCTTATTCTGTTTCCGACATTTCTAATCTTTTCTACTGGATTTGTTGATATTTTGAAACCTGAAAAAAAAAAACATACAGAAAGTTTTATCCACAAAATTTAAAATCTTTACACGGGCCAGGCCAAACTAGATTTACTCGTACCATCTAGTTTATAAATTGTCATGTCCTTGTTACCACGACATGATTCATTGTTGTATAATAATATCCTTGCTTACACGAGCGTACCAAGCAAGGTCCCGTACACCGAAGCACCTACATCAAACCCTTGTAGTAGCATTACAACACGCCAGTATTCCCAGACGGGTTAAGCATGTGTAATTGTAGATACGCTAAAATTTTCGCTAAAGGGTTATTGTATTACTCAGCGTCGGGGCTTTAAAGGTCAGATAAGCAATTGCTCCATGTAAAATACTGGTATCCAGCTCCGGTTACAATGGAGGCCGACCCCGAAATAGTTAACTAGGCTAGGCTGACGATGATTTCACCAGTTATGTTTAAGTCCCATGTAATACATAGAAGGTGAGCCTATAGCCATTAACTGTGCAGAGATCAGGATTCCGGGATACTACTGCGAAACTCCTAATCGAAAAACGTAATAACACTTTGCTTATCACGTTCAAAATATCTGAATGTCTCAATGTTCTGCCAACCTAACCCTTATAATACTTCGCCTAAGTTCTTACAAAGCTGTATTAATAACTCTCGCCTCTTATTCAACTTATTACAAACTAGGTCACTGAGCTTAAAGAAAATGTATGCATGTACCGTGTTGGTAGGAAGTACTTAAAATGCTAAATAATAATAATAGCCCGCGACGGCTATAATCCTCTAAAGGGGCGTCATGGGAAGTAGCCGAATTTGTTTCATAAGGTAATGACTCTAATGTGCTGAGATAGGTAAGGATTTTCTCGGGAAAAAGTCTTACAACTTATCGCCTGAATAACTTTTTGATTCTAATCTGAGGGAAAAACTGGAAACTCCTATGTGGTTCTGTTTACTCTGGTGACCATTCAGCTTAGGTACGATATACAAATAAGAAACACTCGCTATTAGGCCGGTTTATTTAGGTATACTATCAGGTTTTGATTAGGTACCTACTAGGTATTTTGTTTCCAAAAGACTATTTTATTAGCAATATTCTGTCATAAGTCATAACACAAAAATCGACTTACTTAATAAAAATCTTTCAATAATATAAAATCTTTCAATATAATAATTGTCACTCACATACAACGCACAGCTTAAACCGCTAGATCTAGAAGCATGACATTATACATAGACGTTCCTTAAATAACGGAGGGGAGCACTAAAGAAGGATTTTCTCAAATTCTTTCCCTGTTAAATGGGGTTGACAGTTTGCACGGAAGTTTGTAATTTTTGTCGCTGGGAAAACTCATCGGCCACCCGGGCTTGTGTCTTAATAAGTGCCTATAAAAATGTCTCCATTAACTGGAAGCACAGAATATATTAGGCAGAGCCGTTTGTTTCCTTTACTTACTGGCGCCGTAAATAGCAATAGAACCTAGAACCTAGGTACCGAAACTGGGTTATTGTAGCGCAGTAACGAGCCAGCCATCCGTCACTATTTGTTACAAAGACACTTTAAGTTAACTGCGCGAGCGCTAGGTACGCAGTTAAGACACTTAGGTTGTGTGCAGGCGGGAAACTTTTAGTAGCTACATGAAAATCGTACGTGGCGTGTACTTTGGTATTTTTATTGTCAGGACAAACTATATTTCGAACGCTACCTTATTCTGCAAACCGAGAAGAAACTACTTTTGCAATAAAAACTTCCAAGAGCATTCAAATCAAATCAAACGTTTATTTTCTAGAAAAACATTGTGTTGTATAGAGATTTCTAGGGTTTTTACATAAATTGTGTAACGCCATCGATCAGAAATTGCTTAACAGTGACTAACTATGATTGTGTTGATCTAACCCCGTTTACAAGGCAAAGATCAGTACGATTTTTATTGTATCATTTTGGGATCACATGGCGGTTTCATACTGCATTTGTTTTGAATCGTGTAAACCACTGTTCATACGGTTGGTGGTGGTTGGCGGATGTTGACGTGTTTAGGTACAGCGCAGCGCCGTGTGACGCCCGCTCAGTATCGAATCAGTAAAGCGACGACGATAAAAGCGGTGACCGCCATATAACATCTGCAATTTACCAGCGAATGACGTCACTGAAACGTTATGTAGTAGCTCAACTGTAGCAAATGAATTTCTATTGTTATAAATCAAATATTGATTTTCTCACAGTTAAAAGTTGGTGTGTTTTCCTAGAGACCGATTTTTGACACCGTAAAGTCAAACCCCGGTGTTACCATTTTTATGCCGGGCGTAATCTTTCTTTTAGGAAACCGTAACATAATCGAGAGAAAACAAAACATACTGATCGGGCATTCTAAGCTATTTCTAATAGGTTTCAAGTTCGCATCGGCTTGGTTTAAAGTCGATTCGCACAAATTTACTTTACGAATCGTTACTTATAAATAATATAATTTTTTTTATAGGCAACTAGCATGAAGTTAATTTATTTGTGGGCGAGTTGACAACTTTAGAAATATGTATTAGGCAATCGGCACATTTTGAATTTTATGCAATGAGGTTAAGAAAACAAACACTTCTGTGCGCTTGTCTCCTTTTTAAACGGTTTTATTTTTCTATACTTTATTGCACTAACTTGCCTTGCTTATAGCTTGCCGTGGTTGGTCTGTGGATAGGTGACCATCTTTATATACCGTGACCCCTCCGTGCCTCGGAAAGTACGTTAAGCCGTTGGTCCCGGCTGTCATTCGTGGATCTTTGACAGTCGTTACGGGTAGTCAGAAGCCCGAAAGTCCGTCAACCAGTCTTACCAAGGGGTATCGTATTACCCAGTAACTGGGTTGTGGAGGTCAGATAGGCAGTCGCTCCATGTAAAATACTGGTATTCAGCTGCATCCGGTTAGACTGGAAGCCGACCCTAACATAGTTGGGAAAAGGCTAGGCAGATGATGACTTTATTGCATTAACTAACTACAACACTAACACCTTTGCATCCGATTGATTTCTGAAATCATTTAACAATACTTAATACATCTAACTAACTTATGTTCCTCTACATAAGTTAGAGACCACACATTTAGTCTTATGAAGCAACAGAAACTATTTTCTATTGCCTGACACCATTGGGAACCGCAAGTTTGCGTCAAGTTTCAAGTTGCAGTAACTACGATTGAATGAGTTGCTTACAGTGTAGGAATGTCATCACATTTCCGCGAGGAAACACTTGTGCTGCAGTGTAAGGCAGGTTACAGGCAGGCAGCACGTTATAAGCGAAGGGAACCACAGAACTGTTTGTTTTTGACGAATTAAAACAAAGGTTTTTGATATTATTCTATTGTTTTTTACGGAACGTTAAAAATAAAAATTTCAAACATACGTTAATATGAAATTTTTGTTGTTGAAATTAAAAATTCCGGCTCCACCAGTCGGAATTTCTAATTTCACGCTAAAGTACGTTTTTAAATGAAAAAATACTTTACTACAGGTCGGTTTGAACATCAGAAGAATATCTAAATCTAAACATCAAACATAACTAGACGTGAAATAAAGCCCGCGTTATACAGCATAAAGGTTAATTCTCGTTTACGCGGCGACTACCTTTGCTTGCGAACAAAAACCACCCGATCTCCCATCAAATATTAGAGTACCGGAATAATATTAAACCTGAAATAAAAGAGAAGCCTCAGGGCTCTCGGAATTAAAGGGATGGTCACTTTGGGGCGACAGCAGCGGTTGCGGTAGCGATTCTCGTGAAAAACGCCAATTTTTTTATAGTAATATGGAAGACCAGCAGTGCCCCGCGGTTTCACCTGCATATGTGTCGATCCCGTGGGAATATCGGGATAAAAAGTATCTTAAGTGTTAATTCTGGTTATAAACTATCTGTTTGCCAAATTTCATTCAAATTGGTCCAGCCGTTTGTGCGTGAACAAGTAACAAACATACAAACACACTCACAAACTTTCGCCGTTATAATATTAGTGTCCATATAAAAACAGAAAGAAGAAACGGATATTCACAAATGAGTAGAAAACACAACAACAGACAAGAATGAATCAATCAAAAGTCTTCATTACTATCTTAATGGATGAGTAATGAGTTATTGGTGGAACACTGACATATTCATAACTTATTGGCCTTTGCTAGCATTGGAAACGATATGACAGAAGATCCATCACTTTCTCGCATCTTTACCCGCGCGGCTGTTTCCGCGCCTCCGTGTTCGAACCCTTAGACTACTTCTCGCGTTAAATACGGCTTACCCACACTCAACTTCACTCCAGTGGAATTATATTCGGCTGTCGTTTTACTCAGCTTGCTAATGAAGTATTTTTTTCTTTTTTTGTCATTATTTAATACTTCAAAGTAGAGGCGACATCTGTAGGCTGAACGCGTATTGAAATAAGGAAGATTTTTGAGATTGACTGTGAAAAATAAAATGTTTTTGATGTTTGTTTTCAAGAAAGATTTTTTGTTTATTATAAGCTACAACTACGTAAACATGATAATTCTCCTGCCCTTATCCCAATGTATTTGTGGTCGACGCAACATGTCTTTTTAACCGACTTCAAAAAAGGAGGTTCTGTATTCGACCCGTATGTATGTATGTCCGCGTTTTTCTCAAAAACTAATGAAGCATTTTTGATGATTCTTCTAGTCCGTGTCTTCAATTCTTCAATGCACTAGTGTTAATTGAATTTGTGTTGGGTAGGTATGTTCAACTAAAAAGTGAAAAATAAAAACTTTGTTACTAAAAAAACAACTGACTTTAAAAAAAAAACGCTACAAAGTCATAAATAACTTTAATTTCGGAAGTCGGTGTCAAAAAACGAAAGAAAATGCGGAACCAATTACATCCGAAGGATTTTGAAGGAAATTCCTAATCCATTGCTTCATATGTTTGATAGATTCGCCTGCTCACCAACGTAAATAACGCAATGAATGTTGTTGAACTGTCAAAATGAATGGTATTGCCATTGCTCAAGACAAGTACATACCCTATTTGGCCCTATAGAATACTATGCATATCTCTTCCTTGATTCCAATAAGACAGGCGCACTTCATCTGCTAATCTATGTAGTCTACTTCGTCCACTTCGTCGAAGTTGTCAACAGCTCCTATTACACTTGTTACTTCACTTGTGACGCTATTCGCCTACATGTCGGCAATATCAAAGTTTTCTAGTTAACAGTATCGTGTTGTTGACGCTAAACTGTTTCTAAGGTAGCTACAGATAAGATCTTGCCATATAATTCTGCTGTAAAAGCTTCTTGTTTGATGTCTTTGTAAATTACAAAATGATTATGATTGAAATCTTTGGAGTTGTCATCAATGTTTAGCGGTATTATCTACAGTCCATTCACAGTAATTTTACATCTAATTTGCATCACTGTCAAAATTACAGTGGACTTTATACTCCTTGTAATAAAGTTGCAGTTGGATTGCTACTACTGTGAAGTCTGTCAAAATCACAATGATCTTCTATTCTCGTTATTATAAGGTTGGTGTTGGGTTGCTGCGGTCAGACTGGATACAGGTGAATAGGTACTACATAGTTTGTCATTAACATTGAGCGTTGGGTTTCGTAAAAGATTACCAAGTATTCATTTATTAAACTTTTTATACTAGACAAACCTCATGGTTTCTCTGAAAAATACAGCTGTCTGCCAAACAAGTCTGCTGCACTCAACAAGCAAAACAATCTTCTATCAAGGACACACCAGAAAGCCCCGAAAAACAATACTCATAACTACTTGTAGGTAAGTAAGAATTCCCGACCTCTATTCATCTTTAAACAATTCAAAATAACAATACATGCGCCGTCATACCATTCATCTTCGCGAAGTTTCGTTACATCACGAGAGCACAAAAATTATGAACCGTAAGCAGTCCAGGCATAAATCATTATATATTATCATAAATAAATATTCAATGGCGTCCCGTATTAAATTTCATATCTCTGTGTGTTTGGCGAGCTTCCAAAGGCCACGATTGCCTGGTACAAAGAAAAAATAGCTAGAAGAGGTTGTAATATAATTTTAAGGATATATGCCATTACTTCTCAAAAACGCTATCGCATACGATTACGCGCCAATATATATCGGGGATATATCGATTAACTTGGAAACGAAATGTTTCAAACCCCCTAAGATGTAATCAAAAGTTGAATCCGAAGCATTGCGGAAGGGATATTATTGGTGTAATCGAAAGACTTTAATCCAAGCATCATAATATAATAGGTGAAATTATAAACAAAAAAAGGTCTGTTGGCGGTTTTGCATAAGTTTTGTATGAAAAAACTACTCAGGTCAAATAAGGGTAAAGGGAAATAATTCTAGCTTTGGTTTTGTGAAATCACTTACCTTATTAATATGATCGCATCCAGTATCCCTAACTCCTCGCCACTGACTATGCAAAATCCGATCCAATGTTTTCTCAGCGCACTTCACTATACTATCCATTTTCTATCCATTAAGGACTCTTGATTCTTTCTCAAATTGTTTGTCCGCAGCTTCGCTTCCTGCTTCGGGAACTTCGGCTTTTGCGTCTTTGTTACACCACGTTATTCGGTTCTGGTCTACTTCTTTTGTAGGATGTGGGTGCACAGTTTGTAAGTAGTTTTGTTTTCGATCTAATGTAAGGTTTGGAGTCACGTACGTAGGTAGTACTCCGAATGGCTTGAGGAAATTATTTTTCTTATGTTGCCTTACGTTGACATTCTCGGATTGCATTTTGTTTGAATGGGATATTTGTGCGGTTTCAGCTGAAAATAGAATTTTCATAAGTTTTTGTGAATATCAGAATACGATAAGCTATAAATGGAAATATGACGTAGTTTACAACTTCTCCCACTCTTCGATTGGGAACTTACATTTAATAATAATTTTACACCCAGACCGAAAGTAGGCATCACGGATGAAACCAACGTAGTAACGTACTAAGAAGAACAGCCTAAAAACACAATAACCATACCCTTCCAACAAATATACAACAAACCAGGTAAGTACTTACCTCTGCAAACTGACCAAACATTGTGGGAGTCTCTAAAACCCAACGAACCGAATTAACATTTGTTTTTCGACTTCATTACCGCAAATCACCTTCCCTTCCGCGGCTGTGAACACTCAGCTGTACGGGAAAGCCAATTAATTCGAGATTATGTTATTTTGTTTTTACTCACTCATCATTTTACATTAATGGCCCAAGAAGTAGGTAATACACGTACACTGCCTTCTAAAAGTTAGTTGACTTTTTCCACTTCAGCTGCGATGCCACATTGTGATTTAAAATTTTAGTTTCAAATGTTTGAACGACTATACTATTACGTTTCTATTGACTTATTCACCTACCTTTTAAATCATAATGTGGCATCACAGCTGAAGTGAGAAAATGACAACTTTGTTTTGGAGGGTGTTGAGTTGATAGTTAAATTAAAAAGGAATAGTACTTTACAAGGGGTTTATTGAGAACATTATAAAATATTGCGTAACGACTGATCGCGAGTGTGCTTCATGGCGGAGTGGCGGGGCGTCAGCGCAGCGGCGCGTCCTGCCCGCGCGCTGTCATGGCGGCCGCCGGCGTCCGCGATAGGGATGGGACACACGGCGTTAACATCCTCCCGCGCCTTGAAACCTCCCGTTTCAAGATTCATCTTCGAATAGTGGGCAGATCCGGTTCACGGCTCTGCGCACGATGCCCTTGGTAGTTCTGATGTCGGCGACTCGACAAGCACCATCGGAGCCTGGGAAAACGGCTTCGATCCTTCCCAGAGGCCAATTCAATGGTAGGGTAGTCTCCTGCTTGATTAGAACTAGCTGACCAGGTGACAGGTTAGGGTGGCGCTTCTGCCACTTGGTGCGCTGCTGTAGCTCGCAGACGTACTCGTGGCTCCATCGACGCCAGAAATGCTGCCTGGCTTGCTCGATCTTGGCGTATCGTTGTAGGCTGCTTCCCTTGACTTCCAGTAGATCGGGCGCTGGCAGCGATGTCATCGTTCTTCCGATAAGGAAGTGCCCTGGGGTAAGAGGGGACAGATCGTGAGGGATGGTAGAGAGAGGGGAAAGGGGCCGTGAGTTCAGTATTGCTTCTACTTGTGTGAGCAGAGTTGTAAGCTCTTCAAAATTAAAATGGAAATCACCCAAGGCCCTTTTCAAATGGTACTTAGCAGACTTTACAGCTGCCTCATGCAGACCTCCAAAGTTTGGGGAGTATGCAGGTAGAAATTTAAATTTTATGCCTTCTTCTGCAAAAGGCTCTGACACAGAGTTAGATTTTAAGAATGTGCCCAACTCGCGACTAGCACCGACAAAGTTCGTGCCGTTGTCGCACCATATTTCACGGGGTTTGCCCCTTCTACTTATAAAACGACGTAAAGCTAGAATAAAAGCTTCTGTGCTCAGACCACTTACTAACTCTAAGTGTACAGCTTTAGTCTTGAAACACACCAATACACAAAAGTAACATTTGAATAGTTTAGCACCGCGACATTTCCTATCGCTATATAAGAATGGTCCAGCGAACTCAGTACCTGTCACTTCAAATGGATAGCCTGGAGTTAACCGCGGAGAGGGTAAGTTACCCATTATTTGTTTGGCAACTGCTCCTCTCATACGAGTGCATAAAATGCACTTTCTAAAAACCTTTCGAGCTAAAGCTCTCCCTCTGATAGGCCAATACCTTTCGCGAATTAGTGAGAGGAGGAGTTGTGGACCTGCATGCATGTGTGAAGTATGATAGTAGTTGAACAATAAATTTGCTAAGTGATGATTAGAATCAATGACAGTGGGGTGCTTCTTATTATATTCAAATTCAGAGTTTTGTAGTCTGCCCCCAACCTTCATTAACCCATCACCATCAATAAATGGACTTAAACTAATAAGGGGAGCTACTTTACATTGCCTTTCAAAATTTGGAAAACTTTCTTGTTGCGCTATCCATACTAACTTAGTCTCTGCATATTCTAATTCTTCTACAGTTAACATTTGCTTATTTTGATTCTTCGTATTCTTAATATTATTATAAAAACGAAATAGATATGCAACAATACGTCTTAACTTAGGGAAACTAGAATAGTTCTTCATATCAATTACACAATTAGAAGATTGTGTCTCATTGGCACATGCAGCATTTACTCGTATTTCAGGCAGTGTTGCATAGCTACCTACTTGACTTGGCCAATAGTCATCCCCGTCGTGAATGAATGTAGGTCCCTGCCACCATAATGACAACGAGTTCACTTCGTTTGGAAAAACGCCACGAGAGGCTATATCAGCTGGGTTCTGTGATGTAGGGACATACAGCCATTTGCTGTCATTACACAGTTCATTGATAGATACAACACGGTTTGCAACAAAAGTTTGCAGTTTATGAGAAGGCGTGCACAACCAACCCAGTACTATTTTAGAGTCTGACCAATATGTTTTCTTAGAAATATCACAACGTAGTGATTTACAAACTTTATTGCATAAGCGAGCAACTAGAAGAGCACCACATAGTTCTAGCCTGGGTATGGTTGTAGTCTTCAGTGGCGCCACCTTAGCTCTAGCGGACAAAAGACGTACTGTGCAGTTGCCTAGAGCATCAGTTGACCTCACATATACACATCCAGCATAAGCCTTCATACTGGCATCAGAAAATGAGTGTAACTCTATGGTTACAGGATTAGCACAACAAACATTTCTTGGTATATCTATAGTTTGTAAGTGATCCACATTATCAATAAAATTTCTCCACATTTTGTTAATGTTAGGAGGTATCTCATCATCCCACGATAGTTTCAGAGACCATAGCATTTGTAGAAGTATTTTACATACAATAGTACAACAACTTAGTAAACCCAAAGGGTCGAATAGACTAGAAGTAAGGGACAGAATGGAACGTTTAGTAAATGGAGTATCATTGTTACAGTCATATAGTTTAGAGGATACCATTAAAATTTTATCAGTGTTTGGATTCCATTCTATTCCAAGAGCATGACTTGGTGATGAGATAATCTTAAAGTTTGCTTGCTCAGAGTTACTTGTATTTGAAATTGAATTTATAAATTTACTTGAATTACTTTTAACTTTTCTCAGATTGAAACAAGCTGATTCTAATTTTGCAATGATCTGTTGATATATTTCTGTAAGTGTGGACTCGTCATTACAACCAGTAATTAGATCATCTACATAGAAATCATGTGACATTATTTCTTTGATCAACAGGTCATCGCATTCCTGACTCAGCTGGATTAAACATCGCGTACTTAGAAAAGGGGGCCGATGAAGTACCGTAGGTTACAGTGTTAAGCTGTAAGTACTTCATAGGCTCTTCCTCGTTTTCACGCCACAAAATTACTTGCAAGTATCTCTGAGATTCTTCTACTAGGATTTGACGATACATTTTCTCAATATCGCCAGTAACTACGTACGTATGTTGCCGAAATCTGATCAATATTGAGAAAATATCATCCTGAACTGTTGGCCCTACCATAAGCAAATCATTTAACGAGAGACCTGATTCGGTTTTCGAGGAAGCGTTAAATACTACCCGACATTTTGTCGTTTCGCTCTGTGATCTTAGGATTGGATGATGTGGCAATAGGTTCACCGGGTCAGGTTGCTCCACTACATATAAATGACCTAGGCTAGCATATTCGTTAATAAAGCTTACATACTGTTCCTTTATGTCAGGTTGCCTTTTGAATCTCTTCTCTAGTGAATACAAACAATGCTTAGCTCGAGCATGAGAATCGCCTAATAGTTCTGGTTTATCTCGCAAAGGCAACGTGACACAAAATCTGCCGTCCTTCAGGCGGCGCGTGTGCTGCACGGTTAACTTCGAGGTCTCCGGCAGCTCCTCCAGCTCCCAGAATTGCTTCAGTTGTTGTCGTATGGCTTGACTGAAATTACAGTGAATTTCCTTACTTGGTACATAGTTAGGACACATGATGGGCCCTACTACCAACCACCCAAATTGAGAGTTTTGTAGTACAGGTTGATTAGAATTTCCCAATTTGATCTGATTAGTAGGACAAATAACCTCCCAAAAAACATCAGCTCCCAACAACAGATCTATTTGCGAAGGGTTATAGAAAGTAGGATCTGCGAGTGTGATATTCTTGGGCAGGTTTAGTGTTGATACATCAACTTTGGAATTAGGTAAGCTACTTGTTATCTGTGGTATAACAAATGCTTTGATTTCCTTACAATATGAATTAGTACGAGATTTAATAGTTATGTTACAGCATTCTAGAGCTGCACATGTCATGTTATTGATGCCAGTTACAGATACAGTGTTAATAGATTGGCTATCAATACATAGTTTAGATTTTAGAGATTCCGATATGAACGATGACTGACTGCCGCAGTCCAATAGGCATCGGACCTCATGGCTTTGCTTATTGCTACTTAATATAACAATAGCTGTTGATAGAAGTACCTGGTTTTCTATACAGGTTGATAATGCAATTGGATTGCATACACTAGTGGTAGGATTAGAATTATCCTTTCTTTCTACATTATTAGAACTAGACACATTAATTTTATGTAATAAGGAATTGTGTTTCCTTTTGCAAAATCTACATGGAGTGGCTGGACATTGATTAACAAAATGCCCACTCCGCAGACAATTTGTACAGAGCTTATGTTTAGAAACTTCTGCATTTCTTTCATCGATAGACATACTATTGAATTTTTCACAGTAGTAAATTAAATGTTCTTTACCACATATTAGACAGGATTTATATTTAGATTTACTTGGATTGTCTTGGCATGCCGCAGCAACAAACGTCTTATGAGACCGTTCCGAACGAGATGATTTCTCATTTGACTTCTGTGGCTTTTCATTGTTAGTGTGTTTGTCACTGTGGCTTGCATTGACCATTTCCAATACATCAGCATTATTTCGTAAAAACTCATAAAAATTATCTAGGGTAGGTTTATCTGGTAAACTATTTCTATACTCCTCCCATTTGGTGGAGGTCACTAAATCCAATTTTTGGCTGAATAGAAAAATAATTAAAGTATCCCAATTCTCAGTTTTTTCATTTAGACTAGCCAATGCTCGCATGTGCTTTGATATATGATCAACTAATGCTCTTAGTGAAGTTTCAGATTTCTTTATAGTGGGTATATTCATAAGTGAAACTAAATGGTTGTGCACTAATTGTCTTGTATTATTGTATCGATCACAAATCAATTTCCATGCTACAGCATAGTTACATGTGGAAATTTCTAATGATTCTATCACCGATGCTGCTTGACCGGTTAATGAAAGCTTAAGGTATTGGAATTTGTTTATCTCATTTAAATCTGGATTATTGTGAATTAACGAACTAAATGTGTCATGGAACTCGAGCCATTTATTGAAATTCCCATCAAAATTGGGTAATTTGATTGTAGGCAATTTGATATTGTTAATAATTTTCTCACCGTACTGTGAGTGGACACTTTCGAAAGTATCTTGAGCATGGTTGGACTTCGAAATTAATTCTTGTGCTAAACTTATTTGGCTATAAAAGATATTTTCCGTTGAATCCCTATCTGAGTCTAGTTCCTCAGTGGAATCCAAAATCTCTATTTTATTTTGCACTTCATCGTAGTCACTAAACAACGATTCAATTTTACTTAATCTTAGTTTTAATTCCAAGAATTGCTGTTTAGATATAAATGGATCTTCACATTTAAATTCACTTAGATACTTTTTGAAAAGTGTTAGCCTTCCTTTTATCGATCCCCTTTGACGTCTCAAGTCTTTTAACTCCGTGTCAGACATAATGCAGATTAGAAATACACTGGCATAAGCCCACCAAATAGTAAAAACGTTAAAATACCTGATCTCCACGCAAACCTCGTGACCATTACATGCAGCAGCTGCAAATCAGCGTCAGTAGTCCACTTGTTGAGGCCCCGGTGTTCCGTAGAATCGGCACGTGGCACGGGGGAGAAGGTAGGTGCGCGCGGGGCGGGAGGTTCGTCCGGTACAGGCGTCGCTCGCCTCGTGTCCCGATGCGCACTATGTATGTACCTACACCTAGGTGCCCTAGGTAGGCGCTTGAGCTGAAATGGTTATAAACATGCGCTGTAATGCGGTGCAGATGCTAGCAGCGTGCAGGGTTTCGGAGAAAATTGACCAGAGACCCAAAAGTAGGTATGTAGGATGTCCCTTTAGGCGGGAAATGCAAAAAAGGCAATGAAATAGAAAGGAAATCAACGATTAAATGAGTGATGTATTAGGTACTTGGGGTTACAGCCTATGTAATCGTTCGGGTGAACGAATATGTACGCATTAGTAGGTAGCTGTAAGTGACTCCACCCAGTTGAGCTAGACACACGCAACCGAAATTCTAAGCAATAAAACAATGCTCACACAAACAAAAGAATAGTTATCGGAATAGGCGATGTCTGGTAGGTAGGATTAAGGAACGGGCACACCTTATTACTGATGTAGCTTGCTGCCAGGCCCTGGATTTCTTCTTCCAACCTCGACTGGTCCGTACTTCCGTTGACTATCTTCGTTGTTTTCTAATCTTCTGCGCTTCCCGCACAGAAATAGTCGTGTCACGGTCGCCAAATTGTTGAGTTGATAGTTAAATTAAAAAGGAATAGTACTTTACAAGGGGTTTATTGAGAACATTATAAAATATTGCGTAACGACTGATCGCGAGTGTGCTTCATGGCGGAGTGGCGGGGCGTCAGCGCAGCGGCGCGTCCTGCCCGCGCGCTGTCATGGCGGCCGCCGGCGTCCGCGATAGGGATGGGACACACGGCGTTAACAGAGGGAACTTTTGTTTTATGCAGGCTTCAGGAGATCAGATCAGAATAAATCGAAAAATTATAGAAAATTCATTCTATAGAATAGCCAACTACTCGCTCTGCACAGACCCTTTTATTGTTCGATAGAAATGAACACTATTCCTAGCTGGTGTGTTCCTCTTCTAAAAATATTTTAAAAAAATCTATGTAGACAGTAAACCAGTTAACGTTAACTGTGTGATAATAAGATCGCAGTGTTATAACTTACAGGCACGAAGAAAATATAACAGGTATATTGACTTTCTGACTGACTTAATCAATCCCTTCAAAGAAAACAGGGAGTCAATGAAGAATTCCAGGATTAACTTGACACGCGTAACAAATATGTGACGTATGGATAGACCACCAATGGCACAAACACCATACCTAAGCATGACGATTATGTTCGTCTTCCGCGCCAAGTTCCAGGAATTTTTTTTCTTCCCCAGATTCCTCCAAGTTCACGTGAACATTATGATAAAGTGGAACACCTGCGGGTCGCTGATTTACCGCCACGTTGGTAAAGCCAGCTATTAGCGCTGCGACTAATCGCATTAACTCTGTTATTGTCGCACCGCAGCGCGACGCGTTGACTCGACAAAGCGAGGATTTGCGTTGGCGAGTTAGCTGTTGCGATTCTACGGATTTGGACTTCATTTTGTTGTGGATTTGCTGTGTTTTTTTAGAGGGTCAGTTGTCAGTGTTGAATGTTTGAACTGGATGCCTGTTTTGGGCAAAAAATTCCAATTGCTTTGTAAACATAAATTCAATGTTATTGTTTAAATTTTAAAATCTGAATAATCAAAAAACTGCCAAGCTTTTGATAACGCTTCAGTACTAGGAAAACTTAATACTATTTAAACTACACGTTCACAAAATGAAAACATTTTACTCCATCCGTGGAACTTTCATTTCAACTGTCATCCCAGATTGTATTTTCAATCCAAAAACAAAATCTGCACGATGAACAGGCCTCATAAAATCCGCAAGTTAATTATAATGAGTCGTATGCCGGCTAATCGCAGTGACGCTTTGTCTGAACTGACAGAACAATGTGGTGGTCCCATTCACGAGCAGTCTTTTGTGAGCGCTCGCGTTTAATTTATTGCACCTTTCTTACTCAGGAGTTGGGAACGAGTTTGTAATAATTTCTCGGTAATCGCATGCTCTATGCCTCCTGATTTTTTAAGTGCCATCTCGAAGATATTATATTTTTTTGATTATTTTTAACTTGACTGCATTGATCGTGTGATTTCTTTGCCTAAATTTTTTATTCAGATCCCACAGCTGGGGCACAAGCCCCCTCTTTGTGAGAGTGAATGAGCCGTAATCCACCACGCGGGCCCAGTGCGGGTTTGTAGGTTTACTCACGATGTTTTCCTTCACTGTTTTTGAGAGCAGTGATGATGAAATAAACTACTCAAAGTAAAACGCCCGTCTGGGTTCGAACCCACGACCTACAACTTCTAAATCGGGGCCGTAACCACTGGGCCACAACTGCTCTCTAGTAAATCACACTAATATTATAAAGGCAAAAGTTTGTAAGTGTCTGTGTGTGTTTATATGTTTGTTACTTCTTCACGCTCAAACAGCTGGACCAATCTTGATAAAATTCACTCGCGCTGCGCCCCAAGGTTTCACCCGCGTAAATGTCGATCCCGTGAGAATATCAGGATAAAAAGTATTCTATGTGTTAATCCTGGTTATAAACTATCTGTGTGCCAAATTTCATTCAAATTGGTCCAGCTGTTTGTGCGTGTAGAAGTAACAAACATACAAGCACGCTCACAAAGTTTCGCTTTTATAATATTAGTGTGATAAAAAATGAAGGAAAAGAAAGAAAGAAAGAAAAATTGTTTATTCTGCAAATGCTTATCCTTAATTACAAATTAACATTTACATATTTTTGGTATGCATGAGATGCTTAATTGTCGATAGAGCTGATTCAGAATGCAGTGCAGACAACAAATGGACTTTGCTTGGTAGTACCGAACTTCTTTGATTTGATGTAAAATTTGAACTGGCTATAAAACGTTTTTCATTAGCTACAAACTGTTCAGAAGGGTGGTTGCTGTATTCACGAATCAGTCAGTCAGTTGCGGGACACGACCCGAACGAGCACGCAAACTGTTGTATCCATACGTTCTCGATTTCGGTTCCAGTTGTTCAAAACCTAAAATATAACAGAGAGACCATCTCGTATGCTCTTAGGGTAATTACATGCCGAAGATGCTCGCGATCGCGGTCGTTATCTTGATATCTCGATGTCGAGACTCGCTATTTCTACATAGATGACGGTGCGGAGACGCCGGTTTAGTAATTACCCCTGACAGCGATGGCTGATACTGATGCCAACAAAAAAGAAAATGAGATGTTTTGTAAAGGAGCTGGAACAAAAAGGAGCCATCTTTGGGTCAATGTGCCTGTGAAGTGTTTGCCTGTGAAATTAATTGTTAAGGAAATTGACTACATAATTTAATTGTCCGTATATTAGAATCACAGCTGTAACTGTTTATCACGGCTAATTCACATAGAGCGTCAATTTGCAATTAATTTCTGGGACACATACGTTCCTTCGTACTCACATCACTTACTTAATTTCAACAAATGAACCTTCCTTTTTAACCGACTTCAAATAAAGGAGGAGGTTATCAATTCGATTTTTTTTTTTATGTTTTATACTTCAAAACTCCGTTATTTATAAGCCGATTCGCGTAATTCTTTTTTATTTGAAAGCATATAGGAGGTACTGTAGAGGTTATCTGTGTAGCCCTACCTTTAGTACAGGCTGGTTATAATTGCCGATGTGTTCCATTCGAACGTTCAAGCAAGTGTCAAATATAGAAATGTAGAAATAACATGAAATTGCAAAGTCATAAATATATTATGTCCAAGTCGAAGCTTTTTAATTATATTTATTGTGAAGCTCCCATCTGGAGTTTCACATGTGGTGGAGGCGCCGGGTATAATATATTTCAGATTCAGGTCCTATAGAAATTTCATCAAAATCGGTTCAGTATTTGGGTTTCAAACCAAAGTTCAAGTAAACGAAATTGCGTCGTTTGTTTTCCTGTAAATTTTTCTTCAAGCTCGGAGGTATGTATGTAGTTATTTCGATCATTTCTATATTATGTGAATGAAATGAAATTTCTATATTATTATTCTTTAGACTAAATACTACTTTATAATCTAAAAATAAATAATAGATTGTTATAAAATTTGCGTCTTTGCCTCTAGTGCTGAACAAAACCATTACTCAAAGCCCAAAAGTTCCTCGTCTGTCATGGCCACACTAGCAAAGCATCGCAATTAGATTCAATTAACGCCAGGCATCGTTACGGCCAGTTAATTATTCCACCTGGAGGCTCCGCGGCCGGCCGGGGGAAATTACTGCTACCCTATTGGTAAGTTCTGTTCCACTGTTTATAAGCTGGGAAGTCTGGGAATTTTGGCTGCTCACACAAAGGGCGCTGCTCGCCCTTATGCCCCAAATAATAAGATGTAGGTGAATATGACAGGCAATATCAACCAGGCACCCAAACTCCAGGCTTACTGAAGAAGAACCATATGGAAAAACGACCCGGGGATCAAATTCAAGACCCCACATTGTGCTTGTATTAGGCCAATGGGGCATTTGACTGTTCAGGAATGTTTCATTCAGTATGGATGAAACTAACAAGGCAAGGTAATACTTTGAAGAATCATTAAATTTTTGATTAAATAGATTAACCCGTTTAATGTCGAAATTACACAAACAATTAAAAATCCACGTTCGAAGGGTTAATTGATTTTTTGAGTTTTGCGATACCAATTTACATCAGGAATTAAGTAGAAGATCTTACGCTTTCTAGCGTGAAATAAGACATTTTATGTCTATATGAGGATAGCCTATAGGAATACTCAAAATATACTACTGAAGTTGAGCACTTTGGTTCAAGGAAATCACACGATATTTCGAAAAATTCGAAGACGTGTGACTTCCACCAACCCGCACTGGACCTGGTGGTGGATTACGGCGCACTCCCTCTCACAAAGAGAAGGCTTGAATCTCAGCATTGGGAACATTAAAGATGCTTATGGTAAGGACTTTTAGATTGCAAAGGTGTCAGTCAGTGACCTAGTCACCTAGTTTCCTACTACATAGATCTCTAGCAAAAGTTGCTTGGACAAGAATACATAGCCAGCTAGAAACTTTACTAAACAAAAGACTAGTTTATCTAAATCACGGCGTACTAATCCATCAATATTAGAGTGTACAGCAGAAATACGATGCTGCAGTAAATCTGCCTCCCTCGGGACGTAATCAGTAGAGTAGTAGGTAAACGAGGTGTCGGATGTTCGTACGGTGTTTAGGTATCCGGTTGTTGGCCAGTTTTGTCTGCCATGATACACGCTGATACGGATCGGTAATCGACGAAGGCGAATCGGGGACAAAAAAATGTGCTCAATATTCGTCATCTGCTTTTGTAAATTACGAATAAAGAGCAATCACTTAAGCCAGGCATAAGATCAAACTACCTGCCTGGTTCACGCAAGAATTGCAAGTAAGTAGTAGGAAGCAACTATAACAATATAAAAAATCAGCTCCTTTTGTTAATAAATAAAAAAACTATAACAGTCTAAAATCACCTTAAGTCGGCCCCTGTGAATCATTATGATAGAATAGAATACTATTAAATCATTATATCTATTTATATAAAAGAAAGTTAGTTTAGTTACACCATTTTATAACTCAAGAACTATGAGAACCGATTTATCTCCGCCCCAAATAGTAGAATAACTATTAAAACATACATTTAAATCCCTTTAACCTCTTGACTACGATAACATGCAATAAATATATATCTATTACACATTTTTCATTATTGAAGAATTAACATATAAGCAAGATTTTTAAAATCCAAAATCTTCCTCTTATTTTCTATTCAGTAAATAAATAAACATCTTCACTTAAACACTCAAGTCTTTTAATGAAAGGTCTGAAAAAAAATGTTCTTCAAAGCTTCAGAGATGTTTTCAGAAGCAACATGGAAAAATAAAATGTTTTATTAGCTGATTGGTTTAATTCCGCAAAAGTGTCTTTTGATCCAAACTCATTACATTAGCGTGGCTATTGAATGTTTTTATTTTAATTATGGTTAAACTGGATAAGATTTTTAAGGTTATATGTTTTTCTCGATTGCATACATCTGTAAATAACTCTAAAGTTTTCCTTTTCTTCAATTTATACAATTTAAATAAGTGATAAGGAAACAGTCAGTGAAAGCAGTGGTGACCCAGTGGTAGCAGCCACAAGTTACGAGTTGTAGGTCGTTGGTTCGATCCCAAATAGGCGCTTTACTTTGTGTAAATTATTCCATCATCACAAAAATTCTATTTAACTTAACCCAATTTTGCTTAGGATGATCATGTCAAAGACCAAACTCATGACACAGCCTCAAAAGGAGACTATATACTGGGGATGAGGAGATTTCATATGTCCAAAACTATAATTATCTACTTGGGCCAAATAGTCTCCTTCCAGGCGCGACGAGACAAAGAAGTTTCTAGACGCACCGAGAGCGCCTGGAGGAGCTATTGGTCAATGAAAGATCTTCTAAAAGATCTACCATTATATCTCAAAAGGAGAATTATGTGCATTGTCCCATTTCCACATACTTAAGGTGCTTTTTTTTTCCGGATGGGAAATCATCAAATGGCCCCTCCCGCTCTGGGTGGAGCAGAAGGGAGTGTCAGTCTCCTACTGACTAAAACCCACCCATGTTCCTTCCTTAGCCCTTTATGTTCCGGGCCAGCGGTAACCCTTTCGGACAATCCCACTGACCCGGCAGGCTTCGGCCCTTCTCTCACATATGGTGCTCAAACCTGGTCTTTGAAACTTCAGCAGAGGTCTAAGCTCGAGGTTCGCCAGCGAGGCATGGAGCACAGTATACAGGGGGTTCGGATTTCTGACCATATAAGGATCACAATATACTGCGCGCCAAAACTAAGATTACGGACGTTACCCAGAAAGCCACTAAACTTAAGTGGGACTGGGCCGGACATGTCTGCCGCATTTCAGACGACAATTGGGCTAAGTGAACCACTGATTCCCACTAAACGTACTACGTCATCGCGGCAGACCAAAGCGAAGATGGCGGGACGAGCTTGACTCCTACCGTGGGGACTGGGAAAAATAGAATTGTGTGAACAAGGAAGAGGCTGGCCTTTGCCCTACAGTGGGACAATACAGGTTAGTTAGAGTTAAAATTTAGTTAGTCGAAGTAATAAACTGGACTGATATTAAAAAACCCTCACCAAAATCTATTTGGCTCTGAATCATAATGTAAAAACTATGGCCCTACTTGGAAAATCGTTTCCTAAGTAAAACTATTCAAACGATCAGGAGCAATCCGTGCCCCTCTCAAGCCGAATCCATTGCCAGTCCAATGAATACCATTATGTGAGCACATTATCATATAGGATTGCCAAACTGAGTTCTGAGTGGCACCTTAGGTTAAGTTTTACCCATTTGTGGCCAATTATTTTGGGATATAGTTATACTTGAACTCCGCACTACCAAACTTTATATTTGTATGGTCCGTTTCCACAGACAAACCGTGAAAACGGTTTTATGAGGCAAACTTTTAAGTACAACACTTCATAAATAAACTAGCTTCTGTCCTTGACTTTGTCCGTGTGAAATTTCTTGTTCCCCCGATCCACCCTGTCCATCATGATCCATGCCCGCATTAATAGTTCGTTTTCGCTTAGTGTTCTTTCAGAACTTTTTGCTCGGCTCCTGAGGTTCCTAGCGTGATGTTAAATCCTTCCTAAAACCTTCCTCAAGAATTGGAGTATCAAATACAAAAACAATTATCCAAATCTGACAGGTATTTTAAAGATTAGCGTGTTCAAATAAACAAATTCAGCTTCAGCTTTAATATTAGTCAAGATAAATATATTTATGTACCGTATGACCCATGAAATTGCCGTTTTACACAGAAAAAACTTTTTTCTTAATAAAGAAAATTTTAGTTTTCATTAATCGAAGTATTGAAATTGCACTTTTGCCATTTTAGTAGAAGTTCGTTGAAGGCTCTGCTATAAAAATCCTGGGGACGGGAATGGATGAACAGTTAAGAGACGTTTTTCACCGCCTCATTGGATTTGAAATTTTTTCCCTGTAAAAAGTTATCCAAACTCCAATTAAAAAAGGAAATTATTTGGAACAAGGTCTGGTAGGTGACGGAAAATTTCGAGTAGTAACTCTTACTTTTGAGACGGTCCGTTGTGTGGTGCTTTTTTTTTTTTTTTTGCGGATGGGAAATCATCAAATGACCCCTCCCGCTCTGGGTGGAGCGGAAGGGAGTGTCAGACTCTTACTGACTAAAACCCACCCGTGTTCCTTCCTTAGCCCTTTATGTTCCGGGCCAGCGGTAACCCTTTCGGACAATCCCGCTGACCCGGCAGGCTTCGGCCCTATGGGGCGCCTCCTCGATGCTGACATCTCTTTGAGGCGCGCGTGGAACACGTACGCGCCGTCCGGCACGGGCCTGGTCCTGATCGGACGGTGAGCTACCCATTACTCTCCGCCCGCAGGCCCGCGCCTACGGTGGCCGGGAGTCGTCGCGCGGCTCCCGACGCCCGGAGCGTCTCCCGCGGCGGCTGGGACGGGAGGCTCTCTCCCTGAGCCGTCCCGCCACCTCCTTCGCTAGCATGACTGCTTCGCAGAAGGAGGTGACTGCCTCCCACTCCCTCTCGCCCCGGACCATGGCTTGCACCAGGGCCGGGCGCAAGAGGTCCCCGCCGCTGCCGATCGCCTCTACGAGGACACGGCGGTGCTCCGCCCAAGCGGGGCAGACCTCCACCGTGTGCTCCACCGTGTCCTCTGGGCGAGTTGTGTGGTGCTTCGACGTGATTTTGTTGTAGTTGTTCAGTGACCCACTTGCCGAGCTTTTTTATCTTTCCAATTTGAAGTAAATGAATCAGTATCGATTTATTACGTACATTGAAGGTTGCTGCCATTTCCAACGTGGTTTGAGATGAATCTGCTTCTACTATGGCTTTCAATTCATCGTTATCGATTTTCTTCCTCGGTCCAAAATTTCCAGAAAAGAGTTAATATTGCGTGCTGTCTGTGCTGCGTTGGTGCCACGACGGAACTCGTACTCAAAGATAGCGCGCGATTTCGATTTTCCATGGTTACAGATACAACGATATTAAAAAAAATAAAACGGCGGAAAAACAAATGAACAACTGATTTTGAAAAACAAAATGTCATGCTATATTTAAAAATAAATGGTCAAAAAGTCGTAGATCAAACGAAATAGGGAGATAAAGGAGGTTATTTCCAACAAAAAAACTTTCTACAGCATGGTCATAATTCCATTGCCCTAAAAGTTATGAATATTTTTCTATACAGGGTTCTTTTACAATTAGACTAATTAAAAAAAAAAGTGACAATAGAAACAATAAAAAACAAACGGTGTTGTATTATTATAACTAGATAATGTATCAGCACTGCAAAAGTTCTATTGCGGCTCTGGGTACCAAATTTCAAAAATTTATATTAAAAAAAAAAAATGTTCGTGACTTGTACTTGAGATAGTCCGATAGTGAATTCAAGGCATGAAAATATTTGTTGCTAATTATTTTTTGCAGTATCCTTACAATATGCCTCCAATTATGTACTCTGCCGGTTAAATAATAAAAACAAATTCCATCAAAACACTGCCATAGCAATTCTAATTCAAATTCCTCAAAATAATCCAATTCCGACAAAAAAAATTGTTCAATTATAATAACAGTGGAAATTTTCAGTCACTGAAGTAACTGTAGGAATCCATTCGGGAACCGTTTCAATGAATACCATTAACGACAAAATAGATAAGTAGGTACAGAAGGCCAGCTTCTTACAACGAGCAAATATAGGCGCACGCACATATAGACACGTACATAAAAACACACGTATGACACGAATTTTATTACGTTTTTTGCAATTTGCAGGCCAGTGTCTGATTGTATATTAATAAAAATATGATTCGCGACCGTAACAAATATGATTTTACGGAATTATAATCATTAGGATCAACAATACAACTCTTTGAGTTAGAATTGGCCTCAAATGTCATGATTTCATGAAAAGTCATTTAATATGGTAATAAAGAGTGTTTATTGATGTTTTTTTATGATTATAATTATAATATAATAAGGCCGTAATAAAAAAATATTTGTTACGGCCACGAACTATATTAAGATCTACATACAACCTGATACTGGCCTGCAAATTGTAAAAAACGTACGGAAATCTGAATTTTGCGGACTTCCCAGACGCTTTCGCCTTAAACAAATGCCACTCGCAAGTGCATTTGCACAACCGACCTTCTGGACTTATCTATGATGTGCCATTACCGCCCGGCAGTTATTACCATACGAAATTACAGAGGATTGACCTGCACTACTTCGGGTAAAGAAATCTTTTGAAAGCATTTTTATTTGGTTAGTTTTTAAATAATCTTAATGGTGTAACACACACATTTCTGTTTCACAATACGGAACCCTCGGTCCGCGAGTCCGACTAGCTCTTGACCGGTGTTTTTATTTAATTTGGTTACTTCATCCAAAGGTAGCTCTGGCCTAAACGTTTATGGTTGTTTACGGAATAAACGAGATCCTAATCCTTATTTGTATGTTTATTTTTGATTAAGAGATTATGTTGATAATAATTGGCAATAGATTTGTTTTGTGATAAGATCATAATTAAATTATTAACAGATTTGACAGCTGTAAATTGTTTTTGATAAAGCTATCACAAAACATTTTGCAGTATAACAATGACGGGATAGGTTTTTAATTAAGACTAACATCGATGTCGACTCCTGTATAGGTACCAGCCATATTTTTGATAAAAAATCTCAATAACACAGATAGAGATTTCTTTAAAATTGAGCTCTTGAGTCCTTCAAACTTTTCCTCGTTGTCCATATTCAGTTTTTGATTTTCGCTATGCAGTGTTATCTCAAAATTAAACCAAGCTATTTGCGCATTTAAATTATACAAATGCCTCCTTCTTTACCGCAAAAATCTATACACATAGACGCTCGGCCTCAACCCAGCATTACTCGAGTCTTCACGATTTGAATTTCAAACTAAGCTCCGAAGATTAAACTTACTCGTATTTGGCCCATTATTTCGTTACCGAATTTGTTTTTTGCACGAACCGTACATGCCAGTACTCTGTGTTTTGCATTCTTCAAAATTGGAACGTTCCCGGAATCAGCATTATAGCGGCCTTTCCGTTTCGTAATAGATCTTAATAAGCAAGTGGGAACACTGCTTTATTTGTACGCTCGCAATCGTTTTTATAGGTTAGAAAGTTGAGTTTGAGCACTTTCTATTTATTTACATTTATATTTGTTTGAGTACATGTTTGGAAACTAAATTGCAAACGCAGTAATTTAGTTTTCAACTATGTAAACTTTTTTTTTGCTAAAACAATTCTCATGCTGACGTTCAGTTTTACTTCAAACATTTTCATGACATTTTCAATGGTAGGTATTAGTAATTCTGAAATCAAATTAATTTACATTTTTTTTTATGCGATGTATCAACATCGCATCAAAAAAAATGTAAATTAATTTCCCAAACGAATATCAATTCGTTTGGGCTGATTTTTCCAACGCCAGATAATCTTATCGGAGGAATAATTTTGAATTTTTGACAGTTCTTCCATACAGAAACTCTCTGACGTCAATTTTATTCCACAAATAAAAATTATCTGTATATTGAAAAATCAGCCCTAAGTGAAATAACATCAATTGGAAACAAGAATGTGAACAGACTAGTATATTTATTTATTGAACCCAACAAACAAACGCAAGATTCGTTTTGTTTCTAATACCCAATTATTTTTAGTTTTTATGCTGGATAATATAGCAACCAGAACATAAATAGAAAGCATCTGAATTGACACGTTCCAAAAAGTGTAGCGTGATCGTAAAGCCACGGACCAAAACCCTTCTATTTTATACAAAATGTATATTTTCCACAAATCGTATACCTACACTTTTTAGTTCTATTCGTTGGACCGGAGCATTACGTGTGAATTCGCACATAATGAGCAAAACCTTTTGCCGACAATTCGAGTGAAATATTTTTACACGTGAATTATGCTGAATACGAGTTTAGAAACGGCAAAGGTCGTGTGTTGAAGTGTAGACATTTTTGTTAACATATTTTGTGTGAATGTGGCGATATTTTAGTTTACAGCTTAGGATAAACCTGATTTTTTCTTCCAGTAGGTAAACTATAGAGCAATGAGGAACAAGGTGTTGTTCACTCATCCTCGATAGAAACGGGAGGATCCTCCGACAGACAGGGGTTGGTGGTCGTTAATTTCGTTTCAGATCCCTAACCTTAACAATGATTAAGAAAAAAACACCTCTATAATAAGCCGTAGATCCCATTGAGCTAAAAACAAGCAATATAAGTAAGCAGTATTTGATGAATACTTGCTCTTTTCCTACAATAACCATTAATATCTCTTGCCATTAGCTACTACCATAAAATATCCAAACCAAGATTATTTATTAGACCCTAAATAATATCTTACGTATAAAATAAATGTCTGTATGCTCGCCCACTTTTACGTGCCACTCAAACCTAACTGGAAGAAAATTGTGTACTAAAAAAGCTCGGCCTATCCACCGAGGGTACACAAGCGTATGTTATGCCTTAACGCAGATTATCCAAGTTTTAATTTATTCCGTCCTACCTAGCGCGAGTTATTGTAACAAATAGGATAGCTTCGACCCGTGGCTGCGCTTGCATGAAATTGAGAAATGAATTATCTATTATTGGTTTCATTTTTCTTTTCACATGGTGCTAGAGGTCTTTTGATAACACGGTTAAGCTTTTATGAAGTAATGGCGTATTGTCAGGTTCAGTGGTTTTGACACTGTTATTTAGTTAAACAACATACTTACAAAATGAACACACCTCTCTTAACCCATGACTGAAGCAAAGCGAATTGTTTATGTAATTAATATATGTGATTGCCTTATTGGTGCAGTGGTCGCCAGCGTGTCTGCGTGAGGTCCTGGGTTTGATCCTCGGGTCGGGCAAGTGTTATTGAGTGTTCCATTAAGTAATGGACAGAGCAGCATATTACCATTAACAGTTCGTTAATGGCAATAAGCTACTCTGCCAAAATTGCGTGAAAATTATAACTGACAAAATGTGGTTGCAGCAATCTATACATGTTACACTCTATATGAATGGGTTTTGACAATTCATTATGTAAGAAAATTATTAAACATCATCAACGATATTATTCGTCGAGCCCTTGTCACCGCCGAATTAGAACCAAACGGGTTGTAGCAGCGGTATTAGAACCAAACAGCTTGGTAAGTTTCCGGATGACAGCGATGCAGACGATTACTTCGACACCTAACTGTCCTTTTGTTTTTGTATTTAATTGTAGTTAGTTGAGGGGCCCGTGGCTAAGTAATAACAGCCGCACGGGTCGATTGATCAGGCTAAGCTACGCTTGCCGCGGTTGGTATGTTGGTGTGGGTGATTCTCGAATACCGAGACCCCTCCGTGCCTCTGAAAGCACGTTAAGCCGTGAGTCCCGGCTGTCATTCGTGAATCTTTGACAGTCGTTACGGATAGTCAGAAGCCCGAAAGTCTGACAACCAGTCTTACCAAGGGGTATCGTATTACCTGGTAACTGGGTTATGGAGGTCAGATAGACAGTCGCTCCATGTAAAATACTGGTATTCAGCTGCATCCAGTTAGACTGGAAGCCGACCCCAACATAGTTGGGAAAAGGCTTGGCACTTGATGATGTGTACATACAATAAAGATATTTTAAACACAAAATAATTATTAATTTTCTTACACCATAATTCATCATTATCATCATGATCATCATTCTCCATATCCCAATTAATTTGGGGTCGGCTCAGCATTGTCTTCAAGAAGAAGGCAATGCTTCTCTATTAGTCGTCATCTTACACCGTAATAATAGGCTATTTGACAATGTAAAAAATAAGGTCATAATGATTGACACTCGTATAGATTATCGCTTTTAAAATCGATTTGCATTCATTTTACTACAAAACAATGTATTATTTATTAAAAAAATCCCGAAAAAACTTCATCTTTTTAAATCTGGCGCCACGTAATCGAAAACGGTCTGGATTGGCTGAACTTATGATGACGTCATGATATAGTCAATTTCTGTCTATCGTTGACAGAACAGATGACTTTTGTCTAGTATCTCGACCGTTTCAACGTTTGTTTACGTGTATTGTGACGTCACGACGCCATATTGTTAAAGATAGCGTTTTGGCGGCTTATTTAAACAGTACATTTTTATTTACTATTTTCTAAAAGAAATACATTATGCAATTTGAAGTAATAGGTTTTTGTGGGCTCGTTAGACACCATTAAATAATCTGAGATGTTTATCAGAAACCAGTCAAATAGCCTATTATGATAACAAAAAATACCTTCCTAATCTACCATAGAACGTATTGCATAATTCAGTCCCGACCAACCAGATTCTACCGAGATCTTCACCTGCTATCCTTTACAAGTTTTTCCACGTCCTACCCGCATCTAACCGAGTACACCAATCGACTGATATTGAAAATAGATTGAAATTGGATTGAGTTGAAAATTGGAAATTTTGCAATGGCGTTCCCCTGGGCTTTGCAATAGCGGTCCCCTGGGCCCTGGTTGCATGCCCGTTGAATATATTTTTTCGAATTACGTCGAGCGAAGTATAAATATTTGTTTGTGTGTCCCCATAGATTGTTGAATTTATGGTTTTCGGCGGTTTCTTGGTTGTTTGAAGAGAATAAAGAACATAATTTAGTGTTTAGAATTTTATACTCTGCTCAGATGTGACCTGAGTATTGCTTCTGAAAATTGTTTTACTTATGATACATACAATACAACACGTATCGTATAACGGGCAGATGTCCGCAACTCCGCATCCAACCATGTATTTTGCGTATGGTTTACCGGCAGTGCCGGATTAGCCCCTAAGCAAATTAAGCAATTGCTTAGGGCATCACGTCTCGGGGGGCACCATAAGGCAGAAAAAACACCGAAACAGTATTTGCTAACACATGAAAGACTAGCCTGTTTATCAGCAAGATATTACAAGACCCAAAAGTCACTCTAGCTAGAGATGTGCGCCAATCTTTACAAATCACTCGTCGATGTTTTGGAAAAATAGGAGGCGACTAGTGAATATGAGGGCCTACGGACGTGGATTGCTTAGGGCATCAAGTAGTTTTAATCCGGCACTGTTTACCGGGTGTTATACATGTTAAAGCTACAGCAGCTTATGGACCCTACATATAGGCTATATCATATATGCATATCAAATCTTTCTTGGAGATGGTTTTATAACGAAAGTATCAATTTTACTTTAGAAATCGCTACATCCAACAACTTTGTCAAAGTTTCAGTTATTACACACGCATTGATGTTAGTTCAAATTACATCCTTACCTAAACAAAAATAAATAATTTTCTTGAAATCAGAGTTCAGATTTTGTTTCAATCAAACTAAACAGAAAACCCACATTTAATATTCTTTTTTTCTCAAAAGCCTTGGCGTAATACTTGGTAATATAATTTCCAGAGCTCAGAAACATTCCGCGTAGCACAAGTTCTGTCGTACTCGCAAGATGCTCTGCCGAAGTGCGGCTGACTTTACAATCAGAGAACGAGGAGCATCCGGGAGACTTACCGTGCAGCTAGCGACCGGTTGGGGTTGCTAAAAGAAAAGAGACAGAAAAAAAAGGAAAATAATTTATTTGGGACACACACAAATAGAATAGTCTAAAGGAGCATTTAAATATAACAGAGATACAGCAAAAACATTCTTTATTATTCGCATAAAATGTAATCTTAAATACATTATAGTTACAATCTAAAAAATAAATAAAGCAAAACAAAGGCAAGGTCAAAAAGGCTCCTACCTCAGCAGGCTACTGCGACTGATTGTGGTAAGTCATTACAACTTCTACTTCTACTTCCACAATTCTTACAAGTCGTCAGTTACATAATTGTATTGGTGTAGCAACATCGAAAAACAGTTATTACTATAAGATAAGATAATGCTTTATTTCTCACCACTATAAATGAGTACAGTCATTTTCAAATGATCAAGAACAATAATGTACAGCAACAGTTTCAGTGTTTTCTAAAGTATTGAGCTTTATTAAGCTTAAAGTTGAGTGGTGTGCAATAGGAGTGGCCTGGACCCAGCAGTGGACCGCTGTAGGCGAATGATGATGATGAAGCTTAAAGTATACTTTAACATCAAGCTACCATTCTGATACCTATGTGGTCATGGGTGTAAGATATTATTAGTGGGAGCTTAACCCAGATTACATTTACAAAAATGTGGTGTTTTGGTCATAGTTTCCTTATAAGCTTAAAACACGTGCAAAGAGAACATTTTAATAATAATAACTTAAAACATAAATAGGTATTCCACTATCGAACCGTCATGAAATACCACACTATACAACTAGCAACCGGTTGCATAATCACAACTGTACTAAACAACCCGACACAGTTGCAGTTGCAAGTTGCACACTAAAGTCCCGGTCGGGGAATTATGCGAAATTTAATATAAAACTATGCGCCATAACTCAACGTCCTGTGCCACATGTGACATGCTCCCGCAACTTTTTGCCGCCATCTTTTTTATTTTTATTTTTAAACTGTAAAATTTCCAACGAGTTCGCGGAAAGTTTTGATTACAAAAAGTGTCAAATGTAAAAAGTGCGCCTTTGATGTCGGCTGCTCCGGTTCATTTTATTGCAGTTCATGAAATCCGGGCGGTTGAGTTTATTGTTTGTTAATTAGTTGATAAATTGTAACTATTGGTAGGAAGTCAAAAAGAATAGTCAAAGCCAGGCAGGTTGTACGCAGGCGCGTAGGCCTTTCCCGCATTTCATGAATGCTGATAGTGGCCTACATTCCCTTAGTAAAAACCTTCTTAGCAAAAAACAAGACTTTATGTTTCACCCACCCTAAATAAAAATAATTGAAACCTTATTCTCAGCATTGTAGGACCCAATTTGTAACTTCATTAAGCTTTATTTGTAAGTTCCATTGCGACAGAGTTCACTACTGAAAGTTTCGCACAACATCTTTAATCTTTTAAAGTCGGTACCTTAACGATCTTTAAAAGAAAGAACATTAACAACTTGGCAGAAACTAAAAACAGTTAACCAAAGAGTAAAAAGCCAAAGTATCAAGTAAGTAATTACCTACTAGTTTTAAAGATGAACCCAGTGCGAACATGCTCACAGTTGAACCACTAACAGTAGGTTAAAAGACAATATCTATACTTATTATAAGTCGCTTGTCGTGTCTTTCTGTATGACCGCGTTGTTCTAAAACTACGCATGCTGTTTTCAACAACACTAATACCATCATTTAGAAAAATTCCGAAAGGTTTATATGTAGGTTATAGCAAACTACCTACCTAAACCAAGGGAACCGACATAGTCCAAAGAATTGCCAAACTTAATTGGCAGTGGGCAGGGCACATTGCTCGCAGAAAAGATGGCCGATGGGGCCGAAAGGTTCTGGAGTGGTGACCGCTTACCGGAAGACGTAGCGTTCGAAGGTCCCACAAGGTGGTCCGACGTCCTTGTGGAGGCCGCAGGAACCCGTTGGATGCGAGAAGCACAGAACCGGTCGAAGTGGAGGTGCTTGGGGGAGGCCTATGTCTAGCAGCGGACGTCTTTCGGCTGAAATGATGATGATGATCAATAGCAAACTAAAATATGGCATAGAGAAATTCATCCGCATCGCTGTCACCTGGTAATGTACCTACCCAAGAGACTGGCGGCATTGCCACATTGTATGTAGCAATACTTAGCTTCTGGCCAAGGTAAAAGCCATGCCTTGGGTCACAGGAAGTGTCAACCAGCCGTTTCAACTATAAATGTTTTGGAAGATAATCAGAAAAAGTTATTACATTTAATCATAACGTGAGTAAAACTCGACATTTTAACAAAGAATTACTGTTGTGTTGACATATTCAGTCCTAAAAGATTTTGTTAACCTATTCCAAACTTCAGGCTGCATTTAAAACCTCATAGAAAAAACAATATTCAACCTGGAAATCGAACAGTCTTACGTCAAACTCGGCGTACATATATCACTACAAGATCAACGATCCAGAAAATAATCCGTCTATCAACATTTATTATGAGAGAGGGAGTGGGCCGTAATAGCCAAGCATTTAGAATCCAACAGAGCGTATCCCAGCGCGTCAAAAAAACTCACTTTTAGATTTTCAACTCTCAGCGCTACGCAGTGCGAAAAAAAATCACCACGGAAAAAACAAAAAAGTCACCACGGAAAAAACAAAAAAGTCACCACGGAAAAACAAAAAGTCACCACGGAAAAAACAAAAAAGTCACCACGGGAAAAACATAAAAGTCACCACTGGAAAAACAAGAAAGTCACCACGGGAAACACGCCCGTGCGTACATACCTGGTCTGATTGTGACTTGCAAATATATACCCATTCATTTACTTACCTAGTTATTAAAACTAGCAAGTCAGTCATATCAAAGTATTATATTAATGAATCCAGGTAATCATTTCATTACCACCCTGTCCATTTAAATATTCAAGATTGTAGGATATTGCTACCTAAAGTGTCATTGGTGATAAGCTACAGTTGTTTTTCAGTTCTTATTACGCTAATAATAAAAGTATTGCATCAGCAATTAATGCGTTGTCAGATCATTCGCCAATCAAATTAACGATCGCTTTAGAATGCTCTCTTGCATACACACGACGTGAATGTATGCACGGTGACATACCAAGCTATACATTTCCAGTATATAAGCTGCCTATACAACGCGAGGTCAGCTTCCCTTAGAATCTCTAGTGCCAGAAACGACCGCAATCAGACTGTGCGAAGACCTAGGCAAGACAATTTTAAACCAGACTATCGCCTTATGAAAAATATGATATTTCGCAAACCGTAACAAAAAACAGTGTCGAGGAACAAAAACTCCAGACAAAACTGTTTTGTCTGGTTATCAAAAATATTTTTTAGTTTTAAACTTGAATTATTTAAACAGTTGGGTATGAAACATTGATTGATAAATGTAAAATGATTTTATTTCTGTAAGTAGGTTTGTTCAAACACTTTTACACGTCAATCACATTTTAAAAACTAGATAAGGTCGACGCTTCCTATCTGACTACTCTGAGAAGAAAGGCTGAAACAAACTCAGAAGTCAGTGTCTTTTAAAGTCCAGACATAATCTTGATCAGATCATGTGAATACCATGCAGATTGGTGTCTAAAATGGTCATTTGAGGATACCCACACAAATATGAGTGGACCTGATTCTTAGATTCTTATACTGACACTTTACAGCTATTCCAACCAGATGCATGAGAACCCCCACAATTCTTCCATCTGTGACTACTACTATCCTCTCAACAGTGTCCCCGAGTGGCTGGCTCAGTGAAATATTTCCGTCGTTTGTCACTGTCACCCCCCACACCCCCTCCCTGGAGAATTGGACCGGCTCCACACTAATTGGTAATCAGTTCGGCTATTAGAAAATATTGGCGCGCTTAAATCATGGGTTTTGTGCGGACATTGGACATGCTGATTGGACAAAGAGAAACAAATTGTTTGTAATTATTCGTTTTTTTTACTAATATTGTCATCTTACTTGTTTGTGTCAGCTAAAAAGATTGTCGGCTGAATTTTTTTTTACGTACGAAGGAGGGGTTTTGAAATGGTGACCATGACCCGACTAGATAAACGGACTAATAAGGGTAGCGGGTAGCCAAGATATGCAAGGGGCTAAAAAAGATAATTGTGGAAATCTGTATTGTACGAGTACGTCTATCACTATGATAAAACACAGATTTTCAGTATTAAAATTGTACCTGTAATGGAATAATTAAGAAGTAAAATATGCAACTACCTCCACAAAAAACAAAAAAAAAGTTTCGTTTCCCCAAGCTATAAAATCAAACACTTTTAAGGGTACAACTTTAGAAATATCCAAGACAAGAGGGGTAAAAATGTCGGGGGGTTGTAATTAAAAAGTTACACCCCACAGGGTAAGTGTGCGCAACTGAACGACAGCTGCGTTTTATTCCTTATTTCCTCAAAGGGGATGAAAAAATGCCTGAAAACTTTACGCCGTAAAATATTAAAATCGCCTGATTTTGTTTATGGTACTTATCGTTGAAACGTAATCAGTTTTCTCGAGTAAACACAGGCTGTTGTATATTAAAACTCTGACTTGGGATAGATTCTCCCCATGTTGTGGAAGTGACTATGGGGTAAATTATTGAATGGCCTGTGCCTGGCTGTTAATTTTGTTTTTTTTTTTTTGGTATAAAAAGCCACCATATTCGCCCTTCAGGAACTTAGTGACATCACAAATGTTGCGATTTTGCTGTAAACATAAACAATACCTGTTTCATACACTTACAACCTATTTGTATGACCCATGCACATACATAATAATTATCACGTTGTTACTTATTTATGCTATCAAATTAAAAAAAGTGCAACCCAAGAAGACTCAATATTTTGTTCCTATTTATTTTATTCTGTATTGTCTATTTTATAAGAACTACTTGATAGAAACTCCCTTCCTCCTCCACACAAACCGCCCTGCCACCTCCCACCTATCCTCCCTCTGACACATTATGTAGGTAAATAAGTTCATGTGAGTTGGAGGTTTTGTACATTAGTGGTAAAATAGGCAATGAACAATGAGCTCGTTTCATTACAACGTAAAAGGCAGCGAAAGGACTAATAATGATACCACAGATAAACACCGCCATCAACCCAGTGACACACCGGGAATTATATATTTTGATAAAGTCGTTGGAGTCCATAACTTTTAGACTCCTTATTCCGTTGTCTTTATTTTAGATTGTATTGTAGATACCCAAAATATTGTTGTACAAAAACAAATTTTGGTTGTAAAATCAAAACGTGTTTTTGTCAACAGTGACAAGAGAAGAGGCCATACCAGGCACCAACCAGGCAAGATTGGTGAATGCATGATTATGGTTATTATGTCCTAAGTAACAGTTACATCGATCAATATGACAAAAAAAAATGCGATTAGTTAATCGCATTTTTTTTTGTCATATTGATCGATGTAACTGTTACTAAGTTAAGTTAAGTTAATTACCCCAAGATGCAAGATCAATCGTCACATAACGTATATTAAATAAATAGGTTCTTGTTACCCTGAGGTCTCAGTGTACCCTTGTTCTGTGAGTATTATTTGGCGGGATATCAAGCAGCTTTGTGCGACGTAAATTGTGCGCATGACGAGTAAACAAGTGACTGGAGATAATTAAACACGAGCTCATCTGTATCGAGTCATCAAACTGGAGTTATTCTGTTTTAATATATAAAATATGAAAATTATTATGTGGAGAAGTTGAAGACAAGGAGTTTTGTTTAAAGAAATGAACAGAATAATACAACAAAGTTATCTTAATAAGTTGCATAATGCATAATCAGTCTATAATGTTCCCACTGCTGGGACACAGGCCTCCTCTCTTCGAAAGGGAGAGGGCTGTAATCTACCACGTGGGCCCAGTGCGGGTTAATAGATACAACGTCTTCGAATTTTTGGTCCTACTAGGATATACAGGTTTCCTCACTAGGTGTTCCTTCACCATTTTGAGAGAACAGGTGACGAAATTATTTACACAAAGTAAAGTGCCTGCCTGGGTTCTAACCCAGACCTGTAAGTCAGGGCCGCTACCACTGGGCCACCACTGCTCTTCATTGACTCTATAAGATACTGATAGAAGCACTGCCTCTGCTTACCCCAGAGAACATGTTGTTGTCACTGACAGTATGCATAGTCGACTTCGTAATTGTTTTACAACTTTCACTAAGGCTAAAATTATATAACCGTCTTGAATTATAACTTGCAAGTGACATTCAACCTTCGGGTGTTTTACCAACCTCTCGTCGTCTATACACATGGAATATCCTATGTGATTGCTGTTACGCTACCGATCTTAGACACAAACTTAAACAGTTTCATATTATTATGACTATAATTTAAAAAACCGGCCAAGTGCGTGTTTGGGCCACGCACAGTGTAGGGTTCAGTAGTAGCCCCGTTATCACTATATAGTACGATTCTGTTGTTCTTTATTCTGAATATAATTATGTAATGGTAAAGATATTAGGAGTTAATGGTTATAATAACAATATATGCAAGGGTGTCCAGAGTTAAACAACTTTAACACATGACGTAACCACGGAGGTCATACCTTGCAAAAAATTCTTAACACCGCGATCTACAAAACTGACGTCACGGCACAACGCCATCTGTTATCGAATAGCGATACTAAACACAACAAAATATTGATTTTCGAAGATAATTATTTAAACAGATTAGACATTAACTAATAAGAACCACTTTCTTCCTTGTAAAGCTAAAAAATAAGAGTACGATTGCTGCCAAGTTATTATTTCAATTCACAAAATTGTAATTCCATCATTCCATCTAGCGGCAGTATTGGGAAACTTATGATAATTTATTTTGGTTTTTTTATTTCATATTTTGTTTTTTAATGCAAGTCTTTACCCGTCATAAACAAGTAACTACTTCGTCTTTGTCACTATATAGGATTATTGCTAAGGATTTTGTATTTGGTACAAAATTATCCAACACCCAAGTTCAACGACTATTGTTGCTAAACTAATAAAGTTATCTTAATTCCTATAGTTTACCTTTAAAGTTCATGAAATGCACTATAATCTTGAATTTTTCCAGATTTTTCAAGCCCGCAGTTTAGCTTTTAGAGGGGGGGGACGCCCTACTGGAACAAAAATTTTCACTTTAAAGTTTAATATTTCATAAATGGAGCATTAAATCGAAAAATATCTTTAGCAGCCCTCCAGTCATTTTAGAAAACCTATTGAAAGATACCCCACACGATGGGGTAGACAACGAAAAAAATATTCATTCCCACTTAGCATGTAGGGGAGCTACCCTAAAAAAAAATATTTTCCAAAATTTTATTTTACCACTTTGTCGTCGGCGTAATTTATATACACACTCCTGCAAAATTACAGCTTTCTAGTACTTACGGTCTCTTAGCAAAACCTCGGACAGACAGACGGACATGACGAAACTATAAAGGTTCCTTGTAGGTACTACGGAACCCTAAAAAGATCCTGTAAAGGAAATCAATTATAATAATATGATGTTAAATAACTATGTATTTACTGGAACGACCACTCAAAATCCACTCTCATACTACAAAGTAGATATCAACAAAGTTAAATGCAAATCAAACCACGATTCGACAGAAATAAACTCCACGAAATGGTCCCTCAGATTCGAAAACAAACAGAAAAATAAATGCATTGTTATACTCCTAAGTAAAGAAGGGAGATTCTGCTGGGCTTATAAAAATTAGGTCAGTCGGTTGAAATGATTAAGTGAAGAGTATTAATAAGTAAAGTGATTGATGGTGGAGACGTGAGGATATTGTGAGGACTGAGGACTGAATGGAAGGCGCGCGTAATGGAGGAGGAAACGCAAGACTAGATTTGATTATGAAATTATTGTTGTGACGATGACTCTTCCGGGTATCATTTATATATTTATTTTAAACAGATTAATGGCTATAGTTCTTCAGAGAGGTCAGGTGCGCCTGTATGACCAGATGTATGAACGTAAACGACGCAAAAGGAGTATATAAGGATTATAGCAGGTGGCGTTCTCTAGTTTCTGCTTACCCCCATTGGAAGGGGGCGTGAGTTTATGTATGTATGCATGTATGTACTGGCTATAATATGAAATCTAGGCCGGTCAGAATCTAACAGGAAATCTGGTATTAAAAGACTTTATAATACCAATGAATTATTCCACCTAAAGTAAATAAATTGAGAATAAACTGCTATAGGCGAGCGTAAATTCATTAATCTTTTGTTTATATTTATCTAGATATAAATGAATTATGCTTGAGTGTGATAGTATCAAATGTTGTTATTTATTCACTGCCAAAATTTATTACACATTCTCTGAAAACCAATTCTATTTGAGACTTTATATTATCAATTAGCTTCTGCCCGCGAATTTGTCCGTGTGGAATTACTTGTTCCCCCGACCCACCCCGTTGCATAGCATCACCTGCCCGCCCATCACTTCATTTTCGCGTAGTGTTCTTTCTGACTTTTTTTCTTTTTGTTCGGCTCCTCATGTTGTTAAATAGCCTTTCTCAAAAATTGGGCTATCAAATGCAAAAAGATTTTTTCAAATCCGACTGATAGTTCCAGAGATTACCCCGTAGATACAAACTTACAAACAAACAATTTTTACCACTTTATAATATTAGTATCTATAGATGAATGGAAAAGGCTTTTTTTGTAAATCATTACAGTTCACATAACATAAATTTTAAGTGTACTTACTAACATAAATATGGATCTCTGTATCTGATTTAAATAAATTATTATTATTATTTTTATAAAATTCAACAGAACATTTTGCAATTCAAAGAATTAGTCACTTCTCAAAAAGCAAGAGTTCCTCATTATAAATACAGTCGTCTAAACAAGTCATCAACAATCTAATTCATAATGAAAGCGCGAGAAATAATTTAATTTGTTACGTTACATGCAACGCGTGTCAAAGTTGAGAACTTTCCAACATGTTACATTTTCGAATGAAAAGTGTAAGCGGAGTTATTTACGACTTATCTTACGGTAAATTGGGATGGCGTGTGTAAGGAATCAAGGAAACCAAATGGCTTTAAATATTTTTTGGGATGAATTTTCTTGGCATAATATTAGGTCCCGTTCACACGTACCACGACCACACCACATCGTAGCGACAAAATGTAAGCAAGCAGTGGTTCGTGTGAATAGTGTCGTTGCCAAGTTACCACAACGCAACAACAAGTTGTTGCGTTGTGGTAACTTGGGAAATTCGTTTCGGGTGCGTTGTTGCTATTAGTTGCGATGTGGTTACGTTGTGACTAGTGTTTGCAGACAAACAGATCGTTGTGTTTGCGGTGTGGCCGGCCGCTAGTGGCCGCTAGGCCGCGCGGTCTGGCTGGTGGTTGCATTGTAGCCGCAACGTAGCCTTAATGTTGACGGCACGGTTGGCGCAGTGGTTAAGCGATTGACTGCTGCGCTGCGTGTCGCGGGTTCGATTCCTGCACGGAACAAATATGTATCACCTACAAGTAGTTGTTCCGGGTCTGGCTGTTTATGTATGTGAGTTTAAATGTTTGTAAACGCACCCACATTACAGGAGAAATTCATAGTGTGGGGCAACGTTTAAAAAAATGTGGTCGGTATCACCAACATGGTTAATTCAGACGGCCAAATGTGGTCCCTATGAAAAAAATATCATTTTCATACAAAATAGCACTCGTCCACGTCTTGTCGTTGTGTGTGGTTATGGTACGTGTGATCAGGCCTTAGAGTAAATTAGGAACAATTGAAATACGAACTTTTTTGAAACGCTAATGAGTTTTAGTACTCAATACTCAATATACATATTTATTGCTTCCAAATGTGAACTTAGGTGATGGGTTTTATAGAATATGATCATTGTGGCTCCTGTCGGGCACAGCAAAAGTAGGAGAGAGGAATCTGAGGGCTTTTATTTGACTACTTTGTTGTTGTAATAAATATTGTCATTATTTTACTAGTGTACTTGTTGAGTGCACTTTTAACTTAGAGCTTGGTAAGTTTAACCTATAAACAACTTATTGATTGCTTTTCTTGATTGTTTACATAAAAAAGAGGCAAAAATAAATGTTACAAATATGGTGTGGGATATGATCCCTAAACTAGGTGTCCCAACTCCCTGTGTTTAAGCCAATCTTAGAAATATCTACGCTGTATTCACAAATCTAACCTTTTAGAAAAAAAGGTTTAACTTAAAAAACTAAAAGTTTAAAACTAAACTAAAAAAAAATCTAAAACTTCAAACCTTTTTTTTTTACTTTTTTCATCTGCCTGCCTTTTCCCAACTATGTTGGGGTCGGCTTCCAGTCTACTTCCAGTCTATCCGGATACAGCTTAATACCTGTATTTTACATAGAGCGACTGCCTATCTGATCTCTACAACCCGTTACTGGGTAATACGATACCCCATGGAAGACTGGTTGTCATACTTTCGGGCTTCTGACTACCCGTAACGACTGTCCATGAATGCCAGCCGAGACCAACGGCCTAACGTGCTTCCGAGGCACTGAAGGGTCTCGGTATGTAAAGATGATCACCTATCCACAGACCAACCGCGGCAAGCGATCTTAACCTAAACGATTGACCTATGCGGCTGTTATTATATTAGCCACGAGCCCCTCCTAACCTAACCTTTTAGAAAGATAAATAAATTAGGTCACGTAGGTATTAGAAGGGATGAGGCCAACTTTTGGGAGAGAGAGGAAAAAGGATCAATCGAAACAATAGCTATTAAGCCACAATAGCCATTAGCCCCTTATCTATAGCCGGAAAATAATGTACCCCTTTTTTCTAACCTTAACTTCGGGTAAGATATTCGTGAAAATATTATTTCTCTCTCCTTAAAGAGATGTGTAAGAAATACTTACCCTCGCATTATTTATAATGTTCGCGAACTACCCTCGGTATCCGCGCCATACTTTTATTTGTACTTAAATCAAACTGTATAGGAGAGGGATATTATTTTCTCATTTGTAGTAATATCTTCAAGCGGGGTCGCTTGTAAGGGGTGGCTAGAATTGCGTGTATTATGATTAAGAAATTATGAAACATTGGAAGTTAAAAGACAGCTAATATTGTAAAGTCCTCCAGACCGAATTTCGGCCATGCCGACCAATCTCAGCGAAGACCAGCCTTCGGCACAGAAAATATTATAGTGCACAAGTGTGTGCGCAGATACAGGTGCACTCTCTCTTCCCTCTCTCTCATAGTCTGATGGGACGGCAATCCGACACGACCGGAGAGAGATCAGGTGCAGGACCAACAACCTAACGTACTTTCTGAGGAACGGGGGTATCACACTCCAAGCTCCGGGCTGTTACTTGCTAACACTTTGCCCGACCCGGAAATCGAACCCAGGACCCCACGCTCAGCAGTCGCGCTTGCGACCACGAGACCAACGGAGCAATTTCTATTAAATAAATAGACTCCACGAGTGGCTTGATATTAGCTATTCTCATACATTTCTTGCCGATACTGAGAAGAATAGCAAAATATATTTTTAATCACTATTATAACAGATCCACCAAGACACCAATTACATTATTTATAATCCCCAACTATCCCCCCACCTCTTCTTAAATCCCTCCAGAATATACAACAAGGACATTTTTTCTTATTTTAATATAACAATATTGCGAACGTACGCCCAAAATCAATTTCCCCGGACTGACAAGATTATATCCCTTCAAGCCTCTTTTAAATTAAAATAAAAAGAGAAAGGAAATTCTTTACAGGTAAGAAAATTGTGGGCGCAATATGAATCGGCTGGAAGGACACCGTTACGGTATTATTTTGTGATGGAAATTATTTTAAAAGCTGTCTCCTTAGCTTTTCTTTGCTGAATATTACAAAATACCGCCCATAGTCATGGTGATATTAAATTATGTAAATTTATTTTTAAAAACACACGTCAAAAATAAATCATGTTTTAAAACTAGATTAGGTGGGTGTTACAATTATTAATCATGTTAGCAGATAAAAAGGGCATCCTTTTCAGTGATTTTTTTTTGTCACAATAGGGATAAAAGTTAAATTGGTCTTTATCGTTGACCCGCCATTGCCACCATTGGACCCCAAGACCCCTGTTACATGACCACTACAACTGCAACACTATCGTAGCCGACTGCTACGCCGTCGTAGTAAGCGATCTATGCTGTCGGAGTAAGCGAGCTATGCCGTCGTACCAAGCGAGCTACGCCGTCGTAGCAAGCGAGCTTCGCCGTCGTAGCAAGTGAGATACGCCGTCGTAGCAAGCGAGCTACGCCGTCGTAGCAATTGAGATACGCCGTCATAGTAAGCGAGCTACGCCGTAGCAGATGGAGATTAGATACGAGTTGTTTCTATTATTGAAAATAAATTACGTTAGCTTACAGTTTTCAAACGATTTTATGAATAAAACTTATTCTATTTACATAACTTAAAGTCATGCCAATATTCCCCAAAGGGATAGGCAGATGTACTTATAGTACCTATAGTGGAGGAGAGGCTACAGTACACCCTTTCGTCACTTATATTTAAGTTCCATGTAATAGGGGTGAGCCCTTTGTCATCAACCGGGCACAACTTCCAATTCCGGGCTGCTACTGATAATTCCTAATGGAAAACCCTAATAACACTTAACAAGTTTTTATACTTACCTAATTACATTTGCCCTAATTATTTAATTGGAAATATACGGTGCACATAATACGTTATTAGGCTACAATTGATTAGCTTGTATATCGAATAAGTGCCTTAAAAATAGGTGCTCAAACGGGGATACTCCGATTCAAAACCTCACCCATAACCAACATAATTTCCACCACAGGAAAAACTATCTCCACCAAAACCACAACACACTTCTAAGCTAACCAAACTAAACAGACTATTAATCGCGGCACTACTTCCAGCAGATTGCACGCTACAGGGTGTAAACAAAGTCATTTGTTTCTCGCCCACGCTCACTGATGGCGTAATTAGGACGCATGGTGGCCGATGGGATCAAGATTACATACGGATTTTGCGTTAATTTTTATGCCCATCTGTGGGTGGAGGGAGGAGTGGTGGTGTAATGGCCGGCTTGTATAGGTATGTAGGTGTGATACCGGTATATAATTTGCTAATTCTACATTTACACAGTTGGGAAGTTGTGAGAACCTAAGGTATTCGAAAATTGACTACAAGCTAAAATTAAGTTTCAGAATGATAATTGGTTACGTAAAAGCTACATTTTGGATGATTTAAAATATAAATAATTTTACCAGCGCGCAGCGGGGTAAATGCGTAACGTACTATCAACAGCAATGGCTTTAATTTTAACAGTTCAACAACATTCATTGCATAATTTACGTTGTTGAGCAAACAAATATTCTGTACACATGAAGCAATGGATTAGCAATATCCTTCAAAATTATTTAGATTGTGATTGAAAGTGTATTCAAACTCAAACGCAAAGCATTTATTTCAATTAAACCATTTACAGGCACTTTTGAATTGTCAAAAAGTTGGTCAGTCAGAAAATATTATGAAGCTTGTTGCCCTTTTGCCCTGCCCTATTGCAGTTTCATGCCCGTTCATAAGAACGGGCATGAAACTCCATGGATACTCTTTTTATTAAATTATATTTTACTATAATATTAGTTTCGTCATTACTTTTGAATTTATAATTATATTATAGGAGAACAATGACGAAAAAATAAGACGTACGCGTTAAAAGCGTCCAGAATAACAAAACAACAATCCAAAAATAAAATAATTAAAATTAAAAATGAGCCGAGGTAGCTAAGTGATGACCAGCCCCAACTGACGGCGCCCGTTCACGAACATGACGCATAGATCAGGACCCTTCAGCTCAACCATTTTGAAGGGAGCTAAATGATCCAACACACACGCTACCGTCAGCGAGACATTTGAGTGAGCATGACATACTATCAGCCGCCAGCACATTCAAGTCAATGAAAGACATATCCCGGTAAATGGTAGCTATATGGTAAATAGAACTCACATCTGTGCTATGCAATTATACAATACAAAGGAAATTGAGTTTATACTATAGAGGTATGAGGAACAGGGTGTAAAGTTCACTCATACTCTATAGAAAAGTGAGGATCCTCCGACCGGATGGGTGTTGTGTCTGGCGGGCAACTGCCCAATGATTCATGTCGGGCCATTGTATCTATGCTAGTTGCGCGGTAAACTCTGCTTGCGCGATGCAGGATCCTGCGTGACGTCAGTATGACGCGTTGTTCGCATGTGGCGTTGTAGATACCGCCACAATACAATGCAAAGATAGCTTGTAAATCTTCAGCAGCTCCAACAGTATTTTCAAGTGTTAATCAATAAGTTGTGGTTGTGGAGCAGGACCAACATTGAGCCAGGCATTTTTATCAGCGATGTAATCCCTAACTTACAATATGCCTGACTCTATAGTTTGCGTTTTACACAAGACTTGAATTTTGTCTCATTCAGTTGAAGAATGTGGGGAGGTATTTTATTATAACATTTTAAGCAGTACCCCATAAAAGTTGAGTCCACTTTAGCCAGTCTTAAACCTGGTTTAACTATTATGTCCCTATTTCTAGTACTATAACGCAATAGGTTGCGGTTTTTACCGATTTTACAAAAAGGAGGAGGTACTATGTTCGGATGTTTGTATGTTTTTTTTTTTTTTTGTATGTTTGTTCATCGAATACGCCGCCAATTATCGACGGATTTTCAAAATTCTTTTTTTGTTCGAAAGTAGATAGTTCTGAGGTGGTCCCATTGTCACCAAGTTAGGATCTGATGATGGGATCTTAGAGAAATCGAGGGCAACCCTCAAATTTTATAGGCTCACTTATTGTTTTTCGCATATTTTATGAAGTATCTTGTGTATTTGTGTATGGTTGTCACCATCTCAGGTAGCTGGGCTGATGATGGAAGGTACAACTCCTTAACAGTAAGAAGTTACTCGAACAGGCAAGGACTGTTTTAGTAAATTGTTTTGATGTTTGATAGGGCATTTGCCACATTTGGTCTCATGATCATCAAGTCATGATGCTGCAGTCAGGATAGTCTGCAGAGTACCTAACTCCTCGACAACTAACAGCAGATATATCGTGTTTAGGCTCATTGAAAAGGGCTCGATGTGTGGATAAACGTACTGTTACTGAGGAACACCGAAGACCTGATGCTGACGCCAGGAGCATCAGAAAAAGTACAAACCTTTAAATTACAGCACCGTAGTCGTGTTTGGGCTCATTTTAAACAGGACTAATTTTAAGTTCAATGCAATGTTGACATAAGTCTGGCCTGATGTTGCAGCCAGGATTATCAGCATCTAATCTAAAAACTAATAAAAGGAGAACTCCTCAACAATTAACGTCCCTGCATCGAGAAAAGGAATATTTTATAAAAAGGCGGTGGGCAAGTTGACTTTAGGCTATTGTAACTTAGATAAATTATAAATAGACCCACTAAAAAGCGAGAAATAAAAACTTTTTAACAAAAAAAAAAACCGACTTCCAAAAAAAACACTACTAACTGAAAAAAAAAACACTACAAACTGAAAAATAACTTTAATTTCGGAAGTCGGTGGCAAAAACTAAAATACTGATCCTAAGACACCGACTTCCGAAATTAAAGTTATTTTTCAGTTTGTAGTGTTTTTTTTTTCAGTTAGTAGTGTTTTTTTTGGAAGTCGGTTTTTTTTTTTGTTAAAAAGTTTTTTATATGTCAACTAGACACTGAGTTCCATAATTTCCTAATTTAAAAACAGTAGAATAGACCTCTAAAGGGCGCAAAGGCATTGAATCTTTGCTACTTTCGTCGTTTGCTTATCCACGCGTCTATAAAAAACAAAAAGGTCTCATTCATTGACCTCCAGACAGAATAAAATAAAGAAAAACCTTTACTTTCTTGGCAACACATGTCGATAATGGTGCTTGTCCTCCCAAATGTACTGAAATTCTTCAGCTGCAGCAAAACACTCGAGTAACATTAAGACTATACTTAGTCATTAATGTTTTACTTGTGTGTGTTTGTATGTTGAAAATCGAATTGATATTATAACAGGTCAAATAGGTACATGGGTAAAATAAATTGGGAAGAATCCTAAGCTTCCGGGATGAGATATGAAGAAGAACAGTTAGTATTAATGGTTCCTTCTCCCTTCTTCTTCTTAGTGTGTCGATGACTATCGAAATTCTATCGGCCCAGATCTCAGCTAGAAGTATAGCATCATCAGTAGCATCCAGAAGTTCCTTTAACGTACAGGTATCAGGGCAGGCAAGTCATGATGAACAGGCTACTACCCTTAATCAAATCAACTCAGCCTATCGCAATCCACAACTGGCGGCGCCACAACACACGCCCGCAGTGTCCTCCGCCTTCCCCATCGAGTCTGTCCCAGCCACCTTCTACTCTGCAGTTAAACCTTAATTAAACCTTATCGACTTTGCAGTTCGCAAGTACCAACTAGCAGCATGATTTTATATCAAACTCGCAACTGCATCGTCGGAAAACTGCAGAATATAAATCGAAACCCACACAAAGCCACAGGCCAGCACTAGTATAACACAAAGGCCGATTCTCTATAAATCACACTTGGTGCTTCATACCAAGCAATATTTTTGGCGCGCAAAAGCTTCGCCGTATATTTCAGAAATGTGAATTTTCCAATGAAATGCCACGTTATTTCTATTCTAATGTGAGGATGAAAGAAATATATGTACTTACTTATCTTCGGGAGGTTGTTTCTTTGTAGATATATTCATATTCAGTTTTCTTACTAAGGTAGATAGTTCGATGGCAAAAGATGGCCTTGGGAGATAAAATATTTGGAAATTGTTTAGTTATTTTTCTGATCCCAGCTGGTTTTTAGCAAGGAAAGAAAAGAAAGAACAGCGAGCTCAAGGAGTTTTTTCCTTCTCTCTTACCATAGGTATCGTGCAAGATGACTGTGAATATATTTAGATTCTGAGCAATAGTATTCTTCTGCAGTTTGTGTTCAGGATTTTTAACAGCCTTGAATATTTCAAAAACATATTTTTTTCGGCTTCAATCATTTCCCCTTTCGGTATCCGAAAGGTAACAAAGTTAAACAAACCGTAACATAATCCGAAAAAATAATTATGTTTCAATTTATTCCATTTCAATATATCAGAGATCGTTGTGGCGTAATTCCGACCCCGGTTGTGTGTTTAATGATTCACACTTTTGTCGAATCAGATTTCCTGTGCTTAGGATTAAAAATTGGTCACTTCTGATCAATAATTACTTAGAGTATAGATGCCAGTCAACTTTCGGCTAACAGGGCATTTTTTTTCTTAATACTTCAAAATTAAAAAAAGTAAGTTATGCGTGACGTCACTCCGGATAGAGCAGGATAATTCTTCAGTAATCCTGGCAGTTTGGCCAAAACTATAGACAGTGTGTTAGAAACTCAATAAGATTCTATTAGCATAGGCCTGTTTTAACCAATCTTGATAATCCCATAATCACTCGCTACGACACCCTTGGGAAGGCTTTGCAGACTAGTACAGTAGTTTTCAACATTAAGTAATTAATATGACGTTAACAAGATCCCGGTACATTTTGTTCAGACAAATTATTATAAGATTGGACCGAGCTGAGTTGTGGAACGGTAAACAAGGACCGGCGAATTTTCAGTCCACACGAATTCTTGTTCAAGCCGGGAGTCGGCAGAGAATTTGAATTTATTTTAACGTTCCTACATGAAGCTTGTAGTGCGGGAACAGTGGCCTTGTTGAGACGGTTTACGTGGAGATACTTTGTTGTGACGTGACTACAAGAAGTAGCATTTTGTTTATAGGAAAAACTGCTATGAATTGAAAAACTAACTGTAAATTTAATGCTACTCACCCCAGTATCTCTTCTTGGTCGCGTACTTCATCACTGAAGATCGTGTCCCTGAAAGGCCTTCGTGGCTTTATGCACGATGTTCTTCCATTTCGTTCGGTTCTCAGCTTCTCTCAGGGCGGTCGTAACAGAGAGTCCAGCGAGAGCGGTTACTTGGTCTGACCAGCGGTTAGATGACCGTCTGCGAGGTCTTTTCCCATCTACCTTGCCCATCACCACCAACTTTTCAAGATTATCTGCTTTCCAACGGGCAATGTGGCCAAAGTAACCGAGAATCCTTTGGTAACAGATCGTAGATAGTCTTCATCTTGTATGCAAAGCTGATCAAGGATAGATATGTTCGTTCTCTTGGCGGTCCATGGTATGAGGAGCATTCTTCGCCAAGACCACATCTCTAAAACCCCAGTATACCAATTACTAAAAAGCTTTGGACTTACTATTTCGCCCTATGAAGCACTGTACCTATTATTTATTTATCAAACAAGGCACACCGTCGACATAATATGCACAAGGATAGTCGCAATAGGTAATCACGAGTCTTCAATACTGTGCCTATGAACCTTTTGTAATATTTTGTGAACGAAGTTGCTTATCGCACGTTATACACACTTACGTTACGCACACTTGGCGAATGAGAGCTACACCAAAAAAAGTGTAACATTTTAACCGTCACTTTATTTTTTTATTTAGTTACTCTCATGCGTTCTTAATTAATTTCATTGTGCTTGTTATTTAATAAATACTATACAATGAAAGGAACTTCGTTCCCGCTGGGCGTCTCACGACACCTCCCGTCTTTTTTGTTTTGCAGAAGGGTGCTTGTGGGAAAGCGCACCTGCACGGTACTTACCCTTAACACTTTCCAGACCACAACAAGATAACCATAATAAGATGAAAATTATTCCTTGTCCCGAACTCCCGGCCTAACCCGTCCCCGACTGGAACTTAAAGTACTCAGAACTTCTGGGGAATTTACATTTTCAATGCGAAATTATGTCCTCCGATGTCCTGGAATAAACGGCAGCGGCACTTATGCAAAAATAACTAGCAACTAAGTACTTGTTCAGGCTATTAGCAAGCCTGCTGATTGACTTGAAAAACAGTTGGAGAAGTTAGCAGAGTTGCAGAGTTGCAGAGCTGCAGAGCTCGCTTCTGATTTCAAGTAGCGATTCATTGAAAATTGTTTCATTTGGAACCGCTATCGGTTGGCAGTTGAGAAGTGCACTGGATTGGGGTGGATTCTGTCTTGAGATATTTTGTAATTTTGCGGATCTGTGTTGTTAAGATATTTAAATATGTAGGATGTGGTGGGCTGTTGAGAAAAACCTGTCTGAACCCTCGAACATTCAAGTGAAAGAAGAAAGAAACAAAATACGTTTATTAGCGGCAAACATGACGCATAAGTGTTTTTATATTAGTTCCACGTACACATTACCTGCCACAGTAAATTCATTTGAATACTTCAGGGGAAACCCAAAGTTATTCGATTGTCAATTAAACCAATTAAGGGCTGATTTTTCAATCATCTGATAACTTTATTCGATGAATAATTTTGACAGTTATTTCATACAGAAACTGTCAAACGTCAAGTTTATTCCTCGAATAAAATTAACTGGCTTTGGAAAAATCGGCTTACAGTCATAGCTGTGGCCAAAGTCGTTTATAGTTAAGGGATTCTTACGTCATGTTATCATAGACATCACATTTAGAATTACAATACAAAAATAAAATAAAAACTATTAATAAATAAACATCATGTCAATATATCAATTAACAATACAAAATACGAATAAAAATGTATTATTATTGAGTTTAACAAGATACCAAGCATGTATTTTCTAGAATACTCATCAATTTATTAAAGGTTCCAATCAAATCAGATAATATCAACTCAACTATCAACAGTTTATGTTTTTAAACCTCTGAGGTTTAAAAACATGAACTGTCAACCCTGTTAGCCCGAAAAATCACTTAGAATAACTTAATGGCTTTCCAACGAATTATTTCATAAGTTTGAAGTTTCAAACTGTGCTTTAAAGAGATTCCTCGTGAAATGTGAGTCCCGTTTTTACCCATTGAGAACGGAACCCTAAAAACGAGGCGAGTCTCGCGTGTAGTTTGCGATGTTTCATACAGAATGTACGAAAGTGATTTGGAAGGATTTTTGCAATAAATCTGTGTCAGCCAAAATACTTATGTAATAGACTTCGGATCCTAAACTCGCTGCTAAGCTGTGACGTCAAAACTTACGCCTAGAATAAATATACAAAATCCATAAAGAAAACCCAGTTAGAACATAACAAATCCCACCTCCCGTTACACTGAAGTAAATAGATTCCACGAAATCCAGTGGCGCCGGCAATATTTTTCAATACACTTTATTTCGCGTGATTTTTTATGGAAGCTCATAAACGTGTATTGTGGGTGACCGCGGGATGACGTATGTGTTCTATGTGATTGATGCCACAGCTTATTCACTGTCCGTTGATGTAATTCACTTGCTTTGTCCAGTCTTGGGAAGATTACTCGGATGGGGAAAACAGTTTACTGCCATTTGTTTTTTTCTTTTCGTCTTTTCTGTGGAGAAAATATTCACTAAGTATATTTTGTTGAGAGAAATTGTAAAGATTAGGTTTACAAGTTGTTAACAACTATGAGCACTTAACAGACAAATCTGGTGTTCCTACACTGTTTAGGAAAAGCTGGTTTCTCTGTAGTAAAAAAATTACAAAAACCCAAAAGATCTCCACAAACTTTGTGGCAGTAAAAACAACACAACACACACAGGGAAATGGCTTGGCATTTTCCTGTGTTGTTTTAGCCACATACGTGATTTTAAGACTGGTTAGAATAACGGATATCTAGATTGTATTTATTCTTTGCAGAATTGGAAATATGTCTTGAAAAGTAAGGACTCAATTTCCGGTAGGTTGTTTGTTAATTTTACTTTTGTCTCGGTAGGCAATCTAGCCAGGATATTATTATAAGAGCTAATAATTTTAGTTGAACTTAAAGCTTCCATACAAACATATGTAGTTGACATTTCAAAACGTATCGACCAAAATACCGGTGAAATTCAAAGTATGAACTAATTTGACATCCCTAACTTACTTCTTTCCTTTTCTCGAGATGTCTGTCAATAAGAGACGTCAATTCTGTAATTTTAGTTTAGAGCCGATTCACACGAATCACAACCACACCACATTGCAGCGACAAAATGTGGCCAAGCAGTGGTTACTTGTGCATAGTGTCGCTGCAATTTCTTGAAGTTGCGTTGTGGTTGCGTTGTCGCTAGTAGTTGCGATGTGGTAAAGTTATGGCTAGAGTTTGCAGATAGACAAAACGGTGTGTTTGCGATGCGGCCGGCTGCTGGTGGTTGCATTGTGGCTGCGACGTGGCCTTGATGTGGTCGGTATCGCCCACACGGTTGATTTTGACGGTCAAATGTGGTCCGTGTGTAAAGACTATTTATTTTCATACAAATACCGCCCGTCCACGTGTTGTCGTTGTGGTGCGTGTGATCGGGCCCTTAGTATTTGTAAACTAGGGAATCGGAACTATTACCCACTCAAATTTCTTGTCACTAGAGTATTTTCACACAGAGCTTCTAACACGAACGCAACGTTTCACGCACAATATTTACTTATGTTTTTAGGGTTCCATACCCAACGGGCAAAAACGGGACCCTATTACTAAGACGCCACTGTCCGTCTGTCTCCAGGCTGTATCTCATGAACCGTGATAGCTATACAGGTGAAATTTTCACAGATGATGTATTTCTGTTGCTGCTATAACAACAAATTAGAATAAAATAAATATTTAAGGGGGGCTATGGGAGCCCCCCTTAAATATTTATTTTATTCTAATTACAAAAAAAAAAAAACAACAAACGTGTTTTTTTCGGCGTTTTTGCCTTGTGGTACGGAACCCTTCGTGTGCGAGTCCGACTCGCCCTTGGCCATTTTTTTTTTATGTAGTTTTAAGGCTCTATTCATATCACAAATCTATGGGTGACACCTACTTATTGTGCTTGACGCAAAAAAAAAAACAGTAAAAATGCTATAGGAAAGTTGTATTTTCGATTCGAAAGTCGTTCGAGTTGCTATTTGAAGTGCTAGGGCCTCCTATGTCTAACACCGTTGTAGACCAGCCAGACCACCAGATGACCTTTATAAATAGGTACACGAAATATGAATGAATTAACTAGCCAGGTACGTCGCCTTATCACCGGCCGGATAATCTAATTTCATACAGTGACCTTTCCTGAAAGCGGCTGTAAAGTCATTCACTTGCCGGGTCAATGAACTGTGGTTTAAATTTTATGCCTGATGTTGTTGGAGTTCAATGAACAAGGCCCAAAACACGAGGTGGGCTTTGTAATGTAACCCATACCTATAATATTTTGTGCCTAGGAATAGATAACGAAAATAAAATTGAATCTGGTGACGATAAGGATCTGTGCGGTCAACATTACGTATCAAAAACTTTTCAAGCTTTGTAGAACAGCGGGTCGAGTCTGTAAAATTCTTACCGTGAAAACATAGGTGAAGTGAGTTTGTTTTTGCTAGGAATTTACACTATTGCCAGCTCACTCTATGCTCACTTCACCAAAGTTTGACGGTGATATTTTTACAGAATAAGCCGGCAGGTGTCGTCGATCCTAATTGTTATTTAGAGAACAATGATGGTCATAATGGCCATTACAGGCACAGTCAGCAACAAAAGTCGATTAACGGAGTAGTGTATCAAAATGGCGTCGTTAGTTCCTCTTTTTGCCACCGGGCCAGATTAGTTTGTAGCACTATAGGTACCTAAAAATCCGGCAGAAACAAAAATTGTCAAGTTGACAATTGACACTTTTCATTGACATCACTTAGCTGCCTCGGCTTCATTGCCTTATATATTTTAAAAATATTCTCGGCTCGGCTTAGTTTTAATTATTTTATTTTTGGATTGTTGTTTTGTTACTATTTGCTGTACTCTGGACGCTTTTAACGCGTACGACTTTTTTACATCGTTCTCACTTAAAATTATAAATTAATGATGTAACTAATATTTTTGTAAAAATATAATTTAAAAGAGTGTCCATGGAGTTTCTTGCCCGTTCTTCTCCATAGGTACCTACGCTTTGGAATGGGTAACTAGCTTCATATTTTCTAACTAACCGACTTCTTGACAATTCAAAAGTGCCTGTTAATTAAACCATTTTAATTGAAATAAATGCTTTGAGTTTGAGTTTGACATTGGCGTTCAGAATCAAAATCCGTGCTCACTATTATTTATCGATGCAATCCGTTCACGTTAAAATCACTAAACAATTTTGTTTGCACGCACACTATGCAGGCAGGCATAATATAAGTTAGGGGATTACATACATAATCAGCCTATAATGTTCCCAGTGCTGGGACACGGGCCTCCTCTCTGTGAGAGGGAGTGGGCCGTAATCCACCACGCGGGCCCAGTGCGGGTTGGTGGTTAGGGGATTACATCGCTGATAAAAATACCTGGCCCAATGCTGGTCCAGCTCCACAACCACAACTAATCACACTAATATTATAAAGGCGAAAGTTTGTGAGTGTGGGGGTGTGTCTACGCGCGTGTGTGTGTTTATATGTTTGTTACTTCTTCACGCTTAAACGGCTGGACCAATTATGATAAAATTTCACAATTAATGGAGATAGCTGACACCCTGGATTAACATAATAGGCTACTTTTTATCCCGATATTCCCACGGGATCGAAACTTATGCGGGTGAAACCGTGGGGCGTAGCTAGTTGAAAATACAATTACCTATGTATTTTATTGAAAGTACAAGCTTATTAAAAAAATATTGTATCTAGGTAACTAAAACAGGCAGAAACGCTGCCTACCTCTCATTAAACATATCCTTAAATCGAAAATAAAACTACATAATATAAAACTGAGTTAGAAGCAATAACATGTAACGATCCAGCTACATTTGTTTACGAAAATAAAACAAACATCATTAGAGAAACGGAAGTGAGCAATGGCTTTTTCCTGTCGCACAACATAAATATGTATGTTGGCAGCATTGTGCGTACGTACGGTAGGTAGTGCCAACTGAAATATATTGTATTTAGATTCGGTGCCAGTGGCTTTTACATAGACGGGGTTATAGAATATAATAATTCGATTATGCTATTTAAACGTGACCCTAAAGATACTCTAAGTCGGTAGGTAGTTGTAGGTGAGTACGTAAGTTGAAGGAAGTAGATACACGATCGACTTTTGATTGTACTACAGCCTCAAAAAGATGTATAATTTGTCACTGTCAGATTGTGAACACCGTTAGTTTATAAGCTACCTCGCAAGATTGTAAACTGTCGAAAAATTGTGAACTGCGGTGCTATTCTGTAAAAAGATAACCGTGAAAACTTAAGTAAAGTGGGCTTCAAGTGAGCTGTCATTCCACCTGTTGCTAGGGATTGACACTATTTCACCTTAGTTTTCACGGTGAGATTTTAACAGAATCCCATTACAGCAGTGCTATTCTGCAAAAATCTCACCGTGAAAACTTAGGTGAAGTGAGCGTGGAATGAGCTGTCAATAGTGTCAATTTCTACCAAAAACAAACTCACTTCACCTAAGTTTTCACGGTGAGATTTTTACAGAATCGATCGGCTGTACTGACTAAAATGCGTTCCTTAATACTGTATAAATATGTAGTTACAATAAAGTACCCAATGTCTAATGTGTAATGTTTTGTGGCTACACATTGATACTATATTATGAAACAAAGATTGTAGATAACTAAAATATGAGTTCATATCGATGTCAACAACTATTAGGGGCTGATTGTACAGACGCTAGCCATCAAGCTACTAAAATTTATCAAATTTCTTTAATAGATTTTCAACTTTGTCGCTGAAGCATAAGGTTCAAAGTTGAGTGGGAAAATTTGATAGTTTCGGGTAGCTTGATGTGCAGTGCTGGTGTCTGTACATCCATACTAATATTATAAATTCGAAACTAACTCGGTCTGTCTGTCTGTACGTCACCTTTTCACGCCTAAACCACTGAACGGATTTCGATAACATTTGGCAGAGAGATAGACTGCATCCTGAGGAAGGACATAGCATAGTTTTTATCCCGATATTCCTACGGGATCGACACTTATGCGGGTGAAACCGCGGGGCGCTACTAGTACACCATAAAATTACAATTTGATAATCTAAAAGTAACAAAGGGTCACTTTTCGGGAAAGTATAGCTAGATTTTTTGCTATGGAACACTTTCTTGTGGCGCGCGCTAATACTCGTATATGCATATGAAACCTTTCTCTACAGGTATTGTGTATGGGGATTCTGAACCCCCCAGCGATGAAAATTTTCGTCGGTTATTAAAAGAACTGGCACACGGAGGGTTCCGCACCACAAGGCAAAATGCCGAAAAAAACACGTTTGTTCTATGGGACCCTCCCTTAAATATTTAATTTATTCTGTTTTTAGTATTTTTTGTTATAGCGGCAACAAAAATACATAATTTGTGAAAATTTCAACTGTCTAGCTGTCACGGTTCATGAGATACAGCCTGGTGACAGACAGACAGACAGACAGACAGACGGACAGTGGAGTCTTAGTAATAGGGTCCGTTTTTACCCATTGGGTACGAAACCCTAAAAAGAAATTCGTTGTGTCATACATTTTCACTTTCCTCATTCATTCATAAAACTGCAAATTTTTTGATTTTTTTTTATAACCGTCTTAACGTTTCTACACTAGGAGGTTTAGAAACATGTGCTAAGTTCATAGTTACCTACAGTTGTCCCTGCCACCCTGTATATGAGGTAGGTCAATTTGATTCGAGAAAGGCATTCATGCCAAATTCGCCTTTGACCATCCTCTATATCGATTATTTGAAAGCCTATTTTCGGTTCGGTGATAAACTTTTACGAAAGATGTTACCATAACTTTTTTTGTTAGTACACTTAACAACAAACTGCAATAGGTTGATCAGCACTAAAACGATGTAAGTAGCGTGTATGTGAGTTCATATTTAACGTAACTTTTTACTTTACGTTAATAGTTCTAATACTCTAAGAGCAAATATCGGTACACTAACTCGCCACCCTAAACAGGAGGGTCAGAAAATCTATTGCTTTCGAAATGCTTGAGAAACACATAGAAATGAGTACAACACAGTGTTGGAAAAATCATTTCAGAGAGAGATGGCACTAACTTTAAATGGCACTACAGAGGCAACTGCATCCGCCGACACGCGTCGACATTGTGTCGCTCGTGTATTTGAGACACGATTGTCATGTTGTCGACGGCTGCCTCCGACGCCCGTCGATGGATGCAGTTGCCTTTGTCGTCGACGCGTGTCGCTCGTTCGGTCTATAGGTACTTAGTATATATTATAGTACATTAACCAAACCGTTTTCAAACTAATTGTTGTATGTCCTAGGATGTCTACTGTATTTAAATAAATACTTAGCTGCAGTAGTCACGGCAGTCGGTACGCATAGTCAGAAGCCCGAAAGTCTGACAACCACTTATCAAGGGGTATCGTATTACCCAGTAACTGGGTTGTGGAGGTCAGATAGGCAGTTGCTCCATGTAAAATACTGATAATCAGCTGCATCCGGTTAGACTGGAAGCCGACCCCAACATAGTTGGGAAAAGGCTAGGCAGATGAAGATGATGACTTAGCTGCAGTAGCGCAGATTCAATAGTTCAGTATGTTTTTGCGTCAGTTTTCCAATGAAGAACTATTTATTGGCAGACTTGAATAAAAGGGTTTTTCGCTGTCATTCTTCAATGGAAAATAACTGCCATTTTCTTTTTAAAGACCAAATATTCTATATTTTATCATCATTAACCTATAGCTTTATCTTATTGTGCTTAAGACAACTGAGTCTTCTGAAACACCGTGCTAGCTTCCCAAACAGCTATAATAAACCAGCCCATTCCGGTTTTATCCAGTCATTACTGGCGCCTATAAACACAGGCGGTCTCTACCACGTGACTGGACTATGTACGCCTACTTTATGGCCCCACACTTATCATGGAACTTTATATGTACACTTAAATATTGTACGTGCTTTCGGAGGGTAGTAATTATTTTTTTTATCTTTTTGACTTGCTTGCTCGGTAGTGGTTTATGCTGTTTTGTTGTGTACTTCCTAACTTTTGGCTATTTTATCTTTTAGAAGTTGCAGGAAATTGTCCATACCTTCTATTCGGAGGGTTATCGTAAAATAGGACTGACGAATCATCACTGTTACACAGCAACATTTAGTATCATAAGCAGCTTATAATGTTCCCACTGCTGGGACACAGGCCTCCTCTCTGTGAGAGGGAGTAGGCTATAATGTACCACACAGGCCCGGTGCGGGTTGGTGGATGTCACATGTCCTTGAATTTTACGACATGAGGTTTCCTCACGATGTTTTCCTTTACCTTTTTGAGAGCAGTAGTGATGAAATTAAATACACAAAGTGAAGTGCATGTCTGGGTTCGTATTCACGACCTACACCTCGTAGGTCGGGGCAACCACTGCTCCTTTATTAGAGTTTCGTACCTCAAAAGGAAAAACGGAACCCTTAGGTAGGTATAAGATCGCTTCGCCGCTTGTCCGTCTGTCTGTCGGTCTGCTCGGTCGGTCAGCTTTATACGTAACGCATTATATTGATTATCTTCATTGTTGGTAAATATACAAGAGTCTAACGGTCATAGCACACATATCAAACCGGAAAGGGATCGGCACCGTATCAACTCGAGCCGTTCAGTATTCTTTGTATGAAACTCCCTACTGCAACGCACACTAATCGGAATCGTAACGTAATCGCCTCGCCTCGGGACAAGCTCACGAACCGCGGTGCGGTGCGTTACGGCTCGTCGTCGTCCCCGCGCTTACGTCTCTTCGTCCACCCTTACCCCTCTCACTCCTCCGGCCTGCCTGCTGCACCATCAACCAGCGGTCGGCGAGCCGTAGGCGCAGCGTCTTGCCCAAGCGTAGCCGAGTCGACGTATCGGAGCTTCTGATCCGCTTTGGTTACGTGCTTACGTTAGGTGGACGCCTGTTTAACGACGAGGCAAAAAGCGATACGGTGCCGATCCCTTTCCGATTTGATACGTGTGCTATGACCTATAATATTAACTAATAGCGGTCCGTTAATTATAGAAATACCCATAAGTCGAAACAGCTGAACTATTATGTAACAAGACTCACTTTAAATATGCTCCGAAGGAAGATTATACGCACCCAACTTTACAGTTTCTTAGAATACCTACATATGCCGCCTGCTGCGCTGCGTGTCGCGGGTTCGATTCCTGCACGGAACAAATATTTGTATGACCTACAAGTAGTTGTTTCGGGTCTGGCTGTTTGTGTATGTGACTTTAAATGTTTGTAAACGCACCCACAATACAGGAGAAATTCCTAGTGTGGGGCAACGTTTTTAAAAAAAACAAAACAAAAAACATATTTATATCTTTACAGCGTACTCAAATTCACGACCAAGTCTGACACAACCTAACACAATGGTACACACAAATATTCAATAAGGCAGATACGGATCTAATTCCAGATCTGCCTGGCTTATCTGCTGGTCATAAGCAAACAAAGGTCAGCGCTGGGAAACGGCTCAGTGTATATCTAAATTAAGGTAAATCTAGACGATAATTTTGAGGTTGCGTGTTTAGGCTGCTTATACTAACCGGGTTATCAGAGCTTGAAGCTTTAGTATCTACTAACGTGTTCAGAGAAATTCCAAACTAACATTTTTAACGAACGGAAGAATACTCGAAATCACACTAATATTATAAAGGCGAAAGTTTGGGAGTGTGTGAGTGTGGGGGTGTGTGTGTGTATTTATATGTTTGTTACTTCTTCACGCTCACACAGCTGAACCAATTTTGATGAAATTTTGTATGGGGGTAGCTGACACCAACTAGCTGCGCCCCTCGGTTTCATCCGCATAAGTTTTGATCCCGTGGAAATATTGGGATAAAAAGTAGCCTATATGCTAATCCAGTATGTCAACTACCTCCATACCAAATTTTATGAAAATAAGTCCAGCCGTTTGAGCGTGAAGACGGAACAAACATATAAACACACACACACACAAACACTTTCGCCTTTATAATATCAGTGTGATGGAATAGTATAGGTAGCTTGTTTCGCTTCTAGTCGTAGTACATACATAATCAGCCTATAATGTTCCCACAACTTGGAATCAGGCCTCCTCTCTTCGAAAGGGCTGTAATGTAGTGCAGTGCGGGTTGGTAGATATCACATGTCTTCGAAGTTATGGTTCCAGGACAGCCGGCTTCCTCACGATGTTTTCCTTCACCGTTTTCAGGGCAGTGGTAATGAAATTATTTACACAAAGTAAAGAGCCTACCTGGTTTCGAACCCACAACCTATGACTCTTAAGTTAGGGCCGTTACCATTATCGCCCCAATAGTAGTAAAACAAAATAATGTCGTAATAATTTGTATTGAGTACATATTAATATTAGCAGTGAATGCTTAGTGAACAAAATATCCGTCATAAATATTTAACGATCAGTCGCCTTAACGCGAACGTTACCACAGTATAATAAAGTAAAAAGTATTACGTCTCCACAGTGTCCTTTAATATCCTTCAAAATAGTTCAGGTTGAGATTGATAGTGTGTTACGTAATTAGGGTGCAGTTTCACAACCGAGTCTCATGTTTTAGAAAATCTCTTTGCAATCAATGTCCCAGTAAACAAAATGTCCACTTTTACATATACAATTAAATTCAAATCAGGGACAAAGCGAGCAGTGGCAGCACTAGCGGCACGCGGCGCGGCGACCGGGCGAGTATTCATTAAAAGTTAAATTGGGATTGCCGCGTGATTGGCAACGACCATGTCGGGAATCCGGATATGCTTTGTTTTTATGGGGAAACTGGGTCATATGGGGGTTAATGTGACCTCCAGCTAGTTTTTTACTTTGCAGTATCAACACAGTTTTCTCATTCTCGTGTGAATGTGAACTAAACATTTTATTAAATGATCATTATTAATAATGTTGTGGTGTTAGAGTTTGGTCAGTCAACAGAATGGTAGTGAGTCTAACTACCCGGATGCACCAAACGTATTGTCACTACGGGAGGCTCTTTACTTGCAAACCTTTTTGAAAAAAAAAATATCAGTCCCGTTCATCCTGGCATTCAGCCTGGCCACAGCCGTGCTAACTGACTAGTAATACTGGTTGCCGACCTCATCTAGTTTTTAGGGCTCCGTACTCAAAGGGTGCCAACTGAATCCTATTACTAAGACTCCGCTGTCCGTCCATCCGTCCGTCCGTCTGTCACAGGGCTGTACTTGTACAGTCAACAGCAAAAGTAGATGATCAAAATCAGAAATGATTCAAAAGTATCATACGTAGTAAGTATTCTAAGTAGTAGTAGGTACTTCGACGCCACACAGTTCTGACGCGAACTCCATTCATTAGTATTGAATTTCTGACTTTGATCATCTACTTTTGCTGTTGACTGTACTGTCTTTTGAACCGTACTAATTTCAAATATCTATGTTATTTCAATTTTATTTTATATAATTATTGTACATACAAGAAAAGTATTTAAAAAAAAAAAATTATGTTAATATTGTACGGTGCAGCGGTGGTACGAAACCCTTCGTGTGCAAGTCCGACACGCACTTCGCAGCTTTAATAAATAAAATCCATAGTTTTGCCAAAGTGGACTAGTGCGAGGGTTCCGTACAAATTTGTAGGTATGTAAATATCACTGACTTAACTAAAATAAAAAAGGAAAAAATCCGAAAACCGTATTACCGATTTTTTCCTTTACTTGTGTTAAACGACAGTGCTTCTTGCCAAATTTAATAATTCTAGGTCAACGGGAAGTACCCTATGCTAGCTATGTTTGATTCCCTTGCAAGTGTCAAAATATGCGTCATAAACGGAACATGAACGCCCGTATCTTTTGATTACGTTGACTTAGAAATTTGATGTTTTTACTGCTTCAAGGGATTGCAATCCTGAGTATTTGATATTAATTTCAACTTGATAACTCCACTCGTTCTTGAGAAAAAGGGTCTTGACAGACAGACGGACATCGAAGTGATCTTAAAAGGGTTCCGTTTTCCCTTTTGAAGTACGGAAGCATAAAAATTTAGAACGTCAGGAACTATTTCTGCTTTTTTCGTTTCAGCACGACACTGGATAATTAACAACACACATTGTTCAACAAACATTCTTACGTAACCCATTGCTGAAACATCGATTTTCCTTATCTAATCTTCCATCTAAAAATAACTATGTCTAGCGTATATTTGCAAAGGTCAGGGGGCAGAGCTCGGCTAATCTAAGTTTTAATGGATATAGATGTCCTTGGAAGGGCTCAAGTCCGGCAACTTTCATTCGCCCTTGAGGACTGAGGACTAAGTTGGACCAAGAATTTGTGAGCCCATCGGACTTGTGGAGTTATTTACATCCCGGATTTGGTTAAGGTGTATCTTCACACATCAAAAACACATCGTGAGGAAACCGGCATGTCCTAGAACCAAATATTCGAAGACATGTGACAAAATAACAGGTATACACTTTATTTTTTTTAATTTTATTAAATGAAATATTAAAAAAAATATTAAGTTTTTTTTTATTATAGCATTTAGGACCGGCAATTTGGTATGGAAAATAATTTCAGTCCGTTTAGATAGCTCCACAGAAAAAAGTCGTAAGCTGTTAAATCCGGGGATCTTTGGGGCCAATCAATGTCACCGTTCTCGAAATTAATCGACCCCGAAACGTTATTTTCAATGTGTCGATTGTGGCTCGTGCCATATGACATTTGGCCCCGTCTTGTTGGAACCACATGTTTCCTAAGCCCAACTGATTCACTTGATGTAAGAAAAATTGTTTATTATCTCACGCTACCTCTCACGCGATCTCCATTTACTGTAACAGCATCGCCCATAGCATCTTCAAAGAAATAAAGCCCAATTACTCCTGACCAAATTCCACACCAAACTGTTCAATACATGATTGGGTTGAGTAGAATGTTTTAATAATTAAAACACGTTGTTCAGTCGTAAAACGCTCCGTAATAAAGCTGTATCTACACAAAATATTTTCCATGAAACATCTGTCATATTTACCACCAAAACAAAATGGCGGCAAAAAAAGTTTTATACCTCCAAGTTGCCCAAACTGTAAGAATTACCGACAAGGAAGACGCACGTTATTTCAACAATATTAATGATCATTATTATGTGCATGTTATTTTCTTTTCTAAGCTTATTATTAATAATAACAGGAACGTTTCTCTAACTCGCTGCCGCTCATAACTTGCAAAGTTATTCAAAAAGCTAATAGCCCACATTCCAGTTCGATACGTGGCTTGAACCGTGTACGGTCTCCCGTCAATCGTAAACGGCACTGCCCCACAAAAGGCACCCTTTCCTCAACTCCGCTAATTCTTTACCACCGGAAGGATTCCGAAATTTTATTGTAGTAAACCCATTTTGTTGGGAAGCACTTATTTTTTATGAATAGATGAGTATTTTGGGAAGGATTTCCCGTTTATAGCCTTAGAAGGCTGTCGAGTGGTTTCTATTGGTCGTTCTCGAGAATGAATCTGTTCTGTTCTATATTTGTATGGGGCTTATTTGGGACTCTTCACGGATCAATTTACATGTAAATTCTGATGGAATTTACGTGGGTTTTCTTTTTGTTCTTTGTAAGTTACTGATTTCCTAAAAAGTTGTGTGATAAGCTTTTATCTTTTTTATCAGATTTACAAAGCAAAAAAAAAATAACTTTCCTTTTTTAAATATACGTGAAATAGGTAGGTACCGTAAGTAAAACAGTCAGCCCGCCTACATCAGTAAGCCCACGTTCTGACGGATGTAAAAATATCGCGGCGGGATTTTATCGCGCATTGGATTTTCAACTCTCCGTATTGAGCCGAGCACTGAGAATCCATTACGCGAAAAAAAAACCGCCGCGGAAAAAACGCGCCCGTGCGCACCTTTTTTTTTTTTTTGATTCCGGGATGGAAAATCCTCATGGCCTCGTGGGTCTGTCAGAATCATACTGACTAAAAACCACCCCGGTGTTCCATCTCACACCTACGCCGAGGGTGCGGGAACGTACGATCCTTCCGCAACCCCCGACTGGTCGCGGCCCGCCAATGCGGGCCTCCTCGGGTCAGGGGGGGAGTGAGGTGTTTGACTCCCCCCACGACGTCTAATCGCGACGTCCAAGCGCGTGGAACACTACGCGTCGCCACCTCGGGTCCTGATGTATGTGGGGCGACAGACGTCCCCGAGTCCATGGCCCCTGGACCCATTTAAAGGGGTTGGAAGACAGCGTTGTCCGACCTCCACCGACGCCCGGTGCGCCTGATGCGGGCCGGGTGAGTGATCGAAATTCGAGATCTCCTTCTCCCTTTCCGCAGCCTCCTTCTGAGAGACGACTGTTTCGCAGAAGGAAACCACCGCGTCCCAGGACTCTTCGCTACCGATCATCGCGTCGACTCGACTACGGCCGGCAGCGACAGATCACTGCCTACTTCTGAGGTGAGGGCACGGCGCAGCTCCTCCCAAGCGACACACTCTGTCGGCGTATGCCGCACCGTGTCCTCCTGGCAGTCGAGGCAGGCCCGTGCGTACCTGGGCTTACTTCGCCGTATGTCGGAAATGCATGGAATTAGTATGTGCTAAGTGTAAGGCGGAAATATCACTACATTATGTACTTTTCAAGTATAGGCTTAGGTAGACACAGGCACCAAAAATATACCACTGCACAATCTGCACATCATCATCATCATCATCACATAAGACCTTAAAAAACCGGACACGAACCGGCCTTGGAGGTAGTACCCAGCCCAGTAACCATCTGGCATTCCAGCAATTTTCCCGTGAGCCGTAACGTACGGATTTATTTTATGATCGCAATAATCATAACAGAGGCACAGACATGGAGAACAAAAATATATTGTTTGTAAGCAAGTTTAACTATGGCCGACCCACCAACAATGTCTTTGTGGAACTCGCTAAGAAATTTAATCTTCAGTTGCTTTGGCAATTTACGAAGTTTGGAGAGTATTTTGACGAGCATTGCTTTATTTTTTTTGCCTTGGTTATTTTTTTATGAAGTTTAGAGGCTGAATATTGAGTAGGTAGGGTAATTATTTTTATTGTGTGGAAACCGTATAGTTTTATTGAATTAATTACGAACATCAAACTTGTGTAACATTCAACATTGGCTTACAGCAATTTGAAAAAGATTTTTCGAAGATTATTTAGCGATATGAGCAAAATACGACGTTCTCTTTGTCCACAAACGCTTGCTAACCTTACTTTCAAAGGGCACAAGACGACCATTACTGCTCAAGGGCTCATTTGTAATATTCGAGCATTGCTACGGAAGGATGCCAATGTCAAAATAACAAGTAAAAAGGTTCCTATTTTCTACAAAAACTCCTTCCTTTGCGACCGCGTATTTCCGACACTTGGACAATTTTCTTGTCGCCAACTTTTCGAATAAAAATATACACGATTTTGGAGCAGTCCAATCCACTCGCAACTTCAAATCGATGTAAGTATATATTCAGAAAGTTTCAGTAAAATGTAAGTGGATTTTGCTAGGTTCCTACTAGTTTCAAAGAGGTTTTAAAAATGGTTTATCGTGAAAATTTAATGTGTGTTATTAACTGACATGAGTATAACGCTACCAAGTTCTTTATGCGAGTAGCCAAAATCGGAACTAACGCCGCCATCTTGTGTTTTCAATACATTTAAAAAAACGAATGCACAAATATTTACTAACAGCGCCCACCCGTCGAGCGCCAAAAGATCCATAGGTATGTATGTATTTTCCACACTACTAATTCATTTCCATTGACACTGCGTCAATGGAAATTAGTAGTGTGGAAAATACGTTGTGTAGGTAAATTGGACAATTGATATCCCTTCAACTCAACTAAAATCCGATGTGAAATCATTAGTTATCTTTTCTGTTCGGTCAACCGAGACAACACCAGCCAATCAGCTAAAATGAGATATGCATTGATTAGGCTTTCTGTAACCTCATTCTACCCTCATATATCTACTTTGTAAATAAATGGAGAAGAATCCAAAAGTTCTCAGGTGGTATCGTTAGTAAGCCGCGCACGTGTCAAATCCCGCGCCATTCAATCTAGCGGGAATTAAGTGGGGAATGCGTTACGTGGACTATCTGTATCGAGGCCAAGCAGCCCAGGCAGCATTACTAACCGACTTTGAAAAAAGAGGAAGTTTGACTGTGGTGTGTCTATGGTGACCTCATATATCCAACATTTTCGTACGGACTAAGAGATGGTAATCATAAGAGTGTGCCTTCTGGTTCAATCTGATGAAAAACTTAGAAAATTTAGAAAGAAAACTCTGTATTCTACACCGGTATATTCACTAGGGGAAAATGTTCCACGACACTGTCTCCAGAGCGAAATGTGTCTCCAGCGACAACGTGACGTCGCTAGACATTTTTCCCCTAGTGAATACATTGCTTTCATCTGTGATTACTGCAATCGTTTGCCATTATTTCAAATCTGTGTTGGGCGCCTGCCGAAGAGGCACAGGCAGAGATAATGAAACGCAGCGCAGCACAACACAAGGTTTGCGCGCCTTTTCTACAATTGCGACTTGCCATTGCCCTGAAACTTCTGTATACACCAGACCTATAACCTAAGAAAAACACGCTATTCATGAACCTAAAGTATTGCCTAATAATTCCAATAGATACGACCGTTATAACCGAAAATAATAAACATAAATTTATTTTCTTTTTCTCTCTTATCCACCTTCCTTAATCCCGTCGTCTTCTTGGCCACACACCCAAGGACGAATCCTACGTATAATTAATTACCTAAGTATACTTCTGCTGACCCCCTGAAAGTCACGGATGTTTTATTTATCATCGAGCCTTATAAATATTGATGGAGTTATATTTCTGTGTATGTATATTGTAATAGGATTGTTTGGTCGGAGTCATTAATTACGGTGGGATCATTCTTCATCAGAAATATTTTCCTTGGCTGACCTACTGATAGTCCAGAAGCCACCTCTATTAGCTTGCAAGGCAAACCATAGTGTTCAAGGAAAAATGAGGCCCCCTGGCGCAAACGTGCGTAAGTAACGTAAAATGGAACCTTTTTTTTATCGAAAAATATATACAACTTCATGCTATTTGGTTGTAAAGCGCACATTTGTATCACCCATAGGTATGAATACAAAGTTTTAAAATAAAACAAAGTAAATATCATTATCTATGCAAAAAACTTAAGTTAAAAGAACTGAAAAGCTAAAAACAAGCCCATTTTAAATTAAATAAAAGTTGGAAGCAGGCGGGACCCATTTGAATTTGAAAATATAATAAAAATGGTATGGGTCCCGCCTGCTTCCAACTTTTATTTAATTTAAAATGGGCTTGTTTTTAGCTTTTCAGTTCTTTTAACTTAAGTTTTTTACCGCAGTCGGGGTTTTTTTTTTTTTTTAATAACTTTTTTTATTTCCAGCATTTTAGTTTACAAATGTGAAAGATTTCGCTGACGATTTAGTTCTTGGTAAGTACGTGTTTTTTACGATTTGTCACTTCGAATTACTTTTAACCATATAAGTTGTTTATATTTTTGTAATCATCTTTTAAAGCCCTTTATTTTGATACCCCACTCGATAGGTTTTGAGAAAAACATAACATTGCGCCAAAAATCGGCCATTTTAATTTTTTTTTCAATTTTGATATACCCAGTGTCACTCGCACAATTAAGACGAATCTAACGGCACCTCTCAAGCTGAAATCGATCAAGCCGTTTAGGCTACAGATCGTGCCAAAGAGATATACATACATACATACATAGCAGTCGCCATATTGAATTTTCACTAACGTCATGTCTTTAGTGACACTCGCCGGACTAAGAGGAATCGATTGACGTGTGAATCATAAAAATCGGCCCAGGCGTTTGGTCTGTATAGTGCTTCAAAGGAACATACATACATAGGCTGATGAACACATTACCACTCCCTTGCGTCGCGCAGTCGGGTAAAAAGAGTACGTTCGTCGTTTCTTCGAATTTATGTACGTTTACCCAGCTCGTTCGTGCAAGGGCCAATGGAAGATTCTGCAGCCCACCATCTTCATGTAATTTCTTGTCATCTTTAATGACATCAAATCATCAACAAGGCGTGGCTTCCTTTTCCCAAAGAATATGCGCGCGTTGATGTCTTTATAATGGCCAAAACTTAAAACAGAGGTGTCGGTACTCAAAAATGCCCAACGCGCCTAAAGAAGTTTCACTTCAAAAAACACACGTACAGACGCCAGCAGTCCAGCACATCAAGCCACTACAATCTGTCCTTTAATAGATTTTCAACTTAATAAGGTTCAAATTTGATTGGGAAAATTTGACAGTTTCGGGTAGCTTAATGTCCTGGCGTCTGTACATTAAATATTTAAATATATCGTTTTGTAAATTATTTCTATCCTAGTTGTTTTGGGTCGTTGGACCATATTACAATAACGCAATGCAGCATGAGTTTTAGTTATAAAGGCATTCACGAATTATAGTAACATATTTTCTATTCATCTACATACACATTTTCTGTAAAAGTTTTCGTAAACATAAACTGTATTACACATATCGTTTACTAATTCCACAATGCTGAACAAAACACTCCAAATAATATCAAAACACATATTCTCGATGTTCAGTTGTTTTTCTCCGTTTATCTCCCTCGGGAACTCCGAGCTCTAACACTATCTAAAGGAAATCATTCTGATACAAAACGTATTTTATTATGAAACTAGGACGCATGTTTTTTAGAAATGTGTTTTTATTCTAAAGAGATTTTAATGTTGCTTCGTACATTGTTATGATTGCTTGTCAAAAAAATACTGATGTTCTTTTGGCAGAATGGTGTATTTTTATTATTGTACCAAAAAGTAATTCGTAAGCTTATCACATTGAAGGACACTGAACGACACAATAGAAGTTTTATTGTTATTACGTCGAGGGGCGTTAAGTGTCCCGCAAAGTGTTAACCTAAAATTGCTCGAGTTTCATACATACATAAACTCACGGCTTTTTCCCATGGGGTAGGCAGAGGCGACAGAAACCTGCTACGATCATAAGTTTGCATATTTCATGCAATATCACGGATTCACGTAGGTACCAACATTTACTGTGATAAACAGCTTTTAAGACATATATTTTGTTAATAGTATCCTATCGCACAGTAATAATTAAACAAAAAAAACTATTACTACAAACCTGTAATATCCTAATACAGGGCAAATGCGTACCTTCTTCCACATATCTCCTTAAAACAATAACGCCATTTAGTGGGACTACATGATCTAAAGAGCTGTCACTGTCGGACTACATAGTTCATGTCAATCCAATGAGAAAGCAAATCACTAACAACTTTTTAGTTACAAGACATAATATGTTAATTATTATTTATTTTTTTTAAACGTTGCCCCACACTAGGAATTTCTCCTGTATTGTGGGTGCGTTTACAAACATTTAAATTCACGTACACAAACAGCCAGACCCGACCAGACCAGACCAGATCAATTATATCAAGTGAAGATAGATTACAATCCAAACACGGTAAGTAGAGAAGGGCTAGAATCTAAATAACACTAAAAGTTTTGTAGTACGAAACATAGAACTGAGCATAATAAATATTACTACGTATCCATAGTCTAGGACAGGCAACTCAACCTGCAATCCGCTGAGTCTTTGTGATTCACCCACTTGGAGTTTCGAGTTAGAATATGTGGAATTTTGGAGCATTCTTCCCCAAAAATGTTAAAGCGTCCAAAGAAGTGCCCAAATCCAAAGCCAACTTACACACTCTCATCTGGATGATGTAATAAAACAGAATATAAAAAAAACTGGCCAAGTGCGAGTCGGACTCGTACACGAAGGGTTCCGTACCACAAGGCAAAAACGGCGAAATAAACACGTTGGTTGTATGGGAGCTACCCTTAAATATTTATTTTATTTTGTTTTTAGTATTTGTTGTTATAGCGGCAACAGAAATACATAATTTGTGAAAATTTCTTGAGATACAGCCTGGTGACAGACAGACGGACGGACAGACAGCGAAGTCTTAGTAATAGGGTCCCGTTTTTACCCTTTGGGTACGGAACCCTAATAGAAAAACTAAGGTTAAGCTACAAGCCAGATCTTGACAAAGTTTTGAAAAAGTTATCACAGTATCAAAAATCTCATTAAAACTTATGAAACATCTTTGGTAAAACCTAAAGTCATTGTTTGTAAAAGCTCTTTCAAAATCTACCTCGGATGTGGCTTCATGATAATTATCTTTTTAATAAAGGTTACAAGATCATGTATTGTATAGCTAGTTTTATTATTACCACCGTTTCTCTTATCATTAAACTAAATACATCGTTAAAATTGAATTCCATTTTTTATTAACACCTAGTTTTGGGGTATTCCTCGAAACGCACCAACTTTGAAACGCACCAAATGAAACGTCTATCGATATCATTTATAACGAATCCTTCATGCTCTTCTCTGTGTTTCATCGTTGATGCATTTCGAGACATAAAATTATAATATTTTTTTAAGAATACTTTTGGTGCGTTTCAAAATTGGTGCGTTTCGACCCGGTCGGCCCGCGACACCCTGAATTAGAGTTGTAAAAAACAGTTTTTTTTCTAAGATGAAAAAAAACCTGAAAACAAACAGTTTTTTTTTCTGGATTAGGTTTTTTTTCAAAATTATGAAAATAAAAATATATCTACCTAGTAAGTAATGGTTATCATTAAAAATGAGCTGATAATAGATTTATTTTGGTTAATAAAGAAATACCATTCATTTTTTGTTAAATATTACATAAATGTCTCAAAATAATTGTTGATATTTGATTATAACATAATTAAACATGAATTAAAAATAAAACAACCATATTTAGTTTTATTCCATTTTATTTAATGTATTTCAGTTTTTCTGAAAAAAACCAAATGTAGAAAAAAAACGACGGTGCCAAGTTTTTTTTCATGTTTTTTTTTCAAGATTGTGAAAAAAAACATTTGGTTTTTTTTTCAATTTACATCTCTACCCTGAATGAAACGTGTTTGTGGCCCCTATAAAAAAAGGTTGAGCATGGCTGATCAAGAAGACAGACGTTACAAGTGTAGTTAAGGTCATCTGTCTTCTAAACCATCAATATATGCTTATAATTATCTAGATGGTTATTATAAACAATGTAAAGTATGTAATTATACAAAGTATTTTATAGGTGAACATACAGTGTCCACATATATAGGTAGGTAATTCTAATAAGTATATTCTGAAGTATTTGTACCATATTACAATAAAATCGTTACATTCGTTATCATTTTATCACTGTTCTAAGTGTATGTTTGTTTGTGTGAGTATGTAAGGGGACTAATGGGGAGATAACAAAACACTCAAATATTGAAAAATAAAATATAATACAGTTAGTTCCATAAAAATGAATACACATGACATAATAAGTCACTAATTGGATAAAACATCGTTTTCCATTGGTCCACCTACTTGGAAGCTAAATCTTAATTACGTAGGCACAAAATATAATTGTAGGTCCTTCTCATTAACATTTCAATAATACCAACCGTTGATAATTATGTCATCCATACCTTTATTTAACAAAAATGTTAAACTAAAACAATAATTAAAATCTCAGGCACATTTACCTGGATGCTTGTTACGGTAAATTACAAGTTATTAGTTGATTGCAAACCATACGGTAAATTGGAAAATAATACCGTTATATTAAATTAAAATTGTTTCAATGAACAATACAAAATTAATAATAATTTTAATAGCCGTTCGTGTAGTAATCACAAAGGCGAAAGTTTGTGTGTGTGTTTATATGATTGTTACTTCTTCACGCACAAACGGCTGCACCAATTTTGATACAATTTGGTATGGAGGTAGCGGACACCTTAGATTAACATATAGGCTACTTTTTATCCCGATACTTCCACGGGATCGACACTTATGCGGGTAAAACCGCGGGGCGCAGCTAGTAAATTAAAAAATACTAATTTTTCAAAGAATTTTCAAGTCATTTCTGATGTGGTTTTAATCTGGGGTTTTTCAGGATAGCGTTCATTGAGGATAGAGTAAATCGGGTTAGCGTTGTCTAGAGCTGAAGTAATTCGGGATAGCAAATGGATAACAAGAGTCAAATTAATCTAGATGCTTATAATATTTACGGTTCTACATATGCGCATCTTTCGACAGTTTTTCTTGCGATCTCGTCACGAGACTGGCTTTCTTAAGATTCCATTTAAGTTCGAAACTTGAGGTGAAATCCAGAAGAACACATCAGAGAAAATCGTAAACATAGGTACAGTCAACAAAGGAGTTAAGTATACAGGAGCGTCGGATATTGTTGAAGTTTACTAAGAAACCGATGGATATTCTCGAATAAAATTTTAGTTTATTAATAGAAAACAAACAGATCATTTATTAAATTAAATTTAAGTCCAGAACATCCATCGGTTTCTTAGTAAACTTCAACTATATCCAACGCTCCTGTATACTTAACTCCTTTGTTAACTGTACATATAAAATTTACCTCACTTCATCATCATCAATATTCTCCTGCCCTCATCCCAGTTTATTAGTATTCACCGCAACATGTCTTGTTCTTCCATACTTGTCTATAAGTCGTCTCTCGGTAGTCACCCCTTTCTAATCATATCTTCATTCACGCAGTCCATCCATCGAATTTACCTCACTTAACTAAACTAAAACAATCGCTTAAGTCGCTAACACGCACTCTACTAAAGGCACCCACTATCCTACTTCACGAACACTCTCTTCTCCCATCCCTCTCTCTCGACGAATTTGAGCCTGATGCCTCCCACTGGATGGGTGATGAATGACTGAGGCTTGAAGGTCAGCTTCGTCGGCATACCATCAGCCAGCTCCAAACGGTACTTCTTCAAAATAGTGATGAGACCCGCAAGCATCTGCATTTTCGCGAACCGCATTCCTGGTAACAAAAAATATAAATTAATAAATGGAATTACCGGAACAACTGCATGCTGAGACCGCAAGCTTATGTGGCAATATATTCTTGCCCGTCGAAGGGCAGGCATTTACAGGCAAGTCCTTTAATGGTCTGATGAAACGTAGTGTGGGTCACTCCCCAGCTAGATTTATCGAAGACCTGAAGAAGTTCTTGGGTACACAAGATAATTATGCAAAGTGGAAAATTGGGTTTTTTGCCCAACTTCCAACCAAAGATTAGGCATATAATCGGGAGAAAGTACGTGTAAATTATGGTGGCCTGTATAATTATACAGATCAGATATACATATCGCGCGTGACAGTCACACGACTGTACTCTTGATTAAAATAATTAGGTACTGCGTCAAAAGTTGATACAGCACCGGAAAAATAAATAGAAGAATTATTAAAGTGATCGACCTTTCTCAGAATATTTCTATTTATTTATTATCTTATACTATATAATATGTATATTTTAGAGTTAAAATGTTAATTTAGCTAGTTGACTTTGCAGTACAAATATTAAATATAGTTCTGTATCTTTTATTTTGTCAACTTTGAGGTTATCTTATAGTATACGATAAAACCAAAATATTGCTTAATAAAAACATGATTGTCGTATTCGAAAAATATGTCGTATTCGATAAATATTGCTTAATAGAAACATGATTGTCGTATTTATCTCGTACTTATATATTAACTAATTCATCATATTATCGTCATAACAGAGTGATAAAATTGTGAACTGTCTGAAGCATGATAATTAGGACAACATCAGATAATATAAAGTCGCTTGTTGTGAAACAGATTACTATTCAAGCACAAACTATGGATTAAAAGAAATGCTCATGTCATGATTAAAAGATTAAGCAATGGGCTGGGATAGTAGCAAGGCAGACTGGCCAAGGTGCGCTGGTCGTAGTTTTTCACACATGGATCTTGTTAATGCAGCACGATACACGGAACGAAAAACATTATTGGGCCCAAGATACTTCCTTGGGGGACGCCAGAACCGATTTGCAAGTATTGTGTTTACAAACACATTTTTTAAACTATAATAATATCATTAAATCATAGTTCTATAAATAAAAGCAATCAAATGTTCACGGTAGTTGACCGCATTGATTTGTAGTTGACCTTCACTAACCTCGTTTCGTCAGCTGTTGTATTTACTAAATAATAGGCTCGTCGGCTAACCAGTCTGTATGCAGATAATTTATGCAAACAAAATAAGGAAAATAGATAAAATCAACCTAGGTTTTTCCGATTTTTCAATTACTATGTAATGGTTAATTTACGAGTTTAGAATGCTAGTTTGATACGATCCTTACTTACTTCGATTAGAAAATTATATACATTCAAATGTTTTTAGTTCAAAACACAGCCGTAAAACGAGTAGTAAGTCACTTAAAACTACCGATATAAACTCTTGGTCATTCTCCAAAAGGCAGGTAAACATACTGATTAATTTGCCACTCCTCACCCAGAAATCTTTCTGGATTTCCCTTAAGGTTCTGGATAAAATTTCGGATTGTGATGAAGATAGTACACAGGCAAATGTACTCGCATGCGTTTATCTAACTTCGCGCCAGGCATTGTGTAGTCATACATCACCTCCCGCGGGATCATGCCGAGAACTGGGTAGTAACGAAAAGCCTCGTCTATAGCTTTCAGATATGGTAAATCCGAAACAATTATAATTGATTTTATTCCCATGATAAGCTAAATATGTATATATTTCTTTTTGTGCTTTGTTCTACATAATTATCTTCATTCTTTACCAATTCATCCGTATGAATTGGCGTATGGTTATACTCTGTGGTATAACCCAAAGCTGTTGTCGACATTTTGAACCCAGCAGGAAAGAAAACATAACACTCAGCAAATAATGAATTATCATCAGCTACCATTGTCGTCACTTCTTGGTTTTTACCGGTTTTAATATTTTTAACCTACAATGTGTTTTGCTTCTATGTCATAACGACGTCAACGAAATCATTTCTTCCAGGTTTGTATTCCCTTTGGACCATTACAGAATAATCGAGAAAAATAAGAAATCTAACTGTTTTTTACCTTTCCTATCCAATTGCAAATTGATTTTTGGCCACAAAGAACGCTGTGTTCCCAGATAAATTACTTATAATATTCGGTTTTGAGGAACGAACTATTCTCCTTAAAGGGTTGTTGTCTTCTTCTTTCGTCGTGGTTTTTGTGTCTAAGCCAAAAACAGGCACAGGCTCCAATACAATCCATAGAAAACCTTGTAGCCATCGACGTAATTTCTTGTTCTTTTGCAATCTTGATTTCTCGATCCAGCATGGATTGAACTCGTGCAAAAATTTATTCGCAAAAGGTGAAACAATAACTTTCTTAATCTTTGCAGATGTGAACAGTGGAGTCATATTTTCTCGAATAGGCATTCGAAAATTCCAATTAACACCATAACTACAAAAAAGTTTCGATGTGGCTAATTCCTTCTGATAATACTTAAATCATTATTTACAAATTGAAAGTCACCATTAACAGATTCAGCATTATCGTTCAGTGTCCTGGAAAACTTGTTATTTCATAGTCGGACAAAAGAAAATAATACTATCATGTTTATCTTATCTAGTTAACAAAGTAATATAAAAATAGCTCTCGTCTGTAAGAAAGTACGCCTGTCAATGGCAGTAATCTAATCTTATCTTTAGGAGATACGGCTTTGTTTATTTTAATAATTGTACTAACCAGAATGACTATTATATATATTTCTGACAATATTAACTACCTTGTTTTGTGTAAGACTGAGTAATTTCGTTCTCATAAGGCGGTCTTCAAACGGCGGGTTCAAGGCAGCCAACCCACACTGGGCGCACGTGGTGGTCGTGTGATTATAGGCTGATTATGCTAACGCGGTCTTAGGCCCGTATTAATAAACGTCACTCAGCCCAAGAGCTCCCACTTGATATCGATCTTGAGGTCATGAACGTATTAATAAACATAATAATTGACGTATTCAAGCTACGGTTTGGGTTTACGATATCAGCCGAGTGATGGACTGATTAATAAATCAAACTCGACACTTAAGTATACAATAGGTGCGTGTACTCAATATGCTCAAACCTGAGTGTAGGCGGTCCGTGACTTGAGGTCGTGATTAGTACCGCGAAACACGGAGTTTGAAAATATTTAGGATGAAATTAATTATTATGATGAAATAGAGTTCTGTGTGTGTGTATTTTATGGTCTTTGCGATATCATTTACCAAATATCTGTCAAACTGCGTTAGTCTAATGCGAAAGTTGTATAAAATTGGTATTACGACCAATGATTTCAAAAGTAAGGATACGCCCATCTGAACATTTTACATACGTTCTTCATACAAGCAAAAGTAACGCCATCTGTTATAAATCATACGAACTACGTGAGTGCAGCGTTGCATAGGTCGACGACGTAACCTTGTACGTGCGTACTTACTTAAATGATTTTTTATCACATTATGTCGTCAGTCAGTATAAGTCAGTTGCATGCCGATATCCTTTAAACTCAGAATACCAGATTCTGAAAATATAAGATTCTCAATATATCAGATTTCAGACAGTCGAAATCAAAATTTAGTAATATTACAAAAAAAAACCTAGCTAGTTTTTGCAGCAAATAGACTGCATATTGCACATTTTGCAATAAAATACTGTTTGGTTTTCTTATATTATTAGGTACCTATTTTGATTCATTGTCATTGTTGGCATGAAGTTAAAAAGCCTTCTCCATAATTTGGAAACCTGTAATTTAAATATTATTTGTATCGTATTCGCTATCGCATATTGTATAAAAACCGTTTATACCTATGTCTTCTCCTAATTTGGTACCAAAATTCAAAATTACTTACACTACGTTCATAAGACAAAAATAAAACAGAAATAAAAAAATTACGTCCGTACAAGGTTACTTTGTTCACATCGAGGAGCCATTGTCAGCCATTGGCCACACAATGGCCGACATTGTAAAATAATTGTCGCTGTAGATAAAAATGTGTTTATTTAATCATTTAATTGCAACAAAAATAATGTAAGGTTACATTCCGATGATACGATATCCCATGTTTCTTTTTAATTTTTGTATCGTAATTTTTGCAGCCTTTTACCACGCAACTAGGCATTTTTATGACAGGCAAATACATGTTCTCTCCTTCGCACGCACCACTGTCAACTGAGTCGCGTTGGCCCTAAAACCGTCATTTTAGGGCCAGCGCGTTGGTGCCATTTAGTCGCGCGGTTAGCCTGGTCCTTACGCTAGTAATATATATGTCAATGATTACGACACACCTATCCGAAAAGTAGACAAATTTAATTCAGTGAAAATATGTACTTAAACAATCTACTTTCTTGCTGAAAATATGCAAAAGGAAAAAATAAAGATATTATCATTTTGTCTGCATTCTTACTTTTACCATTTTTCATACATAAACTACATAAAAAAACACGATCAAAAATCTTGATAAAAATTACTAAAAATTGTGTTGCGACGTGATACGATACTATTTAGTGCTGACCGTCCACCCAACTTTCTTATTTCGATTCAAAACTTGCATACAGCCTAATCGATATTGGCAATAAAAAAAAATATATAGAAACTGAATAAAAACTCTTTTATCTAACAAAAAGTATTGAAAGTGTTTGCAGAATACCCAATATAGAATTAATTTATCATCATTCTCAAACAAAATTTTACTAAGCCTACCTAAAATAAAAAATATACTGGGAAAATAATTTTAAACAGCGAGGCATTCCGAATATAAATTCAAATATAGAAACATTTCGGCGCGAAATTTAATAAATGAGGTAGGTACCTATGGCGTGTCTGATAGTGACTCTGTTTCACTAAAATATCCAAAAAACTATTGAAATGACTATTGAAAAGCTTAATTAATTATTATAAACAATGCTTATTGTGTTTACTGCTTAAAATAATTTTATTTAATTTCCAAGTATCGATTACAGTCGTCATATTTACAATCGAAATTTAAAAAAATAATCGTTTGGAATAATCGCTTTCGCACATCATTGCAATAAAAAAAACAATAATGGTCGGCGATTTTGAACACAAATTGAGTAGTGGTAATAATTAATACGTGCTATTGGACCTGTATTTGAATATTACGTTAAGACCTGGGCATTTTCGTGTTGTTCACAATATTTTCAATAATATTTGTCACACTTTAAATCTTATCTATAACTGTGTACTTATGTGAAAAGTAAAAATGTAGTAAACACGCACGATTGGCGCGAAACTTCGACATTAGATAGGCAAAAACTTCATTACCACTGCTTATTTACCTTAAACTAGGATAAATTCGTCAAAAAATTAAATGATGTATTATTCACAGCCCCTGAGGTGGAGTTAGGATGTTCAAAATCCCCAATTTTTATGTTTTTTAGCCTCGACCACCACTCATCAAAATGACGAGTATCGTATGTATTTACGAACTTGAATTTATTCAAGGTGAATGAATAAACTTGTGCGATAAAGATGAACATATTGTGAGGTTTTTATCCAGCTCTCCTAATTAACGCACATTCATAAGATTTGATGGGTAGCATAATAAATATTTACATAATCAAATAAGGGTGTCGTATGTCGTCATTCTTGGGTACGATGGGACCCTGTACCGAGCCGGCGGAGGTTTGTGTGTTCGGGGCGCTTCCGAACTATACGGTTATGGCTTTCTTGAGTAGAAAACATCTTTATAACGTGATACAGCGCTATTCATTAAAAATTTTACAAAATAAAAGTATTTCAATAAATCTTACGACATACAAGAACGAAATGTGATGAATGATATTCTAAACTTCGGTCAATGTGACGTAAACGTTCACCAGATCAAGCCCTCAAGTACAGCGTCTTGAGGAGCTGAGCTTGATAACTGAGATACTGTTTTCATGTGTTTATTAATTAGCAATGATCTTGAGATGCTGATATCGTAATAATGGCGTATCAAATGATATCGCACTTGAGTACGTCTTTGAGGAACGTTTATTAATACGGGCCTTAGTCAAGAACCAAGTGATATGACCGTGATTCCAAGTTTAACCCAAGGTGAGTATAACATCTAATATTACTAAAAGTTGAAAAACAGATTTTTTTATTTTTTTGTTGACTGAACTGAAACGAGTAAGAGTCTAGTTTTAAATTGAGATTCATGACTGTATGTCTGAGTCTAGACATTGATCTAAGGAAGTTTACAAAAAGTTGGTGAACTGGTCTTTGATACTTCAAGAAACCCTTTAAAGCCCCTGCATAACACTAGTTCAAACTATGGTTGTGGCTCTAAAATGGCAAACAATATGAATTAATTTAGACCCGAAAAAATGTTGCTTATAACCCTTTCATTTTCAGTGTAGGGTTCAGTTGGAGTCCCATGTTAATAGTAAGTTCTTAAATCTGGAATGAATTGAAGATTTATCTTTAATTTCAGCGCACTGAAGGTATATATTTATATATTCGATTATGAATAATAAATTGATCCTATCACTAAAATCATTAAACTTCTATTTGCCAAAAAGACCTACAGAAAATTTACATAAAAATCAGTCATCACGGGTGCGGTGCTATTCTTAGAAGCAACGTTGAAAAGTCTCCTGATCGAGAAACTTCAACGCCACCAATATTCCTTCAATATAACACTTGCTACATACGGTCGGTGACAAGATTACTCATTATTTTTGATACATTATTTTTTCGTTGTTCTTTTTCAAAAAGAGCGTCACACTCCACAAGATTAAACGACAAAAAAGTAAATGTACTAGGATAAAATAAATGATAGCAGTCCATTACGGATCTAGGTACTTCATAAATAAACCCTGTATCGCGAGTTGAACCCGTCAATATTAATGTGTTCCCTCGTTACTGAGCTGCGGGGCTTTTAAAACTTGCTCAAAATTTTACAGGTTAAGTAGCAAGTTTGTAACGTCATGAGGCTAATTTGTTATACTGTTTAATGTAAGTGGTGTTATATGTTATTAATTGTTTTAATTTAACGGGTCAGTCACAAAAGCATACAATGTAGTTCAAGTCGCTCACGATATAGTGTATAAAATGAATGTAATTGAAGAAGTGTAAAATTGTTCACTTATTAAAAAAACTGGCCAAGTGCGAGTCGGACTCGCACTCGAAGGGTTCCGTACCAGAAGGCAAAAACGCCGAAAAAAAAACACGTTTGTTTTATGGGAGCCCCCCTTAAATATTTATTTTATTTTGTTTTTAGTATTTGTTGTTATAGCGGCAACAGAAATACATAATTTGTGAAAATTTCAACTGTCTAGCTACCGCGGTTCTTGAGATACAGCCTGGTGACAGACAGACGGACGGACGGACGGATGGACGGACGGACGAACGGACGGACGGACAGACAGCGAAGTCTTAGTAATAGGGTTCCGTTTTTACCCTTTGGGTACGGAACCCTAAAAACTACAAGCCTGTATTATTGTGGTCCTTCTTTGTAACATATGTGCAGTTTGATTATTACTTTTCAGTTTTTTTAACGTTAGATAAACATGCCAGAAATATGAATTATTCAAATATTAAAATCAATTATGAATTATTTTTGACTTTCAACCCTGATGCAAATCTCCTTTTTTCAATCCGTGTGTAACTCGGAACGAAGAAACAATCTTTAAAAAATAAAACTCACCAATACAAGTTCTTGGTCCTTCTCCAAACGGTAGGTATGCATACGGATTAATATTCCGCTTTTCCTCACCAAGAAATCTCTCAGGACGAAACACTTCAGGTTCTGGATAAAATGCTGGATTATGATGCAAATACAAAACTGGCAAATGTACTCGCATGCCTTTATCTAACTTCGCGCCGCCAGGCATTGTGTAGTCTTCCATCAATTCCCGCGGGATCATGCCAAGAACTGGATAAAAACGAAGAGCCTCGTCTATAACAGCTTCCAGGTACGGCAAGTCCGAAACACAATCGTAATTGAGTTTATTCTCATGACGAGCTAAATATGCATCTACCTCTTCTAACACTTTGTCCTGAATGTCATTATTCTTTGCTACTTCATAAAGAGTGTAACTCAAAGTTGTTGATGAAGTTTCAAATCCAGCAGCGAAGAATATAAAACACTGAGCAACCAACAGATCATCAGTAGCTTCTAACGTAACTTTATGATTTTCACCGGTTTTAATATTCTTCATACTATCACCAACTATTTGATGGGTCTGTTTCCAACTCATTACGAGGTCCACGAAATCGTGTCTTCCAGATGATTTGTATTCCCTTTGCGTCATTACAGAAGTAATCAGGTTGTGGAAGAACTGCAATTGTGTTTTCAGTAACTGGAATCCGAAAAAGTAAAAAATTGAAGGCCAAATTGCACGAATTACTCGCATGTAAACTACATATTTCGGCGGATCCATAAAATCTGTGATTTTCCTAAAAGGATTATCATTTTCTTCTTCTGCCATTGTGTTCGTGTCTACGCCAAAAGCGCAAGCTCCGATACATTCCATAGTATATCTTGAGGTCAACGACCTAACTTCGAGCTCCTTTGACACTTTTGTTTCACGATCCAACATTGTCTCGAACACGTGCGAACATTTCTCGATAAGATGAAACATATTCTTCATCTTTGCAGATGAGAATAGTGGGGTCATATTTTGCCGTAAGACCCTCCAAGAGTCGCCATAAGTACCGAAAAGGTTCAAAGCTAATGGTTCCTTGTGACTGTGTTCAGATAATTCTCTTCCATGAAAGTAGTAGAAGTCCTTGGTCACGATCAGTTTGATGATTTCTGGATCTTTTGGAATCAGTACGGGTTCTGTACCATAGAATACTCCAATAAACTTTTCGTTAGGAAATTCATTGCAGCAATCTCGAATTGTTTCTCCGAACGATTTCGTCTGCAGTATCAAACCCGCATAATTTCCCAGTAAGAACGTAGGTTTGGTGTGTGGTACGTTCCTGTTTTTCCAGTAGTCATATTTCCGCGTGATCAAGTAATAAATAAGTATCAGTACCGAGACTAGCAGGAACAGAAACATCGTGTGGTTCCGCTGCGCGACGTGAGTGCACTGACTACTAACTTGTTATTCGTCATTTGAGCACCTATACTGTTTATTGTGAGATATTGCCTTTAAGTGTATCATCTTCTTGTATTAGTGTGTGTAAACCTGTTGTCATTAAGTGTGTTTTGTATTTATTAAATGTTAGATTACATATTACGTCATAATAATTATCACATTTTTATGTGTTAGTTTGTTTTGATGTAGCTTTATTATTTGGTTTATTGTACTAACTTAACGACTAACTTGACGTAGTGTTGGAAGGCCTCCCAAAGGGTGGTCCGACGGCCTTGTGAAGGCCGCAGGAACCCGTTGGATGCGAGAAGCACAGAACCGGTCAAAGTGGAGGTGCTTTTGGGGGAAGCCTATGTCCAACAGTGGACGTCTTTCGGCTGAAATGATGATGATGGTGACTAACTTAATTACTCGTAAGAATATTCAGTTTGGTCCAAGTAGCACACACTTTTCTAGACAGGTTGTTTTGGTAATTCATAAGGGAAGTTTATGTTAAGACTTTTAGCTGAGTAAAGATGAAGGGTTACGAAAGCTGAGATATTATTCGAAACGTATTAAGACATTATTAACAAAGTATTAAAAAAAACAAATTTAAGCAGAATGCAATATTAATATTATCCAATGTTCTTTTTATAACAATCAGAAAATCGCTAGTACCCGGAGTTATAACGTATTGCGTCAGCCCACAATCGTGGTCTCTGGAAGTAGCCACAAATACCTGAGAGCCTACCTAATACCGCTTCCTCTTATAACGCAATTATTTTAATATTTTTTATAGTCTGAAAATGATATGAATATATACGTGACTTTGTAAATCGTGATGAATAAGGAACTACTCAGCGTCTTCAGGGACAGCACTTTTGTATGATGGAAGATTATTATTATCGCCAGCTGTGCTCAAATCTAAATATTGAATGGTAGGACTGAATCAACACCTAGTTTCAAGCCCACTTTACATTAGACTAAACGTTCCCTATTTTATAAATATCATTAACTTCCTCTGATTAACCTTTAGTTATGTTGTTTTACTATAGTAAAGACACAAGCAATTTGCTAAGTTAATCCTATTTATAATAAAAGACAATAACATAATTTTATGTAACAGGAAAAAAACAGGAAATTACTTGGTTAACTAAACTGAAACACGTGTAAGTACAAGTCTTGTTTTAAATTGAGATTCATGACTGAGCTTCGTAATGAGGTTACACTTTGATCTGAAGAAGTTTTAATCATTTTCAAGAAACGTTGATAAACTGGTCTCGGATAAATAAACACTTTGAAGACCCTGGATATTTATAGATCGAATTAAATGAAAAAAAAACTATGATTGTGGCAATAAATAAAAAGGCAACCAAATTGACATTTTTACGCGAAAACTGATCCATGTTAGAAGTCACAGTCACAGTCGCATATTGACGCGAAAACTGATCCATGTTAGAAGTAAGTTCTTACAAACTGATTGATTGATGATTTGAAGATCTAAGTATATTTAATTTAAACCCACTAAACGTATCTATGAATAATATTTGGATCACAACAATAGATACACATCCGTTAAACTTTTATATGCCAAATAGACCAACAGAGATATTTCTGATGAATTCCATTGCAAGTGAATGTAATGATTGCTATGAACCACCAAGAATTGACCAATAAAAGAGTTTTTAGCCTATGTCCTTCCCCAGGATGCCATATCCTTGCCAAATTTTATTTAAATCCGTTGTGTATTAGGCGTGAAAAAAAATTCTCACCGCATATAACTAATAAACAGAGATAAGATAAATATTGTCAATTATTATTTTGTACCAAAAAACCGAAACATGCTAAAGCTTTACAAGATAACGCTCAATGTTTTAAACGATCACTGTTCGTGCTTAAAAATATGCAGCAGTAACATAGAGGGAGATCGAAGATAATACGAATTGATTGTTCGACGAATGATATTATGAATGAAGAGCATAAGAACGATAATGTGAAAGCTAAAAGAATTGAATGGAAGAATTAAAAAAAAAATTCCGTCACATGGAATAAGGACAGGCAGTAGAAGAAATAAATAAGGAGCTTACCCATACAAGTTCTTGGCCCTTCTCCAAACGGCATGTAAGTGTATGGGTGTATTCTATGCTTCTCCTCCCCGTAGAATCTTTCCGGACGGAATTCTTCAGGATCCGGAAAATATTTCGGGTTGTGATGCAAGTAATACACTGGTATATGAACTCGCATGCCTTTCTCCACAACAAAACCGCCAGGTAGCGTGTAGTCTTCCATGGTCTCTCGAAATATAACTCCAAGAACTGGATAAAGACGCTGAGCTTCGTCAACCGCAGCCCAAAGGTAAGGGAACTCTGTCACACATTCGTAACGAAGTTTATTGTCATGGCGAACCATATAAGCGTCTACTTCTTTCAACACTCTGTTCTGTATCACTTCATTCTTCGCCAACTCGTAAAGAGTGTAACTCAAAATAGTCGCCGACGTTTCAAAACCAGCGTTGAAGAAAACAAAACACTGAGCAACTAATAAGTCGTCGTCCGCTTCCAATGATACTCTTTGATTTCCACCAGTTTTTATATTTTTAATACTATCACCGACAATTTGTTGGCTTTGCTTCCAACTCATTATAAGATCCAAGAAGTCATTCCTCCCGGAAGGCTTGTTATCTCGTTGATTCATCACCGAAGTGATCAAGTTCTTGAAGAAATCCATCTGCCTTGACATGAGTTTTAACCCTAAACCATAGAATATCGAAGGCCAAACACAGCGAACTCCTCTTTTAAAAGCTGCATATATTGTCGGACTTGTAAGAGCTGCGATTCTGCTAAAGGGATTGTCTTGCATTTTTTCTGTCATAGTATTAGCATCCACTCCAAACACACAAGCACCAATACATTCTATAGTAAACTTGGCTGCCACGGATCTTATTTCTATCTCTTCTGATATGCTAGTCTCCCGATCCAGCATTGATTCGAACACGTACGAACACTGTTCAATGAGATGAAACATGTTTCTCATTTTCCTTGATGAAAAAAGCAGCGTCATATTCTGTCGTAAGACCCTCCAATTGTCTCCATGGGTAGAAAAGATGTTCAATGCTGCTGGCTCCTTGTGACTATGTTCTGATAGTTCCCTTCCATTGAAGTAGTAGAAATCCTTTGCCACGATTAACTTGATAATTTCAGGGTCTATAGGAATCAGCACTGGTTCTGTGCTATAGAAGGCTCCGATGAATTTCTCGTCGGGGAGTTTTTTACAAATATCTTCAACTCCTTCTGCGAAGTTTTTATTTTGGAAAATAATTTCACCATAGTTTCCTATCAGTGGTGTGGGTTCGATGAACGGCACTTTCCTTATTTTCCAGTAATCAAACTTACGTATTGACACATAATAAATTATGAGTATTAATGTCACTATTAGAAAGAGAAACATAGTGTTGTTTCTGAGCGTGATTATCGTTGACTAAACTTTATGCGTGGCGTAGAACTATAAATGTTTACTAATGCGTTATAGCACCATCTAATTAGTATTAATGCGAAACTGATTATTGCGTACTTTCATTATGTTTTATTAATTTTATCAACGCTATGGCGCGTAGCGGAAGTTATTTATTACTGAATAAATATCCATGAAATAATTAACATTCCTAAAATTAGTTAATTAAATACCATTTGCTACGAGTAGCTACAATTAATTAGAATTGAGTTTTAATATTTTCGTTTGTATTCTTAGAGCTGTAAAATAAATCTGCTCTGGGCAAGGCTGATTGTTCAAGCATTTCACATTGATTTACTTCTAAGTTCTAACGGTTATTTCTAACAGTATACACAACATACCAGAAGAAGAAGTTACTGACACTTGCAATTTTGAGCTCTAAGATAGAAAGTCAACACTAAGACAAGTAGATACATTTAAATCGGAATACCTTTTAAACAAAGGTGATTAAAATTACCTTATACATATGCTTCAATGATCTTGAAGGAAATCATTGGTTTTTAAAAGAGACATTGTCCTTGGCTCTTTGTGTTTCCTCTTAGTCGTTATATACAGTGTGAGTCTTCATAATGTGCACATAACAAAATAAGGGAAACATAGCTTAATTTTATCGACAGAAAAAATATTTGAAAAAATAAAAAAATATTTAAAAGGATCTTTACCTGCTAAAGTATGGTGATTGCAAGGCCTTTCTTTAACAGTTGATACGAAATGTTGTGAACATGGTATTTTTACGTTTAGAAATCTGATACGGTGGAGAATAATTTAAAGTAATGAAAAAGGGTAGGTAATCGGGCTTTTATTGAGTAATTTTACAATTATTGTAAAAATTGATGAAAAAATATCAGATTTTTGTTTAAAAAAAAAACAATAATTCTCAATTGAGAGGCGATTGTTTACACAAGGGTCACAGCAGCGAAAAAAAATATTTAAAAATGCTAAAAAAATATTTTTTTTTTTTAATATTTTTTCCGTCGATAAAATTAAGCTTAGTTTCCCTCATTTCGATATGTGCACATTATAAAGACTCACACTGTATATCGCCGCCAACTAGCTTAATCAGCCATTCAGTTCACTGCCTAGCCTTTCAACTAAACGGCGCCGTTCAACTAGCGGCCTGAATGATATTCAGCCAATCCGTCTAATACAACATTTATTGAACTGCCTGTCTGATGCTTAGGCCATTTCTTTATTAGGGTAAAAACTATAACCACGCTGTACAGTCACGACCATAAGTATGTATACACTTGGCTTTATTCAAAGGCGATCTTCTCCTTTATTTTAGAACTAGCTTCTGCCCGCGACTTCGTACGCGGATCCTGTTGCTTATGCCAGCGACAACGGGGTCGTCAAAATCGAAGATCTGAAACGTCTGATGTCGAATTCTAAGAGCCCCGGGGCGGGAAAACAGCGTGATGCGCGAGACGATTCGAGACGTTTCAGATCTTTCATTTTTGTAAGTCAACAGGAAATGCCCATCAGACTAAACAACTTTTGCTAAGACGTCATTCCTATATGTTATAGTGTCGCTGGGCTTTGGAGTTCCACAACAGGTGTTCCAGATCTTCAAATTTATTCTCACAGCAGAAAATGCTCTTCACGTGGATTATTTTTTGCTATGGCACCATTTTTATATCTCTTTTACTTTAGCTGATCTGTTGCGGTTCTGCATCAAGTGTTTCAATTTCCAAAATAAATTAGTGATAGTTTGTTGATTTACAGAAACACTCAAAAGATGCGTCTCATATTGTACTATAGCTTAGATCCCTCAAAAACTATTTGGCTTAGTAAACTCAAAATTTGAAAGTAATATAGTTAATTTACTGGTAAGAGACGTCAGGTTAATAAGGAAATTTAGGAGACGTCGAATAACAGAAGTGTTATAATTTACTGTAACACTTCTATGTAAACAACGTTCGTTCGTTCGTTCGTACAGTTGTCCGTGTGAGATGCAGCTCGTCCTGAGGTCGACACCCGTAGCCTTCAGTGTCTGCCCCTGTGACTTATTTATTGTCATTGCGAAGCACACGCTCACAGGAAACTGCACGCGCTTGAATTGAAATGGGTAATTGTGGCCGGGTGTCACCATTGCCAGGATCGCCCAGAAGACACGATGGAGCACACGTTGGAGGTCTGCCCCGCTTGGGCGGAGCACCGCCGTGTCCTCGTAGAGGCGATCGGCAGCAGCGGCAACCTCTCGCGTCCGGCCCTGGTGCAAACCATGGTCCGGGGCGAGAGGGAGTAGGAGGCAGTCACCTCCTTCTGCGAAGCAGTCATGCTAGCGAAGGAGGTGGCGGGACGGATGAGGGAGAGAGCCTCCCGTCCCAGCCGCCGCGGGAGACTCCGGGCGTCGGGAGCCACGGGACGACCTTCGGCCACCGTAGGCGCGGGCCTGCGGGCGGAGAGTAATGGGTAGCTCACCGTCCGATCAGGACCAGGCCCGTGCCGGACGGCGCGTACGTGTTCCACGCGCGCCTCAAAGAGATGTCAGCATCGAGGAGGCGCCCCATAGGGCCGAAGCCTGCCGGGTCAGCGGGATTGTCCGAAAGGGTTACCGCTGGCCCGGAACATAAAGGGCTAAGGAAGGAACACGGGTGGGTTTTAGTCAGTAAGAGTCTGACACTCCCTTCCGCTCCACCCAGAGCGGGAGGGGTCATTTGATGACTTCCCATCCGAAAAAAAAAAGGGGAAATTGTGGGGAATCGGTGGTATACGTGGTATAAACACTGTCTCGCCGACACCACAACCCGTTAGAATTTCCGCCTCAATGATATTTCTCTGCAGCGAGACGACTTTGAGCCGGGTCCCATTGCACAGTTTCGGCGGAGTGAGATTCCGTAGAAGCATAATTGGGACACCGACCTTTAGCTTAATGGTGTGCGCTGGTAGTTCACTTGCACTGAGGAAATTGAGAAATTCTACGGGGTATTGTGTAGCGTCATCTTGGTCGACAACAGTGTTTATTGAAGTGTAGATCACTTCATTTCCCTCAATTTCCGCGAGAATGCATTCATTGATCGCTGAAAGTTGGTCGTTTCTGGGTGTTAAAATGGCTCGTTCACACACCCAAGAATTATCTTGGTGCGGTATCCTATTGATGTCCCCGTACACCAAGCGTATCAAATCTTCTAAGGTGGACACCACTCTCCCAAGTATCTCAGGTAGAACCACCTGGCCACCGTCTACTGGTAGCATTCCCTCACCCAATTTTAAGAGAACATCAGAAAATTCTTGGGCGTGTACATTCCCGCCAAGCTGTGCTCTCATATTCATCGTTAAGCGCAACCTATGAATATGTGGCCATAAGAAAGAGCATTTCAACAAAGCATTCACCTCATCAGCCCTAGTTCCGCGCATCACCACAGGCAGCGTTTGTCGGAAACCGCTTAACAGAACTGTAACGCCACCCATCATTTGCTGGTTCCTGCGGATGTCCTGCAAAGTCCTGTTTACTGCCTCTACTGCTTTTCTGTTCGCCATAGTGCATTCATCCCACACGATTAAAGTGCAATCTTTAAGCACGCGCCCTTTGTCGCTGTTGCTGTTGCGTTTGTAGTGTCAACTCCACAAACAACAAATGTGCTTGGTAAGATATAACTTAGAACCAAAAGTTTGACTTGACTTTATGATAGTGTAGCTTGTTGTACCACCAATCAATCTGTTTAGTAACATTGGTGTGAAACTCCCCATACAATTAGATAGGACATGTATAGTTCTCAGATTTCATAACAGTATCGTTCCTAATGCACATAAAAAATGCAAAAACTGAAAAAAAAAGAATTTTACGATTTAAAAAAATAATAATACGGGATTTGAACTCGCACCATTTAGTGCGGTAAACGGTCGCCTGACCATACCGCTAAATTCCCTGTTGACATATTGTTGAAATAGCTGTTCCCTTGCAATTTATAATATTACTGCCCCGCTCCTTTATAAAAATAGCGTGATTGTTATGTTTCCAGGGTTAAATTTTTATTAACTAATTATATAACATGTCATTTTGGGCATTAAATTATTTTGTGCATTCAATTACGAACCAAAACTTTTTAAAATCCATATTGCTTACCTCCCATAACATACGGCGTGATATTATGTAGCCTAAAGCCTTCCTTGGTTTACAAAGAACATTTTTGCTGAATTTCAATTCAATCTATCCAGTAGTTTTGGCGTGAAGCCGTACCATACACACAGACAAACAGACAAACAGACAAACAGACAAAAATTCTAAAAAGTCACTTTTTGTCATCAGTTACGTTTTTCTAACAAAAGCCACTTATTTTTTCTCGAAAATTCTCAATGTACAGTTTTTCTTTCGTTACTGTTTTATTATATGTATAGATTAAATTTTATATTATTAGGAACATAGTATTTTTGAACCCATAGGTTTATGTAAAGTGTCGTATTTCAACGTTGCATTCGTTATTTCGTGAAAAAATCGCAATTCAAAGTTGCCAAGTGTTGACATATTAGTGCTCGTGACTGTACAGAAATAAAATAGGGTGGAATAGACGAATTAATGTCTCTAGTTTACGATAGTATAGGTTGCATTAACTAAACATTTTTGTATTGAAAAAAATACTTTTTTTAGCACGTTCATCGCGGCAAGCTTTTGTCAGAGTTTCCTGGTATGCGTTACGGCCAGTATAAACATCGATTTTTTATTGACCTGTTCAATTTTACTCCCATAGTTTAAAAAAAAAGTAAATGAAATTAAAAATGGGGTATAACTTAACAAGTTAAATCTAGTTTGGTTTTTGTACGCAAGTTTTCACAAACCGGGTCAGATTACGCACAATTACCTTATTTAAATGGGTAATCATTTTAACAACTGCTATTTAAATAATAAAGAGGTTATTATGATCAGTTGAAAAAAATAACGGGCTTGGTTTTATTTTTCGGCGGTTGTTAAATTAAAACATGAACAGTAATAAAAAGAAAATTGGTCAGTTACTGTATCCTACAATGTCAGTACAAAAAATAATTAAGTTTAAAGGGTTATTGGTAAAACATTAACAACCTCTTAAGAGGTAATTGTACCTACTCATAATTATGAACAACTTTTACTATGGGACCAAACCTGAAATCGCGAAAAAAAATCAGCTGTTCCCTACATTTTGACAAAAAATCAGCTGTTCCCTACATTTTGACGAGTTATACGAACATAAATGTAGGGAACAGCTGATTTTTTTCGTAACAATTGATGCCCGGTATGGTGCAGTTCCTATATACATAAAACGACTCGGTATTGTCACTCATTAGTAGTAGGTAAATACGCAGTCGACTCGTGTGAAAGAGCCTGATAGTAGGTACGTGTCATGTTAAAGGTCTGATTTAATATGTGGCAAATGCCTCTAATAGCTCTAATTGGCTGATAAGAGAAGACCTCTTCACACTTTATGGACATAATGTCTAAGATTATGCATTTATAAATAAAACATTAAGATTCTATCATTCCTTTACACATAAAACAGCTGACTTTCAACAGTCAATGCAATATAGTCTGTTTTTCCTATGTAACATAAGCATAGCCTATAATGTTCCCACTGCTGGGACACAGGCCTCCTCTCGGTGAGAGGGAGTGTTCAAACTGTTAGTTCTAGGACATGCCGGCTTCCTCACAATGTTTTGCTTCACCGCTTTGTATGCAGTGGTAATAAATAATTTACACAAAGTAAAGCGCCTGTCTGGGTTCGAACCTACGACCCACAAGTCGTGAGTCGCGGCCGTTTCCACCCAATAGTCAATATCTTTATTGCTTTACCAAAATGTGTACTTAGGTGGTAACTATAATTGTATACCGTTGGAAATACCGTAAGTGAATAAACTGTTATCCTAATCTCGTGCACAAAGACAGGCGCAAAGGCTAATCTAGTAGCTAATAGTTTTATAATTTGTATATTGGCATAATTACATAATCTACATATTATATTCTTGTGGTTACCAGAGTTGTATTACGTGGTCGTTTACTTAACACGTTGGATTGACGGTGTAGTTTATCTACTAATTAGTACTTCGCTATCACGTGAGTAATTTTGCCTCGTGGCTTAATAATAACTGCTGCACGAGTATATCGAAGGTTAAGCAACGCTTACCGCCGTCGGTTCGTGGATGGGTGACCATTCATTACATATCCCCTCCGTGCCTAGGAAAGAAAGTTAAGCCAGTAGTCCCGACTGTCATTCACCGATCTTTGACAGTCTTTACGGGAAGTCAGAAGCCCAATTAATTTGACCACCAGTCCTACCAAGAGGTATTGTGTTACCCAGTAACTGGGTTGTGGAGATCAGATAGGCAGTCGCTGCAGTTAAAATACTGGTATTCAGCTGCATCCGGGTAGACTAGAAGCCGACCCTGACATAGTTGTAAAAAAACCCAGGCAGATTGAAGTTGATTATGATTCCCTTTCCTTTAATGATGCCTCGCTTGTATCACGTGAGTTATAAATCTTAACTGTTAAATTAACTATACATATATAGAACAATTTTAGCATAGTAAACAATGTTACAATAATTGTTAACTAAAATCACTATTCATTTATAAACCTTGGATGGCATTATTGCACTGAAAGTAGTATTTGTCGCCACCTCGACTGCTGAACGTCCTGCGTTCGATACCAGCAGGTCAGGCACAGTATTATCTATTGGGTTTTATCTATCAGAAAATACTTACTGTACATCTCTACCTACCCCTTTGGGGAAAATAAAGCGTGATTTAAATGTTAATAGCCGTCACTTGATTTTCTTTACATTGTAAAATAAATACTCATTAAAGAGAACTTTAAGAAATATGAACGCAACCTTCTGCCATACGTTGATGAACGCGACGTTCTAAGTATCAAAATTATATTTGTATTTTGTCTGATTTGGAAATCACGTTTTGCATCAATAACTGCACTTTATTATTTTAATGTTTCTCTTACTTTATCTAGTCAATCCATAACTCACACACATCATAATCAGCCTATAATGTTCCCACTGCTGGGACACAGACCTCCTCTCGGTGAGAGGGAGTGGGCCGTCATCCACCACATGGGCCCAGTGCGGGTTGGTAGATGTCACATGTCATCGAATTTTTGGTTCTAGGACATGCCGGTTTCCTCACGATGTTTTCCTTCACCGTTTTGAGAGCAGTGGTGATGAAAGAATTTACACAAAGTAAAGCGCCTGTCTGGGTTAACAACATACAACTCGTAAGTAGCAGCTGTTACCTGCACCTGTTACTTGGTCACCACTGCTCACACACTTATGTATTCATTATTATATCTGACAAATCTTTTAAAAAAATCTTAAAATCTTCACCAAAATCAAACAACTTAACATCACAATTTGTATAATTATTTTGACAATTTGACTGTCCAAAAGTCTTGTGAAAAGCGTCCGAAATTATTCAAATCGCTGGGAGTGCTCGAAACTCGGAATAGGGACGAGCGTCGATAAGAGCAGATAATTTAGTGCCATCGTTATCCCATTATCAATGGCGCTGTAGAAGATTTCCCAGTTGTCCTTTAAAAAATATATAATAGCGTAGGACCTTGAAGATTTTGCGATGATTGAAGGTATGTTTACATTTAAATTTTTGGCTTTCAGACCTGCTTTATCTAATGCACTTAACCGTGTAAATATTTTAAATACCACAAAGCTGAAGAGTTATTTTTTGTTTGAACGCATTAATCTCTAGGACTGCGGGAAGTTGGATTTGAAAAATTATTACATTTGCATTCGATAGTCCGATCCTTGATATTCAATATAATATACCTATAATACGACATATTTTGATATTTAATTAGGTTTTTATGTCAAAGTGTGTACCCGCCCTTGTGCATTAGAAGCTTCTTAGTTCAGTATCTGATCACAACTTGCATGACCCCCCAGTAATACCACGCACAATGGTCCATTTGTAGGACTAAGTGCGGAAACCAAACTCATAACATAGAACCCCCCAGGCAGAAAACCCCAGGTACAAGTGCTTAAATCCCAGCATAAAATGGCGCATAAAAACCTCGTACATAACAGTAAAACATAGAAAATAATAACCGGCCTTTTGTCTATGTAATTGTGTAAAAAAAGAGTTAGTCCTAACACTCGGCGCGCGGGGTTTTTGCCGAGTTGTAACAAATTGCTTAAAGATTACAACCTTATTTTTTCCCCGAAAGCTTGGGACTCTTCAGCAGATGTAAAAACGTTGAAACCCGAGTTTTGTGTAACACGCGTTTGTTCAAATGTTCCATACTTACGAAGAATAGACGATTTCAGACACTTTTGTGGATATTTTTTAAGCTCTGTAGATTTTGGTTGATCTGGTTTTAAAAGGCAGGTCTATTAAGTCTTATGATGGTCTAATGCTAGGTTCTGAGTGATGTAATAAACAAGTGAATAAAATATAAAGCAAACTTTTATTACGAAGACGTAGCGTTGGAAGGCCTCCCACAAGGTGGACCGATGACCTTATGAAGCCCGCAGAAATTAACTTCGGGGAGGCCTATGTCCAGCAGTGGACGTCTTTCGGCTGAAGTGATGATGATGAAAACTCTTATTACACTTTGAGAAGACGTAGCAGATTGAAATGACAGTTTCAGTTATACTGCTGTTTGTCTCTACCAGACAAATCTTTACTTCTGCCAGACAAACCTTAGGATGGAGAGGAATTTGAAGTGAATACAATAAATATCGTTTTCGTTGAAAGCTAATTGGTGATTAAGATTAATAACCAACATTTTTAGTAAACTTGTTGTCAATAAGTTTCAATCAACTTACCATTTTTTACTTCCATTTAACCACTTCACTGCACCACTCATTCTTCTAAAACCGACCTCTTCTTAACTCATAATAAAACACTTCTTACGAGCATTATTATCTCCATCTCTTTCTACCATGTCCAAGTTAGAACTCGCCATTACCCTTTATTTTGCCAGAACTTTGCTAAATAAAATACGTATTTACCTATTTTACGCTCTCCTTAGCTTGAAAGCCCAACACCGGAAGGAAAGGAGCGTTTGAAGCGATTTATCTTCAAGCCGACGCCGTTAGGGGGCTGGTTGAAATGTCTCGAGACCAATGACGGGGATACAGAGTGGCTGGATGTGGCTTGCTTCTAATTTGGCAAATTGTTTTTTTTTTTTGTAAATCATGAAACTTTTATTTTCTCTTGACTGTCAAAAAAAGCAAACCTACTTAATGTGGATAAGACAGAGATTAAAACAGAAGACGAACTAGCAAGGGATCGAGGAGGGGGGTTCAGGGATCAGACCGGAATAAATCTGTTTAACAGAGGGGTGTATTGTCATATTTCTATGAAGTTTAATCTATCTATATACATAAATAAAAAGAAAATTCCTGATTGACTGACTCATCAACGCCCAGCCCAAACCCTTGGACCTAGAGAGCTGAATTTTTGCACAGAGGTTCCCTTTATAATGTAGACAAGGAATAAGGAAGGATTTTTCGAAATTCAACCCCTAAGGGGGTGAATGGGGAGAGGGTGAAATTTCACGCGGACGAAGTCGCGGGCAGAAGCTAGTAATGAATGAAATTATAAAAAAATCATAACCCCTCCTCTTGGCTTTGCCGTAGTCCGGTAAAATACTAGTAGGTACTAGTACAGTCAACAGCAAAAGTAGATGATCAAAATCAGAAATTTAATAGGAGTTAAAACTGATCACGAATATATGGCAGCTGTACTAGTAGTAAATGTTTGGTATAATTTACAATCACATGCTTTTCAATCACTTCGACACCACACAGTTCTGACGCGAACTCCGTTCATTAGTATTGAATTTCTGATTTTGATCATCTACTTTTGCTGTTGACTGTACCTATGCATGTTTGTTAAGCCTTTTTAAACTGAACTATATATCGTTTTTTAGGGTTCCGTACCTCAAAATTAAAACACGGAACCCTTATAGGATCACTCGTGTGTCTGTTCGTCCATCTGTCACAGCCAATTTGCTCCGAATTCAATAAACCGATTAAGTTGAAATTTGGTACACATATGAATCTTTGTGACCCAAACACAGACGTGTAACGTAAATAAATAAATTTTTAATATGGAGGTCATTTTTCGGGGGAAAATAGATAATTTTAAAAAAAAGTTTCGCAATCTGTATCGTGTGACATATCAAATGAAAGAGCTTACTGTGAGAATCTCAAATATATTTTTTTAATAATTTTAAAATATTTTTTATTAAAGTTATTAAGGAAATTGACGAAAATTGACCATCCCCCTTATCTCCGAAACTACTGATCCTAAAATTTTGAAAAAAATACAGAAAATAGTTCTATACCTATAGATTACAGGAAATCTATAAGAAGTCTATGATCTTAAAACAACATGGTAAATCTCTCAATACAAACAAACACAAAGAACAAACAAACAACACACAAACAAAAAACAAATAACGCACAAACAAACAACAACACAAACGCTCGTACAAACGTACTTTTTCAACTACAATGTTAAGTTTGTTCATGGGATAAATCCGTTCCAACTACAGAACCCTTCATTGTACGTGGTCCGAAGCGCACTTGGCTGGTTTTTATTGGGGGTTTCACTTCAATAGTGTAACGTGTAGAATTTGAACTGAAGACCGCCATCTCGCCAGCCCACACCTAACCCTATGGGCGCTTTCATCTCAGCTTGCATCAGGCAGAAATGGTGAGTATGTTTGTAGAAACAAAATCGATAGCAAAAATAATTAGTCTTCATCCAATTAGAGGAATCGTTTGTTAATGAAACCACAATACAAATACAAATAAACATAATGAACTATTCATGTGATTGTTAATCCGTGTTCTACTACCACTATTCACTCATTCATTCAAAGTAATTAATTGGGTAATTGAGTACGATCATCCACTAATACTAATAGCTATAACACTCTTGGAAACAACACATTTAATTTTCTTTGTTCTCGTCATTACCACAATCCTTTAGAGTTCGAACTTAAAATCTAAACCGTTGGGATATTGCCGCTATTATTTACAGCAATTTCAAAATTTAAATGATCAAAAGAGCGAATGTACCTTTTACCAATTTTGATCATGCAATGATAAATGGTATAATGTGGAACTCTGTGCCAGCGTCAGCCTTGAATGGAAGAGTGAATAATGAACATCTTCTGGGCTTGCTCGTTCATCAAAATCGAGGTCCAGAGCTGGCTCATTTTCGCAATAAAAAAATAAAAAAGTTCATAGAACATCTCAACTACGTTCAGACACAGTCTAAAACCGCGCTCAACTCTCACGCACATCTAACACTACAGCATCTTCGTCACATCTGTATAGGGGCAGCAAACAACAAGAATACTTTGTAAGCGTCCTAAGATTAATGTATGTTTCACAATAGAAACGTTTTTTCAAAGTGAGTTGGGCCACAGTCTATTTTGTACCCCTTTGGAGTTCGATGAGAATCTACAAGAGGTTTTTTTGTTTTAATGTGTGTGTATGTGTTGTAAGCACAAAATGGAGGAGGCCTGTACTAAGAAGTGGGTAGAACACGGCTGCGAGTGATGACGATGTTGATGTGTTTATATAGAAGAAGAACGAGGTACAGCCTACCCCACGTCCATTGGCCGTGTTACAGCCAAAATGCTAGGAAATTAGTGGTATTTTAGACAGATTGAGACTGAAATAACGAGGCCTAAAAAGGCCACTTTGGCAGAATCATAAAAGAATAACATAATGGACAGTTAACCGTTAAATTAATCGTATCAAATCCCATTGGTGAAGCATTTTTCAGTTATTTTTTTTTTGTCTGTGCTAAAACACCAATCAATCCTATTCAAATCCAATCCCAATCTTTTTGATTATACCTACGTAGTGCAGCAAAAAAAAGAAAAACACGGACTGTCTTCGCCATATTACAATTCATAATGTTATCCTTTTATGATTCTCCAAAGTGGCCTTTTTAAGCCCCCTGACTGTAAACATTCATAAAATTACGAGAATTGCCCCTCTGATTGGTAGTCCATTTGATCCCACAAAAAAAATTACATGTACACATAGGTTGCCAAGACTCACTTTCATTGATAAAAGTTGTCAGATCGAATGTAGTGCCAAGCCCCTAACTCTACAAGGTCTAAACTAACTAAACTAAGTGTTTTATAAGTTTGCTAACTTAGAATTTCAGCTCTCTAGCATTATTCAGGCCGAAGCTATGAGGGTTTGAAAATACGAAGAAACGTTTCGAGAAAAGGTAGGTAGTGACCCTGTTTTTTTTGGCGTGTCTCCAGATAAATAATTAATATTTTTCATATTACCTAAGTGTTTTAGAACAAAATTTTGTATTTTTATCTTGTAATACTAGAGACAAATATTTACACTGGTTAATATAAAAACCAAGTTAAGAACAAAATCAATTAATATTATAAGTTATACGCACGATAACGGTCAGGAAGTTTAATTCTTATGTACCTACTTAAAAACAATACTTAACACTTTGCGGGACCCTAAACTCTCCCAGACGATGTAACAATAAAACTTCTATTGTGTCTCATTCAGTGTCCTTCAATAGGTTAATAGGCTTATGAAATTATCAAGAAAGTACCATTAGTAATTAATCAACAGTCCATGAAAATTCAGCCCAGTGCACTGTTTCTATCTACCCAAAATCTAATCGATAATTTTATTACATTCACAAAGAGCTGTGATATGATTATTGATAAGGTGTTCATTAAATTAATATTAAATCCTCAAAACACTGGTAACACTCCAAGCTAGTTATTGAAACTTGCACATATTTCGGCCAACGCGAAAGCTAGAATACAGGTGGAATAAATAAATTATAACAGATCTAATATGTCATAGTAGGACGAACAGAAACTGGTCTCCCTCGTGGTCCTACTAGTAGGACAAAATAGTAGGACCATGATAAAACGGCGGATTAATCAACCATATGAAATGAAACAAAATTATTTATCAGCGATATCACATCCTGAAACAGGTAAAAGATATAAATAAATATCAAACAATTAAAGATTACATTAATGACATGATCATATTTATTATCAATGAAAAGCTCTCGGTCACCAGTTTCAAGTCACATAACATAATTAGCCTATAATGTTCCCACTGCTGCGACACAGGTCTCCTCTCTTTGAGAGGGAGTGGACCGTAATCCACCACGCGAGCCCAGTGCGGGTAGATGTCACATGTCTTCGAATTTTTTGTTCTAGGACATGCCGGTTTCCTCACGATGATTTCCTTCACCGTTTTCAGAGCAGTGGTGATGAAATAATTTACACAAACTAAAGCGCCTGTCTGGGTTCGAATCTACGGTCTACAACTCGTAGGTAAATCGCGACCATTACCACTGGGCACTGCTCTTCGTTCTTCAAGTCACTTAAACCGTGTATTCCCGTTGTCCCCGTAATCTAAGTCCCCGTTACGGGGACAACGGGACGTCATAAAATTTCCTTACCGTTGTCCCTGGGCAACAAGGACAACGGACATTTAAGATTTCACGTTCTCTGTATTCCCGTTGTCCCCGTAATCTGTGTTACCGTCACGGGGACAACGGGACGTCATAAAATTTCCTTATCGTTGTCCCTCTTATGTACATATGGGCAACGGGGTCAACAGACAGTTAAGACAGATAACGGGGACAACGGGATTAAAGGACTTTTGCAAAATGTCTTGCACGTGGAAGCAAGCCTGATAAATCTCTGCTTACAAATCATGTAACAACAGATGTGAAGGAATATTAGTAAGTATCAATGTAACACAATCCCTTTACCGCCTGTCTACCGAAATAGTTCGCTATCACCACACGACTATACATTACCGAGATTAGATTGAGCGTACCATTCAGAACGTAGACCACTCGTTAAGCCTAAATATGGTGAGGGAGACAAACGCGGGTGCTCCGCAGACAAATATCGCTGAGCGCTATATATCCAATGATCGTCTGACATTGAGGACAGGGGACTATGATGAGAGAAGAGAGGAAAACGGTTCGTGACATTTTGTTTGATAAACTCATATAGGTAGAGGTGGCAAGACGACCTGCGGATGGTAATTCTCGCGTTTAGACTCGTAGCATGACGCATTCGGCATTGCCGCTCGTCTCCTACGTCGCATACCGCATAAGCTGCTTCGAGGTGGCACGGAAACATTGGGTTCCTCTATTTTTAATGTAGCTTTCCTTAGAAATAAAACAATAGCTTAGCCTTCAGACTAGCACATAATACCAACAAAGAAAAGAAAGAAAGAAAAATGAGTTTATTGGCATTACAGCAAAATAAATACACCTTCAAACTATTAAAACAGAAAACAAAGATTATAATGCCAAAAGGGCCTCAGCTCAGCATAATGTCAGATGACAACACAAGGGAAAAAGAAAAAAAAAACATCACATTGACAGCCTGGTTGCATGGTTCGATTTTGGTTCGAATTCCTGGTCGGGCAAACTATTATTGAGTTTTTCCGTCAGGAATTTCTCAGTAGCAGCCCGGAGTCTGGATTCGTGCTCAGTTGATGGCAATGAGATCGCCCCCTTTTAAATGGGAGCCACCATAACTGGAGAAATGTACTAAATACACCCATAAGCCTTTCTTTGCCTTTTTGTTATCTTTTTGAGGATTATTATGTCTTTCCTAAGAAGCAGTAGATTACCAAATAAAACTTGTCATAAAAATGTTTTCATATCGCAAAATTCTCGTTCCTCAGTCCCCAACAGTCGTGGTTCTTTCTCAGTGCCCATTCGAAAGCCCACAGACTGTGTCGGACATCAGTTAAGGGATTCGCCGGGACACGTATGGATGTGTGTTTCTTAAGAGATTCGAGATGCAGTAGGCACTTACGAATGGGAGGATTACCTAAGACGGTGCTGTTTATTTCATATGCTATTTTATTTTGCGAGGGTGGGCTTTTGGCATGTTTGGGTAGGCTGACGCTAATAAATTATAAGATACTTTGATGGCTCGAAATTATTTTTGGAACGAATTTCTTTTACGGAGCTTGCAGTAGGAGTAAAATGGGAGAAATCGTAACGTAACGAAAAAGCGTTATACCCCCTCCATGCGACTTTTCATTTATATAATAGAAAGAGACAGAGAGAGATAGTTTACATGGTTTTCGAGGGTACTATAGTCGGATCTAAAAGTAAATCCAAGATGGCGGCTACCATTTTTTTTTTCATGGTTTTCGAGAGTGCTGAAGCCGATAGTGAGGTCAAAATTAAAATCCTAGATGAAAAAATATGCAAATTGTCGTCATTTTGAAATTTTCGCAGCCGCCATCTTGGATTTTTATTTTGAACTTCGTTCCTGCCGGGGTTCCTCCGACCCCACACTTTTTTTTTCATTAGTAGTAAAATGTCGTGAAGTCGGGCTGTGAATGATGATGATGAAAATGTTCAGTGATGAAAGTTGTTATTTTTACCTTAGACTTCTTCGTGTCGCTGGCACGACAGTATTTTAAATCTTGTTGGCCCAAAACTCCTTCACACCAACCAATCACCTTAGTATACCGCTTGATAAGTCATGATGAACACATTCTTTTTATGATCAAGCATCTGAAAGTTTAACGAAATTCTGTCATCTTCTTGACAATCATATTTTATGCTGATAAACGCTAAGAAAATTGCTGTAGTGTGCTATATAAAAACTATGTAAGTGTGGGTTTAAGACAGTTTTCAAATATATTTAAATACGATTTAGATGATTTACTCAATTATTTTGTAGTATGTAGTTTTATCAGGTAAATAATATTGATTACACGAGTAAATCTATAGGTATGACTAGTCAAAAAATAAAACAAGAAAAATATTTTTATAGATAGTAGATTTTTCCAACAGAAAGAATTCTAACAGTAGTTATAGTAGCAAAATACCTTAATTGGTGTAGTAGGTACCTTATAGGTATCACGTCTAAGCAACGTGCTGTGTTTTGATTAATAGGTAATGAGATCAATGTATCGACTTAGGAGACGTTTTAACCTTGAGAATAAGGCTGTAAACCACTTGGCAACCCCTTTGCAGGTGTCAACATAAATAGGCTATGATAACGACTTATCAACTTAAGATAATACAATTTTGTACAATCGTTGTTAACAAAAGTATTTTTATGATTAAAGCCGGAACTATTTCCTGCCGATAACCAACTGTTCCAAATTCTTAACCAGTTGAATGCTGTAATTACGGAATCAATTAAAAAGCCTTTGTGTCTCGCGTGGATCCACGTTCGAAGATACGAAGGGTTAATCCAATAAACCTGAATCCGAAGGTTAATTACTATAAACCAGCAATAACATGCAATCAATAAAGTCACGATGACGAAGCAGTATATTCCATTAATTCTTGTAAAGCAATTTGTGAATCAACCGCTAATACTATGTTGTTAGCGGATCGTTATTTATACTTAAGTGTTTTTATTCAATTTGATAACATACCTATTAACCAACCCATCTAAAAAGTTGCGAAGTCATGATGATTGAGGAAAAAAAAACAAAGTATTAGGTAAGGTGTGTCCCCACCGTGCGAATTTGTCAATCATTATTTTGCGGTTCTCGTTGGAACGTTGATGGTGTGGAATAAATTCGAGTAGTTTTATTCTAATCGACGCCCCACCGGATGGACTGCAGGAAAAGACGTCCACTGCAGAACACAGGCCTACCCCAAACACCGCCACTTCGAACGGTTCTGGGCTTCTCGCATCCAACAGATTCCTGCGGCCTTCACAAGATCATCGATCCATTTAAAAGTCCCGTAATGTTCTGGAGTGGCGACCGCGTAGGTACCGGAGGATCTGGTGTAAAAACTCAAACTCAAACTCAAATCATTTATTTCAATTAAACCTTGTGCAGGCACTTTTGAATTGTCAAAATTAAATAGTCTGTCAGTTAGTCAGAAAGTTGAAGCTAGTTGCCCATTCCAAAGCGTAGATCTCTATGGAGAAGAACGGACAAGAAACTCCATGGACACTCTTTTAAATCAAGATATTACAAAATCCTGGGTACATTATTCTTGTTGCTTCTATATGTGAGAACAATGTAAAAAAGACAGAAATGAAGAAACAATTCAAGACATAAGATTAAAAATAAGCCTTGGCAGTTAAGAGATGACCAGTCTCAACCGACGGCGCCCGTTCACGAACATGACGCGTGGATCAGCACCATCCAGCTCAACCATTTTGTAGGGAACCGAATGATCACCACATACGGTAATGAATTTAACATGTAAAAGCAAATAAGAACTACAATGGTATGTATTTAACATTTCATTATATGGTGAGAGCCCGTTAGGTACAATGTAAAAAGCGTTACCTTGTTTATTATCTTTTTCTAAAGTATAACGAACTAAAATACTCATACGCTTTGCTACTTTTTACTTATTTTTTATTCTCTTTTTATTTTATTTCACTCTCTCCGCTAGTTTTGTTTCTATGTTAGTTTGTAGAGAACATTAGCACATTTTATTAAAATGTTTTTAGAAATAAATACAAATGTTTTAGCACATAACATTTCAAAATAGATACAGTCATAAGATTGGGATGGACAACAAACTGTTGTACTCCTCTATCTAGTTATACACAATTTTTTTTTTAACTTAAAGTGAACTGTCAATAGTGTCAATTCCTAGCAAAAATAAACTCACTTCACCTAAGTTTTCACGGTGAGATTTTTACAGAATCGACCGGCAGCAGTGGACTGCGACTGGCTAAGTTGATTAATTCGTTGAATTCATGGAATCAGCTCTAACATTTAAATGTTCATAGACTGTCACATTGATAAGTTAATCGGACAATGGCTGCCGTCCTCTAAACCGCCAATTAAGTCGTCTGCCCATCTGACGATAATCTCAAATTCTATCTAACTTCAAATTGCTATCAGTATTCCACCCAATATTGAAATTAATACATAATTTAAATCTCCCTGCAAGGTTATGAACTCATAAATTATATAATTGTATTATAATACAGGGCTGGGTGCGAATTGTACACGGCAACGAACGTTAATTGTATTATCCGGTAGATAAATCGCTTTTTAACTGCCTCTCGTCTTATAACCGAAAGCCTAAAATACTTTAAGAGATAATGCAGATGGTTAAGGTCCTAAACTTAGAATTACTAAGCATATATGTAAATACTAGAAAAGATTAGAATTACTTAGCATATAATTATGTAAATAAGGACACAAACAAACAAGGATTAATGAAAAATATATTTTTTTTGCACCACACCTGGTAATTTTGTGATACCAATATTAATGTATTATATTCGTATTAGCGGCGGATGTGTCCTGAACTTATCTCTATCTCTTTATATATTATCATAACCAACTTCATACCTACCATATCCGACGAAAAAATGTCTTTGTCTTTAGGCCCAAAGTTCTTTCACAGTGAGCTGTACTGCTGCAACTCCTCATATTTGAGTAAAGTAATTTAAACACGGAATTTTATTATCTACGGCTATCATATTACTAAGACATTTCCAAGTTCCCGTGTTCCACCTACCCAAGTTGGGTTGTATTTCATGGGTGAGGCCGTTGGCGAGTTTACCACATAAATTGTACCTACCCAACACACTTTCATTACGAATGTGGGTAGTTACGACCGCGCTATTTTATTTATACTTTGTTGCTTGAACTTTTAGTTGGCTTGAAGGACCGTTTTCGTGTTGTAAGTATTTTTACGAAAAACTATGTTTTTTTTATAGATTCTTGTTAAAAAACCTAAAAAAAAGAAAGAAAACGAAAAAAAAAAAGATTTTTGAGAAAGGATTTTTTTAAACCTATTACAAAAATACAATAAAGAGATTTCGATACAAAGTTACTCTTAATGAAAAATCAAATCAGTATAACATTATTCAATTAAACTTTTCTTACTTGATACCAGAAATGACTTCAATCTATGAAGTAATGAAATTCGAACAATTCCGTTCAGAGACTAAGTTGTTCTTGTTGGGTTCGATTCGCGGGTCGGGCAGTTCTGTCTATTAGGAATTTCTTAGTAACGGCCCGTTGGAAGTTAGCGGTGTGATGCCTCAGAAAGCACGTTGAGCCGTTGGTCCTGTCGTGTCGGATTGCCGTCCCATCAGACTACGAGAGTGAAAGAAGAGGGAGTGCAACTGTGTCTGCGTACACACTTGTGCACCATAATATCTCCCGCGCCGAAGGCTAGTCTCCGTTGAGATTGTCCGCTGTGGCCGAAATACGGTCTGGAGGACTTTATTTGTTGTAATTAAACTAAAGCCTAACTCTTATAGGGCTAACTCGAGCTTGACCTTGCGACTTCGGATCGGAGTTCGAGCGAATAACGTGAAGGTAATTAAGGTTGTTGGTTGAAACAATTTGCTGGACCAGTTGGGTCCGAAATGGTAAGAAAACATTGAGTTATTCTATTAGTTTCAGAACTAATGTTCATTACTCTGTCTAATAAAACAGAAACAATTGGCAAAAACTATACTACTTTGATAGGACTTTACGTTAAGCTTTTATTTGACTTAGGTATTTCATTTTTGGTCTTGTATGAAAATGGTCCTACGACGCAGTAGTAAAAGACCAAAACCCATGGGTCTGCATGCCATCAAACTAAGACTAATTCCTTCAAAGTTATCAATTCCGTAACTTAACTCTAAGCTCCCGGGACTGGGAACATTTGAGCGGCTCTTAAACAGTTCTTAATGACTGTCGCTCGTTAAGGCGAAAGGTTTTGGCTGTTCTTCTGAATTAACAGTTACAACGCTTCGAACTTCCACCGTAACCTGACCTGCCTCCCCTCCTCTCATATTATACATTCTTACTAAATCCTGGTCCTATGGCTCAATTCCCGAGGTCGGTTTACGCTGGTACCTTATTTTGCGGCTCGGATGTAAAGTTTTATGCATTCAGAATAGCCCGAAATTGCTCGTCAGACGTTTTCAAAGCGTTCGTAGACTGGGTTTTATTTTAAAATAGTGATTCTTGATAAAGGACGAAATATGAAACGTGTGGAGGTAATGTTTGGAGGCAAATAGAACATGGACTCGAATGTGAGCTCGTTACCGGGAATGGGTATTCGAGGTGAGGTAATAGGTAGTTACATAGTGTTGTACGGTTTCGTTTCTTGGAAATAGGTACATTTGTTCGTGATGGCCATGAAATAAATTCATATACCTTTCAAGCGTCATATTACTTATATCAATTTGGGACATCAACGTTCACTATTCTTCTGGAAACCTGATTACAAAAGACAATTTTATTTATTGTGTAGAATTGAATTTTAGAGAAGTTTAGGTTCAGGTGGATGAACCATTACATCTTCATTAAACGAGCTTTATGTGTTTGTTAAAGATATCCTGTATGTATGAATTTAAAACCTGTTTAGCAACGCAATCAGGCGTAGAACGAAAGAACCTATACGAAGACACGTCTTACATAACCCAATCATTTGACCTGAACTAGCGCAGCTTTATCTAAATTATTCAGAACCCCTTGTTTCTAGGCTACTGATAAGTACCGAGGATAGATGCAGAAGGTTCATAACACGCACTTTTGAAATGTCGATGTTAATAAAGGAATTTCGATTGATCATCAGCAAGCGGCCCCCTATGATAGGTATAGTGGTCACCGCCGCCTTTAGTCCTATGCTATACCAGAGGCTTCACCATCCTAGTGACATACTTGTGCCAATATCTGTGCCGGTACAACGGCCTTCAAACTAGAACAGAGTAAAGCAACTGCTTGGCAGCGAAAATATGTACTAGAGCTCTACAAATGATGGTAATAATAATAATAAAACCTTTATTTTCAGGCTACTATGGCCCATAGATAAATACCTTACAGACTAACATATAAGCAACTCAATGCGTGCTTGTACAATCAGTTGACGGAGATAAGTATCCGTCTTACCTACATGCAACATGCTTGACTTACATGTGTGAGGCGCCAGCGCCTTATCACGGAACCCACGCACTTATTTTCATAATTTAAATTATCGTGTTCGAAACACGGATCGTGTTAAAAACACAATACCTACTGCGGTCCTTAACAAAGTTAGCTGACGTGGTTCAAAAGGCTGCCCAACTTAAATGGGACTGGGCAGGACATGTCTGCGGCATGCTGGGCCAACTGTGGGCCCAAATAGCACAGAACTGGTGCCCTGAGACAGGGAGGCGGGGTCAAACCACGTTGGTGATGGTGGGCCGAGCTGGATAGGTTCCGTCAAAACTGGAAGGAGGATGCGCGGGCTCGCGAAAGATGGAAGGAGTGGATGGACGCCTTTGCCCAGGAGTGGGACAGCATAGGCTAGTAAAAAATATATATGGACATGTCAAGTGATCAGGCGCTGAAATACGAAGTGGTGCAACAAACTCCCCAATACCACGTCTGTGTTTGTGAAGGAGGATGGTGTGGTACTTCTGAGTTCCTGTGCCCAAGCCAGCCTACACAGGCTATTAAGACAGGCAGACACGGCGCCGCTGTCGCCGTAATCCTTACAGACAGATGGGCCACTGTTAATACTGATTAATTGCTGGACAAATCTACCCGACACATATTTTGGGGATTGTATCGTCTTCAGCCTGGCAAATTGCTTAGCTCTATGTCGTCTAGATAACCTCTTGTAGGCTGTTCATTGGTGGATATATATACCTGGGGTTATTGCTTGTTGGTGAACGTGAGATTTGGACTAAGATTTTGTATTGATTTGACTATACGACTACTGTGTCTAATAATTTATAGTACTTAATAATCCATGAGGAGCAGTGGTGGTCCAGTAGAAACGGGCGCGGCTTACGATTTTTAAGTCGCAGGTTTGAACCCAGCCAGGCACATTACTTTGTGGAAGTTATTTCATCATCGCTCTCACTACGTTAAAGGAAATCATCGTGACGAAACCTATCCGACAATCAAAAATCCGAAGACATTTGACATCCACGAACCCGCACTGCCTTTCACAGAGGGGAGGCTTGTTTCCAAGTAATGGGAACATTATAGACTGATTATGCTAATATTCCACGATCAAAACTCAATAAATTTTTAGCGCTTGGAAAAGTTATAATAGCAATGTGATTTTGGTGTCGTTGCGTGTACTTTGCCAAATGGCAAACTTTTTTAAATGTTTTGAGTTTCGTAAGTAGTTTTTCTTTGCAGTGGTATTTTTATGAGTATTATAGAATTTGTTACTGTAAATGATTACTGATTAATTGCTGGACAAATCTACCTGATTTTGGGGACATACAATCCAACAAAATATGGGTTTTCAGCCTGGCAAATTGCTTAGCTTTATGCCGCCCAGATAACGTCTTGTAGAATGTTCATTGGTGGATATGTAGGTATAGCTTGGTAATACCGTTTTTTTCTTTTTTTTTTTTGGGGATCGGAAATCATCAAATGACCCCTCCCGCTCTGGATGGGACTGTCAGACTCTTACTGACTAAAACCCACCCGTGTTCCTTTCTTAGCCCTTTATGTTCCGGGCCAGCGGTAACCCTTTCGGACAATCTGGCTGAGCTTGGTAATACCTGGGGTTATGCTTTCCTGTTGACCGTGAGATTTGGACTAAAATTTTGTATAGATTTTTTTTTAAACTTCAGTTTTTAGCGCCTGAAAATTTTAAATAGCAATGTACTTTAGCTGTCGCTGCATGTACTTCGCAAAAAGGCTTATTTTTATTGTTTCGTGTTGTGTTTCGTAGCTTTGCAGTGATATTTTAATTAGTACCTATTATAGACTTTGTAACGTAATGTAAAGGTATTCCGTATCTTAAATTAATACAACATGTCTTTGAACAGTAGTGTATTTTTTATTAGTAGAAACACTACCTGCTACTACGTAAATAAGTGAAAAATTTTAAAAAATTTAAAACTTCTACAATAAGAGAAATGATGACTGTTCCATTCAACAATATAAAATTGCAAAGTGTACATAGAAGGAATATATCGAATGTCTGCGATTTCACATTTATTAAACGCACGAGTATGAACATTTGAAACTGAAACATTTCTGTACTTTAAAATATGCTTCAGACGAGGCGAACAGAGATATAGATTTCTGTTGGAATTTTATGATTTTGCAGTTACACAAGAAATGCTTTGCCTCGCGTTTCTGTCTGCTTACGATGATGATTGATGTCTGTTCTTATTCTATTCCGTTTAGTTTTTGTGTTTTGATGCATTTGAAAAGCAAGTATTATTTAAGCAAACGTAAAAAATGTATAGAGGCTTACTTACGCATTAAAACTATAGTTGGAAACTAGGGTCGATTGATGTTCCGCTTTTCTATGATATTTTATTAGGTACAGTCTTTAACAAAAGTCGATTAAGACTTCAGTATTTTTAATCTTAGTTATTGAGCAAAATATTTGTTCAAAATTGCAGCAGAAGTAAAATTTTTAGAATATAAACTATTTGCTATTATGTGAAAAGCTAAAAAGCAGTTTATTGAAAAAAATTGCAGTCAATTTAATACCACGTAAAAATTACAGTATTGATGGAGTTTTGTTGCCGACCGTACCTACATATAAAAAGTTTGTCATGTCATATTTTTTACATCTTCGTTTGTTTTTTTTTCTAACGAAGTTGGATATAACATGATATCTAGCCCTAGCCTTAGCCCTGACTGGAAATCATATTTGCAAACCAAAAAAAGCAACCCAACCAATTAATTTAAAAATTAAATTAAAGCAAAAACCTTCCTTTGGGATAATTTAAAATTTAAATAGAATAAACAGTTGAAATCAGCGTCGGATTAGTATTCTTTGCCCATCCCCCTACCCCTCTCGTTCCTAATTATTAATTAACACGGGAGGATAGGACCACGAAAAAGATGGATACAGAAGGTTGGCTCCATGCTCCAATCGCACGCACACATAGACATGCTTCACGTGAATGCACGCGCACTTTCTATTGGCATTTGTTGGAGATCGCCGCCGCGCCGTTCGTACGTTTCTGTGTGTATGAGCAGTTGATTTCGCTTGTTGTATGGACGATACATTCTGTATCTACCTATTTTGTGGTAGGAAGGCCCTTGACAAATTGGCTGTTTGTCCCGTTATTATAATCTAGTTAAACGGGTAACAAGTTTATTTCAAAAAAAGGGATCTGGAAGACTTTAGGGTATTTTTTAAAAGGCGTTTTAATTTTGCTTTGGGTCAAATCTCATTAATATTCATAATATATGTACGTGTGTCCAAAATAAGGACGCCTGCATGGGTTGCGTTTGCTAAGGTATTTAAATGAGTTAGAGGTTATGTACACATATCGGTAAATAAAACCTCAAAAAGTTAGACAAAAAGCAAAATTAAATTACTTTAGTTGCGCTTTATGAAACCTACAACGCAATAAATCCTACAAAAGAAATAAAACCTAATATTCGTAGGCGTACTCAAAGATCGGATTTCTCAAAATAACTCTGTAGGTGGCGAGTTACCGCGGCCCTGGCACAGGCAACTGAAGGAACACGGGTGGGTTATAGTCGGTAAAAGATCCACCCAAAAAAAAATAAAGGTGGTTAAATCTGGCAAAGAAGGTTCTGTCTGAACTTAAAGGCTACTGAGCTTACGGAGATAAATCTTAACCCTAAATGTTTCCTTTCATTCTGAAACCCGATAAAAATCAAGTATCCCTCATCTATGCGCTCATCGCAAATAACCCTTACCAAATTTATATTTTCCTACCCTCAGATAAATTTTACGACAGTTTAAAACTCGAGCGGTAACCTACAAGGGTTTGAACCTAAACTATAAGGCCTTAAAATTGATGGCGACCATCTGTCAGCTGTTCCATGCAAATCAATTAAACTTCAACAAACTTAATTATGGGCATACAAAGGGCCCCCGTCTTTGTCCCAAAGTTCTCTTTCATTTGTGGATCACATAACTTCAGTTCGTTCGCTCTGTCGTTCATTCGTTCAATTGTTCACGATCGCTTCTGTTGACATTGTCTAATTTTGACGTCATCAATCTGTTTGGATTGTTACTGAGCCCTTTGGACTTTAATTAGGGTTTTAAAGAACGATTCTACTTTGAGTAGGTTCCTGCAAATATCGTAAGAATAATTACTAAGTACATTAAAATTGTTGCAGTGCTATTTTGATACGGGGGCATTCATAGCTTTATAGTGACTTCAATACAAAAACATAGAAGGGTGACCATAGAATTGAGTCTATTTTTGATGGGGTTAAAAATTTAAAGCTCGTCATAGGTGGCAGCACTGTTCAACGTCCACAAATCGCCACTGTTTTATGTTTGCTTTTGTGTCGATTTCAAATTAAACGAAACCTAGATAAATATGTATGACACTTGGAGTGCAGCACTATTAAAAGACGAGCTAAGGAAAAGAAAAACGTATACCACTGGTAAAAAAGCAGCTTTAGTGGAAAAGACAATAAATTATGAACGTTTTGTATTTTATAAGTTACCCTGTGTTTGTTAACTTGAAGTTCACTTACATGCTCTGTGGTTCACGGGGAATATTAATAAATTACGCGTAAAAGAAGTACCTTGCTTACAAAAAATGTATGGATAGTGACAGCTAGCTGTCAAATTCTTGGAAGTGGGATAGCAGCGACATCTGAAGTGAGCAAATGGCAGTTTTACCCCCTTTATAACTATCAGTGCCTACAGTAATAACGTGATAGATATCACTCTGTATTCATCATAAACAAAATCAAAAATCTTTTATTCTATTTTTCAATCAAACCTCCCTCAACAAACACCAAAACAAAAGCCTCGACGTGCACGATGCATCAGCCGGGCATCAAAGTCCAGTCAATCACGCGGTGGTATCGCCACCGCACTGACGTGCACCGCGCAGCACTAAGGCGCTTTCAATTACCTGCTGCGGGTGTGAACACCGGAAGGAACCGACACGCGACCCCTTGGCGATGTACTGGAGGCCACAGGCAGGACGGGGACGGAAAAGAAACTGTTTTAGGATAAGGAAAGGTAAGAAAAGTCATGAGGGTAAATAGCAGCCGCACAGTAGATTGAACAGACTTTGAGATGATTTCGAACGTATACTTTCTGTGGGATTAAATTGCATCTAAAGTATAGAAAAAAATTTCAATAATTCAATATTAGGTTGTTAAATCAATCCTTTTTAATCGAATTACATAAAATAATTTCACACATTAAAGTTATGCAATTTCTAGTAAAGAAATTAAAGCTGAAAAAGGGAAAAAACCAATTTCGACGAAAAGTGCAATTTGGTCTTTTGGTCCGGAAACATAACCGCTGAACATGGTGTCCTGGTAATGATGCCCTCGAATCTGCCAAAGTGTTGGAATTGGATATTTTCATCAGGAAATTCTCAAGAAACAGTCCGGAGTCTGTACTATCTCGCACGCGGCTATTTTATACTTGTAATTTAATACAAAAGGGACGAAATCATTATCATCTGCCTAGCCTTTTCCCAACTATGTTAGGGTCGGCTTCCAGTCTAACCGGGTGCAGCTGAGTACCAGTATTTTACATGGAGCGACTGCCTATCTGATCTCCACAACCCAGTCACTGGGTAATACGAAACCCCTTGGTAAGACTGGTTGTCAGACTTTCGGAGTTTTGACAACCCGTAACAACTGTCAAAGAACCACAAATGACAGCTGGGACCAACGGCATAACTTGCATTCCGAGGCACGGAGGGGTCACTGTATGTACAGAAAAGGGACGAAATATGGGAGTAAAATAACTTAAGTTCTGAACCCTTCAAAAATAAAGGTTTGATCTTATAATAATATAGAATTATTTATTTATTTTCACTTCAATAAACAAACATGTTACGTTTATCGAATACATTATTGTAAAAAAAAACATACATTACTTAATGAATGTAAACGCCTACAAGATTTGATAAGGCAATTGTGATCAACATCAACTTCTAGCTAATCGTGCACGCTCTCACTTAGGTCTTCGTATGTTTTCTCCCTACCAAGTTACACTTAACAACAAGCAATGTTTTTTTAGTTTTTGAGTGAGAGCGATTATTTCTGACAATGATTGTTCCTGCCACTTAAATGAAATCTGGTTACAATTTAAAAAGTTCCGAACAAAATGTGGTTTGCGCTGTACAAGTTCTTGAATTAGGCTTGCGGAAATTGTACGCTTAAGAAATTAAGTTAATTAAAGTCGTAATATGATAAATTATGGTTATTTCTTTAAGGGCTGATTTTTCAATCAACAGATAATTTTTATTCGTGGAATATAATTGACGTCTGACAGTTTACGTATGGAAGAACTGTCAAAAAATCAAAATTTTTCTTCGATAAAATTATCTGGTTTTGGAAAAATCAGCCCTAAATCCGACTACTTACTCTGAGAAGAAGGAGAAAAACATCTAGCCTGTGGTGGTCTGAATATTTACCGACCTAATTTTTAGAAAATTTAGCCTATTTATTTATAAACATTGCTTAATGTTAAGAGACGTTTAAACTTCTGCAAGTTCAGAACGTATGCGAAATTGCAAGGATCATGTTACTTAACTTATTGTATAATTGAATTTACTTTGTTAGTTATTTTAAGACGAAGTCTTACCAAGGGGTATCATATGGCTCAGTAACCGGGTTGTGGAGGTCAGATAGGCAGTCGCTCCAAGTAAAATACTGGTATTCAGCTGCATCCGGTTAGACTGGAAGCTGACCCCAACATAGTTAGGAAAAGGCTCGGCAGATGATGATGAGTTATTAAACACCAATACCGTAGAAAGAAACCAACAAGGACATAATCGTGAAAAATATTGTTATTAAATCTTCCAAAAATCCTTATCGGGGGGCACGGCAGTGCCCCCGCCAAGTCGAGCAAAAAGCGGCACGGCCGTACCATCCTTTTCTCGAAGCAGTTCAAGCCATTTTCGACCCCCTATAACTTCGTTGTGGATAAAACTAGAGACCTGAATTTTCAGTAATCAAGCAGGTATTGTATAAACACGGTATATTTCAAATTTCATTCAATTTGAACCAGTAGTTTAAGAATTATAACTAGTCAAAGTTTCTTAATTTTGTCACTCACTGACTGACTGACCGATCATCAAAATTCTAAGGCACTTCTAGCAGACATAGAAGCTTCAAATTTAGAATACAATTAGTGTTTAGTGTATAAATCAAGGAAAAACTAAAATATTTTGCAATTTCGGTCCGCTTTTCTAGATACACAAACTGCACAAATAACTTTGTAATCCTATATAAATATATAGGATTACAGAAGAACTGAGTTGCGAGACTTGGCTTTTTTTACAAGGTATGTTTTTGATGGCATTTTATTTACGAATATGATGATTTTACCTCTGTTTTTTAATAGTCCTGTTTAGTAGTCCTGGATACACAGGACTATTAAAAAACATTAATCTCTTTAACTCCCTGAATAGATCAAACCTCATAAACAAAACCTCGAACGAAAACTAATTTAATCGAAAACAAATGCCGCTAGCTGTTCACTGATTGGTGGATGCGGTGAACTCATTACCATGCTATAATACTGTACCGCAAATATCTGCCGCGATGACGTCAGTGATTCATATTAGCTTATCGCTAGAAATTGGCGGAAAATTCATTGTTTATCTACGTCATTAAATGCTGAAAAATACAGGTGTTTTGTTGATTAATTGGGACTAGATTGGTGTATTAGACTGCTATGCAAGGGTAAGCCCCTCAAGTTTGCAACACAAACAAACACTCCTTGCTATCGCAGGTGTCATTAGGCGATGGTAACTTTCTTAATCCGTATCCGTAATCCGTAGCGATTGAAATACCACCAAAAAGGCTGTTGGTAAGTTTACCAAATTAAAATACATAAAGTAAATTGTATAACATCACTCGTGTCGTTCTATTGGTAGGAAACCGCGAAGCGGTGATAAGTGATGATTTTTGAGACTCAATGCAACTAGGTATCTGTGTGTTTTGAAACAGCCAAATTACGTGTTTGAGCCTATAAACACACAATTTATACTTACATATGAGCAATCACAGGCGAAACAACATGTTTATCTCGTATTCCCGATAAACTGAACAAAATTGTAACAGAACTGGCGCCATTAATTACTCCCGTGACACTCTGACAGTTGAAATATAACGTCGCGACTGCCATGTGCTAATAAAACTGCTTTACTTGTTTCAGGCTGGTTACACACACACGAATTTAATCGCGGTACGAGGGAGAGATCGATGAGTGGTCGTTTTCACTTACTGAAACGTAAGAAACATAACATTTTAACTTACGTCCTAGTAATCGTACGACTTAGTAATCGTTACGATATTCGTCGATTACGTGATGGACCATCGATCAACCTTATTTAGTCTTGGGAAGCAAAGTTCAGAGCTACAGGATCAACATTAAACAGACCTGTACCAGCGGTATCCACGGACGAAAATGTTGAACGTGTTATGGTTTCTGTCACTGAAAATCCCCATTTATCACTTCGTGCACGTTCATCAATAAAGGAATTACGAAATCAACCTTACAGGTTATATTGCAAAAAAGACTCAAGTTCCATCCGTATAAAATTCAAATCCTTCAAGATTTACACGATTCAGTCGCTCTGTAAACGCGTTTTTGAAAACTAGCGTGCTAGACTTGACGAGTGTGTCAGGCTCGACGGTCAGCATTTGGAGAAAGTGGTTTTCAACAAATAAAATGCGCATTTATTGTTTTAATAATTAACACACACATACACACAGTATTTGTATCAGAGGTTTAATTTTTTTTTTTCAAACTTTGTATTCTGCCCACAGAACATTAATACTCAAGAGATTTTGCCACTGGACAGCCTGTATAATAAAAGGAAGGCCTCTTTTGCTGCAAGGCATGTAACCAGCTTAAGTCGTTAAACCTTTAATGCCATCAAAAACATACCTTGTAAAAAAAGCCAAGTCTCGCAACTCAGTTCTTCTACCGTAAAAAGTTGTGAGATCCATGAAATACCAAGTCGGTTAATTTATTCACTCCCTACTTAAGGAACCTTCTGTCTTAAGTTATTACATAATTAGCTAACCTAACAACATCTTGTAGTGACCATCAATATTAAAAATCTTCTATGTTTTAAATAAATAAATTGACTTGGCTATCGCCATCGCATGAAAACACAATGTATCTCACAGTGCGATTGCCAAGTCAATCTGTTTATTTAAAACACAAAAGATTTTTAATATTGATGGTCACTACAAGATGTTGTTAGGTTAGCTAATTATGTAATAACTTAAGACAGAAGGTTCCTTAAGTAGGGAGTGAATAAATTAACCGACTTGGTATTTCATGGATCTCACAACTTTTTACGGTAGAAGAACTGAGTTGCGAGACTTGGCTTTTTTTACAAGGTATGTTTTTGATGGCATCTCACTTCTTTTTGTAGATAGTCCTACTTTTTTTCCTTTCCGGTACCTTTTTAACTTTTTATTTTTAACATATTCCGTTGACCATTTTACAAGTTACCTTTGAACATAATTATATCTAGGTACCTATCTACACCTATTATTCCATTATATTATATACTAGCTTCCGCCCGCTTCTTCGCTCGATAAAAAAACTACCGCAAGTCCTTCCCCGGGATGCAATCTATCTCTCTGCCAAATTTTATCGAAATCCGTTCAGTGGTTTAGGCGTGAAAAGGTAACATACAGACAGACAGACAGAGTTACTTTCGAATTTATAACATTAATATGGATAATTGTTATTTTCCTCGCTAGAGAGCTCCGATAAACGCGTGCGATCGCTGCTAATCTTAAAGTGCTAATAGGGCGAAGCGCGTTTTTGTTTTTTGACTATGGCATCTCGTAGTTGACCTTATTCTTCTTCTTAGCGTGTCGATAGCAATCTAAATGGACTTGGCCCAGAATTCGGCTACTTGTTTGGCGACTTCACCAGCGTCCATCAGTTCCTGTAACGTGCAGCTGACAGGACACGCAGGACACGATATTAAGTACCAGCTTTGCATGGGCAGAACGGCTCCACACGGGGCACGCGAATTCTCCCGCAGAAAAAGATAGCGCCAGTCCAGTAGTCTGCATAACTTCAGGCGAAGCACCCCATTTCGATGAGACCAGTCGACGAAGAAGACTGTTGCGAGTGTGCACCTTCTGCTTGATATTTTTGCAGTTTTTGCTGAATGTTAAAGACCTGTCCAGGGTAATACCAAGATATTTAGGGGAGTTGCTGAGCTCGAGGTACACCCCACCCCAAACGATGAGAGGTCGTGACTACTTAACCGTATTATCCTGTCGTTGCCTAAGGTAAACTCACCAGCGCAACCGCAATTTCCTTACTTTTTAAATCTGTAATATCTTCAAAAATATTCATTTAAATTACATGCTTCAAAGGGCCAAATTGATCTATAGTAAATGCACAATGTATTTAAGGTACCTAATTGGATATAGATTAATGCTGTATTGCTTAAAATCGCTTCGTAAACAAGCCACTATTTCTCGTAAAAAGTAAAGGATAAAAAATGGTTATTGTGGGTTATCCCTAACAGATAGACATATACCATCGCGGACTTTTTTGTAGACCTTTTTAAGGTGTGCAATACTGTAGTACATTATTTTGATCTATCTCGTAGGGTTCAGCTAGCTTTTGCAATATAAGCGCAAGAAAATCTGTTTATTTACGACATCACATTAGAAACCTCTAAAATTATCAGTGTTTCTCTACTATATTATGCATGTATTATACAAATAAACCTTCCTTTTGAATCATTCTATCTATTAAAAAAACTGCATCAAAATCCGTTGCGCAATCATCCATAGGGACAGACAGACAGCGGGAAGCGACTTTGTTCAGGTACACTGATTCATTAACTGCAAATGTAAATTTGTAATTCTATATATTTATATGGGATTACAAAGTTATTTATGCAGTTGGTGTATCTAGAAAAGTGGAACGAAATTGCAAAATATTTTAGTTTTTCCTTGATTTATACACTAAACGCTAATTGTGTTCTAAATTTGAAGCTTCTATGTCTGCTAGAAGTGCCTTAGAGTTTTGATGATCGGTCAGTCAGTCAGTGAGTGACAAAATTAAGAAACTTTGACTAGTTATAATTCTTAAACTACTGGTTCAAGTTGAATGAAATTTGAAATATACCGTGTTTATACAATACCTGCTTGATTACTGAAAATTCAGGTCTCTAGTTTTATCCACAACGAAGTTATAGGGGGTCGAAAATGTCCTGAACTGCTTCGAGAAAAGGATGTTGCTCGAATTGGCGGGGGCACTGCCGTGCCCCCAGATATCTAGGTACCTATCTACACCTATTATTCCATTAGATTGTACATAATTATACAGGTACACTGATTCATTAACTGCAAATGTAACTTTGTAATCCTATATATTTATATGGGATTACAAAGTTATTTGTGCAGTTTGTGTATCTAGAAAAGCGGACCGAAATTGCAAAATATTTTAGTTTTTCCTTGATTTATACACTAAACACTAATTGTATTCTAAATTCGAAGCTTCTATGTCTGCTAGAAGTGCCTTAGAATTTTGATGATCGGTCAGTCAGAACGTCCAAATCGTTGGCAAGGTAATCCAAACTTACCTTTGAACATAATCCGTTGATTGACTATTTTACAAGTTACCTTTGAACATAATTATATCTAGGTACCTATCTACACCTATTATTCCATTAGATTGTACATAATTATACAGGTACACTGATTCATTAACTGCAAATATAACTTTGTAATCCTATATATTTATATAGGATTACAAAGTTATTTGTGCAGTTTGTGTATCTAGAAAAGCGGACCGAAATTGCAAAATATTTTAGTTTTTCCTTGATTTATACACTAAACACTAATTGTATTCTAAATTTGAAGCTTCTATGTCTGCTAGAAGTGCCTTAGAATTTTGATGATCGGTAAGTCAGTCAGTGAGTGACAAAATTAAGAAACTTTGACTAGTTATAATTCTTAAACTACTGGTTCAAATTGAATGAAATTTGAAATATACCGTGTTTATACAATACCTGCTTGATTACTGAAAATTCAGGTCTCTAGTTTTATCCACAACGAAGTTATAGGGGGTCGAAAATGGCTTGAACTGCTTCGAGAAAAGGATGGTACGGCCGTGCCGCTTTTTGCTCGACTTGGCGGGGGCACTGCCGTGCCCCCCGATAGGGCCACAAATGAAATTCACAGAATCAAAATATAACGGAGTCGACTTCAAAAATGTATCACTTTTAGAAATGGGTAAATTGGGAGCTGTCGGAACTTAAATAAAATGAGAAGTTACGAAACGTGTGCTGAATAGGTAGGTGTGTTGGTTGTGTGTATGTAACTTCTATTGAAAAAAGGCCTCTTTTTTTGCTATGTCTTTCTACATATTACTACTTATTGCTACGCCATAGCGTGTATTACTACGCATTACTACGGCGCGGCGTGTATCGCCTTGCTATGGCGTGCTTTGCATTGCTACGGCGTGCTACACATTGCTACGGCGTGCTACACATTGCTACGACGTGCTACCGATTGCTACTGCGTTCTACGCATTGCTACAGCGTGCTACGCATTGCTACAGCGTGCAACGCATTGCTACAGCGTGCTACGCATTGCTACAGCGTGCTACGCATTGCTACAGCGTGCTACACATTGCTACGGCGTGCTACGCATTGCTACAACGTGCTACACATTGCTACGACGTGCTACCGATTGCTACTGCGTTCTACGCATTGCTACAGCGTGCTACGCATTGCTACAGCGTGCTGCGCATTACTACTGCGTACTACGCATTGCTACAGCGTGCTACACACTACAGCGTGCTACGCATTGCTACTACGTGCTACACATTGCTACGATGTGCTACACATTGCTACGTCGTGCTACCGATTGCTACTGCGTCCTACCGATTGCTCCTGCGTGCTACGCATTGCTACAGCGTGCTACGCATTGCTACTACGTGCTACGCATTGCTACAGCATGCTACGCATTGCTACAGCATGCTACGAATGAATACGGCATGATAATTGCTACGCATTGCTACTGCGTACTGCTCATTGCTACGGCGTGCTACGCATTGCTACAGCGTGCTAACAATTGCTACAACATGTTACGAATGAATACGGCATGCTAATTGCTACGCATTGCTACTGCGTACTGCTCATTGCTACAACTTGCTACGCATTGCTACAGCGTGCTAAGAATTGCTAAAGCATGCTCCGAATTAATACGGCATGCTAATTGCTACGCATTGCTACTGCGTACTGCTCATTGCTACAACTTGCTACGCATTTCTACAGCGTGCTAAGAATTGCTACAGCATGCTATGAATTAATACGGCATGCTAATTGCTATGCATTGCTACTACGTGCTGCGCATTGCCTGGCTACGCTTGGAATATTTTTGAGAGATGCAAAATTCCAGTTTATTTTAATACAATAATTAAATTTAAGCATTATGACACTAGTGTAACAAAATGATTTTAACTGATCAATGATGTACGGACCTACCTACATGTACAGTACAGACGCCAGCACATCAAGCTACCTGAAACCGTAAAATTTTCCCAATCAAGTTTGAATCTTATGGTTTTGCGATAAAGTTGAAAATCTATTAAAGAATTTTGACAGATTGTAGTAGATTGTTATTCTGGCGTCTGTACATCAGAAAAAACATTTTTCGGGTCGATTTATTACGATTTTACAATACAACTGTAATCTGTCCATTTAACGACTTTGACAATCTTTGACAACATTCAAACAACCATCAGATGATATTTTTTCACCCTTCGAATTCAGCAAGAAAAGGTACCTACTTTAAAATCAACACACAAACTTTACAACGGATGTGCCAACAAAACTCTTACATGCTTAGGATTCAAAACCGGGGCTTTGCATGGCGTGTCGTCAAATGCGTGGAGATTGAAATTCAATGAGGTTGAGGGTAGGTACACCTCGCAGACACATGTTTTTAGACTTTAGTTTCAGGATTCAGAAGTAAATCTGAGAGATTTTTTTGTTGTGATGTTGTTAATTGATTTGTGTGGTGTGTGTGTGTTGGGTTTACTTTTGTTTATAATTTATTTTATAAGGCTGACGATCGACAAAACTAATCAGCCCGATCGATCCGTCAGCCGATTTTAGTCTGCGAACCAGTATTGTCGGCAATGTCAGACATAAAAATAATGAGCTCTAACCACTCTCATTTTAGAGCTCATTATTTTTTTAGTAAACTTTATTCATTAAAATAGAATTATAGAATCTTCAGCGACGACACTTGTAATTCCTGGAGTGACTCTTGGCAGTCAGCTCCACTGCCATTCTTGCGGACTGAAATAGAAATACAATTACTTATTCGCAGAAATTAATAATATACACCAAGAAAAATTACTGTACAAGAATAATAACCTAGTTTTTTCTTTTCACCAAAAACCTATTTAAGTTTAAACTTAATAACTAAGCTCCTAAAATGAAGCTAAAGTGTAGAAGTAATTACAAAAGTGATCTATTCAAATGCTTAAAAACTTTCTATTTCGGGTATAGTCCGCACGGCGTATAATTATTAAGCCGACCCCGACAAAAACTGGTATATACCAACTTTGGGAAACAGGCATGTACTTGGAGTGTTTAAATGAAAAGGGGTTCTTGTGACAGCTAGTCATTTACTTACTAACTTATCACAACATGACATCACGGCTGTATTCCCTGAAGGGTTGAGCAGAGTTGTATAGAAACAACCACATACATTTAATTTTTATGTTTAAGTCCCTTCTAGAGAAGGCCCTTCGAAATGGCCATTCAAATGGACACAAAAATAGAGATCTAATTCAAAGGTTTGCCCACATTTTACTTGCGTCGCGTGAGTAGTGCGAATCATTCAATCACTGAAAACATTTCGTGACACATCGATTCCTTGTTGTTTTTAACACAAACAGCGGTAAAAAATGCCCTTTTGTGCCTTCAGGAGATTGTACCAACTATTCCAAAAATCAAATAACGCTAAACTTACTTGTATGTATTTTTTTTTTCAAAATTATTATTCCGAAACTAACATTTTGACAGAGGATGACGATGATATCTATCAAGAATTACGTCATCGTAAGTTACGTCGTTTGAAGGGGTTAGTATCATTTCGTCTAAAAAAGCAGCTGGTGGTATTATAGTGGAACGTTGTCAAAAAAACAATTGTGTGACAGATGACAACTTACGCACAAACTTGATCATCTTTTAACGCGGAATAAAAAGATTTGTCCATTTTTTTATGTAAATTGATGCACAATAAGTGACAGAAAAATAGGTATTTCTGTCTATAATCACCAGACACGTGATGCGGTGTTTTGTTATCTGCTTGGCGTTAATATCTCGTATAATACTCACCAAGTTATTTGCCAAGAGTGGAGAACGTGAACAATTGAAATATCACTTCGTTGGGAACACCAACGGCAACTGATATTTCAATAGTTCACGTTCATAGTGATTCTTGTAACAATGCCATATTTGACATTTACAGGGACAAAGGTAACCTACGCAAACAAATAAATACTAACTACACAAACAACTAAATACCCTAACCAAACTGAAGATAAGGCGTTCCAAAATTTGCCAAAGATGTAAACAACAATGGCCGCTCGAAATTGTCTATGGTTTAGTTATGCTAATATACTAAGAATCATAAGTTTTGGTGCTATCGATGTTACGATTTTTTGGGTGTATTTTTTGGGGTTGATAAATGGATTAACCCTCTTGGTACCTCGCCAGCAAAAGACCTGCAAGTTCAAATTCGACAAAGCTATCTAGCTACAGCTATTTCTATCTTAGCAAACACATTATAAAATGAGTATTTCAACACGTGTCGATACACAAGAGCATTTAAGTAATGTTTGTTTTCGTCTAATTAGCTCGGAGGTTTTAAGATCGCTTGAAGCGGAGATGATTGGTGTTAAATACCCAACAACAGTTTTCTTTTTAACTTTCGGTATTGAATGGCGCCGTTGGTCAATAACGTTGGTTTAAATTCACGTTAAACCGTTCTCTTTTTGAAAGTATTCGTTATGAGTCGTAACTTTACGATCTCAATACCGAAACTTGTTACGCACTGGGAGATATAGAACTGCTTTATTGAGGAAAAGTGTTTTTGGTATGGCACCCACTATCTTTAACCACATTCCTGATTCTATAAAAGAGGAACCAGTAACAAGTTTAAAAAAAAACTAACTGTACTTTTATTGAATAAGTGCTACTAATCCGTATCGGACTTTCTAGCTGATACTTTTTAGTTGTGTTTGTATGTGTAATGAACTAATGATAAACTGCATCAATGTTTGCATGCCAAAATGATAGAATGTACAAGGCTTCTTCAACATTTCTGTAACCACCTTATTGTAAATACCTACATTCCGAGCAAATAAATGATTATTATTTTTTATATTTTAACATATCTCGGGACCATGGGGTCCCGGTCCTTTGGAAAGGCGTACGAGGGGCCGAAGCCAACTCGCAGAGGCCCGTTAGAGATTTTCAATGAAATGAGGCACCAACCGACGATTATCCCTGTATGCACTATGCAAGTGCACCCAAGGACAACCCCCGGTTGGTGTAGGACTATTGCAGGATATGGAAAAAATATGGAAAAATAAAAAGTTGGACTATTGGTTTGGGTGGCTAAAGTGGACCGGTTTCCAGGAACTATGGTAAAACTATGACCCCTGCCTGATCAATGCTTTATATATACACAGATAAAATAGCAGGGGGTGACTTGCACACTCAATAATGGGCCCCCGAAAACGGCCGCTAGCACATAGTGACGTATTGACAAGGGGGCAACACGTCCTGAGGTGCTTATGAGGAGGGGAGAGGTATTCCACGGCTATCAGGACAATCCCGGAAGTACGGTCAAGATCCCTACCAGCATCTTACTGGAATACTTCCTTCCTCCGAGCACGTTTGCTCTTGCGAATCTCCACTCAAGCCGGCCAATAAAGGCAAGAATGAGGTGGGAGCTCTGTTCCTCGTCATTGTTCACTCCAGCCGGCCAATAAAGGCAAGCCAGGGGTGAAGAACAAGACTTCTCCCGGGAGATAGGGTCCGTGGGGTCGCTACTGCCCAACAGCTCGCCACATGCTGCCCTGCGGGTTTCTGTATCCCTCTTGGTCTGGCTCCTCACATTAGACCTGCCCCGCCAAAGTAAACTCTTCCGGCACAGGCCTAGAGTTCGGAGCGTGCAAGCCCCACCACGACGTCAACGTAGAGATACGGCGGTGGGGTGATTATTATTATTATTAACTAATTCAATGTTAAAGCAGTATAATATTTTAAAACTTGAGGGGTCCCATATTACCTATAGACCTACGACATTATTTCAAAAGGAAAAAAGACCATATCTTTATCAAGTAGAACGTGGGCTATCTCCAACAGCATCTTGAAAATCCTAGCAGAGATACACAATTTTATTCTGGTCAGTATAATAAATATAAATACATTAAATGGGTTTTTTTCAATAAAGGAGTATTAACTCCCATGACAAGTAAATGCCATCAAAAACATACCTTGTAAAAAAAGCCAAGTCTCGCAACTCAGTTCTTCTACCGTAAAAAGTTGTGAGATTCAGTGGTTTAGGCGTGAAAAGGTAACATACAGACAGACAGACAGAGTTACTTTCGAATTTATAACATTAATATGGATAATTGTTATTTTCCTCGCTAGAGAGCTCCGATAAACGCGTGCGATCGCTGCTAATCTTAAAGTGCTAATAGGGCGAAGCGCGTTTTTGTTTTTTGACTATGGCATCTCGTAGTTGACCTTATTCTTCTTCTTAGCGTGTCGATAGCAATCTAAATGGACTTGGCCCAGAATTCGGCTACTTGTTTGGCGACTTCACCAGCGTCCATCAGTTCCTGTAACGTGCAGCTGACAGGACACGCAGGACACGATATTAAGTACCAGCTTTGCATGGGCAGAACGGCTCCACACGGGGCACGCGAATTCTCCCGCAGAAAAAGATAGCGCCAGTCCAGTAGTCTGCATAACTTCAGGCGAAGCACCCCATTTCGATGAGACCAGTCGACGAAGAAGACTGTTGCGAGTGTGCACCTTCTGCTTGATATTTTTGCAGTTTTTGCTGAATGTTAAAGACCTGTCCAGGGTAATACCAAGATATTTAGGGGAGTTGCTGAGCTCGAGGTACACCCCACCCCAAACGATGAGAGGTCGTGACTACTTAACCGTATTATCCTGTCGTTGCCTAAGGTAAACTCACCAGCGCAACCGCAATTTCCTTACTTTTTAAATCTGTAATATCTTCAAAAATATTCATTTAAATTACATGCTTCAAAGGGCCAAATTGATCTATAGTAAATGCACAATGTATTTAAGGTACCTAATTGGATATAGATTAATGCTGTATTGCTTAAAATCGCTTCGTAAACAAGCCACTATTTCTCGTAAAAAGTAAAGGATAAAAAATGGTTATTGTGGGTTATCCCTAACAGATAGACATATACCATCGCGGACTTTTTTGTAGACCTTTTTAAGGTGTGCAATACTGTAGTACATTATTTTGATCTATCTCGTAGGGTTCAGCTAGCTTTTGCAATATAAGCGCAAGAAAATCTGTTTATTTACGACATCACATTAGAAACCTCTAAAATTATCAGTGTTTCTCTACTATATTATGCATGTATTATACAAATAAACATTCCTTTTGAATCATTCTATCTATTAAAAAAACTGCATCAAAATCCGTTGCGCAATCATCCATAGGGACAGACAGACAGCGGGAAGCGACTTTGTTCAGGTACACTGATTCATTAACTGCAAATGTAAATTTGTAATTATATATATTTATATGGGATTACAAAGTTATTTATGCAGTTGGTGTATCTAGAAAAGTGGAACGAAATTGCAAAATATTTTAGTTTTTCCTTGATTTATACACTAAACGCTAATTGTGTTCTAAATTTGAAGCTTCTATGTCTGCTAGAAGTGCCTTAGAGTTTTGATGATCGGTCAGTCAGTCAGTGAGTGACAAAATTAAGAAACTTTGACTAGTTATAATTCTTAAACTACTGGTTCAAGTTGAATGAAATTTGAAATATACCGTGTTTATACAATACCTGCTTGATTACTGAAAATTCAGGTCTCTAGTTTTATCCACAACGAAGTTATAGGGGGTCGAAAATGTCCTGAACTGCTTCGAGAAAAGGATGTTGCTCGAATTGGCGGGGGCACTGCCGTGCCCCCAGATATCTAGGTACCTATCTACACCTATTATTCCATTAGATTGTACATAATTATACAGGTACACTGATTCATTAACTGCAAATGTAACTTTGTAATCCTATATATTTATATGGGATTACAAAGTTATTTGTGCAGTTTGTGTATCTAGAAAAGCGGACCGAAATTGCAAAATATTTTAGTTTTTCCTTGATTTATACACTAAACACTAATTGTATTCTAAATTCGAAGCTTCTATGTCTGCTAGAAGTGCCTTAGAATTTTGATGATCGGTCAGTCAGAACGTCCAAATCGTTGGCAAGGTAATCCAAACTTACCTTTGAACATAATCCGTTGATTGACTATTTTACAAGTTACCTTTGAACATAATTATATCTAGGTACCTATCTACACCTATTATTCCATTAGATTGTACATAATTATACAGGTACACTGATTCATTAACTGCAAATATAACTTTGTAATCCTATATATTTATATAGGATTACAAAGTTATTTATGCAGTTTGTGTATCTAGAAAAGCGGACCGAAATTGCAAAATATTTTAGTTTTTCCTTGATTTATACACTAAACACTAATTGTATTCTAAATTTGAAGCTTCTATGTCTGCTAGAAGTGCCTTAGAATTTTGATGATCGGTCAGTCAGTCAGTGAGTGACAAAATTAAGAAACTTTGACTAGTTATAATTCTTAAACTACTGGTTCAAATTGAATGAAATTTGAAATATACCGTGTTTATACAATACCTGCTTGATTACTGAAAATTCAGGTCTCTAGTTTTATCCACAACGAAGTTATAGGGGGTCGAAAATGGCTTGAACTGCTTCGAGAAAAGGATGGTACGGCCGTGCCGCTTTTTGCTCGACTTGGCGGGGGCACTGCCGTGCCCCCCGATGAGGGATTTTCCTTTTTTTTTAATTCTTCCCTAGTCGCTGGATAGATGGCGCTGACCTTGGTAAGTTACTGCAAGGATCGGAACATCACATAATTTTTTGATTATTTCACTTGGATTTAATTTTGAGATCTTAAAACGAAAGTGTCAGTCAACGAGCTTGAACGAGCGTATGTGACGTGACGCAATGTTTTTTTTTCAAGCGTTTTGGTTTTGGCACTAAGTAACGTAGTCAGTACAACGCCATCTACAGAGTTCTTGGAAACAATTTTTTTTTAATACTCAAAAATAAAACCTCTCATTTAGACGAGATAAAAAAGAATGTCGGAAGTTTGACGTTTGTAATAAAATTCAAAATTAATCCCAGTTTCCGCTTTTATTGATAAATATAATAGAATATTTAAAAGTATATAAACATGCATGATGTGAAACTGAGCGTGATAATACGTGTATTCTATTTATTGCGAATTTAATCAGTGACACGCAGACATCGCGTTCAACTCCCAGGCAAGTTCAATGTTATTGCTTTAGGCAAGTGACCTCCACATCCAGTTTACTTACTTACCTACTTCATAATTCGTTGTAACCTACCTACACCATATAATTAATGCATACTTTCTAGGTCCCTCATGTACTATAAAACCTTTATATAACTTAATAAATTTATTATAATTTAAGTTAAAAATGTTAATTTTAAACTCATATTAAAATCGAACCCTAAACTATCTCCATTTCTCCACATCAAAGGCTTCCCAAAAACCAATATCTCTGAAAAACTTGTCCGTCCACCAAATGGCAGCCATTTATTAAGGAATCGCTCCTCAAGCGATCAATTAATCAAAAGGGTGCATATAGATTAGTTCGGCCCTGTACTAAGATTAATTACGCTTGGACGGTTCGGGATTAAACACTTGGAAAAGTCTATTGGCTTTAAATTTACGGTCTAATTAGGTTTCATTAAACTTTCTTAAGTACAATTCGGGCCTGTCTTAACACTTTGCTTTGGAAATATTTCAAGTTTTGAGCTTTTCGGGCTATGCATTTTGAGCTCTGCGGTCTATGTATTTTGATCTCTGTAGTTTTGGTTGAGATTGGTGCGTGGTCGGGCTGGAAATATACGATGTGTATTTTGGTTTAGCTTCAGTTTTCCATCTTCTTCTTCTTAGCGTGTCGATAGCAATCTAAATATACTCGGCCCAGAATTCGGCCACTTGTTTCGCGCCTCCACCAGCGTCCATCAGCTCCTGCAACGTGCAGCTGACAGGACACGCAGGACATGACATTAAGTGTCCCATCGTTTGTGGAACAGCACCACATTTACACTCCAAGGCGGAGTCGTCTATGAATCTCCACCTGAACAGGTTTTCCTTGCTTCGGCCAACCTGGGTCCGGAGTCTGTTTAAAGACTTCCAGGTTACCCAAGGTAGCTCATGTCCAGGTGGGAGGTCTTCAGCGGGTGGGACGAACGGTCCGGGTAAGGAAGCACTGTCTCGCCACAGCCTCAGTCTCTCTTGTGATGGTTCACCAGTGAGTGGACCGACACACTTTAAAAAACTGTTTCGGCTTTTCAACCTTTGTGGCACAAGGATGTTGTCGTGCAAAGGGTGTCGTGTGTCGGAGACCATTTTGGCTCTTTCGCTGGAACTTGCCACCGCTCTGCGAACCACTGGTGGCACTATTCCTGCTAGTGGATACAGCATTTGTACCGGGGTTGGTTTTAGGCAGCCTGTAATGATCCGGCACGTTTCATTCAAAGCTGTATCCACCAGCTTTGCATGGGCAGAACGGCTCCAGACGGGGCACGCGAATTCTCCCGCAGAAAAAGATAGCGCTAGTCCAGTAGTCCGCATAACGTCAGGCGAAGCACCCCATTTTGATGCGACCAGTCGACGAAGAAGACTGTTGCGAGTGTGCACCTTCTGCTTGATATTCTTGCAGTTTTTTCTGAATGTTAAAGACCTGTCCAGGGTGACACCAAGATATTTAGGGAAGTTGCTGTGCTCGATGGACACCCCACCCCAAACGATGTTAAGTTTGCGGCCCGCCTCTCTATTGCGTAGATGGAAGATGCACGACTGGGTTTTGCTCGGATTGGGCTTGAGTGAATTAGCGAAGTAATATGTGACTAAGTCACCAAGAGCGTCTGACAAATGAGCCTCAACCTCCTCAAAGGTGGTGGCTTGGGACGTTTTTTTTTTCAGTTTTCCATTTAGGAATACGAGACACGATTTATATAGGGCCTAAAATGTTTTGTTAGGGCCTAAAATCTAGATGGCGCCAGCATTTCTGCTGACTGATCCCTGAGAAGAAATGCCGCAACAATCTCAGAGGTCATCGTCTCTTCTAAAGTTCAACCATTATATTATAAGGTTTTTATGTGAGTCTAACAATGCAGGGCCATGTCTGGAAGGGCTTTTTAAGAAAGAGCCATTGCAGCTTTGAGTTGACCTCTCAACAGGCTGCATACATGCATCGGTCATCGTGTAGCTCAACTATATTTTCGGGATCTCAACAAGTTTGTTATATTCCTGATTCTTGTTGAAATTAGGAACATTTTTGCTAAAACCATGTCCCGATACAAATACAACATTATTCTTAATACAAAATAGAGAAAGAGTTTTTTTCTTCTGTTACGTTTGCTTCCCTAAGCAACGTAACTAGTGCTTCCCAGTACATTCCCGTATTTTTATTCTAAATATTATGTTTTGTTCGACCGACACAAAACGTACCCGTTTTCATGCCGAACATAATTGCGAGTAAGCGACTTAATTCTTTTAAAACACATTCAATTTTCGACTTTATTTCTACCGTCATAACTTTTGATTTCGTTTAGAAGATAACAGAGATTTTTAGAAATTTTCAGCTGCATTTTTAGGGCTGTCATCCGTAGCAGTTTATTTTTACTAACACGTCACATTGTTTTATGAGGCGGAATTTAAATGAAAAGGAAGTTCGATTAAAAGGACTTTGTTGTGGGAAAATTAAAGCACAAAAAACATGGTTTTCATGTTTCTATTGATTCGAAACTAAATTCGGTCCTTCGGGCCGCAACTGATATAATTATAATTCAGTCATTACCTTATTGTCAACCGCCATGTAAGTTCTCCGGACCCTACTTATGCAAATCTAACAACGCAGATTGCATTGGAAGAAAGAAATAAAAGAAACTTAAAACCACACATTTCTTTTATTCAGTGTGGGCGTAATTCGCTATTTGTACTGTGCATTCGTACCATTGTAGCCATGAATAGAATTAACCGTCCAGTGGTGGGAGTCCCTCATTACCATGGCAAATGTCCAGTGCCGGGGACTCCGTAACTCGGACGTATTTGCACTTAAATCGACTGAGCGGCTGCCGTGTTAGACGCTTCCAAATTTGAATTTTAAACTAAGCGTTCCGTTTTATGCTGAAGGTAAATTCTGGTAGGTTTTTTACACACTCCGAGGTAATTTGGTTTGTGAATAATTTATAGAGCAAGTAAGTATAAGCTCCTTGTGTTTCGTTGGAAGGAAACGGAACGTTAGGATTTTTTGGCTACGGTCGAAGATGTCTTTGTTGCAAATCTATAGCGCAAACTGTTATTGATCTATTTAATGGTGGTTTACCAGAAAATAACCTTTTATTTTATTTCGAATCCAAACAACAAAGTTCAAATAGTCGAATTATGAAGTAGGTAAGTAAATCTCAGAAGAAGCTACAGCAGTGAAATAGGAATAATCATTGATGATGAAGAAACTCTAAAGAATCTCTTCTTTTAGCTTGGTAGGTACGTCATCGTTATCAGCCTTTACCGTTCCCACTGCTGCGTCACAGGCCTCCTCTTGATGAAAGGGTGTGGGCCGTAATCCACCACGCGGGCCCAGTGCGGGTTGGTAGATGTCACATGTCTTCGAATTTTTGGTTCTAGGACATGCCGGTTGGCTTTCGATGTTTTCCTTCACCGTTTTGAGAGAAGTGGTGATGAAATAATTTACACAAAGTAAAAAACCTTCAAAAGCCACCCGACCTCCGGGGGGGAGGTCGGAGAGTGTGGGATTTTTACCTCACTAAAACCACCCCGGTGATCACCATCAGCACATAGGGGTGGTCCCGGTTCCTCTTAAAAGACCAATTCCGGAACCCCCCGTGCAACGCCTGAAAGGCACATCCCTGGGGAGACTGTAAAGGGGCCTCCCCTGAGCCTCGCTATGCACGGCAGCTCGTGATCACTGTGCAAACCTACGACCTACAACTCGTAAGTCGCGACCGTCACTGGGCCACCATACTGCTCTCCAGTAAGTACGTATTGAGTTTATACTAGAGAAAATAAACTAAATACAAAAATACAGATGGATAAGACAGAAGAATATGTTTAGTGTTCATATGTTCCTACACTTAAACATGAAAACGAAATATTTTACATCTCTTTGAAAATAAAACACTTCATAATTCTTTTATATCATTTCTACCCGCATATCTAACGAAAAATACTTGGAATATAAAAATATCTTAAACACAGCGTTCATAGTTACCTCTGTGGCTATATATCATGCAAGCTATCGACGACGACCGAAATGAAATATGCGCGGCCCGCCCAGCCTTTGAATATAATCGCCGTGCCAGGAGGGAGCCTGGCACCAGCCTAGCAGTTCCTTATCTTGTGAGAGGAGGGAAGTCTCCTTTATATTGTGTTTTCAATAAAACAAGGTGTCAACAGGTTTTTTGTTTTATTGTGTTTAGATTTCGACATTTAGGTAGGGTGGGTCTGTGGAGTTTAGCTAGCGAATTTATTTTGATCCTGTACAAAGGTTGAAGCAATAGAGCTCTTCGTGGCGAATCTCGTCTGAAAAAGTACCACTTTACACTTCATTTTACTGCTGCCAAGAAGTTTTGCTGTATTTTGGTTTGAAGGGTGCTACTGTGCTACTATCAGGAAGCTCTGAAAGCGGTTTGGTTTTGCATACTTTAGGTATATTGGTGGATCTTGCTCCTTTTTAGATCGAAAGATCCGTGATTCATTCGGCCCACTAAAATGATGTTATCCCGGGAATCCATAATTACACTATCAAGCTGTACCAACCGATTTGACCGAAAAAGCATGGTTGTCGTTTGCCAACTTTTTTTCTTTACATTTCAGTTTTTTTCTTTCTGTGATGGCAACACACAGTGCGATGCCTCTAGTATTGCCTGTATTAATGGGCGGCGGTGACCACTTAACACCAGATGTGCATAAAAAGCTAGGTTATATTCTGAAGAGCCATAAATCCAGCTCAGGTTAGTCAGGTAGCAAGGTGGTGGACTGCCAAGGGGCTGCCATTTGTGAGATGGCAGTACTTAAGTGTCGTTTTTAGAGCACATAAGTTAAGTGAAGAACTTTATCTTTTGAAAATGAAGAAGCTTAGATATATTTACGTAAAGTCAATGAATGAGATGAGCTCAAATCCACTCTGAATTTAATGCGATTATGTTAACCCCAACAACCTTACCAAAACGCATGTGCCTCGCATTCTACCGTTGAGCAAAATCAAAATATTTTATTTCACATAAACCTATGGGCGCGGTCCTATTTCATCGTTTCCTTTGGAGAAGAGCCGGCAAGAAACTCCACGGTTACTCTTTTTGCCGTTGCAGTAAATACCTACCGTATTCCTCTTTCGCTGACGTCGGTCGCGTACCGTCGGACACGCGTACCACGACGCTGACGATAAATGGACTGGTTTACTAGCACCGACGCGCGACTGTCAGCGAGCGCGAGTCCATATAATTCGGTATGCGACCGATGTCAGCAACCGACGTCGGCGTAACAGGATTTCCAGCCTTAGTTTTACGTTTCTAGTCAAATTATTTCACTATTATTTAACGACATGAAGTGAGTTGGCTTATCTGGCCATGCGCTATGTGGTTGTTAGCAAAGTGTTTTCTGCCATTCTCTGCGGAACCCTAAAAGCTAGCCGAGCCCAACGTCGATTTATGTCTGTCTAGCTAGGGTATGGCGAGAATCGATTCCTTGCTCTCCACTCGGATTTACCCAGGTTTTTCATTCCCGGTTGTGACCGAAATGTCGCCTATTTATGAATATCCGTTACGTAAATAATAATAAATAAATAAAAATATTTTACTGTCAAGCATCAAGGCCCATAGGGTGTTAGTATTACATCTTACTTAAAAACTATATTAGTAACATGCAGGAACACTAAAACCAAAAAAAAAATGCTCTAACCCTCTTTTTGTGTTGGTGTGAAGAAAAGTAACCGATCTGGAACATCTAAATCTATATATATACACATCATCATCATCTGCCTGCCTTTTTTCCAACTATGCTGGGGCTGGCTTCCAGTCTAACCTGATGCAGCGGATTACCAGTATTCTACATGGAGCGACTGCCTATCTGACCTCTACAATCCAGTTACTGGGTAATACGATACCCCTTGGTAAGACTGGTTGTCAGACTTTCGGGCTTCTGACTACCAGTAACGACTGTCAAAGATCAACAAATGTCAGCCGGGACGTGCTTTCCGAGGCAATAAACTTAAATATAATAAAGTAAATTAATGGGTCCGAGTGCCCAATTGGTTTTTCGAGATATCGCCAAGCGGCTGGCCTATTTCTTGGCTAAAGAATTAGCATCGCCATACAACGTGGCAATGCTACCAGCCTTTTGGGCTCTGTTCCTGTTGACTGATGCGGACAAATTTTTTGATGCCCTATAATTATTTTGCTTATTTGTCATATAAATGTACAGTCAGCGTCAGAGAAATGGAACCCCCCCAAGACTTAAAGACTATCGCCCGAGCACGCTCGGGCCCGCCGCCGTCGCTCGTCGCTCGAGCGACGCGGCGGCGGCGGGCGGGCGGCGGCGGCGGCGCGGCGGCGCTGGCGCGTCACGTGAGCCTTGAGTAGCTCCCTCCCCCGCCCCGCCGCCGCCGCACCAATCTCTGCCCGAGCGCATCCAACGGTCCGCCTCAGATATTATTTGCAAGTTTCATTCAAGTTTTTAATAACTCTATAAGGTATTTTTTCGGCTTCCTTCTGGCCGAACCGTATACCAAGAATAACTTACAAAAAGACACTTTGCGTGCGATTAAGATACGAACCCGCATCACCAGGCGCCAGCCGATCATCGAGACCGTGTCTTATACTACTAGGCTATTGGCTCAGTTGTCAACCTCAACGAAAATTGGAATAGTATTACTCCTTTTAACGAACAAGGTTATTAACGGTCTAATCTTCTAGATAATAAGGTTTAAATTTCAACTTTCGTTTTATATTTAATACCTTAGTTTTACAAAATGCAATACGCATTAACTCCTCAATTAACTAAAAGATAAGGTTGAAATTAGCATAGATTTCTTGTTTGGTTGAATATAATGTGTTGATTCCGATTGTTGCACTACCGTCATTTTACTTCAGAAACTTAACTGCTGTATGAACTGCGAGTTAAGGTTGAATTTAGAATACTTCTTCGCTTTATTTAGTAAACTGTAATTGAGGGTATAATTATTTTTTAAATGGTTTCGTTTTCGTGCCGATTTGCTTGTGTGTAATTATCTTCGTCGTAATATTATCAAATTTATTAAGTTTTTGACCAGTTGATTCTATTAACCGATGGTATGGTTTGATTAACAACTTTTTTGAAGGCTAAAATTGTTGTTATCTGGGAACAGGAACAAAGCATAAAGAAAATAGCACGAGTTATGGGCATAACGGTAAGATTTATGTTATACTTCCACATATTACCTATTTATTGTTGCAATAATGTTGCATTATTACTTACTAGTTGGATGATTTTATGTATTTCTAATATTATTATTTTCATTGCAGAGAAAAACAGTTCGTAGATGGATACAAAGGTATCAAGCGACGGGTGATGTGAAATGTGATCGCCAAGGCCAGAGAAAATACAAATGGAGCGACAACGTAATATTGTGAATGCTCATTTAGTGGCACCCTTCAAAACTTCAAGAAGTGATAGACTGTGACATCCTCTCCGTTATTTTAAGGCAATTTACTCGGCAGATTGATTGTGTAACGTATCGGATAAAATTGCGTTGGAACATATATGAGCAAGTGTTAATAATTCCCAAAATTTGTGGGATCATTATCTCGTAGTTAATCAAAAACAAACAACCTTTATAATTATTATCAATCCAGATAATCTGGTTTACAAGTAGTCTTGTAATGTATTAACGATGCACCATCTGACCTCACATATTTTTCTAATGTTGTGTTAAATAAGGGTTATTAGAAAATGTGATAAAAGAGAAAGATGTATATTGCTATACTATTATAGTTTAGCATGTTGATTCTTCCTCTGTAATTCACAGACACAAAGACAAAATTTCTTTTTTTTTAAAGGTTTATTTCCGATAAGTAAGTATAAAAAAAAATCTGTTTTCACAACTTTAAATAAATAAATATTATTGTCGTTATGTTTCTATAAATATATATATAAACGAACCTTTATCTAATGTTAAACGTTCTAAACCTCATCCAGGGTATCTATTTTGTGTTTAGTTAATATTCTAAGTAAATAACCCCAATTTAACACAGATAGAAAACTGTATACTCAACCTGGAAGTGGATTCCATGAAGTCCTAGAAATGTAATTAGAAAAATAAATGAATATTGTTTATCAAAATGCCTAGCTTTTATTACAAACCTCCATTTGATTTCTTAAATAATAATTAACGAAAATCACCTAATAAAGAAACTAAAAAAAAGGGTAAATAAATAAAATAAAGGAAAAAGAAATCTTCTCATCCGCGGATTTGAACTCGTGACCACCGCATCGCCAAGCCGCAGTGTTAACCATTAGACCAACACGCCACTTACGTTACATTACGAAAAACTTAAATAGGTTTGATGTCAATACCAAGGGGGGGACCTTATTTGTGAAGCGAACTGTACATATTATTATTATTTTAAATGTTAGCATAGATTATGTAAATATTATCTATATACTTAAATAAAAAAATTATACCTTGGATTAACACACAAAAATAAAATAAAGAGTGCAGTAGAGCAGTGGCATCGTCCCAGACAGACGAGACGTAGGTCGTGGGTCCGAACCCAAGCAGACACTTTACTTTGGGTAATTTATTTCATCACCACACCAAAATGGTGAAGAAAATCATCGTGAGGAAACCGGCATGTCCAATTCGAACACATGTGATATCCACCCGCACTGGGCCCGCGCGCAGGACTATGGCCCACTCCCTGTCACAGAGTGGAGGCCTGTGTCCCAGCAGTGGGAACATTAACGGTTAACAAATCTCGAAGTTCAAGTCGTATAAATCTTGCGAAGTAGGGGCAGGTCATTAAAACCTCGGAACAAAATAGTGGAAAATATTTCAACTTCCCAATCATAATAAATGAAACTGGATCTGCACTTTTTTTTAAACTGTGCAGGAGATTTTTATGAACCAATGACGAAGTGTATTAATATTAAAAGGACCAGAAATTATAATTAAGTACTATAACCGTGCGATCGTTAATTAACTTCCACAGTTAATTTTAAACGCTAAAGAGAAATTTATAGCGGTCTGCATCCAATTATTTTTATTTCAGTACCTACGTATCTTAATCCGACATAATTCAAAATAACTTCAATATTTATTTAATAGTAGGAACTTATTTATTTATTTTACCATTTATGTAAACAGACAAGAAAAATTGGTACAAAGGTGATGCTTATTTAATAATAAATCTCTATAACATAGCATCCCTTTCGTCAGTTTTGGATAAAGTCCCATATAATACTGGACAAACATATTGCCAACAACCGGCCACTAATCCAGGTTCCGGGCAGCTACTGAGAAATAACCACTGGAAAAACTCAATAGCACCTCGATTAACCTGAGGATCGAACCAAGACCTCATGCTCAGCTTTGGCGCTTGCCTTTTTTTTTACCGACTTAAAAAAAAAGGAGGTTATCAATTCGATACGTATGTATGTAATATTATTGGAATTGCATTATATTCACATAATATGATGATCTATTAGGGCTTCCAAACAAATATACAAAATTTCATAGACGTATGTATGTATGTATGTATGTATGTTTGTCCACGCATATCTCCGGAACTATTAATCGGATCGTGACCATTTTTTTTTTATTGGCTTACATTTTCTTCAACTTAGGGAACAGTGCAAGTTTGATCAAGATCGATTCAGTAATTTTCAAGATATGGACTAATACGTGTAAGTGTGACGGCCTGGCTTATTGATAAGAGCTATGGGTGTAGTGTCAAAGGGAAAACATCTCAAAACCTTGGTCAAATACTAGTGCAAAAACTAAAAATTACGAAATAAAAAGTAATTTAAAAAAATTAAACCGACTTCAAAAAGAAAATAACTCAAAATTATGAAATAACTTTAATTTCGGAAGTCGGTGGCATAAAACTAAAATACAGATCCCAAGACACCGACTTCCGAAATTAAAGTTATTTCATAATTTTGAGTTATTTTCTTTTTGAAGTCGGTTTAATTTTTTTAAATTATTGAAGATGGGAAATCATCACATGACCTTCCCGCTCTGGGTGGAGCGGAAGGGAGTGTCACACTCTTACTGACTAAAACCCACTCGTGTTCCTTCCTTAGCCCTTTATGTTCCGGGCCAGCGGTAACCCTTTCGGACAATCCCGCGGACCCGGCAGGCTTCGGCCCTAAGGGGCCCCTTCTCAGCTGCTGACATCTCTTTGAGGCGCGCGTGGAACACGTACGTGCCGTCCGGCACGGGCGTGGTCCCTGATCGGACGGTGAGCTACCCATTACTTAGGCCCTTGCCTTGACCTACTATTCATCTCTGAAATCACCACGCCTGTGTTTCTCAAAGGGCCTTACACTTTCACGACACACAGGCGCGATGATTTTATATTAAACCCGTTAAATGCATGGCGGCTTTGTTGGTATTTTCTAAGTTAAGTATATGAATCTTACTAGCGCCAGCAATACCTACAGTAGGTATAGTCCATCAAGATAAAATCAGGACATGACCGGACATTTTAATATCTAATACCTACCTAACTCCGAAAAAAACATATCGTCAAGACACCAAAATATTCAGGTATATCATATCCGATTAGATTGACGCCGATCCTAATAATAATTGAATTGACATTACAAATGAAAACAAAAACAAATCTATACTAATATTGAAGCTGAAAAGTGTGTTTGTTTTTAACGCGTTAATCTCTGGAACTACCATTTGGATTCTAAAAATTATTAGCATTTGATAGCCCAATAATTAAGGAAGGCCGTTAGCCTTCCTGCCTTAACATCACGCTAGGACTCATAGCAGCCGAGCAAAAACAACAAAAGTAAGAAAGAACTCGAAAACGAATTAACGACGGGGTGGGTCGGGACACAAGAAATTTTACGTGAACGAAGAAGTTCGGGCAGAAAATAGTATAAAATATACATAAACAATATATATTATCGATAAACAATATTTATCTATTTGATATATATTACCTATTGTTTTATACAAGACTCGCGATTCGCCGCTTCTGACGGGGATATTTACCGATGTGACGTCTTTTTGGTTTAATAAGTTAAGTATATTAAACCAAACGGATATATGCCAATTGGGACTTTTCTAAAGGCTTTTTAAAGATCTACAATTTTGTACTATTTCAATTTGAAGTATCTTTTATTTATTTATTTTTAAATACTTTATTGTACACCATAAAAATACATTAATTATAAAATACATCAAACACTAAAAATTATAGAATGGGCGGCCTTATCGCTTTCTGAGATCTCTTCCAGACAACCTTGGAATGGACAGTGATTTTCCTGGACATAAAATGGGGCTGTCGTTGGTGCAAATTTTATGTATAAAATACACTGAAATAGATACACAGCTATATATATAAAATATCCAAAATAATCATTTCATGGTTGGACAGTAGCATAAACCGTGTAATCGTCCAAAAAGCATATTTTTACGACTTCATTGCAAAACATCGAGATTCCTATACTTAGTATCTTTCATTTTGAAATGGATCTATAATGCATAAATACCCCTTCTGGAAGACACTCCATAAATATGATGTTGAAAACCGCATCAAAGTCCATTGTGAATCACAAACGGACAGGCAGACGCGTAGTGACAAATTAAATACATAATTTTGTAGTATTTGGAGTTTGTAAGCAACTCACATAAAAGGTCAAACAGTTTTTTTTTTTTTTGTTTCATATTGTTGTACATTTTTCATGTTGTCTGTCATCGTCAATTACTATTGTACTAGTTTTTCTGTTATTTTCCTAATTAAAGTTGTTTATTCGTTCACGTTATAAATCGGCTAGTTTCTTGTACATTCAGTCCTTTACGACCATTACAGAGTGATTTAGAGGTTACAGATAAAAAAAGTGATTAGGTCTAGACTTTCCCTAAGTCAGGCTTCTTTTTATCGGTTTATAAGAATCGTTTTACAAACAAATAGGTACCTAGTCTTGTGTGTCGAAACGACGTCATTCGAATCTTCATTACCACTCCATCTGAAAATGCCTACTCTTCCATGAGACAGTTCCTCGCTGTATTTGGAAAACAAAATTATGGGAATGTCGCCTTTCATGATATCTATTATACAGTAGCAAGGGATAACAAAAATGTGGGTAGTAAAGTAGCAGCTAACTGGCTTAATTAGCCATTCAGTTAGCTGCCTAGCCTTTTAATTAAACGGCGTCGTTCAACTAGAGGCCTGAATGATATTCAGCCATTCGATCAAACAGTTAGTTGGGTATTGAAGTTTTGAAAATTATAAATATTACAAAATGCATGTTTATTAACAAGTTCGGCAATAAAAATTTAGCAGTAAACTAAGCTGTAAAATGGCATAAAACGGACAGTTGCGTGTGGGCAATTAACAAATCGCACTTAGTCGGTGATCAAACTGAGACTATCCCCCCTAACGACTATTACTCTATATAATTAGACCTTTAAAACTGTATATAGATTATTTTTATTGGTTGCCATGTTTTTCGGGTACCAGCTTCCATACATTTTTGCCCATCCTCCTTTAACTTGAAAGTAGCGCTCGCTCGGCTCGCGCTCATTTGGTCAGAGTTCCATCCTTTTTTTTTTTGGTGCTCGGTGGAAATCCTCATAGACTTCCTCCGTCGTGGGGGTGACAGAGGGGCATGCCGGACTCTTACCGGCTAAAACCACCGCGGTGTTCCACCTCTGCCTAGGGCCGGGGGTGCGGAAATCATAGTCCCAAGGTAACCTATGAACTACCGAACTATTTTTTTCTATTATACATTTTAAAAAGTTGACGTCTGGCCCGCAGGCCAGTTTTAGCGTGGGCGAGATGTCCCTTAACCCAAGCATCCGCCAGCCAGTTCATTAAATGTTGTATTAGACGCATTGGCTGAATATCATTCAGGCCGTTAATTGAACGTCGCTGTTTAGATCTAATTAAGCTAGTTGGCGGCGACAGTGATACGGATAATTAAGGAATGAACTTGCTTTTAAGAAAAACGTAGACCTCAATGTGAAAAGTTGGGGCCTCTATTATCCGGTTATTATATGTAATAACAGTTCTGGAAAATCTCTGCCTAAAGTATAACTTGGAGGGGCTAAGGGATGAGTCAACGGGCAGAATACATTCATTCACCCGCTTTTCCGAAATTTACGTTTCTAGATCGAGTTGTTTTCAGAGAAATCACCATATTTAAATTCGCAAAAAAATATATAGTACAGATACATGTTTAATCTAGTGACTTTTTTGGTTAAAAACACAATATTTAACATTTTGCTCGACAAAAAAAAAATCAGAAGTAAAGTCGATTTTGAAAGGATTTTGAGTTGTATGAGACTTGGGGGAACGCAATTTTTATGAAAATTTTACATTTCATTTACTAATCAGGTTTAACAGGGATATTATTGGATAGATTTATAATATGGCACTTATTTTTTTCCATATAAAATAAATGCGTGAAAAACGACTCGCGCGCACCGCGCCAGTGTCCACCAGTGTCCTGCCGGACGTCATCGAGGGAGGACCTATGCAATTTTTCTCGCAACCACATTATCGTCTTCGCGCGCGTAATAGTGCCTACTTACCTGCGTAAAAACGTGTTGTATTAGAAGTAATTAAAATGGCAAATAAAAAAAAACAAAATTAAGAAAAAAAGGGCATCTGAAGTGAAGAAAACTTGTGGTTCTCTACACAGACTAGCGAAGTCAGTATGACTAGAGTTTTAAATCTTTAATATTTTTAATGGAAACATTCACCTTTACATATTTTTACATAAACTGACGATCCGAATGGCGCAGCGGTAGTGAGGCCGCCTTACGATCTTAGGGTCCGGGTTCGAATCTCGGTAGGGGCAAATGTTTGTGTGATGAGCATGGACATTATTTTGTTTCTGAGTCATGGATGTTTGTACATAAGAAGTACCTATGTATTTACAAAAAAAGTATATATTTATTATATCAACTACCTGGTGTCCACGACAAAAGCCAACGATATTTATTTATTTACTAGCTGTTGCCCGCGACTTCGTTCGCGTGGAAATTTAAAAGTGTATGAAAAAAAACATGTGTGCAATTCACACGTGGTAGAAGTGAAACCTTCAAAAAGAGCACAAAGAGAACCACGAACTTAAGAAACACTATACAATGCTTCCCATCTAATTTTTAACCCCCGACGCAAAAACGACGGGGTGTTCTAAGTTTAACGTGTGTGTGTGTGTGTGATTTTTTTATTTCGTGCTTTTTGTAGGGATTCCTTAATTTTATTTTTGTCGGGGGTTTTTTAATTTAATTTTTTATCTCCCACGTTAAATCTTATGAATTTATGTGTCTGTCGCCAACGCCAATAACACTAGTTTACAGCGTTTTTGTTCATGAGATGAAAACCATGTGTTTGCATAGAGGATAAAATGCTTAGTGAGATTCTGAAGTGGAAAAAATTTAGATCGTCTAGTTTTCAAAAATTTTACTTTTTTTTTTGTTAATTTTAAGATTACCATTTAGTGAAAGTATTACATATTGCAAATTTTACTCTGTTTTAATTCAGATTTGTATCAGTATCTCTTAAATTAGACCAACAGTAATCTGCTAACTTTTTTTTATACCAGAAATCTTGACTTTGACTTTGCCATCCTTCAATTCAGATCCTTCGAAATCAAAATCATACATCTGGCTCGAAATGGGGTCTTAGGTTCTGTCTCCAATTCTGTGGGTTTTGCTTCGTTTTATTGACTGAAACTACTAGGCAACATCGGGTAAGGCATTCTTTTCGAATGTAGCATAGGATTTGACCCACGGTGTGGAACCTAAGATAGAAACACGCTTGTACGATACGACTACATACAGATAGCACAGCTAATAGAAATCTCTATTCCGAGACAGCACGTTACGCCGAAAACTTTGTTGATAGACAACATTGTCCGTAGATATCACGGTTCATAGGAAGGACTGTTGACAGAGATCTCTGTTCATAGATAGCACTTCTTGCCGTAAACTTTGTTCATAGAAACCAATGGAAATGGATGCAAGAGCGAGCGAAGGGCACCCCGAGGTTCGGTTTGGTTACTTTAAACCCTTTACACAGAAATAGGAGCCCCGCCAAGCGGGGCTCCGTCGACATAGGATGCAAGAGCGAGTGAATAGGAATACAGCTTACTTAAAAAATAATGATCTAATTGGTTTCCGTGAACCAAAGGTGCTTTCTGTGAACCAAGGTGAAACAGTGGTTTCTATGAACAAAGTTTCCGACAAGAAATGCTATCTATCAACAGAGATCTCTGTCAAAAGTGCTTCTTATGAACCGAGATATCTACGAACAATGTTTCCTATCAACAAAGTTTTCGGCGAAACGAGCTGTCTAGGAATAGAGATTTCTATTAGCCATGCTTTCTGTATGTAGTTGTATCATACAAACGTGTTTCTATCTTAAGTACCACACTCTTTGACCCATGGGTCATCATTATATTGTATGTAACACCACTTGTTCTGGTTTTTAAAGGCTACATATTTAGTTAGGCAAAAATAACAGCTAGTTTCGTGATTTGTTAGGTCTTGCCACAAAATTGACAATCTAAATTGCACGTATTTTTTATTTCTTGCTACCGAATTTGTTAGTACTTTTCATCTGCTACTTGAAAAACCCTTTTTATTAAAATTTGCTACCGAAAGTATAGCTTCTGTAACCGATCTGTTTTTTTTACTACATATTTTTCTTGTAAATACAACAAAAAATGTTATGATCTAATTTGCACTGTCTGAAAAACATTTTCAACAAAAAACACTACAAACTGAAAAATAACTTTAATTTCGGAAGTCGGTGTCTTAGGGATCAGTATTTTAGTTTTTGCCACCGACTTCCGAAATTAAAGTTATTTTTCAGTTTGTAGTGTTTTTTTTGGAAGTCGGTTTTTTTTTTTGTTAAAAAGTTTTTATTTCTCGCTTTTTAGTGGGTCTATTTATAATTTATCTAAGTTACAATAGAATAATGTCAACTTGCCCATCGCCTTTTTATAAAATATTCCTTTTCTCGATGCAGGGACGTTAATTGTTGAGGAGTTCTCCTTTTATTAGTTTTTAGACTAGATGCTGATAATCCTGGCTGCAGCATCAGGCCAGACTTATGTCAACATTGCATTGAACTTAAAATTAGTCCTGTTTAAAATGAGCCCAAATACGAGTACGGTGCTGTAATTTGAAGGTTTGTACTTTTTCTGATGGCCTGGCTTCAGCATCAGGTCTTCGGTGTTTCTCAGTAACAGTACGTTTATCCACACATCGAGCCCTTTTCAATGAGCCTAAACACGATATATCTGCTGTTACTTGTCGAGAAGTTAGGTACTCTGCAGACTATCCTGACTGCAGCATCAGGTCATGACTTGATGATCATGAGACCAAATGTGGCAAATGCCCTATCAAACATCAAAACAATTTACTAAAACAGTCCTTGCCTGTTCGAGTAACTTCTTACTGTTAAGGAGTTGTAGCTTCCATCATCAGCCCAGCTACCTGAGATGGTGACAACCATACACAAATACACAAGATACTTCATAAAATATGCGAAAAACAATAAGTCAGCCTATAAAATTTGAGGGTTGCCCTCGATTTCTATAAGATCCCATCATCAGATCCTAACTTGGTGACAATGGGACCACCTCAGAACTATCTACTTTCGAACAAAAAAAGAATTTTGAAAATCCGTCGACAATTGGCGGAGTATTCGATGAACAAACATACAAAAAAAAAAAACATAAAATCACCCGAACATAGTACCTCCTCCTTTTTGTGAAGTCGGTAAAAATAGAATTTCATTAAATGTTTCCTTTTTGAGTTTAAGACAATTAATTGATCACTACCAGTATTGGGCAAAATGTAATCTAACTACTGATTACTAACTACGACTACATAAAGTAGTTAGTAATCATAACTACAAACTACATAAAAAAATCGAAAAATGTAGTTAAAAATTTTGACTACTAACTACTAATTGTAGTTGCAATCACGATTACTTGATTACTTTTTATAACTACAGATTTAAAATGATGTTGCGTCATTAAAAAGCAAACACGCGCTATAGTCGTTCATGTAAGTACATGAACGACTATCGCGCGTGTTTCAACTTGTCGTTTGGTAGGTAGTAAGAGCATCGCGTTGTAGTCGCGAGCGCACTATAGCACGCTCTCGCTTTCGCTCGCTGCATGTCGGTACAAGACATTTTTTGGGCAGTGTATTCAATTGCGTCTAAAAGTGTGTACGTCCGTCCGTTTGGTTTGCCACTATTGCAGTTTGAAAACCAACCAACCTTTTTTTTTTTGTTTATTTGATTCGCAAATAATTTGAATTAAGTTGTTGTTTGCTGAGTGATTTTATTTTTTTGATTACATGTCAATAAAAAGTAATTAAGATCTGATAAGCATAGGTAGGTAGGTACATAATATCTACGACTTTAATCCTTGCATTTGATTATTCATGAAAATAAACATAGGTATGTGCAATAAACTGTTTTTTTTTTATGCAGCCATATTCCAAAATATATATTACTACACAGTACATGTTTATTTAATTTCAAAATATAAGTTCATAAAACTTAAGTAATCAGTAATTATAACTACTAGATTGCAGCAATCAAATTAACAACTACATAATGTAGTTTGATTATTGTAGTTAAGTTACATGTAATCATAACTACATGTAGTTAACTACTTTTAATCGTAATTAGTAACCAGATTACAAAATTGTAGTTGACTACGCCCTACACTGATCACTACGTAACCAGATTAAGCCAAAACTTCTTGTGAGTGTTATAAAAAAAACAGACTTGATAAAAACATTTGACATTTATTTTTACTGATTAGAAGGTAGTCACAAAACAAATCCAACGGTTTTGTCCTGTGAACGAAAAAAAATAAAAATTTGTAAACTAGTGTAATATTTGTACTACTGATTTATTTGTACTGTGGCGTGCTCGTCCGCCGCCATAGGTCACCGGAGTTCATACCGCGACGGCTCCTGTGCAACGCGGGCGCAAGCCGACTCAGCGCGTAAAATGCCTAAAGTTTCGGGAAAAGGGGCCCTTAAGTGTCGATCCCGTGGGAATATCGGGATAAAAACTAACTTATGTCCTCTACCGGGACTCAAACTATCTCTATACCAAATTTCATCTAAACCGGTTCAGCGGTTTAAGCGTGAAGAGGTAACAGACAGACACACTTTCGCATTTATCATATTAGTATGGATATGGATGGTTGCAACATCACATGATATCACGCCTGTTTTCTTGATGGTTGCAACATCACATGATATCACGCCTGTTTTCTTGATGGTCGCAACATCACATGATATCACACCTATTTTCTTGATGGTTGCAACATCACATGATATCACGCCTGTTTTCTTGATGGTTGCAACACCTCATGATATCACGCCTGTTTTCTTGATGGTTGCAACATCACATGATATCACGCCTGTTTTCTTCGAAGCATTAGGCAGAGGAGTACCTACAACTACATAGTACACACACAACAAATAAAGATAGAAAGAAAATAAGTTTATTTGACCCAGGTTTAAGGCACACAATCACACTCATATTATAAAGGCGAAAGTTTGTGAGTGTGGGGGTGTGCGTGTGTGTTTATATGTTTGTTACTTCTCCACGCTCAAACGCCTGGACCAATTTTGATAAAATTTTGTCAACTTTTTATCCCGATATTCCCGCGGGCGGGATCGACATTTACGCGGGTGAAACCGCGGGGCGCAACTAGTAATAATATAATTTTGTTTTACCTAAAAAATAAACAACAAAAGGCGTAACTCGCTAAATCCCTTCACTTAAACACGCACTGCTATTACGTCCGCCCAGTTAATTACTTAAAAAAAAACTTGTTGAAAAGTTGGAAAAATTAAGGTATACCGCCGAACAAAGTCTGTAACAGTATCGTTACAACCCCCGTTACAGGAGAATGAGACCTCATTTTACTGTTGTTTTCTACACTAGTTTTAGTTCATGGATTTGTTTATATCCTGACTCCTGGCACCAGGTACCTACACTAGAATTTTGTCGTCTGATGCTTGATGAGGCACACTATTTCGTCGGTAATAACACTAATATAACAAAATTAGTTAATGATTTCCATCCATCTCCTTCATTTGTGTTTGTATACTCATATGAAAAATTAACCTAAGCTGCGACTCATTTGCCAAAAATATAAACAAATATGAGTGTATGGGAAAATAACTTTAATTCCTTCCTACACAATAAAGTTTAGTTTACGCTACAACTTCAAACATTTTTATAACTTTTTCAATGGTGCTAGTCACTCTGAAATCAACTTAATTACCATTAAAATAAAGTTGATATTTGTTTAACTTGAAATAACATCAATTTGAAACATACATTTGAATTGTCTTTACATAAATTGGTAACAAGTTAAATTTCAAATTGATTCCGCTAACCGTTAGCGCGAACTTCGTAGTACCTACATTCATTAACGATAGGGTGGCCAGGTTTCAGGGGAACCAATTACGCTCGCGGTTTTGACAAACAAGACAGGTCCTATAACAACGTGTTGTTACCAAATTTTCCAGCTGTTACTCTCAAACGTAAGCTTCTAAAGATACCATCGAGCATAGCATTTTGTCCATTGTCCCCTATATAATTGGCGCCGGGTATCGAACCCAGGACCGCGCTAATTGAATTACAATAACGCTATTATTCCACCAGATCAATGGGCACTTCGCAGACAAAAGGTTTCCTAATGGCTTGAGAGTCAGCCTTAGAAATATTAATTTTAAATGGGTTTAATTAATGTGAATTTCTTTGAACCGAAAAAGTAATTTGGTTTTAGAGTGCGCGCAAGATAAGACTGCGCGCGACTTTTGAGTTCAAGATTATGTCCCTGCTAGCACTTTTAATCACTTTCGGCAAGTAAATAATTGCCACCATTATTGGTGGCAATTATTTACTTTAGAAAACACGGAAACACAGCACTCTCTCTTGATACCTGATATAAACGACCAGAGGGCGGCAAATGGTTATTTCCGATTTCAGCCGCGCGCAGACTTACTCTGTGCGCACTCTAATTATGGAAATCAAGTATTTTTTGCTTTGTGTCACTGTGAGGTAGTCTCGGTAAAAACGAGTTAAAGGAGATCGACCATATTGTGCCCAAAATCCGAAATTCCAACGAAAATAATGTGTCCCCTTAGTCGGGGAAGTCTACCCAAGCATTTTTTTTTATTTATTACATACATACGCTAATGTGTGGTTAATTAATAGTTCATGGAAAAATTTACAACATAAGATTTACAAATTACAAACATATCACGTGTAACCAACGTTACCTTTGCGACCTCGCTCAGTGAACATGAGAAAATATCTATTCTGTCGGCAACTATGTGCGTTTATTGTTTGCGTCAGAGGGACGTTATCCAACAGTTTAGTAATTAAAATATTTTTCACTATGGCACCAAATCTTTTCGATCGCTCCTACAGCTTTTTTCTATAAGTCTATTTTACGTACCTACGCCACGTAAGCCAAGGGTCGTACCTTACAGGGGGTGCCCTTAGTGCGTACAGCATCCATACTATACTAATATTATAAATTCGAAAGTAACTCTGTCTGTCTGTCTGTAGGTTACCTTTTCACGCCTAAACCACTGAACGGATTTCGTTAAAATTTGGCAGAGAGATTGCATCCCGGAGAAGGACCTAAGATAGTTTTTATCCCGATATTCCCACGGGATCGACACTTATGCGGGTGAAACCGCGGGGCGCTGCTATACCTAATATTTGCTAAAAAATTGAAGGTATTGAACAAAACCGTACAAACAATGAAACAAACAAGTACAGACGCCAGCACATCAAGCTACTACAATCTGTCAAATTTCTTTAATAGATTTTCAACTTTATCGCTAAAACATAAGGTTCAAAGTTGATTGGTAAAATTTGACAGTTTCGGGTAGCTTGATGTGCTGGCGTCTGTACATTGCACTGCAGACCGTATAAGTAATCAGTAAGCCTGTAATTTCCCTCACACCCTCCATTCTCTCCAGACAAGGATACCCAAAAGGATTTCATCCTGAGAAAACTTCTGTACCTAGATAATTTCCTCTCTAGAAATCTGAAGCCTTCTTCTCATAGAAAGATGGAACAAGCATTGATCCCCAATCCCTCCCACTCTTGTATACTGCATGTTGCCGATGTCAAACCAGTAGTTAAGTGAACACAGACCTGGTGGCCTAAAAAGGCCACTTTGGAGAATCATAAAAGGATAACATTGTGAATCGTAATATGGCGAAGACAATCCGTGTTTTTCTTTTTTTCGCTGCACTATGTAGGTATAATCAAAGAAATTGGGATTGGATTTGGATCGGGTTGATTGGTATTTCAGCACAGACAAAAACAAATAACTGAAAAATGCTTCACCAATGGGATTTGATACGATTAACTTAACGGTTACCTAACTGTCCAATATGTTATCCTTTTATGATTCTGCCAAAGTGGCCTTTTTAGGCCCCCTGGTGCCCTGAGACAATGAGGCGGGGTCGCGGCAGACCTCTATAGTAAAAGTGCACAGTGCTGCACACAAATATCAACTTTATTTTAATGATGAATAAGTTGATTTCAGAGTGACTAGCACCATTGAAAAAGTTATAAAAATGTTTGAAGTTCTAGAGTAAACTGAACTTTCTTCATATTTGTTTACATTTTTTGCAAATACATCGCGAACGCAGATTAGGAGATGGCGGAACGAGCTGGATAGGTTCCGTCAACACTGGAAGGAGGACGTGCGGCCTTGCGACATATGGAAGGAGGACGTGCGGCCTTGCGACATATGGAAGGAGGACGTGCGGCCTTGCGACATATGGAAGGAGGACGTGCGGCCTTGCGACATATGGAAGGAGGACGTGCGGCCTTGCGACATATGGAAGGAGGACGTGCGGCCTTGCGACATATGGAAGGAGGACGTGCGGCCTTGCGACATATGGAAGGAGGACGTGCGGCCTTGCGACATATGGAAGGAGAACGTGCGGCCTTGCGACATATGGAAGGAGGACGTGCGGCCTTGCGACATATGGAAGGAGGACGTGCGGCCTTGCGACATATGGAAGGAGGACGTGCGGCCTTGCGACATATGGAAGGAGGACGTGCGGCCTTGCGACATATGGAAGGAGGACGTGCGGCCTTGCGACATATGGAAGGAGGACGTGCGGCCTTGCGACATATGGAAGGAGGACGTGCGGCCTTGCGACATATGGAAGGAGGACGTGCGGCCTTGCGACATATGGAAGGAGTGGAGGGGAGACCTTTGCCCAGAAGTGGGACAGTGTAGGCTAGTAAAAGAAAAAATGTAGGTAAGTATTGATTCTTACAAAGTTAAAATGACATTGATAGTATGCCAAAAATATAACCAACATAGTTGGGAAAAGGCGGTGTCAAAAATGTTGACTAAAACATGTTTACGAAAGAGGTTTGAAGACCTTCAAACACCCTCAACCGTTAAAATACAAGCAATATTTTAGTCAGTCGATTGTATCTATCGTCTGCAAATTATCAAACAAAATTCGTTTACACGTTCGAAGCTCCTGTTATCGTCTCTATTACGAGCGATAGACATAATAGCCAAGGAAAGGCATGTTTAGTCACTTTGTCACTCAGCAAGGCAAGTAGGCATTTGGACTTGTTCTTGAATCTCCCAAGTCTTTTATACCTAACTAGCTTCAGCCCGCGTCAAATTTCTTGTTACCGACCGCGGCGCGGGCGACCCCATCGCATAACCTGCCTGCACTATCACTTCGTTTTCGCTTAGCGCTCTTTCTGACTTTCATTATGTTTGCGCGGCTCCTAATGATCCTAGCGTGATGTTGAATAGCCTATAGACATCCTCAAGAATTGGGCTATCGAATGCAAAAATAATTTTTCAAATCTAACTGGTAGTTCCTGAGATTAGCGCATGCAAATAAACAAAAAAAAACAATCTCTTTAGCTTTATTCCTAGTAATTATTGACAATTCCTTGGCCCCAGCCAAAATAGTTTCGATTCATTTCTAGTTCAAATTTACTTCACCTTTCAGCAGCAGTTTCCAGCATTTTCAAGTCTGCCCCGCGTTGTAACATTGCACACCTTCACAACTTGCCGCGGACTTAGAACCGCCTCCTCCATTTATATTATCAACTATACAACAAGCAGTACTAGCTAGCGTGCCATTCAGAGATAATGTACCTCTTGCTCGTGATACCGTCGAGTATATTTTTATTATGGCTGTACATAAAATGGATTGGAATGAAGAACTATTGGACCAATCTTGGGGTACCCCAAGGTCCGGTCCATCCCATATTTGGAAGCATGTCATTTTTGCAGAAAAAGAATCCGGTAAGTGAGACATCATTTAATCTTTCTTTCCCTTTTTATCTACGTTTTTGACGTCTTCTGCAACCTCAAAAACAAATCCTCAGCAATGAGGTTTTTTTTTCATTTACCTTTTAAAAATGGCAATGGCATTAATAATAATAATAATAATATTTATTTGCAGACCTTACAGTCCATAATGTTAGTATTTACATAAAATTACTTAATTAACTATTGTTAGTACAAATACAAATACAAAATGTTTATTTCTGTACCAACTAGTTTACATTAGTTTATGATTGGAGTCTCCTTTTAAGCATGATGACGCCTGTGTTAGGAGACTCCGCACTTCCACAGCTTTGGCCGTTTGTACAACTTACAAAATTATTTTATTTTTTAGTTTCTTGAATTACACTTATAAAGATTAATGTGGGTGTGTTGGGTGTGCGGAGTGTGTGATGTGTGTTTAGTGTGCCGAGTGTGTGTGGTGTGTGATGTGTTTGGGGTGTGCGTGGTGTGAGAGGTGTGTGGATGGTGTAGATGTGTCTAGGATAGGATGTGCGTGTGGATGTGGCGGTGCCAGTTAACTAATTTCCATTGTAACAATAATTCAATATCTGCATAGGTGCGTGATTTTAACCATTCTATTAGCATTTTCTTACCTTTATGAAGATGTTCAGTGTAAATGTATATGTCTTTATTAATTTTATTATATAACCGTGCTGATTGAGTATTATATTGTGTAGCAGCAAAATTGGTTTTAGATTGTGGCACTTGAGCAATAATATCCTTTCTTCTCTTTAACATTATATTTTTATCATATTTAAGTGTCTTATGCTTTTTTAAGATCGAGGCACAGATATACAATTTCCTAACAGATAGCAGGCCGCTAATTTCATTTAGACTTTCAGTAGGGTATCTCCGTTACATTATTTTTATCAGACCTCTTTGCGCTCGTTCTACGTCTATAAATTTTGATTTCACTGCCCCACCCCATACAGGTATACAGTAGATTATCACAGATTGTGCAAGGGCTGTGTAGATTTCATTTAGAAGATTTCTCTTGGCGCCCACATTTGTGGCTATACTTGCAGGGGTCACGTATCTTAATGATTTAAATATCCATCCCAATTTACGTATTCTATCAGCAACATGTTCAAGGTGGGAGTACCAACTTAAATGTTGGTCAATTATGACACCTAAATATTTGGTCTGTGTTACTTTATTAATTATAGGACATGTACAGGCATAATTCATGGCTCGTTTACAAGAATGTATTTTTATATTTAAATCTTGATCTGGTTGTGAGCGGTTTCTAATTGTAAAACACATATAGTTGGTTTTGGTTGCGTTTAACGTAAGGAGGTTTTCATTAAGCCAATTAGCAATTTGAGCCATACCTATTTCCGTTTTAAGCTTTACTTCGGACCAGTTATCCCCATAAAAGACAACAATTAGACAATTAGTAACATACATACAATCACAAAGAAAAAATAAAATAAATAAAAACAAAACATTATATAAATAAACTACTTAAGGCCGACCTGTGTGTGCAGTCTCACCCACCGGCCAAGCATCGGGCAGTCCCACCGGTCACTCAATGCCCTCAACATACTATGGGAGCTGACGCATGTTCTGTGACGGAGAGAAGCGCATCGCTTTCGAATGATGGCATAAAAATCATCCACCCTCGCATCGGCAAACATACCCGAAGCGCTACAAAACCGCGGCAGCCCCACAAGCATCCTGAAGGCATTGTTATATTGTACACGCAGAGCGCTGTATGCCTTCTGCGTATACTTGACCCAGAGGCTGCAGGTGTAGAAAGTCTGACAATAGGCTCTAAAGCGTCATTTTAACCTCAAAAGTACACCGTGCAAACCTACGGGCCAACATATTACTTCGAACAGACAGCGCTCTCTGCGCTCCCTCTCTATGTCTAGGTCATGACATAGGTCCTCGGTGACCCAATGCCCCAGGTATTTAAATTTTGAGACTCGCTTCAAAGGCATACTTGCTAATGAGATACACGGCACATTCAAGTCTCTTCTGGCGCCAACTTTAAACACGAGAAACTCACTCTTAGCGACATTATACCTAAGCCCTTGAGCCACCGCGTAGTCCTCACATACCTTCAACAAACGTCTCAAAGCACTGATCGATGGGCTCAGCAAGACCATATCGTCCGCATAGCTGATGTTGTTCATAGCAACACCATCAACATGACAGCCGATGCCAGTATTGCTGAGCTCAACAATCAGCTGGTTAACATACAAATTGAAGAGGCGCGGGGATGAGATTCCCCCCTGCCTCACCCCACATTCCAATTTATATTCTTCGGACAGAGTCCCTGCCCACCTAACATTGTTTATTTGGTTTTCATACCAAAATTTCAGTAAAGAGGTAACCTCAGTTTCAACTTCCTTCTCATTCCCAAGCTTGGTCCACAGAAGGTCATAAGACACGAGGTCGAAAGCCCTGGGTAAATCTAAGAAGCACGCATTTACAGGTGTTTTCCTATCCGTATAGTACCGGACAGTCCGCTTAAGGCACATAATGGCACTTTCTGTCGATAACCCAGGCCTGAAACCAAATTGAGCTTCGTGCAGACTAATCCTAGAGGCCATATATGCATCCAGCAGACTGTCCAGCACCTTAGCTGTGACCGTTGCAAGGGATATGGGTCTATAGTTGGTGGGATCTGCAGCATCACCGGTTTTATTTTTTATTATAGGCATTATTCCCCAGTTGGGTAACTGGGGAATAATCGGGCATTTGCCATTTATTGCGACTAGGGGTCTCCCGCGCATATTTCGATAAAGTAATTTTTTTGCCCGTCATTCCCATTATCAATTACCTTGTAGGAATTCGTAGGGGGTACAAAAATAAGGATAGATATCAATATGACAATCTAGTCAAAACCAAATAAAAATTTAAAACCCCCGACACAAAATAATAATAAAATTAAATGTAAGTGGAAAAGGATAAAATAATTTAAAAACCCCCGACCTAAAGAATGTATGTAACGAGACTAAAACATAAATTTATATGGCAGTCGGGGGACCTTTTAGAATAGAAGGTGTTCCACAGAACGGTCCCCCGACTAATTTAATTTTTTATTTCATGCTTTTTGTAGGGACTCCTTAATTTTTGTATTTCATTTCTTTTATTTTCTTGCGTTTTAAGATTCAGGTAATTTGGTGTATAATCAGGTTTTTTATCCGTCAAAAAATAATTATTAATTTATAGTTGAAGAATAATTTTTAAGACTAAACAGATTTTTTTGTTTTATTATATCCTTTTTCTAGTTCTTCCTTTAGTTTATTCAACTTTCGTACAAGTATTTCATAGCGATTACATAATCTTAGGTATTTCAGATCTAGTTAATAAACTGGGACTGCGACACTATCTGATGTAGAAATACGTTTGTTAAGTAGGATAATTCCATTCGTAAAAATGGTAAAACTGGTCGTAGGTACCAGTCTTATTTATCTATTCCGTGGTACCAGTCATCACTCCACTTTCCTCATCAATCCTAGGGCATTATCAGACAAAAAAATAATTTTAAAGTTTTTAGTTTTCATTTCGTTAGTTAATATTCCTCATTCCCTTTCAATATAGTGTAAGTACATTATTCTACTTGTCCAGCCCTTGCATTTGATACATATCGTCGACCGTAGGTTCAATTAAGGTAAGGGACAAAATACCCAAAATGAGTTGAGTATACAGTTTTGTTCAGAATTTTGCGCTCTTTCGAATGGTGTATATGAAAAAATTCTAGCTTAAAAAAAATGTCCCTTACCCTACTGATTTTTGGATTTGAATTTCGAATCAGCCCCATAATAACAATGTATCTGAAAAACTATGCAATATAGCAACTTGAAATGGTGTAATTACCGCCGCGAATCCACTTGAAATAAGGTAAGGGTCATCCCAATCACCGAATTATTCTTCACACATTTTTTCAACAAGACCTTTACATAATTTTTTCATTATAGATTGGATCCAAACGTAGAGATCAATTTAATGTAAGGGACACATTACTAACAAAATACGTTGGTGTAAGGGACGTCTATTTTCTTAAATAGCTAACTTATTTACACAGGTAGATAGAGCACTAAACTACAAGATTATGTGTGAAATCAGATCCGAAAAAGGTTAATAACAAAAAAAAAAAATGGTTGCCTGTAAAGTCGGTTTTACGGGCGAAGATTTTACGTGACAACGACCGATCATCCGATCATAGTTGAGTGGGAGAGAGACGCAAGGCATTCGGCGGGCCTCTCTCTCGTTCGGTGACTCATCGTAACGTTACCGAGCGTTACACTTTTTCATAAGTGACTCCCAGTCGCAACCTAATTTAAGACGTTGTCACGTCAAAAAGTTATAGGCGATTTAGTCCGAAAAAAAACTTTATCGGCCTCTCCTGAAAAATCGTATTATGTCCCTTACCTCAATTGAACCTACGGTCGACGATATATTGAAGGAGTTGTGAAAAAAAAATGTAATTTTCCATTTTGTGGTGGCGGCCATCTTGGATTTGAAATTTGTAATAGTTTATATTATTCTAATATTCAAGCCCTTTCATTTGATACCCATATTGAAGGAGTTGTGAAAAAATATGTAGGTAATCCGCCATTTTGTAGCGGCGGCCATCTTGGACCGATTTTCATCAAACATAGCTAAGAACACTCCCGACTAATTCACCTTTCAAAAAAAAAAACAAAATCAAAATCGTCAAAATTATAACACACCGTCGTTTTTACGTCGGGGGTTAAAAAAAACAAAAATTAATTTAGATACGCCTTGCAACTTGCAAAGAAGAAGACTTCATCTGATCTTCTAATGTAGGAAAGCAGGTAGATGATTAAAAGAAGAAAATCATCAAAACATCATAAATCATTATTGAAATGTCAATTTTCCACTCGCCCCTTCGTAAGGGGCGAATCACTACACCAAAATAATAAAAAACGGGATGAGTGGAACATTTTAATCGAAAGGGGCGAAAGTCAAGGAGCGAGCGAAACCGAACCATTTTCTCTGCTTTTAACTTTTGTCAGTTTTTTCTGAAAGCTAGTGAATATAAGAAGAACAGTCAATCAATCAAAATTTTATGATTAGGTGTTAACCTTCTTCAATAAACTTTAGGTAATAAACCTACTTATGTAAATGCCTAATCATAACATTTTATTTTCGTTTAACTGCTGGAACACAGGCCTCTCTGTGAGAGGGAGTGGGCCGTAATCCAATCAGTGCGAGTTGGCGGATGTCAATGTCTTCGAATTTTTTGTTCTCACTAGAACAAAAAATTCGACATAGGTACCGGACATACCGGTTTCCTCGCGATGTTTTCCTTTACCTTATCTAAATCTTTTTAAATCTATTTTTGTCCCTAAAATACAGACATTGATTAATCGTACAATTATAAGATACCCCACCCAATATTACACGTGTTAGTATTGCTCTGAATTGGCCATTATTTTAGGATCCAATCATTTTCATACTGCACCCTAATTGCGTAACACACTTAGAATCACACTCTGAATCATTATGAAGGATATTGCAAATCCATGGCTTCTTCTTGCTTTTGTTTTGTGAAACAGCTAGCGGTTATATAAAACAGCGGATACGACAATCCATCTGTGACAGCTACGTAAGAATCTTTTTATCGGGAGACAGTATTGCGTTATAAAGTTTTTTTTTTCAAAAATTATCACCTAGCCCTGACCCCCAGGATATTGATTTATATAGTGCCATAGGTTAGCTATAATAATCGTAAGTTTTGTTTTTACGAATTTAAATAAAATATTATGTGATAGGATTCATAGAAAATTCAATATGGTGGGCATTCCGTAGACCCATCATCCAAGACATGTTACAAACGTGAACTCAAATCAGCAATGCGCCAGAATGTCACATCTATCTCAATTTCAATGGTGGTCTGTATCGCGACTCTTACGTTGTATTAACTAGTTTGTGATTGGTTGCGTCGTGTACGGACTAAAATACAGCCCGATTCAAACTTTATGGCGGCTTGGAACATGAGGTGAGTTGCTGCGCAGTAACAAATTCACCAGTCGGCGGGGGTGAGGTACTGCGCAGCGAGTAGTGTACTTCATAGTCGCCACAAAGTTTGAAACGGGCTGTGCAGGCTTGCTTTGCTAGTTCTGTGAGTCTGTGACATTCTGGATACTCATTTTTTATTTGAGTTGTGCTGTGAACGATAGGACTATCCTTTTGGGGCTTTAGGGGTAATAGGAGCATGCTTTTCTTTTTAACCGACTTCAAAAAAGGAGGAGGTTTCTCAATTCGAACGTATATTTTTTATATTCTTTAACAAACCGGAGAACATATTAGTCATGACTTCAGCTACCCGTGATGATAAACTATAGACCTTAATTCATTTGTTTTTATTTAAATTGGATGTCACTATAATGTAATTATGATTCGTTTTACGAAAATCGCAGAATTTGATGTTACAACTCATTATTTATACCAGCATTTATAATAATTGTAGTGATTACATAATGTGGTTGTAATTTGATCATTATTTTAATCATTACTTTGTTGTATTTACCTAATTTTTTGTAGCTAACTTGTTATGTCTTTTGTATCGTGTATAATTGTATCTTATCATCTGGCAGTTAGAAGTATGACATGCATGATAAAATTGTGTTAAATTCCCTAATGATTGTGAACAGTTGCATTTAGTTAGCTGTTCATGACAAAAGTGCAATGCAAGTAGCATTTACGTTTTTTTGCAATGAAGTTCATAAACGTGACTTGCGGTAGGTGTTGACTGGTAAAAATCGTCACGTAAGGAAAGAGTGTTATGGCTCCTCCATGCGACTTTGTCTCTGACTATTATATTTCGGTCTGGGTCTCAGTCGCCAAGTGTGCAAAAGCGAAAGAAACTTCGTTCCAACTGGGTGTCCCACGACACTTCCAGTTTTTTTTTGTGCACGCACATTTAATAATACCAGCCTATGTTATCTCACTGCAGGGCAAAGGCCTATTCTCATACAGGAAAGACGTGAACATTGGTCACCATGCTTGCTCCAGACGTGTTGTCAATTTCACACAAGATACAATTTATTTCAAGTCAAAATCTAAAAGACACTTCCAATAAGAAACATTTTGTCAAATATATTTTTATTCGTTCCGTAAAAAAACACTCAGCAGGAATATGATGAATGAATATATTTTGAATACATTTACCTGCTCCAAATGTTACGTTGTTCCCTCACAACAGATTTATCTCTGTCGTCTGCGGGAATCATTTGTCTTCCTAGCGACTAGTTTGCTAGAAGTCATCTTATCAAATCAATTTGTGTCTACATGTATCTAGTTTCCATAAATAAAGATTCTTTTTTTATTTCCAGGGTGTATGGATGGCTGAATTATACCAGAAATACAAGCCGTCTCCTTACGTGGGTATCTGGGTGTTTTGGCGGCGCTGCCTGGTCGTCAACTGCCCCGACCTGGCGCGCCAGATCCTCGTGAAGGATGCTGACAACTTCAGGAACAGAAACCTAGCGTCAGGGAAGTCAGACCCCATGGGAGCCCTCAACTTGTTCACTGTGGATGTAAGTTATTTATAGCACTTAACAGGCTGTATGCTCTACATAAATAATTACATACTTTTTGTTTATTAAATTTTTTACTTCCGTAATATAATTAACCCATAATGTGCAAATTGCTTGGAGTGACACACTTCATCGCGCGGGCCCAGTGCGGGTTTTTGATTTGGCCATAATTGGTTTCATTTTCTCATGATGGTTTCATCCACCATTTTAGAGCAGTGATGATGAAATAAATTGCACAAAGTAAATTATAATTTTATCCACCTTCCCGCACTGGGCCCAATTGGTGGATTACAGCCTCCTCATCTGTTCACGTCTTTCCTGTATGAGAATAGGCCTGTGTCCTAGCAGTGGGAACATTATAGGCTGATTACGCAAATTATAACTTGTACACAGACTTTAACTTAAGGGGCTTACAGAACTTAAACGCAAAAAACGCAAGTTTTAGAAATTTTTGTAGTCGATCATATACTTTTATTGAAAATTTCAATAAAAGTATAGGAAATCAGAAAAATATATGATATTCTTCAGGAAAACACAATACAACAAATTTTATACGATAGAAAAAAATCGTGAAGATACCTCTAAACACTTTATTTTTACAATAAAAACCATACTAATATACTCGTACAAACAATCATTCTGATTTTTTGTCAGATTATTCTACAAGCAACATAAATTATTTATTTATTTATTTAATTTATATTGCATTCATGTCGTTTACAAGGTTGTTAAAATTTAAATATAAGATTCGTACATGAACCCTGCTAGGGCACCGCAACATTATATTTCTTAATTATAAATTAAATTATTATTGCATGCATTATTATATAAAGTTATTCAGAAACATATTATTACATTTTTAATGTCATAATTTCATTATTAATTAATTTATTATTGGATGTCTTTGTTCAATTTCTACATTATTACAATGCGTCAATCTTCAGATAATCTAAAATATTGATTTTACAGAATGTCAATTTGTTAAAAATTCATTAAGGCTATAATAACACTTCTGTATTAGGTGCATTTTAAGTGCGTTTATAAATTTATTGTCAAATTCAATGTCTTTAATCTCATTAGGTAATTTATTATAAATTTTTATGCACATTACAAGAGGTCCTGAGTGGAACATAGCTAGTTTTGAACTCGGCATTGCTAATTCATTTTTTACTCTTAAGGAGCGTTGCAGCGGTCTTTGATTATAACACTAGTGTTTTATTTTTTTAGTCTAAACAAAAAAAAAATTGTAATTAAATAATTGCTTCATATTTTGCAATAAATTAATTACCAGGGTTGGTGTCATTGCGCTTCTCTTTCATTTCTATGCAGTACGACAGTGACCGCGCTTTAGGTCATGTAATCATAATGTCCCCTATAGACCCTCCTTACAGACCTTCAGACCACTATCACAAGATTAAAATACTTTTCAGGATCCATTATGGAGTTCCATCCGAAGGCGCCTGACACTTGTCTTCACTGGTTCCAAACTCAGAGGCTGGACGGAGCTGTACCAGAGCAAGGTGGCGGATCTGGTGTATCGCATCGATTCGGATAACGAGAAAGGAAAGACTATCGATTTGAGGGTATTTATGATTTTCATTTTACTTAATTTATACTACAGTCCGGCCATCGACAAAATGCGATCTTGACACCTGGCAATGTGACAGTTCTGGTAGCTACTAAAGATCAAATTCGCAAAACAAGTATTTCGTTTGTATGAACCCGACAGGACGTCAACAACACATTCTCTCGTCGGTCGCATTGTAGATTCTTGAATGATCAAATTCAATATTGTTCTTATTTCTACGTTTTTTTACGTTGGTATTGTTACTGGATTATTTCATTAGAAAATTCTCAGTAATACCCAGCAGTATGGATTGCCGTTTATTGGCAAATTGGCACTAGGTTCGCTAACACAAGCAACTAATTAGAACTAGTGGTGAGAATACAAGCTTAGTGATGTCATATTATATACGCCTGTCAGACTAAAAGCAAAAAAATCCTTATTTCTATTTGCAGAGCATATCTGCGGACTTCTCTACTGATATCATAGGAGAGTCATCATTCGGCATTCAATGCCAAGCGACGAGGAATAACACCGGCCCATTGAGGGAGATGACCAAAGAGTTCGAGAAGTACAGTACTTGGAGAGGCCTGGCCTGGTCCTCCATCTTCTTCTTGCCAGAAATGGTGGATATATTTAGGTAAGATTTTTTTTTTGTTTAAATGTAATTGGCTTATAAAACCTCTTCGTACCACCTTGTAGGTACCTATTAATGCCGCCGAGCAGTATTCAGTTTAAAGGGTAAACACGAGACACAGATAAAGCTTTGTCTCCGAACTATCTGACTGCCTCTGTATCTGAATCCCATAGCCTATTGTTTAAGACCTGTTCTTATTTGACACAGTTGTGAAGCAGAGAGAGTATTTTGTTTTTGTGTTCCCTTAGTCCGAGTCACATAAATAATAATAATAAACGTTTATTTAAGATAACTAGGATCCAATTTGTTTGTAGTATAATAACTTATAACTAGTGTTAGTGATACAACCTTAATCTACTCGCCCCCTGCCTGACCCATGCATCGAGGTATCAATACTCATGTGAGCATTAATACATTCAGCGGGATTGTCCGAAAGGGTTACCGCTGGCCCGGAACATAAAGGGCTAAGGAAGGAACACGGGTGGGTTTTAGTCAGTAAGAGTCTGACACTCCCTTCCGCTCCACCCAGAGCGGGAGGGGTCATTTGATGATTTCCCATCCGCAAAAAAAAAAAAAAAAAAAAAAAAAAAAGCATTAATACATCGACCTATGTACAGATAGTCAAGTCTACTGGCTATCATACTTAAAACGCTGTTGCGACTAGCCCGTACTCTGCTCAGCATTGACGCGCACGCGCACCGCTTGCGCAAAGTAGCGTAGAAGCAATCGATGCGCGCCTCCGCAAACATACGTGATGCACTACAGCGGCGGGGCAGGCGCAACATCGTTCTAAGCACATTATTTTATTGTACCCGTAAAGCACTGTACGCTTTATGAGTATAGACTGCCCACAGGCTGCAAGTGTAAAAAGATGTACAGAAGGCTCTGAAGAGAGTGATTTTTACCTCATTTGTACATCGGGAAAACCTGCGAGCAGTCATCTTTACTCTCACGGACAGTGCCCTACGTTCACGTTGAATATATATCCATGTCGTCCTTAAGGTCCTCGGTAATAAGATGACCCAGGTATCTGAACTGATGTACTCAGCCAACTCAACTCCATTCAGCTTTATAGGGGGCACGCTAGAGGGACACCTAGTACCAGCCTTAAAGACGAAATATTCACTTGTAAAAAAAAAATGTATGTTCTTTCTTTTCTTGGGCAGCTTACCACTTACCACCAAGCTGTCGCCAGCTACCCACTCTTACAAATAGCTGAAACACCACATTATTTCCTCGAACCAAATACTAATATTTCTGTAATTTTCAGGTTCTCGTTTTGGCCCAAGCATACCGTAGACTACTTCAGAAAAGTCTTCGAGATGATGGTGGAAGAAAGAGGGGGATATGAGAGGGTAATGGATGGGAAGAGAGATCTGCTCGACGTACTGCTGAAGATGAAGCAAGATGCAAAGAAGGAAAACCAAGGTAACCGAAAACTCTGTAATCTTATTTAAGTTTTTATTATTTTATATTTGACAAAAAAAAACGTTGGCCCAGTTATTATCAATTACGTACTGGGTAAACCTGCTGATGGTAATAGCGGATAGGCTCGAACGTCCATACATACGACGCTGCAGTAACTTGCACGATACCTACGTATCGCAGCGTCGTATATACTACCTATGTACCGACCGACGACTGTAGAGTCGTCGGTCAGTAATGCAAGTGTAAATGTTGAAACTACGGTGGTTTTTGTTTTGTCTATTGTATTGTAAACCGTTTCTTCGAAACCAGCTGCAATAATAATAATCACCTTCACTACATAATTGATGCCATGTCGCAGATGGTTTGTAGAATCCACTGTTTTACAAAATAGCTCCGCTAAGTAAAACAACTGAACAACATTCAGCTGGATTCCCATGGCGCTACGTTTTACAAAACTGCTACCGGTGTTTACACGTAATTTAAATGTAGAATGGCTTATGCAGTCACAATGAGCGTCTTTCATAAAACTAACTAATAAATTTTAATTAAGATTGTCCTTAAAATCACTGTTTTCACTTGAGTTAAGGTAATTTTTACTCGTATTACTCGTTTTATTTATTTATATTTCGGAGGCCATTATTGTTGCTGCGACACACAGAGCCACGAGCGACAAAATTTAGAACTAAAATCTACAATCTGACGTTTCATTTCACGCTGTTTTACAAAACCGCTAATCGTTGACCCGCTGCATTGATAAATGCAAAACGTTTATGCAATTCTGCGTGTTCAAGTTCAGTAATTATGGAAAACCACTGAACGTTGTTCAGTTGTTTCACATAACGGAGCTGTTTTGTAAAACCACTAGCGGTTTTGTAAAACAGCGGATTCTACAATCCATCTGCGACATCTACACTTATTGCAAAGGTCGGTAAGTTCCTGATGTGCTAATGAATACGAGAAATACAAGCGACGTGTGCATATGCGCAAGGGCAGCAGGTTATCAGCGCGTTAAACTTGTATGTTACATAACGTAAAAAAATTGTTTTATAGGCATTAAAACTCATATTACATAAAAACTTGACACATTTATTACTTGAGCTAACTTACAATATATTCAATAATAAAGATCTTCTTATTAAAGAGGGAAACACCACTGTAGCCCGGGAAATTCAAATGTTCATACGTATTTTGCAAATTTCAGATCAATGACAGGTTGTATGTTGAACAAAATATGCTTAGCTACCGAAAATCTTTCCGAAAATTTATATTATGTTTTTCTCTTTTTTCAGATATGAATTTGGACATTTTATTAGCGAATGCAATGATCTTCCTCCAAGCAGGGTACGAGACATCTTCTACTTCTTTGATGTTTACCATTGTTGAATTGGCGAACCATCCTAAACAACAGGTAACATCCAACAAGCTATTTACAATGGTACATACAAGGATCATGTGGCGCGTAGCCAAAATCGGAACTAACGTCGCCATCTTGTTTTTTCAATACATTTCACAAGACAATTGAACAAAAATGTTTACTAACAGCACCCTCCTGTCGATGTCAGTCAAGCGCTAAAAGATTCTTGTAGCACTTTATTTACTGCCGATCGATTCTGTAAAAATCTCACCGTGAAAACTTAGGAGAAGTGAGTTTGTTTTTTCTAGGAATTGACACTATTGACAGCTCACTCCACGGTCACTCCACCTAAGTTTTCACGATGAGATTTTTACAAGATCGACTGGCTGTATAGTATTTCAACTCTCGAAGCGACGCGGGCTTTACATTGTGGCAACCAAGTGTACAAACACGCCGTGAATGAGTACGTGAAGACGAGTAGCGTCAGCGTAAAACATACACACGCACACACACTTGCGACTTCGCCATTGTCTCGGACTCGCACAAAATACAGATAGTACAGAAGGCAATCACATGTATGTACTTCACTTTTCATACCTACGCTCTGTGGTCGCGCTAGGGTGGTCAACTTTCCCCCCCGGTGGGTTCCCGCATTGTCGAGGCGGGGGGGCTCAGTAGCCGTGGCTTGGACACCCACGGTGAAGCGAAGAGGAACCCGAGGAGGGGCCGCTCGTCAGGGCTTTTGCCGACAAGCCGACGACGTAGCGGCCAACATGTAGGTTGCGGTGCCGCTTGGGCGACATCGCAACTGAGGCGGGCCGCGATGTCGTATCGGAGGCATCGCGGCTGAGGGTTGGAGGCCGCGGCGGGAGAGGAGTGCCGGTATTACGGTGCGCCGCTCTCCCTACCTTCCGCGGCCTTGACGGGGTCGCCACCGTTCTATGGCGGACGCGGTGTTGCCGCAGGGGAAGAGGAGTGTTGGTATGACGTTGGCCACTCTCCCTATCCTCTGCGGCAGAAAATTGGCAGGCGGCGGGGCCAATGACCTGACCCGTCGCAGGGGGACCAAGGGCGGCAGAGACGGGGTCGTCTGGCGCCCATGTGCTGGTTTGGTCCCTGGGGTGGTCACGGCATGTGTTCTGGTGCGCCGGTGATGGGGAGTACTCCCCGGAGGAGGGTCCGGTGACGGACAGCCGCGGCGGGTTCACGGATGAGTGCTAACGCGTGCCCATGTTCCCGCCATAAGCGGCAGAGGAGGACACCGTGGAGTTTTAGTGGGTTAGAGTCCCACATAACTGCACTATCTCCCCGTGGTAGTGCAGAATGCATGAGCATTTCTCCACGTAAAAAAAAAAAAAAAAGGGTGGTCAACTTTGGCTTATGCACAAAAAACTATCGTGGCAGTGGTACTCGTATCTAGTTGTTTGTAAACATAGTATTACAATACAAAAAGTTTACAGAACAAAAACATAAAATTTTACATTTGTCAATTTTTGCTATTGAAAATCCCTAATAACTTCAAAACGGATTACCCTATTTACACAATTTATTTTGCCCTATCCGTTATAGACTTAAACCTATCAAATGACGCATGGCAGTTGAGAACGTGTCATGCTCACTTAAATGTCTCACCGATGGTGGCGCGTGTGTTGAATCATTCGGTTCCCTACAAAATGGTTGAGCTGGATGGTGCTGATCCACGCGTCATGTTCGTGAACGGGCGCCGTCGGTTGAGACTGGTCATCTCTTAACTGCCAAGGCTTATTTTTAATCTTATGTCTTGAATTGTTTCTTCATTTCTGTCTTTTTTACATTGTTCTCACATATAGAAGCAACAAGAATAATGTACCCAGGATTTTGTAATATCTTGATTTAAAAGAGTGTCCATGGAGTTTCTTGTCCGTTCTTCTCCATAGAGATCTACGCTTTGGAATGGGCAACTAGCTTCAACTTTCTGACTAACTGACAGACTATTTAATTTTGACAATTCAAAAGTGCCTGTACAAGGTTTAATTGAAATAAATTATTTGAGTTTGAGTTTGAACACTAAAAACAACGCAATATCTAAAACAAAAAATCATGTTTTCAACTTAATAGTTGGTGGCGTGAATTTACCTTACAAAAAAGTTACATCGTTTATACTGATTCAAAACAGGAAACTATTACATAAATCGAGCTTATAGTCATTTTTTTGTTGCTCCATTTTTGCACTTCACAGACGCGTGTCAAGCGGATGGCACCCGCGCTCGTAGTACTCCCAACCCGTCCGAGATAACGTGTCCGTGAGCGGTGTCTATTGTGCGTTGCTCGAGCGCACTTTGTATGTAGATTGCCTTCTGTACTATCTGTATTTTGTGCAGAGAGCTCCAGCGCACACACACATTCGCAGCGCATTTGTACACGTAATCACAATTAAAGCGCACGTCCCTTCATGAGATAAATATACAATACCCGAGAGTTAATTTGACAGTTGAGCTAAGAGACTGTCACGCAGGTATAAGTGACAGAGAGACGCTCTACAAGGCCGAACTTTTTCCTTTGTGTTTTCCTGTGTCTTTTGCGTGGGTCGAGTGGTTGTAACCGCGACTGCTGAGTGCTGGCCGCGGGACCTTCGGTTCGATTCCCGGATCAGGCAAATTTATTCATTTTTTTCCGAATAAAATTCTCAGTAGCTGGCTGTCTGGACTGGTACCCCGCAATAGGCACGCCTTAATTACATGCGGCTTAGAACTGGTAAAGTTTTGCTGTACGGTAAACTAACATTGGTTGTTTTTTTACAGCAAATCCTATACGAGGAACTTGTGCAAGCAAAAGAAGCAATTGGAGGCAAGGAGTTTGACGCAGAAATTTTAGCTGAACTGCCTTATCTGGAAGCTGTGATTAAAGGTATAACATTATACACCTTTTTAGGGTTCCGTACCAAAATGGTAAAAACGGAACCCTTATGGTGAGACTAAGTCTGTCTGTCTGTCTGTTGGTCACAGCTGGATATCTCAAGAACTACTAATGCTATCAACTTGAAATTTGAAATAGTTTTAGACGACATTTGCCCAACTATTTTGCAAATAAGAAAGAAATAAAAATACATGTATATTTTTTGTAACAGGGACTGAAAGGGGGTCTAAAAAATTCGAAGTGGGGCTACTAGGGCATGTGGCGTATCATATGAAGGCGCGAAAAAAACGAAGTCTCTAAATACCACACTTTTTCAGAAATCATCAACAAAAGTTACATTAGTTCCACTGACGGTCAAGAGATGGCACTGACATAAATCTGCAATATTCTACACCGCAGTGCAGTGTTAAAATTCTCTGATGAATATAGGCCTCGCCGATGAAAATTTAAAAACATGATGGTACGGAACCCTCGGTGCGCGAGTTCGATTCGCTCTTGCCCGGTTTTTTTAATAAGGTCAAAATCATGACATAACCTGTCCCCAGATTTTCAATCGTTCGACTGTTCATGACGAATGCTATCAATATTCGTATAACAACACTCGGTAACATTACAAATCGGGTTTTCGAAAGAGACCGCCTTACAGGATGAGTGACAAAGACACTACGAAGCCGAACTCTTTTATAGAGGATATGAGGAACTGGGTGTAAAGTTCACTCAACCTCCATAGAAACGAGAGGATCCTCCGACCAGACCGGTCTCATGTCTGGTGGGTAACTAACCAACGATTGATGTCGGGACGTTGTATATGTGATGCTAGTTGCGCGGTAAACTTTAATTGCGCGATGCAGGATTTTGTGTGACGTCAGTGTGGTGCGTAGTTCGCATGTGGCGATGTAGATGCCGCCATGCATTCTTAAACTCTGTGTCATATTTACAGCCATGTCTACTATTCGATTGAGAGCAGTGGTGGCTCAGTGGTAACGGCTGCGAATTACGGATAGATCATAGGTTCGAACCCATACAGGCGCTTTACTTTGTGTAAATTATTTCATCAGCACTGCTCTCAAAACGGTAAAGGAAAACATAGTGAGGAAACCGGGATGTCCTAGAATCAAAAATTCGAAGACTTGTGACATCTACTAAGCCACACTGGGCCCGCGTAGTGGACCGGCCACTCCCTCTCACAGCGAGGCCTGAGTTCCAGCATTGAGAACATTATAGACTGATTATGCTATACTATTCTGGTTTATCTAATGACTGACCGCGGCAACTATAAATTATTTTCTTCTTTACCAGACTTTTTTCTTCTTTTTTTTAGAGTCCCTAAGAAAATATCCAATTATGGGCTGGCTGGACCGCGTCGCACTCAAAGATTACAAAGTGGACGAACAGCTGACTATCCCCGCTAAGACAGTGGTCTATGTGAACGCTATCGGCATGCACTTTGATTCCACATACTTCCCAGAGCCTGAAGTGTTCAGACCTGAAAGGTTCTTGCCTGAAAACGCTAAGAATGTCGTCCCTTATAGCTATATGCCTTTTGGAGAAGGACCTAGAATGTGTATAGGTATGTTTCACAGATTATTTTCTTAATACCATGATCAACTTGGCAGTGCTACATAAAGTCAGGGAACCTGATTGATAAGGAAATTGACTGTCAAACTAAATTGCCCATAAATTCAAGTCACAACTAACTGTCAGTCGTATGTAATAGCTAAAACAAGGCAAATCTACGAACTGTGTCAATTTGCTCAAAAATAAACTTCCCTGATTTGAATACATTTATTTGAAAAAATCACAGTGCCATGTTTCGAGCCAGTTTCGAACCAGGATCGTCCTACTTTAAAAGCGCGCCCCTTTGTCTCCAGACCATCACGACGAGCAATAAATTAAAGATTAATTTATCTATAGGACATTAATATCAAATATCAACCTCCCAGAGGACAACTTTTGACACGACCGGGCAGCCAATCACTAATTGTTAATTAAATTGATCATTAATTGTTACCGTTGATAAATTGACAAGGTGGAGGGATCGTAAGTCATTATTTCTTGTCCTATTAAGGCCATTGATAAGTGGTTGAATTAAAAGTGATTGAGGCATTATTAACCGCATTTGGAAGCTCTGACAAATTCTGCCAATATTTAATTTTTTTTAGCTCTTCATGTATCTTGACTGCCTGGTTTGTGTTGTGTTCGCATGCGCGACTACTGCACATTAGGTCCTAGTTTCGATTTCCCGGACGGTAAAAGTGTTATTTGGGTTTTTCGATTAGGAATTTCTGTGTACCAGCCCAAAGGATTTGAACCAGAACCCCCTATTTAACTGGCGAAACGTGGACGCACTAAGAAAAATATTAATTAACTAGCTGTGCCCGCGACTTCGTTCGCGTGGATGTCGGAACACAATAATGTGTCGCTTAGGAAAGGTGTAAAAGGAAAAATCTTCCGATCTTGTCTGGTAACGCTTTCCTTGCCTGGGGTTCTCAACCATAGCCCTTTCGACTGTACAGCAGTCACTGCGTCTTCAGGGTTCATAATGACAATGCGACGAAGTGTCACTTTGATTTTTGAGGATAAATAAAAATGAAAGCGCCTGCTCGAGGCTGATTGTCTGACCAAATAGCCATATTATGTCCATTTACCATAAGATACCTTGAGGGTCGATATGGTGCATTTCCGACGTTTGGCCCCCAAACTGGAACGTGTCGGGGCCGCCATGGGATCTGGAGGCGATAGTCCTCGCGCGCCTGTATGAGTGGCGCGCGGAGGCACTACGCCGGGGGGAAGATCCGCTTCCGCGGCAAATCGGTGCGGAGCGGACAGATCTCCGGCGCGATCTCATGGCGGCATGGAAAGAGCGACTGTCGCTACCCAGCGCAGGGCACGCCGCGATAGCGGCGATAAGACCCCTCTTTAAGGAGAGGCTAGAGAGGCGCCACGGCGCCCTCACCTACCGCCTGACGCAGGTCCTCACCGGACACGGAAGTTTCGGGAGGTTCCTGCACATCATCAGGCGGGAGGAAACGCCCGGGTGTCACCATTGCTAGGATCGCTCAGAGGACACGGTGGAGCACACGGTGGAGGTCTGCCCCGCTTGTGCGGAGCACCGCCGTGTCCTCGTAGAGGCGATTGGCAGCGGCGGCGACCTCTCGCGTCCGGCCCTGGTGCAAGCCATGGTCCGGGGCGAGAGGGAGTGGGAGGCAGTCACCTCCTTCTGCGAAGCAGTCATTCTAGCAAAGGAGGTGGCGGGATGGCTCATGGAGAGAGCCTCCCGTCCCAGCCACCGTGGGAGACGCTCCGGGCGTCGGTCGGGAGCCGCGTGACGACTCCCGGCCACCGTAGGCGCGGGCCTGCGGGCGGAGAGTAATGGGTAGCTGGGTTTTAGTCAGTAAGAGTCTGACACTCCCTTCCGCTCCACCCAGAGCGGGAGGGGTCATTTGATGATTTCCCATCCGAAAAAAAAAAGGGTCGATATGGTTTTAACCAAGACAATGGCTAAAAATTTAGTTATTGTCTCGAAAACATAATTTACAATACCTTTTTACGACATGGCAGTACTACTTGTATTGGGTGTGCACCTTGACGTATCGCTGCCGGCCGTAGTCGAGTCGACGGCAGCGAAGAGTCCTGGGACGCGGTGGTTTCCTTCTGCGAGACGACCGTTGAAGGGAGGCTGTGGAAAGGGAGAGGGAGATCTCATCCACTCACCCGGCCCGCAGTAGGCGCATCGGGCGTCGGCGGAGGGCGTACAACGCCCTCTACCAGCCCCCCTAAACGGGTCCAGGGGCGACGAATTCGGGGACGTCTGTCACCGCCAACACATCAGGACTTGAGCTGGTGGCGCGTAGTGTTCCACGCGCGCCCCTCTTTGACGTCACCAGTCGGGGGTTGCGGAAGGATCGTACGGTCCCGCAACCCCCGACGTAGGTGTGAGACGGAACACTGGGTTGATTTTTAGTCAGTAAGAGCCTGACAGACCTCGCCGCCCGTTCCAGGGCGGCGGACATCCATGAAGATTTTCCACCCCGGAAACAAAAAAAAAATGGTTGCCTGTAAAGTCGGTTTTACGGGCGAAGATTTTACGTGACAACGTCTTTTTCTCGGTAGAATATTTATTGATATGAATATAATTAAATTGCACAATAGGAACAAGGAATTGAATGATAGTTGAGTGGGAGAGAGACGCAAGGCATTCGGCGGGCCTCTCTCTCGTTCGGTGACTCATCGTAACGTTACCGAGCGTTACACTTTTTCATAAGTGACTCCCAGCCGCAACCTAATTTAAGACGTTGTCACGTCAAAAAGGGTGTGCACCTGCCGAACCTATACTCAATAAATCAACAGCCCGTCTTGAGGTGTGCGTTGAAGCGTTATCATGGTAAAGAAATTTAAAAAAATTCGAGAAAAAAGGCAAAAAGACTATGAAAGTATGATAATTATGATCTTAAAACCTTATGTCACTAAGAAAATGCTTCTCTGTTAACAATGTTAGAAAGGTTGCTTGCCCCTCGAAAGAGCTCATAAATAAAGTTGCCCGTGTGTGTGTTTGTTTCGGCCTTTCTTCTCAGAGTAGTCAGATAGGAAACGACGACTTCATCTAGTTTAAAAAATAAAAACATGATTGACGTGTAAAAGTGTTTGTACAAACCTACTTACAAAAATAAATTCATTTATCATTGCAATCTTTATCACTCAGAACACCACATCACATAATATTATCTTACATTATCCTCACTTTTTATTTGAAATTCTTTTAGCGCCACTAATCAACCAACAATCGAAAACGATTAACATTATATTATGTAATCATTACTTTTTCAAATAACACAGGCAGAAGTGACTGTGATAGTCATCTTATAGGTAAGCCTGCATGACGTGATTATTCACATAATAATGTTATAAACACAATAATTATGTTTTCGTTAGTACTATAAAGCGCCAATAGATGTCATTACGTGTATCCAACTTACGTAATGAAAGTTGTTGTAGAATACATTAAATTGATTATATCTTTTGATACAGTGAAGCGATTGCGATGAAACCAAAACTAACTACTACTCCGAGTTCTACACTATATTTGAGTATAAAAATTTACCATATTGGTTTGGTACTTTTTACGTTGAACGTGTTCAAATCAAATTTTGTCACATCCAAACAGACAAACAGACAAACCGACAAACCGACAAACAGACAAAAATTCTAAAAATTGATGAAATGGCATCTGTTGGTTATCCTATAACACCCCAACTATTTTTTTTTTTTATATTTTCAATGTACAGAAACGCCTCGTCTACAGATTTATTATATGTATAGATAGGATAGCGGCGGCAGTAAAACTTTCCAAAGTTACTTTTTTAATAACATTTCAGGTAACGACGTGCTCACCCAGACATGATTAAACCGTGTGATGCTGTTTCAAACATTCTAAAAATTTTGTACCGGCTTCCCTGTTCCGGAAATATAGTCCTCGTCACTGGTACACTATACCAAAACATATACAGCTCTGCCTGCCCCTTTGAGGAATACAGGCGTGATTATATAATACGTTTCATTCTTTCATTGACAGGTAAACGTATAGGACAGAACACAGTCCGCTACGGTCTAGCAGCCGCGGTGCTGAACTTCGAGCTCAAGCCTCTCCCCAAGTATCCTATCCCCAATGACATTCCCATTGAGAAGAAAGGCTTGTTCTACGTCCCTGGCATACCACTCTCCGTAGAATTTAAGCGAAGGAAGTAAATTATATGATAATGTATTCATTTCTTTGCGCGTAAAATCTTACGTCGTTAGCAAAAAAAACGACTTATTTAAAAATTTGTCGCGAAATGAGCTGTCAATAGTGTCAATCCCCTGCATATGGTGGAATGATAGCGTACTTCAGCAAAGTTTTCACGGTGACATTTACAAAATAGACAAGAAAAAAATCCATCACCAAACATCACATTCTTTCTGTGATATCATTTTTTATAAGTACATAGTTCGATTTACAAAATACGTAGTTTTCGACTTGGTGACGGGTCTTTTTACAATTGTGTCAACCAGTACGAATTTGAACTTCGCCATGTACGAGATTGAATTTGTGTTTCTAAAACTTAATATATTTCAAGTTTACGTAGCTTACCGTATACACGTGGTTTTAGCAATGCACTATGCGATGACCTGTACGCTTATTATGTACCTACAAAATGTTTGTAAACATTTTGTAGGTACATAATTAAGATAAAACTGTTACATTATTTAGATTGATTGAATAAATATTTTGATTTTATTTTGGCTGCCTTTGGTTTTTTTTTAGCTCTTTGGGTAATGCAATTATATGAAAACTCCTCCCTCCGTCGAATTGTTAAATCTTTCCGTATTTTCACGGTCCTCACCTCAAATCTAGTTAATGAATATTTTGCTAGTATTGATAAAAATCCCGCATCCAAAATAAGACCAATATCCAGCGCACCTAGTGAAACAGTGTCCAAGTCTGGTCGATCTATGGTTCTTCTAGATTCTAGAAGAACCATTTCTGTAGTTTCTAGATCCATTTCTGTAATTTCTGTAGTTTCTAGAATCTAGAAACTACAGAAATTGATGTGGAAGGCATTCTAATGAGCCGCAAGCCCGATTCCGCTACTGGTTACGTTCCTACAAGGAACCCTTATAGTTTCGTCATGTCCGTCTGTCTGTCTGTCTGTCTGTCCGAGGTTTTGCTAAGAAACCGTTAGTACTAGAAAGCTGTAATTTTGTAGGAGTGTGTATATCAATTACGCTGACAAAATGGTAAAATAAAATTTTGGCTCCCCTACATGTGAAGTGGGGATGAATATTTTTTTCGTCGTCTACCCCATCGTGTGGGATACCCCACACGATGGGGTAGACGACGAAAAAACTTTAAACGAAAATTATAGCGGTTAAGATAGCTTTATTAGTTTAGCAGTAATTTATATATTTATTCATTTATTTCAGGCGAGCCAGGCCCATAGATCCTTAGCCTATAGACCTTAACCTAAACATACATAATTATTTTTATTATGAAATAGTTCTTCACTTCACTAGCCTGTTCTTGTGTTGTTCTGTGGTACTTGTCCGCGGAAGCGACGGAACACCACGTCCTGCGGCCAGATGTCTTCTTCCATGACGACGTTACGGGCAGATAACAATTCGGCACGAGTACCACGAACGCCTTGAAGTTGACGTTGCGGTACGACTCCAGTAACTGCACCGTCGGCGTGTACTTCGTCTTTAGGCGCACTGTGCGTGGCCTGACACGCACTTGGCCGGTTTTTAAGGTTCCGTACCAAAATGGTAAAAACGGAACCCTTATGGACTTAAGACTAAGTCTGTCTGTCTGTCTGTCAAAGCTGGATATCTCAAGAACTACTAATGCTACCTACTTGAAATTTGGAACAGTTTTAGATGACGTTTGCCCGACTATATTGCAAATAAGAAAGAAATAAAAATATATGTAAGTATATTTTTTGCAACAGGGACTGAAAGGGGGTCTGAAAAATTCGAAGTGGGGCTACTAGGGCATGTGGGGTATCATATGAAAGAGCGCAGTTTGCATATTCTCAAATATTTTTTCTTTTTTTTTTTGTAGGCCGCATAGTTTTCGACTTTTGATGAAAAATTTAAAAAAAAATACCGTTCCCCCCCTTATCTCCGAAGTTTGCAAAGAGAAAAATCTGAAATAATTGTATGTGGTAGAAGTTTATGTAAAAATTACAGGAGAAATAAAACGAAGTCTCTAAATAGCACACTTTTTCAGAAATCATCAACAAAAGTTACATTAGTTCCACTATCGATCAAGAGATGGCGCTGACACAAATCTTCAATATTCTACACCGCAGTGCACAGTGTTAAAATTCTCTGATGAATATAGGCGTCGCCGATGAAAATTTAAACACATATGATGGTACGGAACCCTCGATGCGCGAGTCCGACTCGCTCTTGCCCGGTTTTTTTAATATATTTCCCTATAAACCAGCCTAATTTTTTTCCTAATTGTATCTTTTATGCTTGTATTTTACATATCATCATCATTATATATCATTGTGTCCTATCTAGGTATAAATTATAAGGCTTATTATATCCATGCATAATTTTGAAGGCACACTGACTTCTAAGTTAGAGGTTTTTACCTAGTTTAGAGGTCAGGGACTTTTTTACTTTGAATCACTTAGCTTAGAAAACATATCATATTGCCTCATAATTGTCTATTTATTAATTTATATAACCTGGAATATGTCCTGATAGTTGGTGATTTCAACGCAAATAGTTCACGGTCTAATAGTTTATTTGAGTTACTTGCTTAATGTCGCGATCAAAAGTGGATATGTGCGGATGTTGCAAATACATATTTATATAAGTGATGCGCATGGAGCGTGCGGCTGGGTGGATCACTGTCTTGTCACACATTCTGCACATTCATTCATTTTTTTTTTTTTACATTTTTCTTTCTTTTGGTGTACATAATAAAAAGTATTCCTATTCTATTCTATTCTGCTATTAATATCATAAAAGATATTAAATTATGTTTCTTGGTCAGATCACTTTCCTATCATCATCTGCCTAGCCTTTTCCCAACTATGTTGGGGTCGGCTTCCAGTCTAACCGGATGCAGCTGATGATCAGATCACTTTCCTATATGATAATAAATTGCGATATTGATGGTATTGTGTCGAAGTCTGTGCAAGAAAGTTGTAGTAAAATAAATAAGGTCTTAAGGGGCAATCGCATTTATGAACAAAAATGTGAATACGCAGAACTGTGTGATAACGTTTTGATTACGTTTATTGCAGTCATCTTACGTATAATAATCTCACTAAAATTAAACCGAGTATCTATTTTATTTATTTATTAATTAATTTAATTAAATCTGATGTTGTATTTTCTATACAAGGTGTAACAGAATAAACGCAAGTCCTGAAAGTAGTTCGTTCATAATTGATTACTGAATCAATTTCGGTAACATTTAAGTTAGGTTTTTTGACGTGACAACGTCTTAAATTAGGTTGCGGCTGGGAGTCACTTATGAAAAAGTGTAACGCTCGGTAACGTTACGATGAGTCACCGAACGAGAGAGAGGCCCGCCGAATGCCTTGCGTCTCTCTCCCACTCAACTATCATTCAATTCCTTGTTCCTATTGTGCAATTTAATTATATTCATATCAATAAATATTCTACCGAGAAAAAGACGTTGTCACGTAAAATCTTCGCCCGTAAAACCGACTTTACAGGCAACCATTTTTTTTTTTTTAATTATGTATTTTGCCATACTGATCGCAGATTGAGCCAAAGAAAATTAAATCTTATGACAAGGCAATAAGACTCAATTTTGAATGCATAAAGTAATGATAGGGTCAACACAATTTACTTAATAACAATAGTTAGCTTTAAAAAAAAAAATGTTTTGATCATTGTATTATGCTTTTAACTCAATACTCTAATTGGGGTGTATGAGGTCTTGCGTTCATTATGTTACGCATTGTATATTGTCTTCATATGGTAGAGTAGCTCATATTTATCTTGCATTGTAACAGAGAATAAGTTAGCAAGAGCACTTCGGTACCTAATATTCGGAACTAGGTACTGATCCGATACCAAAAATTCTTTCAATAATGGGAAGCTACAGTATTGCCGAGTGTAATATTATGTTAAAACAAGAAATTTTCCTCGGACGAAGTCGCGGGCAGAAGCTAGTTAATAGATAAAACAAACCTTCCGTAAGATGAATGAACAGTTCCTTACTTACCTCTGTCGGGGTTGGGTCCAAATGATTCTCGTAATTAGTCAACAGAAAACACGTCAACTTTAGATAAACACTATCAGTCATTAATCAGCGTTTTCTTGAAGAACTGCTTTTGAGACATGACATGTGACGACATGACAGCGATAACGATTACTAATTATGACTTAGCATTTTCGTTTAAAATTATCTTTATTTTAATGACATGACTCTACGTAATAACAAGTGTCGGGATTGCGCATGATCATTATGTTATTATGTCTTAGATGCAGCTTACAGAATGATTTTTCTTTTTCCCCAAGAATAGACTGCCGCTGTTTCCATAAATGGCGATTAAAAGATGTTGTGACAAGTAAAATGCCAGTATCATTGATCACCAAATAATACTTCTCACTTCTGTTCAGTACACTGAGCGGTGATTTTCAGTACCTACCTAAATATCGAAATATTAGGAAAAATGCAACTCTTATTAGGTGCATAATTAAATATACCTACTGGCGAAATATGGATGTACAGTCAACAGCAAAAGTAGATGATCAAAATCAGAAATTCAATACTAATTAACGGAATTCGCGTCAGAACTGTGTAGCAGAGCTGTTGCTGTTGTTGTTGTTGAGCTGTGTGCAGAGACTGTGTGGCTGTGTGGCAGAGTTCTGACGCGAACTCCGTTCATTAGTATTGAATTTCTGATTTTGATCATCTACTTTTGCTGTTGACTGTACTATAGATACACTTCTGCCGAACTCTTCGGGGTATCAACATCACCAGACTGCAGCAGTTCACAGCTGGACATAGGCCTCTCTAAATTCATGCCGTTTAGCTCGATTCTCGGCAACTCTCATCCAGCTGCTACCAGTCACCCTGCAGAGGTCGTCGCTCCACCTAGCCTAAGAGCGTCCTACCTTACGTGGTGGGCCTCCACGAGCTTATTTAGTGCGGTCAACACGCGCGGTACGGGAGACGCAGCACGGGCCGCAGTCCGAAATGAAGGCACGCTTAGCAGTCGATGTTTTCTACCAGTGAGATAATTATTCAGTGTGTAGAGTCGAATCAGCTCATTATGGATGTCACGAGCATCCGTCATACCCTTCCATACTTTGACCATAACGCCTACCTGGTCACATGCCCTTCTGGTCCTCAGCATATGATATCCCAGACATGCTAAGAGGAACTTGGTAGGATAGACGTAGGGATAGTAACCGAGAGTTCTTCTGTAAAGAAAACGCAGGAATGCTTTTTGCACTTTTCAAGAAGAAGTGCATACTTTGCTTCGTGCGGATTCCATACCAAGAACTAGCTTCTAGCTTGGTTCGGACAAGTGTGCTGTATAAGAGCCTTATTACATGCTCGTTTCGAAAATCTTGGGCATTCAGGAGAACAAACCCTAGCCTTGGCAACTGTGAAAAGTAAGCTTCTGGTTAAATGTGATACCCAAGTCCTTCATGTTTCATTTTGTATTATTATTTCATTTTGTATTGGAAATTAATTGGGTGTCTCATTCAACCAAAGGTACACATACAGGTATACATTCAGTCACATAGCATTTGGAAGAACTGAACGCCATTTTATTTTGAACTCCCCTACCATTTATATAATTTTGCATAGCTTCGCAATCCAATACGGTGTTGCAAATTTTGTAACGTATTATGTTATTATAATAAAAGGTGTTTCAGCGGTGCTATTCTGTAAAAATCTCACCGTGAAAACTAAGGTGAAGTGAGCGTAGAGTGAGCTGTCAATAGTGTCAATTCCTAGCAAAAACAAACTCACTTCACCTAAGTTGTCAAGGTGAGATTTTTACAGAATCGACCGGCTGTATCTGAATGAGTTTCCTTTGCGTCATTTTATAATTTAAAACCTTTTTATGTCACTCGTTGAAAACCAGTCTGTATGTATTTACAATAATATACCTACTGCAATGACAGAGCAATATTACGTAAATAGCCAATAAGTTAATCAGCTTAACATCATCGTAGTCATGGTTATTAAGCATTAATATGACTATCTTTGACTATCTTTTTTTCTGTATGATTTGTCTACTTACTTGTTATTGGTAATAATAAGATATAACTTGTAGGTACACTCACCTGCTTCGAAAAGTAGACATTGCTTCATTGTCATCCTACTTATTTCTATTTTTACACGATTTTATCTAAACAAACCTAAAATTCTTTGTTTTTAATAATTAAAACAAAAGTAAAGTACCTACTTACCCCACCCACCATCAAAATAAAATAAAACAACCAACTTCCAAATAAAACCGCTTCGGCCATCAAGGAAACCGGGGTTTCGTAACTGGTTTCCATTAAGGTTTTGTTTATACTTCTATGTAACTGGTTTCCATGAAGGCTTTATTTATAGTACTATATAACTGGTTTCGAAGGAGTAATTATCCAATGTCCCTTAAGCCACCTATGAAACTGACTACGGAAGAAGAAAGTGAAAAAAGTTAGTACCTAGGCACTTTCTTTAGAAGTGCTTACGAAAAGATAATATTACAAGCGATGAGCATAAAAATACTGGTTTTGGTGTTCCTCAGGGGAGTATTCTGGGCCCCACCCTCTTCCTTATTTATATTAATGACTTGTATTAAAGACGGCAAAATTATATCATATAATTAACCGACGCTATGGCATTAATATTTAGCGCTAAAACCAGTAGCGAACTGTTCGAAATCGCTCAACTAGGTTTAAATACTGTGACTAATTGGCTTCAAAGCAATTTACTAACATTAAATTCCGACAAGACAAAATATATTCACTTCTCCATGCGCAAGCCTCAACTTAACATTACTAACCCTTATCTATATGCCCATCAATGTGGAAACCGTACAATTTCCATGTGTAATTATCCTTAAATCCACAAAACGAGCAACATAAAATACCTGGGGTCATAATGGACGACACACTCTCTTTTATAAAACATATTGAAAACTTCAAACCAAAGATTATATTCTCTTTTCCTCAAACTAATATATGTTTAAAAAAAAATTGCAAACATTAGCAGATTCAAAATGAATCCCACAAGTTTATTTGGCCCTATGTCAATCTATAATTCAATACTGTATCACTTCTTGGGGTGGCGCACTATAACTAATTTGATTCCTCTTGAAAGAGCTCAGAGAGCAATTTTAAAGGTTGCAAACTTCCATTCCTTCTTTTTTCCCACAGATCTGCTATATAAATCGTGCAATGTACTAACCGTTCGCCAGCTTTTCATTATGCACTTAGTATTAAAACAGCACACCATGCTTGCCTATAATGCCGACAAGACTAACCAAGATAAGGAATTATCTAGTATGCAATATGCATATCTAATGCAACCTCAAAACATGTCTTTGTAGAAAGATTTTTAACATTCTTAGGCCCATTCCTGTACAATAGATTAAATATAAAACAAAGTATCTATAAACTAAAATACTATAGATGTAAAAAATATATACTTAAATATTTACTAACCGTCGACTATGAACAGACAGAAGTCCTACTAGTCTGCAAGTAGAACTGCTAACATGCTATTTAACTTTTATATTTACCTAAGTTTTAATTTTATTGTTGAAATTTATAATTAAATTGATATCTGAAAGCGTGGAGTGCACTTATAATTAATTAAAAAAGCACTCCACGCTTGTAGAAGTCAATTTAATTATTTAATCATTTTTAAAACCGCGTTTTAAAAGCGTGGTTTTATTTAACCATTTATTTATTTATTTAACCATTTATGTACACACATATAAACAGACAAGTAAAACAGAACAGAAAAATAGGTACAAAGGTGATGCTTATTTCATAAGAAATCTCTTCCAGCATACCTGCGATAGGACAATTAATAGAGAGATGTAGACAGCGTGTGAAATAGTAAAGGAGACAAAAATAATACATGAAATCTAAAACAATGAGAATATACTTACATACATACAAACAAACATACATATTTCTAAAATAAATATCACTATAATTTTAATAAATATAACGTAATCAAAAAATAAATACAAACACAACTATGATAAAGTGGAAAGATAGTAACGAATGACAAGCATTTTTTGTGCAGACAAAACTGATACTACCTATCGGCAAGCGAAGATAAACTATAGGATATGAAAATCTGTATAAAACGCACTCAGTGTTGATCTCGAATCACACGAGCGAACACGAAGGATTCTGTGATCAGATAAATTTACGACAATGTTCTTAATCTTCTTGTCCTTAGTAACGTTTTTCGTTTGTGCGTGGTTGCTATTACGATGGTGGAAGGTTAAAAGTTACTGGTCAAAAAGGGGCGTCCCTCATAACCCGCCGCATCCGATATTCGGTAGTCTAACCTTTTTGCAAAGAGAAAATCCTGTAAGTACATTTTTTTTGTTTCTTTTTTTACTTTTATTATGCTTAATATTCAATCTGTGTGGTGCTTTCCTCAAAAGTCCATTTCAGACACCAATTCACGGTATTCACATAATCTGACCAAGATTTCTTCTCAGAGTAGTCAGAAACGCCGACATCATCTAGTTTTTAAAATACTTATGATTGACGCGTAAAAGTGTTTGTTCAAACCTATTTATAGAAATAAAATCATTTACTTATTTTGGTCAGTGGGTCGTCTTAGGGGCGGATTTGTTAGAGTTGGAGTATACGCTTAGGGGCACTATGAGCAGCAAAGAAAACAAGAAAAAATTTTTTTTATAAAAAAAAAAATTTTGGGACTTAGAAAATTTTCTAATATTTTTTTTTTTCGGAAATCTGAATTTTTTTTTGCAGTTTCGGGTTAACCTTGACCATAGAAACTATTTAGGGTCTGAGAAGCATGGCCCTACGACGCACCGTTTCCGAATTGTGGGCCTCCGAATTTTATTCTATTTTATATAAAACGCTCTATATTTCCAAAATGGTGGCTCGGATGAAAATCTTTTCTGGAAAGAAATTGTTGCTCTAGTCGAAAACCATGAGATGGTATAAAAGAAACCCGAGAAATATTGAGAAAAAAAAAAATTGCAAAATTTTCTAAGTGTTGGTCGATCTTTCAGCTTGAGTATTCTTAGGGGCAGAGGACTTAGCCAAATTTTCGGAGATTTTTTTTTTAACAGATTTTGGCCATTTTTCTTGCAGCACCTTATTAACCTTGTCCATAGGAACCATTTAGGGTCTGAGAAGCATGGCCCTACGACGCACCGTTTCCGAATTGTGGGCCTCCGAATTTTATTCTATTTTATATAAAACGCTCTATATTTCCAAAATGGTGGCTCGGATGAAAATCTTTTCTGGAAAGAAATTGTTGCTCTAGTCGAAAACCATGAGATGGTGTAAAAGAAACCCGAGAAATATTGAGAAAAAAAAATCTCCGCAAAATTTGACTAAGTCCTGTGCCCCTAAGAATACTCAAGCTGAAAGATCGACCGACACTTAGAAAATTTTGCACTTATTTTTTTTTTTTCAATATTTCTCGGGTTTTTTTACACCATCTCATGGTTTTCGACTAGAGCAACAATTTCTTTCCAGAAAAGATTTTCATCCGAGCCACCAGTTTGGAAATATAGAGCGTTTTATATAAAATAGAATAAAATTCGGAGGCCCACAATTCGGAAACGGTGCGTCGTAGGGCCATGCTTCTCAGACCCTAAATGGTTTCTATGGACAAGGTTAATAAGGTGCTGCAAAAAAAATGGCCAAAATCTGTTAAAAAAAAAATCTCCGAAAATTTGGCTAAGTCCTCTGCCCCTAAGAATACTCAAGCTGAAAGATCGACCAACACTTAGAAAATTTTGCAATTTTTTTTTTTCTCAGTATTTCTCGGGTTTCTTTTACACCATCTCATGGTTTTCGACTAGAGCAACAATTTCTTTCCAGAAAAGATTTTCATCCGAGCCACCATTTTGGAAATATAGAGCGTTTTATATAAAATCGAATAAAATTCGGAGGCCCACAATTCGGAAACGGTGCGTCGTAGGGCCATGCTTCTCAGACCCTAAATAGTTTCTATGGTCAAGGTTAACCCGAAACTGTAAAAAAAAATGAGATTTCCGAAAAAAAAAAAAATTTTTTTTTCGTAAAATTTTCTAAGTCCTCGCGCCATAGTGCCCCTAAGGCTACACTCCAACCCTTATTTTTATTAAAGCATGTCGACATGCAGCACCTAAGGAATTGGGCAGAAGCATAGGTAATCTTAAAAAAAAACTGTATTACTTAGGCAAAATCATGTCAAGTACAGTGTCGATCAAAAGTCCTTAAACAAATTCGCAAAGTTATAGTTTGAAGTTTAGTTAGTGACTTACGACCTTCTTTTAATGAGTAATTTGACACACACACCCGCATATTACTCGAATAATCACGCTATTGAATATAGTTCCGTGTCATGTTCGTCTTGTTCACATAGTTCGTAAAACTTTATGATTATACCCACAGAAATCTTAATAAATAAATTAATTATAAGGTGGACAGATGCACCATTCACCGCGAAAGAATGTTGTGGTTCTTTGTTGGTTGATAATAATTTGATATTGTGGGTTAGTGAAGTGTGTTTAATCTATTAGAGGTGTTGTTCATTTTGAAACGCAAGCAAATTTAAATATTGAGATGAAAGCGGATATTATCGCGCTGCGTAAAAGTGGACTTAATATTATACCACAAATATTTGATGAAACCGGACTGACTGTGAGTATTATGATTTAATTCTTTTATCGAACATTTATTTAATTAATGTATAACTGCTGATCCTTGTAGTTATTTTATTAAACGTTTTATATTTACCATAGGGTCTAAATAGAAGAAAAAATATATATTTGCAAGAGTTTATTTATTTACTTTTGGAATGATGAATATAACATTAAGTATAAATTATAATCTTATCTTTTGAACTATTTTCAAAATATTTTTTTTTCAAAATTGTAGTTAATAATATTGTATCATTTTGCTAGTAGCCTTACAATATTCCTTTTTTGTTTTAGAGAAATTACCTACCTACTGTGAGTAGGAAGGTCAAAAGGTCGGAGGGTCCGTGCCAGTCGAACGCGATCGACAGTGGAAGGCCCCAGCTGGTCAGTGAATAAGAAAGAAATGTTGTTTTAACCAACCAGTTACCAGATGAAGTTGCATTGCAAGGAAATATGCAGAAATATGTTTAAATATTATAGGATCCATACGCCAGCGTTTACTTGATAGCATGGATAATAATGGGGGTTATACAACGTATTAAGTTATAAATTACAAATTGATTTTAGTAATATTAAAATAATATTGTGTCTTAACCGTATTAAGGATTATTTTGAGGTTTATAGTTTCAATCTTCTTTTCATAATGAAAATGAATACTTAAGCTATAACCGCAATATATATATATAGACCAATATTATTTTATTAAAGATACTTACAATATTTTAAGTCTAATGGTAGTAGTTCACATGCTTTACTTCAATAAATTGTTCTTTATGAGAAAATAAACTGTTTTAAAAGTTTATTTATAAAATTATAACGAATAAAATTTTGGAAATCACTTAAAAATCTTTTTTTTTTTATCCCATATTTCAATAAAAATATTATAATACAAATAAAATAAATATTACATTATTATTCTCGTGTATTAATTAATCGAATAATAATAAAAAAAAGATAAGAATATTGTTGAAAAGATAAATTAAAGTTTCATCTCGAGATTCGAACCTAGGCCAACTTGTTTAATAATCCAATACGCAACGCTATCCGCTAGCGGTACTTGTTATGAAGACGTGAATTTTAGCAATCGTATGAACCAACCAAGGTCATACGTAATTACGCCGCGCGTGTGAAAAAGCGACAGTATAATTATTTTTTGTTTCGTTCGACGTTAGCCAGTGTACACACACAGATGTAGGTACGGGCCTGCGCGGCGCGGGCGCGTGTTCACAGAAATTTCAACTTTATTGTGCCTATGCAAATTTGTTGCAGACCGTACCTAAATTAAATACTTAAATTACGTTTTTATTTCATTATAACGGTCGAGTTTGTTAAAGCTTCTAGACTGTACTTAAATAATTTTATTACGGCACCAAAGCAGCTTTCAAAATTTAACCTAATACACTAGGCCGCAAAGAAAGCGGGTAGGTTATAAATAATACGATAACTTTCAAAATATTTGAGCAATCCTTTCAAAATAAAAACTAAATTACAGTTTATTTCATTACAAATAAAGGAAGAGTTAAAACTTTTTATTTCATTTTGGTGATTGTATTATAATCTGACCTCCACAACTCAGTTACTAGGTTATACGAAGCTCCTTGCTAAGACTAGTTTGTCAGACTTTCGGGCTTCTGACGACCCGTAACAACTGTTAAAGATCTACCAGCAGCAGCAGCAGATCTGACAGCCTGGTCTATCGACCCGTGCGGTTGTTATTACTTAGCCTCAAGCCCCGTAACCCTGCATTACAATAATTATTTTTGTTTTCAGTCACTATGGATGCGCAAAATATACAATCAGTTCAAGACTCCCTACGTGGGTATCTGGCTGTTATGGAGACCAGCCCTGGTCATCAACAGCCCTGAAGTAGCTAGGAGAGTGCTGGTGAAGGACGCTGATTTCTTCCGGAACAGATACCTGAGCTCTGGCAAGAGTGATCCTATCGGAGCTCTGAATATATTTACTGTTAATGTAAGTGGGGTGTTATGGAGCTCTTGGGTTTCTGACGTTCACTTCCATTTTAATGAAACTTCTTACGCATAAGCGGGATACAAAGGTCTAAAAAGTTACTTAAGAACATCCTCGAAAAATAGTGTTACAGATTAGACCGATTTTAAATTTTGCAGATTCCCAGTTATCTTTTTACCGACTTTACAAAAAGGAGGAGGTACTATGTTCGGGTGTTTGTATGTTTTTTTTTTTTTTTTTTTTTTTTTGTATGTTTGTTCATCGAATACGCCGCCAATTGTGTACGGATTTTCAAAATTCTTTTTTTGTTCGAAAGTAGATAGTTCTGAGGTGGTCCCATTGTCACCAAGTTAGGATCTGATGATGGGATCTTAGAGATATCGAGGGCAACCCTCAAATTTTATAGGCTCACTTATTGTTTTTCGCATATTTTATGAAGTATCTTGTGTATTTGTGTATGGTTGTCACCATCTCAGGTAGCTGGGCTGATGATGGAAGGTACAACTCCTTAACAGTAAGAAGTTACTTGAACAGGCAAGGACTGTTTTAGTAAATTGTTTTGATGTTTGATAGGGCATTTGCCACATTTGGTCTCATGATCATCAAGTCATGACCTGATGCTGCAGTCAGGATAGTCCGCAGAGTACCTAACTGCTCGACAACTAACAGCAGATATATCGTGTTTAGGCTCATTGAAAAGGGCTCGATGTGTGGATAAACGTACTGTTACTGAGTAACACCGAAGACCTGATGCTGAAGCCAGGAGCATCAGAAAAAGTACAAACCTTGAAATTACAGCACCGTAGTCGTGTTTGGGCTCATTTTAAACAGGACTAATTTTAAGTTCAATGCAATGTTGACATAAGTCTGGCCTGATGCTGCAGCCAGGATTATCAGCATCTAATCTAAAAACTAATAAAAGGAGAACTCCTCAACAATTAACGTCCCTGCATCGAGAAAAGGAATATTTTATAAAAAGGCGATGGGCAAGTTGACATTAGGCTATTGTAACTTAGATAAATTATAAATAGACCCACTAAAAAGCGAGAAATAAAAACTTTTTAACAAAAAAAAAACCGACTTCCAAAAAAAACACTACAAACTGAAAAAAAAAACACTACAAACTGAAAAATAACTTTAATTTCGGAAGTCGGTGGCAAAAACTAAAATACTGATCCCTAAGACACCGACTTCCGAAATTAAAGTTATTTTTCAGTTTGTAGTGTTTTTTTTTTCAGTTTGTAGTGTTTTTTTTGGAAGTCGGTTTTTTTTTTGTTAAAAAGTTTTTTTTAAATAAGACATTTCGAAAATGTTCTTAAGTAACTTTGAAATTTTTTTTTACATTATAGTCAGATAGTTACAAGTGAAGCTAATAAAAGTGTGTTAAAAACGTCTAAATATATTTTACAGTCCGATTCAAACTTTATGGCCGCTCGAAATATGAGGCGAGTCGCTGCGCAGTAACAAATTCACGTGTCAGCGGGGGTGAGGGGTGAGGTACTGCGAAGTAACAAATTCATGTGTCAGCGGGGGTGAGGGGTGAGGTACTGCGCAGTAACAAATTCACGTATCAGTGAGGGTGAGGGGTGAGGTACTGCGCAGTAACAAATTCATGTGTCAGCGGGGGTGAGGGTTGAGGTACTGCGCAGAGAGTAGCGCACTTCAGAGCTGCCATAAAGTTTGAATCGGACTATACACACTTGTTCGGATCGGCATGATTAGGTTAACATTTGGAAAACTGCTCAATTATTTTATTAATGCATGTGTTTTGTTTGAAGGATCCAATCTGGACGTCACTGAGGCGACGTCTGACATCAGTGTTCACGGCTGCAAAACTAAGGAATCTCAACGGGATCACCATTTCCAAGTCAAAGGCTCTCATAGATCGCATAGGTCTTGACTGCAAGAAGGACGTGCCTATTGATCTGAGAGTAAGTAGCCTATTCATACACATATCTTTTTCTCTCCTTTTGGCACAAGATATATGAGAAAAGCTCATGTCATAGTAACAATATTAGCCAGTCAACAAGATGGTAGCGAGGCTGACTACCAGCTTACCCCAGACTTGATTTACGGATTGGCATTCGTGAAGGTATTTTAATTTTCCCTTTGAAGGGGTAAAGGAACAAAGCTACAAATAAAAATTATGCATTTTATATATAATCAATATTAGTCATGACAGTAACAATCTTTCTCCTTGTAGGAAATATGCACAGACTACACGACAGACGTGATTGGAGAGTCAGCCTTTGGGGTGACCAGCAACTGCTTGACAGACGGACACAGTATCATGAGGCAGGTCACCAAACAGTTCATGGAGTTCGGCTTGCATCGAGGACTGTCCTGGTCTAGCATCTTCTTCTTCCCTGATCTGGTGGATATATTTCGGTAAGTTTCATCACCAGAAAGTCTGAAATATAGGCTTTTTCATAGTTTCATTTGTATGGACAACTCATGCTCAAAAATATAACGTCTCATTCCTTACTAAAAAGATAGCTGTGGTCTACCTAAAAACTCCCTAACTCCCTCTTCCTAAACTCCCTCTTTTTCATCTTATACAAGATCCACTCAAAAGATCTGGCTACTTAAGTTCGTGAAGATGGTTGTTACTCAATCACTCAAAAAGGGCTAAACGAATTTCCTAGTCGTAAATAATAAATGGAACATTATATTCGGCTACATGAGGCAGTTTCCTAAGGATACCAGCAAAATCGCACACAACGGCAACGGCAACTTTAATTATCCTTTCGCCATTCTTTCAGAGCAGTTGTGGCCCAGCGGTATCGGGCCCGACTTATGAGTTTGTAGGTCGTGAGTTCGAATTACCAGGCTACCACACCAGGCACATTCAGTATTTAATTTCATCGCCAATACTGTTAAAAGGATGACGGAAAACATTCACGATGTTTTCTACCGTTTTGGGAAAACCAGCATATCCTAGAAACAAAAATTCGAGGACATGTGACATACAACCCGCACTGGGTCCGCGTGGTGGATTATGGCCCACTCTCTCTCACAGAGAGCAGGCCTGTGTCCCAGCAGTGGGGACATTATGGGCTGATTATGCTTACGCATTCTTTCAGATTCACGTTATTTCCCAAGAAGTCTATGAAGCTGCTACGTACCGTCTTCCGCACTGTGATCGAACAGAGAGGAGGATATGAGAAGGAAGTCAAAGATACTCGGGATCTGCTCGATGCGCTGCTAAAGATCAAGCAAGAGGCTGTAAAAGATAATGAAGGTAAAGATTCTTGCATTAATCCGTCCATCATAGCCAACTATAGAAATTAGCCATTACCAAAAGAAATTCTGGTATGAATAACCCCTGACTGGTGATTTATGATGATTTTAAAAGATATAGGATAGAAGATTGAGCTGTTTCTCTCCTCTCTCATGAATGCAAAGTGCGTTGTTTGCAACGCATCTTACCTTTTTATTGCTTTCCTTTAGCGTCTTCTGAACTAGAAAGGTCTTCACAATTAAGAGATTGATGAGTCAGCACCCTAATTGCGTAACATGCTTTCAATCACAATCTGAATCATTTTGAAGGATATCGCTAATCCATTGCTTCATTTGTTCGAAAAATTCGTCTGCTCAACAACGTAAATAACGCAATGAGTGTTGTTGAACTGTCAAAATTAAAGCCAAAATGCTACTGTTAGTTAGTTACACAATTACCCTGCAGTTTTCAGGTTAACCGGTGTGCCGTGTAATTGTTTTTCAACTAACTTATCACCTTCATGCCCTTGTGCCTTAGGGTCGGTGCAGCACGTTTTTTTCTTCCATTCTCACCTGTCAACCGTCACTTTATCACTGTATCATTAATTCCTTTGTCTTCCATAAAACCGTCACACAATCCATCCATCAAATAACTCATTCTACAAATATTTTGTTCTAGATATCTCCGAAGACTTACTGTTGGCACAAGCAGCTATCTTCCTATTGGGTGGTTTTGACACATCAGGAACTACGTTATGCTGGGTTGTTTATGAGCTGGCTTGGAATCCAGAGCATCAGGTAGATATACGTACTACATCAAACATCAGCATTATAAATGAGAGGTCTCCTACTGAATATGAGCCGGTCATAGGGTTCCAATAAATTTCCATAATCTCCTACTAATGACTGCCCCGTTGGTCTCTTGGTCACCAGCGCGACTGCTGTGCGTGGGATCCTGGGTTCGATTCCCAGGTCCTTCACCTGATCCCTTCCCCGGTCGTGTCGTCCCATCGGACTATGAGAGTATTGAGAGTAAAGAAACAAAGAGTGCACCTGTGTTTGCGCACACACTTGTACACTATAATATCTCCTTCGTACTTGGCTAATCTCCATTGAAATCGAAATCGGGATCGAGAAATCGGTTGGGAGTAGTATTATTATTATAATCTAATCACCGTGCTTGGAAGAAGGATTGGTGTTACTTACTTAATGTTCTACAAAAGTTTCAGAAAAACACAAAAATAAACTCCAAAATAGTAGGTAGGTACTGATAACATTTGCACGGGGGGGTTCCGGAATTGGTCTTTTATGAGGAACCGGGACCACCCCTATGTGCTGATGGTGATCACCGGGGTGATTTTAGTGAGGTAATCCCACACTCCCCGACCTCCCTCCCCGGAGGTCGGGTGCCTTTTGAAGGTTTCTCCCCGACAAAAAAAAAGGTAGGGTCAGGCGGGGTAAATATAAGACACCCAATATTTCGGATAAAAATAAGACATGATCATAATTCCGTAAAGAAAGACCTAAAACGAACCTTATTTTATTAAAAAATATGCTTTATGTGTACTCTGTTAGGACACATTTTTTTAAACTTGTGACTCATTGGGTTGATCACTTTTTATGACATTTTGTTAAGTACAAAAAAAAATTGGCGCGTAAACTTTACATCGGGCAATACGAACTTTCCGTTTACAGCCTCTCATTCAAGCGTGTGCGGAAGCCACCCCCGCCCCTGGCATCCCTTGCGAGCCGTACTTGCGCAGGAGGGCGGCAGTTTTTGTATACGTGCAGTAGTTTAGCAGGGAACTCGCGTTGTTTGGAGGGTAAAAAATGAGACGCGCATTTGGGAAAATATAAGACAGTGTGTAGTGTAATATTAAGACAGTTGATATTAATTGTGCATCAAGATGCCTCACAAATATGTGCCAAAACACAAAAGTTATAGCGACTCAAAGCTGCAAGAAGCGATAGATAAAGTAGGAAAGCGTGATTTATCATACAGAGAAGCTAAAACGAAGTATAAAATTAATAAATCGTTGATAGGGAGGAAAAATTACAATTTAAACACAAATAAGCAAGGAAGAAAGACAATTTTAAGATAGAAGCAGAAGTAGATCTTGGCTTCGACATCGACCACGAAAAATATCATATTGACTACTAAATGTTGTCAAGTCTATGAGCAGATATAAGAGTAAAATGTCTCAAATTTACACCTTTTCAGTTGATACTTAAGTTTAAAAAAAAATTATGCATTATTCTGTATCAGGTCTTGTATTTTTTCGTCTTTTATACTGTCATCGGTAGGCAGATAAGTTTAATTGTAGCATTAAATTGCTAATTGCTGTTGTGATTACGAAATAACTTAAACCAAAAAACAAATTAGAAATAAGCAGAGTAAAGCATGTTGATTTTTTTTAATTTTAAAATTTTCTAACAAATTTTTGTTGAATTTAATGAAAGTTTTCGTATTAGAGTTAACCCCATTGTCTTCCTATTGCCCCTGTATCTGAAAAACACACAAGGTATAGAAGTTTAAAGCTGTTTCATTTTTTGACTTCTGTGTCTTATATTTCCCCCATTATTGAGGAAAAAAATGAAACACATACTTTGTACACAAAACTATATATCTAGGCCAATTATCTTCAATTTAATGTTATCATGTGAAAGATACCAATGGATAGTATAATATAATCTGTTCTAAGACTCACAAAATAATGTTTAACAGCGTCAGAAATGAAAAGATTTGTTTTTCGTCTCAGATTTACCCCGCCTGACCCTAATGATAACATTAAAAGAATTAAACGAGTTATCTCAAACTTAATATCATCAGCAATGATATTACCCTTGGCCCTGCACTTGATAAACTAAGATAAGGAGGTTATAGCAAACATAGGTACTTACAGTTGGTCACTTGAAATTTTTTTATGCGATTTTTTATAATCTGAGATTCATTATTGAGTTTTATTTGAATGATTTGCGTTAATTTCTGTATTTCCACATGATTGAGGTTTTTTCCAAATAAGTTTGCTTTTATTTAGTAATAAATAAAGAGTTACATTTCTGAAGTTTGCTGTTACTTTTATTTAATGAATTACTTATTAACAAATAAAGAATTATATTTCTAAACTTGCTGTGTTGACTGTGCAATTGAATCCAAAATAGGCTTGGTAGTGTCGTTAATTGTAAACGACACTACTGGTAGTCCGGCTGGTAGTGTCCTTGCCAAAACATGGCAATTTTGTAAACGCTTTTGCTCATTCCGTTGACAATGCATAACCTTTTCGTTGACGTTCAAACGGTTCATTTTGCAAAGTTATTAACCTTTCAATGTTTTTCTTAGGAACGGCTTTACCAAAATATCTTAGAACTCAAAAGAAAGATTGGAAACCGTAGCTTCGACGCAAAAATTCTCTCTGAAGCGAACTACATCGACAATGTCATCAAAGGTAAGACTTTGTTTCTCGACAGATTACTTTAGATAGCATATGCCTGCGGCTTCGCCCACGTGGATGTCAGAAATTATCCCATACGGGAACGTGCTACCGGAACAAAAAGTAGCCTATGTGTTACTCCATACCATCAGCTATCTCCCAATGAAAATCCCGTCAAAATCGGTCCAGCTATTTCAGATATAGACTCCTACAAAATTACAGCTTTCTAGTACTAACGATCTCTTAGCAAAACCTCGGATAGACAGACAGACAGACGGACATGACGAAACTATAAGGGTACCTACCTTGTAGGAACTACGGAACCCTAAAAAGCTGAAGAGTTTGGTTGTTTGAACGTACTAATCTCTGGAACTGCAAGTCGGATTTAAAAAAATATTTTTGCATTTGATAGCCCAATTCTTGAAGAAGGCTATAGGCTATTTAACATCACGATATGACCCTTAGGAGCCGAGCAAAAAGAAAGTCGGAAAGAATACTAAGCGAAAACGAAGTGTTGCGACGAGGTGGGTCGTCGGGGAACAAGAAATTTCACGCGGACGAAGTCGCAGGCAGAAGCTAGTGAATATATAAAAACAAGATTCCAATATACAACAAAAATAAAAACATACCTACCTACTTATAGGATATATTATGTAAAACCACTTTTATTATTCTCAGTAGTATGATTTATTTTACGGTACGGTTAGTAGATGTCTCATTTCAGCGTTCGAGAGGTTAAGATCTTCAGCTGATGAATAAATTCTAGTTTTGATTTTGCAACTTTTAAGTAAAATGCTTAAAAAAACATCAAAATGATCGGAAAATCAGTCTATATCTTATATAATTCCTTTTCCAGAGACCCTCAGAAGGTACCCCCCAATGGGCTGGCTGGACCGCATAGCTGCGAAGGACTACCAGATCGACGACCACCTGACCATTACGGCCGGCACCATGGTCTACGTGAACGGGGTCAGCATGCAGATGGACCCTCAGTACTTCCCCGAGCCACATGTCTTCAATCCCGACCGATTCCTGCCCGAGAACGAAAGGAATATCGTTCCGTATACCTTCATGCCGTTTGGTGAAGGACCTAGGAGTTGTATTGGTAAGCAGTTTTTTTTTTACCGACTTCAAAAAAAAGGAGGTTATCAATTCGACACGTATGTATGTAATATTATTGTTAGATTCACATACGACAATCTATTAGGGCTTCCAAACAAATATACAAAATTTTAAAGACGTATGTATGTATGTACCTATGTTTGTCCACGCATATCTCCGTAACTATTAATCGGATCGTGACCATTCTTTTTTATTGGCTTACATTTACTTCAACTTAGGGAACAGTGCAAGTTTCATCAAAATCGATTCAGTAATTTTCAAGATATGGACTAAGACGTGAAAATGTGACGGCCCGGCTTATTGATACAATTAAGCTACGGGTGTAGTGTCAAAGGGAAAACATCTCAAAACCTTGGTCAAATTCTAGTGCAACAACTAAAAATTACGAAATAAAAAGTAATTTAAAAAAATTAAACCGACTTCAAAAAGAAATTAACTCAAAATTATGAAATAACTTTAATTTCGAAAGTCGGTGGCAAAAAACTAAAACTAGAATACAGATTCCAAGACACCGACTTCCGAAATTAAAGTTATTTCATAATTTTGAGTTAATTTCTTTTTGAAGTCGGTTTAATTTTTTTAAATTACTTTTTTTAAAGAGGTCTATACTTTTTCGTTCGTATTTTAAATGACTCATACATCAACATCCAACGTTTGATGAACGTTTAATATGATTTTCCGATTCAGAAATCACAAATCAATCAATTATAAGAATACAAAGTACAAAAAAAGTACAAAATACAAATATTGTTAAAAGAAAATTGAATGAACCCAATTCAAGAATACCTACCTAAGAAAACCTACACTGCTACAAGGATATTTTGAGCAATTGTTTTGTGAAATAGGTGGAAAAAAACAAAATTTCGGCGTTAGTTCCGATTTTGACCACGCAACAAAAGATTCTTGTGCCGTTGTTGACATTTGTTACATTCAAAACTCAAAATCAAACTATCCATATCCCCCTTTTTTTATTACTAATCTATGCCTCCGTTTCTAGGCATGCGTTTTGGGTACCAGACTCTCCGGCAAGGTCTTGCAGACCTTCTGCTGAACTACGAGTTCAAGGTGATCCCCAACAGCCCCAGACCCAGCGAAGTGGCAATTGACAAGAATGGAATTTTCCTCGTGCCCAGTCAGAAGATATCCGTTGAGTTTGTGAGGAGAGATAATGAGTTTGTTCCCTCGGCTTAATAAAATATTAACTTAAATAATTATGGCTTATGTTTTTTTTTCTATTGTGCACTACCTGTGGGACCTTTACCCAGCAATCAATATACCTAGCCCTTTCCCAACTATAATGTATTGGTGTCGACTCCCTGTTTATCCGGATGCAGTAGAATACCTACATGGAATGACTGCCTATCTGACTTCCACAACCCAGTTACTGGACCTGACCTTTGCCCAGCAGTGGAACAATAAAGCTTGAACAAAAAAAAACTATTCTATGACTATGCTAAAACCTCGTACGAAGGTTAAATTTTTGCATGTTTTCGTGTTTTTAGGAAAGAGTTTCTACAATACAACGACAATGATTGATTATAAATTAACAGTATTACTACAAGCAAACCATACAGGGTAGATAGATTGACTTCAGAATTAGTCATAAAAATATGTAGGTTTCCGTAAAATAAGTGATTTGCGGTATACCAATTAGTACTACCAGCGCATAGAGGTATAAATTTCCTCGACTGTGCTTAAACTAGTGAAACCAGTCAAGGCTAATGCCTTGACTGGTTAATACTCGAAAGCGACTTTTGATTTGGAGAAGGTTGTAAGTACAATGCAAAAATCAATCAGGCTCTTGTGACATTGATATAAGTGTTGTATTCACTGAATAAAGTCTATTTATTGTACAAAAAAGACAGCCAGATTCGGATACACATACTGTTAAAAAGCATTCTTGTTTGCTAGTAAGTAGCATGCTGAAGTAGCAAGCTCTCCGTGCGAGTAAAATCAAATCAAAAGTCATTTATTCAAACTAGGCTAAGAATCAGCACTTTTCCAACTCTAAAATAACATGAGACAATCCTGCAAAATGCCCTCCCTTCACCACTTCCTAGTACCTACTTTAGCTGGAGTAATGGCGCAACAACCTCCCCAGCAGCACCTATTGCTATCTATTCAGTTAGAAGAACTTGATTATAAACAATAGTAAGTAATGATTAACCTTTTGACCGCCACAGTCGTGCATATATGATAAACCAAAATGTGCCCAGCACGCCACGGTTCGACTACGTGACAGAATTTGACGCCGAGGGCACGTTTTTGATTTTTTGACGTGTGGCGGTCAAAAGCTTAAACTCTTTCTTTGGTTGCACATGCTTATGGTGTGCTAAGGTAGAATCTGCTCGAAAACACATGATGTTGTGTAATCCAGACTTAAAGGACGACCTCATTTAATCTCCAACATCCTTCAGTACATACCTAATATCCTTTAAAAAACAACGTTTTCGTTTCCCTTTCCCCTGTTATCCTCGATCTGCTTGGCTCACATCCCCCTCTCTCCCCTCCCTATAGATTAACACATTAACACCCTTCCAGTTTATATATCATTACTGGATATCGATGTCGCCACCTATTCTCATTAACGATAGTGCCGCGGTGGTTACCGATAACCGTTATTTATAGCCGTTATTCAAAGGGTTATTTTTTTCGTTCAGATTTTTTGGGGGAGATAAGTTATTTTGGCTGATTTATTAGTTTATTTGTTGGAAAAACCACCAGTTGAATGTTACTAGAAATGTTGACATAACTTTGTTATAAGGAAAGCAGAAGACAACGTAATAGGAACGAACATTTGGTGCCGTATATGTCAGTGTATGTGCAAAATATTAATGCACTAGTTACGTTCTTATAATTTTCGCAAGTGTGACTGCTGAGCGTGAGGTCCTGGGTTCGATTCCCAGGTCGAACAGTGTTCTTGAGGTTTTCCATAAGGATTTTTCTCAGTAGTAGCCCCGAGTCTGGATTGTGCCCAGTTGATGGAATTTATTATATAACACATTCAACATTGGTTTACAAAAGTATTCAGGAAAGGTATTACTCCTAATGTATTATGTCGTAGATGGATTGTAGAATCCGCTGTTTTACAAACAACAACGTTCAGCGGATTTCCAAAATAATTACTGAACTTGAACACGCAGAATAGTATTTAAAACGTTTTGCTTTTATCAATGCAGCGGGTCAACGATTAGCGGTTTTGTAAAACAGCGTGAAATGAAACGTCAGACTGTAGATTTTAGTTCTAAATTTTGTCAGTCGTGGCTCTGTGTGTCCTAACAACAATAATGGCTTCCAAAACAGAAATGAATAAAACGACTAATACGAGCAAAAATGGCCTTAATACAGGTAAAAAAAGAGATTTTATGGACAATGAAAATCTATCAGAGTTTTATGAAAGAAGTTCATTGTAACTGCAAATAAGCCATTCTGCATTACGTATAAACACCGGTAGCAGTTTTGTAAAACGTAGAGCAATGTCAATCCAGCTGAACGTTGTTCAGTTATTTTACTTAACGGAGCTGTTTTATAAAACAACTAGCGGTGTTGTAAAATAGCGGATTCTACAATCCATCTGCGAAATATACACTAATGGGACACATGGGACTATGCATGGGACTAAGGCTGCGTTTCCACCACCATTGAGCGAGGATGCGTAGCGAGGGATGTGTGTGAAACTAACGAATAACATCGCTTCATTTTCATAGCTTGAGCTAAGCTAGTGTTAATGGTTAGTTTTATGCACATCCCTCGCTACGCATCCTCGCTCATTTATGGTGGAAATGCAGCCTTATCGTGCATAACTAGCAAAACGTATTTGTGACAGACAGACCGACTCCTGAGTGATAATATAAGTGCTCCTTCGGTCTTTTTACATAAATGAGAGCACTTTTTAAGGAGCTCTTGAACCGATGGGACAGTAAAAATATAAAAAATAACGTTTTAATACCGTTAAGAGTGTCCCATGCCTAACATACCCATTACAGCTTAATCGTTAAGATAAAGGGATGGCTTCTTTTTATGATGCCTCGCGGGTTTATGTGTTGGGGCTTGTATATACTGTCGTTCTTTGTTACAGCATGTTTAGTCAACATGCTACACTAATTTAAAAAAACATTGTTCGTGATGATTCATTTTTTATCTTACTCATAGTGAAACGTTTTATAAGTGAAAGCCATACCTACCTGCGGGGAAATTGCGTAACACACTATTAGTAGGAATGGCTTTAATTTTGACAGTTCAACAGCATTCATTGCGTTATTTACGATGTTAACGTATAGTCATCGTAAATAACGCAATGAATGTTGTGTGTTGCAAAATTTGTCAGATCAATCTGACACCTCTTTCCTCAATGTTGTTCCTACAACAAGGCTCAAGAAAATAGGTGGCTCGTGGTTTTTTTTCGAACATTATAAAGCAATGGATTAGCAATATCCTTCAAAATGATACAGATTCTGATTGATAGTAGGGTATTTCTTAATTAGGGTGCAGATTAATAAGTAAAACCATAGTTCGCATTTACGGACCGTTGTAAAAATTGTATTCAGTTCCCCTTCATCACTAAACAACTCATAATAATATTTGCGTTCATAGTAAACGTCACACAACTCGCAAACCTAATTTCTTTAGATACCGTTAGAGGAATTGATGTTGTCTGCACTACTAGCATAATTAGCCTATAATGACAAATGAATGACTGACTTAGGCGGTAATCTGCTAAAATTTTGACAGTTCCTTTGATCAGTGACCTACCATTAGAACGTCATCGTCATTGTGCAGTCATTGCTTTTAATTCGTTACGAGTATCGTATAATTATGTTCTGTGCCATTGGCCGACCAATGATCAACCATTATGAATTTAGCAGATTACGAACTTTAAGCAAAATGACAATGGGATCGTGTTGGAATGACGTATTTATAAAAATAGCAGACTTGGGCCCCTGGCAAATGTCGCCATGTCCGTGTTCGCTCGTGTGTACACACCCTTAGATAATGATCCCCTTACAATCTATTAACGTAAGGTCAGGTCGCTATATTATGGCTTTTGATAACTGAGGGTTTCTTTCATAACGTATATTTTCTTTGGGGATGTACGCAATAGCTAAAGGTACGGTCAACAACAAAAGTCGATTAACACTTAATTTTTTTTAATCTCAGTTGAGCAAAACATTTGTCCAAAATTTCAGCAGAAGTACAATGCAATTTTGAACAAATATCTGACTCAATAACTGAGATTAAAACACTGAAGTGATAATATTTTGCTCAATGACTGAGATTAAAAGAACTGAAGTGTTAATCGACTTTTGTTGCTGACTGTACAAGTTGTACAGTGGTACTTTCTCAGGAAAACAGTAAGCGACCCAATTAAAAATTTATCGAAAAAGGTTTTTAACTGGGGGATGTTGCGTAACACACTATCAGTAGCAATGGCTTTCATTTTGACAGTTCAACAACATTCATTGCGTTATTTACGTTGTTGAGCAGACAATTCAACAACATTCATTGCGTTATTTACGTTGTTGAGCAGACAAATTCGAACATATGAAGCAATGGATTAGCAATATCCTTCAAAATGATTCAGATTGTGATTGATAGTGTGTTACGTAATTAGGGTACTGGTTATAGTTAGGTACTGATCTTTAGAATATGCAACAAATCCGTGCCATTGTAAAGAGTTATTGAAAGTTTTTACCCAAAACAAACATGGGTCGAATAGTTGACAACTATAACAGCGGTGCTATTCTGTAAAAATCTTACCGTGCAAACATAGGTGAAGTGAGCGTGGAGTGAGCTGTCAATAGTGTCCATTCCTAGCAAAAACTAAGTTTACCGAAGCACTTTACCCAAGTTTATACGGTGAGATTTTTTCAGAATCGACCGGCTGCTTCGGGTTTTCGAGGTCGTTGAAATGACCTTAGTACTTATAATTATAACTCATTTGGAAACTAGTTTCAATGATATAATTATGTTTTTTATTTTTATTTTATTTTGTAAAGGAAAACAAATGGAAATCAAAAATAAACAGAAATACCATTACGCTTAACAAACATACTAATACCCAATATATTTTCCAATGATTATAACTTAGGTATTTACAAATTGATGGCAAACATAATTGTAGTCAGAACAAAATTTAAACATACAAATACCACAAAACTATTACCAAATGTACATAAATGAAAGTATACCTACAGTATGGAAACCACATATGTGTAATAAATTATATCACATACTTGTTATCGCCTTTTAGGACGATTTACAAGAAATGAACGAAATTGGTCGCGAAAATCTGCTGTCCCCTACATTTTGACGAGTTATGCGAACATAAATTTAAGGAACAGCAGATTTTTTTTCGCTACCGATTTCGTTCATTATATCTACGGAATTTACTGCTGACTCTTTAGAATTTTAGCTAGATTACTTTTAAAAGAAATGGAATGTCGAATATTAAAAGTAATTTTCCATGACTTTCTACAAATCCAATCATTACTTCACAGGACCCACCAATATCTCATCAATTCCATAGATAACGACGAGCCCTTCTCCTTCACAGCCAGGTAAGCCTTCATCCACTAATGACCTCTAAGCCTCTAAATAATCACGCTTGGTCTCCGCAAGTCCTCGCGATGGAAGGCTTCCGAGGATTATGACACTAATTGTCAATCGAGACACAATTCGCCTTAGAGAATTTGCAAGGTCAGGAGTCAGAGACAAGTTCTATTGCTTTGATAGGTATAGCCAATTAACTTTGGGGCTTGGTGATCCGTTATTTAAGAGGAATTTGTGAAGTTCGATTTTGTTTGGACTGTTGACGGTTTATTTGGGTTATTAATAGCATAGTTTTCATAGATTAACGAGACAAGGGCACCTACAACATAATTATAACAGCTCTAACATTAGCACTTGTCTACATAACCTTATCACAATAACATAATTTTATTACGGAGGAAAATCAATCTACCATACATACACTTATAAATATATACTTAACTATTTATAATATGAAAATAAATAAAACAAAAAAAAGCAGAGGAATAAGCTGGCATCTTGTTTTTTTTTCAAAGTTAGGTACTTGATTTTTGAGCGACGCTTAAATGAAAATAATATGCCAAGAAATTGTAGGCATCATAATGAGAATTATTATCATGCTTACAAAGCTAAATAAAGTATTATTATTTATTTATTTCAAACACACTTATCCTATTTTACAGTTTGGTTTTAGCTTCACAACGAAAACCTCTCAGGGTTGATCTGTAAATAGATATAAGATCATTTATAACCAACGATAATCAACGGGGTCATATTTCAATATTCAAACAAGAAAACTGTAAAATAATTCAAAGGAGGAAACCCCACTGAAATCCCAAGACACGTGGTTTAGCGTTGCGCCAGTAAAAAAATCCTCTTACAGTTAATCTGACAGCGAACGGTCCGGTCCCGGCGCTCCGGTTTGCATCCGGACGAAAAATATGGAGGATAGAGGTTCAAATATTATGTCTGTGACGTTTTTGAACCGTTATTTAGTTTGTTTTGGAGTCAAAATAGTGAAAAGGATAAATAATGTAAAGTTCTTTCAATCATTTTAGATACTAGAAAAAAGATAGTTTCGCGATTACATAAAGAACTTAATAAAAACTACATCTGCTTCCGATTTCTGGTTAATACTTCGGAAAGCATTATAAATTTATAACCGTCGATCCCGGTTGCTACACTTTTAACAGTCGTACCTACTGCGGTTCCGTCGAGGTAAAGTGGGGGGGCCACTTTACCAGGTTACTGTTACATCTTCCCGCTTGTCTCCGGAGACGGTTCAGGGACTTCCAAGTGGACCACGAAAGGTGGTAGATAGAGAGGAGGAAGAGTATCCTGCCACAGTTTGCAAAGGATGTCGGCCGGGTTTCCGACAGTAAGGTGTGGATGTGGAACTATGTCGCAAACCATGCTCCACGTCCTATCCTGCCCTCTGTGTCCCAAAACATGCAGCCAAAGTGACCAAAGCATTGCCACCGACAACGCCGTGGAATTGGCAAAGTTTTGGGCCAACACGATCTGAAATACACTCGTGCCAGCGACACGAAGAAGAACAGTCGTCAAAGTTAAGATCCAGTCACAAACCAGAAAGCCAAAAAATAATAGTAATTTTAGATTTCGATATTGCCTAGTAATCTATTTATAGAGGCTATCGGTCGCTTTACAAGGGCATCTGTATACTGAAAACGACCATAGTAGGGAAAAGGCTAGCAAACAATTGATTTTGATTGTACTTAATATTTTTGTGAACGTCCCATTGTGTCACCCTCTGTAAAATTTCTAATTTTATAGGTATGTAACTCTTAAGGCGTATCTACATCATTATACCATTATTTACCTTAAAATTCTAATTTCCACTCTGTTAGTGGCTTTTGTGGACAGGATGTTAATTTAGATTTGTTATAGTCGTAATGGCAATCATGTCACTTGGTTTAAATAATTATGTTCTTATTTTCATTATTTTATTTATCTTTTATATTTTGTGAATGTGAGAACGTTGCAGACCTTTTAGACTGTAGATTTGTAAACCATTTTTTATTTGGTTAGTACTTGTTGACAGGCCTACACTGTCCTCGTATACTTGTTACCACTGTTATTTGAAAACATTGTAAGAGCATATTATTTTCAAAAGAGTAACCATGGATGGTATTTCTTGCCGGCTCTTCTCCATAGGAAACGACCAATTGGAACCATGCACCTAGCTTCTGACGTTTCATAATTATCATAAAAAGTATTCTATTATATTCTATTCCACCCATACGTATTGTGAAATGCAGTATCAAGTTACCTTCAAAGCAACCTACCAAAATATACAGAGAACAAATCTCTGGAAATGGCAACATAGATACAGCGATAACAATGTGTCCCCGGACACTAGTTCCGAGGGCTTTGTTCACACCTTCCACCTAACTTAGAGGATTTTTGTGCAAAGCCCTTTGCGACACAATACTTGAGTTGTAAGCTCTTATACATGAACTGTGAGGAAGTTGTCGTTATTGCATCTGTTAGTAATAGTTAGAATTAGGTATAATCCTATTAATATTATAAACTAGCTTCTGCCCGCGACTTCGTTCGTGTGGTAGTCGTAAAAAACCCAATGTATTGTATATTAAAATAACAGCCACATTTTTATAAAACTCCCCTCGCTATTACTTCGTTTTCGCTTAGCGTTCTTTCTGATTTTTTTCTTTTTACTCGGCTCTCATTGGTCCTATCGTGATGTTAAATAGCCTTTCTCAAGAATTAGGCTATCAAATACAAAAATAATTTTACAAATGCGACTTGTAGTCCCAGATATTATATAGAGCGTTCAGGATTAAAAAGGTCGTAAGAAGCCCGAAAGTCTGCCAGCCAGTCTTACCAAGGGGTATCGTATTACCCAGTAACTGGGTTGTGGAAGTCAGATAGGCAGTCGCTCCATGTAAAATACTGGTATTCAGCTGCATCCGGTTAGACTGGAAGCCGACCCCAACATAGTTGGGAAAAGGCTAGGCAGATGATGACGTACATGTGAAAGTTTGCGTGTTTGGATGTTTGTCGTGCAAAAATGACTGAACGAATTTGGATGGAATTTGGCACACAGATAGTTTATAACCTGGATTAACACAAAGGATATATTTTATCTCGATACTCCCACGGAATCGAGACTTATGCGGGTGAAACCGCGGGGCGCTGCTAATCAGATAATGACTCTATTGAAGATTTATTTACTCATCTACGAATTTAATTAATTGCAAAACGGGTTAAGTTCGAAATATTAAAAGTGGACTGACTCAGCTTATGAAGAAAAATACTTTATCAGACAGAATTTTATCCAGAATTTATATAAAGAAGCAAGTTTCAGCTGAGTTTCAGCTGTTGCTCAAGAAAGGGTTGGTAGAGAGGCAGAATTTTTAATTTAAAACCAACTTATATTCATATTTCATTCATCGTACATAATGTAGAACCATGCACGTCACACAACATGAAAGTAAACAAACAAACAGCTTCATAATTCCCGTGAAGGCAGGTAGTTCTGAACCCGGACCGGCACCGCCCCGGGCCGACACCAGCCACGGCGACGGATTGAATAAACATCCACTGTTTGACGTCAAACGAGCTATTGGTTGTCGGTTCAGATTGTAAATATACTGCTCTATTAATTCCTGAACGACCATCACCACGCCAGTGATGGTCGTTCACAAGAAATTGTGGTTGGTATCCGAAGATCGCGTAGGCTTGAAGTTGAAACAAAATTTCTACGACAATTTTATCGTATAGCCGTATAATTTGCACGCATTGATAATGAGGCGGTATGTATCTACGTTTTGATTGTTGCTTGCTAGTTTTAACTGTTCAGGGATTAAAGTGTCAACTTAGTGGGTACCTAAAGCTGAAAAGTTAGAGCGGCCAGTCGATTAAGGAAGTATCATCACGACTACATCTGGTAAAACAAAAAATAACATTGTGATTTCCTGCTGGAAAGAAACACTGTTTCATAAAACGGGTGAAACAAAAAATGTATATGAAAATGAAACAATAAATCTTGCGGAACACGGTGTATCGAGCGAATGGGCACGTAAGGTCGCCGTAAGAACGTTAATTTATTTTCTGACTGTGCCTACGTCGGGAATATGAAAATTTTCTCCGTAGGGAGTCGCGGCAGACGGGCGATACCCGTGTCCTTTGTACTTTCTATTCAGTGGCTTCAGGCTTTTACATTCAGATTCTTCCATTTCCCAAACAAATAAATTTAAAAGTGTGTACGAAAACACGGACGAATGGTATTTCTTCAAAGAGTTTAAAATCTAAGCCCAATTAATTCTTAGTTATACACCCTGACTTGCGCCGAAATTTTATGGTTTATACCATAAGTTTTGGAGTTTTGGCGCAAGTCAAGGTGTATGTGAAATCCTACTTTCAGCCTCGTGTAGGTACAGAGCGAGCCTAGCCTATTGCCTTTGGACAGTCACAAATCAGGGCTGCTACTGAGTTTCTGATGGTATAATTATGTAGTTATTAAAAAATAACCGCATTCAAAATGTATGGACCAGCAACTTTTTTTTTTTTAAATGCCGACGAGAAATTTCAACGCATTTCAGTATCATGTACTGAATCCATTGTAACAGGTCGCGCGTTGATGTCCTGCCACCCTGTACATATTTATATGAAAAACCTAATAACACCCTGCCCGACCAGGGACCGACTGGGCCCAGGGCACCACGCACATCAGACGCGCTGGCGTCCACTAGACCAACGAAGTCATCAAACAATAATATAATCCATACTAATATTATAAATACGAAAGTGTGTCTGTCCTGTGTGACCTCTTCACGCTTAAACCCCTAAACCGATTTAGATGAAATTTGAGATAGTGATAGTTTAAGTCCCGGGAAAGGACATAGGATAGTTTTTATCCCGATATTCCCACGGGATCGACACTTATGCGGGTGAAACCGCGAGGCGCTGGCAGTAATCTATAACTAAAAGTAAATCTCAGCCTTTTCTAAGCGTGTGAACCGCCTGTCTGCTCCTCCATTACCCAACTGGTCCGGTTTAATTGGAACACAGTAATTTATCGTGGGATCTCTGTTATCCGATTACGGACCTATCGAAATTGTATTTGAACGACGGAATTAATTTAACTATGCACATACGATCGTTGTTCGGTTGTAGTGTCTGATTGGGACAGTCTTGTGTCTGATCTAGCTAAGCTTGTCAAAGCAAATTGTCATTCATAATTCATAAATCATAATTCATAAATCATTGCTAGGAATAAGTAAAATAATACATTATAGCAATGTTATGATGACCGACGATGATGATGACCGTTAAGATACTGTTTATACTGTGCTACATTATTCTATAGATCTTGTGTAAACATAAATCAGAAGAAAATTTCAACAGAAAGCAACGTTTTCACGAAAAGTTTTAGCCAATTTTAACAACATCACACATCAGCGGAAACTTTTCAAATAAAGGTTAATTGAAAGTCCGAGGTGTACCTAAAACAAAAACATCCAAAAATCAAAACACACACAATCCGTCGGCGTTACTTTTTCAGTGAGTTGAGCTCAGTTGAGCTGCGTTAAGCTGAACTCACGATAACAAAGACAAACATGGCGGCGTGCAAACAGCTGTTCGCTTGTTTTGTTTCACTTTCTGATGACGGAACACTAACAATGTTAGCTCTGTTCATTTGTTGTGTACTCAAGCTTTTTCTCTGGGGTAAGTAGCCTTAAATATACAAGGTACACCTTTGAAACTTAGGGAAAACTGAAAGTTAATGCAAGGTTAATTCATGCAAAACTGAAGTTAATGCAAAACTGAAGTATACCTATTGAATTTATAAAAAAAGTTAATGCAAAACTGAAGTTTTGAGTTTATTTTTAATAAAAAGTTAATGCAAAACTGAAGTTTTGAATTTATTTCAGCTTGGTCTGCTCAATACGATACTGAAAAGATTTGTCCTTTATTGAAGTTGGCAAGGCTGACTTCTAGGTCTGTACCGTTTAGGGTGTACCTATTATAACTTCTAGGGTGTACGCAACGACGATATAATATTCTCTTTGGGTGTACGGAAGTATCCTCTTCTCTCACTCATGAAAGGTCTTCAAATGAAGTCATAGGATCACTTTTCACGTCAGTGTGGTTTTCCGTACAGCTCACCTATCATGTACATGATAGGTGAGCTGTACGGAAAACCACACTGACGTTTTTTTCACGATGATGTCTTTTGAATTAGCCTATGGGTCGTTGCTCATCATAGCATATGCATAATCACCCTATATTGTTCCCACTGCTGGGAACTGGGACACAACTCCTCTCTTCGAAAAATAGTGGGCTGTAACATTAACATTAACCACGCGTGCCCAGTGCGGGTTGGTAGATGTCACATATCTTTGAATTTTTGTTTCTAGAACATGCCGGTTTCCTCACGATGTTTTCCTTCACCGTTTTGAAAGCACGAAATTATTTACACAAAGTAAAGCGCCTGCCTGGGTTCGAACCCGCGACCTACAACTCGTAAATCGGGACCGTTACCACGGGGCCCACCACTGCTTTTAGACTGGTCATAGGCCTCTCCCTAATTACCACACCTACTTCATCTTGTTAATTATGTACAGACGCCAGCACATCAAGCTGCCCGAAACTGTCAAATTTTCCCAATCAACCTTGAACCTAATGCTTTAGCGATAAAGCTGAAAATCTATTAAAGAAATTTGACAGATTGTAGTAGCTTGATCTGCTGGCGTCTGAACACTTAGGACCGTCTCACCTACCTACGTTTGTCGGGGTATGAAATCTTGCAGCCTCTACCTACTCTACAAGTTACGTAGGTTAGTCGGTAATTCCCACTCCACACAGTAAAGGACTAATGGAAAATTTGCATTTTCTGCCACAGCGTAGGTAGTACCAAGCTTGGGAACTGCAAGGCTTAATAATTTGTGATTGAATCGCTGGCGCGCGCCCAGCTGGCGGGGCAGCCGATAACGATAACATGACCAGGGAACCTATCACTGTCATAGTTTTGGATCGAGGGGAGAAATACACTGATGGTGATGATGATGAGGTTTTGGAAAATGTGAGCTTAACTATCGAAAAAAGTATGTCAGTAGGTAGCTCAGAGTCCGGGGAAAAGTGCAGGGTACTACGGCCCACTTCATGAAATACCTACTGTCACTGACTTCTATCGACACCTGTAATAACAACAGCAGGGCAAGTGCGTAACACACTAACAATTGAATGGCTTTCATTTTGACAGTTCAACAACATTCATTGCGTTATTTAGTTTGCTGAGCATACAAATTTTTCGAACATATGAAGCAATAAGTAGATTTCTAATATCCTTCAAAATTGTTCGGATTGTGATAATTAGTGTGTTACGCAATTAGAGTACCTACTCGTTTGCTCATAAATCGTTTACCTTAGAGACAATTTTTTAATGTTTCTGTAATATTAACAACTTGAATAAATCCGCAAAACTATTTAGGTATGGTGGTTGGTAGTAAAAATGTCCCCGGACCGACCGTGAAAGTTCATTAACTTTCACGGTCGGTCCGGGGACATTTTTTGAAAGAGGCTCATTAGCCTCTTTCAGTAAAAAGAATATCACTTTTATAGTATTTTACCAGCTCTTACTCAGCTATACCTACCTATACCATTAAACTTACAGAGCTTACCTTTTAATATTTCGTGAAAGAATTCCGCGGAGCGGCGGGCATAATTAACATTTTTGTACCAAACTGGAGTATTTGAGAAATATTCCTTTATTAATAACATCTTGTGATAAATAACTCAGATTTTTACTTTCAACTTAATTGACTTGTTTTGTTATAAAACTTGCGTTCCTGAAAATATTATACAAAGTAATTATTTCATAATTAAATAACCAACAACACACGTTGTTGTTACTATTTTCCCCGAGGTCAGGAAAACCGATTCAAATTGGGTCAATCTTAAACGCCTGCGCAGACGACGGACTTTTGTCCGCGGACTTTTTTGTCCGCTAAAATAGATCGCTTACAACTGTATCGAGTAACGCAAACGAGGTATTATAAAAGGGATGGTATTTAAAAGTACTTCAATTTATTCCCATTTCATTTACCTAATTTTGCCTGTGTTCCACCAAATATACCGAATGTGCACCAAAATATGTTCATTAAAATATGTCATAACGAGCATCTATTTAACAACTGTTGCAAATTTGTAAAAATAGTAATACACCTAATTTTAAAAACAAGCATTTATTTTTTTAGTTTTACTTCAGATAATGCACTGCAAAATGTATTTGAATCAAACACCAATTAATGTCCAAATTCAGTTCTCGATAGCCTGTTAAAAATAATCTCTTTTTCCATATTTTTTTTCTTTAAAATTTAGTCGTTTCTGGCACTCGCCGGCCGCTGCCGCGGCACCGCTCGCTTCGCTCGCTCGGCTCGTGCGTAGGAGGTCACAGTTTTAACCTAACCTAACCTAAGCATTTTTTTTTAAATAATTAACCTCGTAACTAATTCGGTTCTCGATAATGTCCATTTCAAAAAAATTAAAATAGTAAGTTACAAATATTTTGTAATATTTGGTGCACGATCAGTATTTTTCGGGGAAGAATAATATTTTAGAAATGCATACATAGATGTACCTTTAGATTTTTGGTGAACACAAAAATATTATCCTTATAAAAGTACCACGTACAATAAGCGATCTATTTTGAGTCCGCGGACAAAAGTCCGTCGTCTGCGCACGCCTTAAATGTTATAGAAATGAGTGAACTCGTACTATTTATGAACTATTCACTGCAAAGCGCTAGAGAAACATTAAAACGTTAGTTATTTATCTACGGAGCAATTTGTGAGCGATTAGCGATTTTGGACTTTGGGAATGAAGTCTGAAGTAGGTCAGTGTTTAACTGTTCATCTCACCAACGAATGTTTTGTCAAACGAAAAAAATATAGCACTATATTTTGATATTGTTATTTCAAAGTTGAAACAGAGAAGTTTCAAGAATCTTCTAACCCGCGGTCTCCATTCCCTTGAGCCAGCAATAAAGTAGGTAAGCTGAGTCGCCTAGTAAAGTAAACAGTGCTAAACTAATGAATTGCCCGAAACCGGTGTATTTTATTACGTCTATATACTATGTGCAAACTGCATGGTAATACTGTTACTATAGTGTTTTTGTAAGTAGTACAGTTAGCCTCAAAACGATGTATGCCTCGAAAAGGATTCGAATGTGTAGGTACTTATACATATTTTCGAGACTGACTGAACGTTTATCAAAATGGCTGAGAGCTTAGAACTTTGTGAATGACTCGGGTGTTACTAACATAATCAACCGTATAGGATACAAAAATCATTCAATAATATAGTAAACTAGCAGCGCCCCGCGATTTCACCCGCATAAGTTTCGATCCCGTGGGAATATAGGGATAAAAAGTATCCTATGTGGTAAATCCTGGTTATAAACTATGTGTGCCAAATTTCATCCAAACCCGTTCAACCGTTTGTGTTTGAAGAAGTAACCAACATACAAATCCCTTCGTCCGCCTTTGTACAGTTTTTACTTGTGCATAAAGTTTAATAAATAAATAAATAAAATAAAATAAATACAGTCACAAACTTTCACCTTTATAATATTAGTGTGATAAGTCATTCCCAATAGAGATTTACTTCATCATCATCATCAGCCCACAGCAGTCCACAGCTGGACATAGGACGCCTTACTTTCTATTATAATAATCTTTAATTTCTCAGCAGCCAGGAGCCTCGATTTGTGCCCGGTTGATGAGATGAGAGGGGCCCGTGGCTAAATAATAACAGCCGCACAGGTCGATCGATCAGGTTAAGCTACGCTTGCCGTGGTTGATCTGTGGATGGGTGACCATCTTTACATACCGTAACCCCTCCGTGCCGCCGTTGGTGCCGGCTGTCATTCGTGGATCTTTGACAGTCGTTACGAGTAGTCAGAAGCCCGAAAGTCTGACAACCAGTCTTACCAAGGGGTATCGTATTACCCAGTAACTGGGTTGTGGAGGTCAGATAGGAAGTCGCTCCATGTAAAATACTGGTATTCAGCTGCATCCGGTTAGACTGGAAGCTGACCCCAACATAGTTGGGAAAATATAGATGGGAAAAGGCTAGGCAGTTGATGATGGCAATAGGCTCGCCCCCTATTACATGGGACTTAAACATAACTGGTGCAATGTGGGGGTAGGTACCATAGGTAGGTACACCTTTGCCTAACCCTTGGATTACAGGCGTGAGGTTATAATATCTGAATCAAATCTACACAGAAATCAAACTACAAACAGCCAACGAAACTCAAATTCAGATTACCTAACTTAGTATTGATTTAGTTATTTAGATTAATATCCGACCTACAAACTCGGCTTATTATGCGAAGGGTCAAATCAAAATGGCGGACATTTTCAGTAATATTCAGCAGTTTCAGTAATAGTATTGTAATAGTTTAAACCAGGTCAATTGTGGTTTCTAGCCTGGATCTGGCTATGTTTTGTGATTTTTTACTGTATGATATGAAGGTAGATATTAGGCTGCCTTCATGGTCTGGCTCGTGCGGCTGTTATTACTACAGCCGCACGAGTCGATCGATCAGGTTAAGCTACGCTTGCCGAGGTTGGTCCATGGATTCTCCTTGAATCCACGGACCAACCTCGGCAAGCGTCCGGGGTCTCCTTGCCTCGGAAATCATGCTAAGCCGTTGGTCCCGACTGTCATTCGTTAATCTTTGACAGTCATTAATTACGGGTCGTGAGAAACCCGAAAGTCTAACAACAAGTTTTGGCCAAGGAGTATCGTATTACCCAGACACTGGGTTGTGGAGGTCAGAGGCAGACGGACCATGTAAAATACTGGTATTCAGCTGCTGGACTGGAAGCCGACCCCAACATAGTTGGAACAAATCTAGGCAGATTGATATAATTATGCTGTCTTGATAATTACATAGGTATTATTTTAGCCCCGCGTGTCATTGAAGACTAGATATTGCTAGATCAAACTTAACTCAGTGTATAAATTAAGGCGAATTCTTTAATACTATTTTAATTTTTTACCGATAAACATCTTTCTCTGTTGTCGTAGTGGTTCTATGGCAGTTCCTAGCAAAAAATAACAGTGGCACTCCGGGAGTGCCGACAGAAGTGGAAACAAAACACAAATAGCTTTGCCATCAGTCACTGACATATTAGGATATAATATGATAAATGATTTTATCTTGTAAGTAGGTTTGCACAAACACGTCAATCATATTTTTTTAAACTAGATGAGGGCGGCGTTCCGTATCTGAATACTCTGAGAAGAAAGGCCGAAACAAACTTAGAGGTCACAGTCTTTTTTAAAGTCCAGACATAATCTTGGTCAGGTTATATGAAGACCATGTAAATCGATGTCTGAGATGGTCTTTTGAGGAAAGAACCATATGGCCAAGAATACTGTGTTGTCCTCAGGATTCAATTCCTCGCCCTTTATCAACACATTAGTTTTTATCTGCCTAACGTGAGGTAGCGTAAACTTAATGCATTTGGGTTTTTCTCGTTTAGAAGCAAATTATTAACATTGAACCAGTGGACTACTTTCGAGATCGCGCTATTTACATCGTCAGTAACCAATTGCTGACGTTTAAGTTTAAACAAAAGTGCAGCATCATCTGCAAACAACACTATTATCATGATTATCCTTTATGAGGTACGGCAAGTCGTTAATATAAATAAGAAACAAGAAAGGACCAAGAATTGAGCCCTGTGGGACTCCCATTGTTACTACAGATCCGGGTGATTTTTTTCCATTAACGTCAACGCTCTGAATCCTTTTACTCAAGTATGAAGTAAGAAGATAAAGAGCAGTGTTCCGGATCCTGTAGTGGCGGAGTTTCCTGATTAACGTTTCGTGAAGAACGTAATCGAATGCCTTGGATAAATCAAAGAAGATGCCCAAGGCATCGCATTTATCTTCCCATCCATTATAAACATGTCCTAAAAATTCAACACGTCAGTAGTTGAACGACCCCTTGTAAAACTGAGCTGTTTGCTATGTAATAATTTGTGTTTATTAAAAAATCTTTGCATTTGGTCTAAAATTAATTTCTCAACTAAAGGTAGGTAGTACGGAAATAGGTCTATAATTTGTGGGGTCTGATGTACTACCTGATATAAACAAAGGCATTATTTTACTATTTTTCATAAGGTCAGGAAACAATACAATACAGGTCCAATACAACTATTATAGATAAGAGCTAGAGTAGGTGCTACAATGTCAATAATAGACTTAGCTACTTCATTAAAACCGAGTACATCCCGAGGACAGCCGAACACATCCGAAGCGGATATTTTTTAATCGTCTTTTAAACAAAACACTCACGGTGTCGCTTACGGTAACAGAGTTCAATGATTTTTTCCCATCTCAAAAAATGCCCAACGCGCCTAAAGAAGTTTTCTCTTCAAAAACCGTCTGGGAAGATGGGGAATCGTAAAACTCCAACAAGAGGATAGGCAGTAGCTCTTTCCGAGGGATTTAATTTTTTTCTCCACGATTCGTAGCTAGAGCTTTTTAAAAGTTATGGTTATTACACGTCCTAACATATTCGCCAAACCATCTCAGAAACACACTAACGAGCCGCCACGCCATAATCACTAAACTTTCCACTAGGAATAACTTCAAAAGGGTTCAAAATTATGAAACGTCATTAAGCTATGCCAGAAAATATATATTATAAAAATCCCTTTGAAAGAGCGGAAAAATATATTGAATATTCATGACACTCTTGTATACCCTTAGGCCGACTGCGGGTTGGAAAAAAGTTAATTGAATTTGCACAGAATATTTGGAAGTCTATTTAGATTTTGAGTGAATGGCTGAACGGCTTTATTTCTAAATTGGGTAGAAGGCTGCTGTTTTACTGGTGAAGTTATTTCAGTTTCATTGACATATAGATAGCCTTGAGTAACTTCATACACACACTCTCAATCACAATCTGAATCATTTTGAAGGTTATTGCGAATCCATTGCTTCATAAGTTCGAAAACTGTGTCTGCTCAACAACGTAAATGGCGCAATAAATATTGTAGAACTGTCAAAATGTAAGGCAATGCTACTGTTAGCGTGTTACGCAACTACCCCGCAGGTCCCAATGGACACGATATGTTAAGCAATATTGGAGACATCTTCTTTTCACCATTCTTGTTGGCCAATCGAATGAAAAATCGGAGTATCCGGGGTCAAAACACATTCGTGGTTAACGCCGACGATGATGACGTCCTTCCACAACTCAGAGAGGACGAATGGATCCAATAAAGTAGATTACTTCTCATCAAAATAAACGTATTAGATTCCAATAAAACAGGGACGTCGCGACATCGATGTCCAGGGGATGGAATAAAATTAAATTAATGGACACTACCGATACTGAGGACATACAGCAGGAAGCAGAAGGCTCACTCACTGTTATACACGACCAATACACATAACATCAAGCCTTGTTGCCCCAAAAGGTTAGGCAGACAGAGGTGTATTATTATGAGGTTTATTTATAAACGTTGCTGTAAGTTAAAGAGACGTTTTAATGTCAGAATTGTATGGTTATTGTTGGTTAACTTTCAGCAATATTTATGAATAAATCCTATAGATACACTCGCATTTCGCATATTATGTATTAAATGTCCCAAGTAAAAAGGGGCGAGCCTATTATTGCCATCAACCGGGCAAAAATCCAGACTCCGGGCTGCTACTGATCTCAGTGGCTGTCCAGAGTCTGGATTCCTTTAGGAAACTCTATTCCTGATGAGAAAACCTAATAACACTTTTCCCGAGCTGGGAATCGAAACCAGGACCTCCTTCTCAGCAAAAGCGCTTGCGACTACCAGACTGACGAGGCAGTCAACGTCAAATTAAGAGCGTTTACGCCGTAGGTACCGGCATTTCATACAAACTTTCAAGCCCTTGTTTTTCGAAATGAGTGAACAGATTTTAATGAAACTTCATACGCATAAGGAGGATACAAAGGTCTAAAAAGTTAGTTAAGAACATTTTCGAAAAATAGTGTTACAGCCAAATTAGACCGATTTTAAATTTTCCATAGAAACAGATTTCCAGTTATCTGTTTTTAAATAAGACATTTCGAAAATGTTCTTTTGAGTTTAAGCCTTCTACATATTCTCGTGTAGGGACTCAGCAAGAGAGTACACCGACAGAGGAAAGTGGAATTATTCAATTTCCGTAGAAAGCAAACCAAAATCCAATTGGCACAGGTTTAAATCGGTTTTACTTGAATCAGACGTCGGTGGGGTGGTAGCACTAGTATATTATTATATTTGGTTTACTTTAAGACTGACTGTATGATAAAAGAAAATATTGTAAAGTAAGTTATTATCACTTGTAGGTAAGTTAACTGTAATAACATTTAATATTCATTCACTGAAACGTTAACTGTGATAACATCCGTGAATGAAAATCACGTTTATCTGTTAAAACTATTCCGGGAAAACTTTTAATGGGAATATAATATTTTCCCAACTCTGCAAAAAGTTAAAAATAATATGACTATGAGTGGATAAAACATGGATTGTGCGTGGGATGAACCCGATTGGTTAAATAATAACAATCTGAATGTAAATTTAGAGAAAACCTATGTTATGTCATTTAAACAAAGAATAAGTCAAGATAAACTTAATATAAAATACGCTGACAAAACGATAGAAGAAACAAAGCACACAAAGTTCCTGGGACTCTATATAGACGAGAATATGAAATGGAATAAACATATTGAACATATAACAAAAAGACTAAATCAGTTCCAGTACGCTTTGTATAATCTCAGCAAAATAGCTAGCCGCGAAACCGTAATGACTGCATATCATGCATACGTGTCTTCTACGTTACGTTATGGCATAATGTTCTGGGGAAATTCATCGGATAGGGAGCTAGTGTTTAAGGCACAAAAAAAGTGTTTAAGAGCTGTGTGCCAAATAAAAGCTACTGATAGTTGTAGACCACACTTTATTAATCTAAGAATAATGACTTTTCCATCCCTATACGCGTTTGAAGTAGCAATGTTCGTGAAAAAACACTCTTATTTATTTGAAACCCTGACTAGTAAACGTCACCAGGACAAAATTCGCGCTGTGCCTCACAAAACAGCATTATATGCAAAAAGTTTTCTGGGAATGGCTCCAAAAATTTATAATATGATACCCACGACTATAAGACTTGAGAATGATGTTAACAAATTCAAAAGAATGCTAACAGACCTTATGGTTGAAAAAGCGTACTATTCCATTGGTGAATTCTTAACAGACAAGTTAAATAAATAATAATTAGATATTTCAAATGTCCTATTTATTTAAGCTTAATTCTTACTTGGTGCAATTATATAATGTAATTTGAATGATTAACAGCATATATTTTAATTGGAACAATAATTTTAATAATACAATGCATGAAAAATTATAAATTGGTAAATTCCCTTAATTATTTTGACATTATATTATACTCTGACATGACCTTTTAATTTGAATCTATGACATTGTTTACTTATTAATTTGAATTTATATCATTGTACAAGGTATTGTTTTTATTTTTGAATTTATGACAATATGTAACGGATTGATTGGATTTTATGAAATTGTATAGGTAACCATAACTATTAATTTTGCATGCCTGAATTGGTACAATACAGTGGACTGCGCATTCACTTAACATCTGGAAATGTATAAAATGTACTGTGTTGAGCAATAAATATTTGAATTGAATTGAATTGATATGTAGGTTTAGGAGATAATACTTACATCTGTTTGTATATAGACGTGAAGAAAGTTTAATGTAGTTACTACCACTGACGTCAAACAATCCTACAGCGCACGAGCAACATTCGCCTGGGAAGTTACTCCAACCTAAAAAACTGTTTCCGGAATTCATGACTACTAAAGCCTTTTACGGACTAAAGCCTTGTACGGACTAAGCGTTCCAGTGTACGCGTGGTCGGTTACGCATACATTGGTACGCTTATCCCGTACAAGGCATAATAAGTGTATTGAGTTAAAAGGTTTACCAAATCGTGGTCGCTTGTAAAGGTGCTAAGCGTGGGGTCCGGTTAGATTTTCGATCGAGTATAGTAAGCCCCCAAAAAAAAGGTACGGTCAAAGATTAATTTAATTACCTACAATGTTTTTCCATAAGTAACTGGGTTGTGGAGGTAAAAATACACAATCACTCCATGTAAAATACTGGTATTCAAGTGCATCCGGTTTGACTGGCCACCCCAACTGAGTGATCTCGACGGCCACGGCTGGTCGCTGTTCGCGTGTGTGTCGCGCTCGATCTCGCTGGCCAATCCTGGCAGCGGCCAGGATTGGCCAGGGCGGGTTGGTAGACAAGTGACATATGTCTTAGAATTTTTAGTTCTAGAACATTTCCTCACGATGTATTCCTTCACCGTTTTGAGAGCCGTGGTAATGAAATAATTTAGACGAAGTAAAGCGCCTGTCTGGGTTCGAACCTACGACCTGCAACCACTGCTCTACGTGGGCAATAGGCTTACCCCATAGTACCTACTCTAGCTCTACCGTACCTACCCTTTGGGAAATACAGGCCTAATTCCTTGTTTTATTCCCGAAAGGTAAACCAATTTTATAATTGGATCCCATTCACTGACTACACAGCTTTTTCGGCACAAAATTCATTTATTATCTCAATTTACTTGTTATAATTTAGCAGAACTTAAGCCGGGACTCGGATGTTAATGAATAGAGTTATTTATGCTAAAATATTAAAGTCTTTCGGGGAGACTGGCTCGTAATGCGGATGGCGAATATTAAGCAGTTTCTTGGTAATAATATTGCAGAATCTACGTTTTACTGAGTGGTTGGAATAAGCTGGAGTGTCTTTGTGTGAGAAAATTATCACAAAGTACTTATGTAAGTACCTAGTCTTAGAAAGAGAGACACACAATCGTTAACTCGATATGTAATGTAAAATATACATTTCCAATTTTAGCTGACCTAGCATTTTATAGGCTTTTCGTACCATAAGAAGTCTGCTTATACTGGAAATGTGTAGCTTGATTGTCGTCGTGCGTACAACGGTACAAGAATCAAGATGATTGTGGCGCGAAGCTAAAAGCGGAACTGACGACGCCATCTTGTTTTGTCAATACAATTTCACAAATGTTTACCTACGACTTAACACGTTTTGACGCCTGTCAGGCGCCAAAATATCCTTGTAACACTCTAATATAATTATGTAGTAACCGCATAGGTTCTAAAAATGTCCCAGAAAAAAAAACGTGTGTTGTCGGAGGACCCCGGCAGGAACGAAGTTGAAAGTCACATGAAGGGGCTTAACGCTTTTTCGTTACGTGACGATATCTCCCATTTTACTCCTACCGAAAATGTGTGCGGTCGAGGACCCGAATGCGATACTCGCACGCACACATACACTCGTACCTATATACCTAATGTCCTAATAGAATGAGACAGAGAGAGAAAGTCGCATAACGCTTCTAACTGAGCTGCGTAGGTACGTGACGATTACTACTAATATTCATAATATACTGCTAATATTCATATGTAATATTAAAAAAAGTAATTTAAAAAAATTAAACAGACTTCAAAAAGAAATTAACTCAAAATTATGAAATAACTTTAATTTCGGAAGTCGGTGTCTTGGGATCTGTATTTTAGTTTTATGCCACCGACTTCCGAAATTAAAGTTATTTCATAATTTTGAGTTAATTTCTTTTTGAAGTCGGTTTAATTTTTTTAAATTACTTTTTATTTCGTCATTTTTAGTTTTTGCACTAGTATTTGACCAAGGTTTTGAGATGTTTTCCCTTTGACACTACACCCGTAGCTCTTATCAATAAGCCAGGCCGTCACACTTACACGTATTAGTCCATATCTTGAAAATTACTGAATCGATCTTGATGAAACTTGCACTGTTCCCTAAGTTGAAGAAAATGTAAGCCAATAAAAAAAAAATGGTCACGATCCGATTAATAGTCCCGGAGATATGCGTGGACAAACATACATACATACATACGTCTATGAAATTTTGTATATTTGTTTGGAAGCCCTAATAGACCATCATATGTGAATATAATGCAATTCCAATAATATTACATACATACGTATCGAATTGATAACCTCCTTTTTTTTGAAGTCGGTAAAAAAAAATGGTTTTTTTTTTATTTATTTTAATATTTGTAAGTAATAGCGTAATATACATTCTTACTCCCGAGAAGTGTCGTAAAAAAACGTTAGAATCGGATCGTGCAACCGTCTGTGGGTAGGTTGTGAGTCGCTGCGGGTCGCCACGGGTCGCCGAGGGTGGTCGCGGGTCGCGGTCGCCAGGAAATTGGACGCCAAAGCGAACTATCGCGGGTTTCATCGAGATGTATCGAATAAAACAAAATGAATGGCCCTGTGTTGGACTGTGTTGATTAAATGCGAGTTTAAATTGTACAGTCCATAGGTCTACCTTAATTTTAGATGTTGGACCAAATAAATCAGCTTTGAAATTGGATTTTCAGTAGTTTTATTAAATAGGTAAGTATCTATTTTATTGGTAAGCAGTAGGTACCTATATTATTTGCTTTTGTTTTAAAGTATCTTTTGCGTCAGCTGTAACTTTTGAGCTTACAAATCTTTTCAAATTACAGTAAGGAAGCTTGGGTATGACTTTTTGAAATGTCTAAAAATGTGTAGGTATCACCTATTTTAAATAATATGCTTTTAGGTAGAGCAGTGTTACCTCTGCGGTTAAAACTTCATCTCAAAGAACGCGGGCGGCCATTCCTCAGATTAAGCATGTCAAATCACTGACTGTGATCGTGTGATTCGTGTCTATGGTGGAAACAAAGACCTATTACTTTTTTTATCTTTGCTATAAAAAAAAAAAAAATCTTCCTTTTTTAATTGACGACATTATAATTTCCCACAATTTGCAAAAATTGCCATTTTTTTTTATTTACAAAATATAGGGTTAAGTTGTTAAAACTTAAACATACTTAGGAATTAAAGTAAGAAGCCAGTCTAGAAGACTAGATTTGGTAAATATGAATTGGGTATTTTTTATAGTAAAAAATGTACCATAACCCTAGACACTTTTGATGTGTGTATTTACCTACAATAACTTTAATTGTACGTAAATGTTACCAGATGAATAAACTTTATTATAACAGTGTTTATGTTACCGCTAATGTGCATAAATCAGTTAGAGTGTAGATTCTGGTTGAGTCCGTTAAAGTGGAAAAAAAAAATGTTACCGGCCAAACCCGGTTTTAGGATGAACTAGTTTCGCCTAGGCCAAACCAGTTCTCCCTACACGGGTTGCTAGTTGCAGTCGGTCGATAAGCGAAGTCAAGCGAAGGGCACCCAGAGGTTAGGTTACTTTTAACCCTCACTCTTGCATCCTATATCGACATATGACGCAAGAGCGAGCGAATGAGAACTGATTTGGCCTAGGCGAAACTAGTTCATCCTAAAATCGGGTTTGGCCGGTAACATATTTCACACTCTAACGGATTGTACCCGGTTACCTAGTTAATGCGCATATTAACGTATTCCGTATTCTAACAGTAACATTTATAATACCTAACGTTACCTATTAGGTACAAATCAAGAAAAGTCTTGAAAAGAAACCAGATTTATAATCGTATAAAGCGTTTTAACAAAACTTTTTTACAAAAAAACAACCGACTTCCAAAAACACTATAAAGTTAAAAATAACTTTAATTTCGGAAGTCGGTGTCTTTGGATTTGTATTTTAGTTTTTTGCCACCGACTTCCGAAATTAAAGTTATTTTTAACTTTATAGTGTTTTTGGAAGTCGGTTGTTTTTTTGTAAAAAAGTTTTTATTTTTCACTTTTTAGTGGGTCAGTTTGTAATTTATTTAAGTTACAATAGCCTAATATCAACGGATCATCACCTTTTACAAAATATTGCTTTTCCCGATGCAGGGACGTTAATTGTTGAGGAGTTCTCCTAGTAAGAACCAGGAGAACTGGAGCTGATTGAGAAGTCACCATCAGCTCCACTTCACCATACGCATTGTAACGAGCATAAATTGCTTAGCAACCATATTAAAGTAATCGAATCGCAACCCGTGAAATATTTGTCATTGAGTAGTTCCGAAGGCCACCTGTGGTCTTCATCATCAGCTCCACTTTACCAATTGATGATTTCCGAGAGAAAATGCTCAAGTTACTTTAATTATTGAGTAGGCCACACGACGAAAGAGCATTGCTAGAAATGACACGATTACGCAACTTAAATTCGTTTTCAAATTGACGCATCAGCATGACTAGTAGGTAGTGGTCGTCCTATGTAAAACTACAATCTTAATTAGGTATTATTTTTGTACGAACTGAACAGTTTGGCATATTGAACCGTATGAAGTAAGCCCAACCAAAGGTAACTGCTGTAAATCGTTGAGGAATTCCCTCGACTGTCTATGGTCTCCATCATCAGACCTGTAATGGCACTTTTAACCCATATGGGTGCAAAGTTTTTCCTTTGCCATTACAGTTCTTATCAATATAAATGAATTAATTCCAAACACAAGGTAGCTACTGTAAACTGTTGAGGAGTTCCCTTAACTGTCCTTCGTCTTCATCATCAGACCCCTAATGACAGTCACAACCCATGTAGGTGTAAAGTTCACATCAATACAAATTAATCAAGCCCAAACACAAGGTAACTGCTGTAAATCGTTGAGGAGTCCCCTCGACTGTCTTTCGGCTCCACCATCAGATCGACTCCAGGCCTTCATTAAATTGTAGTGCTTTTAAATACTTAATGAAAAAATTAACAAACGCACTAGTCGCTCCTACGATTTTCGAATGTTCCCCTCGGTTTCACTGGGATGCCATCATCAGATCCTGGTTTCCTTATCATGGTACCACCCTTGGCATATCTCCTTTCCAACAAAAAAAGAATAATCAAAATTGGTTCATAAACGACGAAGTTATCCGCGAACACACATAAAAAAAAAAAAAAAAATACGGTCGAATTGAGAAACCTCCTCCTTTTTTGAAGTCGGTTAAAAAGATACTCTGAATTTGATACTCTTATGATTTCTCGTATTCCTAATATTTTTACAGCTGCAATATTGTCTTGTAACTAATATCTGTGTTTTGTATTTTTTTATACATTACCTAAATATTTAAAATTTGGTTTACCTACCTTTAAATTATACGTTTTTATTCAATGCAGTGGACGTAATTTTTTTGTTTTTGCTATTGTATGTAGTAAATACTTACTAGAAGTTGATACACGATTTCATGGTGGCGAACGATATCACAACCTCTCGCAGGCTCTACCTTGCCAAAAACCAAAAACACTTCTACGTAAAAGCACAGATTTTGGTCTAAATTTTAGTCTACAGAATATATCAAAACCTTAAGAACCAAATCATAGAACTCAAACATCCCTCCAAAATAAGTCGCACCTATTTAAGGCGACTACATGACCTAAAGCGCGGTCTTTGCCCGACTGCATAGAAAAGAAAGAAGCGCGATGACATGACACAACGCTGGTAATTTATTGCAAAATATGAAGCAATTATCTATTTACAAAAAAATCTATTGTTTGGACTAAAAACTTAAAACACAGTGCTTTAGTATGTTGCTTTTAGAATAATCTGACAAAAATCAGAATGATTATATGTATGTGTGTGTTTTTATTGTAAAAAATAAAGTTTTTAGAAGTATCTTCATGATTTTCATGATTAGTTGTATTATGTTTTTAAACACACTATCTACCTAGCATATATCCTGAAGAATATCATATATTTTTCTGTTATTTTTTACTGTAGTCGATCATATACTTTTATTGTTTCTAAAACTTGTGTTTTTTTGCGTTTAGGTCCTGTAAGCCCCTTAAATAAATCGATTGCCAGTTCCTGAAGAACCCGCCATCTTTGACAGCAGCTCAAAGGGCCTACTGAAGCGTGAGATGTTATACATAAACGCAGCTTTGAACTCCATTCACTTTCATGATAGATCTGCGGTATAATGAGTCTCTCTGATTGTCTGGCTGCTGTATTTTTGTATTTTAGGTACCTACTTTAAAGTTCAAGAGGCTTTTGAAGTATTCAATTTCACATACAACTGGATTTCTATAGGCGGTCTTAGAAACCTGGTAGCTATACGTAGATTTGTAAATATATGCCACGAGTGTTCACAAACGCTAAACTGTTATGCGTGAGGTCCTGGGTTCAATACCCAGGGGGGTAATTGCGTAACACACTATCGGTAGTAATGGGTTTCACTTTGACAGTTCCACAACATTCATTGCGTTATTTACGTCATCGAGCAGACATTTAAAGCAATGGATTAGCAAGCAATATTCTTCAAAATGATTCAGATTGAGATTTGCCATTAGGAATTTTCCCAGTAGCAGTCTGGATTTGTTCTCAGTTGATGACAGATGACAGTAGGCTCACTCATGGAAATTAAACATAACAGGCGAAATGTCGGTGTAACTAAGGTACTATACACCTTAACTATACACCCTTCTGGGAACACAAATTACGTATTTTTTTTTGTTAACAGTTCTGGACTTTAATGTCTATGTTCCAAAGATTTCGGGATGATCGACTGACTTACGTTCCTCCCTCAAACGTACCAAGTTCCAAGCCTTGACGTACCTAGGTAATTCAACAGTGCTAATTTCCAGTGTCGATATTCGATGAAGTAAGTTCTCCTAAAAAAATATTAGACGGTCCTTGGAAATGTAGGTAACTAAGCCTATAACAAAAGATTTTCAACACTCAGCTATTGTAAATGGGGTCCAATCCAATAGGGATATAATAATACCTTCAACCACGGGATAATAATATATTTATGTTGGACATAATGGTCCCTGTAAATAATCCCGTAAGAAGGGTTGCGTAAAAGGAAAACTAATAGTTCTCTGTTAACCCAAACACGCGTGTTGATAGTTTCTTTAACGTCTTAGTTTTGTATGCTGAAAGCATTGGGTCGGGGTGGTGGTTGGCATGCTAAAGAGGTATTTGCAGCACTGGGATGGTGGTGACTGGTGGCTGAATATAAAGATGATGATTATAGTATTCGTCCAATGGGTGTAGTAAAAAGTAGATAGGTAGGTACCCCAGTGTCATAGATAGCGGGATGATGAGCAGCAGTTTTTTGTGCGCTCATCTATTGAAAACTTACTAGGAGTTGGGCAGGACATCTAGTTAGCCTTTTTGTCGATCAACTGTCGCACACAATCAACAAATCCAATCATACAACAAAAAAAAAAAACCGGCTAAGTGCGTGTCGGACCACGCACAGGGTTCCGTAGTTGGAATGAATTTATGCCAAGAAACCTTGTAGTTACAATGTAACTGCAAATGTAAGTTGTTCGACTAAGTATTACTCGTAAACTTGTAAAGCCTACTTAGCTGTGATAGTTTTCCTTTTAACTTCGTTAATTATACAGTGTGAGTCTTCATAATGTGCACATATCGAAATGAGGAAAACTAAGCTTAATTTTATCGACGGAAAAATATTTTAAAAAATCTAAAAAAAAAATGTTTGTAGCATTTTTAAAATTCTTGTTCGCTGCTATGACCCCTGTGTAAACAATCGCCCTCAATTGAGAATTATGGATTTTTTTAACAAAAATCTGATATTTTTTCATAAATTTTTACAATAATTGTAAAATTACTCAATAAAAGCCCCGATTACCTACCCTTTTTTATTACAAATTATTCTCCATCGTATCAGATTTCTAAACGTAAAAATACCATGTTTATAACTCAATCACAACATTTCCTATCAACTGTTAAAGAAAGGCCTTGATATTTGAAAAAATAAAAAAATATATCTTTACCTTTGTATGGCTTTAGCAGGTAAAGATATATTTTTTTATTTTTTTTATTTTATTTTATTTTATTTTATTTATTTAGGGACAAAAAACAGTTACACGTTACAACTTGAATTTCGGAGCTAATTCGATTTATTTAATAAACGTATAACCCACACTATTGTCCACGGATTCAATTAATAAATATCTAAAAGAGGAAAGGACGGACGGTCACATATTAATTAGTGAATTAAAAGAAAACAGAAAAGCAAGTTATGAAAGGTTGTCAGTAATCAAAGCTATAGCCATTTTTTTAAATTTTGCAGGAGAAAATGCAAAAATATCTGAATCGGTAAAGTGTGTGTTATAAGTTACTACAAGGCGACGGAGAGGTGCCCGCTCACCGGCGTTTGTTTTGCACTTCTCAGTGTAAAACAGACGAGGAACGCGCACCTCTCGCCGTATAATAGTTCTAGATACTACGTAACATAATTTATTGGTAAGCTCAATACAATCAAACTTATTATTACAAATGCCATGCAGCATCATGGCCATGAGGAGCGTACGTCTGGACTCTAAACTCAAGAGAGTGTGCCGTTTGAGTAGTTCTAAATAAGATATTCTAGAGTGATATTTTCAAATATTTTTTCCGTCGATAAAATTAAGCTATGTTTCCCTCATTTCGTTATGTGCACATTATACTACTACTAAGTACTGTGAATTTTTTCACTGACACATATCCAAAAACAACCATTTAGCTGGCAGGACATGGGCTGCTTAAGTCGCTAACACGCACTCTACTAAAGGCACCCACTATCCTACTTCACGAACACTCTCTTCTCCCATCCCTCTCTCTCGACGAATTTGAGCCTGATGCCTCCCACTGGATGGGTGATGAATGACTGAGGCTTGAAGGTCAGCTTCGTCGGCATACCATCAGCCAGCTCCAAACGGTACTTCTTCAAAATAGTGATGAGACCCGCAAGCATCTGCATTTTCGCGAACCGCATTCCTGGTAACAAAAAATATAAATTAATAAATGGAATTACCGGAACAACTGCATGCTGAGACCGCAAGCTTATGTGGCAATATATTCTTGCCCGTCGAAGGGCAGGCATTTACAGGCAAGTCCTTTAATGGTCTGATGAAACGTAGTGTGGGTCACTCCCCAGCTAGATTTATCGAAGACCTGAAGAAGTTCTCGGGGACACACACAAGATAATTATGCAAAGTGGAAAATTGGGTTTTTTGCCCAACTTCCAACCAAAGATTAGGCATATAATCGGGAGAAAGTACGTGTAAATTATGGTGGCCTGTATAATTGTACAGATCAGATATACCTATCGCGCGTGACAGTCACACGACTGTACTCTTGATTAAAATAATTAGGTACCGCGTCAAAAGTTGATACAGCACCGGAAAAATAAATAGAAGAATTATTAAAGTGATCGACCTTTCTCAGAATATTTCTATTTATTTATTATCTTAAACTATATAATATGTATATTTTAGAGTTAAAATGTTAATTTAGCTAGTTGACTTTGCAGTAAAAATATTAAATATAGTTCTGTATCTTTTATTTTGTCAACTTTGAGGTTATCTTATAGTATATGATAAAACCGAAATATTGCTTAATAAAAACATGATTGTCGTATTCGAAAAATATGTCGTATTCGATAAATATTGTTTAATTAAAACATGATTGTCGTATTTATCTCGTACTTATATATTAACTAATTCATCATATTATCGTCATAACAGAGTGATAAAATTGTGAACTGTCTGAAGCATGATAATTAGGACAACATCAGATAATATAAAGTCGCTTGTTGTGAAACAGATTACTATTCAAGCACAAACTATAGATTAAAAGAAAAGCTCATGTCATGATTAAAAGATTAAGCAATGGGCTGGCAAGGCAGACTGGCCAAGGTGCGCTGGTCATAGTTTTTCACACATGGATCTTCTTAATGCAGCACGATGCACGGAACGAAAAACATTATTGGGCCCAAGATACTTCCTTGGGGGACGCCAGAACCAATTTGCAACTTTTGTGTTTACAAACAGATTTTCAGAAACTATAATAATATCATGAAATCATAGTTCTATAAATAAAAGCAACATGTTCACGGTAGTTGACCGCATTGATTTGTAGTTGACCTTCACTAACCTCGTTTCGTCAGCTGTTGTATTTACTAAATAATAGGCTCGTCGGCTAACCAGTCTGTATGCAGATAATTTATGCAAACAAAATAAGGAAAATAGATAAAATCAACCTAGGTTTTTCCGATTTTTCAATTACTATGTAATGGTTAATTTACGAGTTTAGAATGCTAGTTTGATACGATCCTTACTTACTTCGATTAGAAAATTATATACATTCAAATGTTTTTAGCTCAAAACACAGCGGTAAAACGAGTAGTAAGTCACTTAAAACTACCGATATAAACCCTTGGTCATTCTCCAAAAGGCAGGTAAACATACGGATTAATTTTCCACTCCTCCTCACCCAGAAATCTTTCTGGATTTCACTTAAGGTTCTGGATAAAATTTCGGATCGTGATGAAGATAGTATACAGGCAAATGTACTCGCATGCGTTTATCTAACTTCGCGCCAGGCATTGTGTAGTCATCCATCACCTCCCGCGGGATCATGCCGAGAACTGGGTAGTAACGAAAAGCCTCGTCTATAATAGCTTTCAGATGTGGTAAATCCGAAACACAATTATAATTGAGTTTATTCCCATGATAAGCTAAATATGTATATATTTCTTTTTGTGCTTTGTTCTACATAATTATCTTCATTCTTTACCAATTCAGCCGTATGAATTGGCGTATGGTTATACTCTGTAGTATAACCCAAAGCTGTTGTCGACATTTTGAACCCAGCAGGAAAGAAAACATAACACTCAGCAAATAATGAATTATCATCAGCTACTATTGTCACTTCTTGGTTTTTACCGGTTTTAATATTTTTAACCTACAATGTGTTTTGCTTCTATGTCATAACGACGTCAACGAAATCATTTCTTCCAGGTTTGTATTCCCTTTGGACCATTACAGAATAATCGAGAAAAATAAGAAATCTAACTGTTTTTTATCTTTCCTATCCAATTGCAAAATTGATTTTTGGCCACAAAGAACACTGTGTTCCCAGATAAATTACTTATAATATTCGGTTTTGAGGAACGAACTATTCTCCTTAAAGGGTTGTTGTCTTCTTCTTTCGTCGTGGTTTTTGTGTCTAAGCCAAAAACAGGCACAGGCTCCAATACAATCCATAGAAAACCTTGTAGCCATCGACATAATTTCTTGTTCTTTTGCAATCTTGATTTCTCGATCCAGCATGGATTGAACTCGTGCGAACATTTTTTCGAAAAGGTGAAACAATAACTTTCTTCATCTTTGCAGACGTGAACAGTGGAGTCATATTTTGTCGAATAGTCATTCGAAAATTCCAATTAACACCATAACTACAAAAAAGTTTCGATGTGGCTAATTCCTTCTGCTAATACTTAAATCATTATTTACAAATTGAAAGTCACCATTAACAGATTCAGCATTATCGTTCAGTGTCGTGTAAAACTTGTTATTTCATAGTCGGACAAAAGAAAATAATACTATCATGTTTATCTTATCTAGTTAACAAAGTAATATAAAAATAGCTCTCGTCTGTAAGAAAGTACGCCTGTCAATGGCAGTAATCTAATCTTATCTTTAGGAGATACGGCTTTGTTTATTTTAATCATTGTAATAACAAGAATGACTATTATATACTCGTATATTTCTGACAATATTAACTACCTTGTTTTGTGTAAGACTGAGTAATTTCGTTCTCATAAGGCGGTCTTCAAGCGGCGGGTTCAAGGCAGCCAACCCACACTGGGCGCACGTGGTGGTCGTGTGATTATAGGCTGATGCTAACGCGGTTTTGATCAACAACCAAGTGATATGACAGTGATTCCAAGTTTAACCCAAGGTATCTAATGTTACTAACATGTTACACAGATTTTTTTTTTTGTTAACTGAACTGAAACGAGTAAGAGCCTAGTTTTAAATTGAGATTCATGACTGAGCGTCTGAGGCTAGAAATTGATCTAAGGAAGTTTACAAAAAGTTGGTGAACAGCCGGTCGATTCTGTAAATATCTCACGTGAAAACTTAGGTGAAGTGAGTTTGTTTTTGCTAGCAATTGACACTATTGACAGCTCACTCCACTGAGATGGTTACAGAATCGCACAACTGGTCTTTGATACTTCAAGAAACCCTTTAAAGCCCCTACATAACACCAGTTCAAACTATGATTGTGGTTCTAAAAAGTCAAACAAAATGAATTAAATTAGACTAGAAAAAAAGTAATTTAAAAAAATTAAAGCGACTTCAAAAAGAAATGAACTCAAAATTATGAAATAACTTTAATTTCGGTAGTCGGTGTCTTGGGATCTGTATTTTAGTGGGAACATTATAGGCTGATTATGTATGTAATCCCCTAACTTATATTATGCCTGCCTGCATAGTGTGCGTGCAAACAAAATTGTTTAGTGATTTTAACGTGAACGGATTGCATCGATAAATAATAGTGAGCACGGATTTTGATTCTGATCGCCAATGTCAAACTCAAACTCAAAGCATTTATTTCAATTAAAATGATTTAATTGACAGGCACTTTTGAATTGTCAAGAAGTCGGTTAGTTAGAAAATATGAAGCTATAGTTACCCATTCCAAAGCGTAGGACCTATGGAGAAGAACGGGCAAGAAACTCCATGGACACTCTTTTAAATAATATTTTTACTAAAATATTAGTTACATCATTAATTTATAATTTTAAGTGAGAACGATGTAAAAAAGTCGTACGCTTTAAAAGCGTCCAGAGTACAGCAAATAGTAACAAAACAACAATCCAAAAATAAAATAATTAAAACTAAGCCGAGCCGAGAATATTTTAAAAATATATAAGGCAATGAAGCCGAGGCAGCTAAGTGATGTCAATGAAAAGTGTCAATTGTCAACTTGACAATTTTTGTTTCTGCCGGATTTTTAGGTACCTATAGTGCTACAAACTAATCTGGCCCGGTGGCAAAAAGAGGAACTAACGACGCCATTTTGAGATGTCAATCTGCCTGCCTGCTGAAATGCCAACCAAATGCGATATCAGCGACTCCCTCACCGGGCCAGATAAGTTTGTGGGACTGTACTTGTCATGAACGGCTACGGTCGCGTTGTTGTGGATGAGGTTGTAGTGATTCTTGTGAGTTGCGGAGACAGCCTTTATTCTTTAGTTAGGGATGAAGGCAACTGTCAATATAGGAATCGGATCAGTTACAAATTTGACGATGATGACTATACAGACAATATTATGCTCCAAGAAATAGAAACAAAGAAGATAAAATGAAGGCGAAAGTATAAAAGGCAACAAGAAAAACACAAGTAACAAAAAATGATAAGTCAAATAAATAATACTCTATTTACACAACGGCTTTATTTTTTACCGTAGAAAACTGAATAAAAATATATTTTATTTGCTCAAAAAAAGATAGCAGCCCTTTTGTGAATCATAATTCGCAAAAGGATCGCTATGTGCCAACTCAATTCTATAGATTGTGATCGTTGACATCACACGTTTAGAACTCTGACATTGACAGGTACGGTCAGCTACAATAGTCTATTGACATTTCAGTTTTTTTAAGTCTTATTTATAGAGAAAATAGTAATAGGTGGACTGGTGTTTGTTTTCTTTTGATGCGTCATGTTTGCCGCAAATAAACGTATATTTTTTCTTTCTTTCTGACTGCCTCGTTGGTCTAGTAGTCCGTCCTCGGTTCGATTCCCAGGTCGGGCAGTGTTATTGGGTTTATGGGGATTTGTGCCCGGTTGATGGCAATAGTCTGGGTCCCTATTACATGGGACTTAAACATAACTGGCGAAATGTGGGTACCTACTATAAGTACACTACTCCGTTAATCGACTTTTGTTGCTGACTGTGCCTGTAATAGCCATTATGACCATCATTGTTCTCTAAATGACAATTAGGATCGACGACACCTGCCGGCTTATTCTGTAAAAATATCACCGTCAAACTTTGGTGAAGTGAGCATGGAGTGAGCTGGCAATAGTGTAAATTCCTAGCAAAAACAAACTCACTTCACCTAAGTTTTCACGGTGAGATCTTTACAGAATCGACTGGAGAATACAAACTCACTTCACCTAAGTTTTCATGGTAAGATTTTTACAGAATCGACCGGCTGTTCTACAAAGCTTGAAAAGTTTTTGATCCGTAATGTTGACCGCACAGATCTTTATCGTCACCAGATTCAATTTTATTTTCGTTATCTATTCCTAAGCACAAAATATTATTGGGTTACATTACGAAGCCCACCTCGTGTATTAGGCCTTGTTCATTAAACTCCAACAACATCAGGCATAAAATTTAAACCGCAGTTCATTGACCCGGCAAGTGAATGACTTTACAGCCGCTTTCAGGAAAGGTCACTGTATGAAATTAGATTATCCGGCCGGTGATAAGGCGACGTACCTGGCTAGTTAATTCATTCATATTTCGTGTACCTATTTATAAAGGTCATTTGGTGGTCTGGCTGGTCTACAACGGTGTTATTATTACTCCGCACACCTCTATGCGGCTTCTATGCGAATACCGGACGTAGGAGACTCTAGCACATCGCATAGCAATTCGAACGACTTTCGTATCGAAAATACAACTTTCCTATAGCATTTTTACTGTTTTTTTCTGCGTCAAGCACAACAAGTAGGTGTCACCCATAGATATGTGAAATGAATAGAGTCTTAAAACTACATAAAAATACTGGCCAAGTGCGAGTCAGACTCACACACGGAGGGTTCCGTACCACAAGGCAAAAACGCCGAAAAAAACAAGTTTGTTGTTTTGGGAGCCCCCCTTAAATATTTATTTTATTCTGTTTTTAGTATTTGTTGTTATAGCAGCAACAGAAATACATTATCTGTGAAAATTTCAACTATCTAGCTATCACGGTTTATGAGATACAGCCTGGTGACAGACAGACGGACAGTGGAGTCTTTGTAATAGGGTCCCGTTTTTACCCGTTGAAGATGATCTGTGTGAAAATACTCTAGTGACAAGAAATTTGAGTGGGTAATAGTTCCGATTCCCTAGTTTACAAATACTAAGGGCCCGATCACACGCACCACTACCACACCACAGCGACAACACGTGGACGGGCGGTATTTGTATGAAAATAAATAGTCTTTACACACGGACCACTTTGACCGCCGTGTGGGCGATACCGACCACATCAAGCCCACGTCGCAGCTACAACGCAACCACCAGCAGCCGGCCGCATCGCAAACACACCGTTTTGTCTATCTGCAAACTCTAGCCATAACTTTACCACATCGCAACTACTAGCGACAACGCAACCACAACGCAACTTCAAGAAATTGCAGCGATACTATGCACAAGTAACCACTGCTTGGCCACATTTTGTCGCTGCAATGTGGTGTGGTTGTGATTCGTGTGAATCGGCTCTAAACTAAAATGAGAGAATGTTAATCCAAGGTGTCCGCTACCTCCATACCAAATTTTATCAAAATTGGTGCAGCCGTTTGTGCGTGAAGAAGTAACAATCATATAAACACACACACAAACTTTCGCCTTTATAATATTAGTGTGATTACTACACGAACGGCTATTACAATTATTATTAATTTTGTATTGTTCATTGAAACAATTTTAATTTAATATAACGGTATTATTTTCCAATTTACCGTATGGTTTGCAATCAACTAATAACTTGTAATTTACCGTAACAAGCATCCAGGTAAATGTGCCTGAGATTTTAATTATTGTTTTAGTTTAACATTTTTGTTAAATAAAGGTATGGATGACATAATTATCAACGGTTGGTATTATTGAAATGTTAATGAGAAGGACCTACAATTATATTTTGTGCCTACGTAATTAAGATTTAGCTTCCAAGTAGGTGGACCAATGGAAAACGATGTTTTATCCAATTTGTGACTTATTATGTCATGTGTATTCATTTTTATGGAACTAACTGTATTAAGTATATTTTATTTTTAAATATTTGAGTGTTTTGTTATCTCCCCATTAGTCCCCTTACATACTCACACAAACAAACATACACTTAAACAGTGATAAAATGATAACGAATGTAACGATTCTATTGTAATATGGTACAAATACTTCAGAATATACTTAATATAATTACCTACCTATATATGTGGACACTGTATGTTCACCTATAAAATACTTTGTATAATTACATACTTTACATTGTTTATAATAACCATATAGATAATTATAAGCATATATTGATGGTTTAGAAGACAGATGACCTTAACTACACTTGTAACGTCTGTCTTCTTGATCAGCCATGCTCAACCTTTTTTTATAGGGGCCACAAACACGTTTCATTCAGGGTAGAGATGTAAATTGAAAAAAAAACCAAATGTTTTTTTTCACAATCTTGAAAAAAAATATTTGGTTTTTTTTTCAATTTACATCTCTCACAATCACAATCTTGAAAAAAAAATGAAAAAAAAACTTGGCACCGTCGTTTTTTTTCTACATTTGGTTTTTTTTCAGAAAAAGTGAAATACATTAAATAAAATGGAATAAAACTAAATATGGTCGTTTTATTTTTAATTCATGTTTAATTATGTTTTAATCAATGAAATTAGAATAATTAGAAATTATCTACCTCTATGTATACGGAAATTTTCACAAATTATGTATTTCTGTTGCCGCTATAACAACAAATACTAAAAACAAAATAAAATAAATATTTAAGGGGAGCTCCCATACAACCAACGTGTTTATTTCGCCGTTTTTGCCTTGTGGTACGGAACCCTTCGTGTACGAGTCCGACTCGCACTTGGCCAGTTTTTTTTATATTCTGTTTTATTACATCATCCAGATGAGAGTGTGTAAGTTGGCTTCTGTACACATTTTTTGTGTATTTTATTTTTGAAAAAGACGATTCGCACACGTACAGTCACGAGCAAAAGTATGTATACACTTGGCTTTATACAAAGGCGATTTTCTCTTTTATTTTTTAATTAAATTTTATATTATTAGTAACATAGTATTTTCGAACCAATAGGTTTATATAAAGTGTCGTCTTTCAACGTTGCATTCGTTATTTCGTGAACAAATCGCAATTGAAAGTTGCCAAGTGTAGACATATTAGTGCTCGTGACTGTACGTAGACCCAGAGAATGGATAGGATTTGGGCACTTCTTTGGACGCTTTAACATTTTTGGGGAAGAATGCTCCAAAATTCCACATATTCTAACTCGAAACTCCAGGTGGGTGAATCACAAAGACTCAGCGGATTGCAGGTTGAGTTGCCTGTCCTTGACTATGGATACGTAGTAATATTTATTATGCTCAGTTCTATGTTTCGTACTACAAAACTTTTAGTGTTATTTAGATTCTAGCCCTTCTCTACTTACCGTGTTTGGATTGTAATCTATCTTCACTTGATATAATTGATCTGGTCTGGTCTGGTCGGGTCTGGCTGTTTGTGTACGTGAATTTAAATGTTTGTAAACGCACCCACAATACAGGAGAAATTCCTAGTGTGGGGCAACGTTTAAAAAAAATAAATAATAATTAACATATTATGTCTTGTAACTAAAAAGTTGTTAGTAATTTGCTTTCTCATTGGATTGACATGAACTATGTAGTCCGACAGTGACAGCTCTTTAGATCATGTAGTCCCACTAAATGGCGTTATTGTTTTAAGGAGATATGTGGAAGAAGGTACGCATTTGCCCTGTATTAGGATATTACAGGTTTGTAGTAATAGTTTTTTTTGTTTAATTATTACTGTGCGATAGGATACTATTAACAAAATATATGTCTTAAAAGCTGTTTATCACAGTAAATGTTGGTACCTACGTGAATCCGTGATATTGCATGAAATATGCAAACTTATGATCGTAGCAGGTTTCTGTCGCCTCTGCCTACCCCATGGGAAAAAGCCGTGAGTTTATGTATGTATGAAACTCGAGCAATTTTAGGTTAACACTTTGCGGGACACTTAACGCCCCTCGACGTAATAACAATAAAACTTCTATTGTGTCGTTCAGTGTCCTTCAATGTGATAAGCTTACGAATTACTTTTTGGTACAATAATAAAAATACACCATTCTGCCAAAAGAACATCAGTATTTTTTTGACAAGCAATCATAACAATGTACGAAGCAACATTAAAATCTCTTTAGAATAAAAACACATTTCTAAAAAACATGCGTCCTAGTTTCATAATAAAATACGTTTTGTATCAGAATGATTTCCTTTAGATAGTGTTAGAGCTCGGAGTTCCCGAGGGAGATAAACGGAGAAAAACAACTGAACATCGAGAATATGTGTTTTGATATTATTTGGAGTGTTTTGTTCAGCATTGTGGAATTAGTAAACGATATGTGTAATACAGTTTATGTTTACGAAAACTTTTACAGAAAATGTGTATGTAGATGAATAGAAAATATGTTACTATAATTCGTGAATGCCTTTATAACTAAAACTCATGCTGCATTGCGTTATTGTAATATGGTCCAACGACCCAAAACAACTAGGATAGAAATAATTTACAAAACGATATATTTAAATATTTAATGTACAGACGCCAGGACATTAAGCTACCCGAAACTGTCAAATTTTCCCAATCAAATTTGAACCTTATTAAGTTGAAAATCTATTAAAGGACAGATTGTAGTGGCTTGATGTGCTGGACTGCTGGCGTCTGTACGTGTGTTTTTTGAAGTGAAACTTCTTTAGGCGCGTTGGGCATTTTTGAGTACCGACACCTCTGTTTTAAGTTTTGGCCATTATAAAGACATCAACGCGCGCATATTCTTTGGGAAAAGGAAGCCACGCCTTGTTGATGATTTGATGTCATTAAAGATGACAAGAAATTACATGAAGATGGTGGGCTGCAGAATCTTCCATTGGCCCTTGCACGAACGAGCTGGGTAAACGTACATAAATTCGAAGAAACGACGAACGTACTCTTTTTACCCGACTGCGCGACGCAAGGGAGTGGTAATGTGTTCATCAGCCTATGTATGTATGTTCCTTTGAAGCACTATACAGACCAAACGCCTGGGCCGATTTTTATGATTCACACGTCAATCGATTCCTCTTAGTCCGGCGAGTGTCACTAAAGACATGACGTTAGTGAAAATTCAATATGGCGACTGCTATGTATGTATGTATGTATATCTCTTTGGCACGATCTGTAGCCTAAACGGCTTGATCGATTTCAGCTTGAGAGGTGCCGTTAGATTCGTCTTAATTGTGCGAGTGACACTGGGTATATCAAAATTGAAAAAAAAATTAAAATGGCCGATTTTTGGCGCTCTTTTGGTTTCTCAAAACCTATCGAGTGGGGTATCAAAATAAAGGGCTTTAAAAGATGATTACAAAAATATAAACAACTTATATGGTTAAAAGTAATTCGAAGTGACAAATCGTAAAAAACACGTACTTACCAAGAACTAAATCGTCAGCGAAATCTTTCACATTTGTAAACTAAAATGCTGGAAATAAAAAAAGTTATTAAAAAAAATAAAAAACCCCGACTGCGGTAAAAAACTTAAGTTAAAAGAACTGAAAAGCTAAAAACAAGCCCATTTTAAATTAAATAAAAGTTGGAAGCAGGCGGGACCCATACCATTTTTATTATATTTTCAAATTCAAATGGGTCCCGCCTGCTTCCAACTTTTATTTAATTTAAAATGGGCTTGTTTATAGCTTTTCAGTTCTTTTAACTTAAGTTTTTTGCATAGATAATGATATTTACTTTGTTTTATTTTAAAACTTTGTATTCATACCTATGGGTGATACAAATGTGCGCTTTACAACCAAATAGCATGAAGTTGTATATATTTTTCGATAAAAAAAAGGTTCCATTTTACGTTACTTACGCGCGTTTGCGCCAGGGGGCCTCATTTTTCCTTGAACACTATGGTTTGCCTTGCAAGCTAATAGAGGTGGCTTCTGGACTATCAGTAGGTCAGCCAAGGAAAATATTTCTGATGAAGAATGATCCCACCGTAATTAATGACGCCGACCAAACAATCCTATTACAATATACATACACAGAAATATAACTCCATCAATATTTATAAGGCTCGATGATAAATAAAACATCCGTGACTTTCAGGGGGGTCAGCAGAAGTATACTTAGGTAATTAATTATACGTAGGATTCGTCCTTGGGTGTGTGGCCAAGAAGACGACGGGATTAAGGAAGGTGGATAAGAGAGAAAAAGAAAATAAATTTATGTTTATTATTTTCGGTTATAACGGTCGTATCTATTGGAATTATTAGGCAATACTTTAGGTTCATGAATAGCGTGTTTTTCTTAGGTTATAGGTCTGGTGTATACAGAAGTTTCAGGGCAATGGCAAGTCGCAATTGTAGAAAAGGCGCGCAAACCTTGTGTTGTGCTGCGCTGCGTTTCATTATCTCTGCCTGTGCCTCTTCGGCAGGCGCCCAACACAGATTTGAAATAATGGCAAACGATTGCAGTAATCACAGATGAAAGCAATGTATTCACTAGGGGAAAAATGTCTAGCGACGTCACGTTGTCGCTGGAGACACATTTCGCTCTGGAGACAGTGTCGTGGAACATTTTCCCCTAGTGAATATACCGGTGTAGAATACAGAGTTTTCTTTCTAAATTTTCTAAGTTTTTCATCAGATTGAACCAGAAGGCACACTCTTATGATTACCATCTCTTAGTCCGTACGAAAATGTTGGATATATGAGGTCACCATAGACACACCACAGTCAAACTTCCTCTTTTTTCAAAGTCGGTTAGTAATGCTGCCTGGGCTGCCTGGCCTCGATACAGATAGTCCACGTAACGCATTCCCCACTTAATTCCCGCTAGATTGAATGGCGCGGGATTTGACACGTGCGCGGCTTACTAACGATACCACCTGAGAACTTTTGGATTCTTCTCCATTTATTTACAAAGTAGATATATGAGGGTAGAATGAGGTTACAGAAAGCCTAATCAATGCATATCTCATTTTAGCTGATTGGCTGGTGTTGTCTCGGTTGACCGAACAGAAAAGATAACTAATGATTTCACATCGGATTTTAGTTGAGTTGAAGGGATATCAATTGTCCAATTTACCTACACAACGTATTTTCCACACTACTAATTTCCATTGACGCAGTGTCAATGGAAATGAATTAGTAGTGTGGAAAATACATACATACCTATGGATCTTTTGGCGCTCGACGGGTGGGCGCTGTTAGTAAATATTTGTGCATTCGTTTTTTTAAATGTATTGAAAACACAAGATGGCGGCGTTAGTTCCGATTTTGGCTACTCGCATAAAGAACTTGGTAGCGTTATACTCATGTCAGTTAATAACACACATTAAATTTTCACGATAAACCATTTTTAAAACCTCTTTGAAACTAGTAGGAACCTAGCAAAATCCACTTACATTTTACTGAAACTTTCTGAATATATACTTACATCGATTTGAAGTTGCGAGTGGATTGGACTGCTCCAAAATCGTGTATATTTTTATTCGAAAAGTTGGCGACAAGAAAATTGTCCAAGTGTCGGAAATACGCGGTCGCAAAGGAAGGAGTTTTTGTAGAAAATAGGAACCTTTTTACTTGTTATTTTGACATTGGCATCCTTCCGTAGCAATGCTCGAATATTACAAATGAGCCCTTGAGCAGTAATGGTCGTCTTGTGCCCTTTGAAAGTAAGGTTAGCAAGCGTTTGTGGACAAAGAGAACGTCGTATTTTGCTCATATCGCTAAATAATCTTCGAAAAATCTTTTTCAAATTGCTGTAAGCCAATGTTGAATGTTACACAAGTTTGGTGTTCCTAATTAATTCAATAAAACTATACGGTTTCCACACAATAAAAATAATTACCCTACCTACTCAATATTCAGCCTCTAAACTTCATAAAAAAATAACCAAGGCAAAAAAAAATAAAGCAATGCTCGTCAAAATACTCTCCAAACTTCGTAAATTGCCAAAGCAACTGAAGATTAAATTTCTTAGCGAGTTCCACAAAGACATTGTTGGTGGGTCGGCCATAGTTAAACTTGCCTACAAACAATATATTTTTGTTCTCCATGTCTGTGCCTCTGTTATGATTATTGCGATCATAAAATAAATCCGTACGTTACGGCTCACGGGAAAATTGCTGGAATGCCAGATGGTTACTGGGCTGGGTACTACCTCCAAGGCCGGTTCGTGTCCGGTTTTTTAAGGTTTTATGTGATGATGATGATGATGATGTGCAGATTGTGCAGTGGTATATTTTTGGTGCCTGTGTCTACCTAAGCCTATGCTTGAAAAGTACATAATGTAGTGATATTTCCGCCTTACACTTAGCACATACTAATTCCATGCATTTCCGACATACGGCGAAGTAAGCCCAGGTACGCACGGGCCTGCCTCGACTGCCAGGAGGACACGGCGCGGCATACGCCGACAGAGTGTGTCGCTTGGGAGGAGCCGCGCCGTGCCCTCACCTCAGAAGTAGGCAGTGATCTGTCGCTGCCGGCCGTAGTCGAGTCGACGCGATGATCGGTAGCGAAGAGTCCTGGGACGCGGTGGTTTCCTTCTGCGAAACAGTCGTCTCTCAGAAGGAGGCTGCGGAAAGGGAGAAGGAGATCTCGAATTTCGATCACTCACCCGGCCCGCATCAGGCGCACCGGGCGTCGGTGGAGGTCGGACAACGCTGTCTTCCAACCCCTTTAAATGGGTCCAGGGGCCACGGACTCGGGGACGTCTGTCGCCCCACATACATCAAGACCCGAGGTGGCGACGCGTAGTGTTCCACGCGCTTGGACGTCGCGATTAGACGTCGTGGGGGGAGTCAAACACCTCACTCCCCCCCTGACCCGAGGAGGCCCGCATTGGCTGGCCGCGACCAGTCGGGGGTTGCGGAAGGATCGTACGTTCCCGCACCCTCGGCGTAGGTGTGAGATGGAACACCGGGGTGGTTTTTAGTCAGTAAGATTCTGACAGACCCACGAGGCCATGAGGATTTTCCATCCCGGAATTAAAAAAAAAAAAGGTGCGCACGGGCGCGTTTTTTCCGCGGCGGTTTTTTTTCGCGTAATGGATTTTCAACGCACTGCTTAGCGCCGAGAGTTAAAATCCAAGAGTGTGCTTTTTTGACGCGCTGGGATGCGCTCTGTTGGATTCTCAGTGCTCGGCTCAATACGGAGAGTTGAAAATCCAATGCGCGATAAAATCCCGCCGCGATATTTTTACATCCGTCAGAACGTGGGCTTACTGATGTAGGCGGGCTGACTGTTTTACTTACGGTACCTACCTATTTCACGTAGATTTAAAAAAGGAAAGTTAATCTTTTTTTCTTTGTAAATCTGATAAAAAAGATAAAAGCTTATCACACAACTTTTTAGGAAATCAGTAACTTACAAAGAACAAAAAGAAAACCCACGTAAATTCCATCAGAATTTACATGTAAATTGATCCGTGAAGAGTCCCAAATAAGCCCCATACAAATATAGAACAGAACAGATTCATTCTCGAGAACGAGCAATAGAAACCACTCGACAGCCTTCTAAGGCTATAAACGGGAAATCCTTCCCAAAATACTCATCTATTCATAAAAAATAAGTGCTTCCCAACAAAATGGGTTTACTACAATAAAATTTCGGAATCCTTCCGGTGGTAAAGAATTAGCGGAGTTGAGGAAAGGGTGCCTTTTGTGGGGCAGTGCCGTTTACGATTGACGGGAGACCGTACACGGTTCAAGCCACGTATCGAACTGGAATGTGGGCTATTAGCTTTTTGAATAACTTTGCAAGTTATGAGCGGCAGCGGGTTAGAGAAACGTTCCTGTTATTATTAATAATAAGCTTAGAAAAGAAAATAACATGCACATAATAATGATCATTAATATTGTTGAAATAACGTGCGTCATACTATTACAGGATGGGCAACTTGGAGGTATACAACTTTTTTTGCCGCCATTTTGTTTTGGTGGTAAATATGACAGATGTTTCATGGAAATTATTTTGTGTAGATACAGCAAATTTGTTACGGAGCGTTTTACGACTGAACAACGTGTTTTAATAATTAAAACATTCTACTCAACCCAATCATGTATTGAACAGTTTGGTGTGGAATTTGGTCAGGCGGAGTAATTGGGCTTTATTTCTTTGAAGATGCTATGGGCGATGATGTTACAGTAAATGGAGATCGCGTGAGAGGTAGCGTGAGATAATAAAAAAAAAATCTTACATCAAGTGAATCAGTTGGGCTTAGGAAACATGTGGTTCCAACAAGACGGGGCCAAATGTCATACGGCACGAGCCACAATCGACACATTGAAAATAACGTTTCGGGGTCGATTAATTTCGAGAACGGTGACATTGATTGGCCCCAAAGATCCCCGGATTTAACAGCTTACGACTTTTTTCTGTGGAGCTATCTAAACGGACTGAAATTATTTTCCATACCAAATTGCCGGTCCTAAATGCTATAATAAAAAAAAACTTAATATTTTTTTTTATATTTCATTTAATAAAATTAAAAAAAATAAAGTGTATACCTGTTATTTTGTCACATGTCTTCGAATATTTGGTTCTAGGACATGCCGGTTTCCTCACGATGTGTTTTTGATGTGTGAAGATACACCTTAACCAAATCCGGGATGTAAATAACTCCACAAGTCCGATGGGCTCACAAATTCTTGGTCCAACTTAGTCCTCAGTCCTCAAGGGCGAATGAAAGTTGCCGGACTTGAGCCCTTCCAAGGACATCTATATCCATTAAAACTTAGATTAGCCGAGCTCTGCCCCCTGACCTTTGCAAATATACGCTAGACATAGTTATTTTTAGATGGAAGATTAGATAAGGAAAATCGATGTTTCAGCAATGGGTTACGTAAGAATGTTTGTTGAACAATGTGTGTTGTTAATTATCCAGTGTCGTGCTGAAACGAAAAAAGCAGAAATAGTTCCTGACGTTCTAAATTTTTATGCTTCCGTACTTCAAAAGGGAAAACGGAACCCTTTTAAGATCACTTCGATGTCCGTCTGTCTGTCAAGACCCTTTTTCTCAAGAACGAGTGGAGTTATCAAGTTGAAATTAATATCAAATACTCAGGATTGCAATCCCTTGAAGCAGTAAAAACATCAAATTTCTAAGTCAACGTAATCAAAAGATACGGGCGTTCATGTTCCGTTTATGACGCATATTTTGACACTTGCAAGGGAATCAAACATAGCTAGCATAGGGTACTTCCCGTTGACCTAGAATTATTAAATTTGGCAAGAAGCACTGTCGTTTAACACAAGTAAAGGAAAAAATCGGTAATACGGTTTTCGGATTTTTTCCTTTTTTATTTTAGTTAAGTCAGTGATATTTACATACCTACAATATTGTACGGAACCCTCGCACTGGTCCACTTTGGCAAAACTATGGATTTTATTTATTAAAGCTGCGAAGTGCGTGTCGGACTTGCACACGAAGGGTTTCGTACCACCGCTGCACCGTACAATATTAACATTAAATTTTTTTTTAAATACTTTTCTTGTATGTACAATAATTATATAAAATAAAATTGAAATTACATAGACATTTGAAATTAGTACGGTTCAAAAGACAGTACAGTCAACAGCAAAAGTAGATGATCAAAGTCAGAAATTCAATACTAATGAATGGAGTTCGCGTCAGAACTGTGTGGCGTCGAAGTACTACTACTTAGAATACTTACTACGTATGATACTTTTGAATCATTTCTGATTTTGATCATCTACTTTTGCTGTTGACTGTACAAGTACAGCCCTGTGACAGACGGACGGACGGATGGACGGACAGCGGAGTCTTAGTAATAGGATTCATTCATGAGGTCGGCAACCAGTATTACTAGTCAGTTAGCACGGCTGTGGCCAGGCTGAATGCCAGGATGAACGGGACTGATATTTTTTTTTTCAAAAAGGTTTGCAAGTAAAGAGCCTCCCGTAGTGACAATACGTTTGGTGCATCCGGGTAGTTAGACTCACTACCATTCTGTTGACTGACCAAACTCTAACACCACAACATTATTAATAATGATCATTTAATAAAATGTTTAGTTCACATTCACACGAGAATGAGAAAACTGTGTTGATACTGCAAAGTAAAAAACTAGCTGGAGGTCACATTAACCCCCATATGACCCAGTTTCCCCATAAAAACAAAGCATATCCGGATTCCCGACATGGTCGTTGCCAATCACGCGGCAATCCCAATTTAACTTTTAATGAATACTCGCCCGGTCGCCGCGCCGCGTGCCGCTAGTGCTGCCACTGCTCGCTTTGTCCCTGATTTGAATTTAATTGTATATGTAAAAGTGGACATTTTGTTTACTGGGACATTGATTGCAAAGAGATTTTCTAAAACATGAGACTCGGTTGTGAAACTGCACCCTAATTACGTAACACACTATCAATCTCAACCTGAACTATTTTGAAGGATATTAAAGGACACTGTGGAGACGTAATACTTTTTACTTTATTATACTGTGGTAACGTTCGCGTTAAGGCGACTGATCGTTAAATATTTATGACGGATATTTTGTTCACTAAGCATTCACTGCTAATATTAATATGTACTCAATACAAATTATTACGACATTATTTTGTTTTACTACTATTGGGGCGATAATGGTAACGGCTCTAACTTAAGAGTCATAGGTTGTGGGTTCGAAACCAGGTAGGCTCTTTACTTTGTGTAAATAATTTCATTACCACTGCCCTGAAAACGGTGAAGGAAAACATCGTGAGGAAGCCGGCTGTCCTGGAACCATAACTTCGAAGACATGTGATATCTACCAACCCGCACTGCACTACATTACAGCCTTTTCGAAGAGAGGAGGCCTGATTCCAAGTTGTGGGAACATTATAGGCTGATTATGCATGTACTACGACTAGAAGCGAAACAAGCTACCTATACTATTCCATCACACTGATATTATAAAGGCGAAAGTTTTTGTGTGTGTGGGGGTGTGTTTATATGTTTGTTCCGTCTTCACGCTCAAACGGCTGGACTTATTTTCATAAAATTTGGTATGGAGGTAGTTGACATACTGGATTAGCATATAGGCTACTTTTTATCCCAATATTTCCACGGGATCAAAACTTATGCGGGTGAAACCGCGGGGCGCAGCTAGTTGGTGTCAGCTACCCCCATACAAAATTTCATCAAAATTGGTTCAGCTGTTTGAGCGTGAAGAAGTAACAAACATATAAATACACACACACACCCCCACACTCACACACTCCCAAACTTTCGCCTTTATAATATTAGTGTGATTTCGAGTATTCTTCCGTTCGTTAAAAATGTTAGTTTGGAATTTCTCTGAACACGTTAGTAGATACTAAAGCTTCAAGCTCTGATAACCCGGTTAGTATAAGCAGCCTAAACACGCAACCTCAAAATTATCGTCTAGATTTACCTTAATTTAGATATACACTGAGCCGTTTCCCAGCGCTGACCTTTGTTTGCTTATGACCAGCAGATAAGCCAGGCAGATCTGGAATTAGATCCGTATCTGCCTTATTGAATATTTGTGTGTACCACTGAGTTAGGTTGTGTCAGACTTGGTCGTGAATTTGAGTACGCTGTAAAGATATAAATATGTTTTTTGTTTTGTTTTTTTTAAAAACGTTGCCCCACACTAGGAATTTCTCCTGTATTGTGGGTGCGTTTACAAACATTTAAAGTCACATACACAAACAGCCAGACCCGAAACAACTACTTGTAGGTCATACAAATATTTGTTCCGTGCAGGAATCGAACCCGCGACACGCAGCGCAGCAGGCGGCATATGTAGGTATTCTAAGAAACTGTAAAGTTGGGTGCGTATAATCTTCCTTCGGAGCATATTTAAAGTGAGTCTTGTTACATAATAGTTCAGCTGTTTCGACTTATGGGTATTTCTATAATTAACGGACCGCTATTAGTTAATATTATAGGTCATAGCACACGTATCAAATCGGAAAGGGATCGGCACCGTATCGCTTTTTGCCTCGTCGTTAAACAGGCGTCCACCTAACGTAAGCACGTAACCAAAGCGGATCAGAAGCTCCGATACGTCGACTCGGCTACGCTTGGGCAAGACGCTGCGCCTACGGCTCGCCGACCGCTGGTTGATGGTGCAGCAGGCAGGCCGGAGGAGTGAGAGGGGTAAGGGTGGACGAAGAGACGTAAGCGCGGGGACGACGACGAGCCGTAACGTACCGCACCGCGGTTCGTGAGCTTGTCCCGAGGCGAGGCGATTACGTTACGATTCCGATTAGTGTGCGTTGCAGTAGGGAGTTTCATACAAAGAATACTGAACGGCTCGAGTTGATACGGTGCCGATCCCTTTCCGGTTTGATATGTGTGCTATGACCGTTAGACTCTTGTATATTTCCCAACAATGAAGATAATCAATATAATGCGTTACGTATGAAGCTGACCGACCGAGCAGACCGACAGACAGACGGACAAGCGGCGAAGCGATCTTATACCTACCTAAGGGTTCCGTTTTTCCTTTTGAGGTACGAAACTCTAATAAAGGAGCAGTGGTTGCCCCGACCTACGAGGTGTAGGTCGTGAGTACGAACCCAGACATGCACAAGGAAAACATCGTGAAGAAACCTCATGTCGTAAAATTCAAGGACATGTGACATCCACCAACCCGCACCGGGCCTGTGTGGTACATTATAGCCTACTCCCTCTCACAAAGAGGAGGCCTGTGTCCCAGCAGTGGGAACATTATAAGCTGCTTATGATACTAAATTTTGCTGTGTAACAGTGATGATTCGTCAGTCCTATTTTACGATAACCCTCCGAATAGAAGGTATGGACAATTTCCTGCAACTTCTAAAAGATAAAATAGCCAAAAGTTAGGAAGTACACAACAAAACAGCATAAACCACTACCGAGCAAGCAAGTCAAAAAGATAAAAAAAATAATTACTACCCTCCGAAAGCACGTACAATATTTAAGTGTACATATAAAGTTCCATGATAAGTGTGGGGCCATAAAGTAGGCGTACATAGTCCAGTCACGTGGTAGAGACCGCCTGTGTTTATAGGCGCCAGTAATGACTGGATAAAACCGGAATGGGCTGGTTTATTATAGCTGTTTGGGAAGCTAGCACGGTGTTTCAGAAGACTCAGTTGTCTTAAGCACAATAAGATAAAGCTATAGGTTAATGATGATAAAATATAGAATATTTGGTCTTTAAAAAGAAAATGGCAGTTATTTTCCATTGAAGAATGACAGCGAAAAACCCTTTTATTCAAGTCTGCCAATAAATAGTTCTTCATTGGAAAACTGACGCAAAAACATACTGAACTATTGAATCTGCGCTACTGCAGCTAAGTCATCATCATCATCTGCCTAGCCTTTTCCCAACTATGTTGGGGTCGGCTTCCAGTCTAACCGGATGCAGCTGAATATCAGTATTTTACATGGAGCAACTGCCTATCTGACCTCCACAACCCAGTTACTGGGTAATACGATACCCCTTGATAAGTGGTTGTCAGACTTTCGGGCTTCTGACTATGCGTAACGACTGCCGTGACTACTGCAGCTAAGTATTTATTTAAATACAGTAGACATCCTAGGACATACAACAATTAGTTTGAAAACGGCTTGGTTAATGTACTATAATATATACTAAGTACCTATAGACCGAACGAGCGACACGCGTCGACGACAAAGGCAACTGCACCCATCGACGGGCGTCGGAGGCAGCCGTCGACAACATGACAATCGTGTCTCAAATACACGAGCGACACAATGTCGACGCGTGTCGGCGGATGCAGTTGCCTCCGTAGTGCCATTTAAAGTTAGTGCCATCTCTCTCTGAAATGATTTTTCCAACACTGTGTTGTACTCATTTCTATGTGTTTCTCAAGCATTTCGAAAGCAATAGATTTTCTGACCCTCCTGTTTAAGGTGGCGAGTTAGTGTACCGATATTTGCTCTTAGAGTATTAGAACTATTAACGTAAAGTAAAAAGTTACGTTAAATATGAACTCACATACACGCTACTTACATCGTTTTAGTGCTGATCAACCTATTGCAGTTTGTTGTTAAGTGTACTAACAAAAAAAGTTATGATAACATCTTTCGTAAAAGTTTATCACCGAACCGAAAATAGGCTTTCAAATAATCGATATAGAGGATGGTCAAAGGCGAATTTGGCATGAATGCCTTTCTCGAATCAAAATGACCTACCTCATATACAGGGTGGCAGGGACAACTGTAGGTAACTATGAACTTAGCACATGTTTCTAAACCTCCTAGTGTAGAAACGTTAAGACGGTTATAAAAAAAAATCAAAAAATTTGCAGTTTTATGAATGAATGAGGAAAGTGAAAATGTATGACACAACGAATTTCTTTTTAGGGTTTCGTACCCAGTGGGTAAAAACGGACCCTATTATTAAGACTCCACTGTCCGTCTGTCTGTCTGTCTGTCACCAGGCTGTATCTCATGAACCGTGACAGCAAGACAGTTGAAATTTTCACAAATTATGTATTTTTGTTGCCGCTATAACAAAAAATACTAAAAACAGAATAAATTAAATATTTAAGGGAGGGTCCCATAGAACAAACGTGTTTTTTTCGGCATTTTTGCCTTGTGGTGCGGAACCCTCCGTGTGCGAGTCTGACTCGCACTTGGCCAGTTCTTTTAATAACCGACGAAAATTTTCATCGCTGGGGGGTTCAGAATCCCCATACACAATACCTGTAGAGAAAGGTTTCATATGCATATACGAGTATTAGCGCGCGCCACAAGAAAGTGTTCCATAGCAAAAAATCTAGCTATACTTTCCCGAAAAGTGACCCTTTGTTACTTTTAGATTATCAAATTGTAATTTTATGGTGTACTAGCAGCGCCCCGCGGTTTCACCCGCATAAGTGTCGATCCCGTAGGAATATCGGGATAAAAACTATCCTATGTCCTTCCCCAGGATGCAGTCTATCTCTCTGCCAAATGTTATCGAAATCCGTTTAGTGGTTTAGGCGTGAAAAGGTGACGTACAGACAGACAGACCGAGTTAGTTTCGAATTTATAATATTAGTATGGATGTACAGACACCAGCACTGCACATCAAGCTACCCGAAACTATCAAATTTTCCCACTCAACTTTGAACCTTATGCTTCAGCGACAATGTTGAAAATCTATTAAAGAAATTTGATAGATTTTAGTAGCTTGATGGCTAGCGTCTGTACAATCAGCCCCTAATAGTTGTTGACATCGATATGAACTCATATTTTAGTTATCTACAATCTTTGTTTCATAATATAGTATCAATTTGTAGCCACAAAACATTACACATTAGACATTGGGTACTTTATTGTAACTACATATTTATACAGTATTAAGGAACGCATTTTAGTCAGTACAGTAATGGGATTCTGTTAAAATCTCACCGTGAAAACTAAGGTGAAATAGTGTCAATCCCTAACAACAGGTGGAATGACAGCTCACTTGAAGCCCACTTTACTTAAGTTTTCACGGTGATCTTTTTACAGAATAGCACTGCAGTTCACAATTTTTCGACAGTTTACAATCTTGCGAGGTAGCTTATAAACTAACGGTGTTCACAATCTGACAGTGACCAATTATACATCTTTTTGAGGCTGTAGTACAATCAAAAGTCGATCGTGTATCTACTTCCTTCAACTTACGTACTCACCTACAACTACCTACCGACTTAGAGTATCTTTAGGGTCACGTTTAAATAGCATAATCGAATTATTATATTCTATAACCCCGTCTATGTAAAAGACACTGGCACCGAATCTAAATACAATATATTTCAGTTGGCACTACCTACCGTACGTACGCACAATGCTGCCAACATACATATTTATGTTGTGCGACAGGAAAAAGCCATTGCTCACTTCCGTTTCTCTAATGATGTTTGTTTTATTTTCGTAAACAAATGTAGCTGGATCGTTACATGTTATTGCTTCTAACTCAGTTTTATATTATGTAGTTTTATTTTCGATTTAAGGATATGTTTAATGAGAGGTAGGCAGCGTTTCTGCCTGTTTTAGTTACCTAGATACAATATTTTTTTAATAAGCTTGTACTTTCAATAAAATAGGTAATTGTATTTTCAACTAGCTACGCCCCACGGTTTCACCCGCATAAGTTTCGATCCCGTGGGAATATCGGGATAAAAAGTAGCCTATTATGTTAATCCAGGGTGTCAGCTATCTCCATTAATTGTGAAATTTTATCAAAATTGGTCCAGCCGTTTAAGCGTGAAGAAGTAACAAACATATAAACACACACACGCGTAGACACACCCCCACACTCACAAACTTTCGCCTTTATAATATTAGTGTGATTAGTTGTGGTTGTGGAGCTGGACCAGCATTGGGCCAGGTATTTTTATCAGCGATGTAATCCCCTAACCACCAATCCGCACTGGGCCCGCGTGGTGGATTACGGCCCACTCCCTCTCACAGAGAGGAGACCCGTGTTAACACTTTAAAGCTTCATATTTCTCAAACGGATCCCTGAATCGAAAAATTGTTTGCACAAACCCGCAATATTCTTGAAAGACCTATCCAAAGATACCCCACACCATGGGGTAGACGAGAAAAAATAAAACATCCTACTCACTTTACGTGTAGAGGAGGTACCCCCTAGTTACTTTACTCTTTGGGTACCCACTACCTACCTACCTAGGCTGCCTAATTAGCAATAACGATACAAATAAAGTAATGCTTGGATACATGCAATACTTTTACCTACAATCAGCAATTAGTTGCAAACAAACATACCTACGAAAAAATATGTAAACAATACCATAGACTTCAAATGTGAGACGGTCATTAATCCATGTCAATGAAACTCCGAATTTGTAATTAAGTCCGGTAAAATGAAAAAAATAAAGCTTTTGACAGCCAAGCGACCTAAATATCGGAGGTCGGGAGAAAAAGCGGAGCTAAGCGGAGCGGAGCGAGGGATGTAAACAAAAAACCGTTGTTTTGTACCTAATCGTTTGTATTCTGTTTGAGTGTGTGGACTGGCAGTTGGAATCCTCACGGGTCCCCGACTCCCCGTGAGTTAATCCCATTCAGGGAGTGTCGTGTAAAATACTTAATTCAATCAATCAATCTACAACAGTCCTTTACTGAATGGTCCCAATTTATACGACAAACCAAGGCTACCTTTCACATTTGCTCTAGGTTTCTCAAATGGTAAGCTTTTTGAGGGTTTTCGTTTGTAGTGATTGAAATTATGAAAAATTATTGGGAAAACTATAATTAATCATTTTACCCGTACATACACATTTACCATTCGGCAGTACCTAACTAAGTACCTACTTAGTTATTAAACGAAAAAAAGTTCAGAGATTCGATCCCAAAGTTCTATTAGCGTATAAGTAGATCATTGATAGATTGCCTTTGTATCATTCCAATATTGAATTAGTACCTACTTTGTACTTACCTTTTATTACAATATTTTCCTATCTTAAAGTTACAGGTTACAGCATAATTGAATCCGTCAACAGTGGCGTCGCCCCATCGCCTCGATCTAATGTTATTTTGATTTGGTCTGATGAATAGGCACAAAGTATTCTCTTTTTCGGTTAACTAAGTCAATAATAAATCACAAGGGACGCCTACATTAATAATAATTATTGAGCCTAACTTTGAGTCATCTCGACTTAGAAACCGTATACGAAATGTTTATGGTAGTCATCGAAATTATACCGGAAATGTCCTAAATAATTGTATTTATTATTAAACACAAATTAAGCTCTTAGTATGAAAATGATTTCTATGGTAAACGGTCAGTAAAAATATCTGGAGCATGGAGATTAGTAACAACAAAATTTGATTTATTCTCCACCAGTGTTCTTTGAAGATCACTAAAACCTATTCAGTCTTTTCTTAATTCTCTCCGAGTGCTTACTTATTCTTGCTTTCGCTTACCGTCTACTGTTTCTTGTGCTAACCTAATATTGTCCGTGAAAACTTTCAATTGGCCTGCTTTCACTTTCAACTATCTGTATCCTAGCTGTAAGTTTTCATAAGAAATAAAATAAAAAACGTTTTTACAAAAAAAAAAACAACCAACTTCAAAAAAAAAAACACTAGGTACATACGTGAAACCAAGAGGAAAAAAAATTTAATACCTAACTCAAAAAAACCGACTTCCAAAAAAAACACTACAAACTGAAAAATAACTTTAATTTCGGAAGTCGGTGTCTTAGGGATCAGTATTTTAGTTTTTGCCACCGACTTCCGAAATTAAAGTTATTTTTCAGTTTGTAGTGTTTTTTTTTTTCAGTTTGTAGTGTTTTTTTTGGAAGTCGGTTTTTTTTTTGTTAAAAAGTTTTTATTTCTCGCTTTTTAGTGGGTCTGTTTATAATTTATCTAAGTTACAATAGCCTAATGTCAACTTGCCCATCGCCTTTTTATAAAATATTCCTTTTCTCGATGCAGGGACGTTAATTGTTGAGGAGTTCTCCTTTTATTAGTTTTTAGATTAGATGCTGATAATCCTGGCTGCAGCATCAGGCCAGACTTATGTCAACATTGCATTGAACTTAAAATTAGTCCTGTTTAAAATGAGCCCAAACACGACTACGGTGCTGTAATTTCAAGGTTTGAACTTTTTCTGATGCTCCTGGCTTCAGCATCAGGTCTTTGGTGTTCCTCAGTAACAGTACGTTTATCCACACATCGAGCCCTTTTCAATGAGCCTAAACACGACAATATATCTGCTGTTAGTTGTCGAGGAGTTAGGTAGCATCAGGTCATGACTTGATGATCATGAGACCAAATGTGGCAAATGCCCTATCAAACATCAAAACAATTTACTAAAACCAGTCCTTGCCTGTTCGAGTAACTTCTTACTGTTGTTAATGATCATGTATGATCAAAAGCCGCTCATTAGTTCAACAAAATACTTAGAATTTAACAAGAGTTGTACATGACGTAACTAGATGGCGTTGACGTCGAATTAGAACTCGCAAGCGTTGTGTTACAACGATTTGGTGGGGCTGTTGTGAATTTTATCAAATATAATTACCAGCTATAGAACAGTATACAGTTTAGTTGTTTTATTTACATAATCAACCCTACTAGTATACACATAAGGTCAACATTTAAGTACTGAGTACCATTCTTGGTGTTCGGTATTTAACATTGGTCCATCGACCCGGAGATAACTTCGGCTTTTTTGAGTTCGCCCGCCCGTGGTACTCGCAGTGGATCGCTGCGGCTAAAGTACACGGTTCCCCGCATGAGCAGCGACAGCTTCGTCCAGTATGGTGGACAGGGTCAGCAGTAGCAGCGGTGGAAAAGTGACGTCATAGAAGACGCCACTTGCATCCAGTTCAAGCGGGAGGTGACTGCAATACGTCACCCTCGTAGTTCAACGTGTCGTCATAAGAAGAACGTCACGCCGAGTTCAACGTGACATCATCAGAAGACTGACGTCACATCTGTAGTTCAACGTGTCGCCGCCAGGGTGCGCCACATTCGTGTTGTGTGAGTAAAGTGAAAATTGTGAGTACATTTTACTATTATAGCAAAGTTAGTGGCAAGCAATTTTAGACTTTATTTATTCAGATAGTTTTACTTTGAAGATTATTAAAATAAGTTTAGGACTTAGAATAATTTCGTAAAAAACGACGGAACGGGGAACCTACGCCCGATTTCCGCCAGATTATAAGTTGTTTCAAAACACTTGTAAAATTTTGAGCAGCTAATTGGAACTTAAAATATTTAAATTGTGTATTTTATTTCAAATTAGTTTTGCTTTATTTTAGAACAAACATTGTTTTTGTACACTGGTTGTTGAGTTGTTTTCATTAGTTTTGTTTGGTTAATTGTTTCAAATATGGAGGGATTGATCAATGTATTGAGGAGGTTGCAAAGTGTTATTATTAAAGGGTTCGCAAATTTTAAAAAGAGTCCTAAAGAAAGATTAACCATTGAATACATTGAAACTAGACAGGAATTATTAGAAAAAGATTGGGAATCGTTTCAAAATACTAATTCTAAACTTTATCAGAACTATAAATTAGATGATATTGATCAAAAAGTTATTGATATTTATGATACAACTGAGGACACTTACATTACTTATAAAAGTTTAATGAAAACAACGCTCAATAAAATTAGAGTTTTAAGTGAACCAGTACCTCATGGGGATGGTTCTTCTAGTAGTGCTGTTAAGTCTGCCCATTCACTGGTCAAATTGCCCAAGATAGTTATTCCAATGTTTTCTGGCAAATATGAAGAATGGACGACCTTTCATGATCTTTTTGTATCATTAGTTCATAAAAATAACGCGTTAGATAATGTACAAAAGCTGCACTATTTAAAAAGTCATTTAACTGGTGAAGCTGAGCAACTGATACGGAATACTCCAATAACTGATGCCAATTACAGTCAGTGTTGGGATCTATTAGACAGGCGATACAGTAATAAAAGATATCTCGCCAACTGCATCTTGAAACGGTTATTTGGTATTAAACGTATGTACGTCGAATCGGCGACATCATTAAAGGAGCTTTCAGACACCACCAATGACTGTTTAAATGCGTTAACAAACATAGGTATAAATGTGAGTACATGGGATGTTATTATCATACATATAGTGACATTTAAATTAGATCCTGAAACGCGTAAGCAATGGGAATTAAGTGTCAGTAGTAGCGAGTCCAGCAATGATTTTCCTACCTTTAATCAATTTAAAATATTTTTAGAACAACGTTTCCGCGCGTTTGAGTGCATAGAACCAAAAAAGGGTTCAGGTCACCAGGTCACTAACAATAATACGCCTAAAACATTGTTAGCCACAGACTCGTCATCGCCAATGAAATGCGAATATTGCTCAGAGGGTCATAAGCTTTGTTTCTGCAAAAAGTTTGCCAAACAATCTCTCGAAGCTAGACGGGATTTCGTTGGTAAGAACAAAATATGCTTCAACTGTTTAGGCAGTAACCATACTGTTTACAACTGCAAGAAAAGTACAAGTTGCAGAGTTTGCCAGAAGCGTCACCATTCCTTACTACATTTGGACAATAAAGGCCAAGACCCTGAAGCAAAGCCTACTTCTGATAGTGCTTGTCCTTCAACCAGTACTACTCAGATAGTCTCTTGCTTATCTACAGGGAGAGTAGCAAAGCCCAGACAAGTTTTATTGGCCACTGCGCTAGTAAAGGCCTCGTCAAAGACGGGTGAATACCACACGGTCCGAGCCCTGCTCGATCAAGGTTCGCAGGCTTGTTTCATAACAGAGGCCACAGTGCAGTATCTTAGCCTGAAAAAGATTCCAGTTCAAGGGTTTGTGTCGGGATTTGGAGACAATAGGTCAACCATGACAAAGTACATGGTACAATTAACGATTAAGTCTCGTGTCGATCCTAGCTTCAAGTTTAAATTAAGTGCTTATGTGTTAAAGAAGATCACCTCTTACCTACCTGAGCGAAGTCTTCATACAGACACCTTCGACTGGTTAGGTATTAATAACCTATATTTAGCAGATCCGGAGTTCAAAACACCCAACAAAATCGATATTCTGTTAGGTGCTGATGTTTATAGTTGCATCATTAAGAAAGGTTTAGTAAAGAGTCCTTCTGGTACACTGATCGCACAGAGCACTACTTTAGGGTGGGTCCTGTCGGGTGCCGTTGGTCCTGGAGACACGACTAGTGTAAATAGTAATGTAAATAACATAAATGTAATGCATTGCAAGGTTGAGGATTTTTTAAGAAAATTCTGGGAAGTTGAAGAATGTTGCACAAATAAAAAGGTATTTACACCAGAGGAGAAGAAATGCGAAGAGTTTTATAGTGAGACCACTAGAAGAGATAACAATGGCAGATACATAGTTAGGCTACCTTTCCAAGATGAAGATCCTCCTTGCAAGGCGGGAAATTCACGTGGCATAGCTAAATTAAGGTTTAAAGCATTAGAAAGAAGATTAATAAAGAACAAAGATTTAAAGGAAAAGTACACAGAAGTAATAAATGAATATTTGCAGTTAGGACATATGAGGCACGTGAAAGAAGATGATAGTAAGAAGGAAGAAGCAGTGTACTTGCCACATCACGCAGTCATTAGGAACGACAGGACCACAACTAAAGTTCGTGTTGTTTTCAACGCCTCTGAAAAGAACAGCAATGGAGTGTCACTGAATGATACGCTCATGGTTGGTCCGTCACTGCAGGCTGATTTACGTCACACGGTTTTAAAATGGAGGATTCATCCCATAGGACTTGTAGCGGATATTATTAAAATGTACCGCCAAGTTAGGGTAGCAGAAGAGGATGCCATGTTCCAAAGGATACTCTGGCGTGGCAGTCCAGACAAGGAGATCCAAGATTACGAACTTGTGACCGTCACCTTCGGAACAGCTTCTGCGCCGTATCAAGCAGTCAAAACCTTGCGTCAGATCGCAGTCGATGAAGGCACCAGTTATCCATTTGCTGCAGATAAAGTTTTAAATTGCTTCTACATGGATGATCTAATGTCAGGATGCAATAGTGTAGAAGAAGGCATGGAAATATATAGACAAATGATAGCTTTATTAGGAAAAGGTGGATTTATATTACAAAAGTGGAACAGCAATAGTCAAGACTTGCTGAAGAGAATAGATAAACTTGAAAGAAATAAAGTTAAAGTACAAATAGATCAAACTAGAACAACTGAAAATAAGGACACAATAGGACAAGGAGATATTATACAAAATTATGATTTTGAGAAAAAAGAGTACAAAGAAGAGAAGGGGTTAGAAATCAAATTAGATAGCACAATCAAAATTTTGGGACTTACCTGGAACCGCAACGAAGATACCTTCCAATACTTGGTGAATCTTCCTCCGCCGACGACTGCACCTGTAACTAAAAGATCAATTATTTCGGACATAGCTCGATTGTTTGACCCACTAGGTTGGTTAGCGCCTAGTGTAGTTTTAGCAAAAACATTCATCCAAAAATTATGGCTTGCAGGTGTTAGTTGGGATGAAGAACTAAGCATTCAGTTAATAAAGGAATGGAATATTTACCGTGATGAGTTGTCACAACTTTGTAAGGTACGGATACCTCGTTGGCTTGGCACTAAGTCAAACGATGATCTTGAGCTGCATGGCTTCAGTGACGCCTCCAAAACAGCATACTCAGCCGTTATCTACCTACGGATAGTAGATGAAGTCGGCAAAATCCATATTTCGTTGTTGGTTGCAAAAACCAGAGTGGCTCCCGTTAAACAAATTAGCATTCCTCGTTTAGAGCTCTGTGGAGCAGTTCTACTGTCAAATCTTCTGACAGAAACAGCAGATGTTTTAAATATCTCGAAGGACAGAATCAAGGCTTGCACAGATTCTACCGTGGTGTTAGCTTGGCTCAACAGCCATCCAAGCAGATGGAAGACGTTTGTAGCCAATCGTACCTCTGAAATATTAACTAACATGAGAGCATCTCAATGGTTTCATGTAAAAACACAGGACAACCCAGCAGACTGCGCCTCTAGAGGTATGTTACCAAGTGCACTCGTAAACAATAGTTTATGGTTTTCCGGACCACCGTTTCTCAATCAAAAATCTATAGTACACAAAAGGCCAAATGAGTTGAATACTGACTTGGAGGAAACAACAAAAGCTCATATTGCGACAGTTCCAGAGTTTTCCATGTTCGAACGTTATTCCTCATTACAAAAATTAGTTAGAATCATTGCTTATTGCAGTCGATTTTTTAAAACTAACACATTTAAACCAAAATATTTGTCCAATCTTATGTTCCGGTACAAGTGGTCTTCAAAGGTTCCTGAGGCAAAAATTGGATACATTGTTTTAACTATAAAAGACAATTTGCCGCCAAGTCATTGGTTGTTGGGTCGCGTAAAAGAGAAGCATCCTGGTGATGATAATATCACCCGTGTAGTCACATTGCGCACTAAGACCTCTACCGTTAAGAGGCCAACATCCAAACTTTGTATTTTACCGGTTACAGATCAATGAATTTATTGTTTTTTTTTGATAATCTCACATAGTAGTTTAAGTTATTTTATGTAAGTTTTTGTCTTGTTAATGTTTAAGATATTAGATCAAACCTATGAGATCAAATTGTTCGCTACCAATTTGGACCCATAATTTAGTTCAAGAAGGACATTCCGTCAATAATGTCCTTGGTGGGCGGTATGTTAATGATCATGTATGATCAAAAGCCGCTCATTAGTTCAACAAAATACTTAGAATTTAACAAGAGTTGTACATGACGTAACTAGATGGCGTTGACGTCGAATTAGAACTCGCAAGCGTTGTGTTACAACGATTTGGTGGGGCTGTTGTGAATTTTATCAAATATAATTACCAGCCATAGAACAGTATACAGTTTAGTTGTTTTATTTACATAATCAACCCTACTAGTATACACATAAGGTCAACATTTAAGTACTGAGTACCATTCTAGGTGTTCGGTATTTAACAACTGTTAAGGAGTTGTACCTTCCATCATCAGCCCAGCTACCTGAGATGGTGACAACCATACACAAATACACAAGATACTTCATAAAATATGCGAAAAACAATAAGTGAGCCTATAAAATTTGAGGGTTGCCCTCGATTTCTCTAAGATCCCATCATCAGATCCTAACTTGGTGACAATGGGACCACCTCAGAACTATCTACTTTCGAACAAAAAAAGAATTTTGAAAATCTGTCGACAATTGGCGGAGTATTCGATGAACAAACATACAAAAAAAAAAAAAAAAAAAAAAAAAAACATACAAACACCCGAACATAGTACCTCCTCCTTTTTGTAAAGTCGGTAAAAACTAGGTAGGCACCCAAGCAAAGTTAGTCAAATTTATATGGGACCACCCCTGAGGCATACCTTACCTATCCATTAAAAACAATACATAGCAGCCAAGCGGTGCCAAGCTAAGGTGCATTGAAGAATTGAAGACACCAACTAAAAGAAACATCAAAATTCGCATAGAAATGCCAGAGATGCAGATGCAGTACCTACATTTATGCATAAAACGTCGTACACAATAATAATTATCCCACCAAAAACATTTTCATGTAAAAGGTTGCCAAGACGACACCACATATGGCTCAAAAAGTTATCAGATCTCATGTAGAGCCAAGCTTCTAACTCTACACGCCCTAACTTCACAAACTCTACACCTTAGTCAAAATATGAGGCTTGGCCGTTTCGTTACTACAAAAACTATTGTATAACAGAAAAGTAATGAACAGTGAATAAATTTTTCACCTTACGCCCATGTGATGGTAGCGAAACGGCCAAGCCACATATTTTGACTAAGGTGTAGAGTTTGTGAAGTTAGGGCGTGTAGAGTTAGAAGCTTTGCTCTACATGAGATCTGATAACTTTTTGAGCCATATGTGGTGTCGTCTTGGCAACCTTTTACATGAAAATGTTTTTGGTGGGATTTCACATCTTTTTGAAAGTTGCTTATGAAATAATTTTTTTTTTGGGGGTTTCTTTACTAAAAATCCTGAAATATGTACTTTATTATTTATTACAAGGAGTCCATAAATCAATTTTCAGAACTCTAGCAACAAAATTTGCGGAAGTCTCGTACAAACTTCCATCCCCTATTTTAAGGGGTTGGAGGGTAAAAGTTCCAAGTTTTAGAGTTTTTTTGTTGTTTTTGTACTATTACTAGCTTACATACCAAATTTCAGCTTTCTAGGACTTCAGGAAGAACCTTAGAATATTGATGCTTATGAAATAAAAAAATATTTTTTTGGGGGGTTGGGGGGTTATTTACTGAAAATCCTGAAATACGTATTTTATTATTTATAACAAGGAGTCCCTATATCAATTTTCAGAACTCTAGCAACAAAATTTGCGGAAGTCTCGTACAAACTTCCATCCCCTATTTTAAGGGGTTGGAGGGTAAAAGTTCCAAGTTTTAGAGTTTTTTTGTTGTTTTTGTACTATTACTAGCTTACATACCAAATTTCAGCTTTCTAGGACTTCAGGAAGAACCTTAGAATATTGATGCTTATGAAATAAAAAAAAAAATTTTGGTTAATTTGGGGGGTTATTTACTGAAAATCCTGAAATACGTATAAGTCAACCACTGACATCATATCCCGAAAATTTTGTTTATCTGGTATAATCCAAACCCAAGTTATGAAGGTTCAAAAATACGACGAAGTGCTTCGAGAAAAGGTAGGTAGTGCCCTTGCGCTTCGCTTGGCTCGTCTTGGCGGGGGCACTCCCGTGCCCCCAGATTTTATTATTTGTAACAAGGAGTCCCTGTATCAATTTTCAGAACTCTAGCATCAAAATTTGCGGAAGTCTCATACAAACTCCCATCCCCTAGTTTAAGGGGTTGGAGGGTAAAAGTTCCAAGTCTTAGAATTGTTTGTGTACTATTACTAGCTTACATACCAAATTTCAGCTTTCTAGGACTTCAGGAAGACCCTTAGAATATTGATGATCATCAGTGAGTCAGTGAGTCAGTGAATCAGTGAGTCAGTGACGAAATCGGGGTATTTTAGATATCAATAAAATCTAAAGTATAAGAGCTATGCAATTGAAACTTTATAGGTTTAATAAGTCAACCACTGACATCATATCCCGAAAATTTTGTTTATCTGGTATAATCCAAACCCAAGTTATGAAGGTTCAAAAATACGACGAAGTGCTTCGAGAAAAGGTAGGTAGAGCCCTTGCGCTTCGCTTGGCTCGTCTTGGCGGGGGCACTCCCGTGCCCCCAGATATAATGCATTACATACTAAAACCTTCCTCAATTCCACTAAGCCACCACTGAAAAGTCATAGGAAAGCAAGCAACGAACAGTGGGGTTTTAGTCGGTAGGAGTCCGACTTTATCCACGAGGATTCACCACAAAAAAAAAAGAGGCCAGGCCCCCCCCTCGAAAAAACCCCTGATAGGTACGCCAATGCAGACAGGATTGGTCCACATTAGCTCAAGACAAAGAGGAGTAGAAAGGAAACCCCCTGCCCTGCCTGTTTGCCTGCTGCTGCTGCTGTCTGCTCTGCAGTGGGACATGGGACAACATATAATAATATGCTAAAACTAAAATAGATTGAGAAATGAGGAGATCCGCAGGAGAACCAAGGTAACCGACATAGCCCGAAGAATTGCCAAACCTAAGTGGCAGTGGGCATTGCACGCAGAACAGATGGCCGATATGGTCGAAAGGTTCTGGAGTGGCGACCGCGTACCGGAAGAGTAGCGTTGGAAGGCCTCCAACAAGGTGGTCCGACGACCTTGTGAAGGCCGCAGGAACCCGTTGGATGCGAGAAGCACAGAACCGGTCAAAGTGGACATGCTTGGGGGAGGCCTATGTCCAGCAGTGGACGTCATTCGGCTGAAATGATGATGTCATGATGTCTGCTTTTGTTGGCAACATTAATAGGTTACGTCAAAACCACAGAACGTCAAAACTCAACAAACGTCAATCAACCAGACTGTCAATGTGTGTCTAAAAAATCCATTTTATGGTATAAATCTTTATAAATCTTATTTTCTTGTCTTCTATGAAAAGATGGGAAGAGTAGAAGCATGTAGAATATGTTTAATCACTGATGTTAAAATGGAAAGGATTCAAGGATCCTTAGAAACGAATATCAAGTCAGTTTTTGGGCACAACGTAAGTACAAAAACCTTCATCTTCCCTGTGCTGCCGTTTGGAATCAATCAAATCAAATCTGATCAAAGAGGCTGGCCAGCATCTTGGATCCTCAGATTATCTACATATTACTAATCTTTAGTTACCAATATTGTCTTATCCATAGTGTTCATTGATTGTGTTTGTATTTACTGACTTTGACAATCTTGTCCAAGTCTTGTCAAAGGCAGCAACCCAACAGCAGCCTTAAGGTATGATTCCGATCTCGGCAGCACGCAGCAGTGCTGCCGCAGCACTAGGTACTGGTCCCCATACATTTTCTATAGGTTTATATGAGATTACATTCCGAGCACGGCAGCAATGCTGCGCGACATTGCTGCATCACATTGCTGCTATGCTCGGAATGTAATCTCATATAAACCTATAGAATATGTATGGGGACCAGTAGCTAGTGCTGTGGCAGCACTGCTGCGTGCTGCCGAGATCGGAATCATACCTTAATTGTTACACAATCTTATCATACCTTGTTAAAGAAAATCATAATGCCATCAAAAACATACCTTGTAAAAAAAGCCAAGTCTCGCAACTCAGTTCTTCTACCGTAAAAAGTTGTGAGATCCATGAAATACCAAGTCGGTTAATTTATTCACTCCCTACTTAAGGAACCTTCTGTCTTAAGTTATTACATAATTAGCTAACCTAACAACATCTTGTAGTGACCATCAATATTAAAAATCTTTTGTGTTTTAAATAAACAGATTGACTTGGCAATCGCACTGTGAGATACATTGTGTTTTCATGCGATGGCGATAGCCAAGTCAATTTATTTATTTAAAACATAGAAGATTTTTAATATTGATGGTCACTACAAGATGTTGTTAGGTTAGCTAATTATGTAATAACTTAAGACAGAAGGTTCCTTAAGTAGGGAGTGAATAAATTAACCGACTTGGTATTTCATGGATCTCACAACTTTTTACGGTAGAAGAACTGAGTTGCGAGACTTGGCTTTTTTTACAAGGTATGTTTTTGATGGCATCTCACTTCTTTTTGTAGATAGTCCTACTTTTTTTCCTTTCCGGTACCTTTTTAACTTTTTATTTTTAACATAATCCGTTGACCATTTTACAAGTTACCTTTGAACATAATTATATCTAGGTACCTATCTACACCTATTATTCCATTATATTATATACTAGCTTCCGCCCGCTTCTTCGCTCGATAAAAAAACTACCGCAAGTCCTTCCCCGGGATGCAATCTATCTCTCTGCCAAATTTTATCGAAATCCGTTCAGTGGTTTAGGCGTGAAAAGGTAACATACAGACAGACAGACAGAGTTACTTTCGAATTTATAACATTAATATGGATAATTGTTATTTTCCTCGCTAGAGAGCTCCGATAAACGCGTGCGATCGCTGCTAATCTTAAAGTGCTAATAGGGCGAAGCGCGTTTTTGTTTTTTGACTATGGCATCTCGTAGTTGACCTTATTCTTCTTCTTAGCGTGTCGATAGCAATCTAAATGGACTTGGCCCAGAATTCGGCTACTTGTTTGGCGACTTCACCAGCGTCCATCAGTTCCTGTAACGTGCAGCTGACAGGACACGCAGGACACGATATTAAGTACCATCTTTGCATGGGCAGAACGGCTCCACACGGGGCACGCGAATTCTCCCGCAGAAAAAGATAGCGCCAGTCCAGTAGTCTGCATAACTTCAGGCGAAGCACCCCATTTCGATGAGACCAGTCGACGAAGAAGACTGTTGCGAGTGTGCACCTTCTGCTTGATATTTTTGCAGTTTTTGCTGAATGTTAAAGACCTGTCCAGGGTAATACCAAGATATTTAGGGGAGTTGCTGAGCTCGAGGTACACCCCACCCCAAACGATGAGAGGTCGTGACTACTTAACCGTATTATCCTGTCGTTGCCTAAGGTAAACTCACCAGCGCAACCGCAATTTCCTTACTTTTTAAATCTGTAATATCTTCAAAAATATTCATTTAAATTACATGCTTCAAAGGGCCAAATTGATCTATAGTAAATGCACAATGTATTTAAGGTACCTAATTGGATATAGATTAATGCTGTATTGCTTAAAATCGCTTCGTAAACAAGCCACTATTTCTCGTAAAAAGTAAAGGATAAAAAATGGTTATTGTGGGTTATCCCTAACAGATAGACATATACCATCGCGGACTTTTTTGTAGACCTTTTTAAGGTGTGCAATACTGTAGTACATTATTTTGATCTATCTCGTAGGGTTCAGCTAGCTTTTGCAATATAAGCGCAAGAAAATCTGTTTATTTACGACATCACATTAGAAACCTCTAAAATTATCAGTGTTTCTCTACTATATTATGCATGTATTATACAAATAAACCTTCCTTTTGAATCATTCTATCTATTAAAAAAACTGCATCAAAATCCGTTGCGCAATCATCCATAGGGACAGACAGACAGCGGGAAGCGACTTTGTTCAGGTACACTGATTCATTAACTGCAAATGTAACTTTGTAATTCCATATATTTATATGGGATTACAAAGTTATTTATGCAGTTGGTGTATCTAGAAAAGTGGAACGAAATTTCAAAATATTTTAGTTTTTCCTTGATTTATACACTAAACGCTAATTGTGTTCTAAATTTGAAGCTTCTATGTCTGCTAGAAGTGCCTTAGAGTTTTGATGATCGGTCAGTCAGTCAGTGAGTGACAAAATTAAGAAACTTTGACTAGTTATAATTCTTAAACTACTGGTTCAAGTTGAATGAAATTTGAAATATACCGTGTTTATACAATACCTGCTTGATTACTGAAAATTCAGGTCTCTAGTTTTATCCACAACGAAGTTATAGGGGGTCGAAAATGTCCTGAACTGCTTCGAGAAAAGGATGGTACGGCCGTGCCGCTTTTTGCTCGAATTGGCGGGGGCACTGCCGTGCCCCCAGATATCTAGGTACCTATCTACACCTATTATTCCATTAGATTGTACATAATTATACAGGTACACTGATTCATTAACTGCAAATGTAACTTTGTAATCCTATATATTTATATGGGATTACAAAGTTATTTGTGCAGTTTGTGTATCTAGAAAAGCGGACCGAAATTGCAAAATATTTTAGTTTTTCCTTGATTTATACACTAAACACTAATTGTATTCTAAATTTGAAGCTTCTATGTCTGCTAGAAGTGCCTTAGAATTTTGATGATCGGTCAGTCAGAACGTCCAAATCGTTGGCAAATAATATAGGTAATCCAAACTTACCTTTGAACATAATCCGTTGATTGACTATTTTACAAGTTACCTTTGAACATAATTATATCTAGGTACCTATCTACACCTATTATTCCATTAGATTGTACATAATTATACAGGTACACTGATTCATTAACTGCAAATATAACTTTGTAATCCTATATATTTATATGGGATTACAAAGTTATTTGTGCAGTTTGTGTATCTAGAAAAGCGGACCGAAATTGCAAAATATTTTAGTTTTTCCTTGATTTATACACTAAACACTAATTGTATTCTAAATTTGAAGCTTCTATGTCTGCTAGAAGTGCCTTAGAATTTTGATGATCGGTCAGTCAGTCAGTGAGTGACAAAATTAAGAAACTTTGACTAGTTATAATTCTTAAACTACTGGTTCAAATTGAATGAAATTTGAAATATACCGTGTTTATACAATACCTGCTTGATTACTGAAAATTCAGGTCTCTAGTTTTATCCACAACGAAGTTATAGGGGGTCGAAAATGGCTTGAACTGCTTCGAGAAAAGGATGGTACGGCCGTGCCGCTTTTTGCTCGACTTGGCGGGGGCACTGCCGTGCCCCCCGATTAAAATTATAACCTGCTTGTACCAATTACATTTCAATAGTTTGTACCTTATCATTTCGTAGATGGGTGCTCCATTTCAGCTAGATAACCTTTATATGAACATAGATTGATATAGGTCACAACAAATGAGGTGGTCTAGGTACTAGCTCTAGAGACAAAATTCAGACTGGCAATAATTTTACAATTTTTCAGATTCTTTACTCCTCAGACCTCCCAGACTATTCCTGTTACGAATGTTCAGCATTAATAACCAAGTTCAGTAAGTTCAGGAAAAAGTATTTCACAGCCCAGGGGCTCTTGTTTAATATTCTACAGAACCATGGTGTGGTGAGTATCTAGTCTTCTTATTTTATGATAATTGTCAGAAATGTTATTTTTAAGCTGGTGTATGTTACCGAGTTATTTCTTTGTACAGGTCACAGAAAAAGAAATAAAGAACATTGATAGAGTAGCATCCAAACTCAACTCTAACATGTCAACAACTCATATTAACAGTCAGGTAGTAGAAATTAAAATAGAATGTGACCCTGTGGAAGATGTACTGGAAATGACTGTAGAGGATGAAATGGACAACAGTGGAAGTGAAGATGAGGTTCCTTTGCATTCTGTAAAACAAATTGAGCATGTAAGTATCATCTGGGTAATGTTTCCTGATCTCTGTCAATGTTCATTGTTAGCCATAGCTTAGGCACCTGTCCCACCACCGGTGATCAACGTGAAGCGGGTTGAGCTAGCAACTAAAACGAGTCAACGAGGAATTACCCGCACATGCGCGACGGCGATGTGCCATTATTCACTGGTATGCGAATGTACACACGACGACATATCAAGCTATACATTTCCAGTATAAGCTAACTTCTCATTGTATGAGAAGCCTATAGAATGGTAGGTCAACTAAAACAGCAAATGTATAGCTTCATAATTATGTCACCGTGTGTACTAAGCGTGAGTCCCTCAGCGAGTGTTCGGATCAACACTTGCCAGCTCCCTTCACCTACATTTTCAGTGTGATTGTTACGGAATAGATAGGTTGGTCACACAGACTTCTGAAGAAAATTACCAATAAGGTCACTAAATGTCCTTCTAGGACACATGAAGTCGGTTAAAAAACATGTTGTTTCCCAATGAAAATAAGGCTTATCTATATATATAAAAGGAGAAACTGACTGACTGACTGACTGACTGACTGACATATCAACGCACAGCCGAAACTACTGGGTCTAGGAATGTGAAATTTTGCACACGGGTTCATTTTATAATGTAGGGGAGCACTAAGAAGGGGTTTTTGGAAATTCAACCTTTAAGGGGGTGAAAAGGGGGGATTTCGTTTGTATGAAAAATCTTATTCCTTGAGTTAATAAACTTGAAATTTGGCACGAATACTTATCTAAGTAAATTATTAAGTTTGGCATTTTTTGTTTTTCTTAACTACCCCCTAAAGGGAGATTGGGGGATGTCAAAGTTTGTATGGAAGAATTTTAACGTGCTGTCCGATTAACTCGAAACTCAGTATTTATACTTAAGACCAAAAATAGAGATTAACGTGTATCAGGGTTTTTCGAAAATGTACCCCTAACGGGGTGAAAAGGGGTAGTTAATTTTACAGGGGAGGATTTTACTGCGTGGCTTGATTTACTCGAAAATTTGTATAAATAATCTTTGAGTCAACTAATGAACACATCACAAACTATTTTTCGAAATTCCACCCCTGTGGGGGTGAAAAGCGGGGATACAGTTTATATGAAAAATCTTATTCATTTGGTTAATAAACTTGAAACTTGGCACGAAAGTAAATTATGAAGATTGGAATTTTTTGTTTTTCTAAACTACCCCCTAAAAGGGTATTGGGGGGTGTCAAAATTTGTATGGATGAATTTTAACGCGCGCTCCGATTAACTCGAAACTCGGTATTTATACTTAAGACCAAAAATAGAGAATAACGTGTATCAGGGTTTTTCGAAAATGTACCCCTAACGGGGTGAAAAGGGGTAGTTAATTTTACAGGGGAGGATTTTACTGCGTGGCTTGATTTACTCGAAAATTTGTATAAATAATCTTTGAGTCAACTAATGAACACATCACAAACTATTTTTCGAAATTCCACCCCTGTGGGGGTGAAAAGCGGGGATACAGTTTATATGAAAAATCTTATTCATTTGGTTAATAAACTTGAAACTTGGCACGAAAGTAAATTATGAAGATTGGCACTTTTTGTTTTTCTAAACTACCCCCTAAAAGGGTATTCGGGGGTATCAAAATTTGTATGGATGAATTTTAACGCGCGCTCCGATTAACTCGAAACTCGGTATTTATACTTAAGACCAAAAATAAAGAATAACACGTATCAGGGTTTTTCGAAAATCTACCCTTATCGGGGTGAAAATGTGTAGTTAATTTTACAGGGGAGGATTTTACTGCGTGGCTTGATTAAGTCGAAAATTGGTATCAATAAACCTTCGAGTCAAGTAATAAACACACCCTTAACGATTTTTCGAAATTCCACCCCTGTGTGGGGGGGGAAAAGCAAAATACAGTTTATATGAAAATCTTATTCATTTGGTTAATGAATTTAAAACTATAGGGAGATTGGGGGTGTAAATTTTGTGTGGAAGAATTTTAACGAGCGCGTCCAGTGTCCATCCAAAATAAATAATAAAGTATTTCAAAGTTTTTAGAAAATCTACCCCTAACGGGAGGAAGAGGGATAGTCAATTTCATAGGGGAGTATTTTATTACGTGGTTTGATTGGAAAATTGGTATAAATAATCTTTATGTCAAACTATAGTAACATCCCAGACGATTTTTTAAAACCCCTTAGGGATACAAAAAGGGATACCTACGGGGTGACAGAATTTGTATGGATGAATTTTAACGCGCGGTCCGATTAACTCGAAACTCGGTAAAAAAGTGGGTATATGTTTTAGGGTATTTCAAAACTCGACTCCTACCAAGGTGGAAAAGGGTAATAAAGTTTAAGGGGTGGATTGCTGGGTAATATAGTAGGAAATGCTGTATCCACTAGCAGGAATAGCGCCACCAGTGGTTCGCAGAGCACTGGCTCCAGCGAAAGAGCCAAAATGGTCTCCGACACATGAACCTTTGCACAACAACATCCTTGTGCCACAAAGGCTGAAAAGCCGAAACAGTTTTTTAAAGTGTGTCGTCACTGGTGAACCATGACAAGAAAGACTGAAGCTGTGGCGAGACAGTCCTTCCTTACCCAAACCGTTCGTCCCACCCGCTGAAGACCTCCCACCTGGACATGAGTAACCTTGGGTAACCTGGAAGTCAATAAACAGACTCCGGACCCAGGTTAGCTGAAGCAAGGAAAACCTGTTCAGGTGGAGATTCATAGACGACTCCGCCTTGGAGTGTAAATGTGGTGCTGTTCCACAAACGATGGGACACTTCTATGTTCTATGTTAGGGATTTGGTTTCCGCACTTAGTCCTTCAGTGGACCATTGTGCGTGGGCCATGGCGGCCGTCGGTGGTTATTCCAACCAGCCCACCTCCCTCCAGAAGCTGATCAAATCTCCTGGTCTGTTAAGAACATCTGTGTACGATCTGGGTGTCCCGAGGGTTTCTGACCTTATCTGGGTGACGCCTGTGCACTCAAAGAGCACATGCGCAATGGTTTCGTCAGCCTCCATGCAAGCCCTGCACAGGGGACTGTCTGTTATGCCTAATGTGTAAAAATGTTTATTTAGTGAGCAGTGTCCTGTGATGGTCCCCGTCAGCAGGCGCAGGCCTTTCCTGTCCAGTCGTAGTAAGCGCCTGGTTAGCCTGTCATCCAATAACGGCATGGCTTCTTTGGACTGCCTGCATCCTGGTGACGACGTCCACCAGCTTTCTGCTTGTGTGTGGGTGTGCTCCTGTAGCCACCTGCGTATTTGGTTGAAAGGGATGGGCACGATAGGTTCCGGTCCACAGGCTGACATACTGGAAGCCCTTCTGGCCAGCTCATCAGCTGCGTCGTTGCCTAGCGATCCGCTGTGTCCTTTTATCCATTGTAGTGTCACTGTATTGCGGTTCGATACAGTTACCCGCTCGAGCGCATTGTGACATTCTAGTATTAGGTTCGATGTAATACATTTTTTGTCTAAGGATTGGAGAACTGAGGCGCTATCGGAGAGTATGCGGACATGGGTGTCCGTGACTCTCCTGGCCGCTATGGCATAAGCCGCTTGCGTTATGCCCACACACTCTGCTTGGTAGACCGTGTTGAGCATTCCCAGCGGTTTGGATATTTTTATGTTGAGGTCGTGTGAGAAGACTCCGACTCCAGTTCCGCAGTCGGTCTTTGAGCCATCAGTGTAAATTCTCAGTTCTTTCGGGCCCGAGTGGTCGCACCGCTCCTCTTCAAGCACAATGTTATAATGCTTTTGGAAGCAGTATTGTTTCGAGGCTTTGTCGCAGGGTGATGCCATCATTGGCTGTCGTTTGATCGCATCTTCTTTTAGACGTATGTGTTTGACCCTAGAGTCTTTGCTCAGGGTCCCTGATTTGAAGAGCCTAAAGGCAGCCAGGGTCGCCTCCTCCCTCACTATGAGGTGTAGAGGCGGCAGTCCAAGCATAGCCTGTAGTGCAGCAGTGGGTGTAGTTCTCATGCAGCCAGTGATTGCCACACACGCGAACCGCTGCAGCTTTTCAAGGTCTTTTTGGGCTGTGCTCAGGTCTGTTCTGGGCCACCAGACTAGTGAGCCGTATGTAATGATTGGTCGGATGACTGTGGTGTATAGCCAGTGAGTGACCCTGGGGCTAATCCCCCAATTCTTGCCAAGCATTCGCTTGCATTGCCACAGGGATATACTGGCTTTCGTGGTAATATAGCTCGTGTGTTTTGCCCAGTTCAGCTGTTTGTCCAAAAAGATGCCCAGGTATTTGGTTTCAGTTGATAGGCTTAGGGTTGTACCAAAGAAACGTGGTAGTTGTAGTGTCGTCAGTTTCCTCTTTTTTGTGAAGAGAACCAGTTCAGTTTTTGTGGGGTTCACTGATAGTTGGTGTTTACCACACCAGTTTTCCACTATTTTCAGGGCCTGGCGCATTAGATTGCACAGGGTGTTTTCGTGGGTGCCATTAATTATTATGGTTATGTCGTCGGCGTATCCTACGGTATAGTAATCTTTGTCGTTGAGTTCTTTTATTAAACTGTCAACGACCAGGTTCCACAAAAGCGGCGACAGGACGCCCCCTTGCGGGCAGCCCTTCGCCACTATGGCTCTTGTGGTGTCGTTTACAGTCACTTGTACTGCCCTTCGTTTGAGCATGTTGGTGATCCAGCCGCTCAGAGACGGGTCTATGTTGTGTCTGTCTAGGGCCGTGCTGATGCTGTTGAAGGTGGTTTTGTCAAAGGCGCCCTCGATGTCAATGAAGGCTGCCAGTGCTGAGCATTTGTGGTCCACTGCGCATTCAATTTTGGATACCACGCTGTGTAGCGCAGATTCCGTTGATTTGCCTGTGGAGTACGCATGCTGTTGTTTGTGGAGTGGCTTTGCCCGAAGAGGTCCATCCCGGATATGTCGATCACAGAGTCTCTCTAGGGTCTTTAATAGAAAGGATGTGAGGCTTATGGGTCTGTACGCTTTGGGTTGTGTGTAGTCGGCCTTGCCCGGTTTTGGTATGAAGATGACTTTCACTTCGCGCCAGGCTAGGGGTATGTATCTGAGTGCTATGCAGGCCCGATAGATTTCTACCAGGCGTGGTGTGATATGGTCAACACCCCATTGTAGTAGGGCTGGGAAAATGCCATCTAGTCCTGCGGACTTATATGGCTGGAAGGTGTTTATGGCCCACTTTACTCGGTCTTCTGTTACTAGGTTGTGGGCACTGGCCCAGTCTTGTTCCGTTGGGGTCCAATCTGGCACATCTTCCCAGGTCCTGTCCTCTAGGAGTTTGCAGTCTGGGAAGTGAGTCTCGAGAAGGACCTTGCTGGTTTCATGGTCTGTTAGTGTGTATGAGTTGTCGGGTTTCTTCAGCGCGCCAAGGGTTCGGTCCTGATCTGTTGATAAGATCTTCCTTACTCTTGCGGCTTCATTATTGGTTTCGATGGATTCGCAGAATTTCCGCCATGCTGTCCTTCTGGCGGTTCTGATTTGCTTTTTGTATGTGTATTGGGTTTCTTTGTATAGTTCCCAGTCTTCCGGGAGTCTGGTGTTTTTGGCTCTGTTAAAATGCCTCCGAAGTGTGCTTCTGAGTTTACCAAGCTCAGCGTTCCACCAAGGATTTCTTTCGCTGTTGGCACGTGGTGCCCTTAGTTTGCAACATACATGGTATGCTTCGGTTAGGTACTCTGACAGCTTTGTCACAGTGTATTCAAGATGTGCAGGTTCTCTTATAGTTACTCGTGATAGGTGCCTAGCTAGTAGGGCGGCTAGGAGACGCTTGTACCCGGGCACATCGGTGCGCCGTGGATTTCGCCTCGATGTAGGTTTCCTTATCATGGTAGTTAATGTGAAGCGGATTCTTCTATGGTCTGAGCAAGAAGGTTCGTCCGATACGTGCCAATTTGTTATAAAGTTTGTCGCGTTTTCTGTAGCAAGTGTTAGGTCAATGATCGTTTGTCCTCGGACTGTGACCCAAGTGGGTTCAGAGCCTCGGTTAACGATGTTAAGGTTAGTAGAGAATAAATAGGTGGATAGTACCTCTCCTCTGGAGTTCGATGCGTCGCTGCCCCAGAGCGGGTGATGGGCGTTCGAATCGGTGCAGATGATCAGGTCCAAATTGGTGCGCTCGCAGTGCTGCACCAGGTCGGCCATTTCTTTCGGCGGGCAGTCTGTGTCCTCGCCCGGCATGTATACCGAGGCTAGTACAACATCTGGGAATTCGCCTTCGGTTTGGAGCCTGACAGCTGTCAGATCTCTAGAACAGAATTGAGTGAGTAGTGTGGTAGGGATATCTTTGGGTATATAGGCACAGGTTCTGGGTTTGTCTGAGCTGTGCGTGTTAAGGATTAGCTTACCTCCGATGTTACTGAGGCCGCAGATTCTGTTGTTCCTGATCCACGGCTCTTGGATCAGTGCTATTGTTCGGGGGTTAACCTCCAGTGCCCTGCGTAAGCTAGCCGTGGCAGTCTGGCTATGTTGGAGGTTAGTCTGGATGATGTTGAGTGGTGGTGACGGTGATGGAGGAGGGGGGTTAGTCGGTGGTGGATCCATCGGACAAGACCTCCGCCGCCTCCTCTCTGTATTGATTGTCGTGTTGTCCGCCCGGCGACGATGCAAGAAGTTGCTCGCTCCAGCCGGGGGATGCGGGTGGTATGCTGTCTACGTCGTCAGCCATCGCCGCGCGGGCCATGACCTCCTCAAGTTGGGCGATGTCTGCGTCGTCCGTCTGTGTTACTGTCGGTGTCGTCGTCGGGTCCGTTGCGCTGTCCGAGGGCCGGGTCGTGGGCCAGAAGCGCACGTATATCGAACCCAGTAGGTACGATATCCGTCGCTCCCGCCCCATGACCTTTTCCACTTCCTCCGGTGGCACTCCTAGGGTCAAATAAGCCCCGTAGTTGTCGCCACCGACGGTAGTTGCCCTGTACAGTGACCACCGGGCTATGTTGTACCACGTATTCTGACGAATCAGAATACCTTGGAGCCTCTGTATGTCACCTCTATAGCGAGGGACGAAAAGTGAGGCTCTGACACGGGTGGGCACATCGGACTGTCTAAGTACCGTCAATGTAAGGTCAGTATCGGGGAGTTTGAGTAAGGGTACGTGTCGGGTCAGCCATGTCAGGGCGTAGTCGTCCTCACACCATATCTGTACTGTACCCTCCGCTACCCGTGGGTATCCGCGGAAGGCAGGGAGTGGTGCTGTCGGGTCCGAGTCCATCAGTGCATTCTCCAGGCCTACTTTGATCAGTTCGGCCTCGTCTTTTGTCAAGTCTCTGGAGGGGGGAGGGAAGCAGATTGCGACGGCGAGCCTCGCAGGAATATCCTTAGTGGCCCGCGCGTAGGTCCTCAGCTCCCCCTGGGCGGAGTGGACCCTTACGCGTTTGGCGTCCCCCTGGAGCGTACTCGGTGAAGCCGAGTCGTCAGGACGTACCCTCTTCGCCGGCCCTGTACCGCTCGGTCCAGGCTGCGGCATGGAGGTGCCTGACAGGGTGGTGGCGTCTGGGCGCAAGGATCCACCTCGCCTACCCCTATGGTGTTTAGGTCGGGGTTTGTCTGTGTCAGTGTTTGTGTGATGGGGTCGGTCGGCGCCCCCGGCAGACTCTGTCGTGTGCAGGGGTTTTTCGCGCTGGGTTTCCCCTTCGCGGGCTTGCCCCTCGATGGGACACTTAATATCGTGTCTTGCATGTCCTGTCAGCTGCACGTTATAGGAACTGGTGGACGCTGGTAATGGCGCCAAACAAGTAGCCGAATTCTGGGCCGAGTCCATTTAGATTGCTATCGACACGCTAAGAAGAAGAAGGGGTGGATTTTACTGCAATGAGTAGGTGTCGGTCTTTGAGTCAAGTTATGGACACGTCATCCCAAACGATTTTTCTAAAATCCACCCTTGTGGGGGTGAAAAGCGGGGATCCTGTTTATTTGAAAAATCTGATTCCTTTGATCTACAAACTTAAAAATTGGCCCGAATACTTATCAATCTAAATATATGATAAAGATCTTAAACAACATATTCGAAATTTTTAGAGGAAAGTACGAAATACACGCGGACGAAGTCGCGGGCAAAGTGCTAGTATATATATAAAATGGTAAACTGACTGACTGACTGATTGTTGATATATCAACGCACAGTCTAAACCGCTGCTCCTAAAGACATGAAATTTGGAGGGTGTGTTCTTTGTGAAGAGTAGGTATCCACTAAGAAAGGTTTTTTCGAAATTCCACCCCTAAGAGGGTGAAATTTCACGCGGACGAAGTCGCGGGCAGAAGCTAGTTAGCTATAAAACTCAAAAGTTGTAGAATTTGTACAAATGGTTTATTGTGAATGTTTATTACTTTCAGGTAAATGTTAATACCATGAACAAGATGCAACACACATCTAAAAGAAACAGTCACATGAATACTGAAAATAATTCAGGAAAATCTTGTAAGAAAATGAGAAAGTTACAAGGAAATAATGCAAGAAACGAAAAATTGGTCCAAGATTTCAATGTTGCCAAACTCACTGTAAGATTTATCTCCCCTTTTTCAACAAGTTTTGCACTTTGACTCCATAGAAATCACTAAGGAGTACTGAATAAATGTTTTTTTGATTAGGTAACACAGGTTATTATTTACTGAGTGATCAAAGTTAGAGTAAGCTCTAGCATGCTAGCCATCTTGAACTTTTTACCAATAGAACATGATTTTACTGAAAGTTTTAATTAATAATTGAATTCATTTATTTCTAGGAACGAGCTGATGCAAATGGAGTAGTGTATTTACAAGCAGATGACTTTGACAATGAGGTAAGCAGACTTGGTTTCTATATTTTTAAGAGTTGAACGGAAGTTACTCTTTCTCTGCCATCTTCTGCAAAACTGGGTCCTCTGTCTAGTTACTTGTAATTTGACGTATTCCTTGCTGGGCCGTATTACGAAGCATTAATGCCATCATGATTTCAGTGTGAAAAAAACTTTTTAACAAAAAAAAAAACCGACTTCCAAAAAAACACTACAAACTGAAAAAAAAAACGCTACAAACTGAAAAATAACTTTAATTTCGGAAGTCGGTGTCTTAGGGATCAGTATTTTAGTTTTTGCCACCGACTTCCGAAATTAAAGTTATTTTTCAGTTTGTAGCGTTTTTTTTTTCAGTTTGTAGTGTTTTTTTGGAAGTCGGTTTTTTTTTTTGTTAAAAAGTTTTTATTTCTCGCTTTTTAGTGGGTCTATTTATAATTTATCTAAGTTACAATAGCCTAATGTCAACTTGCCCATCGCCTTTTTATAAAATATTCCTTTTCTCGATGCAGGGACGTTAATTGTTGAGGAGTTCTCCTTTTAATAGTTTTTAGATTAGATGCTGATAATCCTGGCTGTAGCATCAGGCCAGACTTATGTCAACATTGCATTGAACTTAAAATTAGTCCTGTTTAAAATGAGCCCAAACACGACTACGGTGCTGTAATTTAAAGGTTTGTACTTTTTCTGATGCTCCTGGCTTCAGCAACAGGTCTTCGGTGTTCCTCAGTAACAGTACGTTTATCCACACATCGAGCCCTTTTCAATGAGCCTAAACACGATATATCTGCTGTTAGTTGTCGAGGAGTTAGGTACTCTGCAGACTATCCTGACTGCAGCATCAGGTCATGATTTGATGATCATGAGACCAAATGTGGCAAATGCCCTATCAAACATCAAAACAATTTACTAAAACAGTCCTTGCCTGTTCGAGTAACTTCTTACTGTTAAGGAGTTGTACCTTCCATCATCAGCCCAGCTACCTGAGATGGTGACAACCATACACAAATACACAAGATACTTCATAAAATATGCGAAAAACAATAAGTGATCCTATAAAATTTGAGGGTTGCCCTCGATTTCTCTAAGATCCCATCATCAGATCCTAACTTGGTGACAATGGGACCACCTCAGAACTATCTGCTTTCGAACAAAAAAAGAATTTTGAAAATCCGTCGACAATTGGCGGAGTATTCGATGAACAAACATACAAAAAAAAAAAAAAAAAAAAAAAAAACATACAAACACCCGAATATAGTACCTCCTCCTTTTTGTAAAGTCGGTAAAAAGGGATGGTGCTATCGGTCGGTGCTCCGTCACTCTCTTACACTGGAATCATGATGGCAGTAAACTGTCATAATACGGCACCAGGACGTGATAGTGTGACCCATTTGCAACAATTAGCACCCCATATATTTTCTATATGAAATTGAAGAAAATATATATTAAATATATTTTCTTCAATTTCAGTATTACTATTAGTTACTCGGAGGTATTACCAAAGGATACCAAGATTATATTAGAAACTAGCTGTTACCCGCGACTTCGTCCGCGTGAAATTTAACAAAAAAAATTAATGTTCAGTTCGCAAAGTTTACGATAACTTATTAATTCTGTATTCCGCGTAAAGAAATACCTATGCTAATTTTAATGAAATTCTTCTATTTTATGAATCGATATTTTGTTTTTGTACATATTTCTCCATTTAGTTCTTTTTTTAGTTTTTGCATTTTTAGTTTAAGTAATTATTATTTATTTTTAGTTTTTGGTAAATGATTAATGATTTTATTTCTGTAAGTAGGTTTGTACAAACACTTTTACACGTCAATCATATTTTTTTTAAACTAGATGAGGTCGGCGTTTCCTAACTGACTATTCTGAGAAGAAAGGCCGGCTGGTATTAGCTTTATTGTTTTTTTTTTTATAATAAATAAAATCATTTTAATTCGAGTATCATTGACTCATAAAAATAATAATACACTCATGCAGTCACATTACAATGATATACAATATTTGGTGTACGATTTTCTTGGGCTAAAACAACAACACATAAGTATTATTTATTCAATCAATTTCTATGGAGATTACTGATTAAGAAATCTTCACGTATATGATCCACTTATAAATATAACTATACCCCGTTTCTTATTATGATTTGTTTACATTTGTTTAAGTACCTAAATAAACGGAGTATAATACAACTCCCCTATTTGAATCTGATATTATTCAATATTTCATTTCATTGGTTTTAATTTTTTTTTTTTTTCTAAAATAAATGTTGCCCAAGTTACTCCTTATTACATCAGCTCCCAAGTAACACAATCGCGTCTAAAAACGGACTATTAGATAAAATAATAATAATTTTAATTTTTTTTTTTTTTTTTTTATATAATTTTATTGTTTACCTTAAGAGTAAAGTATCTCCCTAGATTTATTCAAGAACGCTTATAGACACAGTTTAGTAAAAGTGGGCACAACCTTATCCTTTCTCATAAGAATGAGTTAAGAAAACATGAATAAAAGATAGAGATAAGAGTTGTGAATTTTCAAATTGTCTGTAGAGATTTTTCTAGTGTCTCACTAAACTGTTTATAGACCACAAATTTTACTAGTAGATAGTTTATAGATAAAGTTGAGACCTTTAATGAAGTCTTTACGCGTTAAGTTTTTAAACCAAAATTATCTCAAAACTAACAACTTTAAGTTACATTTGATTTGTAGTAGACAACGACACATAATGGCGCAGAACTTACAAGAGTTATTTAAACTTATTATTGTATTGCATCATGGCGTAACAAATTTCTTAATTCTTACATTACTTGTGTTTTAGCTAGTTATTAATGGGTAAACAAGCAAATCTATATGCGATTGAAATTCTATCGTCGAATATTATGTAAAACTCTTAAAATAAGAGCGCTCGCTGTAAATGTAAGATTTAATATTTTTAAACATTTATTATAATCAAATTTTTTAAATTGCATTTTAATGTTTAAAATACTCATTTTATTTAAAATATAGTAATTTAAAACATATTAAATGTTTTATTTGACATAATTTAATGATAAAAACATAAAAATAAGCATTAAAATATGTAATGAAAATCATTTGAAGCAAAAATAGGCAATAAAAATGGCGTCAAGATAAAATTTACTAGAGAAACGAATTTAATAGAACAAACTCTCTAGAGAATTTTCTGTAGTATGGCTCTAGCTCTATGACAAGAATAATTTTACTTGCTACATACTAAAGTATCTAGTGAAAGAATAAAGAGATTTATGAGTGGTTTAAGATTACCTAGTAACTGTCATCTCTGTATTCCTTTTTATCTTCTCACAGTATTTCTAGACGTTCGTCGGTGAACAGGTAAATTGATGTGTTGTGAACGGAAGACCATTTTATGCAGTACCGAGCAATTTAATAAATCAATACAAGAGGGTAAGTAAAAGATATTTCTGTTTTATTTATAGACAATGTGAAAAATAGTAGGGATAATAATAGGTAGGTATGTATACGCGGCGGTGCCAAAGACGCAGTGTTAACATAAGTCTGATAGGTATACAAAAGTGGACGATTCCTCCGTAGCTGCGTATTCGTATTTAATTTGTAATGTGCATATTTGCAGATTTGTTTGTGTACAAAGCCCGTAATTTGACCGAGTAATAGATGAGCAACGCATGTTTTGACGTGTTCGGTTGTAGTTGTACTATGCGTCTGACGTGTTGTGTTTGTTTATGTATAACTACTAATCGTATCACTCGTATCGGTGTATTAGGAGCGGACGGACCGCTCGCTCGTCGTCGGTCGTAGTAAATTGTGTCGTATTGATACCTAAATAGTTAACAAAGACGCTCGAGCTGCTGCATGACCTCAGGTACATACCTTAATCAAAATGTTATAAAACTATTTTGAATTTTGTATACTTAGTAGATGTATGGTTACGATTAAGTACCTAATTTAAAACTAGGTAATAAACTTCTTAAAGGTATTTTTATAACTAAGTACGAAATTTTAAGCATTAGTGAATACCATTAGGTATAGCTGTTAATATTTCGATGCCTCCCACGCATAAGGTCGTAAGGCTAAAAAAACCTTAATATCAGGAGAGCATTTTTTATACGTTAACGTAAAATAAAAATGCTCTCCTGACATTAATGTTTTTTCGTCGTTTTTCGTGTTTTTAAGGTCGTAAGGCTAAAAAACATTAATATTTAAGGGGGAAGCTCTAAGGTGGCCCGCGAAATTCAAATTTTCTTACGTTTTTTGCAATTTGCTGGTCAGTATTAAGTTGTACGTTGATTAAAATATGATTCGCGGTCGTAACAAATATGTATTTACAGAATTATAATCATTAAAGTCATCAATACAACTCTCTAAGACCATGTAATCCCCAAATGTCAAGATTTCATGAAATAGTCATTCTTGGGGATTACATGGTCTTAGAGAGTTGTGTTGATGACTTTAATGATTATAATTCTGTAAATACATATTTGTTACGGCCGCGAATCATATTTTAATCATCGTACAACTTAATACTGACCAGCAAATTGCAAAAAACCTAAAAAAAATTGAATTTTGCGGGCTACCCTGGCGCTTTCACCTTAAGGCTAAAGAGCATTTTTTTTATGATTATGTTAACGTAAAAAAAATGCTCTCCTGATATTAATGTTTTTTTAGCCTTACGACCTTATGCGTGGGAGGCATCTATTTATTGTATCATATTTCGTAAGAACTACCTTCAGAAAGTACCTATTTGAATAGGTATGCATGTACTCTACAAACTTCTACTTAATGTGCGTTAGCGCTACCATACGCTGCTGCGCGGTAGCAGTGCCGCCATTTACAAACAAAAACTCGGATATTGCTTGATAGAGCGAACGATAGGTATTAAAGGATAGGTAGATATAAAGACAAACCATTTCGTAAATAACTAAACTAATTTAACCTAAAATTTATTTATATATACATGGTAGTAACTATCTACTTAATTCCTAAATTATTGTTCACAGGCTACTACAATTGATTAAAAATGCCTTTCAAAATTGTACAGACTCAAGAAAATAATCGAAATGTATTGACAGTTGTTCCAAGTAATTGGGAAAAAGATGGAGTACTGTTTTGGCCTAGAAAAATGAATGAAACAAAATTGATCCACAATGAATACTCTTTACCAGGACCTGATTGGAAAACAATGCGCTGTAGAACTAAAAGGATAATGCATTCTCTAGGAGAAGCAAATGCTGAATTAGAACGCATGGAACAGATTTCAGACACGGAAAATGAGTACGACAGTCCAGCGCCGACTCCAAGACCAAGAAACAAAAGGGGAACTCATGTTTTAGCTGCAGTGGACTTGAATGATCAAATAGCTGCTTAGAATAATAATTATGTGAGTACCTATACCTAAAATACTTTTTTTTCCTTTAATATACCTACCTAATATCATGTATGTAAGAAAAAACTTACATCTTTTTAACACGCTTTTATTAAGTCGACCTGTATGATGTAATGGACTTTAAGGTAACTAATTTAACCTTCTTCCAAGGGTCGTAGCGTAATGAAAATTGGCAGCTGTATGTAGTTCTGATGACAATACAATAATATGGTACTGTCGAACTGATCTGATGATGGAGCCGGAAGATATGATGTATGTAACTAACTATGTAATGGACTCTAAGGTAACTAATTTATCCATCTTCCAAGGGTCGTAGCGTAATGAAAATTGGCAGCTGTATGTAGTTCTGATGACAATACAATAGTATGGTACTGTCGAACTGATCTGATGATGGAGCCGGAAGATATGAACTGGAACTTCATGATGGAAAATCGTATTATAGCTGTTTTGGATTTCTTAGAAAAGTCTTGTAATGAACTTTAACCACGATTAGGTTTCAAGGCCTGATGATGAAGCCGCATGGCATTCCATGATAGAATATCGTATCATAGTCGTGTTTGCACTTGTGAGAAAGGCCACGTAATGGACTTTGAACACGATGAGGTTTCTTTTTTGTTTTACGTGCATTTATAAAAGCGTGTTTTTCTAATGTTTTTTAAACGATTAATTTATTATTAGTAAAAGAGGTGAAAGACATAATTATAGTACTAGAAATAGGGACCTATTAGTTCAACCAGGTTTCAGACTGGCTAAAGTAGACTCATCTTTTATGGGGTACTGTTTAAAATGTTATAATAAAATACCTCCCCACATTCTTCAACTGAATGAGACAAAATTCAAGTCTTGTATAAAACGCACACTATGCAGTCAGGCATATTATAAGTTAGGGGATTACATCGCTGATAAAAATGTCTGGCTCAATGCTGGTCCTGCTCCACAACCACAACAATTTTTTTTTTTTTTTTTTAACACTTGGAAATACTGTTGGAGCTGCTGAAGATTGTAAGTCTATCTTTGCATTGTATAAACTCAATTTCCTTTGTATTGTATAATTGGATTGCATAGCACAGATGTGAGTTCTATGTATTTACTATAACTTATTTACCATTTTACCGGGTAATATGTCTTTTATTGACTTGAATGTGCCCTGGCGGCTGATAGTATGTCATGCTCACACAAATGTCTTGCTGACGGTGGCGTGTGTGTTGGATCATTTAGCTCCCTTCAAAATGGTTGAGCTGAATGGTGCTAATCTATGCGTCATGTTCGTGAACGGGCGCCGTCAGTTGGGGCTGGTCATCACTTAGTTGCCTCGGCTTATTTTTAATTATTTTATTTTTGAATTGTTGTTTTCGTACTATTTGCTGTACTCTGGGCGCTTTTAACGCGTACGTCTTTTTTACATCGTACTCACATATAATTGTAAATTCAACATCATCATGATGATGATGATGTAATTAATTTTTGTAAAAATATAATTTAAAAGAGTGTCCATGGAGTTTCTTGTCCGTTCTTCTCCATAGGTACGTACGCTTTGGAATGGGCAACTAGCTTCATATTTTCTGATTGACCGACTTCTTGACAATTCAAAAGTCCCTGTAAATGGTATAATTGAAATAAATGATTTGAGTTTGAATTGAGTTTGAGTTTGAATACCGATAGGTACCTACCTACTGACATTTGGTGTGACCCTTTTCTTTTTATAAGTATTTTTTTAAACATATAATGATTGATACAGTAGCTAAACTTGTATTTTTACGGTATAGTTATTTCTTTGATAAGGTGTCACAATATACGTAGGTAGGTAAGTACCTTTACTTTTGTAGGTATTTTGAGGGGAGATGTATATAGCAGTTTTGTGATAGATGTTTTTTATTTGAACTTTTGCTCGAAATATTTGATTGTTCCTTCATAACTAATTACATAACAACTACTACTATTACTTTTACGTATAAACAGCTGAGCTTATTTGGTACGACTACTTTTTTATTTGAATTACCTACATACTTACATATATACCTACATCAAGATCATAAAACATTTCTTTTTGTTACAGCATGAACGGAGAAATGAATCATCATCAAAGCTATCCTCAGCTAGTTCCTACCCATCTTCAGCTTTCAAGACTTCTGTTCAAAGCATGATAATCAATAATGACTCTATCCAACTAACTCGTACTCACTCACCCACTGGAACGACCTCATGTTTAATGTCTATAGCTAAATCCCAGTGCGGGCCTAGAATATCCTCTGCTGTTACGCCTGTTGCAAATTATATTTCACCAGCTTCTTCCGGTTCTTTAGATAGTGTTACACCAGCCACTTTTGACCCTCAAGTCGGTACATATACTAATGAACCAATATTAATCACTGTGCCAAGTCAGCTAGCCTTCCCTGCGGGCACCGCAGCTTCTTCTAATAACACAAATGCTTTTCCATCAAACCAGCAAAATAATGTTGTCATCCCTTACGATATGCTGATTAAAATATTCGAAGAACAAAAGGCAGTTAAACGACAACTTGCTGAGCTTCAAGCAACAGTTGACACGTTATTAGCCCATGTCGTAAACTTATCATCAAAAACTACACCATCAAATGATACTGTTTCTAATGTAAGTACTGTCATTAAACCTGTGAATAGCCGCCAAGAGCTTGAAGATCTTGAAGAACTTTTGAAAAACGAACAGAATTTTTCGGCAATAGTGTCTGCTATGATTTTTATTTGTGGTACATCGGGAAAAGCAAAAGGACTGGGTTGTTGCTACAAATTAATTGATTACTTTTTTACTAGGGATCTGCTTCTGTTGTGTTCATGGGCTGGAACTTCTCGCAAAAATGATAAGATACCTCTGAAGTATTTTTATAACACTAGAAAATGTTTTTTGAGTTTGGTAAGGAAAGCAGACAAACATTTTTCAGAGCAAGACTGCGATAAATTTTTTAAAACTATAATTAAGAACGCAAAACAGAGGATAAATCCAAAAATAATGTCAGCAACAAAACATAGGGCCAAAAAAATTACTCCTGCACCCTCCCTTCAAAATACAGTACCAGGATCTTTGCAAGAAAATAATAATGGAGAAAGAGAACAAGTAGCAATTGAAGAGCAACCAGAGAACATTAATGAAGGCTGCTTGTTCCCTACAAGCAGCAATCGGAGGAAAACATGAAAATCGAGGCGAAGACCAAGCAGGTGAAGAGAGAGAGTAGCTTTAAAAAGTGTCGATGTAGAACATATATTATCTGTGTCCACAACGAAGAATAGGCAGTTGCTATTCAAAAAAACGAATTACCTTACCACTGGATTTATTCTTAAATAATGTTTGTTTTCTTTTATTATTTTATTTTTGATAATGTTTTAGAATATTAAAAACACCATCTGTGGTGATGTTTTTAAGTAAGTAGGTACTTACATGTTTAAGTAAAGTCATCATGTTATAGTGCCATCTTAATTAGAAAGGCGATAACTACATCTGAACATGTCATGATTAAAGTGACTAAACATGTTTATTTTTTTATGTACCTACTCTCCGAAATACAATACTTTGGTCTATGTTCCTTGCGAAAAGTTGTTTTAGCAGGTGTATTTTGTAAGCGTTCTGTTTCAATTATGTAAATAAAAAAGAAGGGAAAAGAAAAAGAGAGCTCATTGGGCATCAAAAAATTCGTCCGCATCGTCGCTGTCAATGGCATAAGTGCCCAAAAGGCTGGCAGCATTACCACGTTCCACGTTGGATGGCAAATTCAATTATTGAATTTAAACTTTTATCTTAGTATATTGTTACTTATTTGTAAGTGATTTGATTAATAATGAGCTAAATTGGTTCTAAAATAGTTCAAATTAATAATAATTATGTTTGATATTTCAATTTAAATTACCTAAACTAATTACTTAAAGATATTTTGCATTTTAATTACTTGCGATACGGTATTTTGTAATTTGTATTTCAATTAAAGCAAAGCATGTATTTTGCCCAGCCCTGGATGTAGAGTATTTTCAAAAGGATATGCATTAAAAGAAGATAAAACACCAAATCTTCTCACTTCCTCTACAACATGGCACAAATTGTGCACATTGCTTGTCATATGTGCTTCTCCATAAATGTCTCTGTAGTATTCAATGCAAGTATCACTCTTGAGCTATACTTAATAAATGTCCGTACGATTCTGAAGAACAAATAGTTACAGCACAAAACAGGACAAGAAAGTGATCGTATGCATCAGGCTGCAAATGTTTTTGTAATATTAATATACCGAGGTAATATAAAAAAGTTCTAAACTCGGAAGCTTTTCAAAAAGCAACAGTGTCAAGGCCTCTTACAGCTCGGTGTATTTCTGCAGGTAACTTGCATTGCTGCAACCAATATGTTATGCTCATAATATCAGCAGCCCGCCATTTAGTTTTGTAACCACTGAAAGAACCGTCCCGCCGGCCTAATAAACATCTCTTCGTAATACCAAAATCAATGAGATATAGCGAATCCGAAACGGGAAAATCTAAGACCATATCTATTGGTAATTTTAATAAGGCGCTATCTTTTTTATGATGCGATCCGTATTCTTCATTCCTAAATCCGTCATCGGTTCTTTGGGGACACTTGTGTCTGGGAAAAATGTTAATCAAAAATATTGAAATGCCATCAATCCCTGTATGGGTATACAGGGATTGATGGCATTTCAATATTTTTTATCAAAATGGGCCAGGATTCAACTTTCGAGCTTTTATACGTAGGTAGTCCATCAATGTTAACATCGACTGTCACTATTTTGTTCTCTGTCAAATTTTGAAAATATCTTGTGAGATTATTCTTTAGCCCGTGATGCCAGTATTCGCCATTACCGATTTTTTTCATTTCAATCGTTCTTTGAGTCTGCAGCAATGTTCTCGGATCCTTTGGTAGAGTATCGGGTTGAAAATTATTTATTATTTGAAATAAGTCCTTCAAGGCTATGTGAGTTATAGCATGAGTTGCTGACCACTGGCGCAGATCCCTTTTGAGGCAATTGGATCGACTTTCGTGGTCGTCATTTGTATTGTTTTCATCCGAATCGGATTGCTCACTAACATAATTTTGTGATGTTGTAGGTGACACTTCAAATTCTGTTGTATCTTCTGTCGTAGAACAATTTCCCACGTTTTGGAGGAAGTTATCAGAAAGTTTCAATTCTGAATATTTTGTAACTCTTCTTCATTTTTCTCCGTTTTTAAATATTTGCCGATTTTTCGACGAAAGCCTTTTAATTTTTTTCACTGTCTCCATTGCATAAAATCATCCAATTCAAATATTTAATACAAATGTACTTTATTAAGCCACTAAAAACACCTTTTCAATTTTGTTAGACAAACTGAAAAATATCTATTAAAGTATTTTATCTAGACTTAAGTCCGTTTATAGACAAAGATAAGAGTACCAATAGCTAAAATATAATGTATTGTCTTAAAATATATCATCTCATCTATAAAATTACTTCAAGTTAGGTAGGTACCTTCAGGCTTTATTAACTATTTGTAGAACATTTTATCTTAAAACATTCAATATACTTATAAACGTACTTAAAATAAGTGTGCTATAGAACAAATGCTCTAAAAATAATAGAGCTTGAGAAAAACAACTATAAGAATACATTTTCTTTATTGAAACCATCTTTAAAAAGCCCCTATCTAAAGATTAACCATGAATAGACTGTCAATAGACAGATTTGTTTTAAACCTCCAAGACTGTGTTACTTGGGCTATCTGCTAGTGAAAGTCCCGTCAAAATCGGTCCAGCCGTTTCAGAGATTAGCCGGAACAAACAGACAGACAGACAAAAATTGTAAAATGTGTTATTTTGGTACCTATATGTACCGTGTATACACCCATATGCATTTAGTAAAAAGCGGTTATTTTAATATTACAAACAGACACTCCAATTTTATTTATTTGTATAGATATAGATAAATGGGAATATTCATTTGTTTCAGCTGCCAGGCATGGATAACGCTACTGAAGAATACAATCCTTCTTCATCTGAAATAACTTTAAAGATTTTAGAAAATCAGAACTTAATGTTAACCAACCAACACACAATAATGTCCAAACTAGTTGACTTCTCCGCCAGATTTCAGAGTATCTCTAAATCTGATAAGTTGACAAGAACTTGTGCTACTTATAAATTATCAACAGCCAAAGCTAACTCAGGTACATCCGTCATCGAGAATAAGAAACAACTGGACGAGTTCGAAAACGAACTGAATGATCCAGAAAAGAGGCAAATGCTGCGGGAGAAATACTCAATACTATTTAATGGGAGAGGTGATGGTTATAACTGTGCATACATTTTAATTGACGCGCTGTTTTCTAGACAATTCATGACTGAGTGCTCCTGGTCGGGAGGTTCCAGAGGAGATGAGTGCAAAATTCCATTCAGAGCATACAAAAATACAATAACTTTTTTTCATGAGATAGTACACGACTGTGATAGCAACTTCTCAATGATGGATTGTTACAGTTTCGTCAAATGTATTTTAAGGAATTCCAATAAAAGGAGTACAAGCAAACTGGCAAGAATGTCGACTCGGAAAAGACGAATGAAAACGTCTGACATTGTTAAGACTAGAGAATTACTCGGTTTGGAGGAAACTTGAAAGTTACAAAGGTAGTTTACATTTACAGTACCTGGGTGGGCGTAAATATGACACATTGCGCTTTAGAATGAAACTCACAGGTATGAGTGGCCGACACAAAGACCTACAAAGCCGAGTATTTTTTTTTATGTGCCTTTTTTACGGCCGGTGGGTATTTACACCTGGATGAGGGCCGCACGGAACCGGGAAGCATAGCGGAAGAAAGGGGATACCCAGCAGTGGGTGATTCCGGGTTGAAATGATTGATGATGATGGGTATTTATCAGTCAACCCTGACTTGCAGTATTCAGGTTCAATTATTGTTGACAATTCATACATACAAATGAATATGTATAGTCGACCTCGTAACTGCTTTACCACCCTTAGGTTGAAAGTTACTTGCACGGTATTAACGACATGGTTTATTTGTCTATGTGATAGATTGTTTCAACTTTCAACCCTAGTGAAGTCACAGGTGAAGCTTCAATCTACTGGGTATTGCTGTCAATAGTGGTACAAAGAATTACGAGGTCGACTATCCATAGTTCTTGAATGGAGTAACCATACGCATGGAATTATAGGTACGATGTTGTCGATGTAAGATATGGTACTAAAAGACTTAGTATCAATGAGTAAATAATTCCGAATAAACAGCTTGTTTATATTAATTAATACCTTACAACCTGTTGACCGAGTGACCCCGGGAAGCGGGAAGCTTACTTTATTAGAAACTTGTGTTTTATTTGTCTTGCAACGAGAATAAAGGTCACTAATAATTCATTTTGACAGTGATGTAAAAATAAAATAACTGAAATAGACTATATTTTTAGGGTTCCGTACCAAAATAGTAAAACGGAACCCTTATGGTGAAACTCAGTCTGTCTGTCTGTCACAGCTGGATATCTCAGGAACTACTAATGCTATCAACTTGTTTGGAATAGATTTAGATGACGTTTGCCCAACTATTTTGCAAATAAAAATAAATGTATTTTTTTTTTGCAACAGAGACTGAAGTGGGGTTACTAGGGCATTTGGGGAATCATATGAAAGAGCGCAGTTTGCACATTCTCAAACATTTTTTCTTTTTTTTTTTAGGCCGCATTGTTTTCGAGTTTTGATGAAATATGTAAAAAATACCGTCCCTCCCCCCCATATCTCCGAAGTTTGCAAAGAGAAAAATCTGAAATTATTCTATGTGAAGAAGTTTATGTAAAGATATAAAGATTACAGGAAAAATAAAACGAAGTCTCTAAATAGTACACTTTTTCAGAAAATCATCAACAAAAGCTACATTAGTTCCACTATCGATCAAGAGATGGCGCTGGCATAAAACTGCAATATTCTACACCGCAGTCCCAGACTTACATAATATTGGCTAGATTACGCAAGTCTCATCGTCTGTATAGAAACCAAACGTGCCATTATTTTTCTACCTACTGTGACGTCACGTGAGCGATTTAGTGATGGGAATCCTAAAATTCTAACAAAAAAAACGATTAGATGAACATTTTTAAATCGAATCTCCCGCCCTAAACAATACGATTAAGAGTTCCGACATCGACAACATCTGCTGATCTCTATAAGACATTCGAGAATTTTAGGTTGTAAAGAACGATGCCAGTGAATTCGAGCCTAAAAGTCAATCCACTGACTTCAGCATTAGTTTACGCCTTATACATCAATAGTAGGTACTTGTTGCGTTTGTAGTCAGCCTTCGAAACTTTTTTGTTTCCGTAAAGCTACCTTCATTAAAATGAACAGAGCAAATTCGACTATATTGTATTGTGTTGGGAACCAATTTTCATGACCCGTCGCGCGCCGCTTCAATCCATTTCTCTTCAACTTTGGGATCATTTGGAAATCTGTAAATATAATTAGGTAATAATATTCTAAACAAAATTGAAACATTGCATTAACACATTCCATGCCAAGGACCCACGTCGAGGGCTCCCTTTTGCTACATTCATGAACCCGGGAACCCACGTATAGTAAAAACTAAATTGTTCTCAAATAAATTGTAATAAATTTTGAAAAAAATATAGCAGTTTATATTTGAAAGTCACTTTTTAGGGTATGCGTTGGTTTTAAGATTGAAGGATATTTTTCTACAAATTATTTTGAACCTCATCCGTCCCACTTTTTTTGTGTAGTTTTTACAGCTCAATACCGCACAATTTGGCATTGTTTAGTTTTCGTTTGACTTCTGGTATCGAGAACGTTCGAGCGCGGACTGAATGGAAATGGCGCTGGCGCTGAAGGAAGTCCCTTGTACTCCCCCTTTTTACACGCGAAGTATACCTACTTGCGTCGTCTAGCCAATATAAGTCGCACAGTGTTAAAATTCTCTGGCCTCGCCGATGAAAAATTAAAAACATGATGGTTCGGAACCCTCCGTGCGCGAGTCCGACTCGTCTTGACCGGTTTTTTTTTATGTCGTGCAAGTGACTTTCAACCTTATAATGGTAAAGCAATTACGAGGTCGACTACACCATACAAAAAAAGAAAGACCTAGGTATGCTTTATTTATTTATTAATAACCAACTTATGTTTACAGCTTTCACCACACATACCTAAATTGTTGGTTAATATTAACAAATTACACATACAATTATAAAATTTGGTTAAATTACTTAAAAGACAAGATGAAATCAAACAAAATTAGATAAAAGAAGATAATATTAGTTAACTATTTATAGCAATGAGTTAAGTCTGTGGGGCTGTAGATGATGATTAAACTGTTATTATACTAGCGACCCGCGCCCCGAGTGAGCACGGGCGCGACCTACTATTATGATATAACAATAGTAGGTAATTAAAGGCTTTTTTGTTACTTATACTTGTCGGTGAATTTGTGCCAGCTATCAACGGACGACACCATCCATAGCTCTTTGAAAAGAAGTATTTTCTCTGTTAATTGACAGTCGGTTTTGCCTTTCTTCGTTTTCTTTTTTGTTTCCATGAAATACAAGACTTAACGTGAAAAACGAAAACTAAAATAACGTAGAGAAAACAAAGCCCATGTTTTATTCTCAGAATAAATGATCAACAATCTTTTTGCTTATTAGGTTGAACAAGTGTTTTTATACCGGCTGAAAAACAGTTGATACCCGACGACAAATTGTAGACACTACACACAGAGCTACAATTTACAAAAAAAAGCAACATTAAAAACGGAGTTAAGGGGGCTTACAGGGCCTAAACACGAAAAACGCAAGTTTTCGAAACAATAATAAAAGTAGGTAGGTATTATGATCCACTACTGCAGTAAACAAAATCAGAAAAATATATGATATTCTTCAGGATTTACGCTAGGTAGATAGGTAGGTAGTGCGTTGAAAACAATACCTACAACTAATTTGATACGATAGAAAAAATCATGAAGATACCTCTAATAACTTTCTTTTTACAATAAAAACCATACTAATATACCTACATTACAATCATTCTGATTTTTTGTCAGATTGTTCTTCAAGCAACATACTTACCTACTAAAATACTAGTGTTTTAATGTTTTAGTCCAAAACAATAGATTTTTTGTAATTAAATAATTGCTTCATATGCATTATTTTGAAATAAATTACCAGCGTTATGTCATCGCGCTTCTCTTTCTTTTCTATGCAGTCCGACAGTGACCGCGGTTTAGGTCATGTAAGCCCCAGACTTATTGAATAATTTCAGCTTAGTCAGATGCAAGGAAGTATGAAGGAAGTTCACACAAAATGGATTACTTACTCCAAGCAGAAAAACACAATACTTTAGTACTTACTAACAAAACGAGTAGGTACCTATGAACATTTTTGTTGAAAAGTACTATTATTTGTATTGCCTTGGAAAGCTGAGCTACTTTGGAGCTTGGTGTCATTGCCACACAATTCTATTTTCTTTTTTTAAGTTTGAAAATCTAGAACCGTAGAACAAAAATTTTCCCTTTGAGCTACTTAATTATAGTCACTTTGGGTGATGTTAAGATAACAGGTAGGTACCTACCTACTATTTTTATCTATCGTAGACTTCGATCAATACGAAGATCGTAGACCATTAAGGATTTACTTATTACATAATCAGCCTATAATGTTCCCACTGCTGGGACACAGGCCTCCTCTCGGTGAGAGGGAGTGGGCCGTAATCCACCACGCGGGCCCAGTGCGGGTTGGCAGATGTCACATGTCTTCGTATTGTTGGTTCTAGGACATGCCGGTTTCCTCACGATGTTTTCCCTTACCGTTTTGAGAGATTTACATAGAGGTAAACAAAAAAAAATGCGACACAGAACCTTAAGAAATAGAAAAAGCGAGAATTTCCCTAAACATTAAAAACGGTCTAGCTCCTATAAATTTTATCTAAATAATTGCTGAACATACATAGGGAAGTTGCATTAAAGAAGCGTATTTCAGGAAGCCCTTGGAGGCTTCTAAAAATTTGCTCTGGACCTCATTTTACGGCTTGTATATCGATTCGCAAAGTATAGAAAAAGGGGCACTAAAAAGCCCATTTTACGAGCTATTCATAAGATGAAAAGGCTGATTATTATTTGTTAATAACATTTTAAATCTGATGCTATATCTTAATTATGTACCTACCTACTTGATTGTTTAAAGTTCTGATTATTGTATTTTTTTTCATAAATAAAAAAATACAATAGTTTGTTAACATTAATACTATTGATAAATTAGTAACTACTGATTGTTTTTATTACAGAAACATTATAGGTACCTAGGTATAATATTTTTTTGTTGTCTTTTATGACATAAATAACTAAGTTTATTTAAAATTAATATTTTTACTCATATCGAGACATTATCACATTGGGAAACTTTACCTGTACACAATGCATGATACATTTTACGAATGATACATGACCTAGCACATACTCCTTGGCACAAGGTGCGTCACCCAGCGCTTGCAAGATGTTACATGTTTCCCTATAATCTGATTTAATACTTTGAGGGAAATTTCTCATCTGACTTGAGAAGTATTTAGAAAATTTGTGAGACGCTTTCATTTGAGTGTCATTTAGAATATTGTTCAGGAAGATATTGTCAGCACGTCCACCACAGATGATACAATCCTCGCACACTGTTCTATAATGAATGAATAATTTTTTAGCTTGCATAAGCCTTTCCCTTGGAACAACTTCCAACCAATGGCCTCTGAAAGAGAAAATAAAATATTGAGATTCAGATGCTTTTCTGAAGTAGGTAAGTACCTACAGTTGTTACAAAAGTTCATTGTTGTGTTGGAATTTAAAAATGTGTCCATGGAGTCCTTCTCATTCTTCTCCTTAAGAACCTAACTACGCTTTCGAATGGGCAACTAGCTTCATTTTCTAAATGACCAACTCCTTTGACAATTCAAAAGTACCTGTGAGTGTTTAATTCAAATAAATGCTAGTACCTATTTAAGTTTGGAACTATGTTGTTACTAACAGTGTGAATAAGACAACAAAATCATAGGTAAGTAAAACAATCAGTCCTCTGTTCTCTAGCATGACTTAAAAGAAGTGCAAGGCGTCATCGGACACCGAGTGTTGAAAACTGGAAACAAGAATAAATTATGTAGGTACTTACCTATAAGAAAAGGTTAATTCAGCTCCTTGTTTTACTGGTGCTATGGTCACCAGCGCTGCGCTGTTTCGCAGTCCCACCACATATGAATTCGGTAGACAGGAATTGGGTAGGCTACCAATGAACGGAAAATATCCTCTATTAGGGTGATTGTGCAATATCGTGCGACCCTCTGTGCACTCTGAGGTGGAATGCTGCATTTGTACTGGAGTACAATAAAGCGACAGGTGCATCAATACCCTGGAAACTGCTTGTATGGCTGCACTCTTTTCATCAGGAGGGTTTGGTAGAAACGATGTACATGTATCCAAATAATGTATAACATTGGCAAAATACAAACATCTGTTAAACATCGCGCCATATATGAAATGTGTGTCATAATGAGAATTAAACAAAGAAAACTTTTGGGTACCAAAAATCTCAGCAACAGTATTGTTTTTCATTCGTTCAACACCTAAATCTTTAGATGCTGTGATGAACTCATCCCAAGAGCTACACAGTTGACGAATTTTGAGAGTAGCTTTAACAGGTAGCTTAATATCATCGAATATGATTTCTATGATTTTACATTCAAAATTATGCCCTTCCTGCATGGCTTTATCTTTGCATTGTTTGTCACAAAACATGGCAGCACAGCATCCTTCACAAGGTATTAAATTAAAGTCCATCTTGAAACAATAGTGGCATGAAGTGATATGGTTCATAATATTAGTAGCTCCTACAAATGCTGTCTCTACTGCTACAACAGTACCAACAGGTATGTCTTTAGCTGCAACCACTTTTGGTTGTCCCGATTCCATTACGATTTCCACATCTGAAGTGGCATATGGTATATCAGGGTTTCGGGATCCTTTGAGCTTGAAAAATTCTTCAGCGAATGGAGTGGATCTGAAACATGATGATTAAAGTAATGTAAACAACAGTAGGTACTTTCTCACAGAATAAAAAAACGGAAAGTTAATTTGCGTCTAATCTAAGTTGCTTGTAAGTTCATTCAAGTATAAACATCTATCTATCAATTATACTTGAAACAAGGACACTCTAATATTAATTTATCAAACTTTTCTCAAATTATTAGACCAAGGAATAAAGGCCTGGATGAGACTCACACAGATTAGGTAACCATGGCACAAGAGGGAGGAGGCCTGTATTCAGCAGTGGATGGAATAAGGCTGCCGATGATGATGATGATCTCAACTTATTTTTAGTCGACAAAATCATGTCACAATATCTCTATCTAGCATTCATCTTTCACACAATCCTTCTTTTTTTTGGTCTGCCTCGTGTTGCTTTTCATTCATCTCTTTTATAGCCCAAGAATCCCATCCTCTCAAGATTGTTGAGAGCCCAGTCTACTTATTTAAATAAATTGGCTTAAATGGGCCATCTCAGAAATAATGTCACAACATGGAGACAGGCTTTACAGCTAGTTCCCATGTCATAGCAACTATAGAGGCAGTTCATGCTGCATCATGCTCAGATGAATTTTTAATTTAATGAAATCAAAAAACCATTTGATCAATGATGTTTGTTGTGGTTTTTAATCTGCCCCTAAAACGACCCACTGACCAAATATTCTCTAAACAGAATTTTGCTCAATCAAATAACCTTAAAAATATTGAGGAAATAATTATTATTATGTAGGTAGTTTAGAAAAGTAGGTATGTTTTTGTAAAGTTTAAAGTAAGTATGTCAGAGGAATATATACCGACATATACTTACAAATTCATGCGTTCAAGTTGTTCTATCCATGTACATCTACAGGCTTCTGCTTTCATCTTCTGTAGTTTGTTGATCAAGCTGACGTTGCAGTCTGCAGCTAGTGCGAGGCAGATCTCAATATCCTTGACACAAGCCGAAAACTGCTTCGTTTTGAACAATAGCTCTGCTCGACTGTAGTAAGACAGCCTCATAGCTTCAGAATTAAGTGGTGCCTGCATTAGAGCCATATTGTATTTCACCAACGCCAACTGATATTCCCCTTCACAGAAGGCTTTTTTACCTTCTTTTCTATGCTGAAGAGCTTCTGATGCGGATTTTTCTTTGCTTTCTAATTTCATAAAGTTTTTAGTTTGTTTTAGTACTTTTGTAGTCAGTACCACACAATCTGCTACATCCTTATTGCGTAGTGCTTTGTAAACGATGTCCAGAGGACTTCGGTCATAATTTTTATAGAATGTCGGTAACTGTAGCATTTTGATTAGATAGTTGTAATCGTAGCACTTCACTTACCTAATTATTAAGCTAATAGGAATTTGGTTTAAACAAATTGTAGCACTTCACTGATTTACGTCCACACTGAGATTGTTTGCCGGGGTTTGCCGTACTCTAGTAAGATTACTGATTCAAAGGGACATGCAAAAACAAATTATTATTTCAAAAAATTTACGTTCGACAAATTCCCCACAAAAACTATTTCAATGTCGCCAGCCGCTAAATGTTGCCAGTGTCAAAAGCACAGAGTACTTTTTCAAAAGCACATATTACTAAACAGAAGGGGATACAACACTGACCTTTATTATACAATACAAGTATGAATAGAGGTCAGTGTTAAGTCGCGATTACATTATCCAATTTTAAGCAATGCTAACTAGGAACACTAACTAGGAAATCGGAGCTAGTGATTATACTACACTAAATTGGATTCTAAATCGGACAGAGACAGACTACTAGGTTGCATGTTTCGAATTTTCTATCGATGGCGCCGTATTTATCAAAACTACAGAAGAAACTAATAATTTAATGTGGTTTAAAAATATAAAAAAATAAAAATAAATAATTTTGGTCGTTATTATTATAAAGACTAGCAGCGCCCCGCGGTTTCACCCGCATAAGTGTCGATCCTGAGGGATTATCGGGATAAAAACTATCCTTTGTCCTTTCCCGGGATGCAATCTATCTCTCTGCCATCGAAATCCGTTCAGTGGTTTAGGCGTAAAAAGGTAACATATAGACAGACAGAGTTAGGTACTTTCGAATGTATGATATTATAGTATGGATAGTATAATTATATACTCGTAGCACATGGTTTTTTTTTCTGTTGGCAATGCTGTCGTTTCCGATACAGTCGCCATGTTGTATATAGCATTTATATAAAAAAAAACTGGCCAAGTGCGAGTCGGACTCGCACACGGAAGGTTCCGTACCACAAGGCAAAAACACCGAAAAAAAACACGTTTCTTGTAATGGGAGCCCCCCTTAAATATTTATTTTATTTTGTTTTTAGTATTTGTTGTCATAGCAACAGAAATACATAATTTGTGAAAATTCACAATATCGCGGTTCTTGAGATACAGCCTGGTGACAGACGGACGGACGGACCCCTTACCCTTTGGGTACGGAACCCTAAAAATACTCTTTGGTAGCATTCGTGCGCGCGGTCTACTCGTCCACCTTGCTCAAAGCGCGGACGCCGACTAGTCGTTCTAAATTGTAGCGCCGTGATTACACTATCCTAGATTGGATCCAATTTAGGAAGTAGAAAGATTGGACCTCCAATTCCCACTAAATTGGATCCAATCTGTTTAACTGCGATTACATCTGCCGATTTCCTAGTTAGCATTCCTTAAATTTGGATAATGTAATCGCACCTTTACTTTACTCTATGGGTCAGTGCTTGTATGCGTCGCTGTGTTCCAGTGTTGCCAGATGACCGTCTCGCGTTCTCCCCAAACCTTCCCCGAAATCCCCCCAAAATTCGGGTTTTGAAAAAAAAAACCCCCACAAATGACAAAAAAAAAAAATTTTTTTTAATCAATTGTTTATTCATGTTATTTTTTTTTTATTAAAATTATTTTTCTTTCCTTAGGATTATTGAAAGGTACAATTGTATACTATATCAGCAATAGTTTCCATTACTGAATCAGCCTCTTCACCCGCGTCGTTTGCAGTTCCGTATATATTTTTTCTGAATTAAATCTGTTTAGCATCTTTGAACTAGGTTTAAAATGAACAAATCCTTCTAGCAATGTATATCTTATTCTCAAGATTGATTCGGCAGTGTGAATGGCCAATCTGTTTCGAAGTTTGTCTTTAATAATAGCTACTTGAGAGAAGGCTCTTTCCACAAATGCGATAGCTAAAGGCAACGAGAAAAATTCCTAATGCCAATTTGCTAACATGTCCGTAGAATCAATAACCGACTGCATTTTTTTGTGTGCTTTCACAGATTAGTTAGTGGTTTGATCGCGTTGATTCGATTGATGCATTCTGATAATATATTTTTTAATCATCACTGCTAGCCGCGGCTTTGCCCAGACTAGTTATGGTAATAAAAATCCTCCAAATCCCCCCACACCTAGTTTTTCTCCCCCCAAAAATCCCCCCATAAATATTGTCCCCCCATAACTATAAAAAACCCCCAATTTTGGGGGGATTCCCCCCAATCTGGCATCACTGCTGTGTTCTGCGTGTTGTCGTATCCAGTGCAGTGTGACCAGAATTTTCACAAAAAAACCGAAGCACCTCAAAATAACATTTAGCTACTTCTAGCAACTTTTTGGGTTAAAAAAAACCGGCAAACTAGCAACATTTTGAAAATGTCTAGCAACTGGGTAAAGCTAGCAGTTGGCAACACTGGTTTTGATAAATGAAATGTCCAAAGAGTATAATAATATAGAGGGGAAATGTCAATATTTTCCACAGAACACTATTACTCCTAGACTAGATATTTTCACCTGAACTTGCGGACAGAATACTTCTGTATTTTACAAAATAATCCTATTACCTTTTAATTTATGAATTATGTAATAATATTATAAACAGAGAAGAAGAAGGCTTTACGATGAACTCTCTTCACAACACCATAAAACGTAAGTTCGAAATATTTTGAGGTTATGTCTTACGTTATATTTATTTATTCACAAAAATTTCTTATTAAACTTCCAGAATTTCGTCTGCTGAATCTCAACACAGCACTGAAAACTATATCAGAATGCAAGCCTATGGTCCCTAACGTTGTAAAAGTTAAGAATGACTTGTTTTATAATCCAACAATTCTTTCATTTGCACCAAGGAGTATTGGTGTAGAAATCATAGATAAGCGGAGATCTAATGGGATAAAACAGGACCCGATACCTTACATACCTATTGTAAACCCTCGTTCTATCCTGCCACTGCTGGACAAGGAGTGGAGAAAGGATGAGATTGGTCTGCCATCAATCAGTCACGAGGAGATTCAGGCTGCGAGGTTGATTGTCATCAGGAGAAAGAAGATGAAGAAACATCAGAGAAGGAAGCTGTGGAAGAAGATGCGGTACACCTGGGCTAGGGTTAGTATACTAAAAAGCAGAATGAGTGTATTATTAGAAGAGAAAAGTTTTGTTTTGATTTATGTTAGTAATGTTAATTTGAAGAAACATACTACTTAGGGAAAAATGTATAAATTAGGATACTAATGGGTATAATATTGGAATGTAACATAACACGTTGAAATAAGCAATTTGTATTTAATTATTTGTGGAACATTGCCATAGGTATTGTTGACATAATAATACAAGTCACGAGTGAGTGAGTTACATATACAAAACATAGTGTGCAGATCTTCAGTGTGTGAAAATGCTATTTAACAGCTTGTAAACAATATTCAAGTATTTCAAACTCTAAAGCACATAATTCAATTAAACCAACTGTTTTGAATTGTCAAAAGAGTTAGAAAGTTGAAGTTTGTTGCCCATTCCAAAATGTAGATCTATGGAGAAGAAGAGGGAAGCAACTCCTAGGACACACTTTTAAATCAAGGTATTACAAAATCCTTGTTGCTTCTTTAAAAATGACAACAACAGTAGAAAAATTAAATTAAGAAACAATTCAAAACATAAGATTAAAAATAAGACCTTGCAGTTAAGAGATGACCAGTCTCAACCGGCGGTGCCCTTACACAAACATGATGCGTGGATTAGCATCATCCAGCTCAAAGAGCTCTTTCAAGAGTCACTAACTTCTATGTAATTTTTAAGCTCTGGCCTCACTGAGACGAATTATGTGACTATTCACACCAGTTTTAACACTTCGATACAAGTTAGTTGACACAATCAGCGCGAGCATATTTTGTCCCGCATTGCATGCGGACTTTGCATCAGTTAGCTTCAGCTTTATAGCCAATCAACTAATTCCTCTCGCACTAAATTCCAGATAAAGCAGCACCGCCGTCAAACCAAAGAAAAGAACTTCCAGAATGCATTGATAGCCATGGTGAAGGAAGCCAACGAGTTCCAAGCAGAACAGTATGTAGCCAACAAGCTGCAGAAAGCCAACCACACACCGTTACCAACACGCTGGAAGCACAAGCGTTTACCCGAATTCATCATCAGACAGTTACTGGGGATTGATAAAAAGATTAACTACAAACATACTGATGTGTATAAAGCTTGATTAGTTTCGTTGATTAAGAATTAAAGTAGATTTAATTTAGAAGTGGGTTTGTTCTTTACGTACATGAACTCACGCCTTCTTCCCATGGGGGTAAGCAGAACGCCACCTAGGCTGTTACGATCCTTATATACTCCCTTGCCTCATTTACATTCATACATACACAAACGCCCGTAGTGTTGAGTACCACGCACCTAATTAACCTTTCTGGTTTGTTCTTTATTTGTGTGATTTGGTGAAAGATCAGAAGATGACTGAAATGTATTCAGTAACTTGACAGTTGGTGGGGTACCAGTGTCTGACAAAAAAACGTTTTAGAAATGAAAACTTCTACAGGCGATTTGGGCATTTTTTGAAATGGGGAAAAATCCATTGAACTCGCGACGCTGTTACCGTAACCGACACCGCGCTACATTCTGATATGTTCGGCTGTCCTCGGTTTTTATATATCCGATATGTCATTGAGTCATCATTTTAGCCGAAAGACGTCCACTGCTGGACATAGGCCTCCCCCATTTTTTTTTTACATTTTTCATCAAAAGTCGAAAGCTATGCGGCCTAAAAAAAAAGAAAAAATGTTTGAGAATGTGCAAACTGCGCTCTTTCATATGATACCCCACATGCCCTAGTAGCCCCACTTCGAATTTTTCAGACCCCTTTTCAGTCCCTGTTGCAAAAAATATACCCACATATATTTTTATTTCTTTTTTAGTTGCAAAATAGTTGGGCAAACGTCATCTAAAACTGTTCCAAATTTCAAGTTGATAGCATTATTAGTTCTTGAGATATCCAGCTGTGACAGACAGACTGAATCTCACTATAAGGGTTCCGTTTTACCATTTTAGTACGGAACCCTAAAAAGAAAAAATGTTCGAGAATGTGAAAAAAGCGCTCTTTTTTATAAGATACTCCCACATGCCCTAGTAGCCGAATTTTCGGATTTTTAAGACCATAAAACTGCAAAATAGTTGAGCAAACGTCATCTAAGACTATTCTAAATTTCAAATTGATAGCATTAGTAGTTCTTGAAATATCCAGCTGTGACAGACTGGCCACTAACCATTAGGCTGTCTGTCCACCAGAGATGAGGGAGGATGTGTATCGAGAGACGTGTGAAAAACAAACCAATGCCAATGCTAACTTTGTTCAAGCTATAAAAAAAATTAAATTAAAAATTTAAAAAACCCCCGACAAAAACAGAATTAAGGAATCCCTACAAAAAGCATGAAATAAAAAAATAAATTTAAAAAAATCTTATGGAAGTCGGGGGACCGTTCTGTGGAACACCTTCTATTCTGAGGTCCCCCGACTTCCATAAGATTTTTTTAAATTTATTTTTTTATTTCATGCTTTTTGTAGGGATTCCTTAATTCTGTTTTTGTCGGGGGTTTTTTAAATTTTTAATTTAATTTTTTATTTCATGCTTTTTGTAGGGACTCCTTAATTTTTGTATTTAATTTCTTTTATTTTCTTCCGTTTTAAGATTCTGGTAATTTGGTGTTTAATCAGGTTTTTTATCCGTCAAAAAATATTGATTAATTTATAGTTGAAGAATAATTTTTAAGACAACAGATTTTTTTGTTTTATTATATTTTTCAAGTTTTTAGTTTTCATTTCGTTAGGTAGTTAATATTCCTCATTCCCTTTCAATATAGTGTAAATTATTCTACTTGTCAAGCCCTTGCATTTGATACCTATATTGAAGGAGTTGTGAAAAAAAAAATGTAATTCGAAATCTTGGGTGGCGGCCATCTTGGATTAGAAATTTTTAATAGTGTACAGTATTCTATTAGTCAAGCCCTTTCATTTGATACCCATATTGAGGGAGTTGAGAAAAAAAAATTGTAATTCGTCACTTTGTTGTGGCGGCCATCTTGGATTTAAATTTTTTTATGTATAGTATTCTACTATTGAAGCCCTTTCATTTGATACCCATATTGAGGGAATTGTGAAAAAATATGTTATCCGCCATTTTGTAGCGGCGGCCATCTTGGACCGATTTTCATCAAACATAGCTAAGAACACTCCCGACTAATACACCTTTCAAACAAAAAAAACTAAATCAAAATCGGCTCATCCGTTCGGGAGCTACGATGCCACAGACAGACACACACACACACACGCACACACACACACACACACACAGACACGTCAAACTTATAACACCCCGTCGTTTTTGCGTCGGGGGTTAAAAATGAAGCGATGTTTTTGGTTGGTTTCACACACATCCCTCGCTACGCATCCTCTGGTAGAAAGGCAGCCTATGGGTTCCATACAAAGAGATTTAAGATGTAAATAATATTTATTGTCTTTGGTTCCATAAATAAAGACTTGAATCATGAAGGGTTCCTTTTTACCATGTTGGTACGGAATACTAATAAAAAAAATGGTTGCCTGTAAAGTCGGTTTTACGGGCGAAGATTTTACGTGACAACGTCTTTTTCTCGGTAGAATATTTATTGATATGAATATAATTAAATTGCACAATAGGAACAAGGAATTAAATGAAAATAAGAACGTAACGTTACCGAGCGTTACACTTTTTCATAAGTGACTCCCAGCCGCAACCTAATTTAAGACGTTGTCACGTCAAAATAAAAAAAGATAGGTTCTTTGTCACCATTTACGGCACAAAAAAACTACCTATAAATAAAATTCACCTATCTTTTTTTTTTTTGACGTGACAACGTCTTAAATTAGGTTGCGGCTGGGAGTCACTTATGAAAAAGTGTAACGCTCGGTAACGTTACGATGAGTCACCGAACGAGAGAGAGGCCCGCCGAATGCCTTGCGTCTCTCTCCCACTCAACTATGATCGGAATTCCTTGTTCCTATTGTGCAATTTAATTATATTCATATCAATAAATATTCTACCGAGAAAAAGACGTTGTCACGTAAAATCTTCGCCCGTAAAACCGACTTTACAGGCAACCATTTTTTTTTATTAGTATTCCGTACCAACATGGTAAAAAGGAACCCTTCATGATTCAAGTCTTTATTTATGGAACCAAAGACATTAAATATTATTTACATCTTAAATCTCTTTGTATGGAACCCATAGGCTGCCTTTCTACCAGAGGATGCGTAGCGAGGGATGTGTGTGAAACCAACCAAAAACATCGCTTCATTTTTATAGCTTGAACAAAGTTAGCATTGGCATTGGTTTGTTTTTCACACGTCTCTCGATACACATCCTCCCTCATCTCTGGTGGACAGACAGCCTAATGGTTAGTGGCCAGTCTGTCACAGCTGGATATTTCAAGAACTACTAATGCTATCAATTTGAAATTTAGAATAGTCTTAGATGACGTTTGCAGATGACGTTTGCTCAACTATTTTGCAGTTTTATGGTCTTAAAAATCCGAAAATTCGGCTACTAGGGCATGTGGGAGTATCTTATAAAAAAGAGCACTTTTTTCACATTCTCGAACATTTTTTCTTTTACTCGTAGGTATATTAGTACTTTGAGTATGTTGTAGCAAGCATGATGCATATTCACACAATACACGGGCATCCAACAGCTTGGCTATAGGTACTGTTACATTGGTTATCATATTCATAATCATTAAAATTCACTAAACGACGTTTGTAATTCTAGTGGTCGTAGGTAAGTGCGACTGCCGAGGCTGACTCCTGCTGGGTTCGATCTCCAGGTTTTTGAAATGTAGTGAAATGCAAGTTTATTAACGCCTATGCCTACCTCTTCGGGGATTAGGGGCGTGACGAACGATATTTCGTACTTATCAGGTACAGTCAGCAACAAAAGTCTATTAACACTTCAGTTTTTTTAATGTAAGTTATTGAGCAAAATATTTGTTCAAAATTGCATTGTACTTCTGCTGTAATTTTGAACAAATATTTTGCTCAATAACCGAGATTAAAAAAAACTGTTAATCGACTTTTGTTGCTGACCGTACCTACCTATACAGCATGATTAAAAAAAATCAAACAAGCAGTTAATTCTGAATTATTTACTCATTCATTCATTCAAATAATCTTACATTGAAAATATCGTTACCAACTGGGTGCTTCTGTACGGCCGCGGCGCGGGTATGGCATGCTACACACTTGTTCATTCGATTCGGGAGTATTTGTTGAACAACAATGCTGACCCGGACAGTGGCGTAACTATAGGGTGGCATTGGGGTAAAATGCCACGGGCCCCCAACCAGAGGGAACCCTCGGCCCGAGAGGGCCATGAGCACAGGAGGATCCTAACATAAGGGCAGAATCAGTCAGGTGTTAAATTTTGTATGGGAAAATATGAAATGTACGCGGAAGAAGTCGCGGAAGAAGTGCTAGTAAAAAAAAACTACATATAACGTTGGTTGAGCTTCTTTACATTGAGGGAGGGCCCCATGCCTTGAATTTGCCACGGGCCCCAAACGGTATAGTTAAGCCACTGGCCCCGGAGCAATTATCCAGAACATTCGATTTTGCCGCCCATCTGTGCCTACCGACCGGAACAAAAATATGCAGCACGTCTAACATACCTACGTGTGTTTAGGCACTTGCGCAGTTGCATTTGGTTGCTCCAACCATATGCATGGTGCAATTTACTTGAAAATGTATAGGTGCGAGCTACATACGCAGTACGTAAGTCACAGGACACATTTTGATGCCGTCGTTTACACCAGCTGCAAATGGGCTAGTAAGTTCTATCACATAGGTAAACCTACATGGGCACTTATGAAACGTCAGAAGCTAGGTGCACGGTTCCAATTTGTCGTTTCCTACGGAGAAGAACCGGCAAGAAACTCCACGGTAAAAATTAATATAAGTACCTACCTAATTCTTGTTCTTCGAATCTGGTATGACAGTATTTCAAATCAAGATACCTAATTAAACAACAAATAATGAACCATTATACCCTGGGCCGTAAATAGGAAACATTTTTAGAAAAAAGCTCTTTGAAATGGGTTGTCTGTCACTTATAATTAACAGGCTTCAAAAAGGAGGAGGTTCTCAATTCGTCTGTATGTTGTTCTTTTTTTGTATGTTTGTTGTTATATCTCCGGCAACTGTAAATCGATTTTAAAAATTCTTACTTTAATGGATAGGGTATGCCTCAAGGGTGGTCCCATATAAATTTTATTAACTTTGCTTGGGTAGTTTTTGAGTTAGCTTCAATAATACGTATTTTTGCCCTTCCTGTCACTGATATTTACCAAGTACCTAGTGTTATACGAATTTGTGTTGGGTAAGTACCTACAAATTAAAAGTAAAAAATAAAACTTTTTTACTTCCAAAAAAAAAGATAACAGACTTCCAAAAGACATACCTACTAGTTACTACAAAGTGAAAAATAACTTTAATTTCTGAAGTTGGTGGCAAACAACGAAAATGCGAACCCAACGACAACGACTTCCGAAATTAAAGTTTTAATTTTTTACTTTGTAGAGTTTTTTTTTGGAAGTCGGTTGTTTTTATGTCTCGTTCTAAAGAGCGACGCTTCTTATTTACACCCGGGTTCTAAAAATAAAATTAACAAGTTTCTTCTAAACCAAGTAGTTCTTTAGTTTTGATATTGTCGGTCGCTTTCCTCCGTCTTTTCCGAGGAGCAGACATTCTTAGTAGTTTGCTTGCACACCTTTTTGTGGAATTTTTCAAAATGCATCTCATGAAACTGTGGCAATCAATCATAGAAAAATTGCTATCACAGTCATGTACTATCTCATGAAAAAAAGTTATTGTATTTTTGTATGCTCTGAATGGAATTTTGCACTCATCTCCTCTGGAACCTCCCGACCAAGAGCACTGAGACATGAATTGTCTAGAAAACAGCGCGTCAATTAATATGTATGCACAGTTAAAACCATCACCTCTCCCATTAAATAGTATTGAGTATTTCTCCTGCAGCACTTGCCTCTTTTCTGGATCATTCAATTCGTTTTCGAACTCGTCCAGTTGTTTCTTATTCTCGATGACGGATGTACCTGAGTTAGCTTTGGCTGTTGATAATTTATAAGTAGCACAAGTTCTTGTCAACTTATCAGATTTAGAGATACTCTGAAATCTGGCGGAGACGTCAGCTAGTTTGGACATTATTGTGTGTTGGTTGGTTAACATTAAGTTCTGATTTTCTAAAATTTTTAAAGATATTTCTGATGAAGAAGGATTGTATTCTTCGACTGTGTCATCCATGTCTGGCAGCTGAAACAAATGAATATTCCCATTAATTTCTACTATAGAATACTTTATTTTCTGACAAAGTTAGACATATTAACATACAAACATATAATATACTTAGATAAGACAGACAACCCAGTTTTGCACAAGATGGCAGAGGAAGACTAACTTAAAATAACCCCCCTTCTGACGCAGTCGGGTAAAAAAAACGAAACCAAGTCTATAAACTCTAGTTACCTCATTGTCAAAGTCATCTGCTTGTAAATATACTATTCCATTTGCATCTGCTTGATTCTAGAAATAAATAAATTCAATCATTAGTTATTTATAAAGTATAATGTTCAGTATAAAATCAAGTCCTTTTTAGGGTTCCGTACCAGAATGGTAAAAACGTAACCCTTATGGTGAGACTAAGTCTGTCTGTCTGTCACAGCTGGATATCTCAAGAACAACTAATGCTATGCTATCAACTTGAAATTTGGAATAGTTTTTGACTTGCCCAACTATTTTGCAAATAAGAAAGAAATAAAAATATATGTATATTTTTGCAACAGGGACTGAAAGGGGGTCTGAAAAATACGAAGTGGGGCTACTAGGGCATGTGGGGTATCCTAAGAAAGACATTCTCAAACATTTTTTCTTTTTCTTTTTCAGATTGACATACTTAGTCTCACCATAAGGGTTCCGGTTTTACCATTTTGGTACGGAACCCTAAAAATGATCTACTCGGTATTCCTTGCGATTTTTATGGAGTCTAAAAGAACAAAACTTTTTGATCAAGCAAGTAGAGACAAATCTTACGGGGAGTTTAGAAACATCAAAATCTTGGAGCAATATTTCGTTTCTGGCATTATTTTCTGATAACTTTCTCATTTTGTTAGATTTTCCTGAATAATTTTCAGTATTTATGCAACTGTTTCTTTTAGTTTTGTGTTGTTTCTTGTTCATGGAATTAACATTTACCTGAAATAAAATCAAACATTATATAGATGAATAAAAGCCATACTTAGTTAGGAAAAGAACAATTTTATCATGAGATAGAAAGAAAATATTTGGGAAGTTTCATTTTCATCCATATCTATTTTTTTCAGCCAAGTAACATTACAGTGTCCTTCTACAGTTCCCAACAGCGACCTACAAATAAGAATAAAGATTGTGATTTTCAAAGTGTTGCAAAATCAGAGGTTTAAATGGACTAGATATACGTGCTGGTGTTCGCAACTCCACGGCAATGCGCATATTTTGCGTATGGGTGGGAAAAGTGATTATTCGATCCACCCCAGCTCCTTAAGGAATGCCAGCAATGCCTTGATGTTGCTGACCATCTCATGGAGGGTTCTTGGGTTACCGAAGTACTTTGCCCTGTATGTGGCTACCACTGGGCAGTTTAGAAGCACATAAGTTGCTGTCTTGTCGTCCTCCATGCACGCCCTACACAGGGGACTGTACATATGACTTATCAACTTTATACATCAGTGTATGTCCTTGGTGGATACAACATACAGTGATTGCTTAGCCTGAGATTTTCTTTCTTATAAGATACTTACATGCTCAATTTGTTTTACAGAATGCAAAGGAACCTCATCTTCACTTCCACTGTTGTCCATTTCATCCTCTACAGTCATTTCCAGTACATCTTCCACAGGGTCACATTCTATTTTAATTTCTACTACCTGACTGTTAATATGAGTTGTTGACATGTTAGAGTTGAGTTTGGATGCTACTCTATCAATGTTCTTTATTTCTTTTTCTGTGACCTGAACAAAGAAATAACTGAGTATATGTAAAGGTTTAAGCACAGCCCCATATACATATAACATTGCATAATCTATCAAAAAAAGAAAAACTGACAATATTAGTGGGCTAGTAATTTCCATCTTAAGATTTGTCATAATATTTTGGGGTCACTGTATTAAAAGAGAAACCATTTTCAAAGCTCAAAAACGCTGCCCTATGAGCTATATTTGGTCTCAAAGAGAGAGTTGCAAACCTATATTTAAGTCTTATAAATTATTAACCTTCCCACGCTTTTATATCCTTGAATTAGCAATATTTGTAATAACAAATCGATGTCTATTTGCAACTTTAATAGAAACTAGAAAACGAAGTACCGCTATGAGATCTCAATACCAGAATCAATTATGCACGGACGCATTTACAACAAGTCTATTAAAAAAAATGTGATTGGTATAGTTCCTTAACCTGGTTCCTGTGTTGATAAAATACCTGACAAAATTAAAAAAATTCCATGGCAAAAATGTTAAAAATATTATTTTTCTGTGCAGGATTTCTTAAAATGATTTTTTTTTTGTAATATCTTTATTATCCTCTACTTTGTATTACCTTTGCATGCTATATGGCAGAATGTACAGACGCCAGCACATCAAGCTACCCAAAACTGTCAAATTTTCCCAATAAACTTTGATATGCTTTAACGGTAAAGTAGTAGTAGTAGCTTGATGTGCTGGCGTCTGTACATGAATCCTAGGTTAGATAATTTAACAACTTATTTTTATGTACCTACATTCTAAGCAAATAAAGACCTATTCTATTCTATCAAGCTTGGAGACCGTTTTAGCCTGTCTTCAAGTATGGAGACGACAATGAGAAATTACAAGAAAAGCATTATGTACTGAAAACATAAATTATCCTAAAATTAGAAGATATTGTACTCACCATACCATGGTTCTGTAGAATATTAAACAAGAGCGACTGGGCAGTCAAATACTTTTTCCTGAACTTAGTGAACTTGTTTATTAATGCTGAACATTCATAACAGGAATAGTCTGGTAGGTCTGAAGAGAACAGTACCTGAAAATTAATGCCAGTCAGAATTTCGACTATACTTAGAGCCAGTAGCCACTATGCACCCTCTTTAGTTGTAATCTACATTGGTTTTACATTCATGTAGGTACCTACATAGATTACTTGAATTTGAGCACTTTTATCTGATATCTTTTACGAGTCAAGCAGACCTTAAACCATGAAAAGCAAGGTTGACTTGTCTATTTTATGCTAACGAAAACAGGGAAAGGGAGGAGTAAAGAAGAAAGTTTTATATTGTTTGTAGTACTTACGTTGTGCCCAAAAACAGACTTGATATTCGTTTCCAAGGATCCTTGAATCCTTTCCATTTTAACATCAGTATTTAAACATATTCTACAAGCTTTTACTCTTCCCATCTTGTAAGTATTTTCTATGAGCTTAAACCGTATCCCGTAGGTAATAAATATGTCCGATTGTTAATTTGTTACTACATTAATGTAGCTAACTTAATTTTAGTTAAACACAATGCTCCTATTATAGTACACTTACAAGTTTTAATCATTTCTTAGTATTCATCCCAACAAAACATTCACAAATTCCAAGACGGCTCGATTTAAAATAAAAATAATTGGAATATTTCAATATTTGGATTATTGGATTGACAATTTGACATTGACATTTTGAAGTTTGACAGTTGATAGTTGACATTAATTAAACAACAGACGTTAAATGGTTCTAACTTCTACTGTCTGTACACATGAACATTCGGGATAGGCAGAATTGCAGAAACTATAGAAAGTGTGTTGTTCATACACACGAGCGATACGCGTCGACGACATGCCGCTCGTGTAATTGAGCACCGTATAAAATATCCGCACTCTAGCGACACATCGCGGGTGAAGATCGTTCGCGGGCGCTTTACCTCTATTGTAGACATGGGTAGCTCGTGAGCTAGTGATAGAAAAGAGCTAGCTCTTTAAGCTCTTTTCGAGTTTTCGATTGACGTCGCTCTCGCTCACTCAGTCGCTCGCTACGTAGCTCACTAGCTCAGTTAGCTCACTCAGACTCACTAGCTCAGTACTTCAGCGATGCACGCGACCGGCCGAACGGCTCATTCGGCTCGCTTCGGAATACTTCGTCGCATCGTTCGTTCTTCCAACAAAAGCTCTCCGACACAATCTTATCAGTTATCATACGACATAATCACTGTAAATCTATCTTTATAGTCATTGACTTAAAGTAGAAAATACTTTGGCACATTTATAAATAAAAAGGAACCGCATTGTTTGATTGCGTTTCGTTTACGTAAATTCTAAATAACTCATAAGTACTCATACCATAATATAAACAAACAGATTAGAAAAACTTATATACAGTTATTTAACTTAGTACTTTTTCGGTTGTTTTGAAATGACATGCATATCGCTGCGTGGCACGTGCAACGAAGTACAAATACTAATACGACCGTTCTTACTATAAAAACCGCCACAAAATAAAACAAGATTTATTTATCGATATCCGTAATTCCTTAGTAATTCGCGTGACAAGAATCAAATGAGCTAACAGTCGGCGTCTGAGCTACTGAGCTATAGAAGAGCTAGTGAGTAACAAAGAATCCAAACTTCCAAAGAGCTATTGACTATTGAGCGAGCGAGCCGAAGCGCGTGCGGCGTGAGTCATATGAGCTAACAGTCGGCGTCTGAGTCACTGAGCTAAGTGAGCTATAGAAGAGCTAGTGAGCTAGAAGAGTGATATAGCTCTTTAGAGTGAAAGAGCTACTCGCTCTTTATCTTTTCAGTGAGCTATTTCGCCCATGTCTACTCTATTGGCCCTCTTACGTCCAGGGAAATGGAAGCGTTCGGAAACGTCTTCCGCTACCCACACAGCACATAATATCTAGTAGATGTCCAATATTAGTCTACTGAGATCTAAGATATCTAAGATCATAATGGAACGTTTAGTAGATGTCTACAACTGGTCTTGAAATCATCTCTTAGTTAAGATATTACATAATATCTAGAAGACATCTACAGCTGATCATCTCTTAGAGAAGATATTGCATAACGTCTAGTAGATATCTTGAATCATTTAGAAAACGTCTAGAAAATATTCAGCATACTTTCTATTAGACATATAGCAGATAATCTAGAAGATGTCTATACTACACTCTCGAATCATCTAGAAGATGTCTAGAGGATATTTTGCTAAATTCCTACTGTAGCAAACCTTATTTTTTAATCTACTAACGCCACCTATTACTTACGTCACGTTTCTGAATCGCGGTGTCGAGATTCTCCGATGGTTAAGGACCTCCGCTAGTATATTTTATTTTATTTGAGAAAACTGAACTAGTGGTGCATCCGTGGATTACGTCCTACCTTGGAACAGTCACACGGGACATCTCTACTTAGTTAGCCTAACTCTAGACCTAGTGTCCTTTTTGGTTTACTTTAGAGGACACCTTTCCCCCTCCTTCGCCCCTTCTGGGAAAAGGTTGTGTGGATTCGTCCTATATATATACAATTATACTCTGTACGTTGTGTAATAAATCCTCCGGCGACGACATCCCTTACACTACTAGATATTTTGTAGATAATCTAGAAGATATCTTCTAAAGTTTACTAGTAGACATCTAGAAGACATGTCTAGTAGATGTGTAGTAGATGTGCATTTAAAATGTCTAGAAGACATTTAGGAGGCGGACATAGAGTCATCTTCTAGATATCTACTATAGTACTTGTAAATATCAGCAGAGGTCTCCTAGATGTTTGTATGAATATTTAAAAGATATTTACTAGATATTCTTTAGACATTGTGTGCTGTGTGGGTATATATTTATTTATTTAAGTAGATTCGTATATTCCACGTCTAGTCCAATTGTCCAAAGAGAAAGGAAGTCAAGTCTGAGTCGTGTCTTGAGCGTCGCCGTCCGATAGCATTATCAGCCTATAACATTCCCATGGCTGGGACACATCACACAGGCCCCTCTCAGTAAGGAGTGGGCCGAAATCCACCTCACGGGCCTAGTGCGCCTTGGTGGATTGGTGGGAGTGCCGTCCTATTTACCTAATGTTCAATAAACAATCGTATAAATTATATTTTCTTTCATCATTTATTTTTTTAACTATGTAAGTAACTCTAAAAACAATAAAATAGTCCAGTTCAAATTTGTTCAGCTTCGTCAGATAAGCTCCACATCGTAGGGTACACGTCCAACGTCGCCTACAACAGCAACGGCCATGTATTGACGAGCTAAAAAAATAAACGCACTTTATTCTGACGGACAGGTAAAAGATACACTTTAACTATGTAAGTAACCGCGGGAAATAAGCTTCCTTATTAATTATTAACTACTTATTAGTTTCAACTGGCCTTTCATTCGCATGCGATAGATCTAACTACCTCATCGATTGAGTGATAGACGATCTGCAATAAGCACGCTAATTACCTAATAAAGAGAACTAGAAACAATAGTGTATAATTATTATGTTCCAGATGGATTCTAGAATCCACTGTTTTACAAAACCGCTATTTGTTTTACAAAACAGCTCCGCTAAGACAATGTTCACCTGGATTGCGATTGCACTGACCTCTATAATACAGCGTACTTATATTAGAGAGGTCAGTGCTGGATTGTCATTGCGCTACATTTTACAAAACTGCTACCGTTTACAAAGACCGTTTTGCATTCTGCAACGATGCAACCGTTTTCTGTCCTGGGTTCAAACCTTTTCTATTCCGTGGTTCAAACAGTCTTCGTTGCACAAACCAGTCTTCGATTTACTTAGTGCGATTTTTTATTTTATGCCTATGAAGATACAGTCGAGAATGCAATGGTTCAACCATGGTTCAACTCTATCACTAACCGTCGCGTAGTTGCGTCGTCTCTCGTTCCGCGTTTGTTTTCGTTTACAAAACAGTCGTTTAAAAACGAAAACCTCCAAAACGCAATTCTACTCCAGGTTGTATAAGTTTCGTCTTTTAAGCCGTCTTCAAACCAATTGCAACAACGACCGTTTTCTGCAACCGTTTTCGTCGTCGACGAGAACGGTTGAGTTTCGTCCGTCAAAAATTCGACAATGACCCACCACTACGACACAGACACATTTTATAATGCAAACCCTTCGATCAATACCCACACAGCACACAATGTCTAAAGAATATCTAGTAAATATCTTTTAAATATTCATACAAACATCTAGGAGACCTCTGCTGATATTTACAAGTACTATAGTAGATATCTAGAAGATGACTCTATGTCCGCTTCCTAAATGTCTTCTAGACATTTTAAATGCACATCTACTACACATCTACTAGACATGTCTTCTAGATGTCTACTAGTAAACTTTAGAAGATATCTTCTAGATTATCTACACGAGAAAACTTTTTTCTTTTTAGCCCCAACCCAAGAGTACTTGGAGCCAGTGCAATCAGAAAACATCATCCGCAAAAGAGTAAATGTTGCTGCCTATACATTACTTAATGTATAAGTATGCAGGATTCAGGTTGAAGTTTAGTAAGAAACCGATGATGTTCTCAAATAAAATTAAAAAAAAAAAAAAAAAAAATAAGTACCAATCAATAAACTCGATTTATTGTAAGTACAAAGTGTTTTTGCCCTAAGCGATGATTATTACGATCTGCTGAGTTGAATTGTAAAATGTAACGTCCACGTCTATAATCATTTCGTTAAATTGTATGTCTATTTTAAATAATAAAAATAAAAAAACTGGGTCCAACTCTTTATTTTGTAAGTATAAATTTGCATCGCAAGGTTCAGTACAGTGAAAAAAATTGCTGATTTTCTTTGTTTCTTCTGAACTTTCAGAGTCATTTTTAAGTCCAACAGTAGATATCTACTAGACGTTATGCAATATCTTCTCTAAGAGATGATCAGCTGTAGATGTCTTCTAGATATTATGTAATATCTTAACTAAGAGATGATTTCAAGACCAGTTGTAGATATCTACTAAACGTTCCATTATGATCTTAGACATCTTAGATTTCACTAATATTGGATATCTACTAGATATTATGTGCTGTGTGGGTAATAGTACATTGATCGAAGTGCAAACCGCTGAACGTTGTTCAGTAGTAAGATTTACTAAAGGGAGCCGTTTTGTAAAACAGTAGTTACAAAAAAAAAAAAAAAACAACTCAGGGGGGTTCAGAATTATGTACTTACTGAATCCGTGGTAACGCGGGGTTGCGCGTCGATGCAACACTGAATCAAATAGAGATCATAGGTAATAATAATAATCAGCATGAACCTACTTTTGCTACCCAGAGACGTTGCGGTATTACTTATGTCCTGGTTTTGAATACAGTCAATCATTTGCATGGAATTCTTTGCACTGTCTATTTGACAGCCGTTGGCTATTTGAAGAGCCAGCCCCTCTGTCACCTTCACACAATCTTCGTCGTGGAGTGCCAAGCTTACTTCTGAAATAAACAATACATTTTAATTAGCGACGGATTGGTGAGGCTACGGCCGTGTCCAAGTTCTAACCAACTGTCACGCGAGCCCGCGATCTTTGCGCTCGCGCTCGGCTCGATCAAAATAATATATAACCAGCAGGGTAATTGCGTAACACACTATCTATAGTTACTTTACTCTTTGCACACTATCAGTAGCTATTGGTTTCATTTTGACAGTTCAACAACATTTATTGCGTTATTTGCTTCAAAATGATTCAAATTGAGAGTAATAGTGTAGGTACACTATTACTCTCAATTTGAATTATTTTTTGCGTAACACGTGTTACGCAATTAGGGTGCATAAGCTGACTTCTAAATTCTGATTGTGCGAAAAACATTTACAATGCGAGGTCAGCTAAAACTAGAAATATATAGCTACTAGCTAGATGTGTAGTCGTGTGTACATCATAAATTCTTAATTCAAACGACTGCTTAGTCTTGCGACGATTGCTTTCTATTTGTGTAGTGTAGGGTGTACAGTCACGAGCAAAAGTAGGTATGTATACAGTATACACTTGGCTTTATTCAAATAGGTACGATTTTCTTCTTTAGTTTTGAATGAAATTTTATGTTATTACGAACAAAGTGTTTTCGAACCCTAGGTCTGTGTAAAATGTCGTATTCAACGTTAAATTCGTTATTTCACGAAAAATCGCAATTGTAAGTTGCCAAGTGTTGACATATTAGTGCTCGTGACTGTATATATGAGCGTTTTTACCGTAGGTACCTAACGCAAAAAAAAATCTAGCGATGCAATGTCGGAATCGAATTTGAGAAATAAATGCGTAGACATTCATTTCAAAATACCTAAGTAGGTATGTAAGTATGTTGTTATGAAGTATTTTATATGAGCAGGAATAGTTATGTACCCGCTTAGGTGAGAGCGTCCACGATTCTGCCTCGTGTGCACATCCGCTTTTTGAGCCCGTCCTGAACTAGACCCGGAAAAAATTGTGACAGCAAGCACGTTCCACGGCTCAGTATTTTATTTTTCGTAATTTTGTATATGGGAGTATTGCTTGCGTTCCATGTTCTTTAGTCGAGTTACTAAATAGAGTACATCTGTGCCAAAAACCGTGTGTGCGTAGCATTATTACGAAATTAGTTATCTGTAGTTGATCAAACAAATGACGGCGATGACGGGTGCGTAATAGGAAGTCCCGCGTGATGTCAATGTTATTGTTTATAAAAACTTTGAAACTACAATGGTATGTATTATATGTCATTCGATTCGGTATGAATGGGGCTATTTTTTAGGTAAATAAAAAAATAGGGTCATCGCTTTCGATTTTGAATGAAAATTATTTTAATTTTTAATTTTCGTAATGTAAACAAACATTAAAAATAAATGATTATTTTAATAAATCTAAGTCTCTTAAAGTTATGAAACAAGTTTTATAATCTACCCTGGTCTATCCACTTAAAGAAACAGCCATTAGTTTAACAGCGGTCCATAGAATTTTTTTCTGTACGAGTCGTGTATGAGTGGCGAGGGCGCCCCGCGGCGCGTCGAAAAAAATGTAGGCACACTTGTGATGACGTAACCTTGGGACGCGGCACACCCAAGCGGGTACAATAGTTACAGAATAGTTAACTACTTACGAAGCCTTTTCTTGCCAATATCAATCTGGCTACCGTTGAGTTCCCCGACATTAGACAGGAACTCAGCCGCAGCTTTTGCGACGCACCACGCTGAACATGCACGAGTCTTTGCTACGATGCCTGGATAAATAAACCTTTATTAAAATACTAGAGCTGCGCCCCGCGGTTTTACCCGCGTAAATGTCGATCCCGTGGGAATATCGGGATAAAAAGCAACCTACACACATCAAAAGTGTCTAGGGATCAAGCATTTTTATGCGGATTTCTTGAGATTGAGATGTGGCTTTGTAATAAATTTATGATTTTATAAATTTATATGGATCCTTTTTGGTGCATTTCATAATTTGAATCAGGAACTGTGAATCAAATTCGAGTAAAAGATGAAAATCAGCTGTCAATATTTTCCCTATAAAAACATACAACGCATTGAAGACATTATTAGTGCTACTGTTTCCCTACTACTGATTAAAACCAACGTTATTATGGAGCGGCGACGTCATTTAAGCAGGGAAGAAATGCTCAGAGCCGTGGGAATGATAGAAGCTGGTTCCCGGCAACGTACTGTGGCTTTAGCTCTGAATACAAGTCAGAGTGTTATCAGTCGACTTTGGACACGTTACCGAAGCACTGGTACCGTGGCTGAGCGCCATGGAGGACGGTATCGCTGCACCACACGGAGACAAGACCGATACATTCAAATCTTAACTCGAAGAGCTCCAACAATAACCGCCATGATGTTAGCCGTGAGGCTTCATCACTCTTCAGGGAACTTAATTAGCGACCAAACAGTCAGAAACCGCTTGCATGAAGTGAACCTTCATTCCCGAAGACCGCTACGGGTACCACCTATAGCAATGCACAATCGTAGGATTCGATATCAATGGGCTCTTGAACACAGAAATTGGGCAGAAGAACAATGGCGTTTCGTGTGCTTTTCTGATGAGTCTCGTTTTGGTATGAGACCGGATACAAGACGTATACGACACTGGAGAACCCCTGGACGCCAACAGCGATTAAAATCCTGCCAGGAAGTCCATCCTTATAGTGGTGGAACCATCATGGTATGGGCGGGTATTTGGATCGGCGGAAGAACTGAGTTGATTTGGATCAGAGGCAACCTCAACGCTCAAATTTATGCTGAGACGATTGTATCAGACGTCATCGTTCCTCTACAAGTGCAAATCGGTCCCTTATTTCAGTTAATGCATGATAATGCACGACCGCACACCGCAAGAGTTGTAAGACAGACTCTCGCCGCAGCTAACATCAATGTCCTGCCCTGGCCTGCTCAGTCGCCAGACTTGAACCCGATTGAGCATGCATGGGATATGCTACAGAGAAGAGCTCTGCCGAATATGGAGGGTATCCAGTCGCAAGAAGACCTTTTTTTGTTGTTGCAACGAACATGGGCGGCCATTCCACAGCGTGATTTGGATGAACTCATTTTGAGTATGCCAAACCGATGTTCTTGTGTTGTTAGTGTTCGCGGTAGAAACACGGATTATTAATTGTTTAAGTTACCCAATAAAATTTTAAAGAAAACTGTTTTTTAAGTCTTTTTTTCGAACTTTTGTGTTAGTGGTTCAAATGTCAAAAATCCCTTTATTAGGAAAATGGCAAATTTCTTTATTAATGCAAAGGTGACTTGGTTTATCGTTACTGTGACAAACGAAAACACTTTATTTGATGAATCCTTAAAGAAAATTTTAATTAATATCAATCAGGAGAAAAGTTATTGCAAAAATATATGTTGATCCCTAGACACTTTTGATGTGTGTATATGTTAATCCAGGGTGTCGGCTACCTCCATACCAAATTTTAGCAAAATTGGTCCAGCCGTTTGAGCGTGAAGAAGTAACAAACATATAAACACACACACACCCCCTCACAAACTTTCGCCTTTATAATATTAGTGTGATTGCAAATTGCAACCTTTATCGAAATAAAAAAAAGTCTAAAAAAACATGGAGGTTTTACATTTAACCTCAACGAATCAAATACCTAATAATAATACCAACACCTAAGGAGGCTCTCGTTGGGCAGCTGGATCAAGGGCTTGATCCAGAAAGCGGTACTTCTGGACACGGCCCGCATTGTTAGGAGGTTCCTCACTGGAGCCCTGACCGCGGTAGCTTGGACCCTGTTCCCGATACCGGTGGGCTACCTACTATTTTTTATATTTTGAAATATTTTTATATCTTTTTTATACTAATATTTAAAAATATAATTTATATTATGTATTTAATAATAATAATTTTATTTGTTTATCAGACAACAATGGTCCACTGTGTTAGTAACAATATTATTTAGCCTATGTTAGTAGGTACTTAATAAATAATAACTAAAACAAGAAAATTAATCGCCAACCGCACCACTCGCTCATGTATCTAGCTTTGTCCAATGCGCTACAAAAGCGTGGCAACCCCATCAACATCCTGAACGCTTTATTGTATTGGACACGCAGGGCCTTGTAACTATGTAATTGTAAGTCTTTTGCGTATGCATCACCCATAGGCTGCAGCTACGACTTGAATAAAGTTATTTTTACCTGTGCAGTACAGCGTGCAAACCTACGGTCTACGGATCAGCATATTAGCTCTTACTGACAATGCCCTGCGTTCCCTTTCAATATCTACATCATCTGCAAGGTCCTCGGTGACCCAGTGGCCCAGGTACTTAAACTGTGCCACTCTTTTGAGAGCACTGCTGTCCAATGTGACCTGAGGTAACACAAAACAAGCTTTTATTCTGTCTCTGTAGCCCTACCCACACAGCACACAATGTCTAAAGAATATCTAGTAAATATCTTTTAAATATTCATACAAACATCTAGGACACCTCTGCTGCTGCAGTATCTAGAAGATTACTCTATGTCCGCCTCCAAAATGCCTTCTAGACATTTTAAATGCACATCTACTACACATCTACTAGACATGTCTTCTAGATGTCTACTAGTAAACTTTAGAAGATATCTTCTAGATTATCTACAAAATATCTAGTAGTGTAGGGGATGTCGTCGCCGGAGGATTTATTACACAACGTACAGAGTATAATTGTATATATATAGGACGAATCCACACAACCTTTTCCCAGAAGGGACGAAGGAGGGGGAAAGGTGTCCTCTAAACCAAAAAGGACACTAGGTCTAGAGTTAGGCTAACTAAGTAGCGATGTCCCGTGTGACTATTCCAAGGTAGGACGTAATCCACGGAAGCACCACTAGTTCAGTTTTCTCAAATAAAATAAAATATACTAGCGGAGGTCATTAACCATCGGAGAATCTCGACACCGCGATTCAGAAACGTGACGTTTTGCGTCAGCGCCATCTAGCGTAGAGTTGCGACATGTTGTAGTGTCTCTCATAAGTAATAGGTGGCGTTGGTAGATTAAAAAATAAGGTTTGCTACAGTAGGAATTTAGCAAAATATCCTCTAGACATCTTCTAGATGATTCAAGAGTGTAGTATAGACATTTTCTAGATCATCTGCTATATGTCTAACAGAAAGTATGCTGAATATTTTCTAGACGTTTTCTAAATGATTCAGGAGGATCTTATACATAGGATAAAGTACATTCCAATAAAAACAGGAAAACAACAATAAAATGTAAAAATGATAAAATTAAATGGGTGCAAAAATTGTCTTGTTTTAAACTATAAAACGTATTGTTGTTCACATGTTTGCTTAAAGTGGACTTCATTTTTAAATGAAAAAATATGCGTAATTTTACAAGGATATTTTATTTTCTTCTATCAGTTCTGTTACATTACACTCCTCATAATTTTAAAAATGAAACTGAAAATATGAAATAGCTCTTAAGTCGTAAGCAAAAACATTAATAGCTCCCGCAGCTCTGGGGACAAGGGTGTTTAAGTCTGTGGTTGTAAGTATAAGACATAACCACCACTACTAATTTGATATGTCCTAATATTGTATAAATCTATTCCAAAATAATTTTCCATGGAGTAAACACAACGCACTCACAATAATCAATGCTTCTAGTCACACCGGCAAACTAAATGGTCAGTTATAATTATAAGTTCACATCATGGATCAACAATTTTGCTTATATCACCAGTTAGGTATTATGATCAGCAAGGCACATAATTTTACCATATTTGTTTACCTAGGTATGTACAGTCAACAAAAGGGATAAGTATGCAGGATTCTCGGATATAGTTGAAGTTTAGTAAGAAACCGATGATGTTCTCAAATAAAAAAAAATAAAATAATAAGTACCAATCAATAAACTCGATTTATTGTAAGTACAAAGTGTTTTTGCCGTAAGCGATGATGATTACGATCTGCTGAGTTGAATTGTAAAATGTAACGTCCACGTCTGTAATCATTTCGTTAAATTGTATGTCTATTTTAAATAATAAAAATAAAAAAACTGGGTCCAACTCTTTATTTTGTAAGTATAAATTTGCATTGCAAGGTTCAGTACAGCGAAAAAAATTGCTGATTTTCTTTGTTTCTTCTGAACTTTCAGAGTCATTTTTAAGTCCAACAGTAGATATCTACTAGACGTTATGCAATATCTTCTCTAAGAGATGATCAGCTGTAGATGTCTTCTAGATATTATGTAATATCTTAACTAAGAGATGATTTCAAGACCAGTTGTAGATATCTACTAAACGTTCCATTATGATCTTAGATATCTTAGATTTCAGTAGACTAATATTGGATATCTACTAGATATTATGTGCTGTGTGGGAAGTGGAAAAAACACCCTTGTAATAAAACGTCTTCAAAGTTAGACCTTTGCTTGAAATGGCTGCCTTAAAACTGCGAAAACTGACGATACCAAATATTTGGCAAATGTTATTTTGCGTAAAATGAGTTTTTTCCAACTGAAATATTTGACTAAATAAGAATTGGTAAAAAACTATTTGGTTAACAAGTTATTGTTTAAACGTTCACTTGCCAAACATTAGGTTTGGGCTACAATTATTTGTGAAGAGATTTTTTGCTAAGTAATAATTTGGCAAATGAAATTATGCGGAAAATTGTTTGGGAAGTGATAATTTGGCAATTTCTTTTTGGTAAAACAAGGGAGACCCGTGTACCAAACTTCAACTTAATCGGTGCATTAGTTTCCGAGCAAATTGGCTGTGACAGACGGACAGACACACGAGGGATTCCTAAGAGCTATTCGCACACTGTCGACTGGTCGCCAGCGACTCGGTCCCTCGGCGACCAAAACATAGGCATCATTCGGCGACCAAGTGCGTATTCACCTATTTAAACTATAGTAAGTCACAGTCGCCGTCGACCAGTCGACAGTGCCCAATAGCTCTAAGGGTTCCGTCTTTTTCCTTTTGAGGTACGGAACCCTAATTAACTGATCAAAATCTTACCAAATATGCCAGTTTCATGATACGATATGTTGAAAGCCTTATATGTGGTGTATAGGTCTCCTCCCGTAATGCCGCCGAGTGGTTCTTCTAGCGTGCGGTCCATGGCATGACTGCCTTCCTGCACATTGCCAGATCCACAGGCATGAGCTACTATCGAGTGCCTCATTAGCTCCCTGTTCAACAATAGAATACGATGGAGATTGAACACAGCAAGAGGAAGGAGAGGGAAACAAAAAGAGTGAATCGTTAAATCGTACCTAGAATAGGTAAGCTTGTCATTGTGAGGAGAAATAAAGAACTTATTATTATTATTATAGGCATTCATTGACGTTCGTTATTTTCAATTTTACCAAAACTTGGCTAACTGCGACGCGAACGCTGTGATTGATGTGCTACTTACGCAAAACGTTCCAATAAATAGAGGTTGAAGGAGTCATGCATGGACACTTACAAGAAATCTTGAGTGCCACAGCCGGGCACCACGACACATATCCACGTGTCGCTGTGAGGTCCCAAGTCGTAGTATTCAAACCCTCCTCGCGGTCGAGAACACGTGTACATCCTTGGAAATGGCCTATCCTAGATATTTACTCAACATTATTATTAGGTTTAAAGGGTTATTGGTAAAACATTAACAACCTCTTAAGAGGTCATTGTACTCATCATTATGATTTATGAACAACTTTAAAAAAATCAGATGTTCGTTTATCTCGTCAAAATGTAGGGAACAGCTGATTATACTTAACAGGTAATTAAACACATAAACGTTTACATAGGACTAACTACAGACTATTTAATTAATTAATATTGAATCTGTATAGGTGACTCATAACATCATCCTATAATGTTCCCACTGCTGGGACACAGGCCTCCTCTCGGTGAGAGGGAGTGAACCGTGCGTGCTCCACCACGCAGGCCCAGTGCGTGTTGGCAGATGTCACATGAATGTCTTCGAATTTTTGGTTCTAGGACGTGCCGGTTTCCTCGCGATGTTTTCCTTCACCGTTTTGAGAACAGTGGTGATGAAATAATTTACACAAAGTAAAGCGCCTGGGTTCGAACCTACGACCTACAACTCGTCAGTCGCGGCTGTTACCACTTGGCCACCACTGCTGACTCATAACGCTGTTTTTAAATTCAGGGGAATGTATGCAATTCACTAGTCATAATAATGGTGTTTGTTGCACAGAAATGAATAAGACCACGGACTACGGAGCCTTAGATAGGGCTCCCTGTTCTTATTAATTTCTGCGCAACAATGGAAACATGCACTAACACGTCTAGGCTCGATCGCTTCCGCCAACCGAATAGTCTCTTCGTATGGGACACCTATACTGGCTACAGTACAATGATCAGCCTTGAAGTTGTAATCAGCATAATTGTTGAGAACTTCTCCAGTCATGCCATCTATCCTTGATGGGTCGCAAAACATAGAGTTGGAGAGGGGGCCCGCCCAACAAGCTTTTTGTGCTAAGTCTATAACACGTTCTAATGGATCGATGCGGTGCAGGTCGTCCTTTATCAGGGGTTTTAGGTCATCCATCTCCCATTCTCGGAAGCAGCATCTGGTAAGAATTTATATGGGTAATTCTTCAGGGACAAAATTTTCGATGTCTGGGTATATTTCTGTAACCAACTAACAAAACGGCATGTAATATTTTTTTTGTACAGTTTAGCTTTATCCCTTACTGGGACAAACGATTTTTTTTAAATAATTGCTGTCTATAAAAAATAAAAATATTTGAAGTTCGTTCTTCTGATTCATAATTATAGCGCGTCCGTTTGCCATTTTCCGGAACAAAATAGTCGATGTCGCATTTTCCCTTTGATACATCAATATAAATTATAATTACCTATATCGAAAGGAAATGAATTGTCCTCTTACAAAAAAAAATGTGTATTAGTTATAACTACGTTAGTCTGTTTCTATATAAGTAAAAAAGAAGTGTCCGGCCGGCGTATAATACTGATTAATGTGGCGTAAGCTGCGCTTGACCGTACTTGGTCGGGTAATAATAATGAGAGTCTGGCTTCCAGCGCGGGGGGAAGCCAGTCGTGCAACGGACGACCTAGAAGGTGGCCGTGAGGCTGGTTGGCTTAGATCCCAGTGTTACGAAGGAAAATACCTGATTCATCTGTGTTTGGTTCAGGTGGCATCCTGATTACAATGCCTACTTTATAAAATTTATTTTATTGTTATCTGTGTTTCGTGTGATGCTTTTGGGTTAGGTATAGATTCGTGTAGAAAAATGAAAATAATGAAGTCTGTATGTATGATGAGTTATGCATGATTGTAGTCAAAATCCTGATTCATCTGTGCCTGATTCGTATGGTCAAAACCCCATATGAATAATAAAATAAATTAGTTTTCCCCTCTCCAGCACGAAAGGAGCGCTTTTGTTGCGTAATTCTCCTTGTCCAATTTTTGACCGTGTACAAGTCAGTAGTTTTAATCTTATTTATTATTATTTACTTAGCTATAACCTTTTGAATAATAAAAAAATGACAGGAGTATAATCTTGTTCTAAATATGACACTTTTGATATGTCTTAGTCCTATTTAAGAATTAATAATTATTGTTTAGAATTTACATTCATAACTAACGGTGTATTTATTACTTTTTATTTCTGTTTCTGATTAATCTGTAACACATTCTGATTCATCTGGGCACAAAATCAATATCTTGAAAACTACTTTATAAAAACGAGTCCCTCATTCAAATATATGTTATTTGGTATACCTATTTTCATATGAACATGTGTTACAGAGCTGAAAGTGAAATTAAATTTTGACCATATGGATCAGTCAAAGAATCAAATTTCGAAGAACTACCCATATCTACTAGAACTAGAATTATCAATAACGCGTGCTCAAGTTGTTCTGGGTTGGGCAGCGCAACCCAGAACTACTTGTAGGTTTCCGTGTGACGTTAGTTAGGTATATTAAATTGGTTCTACCTAAGAACTGTATCCAGCAAAATACATTTCATTTCCGCAAAAGCAGCGACGGGGCATTTAAGTGTGTAGGCTATAGATTGCCTGTCACTGGTGCAGGTGAGGAAGGCTCCATGTTGCGCCATGTAGCGCATTTTAGCGAACCCGGAGAATGCACAGCTGGAGGCACTGGACGCGGCTCGGAGGAAGTGGTTCGCGCCGAGGGAGCCATCTATTTCGTGCCTGGAGCCTCCCTGTGTGGTGTACAACAGATTATCAGTAGTGGAACACTGCTTGCCCAGGTAAGACGTGCTCCACATCGCTTACTTCATTATAAAAATCGTAGCATCGGGGCTCATGCCTGATGAGATAAAGGTACTTACACTGCGAATAATTATCAGTAATCTGTAGGGTATCTGTCTGCATAGTGAAGGTGGTGAACTGGTGACTAAGGTTTGAATAGATTTAAATAAGAATTGAAACCAGCAGAATTATCAACAGCCAAAAATTTTCCTCTATTCATGCGCAATTAGGTAGGTAGGTACCTACTATCTCAAATAACAAAAATGCATGAGATTTTTTTAGAAGTAACAAATTTTTTGTTACCTGATACATAACAGTGCAAGCACAGATCTGACCCCCGAGTAGCTTGGCTCCTGCTACCCCTATCCCATTGAGTAGCCATGAACGCTGCACTTCCACGGGACCATAATCTGCTTTGAACCCGCGTACATTCCAGTTACGGTGGGAAACCGATAACATACGTTTCGGAATTTGATAAATTGTATTCATGATGCTAAAAATAGGCAGTAATTAATATTTCTTGTAATGAAATTAGTTGTCAGATCACAGACAAGCAGACCAAAGATACAGCCAAAGACTACAATATGATGCTGTATCATATTATAGTCTTTGGACCAAAGCAGACTAAGACCTTCTTAGTCTGTCTGTGAGATAAGAAGAGAAGTGTCAGATCAATAACAAACAAATACCTACCTAGTGGACACAGTCATAGAGTAAGTAAGATACATGTATAGTATAGACCATTCACCATGGACGTAATTTAAAGAAGTAACATGGAAGTAACATTTAAAGCCGGTCGCATACGTCCGGTTTCGATTCGGTAATTCAGATTTGGAGACCCTGAATGCACGGATTTCATAAAAAATCGTCTCTAACCGCATACGTACTTATATTTTCCGTTCGGAAACCCTGACGGAAAATATAAGAACGTATGCGCTTAGAGACGATTTTTGGACATGGTTTTCCTTTCATTTAAATTATCAAGTTTGTTAAAGAGATTTCATCCTTATAAGTGATCCTAACGATCGATGCAATAAAAGTACCTACAGGTTGTAATTTTTACAGATTTTAGTCGGTTCGATTCTCGGGTGTGGTAAGCCAATTTTCAAAAATCTTTGAATGCAGTTTTCTTTCTATTCAAAATTAAAGGAATGTTTTCTTTGAGTAATTTTCTATCTACAGTATTTTATTTTATTCTGTTCGGGAAACTTACAGCTAAATTAAACAATGCTCTTAAACAATATGCATATTAAGAGTACATTCCCTTCAGGTGGCATTACAAAATTCCAGCCTGTATAATGTTATAGATTTTAGTAGGTAATTAGCGCGCCAAGGCGTTGCCACTGGTGTACGTGTATATGGCCACAGACATATTGCGTAGCTAACGTCAGTTCAGTCGCTCTGTGCGTCTCTGTGTGACGCACAGAGTACTTTTTGATAGACTAGTAACGCCAAACGAAGTTAACCGAGTGACACGCGACAAAAAATTACCGCCAAAATGGGTAAATGCGTAGTGGGCATTGAGCTAAATAACTAGAGAAGCAAACCATTATTTAAACGCGACGACGCGACGTAGCTTTGAAACCACTACACTTTAAAAGTAACCATATATCTGTCTCACTTACACAAGTCGCAAGAATAATACCGTCGCGTCGCTCAGATTAGAAAAAGACCGCAATATAAACATGCAATGGCGAGATGGGGTTGCCTAGCCATGCGAAATTTTACCCAACTTTTTAAGCCATAAAAACGCAAAAAAAAACATAAAACATTAAACCGAAAACAACAAAAAAAAAAGTCTAAAGGCTCCTTCAAACAGGCGCGACACGACACGCGACACAAAGGCACCGCCAGTCGCGCAACGAGCGCCACCTTTGTGTCGCGCGCGATTTTTTTTTTTTTAATAATAATAATTGTTTATTATTTTATAAAAAGGGATACATTTACAATGAATAGTTTATAATTTATATATATCAGATTATAGCGCTTGTGTACTATGGTCTTCGCCAGGGCTGCAGACACTGGCAGCGGGACGGGGCGAGGGGCTCGAGCGGCGTTGCGTGGAGGAGCCGCGATGACGGGCGCGGGGCTGCAGTGCACGCGGGCGAGGCGCCCTGCAATCTCAGCAAACGACGGGTGCGCTGGCGACGAAACTGCTGACGCGGAATTTGACGACGATAAATCGAGGCCGGCTCCGCGACACATATTTATGTTTACGCTAGATGCATCGACATGATGACAGTTACCGCCACACTGTTGCGCAACTCAATAAATTTTTTGCGCAAATCGGCGACGGTGTTTTGGGATGCATCCAACTTCGCTAGAACATCCGCGAGGCGGGCCTTCAGAAAGACAATGTCCTTCAGAAGGCTTGTTACATCGACGTGGTCGAAGGTGACGGGTGGCAGCTTGCTGCAGCTCCTTCGCTACAAACGTCGGCACGTCGTCCGGGTCGGTCTCCTTGAACAGCGTGATAATATCTTGCAGGCTTCTCTTAGTTCCGTCACGCCGGCGGGACACCATCTGGTCGCGCTTTTTCAACACACTGAACAAAAACAGCTTGGCAGCAGCTATGTCCTCCTCGCTGAAGTTCGTTGAGCAGATTTGGACAGGGGATACCTCGTCCATCACATCCAGCTTCTGCTGCAGGAACGCCAGTAGCTCATTCGCCACAAGTTCATTTCATTTATACTCATGGCGAAAATAAATAAAAAATAAATAAAATCATTTTAATTCGAGTATCATTGACTCATAAAAATAATAATACACTCATGAAGTCACATTACATTACAATACATTTACAATTTAAAATAACATACATAACACAACCTAATAAATCATATAATCACATTTAAATTAACATTTTAATTACACAAAAAAAATAAATGAGGTTAACTACTCACATCAGCCTGCCACATGTCGCTGACAACAGTGGGAGATGATGGAGCAATCAAGCCTCCCCGCGAGCGCGGCCAGCATGCTGTAGGTAGGCGCTCCCCCGCACTCGCCGCACCAGCGACGCGCTTCTCTTGCGCATAGTGGCGTGGAAGCAATCCACGCGCGCTTCCGCAAACATAGCCGATGCGCTGCAATAGCGGGGGAGCGCCAACATCATCCTGAACGCGTTGTAGAAAAGAATACGAGCGACAGCTTGCGCCGCGCTAGACAAAACACAGAATATGCAAACACGTGCGCATCGGAACGCGGCACAAGCAAGACCAATTTAATTTTTATTCCTCGAATAAAAGTTATCTGGCGAATACTGGCGATGGAAAAATCAGCCCTAATATCACAGAATAAATAGTGCTAATATATTAATTAAGTTATACCATTCAATTAATCTTCTTATTTTCTTTATCGAATAAGTAATATCTAACATTAGGTAGGTACCTACCTAATCATAGATATACTGTTCAATAAAATTAATCTTGATAGAATGGTTTATTAGTCAGATTATCGTGCCAAGGTCGAGGTGTGTCGTCGACGACTCATTACCGAGGTTACAGGGTGTATTTTAGCACGCCGATTACGAATTTGCTGAAGGGTTTTAGGAGAAAAAGTTGAGGAGTTTTTTTTATCGGAGCACATACACCGCGCACCTGCGATACGTGGTCCAGCTGCCAGTCGCTCAGCCACTATACTAACCGTGCCGTAAGATCCTGAAAACAGAGTGACCTAGGTACAGACGCCAGCACATCAAGCTACTACAATCTGTCTAACTTTAATAGATTTTCAACTTTATCGCTAAAGCATTAGGTTCAATGTTGATTGGGAAAATTTGACAGTTTCGGGTAGCTTGATGTGCTGGTGGCTGTACAAGGGCTAACACATTGCAGCAGTGTACCTACTACCTAATTACTAGGTAACCTGTATTTTCCAACTCTAAGTGCCTCCCTATACCTACTCTCCTTGTACTTCTCTCTATCTAAGGCTACTTGGGACACGTCATTATCGAAATACACACATCAAAAGTGTCTAGGGATCAAGCATTTTTATGCGGATTTCTTGAGATTGAGATGTGGCTTTGTAATAAATTTATGATTTTATAAATTTATATGGATCCTTTTTGGTGCATTTCATAATTTGAATCAGGAACTGTGAATCAAATTCGAGTAAAAGATGAAAATCAGCTGTCAATATTTTCCCTATAAAAACATACAACGCATTGAAGACATTATTAGTGCTACTGTTTCCCTACTACTGATTAAAACCAACGTTATTATGGAGCGGCGACGTCATTTAAGCAGGGAAGAAATGCTCAGAGCCGTGGGAATGATAGAAGCTGGTTCCCGGCAACGTACTGTGGCTTTAGCTCTGAATACAAGTCAGAGTGTTATCAGTCGACTTTGGACACGTTACCGAAGCACTGGTACCGTGGCTGAGCGCCATGGAGGACGGTATCGCTGCACCACACGGAGACAAGACCGATACATTCAAATCTTAACTCGAAGAGCTCCAACAATAACCGCCATGATGTTAGCCGTGAGGCTTCATCACTCTTCAGGGAACTTAATTAGCGACCAAACAGTCAGAAACCGCTTGCATGAAGTGAACCTTCATTCCCGAAGACCGCTACGGGTACCACCTATAGCAATGCACAATCGTAGGATTCGATATCAATGGGCTCTTGAACACAGAAATTGGGCAGAAGAACAATGGCGTTTCGTGTGCTTTTCTGATGAGTCTCGTTTTGGTATGAGACCGGATACAAGACGTATACGACACTGGAGAACCCCTGGACGCCAACAGCGATTAAAATCCTGCCAGGAAGTCCATCCTTATAGTGGTGGAACCATCATGGTATGGGCGGGTATTTGGATCGGCGGAAGAACTGAGTTGATTTGGATCAGAGGCAACCTCAACGCTCAAATTTATGCTGAGACGATTGTATCAGACGTCATCGTTCCTCTACAAGTGCAAATCGGTCCCTTATTTCAGTTAATGCATGATAATGCACGACCGCACACCGCAAGAGTTGTAAGACAGACTCTCGCCGCAGCTAACATCAATGTCCTGCCCTGGCCTGCTCAGTCGCCAGACTTGAACCCGATTGAGCATGCATGGGATATACTACAGAGAAGAGCTCTGCCGAATATGGAGGGTATCCAGTCGCAAGAAGACCTTTTTTTGTTGTTGCAACGAACATGGGCGGCCATTCCACAGCGTGATTTGGATGAACTCATTTTGAGTATACCAAACCGATGTTCTTGCGTTGTTAGTGTTCGCGGTAGAAACACGGATTATTAATTGTTTAAGTTACCCAATAAAATTTTAAAGAAAACTGTTATTTCAGTCTTTTTTTCGAACTTTTGTGTTAGTGGTTCAAATGTCAAAAATCCCTTTATTAGGAAAATGGCAAATTTCTTTATTAATGCAAAGGTGACTTGGTTTATCGTTACTGTGACAAACGAAAACACTTTATTTGATGAATCCTTAAAGAAAATTTTAATTAATATCAATCAGGAGAAAAGTTATTGCAAAAATATATGTTGATCCCTAGACACTTTTGATGTGTGTAGTTCAACTCTAGGCCTCAGACCAAATTTTTTATTTAGTCTGACCTCTAGGCGTATGATAATAAAATAATCAAATTTTTTCTTTTACACAGGCTCATTCCATCTTCAATTTGCATCCCACAAAGCAGCACGCTGCACAACGTACCGACGCGACGCGACGCGACGTTCGAAAAGTGCAAATTCTCAGCCTAATTTAAATACATAGGTATATAGGTACTTTTGATTTTGCACTTTGATCTTCAGCTGGCGCATTCTACTTGCAGACAGCGACTGTTGTCACTGAGCAAGCCGCGGCAGTATCAGCATATAACCTTTATCATAACAGATAGGTATCTACCTAAAATAGATGCTGCATGGTTTTCACACAATCAGTTTGACAGAAGCATAGCAGTCTACAAATAAGCGGTAGGTATTTAGTTGCACAAACCTGTTATTTAAGCACTACAATACAAAACCACCACTGCATAGTCGAATGTGTGGACAGTGGAGCCTGTCCGCTCAGCACTGTTGGGGCTGCCACCTGCCGTGCACCAGAGACGCACTGCGCTTACGCATCGTTGCAGAGAAACAGTCGACGCTAATAGCTTCGGCAAATATGGCCGAAGTATTACTTAAATAATATACTAAATGCCTATGCAGATTAGTTCCTGAAAGGACTTGCCTTATGGTAAACTCAGAAACTATGTCCCAAAAGATAAATCCACCCATAGAGTAGTTTCCCACGAACGAAGTACCTACACAAATCAGAGATTTTCGGCAGTTACAGTATCAACCTATCACTTTTATGATATAATCCGCACTTGTTATTGTTATCGGAGATAACAGTGTACTTTGTTATTGTGATCGTGTGACTATGATTTGCGGAATAAAAAAAAAACAGTGTTTTGGATAAGTAGTTTATGAGGACTTGGGCTACGTAAGAATAGGAACCTAGGTAATTTTCCTAATTTATTCAACGTGCTGATCTCGGCGGCAATAATCATGCATCCATGCTAATCTCACATGCAACGCGTTCGTTATCAATAAGGTTAAGGTACCCGAAAGGCCAACGTCGCTCGCAAAATTAAAATTTTATTGCGAAATTGCAAGAAAATTAAAAACCTTAACCTAATTGAGCTATGAGGTTGTGTGGTAATAAAAAAATATACCTACCCGCTCCTAACAAACGCATTGACCGACGACGTACCTATACCTACCTAATTAAAATCATCAATACAACTCTAAAGTCTAAAGTGCCCGATTGAATGATCATTTCATGAAATCATGACATTTAAGGCCAATATTCTAAAGTAGAGAGTTGTAATGATTAATAGTTTGTAAAAAAAATATTTACGGAATGCAAATCTTGATGAGACTGATCAAAAATTAGGTCACACTACTAAAGCACAATGATCCTTCAATATTCGCATACGTATAGCAATATTAAACCTGCTATTGACTCAATGATAAGCTATCACCGCTACAAAACAATAAAAGGTTGCGAGTATAAAAAAACTAATTAGTGGTCCCTTGACAGTCAAAAATTGCATCGAGCACAGACTCTGCTTAACCCTTAAAAATCACAAGTTTCATTTTTGGTGACACCCCGGTGAAACGTCGCCGTTAAGAACACGCAGACTTCACGCCGCTTCCCTATTCTTCTGAGGTTGTCAAGGGAAGTATATTGGGTAAATTATTCGCTCGATTAGAGTTCATAAGTTTATTGCGCTACCAACGAAAACAAGTAAAATGAAGGTAGCATATCAAGACGATTCCGAATATCCAAAATCATTGGACAACAATGATCCTCTGGGTCACTTTAGACAACGATTTTATCTGAAGAATGACTACATCTACATGTGTGGGAACTCCCTAGGACTCGCCACCAAGGACGCGGAAGAATGCGTATTAGAAGTCATGGAACAATGGAAAGGTGAAGGTATCAAGATATGGATGGTCGACGACAACAAATATTATTTATATTCCAAGTATTTGTCTAAACTCATGGCACCTATCGTTGGAGCAGATCCTGATGAAATATGCATCTTTGGCGGCACCACAATCAACATCCATCAAGGAATCAGCACGTTTTATAAACCCACTAAAGACAAATATAAAATATTGGTAGACGACATCAACTTCCCTACAGACCGTTACGCAGTGGATAGTCAAGTCAGATTACAGGGTTACGAGCCAAAAGAAGCTGTGAAAGTCGTCAAAAGTAACGGGAAGTTTATGGATGAAGACGCAATTATAAACGCAATGACCGACGATGTAGCGTTGGTGTTTCTTCCCACTGTGTACTACAGAAGTGCCCAAGTATTAGATATGGTAAAAATAACTAAAGCAGCTAAAGAAAGAGGCATTCTTATTGGATGGGATCTTTGTCACGGTGTTGGAGCTATAGAAATCAATTTGAAGGAAGTAGATGCTGATTTTGCTATATGGTGTACTTATAAATATTTAAACGGAGGTCCTGGTTCGACTGCAGCTTTCTACATTAACAGAAGACATCACAAAAGGCTGCCAGGTTTAGCGGGATGGTATGGAAACAAAATCAACACTCAGTTTTTATTGAGACAAGAGTTTGATCATCAGCAGGACGCGAATGGGTGGCAGATTGGTACTCCTAACGTTTTATCCATGGCTTCTTTGGAAGGGGCTTTGAGAGTTATTAATGAAGCTGGTATACCGAATATGAGGAAAAAGTCTCTACATATAACTGGTTACCTGATGTATCTTATCGAAAAGAAGCTAATAGATTACGGGTTTACTATTGGAAACTTGAGAGAAGATAGCAAGAGAGGCGGCCACGTATGCTTGGAACATGATGAGGGCTACAGAATCAGTATCGCGTTGAAGTCTCGAGGGATTGTGCCAGACTTTAGGGATCCCAACGTCATCAGGTTGACGCCAACGGCTTTGTACACGAGTTATGAAGAGGTTTATAAACTAGTGGAGGTTCTACTGGATATTGTTAAGACAGAGAGTTACAAAGTAATCGGTAAGAATAGGAACTATATTGTTTAACCTACTCAAGTTATGTATTTATCAAATTTTAATGATTAATTACTTCTTTGTCATAATCGGTTTATTACTCAAAAGGTTGTATATCGTTTGGCTGTCGCTTTCCATTAGGCGTGATCGAGGTCAAGAGCGGGCCAATTAAGCAATTTTTTTTTTTTAATCTTTAAATTATTTTCCGTACATTAGTTAAATGATACTTATGGAAAGACTTTTAGTACTTTAAAAAGTTTATTAAAACAAGCTGTTTAGAATATGTGCAGTGCAATATGAGCAGTGGTGGCCAAGTGGTAACGGCTGCGACTTACGAGTTGTAGGTCGTAGGTTCGAACCCAGACAGGCGCTTTACTTTGTGTAAATTGTATCATCACCACTGCTCTCAAAACGGTGAAGGAAAACATCGTGAGGAAACCGGCATGTCCTAGAACCAAAAACTCGAAGACATGTGACATCTGCCAACCCGCACTGGGCCCGCGTGGTGGATTACGGCCCACTCCCTCTCACCTAGAGGAGGCCTGTGTCCCAGCAGTGGGAACATTATAGACTGATTATGTGTATGTATATGTATTTAGAATAAGGGAGCAACAGATTGTAATTGTAATGTGTGTAAATATTAATTTAAGAAATAAATTGAATTATTGATGAAACTAGGATTTCCATACAAACATTTAAAATAAAGATTTAAAATAAAACAATCAGAATTTGGTTTTCTTTATATTTTAAACTGAAAATAGGCTTATACTATTTTACTTGAGTTGCAATGTGATTATATCAACATGCTATAAAATTTATCCTATCACAAGTCCAGAATTATATTAGACACATCTTTTTGGAGGTTCTTTAAAAAAAAATATTCACACTTTTACTATAATCACACCACAACGTTCCATTTATAAATAAAAAAATAATTATGTATAATAATTAACAAAATGTCAAAACGTCATTCCTTCTCAGTGTTGCCGGCCGAAATAAAAAATATCTATTTTTTTATACTAACAACATCTGTGTGTGACTTTTCGTACTTATAACTTATCTGGGATGTACAATAATGAACCCTATTTTTAATTTTTAATAAACCTTAATAATAACAGTTTTCTATTTATCATTATTATTTATTACTATTTACAGTAATTTACATCACAAGAGTATGTTGTATGGTGGTTGTGGACGATACAACTTTTTTCTTTCTTTTCAACATAAACTAACGTAAGGAACTAATAGTAAGACCAGTCCGGCCTGAAATTAGGTTTACACAGAAGTTTTACTACAATTTTCAAACACGATTATTATTTTTTCTATTTTCTTGAATTTAGGAAAAAGAATTGAGATTTTTTTAAAATAAATCGCATTGAAACCCTTCAGTTAAAATCGTCACGTTTTTCATGAAATACTAGCTGGAACTATGCTTACTCAGGAGTCCTAATTAACAATCGTTAACTTATTGTTATAAAACAGTAGTTTAACATACAATTTAACTTGGCTGTTGAGTCAAAATGCTTTTCTAGGACACATCTATTTTATTTAAAAACTACATTTGTTTGTAACATCAAGTTTAGCTATCTACTACTACTGTATCATTACTGGCAAAGCAGAGACCCGACTACGTATGATACTGGACTTTACGGATGATAAGTTTGAAAAATATCTTGAACACCTAGCAGTCCATAAAAAGGAGTATACTTGAACTCCTCAAATAGCAGTGATGTCAGGCATACTATGTCTTAAAATAGGACTCCCGAGCGCCACATGTAAAATTTCACAATAAGTACTAAACACAAAACACTTTTTAATTTTTTTTTACATTTTTTAACACCGGCAGATGATAATTTTGCTGACCTACATCAGTGACGAATAATTGTTACCTCGATTGTATTCGTGAGCGTTGTTACTGGCGTCAAGTACTTACTTACGTCACTATATGAACTACTACGTAAACAGTCAAACGTACTATAGTCGCGGGTAATCACTAGCACTTGACGAATCCGTTCGTTTGTAACCACCATACTTGTTACCGCTCACAGCACACACGAATGAGTGACAGATGGTTGCGTAGCTGTCGCTTTGAGCCTCTGCAACAAAGAAAAATAAAATGTAATGGCAGGCCAAGGGGAACACATCAAGGAAATAGAGATATCTAGAGAGATAATTATTTACTACCAAAATGTTTTTGCCTTCACCGCGTATATTATGTCCAAATTAATCGGCCTTTGCCTAGTTACTGCAACCTAAAATTTTGAAACAATTTCAAATCATCTGACTTCTTTCTAAATAAGTAGTATAACCTAAAATTACAATCCATAAGCTTGTAAGTTTAAAAATTGACAACTATATATTTCGATCAATAAAAATTAACACTAGCATAGTCAGCAAAACTTCGTGACATTTCAATAGACTAGAGTCAAGAGCATACCCATTTCAAATTAAAAAAATAATATCAGCCTATTACTATACCACTTCTAGGCAAAGGCTTCTTCTAACACAGAATTCGAAGGCATGAACATTTCAATATAAGGAAAAAAATAAGGAAAAGAAAACCCACACACAGAACACCCGTTTTGCTATCTTGACCTCACCGTAGGAGAAACAAGATTCTGGAAAATAAAGTACTATTTGTTGATGTTTCGCCTTTAAAATACCCATAAAAATAAGAAGTTATGCTTTATTGGGACAAGACAACTATCACGATTGAGTAAGTCATGAAATTACTGGTAACAGGAGATGGTAAACTAACTGAACTGTTTGGATAATTCGGTGGCGCAATAAGTTTTGAACAATTAGGTACCCAAAACTAAAGTACGATGTAGTTGTAATGAAAACGAAACCTTTGATTTAGCACTTCGTCCAGTCCAGTTGTATTTTTGTTGTGTTTAAATAACTCCAATCTGTAATATTAACGAAATCTTGTTGAAGAAAGGTCTTTGACGCAACGGCCAGTCGTCCAGCTCGTGTGCAGGCGGCGGGTCTGTGCTACACGCTACACTATCTACGTACAGTTGTGCAGGCGCACCGAGGGCCAGTCGTCCAGCTCGTGTGCAGGCGGCGGGTCTGTGCTACACGCTACACTATCTACGTACAGTTGTGCAGGCGCACCGAGGGCCAGTCGTCCAGCTCGTGTGCAGGCGGCGGGTCTGTGCTACACGCTACACTATCTACGTACAGTTGTGCAGGCGCACCGAGGGCCAGTCGTCCAGCTCGTGTGCAGGCGGCGGGTCTGTGCTACACGCTACACTATCTACGTACAGTTGTGCAGGCGCACCGAGGGCCAGTCGTCCAGCTCGTGTGCAGGCGGCGGGTCTGTGCTACACGCTACACTATCTACGTACAGTTGTGCAGGCGCACCGAGGGCCAGTCGTCCAGCTCGTGTGCAGGCGGCGGGTCTGTGCTACACGCTACACTATCTACGTACAGTTGTGCAGGCGCACCGAGGGCCAGTCGTCCAGCTCGTGTGCAGGCGGCGGGTCTGTGCTACACGCTACACTATCTACGTACAGTTGTGCAGGCGCACCGAGGGCCAGTCGTCCAGCTCGTGTGCAGGCGGCGGGTCTGTGCTACACGCTACACTATCTACGTACAGTTGTGCAGGCGCACCGAGGGCCAGTCGTCCAGCTCGTGTGCAGGCGGCGGGTCTGTGCTACACGCTACACTATCTACGTACAGTTGTGCAGGCGCACCGAGGGCCAGTCGTCCAGCTCGTGTGCAGGCGGCGGGTCTGTGCTACACGCTACACTATCTACGTACAGTTGTGCAGGCGCACCGAGGGCCAGTCGTCCAGCTCGTGTGCAGGAGGGCGCGTGTCGGTGTGTTCTCTGCGGCGCGACACTTGTGGAGGCTCGGAGTTCATAACACAGCCCTCGTGGATGTGTACTGTCGCGATGTCAGACCCGGGGATCTCGAACATGACTTCCAGGAGTAGGTTTTCCTGTAAAAGAAACGAAATATTAGAGGGAATCGCCTAAAAGTGGAATAGAAACTTGATCATCTATCACTGCTGAGCTATCATTCTGCTTCTAAGTCTAAACGATGTTCAATACGGTCAGTCATACTAACAATGAGAGTTATTTATGAAATGGTTTTCCTAGATTGAACATGGGAGGTCACAGGGCTACTATAAACTTAGGTTCTTAAACAAGGTTCCGGAATTGGTCTTTTAAGAGGAACCGGGACCACCCCTATGTGCTGATGGTGATGACGGGGGCGGTTTTAGTGAGGTAAAAATCCCACACTCCCCGAGGTCGGGCGCCAATAGGAATGGCTTTCATTTTGACGGTCCAACAACATTCATTGCGATATTTACGTTGTTGAGCAGACAATTTTTTCGAACATTATGAAGCAATGGATCAGCAATATCCTTCAAAATGATACAGATTGTGATTGATAATAAGTTATGTAATTATGGTGCAGAAGATTCTCAGGTAAAGTCCAGTACAAGAAAATGACGGGGCGTATGTGATCCTCGACGCGTGGCAATAAGGGAGGAGGCTTCAACACAGCAGTAAGTGGAACAAGGCCGATGATGACGATGTGACCCTCGGCTTCGTTAAGCGTCTTTTTACACCCGTTATTACTTCCCCAGTTAAAGGGGCACGATTTAAAACTCATTGTTCAACTGGCCACGTTTTCATATCTTACTTGACATTTACAGTAAAAAAAAATAATTAATTATCAACAACTTCAGTTTACCCTCCTTTCACAGTTATTTGACCTCTGACAACAGCAACCCTATTTGAAAGAGAATTAAAGATCACAATGATTTTGACAGACTTTTCAGTGACCGCAACCCAACAGCGACTTTATTCAAATGAGAATACAGATCACTGTGATTTGAACAGTGATGCATATCAAAGGTAACAAAAAGGTGAAAGGACTGTTGTTAAGTTTGCGATATATTTGTGATTATGACTGTCTGTCATTGAAAAAAAATGATAAAACAAAATCATTTAAAAATAAAAAATAATTTTGAAATACGTAAAAACTACAAACATATTGATTTTAAAATAAAACTTAAAAGCTAAGCAATTGGGTTTAAAAATACATCTTGGTAAGTTGGACATAATTCAATTTTTTTTAACTAGATTCAGTTTTTGGAATGTCATTAAAATCTGTCAAGTGTCAATGAATGGCACAATTGGCGGTTGTCGCAAACATTGATTACCAGTCACAATTTATTAATTTATTTTCATTCAATATTCTCTCTGAGGTATCGAATCTGGAACGAGGTTATCCTCAAGTTGTCGACATAGACATGTCATGTTCATTAGTGGAGGAGACCGCGGATCAGCTACTATAAGGTGGGAGTGGGACGCCCTCAGGTTAGCGGGCCAGGTGGAGCGACGATCTTCGCAGGGTCACTGATAGCAGCTGGATGAGAGTTGCTGAGAAACGGGCTGAATTGCGTGCACTTGGAGAGGCCTATGTCCACTGCAGGTTGATGACGATGCTGGTGATTAAGGCTTACCAACTAAATACAGGTCATCATCTGCCCAGCCTTTTCCAGACTATGTTGGAGTCGGCTTCCAGTCTAACCGGATGAAGCTGAATACCAGTATTTTACATGGAGCGACTGCTTATCTGATCTCCGCAACCCAGTTACTGGGTAATACGATAACCCTTGGTAAGACTATCGGGCTTCTGACTACCCGTAGACCGTAACGACTGTCAAAGATCCACGAATTACAGCCGGGACCAACGGTTTAACGTGCTTTCCGAGGCACGGAGGGGTCTCGGTATGTAAAGATGGTCACCCATCTACAGACCAACCGCGGCAAGCGTAGCTTAACCTGATTGATCGACCTGTGCGGCTGTTATTATTTAGCCACAGACCCCAAAAATATATGCGCTTCGGTAATTTTCGTGTTTCTGAATTAGCACGAACGTCGCGCCACGGAATAATCACATAGCTTTGTCTTTGTGGGGACTGAGGCAAAGGTTTTAGGTTTTTTACTGCCGCGCTTGTAGTAGTTTACCTAACAGTGTGTTCGTATGAAGTTTTCTCTCTGTCGGATTACCTACTCTAGACGCAGATACTCATCTGTCACTCGAAAAGTTTTTTAATCAGGATGAAACAACAAAATATCTTGCCTATTTTGTAATATCATGATTACACAACTTTTTACTTCCATAGTTGTAACAGCTCTATATTAGTTCTCATTGTCGCGTATTCGTATAAATATCCGACATTAGACGATAATTCCCGAAGCGCATTCTTTTTTTGGGAAACCTGTACATAATTATGTACGGTTCACGTACAGGCAAATTGCTAACGCCGCAACCTACTTTTCGCTACTCGTTTTATTTACTTTATAATTGTAATTGTTTAGTTGACCAATAGCTGCCGTAGCGCTATTACCGCGGATTAGCATCCAACGGAACTTTCATGTAACTTTTGCGAATAAACGAAATTATCGTGGAGTCTGTGGTTTTCGTCGAGTCACATCCAACAATTCAACTTTAACTAACTGGCTACCTCTGAGCCATACAACATATACAGCATTGAACTAGAATCACCAATAAATCACCCAAGTTTGTGGCTTTAGTATAGTTAGAATGGCAATGCAACAAGTGGCCGCGTACCATGATGGCCCGCAGGCCGCGCGCGCCCGTCTTGCGCTCCATGGCGAGCGCCGACACGGCCTTCAGCGCCTCCTCGCTGAACGACAGCTCGCACTTGTCCATCGCGAACAGCAGCTTGTACTGAGATACCTGTAACAACGTATCATGTATGACAAATATGACTTGAGTCAAAAATTTTTTTGAAATGAAAAGTTCTTTAGGTGCGTTGGGCATTTTTTGAGATGGGAATAAACCATTGAACTCGCGCCACTGTTACCGTAAGCGACACCGCGCATGTTTTGTTTATAAGACGATTAAAAAAATACCCGCTTCGGATGTATTCGGCTGTCCTCGGGTTTTAATGTATATCCCTGTTAAGTCAGTGAGTGATGGCAAAGCCACAGTATTGTTTGTGTTTTGTTTTCACTTCTGTCGGCATTTCCGGCGTGCCACTGTTTTTTTTTAAACCATTTACAGGCATTTTTGAAGTGTCAAGGAATTAGAAAGTTGAAGCCCGTTTCAATACGCAGATTTCAATGAAGAAGAACCGATTCTTCTCCATGGAAGAATCTAATCCAAGAAGCTCTATGGGTACTTAATTTTTTCTTCTTAGTCTATGGGTTTTTAGACATGTTCCTTCCACGATATTGTGTCTTGTCGTGATACAAAATGTTAATGAAACAAGTTTCAACTTACCATAGCGTTTTTAGGTTCCGTTAGTATCCGTACGAGCAGGTCTTGATTGAGACTATGGAAAGGTACTAGCACAGGAAATCTGCCCACGAACTCCTGCGGAATAAAACAATTACATGTTAATAAAATTCTTCACAGTAGTATTTGACGGCCATGTTAATATCACACAAATTACTTAAACATAAGTACTATTCAGTAATTTAATTTTGAAGTTTTTTTTTATGTATTAGTTTAATAATCTCGGAAATGGAATTCGAGATCAAAAGTGTTGCCAATTTGAAATAATAACTTCAATTGTGTAGTTTGTCGAAAGTATGATAACATAGTGCTAAAATTGTAAGCATCGCTCCGAGCGTACCCTATGTAATATGATACAATAGAAAATCAATTGTGTCTCATTAGCGGACAGGTAAAATATAAGAATGCACACAGCTTTTAGCTTTAAAGTTACGTAAACTATGATCCATGAATAAAATATACAGTTTAATCTGTTTGAAATAAAATCGTGCAAATTACTTTTATGATACTGGCAATAAGGCAGAAGCTCTAAACATTTGTAGTTTCATTTATAGAGAGAATCGTAAATAATATTGCGTTAACGTAATAGTCGATTCAAATGGGCGTACTTACTGGTCGCCATTTTGTTTTGGTCATTCGGTTTCTGAAGTTTGTCGTGATTGAAAGTGTGTTTTTATTTGTTGCGTAAAATCGTGTTTACGCGTTATAAAATAGTCGTACCTACTATGGATACTTAGCCAGGGCCGTCGACCAAAAAGGATATTCTATCAGTACCTAAAAAGTGACAACGCACTGCTATGTCTGTGTCTGCAGATAAAGGTGATTGATCTTTTATTTTCATTAGTTTACGGCTATAAAATGTTTAATTTTGAGATGCTGCTTCAGTGTGATTTCAAAAGTATGAAATTTAATAATTATAATGATTAGGGAAATGTTGACAACCCCCTGAAACGTCACTTTGGCAGTGACATATCTTTGTTTAACTTTTTTGATCTGGAAATCCATTTCCGAGATTAGTAAGTTTATTGAGTAAATATATTTTTATGCGTCGTTTGTTGCAAATGAACGTATTTTTTTTTCTATATAGATTTCACAAATTGATATCGAAAATGAATGTTAGTGGTTAACAGTGTGATAGGTTATTGGTAGGCCATTTTAGTAATTGAATAATAATAAAATAATTTACAGTTCGGCTGACGAGAGAATGTGTTCTTGACATTTGTCAGTAATGCATTTTGTTGACGGTTGGACTGTAATTGAAGTAAAATAGACTCGTAATCACATTATTTTAATTTTCTGAGGAATAATTTTTGAATTTTTGGCAGCTTTTCATAAGTAAGTACATAAACTGTCACACGTCAATTTTATTCCACAGATAAAAAAATATCTCTGCCTTCGGTAAAATTAGTCTTTAATGAACATTTGTTGAAGTGTTGTTTAATTTTGATCACAATTCCAGCGACACATCTGCTCGCACTGACCGGTATCATCCCGAAGTCGATGAGGTCCCTGGCCTGCACCTTGCGCAGCCAGGCGTCGCGCTCGTCGTTCTCCGCGCGCGCCGAGTCCAGCGGGGAGGCGTCGGCCGCGCCCGCCGCCAGCGCCGCGCGCCGCCCCGAGCGCGGGTCCCACGCGCCGAAGCCGAGGTACTTCTCGTTGTTGCGGCGCTGCACCAGCCTGCGGGCGAGCGTGCGCATTGCATACAGGCATATAAGCACTGCCTACCTCGATAAATCACCAGAAGTCTGTCAATTACATTTTAGAGTGCGTGCCCTACAATTAAGCAACTCACTAAATTATCATACCTAACAAAAAACGAAATCTTCCTACAAACACGCGTGGTAATATGCAATCGCTGGGCGGCCTACTCGGCTCCCGTACTATTCGCACATTGTCATTGATCTTTACCCGTTCAAGTTAATACGCCGAAATTAAAAATACGTACGGCGCACGCGTAAATACCATGACGTTCGACCTTCGTAATTTATCACCATTAGATGCCTCGTGCCTACTCAAATAACCAACCAGTATGAATGTTAAAATAATACTTCGTAATTTGACCACACAAAGAAAGGGATGGATATTGGATAATGACGTCGCCAATAATAAAGTCAACATTAAAATCCAAGATTTAAAATTTTTTCTTGGTATCGTTTTCATGGTTTTTGAGGGTGCTGAAGCCAACAGTGAGGTCAAAATGAAAATCCAAGATGGCCGCTTCGAAAATTTATTTTCATGAGTGACGTTTTCATGGTTTTCAAGGGTGCTGGAGCCGATAATAAAGTCAAAATGAAAATCCAAGATGGCGGCTGTATTTTTTTTTAATTTTTCATCATGGGTGTCGTTTTTATGATTTTGAAGGGCACTAAAGCCGATAGTAAGGTCAAAATGAAAATTCAAGATGGCGGATATAATTTTGTTTTAAACTTATCGTCATGGGTGTCGTTTTTAGGGTTTTCAAGGGTGCTAAAGCCGTGGTTAGGTCAAAATAAAAATACAAGATGGCGGCTGTATTTTTTTTTAATTTTTATCGTTTTGATGATTTTCAAGGATGCTAAAGCAAAAAAAAAAAAAACAAATCGATCCTACTGTAACAATATCGCCTTTCTCTTTCTAACTCATAATATTATTTTTTACTATCCGAGCCCGCCCTTGCCACTTGACCGAAATCCTTGCTTTCTCATAGTGACCGTACTACTGTTTTAGCCTTGTGTCACTATGATGTGGGATCACACATCTCACGTAAGATAATAAACGTATCATTAAAATCCTTAGAACGGTCTTTCCTTTGGTGTTCCCCCTTTAACCCTAACAGCCCTACCATAAGTTCATTAGTTAGATAGCAACGAGTGTACTACTCAACATAAACAATAAAAACCTCACCACGATACCTCAAAATCTATCACAGTACAATACTGGACTAAATCTAAGTTGACTGTACTAATAAAACCCTAACCATGCCAAACTATTAAATACAATTGACATACATCTCCTTACCATCACAATAATACAACAGTGTATTAACACTAAGAAGGTCGGAATCGGTTCACATTAACAGTCACGCAAAGTGTTTACACACGAATTCTAAGTATGCTTCAGGTGTACTCGTAATTCGGGGCTACCCCATCGAGACAAGTGGTTACGATTTGTTTACTTTTTTTTTAAATATAATTCGTATCTTAAATATGACCCGTCTACGAATGTCTCAAAATGATGATTTGATTATGATATTTTTTTTCTGGGTCTCTTGCTTTCAAACTCGATTCCTGAGTATGTGCCCGACGCCCGTATCCCAACCTCGATTCTGTTTTCAAAATTCAAATAAGTGTCAACCATTTTGTTTTTTTTTTATTACTTGTAGGTTGTTAGCTTTCAAAGTCTGTTTTCGAGTAACCGAACCTTTCCCAAACTCAAATCTGTTTTTAAAAGTGGCCATGATTTTGTTTTCTTTGTGCATCTCACCTGTCGAGTCCGTTGTAAGCGCCGCTGGCTACGAACAGTATGTTGGTGGTGTCGACTTGTACGGCGTCGCCGCGCAGCTTGCGGGAGTTGCGCTCCGGGACCGACACTACCGCGCCTTCTAACATCTTCAGCATGCCTTGTTGGACGCCCTCGCCTGGAAAGATTAATACAAGTGTTATATTTGCCACTGCCAAAATAATGAAAAAAAAGACCGAAAACAAAAATGGCCGAACATGGATATTTCCACTGAAAATGACTGACTATGAAAAATAAGGTACTACTTTCTTGTGGAATTTTATGGAGCTAATAAGGCTGCCAAGCGAAAATAGGATTGGACGAGTCACGTCAGCCGCGTGCATGTGTCCGATGGGCAACGCTCCACGTGCGGCCGCGCGGGCCGGCGGGAGGGCCTGCACGGGTTGGATCGCGGTGCTCCTGGGAAAGGATGCTTTGAAGGATTTGGGGGGAGGTCTTTGCACAGCAGTGGTACCGTACAGGCTAACATAATAAAGTGCGTGTAATCCTATACGAAGATACAAATAGTAAAAGGGGAATTAGGAAAGAAACCACAGTTACAGTCCGATTCAAACTTTATGGCGGCTCGGAACACTCTGCGAGTCGCTGCGCAGTTACAACGTCACGTGTGGGGGGGGGGGGAGGTACTGCAGCGAGTGTGAAGCGCTGCAGAGCCGCTATACAGTTTCAATCGGGCTGTAACATTGACTAAATCAAGCATCATATTGTCCGTAGACAATACTATTATTAATTACTAGCAGCGCCCGGTTTCACCCGCATAAGTGTCGATCCCGTAGGAATAAAAAACTATCCGGGACTCAAAGTATCTCTATACCAAATTTCATCTAAATCGGTTCAGCGGTTTAAGCGTGAAGTGGTAACAGACAGACACACTTACGCATTTATAATATTAAGTATGGATATTACAAAAAATTGTGATGTGTGGACATATGGACATACAAGATATGATCGTCACTTACATTTTATATCGGTAATGTTTCCGTCACTATAGTATTGTTGTAAAAACTGAAGGAATATTCTTACCTCCAACATCCCTAAGCTGGTGTATGCCCGGCACGGCGCCGATCTTATCGACCTCGTCTAGGAACACGATGCCCGTCTGTGCTCGCTCAACACTGTAAACAAAAAAAAAATAGGTACATTTTTACTGACCACAGAATACATAAGTAATAGTACACTCTGACTGGAACTTTTGGAACGAGGGTAAAGATAAAAAAATAAGTATTCAGTTTATAGGAAGGAAAGCTACGAATTACGGTTAAGCTACGCTTGCCGCGGTTGGTCCGTGGATGGGTGGCCATCTTTACATATCAAGACCTCTCTGTGCCTCGGAAAGCAGGTTAAGCCGTTGGTCTCGGCTGTCATTTTTGGATCTTTGACAGTCGTTAAGGGTAGTCAGAAGCCCAAAAGTCTGACAACCAGTCTTACCAAGGGGTATTACCTAGTAGTTAGGTTGTGGAGGCCAGATAGGCAGTCGCTCCATCTATAATACTGGTATTCAGCTGCATTCGGTTAGACTGGAAGCCGACCCCAACATAGTTGAGAAAAGGCTAGGCAGATGATGAGGAAGTAAAGCTACGAATAAGTAAAAGTAAAATAAATAAAAAAGAAGGCATGCGTGTGTCGTACACTCATACATCTATAGATATTTTAAAGAAGGCTTATTTGTATAATCTACCAACCCACAGCCTTAGCCACGTAGAAGCTTGAAATTTTAATAGGGGATGAAAGTTTATATGTAAGATCGTATTTTTTTGTCGATGGGACATTCCTTCGGGCACATTGTCTGTATTTCTATAACTTACTTGAAGTTGGCGTCCTGCAACAACTTAGCGATGACACTCTCGATGTCTTCACCGACGTAGCCGGCCTGCGTGAGCGTCGTACAGTCGCAGATCGCGAACGGCACGTCCAGGCATTGCGCTATCGTTTGTGCTAGTAGAGTTTTACCTTTAAACAACAAAAAAAAAGTTATAAGTATTATTATTGCTACGCCAATTCTTTAGAAAGAAAGAATAAAATTTATTTGGCAATAGATCGTGAAACACTCATCTGCCTAGCCTTTTCCCAACTATGTTGGGTTCGGCTTCCAGTCTACTGGATGCAGCTAAATACCAGTATTTTACTTGGAGCGACTGCCTATCTGACCTCCATAACCCAACTACTAGGTAATACCCCTTGGTAAGACTGGTTGTCAGACTTTTGGGCTTCTGACGACCCGTAACGACTGTCAAAGATCCAAAAAAAATGACTACCGGGACCAACGGCTTAACCTGCTTTCCGAGGCACGGAGGGGTCTTGGTATGTAAAGATGGTCACCTATCCACAGACCATCCGCGGCAAGCGTAGCTTAACCTGATCGATCGGCCTGTGCGGCTGTTATACGTGTATAAAAACGTGGAATATTTTAACAACAGTGTGTGCCTCACGGCGGGGGGCGGTCCATTTCAACCACTTTTCGGAAACGTTTAATGTTGAACGTAGGCTTTCAAATACTGTTATAAACCAAGAAGTAATTGCATATTTGTGTTGATCATTTCTAGAAGAGAAATCCGTGTCCCCAGATAGGAGAACGATAATACGACGTAATAACCTCTAGTCGCATTTACGATACAAAACATGAAGGTTTCTTTACCCACGGACACGATCAGTTTTTATTAAAGAATGCCAAACAGAGATCGATATTCGAAATTAAGGTGAATGGGTAGTGGTAGACCGCGAAATTCAAATTTTCTTACGTTTTTTGCAATTAGCAGGTCAGTGTCAGGTTGTATCTTGATCAAAATATAATTCGCGAAATATCTCTATAAGTTAGATTTGTATTGAACATATGGTACAAATCTAACTTAGAAAGATGTATTAATGATTCTAATTCTGTATACGTACCTGTTATAGTCGCGAATCATATTTTGATCAAGATACAACCTGACACTGACCTGCAAATTGTAAAAAACGTAAGAAAATTTGAATTTAGCGGTCTACCACGGTGCACTAAAGTGAATAATGGGCGGTTTACACGAGCTTCGTAGCTAAGCGCTTAGTACTTGTCACTAATACTAAGTCCTCATGTGTAAACACGCTGATTAGTGCTTAGTATTATTATTTGTGAATAGTGCAAGTGAATAGAAAACGATCCTATTTACTAAGCGACAAGTCGATACCCCCACCCCGACAAGTACTAAGCACTGAGCTACAAAGCCCGTGTAAACCGGACATTATTCTGCAATAATTAAGTATATTAACTAGGATCAAGTAAAAAACTTTTATGTGTTTGGAAGTTGCAATGCCATGCTTCCAAATAATTAAAGTTATAAGTTTTAAATTAGCATACAATTTAATAAACAATACAAAACCCAGACAAATCCATACCTTGCATTCTGCATTCATCTCACGGAAAAAAATACAAATAAAATATAAAAACTAGAGACTAGAGATGCCGATGCATTCCACCAGTTTCTATGACAAATCTTTTACTGTTCAAGCAGTACGGTTATGGAATGACTTGCCCGTGTCGGTAAGGCGTGCTCAATCTTTGTCCATTTTTCCACTTCCTCTCTCCTTAAACATCATCATTATATTTTCTTTGCTCCTGTTTCATGTTTATTATTATATGTATATATTTATTTAGATTAGTATAATATACTTTATGTATGTATTTATTGTATTATGTAAATGGTACACCACAGACTACATACAGTATTTGTCTGTCCTTCCCCTTTTTAATCCATCCAAAGGTTGTCTTTAAAAGATCGCTTTTAGCGATAAGACCGCCCATTGTGTCACCCTTTGTATTGTTTCTATTTTTATGTCTGTAGTTTATATGGTGTACATAATAAAGAGTATTCTATTCTATTCTAAAAAATTGTTGCTCAACATTTTGTATCAAAAATAGTGTTTTTTAAACAGGCAACACACGCTGGTCATACAGAAAGCTCATTATTTTGTGTAATTGCGGCGGGGCAGGACGTGCGTTGAATAATGTAGCGAGTTTGTTAACTGTTGAGATCGTGTTATGAAATTGTTGCAGACAAGATTGCTTACTCATTTATTGTTTGTGTAACTTTACGAGTTCTTGTCAAACGACCCTTTTGCGTCGATTTGTTTTGTTCGTTTCGTTTTCTTGGCTAATAGCCAGGGTCCAGGTCAGTGGCAATAATGTTATATAATCAGCCTAAAATGTTCCCATTGCTAAGACACAGGCCTCCTCTCGGTGAGACGGAATGGGCCGTAATCCACCACGTGGGCCTAGTGCGGGTTGGTAGATGTCACATGTCTTCGATTTTTTTATTCTAGGACATACCGGTTTCCTCACGATGTTTTCCTTCACCGTTTTGAGAGCAATGGTGATGAAATCATTTACACAAAACAAAGCGTCTGTCTGGGTTCGAACCTACGACCTATAACTAGTAAGTCGCGGTCGTTACCACTGGGCCACCACTGCTCCCAATAATGTTAAGGACAAGACAAAAATATATGTTTTCGTATACTGCTACGTTTGCAGAAAGCCAAAGCTGTAAATGTACAGGGGGTTTACTCTCTATTTCCGTCAACGAAATACGGGCCCGTCTGAAAGTAGTTGATCTGCCAAAACAAATGACATATTCCATTTTTCTTAAGGGCAAAAACACATTGGGAGTAAGGACAACTGTCAAATCGTGTTGTCATTCATTCTTATTTCGGGCCCCGAACTAATCTGATGTCCGTAAGTGATACGGAGTAGGAATCCCCCGAAACTTCACCAGAAACTACGGACTCTGTGTACATAAAAGATGCATTCTTACAAGATTCTTAGAGACTGACAAAGGCGAGCTTTGACTAATCTATTCTGTACTAACTCCAGTTACAAAATCTGTTTAGTCCAAACACGTTTGCCTAGCGACTGAATTTCCAAACCATTGCAACCCGACACAAAAAATAGACCATTACAAAACAATAAGAAATACTTACATATAAACTAAACACGACATATACAAATCCATCATCTGTCTTTTGCAACTTTTAACCGTCGCGGTGCAAACTCAATGAGAATCCTATAATTTGCACTTTTCGCTTTTGGCATACAAAACAGTTTCGAATTCGTTTAACATTCTGATCTCGAGTTTATGGTCATCCATCCCACCCATGACCAAATCGGCCAGGAATTAACGAGTTGAGTGTTGTAATAGTGGCCTTAGTGAATTTGGTTCAATTTAGTGCTGATTTTTCAATCAACAGATAATTTTTATTCGTGGAATAAAATTGACGTCTGACGGATTTTGTATGGAAGAACTGTCAGAAATTCAAATTTCATCCTCGGATAAAATTATCTGGCGTTGGAAAAATCAGCCCTTAATTATTTTTTTTTATTACTAAATGGGCCCGCACTTTATAATTGAATAATATTTGTCGTATCAAAAATTGTGCTTAGCCTTGCCATCTATATTGAGTTAAACTGAGTTTTTCAGGGATTGACGGTTCGATTGTGCTTTCTGTATTGGATAGGTTTCAATGTGTACGAATCCCCACGCATCATCATACAGACATACTCGTAGCAAGTGTGTAACCTTGCAGGATAGCCGATTAGAAAGAAAGAAAGAAAAAAAGTTTATTTGGACACAGTTCGTGAAACACAAAAAACAAAATTAACAAAATAAAAATAATGTTTCAACAACAATAGTGTGTGTCTCACGGCTGCGGCAAAAAGGTTCAAATTCGAAAGTAACTCTGTCTGTCTGTATGTTACCTTTTCACGCCTGAACCACTGAACGGATTTCGATAAAATTTGGCAGAGAGATATATTGCATCCCGGGAAAGGACATAGGATAGTCTTTATCCCGATATTCCACGGAATCGACACTTATGCGGGTGGAACCGCGGGGCGCTGCTAGTAATCAAGAACATCATTACAAAAACAAAAAAATATATATTTGATTGAATTCGATTTGCGTATTACTTAGCTATTTTACCAGCATTATTTCTACACCAAAGAAATCACTTATATGGGTACTTATATTGTTGCATTTACAAAATATAATTCAACATTGGCCTGTTATATCATTGATCAATACTCTTTTACATACAGGGTAAAGTAAACAATGACTAAGTATATTTTACTCGATAATAATTCCATATTTTGACAGCCTACGCGAGTGCTCTGCAAACATTTGTCTACACAAATAAGACATAAGCATGCGTCAAGTTAGTTTCATTATATGATTTCAATGGGTTTTATTGGTGTCTTACTGATTGAGCCAATCTCTTCCGATAGATGCTGTAACAGCTCAGTAATATACAGGGGACATCGACGCCCAACTTATTGCCATGGTTTCAGTACATGATTGTGAAATTGCATTGGAAATTTTTCGTCAGCTCTTAAAAAAAAAAATGCTGTTCAATACATTTTGATCGCGTAGGTAAAATGCACTTTTCTATGAAAAGACTGATTTTTTTTTAAAAAACCGACCGAAAATTTGTACTCTGGGTTCTAGAATCATGTGGTATATTAAGGGGCTTACAGTACCTAAACACAAAAAACGCAAGTTTTAGAAACAATAAAAGTATATGATCGACTCTAGTAAACAAAATCAGAAAAATATATGATATTCTTCAGGATATAATTATGCTAGGTAGATACTGTGTTGAAAACATAATACAACTAATTTAATACGATAGAAAAAAATCATGAAGATACCTCTAAAAACGTTCTTTTTACAGTAAAAACCATACTAAGTAATATACATAAAATCATTCTGATTTTTTGTCAGATTATTCTACAAGCAACATCCTAAAATACTAGTGTTTTAATTTTTTCGTCCAAGCAATCGATTTTTTGTCATTAAATAATTGCTTCATATTTTGCAATAAATTACCAGCGCAGCGTTGTGTCATCGCGCTTCTCTTTCTTTTCTATGCAGTCCGACAGTGACCGCGCCTTAGGTCATGTAAGCCCCTTAATTGTTACAGTTGGCGCGTCGATGTCCCTGCCACACTGAGTTTTATTTTAAGTACTTGTAGATAGTAGTATCCCCCCCCCCCGCTTATACCGTTATGTTTTTTTTTTTTTTTTAAAAATTACAGTTTCAGTCAAGCCTATGATAACACAAAAGTCCCTTAGCAACAATTAAGATGGAATAGCTAAATAAACTGTAATTTGCATTCACACGTGACTCAGATATACAGGGTTATTTGTAAAACACCAGCAACCTCTTAAGAGGTCATTGTACTCATCATTATGAACAACTTTTACTATGGGACCAAACCTGAAATCGCGAAAAAAAAATCAGCTGTTCCCTACATTTTGACGAGTTATACGAACATAAATGTAGGGAACAGCTGATTTTTTTTCGCGATTTCAGGTTTGGTCCCATAGTAAAAGTTGTTCATAATGATGAGTACAATGACCTCTTAAGAGGTTGCTGGTGTTTTACAAATAACCCTGTATATCATATATAATAGTGCAGACGCCAGGAAATCAAGCTACCCGAAACTGTAAAATTTTCCCAATCAACTTTGAACCTTATGCTTTAGCGATAAAGTTGAAAATCTATTAAAGAAATTTGACAGATTGTTGTAGATTGATGTGCTGGCGTCTGTACATTGATACCACGATTCACCCATTGGGCAAGTCTATTGACTCTTAATAAACATGAAAGCTGTTGACTTTTTACTTGTAATTCAATAATAAATGTATGAAATCTACATATTATACTATACGGCACGCGGTATACCATTGTACTGATGTTTATATTATTACTTCATAGAATTTGTAATCGTGATAATAATTTACACTTGTCGCGGTAGGTCCGCGGATGGGTGAAAGCACGTCCGGGCTGTCATTCGTAGTCATTGACAGTCGTTACGGAAAGCTAGGGGCCAGAAAGTCTGAGAATCGGTCTTACCAAAGGGTATCGTGTTACCCAGTAACTGGGTGTGTAGAGGTCAGATAGGCAGTCGCTTCATGTAAAATACTGGTATTCAGCTGAAGCAGACCCCAAAATAAGAAGCAATTGCTAAGTATACTTGCAATTCAAACCCAAAAGCATTTATTTCAATTAAACCAGGCACTTGTGAATTGTCAAAGCAGTCGGTCAGTCAGAAAGATGAAGCTAGTTGCCCATTCCAAAGCGTAGTATCTTCCTACGGCAAAGAACGGACAAGAAACTCCATGTCAAAGTCAAAGCATTTATTTCAAATAGGCACACAAAAGGCACTTTTGAACGTCAAAAATTACAACAAAAAAATAGAATTGATTCTAGTCGCACATGGACACTGTTATAAATTATATTGTTACAAAATATGGGTTACATCATTAAAGTTGAATTTATACCTTATGTAAGAACGATATAAAAAGGCATGCACGTTAAAAGCGTCCAGAGTAAAAACAATTTTAAAGCGTTGCACGGACGTTAAAATATCGCGGCGGGATTTTATCGGGATTTTTTATGTTGAGCCGAGCGTTGAGAATCTAACAGAGTGCATCCCAGCGCGTTGAATAAACACAGTGTTGGATTTTTAACTCTCAGCGCTAAGCAGTTGAAAATCCAGTGTGCGATGACTTCACGAACATGCCGCATGGTTACTATACTCCGCAAAAAAAAAAAAAAAATGGTTACTATACTAGGACTTTTAATTAGCTGCAGTAAAATGACAGCTTATGTGTTACCGCTTTTTAACGAAATGTTAATAGTGATGTGACAAAAGAATAGATTCGTCCAATTTAAAATCGATCAATGTTCAATTGTTTTTAATAAAAGAGGATAAGTAGTATATTTCAGGCAACGTCTATTTGTGTGCTTTGGGACATTTTAGGATTTTCCGGGCGCGTCTATTTGTAGCGATCTATGCGTGAGTGGCTAAAGATCGATAACAATAGAAAAATAAATTGTGTCACATTAGTGACACTTGAGCTACTACAAACTCAATTAAAAAAATAAAATAGGCTTTTCTCAAAGACAGTGAACGTTAGGTCCAGGTCTTGGTCTAAGTCTAGGGTACCTGGAAGCACTAAAAAATCTAATAAATTACGGCTTTAAACGAGTATTAATTTAGATTGTATAGTTTGAACGATTTCAGGCAAATTCACTATTCGAGCACTATTTTAATGCGAACTTGTACTATTACCTAATAACTACCTTATATACCTATGAATGAAACTACAACGTATATTTTTATCCGATCAATACAAAGAATTATTATTATTAGCCTGTGATGTCCCACTGCAGGGCAAAGGCCTCCCTACTCTCTTTCCACTTCTCTCTGTTCAAAGGTGCCTTCAATGTGCCTATTTGAAATAAATGATTATTTGACTTTGTCATTTTACTGCAGCTAATTAAAAGTAAGACTGTAGGTCACTCACCGCAGCCCGTAGGCCCCAGCAGCAGTACGTTGCTCTTGTCCAGCCTCAGCTCGTGATGTTGGCGCTCCAGCACCTCGGCGCCGCCGGTATTACTGCCATGACTTAAATGGAGGAGATCTGGAACATTGGACGTAGCTTCCTCAATGACTTATGTAGCTTAGGACTTCATGATGACGAGAGTACAACTGAAGCGGCTAATGCTCTTCGCGTCGTTTTTCAAAAAAAGGCCAACCTAGTAGGGTTTTAGGGCTGCGAATTTTGTTATGTTATTAATGGTCCCCGAAATGATTTATTGCAATTGTCAATGTTTTGTGTGTTTATTATTGTTCATCGCTTCAACTGCTTTTTGTAAACGATCATTTTGCGCATTAATAACGCAAAAATTGACGATTTAATTGATTATTTTGGGGACCCTTTAGAAGAGCGAAATAACTGGTTTTGAGAGATAGGCCCCAGCTAGTATAAATCCAATTGGACTTTGTAGCCAGTTAATAGCCACTTTTTATTAGTTATATTTATCGACATTCACATGCAGGGTATTTTGATTCCAATGATTACAGAATACATTCGATGTGTTCGTAAAAAAATTATTACCAATGTTTGCATTTGTCACATCCCTACAATTTTTTAATTCTATAATTGACAAATTCACCTATAAATTAATATATTCGACCTTTCTTAACGAGCAGGTCACATTTACATCCTTCTGGTTCATCGTTAAACCTGTTCAAACACATTCAATAACAGATAATTGCTAAGAGCTGTTTGATGAGGCCATTGGCTCAATTGGACAAACGACAAGGCTTTAAAGTGTGAAATTGTTGACTCATCGGTTGTTATTGATTCGTTACAGATCTTCAGTTTGTTTTTTATGCAAACTTGGCACATTGCAAAATATCTAGGTCGATATTTGTACAATGTTTTTTTAGGCATATTGGCATTTTGTTTGTTTAGGCACTGCCGGGTGGCAAAGATATTCGATTTTACCGCCCGGCCTCCAACTCATGGTGATCGGACTCTTGTGTAGCATCAGCATAATCATACTGTTATACTGTTCCCAGTGCTGGACATAGGCCTCCTCTCTTCGAGAGGGAGTGGGCCTACCACTTGTGTAGCACCCCTAACCGAAGCACAATTAACCGCTCTGGTTCTATCACGTTTTAGACATAGTCAACTAAACTTGCTGCCTAAATACTTTCCCAAAACCGAATTGAATCAATACGAACGAAATCAGCGGTGCTATTCTGTAAAAATCTCACCGTGAAAACTTAGGTGAAGTGAGCGTGGAGTGAGCTGTCAATAGTGTCAGTTCCTAGCAAAAACAAACTCACTTCACTTAAGTTTTCACGGTGAGATTTTTACAGAATCGACCGGCTGGAACGTGACAATCGTAACGAGAGGCATAGATTGTTCGAAGAAAAAATCTGTCGAAAGGTCATCAGCCCAGTGAGGCGTAGTGACCACGTTGTTCGAGCATTCGTCACACTTTCACGCAGCTATTGACAATAGTTTTCAGTAAAAAGAACCTGCGCTTACGACGCGCTTTTACGGTGATCTAGTCTAAATGACAATGAGGTTTCGCTTTCGACGCTTAAGTATTTGGATTTGCTACTACTACGCCGTTACACAACTAGCGTTATTTCTGAAAGCCAGAAAGAAAGAAAAGTACATAAATTGCTTTAAAATTACAACTTAGTTGCTGTAATCGGTTGAGCAAAGAAATCTCTACCAATCATAAAAATAAAACTTGGCAGTTTAGATTTCATTGAATAAACATTAAAAAAGCGGATGGAACATTTTTTTTTAATATGTTTCATTAATTAGGATTACCGTGGAGTATAATCAAATTAAAACATCAAATTGCACAACTTGTTTAAACGTTATTTGTTATGCAAGTATGTCTGAGCTAATACTTTATTTTGGAAGATAAAGATACAGGAACTTACTTTTCATCTATCAAAGCTAGTCGTAAAGTACAGTCCTACAAGGATCTTTGGCGCTCAAATGACGTTGACAGAGAGACGCTGTTGGTAAGCTTCTGTGAAATGTATCGAAAAAAAAAAAAGGAATCCGCTGGATACGAGAAGCACAGAACCGTTCGAGGTGGCTTCGCTGTGGGGAGGCCTATGTCAAGCAGTGGACGTCTTTCAGCTGAGATAATGATGATGATTGAAAATACAAGATAGCGACGTTAGTTCCGATTTTGGCCACGCGCCTAAAGATCCTCGTACAGCTATAGGTGTGCTCACCTCTGTGTGTGTGATGTAGCGGATGGTGCGCATCCGCGGGCGCGCCGCTGGTGACGTTGTTGTAGATGCGCTTGTAGTGGTTGTACACGGCCACCGACAGCACCTTCTTAGCGTACTCTTGCCCCACGACGTGCTTGTTCAGGTATTCGAAGATTTTCTTGGGAGGAGGAGGAGGTTTTCTGGTGAGAAGAGAAAATATAAATTATGCTTTGCTTACCACGCGTAGAAAAAGTCTGAGAATATTATTATAAAACTAGCGACCCACCCCTGCTTCGCACGATTTTGACAAAATTTGACAAGATTTTGACTTGAAAATCCTGCATCTCGCAAGCAGAGTTTACCGCGCAACTAGCATAGATACAACGGCCCGACATGAATCATCGGGCAGTTGCCCGCCAGACACAACACCCTGGTCGGAGGATCCTCCTTTTTCTATGGAGGATGAGTGAACTTTATACCTTGTTCCTCATATCTCTAAAATCCATAGCGTAGTTTGGATAGGGAAACTTTTTGAAAGTGAAAAAAAAAAAAAATTAAGTGATGAAGAGTCGCATGAATTTTTTACACTAATGTAATTTTTTAAATATTTTTTAAACTAGCATTAGAATTAAAACAAGATGAAGGAACACATTCATGACTGATACATCCCAAAAATGGTAACAAATCAAACATTGATTCAGATATTATTGTCATGACCTATTCGTTATCAGATAACGACATAATTGTTATCAGGCTCCAGCTACATGTATTAGGTCAGCGAGTACATAACTTATAGATTGTCTACCGAGTGTATGAAACTTTTAAACATTTCCTACATTGTATTAATAACGGTGATAAACATGGAACAGTCATGAATCCTTCAGAGATCAGGCTCAGTGGTGTGAAGGTAGTGGCATATAATATGAAGACTGTTACTTATGACATAGTCGTGTTGGAGCGTCAAAATGTAGGGAACAGCTGATTTTTTTTTCGCGATTTCAGGTTTAGTCCCATTGTAAAAGTTGTTCATAATGATGAGTACAATGACCTCTTAAGAGGTAGTTAATGTTTTACTAATAACCCTGTATATCGTTGATTGACAAATTGGGATTGTGAAGCTAACGTCTAAACTAGTACTCAAGGATCGCGACCAATAGGCATATTACAGAAGTCAATTCTTTCACAGTAGCCTTTCAGTGTTTTATATGGTACAGTCAACAGCAAAAGTAGATGATAAAAAATTAGAAATTCAATACTAATGAACGGAGTCAGATTCGCGTCAGAACTGTGTGGCGTCGAAGTGATTCAAAAGTATGTGATTGTAAATTATACCAAACATTTCCTACTAGTACAGCTGCCATATATTCGTGATCAGTTTTGACTCCTATTGAATTTCTGATTTTGATCATCGACTTTTGCTGTTGACTGTTGGTCTGCGGGGTGGTGGTACCTGCGGGTTTTATGGAACTTCACGTTCACCTATCCGATTTCCTCTATGAGCGATTTCATATCTAAATTATCTGAACAACTGATTATTTTTGTTGCTACCATACGGGCAAACGGCATACTAAACAATGTTAATATTAGATTAGATATTTTCTCTATCTTTATAACCATCTAAAACACACAGTACCACAACAAAAATGTATAACTTACGGTTAGTCAGAGTAAAAAACCCCAAAAAAAAAACTCAAGACACTTTTTTACGGGACCAGTGACAAGGCCACCGGGCCCTACATTTAACGAGCGATCGACAGTGAAAGTTTAATCCTTTTAACATGACACACGAGTGCCTCGAGTGCCTCCTAACAGCCAACGTCTCATTTTACGTCCTTCTTTAAAACAAAGAACCTGGAAAGCGAATGAGACGAAGAAATCATGGTCAGATTTTGTTAACCACATCACAGTAAACAATAACAGCCTACGTGAGGTTGTATACGCAGATTTGCAGAAGATCTTCTTAGGATCCAGAGCGACTTCGACATTGCTAAGTAAGCGTTTCAAACGAACATGAACCTTATTCTTAGGCATAAAATAAGGTTTAGCTATACTCATATAAGCAAATGCGAGCAAACGTCGACCACGAATATGAAGTTCATATTCGTATGAGACGGTTACTTAGCAGTGCGGTATGATCTGTGAATCTTGATCTTACATAAGCACAGTCAGTAGCATCAAAAATGGATGGTATGTTATTGCAAGTATCAATAGTGAGAGTACTCGTATGAATACTTGCAATTAAGAGCCTATACTACCTCAGCTAAAATTCGCTCTTTATCTCGCTCGCACGATACTGCTCGCGGACTGTGTGAGAGCGAAACAGAGTGCGGTGCTGGGCGGAAGGCAGCGCCAATAGTTTAGGTATTTGCTTTATACGGTGAAAATAAAGGTAAATCAAAAAAACTAGCTAACATAAGACCTGCTTTATAGTTAGTTCAGTTAGTATTCAAAGTTTCATGATCTAATTTGAAGTATTTTTTGAATACCAGCGGATTATTGTTCGGTTTGGAGGTAACTTTGGTTTTTTTTTCTATCGAGAAAATTTTATGGAATCGTGTTTTCGTCTAACATAGTACCTAACATTAATCCTCAACTTTAGCATATATTTATTTCAAAATTAATGCTCCGGTATTTTCGACATAACGGAGGATCATGCTAAGCCATTTGAGGTAGTATAGGCTCTTAATGGACATACAAATTTTGGGAATAGCTTTTAAAATATGTGTGGGCCTGCCAAAGCAGTTAGCCTACTGTATTATCTTACGCTGTAACCTCCGAGATGGCGAAAGTTTGACCTTTGTATTTATTATTCTTTCAAATATGATTTTTGCGATAGGACAAAGAATGAGGTAGATAAAAATATGGAAACGCGGTGGTAAGGCTGCTTTTCCATCAGAGATGTGCTATGCTACGTTGCTATGGATGCGATTGATATCCATCAATCATATTCACACATATAGCACTGGCGGAAACGGGCTCAACTTAGCTATGTTTTTTATGCTCTATGTCCAGCAGTGGACGTCTTTCGGCTGAAATGATGATGACGATGCTGTTTTTCGGAAGGATGCGTGCCATGGATGGGAGCTATGGATGCGCGAGTGGGTAGCTATGTGTAGATCAGAGTACTCCCCGTGCCTTCGCTACTATCGATGCATCGCATAGCTCGAGCTGCGCAACTTCCTCCCACAGCTACCCCACCGCGGCGCATCTTCATAGCACATCTTAGCATCTCACTCGCTCTGCTACACAGCTTAGTGGAAATGGTCGCATAGTTTCGTAGCTTAGCTTTCACATCCTCGCAGTATAGCACTAGCTCTGGTGGGAAAGCAGCCTTAGACTGACTGACAATGTATTGATAAACATATTATTAATATGTATAGTTTCTATGTTAACATACACAATTACGTAGTAAGTAATATTGACATAATACTCTTACAATGAGAAAATTTACACGTTGGTTTTGCAATTTTATTTGATAGCGTAGTAGTGGAATATTAAAGCGCTTTAACCCAAACTAATCAAAAGGGTAATTCATTATACATTCATGGTGTCAGGTGAGACGTTCGTAACGAGCTCAAAAAGGTTTCCAGGGTAATCCCCGTCTGCAAACTAAGTCGGAGGTCGCGATTTTTCCGGCCAGCTGTTTAAAATTCGAATAATGTAGATACTTATATGGAGTACTAAATCAAAATTAGTGGAGCTAAGCATTTAGCAAAATTTACGGATACATTTCTTGAGAGAAATCATGCTGTTTTTGAACCCTATAACAATGTGACTTTTCTCCAGTGAAAAACAAAAGTAAGACAAAGAAACGTTACGTCCCTGATAAAACAAACAATTGCTAGTAGGTACTTATCTAGGTAGGGACAATGTCGTCAGGTCGATGGCTTCAAACGAGAAGATTTAAATGAAAAATTGCTTTGAATTCATGTGACTTTGAATCTACGTTGAAGGTAACTGCAGAGAAATAAAAAACTAATTTATTTAAAGCTTTTGAATAAATTATTTTTGTTGCATACTTCATTGATTTTCTGATCTGCATTTTCCGCATTAATTATGTGAAACTAGCAAGTATTATTTTTGTTTTATATTTACAACATGGGTAGGTTATTTCCAGTTACCTTTAAATAAAAATTAATTATAATGTACCTATTACCTAAAGCAGTTTTAATAACTTTTAAAATACAGCGTGACCCAAATTATAACTCTCAAACAAAAGCCAAACAGAGTGAAACGGGGGAAAATTTAACACAAGTCTGACATTTGTCATTTACAATTTACATACAGTTTGTTGAGATTTACATTTTCCTTAAAAAAATCGAGAGCAAAGACCTTTTTAGTAAAACATGCGCATCGCGGCAATCGGTTTCGAAAACCTTCGTCTTGATGTGATAAGTCAAGATAAGTGAGGACGTTCAATGAACCTATTTGTTTCAGAGCTGTGTAAACTTGTAATAGGGTTGACAATTAGTGACGTTTTTTAGAATCGGAAATACTCGGAAAACTTCGGTCACATTATCGTACTAAGTTAATACAAGCCTAGGTTTATTCATCGAGGAAATGTTCGTACCAATCTTGTTACGCAAATGGATGATGGATGAGAGTATTATGTGGGTTGGTTTCCCGCCTTTGTTTGCCCAAAAATAACAACTAGATACGTGAAATTTTGACCACCGACCCAACGCGTCACATCTTATCCCCCCGGTCGTGCTGTTACTTTGTTTCCACCTTTTTTTTTGTAATCGCTCCTAAGGGTCGTAGCGTGATGTCTTATTTTATTTTTTTATTTTATTTATTAGGGACATAAAACAGTTACACGCTACAGAGAATACAAAAAAAAAGTCCTTAAAAACTAGAGTTAACAAACATGTAACCCACACCAATATCCACATCTTAACAAAAGACTAACGTACTGTGGTAGATTCTACAGAATACAGATCTTCCTCAAGAGTTGGGCTATCAAATGCAAAACAAATTGTTCTTCGTTCTTCTCCATAGAGATCTACGTTTTAGAATGGGCAACTAGCTTCACCTTTCTGACCATTTAATTTTGACATTTCAAAAGTGCCTGTACAAGGTTTAATTGAAATATATGCTTTGAGTTTGAGTTTGATTGGACGATATTTCCCTCAATATGTTAATCGTCGTCAGTCGATGACTTGCCCCCGAATGCGGTAGTCAGCTGCTTCGCGTCGGTAAATTGTCGTCAAGGGGCGTTGAAACTACGTTTTGATTACACGGATATATCAACTAGTTTGGCCTTTGACGAATTTCCAGTCTAATTGACAGCTCTGTATGAGCTCTTACATATTCAGCAACCCTAGTATAAAAGTGTTCCGATGTAAGAGCAAGATAGATGAGTTTATTGCTTGGTCATTGTTGCCGTATGACAAGGTATACATAATTCATGTGTATTTCATACCTCTGTGTGTGTTCTGGTCATTTTTATATTCGTTATTTATAGCTGGCCAATTGTTCGGCTGCAGTTTGTCTGGATTTGCCTTTGACGCTATCACAGTGCGTGGGTTCAATATTATGTGTTGGAACGAAATTCTGGATTTATCTACAATATTATAGAGATAAAATTTGTTTGTATGTAGGGGGTAATCAATCTCCGGAACTACCCGTCGGATTTAAAAAAAATCTTTTTGTATTTGATAGCCCAATTCCTGATAAAACCTAGGCTATATAACATCACGCTAGGACCCTGAGGGCGCGTACACATGAGCGCGATTTTTTAGGCGCGCATCTCTTAAATGCTTCTCTTTTGAGGGAGCGATGCGTACGCGACGCGTGCGCGTAAAAAATCGCGCAAAAGTGAACGCGCCCTTAGGAACCGAGCAAAAAGAAAAAACGTCAAAAAGAAAGCTAAACGAAAACAAAGTACTAGCGCGAGCAGGCGATGCGATGCGACGGGGTGGGTCGGGGAACAAGAAATTTCATGCAGACGAAGTTGTGGGCCAAAGCTAGTTGAAAATGCGCATCTGCTGTCTAAAAATATTATGGTCTGTTTACAAATGTCTTGGATCCATCGATGTTTAAATGATCACTTAATTTGAACAAAAAAAACGGATTTCTTTTAATGTGCTCATACACAGGGTCAAACTAAATTAGCTAGCGGAACTGTAGACGCTGTTGACGTGATGGGTACTTATCGATAACTAAATATGAAAAAAATAATAACAAAAAAGATTTGATGTTTCCTTTTTGGAGTCAACGACCGCTGGTAGTGTTGTTACTTGATGTATGACTTGAGAAAATCTGATTTCTTTTGTTTTATCGTGTTTAGATATCGACACCCATCGTCTGCCGAGTTTCGTTAGCTAATTAATAAATAAATTAATTAAACCTAAACAAACTTTTTAATTTGACCTTGACCTTGACTATACAGGGTTATTAGTAAAACATTAATAACCTCTTAAGAGGTAATTGTACTCATTATGTCATTCGTGGATGTGTGACTGTCGTTACGGGTAGTCAGAAGGCCGAAAGTCTGACAACCATGTCTTACCAAGGGACCCATGGTATTACCCAGTAACTGGGTTGTGGAAGTCAGATAAGCAGTCGCTCCTTGTAAAATACTGATATTCAGCTGCATCCGGTTAGACTGGAAGCCGACCCCAACATAGTTGGGAAAAGGCTAGGCAGATGATGATGATATAAGCACTTCCAAAATAGCAAATCAAGGCTTATTTACCGGCAAAACAGAATCCAGTTTGAATCAGAATTATCTTAGCCTCCACGTTAGATCAGTGTAATTGTTTAATACAACACGACGGTGTACGCGAGTAGTCACGATTCTGTGTCAATCCGGACGTGTCCTATGCTGGTGTTGCGAAATTTCTAAACGGATTAGCTATCTTATCTCGAAAACATACACTTAATTTGAGTGGACTTGGTTAGAGGTTTAGATGGTCATTTATGTTGTGACCGTTGTTTACCTTCCACTAGTTTTTGCCAGCGGCTTTGCTCGCGTTAAGGCTCCTTTGAACAGGCGCGACACGACACGCGACACAAAGGCACCGCAAGTAGCGCAACGAGCGGCGCCTTTGTGTCGCGCGCGATTATATCGCGTGTCGCGCCTGTTTGTAGGAGCCTATCTCACAGGAACGTACTACCGGGGTACAACAATCCTATGACCTAAACCCAGGCCGCCCATGGCCCGTGAGGTGATGGTCCGTTTGGCCTGTGCTGTGAGCCAAATTTCATCGAAACCGATTCAACCGTTAAGGCGTGAAAATGTAACAGATAGACCGAGTTACTTTCCCATAAATAGTAATCTAAATCTATTGATCTATGTACAGTCAACAAAAGAGATAAGTATGCAGGATCGTCGGATATAGGTAGTTAAAGTTTAGTAAGAAACCGATGGATGTTCTCGAATAAAAAATAATTTTATTAATAGAAAACAAACAGCTCATTTATCAAATTAAAATTCAGTCGACGACATCCAACGGTTTCTTACTTATCTCTTTTGTTGACCGTACCTATACTAATAATAAAGCTGAAGACTGTTTGAACGCGCTAAACTCTGAAACTACCAGTCGGATTTGAAACATTATTTTTTGCATTGGATAGCCCAATTCTTGAGGAAGGTCATAGCCATTTAAAATCACGTTACAACTCTTAGGATAGAGCAAAAGAATATAAGATAGAAAGAACGCTAAGCAAAAACGAAGTAAAAGCGCGGGCAGGCGATGCGATGCAATGCGACGGGGTGGGTCGGGGGAACATGAAATTTCAAGCGAAGTCGCGGGTAGAAGCTAGTGTTTGTATAAGTATGGACATGGATGATATTCACAATGTCATTTATTGCTACAAAACTGGACTGACCGAGTCTTGCTTAATTCGTTCAAACGATTTTTAGTTAGATAACTGATACAATACAAAAGTATTCGAATTACACCATTTTAAAATATTATTTTATCACAGGTATTTAGCAAAATTAACACTGCTACAAAATCAAACATTACAACTTCCCGTTTTCCTCTATATATTTATACTGCGATTACATAATACTCGTATGTAAAATCTTTTATTTATTATTATTAACATACTTCCTTTTATGCATTACCGTAAACATTAGCATGTATTATTTATTGTTCTGGTTGAGTGTCGATAAACTTTGACAACTTGTTGATTAATAATATTTTCTTTTACATAGGTACGCGATTGGGGAAATCACCATGGGAAATCAATATAAAATAATAGGTAACTACTATTTTCCTTGTACATTATGTGGCATGGCTAAATAATAACAGCCGCACAGGTCGAACGCTTGCAGCGGTTGGTCTGTGGATGGGTGACCAACTGACCATCTTTACATACCGAGAACCTTCCGCGCCTCTGAAAGCACGTGAAGCCGTTGGTCCCGGCTGTCATTCGTGGATCTTTGACAGTCGTTACGGGTGGTCAGAAGCCCGAAAGTTTGATAACCAGTCTTACCAAGGGGTTTTGTAACCCAGTAACTGGGTTGGTTGGGTTGCCTAGCCTTTTTCCCACCTATGTTAGGTTCGGCTTCCAGTCTAACCGAATGCAGCTAAATACCAGTATTTTACATGGAGCGACTGCCTATCAGACCTCCACAAACCAGTTACTGGGTAATATGAAACCCCTTGGTATGACTGGTTGTCAGACTTTCGGGCTTCTGACGACCCGTAACGACTGTCAAAGATCAACGAATGACAGGCGGGACCAATGGCTTAACGTGCTTTCCGAGGCACGGTGGGGTCTTGGTATGTAGGTAAAGATGTTCACCCATCCACGGACCAACCGCGGCAAGCGTAGCTTAACCTGATCGATCGACCCGTGCGGCTGTCATTACTCAGCCACAAGCCCCTTCATTAAGAAAGTACATATTATTATGAATTGAAAAAGTTACATACTTGGTACTTACTTACATACCGCTCGTGTATTTGAGTACGGTGCCCAAATACACGTCTGTCGACTAGTGTCGACAGCTACCATCAACGCGTGTCAAAGGCTGCGTGTATGAGTACTTAATCAACTCACACAAACGAATTACGATCCCTATACCTACCATATACGAGTACATACCTCAAAGAAGCTATAAAAATATAATAGACTCACCTGTAGAATCCAGACTTATTATCCGCATTGTCTTTCATGCTCTTCTTAGTGTCAACCTCACTGAGGACCACGAAGAAGTGGTGACACTTATCACACTTGACGAACCGTGTGGAGCTGACGAACGTCTCCACATGAGTGCAGGGGTCCCCGCACTTGGGACACGTGAGGACGCCACTGTTGCCCGACCCTGACTTCTTGCCGCCTGACGAACCTGAATAATTACAGAAAATTATGATGGGTGAAAAAGACAGTTAAACATGTGGCCATTTCTTACAGATGCTATCAATATAGGTTACCAACAGGGAGGGCAAGTTGAAGGGAAAAGTCGTAGATTTACAGCAGTTCTGGCGAAAGTTGAGCTTTCTGTGTGTGTGAAGTGTGAACGTACGCCGATAGCACAGAATAAATAATGGTACTACAGAAAGTGTAGTGTAGCTTACGCTAGAATACTACATGGAGACTAGTTCCAACGTTCCAAGCCTTGGCTAGGGAAATGCTAAAGACAAACAAGAAGTTGCATAAACTTAACCAATTACTAAGAAACAGCAAAACAAGGTAAAAACAAACATGTAAGTATGTAATTCAAATAAACAGCATTGCATAAAACATCATTATAGGGCAATGAACTTAGATTATAATCCATACTAATATTATAAATGCGAAAGTGTGTCTGTTACTTCTTCACGCTTAAACCGCTGAACCGATTTAGATGTTTGGTATAGAGATAGTTTTGAGTCCCGGGAAAGGACATAGGATACTTTTTATCCTGATATTCCCACGGAAAACCTATGCGGGTGAGACCGCGGGGTGCTGCTAGTAATGTATAAATAATTTAGTGTGCAATCGCCTTGCCATCTAATGAGATGGCCATTGCAAGTATTGCACGGAACCCATTTCCGTCAATTACCGCCTGAAAACAACCTTCAGAAAGATAAGTAATCGATGCAGGCTTCCTTTCATTATAGTATCACTAAATTAATTTTAAGTGACCTTTGTCGGTCCAAATAAGTTGAACACTGGCCATTGTATTGCATTCGAAGAAAGAGGACCATCACAGGACAGAGGGACAGACCATCTAGGTCACTGCAGTGAAGATATGTAACGAAACTGTGATAATTGAACTATCATGTTGTGTATTTTGCAATGACTTTCAATAACTCTTTGATAAACATAAGCTTCGGTAAAGTAAAACCTAACGCACGTGAAAAACTGCCTATAAACGTGACCTCCCCAAAGATTAAGGAACCTTGCCTTGATAGGCACCGCATTGTCAATAATAAATAAGTTATGGATCTGTAGCGGTATTTACAACGCCACATGCGAACTACGTGTCATACCGACGGACGTCACCCAAAATACTGCATCTCGCAAGCAGAGTTTACCGCGCAACTAGCATTATATACAACGGCCCGACATGAATCATCGGGCAGTTGCCCGCCAGACACAACACCCGTCTGGTCGTAGGATCCTCCCTTTTCTATAGAGGATGAGTGAACTTTACACCCTGCAGTTGTTTTGTGTCGCAGAAGATAGAGTAGCCAAGTAATCAGTTGAAATACCACTCACCAGTGCTTAGGTAGTAGCAGCACTGGTGTTATACAGGATCGGATGCAATATAACATCATGATGGTCCAATGAAGTCGCAGAACATCCTTTTCTAATAGCTCTTGTTAACACTAACGAGTCATTGTACTTCTGGGGCAGTTCCTTATAAATAATACTAGCCTATTATAGCCCAACTGCAGGGCGAAGGTCTCTTCTCATACAGACAAGGCACGAGCATTGATCACCATGCCTGCTCAAGGCGGGTTGGCGATTTCAGCCTTTATATTAACTAGTCCAGGCTTCCAATTCAACTTATCAGTGATGTCCAAGATAAACTTAGAAAGAGTAGAGTAAAGGCCTACGCAGACCGGGACGGCATGGCAAGGGATTTAAATTTCTACTAATTGACATTCAAACGTATCGATATAGAAATACAGCATAAATTGCTATGCTATAAAATGATGCCGTGGCATCGAAAGAGATTTCATTGCACGGCATTGAAAGGAGCGCCACGGGCTCCCGCGGCGGGATGCCGTGGCGTCCTGCGGTAGGCAACGGCATGCCAAGGACTCCGGCGCTCGTTGTGAAATACCGCGGGGTGAGGCGTCGGGGGGGGTAGAGAAGCGGGGAAACCGCTGGAATGCCGCGATATCTAAGCGGCTAGTGTGCGCTAACTAACGGCAAAATCCCTTGCCATGCCGTCCCGGTCTGCGTAGGCCTTTATAAGCTGGTATTATTCTCACCTGCAGCAGCAGGTTCCTTAGGTGGGTGTGAATGCGGCGGTCCGGGCGGCTGCTCGGTGGGGCTCTTGCACATCACCGAGCAGGTGCTGAGCCCGCGCGTCGGGCACGTCCGTCGTAGAGCGCGACATTGCGGTACGCCTGCAGACAATGGAACACTTCTCATGAGTATGTGGTAAAATAAGGAATGTGCGAAAGGAAGATTTTGTGAACATAATTTTGGGTTTGCGTAAATTTTGAGATCACCGGAAGAGGTATTGTGGTCGCGGATTCTCGGGCATAGTATTATAAAGGAAACTATCGTGCTCAAATGTATTCCTACGCTTCAAAATCGATTTCAAAGTTCACGTTGGCACTGTGGTACACCTGCAGGCCACTTCTCGTAACTAAAAACGTTTAAAATCTAGTCGGAATCTCATCTCGGCGACAATGTCAAAAACTTGTCGAAAATGTAGGAAAATCGCAGGTATTTTTGACAGATTAAGACTTCGTTCGTGGGACGTTCTACAAACACATCTTATGATTTTGCGAAATAAGAAATGAAGATGAAGAGCCTGAAAATCAAAGTTTTTTTTTTTAAATATATTTTGATCGTATAACATTATATTGGCTAAGTAATAACAGCCGCACGGGTCGATCGATCAGGTACGCTTGCCGCGGTTGGTACGTGGATGGGTGACCATCTTTACATACCAAGACCCGTCCGTGCCTCGGAAAGTACGTTAAGCCGTTGGTCCCGGCTGTCATTCATGGATCTTAATTGACAGTCGTTACGGGTCGTCAGAAGCCCGAAAGTCTGACAACCAGTCTTTCCAAAGGGTTTCGTATTACCCAGTAAATGGGTTGTGGAGGTCAGATAGGCAGTCGCTCCATGTAAAATACTGGTATTCAGCTGCATCCGGTTAGACTGGAAGGCGACCCCAACATAATTGGGAAAAAAGGCTAGGCAGAAGAGGAGATTTTGATCGTATAGATATTGGGATTACGTCGACTTTGGGATCGCCAAAAAAAGTATTTGCTGTAATCGTGGGTCATTGTTATCTAATACAGGATAAAGGTCACTCAGTATCGTGTTCGATTCGATTCCTACGCTTTATATTTTGAAATTCAAGTTCACGTTGGTTGACGTTGGCATTGTTTAAATGGCCTCACCATCTCAAGGTATTTTTCAGACCAAAATGGCCGACTAAACCGAAAAGAGAACAAGTGCTTTAGCAATAAGTTTAAAAAACAAAGAGCTGTGGTTGCTACATCAGAAGAAACGCGATGCTAAGATTTCGCAAAAGCGTTTTTGTTTCAAATTAAACTTTTTAACACGCAACTGTCGTAAAACAAAAACTATAATTTGCAAATTTTTGTTTGCCTTTAAAATTTCAATTTTCACGCTAACTTAAAATTGTTACAGATTACATACTTATCATAAAACGGCGTATGACTACCAGACTACCCTGATGATGGAGCAATGAATGCTACACTACAGCCTATCCAAACTGTACTTCAGTATACCAAGCCATAATTTATTCAAATTGAAACAAGCAACAACAAAATATATTACCAAGTATGACTCGAACATAAACTCACTAATGTTTAGGCTAGAAAGGTCAATAAATCGTAGCGGTAGGTCGTTGGAATTTTGCATAATCAAGGTCGATATCCAAAGTTAATTTATATTAAATAAATGCATAATTATGACAGCTTCATTAAACGCATTAGAAGATATTCATCCAACTGAACTTGATATTTAAACATCAAGGCATGCAACAATATGGACTTCGGATTAAGACTGTGCTAGAGAATGGGTGCGGCAGTGCGACACGAGTCCAGTGGCCTTAGTGTGAGTTTTTTCGACTCACGTTCGATTCCGAGCGCGTTAGAATTTTGTATTGGAAATTAGGTTTCTCCTAGTGACCACCAGGGGGCACTATAAGTAACTGTTTTTCCATATAAAATTCTAACACGCTATTCTATTCTTTCCGTGCCTCGGAAAGCACGTTAAGCCGTTGGTTCCGGCTGTCATTCGTGGATCTTTGACAGTCGTTACAGGTAGAAGCCCGAAAGTCTGACAACCAGTCTTACCAAGGGGTATCGTATTACCCAGTAACTGGGTTGTGGAGATCAGATAGGCAGTCGCTCCGTGTAAAATACTGGTATTCAGCTGGATCCGGTTAGACTGGAAGCTGACCCCAACATAGTTGGGAAAAGGCTAGGCAGATGATGATGATGATGAAAATTCGAACGCGCTCGCAATCCAACGTGAGTGAAAAAAAACTCACACTAAGGGATCAGTAGAACAATTTCTATGAAAACTTCATGAAAATTGTTCTACCAGAATCGCTTCGTCGTACCGTCGCGCCTATCTGCGGGGGGCCTTTAGCTCGGACGGCTCTTAATGAGTTATGTCTTCCTTAGGTACTGTAAACTTAGCTTATGTAGATTTAACGACGCTTACGTAAGGTAATCATCGTTTGTAAAATCTGAGAACTTGTATGTAAAAGGAAGAAATCTCAATTATACATCAAATGTGTGCAAGCGCAAAATATATTGAGACTCAGTATTTATTAAGCACCATTTTTTTAATTCGATAATAACTATTAGTTCAACGCATGATCCAATAATCAGACAACTAAATGATAGGATTGACAATAAAAATGATTGCAACAGAATTACAGAATGACATAAGCTTGATATCATATTTCAAGGATCAAGCATTACCTACTTGGCAACTTTCCATAAGGATAAATAGAGGCATAAAACCAAGCAAAGCAAAGCAAGCAAGTAAATCACACTAATATTATAAAGGCGAAAGTTTGTGTGTGTGTGTTTATATGTTTGTTACTTCTTCACGCTCAAACAGCTGGACCAATTTTGATAAAATTTTGTATGGAGGTAGCCGACACCCTGGATGAACATATAGGCTACTTTTTATCCCGATATTCCCACGGGATCGACACTTATGCGGGTGAAACCGCGGGGGACAGCTAGTAATAAATAAAGCTTTTGGCAAGTTCTATGTTATATAGAGCTTATACGAGTGCTATACTGTCAAGTCAACATTCGTAATGGCGCCACCGCCAGCCAGGGCTTTACGAAATCAGTTTATTTATATTGGTGACTAATAAAAATTAAAATATCGCCACTGATTACTTAACAGTCGTTTCGTAATATGCACTCTTGCTTTCTTTAAATGTATATCAAATTGGCGAAAAACTAACAACGTTCAACAACACGGTTCTTTGGCAATAACGAATTACGAGAAAAACTGTGTGGTCTACATATTTTCAATTATAGTCTGGGAGCCTCGTTACCAATTTTGTTGCGCATCTTGCTAACACTTTCATAAAAGAATGTTGGCTATGCATGCAAGACGGAGAAATGAATGTTGAACAAAGGACAAAGGCAACTGTCATTACGATAACTTTTCACACTAATTATGTATAGTTTACATGAGCGTGGATGACCATAGTCTCTGGGAATTTGTTATAACAATAGGCACTATTGTACATGTTCATGTCATTTTACTTTCCTGGTTTATTAACACCAGCATTGTTAGCGCTTGAGTAGTGAAAACAGAACCTTTGCACAACTTTTCTAATGTAAATTATTATCATAAACGTATACTACCGTATTTTTGGGAGGATACGAGAGAAGGGTACAGCAGCTGTTTGGCAATTATAGTGAAACCGGTTTCAAAATATCATAAAGAAATTAGATAGGTTTATAACCATATATCTAGAGGTTTAATAATACTTAAATTAATTCAGGAAACGAACAACTCGTAGTCGCCTTGGAAGCAGTTAAAAATACATATTACCTTCGATATTTGTTAATCTATTTATAATCATAGAACTGAACTTGAACTAAGAACCAGATTTGTAAAAAAACATAAGAAAATAAAGGTATATTAACTGCAGCAAGGGCAAACATCATCATGGTCATTGTCGAACTTGATTTCGCAGAATCGATACCAATGTTTTAAAGATGTCTATCTTGCAGGCCATCGAAACCAGTTTGGTCGAATTTATTGTAAGCAAAAGTTCAATGGAAAAGCAAAATATCAAAAACGTGTTTATGGATTTAATAAGTTTAGCAGAGTATAAATTTTAATTTTGGATGTTTTGTAACCTAACGAAATATCTTATTTAAAAAAAGATAACTGGAAATCTCTCTCTCCGATTTTAAACTTTCTATGGAAAATTTAAAATCGATCTAATTTGGCTGTAACACTATTTTTCGATAATGTTCTTGACCTTTGTATCCTGCAGCGTATGAAGTTTAATTAAAATCGGTTCATTCATTTCGAAAAACCAGGGCTTGAAAATTTGTATGAAATGCTGTACGTTGTAACAGCTCTTAACCCTTCGGACAATACAGGCTCCCGAAGATTACTTGGACGAGAAGCGGTCCACAAAAAGCTCGTAAGTTTTTCAAGACTAAGTGAGGACCATGTAGATTAGTGTCTGAAATAGTCTTTTGAGGAAAAAACCACGCATAATTTGAGTGTACCAGGTCCAGTCAGTGCAAGTATTTGTTAGTAATCGTGTAGCTCAACTTAGAACTTAAGGAGCTCAACGACTCGACAAACAATACCAAAGAAAGGATATTGGTAAGACCACATAAAGTACTCAACCTGCCAGACCATCATTAAAATTAAATGAGAAATTTAAAAAAACACAGTCATATAGAGCACATAAAAGTAAAAAAAAAAAAAAATGTTTACTCGTGCTCAGCAAAACGTTCTCGAAAGTTTTTAATAATAAATCAATACCTGACACGTGAAGCGAAGGTTGTGCAACTAATTTTGATAATATAATAAAAAGTAATTTAAAAAAATTAAACCGACTTCAAAAAGAAATTAACTCAAAATTATGAAATAACTTTAATTTCGGAAGTCGGTGTCTTGGGATCTGTATTTTAGTTTTATGCCACCGACTTCCGAAATTAAAGTTATTTCATAATTTTGAGTTAATTTCTTTTTGAAGTCGGTTTAATTTTTTTAAATTACTTTTTATTTCGTAATTTTTAGTTTTTGCACTAGTATTTGACCAAGGTTTTAAGATGTTTTCCCTTTGACACTACACCCGTAGCTCTTATCAATAAGCCAGGCCGTCACACTTACACGTATTAGTCCATATCTTGAAAATTACTGAATCGATCTTGATGAAACTTGCACTGTTCCCTAAGTTGAAGAAAATGTAAGCCAATAAAAAAAAAATGGTCACGATCCGATTAATAGTTCCGGAGATATGCGTGGACAAACATACATACATACATACATACATACATACATACATGCATACATACATACATACATACGTCTATGAAATTTTGTATATTTGTTTGGAAGCCATAATAGATCATCATATGTGAATATAATGCAATTCCAATAATATTACATACATACGTATCGAATTGATAACCTCCTTTTTTTTGAAGTCGGTAAAAATACCAACTATCATGGGTTGTCTTTGGCAATTAGAAATATACACAAGTACCTACCCGAGTCCTAGATGTCTTCGGTGATATAATCAAAGATCACCTGAGGACTTCCAAGGGTATTGATAAGTACGATGTCCCACAGATAAATGTTGATGACACAAATGGGATGCACCATGACATCTTATTAAAGCAGAGGCCGCCACATCGTTACCACTTTATTAAGCTCCACCAAAACTTACTTAAGCTTGACAGGTAATTCGTTTGGACAAGGCAAAAAAGTAAACAGCCTTGACCCAATTCCAGGCGAGAATAACTGACCACAAATCTTGGCAATATATGCAGTTTTTGGCATATTAATTAAGAAATTACTAGCATTTTTGATGTTTTGAATTATTGAAAAGGTAATAATGGTTAATAAAATCAGCGTATCCATTAATTGCAATTGCTACTGCTTAATATTCTTCAACTTGATGTCAAGGTGATGATATTGTGTAAGTCCAAGTGGGTTAAACTCTTTCATATTATTATGCCTTTTACAAACAAGGATTGAAGAGTACGGCTGGCCTTAACTGCCTACGGCTTTTGTAACTTGGTACACTGAAGTTATTTTTAGAAAGAAAATAAAAAAAAAAAATTATTTCGACTCTCATCAGCGGCATTGCAAAGTTTTGGTTTCGATATAAAACTAAAAAAATATGAAGAAGAGAAACGTTAAAACTGGTTTTAGATCGACTCATATCGTGTATATAACAAAGCTAGCGTTCTACGGCTTTTGTTACCGACTTTACAAAAAGGAGGAGGTACTATGTTCGGGTGTTTGTTTTTTTTTTTTTTTTTGTATGTTTGTTCATCGAATACGCCGCCAATTGTCGACGGATTTTCAAAATTCTTTTTTTGTTCGAAAGTAGATAGTTCTGAGGTGGTCCCATTGTCACCAAGTTAGGATCTGATGATGGGATCTTAGAGAATATTTTATGAAGTATCTTGTGTATTTGTGTATGGTTGTCACCATCTCAGGTAGCTGGGCTGATGATGGAAGGTACAACTCCTTAACAGTAAGAAGTTACTCGAACAGGCAAGGACTGTTTTAGTAAATTGTTTTGATGTTTGATAGGGCATTTGCCACATTTGGTCTCATGATCATCAAGTCATGACCTGATGCTGCAATCAGGATAGTCTGCAGAGTACCTAACTCCTCGACAACTAACAGCAGATATATTGTGTTTAGGCTCATTGAAAAGGGCTCGATGTGTGGATAAACGTACTGATACTGAGGAACACCGAAGACCTGATGCTGAAGCCAGGAGCATCAGAAAAAGTACAAACCTTTAAATTACAGCACCGTAGTCGTATTTGGGCTCATTTTAAACAGGACTAATTTTAAGTTCAATGCAATGTTGACATAAGTCTGGCCTGATGCTGCAGCCAGGATTATCAGCATCTAATCTAAAAACTAATAAAAGGAGAACTCCTCAACAATTAACGTCCCTGCATCGAGAAAAGGAATATTTTATAAAAAGGCGATGGGCAAGTTGACATTAGGCTATTGTAACTTATATAAATTATAAATAGACCCACTAAAAAGCGAGAAATAAAAACTTTTTAACAAAAAAAAAAACCGACTTCCAAAAAAAAACACTACAAACTGAAAAATAACTTTAATTTCGGAAGTCGGTGGCAAAAACTAAAATACTGATCCCTAAGACACCGACTTCCGAAATTAAAGTTATTTTTCAGTTTGTAGTGTTTTAACTTGGTACACTGAAGTTATTTTTAAAAAGAAAATTAAAAAAAATAATTATTTCGACTCTCATCAGCGGCATTGCAAAGTTTTGGTTTCGATACAAACTAAAAAAAATATGAAGAAGAGAAACGTTAAAACTGGTTTTTGATCGACTCATATCGTGTATATGACAAAGCTAGCGTAGCGTTCTACTCAAAGCCTGCTAAAAGCCTCTTGTACTTTATATTCTGAATTTCTGCTCTATCGTGAAAAATACAATCTAGAACATCATATTCTTTAAAGACAGCAGTCACGCTCATATTATAGACCGTGCAGCAGTGCGCAGTGGTAAGTGTGATAGCCAGCTAAAACACGTCATTTAAACCAACTTGAGCCAGGTTTATCGCTAGTATTTTTAAACAGTTAAATCTGTGATGATGACTTCATTACAACACTTGTTTATTAACTTTTAAATGCATGCAGATTAACATAAAGCAGTGGCTTATCATGGTATAAAGTCAACTTAGGTCTTCTAAAGTTCATTCATTCTTAAAGAAGAGATCTTAAAGTAAATATTTTATTATACCGAAAACTTCAGATTTACTTATCTAAATAAATAGCATTTGCCTTTATTTAGGAGTCAACGGGAAAAAACCTAGCATTAATGCAAGCGAGCTTCTTAATTACACTACACACAATACAGGGAATGCCATCAGCTATTGCAAGGCTGATATGGTAAGGTGAGTCAATCCACCGTCCCATATTGACCCTTGCATTGTCAATTCAGCCTTAAACCCGGCAATACTAAAGATACCGCTATATTGCACGGAGTAACAGTTACTGGGTGCTTATGCAACGCGAATTTTAAACAAACCGGTATGTTGTATGCATTTGTAGCGATAAAAGCAACAAACGCACTGTTGTTATCACTAGGTCGTCTAACTATTTACAAAGTAGCGAGAAAAGGCGTGTGTAAACATAACATTGCTTGCATCTTTAGCTTGTATTTAGTAACACTTAAGCCGTTTTAATGAACCGTGCATCTTTGGGAACAGAGCTAGTTCTACAGGCAGCTTTTAATGTCAAAATAAAGCCTATGTACTATTTGGGCAAAGCAATTGAAGTAGCCCAATCGCCCAATAGCATCTCATAAGATAGACTCTCTATCAATATATGAATGAATACTATAATATGTTCACTCCGAAGTTTATTAATTCATCGTCGTGAGTCGCACGGTTTCATCTGAACCTAGTCAATAATATATTCACGTCATTTCCTGCAAACGAACAAAGTTTCCCTTTCCATATCAGTACGCGAAATCACGAATAAAACTGTGACATTACTTTCAGTTTATCACCTCGATCAAACAGTTTAAACTCATAATTTAAACAGTTATGAACGGGAAAGTAGATTCAGATCAAATATGCTTTAAAAAGTTACGCAACAAAACGCTTTTATTCTCATATTGCATTGAGTTATAAAAAAAAAATACAGACGCTAAAAATCTCGTGCACCGATCGATTCATTCGTAAAACAAGTTTCAATGAATCGAACCGAATCTGGTATAATAAAATATGTATAAAAGTTTGCATACAATGTTATAAAATGACAGGCATAACGTAACTACTTTCACTTTCCTAACATTCTAGATAATCTAGGTGAAGTTACAAATGTTATGTGCAGCTCGTCGACTATACAACTTAACTATCGATAAGGTAAAATGGGCTTTTATGGCTCAATTTAGAGTTGATATTTGCTTGTTAATTTTCTTTTGGCCGTGTTGTTTTTTTCGGCTATGTCAATCATCTTTCACTGCCGTTGCCTTCTCTCTTGTGTGATTTAAAGGCACATTGTTGAATTAATGCGGATATTTATCTCGTGAGATACAGAGTTTGGTCCTCTTGGGGCGGTGTAATCACCAATATATGCTAATTTCAAAAGTAATCTACCGTTCTAGTTCTTCAGGTATGATAATACGAACGTGGCTGGTGTCTGGTGGGTAACTTTGGATTAGGAGTTTTCTGCTGGGGGCAAGCTTCTTCCAGGGATAACAAGTATCTACTTGTTCTAGAGTGAACTATATCATCACTGTTTAGAGGTGAAGTTTTCCAACGCAACATAGGCTACTCTCTTCTTCTTGTCGCTGGCACGGCAGTTACCAGCAGGGGCCCACCGCCCAAGTCTGCTATTTTTATAAATTCGTCATTCCAACACAATCCCACTGTCATTTTGCTAAAAGTTCGTAATCTGATAAATTCATAATGGTCGTTCATTCGTCGGTCAATGGCACGATACTCGTAACGAATTGAAAGCAATGACTGCACAATGACGTTCTAATAGTAGGTCACTGATTAAAGGAACTGTCAAAATTTTAGCAGATTACCGCCTAAGTCAGGAATTCATTTGTCATTATGTACGAGATTACCATTCTATGACATTTCTTTCAATGGAGTGTCAGTGGTTGGTGGTTGACCATTGGAAAGTCATAATGACGCCATTATATTAGTAGATTACCAAACTTGTCAAAATCAACAATTATGAATCAATGATAGACCATTCTGACAATATTGTAATAGCAGACTTGAGGGCCAGTGCCCTAAGTCACTATGACCACTCAATGATTCCTTAATTCGAAACCACGTCAATTCCTTAGCTAATCACGCAACCTCGCGTTCATTTCACGTGGTTTTGTTTATTGTGTCATAAAGAATACGGCCCAAGTTAGGCTATCATGTTTAACGGATTTAACAAAGAGGGGCACAACATTCTGCACCCTCACAAATATTCTGACCATCACCAATGCATTTGCCAAGCTTGGTAACTACTTCATGCAACGGAAAATTTCGATTAGAGTTGTAAGAAAGGGCTCGTCGCTCAACCATCTCTAATCTAATAATGATCTTTAATCCCAAATAAACGTGTCGTTCGACTGATACTTTAGAATGCTATGACGCTGACGTAGTATTGTCATCAGTATGCGTCAGAATACTACGTAACATCTAAACACAATCTTACAGAGGTCATCGCATGTTGTGATTATAATTATAATAATAGCGCTATGCAAGATGAACATGAATTTGTAGTAAGTCATGCAATAAAGGAAAGTTTCGATTGTCCGTTAGATCTGCCTTCATCCTTTTGATATGCCTTCATCCTTTTGATATGCCATGCCAGGGCATTCGAAATAACGACAAGCATTAAACTTTTAGCAGGAACATACATCTTTTATTAAAACTCCACTTTACAACAATACAGAATCTGCTCCCAATTGCTCCTTCGGGATTCAGGAGTTGTAAACATCAATAGGGAAAAAAACGGGACGGGTAACACAACTTAATAAATAAACAATTATATGTAGGAAATGATAACAGTAAAGTAAGTAGTTTAAGAGCAGCATAATGTATTTACGTTACGTAAGTAATACGGAATGAGCGGCGCCAGTGAATGTGAGACGAAAGCTATTATCATCATGATGTTGGTTTAGTCATGTTTGGATTAAGGCGTAATTGGGTAACGCAAAGTAGTTTACACTTATGCTGTAACTGTTCTAGTAATTATGTAATAGTGTTTAAAGGCGCATGAGATTTAGGCTTTGTCTATGAGAGAGTTAAGGACCTGTGCTTCTGGACTCTGGTATTGTAGATTACCGTAGGCGCCTGTGACCAGTACTTATCAGGTGGGTTACTTGCTGACTGCCGCACAATAATGAGAAGAAAGAAGACCAAAGACAGAGATACATAGACGTGAAATAGATCGGAAACAATAGTGTCGTTATGCAGAAGCTCTCACTCAACCAAACTGCTCCACTCGAGGTCATTCAACGACACTTGCCCTCAGCTATTATGCTCCGCGCAAAAACCTGCCGATATTACTAACATCGAGAAACATAAATCGAAGACCACTTATTCGCAACAAAAACGCGAGACATAGTAAATAAAGACTGCACTTGGCACCCGGATAGGCAATCACAGAGAAGAGTGCCATTTCCTCCATCTAATATTACCCACACGTGTATTATCGACGCCCTCGGGAAAGTTTACCCTATTATAGTTTACCTTTAATATCTAATTATACACTTTACAATCAATGGACTGTATAAAACGATTGTTGTTTAAGAAAGTGTGAAAGAGTTACATAAGCAACAGGGTGTAGGAAACGTTCAATGTGTCCGAGTTTATTTAACGATTTTATAATGAGTTGTACTTGTAATCATATAGTTGAATGAATATACACCGATTATTTGATTTGGGCTATTGGTAGGTATTATACTCCTGTGGTGAGAATATTCTGCTCGCTCCCAACCGATGGTACCAGGAGGAACATCGTGGGGTAGATTTGGGAAGCCATGAAAAGGGAAAAGGAGCGAGCGTCAACCGTCCAGAGAAGTATGCCCTGAGTACTAAAGAGTGGCTTCTGGCTTCAGCTTTAAAAGGATGCAAGAACACAAGTTTGGCATTCCTATAAACATAAAGAACGTCGATGTAGAAGTGTCTTGAAACCGCGTTATACAGTAGCCAGATCAATTTGAAGATTAGATGAGTAACAGCATGTAACAGTTGTTATTTTAGAAGGCAAATTGCATGGCATAGAAAGTAATAGCCTATAATGTCTAGTTTCCCTTGACAAATTAAAAAGCAATTATAAACTTTTACTTGAAACTAAGCTAGCGACAAAGCAGAGTAGTCTCGGACAGTACATTAGAAATCTGTATTCTGTAAAATTAACACTTCGATATAAAATAAGTTTGTTTGAACCGTTTTAGAAAACCTAGTTTGAATTGATAGTGTGGTCTTCGCTTACAGCATCCAGTTTGTTGCAGCCGCCTTTACAAGGTTGTAGGTCCATCGAGATTCTTGCTGACGCGATACGCTTGCCGAATCACAGTTTTCACTGTGTGTCCCTTCTTCCATCGTCCAAAAATCTGCTTATCAGCACGCTAACTGCAAGCTATGTCGGTAACTCCTTTCGGATAATTTCATTCCGGAATATGGACTTACATATTGCTACTGGACTTCGGACTTTCGCGATTTTGATATAGTCCCGCATGAGTCAGCTTTTACTATGCCTCAATTCGTTTTTAACTGCGTGTAATAGGCATCTTCTTGGAATTCTAAATTTCGCGCATAATGGCTTTGGCACAGTTAGAATATTTTTGCCCATCATTAGGTATTAGGTACCTGTGCTACCGCCGCCGCGACTAGTTAGTGACCAGAGCTAGCAACTCATTGTGTTGGCGAGCATCGAGCAGCGAGACGGCGATGAGCGATGACTCGCTGGTATTCGTGTGTACCAAGCGTGAGTCTCTCAGCAAGTGTCCTGTCCGCCAAGCGAGCGTCGCTGAGCGAATTCTCCCTTTGATAGCTCTTGTCGCTGCGACAAACGAGTCTATTTACACGGGGTCTACAATCTTTAGTACGTTTCTTGAGCGAGAAAATCGTCCATAGCTAGTTGTTTCCTCGTAGGCGTTCGGACACCGGCTTAGAAATGTATTTTCACGACTTTCGGCTACGATTCTTATTGCTATTCCGGCTTAGGGCGCATTCGACCAAACTTTTATACCTAGAATAAGTCATAACTTGAGAATAAATTTTGAATTTTTGACAGTTTTTCCATACTAGAACTGTCAGACGTCAATTTTATTCCACGAATAAAAAAATATCTGACTTTGGTAAAATCAGCCCATAGCAGTAGATATTTAATTAACACTTTTGTCTTCTAATCAGATTAAATAGCCACGCGAATGGACTTCTTCTAAGTAAGATCGAAGATTAGTTACCACTTAATACTACTGTTGTAAATCTGATAAAATTGTTTTAGAAACTAGTTTTAATTACAAAGTAGTTATTTTTAATTTCTATGCAATAAGGATAAGATCAAAGACTATAATAATTCTGTAGCGAAACTCGCCATTTTTTCAGGGTTACTTAAACAATAGATATAACTCTGCCTTCAGTAGGTTTAGGTTAAGCAGGCTGTTCTGTTTATCTACTCGCTTTTGCCCAAAGGCGCTTGCGACTTTTGTGATCACTCGCCATTTCTCCTAAGCGCTTGCGACTCGTGGCAATGAGCTTCTATCACCTGTTCTGCACGATCTAAAGAGAATAATCCTGATCTATTAACTCAAACAGTAGGTAGGTACGGTGCTGACCGTACCTAAGTCGATGAACACTTCAGTTTTTTTAAATCTCAGTTATTGAGCAAAATATTTGTTCAAAATTGCATTGTACTTCTGCAATCTTGAACAAATATTCAGGTCAGGTCAGCACCGTACGTAGGTACCTACCTACTATTTGAGTTAATAGATCAGGATTATTCTCGTTAGATCGTGCAGAACAGGTGATAGAAGCTCAGACTTTTGTTGCTGGCTGTACCTACTTACATGAGATAAATAAATAATTCGAACTAAGTCGCGGGCACAGCTAGTCTTTCCATAAGATCAATTACCCACTCCAAACAAACATTGGTTTCTTTTGTTTTCACTTCAAAGATAAAAATTATCAGTCGAGTCACGTGGTATTATCATTTAAAAGTTCATGTCAACGCACCTCGTACGGTGCCTATGTAATCGTTTACGCCCGATATAGTGGGCAGAGCCCTGGCAGGTTCAGACAATTCGGTCAGGGTCAGGTGGAAAAAAAATGCGGCCGGGCTTAGGGACTTGGATCACGTTTTTATCAGTAGCCTTCCATTGGTTGCCAATATTATGTAAAGTTTTTAAGTGACCAGAATTTGCAATTTGTTTGTCAAACCAGTTGCTTTGTGTAAATAAATGCATAAACAGTGGATCTTATTTCTTTTTGACCAGAGTCAGTTCTGGATCAGTCAATTCAGCATCAAATTTTTACACATAGGTATGTATAAAAGGAATCTTATTAGTCTTCCCCAAAAGTATTTTATTTTTATTATTAGCTTTTAATGTCTCAAATAAATGGAAATATACCTACAAGATACATAATTATAACTACACACCCATATTCAACAAAATATTTTAGATGACATAATTTCAGAAGGCAAAAAAATTATAGGTAGTCTCAATAAAAAGTTAAAGCCCATTTTGCTTGTAATGTTTGAAAAGCAAGTTAATGATGGTATTGAAGTCATATTAGACTGTAACAACCTCTCATTTAATTGCGAAAGTATCCAGTTTTTGGCGTACTGATGGAAAATTTGGCAAATGTAGAAATGATTCAAAAGTATTCTACGTAGTAAGTATTCTAAGTAGTAGTACGTCGATGCTACACAGTTCTGACGCGAACTCCGTTCATTAGTATTGAATTTCTGATTTTGATCATCTACTTTTGCTGTTGACTGTACAGTAAATACTGGTGTTTGAATTAATAGAATTCAATGAGGCATGTGATTTAAATTTCTTGAGTGATGGTAGTAACAAACTGTTCCCAAAATTTATTGTTTACTACCTAAACTGTTTTATTTTTTTTAGGCAATAACAAAATTCTGTTTATGTTTTGATTTTCAGGTTGATGACCTCATAATACTTGACACATCTGCACTAAAACTTAGCATGTCCCGCGGTCACAGTAATGATTTTGTGTAAATATTTTTAATATTAATTTAATTCTGTTTACATAAATGATACACTGATATCAGAGAGAACATGCAGAGCATAATTTACATGAACAAATCAATTAAGTTCACCTCTGCACATAATATACTATGTGCTTAAAAGATTAAATTAAATATAAATGCAGGCTGTAAAAAGGGAAGAAGAGAATGAGCAGTACTTCTTCTCTCATGCGGACTTAAGGGAATTGCCCATACATTGGTAAAACATTTTAGCAAGCCAACAAGGTGGTGCTTGCATTGGACATTCATTTAGTCATTGCTACTGATAAAGACACATAAACTCACTTAGTCTTTAGTATTTTCTTACATACATATTTATAAAGTTGTTTTATAAAATTGTTTATAATTTTTTTATTGAAAGATTACCTTTCAATAAAAATAAAAAATATTCTAGAAACTGACCACTTATACAAAGCCACTTAAATATTAAATATCAAGCAAGATATCTGCCCATTTATTTTTTATTTAATAAACAACCAGCATTTCAAGTTAAATTAGTTCCATGCAATGGTAGAGTAGAATTAAAAAGAAACAATACTTAAGAAGTTAGCCTTGCTACATTAACAGCAGATGTAAATTTTCTTGATAAAATTTTGCTCCACAAAGACAGCAAATGGCGCAATTAAATACAAGTTTTATAAAGTCAATATCAGACAGGTTTTTTTGCTATGCATAAGGTCATACAAAATAATGATAAGTATTTGCCTAGAGGAAATCATCATCATCATCATCATCATCATCTGCCTAGCCTTTTCCCAGCTATGTTGGGATCGGCTTCCAGTCTAAGCATATGCAGCTGAATACCAATATTTGCCTTGAGGAAATAATTGACTTACTTATTTTCAGATTTGTTTTCAATAATGTCTAACAATATTAAGTAAACAATTATTGAAGCAAATAGTTTCCATTCAACAAGGTATTGTCATTGAATGGAGACATTTGTAGAGAGATAATTTAAATTCTTATGGTTTTATCCGCAAGCTAGTTAAAGGCAACATTATTGCATGCATAACAACTTTCTTTTCTTATTCAATTAAATATTTTGCTTGTGTGGTAACACTATCTTACAGTGCAGGGACATTTCTAATACAGTTGTTTTTCATATTGGAAAACTAATCACAAGTTCAGGGAAGATCATGAGTGTTTATCAATATTGTGTGAAAAGTTCTTAATAGAAATTACGAAATAAAATACCAGTTTCCCGTAATTATATGCGGCCAGTGTCATTCATACACGTGACTCCCTTGACCTTGCTTCCACAATCCACCTTGATAAGGCCTGCTGACCTGCTCACCGCAATCGAAGGAAAACAGCTTCACTACGAATGAATTACTACGAGAATGTCCAGCCGCCAAACACGCACCATCACGCGTGTATCGAAGGGGCAATACTCCATGCAAGATAAGCAACAGAAAACATCACGTTTTGTTATCAAACACCTAATCGCGTACGCATTCGAACACAAAGAACATCGCCAGATACTGCGACACGAGCCTGGATCAACGCCAACCAGCAAAAAACAACATTGTATAAAGAAAATATATGCACTCACCTGATATTTGTGAATTTCTTCTCACTGCTATCCTTCCCACGGATACGAAACTCAATCTAACACTACTCATTATATAAACTTCGACAACGATTCAGTAATAACATCAGCCCTCAACCGAACGACAGAAACGTTATACGAGCCAAATAGAAATTACAATAAGTCGCCGTAATGCGAGTCGCAATTTTTATTGTATTTGTTTGTCAGTGAGAGGTCTCTGTCATGACGCAACACTTTTAGTCAACATCAACACTTTTCGCAAATGTACAAATAGACGGTGTAAGTACGAAAACTGCACTTTACTATTTTTTTGTATGATTTTACAAAAACAATTTTATTTTTTAGTTAATGGAGCGGCCATACTGATGTTCACAGCTGATTTTGATGTGAAAGAAAATGAAATTTTTGTACCACGTTGTTTCGATGCCACCGCTCTCTAGCGAATAAATAAATAAACTTCGATACTGTTTTATCGTAAGAGCGTAGAGTTGCTTCATTTGTGGCACAAGATGGCGTAGATGCTTTAAAGAAAACCGAAACAACAGAGCAATGATTAACAAAAATAACAAATATAGATGTTATTTTACGAAAATAATGGATATCTGAATTTTGTGTAACGTATTGAAAATGGCTTTGTGAAACGTAAATATTTTTAATAATCTTGCTTCAGACATTCGAGAATATCAGGCAGTTTTACTTTTTTTTTTTGTATTCAAATAAGAATCTGGTCACCCCGCAAGTAAACGTCAACTTGTTATTTATCTTCTGTGATGAAAATTGTTCAAAATGGCTGAGACAGAAACCGATAATAACAGTATTATCAGAACCGATAGAAATAATAAGAGTACAGGGCCTGCTAATGGGCCCCGTCGCGTTACTATCTATAAAACTGAGACCGGATTTGGTTTCAACGTGCGCGGTCAAGTGTCTGAAGGTGGGCAGTTGAGATCGATTAACGGTGAACTTTATGCTCCTCTGCAGCATGTCAGCGCTGTTCTGGAGAACGGGGCGGCGGAACAAGCCGGGATCAGAAAGGGGGATCGGATACTTGAAGTGTAAGTACTTAGAATAACATGTTTTTCACCGCCCAACATTCGGTTGAACAATCTTGGTTCCCATTGGATTTTCCCATAATTGTTTGTGTTACTTAACATAGCAACGCATTTCCCGCCGGTGCTTTGTGTTTAAACACTTCTTGGAATGATATTCTTCATATGAAGGAGCCAAAAGTTTACATTATATTTTCGTTCATACTCATTTACATAATGTTTGAGGTGATTCATTTAAAACTTGTTTGATTTTGTTACTGACAGTCGCTGGAGTATGGTAAATTGATTGTATCTGAGTACCTACGACATCACTACACGAGTTGTTATTATTATTGTAATTTAGGTTCATCTAAGTACATATTTCAGTACACATTATTAAGGCCATTTGAAATAATTCACTAACTTTAGCTACACACCTACAAAGGTTGCTGTGAGTGACTGATCCCAACAGGGTCAATGGTTTCAGTGACACATACAACTATTAATAACACTAACTTGGCATACTAATGGCCCACTATGTCTGGCTGTTTTAAACTTTTAAGACCGGAACAAAAAAGACAAGGTTTAATGTTTTTTCTGTCAAACGGATAAGTACACATTTGGCATATTTATTACATTTTTAATAATAAGAAAATGGATAAATGTTTTATGACTTATTTTGCAATAAATAGAATATTATACAACACAATAATATTGTCACAGTTTTAATGTAAAATAATTAAATTAATTTTAACAAACATTGAACATAGTTCTATCAATATTTTAAATGCTATGTGGAAGTAAAATTGTATGTAACCATCAGTTGCAGCATACTTGCAATAATTACTAAGCAACTTGACACCACTCCGATAAGTGTTGCAAGTTTCCAAACTGCTGATCCACCCCAACTGTGTGACAAAATAACCACATAAAAGCATTTTTCTTTTAACACAGACACATACTTAGAAATTAACTTCTACAATACATTTTGTACATGCTAGAAAAATGACAGATAAAGTACAGAACTTTTGTAGTGTTTGATCTATTTTTTTTGTTATTTATTTTTAAATAAATAAAACTTATTGCTATGGTCAAAACAGGTCACCTTAAGTAAGGCCTACTCAAATACACATTGACATGTTCTATGTTATGGGGTTTGGTTTCTGCACTTAGTCCTTCAAGTGGACCATTATGTGTGACACATTGACATTGCTTGGATAAAAAAAAAACATATTCTATGCTTACATTATGCTTGATCTCTTTTCTCTGCATACAAATTTTATTTTCGTTTGAAATTTGGCCACAAAAAGATTATAATTTCATGATCAACCTTCTAATGGCAATAATTTTAAAGCCAGATAATAATAATAATAATTTATTTAATCAAATAACAATGTTAACTTAAATAGTAGTTATCTGTAGGTACACTTGAGTTATGCTAGTTAACAAATCACTTAGGTTTTGCAACCAGCACCCTTACTAAGTTATAAAATACCTAGTGTTAAGGGCAGTGGTAGCCCATACATAGTTCAGTTTCACAAAAGAATTGCAGGAGAACAAGTGTTTTTTTTTTCCAAGATCATTGTTTATATTATAATTATTTTAAGAAAATACAAGATTTTTTGAGAAACTACCACTGAAGTAAAAATTTAAGTTTTATCTTCAAAAATATTGGTAGTAAATGTGGGTATTGATTTGACTCAAGACTAGATTAAATAGGCATATAAATGAATAATTACAGACAATATTTTATATATATATTTTGAAGAAATTTTTTCTATCACTCAGTTCACATACAATTTCTAGAGTCTTAGCATTCACTAGCATTATAATATACAAGAAACAGGCTCAAGATTGCATTTTAATGCGGAAACTAGGGATGAGCCGAAATTCGTTTCACATTCGGTTTAACCGAATTCCGCGGTTTGAATTTGAACCGAACTTCGGCATTCGGCCGAAATTCGGTTCAAATGAACATTCAGTAGGTAACCACAAGTAGGTGCAAAAACACCAAGGATTCTGCGTTATCTGGCAGGAGTCTGTTAATTTTTTTTGTCTTATAATTTCCTGCACCTGGGAAGTGTGAAACCATCAAATTAATTTCTTTCTTGTTTTATCATGTTTAGATATTCAATACGAGCTTTGCTAACGAATTTTATTTGACCCTGTATAGGTAGTGTACACACCAATATTTAAGTTTCGATGTGTCACTCTCGAGAAAGCGCCGTCAAAGTAAACGGAGTTCAGCCGAATTTTTTATTTTGTTCTGCCGAAGTTCGTATTCGGCTCAAACCACGATCGGCACAACCCTAGCGGAAACACTATTGAAAGTCTATATTTATTTCAAATTAACATACCTACCTGAAGCTAAACCAGTTTCTTATTTGTGTAATATAAATAGGATTCTGATCTAAACTGAGAGATAAGAAGCATTGATTCTGAATTGGAATAAAAAAGTGACAGTTAAGCCATCTTGGTATTTGATTTCCTTCACGCGGAACGTTTGAATGTTTTTACAACTGTTCATCATATATCGTTATATCGTTTTTTACTTCGTTATGAAAAAAATCAGCCACAAAAAATAATGATATATAATTTCAATTTTGTTGTTGGTTAAGACAGATTATTAAATTTTTTGTTACTTTTATAATAAAAACTATTAAAAACACGAAATAATCAAACACAACTAAAACATAACAATATTTAAATAAACCACTTACAGAAGACACATACACGATATGAATAGAATAGAATTTTTCTTTATTATAGTGACCAAGATTCAAACAAAATAAACCGGTTAAATCGGATATTTTTATATTTATTACTAGCTGACCCGGCAAACGTTGTTTTGCCATATAAATTATTTCTAGCTGCCCGGCGCTATCGTTCGCGTGGTGTCCTACCCCTTACCCTACCCCACCCCTACCCTACTCCTACACTACTCCTACCCTACTCCTACACTACTCCTACCCAACTCCTACCCTACTCCTACCCTACTCTTACCCTACTCCCACACTACTCCTACCCTACTCCTATAAGTAAATAAAAGTATTACTAATACTATGTCCGTCTAAAACCTGATAAAAAACCGGATAAAGAGTATTCTATGTCCGTCTCCTGGTTCTAAGCTACCTCCCCACCAATTTTCAGCCAAATCGGTTTAGCCGTTCTTGAGTTATAAATAGTGTAACTAACACGACTTTCTTTTATATTTATAGGTTATAATCATTATCATTACTTTTTAAATAACACAGTCATAAGTATCAGAGTTAATAATACACATAATAATGTTTTAAAGATCACAATATGTTTTATTTAGTACTATATCGTCCCAATAGATGTCGTTACGTGTTCCCACTTATTGCAATAAAAAGTTGTTATAGAATGCTTTAAATTGATTATATCTTTTGATAGACTGAAGCGATTGCGATGAAACAAAGACTAATCACTACTTCGAGTTCTACACTATATTTGAGTATAAAAATGAACCATATTGGTTTGGTACTTTTTACGTTGAACCTGTTCAAATAAAAAATCTGTCACATCCAAACAGACAAACCGACAAACAGACAAAAATTCCAAAAATTGATGAAATGGCATCTGTTGGTTATCCTTTAACACCCCACCTATTTTTTTTTTTATAATTTCAGTGTACAGAAACGCCTCGTCTACAGATTTATTATATGTATAGATAAATATCGTTTATTATAAATATCGTATTTTTACGAACCCTGCATAAAAATGCTCAAGGTTTCACCTCTTGTAACCTTAACCATTTGTAATGCCCATCGTTAATAATAATACGTACACGTTAATAATATCGGTCTATAGGACCTTATCAAATACACATTATAATGGCTTGAATAACACGCCTCTTCTGTGACTCAGTTCACGCCCCCGTTTGGCCTTATGCTTCTAATAGTTTTTAATACACCTACTACACATAAAGGTTTAATACACATTAATGTAGGTAGATACTGCCTTAGATAATGTTCCCACTTCTGGGACACAGGTCACACAGGCCTCTCTACGAGAGCATCACACATCCGACAAACATGAATTCCCTAAATACGTTCACGCACAAATTGGTTTGTGAGGTCTTCAATTACCACAGTCCAATCTTCTAAAAGTGTTCATTCATCTGCAAGCGCCTCTGTGGATCACAGACATCGTGTGGGCGTATCGTCATCCGTCCCGGCTTGTATACGAACTCACAAATTCGTCGCCTCAAAGAGGTTGGGTGGGCGTACCGTCGGCCTCGGTCCCGGTTGCTATATATTAGAAGCCAGTCTGCCGTAATGCGCTTTTCGATTGCATTGATCAAAAGGTTTTTGGTCCATCGTCTCTTATGTCTGCACAGGTTCTCGGAGAATAGGTCACTGCATACGGTGGAAAGATTAGATCCAGTTTGGGTGCAATAAACGTATTTTGGGAAGCTCTTTTGTTACTGGATCCAGCGCATATACTGCGTTCGTAATTTATTTTCCAAAAATATAAACAAAATTATATGTGTAAATAGAAATAATACTATAAGTGGGATAAGATTTAGTTCGTTCTACAACTTCAAAACATGTCTAGTGGTCTTAGTAATTCTAAAATCAATAATACAAAAATGCCTGTGGTGTCGGTACAAGGCCTCACTATTCTCTTTTAAAGCTGTTAAGCAGTTCTCTCTGTTTAAAGCTGCTAGGGAACAGTTCTCGTTGAAGGAGTCCAGGCCTCCAGCTCATCCCGCCATCTCCGTCTGAGCCTGCCGCGATATCTCTTGTTTTTTTTTTACTAGATTTTATAATATTTGGAAGTAACATCAATTGGAAACAAAGATTTGAATAGACTTTAGATAGGTATTCACTGATCTTCAGTGGCATCTTGATAGCGGACCTACATAATTTTAGACGAAGTAGTAGCATCCAAAATATGTCTACTGTTTCTTATGAAAATGATGAGGACAGTGTCTGAGCCCCATGAACTCTTCTCACATTTAGACGTAGGTAACTAAAACTTAGTGCGTTAATTCATGTAAGACTTTAAGCCTGTAAAATACAATTTTCCATCTTACTGGTGCGTGTTACTTTCGCCTACACAAGTGTCTTCCCTGACAACCTGATCCCCAAACGATAGACATAAGAAAAATACTATAGTTACGTACCTACCAACGAGTGATGATGTTACATAATACATTCAACAGTTGCCGACCGATACTAATTTGTACCAGTTAACAAGTACTAGCGAATAGTAAGTAGTGCAGGCATTCGTAAGGTTTCTCTCAATAAACCTTGACTCAGTTATCAGCATTTCTACATATAAACAGTCTTGTAGTAATGTCTTTGATTTTAAAAAATCGGTCATGTGCGAGCCCGTGTGGTCCCTGGCGTTTTGTGACTGAAACTTTGTGATTTCTACTGTTAAGTAAGCTACACATAGATAATAGCATGTTTAATTAATCTGTGGTCTCTTATACTCATCATTCTCCTGCCAAAGGGCAGGAGAATGATGAGTATAAGAGACCCAATATATTTGTTGTCGGCTCAACATTTCTTTTTCTTTCATACTTCTCTATTAGTCATCATCTCGGTAGTCACCCCCTCTATAACCATATCATTATTCACCCAGTCCATCCATCGTTTCTTTGGTCTTCCCCTCTTATAGCCATCAACATTCATACTTAAAATTTTCCTCACGACATTTTCTTCATTCTGTGGGCTCTCCTACCTCTTTAAATAAAGTTATTTTCGCAGCTACTCCTTCATTAATATTCCACAAGGAATCACGGGTCCCAAAAACGTATTTAAACTTGTAAAGTTAGGATTAATCTGTTACTAAGAGGTCCCTTTTCTACTACTGTACTACAATGATGAAATAACTAATTACTTTTCACCGATCAATACATAATTTTATAGTAAACATAGATTGCATCAACTTATTCAATTCATTTCATCCAATAAATATTATTGGCTTGCTGATAATGAGTTTACCGCTTTTTCCTTAATAATCAATATTTTGTGCGTACATACAACCGCAGAATACGCTCATTGCTCGTAATTTCACAAACATTATTTAACATTACCTATGTAAATTGAATATTAGCTGCTGCAACTAAACATAACATAATGTCACGCCGTTTTTCTCCGATGGGTTACGCAGATTTATACCAGTAGTATACTCTAGTGCACCCACATTTCGACTATCCATAATTAAATATTTTTTTTTTTTTTTTTTTGTTCTTTCTGCTTCACAGCAATCTGTCGTAAACGACAATAAGCTGCTTCTTTGTCCGAAATTTCTGAGTATTATTAGGTAATAGAGCTTGGTGAGAACTTCGTAGTTAAGTTTCTCATTCCAATTAGATGAATCTGTCCTGGAGAGTTGGGACGTTAAATATTATGAATGCGAAAGTGACTCTGTCTGTTACCTTTCACACTGCTGAACGGATTTCGATGGGCACAGGCAGACCATGACCTGGGATAGGATATAGGATAATATATCTTATCCCGGTAGGACGTTCCCGTGGGATTATTTCCGACCAGTACGCGGGCAAAAGTTAGTTGGATTACTAACAATCCATCTGTTAGGGGTTAAAAATTTGTAACAGAGGTCCTCATAGAGGCGATCGGCAGCGGCGGTGACCTCTCGCGTCCGGCCCTGGTGCAAGCCATGGTCCGGAGCGAGAGGGAGTGGGAGGCAGTGGCCTCCTTCTGCGAAGCAGTCATGCTAGCGAAGGGGGTGGCGGGATGGATTATGACGACTCCCGGCTACCGTAGGCGCGGGCCTGCAGTCGGAGAGTAATGGGTAGCTCACCGTCCGATCAAGACCAAGCCCGTGCCGGTCGGCACGTACGTGTTCCACGCGCGCCTATAAGAGATGTCAGCATCAAATTGAAGGGGCCCTTTAGGGCTGAAGCCTGCCGGGTCAGCGGGATTGTTCGAAAGGGTTACCGGTGCCCCGGAACATAAAGGGCTAAGGAAGGAACACGGGTGAGTTTAGTCAATAAGAGTCTGACACTCCCTTCCGCTCCACCCAGAGCGGGAGGGGTCATTTCATGATTTCCAATACTTACTGAAAAAAAAAAGAGGTCCCCTTTATTTCTTTAGTATCTAAGTACTGGCTGATTCCAAACGGAATAGATGAATGCAAAAGTGTGCTTACTTTGTAATTGTAACAAACAGGCAACCAATCGCTTTATATTGATCGTAATTGTCCATTATTACAATGAATCCAACAAATTGATTCGTGACGAATGTACCGACTTTCCCTTATCGTTTTGGTGTAAAAATAGTTGTGGGAACCAGAAATACAATTTTAGATGTTATTTTTTTGTTGTCGAATGAATTTATCATCACACACAGTTTATTGTAATTTATTAGGGAAAAGATTTATTGTTGTATAAACCACAGGGAACTTACAAGACTGAAAGTCATACGGGTCGTGTCTACGGTCAATGTCAATGTTTGTTCTGTACGGGATTTCATCCCGCGAATACACAAACAAGGGCTCCGCTCTGCAAATTCCATCCATTATCCTATCATTTTCCGAGGAACTTGAGACTTGGGATTGACTAACCACAGACCAAAAGTTCATGTGTATTATGTACAAGATATCTATAAGATCAAACAGTTTAAGAACCAATACTCCAAAACAAAATAAGTATGGACGATCTCAACTGAAATGTCGTCGGGAGTTCGGGACCAGAGACAATACAGAACATCAGTATCATACAATGCTATATTGGCTAGCGAATGATGTTTCAAATAATTTAAATTGCAATGGTATAGAAAGGGCGGGCATTATGATTGGTAATTGTTTCACAATGGACGGTATCAATCAATAAAACTATTGCTGCACTGCACTGGCTAACTGGGGAATGTGTGTTCACGCCTGCATTTAGGGTTGCCAGTAAAACATAAGGGTTTCTTTTTACCATTTCGGTACGGAACCCTAAAAAGTAATTAAAGCAACGCTTTTTATCTCACCAATATCATAGGCAATCTTGGTAAAGCTTAAACACGTCGTTAACGAGTTTTTGACGATAAAACAAACTACCTAACTAACACTTGGGAGCAAAGCGAAAACTTCCCTACTTTTTCGGGTCACCTGCCTTCACTTTAGTCACACGGCTCAAACTAATAAGCCCACTTAGTTTAGTCTAGGAAATGCAATTCGGACTATCCGTAATCCGAAAAACCGGATATCTGCACATTTTTGATAGCATGAATATGCGATGCGATGAACGCTCGATCAAACAAACAATCGAACATTCAATATATCGTACACTCAATACATCGATTGAGTGTACGATATATTGAATGTTCGATTTATTAACCATCGATAATAAGAACTTTCGAATATTTAGACGTTCGATTAATATTCGATTAATTGGCATTCGATTTGGTATAGTTAAAAGCACATGACAATGAAATCAAATGATTTTTTTAATTTTAGTTATTTTGAATTATTCAAATTATCATCAAAATTACCATAATTATGGTGTTATTGCTGGGTGTATTCTTACTATTAAAAAAATAATTTGATTTGATTTTCATGTGCATTTTAATGTTCATTTTAATCCATTTACACAAATATAAGAAACATCATATTAACAAACTACAATGGGTAGATATGTTTATTTTCATGAAAAAATCCGTAAAATACGGTTAATCCGGATTGGACCAAAAATCCGTTCTTAAAAATCCGGATTTTAAAACAGAACGGATTTGCACTCCCTAGTTCAGTCCGCTTTCATTAGCAAGGGCTCCAACAACTTTGTTTAGGTTTCGGGAGTTGGCTTTTAGATGGATCGATCAATTGCGATCTAATTTCAAGTCCACAGAACTTAATTATACTAAGATCCCTAAGTTTAAATACAATTTATTATGGTTATCAAAATTTATCTTCAGACCATTTAATTTTCTTCCTTAGGTACAAGAAAACGCATTGACGTCCTGTTTCTCCGAAACACAAAATATTAACGACTTTGAGAATCAAAAAGAGACTTATGCATGCAGTTGAATGAATCAGCTTCTTTAACGAAGTTCAAGCCACATGATTGGCTCTGCATGAGTATATCCATATGATATCCAGGACACCGACACAGTCTAAGAAGCCATACTACAAAGAAACGCAAGCGTCATTCTTTCGCTTGCACAATCGCCAATGCAGCAGCATAGTTTCACAATCATGTATTATGTTTTATTGCATTATCAGCTACGTTCTAGTTTTAACACTCCTCACTTGCATGAGAGTAGGCTAGAATGCTTGATGACTTGCTTCGTTTCAAGTACACGTTATATTTTTATATCAAACACAGTACAAAGGCACATTAGCGTTACGCTTTATGATCCCTAATATGCTGTGGCACACTTATTGTGTCAATCATTCCAACGATTTAGCTGTTTGTAGCTCCGATAATGTGCAAGTATTTTGGTTGGCTCAAGTTACTTGTTGCCTAGGGTTAAGAGTGCCTTTCATCATCATCAGTCTCCGTTCCGGGGTCTAAGCGACATCTTTCCTATCAATCGATCAAATCAAATCAAATCAAATCATTTATTTGCATAGAATGTAGGTATTACAATAGAGTTGTTATAAAAATATAGTGAGCCGGGTACATTCTGCCTGAGTTTTGGCATGCAAAAATTAATAGATAATGTCAATAGCAATATTAATATTAAGTAGCTTATTAGTAAAATTATGAAAATTAAATAGTGATGATTAAGATACAAATAAATTATTTTAACAAGTCCAGAAATAATAATAATTAAATAATAATATTTTTGTATCAAATTAATAATGTCTATAAGTAATATTAAACTATTGAGATGTCACAAATAGGGTCATTCAAAAAATCATTTATCGAATAATAACATTTCTGTATCAAAAAAGTCTTAAGTTTATTTTTAAATTGTTGAAGGCTGTCATTTTTTATGCTGTCCGGTAGTTTGTTAAATATTATTGGGCCCATGCAGAAAACACTTTTACTAAGTAGTGCTGTTTTATAGCCACCGGTAATTAAGAGGTTTTTGTATTGGCTTCTCACGGGACCTTTCTTGGAATCCGAGACCTTAGCAAACAATTTTTTATTTCTTTTTACAAAAATTGCCATTTCCAAAATATATAACGACGGATAAGTAAGAATTTTCAAAGACTTAAACAGAGATTTACAACTATCTATAGTTTTAAGATTACACATAGCTCTAACACAACGTTTTTGTGCTTTAAATATGTTATCTCTTAGGCTGCAGTTACCCCAAAAAATGATTCCAAATCTCAGGACCGATGCGACTAAACCATGGTATGCTACTAAAGCAGTTTTTAAGTCAACTTTTTTTGCCAGGTTAAAAAGGACATAGGCTGCAGTGCTCAACTTTCTACACACCTCTTCTGCTTGCGGTTTCCAAGTTAATTGATTGTCTATATAAATTCCTAGAAATTTCGCGACCTTTGTTTGATTGATCACTTGGCCATTGTACTGTACATTAACGTTCGGTGGAGTTGTTCGTTGGTGAAAATGCATCACGTTAGTCTTTGGTAAATTTATTACCAGGTTATTTTTATCCAGCCATTCAACAATATTTCCAAGGCTATTGTTGATATCCTGTTCATAATTATTGATATTTGTACATTTAATCAGTGCTGTGCTGTCATCGGCAAATAGAACCATTGGATTTGGTATCTGACGGGGCAGATCATTTATGTACAGCAAAAATAGCGGGGGACCCAATACACTACCCTGCGGTACGCCGAACTTAATAATTTTACCATCAGATTTATATTTTTGTTCACATTTTGATTTATGACAAATTCTGGATATCTCCGTATATTGTGTGCGGTTACTGAGGTAGGATTTTAAGAGATTCTGCACGTTTCCCCTTAGACCGTAGCTATTAAGCTTGTTCAATAGAATATCGTGATTGACACAGTCAAATGCTTTAGTCATGTCAGTAAAAATGGCACAGATATGTGTTTTATTATCTACATTTATCATTATTTCGTGTAAAAAATTATATATTGCTGTATTAATGTTTTTATTTTTTCGAAACCCTGCTTGTTCATTACATAGTATGTTGTATTTTGTCAGAAAGTTGTCGATTAATTCATATATAATCTTTTCTACCACTTTGGAAAACACAGGAATTAAAGCAATCGGTCTATAATTACCTATATCCTCCCTACAATTCTTTTTGTGAAGCGGTTTGACTATGACCGTTTTTAAACCATCAGGAAATACACCAGTGCTGATGGCTAAGTTAATAATGTGGCAAATATGTACGATTATGTTATTTGATACAAATTTTATGACTTTCGTTGCTACTTCATCGTATCCTACGCTATTCTTATTTTTCAATAATTTTATTACCCTGAGTACGTCTTGAGGCAAAACTGGTCTCATGAACATTGTGTTGGGGTTTTCTTGTAGACCACTTGTATCAAGTGATGTTTTAGGTGAGCTTTTAATCTGATTAATGAAGTAGTCGTTAAATGCGTCTGCAATTTCTTTAGGGTTATTAATAATTATATTATTTATTTTTATCTGAGTAATGGGTTCATAGGTACATGCTTTATTGTTGATAACTTGCCAGGACGCCTTTGATTTATTGATTGAATTCTTAATAAAATAGTTATTTTGAGCCTTTTGAGTTAATTTTACAATTTTCGATGCTTTAAGTCTTTAGAGGCTACATCCTATTGAATTAAAGTCAGACAATGCAAAAGTAATTCAGTGTTTCGATATGCCAATATTATCGTGAAACATTAAACAGCTATCTATAACACGGACCACTTCCGCAAGATGACTTACCATTGATTACTCACATTGCCACAACATAATCTTCACAGTAGCAATTACATTATATGAGACGACTGTTACTCTTTAATAAAATGTTATTACGAGAGAAAGACATTAAAAGAGAAGGGTAATAAAATGACGTCAATGTACTTAACAAAGAATTGGCGTTCAATCCCTTTCTGGTGTTTTAGAAGCGTCTAAAATACTATTGCAGAAACCGACGTTGCTGGCTCTTGGATCTTGTTTTATTCGGCTGAAGAAACTGATTGATGATACTGGCGATTGCTGTTCAGTTTCTGCTTAAAAACTGTCAAGATAATTGAATTCCACAACTCTCTAGGAAAAGGACGAGCTTCGTCATTTGGTAAAATTTCCCCTACTAATACAATCCTTAATTTAAAAATAGCGAAAAACAGAACTGCCAGTGCCAGGGAATTGTATATTTAAAAGCTACTTCTTCAATTCCTTCCCAACCCACAGCATTAAAGATCATCACGTTCAAAGTAAGCAGGTACATTACTATCAACGTTCATAGGAGGCACATTCAAGGGGTGGGCAGTGGGAGGATCCTATATTTAAAACCATACTAGATAATAAACACAACGCCTGTATTGTTAAACCATAAAACTTTTTGTAACAGTCAGTCTGCACGCCCATAACTCCAGAACACCTGGGCAGATTTTAATGTTGTTTATTTTAACGTCGGTAAGATTGATTGAGGATCCCTTTTAAGAATTTGCTATAAATAAGACCTGCAAACATATAAAGGTCGTACGCACGATGTTTTATAGGACCATTTCAGTTTAATTCCAGGAATGTTTATTATACAGGCGATAATATGTAGGTCGTCCTGAATTATTTATGTTTTTGGTGATAAGCTTGACATTTTACATATCTGTCCAGCAATAATAACTGTCGTATCAGTTGTTTAAACTACTCGACAATTGCAGGCAGATTTGTCACGTACTATCAGCGATTCCGAAACTGAATACGAGTATCCACTGCTCGACCAACCGACTAGTTACCAGTTGCCGCCCCAACCCCCTTCCAATCATCTTGGTTTAAAACGATTTCTGCGACCAATCCTTTCAATGGGAAGTCTAGCATTTCGGAAACTTTCGGGGCCTACCGCAACGTCTTCTGGCGTTGTTTGGACTCCACTCATATTTTTTTTGCCCAAAGTTCATCCGACAGGCAGACGTGACCTGCTCCATGTAGAAAGAAATATTTAATTTATTTAATTCAATTAGTACCCACTTCAAACCCTACAACGAACCACGTGGTTTTGCTTGATGTCAATGCACTGTTGGCAATGGTACGAATGGTTGAAATGGAATTCAAAATTCCACACTGCTATAATGATTGATTGGTCATGGGCGATACCTATAGTAATATTCTGTTCTTTGGAGTACCGCATAATCCAACATATTATAAACTAGCTTCAGCCCGCGGCTTCGCCCGCAAGGTATGTCGATAAAAACTGTCCTATGTCCTTCCCCGGGATGCAATCTATATCTCTGCCAAATTTTATTGAAATCCGTTCAGTGGTTTAGGCGTGAAAAGGTAACATACAGACAGACATATACAGAGTTACTTTCGAATTTATAATATAAGTAAGTATGGATGTAATGAATAATTGTTATCATGTCTTTAGTTACTCGTGAAAAAACCGGCATGTCTTAGACCCGAAATAAGAAATTGAAGACATTGTAACATCCACTAACGCGCACTGGGCCCGCGTGGTGGATTATGGCATGGCCCACTGATTCTCTCATAAAAGAGGAGGCTTTTGTCTCAGCTCTTGTGTGTTGTATAGACTGGTAATGCTGTTTTGCTGTCTTTAGTGACCTTTACAATCATATATTTTGACACACTTTATGAAGCATTTATTTCACGTGGCTTTCGTAACTGGATCCTAAGATTAGATACTGTCTTCTAAAGGCAAAGAAGCAGAATCATCAAAAATAAATGCGATTTACATTTTTATGCGGGCTCTAATGTGAACGACGCGGAGTAAAGAGTAATGGGTTCAGTAGGATACATTGGGTTCTTTTGGGATCGCAAAATCCTCGGCGAAAGGTTTTATTGTAGTGACTATCAATCGAAGGTTCTATCGAAGGCTTTTATTGTCACAACAGTTGCTCTCTATTTTTAAAGTGGACATGATAATTACCAGATACTTGACACAAATAATCCTTTGCATCAAGTAAATACTAGCAGAAATAACTCAACTTTTATTGCAAAATATATCTAAGTATTAGTATTGCAACAACAATAGCTAGTGATAATGTTATAGTAATAGTGCATTCCTATCAGTGGCCGCCACTGGTCACTTTCTCTGTTAAACTTTATAACTGTTTGTTGTGTTATTAATACCGTTTACAAATTGTTAATTAAGTCATTTTTGTTTGTTTGCGTTTTCGTATTGATTAATTGTAAGTACTTTCATCAATCTTGGGCTTGGCGTTGTTTGGCTTGTTGCTATCATCTTGTCAGTTTAGTTGTATATCTTTAGGTTCCTACAAGCACTTGCTGCTTGTTGCTGGTTTTGGCAAGCCGGCTGGTGATTTTAAGTCCCTTATATATATCGTTTGACTTTCGCGTTCATGAAGTGATGTTTTTGAGAATACTGTTTTTTCTCAAAAAAAATGTTGAAGTAGATGCTGCAAATTTACAATTACTTAGTCTAATCTCCTTTTACCTATCTGAAGCGATGGAATGTTTGTCCTTTGTAATTTGTGTCACAACCACAATAACCTTTTCATTAGAAACAGTCATTCGATAACCATGTTCGCATGAAATACATTGCCTAGGACGCCTAGGTACATCAATCGAGATAGGACAGTGTTGAAACTAGTAATTGAATGATAACAAGAATGAAACTCTGTCATACTATTGCGTAGTACTTCAACACGTGTTTCTATCTGTTTAGAATAGAGTCCAGTTAATTGATTATTATTGAAAACGATATAATTGGTTCTCCTATCTACAATCACGCCGGATTTACCACACATTGTGCAGTTGAAAGTTGCATTTCATAAGTGTCTTTGGGATAGAGCTATTTTAAGACTTCCTATGTGTAACTCTGTTCTCTGCAAAATCTCCATCATTATCGTCTGTAAAAGGGTAAGAACACTGCTCTCTTCGATCCTTCCTAACTTTTGTATGAGAAGGGACAATTGGCCTCGTATGAAAATCAAACTAATTTTATCACCAATCCCCAAATCTTTTACCTCACGCTTATGTTTCACATCTGTGTTGAGCCTCTTCACGGAGCAACTGACCTCCGTAATAGTCATCCTTTACAATATGTTATCCATTGTGATCCAATCATTTTTAACAATGCTCCACTGAATACGAAAATTAAGAGTCCTCTTAGTCAAGTAGTTCGCGACTGCGCGGCTTTATCAACCAATTTAGTCTTTTCCAGTACCTGCTATAGTTATTCTACTGGACGATGACCTGTTACAAAAGAGATATCATGTAAAGACTCCTGCAGTAGATAGGTACGAATACGAAATAGGCACGAATTGTATATTTTAGAACTTTCCGAGTGTGTGGTGTTTCATTTTGTATCTTCCTGTCTATCCAAAGGTTGACTGGTCAGCGACAAGACTGCTGATATGTAACTCAAAGGGAGCAATGAATTAATGAAGCCGTCTTTATATCCGAGACTTGGAAAGTCAAACTCGAAGAACCTTGAAGGTGGTTTTCGATTTCGTTCTATATTCGTTGCTAAGTTGCCAGAAATATTAATATTCGATAAGAAAGAATCGAAACTTATTGATTGGGGCTTTATCCACCGAATGCCCGTATATAATACTAATGACGGTTGACAAACTTGAGCTATAATTATTGCTAATTAAAGACTAATATTATTAAATTCCTTACATTGAATTTATATTAATAACGCTTGCTGAACAAGTTCTTCTACTTCCTATTCAATACCCTGATGATCAGGTTGCTAGGACCAGATCAGTATTTAGCTATGAAAGGACCTAGACAGCAATTTCATTAGGCGATAAAGGACAATGAAGAACAGCATATTGAAAGTTGACCCCAAAAAGTAGAGAAAAGGCTAAGTGATGATGGAAAACTTCTTAGGATTGGTGACAAAACGCAAAGTGGATGCTGTAATTACAAACCATCAGTTTGCTAAGCTTGCTACTTATGCCCACGAACGTCCATTGTGTTTAAAGACTCATTAAGCTACCATTTACAGTCTTTTGTTCATTTGCACACACATTTCACAATACTTAGTAGAAAACGCAACAACATTAAGTATAATTATTGTCACCAGAGAAAGCGTTTCATGTGTGAAAGTGGTTCCGTAGTACACGGTCCTTAAAACCGGGTTTATTTTTCTTGTGATCCACTCACAGTGTGACTCAGAATTTCATTAGGACTTTTATCACACTAATATTATAAAGGCGAAAGTTTGTGAGTGTGTGAGGGGGTGAGGGGGTGTGTGTGTGTGTGTTTGTTACTTCTTCACGTTCAATCAGCTGGACCAATTTTGATAAAATGTTTTATGGAGGTAGCTGACACCCTGGATTAACACTTTTATCCCGATATTCCCACGGGATCGACACTTATGCGGGTGAAAGTGCGGTGCGCAGCTAGTGTTGATATAAAGAGTCTGGTGTCAAAGAAAAATTTGCATACTATTGTTATAAACGAAACTTGTTTTGTAGAATCGTCTCATTACATTTGGCGTTTTCTAGCGCAAGAAGTATTTCAGTTTGAGTTTTTTTTCTCAGCACGGAACGTTTGGTGTTATCTCAGCATTACTAAAAATCATATCTTCTTTAAACAAAAAACAATTGGTCCTTCGGTCCAAAATTGACCTTTCGAGTTATTCTAATACTAGCTTCTGCCCGGAACTTCGTACGCGTGAAATTTCTTGTTCCCCTTACCCACCCCGTCGTATCGCATCACCTGGCCGCGCTGTCACTTCGTTTTCGCTTAGCGTTCTTTCTGACTTTTTGTAATATTTTTGCTTGGCTCCCAAGGGTCATAGCGTGACGTTAAATGATGCAAAAAGATGTTTTCAAATCCATCTTATAGTTCCAGAGATTACCCCCTAAATACAAACAAACAAATAAATTTTACCTCTTTACAATATTAGTACAGATTAAAAGGCTTCACACAAATCCTAACATAATGTGAACCTATTTGTTTCTTAGAAAACATAATTACCCTTTCAACCCGTCTTGAGCATGACCTTTGCTACTCCTAAGACAAATAGGACGACGCAAAAACACTTCGGCACCGGTATTACTAACTTTCTTTTATTTTATAATACACGCGCATGACGTGATAATCCAGTCAGGCAAGTCTCACGTTACATAAGTTTATTTTGTCCAAGTTGCAATAATTTGGACGCAGTATTAAAGTTGCTTTGACACCGGAATAAGACGAACCGTGTACTCGCTTGAATTCAGCTAATCAAAGCGTCTTGTGGTTACAATCCTGCTTCAATTCAGCCTATCGGAATCGTTCTGTGATCTAGTCTAACCAATCGCAGTCCAGTGGTGGAATCTGTCGTAACGGGGTTATGCTGGTCGTCAAGAGAGGCTGTGATACAAGATGTTTAACAACATGCATTGCTTATACGAGCCGAAGTTTCGACAGAATGGTGACGAGAAAGGAAGATACACTCTGCTGGATTCTAGGTATGTGTTTTACATTTGTACAACTTTAAAAGAGACTTACTGTAAGTGATTTTTTAAATACACGTGCTCCCTTATTGCAAAGGATCCTTTTAGTTACCATGTAGTTGAGTAAACCCTTTGCACTTTGTTTCTAATCAAAGGCATCCCAATTTTCGATCAGAATGGAATGGGGTAGACAAATTGACGTTCCAAACTTTGTTGTTACTAGCAGATAAAACAAAACTGATGTCCATAATCTCAGTCGTAAGAAGGGGAGATTAAAAAGTTGCAGTTATTTGAAGCTACCGAATAGCTGTAATGCATCTTGCGTTAGGATTGCAGTCAGTGTACGAGCGCTTATCTGCCACGATCAATTAGAAAGTACTCACGATGCTAACGTACCGGCAAGAAGCACCAAATCTTTAGCCCGATCATTAGGTAACTGCGTGGATCTCACATTCCTTGTGTGTAAGATTTCGTTTGCAAACGCCCACATTTCCATAATTCAAAACAAGTGTCGCCAGATTCATTGCAAATATTATCCCTAGATTCTTAAGCTGTTCTGGCCCGAGCCTTCCTCTTTAGGATTAGCCTCTTTGCCCTAGTTTCAATAAGCCTAATTAAATCTGGGATCAGTATCTGTTAATGTTATAATAAATACCTAATATTGATCAACCTACACAACTGTTGCCCTGCTATCCAGGGATTTGGGATCAGATTCATTATCCCAGACTTGGTTATTTATTTCGAGGTGGTTAGTTATTTAAAAACTAACAGACCACACTGTACCTACACGACAATTAGTCTCAAAAGAAAGTTTAAGAATAAAAAAAAAAAAAAAATTTAATCGGCCAGCTCTTAAATTTGACCTCGATTACGCCCCATGGAAAGCGATGGATGAGGTCTATAATGGAACGAGCGTGCCCAGAAGATGCCAAAGGCACTGGAACTCCCACGCATCAATGAAACACAGCAGGCTGCTTGTCGCCGGACTCCGGTGGGAGGGTGGTCGCAAACCAGGCGGGCGTTAGCCTTGTGGCAAGGGAAGAATTCGCCAGTCAAATAAGGTGTTGGGTGTGACTGACCAGGCTGCGCCAAGCGCGCCTCCAGAACACCGAACAAACACACAAACTGCGCTACACGAGGAGGCTTCATCGTGCATCCCAATCGTCTTTAATCCTCTTATAATTACTGCCCACAGCTAGCATTCAGATGATGAATGGATAAACGTTTAAAATAATAATTATCACGTGTCCAAAGAGAAACGCGATAAAACAGCAATTTGTCTTGAACCTGCAAAAAATTGCCGCGTAAATAATCACAGTAAACCGCAAACTTTATTATTTATAACTTGCTAAACACGGAAATGACTGATTGTAACATAACTATAGTTTTTATCAATAATTTCCTTGTACAGACGCCAGCAGGTCAACCTACCCGAAACTGTCAGATTTTCCCAATCAACCTTGAACCTTATGCTTTAGCAATAAAGTCGAAAATCTATTAAAGAAATCTGACAGATTGTAGTAACTTGATGTGCTGGCGTCTGTACCTAACAATGTTGTTTTGCCAATCTCTACGTAACTGACAGCTTGATATTACGCATGCTCTACGCGTGTTTGACTGTATTTATTTATATGGTCGTTGTAATTGCTGATTAAATTAGCTTTAGTGTTCTCTGTCACTCAAATAGTGTCTCCTTATCAATGTCAACGTTCCTCCGTCATCGTGAAAAGCTGGACTATGAATACTGTTTCAAATACAACTTCAAGAAATAGGGCTTTGCACATATTGCACAATGTCATGCAACTTTCTTTCTTGTCTTTGAACAAGTTGCAGGCATCTGTATTCCCGGCTTCGCATAAGAGTTAGGTTTTCGCCAAGCACCAAGGGGGCAATTCTCGTAATTTTAAGAACATTACTCAATACTCAATATATTTATTGCTTCTACAATGTGAACTTAGGTGGTAGATTAACATTTGCAGTCTGACTTGTCTCAATCTGTCAAATATACCTCTAATTTCCCTAAATTTTTAACGAGTATTTGACACTGATTGGTCGCGATTTTGAACGTTTTCAATTACGGGAACTGACCCTCTTTTTTTTTTCGGCAGACATGTCCTGTCCACCAGCAGGGTAATTGCGTAACACACTATCAGTAGCAATGGGTTTCATTTTGACAGCTCAAAAACATTCATTGCGTTATTTGCGTTGTTCAGGAGACACATTTTTCGAACATATGGAGCAATGGAATAGAAATAAGCTTCAAAATGATTCAAATTGAGTTGAGTAATAGTGTGTTACGCAATTAGAGTGCCGCAGTCCCATTTAAGTTCTGTTATCAGCCCTAAACCTCTACCTACCCAGTAGGTACTCGTGTATGCACAATCTAAAGTTCACGGTAGTCGCGGGTTATAACCGGTTGTCTAACAAAATAGATCATGACTGCATTAGTACTCTAATAACCTATTTTATCGGTTATCTGACAGACAAGAAATTTAACACTCCCGTTAATGTAAATGTGTTTGATTCCGTTTATTTTGTACTAGGAGCGCCCCGCTGTTTCACCCGCATAAGTGTCGATCCCGTGGGAATATCGGGATTAAAACTTTTCTATGTCCTTCCCCGGGATGCAATCTATATCTCTGCCAAATATCGAAATCCGTTCAGTGGTTTAGGCATGGAAAGGTAATACAAACAGACAGAGTTACTTTCGAATTTATAATATTAGTATGGATAGAATACTCTTTATTATGTACACCATAGAAATGTACACCATACAAACTACAGATACAAATATAGAAATTATGATTACTTAGTTACAATGACTAATAATAATTTCTGTTGGATTTTGGTAGAGGAAAAAGAACGGAATAACTCCCTGTTTTGTATTATGTTTATCTTTTAACATGGATCAAACGCCTAAATTGAAATGATAAGGCCAATATGGGCTTTTAAAGAGTCAAAGTTCACAACGCAAAAGGTCAAAATAGTGGTGACACGCAAACCAAATAAAAACTAGACATCATTATGTGGAAGTAAAATTCGTATATCAGTGTTGTTAAGGGTATAGGTGTAGTCATGAATTACCTTATCAACCTCAATAGGTAAATTCAAGTAGTCATTATCCTGATAAACAATAAGGAAATAGATTTTAATAAACCTACTGGTAATTAGAAGAGACAACTGAATGTCAATGTCGTAACATCAATAAAACCTGATATAGCGACATTTTCTAATGTTATATCGAACCCCTTGGACTGATGAAAGACACAAGAAAATTGCGTATTCAATTAATGAAATACAATTCAACCATTAAACAGTTACCTTATAAGTATAACCTATTAATGTGTTAGAGGTCAGAACTGCATCTAATCAACTGTCATCAACGGACGTGACCCATATAATTCAACGTCGCAATTCAAATATCAATGTTTATTGTTAAAATAAATCTAATTAACGATCATTATTAGTTTGTTAGTGTTTCTGTTCGCGCGTGTGAGATGAACGCGTATCAATATAATACCTTTAATAAAGAAATAAGCTTGGCTTTTTCCTAAATAATCTGGCATTTTATGGCAGTTAGCGACAGGAGTTTTTGAGCCACAGTATAATTAAAGTACTTCAAGTGTTTGTGTTAAGTTAAAAGCTATATTTCTTTGGGGACATTGCGAGGAATATCAGGTTTCACTTGGAAACATTATACGTGACTTTCTGTTTGAATTTTTTCGGATCTCACCCTTAAAAACTGGAAATAAAAATCGTAATTCTTTTTAAATCCACGTGACTACTTTTTCTTCTTTTGTGTGTGTGTCAATGTGCCAGTGTGTGTCACAATGTCGGTCCAAAGGGGCGGTGTGGGTGACTTTCGGTACTGTTTCTATTACTGTGCAAACACAGACTTTGAGATATATGACCTGGAAACTGAGGACTCTGCAAAGAATACTAGGTGAATACGTTTAAAAAAAAAAAATCCTGTTATTATCGGGCAACTAAGGCCCATACACAAAATAATCTTATACAATAATTAACTAATACATATTAAAAACCTTAAAACTATGACTATACACGTAACGTCGGCGTCGTGTTTCGCTGCGTGGTGTTGCGTAACCGTCCTCGGAAACGTGGATAAACGACACCTTTCGGCCAAAAGTCCTCTTTCAGGCAGGTCTGTAGATGTTGGGTTGGAACTAGTACCACGAATGACTTAAAGTTGATGATGTAGCGCGATTTCAACCTTTCGACGGTTTTTGTGATGGTCTCGTGATCCTCGAAGGAGTTGACAATATATTGAGCTGAATAGGAGTTCTTAGGTTCCTATCTACTGTCGACATCAGCATCCTCATTCCTGCCTTTATGCTATTTCCTTTAAGTAAGGTAAGCATGTCTCCTTCCAAACATTTCTATTATCTATCACCTCAATATTCTTCCTTTTTCTACCCACATTTTTTTTTGCTAGCCTATACAGTCCCACTGCTGGGCAAAGGCCTCCCCCAAATCCTTCCAAGAACTCTTCTCCCACGCCACCTCGAACCAGCCCTCGCGTTACGCCGGCCTCGGCGACGCCGTCCATCTTCAGGCACCCATTGTGCGTCTGCCCATACTATATTCTAAATAATTCATGTATCTTTTCTTTAGTTTTCCTCTATTTTTATTTCCATCCACGTGTACTTTCCTACGGCCTTTTATTGAAGAAGTAAATTACAATAGTGCTTAAACACGGTTAATGCTCCTCAGTCTTGCTCATCATAAATTCTTTTCACACATTATGACCATCTACAAGGTCTTCTAATTCATTTGAAAGCACAAGTTACATTTACTATCTCTAGACTTATAAGGCGGCTTTGACCAGCTTTGTTTGTAACTAGTTCCGATTTCTAAACACTACTCGATGCATCTGTTCGCAGCTTGACGCTTTTCCACCGTGTTAGTTCTAGAGATCATATTGGTTGTGTATAAGTAATGATTTCCGTTAGTAGTTTATCTGCAAATTCTATATGCGGGAAAACCGTATCTCTCTGTGCTGAACGGATATTACACTGATCTGTTATTATCATATTCGTAACATTTTTGAAGCCTTGACCTATGCTAACCTTCAGCTGATTAAAATTTATTTATTTTTGCGTAAAATTGTATTCGATGTAGTTTTAATTGCTTCATGTAGATATGGTCACTCTATATCTGATTGCTTGTTTCATTTCAGTCGTTCTCTAATCTCTTCTATAATTTACGTCTCATTTGTTAAATTATTTTATTATATTGAGCAGTGGTGGCCCAGTGGCATGAGCAGTCGTGGCCCAGTGGCATCGGCCGCGACTTACGAGTTGTAGGTCGTAGGTTCGATCCCATATAGGCGCTTTACTTTGTGTAAATTATTTTATCACCACTGCTCTCAAAACGGTGAAGGAAAACATCGTGAGGAAACCGGCATGTCCTGGAACTAAAAATTCGAAGACTTGTGACATCTACCAACCCGCACTGGGCCCGCGTGGTGGATTACGGCCCACTCCCTCTCACAGAGAGGAGGCCTGTGTCCCAGCAGTGGGAACATTATAGGCTGATTTTAAATTTAATGATTTTGACTGTGCTATACCTAACTGGGCTACGTTTATCCAGTCTTGAGCTCCTTATGAAACAGTTTATCCGGGAAAGCACTTCTGCATCTCACCTTTTTCTATTGCCTTGCAACGCGTACCTGCGGCAAAAATTTAGGGCTCATTTCCGTCTTGATCCCCTGGTTGAAGCAGGCGTTAGCAACAACTTTACTTAAATGAAACGAGTGGATTTCCCAACCAATAAAAAGATAAGCCTAGCTGCACGAACGTCCAATTTAATTTCTCTTTTCCAGATAATTGCAGGGAAACAATACAAAGCCCAATATAAACAGATATTGGTTTATACCAAGTTTGTTTGGTATATATGTCTCATTTATTCTGGCCGGTCGTGGCGCTATCTGTAAACAAACCGCCAGTGTATGATGTAGTGTGTTGACTAAAATACTGATACTACGTCTATGTCTGTACTGAAATGTGTTATAATTCTTTTGACCTTAGCCTTGGTTTCCTAGTCTTTTGATCATTGCTAAAAGGAAAACATATAGTCTTCAACAGGAATAATATGGTTCATGACTTGTATATCGTTGTAACGATATGTAGGATTGTATCTTCATATTGACCTCGAAGATTGCAAATTTTTACCGATATTTTTATATCTCTTAGACAAAAGTGAATACAGTGCAAGTGTACGATTTAAACAACATCTGGGTTCGATACGGCATCGATAACGAGTATAAATAAATAATGATTTATTAGCAAGTTAATAATAATGTAATAAACGGCTGGTCTTTGTTGGTTTAAATAATTTTAACATCGTTACTATTAATATTGCTTTATCATGCTACATTATAATTCCTACCTACTTATTATTGCTCAATAACAGCAAACCTTTGGTATGTTCGAAAAATAATACGCATATTAATAATGCGTAATAGGATCCATTATTTCAATTTGCAACGATGAATATAATGACTGCCTCCTTGGTCTACAAGGTTTTCCATCAGAAATCTCTTAATAGCAGCCAGGAGTCTGGATTTGTGGCCAGGTGCTCGCAACCTATTACGTGGGACTTAAACATAACTGGCGAAAAGTGGGTGTAGTATAGGTGCACGTCTGCTTAACTCTTCGGGGATAAGTACGCGCGAAGTTATGTAAATATTATAAAATTTATTTTAAAATTAATTATAGCTTTTACACGTTTAGACATAGTTTAGCCGGCTTATCTTATCTACAATTCACCGCCAGTTACTTGGGAACCCGGCAGCCTGAGCGTGTAAAAAGGCGCTCATTACCTCCAGCAAACTTGGTGGTTTAAGGACCATGTCGTCTTTCTGTATTAAGTTCCACATACCACTGAATACGGATCTAAAATGGGACCTATGACTGACCATATAGTTGTCTGCGTGATATTATTGACAGCTTCCCTTTTCAGTTCGTCATCTGTACTATTTTTGTAAGGTGGTTAATATGTCATTTGTTTGTTGCAGTAATGGCGTGAACGTAGAAGGCTCCACCCACAGACAGGTGGTAGACCTCATAAAGTCTGGGGGCGACTGTCTCACACTCACTGTCATCTCTGTCACACAAAGAGTAAGTCCTACTTCACTTAACTATGAACCCGAATCCGCCTTCTACTATAATTTGTTATCCTTGGTTAAAATAGCGCCGGGTGGTCGGAACTAAAACTGAGTAGTGATCGCAGTATGTTGTTTCCTATCTACTTGGCATAACCTTTAATCATCTTTCACCAACGAGAAGAGAAGAGTGATCTCGCATTTGTTCTAAAATAATACAAGTTTATGAAACGAGCTGCGACCAGAGCGTAGGTTTAAAGATTAAATTAAATGTTCGATTGTCCTTGTACTCGAAAAATCTATTTAATCAAACTAACAAACAACAAATTTGTGGGCTGGCACTTTTACAGTGATTTATTTCATAGCCTTTTACGACTTTTCCAAGGCGACAACCAATTTGGTACTCATTATACAAACATGTTTTCTGAAAAGTAGGAGCCGTTTACTATGTTTGACATCCATACTTCCATACTAAAATGAAAAAAAAAGAAAGTAACCTCTGTCTTGTTACCTTTCAAGCCTTAACAGCTAAACGGAATTTAATTAAATTTGGCACACAGGTGGACCATGACCTGGGTTAGGACATATGATTTTACTTTTTATCCCGACAGTACAGTCAACAAAGGAGTTAAGTATACAGGAGCGTCGGATATAGTTGAAGTTTACTAAGAAACCGATGGATGTTCTGGACTGAAATTTAATTTAATAAATGAGCTGTTTGTTTTCTATTAATAAACTAGAATTTTATTCGACAACATCCATCGGTTTCTTAGTAAACTTCAACAATATCCGACGCTCCTGTATACTTAACTCCTTTGTTCCATTCCCGTGGAATAATTTCCGACCATACACGAGCGAAGCCCCGGAAAAAGCTAGTAGAAAATTAAACTGTCAGTAATTTATCCAAGCTATGTTATTCGTATTCTATCCGATATGACTATGAATAATATATATTTTTTTTGTAACTACATAGTCATAACTAGGAAGCCAGTAAGACGCCAGTAATAACATCCTGAAAGTCAATTACACATCAGTCAACACTTTTTTAAATGACTTCTGTGAATAATGTTGTGTGATTATTTTAGCATATCATTACTTTAACCCTTAATTTTTATAGGAAGCAGAACGCCTAGAGCCATGCGACGACAGCTCTGCGCCCGTTGGCGTCATAGGCGGCGCGGCCAACTCCCGCGCAACCGTCTACCAACGTTACGACTACACCGACAAACGTTCCCTTCCCGTGTCCATACCGGACTACCGGATCGTGATGGAGAGGAATACCGGAAGGTCTTTTGTGGCCTTCAACGTTCATATGGCAGGGAGACACCTATGTAGCAGACGATATAGAGAGTTTGCGGCGCTACATCATACGCTTAGGAAGGAGTTTTTAGGTTAGTAATAAAGCTGTTGTAAGTTAAGAATACGAGTGGGCCAAGAATTGCATCTTGTGGCACTCCCATTTTAATTTAAAAACCTAAACTTGTGAAGCTATTGACACCTACTTTTTGCTACTCTATAAGCGAATAGAAAGATACAAGATCAAGGGTACGGCCAGTAATTCCGTAGCGGTATACATTACACTTGAGTTCATCATAGTCAACGCAATCAGAAGCCTTCGTGAGATCGGAAACTTTAATTAAAGAACTTTGTAGATTATTCGGTTAAATCTTTAAATCGAAGGAATATGTTTGTAATGCCCATTGTTACTTATTTCAGGCTTCAACTTCCCCAAGCTGCCTGGCAAGTGGCCGTTCACACTGAGCGAACAACAGTTGGACGGAAGGAGGAGAGGTCTTGAACAGTATTTAGAAAAGGTTAGAATTATTTTAATACTGCTATAATCAGTATAATATTTGCCATAGGATTTGTGATCTCAATATTATTATGTTGTCATTAATTTTAAACCTAAGGTTGCAATCCTTAACTATAACAACCCATAACAAAAGAATAAGTTGCTAAGCCAATTTTCTTTTTTACGATACTATCAAAGTAACAACTCTATAATGCTCATCTACTACTGTAGATACTTTACTCGCCTTTTTCCAGCAACCGTACATTCTAGCTGTATTATAAAACCCTTCAATTTCTTACCAGGTATGCGCAGTCCGTGTAATAGCAGAATCAGACGCTGTCCAGGAGTTCCTGACAGATTCGGACGACTCCTCGAACCCCACACCAGTAGACCTGAAGGTCTTACTCCCTGACAAGGAAGTGGTCACCGTCAGCGTGCTCAAGTCTACCAACGCTGATGATGTTTATAGAGCTGTGTGTGAGAAGATTGGGTTGTCCAAGTCGGTGCAGAAGTATTTTTATTTGTTCGAAATTGTGGAGTACAATTTTGGTGAGTGATTTGTGTTTTTTAGTCTGTTAAGATAATAATTGAAATTGATATATTATGTTCTAATTACAAAAATATAAGTACTTAGGATGACATTGCAATTGGTGGGATCGTGGTCTCTCGCGTGTGTGATCGTGGTCTATCGCGTGTTTGTGATAAATTTTAAATAAGACGTTTATCGCTGTTAAATTAAACGCACATAAATCATTAAAAGAGTACCCAGACAAAAATGACACTGATACTCAAAACATTCTTATCGACATAAAACTTTCTGTGAAATACGAGGCTTGTATTAATTCCAACTTCACAATTACCTACTTCCAAGCGATGAATAAGAGTATAGCCGATATTGTATTAATATCTTTCTTACAGAACGCAAACTCCAACCAAACGAGTGTCCTCACTCTCTCTACATACAGAACTACTCGACAGCATCTAGCAGTTGCCTGTCGATACGCAAGTGGTTGTTCAACCCGCGCACCGAGATATCCGTCGTCGCCGAGGACACTACCGCCGCTGGTTTTATATTCTGGCAGGTAAGATAACATTGTAACACTAAGCCAAAGTAAGTAAGACTGTTAACATGAAATGTGTGGTGCGAGCACATGGATTCCTTCCAGTCCTTCCTTACGATACAGTTTTGCAGCATGAAAACTATTGATGCAGTGGAACTTGCCCTTAATAATAATATTTTTGTCTTGTCCAACAGGCAGTAGAAGACGTGAACCGCGGCGTGTGCTGCGCGGGCGCGCGCCTCTACCAGCTGAAGGCGCTGCAAGATGTGAGGCGCGCGCCCGACTACCTCGCCCTCGCGCGCGCGCTGCCCGGCTACGGCCACGTCGCCTTCCCGCCCGCGCGCACCGACTGCCGGGCCACGCCGGCGCTGGCTATTACTGTCGGTATGTACTACCTCGCCCTCGCGCGCGCGCTGCCCGGCTACGGCCACGTCGCCTTCCCGCCCGCGCGCACCGACTGCCGGGCCACGCCGGCGCTGGCTATTACTGTCGGTATGTACTACCTCGCCCTCGCGCGCGCGCTGCCCGGCTACGGCCACGTCGCCTTCCCGCCCGCGCGCACCGACTGCCGGGCCACGCCGGCGCTGGCTATTACTGTCGGTATGTACTACCTCGCCCTCGCGCGCGCGCTGCCCGGCTACGGCCACGTCGCCTTCCCGCCCGCGCGCACCGACTGCCGGGCCACGCCGGCGCTGGCTATTACTGTCGGTATGTACTACCTCGCCCTCGCGCGCGCGCTGCCCGGCTACGGCCACGTCGCCTTCCCGCCCGCGCGCACCGACTGCCGGGCCACGCCGGCGCTGGCTATTACTGTCGGTATGTACTACCTCGCCCTCGCGCGCGCGCTGCCCGGCTACGGCCACGTCGCCTTCCCGCCCGCGCGCACCGACTGCCGGGCCACGCCGGCGCTGGCTATTACTGTCGGTATGTACTACCTCGCCCTCGCGCGCGCGCTGCCCGGCTACGGCCACGTCGCCTTCCCGCCCGCGCGCACCGACTGCCGGGCCACGCCGGCGCTGGCTATTACTGTCGGTATGTACTACCTCGCCCTCGCGCGCGCGCTGCCCGGCTACGGCCACGTCGCCTTCCCGCCCGCGCGCACCGACTGCCGGGCCACGCCGGCGCTGGCTATTACTGTCGGTATGTACTACCTCGCCCTCGCGCGCGCGCTGCCCGGCTACGGCCACGTCGCCTTCCCGCCCGCGCGCACCGACTGCCGGGCCACGCCGGCGCTGGCTATTACTGTCGGTATGTACTACCTCGCCCTCGCGCGCGCGCTGCCCGGCTACGGCCACGTCGCCTTCCCGCCCGCGCGCACCGACTGCCGGGCCACGCCGGCGCTGGCTATTACTGTCGGTATGTACTACCTCGCCCTCGCGCGCGCGCTGCCCGGCTACGGCCACGTCGCCTTCCCGCCCGCGCGCACCGACTGCCGGGCCACGCCGGCGCTGGCTATTACTGTCGGTATGTACTACCTCGCCCTCGCGCGCGCGCTGCCCGGCTACGGCCACGTCGCCTTCCCGCCCGCGCGCACCGACTGCCGGGCCACGCCGGCGCTGGCTATTACTGTCGGTATGTACTACCTCGCCCTCGCGCGCGCGCTGCCCGGCTACGGCCACGTCGCCTTCCCGCCCGCGCGCACCGACTGCCGGGCCACGCCGGCGCTGGCTATTACTGTCGGTATGTACTACTGTCTACGACACATTCGCTCAATAGTCTTCACTCAATTTAACTTTCATTCTTTTATACATTCATTCCTACATTCGTTCTTCATCTTGCAAACTCTCTATTCATTACGTACCTATTTAAAAATAATTAAAAATTGTAAAATCTTAAGTAAACCTTTGTAATCAAAATATCTTTGTTTAATTTATCATAAACAAAAGTGGCGACCGTGACAGGACATGCAATCGTCGGATCGAAGCTAAATAGCCACGCACATTGTTCCCGTATCAAGGGCACTCGAAGGACATCGTCGATACCGGTCGACATATATCAGTACCAACGGAAGGCCGTGTTGAGAATCCAAGATCGCCGTGCCTGTGGACTGGCATCCTATTTGCCTGGGTCGAGCAACCTTACCTTCGTCAAGCCATCCTGGGAACTCTGCTGGGACTACGGAACTCCGATCGAGCAAGGTCCATCCTTAGAACGAGTCAGAGGAATCACTATCTACCTATCTATGTGCTTCTGCCTACAAAAAGGACTGCTGGGATTAGCTGTCTGCCTATATAAAGTGAGCTCGTTCCATCTTACTAACATACCTATTGTGTTATCCTTTAGTCTGTGCATTTAGCGGATTTAGTTTCTCGAAGTCAAGTGAAGTTCCTACCTTTCTGTTTGTGTCTATTGTGCCTAACCATAATTATTTTCGAAAGAGATCTAAACAGGATAGGCAAAGCACAAATTAGCCTAATTAATTTCACCTAATTGTAGACTTGCCGCCATCTTAAATTAATGCACACTTAACTACAACTTAGTAATTCTCTTAACTTTACTCAAACCAAGCAATTTCTATATAACTATTCCACTATTATTGATTCTTTATCCCGTTTATCACTCAATTAAACCTTTATATCACTTACATGCTAAATACTTCCCGAGTTAACTGTAAACTTTCAAACCGTCGTCGATTCGTCATACGAGTAATTAGTTGTTATCAGTTTATTAAGGCGCACGGAATTGATCTATTCCAGGGATCGTGGGCTGTGATTTGTGACACGGCATCGCTTGCGCATCGCTGTTAGCTGACTGCCAGCGCGTCCCCACCTGCATAGCTCACCATATGTATGCAGTCTACGTGAGCCGCGGGCATCAGCTGATCAACAAAGCGAGGAGCGTATCGTATGCTATATACCTATTTCGTTATTTCTATTAACATCTGTTTGTGTTGGCTCATTACGAGTTTATTACAATGTCCGAACCTTTAAAGTTAAAGGAACTAATAAGCAAACGCGGTTCTATTAGAGGACGCGTAACGAAATTTAAGTTAAGTCTCGATAGTTTGGCTTCATTAGAATCCATTTCAGAATTCGAATTAAGTAAACTCGCATTGAAGCTACCAAAAATTGAGGCATTGTTCATTGAATTTGATGAGGTGCAGAATCTGATAGAAACTAACAACGCAGATAGTCAAAGTAGCGAGTTGGTCACTAGAGATTTAATAGAAAGCGATTTCTACCATTGTATTGCGTTAGCTCAAAGTTTAATAAAGAAAAACTCACTAATTGAGGATAATGAGAATAACTCTAATAATAAATCATCTATGGCTACGTGTCGCCATAACGATCACAGTTGTAATGCCTTAAGTTTTAAACTACCAGTAATTAAAATTCCTAACTTCGACGGCACGTATTTTAAGTGGTTGGAGTTCAAGGAAACATTTGTTTCACTAGTGCATAACAATGACAGAATCGAAAGCATTCACAAATATCACTATTTACAATCATATCTTGACGGAGAAGCCGCTCGGGTGATCGCTAATTTGGAGGTTTCTCATGGTAATTATTCCGAAGCATGGAAACTTTTATGCGAGCGTTACGACAATAAGCGTCAATTGATAAATAACCATCTTAAGTCTTTGTTCAACATTAATTCCGTTCAAGAAAATGAAAAGTCTTTAAGATATGTTATTGACCACGTCACTAAAAACTTACGCGCACTCAATTCACTAGGTTTGCCTACCGACAAGTGGGATGTTTTAGTTATATATATTATTGCAGGTAAATTAAATAGTAGTACATATTTCAAGTGGGAAGAACATAGAAATAGTTTGAGTGACATACCTTCGCTTAATGATTTCTTCAGTTTCCTTAAATGTCGCGCTGATGTATTGGAGACCGTTTATCGCCATAAACATGACAATCAAGACAATAAACAAAAACAGTTCTCTAGTTCTCAAAACAAACAAAATAGTTCCAAGTCTTTAGTGGCTGTACCAAACGAAAGCAACACTTCTACTTCTAAAACACCTGAATGTTTGTTCTGTAAGAATAGTCATCGCATGTATGAGTGTCCGTCTTTTAAGTCCAGCTCAATAGAAGATAGGTTAGCCTTTGTTGCTTCTAACAAATTATGTGAGAATTGTTTGAGAGCTGGTCACATAGCTAAACGTTGTCGCCTTTCAGCCACATGTCGTCATTGCAAATTACGACATAATTCTCTTCTTCATAAATCAGAAGAAACTGAAAATTCCAATTCAGTTAATTCCGTTACTATGTCCTCAACGTGCTCCTCTGAAGTACTTTTATGTACTGCTCGAGTAAAGGTTACCAACCCAGCCACCAACGAGACGATGATAGTGCGAGCTTTGCTCGACAGCGGGAGTCAGTCGACAATTATCACACAGGCCGTAAAGTGCCATCTAAACCTGATTCCTCAGCCATCAGACACTACCATAGTAGGCATTGGTAACACTAAATTAAATATTAACACAGAACGCTGTATTCTACGCATTCATTCTGAAACAAGTTCTTTTAATGTGACAGTTTCATGTTTAGTTTTGCCTCAAATTACCGGCAACTTACCTAAATCATATTTTGATTTAAAAAAATTAAATATTCATGGATTTCAGTTAGCGGATCCCACTTTAAATGAACCATCCCCAGTAAATATTTTGATTGGTGCTGACTTATTCTGGGACATCATAAGCGCCCAGCAGCATTCGTTAGGACATGGTTATCCTAAGCTTCAGGCGTCAAAGTTAGGATGGCTCGTTACGGGATCATTGCCTTGTTTTAATGAAAATAAAGTTAACTCAGTCATGTGCAATTTTGTCTCAAATGATGACACTTCTAGTAACATGCATGACGAGTTGTCTAGATTCTGGGAACTTGAAAATTTTCCTCAAAAAAAGCCCCCGAGTAGTGAAGAAAAATTGTGTGAGCAACATTATCTCACCAACACTACTCGCACTAGTAATGGTCAATTTTGTGTAGGGTTGCCACTTCGTGATAGCATAGACTGTTTAGGCAATTCCTATAATCTAGCCAAAAAGAGGTTTTTTAATTTAGAGGCTCGTTTCCGAAAACAACCAGAATTAAAACAACAATACTGTCAATTCATAAACGAATACGAAGTTTTAGGTCATCTATCCGAATCTCCGGAGCCTAGGCCGTTTAATGCCTACTTCTTGCCCCACCACCCAGTGATACGGGAACAAAGCGAGTCGACTAAGTTACGCGTTGTGTTTGACGCCTCGGCTCGTACTTCTTCTGGTGTTTCTGTTAACGACCTACAAATGGTGGGACCAGTAGTGCAAGAACCATTGTTTAATATATTAGTTCGTTTTAGACAACATAAGTATGTTTTAACAGGAGACATCGAGAAAATGTTTCGCAAGGTGCTTCTCAGAGAATCTGATCGCAATCTTCAACTGATACTGTGGCGTGATAGTGAAGATAAGCCTTTAAGGACGCTTCGTTTAAATACGGTTACTTACGGGTTCGCTAGTGCCTCTTTTCTCACTACTCGTTCTCTTTGGCAGATAGGTGAAGAGTGTTCAGATCAGAAGATCAAAACTATTATACAAAATGATCTATATTGTGATGATCTACTTACCGGTGCAAGCAGTGATGAGGAGTTACGTCATATCCATAATTCAGTCTCTTCTGAGTTAGCAAAGGGAAGTTTTCATTTGCGTAAATATCGGTCAAACTTACCTGAGTTACTCGCAGACTCCGTTAACCTGGAAAGTGGTAATCTCATGATTAGTAATGCGACTAGTACTCTAGGTGTAGGTTGGACTCCGTCTTCGGATGAACTTCACTTTCAGCATGATGTTTCAGCTTCTGAAAATGTCACGAAGAGAACTATACTTTCCTCAACATTTAAAATATTTGATCCTCTTGGTCTTCTGTCTATTTTCACAATTAAACCTAAAATTATACTACAAGAACTATGGAGTCACAAAATCGATTGGGATGAACCTGTTCCTCCAGAAATAAGGTCCTCCTGGTTAAACTTTTCTAGTAAATCTTCATGTTTGTCTTCTTTAAGGATTCCTAGATACATTTTAATTGACAATAATTCCTCTGTACAAATACATTGTTTTTGTGATGCTTCGCAGCGTGCTTACGGCAGCTGTATATATTTGAGGTCTGTGTCTACTAGCGGCGCTACACAAGTTAGCCTGATATGTGCAAAATCACGGGTTGCACCTATTAAACCCACGACAATACCACGGCTCGAACTCTGCGCTGCCCTATTAGGAGCTCAACTAACTGCTACAGTTTTAGCCGCATTTCGTTGCCCTATTGAACGTCAGGTGTATTGGACAGACTCTAAAGTAGTATTAGGTTGGCTCAACTCTAATAAAACTAAAACGTTTGTTGCCCACAGAGTAGCTGTTATAAACGAGCTGACAAATCCCACAGACTGGCGTTATGTTCCCACTTCTATCAACCCGGCTGATTTAGTCTCGCGTGGTATCGATCCAGACCGGGTAGATCTCTCTATATGGTGGAATGGTCCATCGTTTCTTTTAGAATCCGACGATTCCTGGCCCGCCTATACTGCGGACTCTATAGAATTGCCAGAGCTTAAGACCCACCATACTTTAGGGGGGGAGGAAGCATCTTCCATGCCAGATTTGTCTGTGAATTTAGCAAAATTTTCTAATTTAACTACTCTTATTCGGGTTCTAGCTAGAGTTTTAAGATTCGCTAACAATTGTAGTACACACAAAAGGTCGGACAGATCACGAGGTCCACTTCAAGTTTTCGAGTTAGAAAACGCTCAAAGGGTTTCTATAAAGTTAGCCCAGAAAGATTCCTTTCCTAAAGAATTAGGACTACTAGAAAAGGGTAAATCTTTAAACTCTAAAGCCGCTCTCTCGTCTCTTAATCCATTTTTAGACGAAAATGGGATTCTCAGAGTCGGAGGGCGCATCGATTCATCTACTTACCAGTATGACAAACGTCATCCTATCTTGTTGCATTCCAGTCATTATTTAACAAAGTTAATATTTAAACAGGAGCATCTACGCCTGTTGCACGCCGGTCCTCAGCATCTCCTAGCATCTGTAAGGGAACGCTACTGGCCTATAGGAGGCAGGGCTCTAGCTAGACGTGCAGCGCGCGAGTGCCTTACCTGTCGTCGTTTCAATGCTCGTACTATGGATAATATTATGGGAAACTTACCTGCAGATCGCGTTGAAGCTGATTTTCCATTCTCCACGATAGGTACCGACTTTGCCGGTCCATTTCTTATTACGGACCGCAAGGGCCGAGGCTGTAAAATAACCAAAAGCTATCTGTGCATTTTTATTTGCTTTCGGTACAAATGCGTTCATTTAGAGTTAGTCAGTGACTTGACAATGGATGCATTTGTACTGACACTAAAAAGATTTATAGCCCGCAGGGGTAAACCAAAGGTCATCTACTGCGACAATGGTAGAAATTTTGTTGCCGCAGCCAAAGAAATAAATTTGTTTCTTAAATCCAATAGCGATTCTATTATTGACTCTGCATCTCGCGAAGGCATTGAATTCCGCTTCTCACCAGCATACGCTCCTCACTTTGGAGGTCTATAGGAGGCCGGGGTCAAGTCCGCGAAATTTCACTTATACAGAGTACTTAAAAACATTCACTTGACGTTCGAGGAGCTGAGTTCGTTGTTTGCTCAGATCGAGGCGATACTTAATAGCCGACCTTTATGTCCGTTAAGTCCTTCACCACAAGACCTATCTCCACTCACCCCGGGCCACTTTATAATTGGTAGGCCGCTGACGTCTTTGCCATCGCCGTACCTGCTGGACTATAGCACAAACCGTCTTGATCGTTTTCAGCGATTGGAACAAGCCCGTCAACACTTTTGGAAGCGGTGGTCGACAGAGTACGTCACGGAGCTCCAGCAGCGCACAAAGTGGAAGGTGCGGTGCCGAGAATTGAAGATAGACGATCTAGTCCTAATCAAAGATGATAGGACTCCTCCACTATGCTGGCGCCTTGGAAGAGTCTCGAAGCTATTTCCCGGCCCTGATGGTGTGCCACGAGTCGCCGACGTTTCTACCTCACAAGGCACCATACGGAGAGCCATCAACAGATTGTGTCTGCTGCCTTCACCAGCGAACTACTCGGACAACTGATCTTGAAAGCTTCTTCTATAACTTTCAAAGCCCCCGAGGATGTCTACGACACATTCGCTCAATAGTCTTCACTCAATTTAACTTTCATTCTTTTATACATTCATTCCTACATTCGTTCTTCATCTTGCAAACTCTCTATTCATTACGTACCTATTTAAAAATAATTAAAAATTGTAAAATCTTAAGTAAACCTTTGTAATCAAAATATCTTTGTTTAATTTATCATAAACAACTACCTCGCCCTCGCGCGCGCGCTGCCCGGCTACGGCCACGTCGCCTTCCCGCCCGCGCGCACCGACTGCCGGGCCACGCCGGCGCTGGCTATTACTGTCGGTATGTACTACCTCGCCCTCGCGCGCGCGCTGCCCGGCTACGGCCACGTCGCCTTCCCGCCCGCGCGCACCGACTGCCGGGCCACGCCGGCGCTGGCTATTACTGTCGGTATGTACTACCTCGCCCTCGCGCGCGCGCTGCCCGGCTACGGCCACGTCGCCTTCCCGCCCGCGCGCACCGACTGCCGGGCCACGCCGGCGCTGGCTATTACTGTCGGTATGTACTACCTCGCCCTCGCGCGCGCGCTGCCCGGCTACGGCCACGTCGCCTTCCCGCCCGCGCGCACCGACTGCCGGGCCACGCCGGCGCTGGCTATTACTGTCGGTATGTACTACCTCGCCCTCGCGCGCGCGCTGCCCGGCTACGGCCACGTCGCCTTCCCGCCCGCGCGCACCGACTGCCGGGCCACGCCGGCGCTGGCTATTACTGTCGGTATGTACTACCTCGCCCTCGCGCGCGCGCTGCCCGGCTACGGCCACGTCGCCTTCCCGCCCGCGCGCACCGACTGCCGGGCCACGCCGGCGCTGGCTATTACTGTCGGTATGTACTACCTCGCCCTCGCGCGCGCGCTGCCCGGCTACGGCCACGTCGCCTTCCCGCCCGCGCGCACCGACTGCCGGGCCACGCCGGCGCTGGCTATTACTGTCGGTATGTACTACCTCGCCCTCGCGCGCGCGCTGCCCGGCTACGGCCACGTCGCCTTCCCGCCCGCGCGCACCGACTGCCGGGCCACGCCGGCGCTGGCTATTACTGTCGGTATGTACTACCTCGCCCTCGCGCGCGCGCTGCCCGGCTACGGCCACGTCGCCTTCCCGCCCGCGCGCACCGACTGCCGGGCCACGCCGGCGCTGGCTATTACTGTCGGTATGTACTACCTCGCCCTCGCGCGCGCGCTGCCCGGCTACGGCCACGTCGCCTTCCCGCCCGCGCGCACCGACTGCCGGGCCACGCCGGCGCTGGCTATTACTGTCGGTATGTACTACCTCGCCCTCGCGCGCGCGCTGCCCGGCTACGGCCACGTCGCCTTCCCGCCCGCGCGCACCGACTGCCGGGCCACGCCGGCGCTGGCTATTACTGTCGGTATGTACTACCTCGCCCTCGCGCGCGCGCTGCCCGGCTACGGCCACGTCGCCTTCCCGCCCGCGCGCACCGACTGCCGGGCCACGCCGGCGCTGGCTATTACTGTCGGTATGTACTACCTCGCCCTCGCGCGCGCGCTGCCCGGCTACGGCCACGTCGCCTTCCCGCCCGCGCGCACCGACTGCCGGGCCACGCCGGCGCTGGCTATTACTGTCGGTATGTACTACCTCGCCCTCGCGCGCGCGCTGCCCGGCTACGGCCACGTCGCCTTCCCGCCCGCGCGCACCGACTGCCGGGCCACGCCGGCGCTGGCTATTACTGTCGGTATGTACTACCTCGCCCTCGCGCGCGCGCTGCCCGGCTACGGCCACGTCGCCTTCCCGCCCGCGCGCACCGACTGCCGGGCCACGCCGGCGCTGGCTATTACTGTCGGTATGTACTACCTCGCCCTCGCGCGCGCGCTGCCCGGCTACGGCCACGTCGCCTTCCCGCCCGCGCGCACCGACTGCCGGGCCACGCCGGCGCTGGCTATTACTGTCGGTATGTACTACCTCGCCCTCGCGCGCGCGCTGCCCGGCTACGGCCACGTCGCCTTCCCGCCCGCGCGCACCGACTGCCGGGCCACGCCGGCGCTGGCTATTACTGTCGGTATGTACTACCTCGCCCTCGCGCGCGCGCTGCCCGGCTACGGCCACGTCGCCTTCCCGCCCGCGCGCACCGACTGCCGGGCCACGCCGGCGCTGGCTATTACTGTCGGTATGTACTACCTCGCCCTCGCGCGCGCGCTGCCCGGCTACGGCCACGTCGCCTTCCCGCCCGCGCGCACCGACTGCCGGGCCACGCCGGCGCTGGCTATTACTGTCGGTATGTACTACCTCGCCCTCGCGCGCGCGCTGCCCGGCTACGGCCACGTCGCCTTCCCGCCCGCGCGCACCGACTGCCGGGCCACGCCGGCGCTGGCTATTACTGTCGGTATGTACTACCTCGCCCTCGCGCGCGCGCTGCCCGGCTACGGCCACGTCGCCTTCCCGCCCGCGCGCACCGACTGCCGGGCCACGCCGGCGCTGGCTATTACTGTCGGTATGTACTACCTCGCCCTCGCGCGCGCGCTGCCCGGCTACGGCCACGTCGCCTTCCCGCCCGCGCGCACCGACTGCCGGGCCACGCCGGCGCTGGCTATTACTGTCGGTATGTACTACCTCGCCCTCGCGCGCGCGCTGCCCGGCTACGGCCACGTCGCCTTCCCGCCCGCGCGCACCGACTGCCGGGCCACGCCGGCGCTGGCTATTACTGTCGGTATGTACTACCTCGCCCTCGCGCGCGCGCTGCCCGGCTACGGCCACGTCGCCTTCCCGCCCGCGCGCACCGACTGCCGGGCCACGCCGGCGCTGGCTATTACTGTCGGTATGTACTACCTCGCCCTCGCGCGCGCGCTGCCCGGCTACGGCCACGTCGCCTTCCCGCCCGCGCGCACCGACTGCCGGGCCACGCCGGCGCTGGCTATTACTGTCGGTATGTACTACCTCGCCCTCGCGCGCGCGCTGCCCGGCTACGGCCACGTCGCCTTCCCGCCCGCGCGCACCGACTGCCGGGCCACGCCGGCGCTGGCTATTACTGTCGGTATGTACTACCTCGCCCTCGCGCGCGCGCTGCCCGGCTACGGCCACGTCGCCTTCCCGCCCGCGCGCACCGACTGCCGGGCCACGCCGGCGCTGGCTATTACTGTCGGTATGTACTACCTCGCCCTCGCGCGCGCGCTGCCCGGCTACGGCCACGTCGCCTTCCCGCCCGCGCGCACCGACTGCCGGGCCACGCCGGCGCTGGCTATTACTGTCGGTATGTACTACCTCGCCCTCGCGCGCGCGCTGCCCGGCTACGGGATATACATAGATAAGTCCCCGTAAAATATTATTCACACACTTAGCTTGATGTGTCCTCGTGCGTACAAAGTACACTGACCCATTTTTCCGGTTAGGTTCAAAACTTCTGTCTTTTTATCATTTGACTATACAGTTTATTAACTTATTTTCCTATCACAGGCTGGTCCGGTCTCAAGCTGTCTACCTGGTGCGAAGGTGAAACTGGCGGAGCCTCAGCAGACGTGAGCTGGCGCGCTGTCCGTGAGTGGAGAGCTGACGACGACGCGGCCGCGACCAGGCTCACCTACCTGCGACACGACAACCAGACGCGCACTGTCGCGCTATTTACACCATATGTAAGTACTAGCAGTGCCCCGCGGTTTCACCCGCATAAGTGTCAATCCCGTGGGAATATCGGAATAAAAACTACCCTGTCCTTCCCCGGGATGCAATCTATCTCTCTGCCAAATTTTATCGAAATCCGTTCAGTGGTTTAGGCGTGAAAAGGTAACATACAGACAGACAGAGTTACTTTCGAATTTATAATGGTATGGATCAGATATGTGTTATAACCGGCAAGATCTATGTCTTCACCTTTAAGTTTCCTATGAAGCTACTAAGTGTTTATTCACTAATAACAATCAAGATACGACTATGCATATTACTATCCGTAGTTCGCTATTACACAATTATGATCGTATAAATTACATTACAATTGTAATTAGACCCATAATCAAAGCTGTACATTTTCAAATGAATGTGATAATGAATAAATACAGGCACTGTAATAAACATGCAATTAAAATTAATTCTACCAGAAACTAATTACTCCTTTATTATCATTATTGTCATTTTTAACCAATTTGCTTGCCAGTCCCTCTTTGAGCCATGCCATTATCTCATAAAATTATGAATACTTTCATTTCACAAACTTATAAATACTTTTTGTTTCAGTACCAATTTCTATGCAACTGCATGGACAGAATAGCCGAAGAGGCCAACTGGGTGGACACCGGCGAATAGATGACGTCACAACTCTACACCCACCATAGGAAGTAAGCCACGGAAATGGTATTATACCACCTCAGTACCGCACTATTTGGTAGAAAAAATATTTTTAAACTGGCAACATTGTCTCAATGTTGCCCACGACGACGAAAATAGAATTTCTACCAAAATAGCGGCGCGGGAGTATTAGTTCGTTATTCTTATTCTAATATTAAATATGAATTATATGTCGTAAATCTTTTCAATACCTTAACCTTACCTTCTAGTGATAATTATCATTATTCAATCACTGTTTTCGGACAAAATGTCACTATAAAGGTATTTTAGCAAAGTTTTTGTCAGAACCATCACCCGATATCTGCCACCCCTGATCAGTAACTGTAACTCAAATCTATTGAAAGATTAAAGAAATCGGGGTTAAGAATGGCAAAAGACATTCTAGATAGACATTTTATTTGTGTACAACAAAAATAGTAAAAATTCGGTGACATTTGTCAAGAAACAAAATCATTACTGGTTATTAGAAAAAGGTCATCTCTTCCGGAATTGGACGCAATATTAAATTGTAAACTGTAGAATAATATTATAGTAAATTTTAAGCTATGCATAACAAGGTTTATTTGTAGTGTTATAATAATTAAGTCCTAGATTTCAATTTCGTGGAATATAATATAGGGAGATACGATGATGGTTTAGCTTTTATTTAAATAATACTACGAAAGAGTTCTCATTTATTACCCGACTATGGCGAAGCAAAAAGGAGGGTTATGATTTTGACCGGTATGTATGTATGTTCATCTGTTCCCTCATAACTTCTAAACTCCTTGTCATAATTTGACAAGTGAGGTATCGTTGAGCGTTAGCGGACAAGAAGTCATGAACTAAAACAATTTCTTTTTATCATGCCGTTTTAGGTATCAAATGAAAAGTCTTAATTAGCACATTTAAAAATATATATATATTGTCAGCTGTTGCTCACTGCCGCTATGGTAACATACTTATAAGCTATGGTAGCATGCGACGACGGGAAGGTACTTTCTTGTTTCATCCTTTTCAGTAGTTGGGTTTTATGTCCTTACGATTTCCCATTCCAGGTAAGGCCAGGTTAAGAAATATTTTCAGTGAAAATCTAAATACAGCTTGCCTTTAAAACTAAGGCCATCACTGCCAATAGTTTGCTCCCACAAACTAAATAAAATGCCAATTTCAACCTTATGCTGCTAAGGAAATCTAGAACAGGAAAACGGCTAGTTTTGATCGATCACCGTAAAAAATGTTATTTGTAACTTACCATTCATTGTATCTCCCAGATGTCTCTAGTGTCGACTGTCCCTAAACTCAAGGTCTCTCTCTGTCTAAGTTAGGTTTTATGTACTTACAATATTATGATACGATTTTATTTAGATCTGCTTCATTTAATTTGCTCTACGCAAACTATTTTTTTATTTTTATTAATTGAAATTTTATGTAGCAAAATTAATATTCTTAAACGATAATCAATATAGTCTAAAAATTCAATGTTTTATTAACAATTCCATTAATCGAGTAATTTTTGAATCGATTATTCGAAAATAGTTTAATTAATATCTTGAAATTCCTTTTTTAATTAATATACGCATCATAATAGCAGCTAAAAGCAATTTTTTTTTTATTATAAGACGATTTTATTTAGTTATATTTTTAATTTTTAATGTATTCGTGTAGTGATCGGAGTACTGTGAATCATTAACGCATTTACCGTGATAATGTAAAATATATTACAAATTAACTTTAAATAATCTTCATTGTGTAGATAGTGTAATTTATGTGTTTGTAAAAAATATTTAATTAAATTTCTATGAAAATTCATAGATGGCGCCTAATGAAATTATATTGTTGGTAAGCAGAACAGCTAGATGTCACTATTACATGTCAAGCAATCCTGCATCGCGCAAGTGAAATTCGCATAGTGAAAGATATTAAATAAATATTTTTTTCAAAATAATCACGAATAATATCATGAATACGATGTAAGCAAAATCAATTATATAGTTTGTGAGGTGTATGTGTTAGGTATTCGAATAACCGCCTTTAAACTATTATCATTTTTAGAGTTTATTTGTGGCAGTTTAAGTGATACAAGTAATTATAACGACTAATCATCCTAAAATGGCCTCTAAATATTTAAAAAAGTCTTTGTCTTCAAAGATGAAACTTTATTTCCAGTTGAAAAGTTGTAGGTAAAATTGCAGTAAAAGTTACTCGTAAAAAGTAAAAGCTTTTATAGTCCACCTCGTAATTGCTTTATCACCTTAAGGTTGAATGTCACTTGCACGTCTTAAAACGACAAGGTCTATTTGTCTATATGACAGTTAAATAGTTTCAACCTTAGTTAAGTTTAACTTAGCGCTACAAGGATTTTTTGGCGCCTGAATACCATCGAGGGGGCGTTGTTGGACTTGTTGGTAAAGATTTGTGAGATTTTCAAAGAAACTGTATTGACAAAAAATATACGCGTCAACTTGAGAACCTCCTCCGTTTTTTCGTCAGTTAAAAACAAGATGGCGGGCGGGGTTAGTTCCGATTTTGCCCACGCACTAAGAGCGTAGCGGTATACTAGAAAATTAATTTGGTCAAAAGTGGTAAAGCAATTACGAGGGCAACTTTACTACACAGAACCTACAATTTTACTGAATCACCGTACCTGCAATTTTACTGAATTACCGTCTCCATCCCATTGAAGAAAAAGCTTTGAAAAAGTTGGTTTCAATCCGCATAACTGTGTTAATGTTTGTTGCTGTTAAAAGCTAATTCGAATAGTTTAAGCCTTTCTTACATATCTATTATTATACCTTTATCTTACATTATATTAATAGATTTTATATGATCGTGTTTTTATATAATTATTGATTGATGGCAGCGAAATGTTTCATGAAGGTTTAGTACAAATAAGTGGAAAATAATAGACCGAATTTTTTATCATGCTATTTAAATATATTGAAAGCACGAACGTGGACGTGTTTCTTATATGAAGATATATCGATTTTATCGCCCGTGTTTAGCACTGCAGTCGCATAGTTCTGTGACCGGGCTTAAATGCTATAATTGTTTATCAGAAACTGTGTAGTTCAGTATTAATTGTATGAAATAACTGTTGGTGCCATAAAACGTTTAAATTGTATAGCTAGTGTTGTTAGGAATCTTAGGAAGGTATTAAAGATAAATTAAACATCAAAGGCATAGACGCTTCGATATTATAGCAGAAAGAAAGTGGTACGGTAATATTTATTAATACATTAAAAATATCGATAGCATCTGTCATCCATTTTAAAGTATTGACAAAATTAACAACACTAGCTTACAAGCGAATTGAAACGTCAGAGATAATACACATTCGATTATAGGCCGGCTGCGTAACTGAGACGTTGCCTGAGGTAACTGCGCGGTGCGGGAGGGGTGATAGTTGTCACAAATTGACGAATCACAGCTCTCGCATCACGTCACCGCACCCCCCCGCACCGCGCTACCTCAGGCAACGTCTCGGTTAAGCGGTCGGCCTATAGACACATCGATTCGAAGCAATATGAAAGCGCACATAACATTATAACTGCCATTAAAAATCTGTTGTTGGGCGAATGCGGTATGACGTCATACGAATTGTTTTCTATTGGTAGTTGTATATATGTACACACACAATACTTGTGCAAATGTATGGTAGGACATAGTCACAACACCAAAATGACTACAATAGGCTATTTGACAATGTAAAAAATAAGGTCATGATTATTGACACTCGTATAGATTATCGCTTTTAAAATCGATTTGCATTAATTTTACTACAAAACAATGTATTATTTATTAAAAAAATCCCGAAAAAACTTCATCTTTTTAAATCTGGCGCCACGTAATCGAAAACGGTCTGGATTGGCTGAACTTATGATGACGTCATGATATAGTCAATTTCTGTTCAACTTTTGTCTAGTATCTCGACCGTTTCAACGTTTGTTTACGTGTATTGTGACGTCACGACGCCATATTGTTAAAGATAGCGTTTTGGCGGCTTATTTAAACAGTACATTTTTATTTACTATTTTCTAAAAGAAATACATTATGCAATTTGAAGTAATAGGTTTTTGTGGGCTCGTTAGACACCATTAAATAATCTGTGATGTTTATCAGAAACCAGTCAAATAGCCTATTTGTAGTGAAATAAAATTATCTCTTGAAAGAATGTTGATGCACTTTAAAAATGTAAATCGCATGATGTCGTCTAAATGTTGCTAGAAATATAATGTAAGTATCGTCCTATTGTGATTGTAATCTTATGTTGTTTAAGCCGCGTTTTAAATCTAACATATAATTATGTTTATAGGAAATTGTATCGTGTTACAATGACGTGCAAAATGTTGGTTACGGGAAGGATAAAGTTACACTTTTGTGATATTTTATAAAGTTAATTATCAAAGAAAGGTTAATGTTAATGTTTTTGATCTCTGTGTTACAAGTTTCCTCCTATGAAGATAATTTAACGGGAAATAAATTACAATTTAAAACAAACAGTGATTATTTGCCGAACACTTTCCTGGGAAAACTTCTGTTATTCCACTGGGAAATATGGGAATATTAGTTTGCGGTGTCGGGATAGGATATTTTGCACGTCAGTGTAATAATCTCAGTAGTAGTAATATAAAAGTATTTAGCTTCTCATGACAAGTTGGTAACTAGTGACAAGTACTTATTTATCTCCTGTGTCAGGTGTATGTGGGTTAAACTGTTGGGATGCGATGCAAGATAGAAGTTGCAGCTTGATGAACAAATAAATACCTACTACATTACATAAATTCCGTATGAAACTTGTAAGCGCTTAGCGGTGTTGAGTGTAATTTATTGAGTTTCTAAGATGTAACTTCTATCTTGTGTCCAAAGAATATGGAATTATAAAATGCAATAAGCGCTTTAAATTACGTTGGCCCTCAAGGTAGATGTTTAAAAATTGGTTTTATAAGTGTTAGAAAACATGAAATAATGTATATTTCGTTGAAATAACATAGTTGTTGGCTTGAAAAGGTGCCATTTCATGATGGACTGAGAAAGAGGTTATATTATAGTCTGTGGTATTTGTTTAAAAAAAATATAAGTTGCTTTATGGCGAGACTATAGTTTTTGCTGTTTGCATATTTTAATATAAAAGCGATGTAACATATTAAATATGCTATCTCGCATGCATGTTTCTGTTGACATGTCTAACTACAAAATAATAGGATATTATCCATATTAAATATAATTTTATTCTTAGTATTTTAATAATTTAGAATACTTTTAATTTTTGTTTATTTATATTTTTATAGGTATCATAATTATTTTGGTCTGATGTGTAATTATAAAAAGTCAATGTTAAAATGAAATTTTAGTTTTTTTTTGTGACTAATTTTAAATCTTATCCAATTTTAACCAATTAGAGGTCATTAAATTAACTAAATCTTTTTTATTGCACTCCAGTGTACTAGTATGGATAGTGGTATTATAGTGTAAGACTAAAATCTCATTTTTCTAATGTAACTACTTCTAGCGGCGATTACAAACATTGGTCGGCCTACATGGCCATTATTTGAATGTAATGTCCATCGCTGTCTATGAAAGCGGTAAAGACACGTTTGACGTAAAAGTTGTTGTTGACCGGCGAATGTTTGTAGGTGTGGTTTACTGTATAATACATTCCAATCAGCATAGATTCACTTTACATCGCTGTGTCCGATACTTAGTGATTGTTGGGCAACTTTTTAGTGGCTTAAGTGTTACATATGATTGTCTTTCAAAAGAAAAATTAAAAATATTCTAATGGAGTGATGTTATTTATAGCAAAAAGTTGAAAGAACGCTGGAGTATTTTCAGATTCAGTTTTCGAGTGGATATTTTGTTGGATCTCGCTTTATGTGACACTAAATTTAGTTATTGCAACAACTATTACCAGTCAAAGGTGTCGCCCAACTGTCGGGCAACTGTTGCCCGATATTTAGTTGCGTTCTTGTACTATGGAATGACAAGGCTTGGTATTCTGTCTTCCATTCTCTTCCCTTCGCGCTGGCTATTATGACACATATCTAAAAAGTCGTCCAACTTCAGTTTAATTAATAAATGTAATTAATGTATGTTGTTCACAGTGTTGAGTGATAAAATCAGTATGTATAGATTTCGCTTAAATAAATAAAATTGTATTCAATTTTGTTTTTTTTTTAATAAATTGCCTCGGATTTTTTTGACAGATATGAAATTAGTATTAATTGCAACATTTGGGTCCCGCAACAGTTGCATCTTTATTTCTCTGAAGCCACAAACATTATCTTATTGGTCAGTGGTTAATTTAATCTTAATCGTTTAATAAATTTAATTTGAAACTTTGGTAATTCGCCTTTTCCTATCACTACCCATAAACGAAGTGAATAGGGATGTAGGAGTGAATCGAGACATTAAAAAATAGATTTTAATGTTGAAATATACCGACCAATACTTGAATTAGGTAAGCCACTATGATTACTTCCAGAATATATCACGATATAGACCGACAGGAGCAATCACCAAATTGCTTACCCCGAAACGGCGATTAAGGCCAAACGGTAGTCTGATAAGAATCGAACCTGCGACCCTGAGCGTCAGTACCCAGCTGAACTCGTTGCACTATTTAGGTCAATACCATAGCATGACTCCTCAAATATCCTTTTAATTCAGACTTCCTTCCTAGACTGAATTGAAACGCAAGACAAACCCATTTGCTTGAAGTACTTCAACCATTCGTGAATTGGTAAATTACATAATACGCGTGTGAAATCCTGGACTATCTTGGCTTTGCAGACGAGAAAAAATCGGTCAAGAGCGAGTCAAACTCGCGCACCGAGGGAATTTAAAAACATGATGGTACGGAACCCTCGGTGCGCGAGTCCGACTCGCTCTTGCCCGGTTTTTTAAACTGATATTTCACCACATATCAGTCGCCCCTAGAGGGTTTATTGAAGTCAATACATTGGCTAGAGCCAAATTAACTGTTAAATATTTGCCTACCTAACTGATGCCGTGTGCACACGAAAAACTGCTAAACTAACAAACTTGGTAATTTCAGTAAAATATTAGCAGTTTCTTACAAAATGATGGCGCTAAACCACGCTAAACTAGCTCACGTGTGTGTGGACTGTGGCGCTAACTAGTCAAATCACGAACACGGCTTCTACCTAATTCTCGATCATAATTTATGATGACGGACTCTTCACGTAGGTATTCAATAATTTCGACTATGATATCGAGGGGAGACTGAGGAGGGTTGTATCAATTTTCACGATTATGGAGATATCTCTGCTGAAAACAGTCTTAGGTCTATCATCATCATCATAATCAGCCTATATTGTTCCCACTGCTGGGACACAGGCTTCCTCTCCTCGAGAGGGAGTGGGCTATAATCTACCATACCACGCGGGCTGGTAGATGTCACATATAATTGATAGAAAATAGTACAAATTATCTAGATCAGATAAAAACGACGACTGACATGAGTTGTTAGTTATGTCATAACTCTCCTAGTACCGAGGTAGATTGTGACAGAGGTGGCTGGATGACCAAATACATGTAGATAAATAACCAACTTTACAAAATGTCACATTATTTCAATACTTTATAATATCTTCAATGTATTTAGATCAAAGCCTAGAGCACCAGTTGCTTATATAAATCACCTTAATAATAGATAGGTAAGCAAGTACCTACCTCATCATCTGTCTAGTTCTTTCCCAGCTATGCTGGGGTCAGCTTCCAGTCTAACCGGATGCAGCCGAATATCAGTATTTTACAAGGAGCGTGCCTTTCTGACATCCACTCCACAACCAAGTTATTGGTTAATACGATACCCCTTGGCTGACTGGTTGTCAGACTTGCAGGCTTCTGACGACCCGTAACGACTTTCAAAGATCCACGAATGAAAGAAAGAAAATACGTAAAGAAAGAAAGAAAGATAGTAGGTAAATTCGTTTATCAAACGTACCTACGTACGTTTAATGACAGACTGTACCAACGGCTTTATGTGCTTTCCGAGGCACGGAGGGGTCTTGGTATGTAAAGATGGTCACCCATCCCTGATCTATCGAACCGTGCGGCTGTTATTTCTTAGCCACATACCCTGTACCTACATAATACAAGCATACAGTAGGTAAGTTACTTGTAATTCCTCGTTGTATCACGGGCAGCCAGTTAACGCGGCGCCGGATCTTATTGCGGCGCTAATGTGTCCTTCCAGACTTGGAGACGGCCCACGAAGTACCTATACCTACTTGCAAGTACGATGGGAATGTAGGGCAAAATGTTTTAGGAGGGATTACCCCATTGGCTTTGTTTTGTAATGATAATTATTTTGCATAGATGTTTACTATTTATTGTATAGGTCTCAGAATATCATGGCATACCTACAAAAAATAGTGATTTTCATATGGATTGACATTGCCATATGAAAATCACAGTTTCTTTTTATGCCATGAGATTCTGGTAGACCTATACTTATAGAATCATGTCCTTCTGACTTGAACAGACAGCTGTGCTGCTGTGGAGTTTGTTGCGCCACTTTTTCTTTAGATAAATCACTAGGAAGTGGGGACGGGTGACCGTTTTGGGGGGCCGTCTTTTGTAATTTTGACATAGAAAAAATGCTGATTCTCAGTCAGGCGAGGATAATTAATAGTTCTCCAGTGACGTTAATTGCTAGATTTTCATATGGATAGGATTAAGAAAGAAAGAAATAAGTGAGATAAGACCTACTTTATACAAGTAAGTACTTACCTGTAGGTTTACCTACCTATTTTGTCTGACACGCTGCCGCGGGTCTTGATTATAATGCACCTGTGTGATAGATCAGCCGTCTGTGGCAACAACCCTAAAGGTCATAAGCACACGTGTCAACTCGGAAAGGGATCGTCACCGTATTAACTCAAGCCATTCAGTATTCTTTGTATGAAACTCCCTACTGTGCAACGCACACTAATCGGAATCGTAACGTAATCGCCTCGCCTCGGGCCAAGCTCAGGAATCGCTGTGCGGTGCGTGGTCAACTTGCAGTTCCCGCGCTTACGGCTCGTGTGTCGTCCCCGTGCTTACGTCTTTCCGTAACCGAGCTTACGTCTCGTCCACTCTTGCCCCTCTCATCCCTCCCGCGGCCTGCCTGCAGCACCAAAAGCGCGGCGTCGTCGCCTAGCCGTAGCCGAGTCGACGTATCGGAGCTTCTGATCCACTTTGGTTACGTGCTTACGTTAGGTTGACGCAAAGAGAGTTATATCGTCGTTGGGTTGACGCCTGTTTGACGGCGAGGCAAAAGGCGATACGGTGACGATCCCTTTCCGAGTTGATATGTGTGCTATAGGTACCTTTATCAGCTGAGCGAGTAGTACCTAATAATTGTAGCAACATCGCTGAGTCAACTTATCTGAACGACGCGAGAGACGAGACATTCAATGGAAATTAATGACGTGCTACAGATAACTCCTGTCTATCAACTTTGATCTGCAAGTTCACCGGGTGAAAAAACAATAATATTTAATTTAATGTGTTAAATATTTTAATTTAATTTTATGTTACGGTTGACTAGGTATGTGAATGTATTTTAAATTTAATGTATTTTAGCTAGGTAGGTACTTTATACATATATTTGATAGATTTATTAGAATATGATTATTTTAAATTCACATTTCATCATCATCATCATGATGGAATAATACATTATGGAATACTACTAACATATAATTGTGGACCAAAATACTTAGTTGACGAGTAAATAAATAAATAATTATTATTTAGTCGGCTCGAAGATGCAAATCTGAACAGAGATTTATTAGTGCCATAAGTATTTTCTACAAAACCACATTAAAATCTGCTTAAAATCTGCAAACTGTCATAGCATAATAATATGTAATTCCTTCAAGTAATCCTGCGCACGCTTGAATTACCTGCGTGGGTGCAACGTCTATAATGCTAAATGATACGTTAAAAATTAAATGTAACTGCCTAATTAAATACTACCGCTGTATCTGCCTACCCACATGGGACAAGTCGTGAGGAAATCCTCACGTGCTTGTCGTCACTCATTACTCAGTTTGCCGGCACTTGGGTAAACGCAGATAATGAACAGTGTACTTCGCGCCCCCGAACCGACTCCTGCGCATCCGTAGTGAGATCGCGTGTGATTGGTTGTTGATGAAGTGAAGTCACAGTGAAGTGGGCTTGAATGTAGATTTTTTGGTGGTAGTGATTTTGTTTTAGTGTGATTGTAAGTATGGTTTGACAATTTTTTTCTAAATACCTTTTTTTATTATGGAAGAAGGAGGTGGGGCAAAGAAATAAATGAGACAGTAGATATTTTAACGTTTACAGTCGCGTTTATTGAAGGTAGACAGAATAGACTGGTTTGGGTGTAATATCATTTTATGATTATTAACGTCAAATCTATCACAGATAATTATAAGTGTTATAGATTATATTACTAAAATTACAATGGATAATTACAGTAAGTACTTAGATACTTACTTATATTAATTAGGGCTGATTCTTCAATCATCTGATAACTTTATTCGAGGAATAATTTTGAAATTTTGACAGTTCTTTCATAGGTACCTACAAAAACTGTCAAACGTTAATTTTACTCCTCGAATTAAACTTATGTGGCGATGGAAAAATCAGCCCTTAGTGAGGCATCTGTGATTAAAAAAGTATACCATAGACCTACTTATCATCATCATGTGCCTAGCCTTTTCCCAACTATGTTGTGGTCGGCTTCCAGTCTAACCGGATGCAGCTGAATACCAGTATTTTACATGGAGCGACTGCCTATCTGACCTCCACAACCCAATACAACCTTATACCTACTATGATTTTATTAATTTTAGCCTCCCAACATGAACGGTTAACGTTAACTTCCCAACTCCGGGCTGTTATTAAGAAATTTTTAATGAAAAACCCAATAACTCTTTTGCCCTACCTGGGTATCAAACTTAGGATCCCACGCTCAGCAGGTCGCACTTGCAACCACGAGACCAACGGCACAGATTTACAGATTTGTATAGAAAATAAATATGTCATAGATACTGTCATAACTATTCTTCAGACAAAAGTTATCTGACCTCTGAAAAATCAGTCCTAAACCAAATTTCAACACTAATATTATTTATTTATATTAAAAAAACAAAACAAACGATTTCTTTCCTCTCATGGATTTCTCGATTTAGATACCTACCGCCGTATTTCTTGACCTTAAGGCGAAAGCGCCAGGGTAGCCCGCGAAACTCATTTTTTTTTAGGTTTTTTGCAATTTGCTGGTCAGTATTAAGTTGTACGTTGATTAAAACATGATTCGCGGCCGTAACAAATATGTATTTACAGAATTATAATCATTAAAGTCATCAACACAACTCTCTAAGACCATGTAATCCCCAAGAATGACTATTTCATGAAATCTTGACATTTGGGGATTCCCATCTACTACAAAACTAATGTGAATAAATAGGACAGGCATAGCTGCATCACTTCTTCTTGACATGAGACCTGCGGGGTAAGTAGAAGAGGGCTGGCCAGGACTGGCCATGTTTGTCGACGGACCGATGTCCGGTGGAGCAGACGAGTCCTGGAGTGGGAACCGCGCTACACCGCGCATCGGCAATCGTAGTGTGGGACGCCCCCCAGTTTACCCCAGGGCCGAAAGTGGCTGGGGTAGACTGGATGAGGAAGGCGGAGGACAGGGTGTAGTGGCACAGCTTATGGTAGGTATGTCCAGCAATGGACTGCGATAGGCTGAGTTGATAAAGGTTAGATTTTCAACTTTATCGCTAAAGATTAAGGTTCAAAGTTGATTGGGAAAATTTGTCAGTTTCGACTTTCGGGTACCTTGATGTGCTGGCGTCTGTACAAAGAGACCGCCGCAAGTCTTAAAAACAATAATACATAGGTACATATTATATGTAACTCATGTAAATAGGTATCTAATCATAATGTAATGCACATACAAATAACTTCGTTCTGCACACGTAATTTTCAATGGGAAGGAAAACCGTTATGCAGTTGCACCACCATAACTGTTTTATGGAGTCGTAAACCATGAATGAATAAGTTTTCATGTTTATCTTAGATATTCTCAATCCGTGCGGACACTTTAAATTTGATTATGATGATAGCCTTTGCCTAGTCTTCATACTACTTAGTTTAGATTAATGCCCGTTTTCATGAACATAGGCGACACATAACCATAATCAGCCTATAATGTTCCCACTGCTGGGACACAGGCCTCCTCTCTGTGAGAGGGAGTGGGCTGTAATCTATCACGCGGGCCCAGTGCGGGGTGGTAGATGTCACGTCTTCGAATTTGTTGGTTCTAGGTCTGGAGGAAGTTTTCCTTCACCATTTTGAGAGCAGTGATGAAATAATTAACACAAAGTAAAGCGTCCCTTTCATAGAGTGGAGGCCTGTATCCTAGCAATGGGAACATTGTAGGCTGATTATGCTAAAGTCAGGGTTCGAAACTACGACCGTCAACTCGTAAGTCGCGGTCGATACCACTGGGACACCACTGCTCTAGACGACACATAAAGGACTCATGCCTAATAAAAGCTGTTTGGTTTGGACCTTGGCACTGAGCTGAAGCGTTGAACAACAAACAGCGCGGTTTTATTTTGGTGTCGTCTAGTATAAGTGAACACCATAGGTCAGTTTATTGAAAGAACCCCCTTCTTTTAGCAGACACTGCAGGCAGGTTGTCTGTCCAACCGCAGTAGGATTAAGGCATAAATGTCCCGATGATTTTGCAGGATGGGTAGCAGTGCCCGCACTTAGGTAACTTCATATTATGTATTTTTAGGGTTCAGTAGGTACGCAAAGTGTGCCAATAAAACCCTACTAAAGAGGCTACGCCGTTTCTCTATCTGTCTCTATTTATAAATCTATCTGTAAATCTATTTATGATTACATCTCTATACTCGTAATTATGAAATTCTGTGTAATTTTTGAATTACGTCGTAATGTCGTCCTTCCTACAAAATGAGTAAATTATTGTTATTTCAGTAATCGACTGTAGTTTTAAGCAATTTTAGTATTTATTGTCATTACATAACATCCTATTTATTAAGTCGTCACGAACATAGTTAAGTTCGTGACGACTTAATAGGTATTACCTAGTACCTACTGTGGGAACGAATACGTATTTTTTCAAAATATTTTTGAGATCACCCAAAACGTAGTGACCATTTTAGCAGTTAAGTGCTCATACACACGAGCGACACGCGCGCCACGTTGTCGACGGCAGCCGCCGACGCGTGGACGGCGGATGCCGACGGCTGCAGCAGCCTCTACGGTTGACACGTGTCGCTCGTGTGTATGCACACAAGGCAGGTATCAGCAGAATTTGCGATACCTATGCACGTGACCATAGAAATGTAAAATCTATGCATGTGACTGACCTGTTGCTTTATTAAATTGCTCGTCGAAATTAGATAGATTTTGGCTCTTAAATTGATAAGGAAAGAAACGAGCATTGAGCATTCCCACTGCAGGGTGTCGATGTTCCATCTTTGACGAGAAGAGCTTTTAGTCATACAGCCCGATTCAAACTTTATAGCAACTCTGAAGTGCGTTACTCGCTGCGCAGTACCTCACCCCTCGCCCCCGCTGACTGGTGAGTTTATTACTGCGCAGCGACTCGCCTCATGTTCCGAGCCCAGTACTGGATTTACACATTTGCCACCCCAAAGCTATAAAATTTTTGCCGCCCATACTGTCCTCTAAAATTAGATACACTGTTCACAATAACGTTCGAGCCGCCATAAAGTTTGAATCGGGCTGTAGATACCAGTGAGAAAATTGCAGGCAGAAATTTGCTGTAACTGTGTACACAATTCGGTCTATGAAAGTCAAGTTTCCCTGTCAAAACATCGATGATTCTTTGAATCACTTAACCTGAATAGATTTAAAATTTCAAGTGTCTACACAGGTAGAAAACAACAAAACATAATGTAGACACAGGTCTACATTATGTTTACTTAAACATACAATGCGTGTGAGTAAGTACTATCTTCCCTATTTCATGAAGATAGCGGCTCAATGGATTGATTGTGATAACCTTTTTTCGAATGTGATAAGTGACACACAAGTGGCTATTCGCGATTATCATCTAACAATAACATAAACAGTGTTTTTGTTGTTGTACCAGACAAAATGTAGGTAGAGTGTTTTTACGCCGATATAAAACTAACTGATAACTGAAATTCTTAAATAGGTCTTTGTATAGGTCCTTAATTGAATAAACTTTATTCAAAGGGTAGTATTTAAACGAGTGACTGTAAATTAAAGTTTTAAGTGACAAACATAATTAATTTACGATATAATATTACTAAGTGGGCGACTGACTGCGAGTGACGAGAAATCAACAGAACAGCAACTTACAAACATTAATTTGAGTTACTTAAAATACAAAATGAAGAGGTTTAAAGTAACCTAACACAACCGAACCTCGGGGTGCCCTTGGCTCGCTCTTGCATCCTATGTCGACGGAGCCCCGCTTCGCGGGGCCCCTATTTCTGTGTAAAGGGTTTAAAGTAACCTAACACAACCGAACCTCGGGGTGCCCTTCGCTCGCTCTTGCATCCTATGTCGTGTGTGTGTGTGTCTTGTATCCTATGTGTATGTTTCTATATCAAACGTGACACACCGTGTATTCCTAGTCGCTCACTTAGTAATTTAGTCGCACGGCTAGAATTTTAATATCTGAAATGGATTAATTACAACCCACTTTTTGTAAGCTCGTTCTGGATTTTAATATTAATTAATATTCGTCGTTAGTTTAGTTAATTTTTCGCTTACTCAAATTCATACCGCTCAAGTTATTAAAACAGTATCTCATCATCAGTCGCTAAGCTTTTTTTTATTCGATCGTTTTATAATTCCCCTTATTCAAATATGGACCTATACAAAGACCTATGCTTTATTGCTTTATTCAATAAAGCATACAAAAGCAAGCCTCATCTCATACCTACATTGAAAGATGCTAGGGTGCTGTAAAAGCAACTACTTAGTTTTAAGGGTATTACATTACATTGCTCGATCACTTACGTAGGTATTATGTAGGCTATGAAATCTTTGCATGATACCTAGTTATGTTGTAAGTTTTAGAGGGTTCCTTAGTCGAAGAGTCATAGGATATCAAAGACCTAAAGGTATAGTTTTGTGGTCTCTATTATGTCTGATTGTCCACCATCTGTCCAATTCAAAGTTGAAAATGTTTTCGAATTTATGTTATAAGTAGGTCACAGTTATCATAATTTAAGGCCTTGTTTTACAAAAAACTGATACGGTAATCAATATTATCTGCAGCAGTCTATGTACCCGTAGCTGATAGATCTCTCTGATAGTTGACGACAAACGGCTTTCTAGATAAAAATGCATGTTTTTCAGTAATCTGACAGCGGGATTAGTTTTGTTATTGTAAGTCAATCTGCTGAAGGTAGGTACTTATAAATTATTATTTACTATAAGTGGCAATCACAAGTGTCTGTTATTTTTACACCCACTTTGGAATCGGCTCTCCGCATCAAACCTCTCCTTCCTCAGTGAAAACATAAAACATAAGTAAACCACGCCTGTATTCCCGAGGAGGTAGTCTGAGGTGTAAAGGACACACCCACATTTCACCAGTTATGTTATATAGTAGGTTACACAAATCAAATCTACACATTTAGGCTGCCACTGCGAAATTCCTAGTGGAAAGATTGCTTGAAAGGGTAATCGAATCCGGCCAGAACCACATGCATTGGACTCAGTATTCGAGTTCCGTTCAACCAAAGAGAATATAATCATTTGAATATCCTTCACAATTTTATTACAGCACATGCACTTACATATGGGAACGCACTGCACATAACACGTATTATGTAAAGTAAATGCAGCTAATGAATAGGATCCATTGTTAGCACAAGGCCTAATTAGCATGTTAATTAAGATCATCCGTGATACACATCTTATTGCACGTGGTCATAGCAGGGTTGTCGGTTGTTGAATGAAGTTCTTAGAGTTTGATGACGTAATAGGTTTGTAGTTATTTATATGAAATAGTATTTTCATAGTTGTGCATTGATTTTGCACTCATAGTTGAATGGCTACTGAAGAGAATCAATGAAGTGGCTTTGTATGGATAGCGTGACAAGGTTGTTGCGGTTATACCTATGTAGTTGCCATTAATTAGTGAAATTAATAAGGAATGTATTGCAAAAAAACCATACGTATACTCCTCAAAAGGGTGGACAAGGTTGAAGGTTTTTGAAACCCGGATCTTGCTATGTTTAGAAAAAATGCGATATTGTAAAATTATTGGTTTCACAAATTGTATTGTGAAAAGAAATCGGTCGTTTGAAATTGCACTTGGTCCTGCAACTAATAGGCTACCATTTTCTTTTTTAGATTATTATCGATTCAAAAGAATTTCTAGCAAAAAGACTGGACAAAGGTATTGTCAGGTGTGGGGTTCGAACCCACGCTCCCTCTCGGGAACCAGAGCTTAAATCTGGCGCCTTAGACCACTCGGCCAACCTGACTTGTCTAATTGTCACCAAATTACGGAGAGCTATCAGTCGCATTGTATCATGTAGAATTTTCAACGTTTTAGCAATTAAATAGTTTCAACAAAATTGTAATATTGAAAAGTGTTTTGCAATCGGTATTTGTCTGTCCTTCCCCTTTTTAATCCATCCAAAGGTTGTCTTTAAAAGATCGCTTTTAGCGATAAGACCGCCCATTGTGTCACCCTATGTACAGTTTCTATTTTTATGTCTGTAATTTATTTGGTGTACATAATAAAGAGTATTTCTATTCTATTCTATTCTATTCTATGACCTCACTGACCACTGACTACTTATACAGGGTCCCTCACTTACCACCGACTACTTATACAGGGTCCCTCCCGTACGCCAAATACGCGCATTGTCGTGGAGTTGCGGAAACCAGCCCGTATTACCTATTACCTATTACCCTACAGGGTCCCTGACTGACCACCGACTACTTATACAGGGTCCCTCACTGACCACCGACTACTTATACAGGGTCCCTCACTGACCACCGACTACTTATACAGGGTCCCTCACTTACCACCGACTACTTATATAGGGTCCCTCACTGACCACCGACTACTTATACAGGGTCCCTTACCACCGACTACTTATACAGGGTCCCTCACTGACCACCGACTACTTATACAGGGTCCCTCACAGACCACCGACTACTTATACAGGGTCCCTCACTGACCACCGACTACTTATACAGGGTCCCTCACTGACCACCAACTACTTATACAGGGTCCCTCACTGACCACCGACTACTTATACAGGGTCCCTCACTGACCACCGACTACTTATACAGGGTCCCTCACTGACCTCAAATTACCTTACCGACTTAGGGCTGATTTTACTAAAGTCAGATATCTTTTATACTTGGAATAAATATAACGCCTGACAGTTCTAATATGGAAAAAATGCCAAAAATTCAAAATTTATTCTCAGGATAAGACAGACTAAGTATAAAAGTTTGGTAAAATGCGCCCTTAGGGTTTTATTCGTAAAACATTAACAACCTCTTAGGAGGTCATTGTACCTACTCATCATTATGAACAACTTTTACTATGGGACCAAATATGAAATCGCGAAAAAAAAATCAGCTGTTCCCTACATTTTGACGAGTTATACGAACATAAATGTAGGGAACAGCTGATTTTTTTAAAGATGGTTGACCCATCCACGTATCAACCGCGGCAAGCGTAGCTTAACCTGATCGATCGACCCGTGCGGCTATTATTACTTAGCCACAAGCCCCTCTTAGATGCTAAGCGATAGTATCAAACTAAATAGTCTCATGAAGTCGAGTTCAATCGACACATCTTTACAAATTAAATTAAATTGAAGTGTCTGTTAGTAATGTCAAAATAACAACTTTTTCTACTTATAACGAAAAACAACTAAAAAAAATTGTGTCTGTCTGTTTGTTCCGGCTGATCTCCGAAACGGCTGGACCGATATTGATGAACCCTGGGGAAGGACACACTTTTTATCGACATATCACGCGGGTTAAGACACGGGCGGATGTTGGCTCACAAATAAAAGTTTATCGCTGTAGGTAGTAGTGTATGTTATCAATTTAATTTTTCTCTCATTTCTGAATTAAACTTGTGCTGAACTGTCTTTAACCTAGGTATCATTAAATTTCAACATAGGTACATAAAAGGACTATGTCTGGGCTATGCCTTCACCCATCAGGACATGACGGCATGTCATCTTATTAATATTATTATCCTCAAGGGACGACCTTTTCCATCAACTGTCTCATTACTGATGCAGATATGGTAGCAGCTAATCCTTTTACAGTTTTAGATTGGTACCTAATTAGGTACTGTTATAACTAGAGGGCCTAACCATAGGATGACTGCACAATTTTATCGTAGGGATTATGAAAACTAATGCCCGTTTTCATTACACCTAAATGTACCTGATAAAAGCGCACTGTTGAATTTTCAACTTTCTGCACAGTGCCGAGAGTGATAATTCCAACAGTGCGCTTTTATATGCGAGAACTGTGGTGGCCCGCGGTGGTATCGGCCCCGACCTACGAGGTCGTTAGTTCGAACCCAGGCAGGCCCTTTACTTTGTGTATTTAATTTCATCACCACTGCTCTCAAAACGGTGAAGGAACATCGTGAGGAAACCGGCATGTCCTAGAACTGAAAAAAATCGAAGACATGTAGCATCCAGCAACCCGCACTAAGGCCGCGTGATTATTAAGTTAGGTACTCTGTACGGTTGTCTCACAATCATCAATAAAGATTATTACTACTATGTTGAAAACTATGTTAAATAGTATGGATGGATGTTGCTGTGCCCGACAGGGTTCATAATTGTTTCTTACCACCTGTATGTGTATATTATAGATAGTAATAAAGATCATTTGAATTGAATTGAATACAACTATAACTGCAAAGCCTGCCATGTTTTTGAATATTGCCAGTCAACCATAGACAGAATTAGTTGCAAAGTCTCATGACTTTCAGCTAATCCTCCTGAAACATCTCGGACAAGATAACATAGAGTCGCCGTACCTAATTATTCACACTTAATAGGTACCTAGTACCCTCTGTTAGTCAATTAAAATTCTTTTAACTCTGTACCTACCTACTGTCATATACATATTTAGATCTTTATCTAACCAACCGCAAACGACCACAGTAAAGTACTGTATATTACGTACTAATGAAACTGTTTCACGTGAAATAAAGAGGTGTAGAAACTCCACTGTAGAGAGGATCCACAAAATGGGTATATCTTGAAAACGGTTCCCCGTTTTAGGCTTTTAGCAGTAGGTACCTACTTCCTTTGAATATGTGAATGAAGGGCGGTCGTTTTGGGAGACTGCGAGACTGTCTGTAATATTGACGTTTAAAAAGTTCTGATTCTTAGTCTAATTTGAATATATGATTTTTGTTTTTTTGAATCGGCTTGTAAACAATATGTAAAAATGAAAAATCCTCAATATTGCCCTTGTGTAGTAATTTACGAGGCTCATATATTATAAGGGATTTATTAAGTGGTCCCCATCAGTATATCAAAATAAGGTCCAGTAAAACACAGACATCGGTAAGTACCTACTTAAAAGCTCTATCCAGCAGCTTACAGCATAGCGCCCCGTGTTTAGGCGCTATGTTATATTTGCTGAATTACAATTACAGTTTGGTTTTTAGCAAAAAGTAGCACAGTACAAAAATCTACGGTGATTGACCACCATTTTAATGGCGAAAAGTATGTACCTATTACTGTTTGGCTATTCCTATACAGTATAATCAGCCTATAATGTTCCCATTACTGGGACACAGGCCTCCTCTCTGTGAGAAGGAGTGGGCCGTAATTCACAACGCGGGCCCAGTGCGGGAGCAGTGTTGGCCATTGATAACGGCCGGTCTGGGTCGTAGGTACTTTCGAACCGTGGTTCGAACCCAGGCAGGCGCTTTACTTTGGGTAAATTATTTCATCACCACTGCTCTCAAAACGGTGAAAGAAAACATCGTGAGGAAACCGGCATGTCCTAGAACCAAAAATTCCATATGAGAAGGCACAATATAGCAGTGAACATTTAGCAAGTCGAGACTTCTGAACCATACGATGACATGGTATGTAGAATTCTTATGCTGAAACAGTTTAGCACAAATTGTTGATCTATTGTTTTTACAGTCGTTACTTCTACTGCTGTCTCTAGGACGGCCACTCTAATGATCGGCAATCATTTTGATGACTTAGCTCCAGTGTAGGATTTATTTCTATCGTTAGCTTGAACTAACTGTCCAGCAGGACTGCTACACAACCTAAGTAAACGAATACCTAATTGATATTATCAACATAAATTATCATAAGTTTACAGAGAAAAGATACCAAAAGTTTTTTTAAAAGGCTTCCATGTTTTGAAATCAAGCCCTACAGGGGAAATATTAGCCTCCCTTGAGCGAAAACCTAGATCTTTTGACACATACAAACAAGATGGGAATTAAACGCAGAAACCCACGCCATTTGCCTGCACTTGCTAAGTATCACTAAGTTATTTTCCGTATTTTGTGCCCATATTTTCGACTTCCTGGATGTAAACGGCACATTTTGAGCCTATTATCAAACTAACATAGTAATTAACATAATTAACTCTGTTGTTTATCGGATTACCGCATCATTTAGCGCCATTCGGCCGCGTCAGGCTGGCAACCAAACTTAGAACAAGAAAACTACTCAACCGAGTCACGCGGTAATCGTTAACCATTACTGGTTTTAAATATAAGTTCTAATTGCATTCACAAGTGCTATCGTTTTAAATTGAAGTTGGTTTTCTCATTAGTACGGTGTTAATTTACCATTATTGATTCTGCATTCCTCCAGTGAATATTCGTTTAAAAGTGTGAATAGAAAAAAAATAAAAACAGAATTGAAAGTGATCGGACGATGAATTTTGATTCTGTATTTGATTCGCTGTCAAATAAAACTAGTTGACATTTGAACTGTGTAAAGAATTCGATTGAAGTAAAACAGGTTTTTATTTAGTGACATCGTAAAAAAATGGCGACCCAGTGTTCTGCCCATATGAAAGTGTTCTGGCTATGGTGCTTGGAGCACCTGGATTATCTGCTTTATGGGACGTTCGTTCTAATACTGCTAATAATATTTCTTTACTTTATGATTGCGTAGCTGGCCTGTTTGTGGAAGGTAAATATTGTTTAAACACAGACTTATCTGAAATTACCATAGATATCCGAAATTACATAGCCGTTTAACTCCGATGTTGATTTAAGTTCGCTTGTTCGCTGTAATTCGATTTTCTGTGTGCAGTTTTATTAACTAGTTGCGGTAGAGGTTGATAAAGGTCAAGTGCATGCAGCAATCATTAAACAATATTCAGCAGATTAAATAAATTCAAAATGATTCGCTTTATACGTCTTTCTATTTTAAGACGTCCGATACGGACTGTCCGTTCGAAGCGCGCTCTATCTTCTGTAATAATCAACGAGATCCCATATTATGCTAGAGACACTGCAGCCTGTTGAAGATATCTATATTAGATTCATCTCCCATTGCAGTTCTCTCTCTCTATTTATATAGTGTGCATGTCGCTTACAGATTCCTGAAAACATATTTCTTATGACTAAAGATTCATGGTTTTAATTTATTTGTTTTTCAAAGAAATTGTGTGCTTACCGATATAGGTCACTATGCTGATTATCTACAATTTAAAACTGCACTCAAAACACACCCGGAAATGTACTTCATCATCTGCCTAGCCTTTTCCCAACTATGTTGGGTCGGCTTCCAGTCTAACCGGATGCAGCTGAATACCAGTATTTTACATGGAGCGACTGCCTATCTGACCTCCACAACCCATTTACTGGGTAATACGAAACCCCTTGGAAAGACTGGTTGTCAGAATTTCGGGCTTCTGACGATCCGTAACGACTGTCAATTAAGATCCATGAATGACAGCCGGGACCAACGGCTTAACGTACTTTCCGAGGCACGGACGGGTCTTGGTACGTATGTATAGATGGTCACCCATCCACGGACCAACCGCGGCAAGTGTCCCTGATCGATCGACCCGTGCGGCTGTTATTACTTAGCCACAAGCCTCTCATGATTATGCAATGTCAATGTCAGGCGATTTTATACGCATTTGTAATTATTATGTTTCAATCAGCTGTGGCGAATTATTACATTTACGTTGGTACTCTATAAGGCGTATGTCAGTTTATTTCAGCAAGATGATATCGATAAATTAATTCAATAACATTAAATAGGTAAAAGATAAGCATTGCTATTGAAAAGTGTCTGTCGAATTATGGAACCTTTAAATTTTCGCGTCGTTTCTTTATTATCATCGCTCGAATTTAATCAGCACGATATGCAATCAATATCAATCTGAATTTTGAAGGATATTGCTAATCCATTGCTTCATATATTCGAAAAATGTGTCTCCTCAACAACGTTAATAACGCAATGAATGTCGTTGAACTGTCAAAATGAAAGCCATTGCTACTGATAGTGTGTTACGCAATTACCCCGCATGTCATGCCGTGGTAAAGTCGGCAAGGTGGAAGCGGGACTCAACCCAGAGTGCAATGTCGTGAAATAGAAGCCATTTTGTAAACATGACAACATAGCATCCAGAAGGGAAGCATCCGTGATGTTATGTGACCCCTTCTGGGATTGGCAGAGGTGTGTGGTGATTGAGGAGGTACTTTTAGTTTTGACATGTAGATAGGGGGCAAGTTATTTTGATGTTTCTAAATCACATCACACTAATATTATAAAGGCGAAAGTTTGTGAGTGTGTGTGTGTTTATATGTTTGTTACTTCTTCACGCTCAAACGGCTGGGCCAATTTTGATAAAGTTTTGTTTGGAGGTAGCTGACACCCTGGATTAACATATAGGCTACTTTTTATCCCTATATTCCCACGGGATCGACATTTACGCGGGTAAAACCACGGGGCGCAGCTAGTACCTACTATTATAATTATTAAAGTACTCTTGGACCCTAAATGAAACAGTTATCTAGGTACCATGAGCATCTCGAACTGATAAATTTAAATTGATAAGGATGCACTAAAACAAGATACCTACATAGTTTATCTTCTAAATCTTTGAGAGTAACCTCAACAGTAGCTCTTGAGACTTCACCTGATAAACCATCGATAAATTCCGATAGAGACATAATCAAAATCTTGACCATTTTTCAGTAGTTTCAGCTTACCGTCCTGCTACATAGAATCTAGATGCGGTTCAAAGCTATAGTGAAACCTTTTTTTTACTTGCATAACTTAACTATGAGAGACATACTGGCAGCAGTGGCAGCCTACGTTGCTGATAAAAAGTTACCCATTAAAATTAATTAATTAACCATTTTTTTAACATGCAGTGGCGACCAGGTTGTGACGTCACAATGTACAAAAAAGCAAGCAATGCTAATCACGCGATAATCTAATAGTAAACATGGACGTGTGAGTAACCTTGTGCCAGTGTGTGGCGAGCCTTACGGTGTGCAAGAGTGGATCCTCGAGCGGTCATAAGATTTCAAGTGTATCTAAATATTGTTAATCTTAAAAGTGGTTTAGTGATTTTGATTTTATTGTGTGGTGCCTGATCAATCATTTTTATTATTTTCGGCATTTTATTCGTGGTAAGTACTTAATACAAAGCGTTAGGTAGTAATTTTTTTTTAATTTTTCTGAAAATTTAAAGTATAGTTGGATGTTGTTAAATTATTTGAAATAATTATTGTTAAAATTCGTTAGACAGGCTGTTTTTTTTTACATTAATATAACGAACGCTTCTTACTTAAGGGGGAAGCGTCATGGTAGCCCGCGAAATAACCCTATTGATTGATTCATGAAATAGTTATTCAATAGGGTTATATGAACTAGAGGGTTTTTTAATTGTTTAAATACATACTTGTTACGGTCGCGAATCATATTTCGTTCAACATACAACCTGACACTGACCAGAAAATTGCAAAAACGTAAGTAAAATTGAATTTCGTGGGCTACCCTGGCGCTTCCCCTTAAGGTAAAAGTGTCACTTTTTAATTTATCTAAGTAAATCGATATAAGCCTTAAAAATCTGGAAATAAATTCACTTGACGGAAGAATTTATAAAATATCAGGGAACAGGGAAATCCCTAGTGATTTATTAAGTTTTAAAAACTTCCTTCCTAACATAAATAAACAAACCAAAAATAGTATGCCACAATCATTAATTGATTAGCACACAAAGTATATAGGTACAGGAAAAAAAAAATACCAGTGCGCAAACTGTATGCTTTAATTCAGCATAATAGGTAATATGATTTCAGACCCCTTAGCTTTAGCTTAGAAAATATTCGTCGGTTATGAAAAAATAATAATGTGCTGTTTCATAGAAAAGTGCAATATCTACGCAGTCAAAATGTACAGCCAACAAAAGAGATACCTAAGTATGCAGGATCGTCGGATATACCTAGTTGAAGTTTACTAAGAAACCGATGGATGTTGTCGACTGAAATTTAATTTGATAAATGAGCTGTTTGTTTTCTATTAATAAAATTAAATTTTATTCGGGAACATCCATCGGTTTCTTACTAAACTTCAACTATATCCGACGATCCTGCATACTTATCTTTTTGTTGACTGTAGCTATGAAACAATTAATATATTTTCTTATAATCGACAAAGAATTTGTATGCTAGAAGGTCTAGCTCCAGAATCTGAATTCATGGTTACAGTTTGTACATACAGTTTTTTTTTTTCCTCTATGCGTTTACGCCGTACATCATTTCATACAATCTCTCAAGCCCTTATTTTTCGAATTGAATGAACCGATTTTAATGAAACTTCATACGCATAAGCAGGATACAAAGGTCTAAAAAGTTAGTAGAGAACATTTTCGAAATATCTTATTTAAAAAAAAGATAACTGGAAATCTCTGTTTCTATGGAAAATTTAAAATCGGTCTAATTTGGCTGTAACACTATTTTTCGAAAATGTTCTCCACAAACTTTTTAGACCTTTGTATCCTGCTTATGCGTATGAAGTTTCATTAAAATCGGTTCGTTCATTTCGAAAAATAAGGGCTTGAAAGTTTGTATGAAATGCCGTGCGGCGTAAACGCTCTTAAAGGTATTTGCAGCCAATAACAGATCTATTGGCAGCAAATACCAGCCAAATAAAAAGATGATCAAATCCAAGTTTACGATAGCACCTCTTTTACTCACCAAAACGTGTAAAAACGATATAAGTTAATCAATATTCTCCTCACAGACAAGCATTAAATCAATGTTGTTTGACTTAGGTTTGGGAAGTCGAGACGTATACGGGAGGCTCTAATCACTTTGCGTCACTACTTTGTCAAATGTCTACATTAGACACCAAGTCACATAGCCTGGTTACACTACCAAGAAATAATCTACGTCATAAGTAATTAGAAATTCACGCAGTTCTGTCCGTGTGGAAACTTAATTCCTGGGGATAAAAACGGTAGACAATGTCAGAGGGCCTAAACCAAGTGAAATTCGGTCACGGATAATGATGATGGAAAAGTCATAAATGTATTGAACTGACGACTGAAAGAACTACTACTACTATTGAATCATTCTTCTTTAGCGTGTCGATGGCAATCTAAATGGACTCGGCCCAGAATTTAGCTACGTATTTCGCTCCTCACTAGTGTTCATAAGTTGCTGTAATGTGCATAAGACAGGACACGCAGGACAGTTTAAATTAAGTGCCCTATCGTTTGAGGAACAGCACCACATTTACACTCCAAGGCGGAGTCGTGTATGAATTTTCAACTGAACAGGTTTTCCTTGCTTCAGGCAACCTGGGTCTGGAGTCTGTTTATATACTTCCAGGTTACCCAAGGCAACTTATGTCCAGATGGGAGAGCTTCAGCGGGTGGACCTTATGTCAATCCTGTGGAACGTCGTTGGAGAAATACGAAACTCTTTGAAAGCGATTGGCACTTGTTTAGGCCCTCAGGTGTTTGCCAAGTTTATGTCTGTTTTGCCACGTTGTGTTGTTGTCGTAGTACTTGCGTCTTCATCTTACAAACATCTCTATCAGCCGTCATCTGAGCATTCAGTACTTCCTAGATCTAATCCTCTTCTCTTACCCATCAGAATCAGAATCAGAACTTTATTTGCTATGAATGTAGGTACAGGTATAAGATGTTGTACATAAATTAAAGAGATCAGCTACAGTCTACCTTACGGCGTGCAAATTATTACATAATTAAAAATATTAATACTTATAAACAAAATAATGTCAACAAAACAAAACAAAAATTATAATGAAGTCAAATAATAATACAGTCAGGTAAGTCTTACAGGGTCAATTTTGAAATTAATTATAACAATCATAATCTGGATAAATTCGTATCATTTAGAAAGTCTTTCACTGAGTAATAACATTTACCTAGAAGTAGTGCAGTTACCTTAGATTTAAAAATGTTTACAGAGTAATCCTTATAACCATGAGGTATTTTATTATAGATGACAGGTCCCATTGTCATAATACTCTTCCTTAACAGTGCTGTTTTGTAATTACCCGAATGTAGCAAGTTCTTGTATTGGGATCTCAAGGGGCCATTACGTGGTCTTATATTATATCCATATTCATATTTAATTTTTTTCTCTACAAATTCTCCTTATTCCTCACAGCCAATAAAGAAGCAAATCAATAATTATTGTCCATATTATTATTATATCACTAAAAATGGTGTCTCCTTGAGGTATATAAAACTTTTTGCCTAAAATCATTAGGTACTCAAGTAATAATTGATTGATGTAGTGACTTCAGAATCACTTAGCCATGGAACGCAGTAAATAGACCATTTAACACAGTTGTGTGACATACAACTTTTGACATTGTGTTCAGTACATGTTGTGTTGTCAAAATGGATTTAACTTGTGGGTAGTTCTTCGAAATTTGATTCTTTGACTGATCCATATGGCCAAAATTTAATTTCACTTTCAGCTCTGTAACACATGTTCATATGAAAATAGGTATACTAAATAACATATATTTGAATGAGGGACTCGTTTTTATAAAGTAGTTTTCAAGATATTAATTTTGTGCCCAGATGAATCAGAATGTGTTACATATTAATCAGAAACAGAAATAAAAAGTAATAAATACACCGTTAGTTATGAATGTAAATTCTAAACAATAATTATTAATTCTTAAATAGGACTAAGACATATCAAAAGTATCATATTTAGAACAAGATTATACTCCTGTCATTTTTTATTATTCAAAAGGTTATAGCTAAGTAAATAATAATAAATAAGATTAAAACTACTGACTTGTACACGGTCAAAAATTGGACAAGGAGAATTACGCAACAAAAGCGCTCATAGCGTGCTGGAGAGGGGAAAAACTAATTGATTTTATTATTCATATGGGGTTTTGACCATACGAATCAGGCACAGATGAATCAGGATTTTGCCTACAATCATGCATAACTCATCGTACATACAGACTTCATTATTTTCATTTTTCTACAAGAATCTATAACCCAAAATCATCGCACGAAACACAGATTGAAGTTATAAAACAATAAAATAAATTTTATAAAGTAGGCATTGTAATCAGGATGCCACCTGAACCAAACACAGATGAATCAGGTATTTTCCTTCGTAACACCGGATCTAAGCCAACCAGCCGCACATCCACCTTCTAGGTCGTCCGTTGCACGACTGGCTTCCCCCCGCGCTGGAAGCCAGACTCTCATTATTATTACCCGACCAAGTACGGTCAAGTGCAGCTTACGCCACATTAATCAGTATTATACGCCGGACACTTCTTTTTTACTTATTTATAAACAGACTAACGTAGTTATAACTAATACACATTTTTTTTGTAAGAGGACAATTCATTTCCTTTCGTTAAAATTATAATTTATATTGATGTATCAAAGGGAAAATGCGACATCGACCATTTTGTTCCGGAAAATGGCAAACGGACGCGCTATATGAATCAGAAGAACGACCTTCAAATATTTTTATTTTGTACCTAGACAGCAATTATTAAAAAAAAATCATTTGTCCTAGTAAGGGATGAAGCTAAACTGTACAAAAAAAAATATTACATGCCGTTTTTTTAGTTGGTTACAGAAATATACCCACAGACATCGAAAATTTTGTCCCTGAAGAATTACCCTTGTATAATATAATAACATACTATTTTAGTTTGCCACCAGTAAGCATTAGCAATGATCAGGCAACTATTGGAATGAAACGATAATGTTATTTATCGTGTGGCTCCGTGCATGTGGCTGTTGCATGTGGGTGGAAGTTTACCAACTTACGGTCTTCGTCTATCGAAAAAAAAGAGGCACAGAAAATGCCCTAATATACGTGTATACTTACCTATTAAGTAGGTACATACTATGACATAACAAAATGGTTAATGAACCCTTTTTTATAAACTTATATTTTTTAATTGCAACATGTTCTTACGGTTATAGCAAAAAACTTAACAGACAGTATTTTTTTTTTTCAATTTTGATGTAATATAAAAAACCAACGCAAGACACTTGAACAATTTGAAAATGACTTGATTGTATAAGCACATGATTTTATTTTGTCTCATAAATAAACGTAACATCAGTCATTCTATGATTCAACATAATTTGTATTTCTATTTACAGATGAAATAGAATAATGGAAAACAAGGACCAAGTCTCAAAAGACATAGAAAAAGGGCTAAACTCCCCTGAACTGAAAAGAAACGAAGACATTCCATATGTAGATGATTTCATCGAACTGAATCTAGTCAAACCCGACGAACCTATACGTCCCAAGCGCACAAAAGATGAGAAAGAAGATGGCCAACCACCTGCGGCGGAAAAGGATAGAAAACTGCACGCCTCAGATTTGGGAGAAGTCCATTCTTCTCCAAATAATGATACGATAATAGTGAATACTCCAGAAGGGACTCTATACATTACTTTAGAGCCAGATTCTGGGAAATCTTCGAAGCCTACTAGTCCTATCACGGAGTGTACTGACTTGGAAGCTACTCCAAGCACTTCGAAAAGTTTTGGAGCAGCGGAATCTGATGAGCTGATAAGGATGGAGAAAGAGGCTATGGAACAGAGGAAGATGAGCTTGAGAAGGAATTCTATATCAATGCCGACACTGCAAAATTTGGAGTTGGAAGTACTGAAGCAACAGTATTTAAATAATCCGCAGGATGAGGTGAGTTTATTATTAAAATTAAAAATTATTTAGCGTAGAATTTAGAATAAGGTAGTTAGGCAATAGCTTAAATAAAAATATATAGGCAATCACGCTAAATGCACCTTAAACTCGTAACAACGAGTTTAGGGTGCATTTAGCGTGATTGCTTTGCGTTGTAGTTTTCACTGATTGCGCCCGCGCAAGTTATCACACGAGCGCCTGATTTATTATTGCTTTTCGTTTCACAATCCCTCAACTAAATCTTCCGGAGTTTTTATCGGATACGGGCAGCCGTCAGAATAGTTTTAATTGCTGTTTTACTCATTTAACCGACAATCAGTTTTAAAGTTAATGCTAAATTTGGCAAGTTGGCACGTACCTACTAAGTTACCATACATTTTGGCATCATGTACAATAATATCAACGCTTATAATCGCGGCATCTCGAAAGAAAGTCGTAATAAACCAACCTAGTTCGATTGTATTATCGGAACAAACACAGCACAGGCTTATCTCGCACGAAGATCCCAATTGTTTGAGCATTGGCAACCTTGCTCTGGTTAAAGAACAACCAACTTAATCTCTGGTCATATTTGTTTACCTATCTTTACCCGAAACAGAACGGTTTTCTAGTTTACCACAATCTAGATATTATGTGTTTACTTACTCAAATTTATTTTTTTAAATTTTTATGAACATTAACGAAAATAGTGATGTTATTAATAAAATGCTCTTGGTTTTTGGTTGGTGATTAAAATGATGCTTTGGCTAGTGTGTCGATTAGTAGTGTTCTTCTTCTTCTTAGCGTGTCGATAGCAATCTAAATGGATTCGGCCCAGAATTCGGCTACTTGTTTAGCGCCTTCACCAGCGTCCACCAGTTTCAGTATCGTGCAGCTGACAGGACACGCTGGACACGATATTAAGTGTCCCATCGTTTGTGGAACAGCACCACATTTACACTCCAAGGGGGAGTCGTCTATGAATCTCCATCTGAACAGATTTTCCTTGCTTCGGCGAACCTGGGTCCGGAGTCTGTTTAAAGACTTCCAGGTTACCCAAGGTAACTCATGTCCAGGTGGGAGGTCTTCAGCGGGTGGGACGAACGGTTTAGGTAAGGAAGCACTGTCTCGCCACAGCTTCAGTCTTTCTTGTGATGGTTAGCCAGTGAGTGGGACGACACACTTTTAGTATGTTTATTATATTGTATTAGTAGCGTTAGCAGTATCATTGTTTGACATTTTCGAAGTCATAAGTTCTATTTTTTTCATTATTTGTATAACATAAGTGGTATAAAAAGAGGGGCCCGGGGCTAAATAAAAACAGCCACAAAGGTCGATCAATTAGGTTAAGCTACGCTTGCCGCGGTTGGTCTGTGGATGGGTGACCATCTTTACATACCGAGACCCTCCGTGCCTCGGAAAGCACGTTAAGCCGTTGGTCCCTGCTGTCATTTTTGTATCTTTGACAGTCGTTACGGGTCGTCAGAAGCCCGAAAAAAATGCCTACCCAAAAATTTACCACCAGTCTTACCAAGGGGTATCTTATTACCCAGTAACTGAGTTGTGGAGGTCAGATAGGCAGTCGGTTCATGTAAAATACTGGTATTCAGCTGCATCCGTTAGACTGGAAGCCGACCCCAACTTAGTTGGGAAAAGGCTAGGTATATAAAGATAATAAAGAGTGCGCTATGTTATGCCAAAGGGCGTGCAAATGTTTGTCAAGCCAGCAAATTCTCAAAAATAAAAAAAGCCTGGACAGTAAAAAAGCAATTAGGTATAAAGAATCGTACATTTCATAATACAAATTAGTTATTAATAAATAGCAATAGAAATCAATGTAAGTAAAAGGAGAAAAAAATCAAATGAATTGGTGGTTTTATGGATGCTTTAAATGTCACTTAGCAACGTTATTATTTATTCAAAAGGCGATGACTGTAGTAGGATTATAGTTATTCAGTTAACTGTTTCCGAGGGTCCAAATAACGCAGTTTAACATAAAACCATCACGATAAGCCCATCGCATCATCGGTGATCTAATATATCGGCAATACATGACAATAACAGCCAAATCCTCATTAATATTCTACGACCTATACCGATGCCACCATCGACATTTTGAAGAGGAAATACCCATACTTTATACCTTTGGATAACGAATATTTAGAATTGAATTTGTTAATAAAGTAGGTATATTGTGGCAAAGTTTTGAATTATGTAAGTAGTAATTTATCATAATTAGCAGATTAGAAACTGTTTTTATTGATGTTATGCTTATAAAACCTGAATTTAAAAGAAAAACAGCGGTTGGTAAAACCCTGCATATTTTTACACTTGGGAGCTGATATTACCAGTGGACTGCGGCACGTTCAAGACAGTGCGTGTGGAGATTTCGAGGATCCAATAAATCAAAAGTCTGCAACCCTTTGTAGTAAAGAAATGATGCGACTGGAGGAGGAACTGGTAAAGAACCATAGGGTTCCCGTCACAATCATCTAAATAAAAACAAAAAGAAAATATGGATCACAGTATTACAAATTGAATGATATTTTTCGATCTGACATTATTTTGTAATGATCACTACTGTACTTAAATCATCAGAACACTATAGCAAACGCTGGTTCCAAAAACACATGCAAAATGGACTGACGACCGATCATCTGATTTTGTCTAACCCGGTAATGATAAAATTCAAAACATACGAAAGATAACTAATCCGCTCTCAAGAAAACAAAAAAAACAATCCGGTATTACGTGTATATCTACATCGCTACTATTGGTGCGAATTTGATAAAACAAAGCAAAGAAAAATTCTTAGATAACATTACCAAAATTATCTTATTTTAAATACTGTTTTCCGTACAAGTCATAGTGAAAAACGAGGTTGTGCGATATTTAAATTAAGGTACTTAGAGAACAAGTTTTACAAGTGATAAATTAGCTAATAGATGAGTATCTAAAATTAACAGTCTTTAATCATGTGCTAGTGTTAAAAATATTAGTAAAGTTTCATTGCCCTTGAATTAAGTATCTTATCAGTGAGTGAATGAACAAAGTGACAAAATGAGGATGAGGAAGAAGCCAGATCTTCGGATTGACGTATCGTCATATCCTCATGACTATGTGGAAATGCCACCTGAAACCAAGAAGAAAATAGAAGAAGTGATTCGAAGTAGTGTCAGCCCAAGCATTGCTGATACAAATACTCCGTCTACTAGCAATATTGGTGATCCAGATGATGTTAGAGAAGGAACAAGGACTCCTGAAGTGAGATTCGTGGGTCCTGAAGTTGTGAAAGTGAAAGATCAGAAAGAAGAGTCGAAGAATGACACTCCTTCGGCTGAAAGTCCTGAAGTAAGAGTCGTGGGTCCTGAAGTCGTGAAAGTGAAAGATCATAAAGAAGAGTCGAAAAATGACACTCCTTCGGTTGAAAGTCCTGTAGCTTACAGGAAAGTAAATAGAGTAGAAGTTGAAGAAGGAATTGATCGAGATGATAGTGAAAAAGGAACAAATAAGGTTGCCTTAAATGTGAGTAATTTTTTGTGATGATGTCCTTCAGACAGGTAAGGTGCGTAGTACTCGCAACCGGGGCGTGTGTTTATAACCCCATGTATGAACGTAAACGAGGCAAAAGGTGTAAGGATCGTAGCAGGTGGCGTTTTGTAGTTTCTGCCTACCCTCAAAGAAAGAAAGCGTGAGTTTATGTAGATTGTTATAATATGTAGTAGCAGTGTTCTAGTTTGCTACTCTTCATTCCTACATTTACGAGTACCTACTATTTTATACATCTGCCAAAGATGACAAAGACGATGAGAAGATGCACTATGAGTATCCTAGGTCAACTTTCGTCTTACCCACAATTTCTTCTGCCATCACACCTCGCTCTAGGGGACACCAGGAGCCAGGACTATTACCATCACTTGATACACGTAGCAATCTACTGTGACACTGAAAGCCAAGAAGCGTCTAATAAATTGCGACGTCCTGTCGGGACGTTCAATTTAGACCCACAGTTAGTGTTGGTATCAGTTTCATTTCGTAGGATTTGCTTGTTAAATGGAGTTTTGTTCGAGGTCTGTGCTATTTAATTAGTTTATGTAAGTACATATTTAACATTTACAGCGATACTTTCCATATATATCCAACAGATTTATTAGACTTTTATAACTTTAAAAAAAAAACTACCTACTGCCTTATTTGGTTAGGTACTACCTACTACTAATGTATGGAATTAAGTTTTTCTAACTGAACAGCCAGCTGTGCTACTGACTGGGGAGTTGTTTGCGCCACTTCTTCTTCCCAGCATTAGAAAGTGATGAAGAACTGTGTGTGAAAGTGGGGGACTGTCTTATGTAATTTTGACGTTCGAAAAGTGCTGATTCTCAGCCTAATTTGAATAAATTACTTTTTATTTTGAATAGGTACCTAATACATAGGAATGAATATCAGAAATATAAAAAAAATAAATGACGTTGTTAAAGTTAGTCATGCAGTGTGTGTGTGTGTGTCATACAGAAAATTAGGATCATTTAGTCAAAGTAAGGCTATATTGTAAAACCATTGGTTTTATCTAAAGTATGACCTATGACGTGACGTCACTGCGTCACGTGGGTACTCGGCTCATAAACTTTGTGTGAATTAATGTTGTATGAGATTAACGGCCTTAGATAATTTGGTAGATTCGAGATAAAACTGAAGATAATCTACAAGATTTAAACTGGTTATATGATTGTTTAACATCATGTGAATTCTCTCAAAATTGTTAAGACAAAGAGATAAAAAACGCGAAGGTTTTTCTTAAATTATTATCGTTGGGTTTTTTTAAACAACTTTTCCTTCCTCTATAATAATAACATGTTCTAAGTACCAACAAAATCAAACCCAGCACTAAAAGCATAGGCGACACAAAGCGAACTTTTGTTTTTCAAAATGAATTTTCCTTATAAATGACTATGGTGAACATGCTATAAGCCTTTTAGATTCCCAATCTCTTGTCATTTAACAATTCATTAAAAAAAAGAAAAGAACTGCCGTACGTTGCCGTCTCAACCTGCACCTCCCTCGACCTATTTGCCTACATTCAAATCGTCGGGATTTGTCCGTGATCTTAGACACAGATTCGTCTCATACCCTTACCTATTCAGACCATATTGCACCACAACATTAGTATAAAGAACAAAAGTATTAGAAACCATTATTAGCCCTCTGTTTATTTCCGTTAAAGTGCCTTTAAAACTGTGTAACCATTTTAAATTCAAAAAGTTTATTTCTGTGTAACACCAACACTATGTAATGTTTTGTTATTTTTAAACATAGTAAGTCTTACAGTGAAAATTGGTATTCCTAAGCTCCATTTATCTAATAGCCTTTACCTATACACAAAAGGGTTCTTCTCAAGGTTTGTTAGCAACAGTGTAAAAACTTACAATCCAAGTCCACCTTACGCCTATAATTTTTCAAAAATCTCAGTTAATACCCATCATCATTATATCACACCTCATTACATTCCCCAAAAATGAACAACGAATCCAAGTTCAGTGCGTTCGCTCACAAGTTCAAATATCGATCACCGTTGTGGATCGAGTCGGACTCTGACGTGAGCAAGTCGAGTGACTCTCGTGATTCCCGTGATGGTGGTAACGGTGGTCTGTGCAACAGTGATGATAGCATCGGCTGCCACAGCAGTGATAGCTCTGGGAGTATCAACAACTTTCTGGATTCTAAGGTTGTGTTTTGTTTTTGTTTCGTGAATTACCAATACTTCAACCTCATTTACTACCGTGTTTAATAATAATTATATTGCTAAGTAATTTGCTCAAGGCATGCTCGTTGTTTATATTAATAAGTGTATTTTAAATGCTCAATGCTGGGCCACCCAATGATGCTTTTCTTTTAACTATGAATGGTTATAAGGGCGATAATCAACGAGCTGGCAGACAAATTGTGCGGTGCAGAGTTAGAAAAATAATATATGTATATTGCACTCGTACCCAATACCTACCTACTTCGCGCCTCTCATTCTGTCTTGTGTCATCGGTGTTTAGTCTAATGGTAAAAGAGATCTTGTGTATTCGTAGCAGCGTCCCCCTGTCTGCTAATAGCAACAAACGAAAATCAAAAGCCACAACCATAATAGGTAGGTACCTATCTACAAGTGTTTTATAGCAATTTTCTCTTCGACCGTTCATCTATCTCATTACTGATTATTAAGAACGGCTGTTATTTGCCACTCATAACCATTACAAATGAACATAATAATTAGTTCCTCACGCATTTACAGCACGTTTCATTAGTACTATTAAAACATGAAGAAAAGTTGTGTTGCTTAGTACTTAATTTGCAGTTTTCTTCAGGAAACCTTTTGCTGTCGGTATATAGGTACAGATAATATAATGCATGTATTTAGACTCGAGTAAAAAAAAAAATTAAAAAGAAGTCGGTAAATAATAATAATAATTATTATTATTAGCCTGTGATGTCCCACTGCAGGGCAAAGGCGGTAAATAATGTTAGTAAAAAACCTCATAATATATTTTATTATTATTCCTAGTAGCGCTATCTTGTAGGAGTGGTTTAGACTACCAGTACATTGTAGTAGTAACTACAATTGTTAGATGGCGCTGTGTTCAATGTAAATAAGTTATGATAATACCTACTGGCCACGGTAAATAGATGTCGCTAGTCGCATATTCGTAAGGTTTGTATTGGTTTACTTTTTTACCGACTTCAAAAAAAAGGAGGAAAACAACTCGACACTTATTATGTATGTTTGTCCACGCATTTCTCCGCAACTATTAATCGGATCATGACCATTTTATTATTGGCTTACATTTACTTCAACTTAGGGAACAGTGCAAGTTTCATCAAAATCGATTCAGTAATTTCAAGATACGAACTAATAATATTAAATAATAATTTCGGAAGTCGGTGGCAAAAATCTAAAACTAAAATACAGATCCCAAGACACCGACATCCGAAATTAAAGTTATTTCATAATGTCGAGTTAATTTCTTTTTGAAGTCGGTTTAATTTTTTAAATTACTTTTTTTATGTATTGTTTTTTGAAGCCTCTTATTTATTTGTGATTGATTTATCCTGTATAAGAAAGGAATTAATTCCTAAGATTATCATGGCTAGATAGTACATGATCAGTTAGGTACTAGGTTTAGTGCATAGGGTGCCTATTGTACTTCATGTAGGTACCTAACTAATCAACGGAGCTAAATCTAAAAATACTTATGTGACACCTGTAGCATAATTTGTAGGGCTGCTACCAGAGGGTGCTGTGCTAATTGCTAGGCTATAAGTGCCGCAGTAGCTTTACAATAGTTAATGGCATCTTTAATTATTTTTCGCTTTTAGAGTATTGTTCAGAAGGTTTACATGTGTGCCTAAATATTACAGTTTTTGGAATAATGCTAAGAGAGTCTGCGTTGGTCGTTGGTCAAGTGGTCGCAAGCGCTATTGCTGACTGCATACCTAAGGTCTTGGTTCGATTCCTGGGTCGGGCAAAGTGTTGTTGGACTTTTCCATCAGGAACTTCTCAGTAGCAGCCCGGAGTCTGGATTTGTTCCCGGTTGATGGCAATAGGCTCGCCCTCTATTACATGGGACTTAAAAATAATTGGCGAAATCGGGGTGAACTATACGTACACCTCTGCCTAACTCTTCGGGGATTACAGTATTTGTGTCCCGTGTTGTGTGTGTTGTGTTGTTGTTGTGTTGTTGTGTGTGTTGTGTTGTTGTTGTGGTGTGTTGTGTGTGTTGTTGTTGTGTGTTGCAGTTGTGTTGTGTGTTGTTGTGAGTTTTATGTTGTTGTGTGTGTTACAGTTGTGTTATGTGTTGTTGTGAGTTGTATGTTGTGGTGTGTGATTTTATAATATTTTTTTATATTTTCTTCTTTAATGTTTCTTTAGCAACATCTTCTGTGAGGCATCCCTAAATCAGACGTTCCTCAGACACCTCTATGGCGATTAATGTGATAAATTAATTACAATTGAACTAACTAATGGCCTGACGCGGTCACCGGTGCATTTGCAGTAGTGCAGGTTAAGTGAACATGCGAGGATCCAGGCGGAAAGTCGAGTTCGACTGCATACCTCTTACTCAGGTTTGGCTAGCTTATCATAGACAATTTTCCGGAGTTCCATTTTCGAAATTCCGAGAGGAATATCTTCCGCCCTGACGGGGGGACAGAAAAGACCCATAGTGCTTCTTCTTCAACCAAATACTAGCCAGGTGTCAGCTTTTAAACCAATGCGCAAATTTTTGGACACCGAAATTTACCTTGCCTTAATTTGCACACCGATAACAAAATGTGGTCACACGCTTTACCACTTTATAGATTTCGGTCTAAAACCTACTGCGATCTCCAATCGGCCTACCTCGTATTTAGTCGTTTACAAGTTAATGTATAATCCTGCCAGTCTGCTTGAAATTTCTGGTTCCCCCGACCCACCACATCGCATCGCAACGCCTGGCCGCACTATTACTTCGTAGAAAGAACTCTAAGCGAAAGCTTTTTTTTTTTTAATCTGTTACTAAGGTCCCAACGTGCTGTTAAATAGCCCCCAAGAATTTGCCTTCCTCAAGAATATTGGCTATCAGATGCAAAAATTATTTTCAATACCGACTGGTTTTTTCAGAGATTAGCGGGTTCATACAAACTCTTTAGCTTTACTGTAGCGGTATCTATAACGCCACATGCGAACAACGCGTCATACTGACGTCACGCAAAATCCTGCATCTCGCAAGCAGAGTTTACCGCGCAACTAGCATAGATACAGCGGCCCGACATGAATCATCGGGCAGTTGCTTGCCAGACACAACACCCGTCTGGTCGGAGGATCCTCCTTTTTCTATAGAGTATGAGTGAACTTTACACCCTGTTCCTCATACCTCTATATAACTATTAGTACTAGTTTCTGCCCGTGACTTCGTCTACGTGAAATTTCTTGTTCCCTTGACCCACCCCGTCGCATCGGATCGCTCGTCCGTGCTATCACTTCGTTTTCGCTTAGCGTTCTTTCTGACTTTTCGCTCGGCTGCTGAGGGTCCTAGCGTGATCCTCACGAATCACACTTAATATTATAAAGGCGAAAGTTTGTGAGTGTGTGAGGGGGCGTGTGTGTGTGTGTTTATATGTTTGTTACTTCTTCACGCCCAAACGGCTGGACCAATTTTGATAAATTTTTGTATGGAGGTAGCCGACACCCTGGATTAACAGATAGGCTACTTTTTATCCTAATATTCCCACGGGATCGACATTTACGCGGATGAAACCGCGGGGCGCAGCTAGTTGGACTATAAAATGCAATATAATATTTTTTCAAATCCGACGACCCGTTCAAAAAAACAAAGAAACGCTTCAGCTTTAGTATTAGACAGATAGAAGAAGATAGACAGATTATGATGACGAGATGATGAGAGCCCGTAAGTATAAGTTCTTGACCGGAGTATACTAAACGGACACACTGTGCAATTTTCGTGTTCCTGTCAGCGTCTGATATATTTATTGAGTGGAGGTCCCACGTTATGAAGAAATTTCCTGTTACTCGTTATGGTTAGTGACCGGCCATTGGCACAGTTTAATAATCTTTTTCTCTCGAATTCTGTTCTGTTTACTGCCTTTCGAGAGGGTAGCAACAATAATGATAAATTATTTTATTTCTGTAACTAGATAGTACAAACACTTTTACATGTCAATGAGGGGCTTGTGGCTAAGTAATAACAGCCGCACGGGTCGATCGATCAGATTAAGCTACGTTTGCCGCGGTTGGTCCGTGGATGGGTGACCATCTTCACATACCAAGACCCCTCCGTGCATCGGAAAGCACGTTAAGCCGTTGGCCCCGGCTGTCATTCGTGGATCTTTGACAGTCGTTACGGGTAGTCCGAAAGTCTGGACAGTGACAACCAGTCTTACCAAGGGTGTCGTATTACCCAGTAACTGGGTTTTGAAGGTCAGATAGGCAGTCGCTCCATGTAAAATACTGGTATTCAACTGCATCCGGTTAGAATATAAGCGGACCCCAACATAGTTGGGAAAAGGCTAGGCAGATGATGATATGACTTTTAAATGTCAACAAAATAGGTTGGCAACGCATATTTTTTTCGCTAAACGGTTTATCTAGCTGTGTCTCATCGTCAAAACTTATTGGTATGTCGTTTACTTCCAGATTCCGGAGCACCACCAGAGCACGGGTTCAGGGTTCAGCGATGGCGACAACACGGCTGATGACCACACCGAAGTACTGTCAGACGATGACAGAGTCAAGTAAGTAAATGCTCATTTGCTTCTGCAAACACCTTCTTTTTAGAACCCTCAAGATAACATCAGACACAATCTAAAAGACAGGTTTATTTTTGTAGAGTACGAGTCGAAAAAAAAAAATTTTAGCACTTGAAATAGGAAACTACCTACGTAATAAATCAAATGGGGTCATTTATTTGTTTAGGTAATTATTTAGTTTAGCATTGTTCTTACGTCCTTAAAACCTTGAGCTTTGAACATGTTAGAGTCACGCGGGAAAAAATAATGGATAATTTACACAAACCATACTCACTTATCTCAAACAGGAAGGTACGTCTATGTAGGTACTCATCACCACTTCGACATTACCAACTCCTCAAGTAGACTCATTCTCAAGCTGATCTCCATTTCCTTCCTCCAAATGAGTCCACTTGAAATCTAGGTCCTCTTAGTGCGAGGGTTGCATCGAATCAGGAGTTAATAGGGAAGTGCGGACAATGACCGATGCATTGCGAAACGTCGGCCTGTCAGCGCAGACGCCGCTTATTGTGTGCGCTGCAATGAGGGCATAAGATGGATATGAGGCAAGGGAATCTGTAGACTGCTCCTTGAGAAAGGATTTGGTCTGTTTGCTTTTTTTATTGTTGGGTTTTAGGGTGAACTCTACTCTTGTAGCACAAGTGCGCGAAGTACAAATAACGTAAATTCCATGGATTTTTTTTTATTGAAAATACAACTATCCTATAGCGTTTTGGTTTCCTAGCATCAGTATAACCCATAGATATGAATAAAGTCTTCAAACTAAATAAATTTTATGTGCGAATATAATATTTCCAACTCAAAAACTCGTTCACGTTACGTTTTCTTCGCGCGTTCGTGCCCACTGATACAATCTTGTTGATAAATTGAGGAAATACTTGCTACAACAACATAGTGCTGTTAATTTTCTATAATTTAAGTACGTACCTGAGGTACTTTCCTAGAAGAAACCCATTTCAAGGGACCTCTACCATAGATAACATCTTGTTCTACTTAGGTACATACAATACAAGGTTGCTTAAATAATCTCAGATTAAAAGCCTTATTTACTTACTTATTAAATACATTTTTATAAAAAACATTGAAATATATAAAAAATAGTAGTCCGCCGGTATCGGCGGCAGGGTCCAAGCTACCGGTGGTTAGGGCTCTAGAGACAGGAACCTCCTCACAATGCGAGCCATATCAAGGAGTAGGTTCTGCCTTCTGAATGAGGCACTTGATCCAACCGCCTAACGAGAGCCTCAAGACATGTTGATCGAGAAAAATAGCCTTATAACTATTACTTATGAGCATCTGATTCATCTACTTTGTCGTTTACTACTACCAATATCCATTATATCAGCTGCCATTCTTGGAGTTACAGTTCCAGTAACTATTACTTGAACCATCAAGCAATCGCTTAGGTAGGTAACGCAAGGGGCATTCATGCCAAATCCTGTTCTAGAACAGGTAAGTTTGTAGCATAATCAGTTTTGGTTTAAAATCAGTTTTTCCTCAATTCACTTACGGCTACAACATCTTGTAGGAGAGTAAATGACGTCAGGACTCCATTTTACCTATTTGTCTTTCACAATATTATAATTCATCAATTTATTGATGACGTATCACGTATTGATTTGACGTAGTTAGCATTATTTTTTGTTTAGAGAAAGTCTACGCTTGATAATGGTAAAGAAATCCAAGACAAAATTTCGAGAAATTAAGGAAAATATATGTATTTTGTCATTACTCATTAGGTATGTTTTTCCCGGTTACGGTTATCAGATGTTATGTAAAACATGATAAATTAAAGTGGTTTTAAGTACTGGTAAATTAACAAACCGGCTGTCGCTTGAGGAAAACGTGTGCGTACATTTTTGCAAAGAAGAGGCAACGCGTTCCCAATTTGTTTTTGATATCAGATTTTAATAAAATCAAAGTTTTAATTATAACATAACATTACAACTGTATTGCCCAAATGGTTAGGGAGAAGTAAGTACACCCAAATTTCGCCTGTTGTTTAGTTAGACTATAGCTGCGCCCTGCGGTTTCACCCTCATAAGTGTCGATCCCGTAGGAATATCGTGATAAAAAGTAGCCTATATGTTAATCCAGGGTGTCAGCTACCTCCATACCAAATTTTATCAAAATTGGTCCAGCCGTTTAAGCGTGAAGAAGTAACAATCATATAAACACACACACACACACCCCCTCACAAACTTTCGCCTTTATAATATTAGTGTGATATAGATAAGGTTTGTGGAAACCACAACGGCCTAAGTCCACCAATTGATTAGCGCCACAATTTTGGTTTCAAGACCCGAACCCGAAATTCCTATATTTTTGTAGGTAGGTAGGTACTGTTTGGGTTTTCATACAACAATAATGCGTCATTTGTTACGAAGTACTTATGTGAATACTTTTTATTTATGGAAACATAATTTTAAAAGCTAACAGTATTCAAATAATAGGAATATGTAGGTACAAGTATATAAAAAAGCGATGCGGATGAATTTTTAGATGCCTTTTGATTATTTCCTCTCCTTTTTATATACTTGAACATATTCCTATTATTTTAACAAGTACTTAGGTATATTGATTAAGTGTTCTATAACTTTTTTTTTTTGAGGGTGGGATGTCATCAAATGACCCTCCAGCTCTGGGTGGAGCGGAAGGGAGTAGGCGGTAGGTCTCTTACTGACTAAAACCCACCCGTGTTCCTTCCTTAGCCCTTTATGCTTCGGGAAAGCGGTAACCCTTTCAGACAATCCCACTGCCCCGGCAGGCTTCGGCAGTAGGCGCTGTTTGGGTTTTACTGCAGAACTGACAACAATAATGCGTCATTTGTTACAAAGTACATAAGTATATTGATTAATTGTTCTATAACTCAGTTTGACATAAGATGGATCATTTACGACAAAACCAATTAATATCTGACCTATGTTATTTACTGTACGTCGAAGATAAACCAGTAAGGTTTATACTGTTGTTCCATGCAGTACCTTCTAGTACTTTGATTAAATTATTTTAATTTTACGTAGATACAGTGTTGCCCAGTGGTTAATAAGATGACTTTAATGTTGATGTATGTATTTTGAAGTGTTTATAAATGTTTTTTACTTTCAAATAAAGGTAGGTTGTTTCATTGTTTGTTATTTTATGTCGTGGTGTATAAATTCACGAAATTAGGAGTGACCGTATCTAACTCGTACCGAAAATATTAAAAGAGTGCATTGTAGTATTAGGAGTGGCTATTAAGTATATTATGAGCAAGATTAATTGATTAATTGAATAATTATTATCTAATTAAGTACATGCAATTTTTTTTTAATAACACCAATGAAAACCCATCCTGTTTCTTATCTTATTGTTGTTAATGACGACTAAGAGAGTCTACCAAGAACAGTAGCAGATGCATCTCCTGCAATTCAAACTCCTGAGAGGTTTTCGTCATGTGGCAAAAAGTAAATTGTAAAATAGGCTAAGTGTTTTGAAAGTAAATAAATAAACGTAAATAATAAATACACTGGTTTGTAGCCAGATACGACTTCACGACTGTTCGAGTCGACTGATGTGAAATGCACAAAATGGTCCGCAATAATAAAAATAAAATCATAAATTTGTAAAATTATTGCAGAAACGGAGAATATAAACCAAGATATCACCGTCCATAACTGTCATGTTGTTACTTAAAAGTGAAAAACATCGCATTGAACGGGTCGTTATCTCACGTTAGCGTCGAGCGTCGGGTTCCTCGGATGCTGTTTACCTACTCGACTGCTCACACAGACAGTGCAACTTGTCTTGCTGACGTGTTACTTGATAGGCAGATCTGTGATCGGTGATCGTTTTGCAGTAGGTACAGTAGTACACTTTGTATTTTTTTTCTTTACTTCTTCAAAAGTCTTGTTTTGTAAAACAACTCTTACTATATCTACTTACTTACATTTTTAAGAATTCGAAGGTTTCAAACGTTATTTCCCAACTTCAGTGTCTATGTTCCTTTTTTATTTTAAATTGATTTTCTCTTCTAAACCTACTAGCCAGTTTGAGCTCGTTTTGAAATTATCTTCTTCAATATTAATTCTGTGTTAAAATGAAGTAATAAGTTTAAAAATAAAGTTATATTGGTGAATCAATTCAGTTACTAAATGTTATCAGTATGTCTAGTATTTTAATTACCTACGATACACTTGCATAATAAATTAATATTCATAGCTTTCCGTTAGCTAGTTAACACAAGTACCTAGTCTCATTACCTTTGATCTATGTAAGAGTGCAGCACATTCGCTAAATTCATGCGCGATATTCTATATTTTTTTAGTAGATACTATGGGATTTTAACACACTGTTGCTAAAACTTATTTTGCACAGCCTCTGCTTTGAGGATGTCTTATTTTCAATTCCTTCTCGTTTTTAGGGTTTTTAAGTTATTGCTCTAAATCTACGTTCAGACAAAAACGATGAAAGAAAAGTCTTTGTCCAATCGACCATAATCCGGGCTACAGTTGCAAAATTAGCACCCTAAATTCAATGGGTACTAGTAATTTTTTTGAGCCTTTTTCTGCCTCCTTCAATGCCTCCAGCCTATTAATTCTATGCCTTCAGCATCCAACAAGAGAGCATTATCGGCCACTTTTAGAAAACTTTTTTTATAGTTCGAGTTAGTTTTGTAGTTCGTAAGGAGAAGAACAATCGAAAGAAACGTTCTACATGCGCGGGTTACTCGCGCATGGTGCACATTAACATGCACGAATGCGCGTAAGTCACTGGACCCGTGCATTTATATAGATTAAATTAGCTAGAGAAACCTCATAAACGTGATGGGTATCTAAACGATAAAACAAAAATAATCTGATTATCTTAACTTGTTATAACGTGTTTAGATATAAGTTCACACACATGTGGAGTTTTGATAGCTAATTTAAATTGACCTTGAACTTACTCAATGAACCTAGTGCAGGCAGTCATGTTACTTGCATCTTATACAAGTATTTAGGAATTTCAACACCGCATAAAATTAACGTCACACTAATCATGACATAGAACCGGTTTCCTTCTCGCTGCCTTTTCCAAGCGCGATGAGAATTAGCAACTAAATGAAGAAATTGGTAAATCAATTCAATTAGTAATACGTCATGTTGTCAGCATGTCATCATCTGCCTGCCTTTTCCCAACTATGTTGGGGTCGGCTTCCAGTCTAAATACCACCGTAGCTGAATACCGGTTTTTTTACATAGAGCGAATGCCTATCTGACCTTCACAATCCAGTAACTGGGTAATACGATACCCCTTGGTAAGGCTGGTTGTTAGATTTTCGGGCTTCTGGCGACCTGTAACGACTATCAAAGATCCACGAATGCCAGCCGGGACCAACAGCTCAACGTGCTTTCCGAGACACGGATGGGTCTTGGTATGTAAAGATGGTCTCCCCATCCATGAACCAACCGTGGCAAGCGTAGCTTAACCTGATCATTCGACCCGTGCGGCTGTTATAACTTAGCCCCTCTGTTATCAGTATGTCTAGTACTTTAATTACGTACATTATACTTGCACAGTATTAATATTCATAGCTTTCCGATATAAGTATATCTTTATATTGATATTTTAATAATGTGTGATTTTCTACACCCAAGAAACCACAATTACCTACAGGATGTAAATGGAAATACGGGGTTTTATTAATGTTTTTATGAGGAAAATAGTTTAATGAAAACAATTAGGTACTACTTTAATGAAGATGTGTCTTATTATTAGATTGGGGATCACCCTTGTGGTTTTGTGATCGTGAATAGAGCATTGTTTTATTATGACCTCAATAGTTCGAGCGTGCGTAGCTACTTTGTTTTGTTCAATTTGAAATAATGGTTTGTAAAGTAGCACTTTACTAGATAACTATTAACTGATGTATGACTTTACAAACATAAATACGAGTATTGATAGGTTCTCGCTTGTTTTATCGATAAAGGTAGCTCTTTTAACATTTACTGTCTGTTTAAATGATAGTTTGCTGCACATTACAATAAAATTGGATAATTAACATAAAAAAACATGATAAATAAATAGTTAAGGTCTAGGCTTCACAGCCTAGCTCATCGGCGTAATGTTGCTTGCCTATCGGTGTACTAAAGACTGTAGCTCGAAGAATGTGCGCAGGAGCGCCACGACCTGATCCCACCACCCCCCTTTTTCTACCGGACTACCAGACGTACTGCAGGGTACCATCCACACCTGTTAATATCCCGACCAGTCGTACTCAAAGCTTCTCCTCCACATTTATGATGCGCACTGCCAAAGTGTGGAACTCTCTGCCAGCGTCTGAGTTCCCTCCCACGTATAATCCGTCAGCCTTCAAAGCAAGAGTGAATAGGCATCTTCTGTGCTTGCTCGTTCCATCATAGACCTCGTCCATCGCATTTAACCAGGTGAGGTCGAGGTCAAGAGAAGGTCCATGTTGCAAAAAAAAAAGTTAAGAAAATGGTAACTTTGTGATGTTTTTAAAACTCTACTGATAGTATAAAGTTCCCCATTGCAAACATCAGCCATACAAAAGCACGCACCCTACTTTGTCGCACGTAGTCGTCGCGCGCACATGTGTAACCCACCGGTCAGTGTAATTCGTACGCGCTTCCGAGCGACTCCTGCGCAACCCGATTTAAAATCCATAGATTTTTCAGTTTGAGAGCAAGACTGTCTTAGTGTTGTGAATTTGTGTCGTGAATTATTATTGGAGGATTTCTGGTAAAAGCACTAAACGCAATACGCAAACGCCAACGTCACCGCAAAAGGTATTTTTTTATTTAAAACTACGAACTATTTACACTAAGTACTAAATTAAATGACTAAGTATACAAATAAATACGAAAACGAAAGACCACCATTATTTTTAATAGAGAGTTAAAAGCGTGCACGGAAATTATTTTGTAGAGTCACGTAAATGTACTAAGTACTTACTATAAATGAATAAAACTAGTTTAAAAAATAATTTTAATGTTTTTATTTAGATAATAAGTTTATTTTTTTATTTATATTTTCATTTTTTTTGGTCCCGCTTGGTAGATTACGGCTCATTCCCTCTCACAGAGAGGAGGCCTGTGTCCCAGCAGTGGGAACAGTATATGCTGATTATTATGTATGGTCATGTATGTTTTTATTTATATCATTAGTAAGTAGTGAATTGGTCTTTTAAGAGGAACCGGGACCACCCCTATGTGCTGATGGTGATCACCGGGGTGGTTTTAGTGAGGTAAAAATCCCACACTCCCCGACATCCCTCCCCGGAGGTCGGGTGCCTTTTGAAGGTTACCCCGACAACAAAAAAAAAAGGTACTACTTATTATACTAATGCTATAAATAAAAACATACATCACAACATCAACAGGTATCGTGGTTATGGGATGTAATATATTGGCATGATTAATGTCTGTTTGTCAATATATCTGAGTAGTTTTATACTTATATTGTGTATTTTTTTGTATTCCATCATCGTCTGCTTTGGCTTACAAACCCGCAAAACCTGTTTCTCTACTTTAACTTTTTGTAGTCAAGTAAACATCAAGTCTGACCTCAGAATAACCAATAGTACCTACTAACGTCTGACCAAAAGTTCAAAGTCCTTAATTTCACACACATCATTCGGTAATGAAAAGTAATTTGACTCAAGTTCCTTAATTTGCGTAAACACACGCTCATATTTCTTCACGACTAGCACTAGTAAAACTAATAGCTCATTATAATAAGCTAATTGTTTCCATCAAAATAAGTTAGTGATGATTCAGGCTATGGAAATTGAGTTCTTCTTGGTAGAAAATAAATGTAAATTGTATTCATAATTATGTGCATTGAAATTGAGTCTTGCGCATCCATACTAATATAATAATTTCGAAAGTAACTCTGTCTGTCTGTCTGTATGTCACCTTTTCACGCCTAAACCACTGAACGGATTTCGATATTTGGCAGAGAGATAGATTGCATCCCGGGGAAGGACATAGGATAGTTTTTACCTTGCGGGCAAAGCCTCGGACGGAAGCTAGTAAGTATATAAATCAAGCTTTCGACGTAAAGTGTGTATACACTTTCTTTTTATTTCATACATAATTTATACTTGTTTTTCTTCTTGTTTCTAGAAGGTCGATCAGAAATAACAGCAATAATTATTTCTTTTGTATTTATAATTAAACATCGACCTGCGGGGTAATTGCGTAACACACCTGCAGTATCAATGGCTTTTATTTTGACAGTTCAACAGCATTCATTGCGGTATTTACGTTGTTGCAAACAAATATTTCGAACTTAAGGAGTAATGGATTTGAAATATCCATCAAAATGATTCAGGTTGTGATTGATACCTATTTGATAGTCTATAGAAATTGAGTTCTTGTTATCTGAAAATAAATGTACAGTCAACAAAAGAGATAAGTATGCAGGATCGTCGGATATAGTTGAAGTTTAGTAAGAAACCGATGGATGTTGTCGCCTGAAATTAATTTGATAAATGAGCTGTTTGTTTTCTATTCATTAAATAAAATTTTATTCGAGAGCATTTTTATGCGATCACACTAATCCTGCTATCCTACTAATAATATATTAAAAATGTGAAAGTTTGTGAAGATGTTTAGATGTTTGTTACTCAATCACACGTAGGTAAACCGTTGAACAGATTTGGATGAAAATTGGCAAATAGATAGACCATTTCCTGGATTACACATTGGGTACGTTTTATCCCGATATTCCCACGGGATCGAAACTTCCGCGGGTGAAACCGCGGGGCCCTGCTAGTAATCCTACGAATATTATAAATGTGAAATTTTGTGAGTGTGTGTGTTTATATGTTTATTACTTCTTCACGCACAAACGGCTGAACGGATTTGGATGAAATTTGGCACACAGATAGTTTAAACTCAAACTCAAACCATTTATTTCAATTAAACCTTGTACAGGCACTTTTGAATTGTCAAAATTAAATAGTCGGTCAGTTAGTCAGAAAGTTGAAGCTAGTTGCCCATTCCAAAACGTAGATCTCTATGGAGAAGAACGGGCAAGAAACTCCATGGACACTCTTTTAAATCAAGATATTAAAAAATCCTGGGTACATTATTCTTGTTGCTTCTGTATGTGAGAACTAGTCCCTTCCTTCCTTCCCTTCCTTCTATAGTTTATAACCAGGATTAACATAGGATACTTTTTATCCCGATATTACCACGGGATCGACACTTATGCGGGTGAAACCGCGGGTCGCTGCTAGTTGCTTTATATGTTCGAAAAATGTGTCAGCTCAACTAGGTATACGTAATTAGGGTAATGAATGTTGTTGAACTGTCAAAATGAAAGTCACTGCTACTGTTAATGTGTTACGAAATAAGCCCACAGGTCAGTTTTATGAGATTAAAAATATCGTAAGTACCTACTTAAATGTCTTTGAGAATATTCATCACTATCTTTAGTAGGGTCAATGTCAGTCAAGAAAATCTTGAATCTCATTTATATGACTTTGTTTTGTATTATTTTCTATTTATCGTTTTAAATGGAATCTCTTAGATAAAATGAAAGGTTACTTACGCTAAACCCTGAGGTGACAGATAAAGATGTGTATGCTGAGATTAGTTTTACGGCTTTAACGCGGATTGTGAGTGAGACTGACGATAATTACTGTTTGTGTAGTAATTAGCATTAATGCGTGGATTGAGTGACGTTTATTGCATTTCTCTTGTTGGACGTGTTTGTGTGTTTTCTTCATTTGTTTCTACTATTTAAGTGCTAAATAAGGAAATATTTTAATTGCTTTAAAATCGAATAAACCGAAGCTTCTCATTCTTTCTTTAAAAAAAATCATAATAACACAAGCAAAGTCAAAACAAAAGAAAAGTCAATGTTTATATGAGACCACCCTTCAGGCATACTTTATCCATTAAAAAAAGAATTTTGCAAATCGGCTTATGAATAACGGAGTTCTGAGTTAGCAAACGTAAAAAACTACAACCGAATTGAGAACCTCCCCATTCTTTAGAAGTCTGTTAATAAATGAAAACACGTGGCAATACATGCATAGGATATTATTTAGATACTATCAAATAAATCCTAACTTTGAAATTGAGAAAGTGTTTTTTTTCAAACAAACTAAATAGTAGTGATGGACCGACTATGGGTTTTTCCTATCTTTGACTAGCTATAGTGACTAAACTATTGGATATCTTTAATTTAATTTTTGTATGCAGACTGGGAACGTTATTAGGTATACGAAGTTTAATTTATTGTCGTCTCTAGCTCTACCTAGTATATCTTTCAAATCTCCAAATTAAAAATATGCCGAATGATCTAAAATTGGATTAAATGACATTCGGAAGCATTTATCAAATCTACTTAAAAGTGTACCTAATTACCTATTAGGTAACCTTTAGATTATGTAGAAAAAGACGACATAAAGCGTTCAACGTGTTTAAAAATAGACATTGTAAAAGAAAAGTCAGAACTTGGCAGTTTAGTCGTAACCCTGGCCCACTTTGTAGATCAAACTGTGAAATTGGACGCGTCGTCGTAAAGCTGAGATAAAAGTAATCAAATGAAACGAGTGTAATTAATATTCCTTTAGTTTCTCAAATAACAATTAAACAGAAAAATATGCAGAATTCACGATCTCAGAGAGTGAAAACGCAATAATTAAAAACATGTCGATACACAAGTGAAAAATATAGCCCGAAGAATTGCCAAACATAAGTGGCAGTGAACAGATGGCTAATGGGGCCGAAAGTTTCTGGAGTGGCGACCGCGTACCGGAAGACGTAGCGTTGGGAGGCGTCCTATAAAAGGTGGACCGATGGCCTGTGAAGGCCGCAGGAATCTGCTGGATGTAAGTAACGGTGCTTAGGGGAAGCCTGTATCCAGCAGTGGATGTCTTTCGGCTGAAATTATGAGGATGACACAAGTGAAAGTGGAACGAATCAAAATAAAATTGTACCTCCTCGTCTGAAACATACACACATACATAAACTCACGCGTTCTTCCCTTGGGAGTATACAGAAACTACAGCAAAATGTAGCAATTTGTAAATGTACGCTAAGACACTGAAACTGAAATGAGGAAGACAATATAAGCAAACGTTAATTTTTGAACAGTAAGAAACTGTTTTCCCACTTCCGATACTTTATTTTCAATGCCCCCCCCCTTCGTTTTGACATCAAGGATATTTGAGTAGGTAGTCAAGTACAGCGGTATGCGTAGCAATGCAGTTGGAAATTAGAATATCATCATCATTTTAGCCAGTACCCTTCTACAGATGAAGACAAGATGAGTATACGCATAGGATAATTGTAGATTTTCTGTTATTAACATTATTGTCCTATATTTTACGGTATCCATTCGTTCTTCGATATATGCGATTATATGCTATCCACCACCTGCTACAATCACATTGTTACCTGTTACCAATCAAAGCAATTAGCTATTCTCTATCAAGCACTATTCAGCTGTTTGATGTTACCTCTATTCCTACAAATTCTTGACCTCCAAAATCTTGAAAATGAAGTGTCCGTTGTCAACCTCAAGTGATTGTCGGTGTCAACCGAATGATATACCTACGTAAATGAGTTTCCTCATTACCACGCGACATGTGACAGTTCTTTAACTCCATCTTCGTTTTGTCGGTCTATCCGTTATCTTGGTATATTACGTCATGTTCAGGTATTTTTGACAGTTTTATTTGTATTATGATTTGTTCATGTTGGAAATGTGTGTGAAGGACAGATTCTTTCTACCGTTTTGTAGTTTAAATAATATTTATGTTGGCTTGTGTTTTTGTGTCTCTCTCATCATAAAAACATGCTAAGATTATTTTGTTTTTTCCTAGCGAGCATAGGCACATAGACGACGTAAACAGATTTGAATAAATCTGTTTTCGTCGTCGTCGTCGTCGTCGCCAGTAATATTATCATCTTAGAATAGTAGCCCATGGGCCCAGTGACGGCCGTCTCCTCACATTTTTTAAAATAAATATACTAATAACGTTCTTTCTATTAATTTCAGGACTCCCCTCCGTTCCCCCCGACGCAAATCAACGGCTCCCCGCAGGTTCGGCCGGTCGGAGTTCAGCATGGACGATGATGACTACTCGCCGAGCAACTCCGTCACTTCTGTCAACTCCCTCGCCAGTCTACTGCGGGAGAAACTACAGGTTTGAACTACTTCTTTGATGCTAAGGATCTTTAGGACATTCATTTAGTTTATAATTATGTTTATACAGTTGTTTTTATTTATTTATTTATGCATACAGTCTTAATACAGGTTTATGTTTGTTTTGTACCATTAAACAAGAAATGGTTTGTTTTATGTCATAGCAGTCTGCAAAAATACAACGTGAGAAGTCACAGTATTCTTGAGAATATGTCATGGGATAGTTAAGCCCAGTTTTAGAGCTCTTCAATTTAAAGTGGATGAAACGTTTTGCTGATAACTGAAATTAATTTTATCTTTACCAACTGTATAACTAACATCACGCCAATACCACACGTTTGATACCCCCTACATGCTAAAGCCCTTGAGAAGCATCAATTTAGGTCTTGAAACTAAACCTAAGTTGGTACTAAATTCGAATTCATAAACCACCTTTTTCTTGAGTTTCATTATCATTATCATAATAATATAAAAGATATTGCTTTTACTTCCAGAGCATCCCACAAAAAATCCGTAAGAAACCGACAGACTACAAGCTCCGTGCGTTTGTGGGTCTCATGTTCCTTGCCATCGTGTTCTTCGTGGGGTTCGCGTACGTCCTGTACCACCAGCAGGCGCTGACCAAGGCCTACTTCGACAACGTGCAGTTCAACGAACCTAAGAGACTCATCAGGATCTTTAATAAGGATGACGTGGAGATTCTTAGGGCTAGCTTAGGTGAGTTACATGAGATATATTATGAACTGTATCAAGTTAATTTTTACCATAGGTCTCTTAATTATCGTTATAGGACGGTCAATGGAGTTTCCATTAATTTTAATTACTACCACCAGTATGGTTAATAAACTGATTCTGATTACATTTGCTAACCACAGTAACTGATAGATTTCTTCTATTCAACAAATTTTCGACGGTAACAAGTTCCACTACTATTAAAATATAAAGAATTCCGTGACTCTGTCCAATTAAGTGATAAAGGGCATTTCCGATGTCGCTTCTTTCACAATAGGTACTTATTCAATTATATTCCACATCTCAATTACTCCTTTTCTCATTTCAGCTGTGAACATCAAGGGCAAAGTAAACGCATATCCATGTCTGCCTGAACACCGGCGCAAAGATGGCTCGGAATGCTTAGAGTGGCTACACACCCTTCGCTTCTACCTCAAGTCTCTACCACATGACCCTGGCGTTGATAATACCACCTGCTACCATGTGCATTGGAAGGCGTTGAGATCTGGTAAGTAAATTGTACTGTTTACGTGTGATAAAGCTTTTTCATCTGTTTTTAAAATCGTAGGTAAAATGTCTTTGGGAATTCGCCAAATTCTTACGTCAACAAACGTCTTTGTTTAATTGTTTTAAATTATCTTTGGCAGTGTTATTGTAAACAAATGAAAGCAGGTTGAAGCTAATGTCTAAATACAATTAACATTTTTTTTACAGATGTCTACCCCAATGACTGCTTTGACTGGAGTGCAACGAAAGTTCACTGGTTCGGAGGCGGCCAATCTTCCAACTTGACCTGGCCTTTAGATAGTGGGTCATTGGACTACACTCCGTTCATCACTGGAGATATGCAGAAGTCCCAATGGGGCAACGTCCTCACACGGTACTTCATCAACTCCAAAGGGGCTGCCATCATCATTGATGATGAAACACCTCTTCATGTCTCCGTCAACAAAGGAGGCAAACAAATCTGCCTGAAAGCTATGTACCATGAGTTTGCTTACCCGAACAAACTGACTGAGTTCCCTGAAATGAGGTATAATATTTGCACATCGGAAGATATGGCGTCATTGCATTCTTCAATTCACAGTCATCGTAGAGCCCCATTATGGGATGGCCTAAAACCTGCTGATATGCAAACACTAGAGTCTTTAATATCAGAACCAGTTTGGCAAATAGCTCCCAGATTTAAACAGGAATTACAAGCAGAAACTATTTCCAAATATACCGAAGACGTTATCAATCTAGGATTCTTAAAACAAGGACACGTTTTGATCAATGAGCATTGGCAGAATGAAATAGGTGATCTATCAGTTGATACGAGTCGATTTGAAACATTGAACACTACTGTAGATAAACTACATAGAAGAGGGTTTAAAGTAGCGTTTACTATTCAACCGTTTATTAGTACTGAGAGTAAAAACTTTGCAGAATGTGTACAAAGGAGATTGCTTATTAGTGAAAGAAATAGTGATAGACGCATACCAGCTTTAACACGATTTAAATCTTTAGCAAGCGCTGGAGTGTTAGATATAACTAATAACAGATCAGTACCCTGGTTTTTGGAAAAGCTACAAGCAGTAATTGATAAGTACCACATAGACTCCTTCTTTTTGGATTTGGGAACTGCTTACGACATGCCTCATTACTTCCGCTGCGAAAATCTTTTGACAAATCCAGACCAATACAAGAAGATCTTTACCAAGACTTTTGAAAAGCTGTTGAACATTATTGGAGTATCTTCAGCAGTGTCGTTGCCTCGTCCACCAATCTTTGTGTCTCTACCGCCGTTTGAATCTACATGGGAGGCATTAAGGCTGGTTATACCAACTATGCTGACTTACGGAGTCAATGGTTTTCCGTTTATAATGCCGGGAGCAGTTGGAGGGGACATCTACTGGCCTGGAAGTGAGCAGTTCTTGCCATCTTCCAAGGGATTAGTAGACGCAACAAATACAACTCAGGAGAATGGAATAGAGTTACCAGAGAGGGAGTTGTACATGAGATGGCTGCAAATGGCGACTTTCCTGCCTGTTATGAAGTTCACTCACCTACCGAGCAAGTACAACGATGAAAGGGTTTTAGAGATGGCGAAGAACTTGACATCGTTGAGACAGAGAATGGTAAGTTCAAGACGTTCCAAAGTTATGTCGCTTTTAAGTATATAGTTTTCATGAGTTTACTTTCGACGTAATTTATTTATACAATTATATGATATAAATAGAATTATTTATAGTATGTAGTAGGTACTTATAACAATTAACTTTCTTTATACCTACACGAAACAATATTAAATAAAAGACTATTCCATTATTTTCGGATTATAGATAGTTCTGCTGTAATCTAGTTTATCAAGTTTAATCATTAATATCATGAACTTTTAGAATCCCTTAAACGTATTTAAAGTCATATATACCACAAATTTCCTAATACCTTTTTAAATCTAGGTATTATTGTTCGTTTCCAGGTAACGCCACTTCTCTTGAAGTACAAACGCGAGGCCCTAGAAGAAGGCCTGCCTCTCATCCGTCCACTGTGGCTACTGAGCGGTAGTGACACTGCGCCGATGCCCGTACAAGACGAGTTCGCGATTGGTGGAGATATCGTTGTCGCGCCCGTGTTGGAACGGGGCCACACTAGTAGAGATGGTATGTGTGACTTTCATTTGATTGCTAATAAGGGTGTAGAGCTAAATGTGAAAGTGGAGTGACGTGTTAATGTTGGGAGTTTGGTACCGTAGCGAATAAATAGATTGTTATAAAATCTCTGGAATAAATATTTTTCAAATTCTCAATTAAACAAAAATAATAATAATAATGTGACATCTCTTCTGCTTGAGTCTGGGACGACAGACGACCCGTAGACTCACGATTAACGGACAAATTTTATAGCAACGGTTTTCTTAATTTTTAACATCGCGCTTCAGGAATATTTTTACAGGCGGTTATATTGTCTTTCTACGCTTGCTGATCGCTATAGTTCATACATTCAGGACGTTCATAAATTAATCAGTATTGTTTTTTACTTTCAGTATACCTTCCAACTGGCCTATGGCAAGACGGTATCGACGGATCACTGCGCAAGGGCAACCGCTGGATGCACGAGTACAAAGTTCCTATAGACAAAGTAGCCTACTTCGTCAGAAAACCAGATGATATGAGATTTAAGTAAAATCTGGATGGCTTCTGAACAAACTATGAAATATTGGGTATATTTTATTTTCTCTTAAGTGAATGTTGGACTTTATCGAAAGTCGTCTTCAGTATCAAAGTCCCTCCAAAAACACAGGTTTTCGAGAAATTATTGACCAATTAGAAAACAAGAATATGGTCATATAATGGTAGTTTAAATTAATCTTTAATAGGTACACAAACGTGTGTAATAAACATTCCTATAGTGTGTACGTTCAAATTGAATATTAATATTATGCTGTAAGTTGTTGTCATTTAAGTATAATTTTAAATACGAAAATAATTTAGTATTAGTAGATGGCTAAAACTAATCTATATTTTTTTTTCTTCAATCTATTTTTAAAGTCCTTCTTTCGTCTTTGCAATTCTAGTCTTTAATAACAAAAATGCAATAGTTGTTAGTGTAAAGAAATATAATAATTACTGATTTTTGATTTGAGTTAGTACTATTGTTTTAAAAATGTAATATACCATACCGTATATATTGAGCAAGTTTTATCTAGAGTTGTTCAATTTTGTTATGTTATGGTTTACATTATATTTGATTAACTGTTTTAATTTATTAAGTTAAAGATGTAGCCGATTAATTATCACAAAGAAAAGTTTTAGGTCGACACTGCCTCGAAATAGTTTATTAAGAAATTAGCCTGTGAATGTGCTATGAACTGATGTTTATCGGTAATGAGTTATTAATAACATTTTGGCCAGTAAAACGATCTCGTATATTTTGAATAAAAAAAAAATCTGTTCGTTTGCCATAATATCTTTAGAGATTTATTATAGAGATGTCGTATTTTAGCTAAATCTGCCAATAGTGTCAAGCCCTCTAGCATCAGCTGGAATGGCAGCTCACTTCGAGCTCACTTCACCTAAGTTTTCACAGACTGGACCAAAATATTGAGCCCTACCTTTTAACATAATAAGGCCCTGCGCAGACGACAGACTATCCGTGACGCACTTTTTAGTCTGTGAAAATAGAACCTATGCAATTATATGCAGTAACGCACGCGACGCGCAAAAAGTCCGGCGCACAAAAAATCCGTGTAATTCGGGCAGACCGCACCGCGCCGCGGCGCGCCGCTCCGCACAAAAAGTGTGTGAAAAAAATTGAACGTTTGCTTCAACGCGCGCTAACGCAGACGGCGCACACTTTAGTCGGCAATCTGCATTTGCTAGGGGTGGACGTAACGCACGCGATCTATTATCATGGCGCCAGAGGTCGATGTAACTATGTTAATTCAAGAAATACAAAACAGACCAGCAATTTATGATACTTCTAAGGCAGAATATCATCTCTGCACGATTTCCATAGCGTCTACGTCCCTACAGCTCTGCCGACAAAATTATCGAAGATGTGCGTCGTGTGCGTTGAGTCTGTGAAAAATCCGCGACCGACTTTTTGCGCGCCATGCAGACTTTTTGTGCGCCGCAGACTCGATCGCACAAAAAGTGTGCCGTCTGCGCAGGGCCTAAGTATCACAATTTATTATTTGTTGGACGTCCAACATTGGCCATTGTATGAATGCCTTTAGCTTTAGCTTTTACTTTAACAATATCTATTATTATCTGTATGTATATGTCTAGAATGTAAGTGGTCGTTAGCTAATATAGATACGTAATTAAGTACGTAAGTAATAAACGAACATTATTGTGATTACTATAACATTCCAAAGTTTAGTAGCTTTTTAGTAAGTAGTTCTAACGAGTCTAGACATATATTTATTAATAGTTATATTTCTTGAAGATTGTATAGTGATGCACAATTATCAATAATTTATACATTGAAATAAATATTTTAATCTAATAAACAGTTCATGTATTTGAGTTCATTGAATACTACTAACTAGTTTTACTAGTTTTTTTAGGTAATATTTAACTTGTTTTTATTTGTCTAATTTTTATTAACAATTTTATCACATATTTTATTTTCTTCTTGGCTGTGCCGAATGCTTTGCGCGTTGTGTTTTACAAAGTATACGTTTTATAAGTAAATAGAAAAACTCATTCCAGATTAAGTCAATAGGTTTTATATAAGCGTAACCATAAGTACAGTTTTTTAATAGCACTTGTTAGGACAAGCGGTATCCGAGTGTTGGATTTTAAATTATGAAAATATTAATGTGCCTCTATTAAATGCTTGAGTGACTATTCCAGCCTCATTTAAGTGCACGAGCTCAGCTAATGCCCAAATATGCTACCACTAAGTGTCATTATATGCCACAATTAATTAAAAGTGAGACATTTTGAATCTTGTCCCAATACAATTTATAGAATCAAGAAAAAAGCCTTTTATTTTTTATATTTTATTTATGCCTATTTAATTTGGTGTTTTTAGTGTAGTTCTGTATATTTTTTGGTTTAAATAGTGCGATTTTGAAATTTTGTATTACTTTTGTTTGTAGTATTTACGGTTAGAAATAAGGAACCAAAAAGTATTGTATACGACTGTGTATTCTATAATGCATTTAAATTGTGAAAAATGTGCTGTTATTAAATGTTTTCAAATTGAATGATTTAGTTATTTTTCCTTAATTTAATTCTCATCCATACTAATATTATAAATTCGAAAGTGACTCTGTCTGTCTGTTCCTGACCTTTTCACGCCTAAACCTTTGAACGGATTTCGATAAAATTTGGCAGAGAAATAGATTGAATCTCGGGGAAGGATATAGGCTAGTTTTTATCGACATACCTCGCGGGCAAAGCTGCGGGCGGAAGCTAGTTATGATATAATCTTAGGTGGTAGGTGTCGACATGATCATTGTGGAGCCAATTGTTTTTAAAAGAGTAGACAACCGTGGAGGAAACTACATTGGAACCGTGTACCTAGCTTCTGACGTTTCATAACATACCTACATATTTTTTTTTATTTTAGAGGATGCTTTAATTTGACTAGTTTCGACTATTTTGTTTTTATTATATTTGAATAAGTATTAGTTAATTAGGTAATTATAATTTATATTGATGTATCAAAGGGAAAATACGACATTGACCCTTTTGTTCTGGAAAACGGCAAACGGAGGCGTTATATGAATCAGAAGAACAAACTTCAAATATTTTTATTTTGTGCCTAGACAGCAATTATTTAAAAAAAATAATTTGTCCCTGTAAGGGATAAAGCTAAACTATACAAAAAAAAATACAAGCCGTTTTGTTAGTTGGTTACAGAAATATACCCATAGAAATCGAAAATTCTGAAGAACTAAGTAATTACACTCCCTTGTGGAATAGAGACGTTAATTATTTTACTGTCATAACGAAAAATTTGTATTTCTTTGGAATATGTATTATATATAATTAAATTTCAACCTGGTGGTCTCCATTAGTTAAATAGGATTTAAACCAAATAAATAGCCTATTTAAAATATATACTTTTTTAGTCTCAAGTAATTAATGAACTTAAAGGGTCTAATAATAAAGTAAAAAATAATAAACCAATAACGTTTTCAAACATTTTTATTACTCATAATGATTCATACATTACCACCAAACACGCTGAATGGGTTATAGCGATGTGACTGATACAATGATAATTAATGAGTACTTTATATTACAATACAATCATAAATATGCACCTAGTTGCCCTTAGGGGCTAGACATTATTTAAATTATTAAACATCTTTTAAAATAGCAGGTTTGTTAGTAAAGCAAGCAAGCAATTGAAAAGATAATTTAAGTGCATACGAGTGCAACTAGATTGCGATAAATTCATGAAATCGATCGTTTAGCATTAAAGCAATGGGTTACATTCATCCATCATTCATGTTTTGAGGGGCACTACCTACATCGACTGGTCGACTTCAATCGATCCACAATCAAGTTGCATCTAGTTGGTATTATTTTGCTCCTTAATAATGATCATTTTATGATATTAAGAATGTCGTATGCACCAAACTTCCTTTTTCTAATCCAACATAGGTACCCCGTAACAAATCCTTTAATAATAATTCATAATTTAGGCGTATACAGCGTTTACCTTGCAACAGATTTAAGCATTGACTTTAGCTGTTCAACAAATTTGATCAGTCTTACTCACCACTAAGCGTGTTACTTGCACCCAAGTAAACGATGACAGTGGAACTTTTCAAGTGAAAAAGACACTCTTATGACACAAATGTATGCACGCACTAAAAACTCAGTAGGTAAGTCTAAGTAAACGATTTACTTTGTTGTTTGTTAGTGAAAAGGACAGCGTAGCGCGGCGCAAATTTCAAAGTCACGTAAAGCTGCGTCCCCATGTATAACAGTCACGCCAAAAACTCTCCCCATGCGTGACGTAATCGAGCGGCATACTTTGAGGAAGATAATTTCACTGACTCACTTTGACCTAATCTGCATTCCTAATTTGTTTGCCAAAAATGTAAACAAATATGACTTTATGGAAAAATAACTTTAAATGTGCACAATAAAGTTCAGTTTACGCTACAACTTCAAGCATTTTTATACCTTTTTTTGCTAGTCACTCTGAAATTAACTTATTACCATTTAAATAAAGTTGATAAATGTTTAACTTGAAATAATATTAATTTGAAACATGACATAGGTTTGAATAGACTAAGTAAATTGCGCTGCCCTGTCCTTTAATTAATGAATAGATAACTTAATCAGTGTAACTCGGAAATCTTAAACTTAAACAAGGTGTGTTTTTGTTTATAAGGAGTTTCGCGTGAAATAAACTTCTGTGTTTAACTATTTTATTTCCATCCCCATCATTTACAGGGCGCAAACATTCAATACTAATATTGTAACGCATCGGTTTCTAGCACCACTTACCATTCAACCTCGTTTAACAAAATAGAGCGTGAAAAGGAGCGTGAGCGTGTAATGTATTATCATAAGGTTTTATAGGTTATCAATAAGGTGAAATAATGATTGAATTCTATTTGAAATGGCTTAGAATGGACTTGTCAAGTTTGACTTACGCACTTAAGCCACAATAAAGAGTGAAAGGTATCTTGACTAACAAGTGTTTAAAAATGGTATTTTAACACGCTCTATTTTAAAACGACTATCCCACATTGATATCTACCTACAAATCCATATTTCCCATTTATTTTCCTACTTAAATCGATGTATTTTCTTGAGAGCTCTATTCACCAAACCATCTCAAGCCGAACCATTCGAAAATTCCAATTCCTTCTCTTTTTATTATTAATGTATGAAGTTCTGAGTGATGACAAACAGTCATACGGTGTACCTGATCTTTGATTTAGTGCTTCATGTCATCGTCAAAATTAATTTTCTTAATATATATTTAATCCTAGGCATCTATAGATGGCGTTGAGGTAAAGCAGGTTCTAAGTTGGCAAAATGATCAGTTTTATTTGATGTCTTCTTGAGGTATATTGACAAGCTCATTCAGGTAAGCCGCATGGCTCTCTGCCAACCTTTGACAGTCATGATTATATTCTATACGAAGACAGTAAATATTTTGTTAACTACAATTAAACATGTTAAAGTAATCCACAGTCGGAAGAATACAACATTTAATAATTTCAATAATGGTTTATTTCTCAGAGCTATTGATGTTTCACTAAGCTGATACAATTCTTAATTTTAATAACATTTTTAATATTCCTAATAATATGCATTAATTAGAATTCTAGCTATAAAATACAATAGTAAACTTTAGGGTCAGGCTTTATAGCCAGCTAGACAGTGGTGGCTGGCTGAAAATAACAAAGCCTATTTAAATAAAAAATACTCAAAATCTTTTTTGTTCGAAGCATTTGTAGTCGTCATCACCGATGCACTCGTGATGATTATTAATCGTAAATTTTAGCGAAAATCTTGTTATTTTGAGGTTGCGATGCTCACACAACTGTCCAACAGTCATCACCACACGATTTGAGTACCGCGACCTCAAAATAATTATAGATTTTTTGCAACGCAGAGATGTAAAAGCGCTGCTTACTTCTAAAATTGACTGTTGAAGCCAATGGTCGTCGCAGCGGCGTGGCATCGGCTCAGACCTCACCCACAAGGTATTCCTCACATCCCTGATTAGTCCCATCCAAACTACCTAAAGCATAAACCACATAATGAAACAATATTGTGCTCACATCAATCCACACACAGTAACACATACTATATTAATTATGTATTTTAAACTATAAAATAAAAACTCATTCGTTGACATACATAGATAAAAAATAAAATAAAAAAGTATTCTTTATGTATTCGTTTACAATTTTTATAAGATTTTTATTTATGTTAATACATTGTGCTGGTGCGCTCAGAATACGAATTTTTCTCGCTATATTTTTTTTCTATATTAAAAAATGTTGGCGAAGTAAGCGATTGTTGTGTGACATTAATCCACCTATAACTATGGATGACTTAAAATTAATTGACTCAAACATTTTCATTTGATATTTGGCAAATAAGGACAACGTAACAGTGGAAATACGAGCAGGTGAGCTTTAACTAGTAGATGTTAAAGTAATATTAGTCAAAAGGCAAACATGCTCGTTTCTGCCGGTGTATGGAGGAAAGCCTTGAAGACTGCTTACACACTAGATGCTGAATCATTTATGGATCATTATCACATTCGCTCACATCCGAACATAACATTTTGAAACAAATCTGTAATCTAATGGAGTAGGTATCTATAATTACATGAGGATTTTATCTTCGACAAAACAAATATTACAAAAACGCTTAAAAAAACAATTCATTTGAATAGGAACGAATTTTTAAAGACTATAACGATTTTTATAAGTATTTGGGTCGCCACGACTAGAAATTTCAAACAAAAATATAACAGACCGAAATAATATATGTATACTTAGATGCCAACGTAATAAAAATAGAGATTCAATAATCTCGTTTCATCATTTAATAATTATCTTTTGGAAATGAGTAAATTTTATATAACACGTAATTATAACTATGTTATATTACTATACCTCGACGCAACAAGCAAGTATCAACTTAAACAGAGGTAAATATAATGAATTCTTTAATAATAGTTTTCTACTAAAACATTTATTATTTATAATGGTTAAGCTCTCTATCGTTTTAGGCTCACTGTTGGTCTAGAATAACACAGATGTCTTCAGTTGTATAGTTTCGATCGATCGCAGTATTAATAATTATACTTTAATTGAATATAAGAACATTAGACACACATTCAATTAATATTGGAGTTGCAGGATTATCCAATTATAATTGACTCTGTATCTAATTCTTATATTTTTGTATTAAAGTCGTCCAGAAAGGGTGTTACGAATATAGATCAATGTTGCGTTAGCTTGTGATAGTATGCGCAACTTATTTTAAAATAGCCGAGAAGATAAATTTCGTTAGCGTGATGTAGAACCCGATCTCATAACAGCGCCATCTCTTGGAGCTATATAAAGTTACGTTAAATACTACAATCGATCGCCACTATTGTCTATGTATAGGTAATCGCAAGGAAATAAGCTCGAGTTGAAAACAAATGTGGAAAACGTCACTCCTTACGTCTAACTGAATTACTTACGAGGTACAGGCTGACACGAGAAGTCATCTTTGTCGTTCTAGAGTCGTAATAATAAGTCTCATCTAACAAATATGAATACAAACTAGCGCACGTAGCACTAGCCCGACGAGCGACTTCACATTTAAGAACGTCTTTTTAAGACAATATTTTGTTTATAAGTATATCTTTATTTAAACCTTTAAAAAAGTACCATCAGGTTTTATGTTAACGTCAGTTATCATGACATTCAAGTGTTAATCACGTCCTTTTAAAGCGACTACGCTAAACAAAAGAATTGCCGCTAAGACATTTTTATACAATTTGTAAATTACAAATGGCGATAGCAAAATAAGTTATCTTTTACTTTTCCCCCAATAATTTTGATCGCAAAGCGGTGTTTTGGCTAAACAAAATGGACTGGTTACGCTAAATATCATGTATAAAAGCACTACAGTTTTGTATAAGACCAAATTTTAAAACATCATCAGAAATATATTTTAAATGGCAAGCTACTAGAAAACAGTTGTTTTTAGAAAAAAATGGACGTCTCTGTTCTTAGGTCGAGAATTGGTTATTGACTTTACAATTGGATGTGGTTAGGACACTGTCAGTTTCGGAGTTACGAATGGGCCGTGGTTTGCACAACACATTTTGACACCAGCACTTTCGTTTTCGTTTTCATTACCGTTACTTTCATTATTAACTAAGATTTTATCAAACTCTTTAGCAGTCTGTTAATTGCATTCATATATCACAAAAGCTCAGCATCTATTTGCAAACACTCTCATACGAAGGAGTGGCCTCAAGAGTCAAAGCTTACGAGCGTTTCTTTCATTATCACAGCCTTTTTTTTCTACAACAACAATTACACTTTTCTTTGGTTCATTCGGTTCGTAAGCATCGACTCCGTGTAAGAAGCTCACTTCTTCGATGAGAAGGCTACAAATAGACCCGAAACCTAGAACTCGAGTCTATAGGCCGCACATGATGTCTCGTGGTCCTGAAGGTTGATGGTGCAGCGCGAGGCAGACGGCGACAGGTCGATCTTGTACTTCTCGAGAGCTTCCTCGTTCTCTGTCACCCAGTAGCCAAGCACGTCGGTGTCGTACGTGGGGATAATGGTGACTTCTGCAAGGAGCAGACAGAAAGGTTATTAACTAGGATTGCTAAGTCAAGTCAAGACATCGTTATGACGTCCCTTCCATTTTTTTCTAATTTATCTATGTCCATTCCATTTAATTTGATTACTGAAAAAGTCAAGAGTATCCTATACCCCTTAAAACAAATTGCGTAACTTACCTAAATCTTTATCTTCCCATGTCTTCTTGGCATCGAGCAGGGCGTTGTAGATCTCCTTCGATGGCTCAGTACCGGAGAACACGTAGTAGCGTGCACGGACTCTCTTAAAGAATTCAATGGCAGAGTAGTACGAGTTGCCATGATGTGGCACGTAAGTCAGCTCCATGTACACTGGTGCAGGAGCCTTCTTCTTGCTGGGAGACTCCGAGGCGCGACTCTTTGCTTCCTTGCTCTTTTCCTGGTTGATCTTATTTTTATTCAACACGGTTGAACTTGTTTGCTTCTTAGGAGTACTCTTCCCGTCTGCCTGAGTTGGTGCCCCGATCGGACTCGGCAAACCAAGTGGCTTTCCCCAAGACTCGATAGGATCTTTGGATGGTTTACGAGTTTCACTGGTAAGTTCAGATTTTTCGTACTTAGTTTCCTGTTTGCTTGATGAACCGCTTTCGGTCACTTTCTTTGACTCTGATTTAAGGTCTTTCAATGTAATTGTACTTTCTTCCTTTGAAGAATGGCTTGAATTTGAGTGGAATTTAGAGTCAAGCTCGTATTTAGCTGTTATGTTTGAAATAACTTGAGATCCGCTAACCTTCTTGTGTTCTTCGATGGCTTTCTCAAAATGTTCGTCAGCTTCTTTCAAGAAAGTAGCATCACTGTGTTTTAAATGTTCAGATCTTTCTTTAGCCAAAAAAGCTTCCGTTATTTTTGTTGTAGAGCCGGTAAGTACTTCAGTCGTAGTTACTTCGGAATGTGATAACGATTTGTATGAATCATCTTCAGGGAGTTGTCCATAAACGGAAGTTGACATGATATCTTTGTCTAACATTGATTCATGTTTGTCGAATAGGTCCTGTTGTGACTTTGCAGTGTCTAATTCAAAGCTAAGATTGGATCTCGGTGAGTGTGCGACTTGTGATTTGGTACTGCTGGGGCTGCCCTGACCGTCTTCATCACTATAATACATTCCACTACCGCTTTCCGTACCCCAAACATGAGTAGCAGCCCTAGAACCCCTGGAGCTGATATCTGATGGTGGAGTAGAGATTCCAGGGTGATCTAGGTCATCGCTAGCTGCTGACGAGCTTCGCATATCACCAGTCTTCGAAGAGAGCTTAGAGAAGGACTTTTCACTTTCGCCGGTGTCAACAGTTTCTTCAAATTCTTCTCTAAACTCTGATATCGTAGTTTTAGTAGATTTTGTAGTCTTAGTTACACCATCTGTGCCCTTGCTAACTGTAGTAGTTTCGATAGTAATCTTAATTTTTTCTGGGCTAATTACCTCCTTGGTTGTTACCACAGTGATCGTTTGTGTGATTTCGTTGTCACCTTCTTTGATTACTTTCGTGTAAGTGTCCGTTTCTGTCGTTATTTCACCCACTGGCGAGCGTTGCTTCTTTGGTTTCTTTTCTGGTTTGTCCTTTGTTTCGAGTGGTAATTGATTGACTGCAGGTCTATCATCTAGTACTTGTCTTTCTTCCTGTGCAACTGGTTGTTTTTCAATTTCTTCAAGTTCTTCAGGAGACCAATCGTCAAGGCCGGTTCCTGGAGGTAAATACGTGATCTGTGTGCGTACGTCTTTTGTTGTTTCGACTGTGCCATCATCTTTCGCGTTTTCAGTAACTGTTTCTGTAACCGTTTTTACCGCGACGTCATTTGTTTTACTATTGCTAAGTTCCTCTTTCGTCACGTTAGTTGTAATTGTCTGAGTAATTGTCTCACCATGGTCGGACCTAATTATGTTGGTTTTCTTATCAACAGATGTCTTGATCTTCCCAGTGGAGACTAATCCCTGTAGCGCAGCTTGAAGGTCACTGTCTGAAGTCTTTTGGAATTCGGAAACAGTGATTTTTACATCTTTAGTTGTTTCTGTTGCTCCGTCAGGGAATTCATCTACAGTAGTTGTTTCAACCGTGGTTCGCACGCGTTTAATATTTACATCATTGCTAGCCAAGAACTCACGTTTTGTTGCAATTGTTATTTTGCGCTTAATGGTAATGGAATCTCGCTGTATTACTTCGTGTTTAACATCCAGATCCTCGGTCAAACTTTCTACAATTTCAGGGTCACCTATTTGTAATTCTTCAGGACGTTCAGGAACATCTTCCATTGATCTTTGAGGGTAACCGGCTGTGTCAGTGATAGTGACTGTTTCTTTCTTCTTGGTAATCACAGTACCATCCGGGTGTTCATCTTCAGTCTCACACCTGACTATAGTTTTCACTTTCCTAGAACGTGTTACCGTATTTTCGAACTCCTGTTTAATCGTTGCTACTGTAGTTTTTCTATTAACTTGGATGCCATTTTCGATGACTAAATCTTCTTCAGTTTTCACTGATTCCTTTGGTTTATCAACAGCACTATATCCTGTAAGATTTTCATAGAATGTTTCTGTTTTATAATCATCTAGTGTCACTTTTTTGTCTCTTGTGATTTCTGTATTGCCGTCGGGTAATGCAATTTGACACTCAGTTTCTACAGTTGTCCTTACCTTTTTCTTCCCATCTTCTTGTTGTGACTCAAGAACCTCTTTTGTTGTTTTAATTGTAATAATTTGTTCAAGTTCTTTGCCATCTCTAGTTATCATATTATTTTTAGTTTCTACATTAATTTGGACATCTCCAATTTGCTCATAGCCTACCACTTGTTGGCTTGGGACTTCTCGCTGTTCGTCTTTTATGTCACAGACTGATGTACTGGTGTCCACAGTTGTTCTTGCAGCACCATCAGGATATTCATCTGTTGTTGTTACCGTTTTAACAGTCTTTAATTTTCTTAATACATGCTGACTATCTGTATATTTAGTTTTAACTACTTTAGTATTGATAATTCTTCTGAGGTGATCATCATTTTCTTTTATTTCTTTGATGTCTGTGTCCTCACTTATGTCAGGTTCTCCCGAAGGTAATAAGTCTTTGAGCGCAGCTTCTAATTTTCTTATTTCAGCTTGTTCTTCTGCAGTGGGCTCGATAGTCTTAAGACCCTCGTCTACTAACGAAATATTTTCACTGGCTCTTGTAACAACTGATCCATCGGGGTATTCATCTTCCGATACTGTCCTGACTGTGGTTTTAGTTCTCTTAATATTTTGGTCAATGTTGGCATATTCTTGTACTGTTGTAGTAATGGTGATTTTTCTTTTGATGATAAGGCCATCTTCAGTGATGGTTTTAGTTTCAGTGGTCGTGTCTTCTATTGGGTCTCCAATAGCATCAAATCCTTCTTCGACTGCATCGGTTGTTTCAACTTCTATGTCTGTTACTGAAGTACTACTTTCAACAATGGTTCGCGCTGAGCCATCTGGGTAGAAATCGGTGGTGGTAAGAGTGGTTACAGTCTTCATTTTTTTGAGTTTGCCTTGTTTGTCAGAATATTTGGTCTTGACAATTTTTGTAACGATCGTCCTCTTGATAGTGATGCCTTTTTCCTTGATTTCTACGGTCTCACTGGATTCACTAACTTCTGGTTCTCCAACTGGAGTAAACTCTTTGAGAGCAGCTTCTACTTTACCACTTTCATCAATTGACGGCAATACATCTTCGACAATTTTATCACCAGTTTTTGTTTTGTCCTCTGTAACCCTGTCTTTCTCGGGATGTTCATGAACTCCATTGACAATTGGTAATGAAGCTTTTTCTTTTGGGACTGGCATAGTACTTTCTTCCATGTGTACTTTCTTCGTTTGAATTTCTTCAATACTTATGTCAGTAATGGAGGTGCTCGTATCAACAGTAATTTTTGTAGTACTATCAGGATATTTATCACTTGTAGTGACTGTCGTTACTGTCTTAAGTTTTTGTAATAATCCTCGACTGTCAGAGTATTTAGTCTTAACGATCTTAGTAATAATAGTTCTAAAGATAGTAATTTTATTTTCTTTAATTTCTTCTGTTTGTACGTTTTCACTGACTTCTGGCTCGGATGGAACAAGTTCCTTTAGAATAGCTTCTATTTTTTCATTTTCAGCATCGACTTCTTTATCTTCCATCTCCATAAGATTTTCATCTAAGAGTGATATTTTTTCGCTGGTCTTTTTGATTATAGAGCCATCTGGGTGTTCATCTTCTACGACGGTTTTGACTGTCGTTTTAATTCGCTTTATGCTCTTGGAAGTATTAGTGTATTCTTGTATAGTAGTAGTTGTTGTTGTTGTTCTTTTGATACTCTCACCGTCTTCCGTAACTGTTTCAATTTCTGTAGTTGTGTCTTCTTTGGGTTTGCCAATTGATTCAAAGCCTTCGAGACTTTCATCTACAGCATCTATTCCGATGTCTGAAACAGATACTTTAACGTCTTTAGTGACTTCTGTCATTCCGTCGGGAAGCATGGTCTCTGTCACAGTTTCCACAGATGTCTTAACTTTTCTTTTACTCCTATCCATTGAGCTCAAGGTTTCCTTTGTTGTTGTGGTAGTTACAATTTGCAGAGCACTTTTCCCATTAATAATGACAGTTTTCTCATATTTATCAGTTTCAACTGCCTTATCTTCCACAACTGTTAAATCTTGAAGTTCAGGGCTTTCTACAGATTCTACTTCAATATCTGTCAGAGATGTACTGCTATCTACTTTGGTGCGAGATGAACCGTCAGGGTAGTCATCAGTTGTAGTGATCGTTGTGTCAGTCTTGAGCTTTTTCGGCACGCCTTGTTTATCAGCATACTTCGTTTTCACTGTTCGTGTAACAATTGTTCGCCTGATGATAAAGGTCTCTTGTTTGATTTCCTCTGTTGTAGTAGTAACACTTTCTTCAGGTTCACTACAAATTGTAAAATCACTGAGTATACTGTCTAAATTACTGCTAGTATCTAAAATAATTTCTTCAGTCTTAACTTCAACATTCTTCTGTACATCTCTTGAACCATCAGAGTGTTCTTTAGTGACATTTGTTTCAACTGTAGTTCGAATTATCTTTTTATGGTCACTGACTTTAATGGTTTCCTTTTTGGTTGTAGTTGTTACAGTTTCTACAATATCCTTGTTGTTTTCCTTAATTATACGTTTACTAACATCTGTATCGATGATCGTATCTTCAATATTATCATCTGATTCGTCAGTCTCGCTTAAAAAGGATTTGAGGGATTCTACATCTTTAGGCACGGAAGACTCGCGTTTGTCAGTCAAGTCTCTAATTTCAAACTTTTCTTCACTTTCTAAATATTCCTTATCTGTTCTGTCTTTGGCGTACAAATCCATGGATGAGGTAGATCTAAGGCTGGAAGAACATTCTGAGAGCAATGTTTGTGTGTCTTTTATTGTAGTTGTAGAACCATCAGATCCTTTGCTAAGGGTGGTTGTTTCTATTGTAGTCTTAATATTTTGTGGTGTACCATCTTCTCTTGATATTACTTCTTTGGTAGTGACGGTAGTTATAGTCTGAGTGACTACATTTTCGCCTTCTTTAATGATTTTTGTAACAGTGTCGGTTTCTGTTTTGATCTTTCCTACATTTTGCATTAAAGATAATAGATCCGATTCGTCGTCTACAAGAGCAGTTGTCTTTTTAGGTACTTTCTCAGTTGATGTAGAAATTCTCTGAGTAAGAACATCATCTCCAACATGAACTACCTTAGTGATTGTTTCTTCACTACCATCAGATTTATCGTAGGTAACTTCGCTTTGGACTCCATCGCTGATTTTCACATCTTGGAAGCTACTACTAGGAGTCTTTGGGAGTGGACTGACTGGAACTGTTGGGGGAGTAGATACCCTGACCAAAGATTCTACGCTTTCTGTCTTAATACCTTGTTGTACAGTATCTTCTCCAAATGCTTTATGTATTGACTCCATAAGATGTACAGCACTATCTTTCATTGATTGTGATACACTTTTGTCATCACCTGCTCCTAAATCAATAGGTATACTATGCACTCCCGAGTCTGATGCTTCAGAAAGAGGAATTTCATCTTTAGGTGATCCAAGTTCCTGCGTTTTGTCATCATAAACTTTTGTCAAATCTGTATATTTCAACGTTGATGTAATTGAATCGTCAATTGTAAGTGATTCAACTTTTTGGCTAGTGGTATCATCAGAATATAGCTTATCTTTAAGAGATTTCTTTTCGGATTTCTCCGAGCCTTCAAAACTATATTTTTCTTCAAGACTGGTTTCCTTGGACACATCTTCGGAACTACTACCATGCGGTATGGGGGTAAGGCCATCTGTCATGCTATCAAAAGAATCTTGAGTAGACTTATCATCTGGAATAGATCTCTTCTTAATGTCATGTGGCTTGCTGACAGTTTCCTTAAGGTTAGGTTCTAGTTTAGAAACAAACTGTCTTTCTTGTTTTAGCATTTCTTCAGTTTGACTCGATAAAGATTGTACTTTGGTAGCTGTAACTTGAATATGTGAGTCTTTTTTGACATCAACTTTTTCAATTACTTGACTATCTTCACTAACTGATTCACCGTCTTCGTAAATGTCTTTTTCATCTGTGTCTAAGTCTTGAAGTTCGATTTTGTCTTCTGCAGGTTTCTTAAGAACTTCAGCTGCTACGGGAATTATTGATTTGTGGTCATCTTTGTCTTCAATCGGTTGATCTTCTATTTGTGCAGTTAGATCCTTTTCATGCGTTGCCTTTTCACTTGTAATAAACGTAGGTTCTTCATCAAAAGATTCCTTTTCATCAATGTCTTTTTCGTCATCTTTTGATTTCGTTTCAATTTCCTTTTTCGTTACTTCAGATTTTTCTATAATGTCTTTTTCAGTAGCATTAACAGGGCTTCCCATTTCTTCACCCGGTTTAGGTATGCTTGGAGCTACAGGTTTTACTGAGCTAGGTTCTTGGTCACGAGGCTGTTCTGGTTCTTTTATAGATTTTAAAGGACTGGATGTTTTTGCATCTGGTTTAGCTAAACTAGGCGCTATTTCTTTAGATTTTATTGGAGTGGATTCTATATCATCGGCTGGTTTTTCTAGATCCAAATCAGCTTCATCGGGAAACTCAGGACTTCCTTCATCTAACTTGGCAGAGCTAGGTACGTCTTTATGTGGCTCGTATTGAGAATGAACTTTTAAGTCTAGCAACATACTAGTAAGTTTTTCCTCTAGATTACTTGGGATTATCTCCTCTTCTTGAAGCTGCACACGGCTAGGTGATTCCTCATCAAGCTTCTGAGGGATAGGCACCTTCTCGTCAGGCTTGATTGGGCTGGTTGCCTTCTCATCAGGCTTGAGTGGGCTAGTTGCCTTCTCATCAGGCTTGATTGGGCTAGCTGGTGTTTCAGCTGGCTTGTCTGAGCTAGGTGCCTTCTCATCAGGCTTGATTGGGGTGGCTGCTTTTTCATCAGGCTTGTCTGGGCTTGCTGGTGTTTTAGCTGGCTTTTCTGCGCTCAGTGCCTTCTCATCGGGCTTAATTGGGCTACGTACCTTTTCATCAGGTTTGATTGGGCTAGCTTCTTTCTCATCAGGCTTTTCTGGGCTAGCTGGTGTTTCAGCTGGCTTGTCTGCGCTAGGAGCCTTCTCATCGGGCTTGATTGGGCTAGCTGCCTTCTCATCAGGCTTCTCTGGGCTAGCTGAAGTTTCAGCTTGCTTGTCTGAGCTAGGTGCCTTCTCATCAGGCTTTATTGGGGTGGCTGCCTTTTCATCAGGCTTGTCTGGGCTAGCTGGTGTTTTAGCCCGTTTGTCTGCGCTCAGTGCCTTTTCATCGGGCTTGATTGGGCTAGGTGCCTTTTCATCAGGCTTGATTGGACTAGCTGCTTTCTCATCAGGCTTCTCTGGGCTAGCTGGACTTTCAGCTGACTTGTCTGCGCAAGGTGCCTTCTCATCAGGCTTGATTGGGCTAGCTGGTGTTTCCGCTGGCTTGTCTGAGCTAGGTGCCTTCTCATCAGGCTTGATTGGGGTGGCTGCCTTTTCGTCAGGCTTGTCTGGGCTTACTGGTGTTTTAGCTGGCTTATCTGCGCTCAGTGCCTTTTCATCAGACTTGATTGGGCTAGGTGCCTTTTCATCAAGTTTGATTGGGCTAGCTGCTTTTTCATCAGGCTTTTCTGGGCTAGCTGGTGTTTCAGCTGACTTGTCTGCGCTAGGTGCCTTCTCATCAGGCTTGATTTGGCTAGCTGCCTTCTCATCAGGCTTCTCTGGGCTAGTTGTTGTTTCAGCTGGCCATTTTGCGCTAGGTGCCTTTTCATCAGGCTTGTCTGCACTAGGTGCCTTCTCATCGAGCTTGTCTGAGCTTGGTGCCTTCTCATTGGGCTTGATTGGGCTAGTTACCTTCTCATCAGGCTTCTCTGGGATAGCTGTTGTTACAGCAGGCTTGTCTGCTCTAGGTGCCTCCTTCTCATCAGGCTTGTCTGGGCTAGCGAGTGTTTCAGCTGGCTTGTCCGCGCCAGGTGCCTTCTCGACAGGCTTGATTGGGCTAGCTGCTTTCTCATCGGGCTTGTCTGGGCTAGCTGGTGTTTCAGCAGGCTTGTCTGAGCTTGGTGCCTTCTTATCAGGCTTGATTGGAGTGGCTGCCTTTTCATCAGGCTTGTCTGCGCTAGGTGCCTTCTCGACCGGTTTGACTGGGGTAGCTTGTGTTTCAGCTGGTTTGTCTGGGCTAGCTGGTGTTTCAGTCGGCTTGTCTGAGCTAGCTGCCTTCTCATCGGGCTTGATTGGGCTAGCTGCCTTCTCATCAGGCTTGTCTGGGCTAGCTGGTGTTTCAGCTGGCTTGTCTGAGCTAGCTGCCTTCTCAACGGGCTTGATTGGGCTAGCTGCCGTCTCATCAGGCTTGTCTGGGCTAGCTGGTGTTTTAGCTGGCTTGTCTGAGCTAGGTGCCTTCTCATCAGGCTTGATTGGGCTAGCTGCCTTCTCATGAGGCTTGTCTGGGCTAGCTGGTGTTTCAGCTGGCTTGTCTGGGCTAGCTGGTGTTTCAGCTGGCTTGTCTGCGATAGGTTCCTTCTCATCAGGCTTGATTGGGCTAGCGGCCTTCTCGACAGGCTTGATTGGGCTGGTTGATGTTTCAGCTGGCTTGTCTGCACTAGGTGCCTTCTCATCGAGCTTGTCTGAGCTTGGTGACTTCTCATCGGGCTTGATTGGGCTAGCTACCTTCTCATCATACTTATCTGGGCTAGCTGGTGTTTCAGCTGGCTTGTCTGCGCTAGGTGCCTTCTCATCGGGCTTGATTGGGCTAGCTGCCTTCTCATCGGGCTTGATTGGGCTAGCTACCTTCTCATCATACTTATCTGGGCTAGCTGGTGTTTCAGCTGGCTTGTCTGCGCTAGGTGCCTTCTCATCGGGCTTGATTGGGCTAGCTGCCTTCTCATCAGGCTTCTCTGGGCTAGCTGGAGTTTCAGCTGGCTTGTCTGAGCTAGGTGCCTTTTCATCGGGCTTGTTTGGGCTAGCAGCTGTTTCAGCTAATTTGTCTGGGCTAATAGCCTTCTGGATAGGCTTGTCCGGCGGTTGATCACCATGTTCCACTAGACTTGGTACTTTTTCATCTGATTTGGTAAACGCTGAAGTAACACCAAGTTCTACTGTTTTAGTTTCTTTTTTCTCAAGAATTGGTTGCATTTCTTTTTGATGTACTTCACTAGGCGTCTTAACATTACAAAGCTCCATTAGTTGCTCTAAGGTAGGTTTTGAGTCACTGAGTGAAGTTGTCGTGTATGTTCTGCTGACTTTAGTACTATCTGGTAGTTCGTCTTCTTCGACAGTAACGATCACTATCTTATACATCACTGTTGTTCTCGTAACGCTATAGTATTTTTGAACAATCGTAGTGATAATAAATGTTCGCATAATAACGACCCCTTTTTCGGTAATAGTAAGATATTGAGTAATAGTTTTTTCTTCCGATTCACCCATTGGTTTGAAACCCTTCAGTCTTCCTTCTATTTCTAGGTCATCGACGAATGTTAAAGATTTATCTTGTGTTGGGCTACTTGGAGTGAGGTGTCCATTGTCAAGCTTCTCTGGAATTAATGTTTTCTCTTCAGACTTTATAGCGAATGGTGCTTTGTCATCTGCCTCCGCGGGTTTGACTGGGCTAGGTGCTTTTTCATCTAATTTAACGAGGCTATGTACTTGATCATCTGGTTTAGTAAGTACAGATACAACATCTAGTTGTAACGGCTTCATTACTTTGACTCCAAAAACAGAGTCGATTGGTTTGTCATCAGAGTCGATTGGTTTGTCATCAGACTTATCATGGCTTTTTGTCTCCTTATCAAGTTCAGCAAGGCTAGACTCCTTGTCAACTAGCTTTACTGGGCTCGGTGCCTTCTCTTTTGGCTTGGCAGGGCTAGGTGCCTTTGAATCGGTCTTGAAATCATCAAGTAAAGCTTCGCTTGGCTCTTTTTCGTCTGGTTTGACAAACCTTGGTTCTTTGTCATCATGAAAGGGTGGGCTACGGTCCATCTCATCAGGCTTGATAGGGCTAGGCTCCTTTTCTTCAGGCTTGACCGGGCTAGGTTTTTTTTCATCAGGCTTGACTAGGCCAGGCTCTTTTACTTCAGGTTTGTCAGGGCTAGGCGCCTTTTTATCTAGCTCCACTGGGCTAGGTGCCTTGACATCAGACTTGACTGGGCTAGGTTCTTTCTTGTCGGTCGTTGTTGATTCTTTTTTATCATGCAAGGTTGGGCTGGGCAATTTCTCGCCAGGCTTGGCGGAAATTGGTTCTTTGTCATCATGTTTTACGGGGCTAAGCTCCTTCTCATCTGGTTTGATTGGGCTAGGCTCCTTCGCATCTGTTTTGAAAGGACTAGCAGTTTTTTCATCATGATCGACGGGGCTAGGTTCCTTGTCGTCAGGCTTGACTAGGTCAGTCTGCTTCTCATCAGGCTTGACTAGGTCAGTCTCCTTCTCATCAGGCTTGATGGGGCTAGGTATCTTTTCGTCAGGTTTTGCAACAACAGATACAATAGCCAGCTCCGAGGGCTTAGTTGGTTTTTCTTCAAGAATGGAGCTAATTGTTTTTTCATCAGGCTTGATAGGGCTGGTTTCTTTGTCACCAGGCTTGACGAGACTAGGCTCCTCATCAGGTTTGACAGGGCTGGGCTCCTTCTCATTAGATTTGACAGGGCTGGGCTCCTTTTTAACAGGTTTGACAGGGCTGGGCTCCTTCTCATCAGGTTTGACAGGGCTAAGCTCCTTCTCATCAGGTTTAATAGGGCTAGGCTCTTTCTCGTCAGGTTTGACAGAGCTAGGCTTCTTCTCGGCAGGTATGACAGGGCTAGGCCCTTTCTCGTCAGGTTTGATAGGACTAGGCTCCTTTTCGGCAGGTTTCACAGGGCTAGACTCCTTCTCACCAGATTTGACAGGGCTGGGCTGCTTCTCGTCAGGTTTGACAGGGCTAGGCTCCTTCTCGTCAGGTTTGATAGGGCTAGGCTTCTCATCAGGTTTGACAGGACTAGATTCTTTCTGTTCGTATGTTGTATCTGACAGAGCTTTACTTAATGTTAATCCAAGACCCGTTGTTATATCCTCGTCGGTTACTGGAGTAGGTTCTTTAACTTCAATTTTCACTGTGCTTTTCTTGGGCCTCATATCAGCAATGGATACCTCTTTAAAGGTTCTTCTGGATTTTGTACCATCTGTATGTTCGTCTGCTTCCATAGAGATTACAGTGATTTTATATTTAGTTATAGTTCTACTTATATTGGAGTATTCTTGAATGATTGTATTTATTACTGTTTTTCTTTTAATGACGAGACCATATTCAGTAACAGTAACTATCTGAGTCGTTGTGTCTTCTTCTGTTTCGCCTACTGGTTCTAATCCTTGTAACTGCTTTTCAATTTCTAATTCATCCTGAGTTGGGCTTGGTGTTTCTCTGTCTAAAACTGATAAAGTCTTTTCATCAGCCTTGACAATTCTTAATTTTTTATCATCTGGTTTTTCTGGACATGTTGCCTTCTCGTCAGGTTTGGTAGGGCTAGGAGATTTCTCATCTAGGTGGACAGGGCTGGTAGTAGCGATATCAGGCTTGATAGGACTGGCTACTTTTTTAACAGACTTGACTGAGGATGGTTCTTTAATATCTGTAAGCTCAGTATCATCCATTAAAGCTGGACTGAGTACTTCTTCATCCGAGTCAACTGGGCTTGGTGTCTTGAAACTGGAAATTAAATCAAGTTTTACTGGTTTAAGCACTTTTTCATCTAGACTTTCCGCTATTTCAGTAGACTTTTCAGGACTTCGTGCCTTCTCATCAGGCTTGGCTGAGCTAAGTTCATCCGGGCTGGGCACCTTCCCATCAGGCATGGCTAGGCTTAGTCCTTCCTTTACAGATGATACTGGGCTGGGCACTTTCTCATCAGGCTTGGCTGGGCTAAGTTCGTCTTTCACAGATGGCACCGGGCTGGGCACCTTCTCATCAGGCTTAGCTGGGCTTAGTCCTTCCTTAACAGATGGAACTGGGCTGGGCACTTTCTCATCAGGCTTGGCTGGGCTAAGTTCGTCTTTCAGAGATGGCACCGGGCTGGGCGCTTTCTCAGCAGGCTTGGCTGGGCTAAGTTTGTCCTTCACAGATGGCACCGGGCTGGGCACTTTCTCATCAGGCTTAACTGGGCTAAGTTTGTCCTTCACAGATGGCACCGGGCTGGGCACCTTCTCATCAGGCTTAGCTGGGCTTAGTCCTTCCTTAACAGATGGAACTGGGCTGGGCACTTTCTCATCAGGCTTGGCTGGGCTAAGTTCGTCCTTCACAGATGGCACCGGGCTGGGCGCTATCTCATCAGGCTTGGCTGGGCTAAATTCGTCCTTCACAGATGGCACCGGGCTGGGCGCTTTCTCATCAGGCTTGGCTGGGCTAAGTTTGTCCTTCACAGATGGCACCGGGCTGGGCACTTTCTCATCAGGCTTAACTGGGCTAAGTTCGTCCTTCACTGATGGCACCGGGCTGGGCACTTTCTCATCAGGCTTGGCTGGGCTAAGTTTGTCCTTCACAGACGGCACTGGGCTTGGCACCTTTTCATCAGTCTTGGCTGGGCTAAGTTCATCCTTCACAGATGATACTGGGCTTGGTGCCTTCTCATCTCGTTTGGCTGGGCTTAGTTCGCCCTTCACAGATGATACTGGGCTTAGTGCCTTCTCATCAGGTTTAGTTGAGCTTAGTTCGTCCTTCATAGACGATACTGGACTTGGTTCTTTCTCATCAGGCTTTACTGGGCTTAATGCTTGCTCATCAAGCTTGACTGGGGTTGGCTCCTTCTCATCGGTCTTGTCGGAGCTTAGCACCTTTTCACTAGGTTTAGTAAGTACAGATACAACGTCCAGCTCTAACGGTTTTGTTAACATTTCTCTAAGAGCGGAATCAATTAATTTCTCATCAGCCTTGACTAGGCTAGCTGTTTCTTCGTCAGGTTTAACTGGGCTCACTGCTTTTTCATCTGGTTTGACTGGGCTAGCTGCTTTTTCAGCAGGTTTGACGAGGCCCGGTTCTTTGTCATCAGGCTTTACGGGGCTAGACTTCTTTTGATCTGGCTTGGCTGCGCTAATTTCTTCCTCCTCAGAAGATACTGGGCTTGGCGCCTTCTCACCAAGCTTAACTGGGGTAAGTTCCTCCTTTACACATGGCACCGGGCTCACCTTCTCGTCAGGCTTGGCTGGACTAAGTTCATCCTTCACAGATGGCACCGGGCTGGGCACCTTCTCATCAGGCTTAGCTGGGCTTAGTACATCCTTCCCAGATGGCACAGGGCTGGGCACCTTCTCATCAGGCTTAGCTGGGCTTAGTACATCCTTCCCAGATGGCACCGGTCTTGGCGCCTTCTCAGCAAGCTTAACTGGGGTAAGTTCCTCCTTTACACATGGCACCGGGCTCACCTTCTCGTCAGGCTTGGCTGGACTAAGTTCATCCTTCACAGATGGCACCGGGCTGGGCACCTTCTCATCAGGCTTAGCTGGGCTTAGTACATCCTTCCCAGATGGCACCGGGCTGGGCACCTTCTCATCAGGCTTAGCTGGGCTTAGTACATCCTTCCCAGATGGCACCGGTCTTGGCGCCTTCTCAGCAAGCTGAACTGGGGTAAGTTTCTCCTTCACACATGGCACCGGGCTGGGCACCTTCTCATCAGGCGTGGCTGGGCTAAGTTCATCCTTGACTGACGATACTGGGCTGGGCACCTTCTTATCAGGCTTGGCTGGGCTAAGTTCATCCTTCACTGATGATACTGGGCTTGGGACTTTCTCATCAGGCTTGGCTGGGCTTCGTACATCCTTTTCAGATGATACTGGGCTAGGCACCTTCTCATCAGGCTTGGCTGGGCTCAGTTCATCCTTCTCAGATGACACTGGGCTGGGCACCTTCTCATCAGACTTGACTGTGGTTTGGTCCTTCACAGATGGCACCGGGCTAGGCACCTTCTCATCAGGCGTGGCGGGGCTCAGGTCATCCTTCTCAGATGATACAGGGCTGGGCACTTTTTCATCAGGCTTGGCTGGGCTAGGTTCATCCTTCAGAGATGATACTGGACTAAGCACCGTCTCATCAGGCTTGAGTGGACTAAGTTCATCCTTCACAGATGGCACCGGGCTGGGCACCTTGCTTAGTTCATCCTTTTCAGATGATACAGGGCTAGGCACCTTCTCATCAGGCTTGGCACGGCTTGGTACATCCTTCACAGATGGCACCGGGCTGGGCATCTTCTCATTAGGTTTGGCTGGGCTCAGTTCATCCTTCTCAGGTGATACTGGGCTGGGCACCTTCTCATCAGGCTTGGCTGGACTAAGTTCATCCTTCTCAGGTGATACTGGGCTTGGCACCTTCTCATCAGGCTTGGCTGGACTTATTTCATCTTTCTCAGATGATACTTGGATGGGCACCTTCTCATCCAGCTTAGCTAGGCTTAATACAACCTTTTCAGGTGATACTGGGATGGGCACCTTCTCATCAGGCTTGGCTGGGCTCAGTTCTTCCTGCACAGATGGCACTGGGCTGGGCACCTTCTCATCAGACTTGACTGTGGTTTGGTCCTTCACAGATGGCACCGGGCTAGGCACCTTCTCATCAGGCGTGGCGGGGCTCAGGTCATCCTTCTCAGATGATACAGGGCTGGGCACTTTTTCATCAGGCTTGGCTGGGCTAGGTTCATCCTTCAGAGATGATACTGGACTAAGCACCGTCTCATCAGGCTTGAGTGGACTAAGTTCATCCTTCACAGATGGCACCGGGCTGGGCACCTTGCTTAGTTCATCCTTTTCAGATGATACAGGGCTAGGCACCTTCTCATCAGGCTTGGCACGGCTTGGTACATCCTTCACAGATGGCACCGGGCTGGGCATCTTCTCATTAGGTTTGGCTGGGCTCAGTTCATCCTTCTCAGGTGATACTGGGCTGGGCACCTTCTCATCAGGCTTGGCTGGACTAAGTTCATCCTTCTCAGGTGATACTGGGCTTGGCACCTTCTCATCAGGCTTGGCTGGACTTATTTCATCTTTCTCAGATGATACTTGGATGGGCACCTTCTCATCCAGCTTAGCTAGGCTTAATACAACCTTTTCAGGTGATACTGGGATGGGCACCTTCTCATCAGGCTTGGCTGGGCTCAGTTCTTCCTGCACAGATGGCACTGGGGTGGGCACCTTCTCATCAGGCTTGGCTGGGCTTAGTTCATTCTTTACAGATGATACTGGGCTTAGTGCCTTCTTATCAGGTTTGGTAGGGCTAAGTTCTTCTTTTTCAGTTGAAATTTGGCTTGGGGATTTTTCATCATGTCCAACTGGGCTCAGCAGCGTCTCATCAGGCTTATCCAGGGTTGGTACCTTTTCACCAGGCCTAATTGGACTAAATGGCTTATCATCAGGCTTGACTATGCCGAGTTCATCTTCAATCAAGACTGGGCTTGCCGCCTGCTCGTCAGTGTCAACTGGACTAGGTGCCTTTTCAGCAAGTTTGACTGGGCTGTGTGCCTTCTCATCAGTCTTAATTAGGCTTGATGCCTTGCCATCAGGTTTGACTTGGCTAACTTCCTTAACATCCAGCATATCTATGCTAGGTTCCTCATCATCTGGGTGGAGAGGGACCGAGCAAAGTTCTTCTTTTTCAGACGAGACTGGACTTGGTTTCTTCGACATTTTCTTTTCAACTTCTTTTATTTCAACTGTCTCTAATTCTGGACTGAATTCTTCCAGTTTTTCATGTTGAAGTAATTTATCGGATATAAATTCTTTTGTCTTGTCAATCGTTTCTTCAAATTTGCTTAATAGAGTTTTTGCGATTGTCGCTTTTTCTACTGCAAATTCTTCAGATTTATTTAATAAATCTTCACCATCGATTTCCTTTTCCATTTGTTTGATGCCATGAATATCTTTTTCTAGACCAACTTGCTTGTCATCAAGTTTGTCAGAAATGATATCTTTTTTCGTGAATTCATCAAGTTTTTCTTTTGGTTTTATGTCTTGTTCTGTGTCAATAGAATCGTCAGATCCGATTGAGGTTGGTTTGGCAATATCTTTGATTTCGATATCAAGTGATTTCATTGCAACAATTGCTTTGTCTACGGTTGCTATTACTTTGTGGGTAATTTTTTCATCTTCTTCTTTTTCGGAAATCAGTTTTTTCATATCTTCTTTGGCTGATAATGGGCTTGGAACTCGTTGTGAGTCCGAGTCTTCTAAGTGACTATCTTTCATAGCGTCAAGAAGTTCTTTTTCAGTAATGAAGTCACGATCTGCACTTATGATATCTTGTGTTTCCTTCGTGACTTTCGCAAGACTCAGTTTTCTTTTAGTATCTTTCACTGTGTCTAATACAAGTTCAGGGCTTGGTATTTCATCTTCAGACTGATCTTGTGGGTCGGTGTATATAGTGAGTTCTTTTGTAATTTTTTCATGTGTAAGGTCATCTATGATTTTAATACCTTGATCCACTTCTTCCCTTATCTGAGCCTCTTTCTCTGGACTAGGTTCTTTTACAGGAACTTTGCTGAGAACGGCGTCAGAAATTTTAAGGACTTGTGGTTTCTCATCGATGGTGATTTTTTGTTTCTCTACTTTATCTGCCTCCAAAATATGTGACAGTTTAGGGTCTTCCACTGGACTTTCTTTAGTGTCGTCTACTTTCTCTTCTGTAGAAATAGCTTCAAGTTTTTCGTAAGCTTCATCAAGAAGATCTTTGTCAACGAGAACAAAGCCATCTTCGTCCAAGTGCTCTTCCTTTTTATATTTATGTTTGTCGTCAACTTCTGTTGGCACGCTTTTATCTTTTTCAATTGGGGTTACCGTTTCATGTGGTTTAATTGGACTTGGTGTCTTCTCTTGAGTCTTCTCTTCAGTTGTAGGGGAACTAAGTTCTTTCTCATCGGGTGTTATCGCGGTAAATTTGACTGTGCTCGGCTCCTTTTCGTCAGCTTTAACTGGGCTTTCCTCCTTCACATCATGCTTGACTGGACTGGGCTCTGTTACAACAGCCTTGACTGGGCTTGCTGCCTTTTCAACAGGTTCAACTGGGCTGGGCACCTTCTTGTCTAATTTGATTGGGCTTACTACGCTATCAGCAAGTTCAACTTGAGATGTACTTGCATCGGTATCTTCAATATCTTGTTTCAGTAAAGATATTCCTTTCTCTGGGCTAAGTTTAGGCTTATTATCAGTAAGAGTAATAGTTCTAATAGTTCGGGTCTTAATAGTGCCATCGGGAAGTTCATCTTCTTCAGTAGTCAGAACTATCGTTTTGTACCGCAGAATTGTTTTAGTTATATTGCTATATTCCTGGATGATTGTCATAATGATAATTTTTCGTTTTATGACGATACCATTTTCAGTAATAGTTACGAAATGAGTGCTAGTGTCTTCTTCTGGTTTTCCTATTGATTCGAAACCTTTAAGACTTTTGTCAATTTCTAATTCTTGGTCTTCATCAAAGATCAAGCGAGATAACTTTTCTTTAGGAGTGACAAGTTCATCTAAGCTTGTTATTGTTTCTTTTTTTTTCTCATCTGGCGTGAGAGGACTAGACGCTTTTTCATCAGGTTTCATCGGACTAGGTTCCTCCTCATCAGACTTGACCGGGCTAGTCACCTTTTCATCAGGTTTGATCAGGGAAAATGCTTTCTCATGTTCTTTAATCAGGCTAGGTTCTTTTTCATCAGGTTTGGCGGTAATAAAACGAAGATCAACTGGTTTTATCACTTTCTCAACAGATGAAATACTTGAAAAATCTTCATCAGTTTCTGAAAGACTTAATTCCTTTTCTTCAGGTGTGACAAGGCTTGGCTTCTTTTCGTCCGACTTGACTGGGCCAGCAGTTTTCTGGTCAGGTTTGACTGGGTATGGTTCTCTCTCACCCGGCTTTACCGGGCTAGGCAACTTGTCATCAAGTTTGATTGGGCTGGTCTCCTTATCCTCAGGTTTATCTGGGCTAGGCGTTTTTGCACCAAGTTCTACAGGGCTAGGCGCTTTTTCATCTGGCTTGACGGGACTTATTTTGTGAATGTCAAGTTTAACAGGACTAGGTTCTTTCTCATCAGGTTTATAACTGGCAATAAAACTAAGATCAACTGGTTTTGGCATTTTCTCTACAGATGTTATACTCGAAACATCTTCGTCAGTTTCTGAAAGACTTATTTCCTTTTCTTTAAGTTTTATTGGACTGTGTGTCTTCTCCTCTGGCGTGACAAGGCTTGGCTTTCTTTTGTCCTGCTTGACTGGGGTGGAAGTCTTCTCGTCAGGTTTGACTAGACTGGGCTCTTTCTCGTTAAGATGTGTTGTAATTGGTGCTTTTCCTTCTAGCGTGATTAAGCTTGGCTTTCTTTCATCAGGTTTGACTAAAATTGGTCCTTTCTCGTCAAGGTGAACTAGGCTTGGTACTTTCTCCTCTGGTGTGATAAGGCTTGATTTCCTTTCATTAGGCTTGACTGGGCTTGGCTCTTTCTTGTCAGCCTTGACTGGGCTTGGTTCTTTCTCGTCAAGATGTACTGGACTAGGTGCCTTCTCCTCTGGTGTGATAAGGCTTCGTTTCCTCTCGTCAGGCTTGGCTGGGCTTGGCTCTTTCTCGTCAAGATGTACTGGACTAGGTGCCTTCTCCTCTGGTGTGATAAGGCTTGGTTTCTTCTCGTCGGGCTTGACTGGGCTTGGCTCTTTCTCGTCAAGATGTACTGGACTAGGTGCCTTCTCCTCTGGTGTGATAAGGCTTGGTTTCTTCTCGTCGGGCTTGACTGGGCTTGGCTCTTTCTCGTCAAGATGTACTGGACTATTTGCCTTCTTTTCTGGTGTGATAAGACTTGGTTTCCTTTCATCAGGCTTGACTGGGCTTAGCTCTTTCTCGTCAGGCTTGCCTGGGCTTAGCTCTTTCTCGTCAGGCTTGCCTGGGCTTGGCTCTTTCTCGTCAGGCTTGCCTGGGCTTGGCTCTTTTTCATCGGGCTTGACTAGGCTTGGCTCTTTCTCGTCAAGATGTACTGGACTAGGTGCCTTCTTTTCTGGTGTGATAAGACTTGGTTTTATTTCATCAGGCTTAACTGGGCTTCGCTCCTTCTCGTCAGGCTTGAGTGGGCTTAGCTCTTTCACTTCAGGCTTGACTAGGCTTGGCTCTTTATCATCAGACTTGATTGGGCTTGGCTCATTCTCGTCAGGTTTGACCGGGCTTGGTTCTTTCTCGTCAAGATGTACTTGACTAGGTGCCTTCTCCTCTGGTGTAATTTGGCTTGGTTTCCTTTCATCAGGCTTAACTGGGCTTGGCTCTTTCTCGTCAAGATGTACTTGACTAGGTGCCTTCTCCTCTGATGTGATAAGGCTTGGTTTTCTTTCATCAGGTTTGCCTGCGCTTGGCTTTTTCTCACCAGGCTTGACTGGGCTTGGATCTTTCTCGTCAGGTTTGACTGGGCTTGGTTCTTTCTCGTCAAGATGTACAAGGCTAGGTGCTTTTTCGTCTGGTGTGATAAGACTTGGTTTCCTTTCATCAGGCTTGACTGGGCTTGGTACTTTCTCGTCAGGCTTAACTGAGCTTGGCTCTTTCTTCTCAGGCTCGACTGGGCTTGGCTCTATCTCGTCAAGATGTACTTGACTAGGTGCCTTCTCCTTTGGTGTAATTTCGCTTGGTTCCCTTTTATCAGGCTTGACTGCGCTTGGCTCTTTTTCGTCTAGATGTACTTGACTAGGTGCCTTCTCCTCTGATGTGATAAGGCTTGGTTTTCTTTCATCAGGCTTGCCTGGGCTTCGCTTTTTCTCATCAGGCTTGACTGGGCTTGGTTCTTTCTCGTCAAGATGTACTGGGCTAGGTGCTTTTTCATCTGGTGTGACAAGGCTTGGTTTTCTTTCATCAGGCTTAACTGGGCTTTTCTCTTTCTCGTCAGGCTTGACTGGGCTTGGCTTTTTCTCAGAAGGCTTGACTGGGCTTAAATCTTTCTCTTCAAGACTAGATGTTTTTTCTTCTGGTGTAATAAGGCTTGGTTTCCTTTCATCAGGCTTAACTGGGCTTGGCTCTTTCTCATCAGGCTTGTCTGGGCTTGGCTCTACTTTCTCGTCAGGTGTAACCGGGCTTGGCTCTTTCTCGTCAAGATGTACTGGACTAGGTGCTTTTTCTTCTGGTGTGGTAAGGCTTGGTTTCCTTTCATCAGGCTTAACTGGGCTTGGCTCTTTCTCATCAGGCTTGTCTGGGCTTGGCTCTACTTTCTCGTCAGGTGTAACCGGGCTTGGCTCTTTCTCGTCAAGATGTACTGGACTAGGTGCTTTTTCTTCTGGTGTGATAAGGCTTGGTTTCCTTTCATCAGGCTTGACTGGGCTTGGCTCTTTCTCGTCAGGCTTGACTGGGCTTGGTTCTTTCTCTTCAGGCTTGAATGAGCTTGGCTCTTTCTCGTCAAGACGTACTGGACTAGGTGTTTTCTCTTTTATTGTCCTTTCTGGCTCTTTCTCGCCAAGATGAACCGGGCTAGGTGCTTTTTCTTCTGGTGTTATAAGGCTTAGTCTCCTTTCATCAGGCTTGATTGGGCTTGGTTCTTTCCCGTCAAGATGAACTGAGCTTGGTGCCTTCTCATCTGGTGTGATAAGGCTTGGTTTCCTTTCATCAGGCTTGATAGGGCTTGGTTCTTTCCCGTCAAGATAAACTGGGCTTGGCGCCTTCTCATCTGGGGTGATAAGGCTTGGTTTTCTTTCTTCAGGCTTGATTGGGCTTGGCTCTTTCTCGTCAAGATGAATTGAGCTTGGCGCCTTCTCATCTTTGGGGATAAGGCTTAGTTTCCTTTGATCAGGCTTAATTGGGCTTGGTTCTTTCTCGTCAAGATGAACTGGGCTTGGCGCCTTCTCATCTGAAGTAATAAGGCTTGGTTTCATTTCATCAGGCGTGACTGGGGTTGGCACTTTCTGGTCAGGCTTGAATGGGCTTGGCTCTTTCTCGTCAAGATGAATTGGGCTTTGTGCCTTCTCATCTGGTGTGATAAGGCTTGGTTTCCTTTCATCAGGCTTGATAGGGCTTGGCTCTTTCTCGTCAAGATGAATTGGGCTTGGTGCCTTCTCATCTAAGGTGATAAGGCTTGGTTTTCTTTCTTCAAGCTTGATTGAGCTTGGCTCTTTCTCGTCAAGATGTGTTGTAATTGGTGCTTTTCCTTCTATCTTGATTAAGCTTAACTTTCTTTCATCTGTTTTGATTAAAATGTTTTTTTTCTCGTCAAGGTGAACTGGGCTTGGTGCCTTCTCATCTGGTGTAATAAGACTTGGTTTCCTTTCATCAAGCTTGACTGGGCTTGCCCCTTTCTCGTCTAGATGAACTGGGCTTGTCGTTTTCTCATCAAGATGATTTGGGCTTGGTGCCTTCTCATCTGTTGTGATAAGGCTTGGTATCCTTTTATCAGGCTTGATTGGGCTTGGTTCTTTCCCGTCAAGATAAACTGGGCTTGGCGCCTTCTCATCTGGAGTAATAAGGCTTGGTTTCCTTTCATCAGGCTTGACTGGGGTTGGTACTTTCTGGTCAGGCTTGACTGGGCTTGGCTCTTTCTCGTCAAGATGATTTGGGCTTGGTGCCTTCTCATCTGTTGTGATAAGGCTTGGTTTCCTTTTATCAGGCTTGATTGGGCTTGGTTCTTTCCCGTCAAGATAAACAGGGCTTGGCGCCTTCTCATCTGGGGTGATAAGGCTTGGTTTCCTTTCATCAGGCTTAACTGGGCTTGGTTCTTTCCCGTCAAGATAAACTGGGCTTGGCAACTTCTCATCTGGGGTGATCAGGCTTGGTTTTCTTTCTTCAGCCTTGATTGAGCTTGGTTCTTTCCCGTCAAGATGAACTGAGCTTGGCGCCTTCTCATCTTTGGGGATAAGGCTTAGTTTCCTTTGATCAGGCTTGATTGGGCTTGGTTCTTTCTCGTCAAGATGAACTGGGCTTGGCGCCTTCTCATCTGAAGTGATAAGGCTTGGTTTCATTTCATCAGGCGTGACTGGGGTTGGCACTTTCTGGTCAGGCTTGACTGGGCTTGGCTCTTTTTCGTCAAGATGAATTGGGCTTGGTGCCTTCTCATCTGGTGTGATAAGGCTTGGTTTCCTATCATCAGGCTTGATAGGGCTTGGTTCTTTCCCGTCAAAATAAACTGGGCTTGGCGACTTCTCATCTGAGGTGATAAGGCTTGGTTTTCTTTCTTCAAGCTTGATTGAGCTTGGCTCTTTCTCGTCAAGATGTGTTGTAATTGGTGCTTTTCCTTCTATCTTGATTAAGCTTAACTTTCTTTCATTTGTTTTGATTAAAATGGTTTTGTTCTCGTCAAGGTGAACTGGGCTTGGTGCCTTCTCATCTGGTGTAATAAGGCTTGGTTTCCTTTCATCAGGCTTGACTGGGCTTGCCTCTTTCTCGTCTAGATGAACTGGGCTTGCCGTTTTCTCATCTTTGGAGATAAGGCTTAGTTTACTTTCATCAGGCTTGATTGGGCTTGGTTCTTTCTCGTCTAGATGAACTGGGCTTGGCGCCTTCTCATCTGGAGTGATAAGGCTTGGTTTCCTTTCATCAGGCTTGACTGGGGTTGGTACTTTCTGGTCAGGCTTGACTGGGCTTGGCTCTTTTTCGTCAAGATGAATTGGGCTTAGTGCTTTCTCATCTGTTGTGATAAGGCTTAGTTTTCTTTCATCAGGCGTGACCGGGCTTGGCTCTTTCTCGTCAAGGTGAACTGGGCTTGGCGCCTTCTCATCCTTGGGGATAAGGCTTAGCTTCCTTTCATCAGGCTTGATAGGGCTTGGTTCTTTCCCGTCAAGATAAACTGCGGTTGGCGACTTCTCATCTGAGGTGATAAGGCTTGGTTTTCTTTCTTCAAGCTTGATTGAGCTTGGCTCTTTCTCGTCAAGATGTGTTGTAATTGGTGCTTTTCCTTCTATCTTGATTAAGCTTAACTTTCTTTCATCTGTTTTGATTAAAATGGTTTTGTTCTCGTCAAGGTGAACTGGGCTTGGTGCCTTCTCATCTGGTGTAATAAGGCTTGGTTTCCTTTCATCAGGCTTGACTGGGCTTGCCTCTTTCTCGTCTAGATGAACTGGGCTTGTCGTTTTCTCATCTTTGGAGATAAGGCTTAGTTTCCTTTCATCAGGCTTGATTGGGCTTGGTTCTTTCTCGTCTAGATGAACTGGGCTTGGCGCCTTCTCATCTGGAGTGATAAGGCTTGGTTTCCTTTCATCAGGCTTGACTGGGGTTGGTACTTTCTGGTCAGGCTTGACTGGGCTTGGCTCTTTTTCGTCAAGATGAATTGGGCTTAGTGCTTTCTCATCTGTTGTGGTAAGGCTTAGTTTTCTTTCATCAGGCGTGACCGGGCTTGGCTCTTTCTCGTCAAGATGAACTGGGCTTGGCGCCTTCTCATCCTTGGGGATAAGGCTTAGCTTCCTTTCATCAGGCTTGATTGGGCTTGGTTCTTTCCCGTCAAGATAAACTGGGCTTGGCGACTTCTCATCTTTGGTGATAAGGCTTAGTTTTCTTTCATCAGGCTTGATTGGGCTTGGTTCTTTCTCGTCAAGATGAACTAGGCTTGGCGCCTTCTCATCTGGAGTGATAAGGCTTGGTTTCCTTTCATCAGGCTTGATTGGGCTTGGTTCTTTCTCGTCAAGATGAACTGGGCTTGGCGCCTTTTCATCTGGGGTGATAAGGCTTGGTTTTCTTTCTTCAGGCTTGATTGAGCTTGATTCTTTCCCGTCAAGATAAACTGGGCTTGGCGACTTCTCATCTTTGGTGATAAGGCTTAGTTTTCTTTCATCAGGCTTGATTGGGCTTGGTTCTTTCTCGTCAAGATGACCTAGGCTTGGCGCCTTCTTATCTGGAGTGATAAGGCTTGGTTTCCTTTCATCAGGCTTGATTGGGCTTGGTTCTTTCCCGTCAAGATGAACTGGGCTTAGCGCCTTCTCATCTGGGGTGATAAGGCTTGGTTTTCTTTCTTCAGGCTTGATTGAGCTTGGCTCTTTCTCGTCAAGATGAACTGGGCTTGGCGCCTTCTCATCTTTGGGGATAAGGCTTAGTTTTCTTTCATCAGGCTTGATTGGGCTTGGTTCTTTCTCGTCAAGATGAACTGGGCTTGGCGCCTTCTTATCTGGGGTGATAAGGCTTGATTTCCTTTCATCAGGCTTGACTGGGCTTGACCCTTTTTCGCCAGGCGTGACCGGACTTGGCTCTTTCTCGTCAAGATGTACTGGACTAGATGCTTTTTCTTCTGGGGTGATAAGACTTGGTTTTCTTTCTTCAGGCTTGATTGGGCTTGGTTCTATCTCGTCTAGATGAACTGGGCTTGGCGCCTTCTCATCTGGAGTGATGAGGCTTGGTTTCCTTTCATCAGGCTTGACTGGGGTTGGTACTTTCTGGTCAGGCTTGACTGGGCTTGGCTCTTTTTCGACAAGATGAATTGGGCTTGGTGCCTTCTCATCTGTTGTGATAAGGCTTAGTTTTCTTTCATCAGGCTTGATTGGGCTTGGTTCTTTCTCGTCAAGATGAAATGGGCTTGGCGCCTTCTTATCTGGGGTGATAAGGCTTGATTTCCTTTCATCAGGCTTGACTTGGCTTGACTCTTTTTCGCCAGGCGTGACCGGACTTGGCTCTTTCTCGTCAAGATGTACTGGACTAGATGCTTTTTCTTCTGGGGTGATAAGACTTGGTTTTCTTACATCAGACTTGACAAGGCTTGGTTCTTTCTCGTCGTCAAGATGAACTGAGCTTAGCGCCTTCACATCTGTGGAGATAAGGCTTGGTTTTCCTTCGACAAGCTTGATTGGCTTTGGCTCTTTCTCGTCAAGATGATCTGGGCTTGGCGCCTTCTCATCTCTGGGGATAAGGCTTGGTTTCCTTTTATCAGGCTTGACTGGGCTTGACTCTTTTTCGCCAGGCGTGACCGGACTTGGCTCTTTTTCGTCAAAATGTACTGGACTAGCTGCTTCTTCTTCTGGGGTGATAAGACTTGGTTTTCTTTCTTCAGGCTTGATTGGGCTTGGTTCTATCTCGTCTAGATGAACTGGGCTTGGCGCCTTCTCATCTGGAGTAATAAGGCTTGGTTTCCTTTCATCAGGCGTGACCGGGCTTGGCTCTTTCTCGTCAAGGTGAACTGGGCTTGGCGCCTTCTCATCCTTGGGGATAAGGCTTAGCTTCCTTTCATCAGGCTTGATTGGGCTTGGTTCTCTCTCGTCAAGATGAACTGGGCTTGGCGCCTTCTCATCTGGGGTGACAAGGCTTGGTTTCCTTTCAACAGGCTTGACTGGGCTTGACTCTTTTTCGTCAGGCGTGACCGGACTTGGCTCTTTCTCGTCAAGATGTACTGGACTAGGTGCTTTTTCTTCTGGGGTGATAAGGCTCAGTTTTCTTACATCAGACTTGGCAAGGCTTGGTTCTTTCTCGTCGTCAAGATGAACGGGGCTTAGCGCCTTCTCATCTGTGGGGATAAGGCTTGGTTTTCTTTCGACAGGCTTGATTGGGCTTGGCTCTTTCTCGTCAAGATGATCTGGGCTTGGCGCCTTCTCATCTTTGGTGATAAGGCTTGGTTTTCTTTCGATAGGCTCGATTGGGCTTGGCTCTTTCTTGTCAAGATGATCTGGGCTTGGCGCCTTCTCATCTTTGGTGATAAGGCTTGGTTTCCTTTTATCAGGCTTGATTGGGCTTGGTTCTTTCTCGTCAAGATGAGCTGGGCTTGGCGCCTTCTCATATGGGGTGACAAGGCTTGGTTTCCCTTCATCAGGCTTTACTAGGCTTGACTCTTTCTTATCAGACGTGACCGGGCTTGGCTCTTTCTCGTCAAGATGTACTGGACTAGGTGCTTTTTCTTCTGGGGTGTTAAGGCTTGGTTTTCTTACATCAGACTTGACAGGGCTTGGTTGTTTCTCGTCAAGATGAACTGGGCTTGGTTTACTTTCATCAGGCTTGATTGGGCTTGGTTCTTTCTCGTCAAGATGAACTGGGCTTGGCGCCTTTTCATCTGGGGTGATGAGGCTTGGTTTCCTTTCATCAGGCTTGATTGTGCTTGGTTCTTTCTCGTCAAGATGAATTGGGCTTGGCGCCTTTTCATCTGGGGTGATAAGGCTTGGTTTCCTTTCATCAGGCTTGATTGTGCTTGGTTCTTTCTCTTCAAGATGAACTGGGCTTGGCGCTTTCTCATCTGGGGTGATAAGGCTTGGTTTCCTTTTATCAGGCTTGATTGGGCTTGGTTCTTTCTTGTCAAGATGAACTGGGCTTGGCACCTTCTCACCTGGGGTGATAAGGCTTGGTTTTCTTTCATCAGGCTTGATTAGGCTTGGTTCTTTCTCGTCAAGATGAATTGAACTAGGTTCTTTCTCATCAAGATGTACTGAGCCGGGTGACTTTTCTTCCAGAGTGATAAGACTTGATTTCTTCTCATCAGTCTTACTTGGAATTTGTTCTTGTTCTTCTTGTGTTATGATTTGTTTTGGCTTCTTATCATCAAGCGTAACATTTCTAAAAGTACGACTAACTTTGGAGCCATCGGGAAGTTCGTCTTCTTCGATAGTTAAGACAGTTACTTTATATTTATATATTGTTCTTGTAATATTACAATACTCTTGTATAATTGTTGTTATGGTAGACTTTCTGTGTATAGTTACGCCTTTTTCGGTAACAGTGACAGACGTTGTTATTGTTTGTTCTTCAGGCTTATCTAGTGGTTCAAAAGATTTAAGCGCTTCTTCAATTTCTATTTCTGGGCTTTCATTGTATATCTGGCTGGGTAATTTTTCTTCTACAGTGCTTTGACTTACGTCTTCCGACTTAACTGGGCTAACTGCTTCAGAATCCACCTTGCTTACGTCTGTGTCATCAATTTTGACAGGACTAGGTACTTTCTCCTCAACTGGGCTAGGCAATTCTTTTTCGGGTTTAGGCAATTTATCTTTGAATTCGAATGGGATGGGGTCTGGTTTGTTGTCAAAAAGCTTCATCTGTCTTATAACTTGAGTGTATCTTGAACCATCTGGATGTTCATCCACTTCAATGGTCATAATGCAAATCTTGTATTTCACAATTTTCTTGGAAACGTGTTTATATTCTTGAATAACTGTTGTAATCAGAGATTTTCTCGCTATAACGATACCTTTTTCAGTAACGGTTTCTACCTTGCCAGTAGTATGTTCTTCTGACTTACCCAAAGGTTCGAAGTCTTTCAGTTGCTCCTGAATTTCTGATTCCTGACCTTCATCACAAATCAAGGTAGGTACTTCCCCATCAGGCTTTACGGTGGGACTTGGTGCCTTCTCTTCGGACTGTAGTACTGGACTAGGAGCTTCGTCATCGGCGATAGTTGGGCTAGCTGCCTTCTCATCAAGTTGAATAGGGCTTGGTGCCTTCTCTTCTGGCTTGACTGGGCTAGTTATCTTATCCTCAGGAGTGACAAGGCTTGGCTTTCTCTCATCAGGGCTAACAGAGCTTTGTTCTTTCTCGTCAGAATGAATGGGGCTTGGCGCCTTCTCTTCAGGTGTGATTGGCCTTGGTTTCTTTTCATCAGGTTTGATTGGGCTTGGCTCTTTCTCTTCAAGATGAACTGGGCTTGGCGCCTTCTCATCTGGGATGATCAGGCTTAGTTTTCTCTCATCTGGCTTGTCGGGGATAGGCACCTTCTTATCAATATGGATTTCGCTAGGTGCTTTCTCTTCTGGCTTGACGGGGCTAGGTGCCTTTTCTTTTGGTGAAATTAAGCTTTGCTTTCTCTCATCAGCCTTGACTTGGCTTGGTTCCTCGTCCGTAAGGATTGTGGTTCGTGCCTTCTCCTCTGGTTTTATTAAGCTTGACTTTCTCTCATCAGCTTTAACTGGGCTTGGCTCCTTCTTGTCAGGCTTGATGGGGCTAGGTGCCTTTTCTGATAGCTCTTTTTTTAAACTAACCTTAGTTACAGGCAATTCCTCGACGGTTGCTTGTAATTTGTCTTCGAATTCAAATGGAATAGGGTCTGGCTTTTTATCGACAAGTTTCATCTGTCTAATAACTCGAGTGTATTTCGAGCCATCTGGATGTTCATCCGCTTCAATAGTCATAATGCAAATCTTGTATTTGAATTTTTTTTTAGTAACATGTTTATATTCCTGAATAACTGTCGTAATGAGAGATTCTCTCGTTATAACGATGCCTTTCTCAGTGACAGTTTGAACTTTGTCAGTCGTGTGCTCTTCTTTGCGCAAAGGTGTAAATTCTTTGAGCAATTCATCAATGTCTGCTTCTTGCGCTTCGTCACAAATCAAAGTAGGCATCTTGCCATCAGGCTTTTCTGAAACTGGTGTTTTGTCTTGAGGCTTAGTTGGACTTGTTGTTTTTTCATGTTTTATTGGGCTAGGTTTGTCGAGTGGTAATTCCTTTTCAGGACTTGGAGATTTTCTTTCCACCAGTTCCTTTGTTAAACTAAGGGGCTTCTGATCGGTCATTTGTTCCTCTGATCTAAGCGATTTCTCATCTGTGGGAGCAATAAACTTGGGTTTTTCATATGCGAGCGTGACTTTTCTAATGGTACGACTTACTTTAGAACCGTCTGGTAGCTCATCTTCTTCAATAGTTAAAACAGTAGTTTTATATCTAAATGCTGTTTTCGTCACATTGGTATATTCCTGGAGGATTGTCGTAATTATTAATTTCCTTTGTACTAAGATGCCTTTTTCAGTGATTGTTATGATTTGCGTCGTGGTAACTTCCTCAGGTTTTCCAGTTGGTTCAAAGCTAATAAGTCTTTCTTCGATTTCTAATTCTTCATCTTCATCGTAAATTAAGCTTGGCTTATCATCTGGTGTTTGACTTAAAGGCTTTGATGCAGTTGGGCTAGGAATTTTTTCTTCAAAATCAGTAAAACTTGACATTGGAGAAGCAAGATTGTCATCGAGTTTTACTGGGCTAGGTGCTTTTTCGTCTAGTTTGGTTGGGATTAGTGCTTTTTCGTCTGGAGTGACTGAACTGAGCTTTGGTCGTTCATGAGAAAGGAATACTTTTCTATAAGTTCTCCCAATTTTTGTACCATCAGGAAGTTCATCATCTTCAATTGTTAAAACAGTAGTTTTGTATCTAACAATCGTCCTAGTAATGTTTTTATATTCCTGTAAGATAGTGGTAACTGTAGATTTTCTTGTTATGACAATACCTTTCTCAGTAATTGACAACAACTGTGTAGTAGAGACTTCCTCCGGTTTTCCAATTGGTTCAAATCCAATTAGCCTTTCCTCAATGTCTAGCTCTTGATCTTCATCATAAATTAAGCTAGGGACCTGGTTTTCCGGTGTTTCTTCATCAGGTGTAGCTTTTTCCTTTTCAGGCTGGGGTGAGCTAGGCATTTTGTCACTCTGAACGGCTTTTTCAGGACTGATTTCTTTCTCCGGACTTATTTTTTCTAATTTTAAGTCCAACTTGGTAAGAACGTGTTTAGTAGTGTCGGCGATTTGATCCTTCATTTCGTCAAATATGGATACCTCATGTTGCTTACCAATAGGTAACTCTACTTCAACCTCTTCTGAAGGCACTTCCGAGATTGGGCTAGGTGTTTTAATATCTGCCTTTTCGTGAATCTTCTTTTCTAGAATCAGATCTTTTTCTTTTATTTCCTTTTCAGGACTTGGCTCTTTCTTGCTGTCAGTTGACTTTATTTCAGTTTCTTTTATTATAGCCTTTTCTGCAATTTCTTTCTCTGGGCTAGTTTCTTTCTTATCAGCTTTTTTGCCGAAGAATCCAAACACTTCATCTTTGAAAGCGGATACCTTTCCAGCTACTTTTTCTACTCTCGTCTCAGCTTTTTGTAGTAATGTTTTCTTAGGGAGCTCCTTTTCATGACTTATTGGTTTCTCTTCAATGGGTGTTTTGTCTTTGATAAGTTTTTCAGGTTGTTCAGGTTTTTCTGGAATTGTTTCCTTCTTCGGTTCTACAGGTGCTTCATCTAAGCTGGTTTGCTTTTCAGAAACATCTAGTGTGACGTCTTCGAGTGTTTTAGGTTCACTTACTTCGGATGGTTTTGTATCAATTTTTTCTTGTACAATTCTCTTTAGATCAGCTATTTTTTCTTCAAGTTTTTCTAGTGTCTTAGCTGATTCTAATGTAGTGCTGACTCTTCTCTCAGATTTTACTTCTTCAACATGTTCTGAAGCATGGTCGGTTATGTCTGTACTGATTTGTGCTTCCGTAATTCCAATTATATGATCTTCGTCTGAAATCTCTTTAATATCGTCTACTTTATCTTTGATCTTTTCTTCCAGAAGTTCTCGTTTTACTCGCTTACCTTCACTTAGTACTGTTTTGTCTGAAGTCTCACTGACATCTTCTGATGTGATTGACCGCACTGGTGACACTTCTTTCTGTCTAGTCTCTGCAATTTCATGAGTGGGTTTTACTTCAAGGGTTTTAATATCTTTAACATCTTTATGCAAATCATGTTTGATTTCTTGTTCACTTGATAAAAGCATCTTTGTAGCTTCAATAACACTAACAGTTTTGTCCACACTTGGGAAGGCGTCAGGTGATTTACTTAATAAAGGCGACTTCTCCGCCATGATTTCTTCTAAGCTCTTTTCTGATTTTAGTACTTCAGCAACGTCAGCTACAATTTTTTCGACTTCTTTAGGACTAATGGGAGGTTTATCCATTTCTAACTTACGAGCCTCCTCAATCTCTTTTTCAACATCTTCAGGTATTGATGGGATCTTTTCGGGCATACATGGGATCTCTTCGATTACAATAATATCATCTTTAATTGGTGAATCAAGAGTCGTGATGTGAGTTTCTCTTAATTTCTCAGTGTACTGACCATAATCATACTCAGCATCATCGTATTCTTTAACGGGTTTTAAGTCTTTATCAGGCACAACCGAAACTTTCATTTGCTCGTGGTACATTGGGGACTCTGGTGCTGAACCAGGTGTCACAGTAACGAGTTCAGGATGCGACACACCTTGAACAGTTTTAACTACCACGTCATCTTGGACTGCTTTCATTCCTTTGTAAGACGTAGCCGCATCCTGGTCTGGAAGAGGTAGGTCTTTAGGAACTTTAATTTCTTCCGGTTTACGTTTAGTGAATTCTTCTTCTGGTGTTTTCTTTTCCACATAGGTTCTATAGTCTACTTCCTCGTGCAAAGGTAGGTCGGCTACTTCGTCAGGTGTCTTGACAATTTCTCTAATAGGCACTGGTATGGACTCAAGTTTAGGACTTTTTTCAAGTGATAATGGTTTCGTATCGACTAAGCTTTGAGGTGGTTTTATTTCCTTTGTTTCCTCTTGAATGTGTTTTTCTTCGACTTGTTGATCTTCTTTGATATCATCAAGAGTTATTCGTTCATCTTCAGGCAGAGTTGGCGCAGTTGTAGCTCCAGATTCGATAGTAGTAGAAATTTTCTCATCCGGCTGAGACTCTTGAACCTGCATTTCAAGAGAATCTTTGGGTTTGGGAATACTCTTACTATCAGAAGTCTTCTTTTCACTGCTAATATCTTGTTTTTCTTCGACACTCACTGAGTGCTCCTTGGATTCAATTTGTTTTGCTTCCGTTTCGATACGAGCTTCAGTTTTTATTTGTGTTTCTTCTGGTATTTCCTTTTCCTGCTCTAATACTGGTAAATCTTTCTTTTTCTCTGATTCTTCTTTGTCTTTAGCGTGTTTTTGTAATTCATCTTCATGATCGTGACTATCTTCTCGATCCAAAACGGATTCCTCAGTATATTGTTCAACTTCTTCCTTTTCAATAATCAAATATTCTTCTTCAAATTCACCGTCGGCAGTCGTTTCAGTCTTGGTATTATCTAACAAACAAGTAATTTTTTCGATATCCGATCGTCCTACAAACTCAATTTTCTCCTCAGCTTCGCTATCCCTGTTAAATACTGCTTCTATTTCTCGTACGATTTCTTGTTCTTCTCTTTCATCTAACTCTTGCTGTTTTATATCATCGATGGACTTTGACGTTTCTTCGTCAGATTTCTTTGCATCTTTTAGAATATCTTCGTAGTTAACTCTTTGTAACCCCTTTAACTTTGAAGAATCAGCCTTAACTGACTTCACTGATTTAGTTGGGCTCTTCATAGCTTTTAATCCTTTGACTGGTGATGATAGCGGTCTTGGTCGGCGCGATATAGGTTCTCGTTTAGCTTTAGTTTCTACCTTTCCAGGTGGTTTTGCTGTAACGTCTCGTTTAGGTGATGCTTGTTTATATTTTGATTCAACAACCATGCGATTTTTCGCTTCTTTGGTGCTTTTGGCTGGGGTGCTACCGGGGCTCAGTCTTCTGGTTTTGGCTTTAATTTTGTCTTTAACCGCTGGTGCGGATGGAGTAGGTTTGGCTTCAACTATCTTTTTGGGTGTAGTTGGAGGTGATTTTTTGTCTTCTGGTGCTGTTTTCTTATCAGCGCTCACTGTTGTTTTCCTTTCAGAAACGGCCCGCGTAGCACGATGGCTGACTTTACTCCTACTCATTGATGACGTCATTTCAGATTTGCGAGTGTCTACCCGTATTTTCTTTTCTACTTTAGCTTTCGGTTCAGCGTCAACTTTTTTAGCATCAGCCTTAACTACAGAGTCTTTAACTTCATCAGTCTTATCAGCGCGTTTCGTTTTCTTATCCACAGCCTTCTTTTTAACTTCTTTCTTTTTAGGCAGACCGTCTATCACAGTGCTCTCGTATTGAGCAATCTTATCATCTAGTTTAGTTTCTATTCTCGCAGTGATAGCATCGTGTAACACGGAGTCCATTTTATCTTCTCTGTCTACGAGTTCACTAAGTAATTTATTGTCTATAATATTTTTTGTTTCTCCTTCTTTGAGGTCCTTTGGGGGAGGTTCTGGCTCGACGAGTTTTTCTTCTTTCGTCTTTTCAGTAATTATGCTTCTTTCTTTGCTAGATTTAGTGGTGGCTTTAGCGCTAGTCTTTGTAGTAGTGACTGTAGTTGTCGTTGTGGTGGCTGGTGGCGTTGTGGGAGCCATCTGCCTTCCCGTGCAAGTGGGGTGCTGTAGAAATTCTAAGTGTTTGAGCTTTTCTAAGCCTTCGAATATTTTGTGTTGCGGAGTCGATCCTGGGAACATTATCCTAGTAATCGTATCGTCAGGGTTGGCTGGGCGCCACACTAGTAACGCGCATATCGATACTAAGTTTGGTATCGGGAAATTGAACTGTCCAGATACACTGGCGCCTTCGAATAGTTTTTGTTCACTGTTGTGCCAACGTTTTAGGAATTCACGAACGTATTTAGAGTCCTTGGACGGATTCAGTACGTACATGTCTAGGGTTCCTGAAATAAAAGAAAAAAACAGGTTTTATACTTTGAGTAGTTAAATATTATTTGAATGTCTAGGGTAATTTTAAGTACTGTTAACAGTGAGTCTTGTAATTTACGAAAAAAAAATTATGTACAAAGTTGATACGTATCAAATGAATTAATTAATATTAGCAACCTTCTTATAACATTACTTATAAGAAATAAGATAACGTTATTGGATAGTGCTATTGGTTCGATATTTAGTTTCTGAACACTCATTATAAAGAATACATTTTGATTAAATTGTTTTTTTTTTCTTTGTCTAATAAATAACATAATATAGAGAGATTGTCGAGGACCTTAGAAACCAGATCATTCATAATTGTACTACTAACTCGATATAATGTAAATTGGTAATGTGAAGTGAACATAGAACAAGTATTAGGAACAGGCTTATTAGAAATAGAAGTACAGTTAAACGTACCATGTCCAACTTTGTGGTACAGGTTGATAGGTTCGGGGTTTCTGTAGCAGTGCTGTGGCTTGAGGTTGATGTGGCGCAGGTCGGCCATCATGTCGGAGCCCTCCTGCAGCAGCGATACCAGCAGCGGGTCCACGTCCTTGTCTCCGTCGGGGCTCGCGAGAGCGCGGCGTTCCTGGTAACAAGAATATTTCGGTTTTGAATTTGAACTGTCTTCCCATACCTATTAACAGTATAATTTGAAAATATTTTAAATGCCAATTAGTTAAAAAGAGTAACCGTGGATTTTTTGCCGGCTCTTCTCCAAAAGAAACGACCAATTGGAATCGTGCTTCTGATGTTTCTATGTGCGAGAGTTATGGGAAATGAAATATTTTGATTTTGTATTTGAATATTGGTACTATATGTACATACTTCTCCGTTTATTTACCCTTTTCGGGGAAACCAGGTGTGATATTATGATTTTTGGTTTTTAGTCCGCTTTCGAAAGCTTATAACTGTGGATCTATTAGTGGGAGGACAAGAATCTGTAAAATATTGGTATGAAATTACTTTCTTCATGTTATTATTTTGATTGGGCAAACATAGGTGGTGTATTTCAAAGTTAATACTTTAAGGCTTTGCCAACCGCCAAGTGGCGCCCTCATCGTTTGTTTGGTTATTTCTTTTATTTTATAATGAAAATGCAGAAAATAAGCAAGTTAAGTTGTGCTCCACAAGATTATACGTCAATGTTATTATAAACGGTAGTTTTAGATGGTTTAGTTTTATTATAATCACTTAAACGGAAAATAGTGGCCAATTTTATCCGTTTTAGTGATTATAATAAAACTAAGCCAACAAAGATTCGTTTTTCTCACTATTTTTAACGTAACTTTGGGTGTTAATAAGTAATGTAATAAAAGAACTGTAAAATCGTCAAAACCAAGTCCGTACCGACAAAGCTCAGTTATCGAAGAGTTCAATAAACTTTATTTGTAAATGATTTATGCAGTGGTTTTTTTCATAAAACTCTATTTTTCGAATCACTTTTCGAATTATTTTACTCGCCTATCAGTTCGGAACGGTGTTTCTGGTCGTGAGAACTAGACATTGTTCGTGTATACTAGAGTCTAAGTGCTCATAACTGATACTAGCTCTGTCGGACACGAAGCCAGGTGAGGCAGCGTGCTTTTTGGCCATGACCACCAGTGAGTTCGAGTTCGCGACTAGTTTAAGAGTAAAAAGGTGTCAAAAAACGTTAGCTCTGTGTTTGACAGCCGTTATTGTGGTCACATGGTCACATTCAAAGCTTTGTCAGGAAACCAAAGGTTTAGTAATAAGTAGGTAGCTATCCCTTAAGAAAATGTGTCTTGACATACCCCGTCACATCACATAATATCACTCGTTTTAGAACACTTTTTTTATACACAAAAAACACTTTTAAAGTACTTTTTGTTAGTTGCACTGGGAGACTACGACACTGCCGTACGTGGCATATGATCGCGAGAAACTGATTGGAAGGTGATACTATACGCATCACTGATTATCGTGATTATAGAATAATATGTTCAGACTTCATTGATTTTATTTATTAACATAGGTAATATATGCTTTAAATATTTTAAATAATATCTAATAACGCCTAAAAATGGCCGATGCTTAACGTTCGGCTCATTTTGCGTCGTTCTAGCAATCTTCTGACTAACTAATATTTTTTCTATTCTAATAAAGATCGTACCGACACGAGAAGATAAAAAGTTAAGTTAGTTTGTTCAATGAACTATCACTAGGTAATAGGTATTATAGTGATAGTTATTAATAATTAATAAAGCAAAAGTAACTCTGTCTATCGGTTTGTCTGTTACCTTTTACGTGGACTTCGATGAAAATTAGCGCATAGGCAATCCATGATCTGGTATAGGACATAAATAAAAAAATCTGGTAACAAGACTCGATACATAAAAGGATACAGACAGGATAACAAGCACAGACAAAAACTAACACTCACAAGGTAACAATATGTCGTATGTATGTGTGTATATGTATGGTATGTATATGTCTGCTGCAGCATTGCCGGATATAAGGGCAATACTAGGAATAGGTTACTTTATATTCCGGTTGAAAATTTCCAACCTCCACGCCGAGGCTAAGAGCGGAGGGTCAAGCCGCGGGCAAAAGCTAATCTTATATAATTTTATTTATTATTAGCCTGTGATATCCCACTGCACTTAAATAAACTTTAAACTTTTCTACACTGTCTTTTAACTTTTCTTGCAAACAAACCCATATGCACAGCTTGTTTACCGGAGTAACATTACTAAATCTGTTCTATAAGATTCTAAAGGGCACATAACCAGTAAGCAGTGTGTCCAATGAAGTGTATCTGCGCAGTGTCATGTGTCGGCCTTGTGAGGCCGTCTGTGTGGCGCCGGTACTCCCCCCGTTGTTGGAATATCTCAGTGACGATGAGGGACATGGTGGGGCAGAAGGAAGTAAGTTCTTGATATAGGTAATTTTAGTTGGTGACGACAGTAAACTTCTCTTTTCCAGTGAAAGCACTAGGAAGTGGTGAAGGGCGGCCGTTTTGGGGGATTGTTTTATGTAATTTTGACGTTCGAAAAGTGATTTTGATTTTGAAAGGTTGTATCGAATGATGATCAGCTTGAGTTAGTCACGGTAGGAGAAAAAGGTATGCGGAATCAATATTCCTATAGGTATTAATTGGATTAATACGACATCTTATAATTCGAAGACTTTGTTAAGAATGAGATTCGATTTCTTAGTAAGTACCTATTAGTACCTACCTATTCGCTTTTTTATCTAATAAGGATAATGTTAGAATAAGAAATCTGCAATATTGGTATATAATATCTAACAAAATTTTGTCTGATAAGAAATTAATTTTTAATTACTTATTTATTTCCCAGTCAAATAGTTTATTCATTCGTTTTGTCTAAAAAGTGAGTGACTACAGAGGTGACGCATAAAAAGATTTATGAAAAAAAAAAAGATTAAAGTCTGGCCATTCCTGACACCTGTTACAATTCTGTTAGCTAATAAATATCAAATTCGCAAAACACGATTCGTTTGTATGAAACTAAAAGGTGTCAAAACGCGTTCTCTCGTCGGTCGCACTGTAGCTGCGCTCACGCCGAATATATTAATAAGGGTAGTAGGATGATGATGAACTAAATTTAATATCTCTCCCTTATCCTAAGCAGAAAGCAACCGCAGTGGACGTCTTTCAGCTGAAATGATGACGATGATCAAGCAATAAAACTAATCTCACCTCTAAATTACAGAAGAAGTGTCCAATCTGAGGGTACACAGTAGCTCCGGCCTTCCTGCGCAGCACGGAGGCCATGCCCGACATGGAGCAGTTGTTGATCCTGGTGAACAGCACGGCGTCGAGCCGGTCGAGGTGGCGCGCGAAGTCCCACCAGCATGCCTTGCGGGAGAAGCCTCCGTCAACTGGAAGGGACGGCAGGTATTGGTCAGTATTTGTTTAGGTAGGGTTCAAATTCCTGTTAATTTTTAAAGTGACTAAGTATTAAAATCCTTTGCTAGACAAGAAGCTGCAAAAGTTACAAAACAGTACTAGGTAGTTTATGCTATCACCACATTAATTAACGGCAGAAGATATTGGTGTGATTTGTAGTACTTTTAATTTCCCTAACTAAGACAATAACGAAGATGATATATACCGAGAAACCGGTGGACTGACTCCCAAAATACTTGCCCTGATTTAGTTTGGGAATCAGTTTCAGTACCTTAAGTAAAACTAAATTAATACTGTATCTATGTACAAAATTCTTGTACATGTTCTCATTTGCGACGGTAAACTTTTTACTTTTAAACATTGGGCAATTGCAGCTTTAACATTAACCTTTTGACCGCCACAGACGTCTATGGACGTCAAATCAAAAAGTGTTCACGACGCCACGGACGGCATGGCACGTCGAAAATAACCCTTTTTTTTACAGTTCAAAATAAACATGTGCCGTGACTATTATTTTGTAGGTATGAAAGAAGGAATTTATCGCTTGGCGTAGAGAACACGGATTTTCGTTATTGACGTGGCGGTCAAAAGGTTAAGTGACAGGGAGACGCTTCTGCCTATCTTCTTGCCATTTGTAAACCTTGCTTAGAACCCAACGAGCCATAATCATAACTGTAAATTAACCGTATTGTGCAAGGTTTTATAGTATTTCCTTAAAAAATCAAAACTTCTACATAGATAGAAGGTTCCATTTAACTAAAACCACATCTATTTTACGAGAGATTCAACAGCATTCGTTTTACGAGGTTGGATCAGACCCCGCGACCTTTAGATCGTCAGTGAGCGTAACAGTCGTTGCGCCATTGTCTGCTAACATCCGTTGGGCACGGAGATAGCGTGTTTCTAGCATATTTATGTTGGTAGCTAAGTTTTCAACTGCACGGAGACAAAAGCTAGGGATTTGTCGTTTGTGATAACGAGGATTTATTAGATGGTTACCTAGATGCACACAATTTGGATTTGCATGCATTGCATTTATAGATAGATAGGTACCATATATGATAAAACAGTATCCGTTTGTGAGTTCTATTGTCACCCTAAGGTGTATACAATAATATTACTGTTTTGAATAATAAGCTGACTTAAAACAGCACCCTAACACGAAACGAGTAGACCGTGATTCCGGTTAACAATAGGAGTTAATTAACCACAGCTAACATGTACGTGGTTCAGGCACCGCAGATTGCATAAATTCCAAAACCATATTCAAGTATTCATACCAAACAACCACCTCATTTAAATCTAATCACTTGAATACAGTTCACCCCCCCCCCCCCTTTCATTCGGATATCAGCATACAAATTACACAGAGTTTGCCATTAGGCATACATTGACGGCTCGCCATACAAACGCGTTTGCAAACACGTATCTAATCCGCAATACGATACGAACAACCCCGAATAGTCACTGAAGCGAAACTCCAATTTCAAATGATGCTCCCGGTAAACAATAATCAGGCTTGCATTGTTTCATATTGCTTTTAATTTATTTCTATAGGTACTGAACCAATGACTTCTGCCAATGAGTTTTTGATTCGGGAATTGTAGTCGAATGAGGCCGAATGCTGATTTAAATAAAGAACGAAATGTTAAGTTTTTAATTGGTTGTCAATTTGATGTGTGCTTGGCACTTGATAGACTTTAATGGAACGCGGGTACTGGCCATTTTATGCTTTTTAATTTCCTTTGTGGCAGAGGCGAGGATGTATTGGGCGATTTTTTTCAAGAATTTATTTGTTGTTACTTATTTATGGTTATACGTAACGTTAATGCATGCTTGTAAGACGCGTGGTTAAGTATTTTAATTAAAGGATTTATTAAAATACTTAACTTTGAAGCATGGCGATTCTGGAGATAAACTAGGAAGTTTATCTCCAGAAACGCCATGCTTAAAAGTTCATAATTAGAGACAATTTATTTCCCAACCAGCTTTAATCCAACGATAAGTAGCAAACTAATGTAATAGCCATAAGGCACTTCAACTAACAAATATTGTAACTCAAACAAAATAGATAAAATCGTACGATGGACTCTTGATTGAAAAATAAATTGGAGAGGGAATGGATGCCGTTGCCGATGTGCATTTTTGTTTGAACAGAGAATGACGCTTCCACACGCCATTTTGTTTGCAGATGTCGCTGTCGGGAAAAATGTAGACCGACAGGTGTTGTGGAGTAAAATAGAATTGAGAGTGTTAGAAATTGGCAGGAAAAGGCAAAAAAAAAACAACCGACTTTCAATAAAACACTATCTGGGGGAAGTCGAGCAAAAAGCGGCACGGCCGTACCATCCTTTTCTCGAAGCAGTTATTATAACATCATCAATATAAAGTAAGTGGGAAAAAAGGAGTTTTAACAAATTTATTTTTCCTGTTATTTAGTTTTGTACTTGTCCATAATTAATTTCCAAAGCAGCAATATTAATCATTTCAATGTTCCATTATTATCCTATTAAAATATTCCGCAAACAACAAAATAGGCATGCTACGTGACTACATTACTATTCTAAGGCTGTTACAACTAAGCCTACAGAAACGTTCCTTGATTTCCAATTCCAAATAAATTAGATAGGTAGGTACCTATCAAAATTATCATCAAAATATACTAAATCTTCCATTAGGGTCACCATTTATTCCAATATAATGTAATATTTCCAAAGAGATATTATTACAAAAAAATTGCTGGTCCTACTAACCGTAGTAGGTTATGATCAAAAGGAAGTGCAAACACAACTAATAACACTCCAACATTATTATATTACACAGAGACTTAAGGCCAACGACGTGACACTTCCAGTAGTGAGCGTGTTTGCATATGTGTGAGTTTATTTAGTAACACGACGCTGCACGCTCTCGGCCGTGACGTGACACAAAAGGCTTAATGGGAAATGCTGTTTGTGGAGTATTTCTGTGTTTTTATCCGGAAAAAGAATAAAGTTGACATTATCAGGGATGTTTGGGCTTAATCCACATTTTGTTGTGATTGGCAACTAGCTTAATGATTCTGTTGGATTCAACCTAATATCTTATTTTTATTCATAGTTATTTAAGTTTCATTTTGTCAATATTTAAATTATAACCAATATTCTTCACATATCTTACCATAAACAAGAGAAGGCAGCGCAAAACATGTCGCCACTTATGTTAAACCCAAAGACAAAACTTCAATATTTCATTGTAAACCATCTCGCTAGCGTGACAGTCACGTTTTCCTGTGGGTGTTTGTTCAACATGGCGTGGCGCTGTCCTGCTGTTGGCTAGACGTGACATTGTAGGCATAGGATTTAATGGAAAATATTGTTTGCGAAAAATCTGTGTTTTTGTAATGTTACCTGAGAGTAGGTATGGCCAATAGTGAAGTAGGTGCCGTTGGTAAAATGAAGATGTTTTATTTGGTCGGGCTATTTTAGGTTTTGACCTCAAACACACTTGAGTGGGAACTGTTCGTGTAACTATTTTACATTAGCTATCACATAAAACTTTCACTTTTAGCACTCACAAAACAGAAACTAAATAATCAACATCTATGTTATTTCCTTTTGCTTCAGACAATTTCATTCTATTACAGCACCTCTTTCAATAAAACAACTCCACAATTACTTTTAAGAGCTCTATTCCTCCTGACGTGAAAGCAGTGACGTCATGCAGATAAGCCAACAGCGTGACAGTAACGTGTCCCGGCGAGTTTACTTAGTAACACGATCGCCCGCTCTTGGCTTGACGTGTGCGGTGGCTTAATGGAAACCGTTGTTTGTGGGGCAGACTTTATTTACCTTCACCTAGCAGCTAGCGTCAGCTGTTAAATCTAGGTACCTGTCCTATATTTTACGTGCAACTAATTGTGTAAATAAAGAACACTCTCAACGTGGTAATAATTATACGATAAAGGGTAGGTTTTTTTTTTAATTTTTCATACTCAGTTATTTTTGGCCTAAAGTGAGAGGATTTCAGGTTTGAATTCTGAAAAGAATGTAAACCGACATTAATTTAGAGTATGGCCTTGACGTGACACGTGTTTGCTTTCATAAATTGTAGTTTGTTTGACATAAGATGATGTTTCCTCAGTAGGTAAATAACAAAGTACCATAAGAAATTGTCATAATGTTTAAGAGTAAATTGTAGTATAGTGGAGACCAAAAGTAACGTTTTTCAACTATCATACCAAATGAAATCTCAATCATAATCAGCCTATAATGTCCCCACTGCAGGGACACGGGCCTCCTCTCTGTGAGAGGGAGTGGGCCGTAATCCACCACGCGGGCCTAGTGCGGGTTGGTGGATGTCACAATAAGACTACTTAAATAAGTTCCATTCAATAAATCAGCAATATTTATTTCTAATACAATATATTGCTAGTTCAAGTAGCAGAAATACGCTTTATTCAAACTCAGGATCCCATGTAGGAAATCAGAGAAATGGATCGGGCGACTCAACAAATGTTCGTTCAATGCAAAGTGGATAGGTCAACGGAAGAATACTGAGTTACGTAACTCTCTCGAGGTCTATAGAACTGAAAATTGTTAAATGTCAAAAGTCAACAATGAAGATACTAAGAACCTTAACGTGAACCAGGAGATAATTAACGTGTTAAGGAAGATATAGGTAAATGCAGTAGCACTACAGACTGTAGAAGTGAAGATATGACTTACACGTTATAACTTTTTTTAAGACTCGGAAAAATATTATGTAAGCTTAATATGAATGTTTTATACACATAAACCTTCCGGAATAAAATCATATAATATGGTGACCCAGTGGTAACGGCTCCGACTTACGAGTTGGAGGTCATGGGTTCCAACCCAGATAGGCGCTTTACTTTGTGTAAATAATTTCATTACCAGTGCTCTCAAAACGGTGAATGAAAATATCGTAAGGAAACCGGTATGTCCTAGAACCAAAAATTCGAAGACATGTGACATCTACCAACCCGTACTGGGCCTGCGTGGTAGAATACAGCCCACTCTCTCTCGAAGAGCCTGTGTCCCAGCAGTGGGAACATTATAGGCTGATTACGCAATTATGATGAAAACCGCATCAATATTCGCTGCGAAGTTTATTTTTATTTAAGCAAACAAGCTCTTTGACACAATTAAACCTCAATTCATCCACAATTTTACGAGTATCTTAAACAAACACTCATAACAGTCAAAGACAACAATGAACAAAACAATTATCTAAATACTCGAGACGTTTCGATCCAAAACTCCGCAAACAATATAACATTGTGAATTTGACAGGCCATCAGCGAACGCTCGAACCCTTCTTTGTACCGGAGACAACCAATATTTCTTTGGCACAGTACCAACTTCGAAGTGGCTGTACTGCCTTTGATATTGTGTCAAGGTTTGAGTTTTATAAGTCAATTGGTTGTGGGATTTTCTAGTAAGTTGTGTTATTTTTCGTGGGAAACTATGTGGAAAGTCTGATGTTGGAATGTGGGATATAGCAAGAAAATTCTTGTCGAACGCTCTATGAAAAAGTGTACTCAAGTTTTTGATGTATTGGAAGAATTCATAGAACATTCTCTCATTTCTCAGTTGATGAAACATTTCAGACAAAGTGTGGTCGTAAATCATTCAAAAGACATGACGTACTGAGTCTTGAACACTAACATTATTCAAGTCACAAAGCAGTAAAACATACTAAAACTCCAACAGTTTCTTTCAACAATTCCGACCCAAATTCGAGTAACCATAAGCAGTCAGAACAACAAAAGACTCGTAAAACTAAATTGTAAAATGTTCAACATTGAACGAAGTACACAGAGTAATCTTGCCAATGTAACCAAGAGATGAGTGTTGGCAGCGCGCCAATGAAAAGAGAACAGCCAAAAAAATCCGCATCGAGAGCCTCAGGCGTGTCGGACTTACGTGGTAAACGGGGGCACTGTATTTACCGAACCTTAGTCAGCTCGCTTAAATGTAAGTCTTTGGGGAAAAGAACTAAGTTATTTTTATTTTTGACTCGATTTTTCCCGGCTAAAGGTGAAGTCCCTGAGGAAACATTAGCGTCTTGCTGGTCGCAATGGAATTTATCAATTAGATTAACGAGGAGCTTGGTAGCTGGAAGTTTTCTAACGTTGTGCTATTTGTAAAGGTACGGTTACATAGTAATCGTGTTAAGACGAAGTTACTTTGTTAGTAGACACTATCGAATTAAATGTAACTGAATGACACTGAGAGAAAATAATCCACTGTCACAAAAATGTGGCCATTTTTTAGGGTTCCGTAGCCAAATGGCAAAAATGGAACCCTTATGGATTCGTCATGTCTGTCTGTCTGTCTGTCCATCCGTATGTCACAGCCACTTTTTTCCGAAACTATAAGAACTACACTGTTGAAACTTGGTAAGTAGATGTATTCTGTGAACCGCATTAAGATTTTCACAAAAAAATAGAAAAAAACAATAAATTATGGGGGTTCGCCATACTTAGACGTGAAACTCAAAAAATTTTTTTTCATCAAACCCATACGTGTGGGGTATCTATGGATAGGTCTTCAAAAATGATATTGAGGTTTCTAATATCATTTTTTCTAAACTGAATAGTTTGCGCGAGAGACACTTCCAAAGTGGTAAAATGTGTGTGCCCCCTGTAACTTCTAAAATAAGAGAATGATAAAACTAAAAAAAAATATAATGTACATTATCATGTAAACTTCCACAGAAAATTGGTTTGAACGAGATCTAGTAAGTAGCTCGCCGGTGAAAATTTAAAAACATATGATGGTACGGGAGTCCGACTCGCTCTTGCCCGGTTTTTTTATCAAACTGCATGCCGCTTCAATTGTACAGTGTTGTAAACCAGCTATGATTATTTGCCTTTAAAAAAGTGTAAGTAGCATATGTCTTTATGCGATGCTATTCCTAGAGATTTGAATAAAGAATAGGCTAAAATGAACTAAGCTATAATCACGCCAAACTCTTTCTACTTTTAAGACTGTAATGTTGAGCAACCAACTGATTTTTCCCTTCGGCGTACGACAAGGCCCTGTCTTCGGACCTCTACAAAATCGACTTACCTAGCATATTAAATCCATTGATGCCGAACAGCGCAGCATCGCCTTGTCCTCCCGGGAACACGTAGAGCGTCGGGTGGGTAAATCTGATGTTGCCCACAACGTCGCTCGACACCAGGAGCTGGTCCAGGCTTGCTGGCACTACGTAGGGGTCCAGGTATGCTGTGGAGAAGATATAAATTACAATCATTTTACTAGGCATGTCTATATGATTCTAATGAGTAGGCATTCTGTGGTTTTAAACGCACTGAGGAGTCCACTAATGTGGCAAAACGTTTTGTTTACTTAAGAAGAAACAGTAAACATGCATGATACGGTTTTTATTTTGTAAAGATTGGCTTTGTTAAATTACTATGTCTTGGGTGGTTTTAATTCTTACAATGAGTATTGCAAGAATAGGAGTTACGTCACTTATAAATACATGCATAGACTATTCTTGAATTCGGTGCGTTTGTAAGATGTATATCTCTAGTGTGTTTTTCTAATTATAACTTCTCCCAAATCATTTAGGCCAACCTGAGATAATCAGCCTATAATGTTCCCACTGCTGGGATACAGGCCTCCTCTCAGTGAGGGCCCAGTGCGGGTTGGTAGATGTCACATGTCTTCGAATTGGTTTCTAGGACATGGTGGTTTCCTCGCGATGTTTTCCTTCACCGTTTGAACTTGAGCTAGACACCTTATTAACTCCTTCATAAAAAATGAAAGCCCTCTTATAATACAAAAGAATTCAAATTACTTTTCTCACAACATTTTTATTTTAGCACTACCATTATAAAACTAACTTGTTCTCATATTAAAAATTCTTGAAGAGGAACGGTTAGTAATTCTAACTGTATGCTATGAGACTTAATTAAACGAACACTTCATGCTGAAACTTCCGACAAATTGTTCCAAGTTCTAATTAGATTTTTATCACTAATTAACGAAGGATTAACGAGACAAATGTTTTGGAAGTTTACGAAGACTTTTCTCTCTTTACTGCAGGGAGTATAAAACTGGTCGATAAACTTCTTTGTGAAATTGGTAATGTTTGTGATTTATTTTACAGAAAATATTTTGTGATGGGTTTTACATTAACATTGTGACAACGATAATGGCGTTTTATTTTTTACTAGCTTCTGCCCGCGACTTCGTACGCGGATCCTGTTGGTTATGCCAGCGACAACGGGGTAGTCAAAATCGAAGATCTGAAACGTCTGATGTCGAATTCTAAAGCCGCGTACGCACGTACGAACAAAACATGGTGAACACGAACATAATGGATCGCCACGAACATTTTTGACGAACACAGGTTATGTTCGTTAGTGGTACGCACGTGCGAACAAAGTGTTCGATGTTCGTGTTCACCATGTTTTTGTTCGTACGTGCGTACGCGCCTTAAGAACCCGGGGACTGGATAACAACGGGATGCGCGAGACGATTCGAGACGTCATTTTCAGGCAATAATTAACCAATAGGGTGGTAAACTTGGCCTTGCACTTTGAATGTTGGCATAAATGGGCCTTCTGAAATCTGTTTCGCAACAAAAGATGTCATTTGAAAGGCATTATTGTACGAACGTATGTTGTCCAAGAAATGTTTTGACTGTGATGTCACCGATTAGCAGTGATCTTAATATTTCTGGAGGATTTTGTAATATTTCAATATGTACTTTCCCACCTGAGCAACACATACCGTTTGTTTCTTTTTGCTATTTAACAGCTTCACAAAAAGTAAAATTTTTAACCATACCTCAGATGGCGGAATATGTGGCGTAGTCAATCATAGGAGTATACGTAAATGCACTCCGTTCCTTATCAACCCAAGGAAGGTCGCCATGCCCTACGGCTATATCTTGAGACACATCCGATTCTTCAGATGATATCGACATTCTGTTCAGAGAATGTCGAAGTCGATCAGAATTCAAACGTTCGTTGCGCTCTTCTTAATCTGTCTCTTCATGCCGTACTCCAGCAATTCTTTCTTTCTCACTTTCTGATTATGAATATTTTGTTGTGTGCGTGTTCGGAACAATGTATGATAATCTCACCGTATCAGCGGTCAGTCGCGCATCATATTCTTCACTGGTCTCTAGAGATCTAGATGTAGATGCGTAAATACGCTGAGAACGCAGGCGTGCTTCGCGATCCGAAGAGGTTTCCACGGAGCGAGTTGCAGCCTGATGTTCTCAAACAGCATCAAGTCTCTCCTGACGCTCTTCGGTAGATTCTTGGGATCTTATGATCCTCAATCTTTTAGCTCCTTTGGAACATTGGGAAAGATTTGACCTCTTTCTAGGCATGGTTATAGTTTTATTATGAAGATACCTGATAAATTAAAATCTAAGTGACTGCTCCCCTACCAAGGGTGCCCAGACACGGGATCGTCTGGCTCATGTGCTGGTTTGGTCCCTGGGGTGGTCACGGCGTGCTATGTGTTCTGGTGCGCTGGTGTTGGGGAGTACTCCCCAGCGGAGTGTCCGGTGACGGACAGCCGCGGCGGGTTCACGGATGAGTGCTAACGCGTGCCCATGTTCCCGCCGTAAGCGGCAGAGGAGGACACAGTGGAGTTTTAGTGGGTTAGAGTCCCACATAACTGGACTATCTCCCCGTGGTAGTGCAGAATGCATGAGCATTACTTCAAGTTAAAAAAAAATAAATGGGAGTTTTGGCCAGTAGAGTCAAATTTTCAATGATATACCATCGTCATCGAAAATCAGTCCTAAACTGTTACCGCCTTCACCGCGTGGAGGTGAAATTAGTGACAGCTTAGATTTCCACATCAGATGTTTCTGATCTTCGATTTTTATAAGTCAACAGGAAATGCCCATCAGACCGAATAACTCTTACTAAGACGTCATTCCAGCGGGCGGAGAGTAATGGGTAGCTCACCGTCCGATCAGGACCAGGCCCGTGCCGGACGGCGCGTACGTGTTCCACGCGCGCCTCAAAGAGATGTCAGCATCGAGGAGGGGCCCCATAGGGCCGAAGCCTGCCGGGTCAGCGGGATTGTCCGAAAGGGTTACCGCTGGCCCGGAACATAAAGGGCTAAGGAAGGAACACGGGTGGGTTTTAGTCAGTAAGAGTCTGACACTCCCTCCCGCTCCACCCAGAGCGGGAGGGGTCATTTGATGATTTCCCATCCGCAAAAAAAAAAAAAAAAAAAAAAAAAAGACGTCATTCCTATATGTGTTATGGTGTAGCTGGGCTCTTGGAGTTCCCCATCAGGTGTTCCAGATCTTCAAATTTATTCTCTCAGCAGAAAATCCTCATCACGTGGAACAATTTTTGCTATGGTACCATTTTTGTATCTCTTATAGTTAAGCTGGTCTGTTTCGGTTCTGCATCAGGTGTTCAAGTTACCAAGAAACATTATAGCCTGAATGTTGTCCAGCCATAATAACTATACAACAAAAAAAAAATCATTCAAATCCGTGCAGTAGTTCCGAAGATCGGACGCGCAGGCCCGAGGCGTGTACGTACTCTGATAGAATACCTTAACAAATGTTCGCCGTGATTCTTTAAATTGACATAACTTTTTTATTTATGAACCGATTGACATGAAATAAACACTAAATGTTAAAGTCAAAGTCAAAGCATTTATTTCAAATAGGCACATTAAAGGCACTTTTGAACGTCAAAAATTACGATAAATAAAATAGAATTGATTCTAGTCGCCCATTCGAAAGGGTAGTTTTCGTATGGAGAAGAACGGGCAAGAAGTGAAGTGAAGTGAAGCCTACTACAATATATGAGTGAAAACCGCATCTAAATCGAATAAGCCGTTTCTGATATTAGCGTGCACAAACAAACAGACAAACAGACAATTTTTTATATTTTTTTTATATATTTCCATTGTACAGACACCACTTTTCTACAAATTTATTATATGTATAGATTTTAGTATCTTAAGAAAAGGTACAGAAATCATTTTATTTAGCTAGATGAGTCTTGAAGATATCACGTCAAAATCTATTAATATTAGAGACACATCAAAACCGTAGTAATTTTATATATTATAAATAATTGTATTTATATTTTAGGATCATAACTATTCATTAAATCCCCAAAGCGTGCGACATTACAGCACCCACAAACTACCATTTACACCCAAAATATTTTAAAATATAAAATAATTAACAGATATGGCCCATTTATCACCACAAACAAAGAGTCATAACGCGCTCAGGGCATAATAGACCCTATTAACATTTATACGCGCAGAGATTTGAGCTAAATCCTAGTATTCACTGGGTTTAACAGCACAACACTGCAGTACACTGAATAGCCTGCTTTAGTATGAATGCTCTTTACAGCTATGGAAATAGGGAGTGAACATAGACAGGGTTATGCGATAAAATTGTCAACGGATCTTTGTAGTATTTGTATAGAGAGGATTAAGTTGGAGCAGGCGGCAGTTTTGATATGAATGCATTTATATTTATTGTCTTTGAGAAACAACATTAAATGTAGCTAGCTCATAGTAATTAATAGATTTGCTACATTTTTTTTCATTTAATGGAGATAATAAGAATATAATTCACAAGGTCGTCGGACCACATTGTGGGAGGCCTTCCAACGCTACGTCTTCCGGTACGCGGTCGCCACTCCAGAACCCTTCGGCCCCATCGGCCATCTGTTCTGCGAGCAATGTGCCCTGCCCACTGCCACTTAAGTTTGGCAATTCTTCGGGCTACGTCGGTTACCTTGGTTCTCCTGCGGATCTCCTCATTTCAGATTCGATCACGCAGGGAAACTCCAAGCATAGCCCTCTCCATTGCCCTTTGGGTGACTTTTAGCCTTCTTATAAGGCCCATTATGAGCGATTACGTTTCAGTGCTATGTAAACGTGATCGCTGACAAAGACTTTCGTTTTGAGACACTGCGGTATGTGGGACGAGAAGATATTGCGTAGCTTCCCGAACTCAGGAACCCGTTGAATGCGGGAAGCACAGAACCGGTCGAAGTAGAGGTGCTTGGGGGAGGCCTATGTCCAGCAGTGGACGTCTTTCGGCTGAAATGATGATGATGATGATGAATAATATAATTCGTCGAATACCTCCCAACTTAACATAGTAAAAAAAAAAATGTATTCTAGTGTACTGTCTTTTCTTTTGGTAAAATACTTAAGGAGTTATTTACTAAGAAGCTTTCATTTCTCCTACTTATTGTATTGAATATAGTTTCTTCTTACCTATACCTTGTCACAACAAACTAACCTACATTTTATACAACCTTAGCAAAACCAAGGAGAACCTAACAAGCTGCTATGACCTAGATCCTAGCTTAACAGCCTGCATCCGCCACTACGACCCAATCAATGACATGGGACCTACCCGCCCTAATAACTCCCACACCTGAGCTGCTATCAACGCATTTCAAACTTTCAGTCCTGCATGATAAAGTTTAAAGTTGAACGACGGGGTTAGATTTGATGCCACGCTTGAGTGGACACGGTTAATTTCAAGGATGTTACTAATGATTTCCCGAGTAGTAGATGCTCTTCTAATTAATCTCGACCTAAGGTAAACGGGGCCTTACCTTGGAAATTGTTATTTCTTTGACATTGGTAAAACAGATCTTAGATTTGTAAGCTTAGGAATGGCGATTAAACAATGTTTGTCATTATTCGGAGGCCTATCTCCAGCAGTTCTAAAATAAACCAAATTATCTCAACAAAGACGTGTCACGTCGATCAAAGTTTACTAAAGGTTTACAAATTCTCCAATTTCAATTTTCATCACATATTGTCCCAAAATAATTAAAACCAGGCCTTAGTTTCGGGCCTACATTGTCCTGCCTCCAGTGTCAATAGATAGGCGGGTTTCAATTTCGCTGGATCAAAGGTTAGGGCTAAAACACACGGAATATGTGACGAAACAATAAAATGGTGGGGCTATTGTAAGGCCGGCACGGTATGCGCTTATTGAAAATTCCTAGAATGATGTGCCAAATACTACGGACTAATAATGAGTTTATATATTTCAATATTGGGGCCGATATGGTTGGAATTTTTGGCCAAGAGTACTTTTGGATCATATGATGTTTATTGGTAAAAGTTTCCGATTAGTTGGTTCATACATATTAAAACTAGTCGTGAATTGTATGTTTCATGAAAAGCAAGCATCGACAAAATCCACAAATTACTAAATGCAAGTTATGTCCTTTTTTTCTTGTATTTTGCTCAAAAAACCTATCTACAATTTCAAATACAACTGCTGTAGCCAAGATCTACACGAAAACTTTGAATTTTTTATAATTGCAACGTAAACCGATTCAAATGCAGAAAAATCTTGCCCAACTTTTCTAAGTCTAGCCAAGCGCACTTCGTTGCCCACTTCAAGACACACTTACTGGCTATTTCCCGAGTCGGGACCATTAGTACCCAGACCAGACTGAAACCATTGTTCGACAATGTACGAAGTAGTACTCTTGAAGATCTTATTATTTCGCCGGGAGCTAATGTACTCGCATATTTCTTTCTTTAAAGAGGGGACTAAAATATCACCATAGTCTGGTAGTCAAGTTTGGAGTTTTATTGGTCGTAACTTTTTCTGTGTTAATTACTGGTTTTTGATGAAGGAGATTTTAGAGAGAATAGAATAGAATACTCCTTATTATGTACACCATATAAATTACAGACATAATTAGAGAATATGACCTTATACTTCAGATTTTTTAATTGGACTATTATAAGGCTTGCTGTGCTAGCTGTATATTTTGGGACAAAAGTGAACCATCCCCTTTCTTTCTCGTGGATACAATTGAAAATCTATTGGTGCCTGGTCTACCGTTATTGCACTAATTGCTTTATGGGTATTAAGCCGCACATCAGACACAATATCCTGCTAGGATGGTCTATATTGTCCTGTAAACGGGTTGTTGATGACAATATGTTGTATAAAATCATATTAGAAGATGCTATTGACCATCTTACGTTGATTATTATCACCCTGAATTCTTATAATGTACAGAGTTGCCATTCTATCGATTGTACGGTCATCACATTAGAGAGTAAAGCGATTATTAAACGTTGTTTTCAGTCTATTAAAATAACAAAGTAAACATTTTGACTAAAAATAGAAAACTCAATTTTTACAAAATTAATAGCGCAGAAATTGGCACGAATAAACCAGCCTTGATAATAAGGCACACGTGCCGGGCGCTGGTATCTACAATTAAACACAAACTTTATTTTTGTTACCAACTAATCACGAATCGATTTCAATGTTCTTAAATACTAAAACGAAAAAAAAGGTGTCACGGCTAGAATGTTAATAGTTTTAAATTATTTTTATTGTGTATGTTTAAAATACGTAATGTAGAATACTTGGCTTCAATTAATGTGTCGACCTAATCGCCACACTGTAGATCCTTGCATTTCAACGCGAGGAGTAAAAAGCAAGCTACGTCTTTACAACTTTTCGCTAAGATACTACCCGTTCTTATATCATCAATTCATCATTCACTATTCTGATTTAGAGCTCGTTATGTATGTACAAAAAACTGAAGATATATTATATCTATTATTATACAGGATGGTCCATTAAAAAACATATATCTAGGGGTATCCGAAAATACCCCATGTATGTTCCGCGATTTTTTATAGTTTAGGAGATGTGAATATTTTTTTTACTTTTTGGGAAAATCTTCGAGGACATCTTTAAAAAATTATAGCTTTTTTTCGACAAGCTCTTTTTATTTGCGATGGGACTATGATGAAACACCCTTTCATGTTTAAAAAAAATATATATTTTCCTAACATTAGTGCAAGATACAATTTTTTTTATCGAAAGTGAGAAATTTGCATTCTTACGATTAAAAGATGATTTTCTTTTTCAATTTAAAGATGTTAACAAATGTTTCAGGTTCTATTAGTCAACTCAAACTTTTAATCGATCTATATCTTTTAAACTTAAAATCAACTTAAAACTAGCCTGTACAAGTAGGTTAAAAGCTCCGCTCTCTACCAAAACATTAAAATTAAACATCACCGTTTCAATACAACTTTAAACGGCTAACCGATAGGTGTAAGAGTTGTGAAAGCAATTTAAAGTTGTAACAAGTTGCGGATACAGCCGACACGACTAAATATGTATAACTCGGGAGTAACAAGTTTGTTGAGCTGTTCAACATTATTGGTTACATGTGAGAAATTATTTTCGTATTGGAGAAGTTGTGTTGAATTTAATGAGCTAAAGAGTAATATTGTACCTAGGGTAAAATTGTAGCAAGGAGAAAAGAGGGATGGAATTAAGGTAAGTGAAAAACATTACACGCTACATGGACTTCAAAAACTGAACAGGGTAAAATTTGCAAACTAGCTGCTCTAAACTACATAGTTTAGAGCAGTTTGCAGTAGTGGCCCAGTTGTAACGGCTCCGACTTACGAGTTGTAGGTCGTAGGTTCGAACCCAAGCAGGCGCTTTACTTAGTGTAAAATAATCTCATCACCACTGCTCTCAAAAAGGTGCAGGAAAACATCGTAAGGAAACTAGCATGTCCTAGAACCAAAAATTCGAAGACATGTGACCAACCCGCACTAAGCTCGCGAGGTGGATTACAGCCCACTCCCTCTCGAAGAGAGGAGGCCTGTGTCCCAGCAGTGGAAACATTATAGGTTGTTTATGCACGTAGTTGTGTAGTTTTGGAAGATTCACGAATGTAGATGGGATGGTTGAGCTGGATGGTGCTGATCCACGCGTCATGTTCGTGAACGGGCGCCGTCGGTTGAGACTGGTCATCTCTTAACTGCCAAGGCTTATTTTTAATCTTATCTTTTGAATTGTTTCTTCATTTGTGTCTTTTTTTTACATTGTTCTCACATATAGAAGCAACATGAATAATGTACCCAGGATTTTGTAATATCTTGATTTAAAAGAGTGTCCATGGAGTTTCTTGCCCGTTCTTCTCCATAGAGATCTACGTTTTGGAATGGGCAACTAGCTTCAACTTTCTGACTAACTGACAGACTATTTAATTTTGACAATTCAAAAGTGCCTGTACTAGGTTTAATTGAAATAAATAAATGCTTTAAGTTTGAGTAGTAAAATAAGTGATTGTTGCTCCAAATTAAGAATGTCTCATCTAGTACCTACTAACATATTATCGCATTTATTTTTCTTACGTTACGACCCCGGATGCGACATCTCAAATAGAAATCGCGTTTCCAATAAAAATAAAAGATATTGCAGAAGTGAAGAAAATATTTCAAAGATAATCTATTCTTGTGAAGGCGACGTCAACAGGAAGACCTCGATACGTTTTATATTTTATGTGTAAGTCGAAGGTTCGAGATGTTTTGAAATAAAAGGAAAAGTATAGGAAGATGAGATTTTCTTGTTAAATCTGATTTATTTGATGTAATTCTATTTGGATCGCGGACTTTTATTGCGACTTAAAGATGAGAGAAAATATTGAGTGTTTAATGTTTTTATTTAATTTATTATCAAACTCAAACTCAAAGCATTTAGTTCAATTAAACCATTTACAGGCACTTTTGAATTGTCAAGAAGTCGGTCAGTCAGAAAATATAAAGCTAGTTGCCCATTCCAAAGTGTAGGTACCTATTGAGCCAAATTGATGCAGTTTTAAATACAAATATTCGTTGTATAATGGAAATCAATTTTATTTAATAGTGGATATCTGGCGCATCATGAGCATTCAACCCTTCTACCATCTTGGTAACTGGCTATTTCTTCACTACGTCATGAGCAAAATTACGGGTACTTTATTTGATACTAGCTGCGCCCCGCGGTTTTACCCGCGTAAATGTCGATCCCGTAGGAATATCGGGATAAATAGTAGCCTATATGTTAATTCAGGGTGTCAGCTACCTCCATACAAAATTTCATCAAAATTGGTCCAGCCGTTTGAGCGTGAAGAAGTAACAAACATATAAACACACACACACACACACTCACAAACTTTTGCCTTTATAATATTAGTGTGATTTGGCGCTATATCTATAATTTTGAAAAAAGAAGGTTTGCAATAATAATTACTATAGTTTAATGCTGAAATAGCCGCAGTGAGCAAGATTATGTGCGGATAAGTGTTTGCCCTGCGCTATTATATTAATGATTTATACTGTAGAAGATTTTATAAATGATATTTTTTAATAATTCGTGTACTTACAATAAACATTTCATGTAATTTTTTATTTTTTTTTAAGAATTCTGTATCTCTTTTTAGGTTACCGTTATAGGTAGGTTATAGTAGATCCTAATAAGATATTTAATTAATTTTAAAATAGTTTTTTTTCTTGTAAGTATTTAATTTTGTATTTTCCTGTTAGTTTTTTTTTTGTTATATTGTTTGCTTTTATTTTTGCAATATTTGTACGCCTTCACGGCAAAACATAGCGCCCATAATATTAACCTAAGACCTTTACGTAAATACCTATGTTTCACAAATAAATATTCTGATTCTGATTCTGCTACCAGTCAGCAGAATACACCTACAAACCCAATAATAAGACATTTTACCATGTTTCTCTATGTCATCAATAAAACATACTGTTTATCCCCAATCCCCATTCCAACAAACCCCGCTCCGCTTATCCCTCACCCCACTTAAACCCACCAGCAAACTTCAGTGTTAGGTACGAACAATTTCCAACTCGTGAACGTCAAATTAACTCCGCGCTGTATTTGTACAGCTTCCTACCGTGCCGACTGTACCGACTAACTTGGCGTATGACAACCGACCTCACTGTACGTCAACAAAAGAGTTTTTATTACCCCTTTTTGCAGCTGAAAGTTGATAAAAATGAGTGTTGTAGCTCGAGAATGTAAACTGTGGGAGTGAATGAAAGTTTGTGTGTTTGGACGTAATTTTTTGATGTTGTTGAAAGGATTTTTTTTTGTGGGATTTGTTGAGTGTTTGGGTTTTTGGTTGCAAATTAGAAATTGTTTACATTGTTGAGTAATACTTAATATGCAAGTATAGCATAATCAGCCTATAATGTTCCCACTGCTGGGACACAGGCCTCCTCTCTTAACCTCTCGAATGTCTTATGTTACACAGTCCGACATAAGCAATTGTCTTTCTATTGTGTCTCTAATTACGACAATCAAAGAGTTAATAATAATAATATCTTTATTAAACAAGTAACATAAGACTCAGTTGTGCTAGTAACAATATTCCTTACCCCTACTATGTTAGTATTCCTATTCTAATCACTTAGCCTAAAACCATGATCTTAGAGAGGGATTGGGGCGTAATCCACCTCGCGGATCCAGTGCGGGATAGTAGATGTCACAAGTCTTCGAATTTTTGGTTCTAGGATATGCCAGTTTCCAATATGCAAGTATAATGGCAGGCATATTTAGCACAAGTTGACTGATAAAGGGGTGAGAAGAATAAGAAATAAACGTACACCTACGACTATGGAACGTTGTCGCTGGATATTTTTTGATGAATAAATAGTTTTCCCGAGTTTACCATGATATTTTTTTAACCTCATATTGTAGAACAAAAAACACTAATATTTAAGTAAGTTCAGGCTAAAGTAATTACTGAGCCAGAAAATCTAATAAATAGTTTGTCATATTATTATCTGGAACTAGAACAAAACCTACAATATGGACCTATTTCTACCTTAATTCAGGTTTAAATACGAGGTCGTAATAGTTCAGAACACGCAGCTTACTCACTTTTATAGTAAAAGAGGCAATAAACAAATGGAATGAGAGTACTCAAATTTTAACGAGGTAACTAAAATCTAGTAGCAGTAAAATTAAATAATTTTAGTACCAATAAGTTACTAAGTAATTTTTTGATGGTAGTTTAAAAAGGTTTTTTATTTTCCAATCTAGATAATGAAACTTTATAGTAAAAGTTAGATGGATTATTTTTTAATCAGGAATTTAATTATGTTAATTATTATACCTATACCCTTTTGTTAACCGACTTCAAAAAAAGGAGGAGGTTTTCAATTCGGTTGAATATTTTTTTAAATGTATTAACTTCAAAAAAGGTATATTGTTTCAGTTTACTAATTAACATGAATGAATATTAGGTAATCAAACAACCAACAAGAGCTAATAACTAAAATATCAACTATTGCACAAGCACTATTGAAAGCTACGCCGTAGCTATTTCGTAGCGGGCGCGTAGCAGCTCGTAGCACTTGTCTACGGCGGCGGCGCTACGCTGATTTGCTCGCCGTTTACAAACCGCTTGTCATCGTTTGCGGTATTCGGTAGGGTAACTAACGTTTCAGGGAAGTTATTGGGATTGTTTTAAATATTAATGATTATGCTATTTTGTTGTTTATGAATATTTTCTTCCAGTGTTATAGACACTCATTAGCTAGGCTGAATATTTTAACCTAACAAAACTCACGAGTAAAAATGCTAAAAATAAATTATTCTGCCTTCCAAACATAGGACCTTCCCGAAGTAAAAATAATCAAAAAACTCAACAAAAACAAAATCAATCCGTTCGAAACGAGATCCCTCAACATTGAGTAAGGGGAATCCTTCGTTAAATATTTACAAGGATTTACCGCCCGGTGTGAAACGCCGACAAAGGTAACACTCAGACACCTACCGTTAACACTTCAAACCTGCTTAGTAAATTTAATTTACTGTAAGAGAGGTAATTGAGTTAATATTAAAGGTGTTAGAGCGATAATGTGCTTTGTTTTTCGGCTGGATTTCGAGGTTTAGTGAACTATAAGCTTCTATTATGGCTCTAAGGATTTTATGTATAAGCTAGCAGAAATAAATTTGTAGCAGATATTTTGTTGACACCCTCATAAAAGAATTTCCTTTTATTTTACTAGCCTACGCTGTCCCACTCTTGGGCAAAGGCGTCCCTCCACTCCTTCCATCTTTCGAGAGCCCGCACGTTCTGCTTCCAGTTTTAACGGAACCTATCCAGTTCGTCCCGCCATCTTCTACGTGGTCTGCCGCGACCTCGTCTCACTGTCTCAGAGCACCAGTTCTGTGCTATTCGGGCCCACAGACTTGCCTTTTATTGCAATAAATTATTTGTTCAAAACTTTAAGTCGACACTGAAAACAGTGGTAGTTATTAATATTATGTTTTTGGTCACATATTCTCTCCTATTTACTGTTTAGCACAGATTTATTCCGCACGATTTGACGTGTTGCTCACTACAACCAGTCAACATTAAATATTCCAGGACTATCCCGCCACAAAGCAGGTGACCCTACACCATGCAAACTCAAACTCAAACTCAAACTCAAATCATTTATTTCAATTAAACCTTGTACAGGCACTTTTGAATTGTCAAAATTAAATAGTCTGTCAGTTAGTCAGAAAGTTGAAGCTAGTTACCCATTCCAAAGCGTAGATCTCTATGGAGAAGAACAGGCAAGAAACTCCATGGACACTCTTTTAAATCAAGATATTACAAAATCCTGGGTACATTATTCTTGTTGCTTCTATATGTGAGAACAATGTAAAAAAGACAGAAATGAAGAAACAATTCAAGACATAAGATTAAAAATAAGCCTTGGCAGTTAAGAGATGACCAGTCTCAACCGACGGCGCCCGTTCACGAACATGACGCGTGGATCAGCACCATCCAGCTCAACCATTTTGTAGGGAACCGAATGATCCAACACACGCGCCACCATCGGTGAGACATTTAAGTGAGCATGACACGTTCTCAACTGCCATGCTATTTCAAGTCAACATCAAAAATCATAATAAACGGAAACATGGTTCTTACATTTACAAAATTAAAAAAAAAAATGCTTCTAAATTATACAAAACTACAGTTTGCAATTTATTTAAGAGGTAAATAGAATTTTATTACCTACCAAACAGGAAGAGATATTTAATATTGAAGTATTCAACAATTAAAAATTGATTGAATAAATTAAAAAAGTTATGTTCGTAATGTTAGAAACACAAAAAAAGAAAAAGGGAAGTACCTCTTCCAAATATTGAAATTAACTACAAAGATAGTCTTACAATCTTCAGCAGCTCCAACAATACTTTCAAGTGTCAATCAATTAGTTGTGGTTGTGGAGCAGGACCAGCATTGAGCCAGGCATTTTTATGCACGTGCCAGTAGCGCAGGTTCGCGCACAAACGGCATCGTTAGTGCCGTGTGAATGGCACAAACTGAACACAAACTTCTGCAAGTTGTTGCACAACTTTGTACTGAAGCCAAATATCCGGAGTTTCAGTTGTAAAGTTTCATGGTTACTAATTAACGGATTACTAATTGCAGTTTTTGTGATGAGAAAAGGAAGGTTTCTAGGTATTGTTAAAAATAATTGAAGTATGTTACTGGTTAGAGTCGGAATTAATAATTGACCTTGAAAGAAGATAGAAAATTATATAATTTATTTATTGGTTTTACTTTACCATGACAAGGCCAAAGGACAATTATGTTTACCATGCCTTATTTTTTACTTTGAATGAACTGTATTTTTTTTTTATGAAACCGATTTATTTAATGCGAGTAAGTTTGACTTTTTTCTAGACATTAGTTTTTGAGTCTTTAATACCCTCTCCTTTGCCTAAAATAAATCTTCAGCGTTCTGCGTTCTGATCCATTCGAAAAAAAAGGTTATCACCTAACGTAAGTGTCACTGCTATTCCTACTAAAAGTTCAAATAAACTAAATAACTATTTGCTCTAGTAACATCCACAGGGGCAAGATAAATTCGACGCCTGACGTATAATGTACTACATCCAATATACTCGTAACAATGTAAACAGCTTCACTAGGTAAACAGCACTAAATTGCGTCGCATCGATAACACTAGAAACTAACATAATTCGATACACTATCACGACTACTAACTGAAGTGGATTCAGTGTAATCCAGACATATTGATACTGTAATCTTACTTGATTACTCCTATTATAGACAGACAATGAATTATTCAATACTAGCAACACCCCGCGGTTTCACCCGAATAAGTGTCGATCCCGTGGGAATATCGAGATAAAAACTATCCTATGTCCTTCCCCGGGATGCAATCTATCTCTCTGCGAAATCCGTTCAGTGGTTTAGGCGTGATAAGGTACAGACAGACAGACAGAGTTACTTTCGAATTTATAATATTAGTATGGATGGCGTTATTTTATTTTGTTGAGCACATTGATGTAAGTGACAGAAGCATTTAAATTGTCGAATTTACGCAATTTACAGAACTACTTATTTAAAAAAAGTGAAGGAAAACATCGTGAGGAAAACCGGCACGTCCTAGCACCAAAAATTCTAAGACATGTGCATCTATCAACCTGCATTGGGCCTGCGTGGTGGATTACGGGCCGCTCCCTCGCACAGAGAGGAGGCCTGTGTCCCAGTAGTGGGAATATTAAACGCTGATTATGCTTTATGATTTACTTTTAAATTTATTTAAAACTTAAGAAAATTTAAAGCAAATCAATGAAAAATCTTTGATTAGGAAAAGAAAGAACTGTGAATTATGGTATTCGGTTCTTTATTGGAATTAATGCGTACGTAAGTTCATTAAGTGAGTTTTTTTAGTTTAAACTTATGTATTAAGCTTTTAGCTAAAGCTTAGTATCTGTTCTAACGATATTTTCTCGTTCAAGCTAACCTAATAAATCCAACGCCAGAATTCAATTTGATTCCGCCAATTCCGTCCATATTTACACATGAGGAAGATTTCCGACTGACCTATTCCTGTAATTTATATTCAAGTAGTTGATCTTGTTTGGAGGAAATCGGTCAACCTCGTTGACATTGTATTTTAAAAAGAAATTCAGGTCTGAAATAATACAAGGTCTAAAAAAAAACCTGAACAAACTTTTAACCCTTCGAAACGTAGATCTACGCGAGACACAATGGCTTTTTAATTAAACTTAACAATGAAATATGAAAAAATGCAGTACTAACTAAATAGTTTATTTTTGTTCATATTTTTCAGAGTTAGTCCCATATTAAAAGTTGTTCATATTCATGAATACTGAGTTTGTCCAGGTTACTGAGTTTATTGAACCCCAAAGAAACATACAGAAATAAAAAATAACTTACCAATAAAATCCTTGATGGCTTGAGAGCCAGAGTCCAGTATATCAGTAGGGTTGACCCTAATCTTGCAATATTTGACGAAGGGCATCTCAGGGAGCTTGGCCCATTCTCCGCCACCGCTCGTGGAGCAGTGGACATCAATGGAGATCGAGTTCTCATAGGCGCGAATCACGCGCTGAACCTCATTCTCTTGGTAAGCATCAGTGAAGTCAGCTAGGGAAAAGGTCCCGTCCTGGAACAAGGAAATACAGGTTAGCATGTTAAATTGTTCAAGATAATGGTGCAAGATACAGGACGATAATTGTGTGGTCATAAAATAAAAGTAGAATCAAACGCGGGTCAGAGTTGATCTACGAAAACCACCCTTGCATATGTTACATAACGTCAAATTGTCGACTGTACAGCATACAGGTAGACTGAAGATATAGTTTCAAAGGGTTAAAGGAAATGATAGATTTCATACTAATCCAGATGACCCTAACACGCATATCGTTAACCAAATATATAGCCATCTTAACTCCGTTCAGTTATGGTATGGTTACTGTAGCTCTAACTCAAACAGCACTAGTCCCTAGCTATTGCTCCATTAGTATCCCAGAGATCAGTTGGAGTAGTTAGCGATCCATCGATCAAGTGTGACATGTGTCTACCGTGGGTCATTAGTATCGATACCTCTTGCTACAAGTAACAGAGCTGATACGTGTCCAAAGAAAAACATCTATTTTGTTTTCGGGTGATGAATAAACCACTAGTTTCATCATTAAAATAATTGTTTTTTATCCACCACGCAAGCATACGCGTTTTTCTATATCTAGTAGACATTTGTCAAAATAAGACTATGGCGTGTCCATAACTGCACAATCTTTATTTTTAGCAGTATCAGCGCTATTTAGTTGCGTTTGAATTTGTTTTAAAGTATCATTTTCGTTGTTTTCTGTATCACTTCTTTTCATTATTTACCATCTGTATATTGTTTGTATTCTTTACCACATTTTTTTCATTCATTACCATCTTTATATCTTTCCATATTTCCACAAAACCCTCTAACATTAACCACGATTTCATAATTCTCAGTATTCCTATTCACGGATCTTCATAATCCATTCTTTCAACAAAGGGGTTACACTTTTTCAGTGCCGTACAATGGCAATTGTTCCAAAGCCAACATTTTTACAGTCCTCCCTTATTTAATTACCGTGCAGCAGTTCGCTTCGCTTTTTAAGCTTCGTTATCAGGACTTAATTAAAAATATTTGAACGCCGTGCCAATATACTGGATGTAAATTAATTTTGAACACTGGCGAGTACCGTTTTCAGTATGTGATTTAAGTGTTTTTTTTTAATATTGCCTTTGTTTTATCAAAAGTTCGTTTTAATTTGTTATCATTAGACTTTTTAGATGATTTTTAATAGATTGTGTTAACGTAAGTTTGATGCTCGTTTAAGGTATCATTTTGATATTTTATGCTCAAAAGCTCCTAGGAAATGTTCTTTACCAATTATAGCCACAAGATTTATTATTTCAGCAAAATTTATTCCATCAAAATTATGGTACCCATTAAAAAGCAAATAATTCAAATATGTAACGTCACATTTACTTCATTTTCCAATATATTTCGTATCCATCGACATGATTTATCCGCGCCTTCCGTCACGAAGCAATCCTATAAATATGTAGCGATGAAATCCGGTTCCACGTTTGCCTGTAGTTTTAATTTCCGTTGACTCTAGTGAGGAAATGTCACTCAATGCACGTCCATTCATAACATGTTTGTGAAAGAACCAGTTTAGGCGTTCGAAATCCATTTCCAAATTCGTTATTTCAATTGGTATACCGAATGAAAAAGATTTCCGTCCAAATGAAATTGAAATTGGAATCAGTTTCGCATTTTCGTTCTAAATCAAACGGAGTAGTTTCGGAACTAGGTGAAAGTAATGAAATGTAGCTTAAATCCGGGAGAGTGTGATAGGAAAGTAATCAAATACGACTGTTCAATGCAGCTGAAGAACATTTCAGATTTAATGAAAAAACCTTTTTGTTTCTGACAATGTTTTTTGCAAAAGTATTTCTTTTAGTATGTACATTTACAATTAATCTACTTACTGTACAGGGTGAAATTTTTCGTAGGTAATGCACTTTCACATATTTAAAAAGATTGTACGAAAACATTTTACTCTGCTTAAATTATAAAAGTACTGAAGACACATCTAAGATTCTGAAATAGCAAACCCCATACTTACATCCATACTAATATTATAAATTCGCAAGTAACTCTGTTTCTCTGTCTGTATATTACCTTTTCACGCCTAAACCACTAAACGGATTTCGATAAAATTTGGCAGAGAGATAGATTGCATCCTGGGGATGGACATAGGATAGTTTTTATGCCGATCCCACGGGATCGACACTTATGCGGGTGAAACCGCGGGGCGCTGCTAGTACATAATCATTTATGAAATATACGCACACACTCACAATCACGAGAAGCCAAAATAGTGTTAAGTGCAGCAATTTCATTGCAAAATAATTTTAAGTTTTTCATTTGTTTAAGTTTATTTTCCTATGGAGCCTATATATTCTTAAGTTCTCACTCGTTTGTTACTCTACGGGTTATACACAGGAATGAGGAATAATACCCTACTGTAATACAGTATCAAGTAGTACAGGGGGTATTGTGACTGTTACTGGCTGCCTTATATATTGTACTAGCTGTTCCCCGCGGTGTCACACGCTGCGCGGCTCCTAAGGGTCGTAGCGTGATGTTATATAGCCTATAGCCTTCCTCGATAAATGGACTACCCAACACTAAAAGAATCATTCAAATCGGACCAGTAGTTCCAGAGATTAGCGCGTTCAAACAAACAAACAAACAAACTCTGCAGCTTTATAATATTAATATAGTATAGATTGTCAACAGTATAGTTAAGGTAATACTCGTAATACATTGTACAAAATAAATACATAAACTTTTCTATGAAACCGCTGATTTTTTTTTGATAATCCACGAACAATTTCTACGTTGGGATGTTTACAAGCAAGTGCTGAATTCAAGGTTACCGTTCGCGCTTAAATGTCCCTACCACCCTGTTTTTCCCGAAAACGCAAATTTAATTCAATCTAAATGTAAACGTTTCAAACGATTTGTGATTTATACAATCATGAAATCTTCAACAGCATTTTATTGTTTCTAATCTCAAGCAATTCTTAAAAATATCATGTTTGTCGTTTCAAATTGGCACTCGAACAAACAACACAGCGAATATTTTTTTAATCTTCAGTTTTACGAATTTTGTTTTTCATCTGTTACATTTCGTAGGTACCGCGAAAAATAAATAAAAACTTTATCGAATTAAGAAACTTGAGAGTTCAAATAACAGCGATATTAAATTACTTTGGGAGTGAGGAATTTCGCTCGCTATAGTTATAGGGTCTTACGTAAGCATTACTTTATCTGAATTGTTTTCAGATAGCCGTTTTAGTGCGTGATCAATTAAAATTCTGAAATATACGACGTGGCAGGGACATCTCGCACTCGCAGTCTGTTCCCATGGATTCAATACATGGTTGTAAACCACCTTACGTTGACATTTTCGTAAGTTATAAAAAAAAAAAACTGGTACATCGGGAATGCCGACAGAAGTGAAAACAAAACACAAACAGAATACTTTGCCATCACTCACTGAGATATCGGATATACATTAAAACCGAGTACATCCCGAAGACAGCCGAACGCATACGAAGCGGGTATTTTTTAATCGTCTTATAAACAAAACACGTGCGGTGTCGCTTACGGTAACAGTGGTGCGAGTTCAATGGTTTTTTCCCATCTCAAAAAATGCCCAACGCGCATAAAGAAGTTTTCACTTAAAACATTGCTGTTCCATATATTTTGACCGAAACATACACAACACTATGAAACAGCTGATTTTCGACGAAAAATATCTACACTAGCCCCCTAGCTGTGTGTCAATGATGTGCTGAGTTCATGATTACAGTTCGCGCGCCGATGTCCTCGTATATATATGAGTACGTAATATTAGAATACTACTGTAACAATATTGGATTTACTTTGTGACTGTTTCATTTTCATATTTGATTTGTTTGTTTTAAATTCTTTACAATTTACATAATTAGTTGTGTATAAATACACTTCAAGTTTAAGAACAGCTTATTTATTTACCTATAGGTATAATATGGTTTACTTAATTTCATACTTCATGCCAACATAATGTCTTTCATGGCTTTCAATAAAAATAATTATAATTATATTTTTTTTGAAAAACGTTATAAAATAATCATTGGATTGTGGCTAAGTAATAACAGCCGCACGGTTCGATTGATCAGGTTAAGCTACGCTTGCCGCGGTTGGTCCGTGGATGGGTGACCATCTTTACATATCAAGACCTCTCTATGTCTCGGTTGGTCCCGGCTGTCATTCGTGGATCTTTGACAGTCGTCACGGGTAGTCAGAAGCCCGAAAGTCTGACAACCAGTCTTATCAAGGGGTATCGTATTACCCAGTAACTGGGTTGTGGAGGTCAGATAGGCAGTCGCTCCATGTAAAATACTGGTATTCAGCTGCATCCGGTTAGACTGGAAGCCGACCCCAACATAGTTGGGAAAAGGCTAGGCAGATGATGATTAGCACTTCAAGTATAAGAACAGTTTATTTATTTATACATGGTTTGCTTAATTTCATACTTCATGCCAACTTAATGTCTTTCATGGCTTTCAATAATGACGAAGCAAACGTCTGCTACATATTTCCCAATACTCACGCTCCAACAAAACCCTCATGAATAAATAAAGGTTTGTAAGCCACCTCCTTCGAATTTAACCAAACCTCCAATTATCTTCAGTACATTTTCCATTCCAATTTAGTCAAACGTAACGGGAACAGGGTATTCTATTACATTACAGCCATTCCCCTGATAATGTACCTTAATTTGTCGCAAATGGCGTCCCATTTTGATTCAGGTCCGTTCATTGGTGGTGACGTAAATACGTTAATTTCTCTTTGCTGACTTCGGCTTGTGGCTTGGAAGCTTTTAGTTCATAAATGTTGATTTCGTTTATTCTTTGCTGTATTTATTTTAAATGATGTTGAATTTTTGTGTGTCTGTGTATACTGGGAACTATTGGTTAGGCCTTTTCCTGAATTGAATAGGTACACTTATTAAGTTTTCATGTTATTATATTCTACGATTTTAATGTTACCATCAGGTTGAATAGTATTTTATACTCCTACAAGGTGGATCGATGATCTGATGAAGATCGCATGAATTTGCTGACTGCGAGACGCAGAGAACCGGTCAAAGTGTCTTTCGGCTGCAAGATGTTGATGATGATTTTATTCCATTTGGATTTGCTTCTTGATCATTATCATCTTCTCTATCACTAAATTCTTCACAATTTGAAGACTATTTCTATAAAAGGTCTTGGTTCACTTTCCCATTAACTAATATGCTCGTACCTACTAATAAAGATGTATCGTTATAATAACCATCTATCTTTCTCACCTGCATGATCCAGGAGCCGTTCCCAGCGAATGTATATCCGGCGTGCACAAGGTGCCTGTGTCGTGTAAAGGAGCTGAGCAGATTGCGCATGCACTGCATCAGCGTGTTCATCTGTGGGTGAATCAGGATCTCTGTCACAAGGTTCTCTGACGCGAACTGGATGAGGCGTTCGCCTGTAAAAGAACAAAAACATTCGTTTAGACATATGTTGTTGGTGAAGCTTGGGGTAGGCCTATATCCAGCTGCAGTGGGGGTCTTTCCGCTGAATTGTTATGATTTGGTTTATTAGAGTAAACATTTCACTACTTTAGTTTATTGTGAGTCGTTTATATTTGTATTTTAATTAATAAATAGTAACATAAAAAACGCAATATCATCAATTGGTTTACAGAAAGCTAACTATATGATAACAGAATGATGTCGATAGTGCAACGGACACAGACAGAGGTGACAATATTTGTACCGGATCTACAGCTGCTACTGTACTTTCGTGTTATTGTATATTATTAGTTACGTAAAGAACTTTTCCTTATACTTAATATTCGTGCTTCGTGGTTAAGTCAAATATTGCGTGTTGTGTGCACATAAAATTACACTGAGACAATTCTTTACTTTTTGTTTCCCTATTTTTTTGTTGGTTTAACAAATAGCCAAGCTTTCAGCATAATACACTCTAGCGATAACATTTTTTTCTTTGAATAGGAGATATATTAATGGACGTTTTATGAGTGAAAAGTGTTTTAGTTATACTTTGTAATAATTTATCCATGGTGTGCGATTCACCTAAAGGTTATGACAACGGTAACTCTGTTACGTTATCTCTAAATTGAATTATCATAATTACAAGATATAACCGCAAAATGCTCGCCCTTCAGCGCTTCGAAGTCACGTCACATCCTAACGTAATTTTCAAATTCAACCCCTATTAACTTTCAGCTGACACACGACATATGTGTTCAACCTTGAACAGCCCACAGAGCGTTCAAGAAAAAATATAAAATCCATGGTGACAAAAACGTTCCGCATTGCGCCATTTCACCAGCACAGTTATTCGCTATCGACGTCTCCATTCACCCCCATTCAGCCTTTATTCACCCCTATTCATCGCCATTCACCTCGCCGCGTTACGTACCAATTCTGCGTCGTTTATTTGATTACCGTCTTAATATAATTCGTGTTTGGCTTTATCTGCGCCATTTTAGTCGTGTGGGGGAATTAATTGGGCAATTGACAAGGCGATAAAGTCTGTACTGTTAAGTGTTAACGGTAACTGCCAGCTAAACAAGGGGTGAAGTAGTTTTATGTGATGTCATCCCTAGCAACGATTAGACGTGCATCTGGTAGGATCTGGGGTACGATGCCGTCAGATTACTTTATCATTATTAAAAAAACGTTGTTAATGCTGGTTTAACTCCTAGAAGACCAGGGAGCTAGGTTACCTCTGGCCCGGAACATAAAGGGCTAAGGAAGGAACACGGGTGGGTTTAAGTCAGTAAGAGTCTGACACTCCCTTCCGCTCCACCCAGAGCGGGAGGCACGGATATCTATGGCGGGAGGGGTCATTTGATGATTACCCATTCTCAAAAAAAAAAGGGCGAAGAACCTGAAGTCTTATGGAATCATTATGAGAACGTAAAATGTGGCGATAATAACTGGAACATGATTTTGATTGGCGCGAAATATTTGAAAGAATAGGTACCTGGAGGTGTCTGTCAGGCTAGTCAACGAAGTGTCTGACAGAACTACATGTGTTCCGAATCTCTATACAAGATGGATTGCTGTATTTTGGCTACAGATGAACTTATCCATTAATCAAAACGTACACTTGCTTACTTGGGCGGTAACTGCGTAAAATACTTAGAATGCCTTTTAATTTGACCAATTTCCTTAAATTCTGCAACATTCATCGAGTGATTTACGTTGCCGTGCAGGCGAATTTTTCAAACATATGAAGCAATGGATTATCAATTTCCTCCAAAATCCATAAGATTGTGATTGAATGCTAATAAGTAGGTATGTCCAAGAATCGCAAATTATTATAAAACGATGACTAAATACTCAAAATACATAAAACATCAGCACCGACTTCAGTATTCATCACTTTCAATTAGTGCCCAATTTGAATGCGATCGATATCGAATTAATAACATCGGCTATCGGCTATTGTTGCCTGAATGTCAAAGGCCCACAATTTTTTTGGTCGCCTCTCACTAATTGATGTTTCCAAACAAAAAGCTGGATTTTTATTTATAGCTTTAGATACGTCCTTTTTTAACTAGGTAGGTAGGATTTCGAAAGGTGATTAATTATATAGTCACCAATCAAAGCCTAGCCAACAATAGCATTTAACATAATAAAAATCTTTTTTGTCCCCAAATGGTGCCGATAGTTGATTTTAATTAAAATAAAATGATGTTCATAAAAACTGGCCAAGTGAGAGTCGGACTCGCACACGAAGGGTTTCGTACCACAAGGCAAAAACACCGAAAAAAACACGTTTGTTGTATGGGAGCCCCCCTTAATTTTTTTTTCTGTTTTTAGTATTTGTTGTTATAGCGGCAATAGAAATATATACATCATCTGTGAAAATTTCAATTGTCTAGCTATCATGGTTCATGAGATACAGCCTGCTGACAGACGAAGAGACGGACAGCGGAGTCTTAGTAATAGGGTCCCGTTCTACCCTTTGGGTACGGAACCCTAAAAACACGTTTGTTGTATGGGAGCTCCCCTTAAATATTTATTTTATTCTGTTTTTAGTATTGGTTGTTATAACGGCAACAGAAATACATCATGTAAAATACCGGTATTTAGCTGCATCCGGTCAGACTAGAAGCTAACCTCAATTTAGTTGGGAAAAGGCTAGGTTTATGACCAACACTATCCGATGATAACCAAAGACAAAGTCTAGTCTATATTAACGATGCATTTACACTATTGTCTTGAAGATTCAATCAAGGAAATAGGTACATTTGCCGTACATAAATAATGAACAGAACTATATAGTTACAAGTAGGTAATAAATAAAAGATAAAGTAAGAATGAAGCAAAGGAAGGCGAGATAGTAAAAAGAACATTTGTACAATAAAAGGCAGTGCAGCAAACAAAGTTGTCAGTATAGATGTAAGTGTTTTTAATTAAGGATAGTTCTGAGTAACTCCAGAAGCTTCGAGCAATTGAGTTCGGTACTTCGAAGCGTGAGGTGCTTCGGGAATTCAATTTTGGAGGTATTTTTAGAATTGGATGAGGATTCAGTTGAGATGGGTATGTACACATTCTACTTGTGATCTTCACACGACCTTTAGATGTTTCTCATATTTTTAGGGATCTCAGAATTTGTTTATTTTATTCATGCTTTTTTTACTTGTGTTAGCTTCCTTAATGAAAACTTATTGCCCATTGTGAATCTCGGATCCCAACAAATGCCAGAAGAAGTTTCACAATTTTTCAGGTAAAATCCTTTTCACTAACTAACATCAAGAAAATATTGTTCATTTTGAATAAAATTCCTAAAAGCCTTTTATGTACCCATTATCCTATACAGAAACATAATTATGATCATTATTACTCTCCGCTGGAACAATTTTAAAACACCTAGGGCACTCCCAAATTTTGTCTTTTCTGAACGAAAGTAAATTTTCAACCATCTCCGATTGTTTCAAAGTTTAAAATGTCCTAATTGTTAAAACAGTCCGAGTGGAACAATTCCCAGAAATAATATTAGATTTGGAACAACGACTGGATATTTTAGAAAATATGGTGTTGAAATAAATTAATTGGTTGTTTTACTTTCATTATTAGATCTTGATTAAGGACAACAAGTCTGCAATCTTTAACCTTAATATTATTTTGTTAATTGAAATTCTTGGCAACTTAAAATATGTAGCTTTCACCGTGCTGAAAATCGAATGGAATTTTTGATCTCAGAAGTGTTTTCACCTTGATTTTGGAAGGTAAATTGACAAAAGCTAAAAACCCCTAATTTTCCGTGACAAATACCTAAACAGACACTATCAACCAAAGGATATATAAACTCGAGTAAAAACCTAAACGCCAAAAAATTCTTTAGCGAAAAATATTTATCGTCAAAAAACGACTAAATGTCGCAGAGCTCAGAGGTGAAAGAGTGAAAAATAACAACATCAATGAACAAAGCGTATTGTTTGCATAAACACAAAGAAGAGAAGACTTGTGACAATGCCTCGGCGGCTTTGACACCACACGAGAGATCCGACCTTCGGAATGTAGTTCACAGTGTTGGAAGCTACTCAGTAGGTTAATGTATAGTCAGGGCCGTCTTTACCTATTGTGCAGGGTGTGCGTTGCACACGGGCGCAGCGGTCCTAGGGGGCGCCGAGCGCCGCTCGCTTCGGAGCCCCACTCAGCGCGCGCGATGGCCGCGGCACTTTCAATGACCAACGTAAAAAGAGCTCCGCTTTCCATACATTTTGTATAGCATCTGGAGCTCTTCTTATATTTGACGAATTACACCAAAGCAAGCCGCGCCACGAGCGCGCGAGCGGCTTTTACAATATTAACATTTTTTTTTCAACATGAAATAAACTTTATTACACATTATTAAAGATTATATTTTGAGTGTTGTAGTGAGTGTCGCATCGCTCGGCGGCACCTGTTTCAATGATTCGTTTGAAAACACGCCGACAATCATATTGCGAATAATGCGAATTCAACTGTTTGGGATACTCAAACTCAAATTCAAAGCATTTATTTCAATTAAACCATTTACAGGGACTTTTGAATTGTCAAGAAGTCGGTCAGTCAGAAAATATGAAGCTAGTTGCCCATTCCAAAGCGTAGGTACCTATGGAGAAGAACGGGCAAGAAACTCCATGGACACTCTTTTAAATTATATTTTTACAAAAATATTAGTTACATCATTAATGTTGAATTTAAAATTATATGTGAGAACGATGTAAAAAAGACGTAGGTACACGTTAAAAGCGTCCAGAGTACAGCAAATAGCAAGAAAACAACAATCCAAAAATAAAAATAAGCTGAGGCAGCTAAGTGATGACCAGCCCCAACTGACGGCGCCCGTTCACGAACATGACGCATAGATCAGCACCATTCAGCTCAATAGATAGACAATAAAGTTCAAATTGCCATGCCATGAACGTCAAGCGCGCGGCATTTCTGAAAAGCGTGGCGCGTGCCGCACTGTTCTACCGCTCGCTCGCACGTAATTTTGCGAAATAAGCCTTGGCGCCATGGATTATGTTTTATATTTGAGTAAACATGTAAATATGAAATTTACTTCATATTTGCGGCTTTTCTTTTGATTAAAATTTACCTAATAAGTAAGATTTAATTTTGATATTAGCTGAACTAGTCTGCCACAAGCACAACTGTTGCGAATTTCGACGGGGTCGGAGCACTCGTCAAAAATTATTTAGCTATGCTACCAAATTACAGTCTGAAAACTGAAAAAACAAAACATTTTTTGAAAAAAAAAAACCATAAACTTGTGCTTTGTTTTTTCTTGTCACTCTTTCCTTCCTAAAAATACTTTTTACCCGTGTGTACAGTAGCCCTCGCTCGCAGTGAGCTTCCCAAAGTCAAATGTTCCCATTTGATATTGAACTTTGTTTGATATCAGGTCGTAGGTAATTAGAATGAAGAAATTTCAAAATTTGGACATTGATATGATGTAACATAACATCTATATAGACATGTTAACATGGGCACGTTTTGGCTTGTTGGGTAAACACCAGATCACCCTGTATAATTCTAAATATACAGTCAACAGCACACCATGGTATCCAAAACCGACGAATTACTTCTTCATCTCCAAACAATAGTTTATTATCTATTGGGGAAATTTGACAATTTGTGGTAACTTGATGTGCTGTTACTTGAACTTTGTACCCATTCCATTTTAATCGCGCGCTTACTAGGGTACGCTTTTTTTTTTTACTAGGGGGCGCTTGGGTAATGTTTGCACACGGGCGCTACATGGGCTAGAGACGCCTCTGTGTATAGTTGAGGCTTTACGAGACTGGTGTTACTAAGTAACTACTAGATAGAATATACATGGTGACAAGAACGAAGACGCGCAAACTGAAACCATGAATCCAGCACATGATTGTAGACCCGCTAGCCTAGAAATTTTTAGTCGGGTGTCCAAAAATTATTCAACTCTTTCATAGAAAAGTAAAATTTTTGCAGTTTTTTTTAAATAACTGACAAAAAATTTCAACGCTGAGACTTCAGAATAATTTAGTGAATCACGTCGATGTCCTTGCCAACCTGTTTACCTAGAAAGAAATAGAATTCTGAGATGACGACAGAAATATTTTGTATGGAAGATGATTTCTACCCCATATAAAATCGGAAAAAACATCTAAGAATTATGTTTTTTTGAGGATGAAGAATGGTAAATATTTGAGTGTCTAAAGACAAAAGTAAAACTTTGTTGATTGGAAATATATATGATGATGATAAAAGTCTAGAAGTTAATTTAATCTAATAATTCGACAATGAGAACGCGATAAAAGGAATAAGTTAACGTAAAAGTATGCACCTAATACCTATAAAGTAGATCCGATTATATTCCAATTCATTCTCTCATTGCAAAAAGATCCGATTAGTTGACTCCAATAAATCAATTCTCGTCGAGATAAAAAAAATATAAAAAGCCAGCAAATACTTGATAAGGCTTTCTTATCTCGGTTCCACGGTTTCAATAGCTCCGTTGAAATCACTTGAGGGTCCATGAAACTGCTGAGTAAATCCTCGTTCACTTGCATCGGAGATAAACACCGGTGTATTGACTGAACCTACATTGTCTCCCCGAGATAATTGGGGTTCGGTTTCAGTTTGTGAGTTGGTCTTGTTTATTTTTGAAGACGCTTGAAATGCTGGAGAGATTAAAGTTTGAAATAGGATTGTGAAGAGATAAAGAGTGTCATTTTTCTTTATTAAGTATTCTTTCTTCTGATAATATTTTGATATTGATCAGTACTTTATATCTCGTTCTATAAAGCGTTGATATTCTTGTACCTTCAGGAAATTTTATTGTTTATAAAATTAACACACTACGTCAATTTGTAGTGTTATATCTATTTCATACAAATTTCAATGAATAACAGTTATTATTCGAATATACGGACAGTTTAAGTTGGTAATCAATTTGATAAATAAATGAGATGAGACGATACGGTGAGAAAGGGGGTGACTACCGAGATGACGACTAATAGAGAAGAATGGAAGATATATACATGTTGCGCCGACCCCAAATCAATTTGGACAAAGGCAATGATGAGACAATTTGATAAACAATTAATTTCCCCGGCTTAACATATATATTATTATATATATTTCGTATATACCTACATAGCCAGAATCCCATATATTTTTGCTCACAAGAACCCAAATAAAATTATATAACCAGCAAACTAAGTTGGTGTACAAACCAAAGTAGGTATAGACCTGTCTAGGATCCTTATATAACACGACCTTTCGATGTTAGAACAACAATAAACTGAAGTAACTCTATATTTCAAAGTAAAATTTAATTAACTTATTTAACATCACAATTACTGAAGCGTCCGGATTATTTTTGTACCAAATGGCTTTAAAAGGATTTCCTTTGACTAGGTACATTATCCGAGAGAACCAGACGCCGCCATTTTAGAATATGTTTCAATTTAATCGGATTATGCGGACCTTCGCTTTTACATTCCATTGGTCATACCAATTGATATGAAACCAGATGGGATTACTGGATGTGCTCATTATGCAAATTAGAATTAAGGTAGTATTTTACATGGGTAAAACAGATTATTATTAGAATTAATTTCAGGCCGAAAGGGATTACAGGAAAAAAAATACAGAAAAACCAAGGAATTACAGATGAAAGTCTATTAAGAAATAACCCAAAAAAAGGAGGCACAAAAACGCTGTAAAAATCAGACTAAAAATGTTATTCAGAATGATATAATTATAACTAGTAAGCTATGTAGCGCTGATTTTCGTTTGCATCTTCTACTTATCTGCCTAAGAATTCATTTTAATAATCTATTCTCCTTTTAAAGTAGTCCTATTCAGCTTATTATAATAATGATAAGGTTATCAGCAAAGAATAGATCCATTAGAGTAGTTAGCAAAGCCTTAAAAAATGCCAACGTGGACTATTGTGAAGCAAAGCTTTTAAATCCATTAGGTACACGTCTCTACTAAGTATTTGAGACTTTTAATGATTCTTCTTTTCACGTATTTTATTCAATCAGGCCTTTTCTCGTGGGAAAATCGTACCTACAAAAGTCCTATTTACTCCATCAAAATAAATGAAGCTTCAATAAAATTAAGGATTGCCAAAGTACAAAAGGAAGTTCCCCCCACATTTCGCCAGTTATGTTTAATTCCCATGTAAAAGGGGGGCGAACTCCAAACTGATAAAGAAAAAAAAAAAAGATTTCTATTCAAAAATTCTAATTTTTTTTTCTATTAGTTTCTATTTATATAGAGTATTTCTATTATATTATATTCAACTGCTGAGAAATTCCTAATGGCAAACCCATAACACGCGATATTGATGTATTATCTCAAGATTTATCCCTATTTCTAGACAAAAAGTTACTGGCAGCTCCTAATTGCACGCCTCATTGAGTAAAGGGCTCCTCATAAACCTAACCACAGCCATTTTATCACCCCACTAATAATTCACACTCTATAACCCAAAGTCTCTCATCGAAATATTTCGGTCCACAAAAAATAAATACATAAATCTGTTACCATTCGGTGCGCTCCTTCGATCGTGAACGAGCCAGTGGGCCAGAAACTCCGATAAGCCGTCAACGTTTAAAACTTTCGCTCATTTCGTGGCCTACATTTGGTTAATAAAGCGCATTTAATGATTATATTTACGTTTCCATGGTTAATAGACTTCAGGCAAAATATTTGATGGGTTTATATTTGTTTTGTATAAGTAGAATTAGAAGTTTAGAAGTCTGAGAAGCGAGTGTTTTGCGAATCAGTTCTTCGAATTTAGTAGGTACCTATTCTGGGAAATCGGTGCTCAACGAATTGGACGATTAGACTCTCTGGAAATTGGTATGAAGTCAATGTGCTACTGACAATACCCTACAGGTATTATTCAGGGTACCTATTAAATTACCTTAGCGTAGGTGTGGCCCTATTTTAGTTTCATCCCGGTATAAATACATTATATTGAAGGTATTCAAAATATTCTGGCAATAGACTCTCTTTTCCAGAGAAAATATAGTCCATTGCCAGAATATTTTTAAAGAGTAGAGTGTTTTAGTAGATTTTTTTAGAAGGTTTGGCATCAAAATCAAAATCAAAAGTCATTTATTCCAATTAGGCTAAGAATCAGCCCTTTTCGAAAGTCAAAATTTCAAAAGACAGTCCCCCAAAACGCCCGCCCTTCACAAAATATCAAACCTTCAATCTTCAAAAAGTGGGCTAAAAACTGACCGTGCTACTACCCTGCGTTTCCTCCGTAGGACGACGCATGACGAGGTTATGCCAAAATGAAATCAATAACTCCTAAGCTTCTCAAAGATAAATAAGAAATAATAATCTCTAACATGACTAAACAAATTTCCTTCTAGCTTTTTCTTGTAAGACTATTTTTCTTGGCACGAACTAGCTCAGCATAAGACTATCACATATTAATATTATATTCCTTCGTTATCTAATGCTTGTGCCTGACTCATAAAAGTCAACTAATGGAAATACGTTCATACACGATTGGACAAGAATCTAGCGCAAAGAAAATATCTTACATTTTCTAATACTAGAGCGTATGTTAGAATATTATGGGTAATTAGGGGATTTTTTCGATAGCATACTACGCTTGGCTTGTTGGCAGGAAACAGCCAGGATTCTCATATTCACCGTGATTGGTGATCAGAGAGATTGTTAGTCTGGAACCACCATTTGAACCACATGTTATTATTAGGTTACAGGGAAAGGTGCTAGCTCGTTTTTTAGACACAACCCTTACTTAAGTCGAGTAAACATATACCTACAAAAACAAAAAATGTAGCGGCAAAGAAAATGTAACTTCACATTTGATAAGACAAATGTAGGTTATTCCTTAAATTGGTTTTAACTTCGTAGTTTTAACAAAGACTTTTATGATGAAAAAAAAAACAAGATTGCTCTATTTGAACTAAATTCGTTTTCAATCGTTATTATGCCTGCTATCTAGTTATGAACCCTAAAACCCATATAATTTTATTTCTAAAGCAAATTGAATGTAATAAATTAGTTCCCAGTTGTCACGAACGTCGCATGTTGTGTGAGATTAGCAACTCAGGCGGAATAATTAATTTTAGGCCTAATTGCGATATATGTATAGGTCATAATTTAGATATTATATTTTAGTATGCCTGACCTGTTTTAAAATGTTATAATGCTATCGGGAGTGGCTAAGTATAAAATTGGGGTCTTAAATAAATTGGATCGGTAGGTTGAAAATCATTTATTTTGTTTTAAAGCTAACCGAACTAGGGATTTTGAAATACATCTAGGATCAATAGTTACTAGGTAATATTCCAATAAACTACTTTTAAACACTTTTTCTATAATGATAGTGATAGTACCTACACAAGGTGAGCTTATTATTAAACACGAGCGACCCGGCTTCGCACAGGTTTTACGACAGTAAATAATCGAGGTTTATTTATTACAAGTATTATTGTGACATAAACCTTCCGGAATAAATTCTGTAAATTTTGATGAAAGCCGCTTCAAAATCCATTGCGAAGTTTAGAAGCGGTCACAGAAACAAACACGAAAACAATTTATAATGTTTAGATATCGGATCTCACCGAGAGGAGGCCTGTGTCCCAGCAGTGGGAACATTAAAGGCTGATTATGATTATGATCGGACAATAAAGGCTCCTTCAAACAGGCGCGACACGCAATAAAATCGCGCGCGACACAAAGGCACCGCAAGTCGCGCAACGAGCGGTGCCTTTGTGTCGCGGGCGATTATATCGGGTGTCGCGCCTGTTTGTAGGAGTCTTAACTATATAATTGTTAATAACCATTTTTCTAATGATATAAAGAATTCTCTCCCAATCCAACTTTAAGCTAAAAATAATCTTCACGCTACGTAAGTGGTTTGACCTTCGTAGGACGTACCTTCGTTATTGTTAATTTACAAGATGACGAAACTGCCTTTGATAATACTTTAGTGACTCCTAAAGACACCTTTAATAAAAAGGGAAGGTGACCTTTTGTATTATATATTTAGGTATAAAGCCAAACTAAATATCACCGTACGTCCCATACTTTGCCTATTTTTGCTTCACAAAAGGTAAAATATGTTCACTATTTCTTACGTTTAAAGTTCATCCCATTTTCTATGAGAAAGAAAATTAAAAATTTCTATCATTATCTTTTGAAACTACACCTCATCTCTTTCCCGCAAATCTAGAATAACTTCAGTAATATTTCATCCGTGGTGTTTGCTTAAAATCTCAAGTTTACAAGGTTTTTTACTATCGCTTTTTGAAATTACGACAACTAGGCACCCATTTTGCACAAAAATTAATCTATCTAAGAGATTTTTGTTAACATTTTTCCTTGTCGTGGCATTGAAAAAGGCGCGGAGGGGTGAATATGTGGTTAAATGGCATTATCAATATGGACATGGGTGTGAATAGATCGGTTGTAAAAGGCTTTTTATATGGTGAGATCGGAGATCATTATTCGGAAAATTATCGAGAAGGACTATGATCTAGGTTTTATCTGATTGACAGAAAACTGACGGTACTTACTTAAATTAATATTTATTGAAAAATGTTCTTAGTAAATAAGTAGTGTATTTGGTTAATAATAATTTTTTAGCCAACACATAATAATGTTTTGTGGTCCAACGCCAAAAATATTAAACTGGGATTTTAAAGTGGGATCCAACGAAATTAAATGCTTAATATGACCCAATCGTAGTCCCAATACATAAGAAAGAAGTTTGAATAGCCTACCTGAATAATAAATAAGTCTGGCTATCAATAATTTTACCGCTAACCTAATTCCCTCGTTCGACGTTTAAAACTAGCGCGGGAACTCAAACAGCTGTCAAACCCTACTTTTTAATTTGCTGAGAATAAAAAAGAAGAAAATGAAAAAGGCCTCTTTCGTTCGGTCTGTTTTCTTTGCTTGCTGGAACATAATCAACATTGAACGGGTTTTCTCTGGAGAGATTAATTAAATTACGTATCCGAGTTTCTCTACATATTCGTACGAATATATGAGGTCTTTTCCTAACCAAATTACATGTTTCATAATTAAATTATTCAGTTTCCGTGATAGGATTAATTGGTCCTCGCTTAATCCTGGTTTTTGCGGTGTAACCCAATTTTATATGTGCTGTAAAGGGATTGAAGACTTAAAACATAGACTAAAATATTCAAAATTGAAAATCTTAAGTGGCTGAGTATGTGTGTGTGTGTCTGAGTGGAGATCATGCCACGACGGGTAAACTTCGTGTACTAGAAGCAAGATGGTTTGGTTGTGTATTCGTATGTGATTTGAGCACTTGGTAGTTACTGGAAATCTCACTGAGATCCTGTCATATTTGACAGTCTAGGTTGGTCTCCTTTGCTTAAACTCTGAGGAGCAATTCTCGTAATTTTAAGAACGCTCACAGACTGATCTAAGTCTCAATCTGTCAAAAATACCTCCATTTTTGACAACTTTTAGACATTGATTGTCGCTGAGATGAGATTGCGACTAGATTTTGAACGTTTTTAACTACGGGACCTTCAAATGGGAGCAGTTTTATTTAGATTAAATGAAATTGTATGTGTTTTTTTGTAAGTAGATCTTTTAGGGCAAAAAAAAAGTTTATTTCTTGACCATAGCTTTTTACATTTTGTTGGTGAATGGCGCCTCCTTTTAAGCAGATAATGCCGGTGTTAGAAGACGCCAAAAGACAGTCAAAATATACTTTTACTCGTCAATTTTTCTGTCAATATTTTAAAACTACTAGATGGCACCATATTTTATTTCCTTATTTATTTCCTATATAACTATTTGTTAATTTTTTTTCAAAATTTGATAAGGTAGATACCTACTGATTATGTAACCCGGGGTCCTAGCTAGTATTGAGTAGCGCGCGTCAGGTGCGTCAATCGCTCACGTCATCCCGTCATTTGAACGACGACGTCAAACTGATTTATTGCTTCTAATAACATTACTATTACCTCTAAGTACCTACTTACCTATTATCGATGAAATAATGTGGAATAGTTAAAGGAATATGTATATGGGGTATGATAAATCAAGTGGTAAATGGAAATTGTTAAACTGGAATCAGACCGGAATAAATCGAACAGAATGGGGTATTCTAATCTCATTCATTTGTTTCTTGGCGATTTTGGGACCGTGGACTGTACAGTATTCTAGGGGTTTGTTTCTACGGCAAGAAATAAAGCGCTATTTCCGCCAACTGTAATATATTATTTCGGTCAGTTTACCTAAAAATGCTGCAGTCATGCACTATGTCTTACAGCCACAGTTAGGTACAGGTAGGTACAGCAATCAGTCACGTCAGCACCTCGACCGAGCTGCGGTACTACTGATTGATTGCTCACCGACGCGCGCCGTTGATGAATCGACTAGCAATTATTATTACTGGCTATAGTGGTTACCGGATTGAGATGGAACATAAAGGCTTTCGCTTATGAAAAATAATTACGTTTTGGAGATGCACTTTAGATTAATCAAGTAAAACACATCGTAATTTTTTAATAATTATCATATCTAAAATAATTATGTTTGCCCAAACACAATCACAGGTAGTCCCATTGTTCCATATAAATAAGAACCTACTTATCTTGTCTTATTTTATTTTATTAGAGCATTAGACAAATAACGGTTATCACAATTTAACTGTTACCGTAGGCGACATCGCGCGTATTTTGTTTATAAGACGATTAAAAAAATACCCGCTTCGGATGTGTTCGGCTGTCCTCGGGATGTTCTCGGTTTTAATGTATATCCGATAAGTTAGTGAGTGATGGCAAAGTATTCTGTTTGTGTTTTGTTTTCACTTCTGTCCGCACTCCCGGAATGCCACTGTTTTTTTTTTTTGCTATTAATGTCCCACTGCTGGGCAAAGGCCTCCCTGCTCTCTATCCAGAGAAAATGTAGTAGGTAGGTATGTGTTCAAAACAAAATACTGTAAATTGTTGATTTTATTACAATGGCAAATGGAAAATAATGCTTAAGTAAATGTAAAGTGATGAATGATGCTTAACAATTCAATCAAGAGATAAATCTTACAGTAACTAACCCTTGAAACACCCTCCAAGTGTAAAGCTACAATACAAACCACTACAAAGAACTTTCAAGGGGAGAGATGCCACAATGTGCGGTTTGCGGTCCGTTAGTGGTATACAGACTAACAGACCACAGGTTGAGTAACATAGGGCTGCTTATACTGCAGTGACACAGTACCTTGCCGTGTGTGGTGCACCGCAGTATATAAACCAAATACCTAACCTTGTCAACACTGTATTGTATGGTTATAGTGGAGTTTCTTACTCTTCTCCATGGGAAACAACCGATTAGAACCGTGTACCTAGCTTCTGACGTTTAATAAGTGTCCATGTAGGTTTATGTAAATATCTTTATTTTGACTTTGAAAAGTAGGTGGCAGAAATACGAGACAAACATTGATTTATAAAAAAAAAATAAAGAGAACGGTAGGAATGAGATTTGGCTGACAAACCGAAGTGATAGGATAAAAATGTAGTAAGTCTTCTAGGAATAATCATTAAAGTAATGCGACAAACTGGCAAAATTTTCTCGCCCCGGTCCTGAGGGCTCGTAAAGCTCTCACAGTAAATTAAATTATAGTAAAAGGTGACTAAAGATTAGCGCCATTATGACTTCTATTCTTGACTATATAACCATTAATTTACATGCCAAGACTAATACTAATACTAAAATAAGGGTTTTGTGTATTATGGTATTTTATGAAGGGACTACATTAAATAATTTATGAAATGTTTTGTCTCAAACGTTGACCAAAGTGATTTGTGACCACTTTAATTAATTAGACCGCGACTGCTGGCCCTGGCAAGCAGTCGCGGTCTACTGTCTACGGTCCTGGATTTGTGCCCGGATTATAGCTATAGGGTCGCACCTAATAGAGGTATCTATTAATATATGGGACTTAAAAAATACTAAAATACAAAAAAAAGAAAAAGGGGTCGCCAAACATTACACTCACATGTTTTGAATGTAAGTGTAATGTTTGGCAACCCCTTCGGGAAACACAAGCAGAATCTTTTCATATAAGAAGAGAAAAGAATCTCCCGTACATATTTAGCAGTTACCGTTTATATAAACTATATAATATTATAAAGAGAAAAGATTCAAACCTTTTCTCTTTTTGTATATTTGTTTGTGACGCTTTTACGCTTAAACGGCTGAACACATTTGAATGAAATTTGGCACATGTGTAGACCATGACCTTAATTAGGACACATAATCATTAATTAATTAATTAATCGATATTCCCACGGGAACAAGACTTAGGCGGGTGATGCCGCAGGGCGCAGTTAATAGTCATTTAAATCAATGCAGTTATAAAAGCTCTCCGAAAACCATTTAAGTATTCAATCAATTGGGGAAGAGTACCCACTGGCTGTTATAAAGGACATAAAACTAAGAGATTCCTGCCGACCGTTAATAAGTTTGTTACGACAGTTTGGGCTGAAGGAATAAACGCTATATACTTAGCTTCTTTAATCGTGCAGTAAATTATGAATGAATAGGGAGATAAAATGTTGGTTGAGTAGGACGTGAAATATGTGGTGATAGAATAGGCTAAGGTTCTTTATCCGTGTGTTTTCAAAGACTGATAATACTTTAGTATACGTCCGTTGGACCCTGGCCACTAGGCCACGCTATACCATATTACCGAGTGATTAATATTTTTGCCGCGGCTTTTGCAATTATTTTAAACATATTTCGTGTTCACACAAAAAAAGAACAATTTGATGAAAAGGTTATGGTCAAAAAATGTCCAGAAAACATTATTCTCCAATATTGAATTAACTTTTAAAAGGACGAGTAAGGCAATCATAGAAGAAACGATTCGATCAAATGTTTTTTACTAGCCTACACTGTCCTACTTCTAGGCAAAAGTGATACAAAAACCCTCCAACGTGTTATAAAATCAGGCAGAAAATATTTTTTCAAAATTGGCAAAATATCAACATCAAAAGAAACCCATATTTTCTTACAAATTGGAATCCTAACAATACCTGTTTCCAAGTCTAACAAAATAGGCGTGAATTTGTATTTGACGAAGCCTTGGGGCGAAGAAATACAATAAGCGCTTATTTCCCTCAAGTATTGTTCGTTATCGGCACCTCAACAATAACTAAACGAAAACGGTAATATATATGGGGATATTATTTTCTTTTATCATGTTTATTACCTACCTACAATCAAAATAGGCAATGAACTAGGTTTATATATTTTTAGGGTTCCGTACCTTGTAGGTATGCATATAGTAGCATCCGCATCAGTAGTTCCGCATTTTCCATTTTTGACACCGACTTCCGAAATTAAAGTAATTTTTCATTTTGTAGTGTTTTTAATGGAAGTCAATTTTTTTTTTTTTGTAAAAAGTTTTTTATTTCACTTTTTAGTTGTACCTACCTCACACAAATTCATATAACACTGCGTGCTATGTGAACATCAGTGACAGGAAGCTATTAAAACATCATCAATATGAACCAAGTGGAAAAAATCGTATTATTGAAGCTAATTCAAAAACTACCCAAGCAAAGTTCATAAAAATTATTTGGGACCACCTCTGAACCATGCCCTATCTATTAAGCAACATATAACAACTTTGACAGAAATGAGGGTGTACCGTGGTATACTGAACACATCTGCGTACCCCTTTAGAGGGTACCGGCGTGATGTTATGTTGTGTGATTGCTTAAACAATGCATACTTAAGCGATAGCAGCAATCGCGGTTGATTTGCTGGCATTTATTGAAGAGTCCCATTGTCTGTCTCCGAAACTCATCATCAGATCTTTACGAAATTTAAATGGGACCATTTCGGAATAAAAATCTTTCGAACAAAAAAAAATTGCAAATCGGTCTATATATGACGAAGTTATGCCCGAACATACATAAAAAATATATAGGTATATATAAACATCCGAATAGATAACCTCCTCCTTTTTAGAAATCGGTTAAAAATAATCATTAAAGTCCCCAATTATAATTTCTGTTAATTAAGAAAGTCCTCCGAATTAGCGAAAAACTTAGGGTGGGTTGTATCAAAAGCTCCGTTATAGTTTGCGTTTGAAAGTAAAAAGTGTTTGAAAGTAAACTCTAACTTTTACAAATATTTCGAAGTTTACGTTGAAAATTCCAAAGTTTTGAGCCCTTTGTCTGCGGTTACAGGCAACCACAAGGGTTGAAGAGGTACACAATTAAGTTACATAAATTAAAACGGTAAGCAACGTTATATACGTATATAGCAGAAGTGTTCGATAATGTGAAATTTTAAACACTGTTCGTGAATTCATTTGCACTTTCTAAAAATCCAGATTTGTTTAAAGAATGTAGGTAACCAATTTTTGAAGTCAAGCCTATCGAGTACCTATGTCAGCTGTCATTATTGATTGTGGTAACATAAAAAATTTACCCTATTTTAGCCGGTTGTTTTTATTAGCTAGTTTTGTTGCCGTGTAAGTTATCTCTGTTGAGAATTAAACTCTTGTTCTGCTAACAATTGGCATGTTATCCTACTAATATTATAACCCCTTACTAATAAACGTTGTATAGCGTCTGTATAGTTACACAACGCTTTGTGTTCTTCTTTCGAAAGTCAAATTACTGACGACTGAAAGAGAGAAATCAGTGTGTAACTATTCATCTGATATTTAATACGTTTATTAGTAAGGGGGTAAATGTGAACGTTTGTATGTTTGGATGTTTGTTTCCCAATCACGCAAAAACCGCTTACCGGATTTGAATGAAGGCACACAGATAGTTTATAACCCGAGAGTATGTTCCTGAGAGATTATTTCTATCCTCTGCGCGGGCGAAGCCGCTGGTTAAAGCTAGTTTCTTTATAACCCAACACTAATACCCAGATTTTAACTATCTCCATCGATTCATCTGTTCAGCTTTTCAGTTCGAAAACCATTCGGATTCTTCTTTAACCTTTTGACCGCCACAGTCATTTATAGATGACAAACCAAAATGTGCCCAGCCCGCCACGGTTCGATTACATGACAAGACTTTGACGCCGAGGGCATCTTTTAGATTTTTTGACGTGTGGCGATCTAAAGGTTTATGTCTATTGAAATTTATTATACAAAGTTTCATTTGTCTGAACGTCATGTTTACTGTCAAAATCACAGTGACCCTTATTCTCGTTACAATAAGGTTGCTACTGTCAGAGTTAAACTAACTGTGAACGGACTGTACGTTATTATGTTACCCTCGCAACTGACAGGTCTTACACATTACAGTAACAGAGACAATAATATATTACGTGTCTCAATTCCTTGTGAGATTCAATAGTACCTACATAATATGTTCTCATTTGTGTGACATATCTCTCGTCTTGTCACTGTAGTGCGTGTAAGGTCTCCTGTATATATTTTTGCTACCTTTCAAAGCCTACCGCAATTATTTTAGCTGTCTTTCCAGAAAATGTATCCTAATAAAAAATTGTTCTTTATTATTTTCTCTTCATTCTATAAATGAGTCGGTGAGTATATTTTGTTATTAGCTCACTAAAAGCCTGTCAGTGTTTGATGAATAAATTATTAGTTCGACTGGATCGATTCGGTATTTTTGGTAGCTATGAATGTCATCCCAAGATCAATCTCTATAATAGGTGTAGATAATTATTAGATACAAGCCGTGTGGCCGATTGGATTTCCCAATGGCGAAATTACGAATTCCATAAAAACTTTCATGCCCTAATTCACCCATTTAAAGGGAGAAATTTCACATTTCATTTTCACCTTCGTTATATAAGTCTTTTGCAAAATTGCATGCTTGTTTGTCTGACAGTGACTTTAAGATTTTATATGCAACTTGGTTCTGAACTCGAAACTCGGTACTTACCTATTCTGAATCTATGCAAATAGCAGTAGACCAACCGAGCGTTACTGTCGTAGATGAATTTACTCTACGGGTTGTACAAAATAACGTATAAGTACCTCTTTGTTTATATTTCCATTTCTGTTCGTGTACCTGTTTCGTCAATATTTAATATAAAAAATGTACATACATCAATCAAGCTACCCGAAACTGTAAAATTTTCCTTATCAACTTTGAACCTTATGCTTTAGCGATAAAGTTGAAAATCTATGAAAGAAATTTGACACATTGTAGTAGCTTGATGTGCTGGCGTCTGTACTTTGATTTTTATTCAGTAGATTTACTACATATGTACAGTAGGTATAAAAAAGGCTATCAAAAAGTAAGTCATAATAGAATCTCCATCTCTAATCCCGACAGATTTCCTGAAAACTCATTAAATCACTTAAGCTAGAAGAGCACTGATTACGTCATAATAAAATAATGTTATGCAACAAGCTTTTACGCAGAATCCGTTAATTATATTGCGTTTTGGACAATGTTAATAAGTATTATTATTTACGGTAGCAGAATGTCATCAGAAACCGTATTAATGAACACCCAATGTTATAATTAATCAAGTTCAACCGCTGATTATTTATCATAATGTACTGCGCGATGGATATTTATTGATTTTTGTTTTCATTTAATTAACCATTAATCAGGATTAAATGCCAGGAAATAATACGTTAATTTGTATTCAACTAGTGTTTCTCATTCTAAGTGAATACAATTTTATTCTGTTTTTAAGAAATAAATGAATGATGAACTATTGACACAAGCGGAACCCCAACCGATAAGCTGCGTGCCATAAATGTCCTACTTGCCTAGTCAAAGAAGAATCTCCCAGAAAATTAATACTGAACGGAACTCACATAAATCCAAATAGAAGTTCATTGCATAACATTTTCAACAAACAAGAGGGTACGTACCATATCGAGCTTCCTCCCCCTCGGGTGCCTGCGCCGTGAGGGTGGCTAGCTCCTTCTCCAAGTCGACCTGGTGCTCGCCAGAGTCCCATGATAGCAGCCCTGGAACAATAAAGCAATATATTAGGTTGCGGTTTGTCAAAGTCAACTCTTTTATTTAAAAAAACTTGAACATCAAAATTCACGAGAAAACAGAAGTGATGAGTTTCGTATGGAGAAAAATAGGCAAGAAACTCCACAGTTACTCTTACAATTTTTTTTAAATATTTTGTATATTAGTATAGTAATAATACCTAATGAATGTATCATTAGGTATTATTACTATACTAATATAGGTATAATTTTAAGCTTCCGTATGCTGTTGTCAATGTCATTACAAATAGGCACAGTCTTTTCAGAGGCAAAACCTCTGACAGCAGCCACCTAACAGCAACCTTATTGTAAAGAGAATAAAGACCACAATGATTTTGACAGGCTTGTCAGTGCCAGCAACCCAACAGCGACCTTATTAGAATTAGAGTTCACTGGAGTTTGGACAGTAATGTCAATTCAGAGGTAAAATAACTGTTAAAAGACTGTACAGTATTGAGAATTGTGTACAGTAGTGTACAGTACAGTAGTGAATTGTTCACGTCATGGGTGTCAAATGTGTCAATGCACATTGGAACATTTCACCCTTTGAGTAAAGTTGTCCTAGGAACTTTTGGCACGCGGCCAAAATCGTAACTAATCGCGCCATCTTGTATTTTCAACACACTTTCTGTGACATTTATTTCACAAAAGATTTAGGTATTCTCCATCATTACATTTATGACTTTTTTCATCGGTGTGTTGCGAGATGTTTTCAGTATAAATTTATAAAAGTTTGTCCCCAAAATTGTCCAAACCTTTACCGTATTAACTATTACGACGAGCCGGTACACATTATGTACCACAAGTGGCACAAATTTGTACCAGGACGTCCCTGAGAGGGTGCGAAAACTAATATAGCAAATACTAATGCGAGAGATAAAATACAAAATAACTTTGATCACGTCTCGTAAATAATTCCAGATAAAAACTTATTAAAACTAGCCTCCAGCTGCATTAACGGCATATTCTCATACAAAACACCTTTACAACATTATTATGAAGAGAACATAAATATACGAGAATTTAAAATTAAATACACGTGGGATGCTGCAACGCCCTAGAGGAAGTAATGAAGGAAATTATGCGCTCCGGTACGTACGTAACACGTGTACGTCGGGATGGGGCGGGTAGCATATAGGGGTGTGTAGTGAAATAGGGGTGGGTAGCGTATTTATTGTGTTGCAAGAAATAATTTCTCGTAACGTGATCAAAAGGTTGAACATCACTAATTAGTGGATGCAAAAATACAAGTAAACTTTTATGCGAAAGTGTTGTGTATCTGATTTCTTATAATTTTATGAACTACGACGTCTAGTTGATCGAGCTTATCTATATATATAAAATTCAAAGTCTTGACTGACTATATATCAACGCACAGCCTAAACTGCTGGTCTTAGATACATGAAATTTGGAGGGAGAGTAGGTCGAAATTCGACCTAAGAGGAATGAATGGGGGGAGGGTGAAATTTCACGCGGACGAAGTCGCGGGCAGTAGCTAGTTTTTGTATAAATACACCGTCATTAGGAAAGAATATGAACATTTAAAATGCTGGAGTTTCGGAAAAACAAACCAAACAAAATCTAAGTAAACGGATTTGGAAGAATTAACAATTAAATGAGGGATATTAAGAGGCTCCACAAAAGAGAAAAAAATAACGGATAACTTTCTTTAAAACGACTTAAGAAAGTAATCCGTTATTTTTTGACGATGGCAGCTAATTTGGATTAAAAGATTTACAGACTCATCTTAAATAAGTATTTAATGAATAACGAACATTTGGATTAAGATATTTATTATAATGCTTTAAACATTAGAAGGGTTTTTTAGTTTGTTAGTTATTTGAGAATTTGTTTTAAAATAAAAATGAAGAAGGATTTTTTTTTTGAGTTTTGGAAGAATAATTCACTTAGATATTATATTAGCACAAAAATTATGCACAGAAACTATAATATAGATTAGGAGTAATTCTTTATAAACTTGAAATAATTTATACATTAAACTAAAGTAAATGTAATCATCATCTGCTTAGACTTTTCCCAACTATGTTGGGGTCGGCTTCCAGTCTAACCGGATGCAGCTGAATACCAGTATTTTACATGGACCGACTGCCTATCTGACCTCCATAACCTAATTACCCCTTGGTGACAATGATTTTCAGACTTTCGGGCTAGGCTGAATGACAGTCGGGACCAAAGAGGGGTTTCGGTATCTAAAGATAGTCACCCATCCACGGACCAACCGCAGCAAGCGAAGCTTAACCTGATCGATCGACCCGTGCAGCTATTATTACTTTATTACCCACGAGCCCCTCACCTCCCAGTGTATTTCTTTATGTCAAATAAATATTATTTTTTATAATTTTCTCATATATTATAAGTTTTTGAAATGACAAGCTATGATAATAATAATAATATCATCATAGTTCTCCGGCCCTTATCCCAATTTATTTGGTGTCGACGCAACATGTCTTTTTCTTCCATACTTCTCTATTAGTCGTCATCTCGGTAGTCATCCCCTTTCTAACCATATCATCATTCACACATTCCATATATCATTATTATTAATCTTTATTTATTCAGATTTCAGTGGTCTATACCTACAGTGTTAGTAACAATAAATAGCTAGCCTATGTTAGTACTTAATAACTAAAACACGACGGGTCCGGTTTGTAATTGCCCACACTAGCGGGCTATCTGCCCGGGCGGCTATTGATTGCTGGATAGTGTTGGGACTGCCACGCAGACTGCAGAGTAGCGAGGCAGATTTCTTACGCCACAGTGCATCAAATTCGTCATTGCCTCGGCAATCGCAACAATACCAATGCGTTATTTTATTGGATAAATTGCTTTATTACTAAAACTGTGACTTATGAATTAATCATGAAATATCGAAGACACTTTGCAATTAATATCAGTCGAGCGCAATTTTTCTTTCTTCTGTCCCTTTTCTCCTTAATTATTTAGACAATTGCGCCTTTTCTTCGACGGCAAGACGTTTTTTTTATCTTTAATTCATCTGCCTATCTGGGACAAGTCTGTGTCTTTTTGGAGAGAGGTTTATCTTCGTACTTTCTTATTATACAATGCTTGTAGATTGCTGAACGTGATTTTTTGAGTTATCTGTCCATTGACTGTCAATTAGATTCTAAATATATTTCTTCATGTTTGTTAGTCAAATGTGACGGGATAAGAAAATCGTCACCATAATTGTGTAACATAATATCTATAACATTCTGAATCATTCTGAAGAATATTGCTAATCCATTGCTTCATATGTTCGAAAAATGTGCTGAATTCTTGGTTACAGTTTGCGCGTCGATGTGCCTGCACCCTGCATACGTGACGAATTGAGAGCCTCCTCCTTTTTTGACATGGTTTAATAAGACTGATGAATACTATAAATAAAGGCAGCTTAGCAATATCACAAAAGTGTGTCGAAATTACCACATCTATTTCCACAAGACCTTACTCTAGGCAATACACATTCGTATCGTAACTCGGCCATATCTCCGGGGGACACACATACAGACACAGAAATAAAACAATACACAGTTGGCACTAGGGTCGTGCCGCAATACGTTTTAATTAAACCTCTGTGGATGGATCTATGTCGGAGAGATAGCTTCGTTTCTGGCGTTAGTTTTACAATAAAAATTGCTGAAATTTTATGTTTAGTGGTGAAACTATTGGACATATCATCGGCCTTGGCAAAATCATGTTGGGCTAAAGGTCTTGTCTCAAAGTCAAAAGTGAAAACATTTATTACAATTAGAGCATAACACACTTTTGTTTTAGGAGCGTTTACGCCATACGTTTCATACAAACTTTCAAGCCCTTGTTTTTCGAAATGAATGAACCGATTTTAATGAAACTTCATACGCTTAAGCAGGATACAAAAGTCTAAAAAGTTACTTGAGAACATTTTCCCCGACCAAATGGGTTAGGTTAGGTTAGAACTGTGATCAACCGCGTGAGCCGAGAGATTGAAGCGAGGCGAGCACTACTTCCAAAGGCCAAAACCGTAAACGGCTAATTTAACCATAAACGGCTAATTTAACCAGTTGGCTGCGACATTTATATTTTATTACAAAAGAAACGTAATACACTCGAATATTTTGCCTTTCAGCGGTTCTTGCACGGTTACGGTTTATGTTCATCAACATGTCACTTAGTTTCTCAACACACTAGGCAAAAGGCTCGAGTAATATAAAAGGCAATATAAACTAGAAAAAGAATAAACACACACTGTAATACTAGGGTCGGCTGCAATACGTTTTCATTAAATGTGAGAGTGATGGATCTGTGTCCCTTTCAGCCAGTAATCGTTATACAGTATGATGAATGTTTAGTTTGTATTGTTATTTAGATTGTTTATTTATATTAATGTTAGTAGTTAACGTTATTTTGTTTATATTATTATTGTCTTCAATGTTTTTATCAAGCAGTGGAATGTAATTGGCTTACTTGAGTTTCTGAAGCTAGTACTTATTTTCTTTTTTGGTACAGACACAGAGATTTATCACAACCACGATACAAGTAATTTGTAGAATGATGATTGGTGGTGTCGGTTTTCAGAGTAACTGAATGCAGCTGAATACCAGCATTTTGCGTGGAGCGACTGCCTATCTGACCTCCACAACCCAGTTACCATGTATAATAGGTATTTAATCATTAAAGTGAACGACAATAACTTGCCATCCAATCTCTTCACTACCCTTGGTTGACTGGTAGAGAATGCCTAAGGCATTAAGTCCGCCTTTGTACCTTTTTGTGCGAAAAGTTATAAATATTAATAAACTTGTGAGATGTTTTCTTGATTACAAAAAAGTCACTCTAACAAAATCAAGAAACCGTGAAATATTTTCAAACGAATTTTCGAATACCTAGATGCCATATCGCTAGATGCCCTTTAATCATTCTACGATCAAAAACTACTTAACCAATTTCGGACTAAAAATGAAATGAAAAATAAAACCCAAAAAAATCTAATACCCAAAACTGAGACGTAAAAGACATAAAACAACATTTTCTAAAGTAAAATTGCGTTGAAAATATTCAAAAAGGTCGCAGATTGAAAGCCTGAGGCTATTGAAGGAAAAGTTAACGGAATGGAACACTATAAAGGGCTTCTAATGAGATTTTTTGAAGAACTGGGGGCCTAAAAAGGCCACTATGGCAGAATCACAAAAGGATAACATTATGAATCATTCATTCATCAGTTAGATTTCTACCACCAATCTCTTATGGCAAAGTGCTTATGGTAGTAATCTAACTTAGAAAGATGTATTAATGATTCTAATGATTATAATTCGGTAAATACGTACCTGTTATTGTCGCGAATCATATTTTGATCAAGATACAACCTGAAATTGACCTGCAAATTGCAAAAAACGTAAGAAAATAAGAATTTCGCAATCTACCACTACCCATTCACCTTAACAAATTTTATCCCGGTTCTGCCCTTATCAGTGTTGCCATAGATTGTATTATTCAGAAAGATCACAAACTCCGCTAAAGTTGGAAATAAGTTGCTGATTGGAAGTCTTGGAGTGTTGGATTGCGTTGTTTCAAAAGTTTATTTATATTCTTGTAAGTCTTGTACTGTTTGTATATTGTATTCTGAATTGTAAGGAAATGATTTCGTTAATTCTGGTGCTTTTTTGCCAATTTTCAAGGTATGAAATATCAAAGAATTTACCTACATTTCATAGATTTTATTTTTGTCATGTAGCATGGGTTTCACGCAAGAACAAGATCTATTGGGCGCTGATCTGCTTCCTGAAACTTATTTTTCAGCGTCATTGTTCGCCTAAGAACTAATAGAGACGTGAATTTAGTCTGTTTGTAACTAAAAACCTTATTGATAGATCCAGCACTGAGAGTGCTAAGTTTTGTAATTACGGAGCACAATATACCGCTGCGCACTAAGACTTGGCTGTATGAGCTACAATATCTACCCTTTTTCTATTCAAAACATCAAATTGAAACAAAAAATAATAGCGTCGCGCCGAGGAATATGACCGAAGAATGTTTTCAAAATTATGAAGTAAGATAATTAAGAAATTAGAGAGCATTATAAAAATAATTAGTCATTATTGTAAAGGTTTCATACGTCTTAATTCATAGGCCATTTTTACAATGTCATTTTGCCCTTGGCTGGTACCTACGCTTTGGAATGGGCAACTAGCTTCATATTTTCAAAAGTGCCTGTTAATGGTTTAATTGAAATAAATGCTTTGAGTTTGAGTTTGCTTCTGCTAAAAATAGGTAGGTACACGACAGCCAAATCGTTTAAAAACGAATTGCAATGTTATCTGTTCAGCTGTTAGAATTTAGCAATCACAGCACAATTTCATTTTAATTAGTGGCACCCACAAATTAATTCTGTCTACATACTACCCAGGTAGTGTTATTTCCCCACCCCACACATGTGAACGGTTCTGTCCTCCCCCTTCACCCCAAATGTGAACTAAATGTCGAAGGTGACCGGAACTGGGTTAATTGTAGGCAGCGTAGTGAACATGCTGTGAACTTGTTGCATCACCACCCGGTACTGCGAGAATATTCTGAGAGTTGAACCACCCTGTATATGGAGTGCCTTGGGGCATGCGTTAATAGTTTGTGATGGAACGACGTTGTGGTTTCTCGAATTCGAAGACAAGACACATTTTCGTGTGTCAGGTCAGACGTATCAGGGTAAGTAATAGACATATCTCATTGTGGTGTTTTCAATGTGAGTGTGAGGTAAGTTACCCTAAAAAAATCACACTAATATTATAAAGGCGAAAGTTTATGAGTGTTTGTGTGTGTTTATATGTTTGTTATTTCTTCACGCTCAAACGGCTGAACCAATTTTGATAAAATTTTGTATGGAGCTAGCTGACACCCTGGATTAACATATAGGCTTTTTATTCCGATATTCCCATGGGATCGATATTTACGCGGGTGAAACCGCGGGGCGCAGCTATTACTAACATAATGTGAAGAAAATCCAAGAAAAGTGATTAATTTTAAGGTGTTTGAAAAAAATAATAATAATTATACTCATTTCTTCTCAGTTGCAACCCTTGCACATTAATTACACCTCTACAATTATATTGCAACAAAAATAAAGATAATTATTGTGATTTTGACAGACTTGACTATGGCAGTAACCGAATAGCAACCTTAATGTCACGACAATAAAGATCACTGTTCCTGTGACCGGACTGTACAGGCGTTAACCTTTATGGAGCTTTCAGGAGTATTACATACTGGCTGGTGTTACTAAAATATAATGAGGAGGTTTCATGCATGAAACTCAAAACTTGAATAAACTATGAATGGCTGCATTTGCATTACAACTCCTAGAAGCTTCATGCAGCTTTGAAGTTTTGGAATTAAAACTCACATTTCTAGATGAAGAGACATTAGGTAACTCAGAATCCTGGCTGGAATAACTAAATAAGAGATACATATAACATAATCAGCCTATAATGTTCCCACTGCTGGGACACGGACCTCCTCTCGGTGAGAGGGAGTGGGCCCAGTGCGGGTTGGCAGATGTCACATGTCTTCGAATTTTTGGTTCTAGGACATGCCGGTTTCCTCACGATGTTTTCCTTCACGGTTTTGAGAGCAGTGTTGATGAAATAATTTACACAAAGTAAAGCGTCTGTCTGGGTTCGAACCTACGACCTACAACTCGTAAGTCGCGCCCCCCCCTGTTCTCACCAAATAAGAGATGCTGGAGACCTTTTTTATGAGAATTTGAGAATACCTAGTAGGTATTACTTCGAGAAGTAACCACTGTTGCATCTCATAATTATCCCTATGTTATGTTGTTGTTGTTGTTTGTGGTTGTTGTTATGTTGTCCCTATTATCCCTTTGTATTGTTTCTATTTTTATGTCTGTAATTTATATGGTGTACATAATAAAGAGTATTCTATTCTATTCTATTCTATTATCTGTCGTCATCTTACGGAAACGTTGATCACTTTTGGACTTTATCACAAAACTAGTTACATAACAACATCACCATTTTCGTCGTATAACAGGTCAAGATTATAATGATGGTTAGTCAACCATGACATTGTGTTAGTTTAATTTTAACAAAATTCTGAGGACCATAGAATTTTTCAAAAAGGGTGTAAAAGCATAATTAAAAAATTATGTAAAAGCGATATCCTAGTTAATTTTATAACGCTTTAGTTAGTGCCAGGATGACGCGTAATATTTCACAGAATTTGCAGCGCTGGCCGTTCTGTGTTCAATAAATCCCGGCTCATATATTAATTAACACGCTAAATAGGCTGCCCAGGTAACGCAGATTTTAGCTCAACTATGACCTATTTGTTGGAAAACAACGCTGACTCTAAGTGCTTGGCCAGACTGACAGCGCGGGGGTGGGAGCGGCGCGGGTGCGGGAACGCGCGCCATCAGCCACTCGGCAGTCGAACGCGGCTTCGTTCTGAGTGTTGTCGTGTCCAGCGTTTGTCAAAATATAATATGGATGATGAAGACTTATTTTTATAAGAAAAAAGCTCGAACTAGTTTGAGAACCCCCGCCCCTGCGTGGGCCACCCGCGCACTCACTGCGGCTACTTGTATGAACGAGCTATGGCGTGAGTTGTCCGAGTTGTTTTTGTTCTGTTTGGTACAATATTGACAAGTTTCTGCCTCATAAATTGTTGACAAAATATCGATTTTCATGCTAATTGAAGCATATGAGTAATTCCAATTAAAAAGCATATAAAAAGTATATAATAAACACTGAACTTCCTAGTAGAATATTACATTTGCATATTCACACACGAAAACTATTGTTTTTGAGCATTTTACTTCAACTTCGCGTGTCGAATGCTAAAGCAATAAAAATTTACTAATTACTAAATTGTTATCAAGTAATTAACCTGTATCCTGAAACAGTCATCCATGACTGTGTCCGAAAATGGCCAAGAAAACTATTCGAAACTGACGGAAATATGCACAGTGTTAAGGAATATTAGTAATTATGTTAAGCACAATGAGGTTATTTTTTACTTGCACATTATTATTTCACCGAGGACGTCATTGTCTACAATTTGAATGAAAATTACAGTTTGAAAAGCTGAAATGCACCCGCTAGGAAAGGAATTTGTTTGAAAATTGCATAACAATATCGCTCCTCGACCTATTCCTAAACCAAAAAATGTGGGTGTACAGACGCCAGCGCAGACATCAAACTACTACAATCTGTCAAATTTCTTTAATAGATTTTCAACTTTATCGTTAAAGCATTAGGTTCAAAGTTGATTGGGAAAATTTTACAGTTTTGGGTAGCTTGATGTGCTGGCATCTGCATATTGAGTACCTATATAAATAAATAGTCCTCAAGACCATATTTCGGCCACGGCGGCCAATCTCTACGGAGACTAGCCTTCGGCGCGGGAGATGTTATAGTGCACAAGTATGTGCGCAGACACAGAGGGTACTCTCTCTTCCCTCACTCTCATAGTCCGATGGGATGACACTCCGACACGACCGGAAAGAGATCAGGCGCATGGCCAACGGCCTAACGTGCTTTCCGAGGCACAGGGGTATCACGTCATTCGTCATGACATTGTATCAACTGAACATAATTGAACTAATCATCTGGAAAACAAAAGAGCAGCAATTATTTGCCCTCAATTTGATATCAATAGACGTCAAAACAGTAACTTGCCACTATTTAACTTGTCAACCCAAACACAACGTACGAACAAACCCTAGTTACTTAACCCAGTTTCCTTAATTAGTTCAATCGAAACCAAATATTGCTAATTCATGGTGTTTCCGAGAAAATTCGATCACTTTACATAATTAAACCACACAATTAATCAATTCGCGTGTACAAATCTGGTATTCGGATCCGGTCGATTATGTATGTACATATATGCACATAACTATGATAGTTTTTTGTATGCTTTCATCAAACAATTAATGAATATTTAAGGAAAAAATTCAGCGTTAATAGAGTCGTTTAAAAATGAATGTGATTTATTTATTTTAGTATCTACACGTCAGGCTTCGTAAAAACTTAACACGGTCTTAAAACGTGTTTGGAAGTGTTGAAAGCAGTATTAAAAATTCATTGGGTGTGAACGAATGAACGGGGAAGGTGGATTTCCCTGTTGTGCAATAATCTATCGCGAAGATAGAGTGACGATTTTGTAAATTCGTCAGGAAACTGAAAGTGATTAAAGGAGACACATCTATATATATAAAAGAAAGTCTGTTAGTTACACCACTTATAACTCAAGAACGGCTGAACCGATTTGGCTGAAAATTAGTGGGGAGGTAGCTTAGAACCAGGAGACGGACATAGGATACTTTTTTTTTTTTTTTATAGTAGGAGTAGGGTAGGAGTAGGGTAGGAGTAGTGTAGGAGTAGGGTAGGAGTAGTGTAGGAGTAGGGTAGGAGTAGGGTAGGGTAGGGGTAGGGTAGAAGTAGGGTAGGAGTAGTGTAGGAGTAGTGTAGGAGTAGGGTAGGAGTAGTGTAGGAGTAGGGTAGGAGTAGTGTAGGAGTAGGGTAGGAGTAGGGTAGGAGTAGGGTAGAAGTAGGGTAGGAGTAGTGTAGGAGTAGGGTAGGAGTAGTGTGGGAGTAGGGTAGGAGTTGGGTAGGAGTAGTGCAGGAGCAAAACAACGTTTGCCGGGTCAGCTAGTTTCGAATAAAAAGAAAAGATCTTGAAGAACAAAAAAGGTTCGTTGCATGGAAATGCGTAAAATTCAAAATAGTTAAACATTCTTTCTTTATTGTACATCATAAAAATTACAGATAATAAATAAAAAAAATATATAAGCCAAATACTTATTACAACAAGGGCGTTCCCCATAAACCTACTTATTTTTATTATATGCCCTGAGAATAATATTCCAACACTCACGGGAACCTTTCCGAAAATCTAGAACACTGAACTAAATTCTGAGCAATTAAATTAACATCTTCACTTCCAACCTACCAATTCCAGTCCCGAATTGCAAATGACAATTAAAACTAGCGCTCTCATTGGTAGACGAATCTGTCTTATTGGTCGAGCCAAATAGCAGTTTATTCATTAGTGGCTGCTCTCAATAGAACAAAATTGTGGTAAAATACGAAAAGAGGTCGTTTGGAGGGAGAGTGTATAAATAGGAGGGAGTCTCGACCTCTGACCGGGTTATCCCTAAACAAAGAGGGGGGGTCATCGCCCTTAGTGTCGGATCTCGTTTTGTTCTATTTTTCTAGAAACCTCTTGTGTTAAGTGGTTAAGTCAGTTTGTCCTCTTTGGTGTGTGGTTTTTAGAATGTGTGTGAAATTAAAATATTAGTGTTGTTGAGGGTGCAGAGAAAACGGATTTAAACATCTGTTATTTTTGGACTTTTAATTTTTTTGGACGTTGTAAGTAACGAGTACCTACATTACTGTGTCTGTTATTAAACATTTTTGAATTGATCTAGCGAAATTTTGGAGAAGTTGTTCCAGGAGGCAGTTGTTCCGATGTATATACATAATTAATCATACTAAGTAGGTATGTAATGCTTCTTATTCAAATATTAATATTAATAAACTATCCCAGAACTAGCTATGATTACCTACTGTAATATCAGCATTCACAAGTTTAATATTTATGCTAAGGAACATATAAAAATTCTCAACACTAATGAAAATCGAAATGTAGAACACTTAATGCCTAAAAATATACCTGTTTAAAAAGCCTAAAAAATCCTCTCCTCTCACAAATATAATTGTTTTCTGAAGACAGCCTCCATTCCATTACCATCTGATTTGACTTCGCCAACTTTCTCAGCGCCACAATATGGCGTCGGAGTAGTTCCGTATAATTTACTCCTCCGTTCTTGTTCGTAATGTTTTGTTGATTGCTAGGCGGGTAGTTTGGTGGCGGTGCCCTTTTTGATTCGATAAGAAATGGGTGATTAATGGGACAAGAAACTTTTGTTATGATTTTGTGCTCGATCAGTTATGTCTTTCTTTGGTAGAATGTTTTCTGGTGTGTTAATAAGGTTAACTCAGTTTTAAAGTACCTAAGGTGAAACGAAAAAATCCGTTAAACAGCCATTCATCCAGTGTGTAAACAGCCATTCACTACGTTATGAGATCAACTAAAGAATGAGAACAAATGAGTAGCCCAAGACAGAAGCCTATTTTAAGTCAACAGCAAGATAATGAAATAGCCTTACTATACCCCTTTGTCGGAGCGGGATTACCATAGAAATGTAAAAAACATATATCTATGGGGATAACCCATACTCAGGGACAATGGCGCTCCAACCTGTTTTTGTAACACGTTTTTCTACAAATAATATGTAAAAGATAATTATGCTTTGTGTTAAAATGTTGATTGCTGTAGTTAAACCTTTGTTATTTTTCTTATTTTTAGTATAAACCACTATCATCTGCCTAGCCTTATCCCAACTATGTTAGGGTCGGCTTCCAGCCTAACCGGATGCAGCTGAATATCAGTATTTTAGATGGAGCGACTGCCTGTCTGACCTCCACAACCCAATTACTAGGTAATACGATACCCCTTGGTAAGACTGGTTGTCCGACTTTCGGGCTTCTGGCGACCCGAAACGACTGTAAAAGATTCACGAATGCCAGCCGGGACCAACGGATTAACGTGCTTTCCGAGGCACGGAGAGGTCTTGATATGTAAAAATGGTCAGCCATCCACGCACCAACCGCGGCAAACGTAGCTTAACATGATCAATTGACCCGTACGGCTGTTATTACTTAGCCACAAACCGCTCTTTTTAATATAAACCAATAGATAAAAAATACAGCATTGTTCATTCCCCCTGCTTACCCTAATCTACACCATTCTATTTTACCTATTAATCAACACCATTCATCATTCCTATTATGTGTTTATCAGCAGGTAGATGAAAATAAAAGTATTTTTCCTTACTGTTTAAGATGGTGTATTTTGGTGTCTATCCATTAAAAACATTACTTAGGAAAGTTTTTCGTAGAAATAACTGATATTGATATTTTAATCCCATGCGTAGCTGAAGACATACAACTTATCAAAAGTCAAAGAAAATTTTAACTGTCGCTTTTCTTTTCTTAATTTTAATGGTAGGGCCATTAAAATGCTACCTTAAACTCCTATAGATCGCAACAACTTCACGCATCTCTTAATAACGAAGTGCTATTAATTATTCACGCAAGTGCTTAAAATCCCGTTTTAAAGCACTTAATGAAAACATCGCTACATCGCTTACAGCCTCGTAAAGCGGAATATTTTACATGCGCATGAGTTTATAGGCTCTTAAGTCTTCGTTAAGAGGGTCTCGTTATTGTGATTCTTGTGTGTAGAAACATTGTTAGGTGTGTAAAGCCTCTGTGGAATTATGTGTTTAGTAGGGATTTTGCATACTTATGAGCTTGTGTATAGGAATCTAGATGCTTTTCGTCTGTCATCTGAGTCTCTAAATGACCTTTGACATCTAAAGCCGTCAAGCATATAAATATGTTCTATTCTATTCAAAAATCTGGCTCGTAGTGACTGCGTTTAAATTAAGTAATTATTCTTTAAATATTTGTGCGGTAGTTAAAAAAAAGAGTGAGTCAGAGAGACTGCTTTCGGTTTCGGCTTTCGGTTGCTGGGACTTAGTCTCTTTCTTTTGTTTGTAAGAGTTTAATTTATTATAATAGACCTCATACCTATTCTTCATAATAAATATTTATTCTAGTATCAAAATACAATGATGAGTAGCTTCCATAGGCACTGTGAAATATTCAACGTTTTGCCATACTCGCGTGACATCATATTTACAATGAAATTTCACTTGAAAATCGCTGCTAACATTTTTTACCCACCGTTACAATTTAATATCCCCACTGGCAACCCAGTCGCGTAATTTACTTTTTTCAAATTAAAACCGTCGAGCGCGACTTTTTGCATAATTCTATGTGAGAGAGAGACGCGTCGCCTCTAATAAAGTAACGTCAGTCTATACAGTGTTGCCAGCAATAAATGAAAAAAGTCTCGAGATTTTTTCCCTTTTATGCTTCGATATTTTTTATTGCCCAAACTTTGTTAGCATGTTGGTGTACGTTGAATAATGTATGGTAGATTGAATATTGGATGTGGTTATGAGCGGTAGTGCGGTCTGGAAAATGTAACGTAATCTCTGTTTATGGCTTCGCTGATCATCAACATTATTAATTGTTATTGTTTATGCTTTTTACTGCGTAAGCTTTTATGACCGTCCATATACTAACACAATGTAGGTAATAACAGCTCCCTAGTTACAGAGAAGTACTCGTTGCGTTTGACAGTTTCTATAGTCGGTCAAATACATAGAATTTCTTTCAGTATTTTTCTACGCTTTGTAAATCCTACTAATATATCTTCTATATATATAAAAGGAGAAACTGACTGACTGACTGACATATCAACGCACAGCCGAAACTACTGGGTCTGGGAATGTGGAATTTTGCACACGGCTTCCTTTTATAATGTAGGGGAGCACTAAGAAGGGGTTTTTGGAAATTCAACCTTTAAGGGGGTGAAAAGGGGGGATTTCGTTTGTATGAAAAATCTTATTCCTTGAGTTAATAAACTTGAAACTTGGCACGAATACTTATCTAAGTAAATGATTAAGTTTGGCATTTTTTGTTTTTCTTAACTACCCCCTAAAGGGGGATTGGGGGGTGTCAAAGTTTGTATGGAAGAATTTTAACGGGCTGTCCGATTAACTTGAAACTCAGTATTTATACTTAAGACTAAAAATAGATAATAACGTGTATCAGGGTTTTTCGAAAATGTACCCTTAACAGGGTAAAAAGGGGTAGTTAATTTTACAGGGGAGGATTTTACTGCGTTGCTTGATTAACTCAAAAATTGGTATAAATAATCTTTGAGTCAAGTCATGAGCACATACCAAAGGATTTTTCGAAATTCCACCCCTGTGGGGGTGAAAAGCGGGGATACAGTTTATATGAAAAATCTTATTCAATTGGTTAATAAACTTGAAACTTGGCAGGAATACTTATCTAAGTAAATTATGAAGTTTGGCAATTTTTGTTTTTCTAAACTACCCCCTAAAGAGGGATTGGGGGGTGTCAAAATTTGTATGGAACAATTTTAACGGGCTGTCCGATTAACTCGAAACTCAGTATTTATACTTAAGACTAAAAATAGAGAATAACGTGTATCAGGGTTATTCGAAAATGTACCCCTAACGGGGTGAAAAGGGGTAGGTAATTTTACAGGGGAGGATTTTATTGCGTGGCTTGATTAAGTCGAAAATGGGTATCAATAAATCTTCGAGTCAAGTAATAAACACATCCTAAACGATTTTTCGAAATTCCACCCCTGTGTGGGGGGGGGGGGAAGCGAGGATACAGTTTATATAAAAATCTTATTCATTTGGTTAATAAACTTGAAACTTGGCAATATTTGGCTCAGTATATAATAAATAATGTCACTTTTAGTTTAAAAACATACCCTCACAGAGGATTTAGAGGGTGACAAAGTTAATAAGTTAGAAAAATATGTAACCCGCTGTCGGATTAACTCTAAACTCGGTAAAAAAGTAGGTAGGTGTTTTAGGGGTTTTAAAACTCGACTCCTACCAAGGTGGAAAAGGGTAATAAAGTTTAAGGGGTGGATTGCTGGGAAATATAGTAGGAAATGCTGTATCCACTAGCAGGAATAGCGCCTCCAGTGTTTCGCAGAGCACTGGCTTCAGCGAAAGAGCCAAAATGGTCTCCGACACACGACCCTTTGCACGACAACATCCTTGTGCCTGTGCCACAAAGGCTGAAAAGCCGAAACAGTTTTTTAAAGTGTGTCGTCCCACTCACTGGTGAACCATCACAAGAAAGACTGAAGATGTGGCGAGACAGTCCTTCCTTACCAAAACCCAAAATTTTTAGAGGAAAGTACGAAATACACGCGGACGAAGTCGCGGGCAAAGTGCTAGTTAATATTATAAATGTGAAAGTTTGTGAAGGTGTTTGGATGTTTGTTACTCGATCACGCGTAAACCGTTGAACCGATTTGGATAAAAATTGGCACATAGATAGACCATTTCTTGGATTAACATATAGGATACTTTTTATTCTGATATTGCACGGGATCGAAACTTACGTGGGTGAAACCGCGGGGCGCTGCTAGTAGGTATTTCATAAAAACTATTCTTTATTCCACACATATAACAAAGATTCCGTGGACCATTTGTGGCGCATCCAGGACACATAGAGGTGGGAAATGTTCCAATAAAGAACACTTACATCAAGGCAATGAATAAAAGACGAAGCCAGGGATATTTTATTTAACTCACCTTTAGCCGTGTGGGGCCATAATAGTGGATTTGAAGCGGTTTAAACGAGCATTAGATGCAATGAGAAAGGTTTAAAAGTCAAGTGTGTTTTATAGCTTAATAGAAATCTTGCTTGAGTTTAAGCTCCTATTTTTATAGATTAGAACAAGTGGGAGAAATAGCTTGCTTTATGACTTAGCTTGAATGCTTTACGTTTTGTTTTTGAGTTTTTTTACGTCGACGTATATGAAATACAGCCTGTATTTATAACTTTACCTATGTGTTTACGTAGGTACAATTTAATAAAGAAACACCATACCTACAGAAAACTACAAAACCCTTTCAGAATTCAATACATTCGAAATTAATGCAAAGTAGGTATGCCGACCGATACCTCGGACCTCAAATGGCGAAAGGAACGTTAGCTCTTATCCCTTACATTCTTCGAACCGCAACTTATAGATATGGTCAAAAGCAATTTAGTAATAATTTTAATAAACTATGCAGACTTACTCTCTGTCTATGAATACGAACGTGACAAAACATATAGGTAAGAGCTACAAGGCTTGCACATACGAATGTAGACTCAAAAAACATAGAAACCAAAGTAACATCTCTAAGTATTGTCTGCAAAAGGAATTTATATTTTATTTATTACTAGCTGCGCCCCGCGGTTTCACCCGCATAAGTTTTGATCCCGTGGGAATATCGGGATAAAAAGTGTCAGCTACCTCCATACAAAATTTTATCAAAATTGGTCGAGCGGTTTGAGCGTGAAGAAGTAACAAACATATGAACACACACACTCACAAACTTTCGCCTTTATAATATTAGTGTGATTTGATCGTAAAATAACAGGTATGTTGTAACTGGTACTTACTTATTGCTCCTAATCAAATAAAGGGAAAATTCTTTTGTTTTATTAAAGTTATTTTGAGGCACCATTTCATAGTTGACTGTCACCTGCCGCTCACAAAACTACTGGAGAGCGTTACGTATTTATGCTACATTTTATGCCAAACATATTGCATACCTAGCTGGCGAAATGTGGGTGTACCTACTATGGTACACCTGTGCCAAACCCCTCAGGGATTACAGGCGCTTTAGGTCTATTTATCTTTTAATGGGTCAGAATTCTCAAATCAATTGATTGAACCCAAAACAGTGAAAATCGTTTATGCCTTGATTAATTTATGGGCACTCGTACTAATCCAGCAATTAACGATTTTAAATTAACCTGTCACCCAAAGACATGTACAATTTACTGCTGTACATTTTTTTTTTAATAAATCAACAGGATTACCGTTTAAACCAATTACTTCAAGCCAAACAAATAAATACCAAAACCACTTATAGGTATAGCAAACACAAATCGTACTAAAGTCCTGACCGTCTTTCAACCTTTATTGCAGACAAAAAGAGCAATAAATACATAATTAGTATCGTCGGTTCTAGACACACTAATCCCCCATCAGACCCCCGACTTGGGGTAAAATGGGGGATTTAATTTCCGTTCCCCGTCGACGGGGTATTAGTAGATAGGAAGGGACGCCCTTGATACCCCTATGGGTTGCCAGAGTTTTTTAATGGAATGTCGTGGGTGTTTTTAGTACCTAATTTATCTATACAGTTTCTGTTACGACAATTTTTACAATAAGTTCTTTGAAATTGTGAATTCTAGTAAGTTTTGCTATTTTAGATAATTCCTCGAAGTGGACTTGTTTTTCTATATTTTATTTGAATTTCTCGGAAATTGTTTTGTTTCACTTCACTTGAAGATCAATTTAATCACCAAAAGCAATTCCCGTGACTTCACTTAACTGACATATCAACTAAACTACAAGTTTTTTCAGTTAACCTATATTGTCCCACAGCTGGGCAAAGGTCTCCCTCATATTGTTCTAATTTTCTTTGTGCTGTGCCTTCTCCGTCCAAACGGTTAGGGACGAGTTCAAATCGCCACTCCAGCTTTTCTTAGGCCTGCCTCGGTGACGACGCCCGTCTTCAGGCACCCACTGTGGGACGACCCAGGCCCATCTGTATTATGTACCTATCTACAATTTATGTAGCTACGAGTATGTTTAAATTCAAGTAACATAATATTTTCATAACCTCTTCATTTGAACTTTATTAATTCCAAATAGCCACATGTCCCCGAAAAATGTGCCGCAAACCGCTTCATCCCTAGCCCAACACCTCAACTTTTCGCCACCCCAATATTTCGCCAAACTTTCTCCTCCACAACCGAGGCGTTAAAATTTCTTTACGTCAAAGGCACACTTATTACTCGTAATGGGAAACAATTTAGGTATATCTACCCATCTAAAAGGCAGTTATATTAACACAGTTTATATTTCAAGGTCTTGTATCCTTATTTGGCTGACAAAGGAATAGGGTGTTCGCTTTTGTACAATTTGCTTTTCGTTAAAATTGGGATCTGGTTGTACTGTTTGTTTTAGTATTTTATTACTTTTAGGCAAGAATAAACGGACCAGAAAATCCGTAATACTATCAAATGTTTTTTTTATATAGAAGAAGAGGCTGCTGGAATGTAAAAGGAAACTGTTTTATGGGAAGTGGGTAATAAGAAAATGAGAAACTGAAACCTAAATTATAAGCGTTTGTCCACTCGATTGACCACAAAACGATCGCATGACGCTTGCCAGAAAAAATAATTGTCTGAGAAGTCCGCAATAATCATTTACTCCACTCGTCTCTTATTGTAACGTTTTGTCAACACAAAGAGAGAAAAGGAATATACTTTTATTGTTATTAGGTAGGTAGGTACTCCTAAAAACTGTTTAGCCTTGAGCATCGAAATTCAAACTCTAAAAAGAAAATTCGGCTCCATTTTATTGTTGCCAGAAGCAAAAAGTTCATTTTGACGTGACAACGTCTTAAATTAGGTTGCGGCTGGGAGTCACTTATGAAAAAGTGTAACGCTCGGTAACGTTACGATGAGTCACCGAACGAGAGAGAGGCCCGCCGAATGCCTTGCGTCTCTCTCCCACTCAACTATCATTCAATTCCTTGTTCCTATTGTGCAATTTAATTATATTCATATCAATAAATATTCTACCGAGAAAAAGACGTTGTCACGTAAAATCTTCGCCCGTAAAACCGACTTTACAGGCAACCATTTTTTTATTTTCAAACTTTGGCAACATAATACACGTGTAATGTAATTGCTATTAAAATTACACCTATCCGGACCTAACAACTACACTTTAGGGATCTAAGTACATGTTTGGTCCAAATTATTATTACCTTTGCCCAGGTCTCCCAGTCCGGATGAAAAAACTATTGGTGTTTGTGGTTATTTCTCCGGTTGCTGTGATGTTTGATTTTATTACCTCTGGGAGGTCCAGAAGAGTGTTGTTATGAAGTGTCGTCATGACTGGAACAGACCTTATGGACTTCAGGCGTAGTTGGCAGTTGTCATTTGTTTGATTACTTGTCATAACTGAGTTTTGTTGTTTATGTTTTCCGTGTTGATGTGTTTTGGGGAGTTAGCTGTGGCAAAGTAAAAGTTAATATTAACCCTTGCATAATGTAAAGGACCATGATTGATGCTATAAAATGTCTTTATGGTAAATTAAATTTTTCAAAGTCAGTAACTTATTGTATACAAACTATGAAGTCAACTCAACAGCAAGTTTCTTAAACAAATAAGTGCATTATATCCACATAATTTTAACAAAACGTCAAAACACTTTGTGTTCGAAGCACATTTTTCTTTCACTCACAAAACGCTTTAAAGAGAAGAATTTTCTATAAAGTTTTTCCTTTGAACGCTTGAAATACTGCCAAAGGCTCCAACTTCCAAGTTAGGTTAAGTTTTAAGCGCTTTTCACTTGACAGGTTTTATTTGAACTAAACCATTTCAAGCCAAGGCGAGGGTTACGGAAAATATACTATTTCTTAGTTGCAAAGGAGTTTTATTAGAGGTCTGAAAAGTCGGTAAAAGGGTAAAATGTTTCAATCCGTCAATAGCTTGAATAGAGAAAAATAATACTTTTTTTTTTGATATCCGTACCCAAAGGGTGCCAACGGGGCCCTATGACTAGGAGCGGTTCTGAACTGCATCCGATTTGAATCTGGATCCAAGAGCCGAGAGTTCAATCCGAATTGTGTGGTGCAAACTGTTAATATAAGTTGGTTATTAATAAATAAATTGGAAATGCTCTAAATTCGGACGAACAGAGGTAAGATCTAGTGTGCAAGCCCTGATACAAACCTGGTACTATGGCCACTTTGGACCGACATTTCTCGTATTCGGATCGAATGCAGTGCAGAACCACTCTAAGGCTTTTCTGTCCGTCCGTCCGTCCGTCTGTCACAGAGCTGTATTTTTGCACCGTAAGGTAGACACTTGAAATGTTCACAGCGTGTACTAGTATGGCTGCTATATCAACAAAAAATGTAAAGTTAAAAATTATTATATTAAATTAAGAAGCATGTTCTTTTTTACTAAAGTATTAAAAAAATGTTTTATATTGTACAGGTGGTACGAAACCCTTCGTGTGCGAGTCCGAATCGCACTTGTTTACTTTTCAGACTATTGCATTGTATTTAAATTTATTCCCCAATAGCGCAATAAAAAAACATACCTACATAGAATCTCCTTTATGTAAGAAAGTAGAAGATAACAAAGTGTACTCAGTTTGCATATTGTATTGCAGTAGCAAAGAAAAACGTGTATTTATACGTCTTCTCTAGCACAAGACATATAGCTAAGATGAAATTTGAATTTTAAAAACAAAGCAGTAAAAAGTGCAACTTGATGCAAATGTACATAAATATTTGTTGCAGCATACGAGGTAGACGTGCAATTTTCTCACAAGAACAATATCCTGCGGGAATCTTAAAGAAAAACTAGTACATTGTAAGATAGTGAAGTCATTAATTCAAGAAAATTACTATATTCCACAGCAATTTTATGGACGAAGGTAGTTATATTCTGTTCTTTAAAACTTGCCTTTGTTGTGACTACAAACCTTACTAACCTACATATATCAATAATATGTGGGGTAAAAAATCATATCAACTGGATGCGACCATAGATTTCCGCAAAGATGGGTACTGAGCAATTTGCAACCAACGGCAACCCATAACTTTATCAGGTCGTTAATCCATCTTTGCGAAGGCCTAATACATCGCTTTCTACAATAAGGAATAGTCCCAAAGATGGTCTTTCCCTGGTAACACTCAATTTTCGACCACCCAAGTCCAACTTACCAGTCAAATCATCACTCGAATCCCGAACTGACACACAAACACGACACGCAATCAAATTTACACGAAGTAAACATCGAAACGGCTGTAACGGGATGTGTGACTATGTGCTGTCCTTAATGACTCACTACTACCCGGCTCTGTCCGGAATTGCTTCAATGTATTTTAATGGACGCCCGGAATTGGGGTTCAACGGAACCATTTCTTTTTTTGCTAGAAAATTTTGCGTATTTTCCTGACAGTCCCCTTCTGTTAGTCAAATCAGCAAATCACTTGACATGAGATTTTCCGAAATCCGGGGTAAGTAACATTATTACGCAATCAATACTAAATATAAGACTGAAGCTTAAGATGATAATAATCCCTCAATCACGATTTCTGGAGAGAGAAAGCGATGAGATTGAGTTCCGATAAGAAGACCCTAATCCGGACTTAATCCAGCAATGGGAGGAAAAGGATCCACTATTTTTGTAATTACTTACTTGTTATTTGGAAAAACAGATTATAAAACTAAGGAATTCAATAATATAATGATAATAGATATAAATACAAATCATCATCATCTGCCTAGCCTTTTCCCAACTATGTTGGGGTCGGCTTCTAGTCTACCCGTATGCAGCAGAATACCAGTATTTTACATGGAGCGACTGCCTATCTGACATCCATAACCCAGTCACTGGGTAATACGATACCCAGAAAAAAAAGAATAGATAGAAATACAAATAAGGCTATAGAAACTTATAAAAACGATGATGATCTTTGAATGTTTTACAGAAAAATCGGTAAAATCGGTAAAGAAAAGAAAGAATCTACCAATCGTCCTTGACATATATTCATTACTACTTAGATAAACTAAGACACAATCATAGAAACTGCCAATACTGTCCATTACGTTAACGCAACGCTTAGATACGAGACACGTAACGAATATATTTATCAGAAAGGTCCTAAAGATGGAGATGATCAGTTGGGAACGTGACTCGAAATATATCAAGATATTGTTAGACGTCCCTCGTAACGATGTTAACAATCAGGTATCAGAGAGGAAAGAGGGTTTGTTTCAAGAGTAGAATACTTATCAACTGGACCCAAACAATCTGTGGACCTATTTCCTGTAAGTTGTTCAGATACTACTCAAAGACCATGCGTAAGAGCAATAATATGTGCTGAAAGTTCTCATACTCAAAAATGTTGTCCCAAATTTTTCAATTTTCCTCTTTAGGCATGAATTGGACATGAATTTTCAATTTGATAAGTAGCTTTAATTGAAAATTAACGCAGAAACGCAGAAATTATGGCTGAGCTATTACCCGACCGCGAAGAGCTATTAACTAATTCAAAACTCCCTAAAATCACTGAAAGGAAGTTTAAATTGCACAAAATTACACCTTGTGGTAGAACATGGGGCTTTGCCCACATAAACTAAAGAAACGCGAAGAAAACTTTAAAAGTTAATTAAAGGACATTTGTTACGGCTTGCACAGGAAAAGGCGCAGCTATTTCTCACTTTTTATTACCGTTTGAAACCTCTAACCTTTTGCTTTGGCATTTATTTCGTTGGTGTTTCTTCCTTTGAGTTAAATTCGTTGGTGGTTTTTACTTGAAGTTGCGTATGTTTGCCAAATTCTGGGTTTACTGTGAATGATAATATCTCCTCCAAACAGAAATATTCAGACCAGAAAATATCTGTAGGTAATAATATTTTTATGAAGCCAACGGATAGCGGCGCGTACTAAATTCCGTTCTGAAAAAATGATTATCTTTTTCCATCTAATCCGCCTATTGAAATCTGAAACGGTCAAAGGCCCAAAAGAAAGCCTCGAGCCAAACTACTTTAGGTCTAAAGAATACTATTTCTAATGCGGGTCGTATCCGACCCCAGTCATAAAAGGCAGACACTGCACCATTTATGACTTTGCTAGACTTAGTAGGTATATTAAACGAATAATAAGGGCAAAACTGTCGAAATTTCTGGAATACCTATTTGGAAGGAACAAAAAATAGGACTTTGGATTTTAGGTGAAAGATACACTATTCTTATCCCCGAAACAGTTTAGCTTAACATAATGGGAAGAAAAGATGAAAAAATGGAAAACCCAGATCGAAAAAACCATTTGTGTCCAACAAAACATTGTGTCCACACAAGCGATAGGAGACTTGATGTTGCGACAAACTCTGTCTTATTATGCATTCAGCCCGTCGCGCTTCGTTTTTTTACATTGAACACGACTTCAAATATCAAATTTGACGTTTGCCGACGTTTCAGTAATGTCAGATCGTAAAATTGGCGATATTTGTATTATTTCTTCTTCTTCTTTAAAGCTTTCGTTGATTATTACTTACTTTTATTTGGACAATCCAAAATTGAATAAACAAAGAGGAATTTTATTGAAAATACTAAATCTAATTTCTGATCCCATGTTTACCTACGTTATGTAAAAGGTTGATATGAAAATGATATTGTATTTTTTTATTCCTTCATCTCACCTGAACCATTATGGGAATGATTTCTTTTACAAAATCAGGACCAATTCGTATCACAAAGTGTATTTCAATCGTACATTCTACGAAACCTTCTGCTCCACTTTGTGCTGTAAAATATTTCCAATTTTCATCATAGATACTATAGCCTATTTGGTGTTTTACATGCGACCATCGCGAGTTTGTTAAAAGTGATTGGTATAAAATACGAGACAAACATGAAGCTTTAGAATTAGAAGAGATAAGGCGTCAGATTAGACTGAAAAGCAAAAGAATTAAGATGTTAAATACGTAGTATTTTATAAAGGAATAATTATTGAACTTATTAGATAAACCGTGGTTTGATTTTATTCCTCCCTGTACCTTGAAGCTCGTGAAGAGCTTCACAGTACCTACAATAACATTGAGTAGTCATAAATTTCCAGAAAAACTAGACAGTACTGCGGACTCACTGGCGGCGGTGACGTGGTCGCCGCGTATTGATCGCTCGTCTAGCCGCACCCTTACGGCCTGTCTAGAACAATGCCAACTTTCAAATTGTGCTCTTTTATCAGGAACGTAAAAAGGGTTACGTCTGGCTTATCTGCTTTGGTATGACGGTAGTTAGGGGTTTTGTGACAACTTAGACGGATTTGTGTTTTTGTCATGAGATGCCAGAAATGTGAACCTATTTTTTTGTATCAGGGATATTGTATAGCACTTGAAAGACTCTTGGTAGACATTTTTGGTAATAAGTATAATATCATCAGTCTACTTATTATGGTAATCCTAGCAGAAACCACTCACCAATAATTTTCATCCAACCACTCAGATAGTCCACATGTATAACATGAATAGAGCGATCAACGCTGAGTGCCCAACATTGACCACACAACCATAATACTAAAATTGAATGGAGTTGCAAATGTTATTGTTGTGTCAATAAGCGAAGGTGTAACAACATCATTATTATTGCAAGATGGTTCGGAGCCAAACACATTATACTTGTACCACGCGGAGAATGCATGCTACTTCATGATGTATAGGTACCCCTTGCAACTTGGGAATTGTACGAAGAAATGGTTGTAGTTAACAGAAAGACGAGTTGGTCTGATGGTGTAATAATATTGCTGATGTTAAAACTCTCTGCATAGAACATAATTATAGTCAATAATGCAGCTAATAAAAATGCGAAATAATAAACAGATTTGTAAAACTAAACAATGTAACCAAATTCCGAAAACAAAATACAAACGATCGCAACCTAAAAAAACAAAGTACGCAAAAAGTTCAAATTCAAAAACAAAATTCTATGCGACGAATGTAACAGTCAAGTAGGAACGTTACTGTGAACGTTTTAGGTCAGAATTTTGCGAGCCGAATGCCGAATGCCGAATCGCCTGTGTTTGAACAAGTGGCCAGATTGAACGCTTTCCATCCGGCCTAAGCCGGCAAACGGGGATGCGACGAATAGTTTGACGTTTGTCTACGACGCCATTTGCTATTGGTTTTGTGTTGCAAACTAGAGCACAGTTTATGTTGAACTTAAAATGATTTGATCTGGCTTTCTGGTAAATAGTGGTTTGGGGTTAAGGATTCTGTGTGCTAGTTGCAGTAAGCTTTTCAGCTAGAACGCCTTTTGTCAGTGAGTGAAAACGATTCGTAAGCTATCATGAAGGGAGGAAGCCCGTGAGGGATTGTCAGCAGGATTGTCCGAAAGGGTTACCGCTGCCCCGGAACTTAAAGGGCTAAGGAAGGAACACGGGTTGGTTTTAGTCAGTAAGAGTCTGACATTCCCTTCCGCTCCACCCAGAGCGGGAGAATCATTTGATGATTTCCAATCCGCAAAATAAAAAAAAAGCTATCTTTTCATGAGAAATCTTTCTATTATAATAAATCATTTGTTCCTGGATTTATATAGAGCAAATCCCGTAATTTCTTTGAAATGGTCGCATGCAAAACAATTAAAAGACTAAACACAGATTCTTAAAAACTAGAAACAAACTCTTAAAAACCCAATGCTCTATGCTACCCTTCAATAATTTTATTCAACAAACCACGACCAGATTCATTCACGACCACTCCTGGTAGAAAATTTCTTCAAAGAGTTCCTATTGGAAAGGGTTAAAAAATGTAGGCTGGGCCACACTATGGACGCCAAAATATATGACATCCACGAGATTCACCCAGCCACTTTGCTCTAGGCCCCCTAAGGAGTAGAGTAGAGCGATGGCGGAAGACAGTTTGGGAAGGGAACGTTACGGAAGACACACGGTTAGAGGAAATAAGTTTTATTAAACCATTTAGAATGTTTATTTAAGCATTTTATTTGCCCCACACTCCCACATTCTACACATAAGTACTTTTAGTACTTCATTCTTTCGTAAGCAGTATGAATGAGGTTTTTAACAAGCGCTGCCTTTATCTAAGTCTGTTTGTAGGTTAACAGATTAGATTGTATCTACAAGCAAGAAGGTACAAGCTACAGACAAGCGTCTTGCGTTCCGTATCCTGTATTTGAAAACACACGGTTAATAAATTGTTGCAACGCAGAACACAGAACGCAGAACGCTAGCCCGCAACTTGGTACTAAGGAGCGCTACTTAACATCCTTTAAATATTGAAAGGATATTTTTTTAACGGCCATTAGTGATAACATAGTCACTAAAAACAATGGTTGTGTTGAGTAACTATCTATGTTATTAATACGTAAAAAATAGGTAATCATGCTAATCAGTTAGAGTGATTAAAAATAACTTAAATATACAATTTTATCGTCATCCGTTACGTAAATGAGTTAAACTTCTGAAATTCATAAAACTCAGTAAATATTTTAAATAAGTTTGAAACTAGACAAGTTAAGTAGTGTGCTCTCAAAAGTTTTTAAATTATTTTTAAACAAACTTATATTTTTAACTCTTTTTTTTTTGGTATCAAAAGCAATTTTCTAAGAAAACTTCTATAAACAGTTAAGTATTATATTTTTATATGAGAAATAAGGCAAAAATAAACGGTCGCTTTTAAAGTTAGTTCTAAACGCTTTCTTAAGCACATCTTTAAGAGTTTTGAATTTTGATAAACATCTGTGAAACTCGATATATTTTCCACGGAATGGCGAACTTTATAATCTCCCAAACAGCACAATTTTTAATCAAGTGCTTGAGGAACTTAATTCCGTTTTGCTGATAAAAGTTCTCGGAAAATTGCTTTAGATCTTGTTTAATATTTTGTTCAAGAAATTGAAGACATACTGCGTACTCCCAATTAACTTAGCATTATCCTCGTTAAAAAGCAAAATTGTATAATATATGTATAATTTAGAATGGATTATTACGGAAAATTATTATATTTTCAGCGTTACATGTCTTACAAAAACTCAACGAAATATTGAAGTAGATCTAATCTAAACATATTAAAAATTATAAGTCGCTTATCATGTCTTTCTGTGTGACCTCATTGTTCTTCCAAATAAAGCAATGGATTTTGATTCGGTTTTCAACATAATTTGGAGAATTTATTCCGAAAGGTCTATGTTTATATTAAAATATACATTAATATTAAACTCATCATCTGTCTAGGCTTTTCCCAACTATGTTGTTGGGGTCGGCTTCCAGTCTAACCAGATGCAGCTGAATACCAGTATTTTACATGGAGCGACTGCCTATCTGACCCCCACAACCCAGTTACTGGGTAATACGATACCAAGGGGACTGATTTTTGGACTTTCGGGCTTTTGACTACCCGTAACGACTATCAAAGATCCACGAATAGCTTTCCGAGGCACGGTGGGGTCTCGGTATGTAAAGATGGTCACCCATTCACAGACCAACCGCGGCAAGCGTAGCTTAACCTGATCGGAAAAAAACCCGGAAACCTGAAAGGATTCTCAATGTTTTATCAAGTTTAAAAAACCGTAATAAGCAGGGGCGAGTCTCTAGCACGATATAAGGTAAAATGTATGTAGTCTGCTAGTCTTGAAGAGTTCTTACATTATCGTTAAAATGTCCAAACTTAATTCTTATTTACGGCCTGTTCACCAAAAAGTTTTGTAAGTATAAGATCAGATAAAAGCTCTCAGAGATTGCATAAGACTTTGGCCCCAATAAAAATCTGACGGCCCCTGTTTGGTTTTATTCTCCATAAACGAGAAACAGTGATATCTAATCTTTGTGATTGTTTAATCTTGAGAGAAAGTACTAGTAGTAGTATTTTGTTTAAGGTGAATGGAGTTGAGACCGCGAAATTCAAATCTTACGTTTTTTGCAATTTGCAGGTCAGTGTCAGGTTGTATCTTGATCAAAATATGATTCGCGACAATAACAGGTACTTACATATTTAGAGAATTATAATCGTTAGAATCATTAATACATCTTTCTAAGTTAGATTTCTACCATTAACACTTTTCCATAAGAGATTGGTCCCATATTAGCTTCAACTGCAGCCCCAGCGGCAGCCTCAGCCTCTCCGTGATTTTCAGCATTGCCGACATTGGAGTTTCAAATCAAAAGGATTGTTTTATTGGAAGATTTCACGCTACGCGTTAATAAGATTACAATTTAAACCTCTACAAGATACTGTCAAAACTATCACCCATAATTATTTTCCTAGAGACAGCAACTTACACAAATTCAACCTCCTTTAAAGCGACATTTTCGCGAAAATTTAAAATATGATGATGATGTAATTAGATCAAGTAGCGCTTAGCACAAGACTTCTGTCCCGGACCACATGCGCTTATGAAATGTTGGCGTTTGACACAAGTTGGGAGAACATGGCGGGAAGCATTAACACTATAGAGATTATAATACCTACTGGTAGAAAAAAGGGCTCGAAAAGGAGACATGGTGAATGATTTGATCTTCTTCTTCGTCGATGATTTCAATATTTAAGTTACTAATATTAAGGAAGGACTTGACTTTAATGAATCTTTAAAACAAGTTAGTATCCAATGTTGAAGATATTAGCTTTTTAATCTAATGATAAACTAAAGCTGATGTAGTAAACCCCAAGTATAAAGATGGCAGGTACATATAGTTTCAAAGAATTTCAATAATGTACCGTGACGTCAGTTTATTGGGTTTCAATAAAGTTAACCTTTTTAGCTATATTTATAAAACCTGAAACGGCTGCTTTTCATCTTTAATGAGATTGACTCTTAGAAAAGCTAATAGGAAGGTACCGCATGGCTTCTACAAAGGAACGAGTGATTTGATATTATAACATTTTAATTACAGTCTGCTGAACGCAGGTATTTCGAAAGTAATTAACTTTGCGTATTGTTTAGGTAACATTAACATAAAGTTATAATACGAAAATAATAATTAAGTACATATTTGACTACTTTCTGTACAAACAAAATTGTGATTTTTTGCTGGAATGGTAAAGCTAGTAGCAAGTTCTTACGCTAACCACCTCTACCCAACTTATCATGACGGCCTGGATTTCTGAGATGATCACATGAGATAGTAACCAAACGCCAGGAGTGACCGCGGTGCTATTTCTTCCGCTTACTCAATACCACAATTTTTTTTATACATACGAGTATATTGAGCAGTTTGAGTAGTTTATGCGGCCTACCCAAATGTCCTGTCTTTGGTATTGTTCGTCGAATCGTTGAGCTCCTCAAGTTCTGAGTTGAGCTGCACGATTTTTGACAAATGCGTGCACTGATTGGACAGGTCCGCTCAATCTGTGTGGTTCTTTCCTCAAAAGACCATTTCAGACACCAATCTACATGGTCTTCACACGATCTGACCAAGATTTTGTCTGGACTTTAAAAGAGACTGTGACTTCTGAGTTTGTTTCGGCCTTTCTTCTCAAAATAGTCAGTTAGGAAACGCCGACCTCATCTAGTTTAAAAAAAAATATGATTGACGTGTAAAAGTGTTTGTACAAACCTACTTACAGAAATAAAATCATTTATCATTTATGTGTGTAGCGTTACCAAACGGGAGCGTTCCCAAACGGGAGTAACCCATCGCAGGTCAGGTTGTCGGCTGCTGAACCTGGCTTGCCTGTGGGTGCCTCAATAAACTAAGGCGACTACATGCTAAAGGCACCCCCTGTGGGCGTCACTGGGAGAGGGTAGTAAGGGACAGGATCGGATTGAAATACTAGGTACATTAGACAACCTGTTATATACCCGCCCCTGATTCAAACGGGTTGCACTGATTTGGTGAGATTTGTCTAAGTTAAATATGAATGTATTGAACACATACCTAAGCCTTCCGAAATAAATTATTTATATGATGGTGAAACCTACATCAAAATCTATTGTGTAGTTTAGATGAACTAAGCGTACTTTTTTTACGCTATGATGTAGATAAAATATACATATCGATTTATGTAGGTATCTGTTAATTTCGATCTGACCAAATTAAAAAACTGGCCAACCGCGAGTCGGACTCGCATACGAAGGGTTCCGGACCACAAGGCAAAATCGCCGAAAAAAACACGGTTGTTGTATGGGAGCCCCCCTTAAATATTTATTTTATTCTGTTTTTAGTATTTGTTGTTATAGCGGCAACATAAATACATCATCTGTGAAAATTTCAACTGTCTAGCTATCACGGTTCATGATATACAGCCCGATGACAGACGGACAGACGGACAGTGGAGTCTTAATAATAGGGTCCCGTTTTTACCCTTTGGGTTCGGAACCCTAACAATCAGGATTCCATGTCACAAGTCGCTAACAAGTCCAACTTAGACCAAACCAGACTTCGAACCAAAGTGGGGCGTCAGAAGAAAGTCTGTGTTTGCACGACCTGAATACCTAGTTCCAGGGCCTCAAATGAGGCTTTGAGTGTTCCAGCTGAAAGCAACGGGAATTAAGATGGATGAGAACATCTTCCTAGTAACGCGCAGTCGTGGGGAGAAATTCGCAAGAAAGTCGGACTATATTTTTCAGAGTAATTATAATTTATTGCTGTTTGTCGTGTCTTGTTTTGGCGGGGAAATAAGGTTTAAGGCCAGGTGGAAGAATTTTAGGAAGAAAAGTAATATTAATGATGTTAGTAAAAAATAAAGAGAGGCAGATAACTCACAAAAAGAAGATATTTTTATTAGGCTCTTATAGCGTGTTATTATGATTGACTGGCAAGAGACAATCCATCACTTTGGATATAGTTCAGACAAATTATATTTTTGGCGTAACCTTTTCGGGATTATTCTTTTGCTGCTATTGTTCTATGTTAGCGTGATTAATTATAGTAAAAGATTTTTAACTCACAAGAAAGATCCAACAAAATTGTGCCATCTGTGTAATCTATTCTTTCAAACCGTGAAAAGCCAGGCAATTCTGCACCTAATGTGAGGGTGAATATAAAAATGTTTGCACTCCTCAACATGATAGATTACGGACGTAGCCGCATCGTTTGGATGATGGATGGCTTTTATCACGGGAAGGGTCAGCTTTAAAAATGTTTGTTAAATCTCATGTTCTATAATTAGGGTAACCCTAACTTGGGAGTAGTAAAAATTAAAACTGGAGCAAAAATGAAGGTGAAAGAGGATCTTGATGATTGTTTTTAACTTAAAAAACTTATTAATAAGCATGTTTTTGAAGTTCTCAAAAAGCTAGTTTATTTCCATAGAAAAACATGGCAAAACGAAGACGCGAAAAGATAAGAATAGAAACATACCCCACATCACTCAACATTGATCCTCTGGCAGATATGAAAATGAGGCGGTTCAAATATCCTCAAAGTCCTGGTCGGCCTATTCAAATATGTTTTGATGGACAGGCCACTTAACCGCAAGAAGAATGGACAAACATATCCTTATAATATATAATTTATTTCGGCCTCTTACACATCCATATTATTTTTAGCAGCAACAAAATACTTCTAAACTAAGTTAGCATATAGATCAAAAAATTTAAAAACAATTTTTCGGACAATCCGACACCAGTAAATGCAGCAGAGAACACATTTACTCCTAGCGGAGCATGGCATGCAGTCGTATCCAGCGCTCATGCATCGGAGAGTCCCCTCGATCTGCCAATACGCGCAAGATGCTGTTGGAACACGCATGTGTGTTAGGATGGAGGTGGAACGCTTGCGCATAATATTATAAGATTGAAGTTATGTTATGGAAACAAAAAATAATATGTTAGGGGTATTCATGAGTGTAACAATACCAAATGACGTTACCAAGTAAAAATGTTGGGTTATATACATATGTATTGAATTTTAAGAAATCGTTGCTTTTCTTCATGTTCAAGTCATAATATGTTATTATAAGCTACAATATCAGGGCATTGAATTTCATCATCATCATAAATTATCAGGTCATGAACCAGGCCATGACCATCACCAAGTCAGCACCTTTCAAAAAAGAAGAACTAACACACAACATTTTTTTCTTCCCACTCCGTAAACCAGATAACTAAATAAATAAGTGTTAAAACACATCGTCGCATAGCGCTTCATCACCAACTAATTGGCTCCTCGCACAATGTAATTTTAAACCGTTTTATGCCAGTATGCAAATTATAATTTAAGTTTAACGTTGGCACGGGAAAGTTTTGCATTGTCTACCGATGTACCTATAGCTCGTGGCGTTGAATTCAAGATGGCCGTGTAATATACACGGGATATGAAGCCCTTGTCAGTGCCTAATTTGTTAAGTGTGCGGTTTTTTTTGTGTATGTCACGTCATTTATAATATGTTTTGCACATCGCATCATGAATGTTTTGCTGTTTCTTATTATTTTCTAGCTTTGGAAATATTGTTGCTACTCTATCGTTTTTGTCTATGACTACGGTAAGAGCAGCTTCTTCTTACATGTAGCACAAAAACATACTCCTACAGCATTCATTTATAACACTTTCTTATTTGATGAAATTTGACAAGTCCTAAAAATTATATCCGACGAAAAGAAGACTATAGGCTATTCACAATCTAGGAATTGATACTGATTATGATTACAGATATGACTTCAAAAGGGTCTTACGTAGCTGCCTTGAGAAACCTCTTGCCATCCAAATTGAATCAGCTTAAAATCGCAAGAATAACCACGTATACAAAAATGATCCTTCAATGTCTAGCGAAGCAAAAGTTTTCTATTTGTATACCATATTTTGACTTTCATAAACTTCTTCGGGAGCCCCTCACTATCGGATTAAAGAGGTTTAGTTTCTAATCCTATTTGAATAAATATACCTGGTATGTTGGGGTAGCATTCTATACATATAAATTCTACCAAGAAAATATCCCGAATTTAGAATGTTGGAAGGAGTTAGATTAAGTTGCTTTGACTTTGCCCTTTTTATGAAGGTAACAGAAATGGGGCAAGACAATTAAAGGTTAGGCATGAATAAACATTTAGATTTCATCATTACCATCATCATCATCACCACCATCCTCCTCCACAACCCCAACCCAACCCCCAACTCCAACTCTGCCCTCTTACAGCTTTTGTCATTCGAATAACCCTATAATTCAGTTCTATATCTTCGCTTCGCACTCAATAAATTTTAACATGTGCTTCTTCTTCAAGCATTATTCCCACTTCATCTTCAGCACATAAATCTTCAAATTCAGTATTTCTATAGTCATCTCGAACGCAGTGACCATCGTCAATTCTCCTACAACCATTTATCTTTCACAATCATTTGTCTAGTCCTTGACAATCGGGTCCAATCGGCCATAATTCACGACCGCACGTTTCTGGAGTAAGCTGAGTAATTGAAACCATGGACTTTATAGATATTGTATAGGAGAACTATTTCTCAAGAAGTGGTTCGTTAGCCGATAATAAAGAACTGGAGGAAATGGATTAGGTCGTGGAAACTTTGTAGGATGTATGGAATGGGGTAATAAAAGTGTTGTATGGTATAGTGGATTAGAACCAGGTAGATGTAGAAATAAATGTGCTGCTTTATAAGAATATGTAATCAATAGAAGATTCTAAAGCAAAGTTTTAAATAAGATTGAAAAATAACCAGGAAAGAAGGCCATCACTAGTGCAGTGTCAAGGAAGTATGTTTTCAAATAAAAGAGAATCATCAGTTTACTGATAGGCAGTAATTCTGTTTTTATTTAATTATCTATTATTTTGTATTGTTTTTTTGTCAAATATTTTAACCATAGGAGTTTCTTTTTTCTGATGAGGCTCGTGGTTAAGTAAAGACGATCACAGGTTAAGCTGGGTCCGGTGACGGACAGCCGCGGCGGGTTCACGGATGAGTGCTAATGCGTGCCCGTGTTCCCGCCGTAAGCGGTAGAGGAGGACAACGTGGAGTTTTAGTGGGTTAGAGTCCCACATAACTGCACTATCTCCCCGTGGTACTGCAGAATGCATGAGCATTTTCCCGGTAAAAAAAATTAAATAAAGGTTGCCGGGGTCGGTCTGGGTCCGTGATGGGTGAAAAATCACTGTGCGGAATAGATTGTTTCGCGCAATGTATAATGGGTTGCAATTTTGTTCCTAGACTCGTGATATAAGTCTACTTGTACTGAGAATACATGAATCTAAATAATGTTTTAGAGAAGTCGAGCGGCAATGACGAAATCCGGGAATCGAAATCAAATTCTTGCCTATCCCCAGAGAATTTCAAGTTGTACTAATATATTCAAAACAGAAGAATATCTGTTGCGAACACAGCTGCAACAACCTTGTCTTAATCCTTTGTGACAGGTGAGCTGAGCCCGTTACGTAAACCAAATAATACACCAATTCCTTCAGTATAATTCTCTTTAGTCAATACTCCACTAACCTACTTCAAACGCTTCGCTCTATTAGCATAACAGTACTGTTACTAAAGACAGCTCAACTGTTTACACGAGTCCAAAATCTGCGATTCAAATATTGTCTTAAGAATATAATAATTAATCTTACTAAGCTCAAAGACAAAAGCAGTGAAGACGACTTTAAAGACGTTTATTCAATTAATTACTATTTATATAAAGATATCGTTTGCTTCAAGATCGTTTTTAGCAGCAATTTAACACTTGCAGATTAAATAGTAGAAATTAGTAAGCACAACGTCTTGAAAGGCGAAGGAAAAGAACAAGAGAAAATGATTTTTTTTGTTACTGCCAAGATTAATGCTGAGATGTTTATAAGGAGGCTCCCCTTCTGCGAAATATTAATGCTGGTAATAAAATTACGAATGATCCTAATATTTATGTCGAATTCTTTTTCCTTGCTAAGGAAATAATTAGATGCCTTCATTGAATATGCTGACATTGAGTGGAAGTTTTGAGATTTGATATGATAAGGAATTTTCGTTCAAGCAATATTTCCTCTATTAATTAAATAAAATTGAAGGACGGTATTCTAAATTGTTAAACTACTTTATGAATCTCAATTAAGCCCCATTTATATGGTGCAAGTTTACACTGACACCGTCAATCTGTCCGTTGAATGGCAATAATTGAACGTGCTATATGACATGCGATTATTGCTCTTGAACGTTCCAGAAACTTGCACCGTTTAAATGGGGCTTTACTGTTTATTTAATGAAAATTTGTTAATCTTCAACAGTGTAAGTAGACTATTACTCATTTCCTTCCCCTTTGAATCGCGTGAGTTGTTAATCCCTCTGTCGCCCATTCTTTATTCTCCACAATAAAACTAAGTCAATTTGAAAAAAAAAAAACGAAATCGTCGCTAGCCTTGACCTTATTATGTCAGATAACGAACAATGAGGATCGAACTGTCTAATATCACTTGATTTATGTCTGAACCTTCCACTTTTGTTCGGAAATCAAATGTCGATGCGCGAATTTATAGGATTTACTAACAAAAGGTCTGAATGAATAAAGAATGTTTGGATACTAAGGTTGTTAGAATTAAAACATAAAATAAAATAAAACTGCTAGCGGAGACAAAAATTAACAAAGAACTTTAAAGGCAGTATTTTCCATTCTACACTTTGACGGTAATTACAATGTTCCTTGAAAACCAGGATTGTGTTAAATAAATTATCATAATACTAGTAACTTTCAAGAACTTTTAAATTACTTGTACACTATGCTTTTTCACTAACCACGACACAACATTATCAACTACTTTATTTAATACTAGCTGTGCCCGCGACTTCGTTCACGTGGATGTCGGAACACAATAATGTGTCGCTTAGGAAAGGTGTAAAAGGCAGAATCTTTCGATCTTGTCTGGTAACGCTTCCCTTGCCTGGGGTTCTCAACCATAGCCCTTTCGACTGTACAGCAGTCACTGCGTCTTCAGGGTTCATAATGACAATGCGACGAAGTGTCACTTTGATTTTTGAGGATAAATAAAAATGAAAGCGCCTGCTCGAGGCTGATTGTCTGACCAAATAGCCATATTATGTCCATTTTATTTTGCATTTGTTTTAGAATACTAAGTTAGACCGGAATAAATCGTAAAATCATACCACCATTTTATCTAAAGTATATCTGAGATTAGTAGGTGAAGTTTGAAGTTAGTTTTTATAAGTCTTGTCTTCTTCTCTGCCGCTCTGCGATAAATTTAGAAATTCTTAACTTGGTATTGTAGATATCTAACATACCAATATTAAGACTTTATCATAGCGTCGAGATATCTAGAAGATAAAAAGAAGAATACATCAATGGTGTTACTCTTAAATCGTACCTACTGAAGTTTATCTGAAAAGTAGTTTGAAGTCTTTCTTAACTTATTCTGTGAACCTGTGCCCACATTTGCTAACTACGCACTACGCTGGGGGGAAGATTCGCTTCTGCGGCAAATCGGTGCGGAGCGGACAGATCTCCGGCGCGATCTCATGGCGGCATGGAAAGAGCGACTGTCGCTACCCATCGCAGGGCACGCCGCGATAGCGGCGATAAGACCCCTCTTTAAGGAGTGGCTAGAGAGGCGCCACGGCGCTCTCACCTACCGCCTGACGCAGGTCCTCACCGGACACGGAAGTTTCGGGAGGTTCCTGCACATCATCAGGCGGGAGGAAATGCCCGGGTGTCACCATTGCTAGGATCGCCCAGAGGACACGGTGGAGCACACGGTGGAGGTCTGCCCCGCTTGTGCGGAGCGCCGCCGTGTCCTCGTAGAGGCGATCGGCAGCGGCGGCGACCTCTCGCGTCCGGCCCTGGTGCGAGTCATGGTCCGGGGCGAGAGGGAGTGGGAGGCAGTCACCTCCTTCTGCGAAGCAGTCATGCTAGCAAAGGAGGTGGCGGGATGGCTCAGGGAGAGAGCCTCCCGTCCCAGCCACCGTGGGAGACGCTCCGGGCGTCGGGAGCCGCGTGATGACTCCCGGCCACCGTAGGCGCGGGCCTGCGAGCGGAGAGTAATGGGTAGCTGGGTTTTAGTCAGTAAGAGTCTGACACTCCCTTCCGCTCCACCCAGAGCGGGAGGGGTCATTTGATGATTTCCCATCCGAAAAAAAAAGGGGTCGATATGGTTTTAACCAAGACAATGGCTAAAAATTTAGTTATTGTCTCGAAGACATAATTTACAATACCTTTTTACGACATGGCAGTGCTACTTGTATTGGGTGTGCACCTTGACGTATCGCTGCCGGCCGTAGTCGAGTCGACGGCAGCGAAGAGTGCTGGGACGCGGTGGTTTCCTTCTGCGAAACGGTCGTCTCGAAAGGCTGTGGAAAGGGAGAGGGAGATCACCTCACCTCACCTCACCTCACCCGGCCCGCAGTAGGCGCATCGGGCGTCGGCGGAGGGCGGACAACGCCCTCTTCCAGCCCACTAAACGGGTCCAGGGGCGACGAATTCGGGGACGTCTGTCACCGCCAACACATCAGGACTTGAGCTGGCGGCGCGTAGTGTCCCACGCGCGCCCCTCTTGGCCGTCACCAGTCGGGGGTTGCGGAAGGATCGTACGGTCCCGCAACCCCCGGCGTAGGTGTGAGACGGAACACTGGGGTGATTTTTAGTCAGTAAGAGCCTGACAGACCTCGCCGCCCGCCGCAGGGCGGCGAACATCCATGAAGATTTTCCACCCCGAAAACAAAAAAAAAGGATGTGCATCTGCCGAACCTATACTCAATAAATCAACAGCCCGTCTGGAGGTGTGCGTTGAAGCGTTATCATGGTAAAGAAATTTTAAAAAATTCGAGAAAAAAGGCAAAAACTATGAAACTATGATATGATCTTAAAACCTTATGTCACTAAGAAAATGCTTCTCTGTTAACAATGTTAGAAAGGTTGCTTGCCCCTCGAAAGAGCTCCTAAGCTCCTACATAAAGTTGCCCGTGTGTGTGTTTGTTTCGGCCTTTCTTCTCAGAGTAGTCAGATAGGAAACGCCGACTTCATCTAGTTTAAAAAAAAAACATGATTGACGTGTAAAAGTGTTTGTACAAACCTACTTACAAAAATAAAATCATTTATCATTGCAATCTTTATCACTCAGAACACCACATCACATAATATTATCTTACATTATCCTCACTTTTTATTTGAAATTCTTTTAGCGCCACTAATCAACCAACATTATGTAATCATTATCATTACTTTTTCAAATAACACAGGCAGAAGTGACTGTGATAGTCATCTTATAGGTAAGCCTGCATGACGTGATTATTCACATAATAATGTTATAAACACAATAATTATGTTTTCGTTAGTACTATAAAGCGCCAATAGATGTCATTACGTGTATCCAACTTACGTAATGAAAGTTGTTGTAGAATACTTTAAATTGATTATATCTTTTGATACAGTGAACCGATTGCGATGAAACAAAAACTAAACACTACTCCGAGTTCTACACTATATTTGAGTATAAAAATTAACCATATTGGTTTGGTACTTTTTACGTTGCACCTGTTCAAATGAAATTTTGTCACATCCAAACAGACAAACAGACAAACCGACAAACAGACAAAAATTCTAAAAATTGATGAAATGGCATCTGTTGGTTATCCTATAACACCCCAACTATTTTTTTTTTTTATATTTTCAATGTACAGAAACGCCTCGTCTACAGATTTATTATATGTATAGATAAAAAAACGGTGGCACTCCAGGAGTGTCGACAGAAGTGAAAACTTGAAAAAGCATAATAATTTTATAAATGTTTGAAGGTCATTCTTCCCAAAGAAAATGTACAGCGCGTTGATGTCTTTATAATGGCCAAAACTTAAAACAGATGTGTCGGTTACGGTAACAGTGTCGCAAATTCAATGGTTTTTTCCCATCTCAAATAATGCCCAACGTGCCTAAAGAAGTTTTCACTTCAAAAAAAATTACTTAACTAATATTTCATTACTTATTCCCCACCGCGCCCACGTCACTAACTTACGGCCTCGTCAAAACAAAGTACTAGACCGAACCCCTAACTACTTCTCCACATAGGTACCTATGTACAGACCGTAATAAAGTTATCAAGTTACTCGCGAAGAAGCTTCCCTTCCCCTCAACTTGAAGCTTCCAGATATCAGAAACTAGATCCGCCAAAACTGCTCTACTTGAGTATGTGAGTACATATCTAAGTATATAAGAGAGCTATGTGACTTGGGCGATCACTCAAAGAACTCGTTATTGGGCAAAGTTTGATCTCGTCTGTCTAAAAAAAAGTATGAGTTCTTCTGACTGAACCTATTTTATCGATACCGATACCAAGACATTAAATAATAAATACTGTTCAAAGTTCTTCGGATTTAGACATGTGACGGACGTCCTTTATGCTTTTAATATAAACTCCTTTATGCTTGTAATATAAACATAGTTAACTGTTTGTTCTTGTATCGAGTGGTCAAAATGTATGGTTCTTGTACCGAAAAGAACTAACTTACTTTATATTGGAAAAGTTTTACACACGACCTTTGTTTTTTCCAGTAGTTTTATAGTCGCTCTGGGCTAAAATACCTCAACGTTCACTGAAGTAGAAGAGTAAATAACCATTTCCATCATTCTACAAAAGGGAATTGCGTTTAAATAGATGCGCAGACAATACAAATAATAAATAAATTGGACTATAACAGAATATAACCCATGTCAACGACAAACTGCGCCGCAATAACAATATCATCCAAATAAATCAACCGCGACCACAATTTCCTATCACCAAAATATTTTCTCGTAATAAATATAGCCGGAACGCTTTCAGTTAGCCAGCTGGGGCATTCTCGCCCTAAAATGTTCACGTAATATTCTACAAATGAAGAAATCGAAGTAAAAAGCATTACATAGGTACTTGACGGTATCCGAGAGACTGCCCCGAGGCCGGACGATGGAATTGCGCGCAATTCCGACGGTATTCACCCGAAAGATTATTACGGTTTCAATTTGTGTAATGTAATACATTCTTGGGCTCCGACATGATAGATGATTGAGCTTTTTCCGTCTAAGTAAGATTTCATGTTGGGGTTTTTTGAATTTCTCAGAATAATGTGTCGGCAGGCCGTATACAAAAGTTGATGCGAATATATTGTTAGCGTGTGTGGCGCAAAAAATAATGGCGTTCAAATTATGCTTTGCGTAACCTTCATAATATCAATTTTGAGCTTCTTTGTAAGTCTACGAAATTTTTATCAGTCGATTGTGTAACGTTGTGTATGTATTTTCTTTCACACTTTTCTTTTCATCATTTTAAGCGTTAATGTTTCATTTTTTTTACGGAGCATTATCTTTTACTTAATAATAAGTTATCTCGTATTTAATGAACAATAGCAAGATCATAATTATAGTTATTCAACTAGAACAATACCATTAACAAGTTGCTATCAAGAACCACAAATTCTATACAATTTGAATTCAAGACAGTACTTTACTATACTCTAAGGTATCCTTTATATCAACTTGTACAATAAACTAGCAGTGAACCTTGAACAATACAGCTATTCTTAATTTAAGCTCTCGTTACCTATTGTACGTAAACTTTCCATAGAAAACTGTTCAGAATTCAGTTCACTATGTGATTCGCTTATGTGGCTACAAAGTTATTACAGGGCCTCTTGTGTTTGTTGAAAATTTTAGTCAAGTTCTACCTCGTAGTTGACGAGAATTCAATGGAGCGGCGACAGGTTTGAAACTTTCAGATTTATGAAAACAAAATTGTACTAAAAATTTTAAAAGCAAGTTTTCGTTGTTTACTTTTACGCTGTGATTTATTTTTGTTTGGTTTAGTATATTTTTGTTTTTATTCTTAACTTTAATTACTCTAGCAAGATTCGTAAAATATTCAACAGAATTTCCTATTAACATTTCACAAATTCCTTAATGACATTGTCATACCCAGTCAAATTACAATTGAAAACTTTGACTTCAACAAATTTCAGAACCAACAATGATAATTCAATACCACGTTAACTAAACCCTTTGACTCCAAACGATGTCAAATCTATTCATAAACCAATCTAAAAATAAACGTCGCCAATTATATTTAAATATTCACTTGAAAGTGTTCTCGTTTTGCCTACAGTACCTTTGAAGCTCTTGAAAATGTCTCGAAAATCGTACAGACGAGAGTGGAGACCCAGTAGAGCGCTCTTCTGAATTATTGCTCGAGTTTGCTTGAGAGGTACCGTGACTGCCTACCATTACGCTAATAACGTTGAACAGAATTATGATCGCTAAACCACCTGCGAGTAATTGTGTTGTCGTGGGTAATGGGAAATATATCGTGGGATTGGATTTTTGGGTTGGTGGCTATTTTGGCAATGGCAATATTATGTTAATATTAACAGCTTTTTTATAATAATATCGTTTATTTAAACAGGGTGGCAGGGACATCAACGTGCAAACTGTAATTACAGTCCCCCCCAGCAGCGTAGACATTTTCCGCAGGTCATCAAAAAAAAGTTTGTGTTTCACCCTGTATAGCTATGCAATACGTGACACAATTTTATCTGTATTCGTAATCTCGTATCTAGATACTATTTGTTTTAGGGCTGTTTTTTCCATCGCCAGATAACTTTTATACGAGGAATAAAATTGACGTTTGACAGTTTTTGTATGAAACAACTGTCAAAATTTCAAAATTATTCCTCGAATAGAGTCATCAGATGATTGAAAAATCAGCCCTTAGGTAATTAATTATAAGAACAAGACATTTATAAGGAAATATATTTTTTTCTTATTTACCTCTACCAGCTACAACAATAGTTGCCGAAATATAATATTTTTATTTAAGTGTTACCAAAACTTGGTATACTAGTTGTATGCAAAATCTACAAGGCATAAATTTCTATTGTTTGCCTGACCTATATTGAAGACACGCAACTCTTCAAGCCACATATAAAGTCATAATGTATTATTTATTAACTTGTTTACTTCCATGTAATGTAAAGAAAAAGTGTTTAAACAATTGAACACAATATTTTTTTTTTTATTTAGGTCAGGCCGCTATTACTTTCAGATTAAAGAAATTGCACAAAGATTTTTTCTGTAGAATTAAGTTCATATTTTCCCATGGCAATCTTGGCTGAGAATAAGAAAGGAAAATGTGATACTCTTAATTTTATCTTGAAATCCTTATTTTCTTTCTATGCTTCCTGATAAGCGTATAGGCTAGATTTTATTGTCTCCATGGAAGTTATTACTAATAACATTATTTTCAGGCCTTCTATTAAAAAATGGCTGGCTAATCTTACTGAATGAATTCTCAGATAAGGAAATATTGACAAAGAACCAGCTAATATCAAGAAGAAATGAAGTCTTGGAGAATAATAAGTTCCACAAAGAATCAAATTTTCATACTGCAGTAGATAGAAACTTACATATATCTTGAATGGTTACGTAATGCTTTCAAGAATTCCTTCTTCAGCTTGATGACCCTTGAAAACCAGAGGAGGTACTTACCTCGCTATAAAGTTGCAGCTCATTCTTAAGATAACAATGGTTGCTATAAATCACGATGAGTATTACCTGCAACAAAGATCAACCTCGTAAATAACATGACATTTCAGGAAGAATAAATAGGTGAGGGGGAAAGGCTGGGGGTGCTTATAAATAAATATTAAATGGTAGGGAAACTTTGAATGCTGAAAAAGAGCAAGATAATATATTTATTGACGTCGAAAAGGAAAACATAGACATTGAAGATGTTTTCACTATAAGTCAAGAGAGTCTTCTAAAAGTAATTACAGAGAATAGTCGCCGTATTTCACATACTAGTTTGGAAGTCAAGTTCGTCGTCTGAGTCTATTTAAATGGCAATTAGGAATGTCATCTTTCCCTTTGCTCGAGATATTTGCTTCAATTCCTGCTTTGAGACAAATATTTGTTCATTAGACTCTGGATGCTCGTGTAAGTGATTCGTTTAGTGTAATTGTTCTTTTGTCACTAGCTACGACGGATGTATGTTATTCTGTATAACAGAAATGTTTGTTACTTACGAAGAATGTAAAATAATCGTATATAATATCTTGATCTTCTTAGATCCAGACACCGGTGGTGGCGAGATGAACGCGGGCTGGTTCGAGGTGGCGCGGGTAAAGAGTCCTGGATGGACTCCGGGGAGGCCTTTACCCAGCCGTGGAACAGTATAGGCAAAACAAAAAGCAACTATGTCTGTAGGTATATTTGATGGATTCTATTTAATGTCTATGCCTAATTTAACATCGTGTAGGTATATAACCTATGTTTACAAAAAAGGTAAATGAATTTGAATGTGTCTTTGAATTTTTTAACGACAATTTTACGGAAACACAGTTTATAATTTTTATTACCAAACTGTACGTTCTATAAACTCGTAGTATTTATGTCGTTAGCACGAAACGAAAAAAAAACTAACGTAGTTCAGAAGACTTTGGTATAGGTATAATACAGTGTCATTTAATGAGGAAACACTCTACTCGCATTAAATTTGTCACCGCTACATATTTGTGACATGACTATGCCTACAATTACCATATTACCGCTGTAATATAACCACTCTTCTTAATTGGAAGGTGAGATTAATGATGCCATGACAGTTTGGATCGTAAAAGTTGGTACCAGGTGGATTTTAGTCCCTTCGTAAAATATGTACTAATGTTTATATGCAGACGATGTGCTAATAAAATTCTTTTATGGGTTGATTTTTTAATCATCTAATAACTTTATGCGAGGAATAATTTTGAAATTTTGACAGTTATTTCATACAAAAACTGTCAAATGTCAATTTTATTGCTCGAATAAAAGATAACTGGCGATGGAAAAATCAGCCCTAAATGTGATTTCATAAAATCCTGATTTTTAGAACGACTAAGCAAGAGAGAGCGTGTTTGAGAAATATAAAATAATAATTAAGTGAAAACAGGCAAGGAATCTTGGTCCGCAAGATCAAGATGATTAGCGAGTTCTTCATAATATCTCATTGATACAGTTTTACCCTATTCATTTTCAATTTCATTTTAAAGCTTACCATAATCAGCTTATAATATTCCCACTGCTGGGACACAGGCCTCCTCCTGGTGAGGGGGAGTGGGCCGTAATCCACCACACGGGCCCAGTGCGGTTTAATGCTTAATTTTATCTAATCCAATCGGAAATAAGATGGGAGAAGTGGAGAGAGTCCTTTGCCCAGAAGAAAAACGATAACAAAAAAAAAACGAAAAAGAAAAACAAGCCAGGAAAAAAAAATTGAAAAATAAAAACCACTGACACACAAGTTGCTTTTGTACTGCCACAATACCCAGCTATTACTTACTGTCAACAAGTTACACCCACACGCTACGTTACAAAATTTCCATGATAATAATTCTTCGTCCAAACTCAGCCGCTTACTAATTAATAAAATAAAACCCAACCAGGCTGAAAAAGGGTCTAAAATTTTAATGTTAACTTAAAATTTAGGTTATTATCGTTCCAGATGCTAGAAATGAACATAAAGGCCTCGAAAACATGAAGAAAGGGACACATTACACGGTACGACGTCTATTTTATGTTAAAATACATAAATACTCGTACATTCATAATTAATGCTTAAAAACATTAACGTCTTTTGTGTTGTCACGTACGATGAACGTGGAAGAATAAATGAATGTTCTTTTAATGGAAATGGAAATTATTTTCCTTTGTACATACCTAATAATATTTTTGGTTTAGTTTCTAGACAGTTGTATGATGCGTTGATTCACATGCAGATTTATTTATTTCTTTAAAAAAGTACAGCCACATCACGTATACATTAAAGTTATGCTAGAATAATCATTATAACTGAAGGACTAATGTACATGACAATTACGGCGTACATAGCATTGATTATATATCTTGCTACCTTGAAAAGTATAGACAGATTCTAGTGATTCAATGCAACACAAGCTCAACACAGCTTTCTAGAGCCAAGAATTGTTTTAAATTTTTTATCTCAGTATCTACCTTTCAAATCGCACATTATAACCATTTTCAACTAGCTATTTACATATAATATTTTTGTGGTATTCGTAGTTCAGAAGCTAAATCATAATCGTCTAAATAATTATGTAGACTGGCCAATAAACAGGTACCGCCAGCACATCAAGCTACCCGAAACTTTCAAATTTTACCAATCAACTTTGAACCATAAGCTTCAGCGATAAAGTTGAAAATCTATTAACGAAATTTGACAGATTGTAGTAGCTTGATGTGCTGGCGTCTGTACTATACAAATTCAACAACTCGTCTATAATTCTCATTCCTCATCAATAAAGCAAATAAAATCAATCTTAATCAAAATAAACGAAAATGTTATATCCCTAGGGCCAGAGACCAAAGATAATACTAAAACAGTGGGAATAAAGCCTGATTCCGATTAGATATTTTTTGCTGCGGACGGGGAATAAAAAATGTATAGCCTTAGCCCCAGGGAACATCACGATAAAATGCTACGTAGAAAACTGTGCGGAAAATGGAGCGAGCTGGATCGATGATGGAGAAAATTAAATAGACCTGGGTATTGTGGATTTTTACTGTGTTGATTACAGTCGATAAATTGTTCAGTTTTATGTTGGTGACCATTTTCTTCGTGATAAGCCATAACCTCTCTCTTTATATTATCAAAAGAAGCAACAACTATTGAAAAAAATCGTTTTTATACTTTTTTCCTAACTGTCTTCTGACCTCACATCAACAAGAACCTAGCTAGTCCCCATTGTCTTCAGATTCTATCATAACCTTTTTTATAATTCGATCATAACTTCATCCTGTTTGACATCAATTTACTCTACTTAATTGGAAACTCAAGATGAAACAGTCAGTTTTTTCTTGCATTCCAAGAATAACACTTAAAGGAAATATTGGGAAGAAATCTAATATTCTTTAAGATCATGAAACTTGTTAGAAGTATAAAATGTCTTCGTTAGGATAAGGTTCATATCATTCATTTTTAAAAACCAACAGAAAATGCTTCAAAAGAAGAAAACGAATGATACTCATATCGCGAGAGACAGTAGGCGGACGATAATCAGTTGAAGAACTTAACTCATCTCATATCAGATGTTACAATAGAAGATATAAAGCCTGTTCATCAGATGGTATACAGCATAGACATAAGACGCCTGAGTATATATTTAATAAGATCCGACTTACACGAACGACGTCACGCCACGTCTTACTTAGGTATATCATCCATGATTAAACGTCAGAACTGCGCAGCATAGTGTCACTAAATATCGCTGAGAGTCGTCTGCGAGTGTCGTACACCTTGGAACGACACTTGACACACACTTGTAGAGCAATTTGCGCTTACGACAGCAAGGACGGGTGGAATTGGATTCTGAGAAATTGAAATTGTTGCGAAGAATGGAGAAAATCCTATTCAATCACAAGAATGATATAATATGAAACAAAAGCATGTTCGGTCTTAGAGGAAAGCTTCTCTGAGAAAATGTAAACAAATAGGTATAATGTGATAGAGATTTGTAGATTTAGTGAGGAAGAAAATCAATTAGTCATGTATACTATAGCTAAATTTATTTATGAACTAGCTGTGCCCGCGACTTCGTTCACGTGGATGTCGGAACACAATTAATGTGTCGCTTAGGAAAGGTGTAAAAGGCAGAATCTTTCGATCTTGTCTGGTAACGCTTCCCTTGCCTGGGGTTCTCAACCATAGCCCTTTCGACTGTACAGCAGTCACTGCGTCTTCAGGGTTCATAATGACAATGCGACGAAGTGTCACTTTGATTTTTGAGGATAAATAAAAATGAAAGCGCCTGCTCGAGGCTGATTGTCTGACCAAATAGCCATATTATGTCCATTTTATTTTGCATTTGTTTTAGAATACTAAGTTAGACCGGAATAAATCGTAAAATCATACCACCATTTTATCTAAAGTATATCTGAGATTAGTAGGTGAAGTTTGAAGTTAGTTTTTATAAGTCTTGTCTTCTTCTCTGCCGCTCTGCGATAAATTTAGAAATTCTTAACTTGGTATTGTAGATATCTAACATACCAATATTAAGACTTTATCATAGCGTCGAGATATCTAGAAGATAAAAAGAAGAATACATCAATGGTGTTACTCTTAAATCGTACCTACTGAAGTTTATCTGAAAAGTAGTTTGAAGTCTTTCTTAACTTATTCTGTAAACCTGTGCCCACATTTGCTAACTACGCACTACGCTGGGGGGAAGATTCGCTTCTGCGGCAAATCGGTGCGGAGCGGACAGATCTCCGGCGCGATCTCATGGCGGCATGGAAAGAGCGACTGTCGCTACCCATCGCAGGGCACGCCGCGATAGCGGCGATAAGACCCCTCTTTAAGGAGTGGCTAGAGAGGCGCCACGGCGCTCTCACCTACCGCCTGACGCAGGTCCTCACCGGACACGGAAGTTTCGGGAGGTTCCTGCACATCATCAGGCGGGAGGAAATGCCCGGGTGTCACCATTGCTAGGATCGCCCAGAGGACACGGTGGAGCACACGGTGGAGGTCTGCCCCGCTTGTGCGGAGCGCCGCCGTGTCCTCGTAGAGGCGATCGGCAGCGGCGGCGACCTCTCGCGTCCGGCCCTGGTGCGAGTCATGGTCCGGGGCGAGAGGGAGTGGGAGGCAGTCACCTCCTTCTGCGAAGCAGTCATGCTAGCAAAGGAGGTGGCGGGATGGCTCAGGGAGAGAGCCTCCCGTCCCAGCCACCGTGGGAGACGCTCCGGGCGTCGGGAGCCGCGTGATGACTCCCGGCCACCGTAGGCGCGGGCCTGCGAGCGGAGAGTAATGGGTAGCTGGGTTTTAGTCAGTAAGAGTCTGACACTCCCTTCCGCTCCACCCAGAGCGGGAGGGGTCATTTGATGATTTCCCATCCGAAAAAAAAAGGGGTCGATATGGTTTTAACCAAGACAATGGCTAAAAATTTAGTTATTGTCTCGAAGACATAATTTACAATACCTTTTTACGACATGGCAGTGCTACTTGTATTGGGTGTGCACCTTGACGTATCGCTGCCGGCCGTAGTCGAGTCGACGGCAGCGAAGAGTGCTGGGACGCGGTGGTTTCCTTCTGCGAAACGGTCGTCTCGAAAGGCTGTGGAAAGGGAGAGGGAGATCACCTCACCTCACCTCACCTCACCCGGCCCGCAGTAGGCGCATCGGGCGTCGGCGGAGGGCGGACAACGCCCTCTTCCAGCCCACTAAACGGGTCCAGGGGCGACGAATTCGGGGACGTCTGTCACCGCCAACACATCAGGACTTGAGCTGGCGGCGCGTAGTGTCCCACGCGCGCCCCTCTTGGCCGTCACCAGTCGGGGGTTGCGGAAGGATCGTACGGTCCCGCAACCCCCGGCGTAGGTGTGAGACGGAACACTGGGGTGATTTTTAGTCAGTAAGAGCCTGACAGACCTCGCCGCCCGCCGCAGGGCGGCGAACATCCATGAAGATTTTCCACCCCGAAAACAAAAAAAAAGGATGTGCATCTGCCGAACCTATACTCAATAAATCAACAGCCCGTCTGGAGGTGTGCGTTGAAGCGTTATCATGGTAAAGAAATTTTAAAAAATTCGAGAAAAAAGGCAAAAACTATGAAACTATGATATGATCTTAAAACCTTATGTCACTAAGAAAATGCTTCTCTGTTAACAATGTTAGAAAGGTTGCTTGCCCCTCGAAAGAGCTCCTAAGCTCCTACATAAAGTTGCCCGTGTGTGTGTTTGTTTCGGCCTTTCTTCTCAGAGTAGTCAGATAGGAAACGCCGACTTCATCTAGTTTAAAAAAAAAACATGATTGACGTGTAAAAGTGTTTGTACAAACCTACTTACAAAAATAAAATCATTTATCATTGCAATCTTTATCACTCAGAACACCACATCACATAATATTATCTTACATTATCCTCACTTTTTATTTGAAATTCTTTTAGCGCCACTAATCAACCAACATTATGTAATCATTATCATTACTTTTTCAAATAACACAGGCAGAAGTGACTGTGATAGTCATCTTATAGGTAAGCCTGCATGACGTGATTATTCACATAATAATGTTATAAACACAATAATTATGTTTTCGTTAGTACTATAAAGCGCCAATAGATGTCATTACGTGTATCCAACTTACGTAATGAAAGTTGTTGTAGAATACTTTAAATTGATTATATCTTTTGATACAGTGAACCGATTGCGATGAAACAAAAACTAAACACTACTCCGAGTTCTACACTATATTTGAGTATAAAAATTAACCATATTGGTTTGGTACTTTTTACGTTGCACCTGTTCAAATGAAATTTTGTCACATCCAAACAGACAAACAGACAAACCGACAAACAGACAAAAATTCTAAAAATTGATGAAATGGCATCTGTTGGTTATCCTATAACACCCCAACTATTTTTTTTTTTTATATTTTCAATGTACAGAAACGCCTCGTCTACAGATTTATTATATGTATAGATATACATGCTTTGACGTTTTAAATAAGCTCAACATGGTTCATGGTGTTTAAAACCTATTACGCCATTAGAGTATGTTCTAAAATAATGCTGTTTTCACAGATTTCACCCACGAGATCAAAATGGAAATTATTTAAGAGTACCTATAGTCGCAATTTATGGTAAGTGCCAATTCAATCTTCAGATTCTATAACGGAGGAGACCTTCCATATACACCTTAAATGTTATTGATACCTTTTACATATGAAATAAAATCATGGGGAAATGAGAGTTTTGTGACTATGACAGAATTTATATATCCTACAAAAAAGGTCTATTAAGTTGGGTAAGTACAGGAAATTGAGACGACCGAGTATAAGATATGTTACAGACTGAGATCATATTATAGTCAATCGAGCTGAACTAAAAATAAAGACATAAGACGACGAAACACCGAAAAAATATACTTAGAATCTCAGAAATATCAAAACCTCATAAACAAGTGCCTGTTAAAACGTGCCCATTTAGAAATTTCTTCATTGTAAGTAACTTTATGTATTTACATAAAGACATTTACTAAGCGCCGATCTTCAAACTCCGCATAATAAACTTCGATAATAAACGCCGAATCCATCCAAATTTCGCGCAGGATTCCAAAAAAATACTTCCAGTCCATTACGTTCCATGGAATTCTTCTACGAAAACCCATTTCTCCTTAAAAAGTTAATAAAAGCAATATTATGGAGGTCTTTGTGTATCAAAAGCTTTGTAGTTAGAAGGTTGGATTTCAAAGGTGAAATTCTAAACGGTAGTAAGGTTCTAACAGACGAATGTAGTTTCCTGGATACCTTTAGAAGTCTGCAGATTATGGAATTATTGATTTTCTTTGTGAGTCTTTGATTTCGAATTTAACTTAGCTTGGATGAGTGAGCCTGACTGGTGCTTTGACCTCTGTACCTAAGTGGACTTGAAGTAGGAAGAAAATGGCGTCTTCCTTTTCTAAAAGTTGATGATGCGAGATAATAAAAAGAAATAACTGATAAAAAGATTGTCAAAATATATATTGTCTTACATAAAAGGCTGGTAAGCATAAATGTGAAAACACAACGCCCTGGTGTATCAATAATTAATTTCACTGGAAAATTCGATTGCAATGGCACGGGCGTTTTAATTAAGATAAGAACCACAGACGTGATCATAATTAATGAGGTCTGAATATGTAAACAGATTGTGACGTTTTCGATGAATTCATAATTAGTAACATTCATCTGTATTGGCATGAAAAGAAAATCAAGTGACTAATAAATACCACTGAAAATAATTTCCTCTACCTACAAACTATAACTTCTTTATTATTTATCAGGTCAACAAATTATCACAAACCATCTAAACCAGAATATTCAATCTCGTTAACCTTTCCAACTCCAAAGGTAGATCTCGTCTCAGTAATTACCATTTATCTTATAAATAAACCAGCGGCGTATAAATTTTCCGATAGCAATTCCTTTGCGAAAAATTAAAGGTAAAAGATAAAGGTATACTTATAAAGGAAGGGTAGGTATTGTTGGTTTGATTCAAGTGAAAACGAATATTTTTTCGATTCAAGTATCATTGGTATCGATACTAATATTATTACAAATAGTGAATCAAGTGGTATTGGATTATAATATGTAGTGTTTAATGTAGGGGATTACTATCCACTGATATTAGAGTGAACAACTAAAATAATTATAGTAGTACTAGCTTCCGCTTCGCCCGCGATGTATGTCGATAAAAACTATCCTACGTCCTTCCCTGGAATGAAATGTATCTCTCTGCCAAATTTTATCGAAATCCATTCAGTGATTTAGGCGTGAAAAGGTAACATACAGACAGACAGACAGAGTTACTTTTGAATTTATAATATTAGTATGGATGAAAAAAAATACGACTAAATTCAAAAAGGACTAGTTTGCAGGTTGAGTTGACCCATACATGGTTGAGTTGACCCATACATAGCTGGGGGTACGCTAGTTAGATGGTAATGAGCTAGAATCCTCCAAAAAAGAATGACACTTATGTAAGTAGGTACTACTTATAAAAAAGTGTAAATAAATGAAAATAGAAGGATAAAATACAGGAATATACTTAATAATAATCTCGCTGCAGGAATTGAATCAAAAACATATCTTGCTGGTATAAAACGAATACCGTTAGTAATAAGTTCCGATATTGATCCGTCATTTGTATCGAATAAACCCTAGGGACAGATAGGTGTGCCACGTGAAGCAATTCTCGCTTCAAATTGAAACGTTGATTGTATCGCAAGGCAATCGCTCCGGGATGATACCATAGAATTGTACGTTCTATAGAACAGAAAGTAGTGAAAAGAGATGTTGACCGAATTTGTAGAACTTGGCTTCTTTGGGTAGCTTTTTTAAATTTGATCAGTATTTTAGTGCAAATTTGTCTGTGCAAGCAAAAAAAGTTTTTTTTACTCATATACACAGACAGATTTTAGATAAATAGTGGGGTCAAGCTATTGATGTGGAGTTCCGATAGGGAAGTAATATATTATGTATATTCATATCATAAAAGTTTATGTTACCACGTGACTGGCTAAATAATACCAGGACGAAATGAACAGTGGTGCTATTTTGTAAAAATCTCACCGTGAAAACTTAGGTAAAGTGAGCGTGGAGTGAGCTGTCAATAGTGTCAATTCCTAGCAAAAACAAACTCACTTCACCTAAGTTTTCACGGTGAGATTTTTACAGAATCGACCGGCAGGAATGACAAGGAAACTTATAAGAGCCCCAGATAAAACTAGAAATTAGAACCCTTTGAATGAGCGCGCTTATAGATAAGCCGATGAATATACAGATAATCTTGTAACTGAACAAAGACGAGGACATTAAAACAAAACACATAGATTCACTTATTTATATTCCTAAAATAAGACCTCAATTTTAGCTTGACATTTAAATAATAACAAAGTTGTGAAAGAGATTTTACTAACATAAAAATGTATGAGCTTATCCTCTTACAGCTTCGAGACAAAGTTCCTACATATTTTTTTATAATCGCTTTAAGAATTGCGTGTGTACGTTTGAGGCTTCCAATAATTCGTGGAACAACGTCTGAATAAATCCAAGAGTGGCTGAAATATTTTTGTGGGGAAAGTGAAACGATAGTAATAAATTTTTGAGGTTTTGCAGTAATTTCGAAGGAGTATCGACCTTTCGTATGTTTGACCTTGTGAACCTTTTCTATAAAGTTCTTTTAGGTTTCTTTGTTTAGGATATTGTGTGGATCAGCTAATGCTTTAATATTCATAAAATTATGTGTTTATAATTTTTAGAACTTCAACGAAAATTTAAGCCGAGCAAAGGCTGAAAATGTTTAAAATGAATGCTAAAAAAGAATATTTTCATGCTGAAAATTAAAGTTAGGAAAGCCAGAAGGCCCATAAAAAGAGCACACATTTTTAAAAGCAAGCGAGCAATTCTCTTTCACGGAGGTCGCTCTCAAGTGGAGTTGTCACAATTATACGACAGATGTCGCCTCGTTACTAAAAACCGGGTCACCCGTGTGAATGTACGGTGCGGGCAAAGCGCATCTCGCCCTAGTGTCGACATATCTCTGGTACGCGGATTGATTTAACGATGTTAAGGCGACAGAGCGTACGTGTGTTTTGCGGCATTGGCTGGTTAGTGTTGATAGAGAGGAATTGGAGTAACAGTGCCGTTTGCAGAAGAGATCTGAGCCCAGGTTGCTAACAAATTGGGACAGACGTGGTGGAGCATGGATGTTGTGGCGACTCTTCGGGATTGACTTATGGGATAACGTTATAGCGGTGCTATGATTGCAAGTTTATTCTTGTAGGAAGAACTCAATATTCCGACCCCCAAGATACAGGCAAATGCCTAGTTTGGGGGTTACCGTGCACTCTTGTACTCTTGTAATTTGGCGTTGCAACGAAGCAAAATTTAAGTAAAGAATTAATTATGATTTGATCACACTTTTCTTTCCGAATTAATTTGTGATGTACAGACCACAACAAGCTACCCGAAACTGTAAAATTTTCCCGATCAACTTTGAACCGTACGCTTTAGCGATAAAGTTGAAAATCTAGTAAAGAAATTTGACAGATTGTAGTAGCTTGATGTGCTGGCGTCTGTACCTAATGTTCAGTAATACTTTCCATTTATTTAAAAAACACAACAATACGGTTTCTCCGTTTTAACAAAATTCTACACCACTAAACAGCACAAAACGGCAAAACGATTAGCCAAACCCCTAAAATTTCTATGAACCGTTGTAATACCGATAATGGTGTTGGTTATCATTTCCGCCTTCATATTGCCTATAAGACTATTAAGATTAACGTCTTTCAACAGGAGGGGAAGGGGCTTCGTGTGCCAGATTTGTTGAACGGCTTAGCAATTGATACGTTTTATGAGTTTTTAGGGTTTCTAAATAAATTTTTGGGTGGTCGAATTATAAGGAATAAGGTCGTGGTTTTAATGTTACTAGGTGTGCTTAATTCGAATAATTGGAACGGGCGATGTGCTGTTGTAGTTCACGAAGTATATTTACTTCTTGTTACTTCTTTACATGGGTATGGGTACCTATATCAATCAGAGGTTTTTCTCAATATAACACTAGCACTACCTACTGAATTGGATTTTGCTTGGTGCAGGTAGGCAGCTGTGTCAGTCATCGTATTTCTGGTCTTCTTATAAGAAGACCAGAAATCATACTAGATATATACCTTGTAACATTCTATCATTTCATAATAAAGGTGGGCTTTTGTTATTATGTTCTTTCTCTACTGATTCAGTTGGAATTTCATAGCCTCCATCTGATACTTAATCATTCACGTGTAGGAAAATGTTGCTTCATGCTTATCCATAAACAATACCATAGTATTTCAGAACACATCTCTTAAAAACAATGAACTTTTCTTTTCCTCTTTTATGGAACTACATTGATCTGCTTTATTACCTCGAGTATCTCTGTCGAGAATCGTTTATGTATAACCGCAGTTTTTGCGAATTTGTGAGGCTGTAAGAACGATGTCATACATCTTGTAAAATAAAGAAGTAAGGGAGTGGTTTGTGTCGCTCTTATAAATGGCAAATCGTTTGGTACGACGACGGTTTGGTGAATTTTTGTCTGTGCTGCAGAATGTAGAATATAGGGCGTGCAAGCTTTATTGTGGTACTTCATCTAGATAGGCAGGTACCTACCTATCTAGATGAAGTACCACAATAAAGCTTGCGCGCCCTATGTACCATTAATTTTGACATAGTCATGTGAATGGGTATCATTTTTATCTTTAAGAAATATAGTGAGCTGACTAAATAGTAGACATCTCCACTCTTCTTTAACCGACATAATAAAGGAAGAGGTAGTCTATTCGAAAATAAAATATAACTACTCAAAGGTTTAAGTGGTGTCAATTCCTATGTAATTAATAAATAACATAACAATTGGTAACCTTTAGCTCAAACTATATATCAATCTCAAATTCATCACCAAAATCTCAGGCCCATAACTACAAATGTTGCTTAGCACATAATATATTCGCTTACCGATATTCCTGTTACTGTCTCACAACTGTCAAACTACAAGTGCAAGATAGAGACGGGAACATGTCTAAGTCAAAGCACGAGCTAAGTAACTTTTATAGATCTCGGCCCAAGGAATTGAACTATTAGCCCAGATAATGACGCTCATTATATGGACCAATACACCACAAAATGGGACAAACACTAAACAAAAGCTGGAAGGTAAGACACGACACTTCATCGATTAGTGCGGATCGACGCGCCGAAGTAATTGTTCCTGCCAGAAGACAATTAATATCAATTTGTTATGTAGCCCGGTTCATTGCTTCGTGAAGGAATATGTTTTTTCTTTATTTTCTTGGGGAATAAGGGAAATGCTTCAAGGGATGGAACGGTAATGGCATTTGGTAAAGCGTAATGTTTAAGGGATTCCTTACCATTGTATGTTACTGTTTGTTATTTATTTATTTATTTATTAGGCTTTTCAACAATGAGTGCACTGTGCACTGTTTGTTGGAGTACATTGTTCATAGTGCAATGATAATGGAAAGAATATTATTATTATGGCGTAGTTTCATCAGCCCAGTATCCTGATCCCCTACTCGTATAACAACATTGACAAATTCTTGCTGCATTGCTATTGGTCATCTTATTGCTGTAATCTTTATTACTATGACGCTCAACACTATAAATAAATATACTTAGCCTTTTCCCGATTACACTGGGGTCGGCTTCCAGTCTAACCGGATGCAGCCGAATACCAGTATTTTACATGGAGCGACTGTCTATCTAACCTCTACATCCCAGTTACTGAGTAATGCGATAGGTAGGTACCCCTTGGTAAGACTAGCTGTCAGACTTTCGGGGTTCTGACAGCCCGAACCGTGCTTTCCGAGGCCCGGAGGGGTCTCGGTATGTAAAGATGGTCACCCATCCACAGACCAACCACGGCAAGCGTAGCTTAACCTGATCGATCGACCCGTGCGGCTGTTATTACTTGGCCACAAGCCCATTTCATTTTAACTAAGACTAGTATTTTTTTTTCATGAAACACGGCCTCTAGATATCGCGTGATATGCATATAGCAGTTACCTAACGTTGCTGTTTCGTGCATTGAAAAAGCTGCCAATCTATTTTTTTTTTATTTATGTTAAGCACCTGTATTATAAATCTACAAAATTCAATACGATATAAAAGAATATTCCTACCGCTTCCCACTTTCCACTTGCACGTCTCGAATATCATAAACTTTACGACTATCAGCACCGACTGTTTTTACTGCCGGGTTTACAGTCCACCTGCTATAGCAATACAAACTTAATGTCAACGTGTTACAGTGCCATTTCGATTGGTACCTATTTAGTGCCGGAGGTATATCGAAGAGTTCTTACGATTTTATCTGTTTTCATGAAAGTCTTGTACAAGTTCCGAAGTACTGATTTTAGTGGCGTTTTATTGTTTAAATAGGCTTAGGTATGTTATTATTTTAGGACTAAAATACGGTCTGGTATCGGATCCAGACAAGAACGATAGTGATCGTGTTCAAATAATAGAAATAGAATTTTAAGTGTTATTAGTAGGTATTACTTCAATATACCGCAGTAGAAACATACTAAAACCACAACCATTTTTTTTAATAGATATTTTATTTTACTGCATAGCAAAATGATTAATCAGAAGAATTACTTCTGATTAGGTAATCATTTCGCTATGCAGTTTTTTATCCTAATTAATATTATAAATGCGAGAGTAAGTTTGTTTGTTACCTTTTCACGCTTTTTGCATATACGTTGTCAGGAGTACAGAAACGGACAAAGGGTACCTTTCATCCTGAAAAAAAATGCTGTTCCCGAGGAAAACAACAATAACGTTATTATGGTAATAGATGGCGCCACGTGTCTTCCGAACGGGATCGACACTTATGCGGGTGAAACGTGAAGGGGATTTCAGATTGGAATTTCAAGTTTTTGTATCCAAATAATCAAATCAAAGCACTCATTTTTCAAGTGGCACTACAACTGGCAACCACAGGCACATTTTCATAACCATTTGTTTACATTTTAATTAGAAACTTTTCGAACAGACTATACCTAAGTGCCTACTAACACATATAAATACTGGCATATGCCTTCAAACCGTGGCTATACTAATAACCCCCTCAGACAATAGCGTCTAAAAGTTGAGCCCCACATGTTGCCCGTTTGTCTGCTGATCCGGCTATCAATGGCGGGTTTAAAGCAGCCTGGCTTTAAACCCGCCAACGATGAAATTTCAACGATGAAATTTTAATTGAAAAGAAAACTTCCCTTTTTTAACCGACTTCAAAAAAAGGAGGAGGTTTCTCAATTCGACCGTATATTTTTTTTTTTTTTTTTTTTTTATGTGTGTTCGCGGATAACTTCGTCGTTTATGAACCAATTTTGATTATTCTTTTTTTGTTGGAAAGGAGATATGCCAAGGGTGGTACCATGATAAGGAAACCAGGATCTGATGATGGCATCCCAGTGAAACCGAGGGGAACATTCGAAAATCGTAGGAGCGACTAGTGCGTTTGTTAATTTTTTCGTTAAGTATTTTAAAGCACTACAATTTGATGAAGGCCTGGAGTCGATCTGATGATGGAGCCGAAAGACAGTCGAGGGGACTCCTCAACGATTTACAGCAGTTACCTTGTGTTTGGGCTTGATTAATTTGTATTGATGTGAACTTTACACCTAGATGGGTTGTGACTGTCATTAGGGGTCTGATGATGAAGACGAAGGACAGTTAAGGGAACTCCTCAACAGTTTACAGTAGCTACCTTGTGTTTGGAATTAATTAATTTATATTTATGAGAACTGTAATGGCAAAGGAAAAACTTTGCACCCATATGGGTTATAAGTGCCATTACAGGTCTGATGATGGAGACCATAGACAGTCGAGGGAATTCCTCAACGATTTACAGCAGTTACCTTTTGTTGGGCTTACTTCATACGGTTCAATACGCCAAAATGTTCAGGTCGTACAAAAATAATACCTACCTAATTAAGATTGTAGTTTTACATAGGACGACCACTACCTACTAGTCATGCTGATGCGTCAATTTGAAACCGAATTTAAGTTGCGTAATCGCGTCATTTTTCGTCGTGTGGCCTACTCAATAATTAAAGTAACTTGAGCATTTGCTCTCGGAAATCATCATTTGGTAAAGTGGAGCTGATGATGAAGACCACAGATGGCCATCGGAACTACTCAATGACAAATATTTCACGGGTTGCGATTCGATTACTTTAATATGGTTGCTAAGCAATTTATGCTCGTTACAATGCGTATGGTGAAGTGGAGCTGATTGTGACTTCTCAATCAGCTCCAGTTCTCCTGGTTCTTACTAGGAGAACTCCTCAACAATTAACGTCCCTGCATCGGGAAAAGCAATATTTTGTAAAAGGTGATGATCCGTTGATATTAGGCTATTGTAACTTAAATAAATTACAAACTGACCCACTAAAAAGTGAAAAATAAAAACTTTTACAAAAAAAACAACCGACTTCCAAAAAACACTATAAAGTTAAAAATAACTTTAATTTCTGAAGTCGGTGGCAAAAAACTAAAATACAAATCCAAAGACACCGACTTCCGAAATTAAAGTTATTTTTAACTTTATAGTGTTTTTTGGAAGTCGGTTGTTTTTTTTGTAAAAGTTTTTTTTGTTTGAAGAGGATTTACGCAATGTGCAGACTGTGTATAAAGGTCAATGATTTCAAAACTAAGGATAAGCCCGTATAGAAGTTCTTCGTTCGAAGTTGGCGCGCACCACTGTCAACTGAGTCGCGTTGGCCCTAAAACCATCATTTTAGGGCCAGCGCGTTGGTGCCATTTAGTCGCGCCGTTAGCCCGGTCCTTACGCTAGTAATATATATGTCAATGATAGAGGTAGTTGAATAAAAAGTCAACTCCATGAACATAGAAGAGTAAAATAGAATAACATTTATTGTCTTCAGTATTTCAGCCAGTAGTTGTTTTTTTACAGCCTCCCGAGCGATTACGGTCACGGTTGGCAATCTCAACGGAGATTAGCCAGGTACGCAGGAGATATTATAGTGCACAAGTGTGTGCGCAGACATAAGTGCACTCTCTGTTCCTTTAGCCCGATGGGACGGCGATCCGCCACGACCGGAGAGAGATCAGGCGCAGGACCAACGGCTTTACGTGCTTTCCGAGACACGGGGGTATTAAACCGCCAACTTCCAAACTCCGGACTGTTATTAAGACATTCCTAATGGGAAAACCCAATAACACTTTGTCCGTCCCGGGAATCGAACCCAGGACCCCACGCTCAGCAGTCGCACTTGCAACCATGTGACCGACGGGGCAGTCAGCCAGTTAGTTAGTAAGTACATACACAAAACAATACCGGAAGCAAAACGTCAGCATTATAGGCGCTTTTCACACGGTGCCGAGTACCCGGCGGCGAAGTATAGTAAACAAACTGATGTAGTTACTAGGTAAGTAATGCCACAGTTTTAGTTGATTTAAAGTTAGTTTGGAAAGCACTAATAATATTTATTAAACTGTAAGAGTGTAGATACTATTCATTTTCAATTTGTTTGTTCACATACGGTCTTTTGTGTCAGGATTTCCATCGACCTGTTTGGCTGTCCGCTAGTGCTATTAATTGTTTTTTAACTTCATAGGTGTGTTCTCATTGATATGCTAAGTTTTATTGCCTTTATGTAATTATTTCTATCGAGCGGAGTCTTGGGACATAACCAGTAATACCTATACATAACCCTATACACAGTTGCTAATGCCATCAGCCCGTGACGTCATTCCTATAAAGGTGAGACATCGTTCGCGGGCCTCTATTACTCACAAAGGGCTCGGAGGGGTTACTTATGACGTCAAAAGGGGCGACTGTCTGACACAATCTCTTCGACGTAATCCGAAACGACGCAAAAACCCACCCTTATTTAAAGCACCTGAATTTAAACTACGATTATAGGTAGATATTATTATAGATGTTAGATGCTATTTAATGGATTATTTTAAGATAAAGGCGTTTTCTTCAAGGAGTAGGTAAAGGAGCGCCTGCAAGATAAATTGGGTCGATATGCCTCCTGCGTCTCGTTGCTCGTGCAATTTGTCAGGCGCTTGCTAGACTTCTCTGTAGTTTTATAGTTTATGCAAGCGAAGCATGAATATTGATTTCAAATGGTTTACCGTAGTCGGTAGCAGCTTTCCCAAGATTAATAGTTGAGATAATTCTAAGTTAATGCTAATGGAACTCACAATGACTGGACTGATGACTGGTTAACATTGAAATATGAATAAAACTTTTGAATGTTTTTTTTTTATATATGATGCCTTGTTGGTAGATCGTTTTAAACTTCAGTCTGTTCATCTGCCTACATTTTGTTTATTCATTGAGATACTAGGCCGAACGTAATTGGCTTATTTTCGCCTTAGATACTATCCCTTCACCCGACCGAAATAATCTAATTTGCAATGAGCGCCTGCAGGATAACAGATAGCAAGCACCCTAGCAACAATAATAATATGGATACAATCTTACAGTGAAAGACCAAAACGATTGCATCCGAATAACTACGAAGCCTTATTTCTTTCTTTCCATATAAACCATTTGTCTAGGCCATTCAGAGCTCACAAGAGCTCAAAGGTTCAGCTCTCGGAACAAAATGTGTCTAGCCAGTGTTCGACTGGTTTCTGTACGAATGTTTACAAAGACTGTCTCTCTCTATTTCTAGACGAAACGTTATTGCTTCGGCTGTTTGTTTTGGAGGACAACGTTTGGTATCGGTTTTCGATTTTTAAAGGAAAAGCTGTCGTAGTAGACATGTTTGTGCGCATGTTTCTCTATCTGTGTGTGCGCTAAGTCCTTTTAAACAACACAGTGGATTTTGATGTTGTTTTCACGATTGAAAATCCTTTTAATATTTTGTCGATTTTTAATCTAGGTTTATTTAAACTAGGTTGAGAAAAGCTCAAAAAGAAAACAAAGTATTCCAGAACTCGTTAAATTATTGTTCAGTTAAAACAGGGCTTTATATAAATGGAAAGATCCAGGGTTTTAAAAAGCCACCCGTAGATAGTAAAGGAAAATGAACCCTTTTGTTTTTCAGCACACACACATAAAGCTCTTATTTTCAAACCTATATTGTTTAGCCTTTAATACCATTCAAAATTCTACACTCCTACAGAGCCAGACAAATACATGCTTTTAAAAATACCTAAAAAATCAGAAAATCCTATTTTCTTTCTAAACAAAAGCACTTTAGCCCTACCGTACCTACCCAATGTAACCCTTTCACAATAAAACCGTGAGCTGTGCCCATTAAAGCCGCAGGGCTATTTATTGCTCACTGCCAGTTTATTTGTACCGAGCAACGTTACTTAGATGTTCGCTCATTATTTAGAAGTAGCAAGGGTTAACTAAATAGTTAGTACTGTTCTTGGTTTTACTGTCTTTTTTGCGAGAAAATTAGTATATTTTAAAGATAAAAAAACAAAGAAACAAAGCAGTTTTTATGAGCTTAAGAATTTAAACTTTAACCTTTTGACCGCCACAGTCATGTAGATATAGATGAAAAACCAAAATGTGCACATCACGGTTCGACTACCTACATGACAGACTTTGACGCCGAGGGCACGTTTTTGATTTTTTGACGTTTGGCGGTCAAAAGGTTAAAAAGATTTCATTAACTTTAGGTAAATTTAAACTATTATGACTGGGGGACATGCTAAAGTTACGTAGCGCTTACTTAGCAACAAAAATGGCTAAATATCTAATCCTCTCCAATTTGAGTGGACTAAAATAACGCAATAAAATTTTTCATTGTTTGCTTTTTACTTACAGTTCCTTACATGCAATATGTACTTATTTGATGAATCAAGAAGAGTTCCATTTTCTAAAGCAAATAAGAAGCTTCAATTTTTCTTTTTTTACCAGATGGACAAGCATTAGGCTTATGCTGTAATAGAAATATCCAAGAAGAGTTTCAGTATAAACGCTGTAATTTTACTGCAATCTTCCATATGACAAGCCTACGTACGTTCAGTAAGCGGAAACGCGCAGTCGGCCATTTTACGATCTCCGGGAAACATCCGACAGTTGGGTATTATTATGTGGAGTAGTTACTAAGACTAGGTAAGCTGTGATATATAACTCTTTAAGTTAGATTTGTACCATAAGCACTTTTCCATAAGATCTTCTGGTACAAATCTAACTTAAAAAGATGTAGGTATTAATGATTCTAATGATTATAATTATGTAAATACGTACCTGTTATAGTCGCGAATCATATTTTAATCAAGATACAACCTAACACTGACCTAAAAAACGTAAGAAAATTTTAATTTCGTGGTCTACCACTGCGCATTCACTTTTAACAAATATATTAATCGCGTAGCTAGCTCTGCTCTCTCTGGTAAACACACTCCACACAATGTTACAAAATATTTTATCAAATCCTACCCTTTTGTCAAACCCTATGTAGTATAACATCCCTTTTACCAATAATACAATTAATAATCCCGTAATCGCGTGTCCGTATGGCAAACAAAGTCGTTCCCATACAATTACATTCGGGCCCTTTATTGAGCTTTCGTGAATATAAATGAAGTAATCACGTGGCGTACGCAGCGTTCGATATGCAAATATTGAAATCTTAATAATGGAACCGCGAATAAATGTTTGTTCGATGGAAATTCGTGAAGAAAATAAGCAATTGTAAACGTTGTTTATAAGTTTCATGCATTTTCTTACGGAATAAAGATGATTATAAGGCCCTTCACGGCATGGTTTCATTACGGTATGAACCGCACCGTAGAAAAAACTAGTCTGTCAAAAAGTTTCCATACTGATCCATACAACACTGACGACCGTATTCTCACTGTATTTCTCAACATTTTTTTATTCCCACAATAATTCAATATTTTAACTCACTATAAAATTATTATGTAAGTACTCCATAATTGAAAGATGCAGGCACATATTTCAAATAGAGCCAACAATATTGTTTGTTGAAACCATAACCTGAACAAACTCTAAAACACGGAATACTGAAACATCAAACATGGAAACTTTAATACCTCTACAAATATCGGAATAATATTGCTCTGAAGCCCACATAACGTATAACTCTAAAATCCCGATGTAGCAGACGTAAAGGTACAAACATTACCCTAGGTTCCCCAAACATTGGGCCCGCCCTACCCCACCCCATTTAGGGCGGGGCTGAAACCTAGGCAATATAGATTCGTTAACATGAAATACAGCTGAAAATTGAACTTTCGAGCGCTTTCAGGATTCCGCTTCATATTGATGTTTTGACTAAAAGCTACATTTCAATGAAAAGTAACTATCTATACTTGTATGTATTTGGTTTGTGTGTATACAGCTGTTGTGGGTACAAATAAAACTTGGCGAATTGCGTTTTGTTTATATTATTTTTTGCATGTTGTCTTTCGTGCTAAAATATTTTTAATAGGTTAGTTTATGGAAAGTGGGCGTTATAATAGTGCATATTTAAAGTTCAAATACAAACTGAATAGATTTCTCTGGTAACAAAGACTGTAAAATATCTAAAAAAAATTACGAATTGCAAAGTAAGCAAACACAGCTTGCCATCATCATCTGCCGAGCCTTTTCCAAACTATGTTGGGGTCGGCTTCCAGTCTAACCGGATGCAGCTAAATACCAGTATTTTACATGAAGCGACTGCCATCTGACCTCCACAACCCAGTTACTGGGTAATACGATACCACTTGGTAAGTAAGACTGGTTGTCAGACTTTCGGGCTTCTGACTACCCGTAACGACTGTTAAAGATCCACGGATAACAGCCGGGACCAACGGTTTCACGTGCTTTCCGAGGCACGTAAGGGTCTCGGTAGGTAAAGATGGTCTGCTAGCTGCGCTTGTTGCAGTTGGTCTGTGGATGGGTATCCACAGACCAACCGCAACAAGCGCAGCTTAATCTGATCGATCGATCTGTGCGGCTGTTATCATTTAACCACGGGCTTGCGAGCTTGCCAATCACTGAATTACCTCAAAAACCCTCATCAAAAAACCGGCTTACAGACAAACACATTTACAAATTAACACCACATAAGCCTCTAGTCCCCGGACTCCGGACTTCAACTTCAGAACCCGGGATCCGGAACCCGAGTTCCAACTAGCACTATCAATCAGACACAAGCCTTTCAAATCTCGGCGCTCACTCCAAGTTAATCCACTAAGGGCTGCAATCAGTCCCTCCCCTCACCCCTCCCTTCTTAAGGGAGGTAGAGGGGGTGGAAGTTTTACAATTAAAAAGATTATTTAATCCGTTAGGGGTGAAGGTATTAGAATGTATTTTGAGTGAGCCTGATGGATGAGACCGAGGGTAGGAACTTGAAGTCAAATAATATTATTATAGGGAAGTTAAATATTGTTTTATGTAACTAGTGTCACAGAACTACATCTTGTACGTAATGCTATGTAGTTTCTATTCCTTTTTACTTTTGCTTGTTATATGATGTCATCTTTTAGCAATAACTTATGCACAAAATATCAGCAAGAAATTAACCAATCAAAGGCAAATCTTTACCTTGTGAAAACATTTGACTTTAAACATTCGTTATCACCAGTTGAATTGGTAATAAGAAGGACGACATTGTTACCACCGCGGTTAGAACCTGAATGACGCTGGCACAAGAGCATGGGGATTCGCACAACATAGAGGACTATCAGTAGTAGATAAAGTCGGGCTGTAGATGATGATGAGGTATTGTTAAAACTTGAAACTCTTGTCACATTGCACTATTTTTCCACAAAAAATTTTTTCAACAAAAGTTATTCCTATTTTCGATTGTTGCGACTCGTACATACTGTCGAAAGGTAAGTAATTAGATTTCACGTCATGTAGATCCGATAACTACGGCTTCGTGTATATTTCGCTACAAAATAAAATAACATTTTCAATAACTCTATGTGAAAGGCAGAAAATTTTCATTTCGGTATCGCCTCTCGTCCGCGATGAGTTCAAAATGAAATCTGCATACGATTTGTATCTACGCAAGTCATAAGCGTAAGCGGGCGGAGGAAAAAAGTGGAACCGAGATCAGCTTTGCTATGGTTTATCGTCATGATAACTACTACACTAGAGTGATTAGTCAAAGTATTAATTGTATCTTCTGCTATAGCCAATAGGTTGTGGTCGTAGTTTGTGGTTAGGTATTAAAGTATTAATAAACAATGGAACACTGCTGTTACTCCATTTACCTAAGGTTCTTTATTAGTGATCGTTACCTAAGGCCTATTGCCCACAACGCTACTCAAAAGTAACATGTGTGATGTGACAAACTCAAATCACCAACGATTAACCTGGATGTCACAGCACTAGTATTTCAATGGCGGCCGGAACACGACGCGGCTTACTGAAGTTTATAATTTGTTGCGCTGCGATATTTTTGCTAATCATTGATGATTTGAGTTTGTAACTCGTTACTTTATATTGTGGGCCTTTAGTTGAAAAGCTATTAGAACTTATACGCTGCATAAAGACTTAAGTAATAACACGTTGCGCATCAGGAAAGTAATTTCTACCGTCTAATTCTAATCAGTACATGAATAATGCTCGGTACCAGTAAACAAAAAAAGTAATTTAAAAAAATTAAACCGACTTCAAAAAGAAATTAACTCAAAATTAAGAAATAACTTTAATTTCGGAAGTCGGTGTCTTGGGATCTGTATTTTAGTTTTATGCCACCGACTTCCGAAATTAAAGTTATTTCTTAATTTTGAGTTAATTTCTTTTTGAAGTCGGTTTAATTTTTTTAAATTACTTTTTATTTCGTAATTTTTAGTTTTTGCACTAGTATTTGACCAAGGTTTTGAGATGTTTTCCCTTTGACACTACACCCGTAGCTCTTATCAATAAGCCAGGCCGTCACACTTACACGTATTAGTCCATATCTTGAAAATTACTGAATCGATCTTAATGAAACTTGCACTGTTCCCTAAGTTGAAGAAAATGTAAGCCAATAAAAAAAAATGGTCACGATCCGATTAATAGTTCCGGAGATATGCGTGGACAAACATACATACATACATACATACATACATACATACGTCTATGAAATTTTGTATATTTGTTTGGAAGCCCTAATAGATCATCATATGTGAATATAATGCAATTCCAATAATATTACATACATACGTATCGAATTGATAACCTCCTTTTTTTTGAAGTCGGTAAAAAGGACTCATTTTGCTTACATTTTTAACATTTTTTATTGCCAAACTGGGCATATAAATAGATTCGTAAGCTAATTTTACCTGTGATAGCTACTTCCATGTAGGATGTACCTACTATACAAAGTTGTGAGGTATTTGCTTCATTATTGGTAAAGATACATAAACAAATAACGATCCGTGGACGTGAGTCAACCCGCCCTGGTTGAGTCACGTCTACGTCACGCACGTGCATACGTCAAAAATAGCGCTAACCAAAAAAAGCGATGTTTCACAAAAATATGGCATTGACTTTCCTCAAATAATAACGATTACGTAAATGTTATTATTTGACGTACGTATGTTACGTTAACCAACCGTTTGAGACAACTGGCCTTTATAGTAATCGGCCTTATGAATGTAAAAAAAAATTCATTTTCTACGAAAGCACCTGAGGCATTCCGCCTTTGACTTGCTCCACAATACGTTCTCCATTCACGCAGGCGTATAAATCCGTCCATTCAAAACTATATTGACTGCAAATTCATATGGAAATCATATTTCCTAGACTTGGGTCAAAGCCTGCCTTAGATCCTGGTAGCCTTTCATACGGGTTTATGAGTGGGTATTGAGAAACGCTAGAACCTTCAGCGTTTCAAATGGTATATGGATTTTAAATATTGTATGCTGAACATGTTACGTGTACTGTGTGATGAAATACCTACTTTTTAATAATATATTTTGAAGTTCTTTGAAGCTTAGGTATACTTTGAAATAATTTAACTTGCAATTAATTGAGAATTTTATATAGGGTGGCAGGGCCATCCACGCACACACTGAAACCATGAATTCAGCACATGATTCTAGACGCTCTAGAGTAAAACCTATAAGTCGGTTATCAAAAAAAAATCTGCTGTTTCATAGAAAAGTGCAATATTTTATGAATCAGGTTTTTTTTTTATAATTTACGATTTTTTTTAAACTGAAATCGCGAAAAAAAAACCATCTGTTCCCTACATTTATGTTCGTATAACTCGTCAAAATGTAGGGAGCAGCTGTTTTTTTTCGCGATTTCAGGTTTGGTGCCATAGTAAAAGTTGTTCATAATGATGAGTACAATGACCTCTTAAGAAGTTGTTAATGTTTTACCAATAACCCTGTATATAAAAGAAAGTCGTGTTAGTTACACTATTTATAACTCAAGAACGGCTGAACAGATTTGGCTGAAAATTGTTGGTTAGGAAGAGGTGGTAGCTTAGAACTAAGAGACGGACATAGGATATCTTTTTATCCGTTTTTTTTTTAAATATTTTTATTTACCTATAGGAGTAGTGTAGGAGTAGGTTAGGAGTAGGGTAGGAGTAGGTTAGGAGTAGGGTAGAAGTAGGGTAGGAGTAGGGTAGGACACCACTCGAACGAAGTAAGTAGCGCCGGGCAGCTAGAAATAATTTATCAACGTTTGCCGGGTCAGCTAGTATTTTATAATTGAAACTAGAATAGCACTTTCATTTCATGCTAACCAGTACTGTTTTTCCAGCAATATAATGATCATATAACTAGATGGCGGTGATCGGGGTGAGACTCTGTTTTGGCTCATTTTAACGTGAGCGTCGATCTTTGGATTTCTTCAGAACACCATCGTTGTATGTACACTAAATCATTATCAAGAGGTTCTGCAATTGAATCACGAATGCAAACAGACTCAAAAACGCATAAAATTAATAAAACTCAAAACTAATAAACAGTAAGAACGAATAACATTAAATGTCGATTAAAAGAGCATTACCTTTCCTCTATACTGTGAGTATATATATATGTATATATATATGTTTATATATTTTAGCTTTATGTATTTAAGTACTTATATGTGTAGGTTTATTTAATATTCTAGTTTTAGACTTCACACATTCATATTTTCTCTTCTTGTTCTCACACACTATTGTCTACATTTCTTTTTTACTTCTCCTTTCGCAGGTCTGCTGGAAGAAATTTCTTAAGAAATAAGCAGTACCTTTGTACTCAAATTATGACTATATCATATCCCTATGTATTTGTGTGTACTGTGTACTGTGTGTACATAAATTATAAAATAACTATATAAAAAAAATAAAATTGTTTCAGTACTCAACGATTAATAACGTTTCACCTATCAAAATATTCCCCAACTAACAAACAGTAACTGAAAACCACACAGGAATGAACAGAATTTACCTCGCTTCGCAACAACAACATACAAACATCTACCTACATAGTTACAAGTAGGTGTGTTGCATAGTCTGATGGACTGGAAATTGGATTGCGCGTCACACGCAGTGCACTGCAAACAATATTATATGGTTAATGTACCTAACCTTTGTTATAGAACTTTAGACTTTACTGACACCGTTCAATAGGTTATAGGTAATGTTTGTTTGCAATTCGTGAGAAAGCTGTAGAAGCATTTTTTTACCTGAAGACTGTATAATTTATTTATCTCTGCATGTAGTACTACTGCGTACGTAACCTAAACCGACACGATAAATGCAGTGATGTTCGGTTCCTAGAAACAAAATCGAATCATTTTACTTACCAATGCACGAGTCTTTGGTCAACTGGACCCACTCGAACTGGACCCACGGGATCACTCAACCTAATCACATTTTAAATAGGTCGACTGGACCCACTGCCCAATTTCATCATTAGTACAGTCACGGAGTAAAGCCAGTTAACAGTTATGATGATGTTGTCGCTATTAGAACATTCTCCCATGATATAAAGTCAACCTTCAATGGTCGCATTTTTATTGCCAAACTGGGCTTATATAGATTCGTAAACTAATGTTACCTGTGATAGCTACTTCCATATGGGGGGGTCTACTATGCAATGGTATGAGGTCTTTGCTTCATTATTGGTAAAGATACAAGAGTCTTAATTTTAACCAATAACAGTCTGTAAATTATAGGAATCGGCCATTGGCAGAAGAAATTTTAAATATTATAATCAACACAAGACAGGGAGGTTTGGAAGGAAAAAGGGGAGGCCTTTGCCCAGCAGTGGGACACAAACTAGGCTAACAAAAAAAAAAAAAATCAACACGCGAAATAAAAACGAAAATGCGCCTCAATAAATAATGACATTTTCAATTCTTAAAATCATTATATTCCTATTATATCTATGTTATATCCCATCCATACTAATCGTACTATAATCGTAGTTATTGATAAAAAGTACAACGTTTGTTATGCCTCCGTTCCGTACAAATTCATTCAAGTTTTCTTTGATTCAATCAAATTGTTATCATTTTATGGTTATCAACAGTCTCTATTTACGCCTATTGTCATTGAATGATACCTTTCGCTGTAGTGTGGATGGTAGACATTTTCCTTTTATAACTAAGTTTTTATCAAAACATACAAACATTTAAGTCCTGAGTCACCAAAAACGTACCGCGTTTTCTTTTACAGTAGCTTCCCCATACACATCATTGATCGTTCGAGCTTTTTCTGCAACGCTGGTGCCACTTGTGGAACTTGTATTCGTAAATAACGCGATATTTAAAATTTACCATGATTATTGTGAACAGAACGATGTCAAAGAAAAATCGAATGGCGCGAAAACAAATGAATCACAAACACACAAACCTAAATATGAAATCAATTTGAATTTTGAATTATTAAGCAAACGCCAGTTCGAGATCAAAGTGGCCAGTTCGAAAAAACGACAATTTCATAATGTAGGTAAGGACACAATTATTGGTCCGTGAATCTCTTGAGGGCCTATTATAAATGTTAGCAAATGAATGACTAATTAGTACACTATTCTAAACAAACCCTACGTGTCCCTTGCGATGGTCGTTGACATTGATACTCGGCGCGTACGTTGCACTCGGCGCCAAAATTAGCTTCGCCGTCGCACGCATTTAGATCGTCTAGATCCATACGCGAAACTTAGGTAAGTACTTGCTGTTTCTAATGTTGGTACTTGGTAGTAAATAAGTAGATGTGTGTGTATGTATAGGTTAGGATTTGAACTCAGATGCGTAGGAATATTTTTAGAGGACGTCAAAGACGTGTCTTTTTTTTAAGGGCTTTGGAAATGTAGGTATATTTTAAAGCACTGAGCCAGTGCTCACTTTGACATATGTGACTGAACGTTTCGAACAAGGCGAACTAACTTAGCTGCCTTCATCTTCAATTAAATGAGGGGTTCTTACTAGCGCAGAAGTTTAAAATAAGTTTAACTTTATAGAATTTAAGAAATTGTAGTAAGTTTAAAAAGTTAGTTTTTTTTTTTGTAAGAAATATTTTAGGCTTTATTTATTATGTAAAGTTACTTATTCATATCAGTTGAATGAAATGTATGTATCTATCACCCTAATGTCTATTCGTAAAGAATGCCTGTGGCAATTAGTCCGCCATTGTTCCAACATTTAGTGCATATGTTACGGCTAATAGCCGAAGTGCGGCTACACCTAGTTTTAACGAAACCTAACCTCGGGGTGCCCTTCGCTCGCTCTTGCATCCTACGTCAACGGAGCTCCGCATCGCGGGGCTCCTATTTCTGTGTAAGGGGTTTAAAGTAACCTAACCAAACCTAATCTCGGGGTGCCCTTCGATCGCTCTTACATTCTACATCGCCTCCCGAAGTACACACGAACTGCATGTGGCCGGCTGCACCTAGTTGTACCTGACTAAAACTAGGTGTAGCCCCAGTTATACCCGGCTAAACCTAGGTGTAGCCGCACTTCGGCTATTAGCCGTGACACATACATACCCTACATAGATATTACCTAATTATTGTCCTATTTGTATCTGCATAGCACTACACAGCTAACACCCCACTGCACCCAATACCATTGATACAGAATATCGTCTCTAATCAAAGCTGATTGCAATCCCCTTCGCAAGCCGACAGAGATAAACTAAGCTTACTATGAACTATCAACATGTTATCATATTCTATAGGATACCAATATACCTACTCTAGACGCTACACTAATATCTGTTTCCCTGTGATAATCTTATTGTGCGAGCACAACGTGAGATGAAAATGAATAGGTACGGGAGTGCTACGGAATTCTACGTGAGTCGTGTGTGTCTGTGTGTATTTCGCATTAGAACCAATTAAATGCAACCTCTGAAGCATTCATGTTCTTGGTAGGATGGTAGGTATGTCTGTGTGTGTATATTTAGTTGGAAGTGACGTCGAAGGGATCTTTGTACATACCTATGTAATCAATGCATTTCTAGCTAATCACAGCATTTGAACCTCGGAAAATACTCGTCTTTTTGGAAATATGCGTGATATCTTTACTTAGTCAATCTTAACTCTGTAGATAATAATTCTGGCCTGGCTTTAAAAACCTTGATCGTAAATATTTAAAAGTTACCTCCTAAAAATATATCTATTTTAAAGGATTTATTATTCTTGAAAATCTTTAGTCAAATCTTAATACCCGCCTCATATTCAAATTAACATAAATCTTACATCCTTATGTAACACACTACAACTTTGCTTGGTTAAGTTGAAACTAATCCATCGCGTAACAATTTTAGAGATTATACTAAACATGTCTGCGCTTATGAACTTTGTTTTAGTTACATCTATTTGCTCCACATTACAAAAATAATGATATTCAGTCTACACTATATTATCTCTATAGGTATTTCCTACTAACTGCCTGCGAAATTTCTCCATCTCCCGACCCATCCCGTTGCATACCATCGCTTGTTCGCGCTAATACTTCGTTTTGTATATTGTGGTGCCACTTATACAAAACAAAACAAAACATTAGCTTTACAAAACATTCTGTGTGGTTTTTAACCCCCGACGCAAAAACGACGGGGTGTTATAAGTTTGACGTGTCTGTGTGTGTGTGTTTGTGTGGGGGTGTGTGTGTGTGTGTGTGTGTGTGTGTGTGTCTGTCTGTGGCATCGTAGCTCCCGAACGGATGAACCGATTTTGATTTAGTTTTTTTTGTTTGAAAGGTGTATTAGTCGGGAGTGTTCTTAGCTATGTTTGATGAAAATCGGTCCAAGATGGCCGCCGCTACAAAATGGCGGATAACATATTTTTTTACAATTCCCTCAATATGGGTATCAAATGAAAGGGCTTCAATAGTAGAATACTATACACTATAACAAATTTCAAATCCAAGATGGCCGCCACAACAAAGTGCCGAATTTCCTTTTTTTTTTCTCAACTCCCTCAATATGGATATCAAATGAAAGGGCTTGACTAGTAGAATACTATACACTATTAAAAATTTCAAATCCAAGATGGCGGCCACCACGAAATGGCGAATCACATTTTTTTTTCACAACTCCTTCAATATAGGTGTCAAATGCAAGGGCTTGACAAGTAGAATAATGTACACTATATTGAAAGGGAATGAGGAATATTAACTACCTAACGAAATGAAAACTAAAAACTTGAAAAATATAATAGAACAAAAAAATCTGTTTAGTCTTAAAAATTATTCTTCAAATATAAATTAATCAATATTTTTTGACGGATAAAAAACCTGATTAAACACCAAATTATCAGAATCTTAAAACGGAAGAAAATAAAAGAAATGAAATACAAACATTTATTAGTCCCTACAAAAAGCATGAAATAAAAAATTAAATTAAAAATTTAAAAAACCCCCGACAAAAATATAATTAAGGAATCCCTACAAAAAGCAAGAAATAAAAAAATAAATTAAAAAAAAAATCTTATGGAAGTCGGGGGACCTCAGAATAGAAGGTGTTCCACAGAACGGTCCCCGACTTCCATAAGATTTTTTTGATTCCTTAGTTCTCAGTGTATATGCCTACGGACTGTCAGGACAACCTATCAGAATTTACTGCGTGTCTCTCGGAAATAAATGCGGTAATTGATGATTGTAATGTAGACACAGTATTTATTATGGGGGATTTTAATGCGCATCCGAGGGAATTGTTTTTTAATGAAATGTTGAACTTCTGTAAGGAACAAAGTTGGTCATGCGCTGACGTAGATTTGTTACCAAGTTGTCTGAACACTTATACATACTTGAGTGAGGCCCACGGAACTGTAAGATGGTTAGATCATTGCCTGGTTACGTCAATGGCATTTCAAACAATTGAAAGTGTTAAGGTATTGTATGAAGTGTCATGGTCAGACCACTTTCCGTTAGAAATAATATGTAATCTTAAGTGTATACCAAATAAAACTGTTGTAAACAGAGAAATAGATAACAGAATATTATGGGGGCTAAGAAACGATGAGCAAATTTGTAAATATAGGGAGCTGTGCAACGGGGCATTGCGTAATATAGATTTTCCAGTGGAATTGCGGGACTGCTGTGACTATATGTGTGACAATATAGATCACAGGCACATAATTAATACAATGTACGCCAACATTAAGTCTATATTGAGTAGTACCTCGGAGAAAACTCGAATTGCCAGTAAAATAAATAAAAAGACATGTGTTGTGGGGTGGAACAAGCACGTAGGAGAATCTCATAGGAGTGCTCGGCTTAGTTTCAGTAACTGGGTTCTACAGGGGAAGCCGCGCGAGGGGCCCCAGTATTTGAGTATGTGTGAAACACGAAAAGAGTTTAAAAAGAAATTGAAATGGTGCCAGGATAATACCGAGCAAATAAAAATGGACATACTGGCGGCTAAACATAAGGCTAAAGATTTTAGCAGCTTTTGGAAAAAAACGGGGCAGTTGAATTCTAGGCCGAGTGTTCCTGTGAGCGTCGACGGTGCTGTAGGGGATCAAAATATTGCGAATGTTTTTAAAGATTTGTTTACGGTAGAACCAATGCCATGTGATATTAGTAATTTAAGTAAACCAGACGTCAGACCTGGTGAGAAGTACGGTCGAATTATGGCATCAGACGTGAAGAATGTCATAAAAAAGATGAAGCGTGGAAAGTCACCAGGTCATGACAGTATAAGTATAGAACATCTGCGTTATGCAGGTGTACATCTGCCCAGAGTCCTGACTCTGTTGTTTAATTTTTGTATAGGACATTCCTTTATTCCGGAGGATATGATGAAAACAGTAGTGGTTCCAATAATAAAAAACAAAAACGGGGATCCATCTGACAAGCATAATTACCGCCCGATATCATTGGCCACAACTATGGCGAAGGTCCTTGACAGTCTCATGAACGCGCAGCTGAGCGAACATCTTCAGATACATGACTTGCAGTTTGGCTTCAGACCCAACCTGTCAACGGAAATGGCAATTATGTGTCTGAAACAAACTGTAAGGTACTATACTGACAGGAAGACACCAGTATATGCGTGTTTTCTTGATCTTTCAAGGGCCTTCGACCTGGTGTCTTATGATGTTCTTTGGCATAAACTGCTTGAAGAGACCACTGTGCCGAAGGAGCTGGTATCTCTCCTCAAATTTTGGTACAATAATCAAAAGAATGCTGTCAGATGGGTCAACACACAGAGTCAGGAATATTTTCTGAAATGCGGTGTTAGGCAGGGTGGGTTGACGTCCCCGAGTTTGTTTAACCTGTTTGTTAACCAGCTGATTGGCGGGCTCAGCGGAGCCATGGTCGGATGCTCAATAGATGGAAAAATGCTCAATAATATTAGTTATGCGGACGACATGGTTCTGTTGAGCCCGTCAGTGAGTGCGCTTAGGAGACTTCTGGGCATTTGTGAATCATATGCCCTGTCACATGGACTCAAATATAATGCTAGTAAGAGTGTCCTCATGCTTTGCAAAGCAGGGAATAAGGCTCCCTCAAACGTGCCGCCAATTAAGATCGATGGGTCGGCACTAGTGAGGGTGTCTAAAGTAAAATATTTGGGTCACATGCTGACAGATCGGCTACAGGACGATGAAGACCTGGAGAGGGAAAGGAGGGCGTTGGCAGTACGCTGCAATATGTTGGCCCGCAGATTCGCACGATGTACCACAGATGTAAAACTGTTACTGTTTAGAGCCTTCTGTCAGTCATTTTACACGTGCAGTCTGTGGATCAACTTTACGCGGCGGGCTTACAACGCCCTCCGTGTTCAGTACAATGACGCTCTGAGGGCAGTGTTGAGGAAACCCCGGCACTGCAGTGCTTCTGCAATGTTTGCGGATGCTTCCATCGATGATTTCTTTTGCATCATTAGGAAAAGAACTGCATCGATGATGAGCAGGGTCCGTGGTAGCACCAACGCTGTCCTCAGAGCGTTAGCGTGCAAAATAGACAGTCCTTTTAATGTGTACTGGGCAAGTGTACACCTGAACAGAAATAGGAAATAGTCTTTGTGGAACTTGTTTTGTTACTAACAAATTACTAACACCTTTTTATTTTTATTTTGTTTTATTTTTTTGTGTGTACTATTAACAACCCTACTAATTCTTTCTTTGTAAAATTGTATGGACGTATGTCTGAAATAAAGATAAATTATTATTATATTTTTGTCGGGGGTTTTTTAAATTTTTAATTTAATTTTTTTTTAAATGGTTGATATCGCATAGTTTTTATTCTGTCGGCGAATTTCTGAACAAAAAATCTTGTCACTCCTACCACTTGAGAAATGCATTGTAATATTTTTTTAATTATTTATGTTCCGTTGTTAACTACGTTATTAGTATATTATATTAATGTATGTTGCTACTTCATGTATTAAATATTTGGATGCCATCATTACATCTACATGGCGGAATGTGTCTTTGCACTGCAATTTTATACATCGCTCATCCAATGGAACAACGACGTAATTACGAAAATGTCGAAAATGAAAATTTGGAATTTTTTAAGATTTTTTGAGTTTTCTCATGAAGTTATTACAAATTATTATTGTTAGTAAAGTAACATACATAAAATATTAAAAGATTTTATCATAATCATTGGAAATATTTCAAACTAATCAATTTCAAACTTTTAAAACGTTCTCCTGAAAAATTGCTAGAACGTAATTACGTCATTGTTCTATTGGATGAGCGACATCATCTTTTGTACCTACCACATATGCAAATAAACGAATTTGATTTTATTTTTGCTTAGCGTTCTTTGTAAATTTTTACCTACTGGCTTGGCTTTTAAGTACTAATAATAATTACTAGTACTAGTAGTAATTGGACTATGAAATGCAAACATATTTTTTCAAATCCGAATGGTAGTTCCAGATATAAGCGCGTTCAAACGACCAAACTCTTCACATTTATTATTACTTTACTACATACAACATTATTTTTAGTATATACGAAACCCGAAACACGTGTGTAGTATTTTTATGTAAAGAATCTATGTACAAAATTTCAAAACTGTATCATAAAAAATCACAAAGTCATAAGCTTGTTAAGTTACCTGTTTGTCCGTACAAAAACATGCTACCCGCGCCGCTCGCGCCGCGCCGTCTTGCGCTCATTGATAAATAGTACCTAGGTACCTAACCGTTCGGCGCGGAGATTGGATAACCTAGTTAGTATCGCTCGGTGTCCAACTTTTAACCTTTTTTAAATATTTTTGGGACAAAATATAACATGGGGTAAAAATTATTAGAATCGAATCAGTTACTTATTCTGAACAAACTGTATTCAGGTTTCGCATATACTAAAAATAACGTTGTATATTATGGCAGTTACTATACATCACTGACGAACCCTTGGAGACTACAGGCGTGAGGTTGTTATGTTACTGTATTCAGGAAAAATAATTCTCCATTATGTTTCGTATATCTGACACCAGCAAACAGCGGAAGTGTTTTGATTGGCTTTTGTTATATAAGTCTTTGGCTTTTGATGATGACCAATGCTAGGTCAAATTAGGATTACGCAAATTCAAGGTCGCTCAGCGCGCTATGGACCGAGCTATGCTCGAAGTCTCTTTGAAGGATAAAATCAGGAATTAAATTATCCGGAAAAGAACCGGAGTTATAGCTTGCAGAGTAAGCAAACTGCAGTGGATGTGGGCTGGCCATGGTTGTCGAAGGACCAATGGCCGATGGAGCTGGCGATTCTTGGAGTGGAGACCGCGTATCGGAAAGCGTTGTGTGGGACCCCCCCAGCTAGATGGACGGACGACCTAAAGCAGGTGGCTGGAACGGACTGGATGCGGAAGGCGGAGGACCGGGTGTTGTGGCTCAACCTGGGAGATGCCTATGTCCAGCAGTGGACTGCAATATGGTGAGTTGATTGATTGAATGCAACCATAAGATTTAACAGACGATTAAGTGATCTCAGATCAAATTGTTAAACAGGTGTTAGCTATATCTTTCCTGACTAAGATGACTTCACCTTAGTCAGGAAAGTCTTGACACTAGCCAACACTTTGATCTTGACCTGGCCTAGCACAATGAGGAATTTCAATAGATTAGGAGGCCACCTTATGCTGTCAATGGAATAAAAGGCTGGTTTAGGTACCACTGACATGCACCCTACCGCACCTTAGGCAGGAATCTGGTACCTGTATTACTTTCTATACAATAGAACCAATGAATTTAACGGTAATTGGCTACATCTTTATTGCTCGCGTGTTAGAAAATATTTTCACAAAAAGTCCCAAACTTGTTACGAATGTACTTTTACTAGGTATGTAACGTAAAACACAGTGGGTCGACTTGGTATCGCTTGGGCAAAATCTTTTATTGCCTTTCCCATTACCTAATGTGTCACAGCCTATTTCAGATATGGGTTACCCAAGAAAGGGGTTTCTTGAGTAAATCATCTCTAAACTATGTAGTTTCAGAGATAAGGATATGATGTGGACTTTTTTGGATCCTATGTTTTATCCTACTTACCTAATAGTTTTTTTTTACTTGGGTTTTTTACACTAGGCTGTGTACTTAAGTGTGTGAGCTGTCAATTAGTGATATAGGTCTTCAACTCATGTTATAATAATAATAATAAAATTTATTCAAATTTTTGAATAAATTTAAGAATAAAATTTGTTCAAATTTTAAATAAATTTTATTATTATTATTACCAAACCAGAAACGCGAAAAAAATTAGCTGTTCCCTACATTTTGACGAGTTATACGAACATAAATGTAGAGAACAGTCCAGTTCGGTCCCATAGTAAAAATTGTTCATAATGATGAGTACAATGACCTCTTAAGAGGTTGTTGGTGTTTTTCCAATAACCCTGTATCATTAATAAAATTTTCATCATGGATACCACGAAGAAGAAGGACTCTCTAGTCTAGGCAGGCCTGGCAATCTTTGGGGGAAAAAATGCCACCTAGTCTTTTCAAGGATTGTTTTATTTACATTGACTTGTAATTTTTTTTCAACCAAACAGTAGGAACTTTTACCCAATTAACCAAATCAAGCTACCGCATAGCCAATTAAAGAAATCAATCTACACATCAGACGCTAATCAACAATAATTAAAGTATAAGCCAGTCATTCGATAATTAGAGGTAAAGGGAAGACTTATGCACCAGCAGCTCGTCATGCTAAACATAGTATAAAATATTAACTGCATCGTGTACCGCCTCATCGCTTCACAAAAACTTAGCGTGTGCTCTAATTGGGTTTCAGAAAGCAGCAACGCCGCTGGAACGTCATTTTTTTTCAATATTATTACAAAAATTATTTGCAACTGTTTTATAAACAAACACAGTGTGCACTTAATGGTGGGGCGTGGACAAAGTTTTTTGTTCAGAAGAGAAAAGCGGTTATATTTATTCGGTACTTCCCACCATTTCAGTTACACACTGAAATAAATAATTAAAAACCCAACATTCCATTCATATAACGCAAACAAATACAATTTCATAAACAAACAAATATTGTTGAACATAACGAACGGAATCATAATTCAGAATACTTGACATGAAATCCTGCACAAGAGAACCTATTATAATTTCGGAGACATCTCAAAGCCAAGTAAGCAAGGAATGACAAATGAGACGTATCAAAAGATGCGGAATCGTAATTACATTTGTGTTTCAATTCAAATTACATAAATTATTCTTCTTTGCTTCGTATCTACGACATAATTTGTATGTAAGAAATGTTTTATTACGACAAACGAGTTCTTACAGTAAGGTTGTATGTAGGTTAGAACAAGATTTTATATAAAAATCAAATCTTTATTATAATTTTGAGACAACTGTGTTTGTCTACATAAATAAAATACTGATTCATTTTGATAAAAGATAAAAGACAATTCTGTCAAAACCAGACACTGTCCATATCTTACAAAGAAGTCAAGAAAACTTATTACAATCGAAATGACAAACAAATCATTCTAAATTCAAGTGAACGAAATAATTAGCAATTTGTCTATTTCGGAATTGTCATGGTTAGTGATGATGGATCTAAATGTTGATCAGCAAAATGATGAAGTAGTGTACGCAGTATGTGAGACTTTACGAGCTCTTGTAACTCATCTTATTATTGATTACAAACACGAGCACAATGAAAAATAGCTAGCATAGTCTAGATTGTAAGGCTTAGTAATTGCTGGTAGAGTTTCGCCGTAAGTAAATTTACTCGTAGATTGAAATGTGATGTGATTTCAGGAAAGGCTTAAATGCGATCGTTGCTGTTCAAAGAAGATTGGCAATAGAAAGGGAGGGTTTAGAAATCCCGCAGTAAGTTGACCTTGATGCTGATAGTCCATTCCATGAACTTTTATTGAAAGTAAGTATATAAACGAAGCCTTAAATATTTAGGCACCGATTGAGCAAAGGATATTTAGATTGAGGGATCTCCTTTCTTTATTTAACTGTCAGTTTTAGAATAGTTTTTGTGTGAAATGTACTTCTTCTTCTAGTGAGGAAACTATGTCCTAGAACTAAAAAACAAAGACATCTCACATGTGAGCCCGCGTGGTGGATTACGGCCCACTCCCTCTCATAGAGCGAATGCCTGTGTCCCAGCAGTGGGAACATTAGGTATAGGCTTATTATCCTTGTGCTATACTTCCTATCTTACATTTTATTTCTATATTCTCAAATCATCACTGTTCTATTACTTACGTCATCTGTGAAATCACCTTCACTCCAACTCTCACCTTCCCCAACAGCTTAGCAATAACCAACGTACCTGAAACGAACAAAATACTATTATTAGCACGATTGATCGAATAAAAATCGATATAACGCAATAATTATGCACATGCACGAGAATCGAGATCGAATCGATTGTTGCATGCGCTGTCAAAATTGTCGTGAACAAACGAACTGTGAACAATTGTTAACTTACAGGTTATGTTCGTAAATTTAAAGGTTACGTATGTTTTTACGAGTTTATGACTGGATGTTTTCTGGATTGAGTGGATTATTTTTTGCCTTCGTATCACGAATTTTTAAGTCGTAGCCCGGAGTCTGAATTCGTCGCAGGATAAGGGTACAGCTCTGCCTGATCCTTCGGGGTTACCAGGCGTTTATAACAATACTTTCTGAGTTCCACTTTCTTAAACAAATGCCCCGTTTAACGTTCAAGTCCTAAGCGTTTAACGTTCAAGTCCTAAAGGTTATATCTCAAATTGTTATATTGTGATAGTGGATTTCAATCTGAACCAACTTACTTATTTGGTGTTTTTCTGCTTAAAACTTTGTGTTACGTTGCAAAAAGCATGCCTGTCCAAAATTTTAATCAAATTTTACGTACAAAATATTCGCCAATACGTGGATCAATGGAAATGCCAGGCATGCCTGTATCTATCAATTTAATTTGGTTAGCGACAATATTGTTTGGTAAAATTCAAAAATATTTTTCGTTCGAAAATATAAATATAGCAAAAATGTTAGCTGACAATTTTTTTCATGTTTTAACCCAACAAACACACTGCATTTTTCAACAAAAATTCAGTTTGAATTAAGTTGTTATTTTTAGTTGTGTTGACATAATGCAATAAAACCGTTTTTCGTTGCAACTGCTTCATGGGGAACTCTAATTAACAAGTAATAAAGATAGATAATGATGCGTGACAAACAGTAAAATGACTATTTTACACGATATAATCATTGTAACGTAGCGACTAATTTCTTTTTTAATCCTGTTCTGTGTTGCGTCAATCGATGACGAACTTGAATAACACTAACCTAGTTATATCAATCATCGATCCACTTTCAGAGGAATTTAATTTTTTGCTTTTATCGGACGGTAATTTGTTATCGAAGATTGCAAAGAATGGCGATTTATCTTCGTTACCGGATTATTAGTTTTGCATAAGTTATTAGATTCTTATATTGAATCCAATAAACATAAAAAATGTGGAACTATTTCTCACAGACAAAAAGGAATTCGGCAATCAAACTTCGGATAGGTACTTCAGGTCAAATCGGTAGATTACCAAAGAGAGTTGATTCAGTTTATCCCTTTGTCAAATCTAATTCTAATAACACCACTGATCAAAAGCGCAATCTTCTATCTACAAATTCTCCCAGTAAACCAGTAAAGCCAACTGTCCCCCACAAAACGTGGCGTCTGAAGTAAAACAATCTCAACAGTGCTACCAACTTTGCAGATAGAATCAGATAGAAGGTACTGGCACAAATCATCTCATTTTATCGCGACGCGATCGGAAACTATCGGACAACTTCGTGAAATCGTGACAGAATCGTGTGGAAGGGAATTGATTTTAAATGGCGTTTTGTACTTATGACAGTTTTCAGTTCTCAAGCGCTTTTTTATCTGCGATTGATTTTGTGAAAGGGGCTTTAGCGTTTATTTTTCGCTTAGTTAACAAAAGTGTTTGAATAAATCTAATAAAAAAAAAAAATAATTATCTTCATCATAAATAGAAAAATATTTGGCTCCGAAGCTTAATATCAGAATCGCTAAATACCAGGTTCGCAAATTGCCAGACTTGCAAAACACCGGATTCGCCATAAATACCAGATATGCAAAATACCAGAAAACGCAAAATTATGCTCTAAAGACCAACAAACAACATAAATCACCTTCTTTTAATGCTATGTGTGTCAGCAACAAAAATATTCAGGATCTCCAACAAAAGATGACATAAAACAAAAACATAAAACAAAGGGCAATATCCGGGAATAAGTAGGTGCATTCCTTCACACAATAAAATATAAATAAATATTTAGCTCATATGTAGTCATTACACATAATGATAGATTATGACACTTATCCTATTAGTTTAGGTATTACAGCATGCCGAAGTTAATATTACATCAATAAGCTAAACACTTTTTTGACCGAATAGGCACCAGAATTTCGTCCAAACATTCTCATCCCTCTAAACCACAGTGTAGTCGCACAAAATTTTCTGATCACAGTATTAATATTCCGCGTGCGATTCTGACAAAATTCTGAATACCTGTCGGAACATCACAACTTTTCATAATTGAATTAAAAGATACATTTTGTTAGGGATTAGTCCCGGGGATAAATTTTCAACGCAGTGTGGGAAGCATGAGATCGCTGGAACTCATTAGGTGAACAAGTAACGTATTTTTCAGCTTAGGTAAAGGGTATGTTCAACTTTTGACGGCTACAGTCCGGATTTGGTCTTGTTTTTGTTACATGCTCTGTGTTGTTTTTGGCAGTTTGAATTACTTTAAATTGATGATGTGGGTTTTTGACTATTTTTGCGTGCCCAAAAAAAACCCTTGAATATAAAAACGACGAATATAGTCAGAATCCTAATTTTTCTGCAAACCCAAGCACACAGTTTGTGTTTATTTAGATTTTCCTAACACAAATCCTCTTTTATCAATGTAGTAAGTGATGAGAAACAAAATTCAACAATTCTTCTCTGTGGTACTAACATATTTCGCACAATAGGCACCAACTCCACGTGTTGTTGATTATGACAATGATGACCAAATGATAATAAGAAGCAAATACCACTCCAGCAGTGCATGCTGCAAGGTCATCATGATATGACACAATCATAGTAAAAAAAGAGACAGCATCTTCCACAGCCACCCTCCCTAGCCTTGGAAAGTTTCTAACCACAATAAACACCTCCGTCCAACAACTGGTTCATTTCACAGCTACACAATAGTGATACGATCGCGACATTTGCTTCCGAGGAGAAACAACAGCTCCTAGACAATAGTTAGGAAATAGCTACACTGACTCACAGAGTTCGCAATAACATGGCTATTTATACAGACATCATGGAGATGGGTTTTATTGACAGTGGCGAACAAGGCTTATGTATGCGTTAAAATAGCCTCCATGAGTGACTTAAACACCCGCAACAAATTGTTGACTGTTTTACCACTGCCTGTGCTATTTCTTGAATAGTTCATATCAATACAACAGAAGAAAAGACCTTAAGAAGTTCTTAATTTCACCTAAATAGTCTTATGAAACCGAAAGAAAAAAGTGTCAAGATTAATTAGGTTACTGGACAAGGGTAATTAGAAAAACCAACAAGATAAGTCGAAAATTATAAACCAAAGCATAGAAATTATGAAATAAAACTCACAATGCTCTTCACATTTTCAAAGAAACTAAAGCTCCAACTAAAAGGAAACCTATAAATGTACCAACAAAGTGTAGTATATATTTCTGTGCAATGAACACTTTCTCAAAGACTATCCTTTAGTCCGCTCAGACCTACCAGCTCAAAGGCGGTAGAATTCTTCGTTCTGTATTCAAGAGTGGAGGATTATTATTACCGTGTAGTATTCTGTTGGTTGTATCTAGCTGTTTCGGTATCGGTTTTAAAAAGGAGCTTTTATTTTAGATGCTTTTTATTTTTCTCTGCGTTTGTGTTTTTAATTTTAGATTTTGTGAGACTTTTGAGTATACTTATGTATATGATCCAGATTTTTACGATGACTATTGAAATGATTTTCCATTTATTCCTTTTGCACGATTTTACTGTTTTGTCTCTATTTGGTCCCACTCTTGGCAAAAGGTCTCACACCATTTTATTTTCATTCTTGTGAGCCAGTGCTTCTTCTTCTCATTGACTTAATTCCTCTTGGATAATTTTAAATCAATTAGAAACACGTTTAAAACCAATTCTTCCTACTACTTGACCAAAAGAGAAAAAAGTAATAACTACTCTTGGTTCATCTCCAAGCTCTTTGCAAAATTCTCTTTTATCTTCTACCTCATTAACAACAACAATATAATCATAAAATAAGTACTTGACACAGTTTTATCTACCAGGAACTTTAGGTATTGTTTAGTAAGGGGTACAAATAATATTACACAAATAAAAAATTAATTTAAAAACTAAAACCCGAATACTGAAAAGGATTAAACAAGAAAGTACCTTCCCGTGGTCGCATGCCACTGTACTGACATACTTATAAGCTATGGTAGCATGCGACCACGGGAAGGTACTTGTACAAGGGGCTTGTTCATCCTTTTCAGTAGTCGGGTTTTAGTTTTTAAACTTATTTTTATTTACTTATTTTGCTTATTTTTTTATTTCAGTGATATTTATATTTTTGAAGCCCTTTCATTTGATACCCAACAAGGTACCATCCCAAAATATTTATTTTTAAATTCATTACTTTATGTCCTCCTGAGGGCGCCATATTGTGACGCCATAGTGTGACGTCACATAACCTACAACCAGCGGACGGTCAAGACGCTTTTAACCTACATCATTTGTGAAATTATTACAAGTACTTTTCAAGTTATGAGGAAACAGATGAACATACATACATACCGGTTAAAATCATATACCTTCTTTAGTCGGGTAATGAACAGAGATAAGCCTTTCTGATTCAATAATTTTCACGAAATCTGCTGCGTAACGTAATGTAATCTGGAATTTATCGTTCACAAATGACTTAGTTTTTGTAGGAAAAATATTATATTTAAGCTTTTTTTAAATATATGACGTAATGGCAGAAAATAAACTCATTGATAAGGATATTACAGGTATTTAGCTGCATTCAATTAGACTGGAAACCAACCCCGACTTGGGAAAAGGCTAGGAAGATGAGGATGATAAGGATAATACGAGAGATGGTGAAAACACGGTATTTCTAATTAACTGTCAGACTGCCGCCAAACATTAGTAAGAATTAGATTTCACAGAATAGATAGATCCATTAAATGTGTACATGCTCATCATCATTATCCTATCAGACGGTTGATGTCATCTCTGCTGATCACAGGACTCCTAATGACAGTAATGATAAAAAGGCAGAGGCGAATAACATAGCTAACAGATAACAGAGCTTAGAAGAGGAATACCCAGATTTACAGCTGAAGTAGGTAATTAAACCCACAATGGAACCTTATTTCTCTGTCACTTAGGAAATTACCAGAACTTTCCAAGCAAAAACAGGCACTTTAGCAGTACGTACCAAATAATTGGAGCATAAAGGCTCGCAGTCGATCCCTTCACGATTGTATTAGTAACGTTAGTACGTGGAGTACTCGAAATCTGTTTCAAAGTCAAGTAGTAAAACATGTTGAAGTGGGGTTCCAGAAGAAATTGGTTTTGTTTTATATCTTCGCGATTAAATGGCTTGAAGATGAGGAATATGTAATGCATAAGCATAATATAAGCATAATCAATCAGCCTATATTGTTCCCACCTGCTAGACTCAGTTCTCGTCTCTTCGAGAGGGAGTGGGCTGTAATCTACCACGCGGGCCCAGTACGGGTTGGCAGATGTCTCATGTCTTCTATTTTGTTGGTTCTAGGACATGCCGGTTTCCTCACGATGTTTTCCTTCACCGTTTTGAGAGCAGTGGTGATGAAATTATTTACTCAAAGTAAAGCGCCTGTTAGGTACCACTGGGCCACCATTGCTCAATATGTAATGAGTATAGCGAAAATGATACACAATAATCTGTCTCTGCAAAAATGATGCTACATATTGAATTAGGCTTATCAAGTTTATAAGAGCCAGCCTAATGAGAGCTCATCTTTCTTAATAACAGGCAATTGAAAGAAATTGGACACTTGATAGCACTTGTCTGAAAGTAATCTTTAGTAGAATAAGTACGTGGGAATTAATACTTAATGAAAGATATATTAATGTAAGAGATGAGCTGACAATTCCAACTTTATACTATTGCTTTCAAATATTTTTGGGGCTAAAAAGATCTGAAGCATTTTAAATATTCGAATATAAAAAAGATGAATGGAAAGCGACTAATAAAAGGTACAAGGCAGATGTGAGTGGAAACGCCGGAATAGGACGCTCTAGGAGGACATATTTTATAGTGACCTTGGTGGTGATGTTCTTCAGAAAGGTCAGGTGCGTAATACTCGTAACCGGCGTACGTGTATGAGCAGATGTATAAGAACGTAAACGGAGCAAAAAGTACAATACGACCGACGACGTATAGCCTTTACGAACTTTCGCGCATGTTCTCTCACTTACACTCGCCTCATGCCACCATTTGGTTCCTAAAAAACGTTCGTGCACAGCCTTCTGCGCGAAGTTCAGGCTCGCCAAGTTACGTCGGTCGTATTGTATATGTAAGGAACACGGGTAGGTTTTAGTCAGTAAGACTCTGACACTCCCTTCCGCTCCACCCAGAGCGGGAGGGATCATTTGATGATTTCCCATCCGCAAAAAAAAAAGAATCGTAGCAGGTGGCGTTCTGTAGTTTCTGCGCAACCCTATGGGAAGAAGGTGTGAGATTATGTATGTATGTGAACATAATAACCGTAACTTCAATCCAAAACCCTTCAATACTACTAAATATTTATCTACTTCAGTAGAAGTAGATGGATATTTAGCAGTATTGAAGGGTGTGACACAGTAGTGTCAAATCGGGCAATCTGACATATTGTCCCAAAAATGAACACGAATTGAGCGTACAGTTTGAGTCCGTAATTTGCAAATTGGCTGGTCCACAGTGACCTCGCAATCAGTCTCGAAACACAGCCAAATATGGTCACTTTATGTCAAACAAACACGCCTTTTAACGAGCAATGTGACCACGATTGGGGACTTATACGGGACATCGGGTTTTTGGATTTACGTGAAAATATATGAACCAGAGTTTTTGAATTACATAATTAATTAACTGATATGGTCTAAATAAATAGGTGTTTTATGTATTTTCTTACTTACTAGGTAGGTCTCATCATGAGATGATATATACAATGTTGTATTACGTGATTGATTGATCTTAATGTGACAGTTCTTTTAAATAATAATACGTTATAAAACGTTTATAAATATATTTCACAAACATACCCCAAAGTTTATACTGGCTGACTTTTTAATCGTCTGGACAAAAACAGGGTGTAAAAGGTGAACGAAATTGAATCCTATTTCGCGGAAATTTCTCATAAAATAGAATAAAAATCTCTTTTTTTTACTTTCAATCCTTTAATTGAAGGCGGCCGATGTCTTCAATCAAAGGATTGAATACCGCTACAAATTCATTGATAATTTCCGGGCGTAAAGAAGGCCTGTGATTTTTTATATTATTTGTCGATTTATTCGTTTCTTCTTTTGCGAAAAAAAAAGATATTTCTGTGCCATAGGTTTATACTCCGTTCACCTTTCATAACCTGTGTTTGTGTTAACGGCAAAAAAAGTCTGCTGGTATAATTTTTAACATCTCTGCAAGACTCAAACGTCAAGTGTATTAATTACAGATAAACTAGTAACACTTGAAGATAAATGATTCATCTTAAAATCACAATCACTGGGGGCCTGTGCGTGTTGTCGTGAAAAAGGTTAATAGAATAGATGTCGCTATAAATACTACTAATTACTTCATCAGCGACGACAATTGGTGCTATTGTTCGGGTGATGGAGACTGTTTGTTTGTAAAATAAGACTGTTGGGGTGCATAGTGAAACAATTAGATTTTTCATGGAGACTTTTTTTGTGTAGGTATGCCAGTGAAGTTATGAGAAATGAAATTGTTTATTCTGTAAATAGAATTATCGGAATCACTTTTACACGTCATATTATAAAAAATAAGCTAGATGAGCTTGGCGTTTCCTATCTCAGTACTCTGAGTAGAAAGGCCGAAACAAACTCAGAGGTCTCTTTTAAAGTCTGGTCATAATCTTGGTCAGATCTGGGGGCTATTTCAGGATCGCATAATATTATTATGGTGTAGTAATTGATTTCCTTTATTATTTGGCCATTTTCGGAAAAAGGGTGTTTTGATTTCAACTATCGCAAATATTGGTAGCTCACATTATATTTGTTCATTATTTTTATGTTGGTGAAAAACACTAATAAGGCTTCAAATAGCCTCCCACTGTAACCCTCTGTGTTCGCATGTTTTTCTTTCGCTTTCTTTCAAAGACTTATAGCTAAACTCAACTGAGCGGCTCTCATAATCTGCCTAGCCTTTTCCCAACTATGTTGGGGTCGGGTTCCAGTCTAACCGGATGCAGCTAAAATCCTGTATTTTACATGGAGCGACTGCCTATCTGACCTCCACAACCCAGTTACTGGTAATACGATGCCCTTTGGTAAGACTGGTTGTCAGACTTTCGGGCTTCCGACTACCTGTAACGACTGTCAAAGATCCACGAATGACAGCCGGGACCAACGGCTTAACGTACTTTCCGAGGCACGAAGGGGTCACGGTATGTAAAGATGGTCACCCATCCACAGACCAACTGCGGCAAGCGTAGCTTAACCTGATCGATCGACCTGTGCGGCTGTTATTATTTAGTCACGGGTCCCTCCCAACTGAGCGGTTCTATTTATCTTTAATCAATCATGAATATCTTTCATTCTACCAGCTGTAATCATTCCTCTAACATAAATACAAGGCAAGTCTGTATATTCTCTCTCAATCCCGAATCCTACATAAAACGGGTGACTTCACTAGCTGTATTCGCAGAAACTGTAGCGTTACCTCATCGTGTTGAAGGAATTAAGTTTATAACGCCATTTCTTCAATTGGAGAATATCTTGGATATTGTGTTTCTTGGTGAGCAAGACTTTGAATCAGAACAATCTTTGCCTACAGTTATAAATCTGGATACGTGTTCTATGTGAATTAATTATTTCGCAGAAGGTCCTAGTCATCAGCAACCGACACTGACTGCCACTTTTATTTATCACGACCTAAGTGTTGATTCCAACGGGTTCCTGCGGCCTTCACAAGGTCGTCGGACCACCGGAGAAGAACAGAACAGGTCGAAGTGGAGGTGCTTGGGGGAGGCCTATGTCCAGCAGTGGACGTCTTTCGGCTGAAATTATGAAGTGTTGATTTGTCCCTAAGTACGTCTATACAGGTTCAGGTTTAAAGCAGCAGTTACCTATCATTCTCGAAGTACGAGTAATATTTTTGTATTATCACAATGTGTCAAATAGAAAGACCCATCTATCTATCACGTAATGGTTTCATCCTTAAATACACGTATCACAACTATTTTTAGCATCAATCCCGACCCATATCTGTTGAATCTCAGCCGTGTACCGAATCTGCGTCATGATGGCGACCCCAGCGCGTCACAAAATGGCGCACCTACCGACTGACAGCTTAAAATTAGATTTGCGACAATTTGACGCCAGCTTCGCACATGCAATACAATTTGAAACTTGTATGGATTTTGGGATTGGCTCCGGTTATGACATTTGCCTTTTACAGTATTATCCTGTATCCATATATGGGGACTAAACTGCTTTTAATGCCAGCGATGAGGCAAAATCTGCTGGCATTATGCAGGCGTTTTGGGGTTAAAGCGACTTATGACTTCCACAAGCAATACATAAGTTGTTAAGCAAAGTATATTTTAATCTTCATAATGTTTACCTTATGAAAAGCTTTGAGGTAGAGACCGCTTTTTAATTTCTTCTGTGTGACTACACCATTCCAGATTTTTCATTCAACTTTCCATCTTACTCATGTTTCCTTCAAGTGTATCTACAATCACTACAAACCATCAGAAACACCCGCACAGAGTTCTACAAAACCATAATTAGAATTGTCAGAACCATCCCTCTAAGGGGATGATAAACACACTACAACCCTTTTATGTATGAAATCTCTTTATAACGCAGAATAGAGTGCAAATCCGACATATTCGGACCGAAAGGACGCGTAATTATCATTGTCAGTAACAGTGTTTCAAATGGGGACGCTAGACAGGCTTGCACCTTTTGTTAGTATTAATAAACCCATAACCCCTTTTAGGTTTACCTCCCCTCGTGTTTCTGCACTCGTCAATTATGTTAACAAGGCCTGACCGTTCATTAGGGTGCTGTAGACTGACCAGTTGGTCGAAACCCCTTGAAAATTGCAGCCCCTTGAAAATTGCAACCCCTTTGCATGAGTCATGTTGCAAAGAGGGGTGAAGTTAGGGTTGTTATTTCAGTACTATAATTTTAGCCTTGTCTAGATTTTTGCTTTGATGTATTTTAATTTCCTGTTTCGAAGTTTGAGCGGATATAATTAAACCTTTGTTAAAAAAAACGTGGCAGCGTGTTGCCATTTTAAACTTTAAATTTGATTGTTAAGTAATTCAATGTATTCCCCGGGGTTGATATGTTGCCATTTAAATTACGGAGTTTAAAAAACGACTCCCCCCTATACTGGCAAAAGAGACAAAAATATTTCTGATGTGAAATGAAAAGGTTACTCAGATTCAATTCAAATGGAGGACCTTCCAAAAACACTTTTTATTACCTCTACCTAAACCTGGCTACTGTAATAAACCAAAGCCAAGCCTCTTAAAATAAGCCATAAATCGTACAATCACAAAAAGAAGCTCGCGAAAAAACCTGTACAACATTCATAAGACAGTTTGGTACAAAAATAACTGAGACATCAATTGGCCTTGACCATCTTATGTACCGAGATGACTGTATACTTTAGGCAATAAAGAGCAGTGAATTCTCTCTTAATTCCGCTTGATTTTGTCCCGGTTTTTCTAATATATCACCGCTATTTATCTTAGTCACCTAATTTATGGAGTTCGGAAATGACTAGCTATACTGGTTTTTACTTAATTCGTCTTGATTTTGTCCAGCATTTCGTCTTAGATTCTAAGAATTTGAAGTATCAAACTGCAGTGTGTTACTTTGTAACCAATTAAGGTCTTCTGGAACGGCGAATTATGTATTGTTTCCCTTTATAGAATAAACAGAAATGATATCATCAACGTCGTGTAGAATAAATAGCACTTAGGCCTAGGTAAATCTGATGCCATGCGCATTCCAAAAGGAAGTGCTGAGTAATCTCTTTTGTAATTAAACCCTGATTTAAGAATAAAAATGTAAGTCACTGTGTTTTTATTAGATTACTGTGTAATGTCTGCTCCTACCAACCCGCACTGGACGCACCCACGTGATGGAATACGGCCCACTCCCTCTCACTGAGAGGATGTCTGTGTCCCAGCACTGGGAATATTATAGGCTGGTTATGTTATATGTATAAATGTTGTCTTCTCCTAGGCAAATCGTTTTTTTCAACCTTAGATTTTTTTTTGTCTGATCAACTAAAACCCTCTTCCTACTTTCGACTTACCCTTTCAGTGCCATCCTCCTTTCAACTACAGTTTCTAACTAGTTCCATCGCCCTAGTACCATTCACACACTGGTACAACTATTCCACCTCACAAGAAGATGCCGTGATGGTACATAATATGCACCTAATAGTCAGTTCGCGTGTGCCAAAACTTCAGACGCCACACATCATTCGTTTAGAATACGGTCACCCAATTTGTTAGCAAATCGTTTAATAGATTTATAAGGTCATGTCTACCAGACGAAGAAGACAGACTTGCAGATATAGTCACACTTGGAATATAATTTACAAATCAATGGTTCCGGGTTTTGAGTACGAACATCGATGCCTATAAGAGTAGGGAAAGACCAAAGAAACGATAGATGGACTGTGTGAATGATGTTATGATTAGAAAGGGGGTGTCTACCGAGATGACGACTAATAGAGAAGTATGGAAGAAATAGACATGTTGCGTCGACCCTGAATAAATGGGGATAAAGGTAAGAGAATGATGCTGATGAAATGATTCTGGGTATATATCATAGAACACGGCTGAATGCAATTTCTAACAAGTAACAAATTGAATAAAGATTACGTTAACTATCTGCTTGGTTAGATCACGTTTCGAAAGATTATGTGGTTAACCACTGCTAACGCGAATCATTTTATATACTAATACGCAAAAATAAGCATGTCTTAAAAAAAGCTTAACTGTTTAGATAGAAGAAGAAGAGAGATTAGAAGAACATTTAGAAAACAATATTATTGAGTAAGAAATGTGATTGCTTTGCGTAGTGACGACAGACGACGACACGTTTTCAGCCAATGGTCTGATATTATAGCGACTAAATAAGGTGAGAATTCTTAAAACATAAATTACAATATACTTATTTGAAGCTACACATTAGAATAGAATAGAAAACAATTCAATAAAAGTACTGAAACGCGCACGTGGTACGAATAATGATTTTATTGGCCGTAGGCCATAATTGGATGGGTCAATGAGATAATGCGCACATAATAAGTTCAGGAGTTTTATGTTTATGACTGCGAATTTTATTACGGCAGTTATTTCATCTTTGCGAGGTCATTCCGAATGACTTGGAGAATTTCTTATGACTTACTCGACATGAACCACTTTGAAAACCTAGATGTACATTCCAATAGAACAATAAATGTAAAAGTGTGTATGGCTGCTAAGAGTGATTATCGTCTAGTAACAAGAAAATAATTACTAAAGGCTTTAAATTTACCATAAGTACAGTATTTTAAAGATTTGAAACAGTTATTTACAACATCTCATTTTAATCTAGAGGACGCATTAGTAAATGCACAGGAAAACACAAATAAAAATATTAAAAAGCTCGTTTAACTAAACTTTATAAATGGAACCGAGGCCGAAGTCGCAGTTGCAAAAAGTTACACATGTAGCAACTTGCGTGCATCCCGGGAATATGTCCGGGATTCAATATCCCGGACTATGTCGAGCGAATTCCAATTGGAAAAGTTGTGCTTATTGCCTATCCCGGTTGGAGTGGTCATCGGGCACTTGGCATTATACGGGTCGTGGCTGTAGCGTCGTGATACAGATATTGATGTCCCGAATTAAATTGGAGTATGAGCAATACCTTAGATGTAAGTTGCAAAGAGACGTATGGGCTTTTGGAATGCTTTCAAAGGAGGAAAAGAAAGATTGATTGCTTTCTGATCTGAATTCGATGACGTATTTTTAATGCAAAACACATTAGCTTCCTTTAGGTAGTTACTTTTACAACACCCACGGAAAGTGATGAGATGCGATAATGTGTATGTTAAAAAATAAACATATAGTGAAATGTAACCTACAAAGTTATTCAATCTTCACCAAAATTAATCTTATGTCAAATAAGTAAAAAAGTCTAGAATCTTCGTAATACATTTTAATATTTCCTTTTGAAATACCTCACTTTTCAATGTTGTACCACCAAATGACCAAAACATTACTTTTGACGTATATTTGAAACCTGACTGTTCAACTGTAATATTTCGAATGCCAAACTGAAGTGGAGTAATTGGACATAATTTGTTCAAAGGGTTCAGTTTCGGAGGTAGTTACACAGAGACCTAACTAATTGGTGAAATTGGACCACGGTGACCGGTGCGTGTCCAAAAAATGTGTGTACATTTTTTGTGGAAGCTCCGAACTAATTATTATTTTTTGTGCTATTAGTGTTCAAAATATAGAACCGAATTATAGTAACTAGAAGAAACCTGGCCATGTTAATATAACCATTTTATCAACCTGTTTCTACTACAATTCTCCTTATCCCTTTACATACTTAATACTATCATACCACAGTTATCGCGCTAATAGTGAGATCAATAGGACGTTTTGTTATTTGCAATAAACTAATTATGTCATATTAGGTCCTAACATCAACATTCGCGTCAACGCTATAATGGATATGGCGTTCGCCTTTCACCAAATTGCACTCAGAAAGTCAAATTTGGTCACTGCAAGACATCAAGGTATCGAAGACAACAAACATCATTATAGAACGAAGGTCACGGTAGAGGTGAGACGTGCGTGAGACATGACCATTGAATGCAGAGCCCTATGATTCAATTGATCGCCCCTTGCTTATGTAGACGATGTTTTGATGCCAGGGGGGAAGGCGGATCTACCTACAGCGGTCGTTTTTATGCGAATGACTCAGCGTTGAGTCAGAGCGCCAGTGCTTAACTTTGGGGCATTCCTGTATTGAAATGGGTTGCGATCGATTTTGAGAAGTTGTAAGTTTTCCTAATAGTTTTAGTTTGTTGTGACTTCCGTTTGTTAAAGTTTTTTATTTATTGGTAAAGTTGGATTTTAACTTTTTAGCACAACGATTCTGAATGGAGTTGGTTTTTTTATTTTTAATCAAGTTTTTCGTTTAAGTTTTAGCGTTCTTGCAAAAAACTGTAACGAATTAAATTGTATGTCTATTCTTAACCAATAAAACAAGAAGTTGCTCAAAGTTATGTTTACAGGTTGTTATATTGATCGCTCTATTAAAAACAGATGTCACATTTCCGTAGCAGACAATGTCCAATAAAATTCTCTGGTACTAGAAAAACATGTATGCGTCGTATATCCCAGTAGCACAAGCCACCTTATTCTCTAAAAACGTCTCAACACGAAGGCAATTACTCTCTTTTACAGGCAATAATGAAACGTGTGCCGAGGTGACTAGGTACTCGGTAGAATGTTTATATCGTATAATTACTACCAATTAGACGTTTATTTACGCCCTAACGATGACATCATTCACACTGAGGGACTGTCGGCTGTAGGTAATGTTTCACTCGTTACATTTTACGTGCGGATCTACATACATAGTGAATAAATGGAGGTTATTGCTTCTATTAGTCATTATGTAAATTCTATTTCGCACATATTTGTGCCAAAATAGAATTTTGTTTTATAACTATAATCATTATTATTAGATTTTTATGAGTTCCGTAAATAAGACATCCTTATGAGGAGAGGTGCATAGTTATCTAGGTAACTCCAAGGAAATTGCTAATGCGCTACCGATCTGAACGAGAAAGTAGGAAAGAATAACTTAAAACCCATATAATTCACAAAGCAGCTCTACTTAACTTAAAACCCTGCAAGTAGACAGTTACAGTCAATGTGACAAACGTGTCATGCTCACTTAGATGTCTCACCGATAGTGGCGCGTGTGTTGGATCATTCGGTTCCCTACAAAATGGTTGAGCTGGATGGTGCTGATCCACGCGTCATGTTCGTGAACGGGCGCCGTCGGTTGAGACTGGTCATCTCTTAACTGTCAAGGCTTATTTTTAATCTTATGTCTTAAATTGTTTCTTCATTTCTGTCTTTTTTACATTGTTCTCACATATAGAAGCAACAAGAATAATGTACCCAGGATTTTGTAATATCTTGATTTAAAAGAGTGTCCATGGAGTTTCTTGCCCGTTCTTCTCCATAGAGATCTACGCTTTGGAATGGGCAACTAGCTTCGACTTTCTGACTAACTGACAGACTATTTAATTTTGACAATTCAAAAGTGCCTGTACAAGGTTTAATTGAAATAAATGATTTGAGTTTGAGTTTGAATGTAAGTGTGTCCTTTAATGTTGTTTTACATAACCTAATCAGCCTATAATGTTCCCACTGCTGGGACACAGGCCTCCTTTCTTTGAGAAGAAGTAGATATAATCTACCTGGCGGGCCCAGTGTGGGTTGTTAGATGACACATGGCTTTGGATTTTTGGCTATAGGACATGCTAGTTTCCTCACGATATTTTCCTTCACCATTATGACAGCAGAAAATAAAGAAGATAAAGAATGTTGTTTTGTTTCTATGTAATTTGTCACAAACAATTATATGCTATGCAGGCCATTAGCCAGTCTATTTTCACGGTTGATGTCACAAGAAGTGACTGAGGACCAATTTAATTAGCATAGTCAACGAATTCACAAGCTAACCCTTTGCTAACATGATGCATTGCCACATTAGTAGCCTCACCACATGAACCTAATTGCCACTGTTTTACAACCAGTAGCCGTTGCGAAAGCAATTGCAACGCATTAGGTAACAGAAAAAAATACATTGGAAACACTAGAAAACTTAGGTTCAGGAGAAACTATTGGATACAACGTTAGGATAATAAGGCTAAGTTGTATAGTAGTGCTAATTGAGAACAATTGGGACTGTAGACTTTTGGAAATATTGAGCAATAACTCGAAAGACTTTCGAGTATTGCTCAAGATTCCCAAATGTGAATTGTGTAAGGTGCAGCAGCATTTTAAAGGCTTTGCATATTGACCCTGTGAAAGTGAATTTGGTTACTGACAGGTGTTGCGTTACTGCGATGAATGGTCAGTCAACTAACGTACTTAATTGTTTTCTAAAACTGATTGAATTATAATTGTTGGCGACAGATCTGGCAACCCGGTTGCTAGGGTCTTGTTATTGTTGGTTGGCTAGCGACCGGGCGGCTTGCGTGTTTCATACCTTTTATTATAAGCTATTCTTGTGATCTTTATTTAATTTTATTATACCCTCTTGCACCTTACCTTGGTTTTAATTTGGTGCCTAACAATAATCATAATCAGCCTATAATGTTCCCACTGCTGGGACACAGGCCTCCTCTCTGGAATTATATTGATAAATAATTGGATAGCAGGGATATGATACAGACAACACTTATATCTACCAATTCTTTTCTGTATCACACCTAATTAATGGAATTTCACCCACAAAGAGTTATTGGTAAATGATTCAAATAAATGATGCATTGGTATCCGAGCTTCAAAAATAACAAAACTATATGTAGAGAAAGTACTTACGTAACGAAGTAAAATTTTAGATTCATTCACTTCAATAAAAAATCCAGCCTCATTGAAAATAAAATGAGATCATAAATATTATTTTCTTGTCCATAAAAAAATACACGACTCTACTGTTTTTTGTTCCGATTCGCCAGACGGCGCTTTTTTTAAGACAATGCGAGAGTGAACAAAAGAGTAGTGAATGAATGAACTGAATGATGAGTTCTTGCGCGAAAATGGCTTATCTGATTGTTATAATTATGTAACTTTTGCTATCGATGAAGCTGAAGTGTCGCCATCACTTTTTTGTTTCGGTTTTTCGGGGAATGTTCTTTGCCATGTTTATGAACATAATTATTTCAGAGAGAATAATTTGGTACTCTGTACACGAGACAATTTAACTACTCCATAATACTTTAAAATCAACATCTAGAATCCTAATCTACACAAAAATTCAAAATCATAATCCACATCACAATAAAATAATCAATAAAGTTGCACAACCCAATCAAAAGCAGAGATATTCAGAACCCGTTTCATTCCACGCATCACATGTCTAAAAAAGGCAGCGCATTTAAAAATAAAAAGGAACAATAACCGAAGACCTTGGCCGAGTGAAACGGATCGTTGACAGTTGCGACACACGACATGACAGGCTGAAACGCTTTCATACATTTTAAATATAGGATTGACAAATGTTTTATTTCAATCAATCGTTTATTTTACGCCTAATTTGGTATAATAATTTATTTGTCGTGTTTGATTGCCAAATTTGGTAAACGGTTTTAGGCATTTCTGTAAGCAACTAGCTCTTAGTGATATATTCGTACCTATTTTTTATATTTTTATCGATTATGTAGGTAATAGTGGGAAATATCTTATTAGATAATTTGCAAATATTCATAATTCACACACACAACAGGCTTTTATTCGGAATGCACACACAGAAAATAAATAACTCGGTGCGACACGAGAACCCAGAACATTACGCTCGGTATCATTATGTTTTTAACCATTAAACTAATGAGTTTAAAAAGATAAATTTATCAAGTATATAATCGTCTACATTTAATTATTATTATCACTCTCAATGTCTACTAATGTTACAGTAATATGAAATAATGATAAATAATACAAAACTTTCAACTTTCTCCGCGATTTGAACGTTAAAGAAAAATACATCGTCCATTCACAGCCAGACAAGAAAGTTTATTAGAAGAAAGCCATTAATAAGATATTTAGTACCTACACAATATATAAAAAGAGAATCTTATAGCCGCTCCTGTCACCTAGAAAAAGTACCTAGTATATATTTTTTATATCATAAAATGTTCACTCTAACTGAAAAAGAAAATTATGAATTATGAATACATTATACTAAATCCATTCCCTATCAGAGAAGCTCAGAATGTATCGAAGAAAAAGTTTGATTAGAAAACGCGGTTAGAATATTAACTACCTTCATCAATATCTCCATTATAAGTACAAAAGTAGGTATATAACGTTACAGGTATGAAATCATCGTTAGTAGGAATACAAGGGAAGATTTTTTTTCAAAACAGGAAGTGAGGATCACTCACATTTTTGTTTGTTAATAATATAATTTCTACGGCGTATTTTGAGGAAGCATGAACACAGCGTGAATGTCAAGTTTGGAAATTCATATTGAAATTCATGGTTTTTATTATAAGGGACAAAAGACACACAACAGTCAGACACATACCTAGAACAATCTAGTGTTATCTTTATTTATTTATTTAACAACTAGCTTCCGCCCGCGACTTCGTCCGCTTCTTCGAGAATATGGCTATCAAACGCAAAAGGATTTTTTCAATGGAACTGGTACTTCCAGAGATCACCACCTACATACAAACTTATAAACAAACAAAAAATGTTTACCTCTTTAGAATATTAGTATTCTTTATTATGACTTTGGATGAACTAGGACCTTATCGACATAGACATCAAATTAATAAGCTTGACTAGAACGAAGTAGTTATCTATCCCAAAAATATCCAACAAATCTATCTAACATAGGGATGTAAGAGGGAGAAAGGAATTATACGACTACGTTTGATTCCAACGTTCCATGTTGTCATCCTATTTTATGAGATCGTATCTAATCAGAGAATTCCTCCCCCTCAAAACCATGACTCAGACAGACGAATACTGTAGGTAGTCTGTGGTGTGCTTAGTCATACACCACAGACTACCTACAGTATTCGTCTGTCCTTCCCCTTTTTAATCCATCCAAAATTAAAAGATAGCGATAAGACCGCCCATTGTATCACCCTTTGTACAGTTTCTATATTTATGTCTGTAATTTACATGGTGTACATAATAAAGAACATTCTATTCTATTCTATACATTTCACAAGCCGCTCGACATACGCACGTCGTGGTCCGACATAATAAAACAGATAGATGCGTCCGAGAGCGATCTCAGACGGCTGGCGGCGACGCGATCGATCCGCTGATAGCCTGGCTGGTTCGTCTGTCTGTCTGTAATATTAGTATTCTACACTGTTCCTGATTTGTACTAGACTGTGGTATAGCTACATGTGTCTGTTGAGTTGGTATTGGTTTGGGGTAAAAGGGAAATAGAGAATCTAAAGAAAAGTGACAGCTTGGTTTGGGGTTGGAAAGTCTTTATACATTTTTTAAGGTGAAAGGCCACCGCCGTAATTTTGAATCAAAATGAAAAACTGTTTTCTGCGTCATCCGCTTCGGAAAGCAATATTTATGACATACATATTTATTTATTACTAGCTGCTGCCCGCGACGTCGTCTGCGTGAAGGCTCTACAGCACCAAAAACACCTAAGATGCCAGTGTCGCTATAGCATTATAAAGTAAACAACTTTTAAAATAGAATTAAAATATAAGTTTTTTTTTGCAAGCGAAGCAAGTGAAAAGAGTTATATGGGAATCCTGCTGAGTTCAGTCATAAGAGGTGACTGAAGGAAATAGAGAAAATAATGCAGGAATACATTCTAGGACACAAAAGAGTAAAAATACGTTCAAAGGTATCATATATACCTTACAACACTTCCCTATAAACTACGTTGGTAGTTATGCTGCCAGGAGCCAAAATGTGTGATGACGCGGGAGCAAGCGACGACGTACAGTTGCCCGTGTGAGAAGCAACTCGTCCTGACGTCGACACCCACTGCCCTCAGTGTCTGCCCCTGCGACTTATTGATGGTCATCGCGAAGCAAACACTCACGGGGAGCTGTACGCGCTTGAACTGGACTCTGGCCTCGCCGACGTCACAACCCGTAAGAATTTCCGCCTCAATGGTGTGTCTGTGGAGCGAGATGACTTTAAGGCGGGTCCCGTTACACAACTTCGGAGGAGATAGGTTCCGAAGAAGCATAACCGGGACACCGCTTCAGCTTGAATGCGCTGGAAGTCCACTTGCTGACAGGGAGTTCAGAAATTCCACGGGATAATGTGTGGCGTCATCCTGCTTGACAACAGTGTTTATCGAGGTGTAGACCACTTCATTCCCCTCAATTTCCGAGAGAATGCATTCGTTAATTGCTGCAGCCTGATCATTTTTGGGCGTCAAAATGGCCCGCTCACACACCCAAGAATTCTGCTGGTGCGGTATACGACTGAATGTCCCCGTACACACAGCGAATGAGTTCTTCTAAGCTGGAAACCACTCTACCGAGAGACTCTGGAAGCACCACCTGTCTACCTCTCTCTTCTGGTAGAGTGCCTTCGCCAAGACTTAGAAGGACATCGGAGAATTCTTGAGCGCGTGCATTGCCGCCAAGCCGAGCTCTCATATTAATGGTCAAGCGCAGCGTACGAACTCGTGACCACAACGAAAATCGTTTCAACGAAGCATTCACCTCGTCAGCCCTCGATCCTCGGCCATCGTACACTCATCCCATACGATCAGAGAGCAATCCTTGAGCACGTGTCCCTTATCGCTGTTACGTGACACACCACAAACAGGCGTTTCGGCGCTCTCTAAATCGATGGGAATTTTAAACATGGCATGTGCTGTCTTGCAGTCCCGGAAGCAGTGTGGCAGCGATTCCCGACGAAGCTACAGCAATAGCAATTTTGCCTTGCCTCCTGACCTCTGCAAGTATGCCAGTGGTAACAAATGTTTTTCCTGTACCACCAGGAGCATCCAAGAAAAACATTTTACCCTGGTTTTGCCAAACGCTTTCAAGGACGGTGTCATAAATTTGTTTTTGCTCTGAAGAGAACAAAGCGACATGGTCATTTCGTATGGTGGTCATTTCGCCGTCTCCGACTTCGTCTCCAGTAGCACGCCTCAAAGCTCGTAGAAAATCTTCAGACAGATGATGGCGATACTTCTCCCACAAAGCTACCGGGTTCGCGACTCCACAAAACACCAAGATGACGGCAAACAGATGACGCATGCGGCTGGGACTGTCACTGACGCTCGCCTCCGCGAGGGTGTCAGCCCAATTTTGGTCACCGTCGAGAAGGTGACGTGCTACGCCGGCTGCGCGGTAAGTGGGAAACTCCACGCCATCAAATGTCCTCAGAAAGGCGAAAGACTTTGCCTCGGACAGTGTGAAGTAACAACCGCAGAAAATCGCATTCGCCATTATTCGGATGCACGGTATAATTTAAGTTTATAATTAGGTATACGACATGAAAATATATTAATTACCAAGCAATAATCACACAGATAAATACCGAACAAAAGTATTAACAGTCAATGTTTATTTTGTACTAACAACATGAAATTGATGAAGAAATGATCATCATCAATGAACATAACTTTTTTGTAATACTTAACACCGCATTTTTTTTAAATTGTCTTCCTCAACTCGGCTCAAGATTTTGAGGGTTTTGTTGGAACTTGAATTTGTCAAAACGAACTATACGATTCAACTTTTATGAAGAAAATGCACATTACCATCTATGAATTTTAAGAATAACTAACTACTAACCTCACCAACATGATCAAATTTAAATTATTAATTTCCAAAAAGTGTTGACATGTAACTTGATTTGATTTTTATGAAATCTCATAGATGGCGCTGCTTCAAAATTGTCTTATACTACTAACATTCATTAAACTATGTTTCTCTGCCCAAGTTACTTAAATGGCGTAAAAGTTTTTATAGTGTAAAGCTAGATAATAGCATGACTTACTCAAAAACAACATTTAAATATGCGTCGTTAGATTACACGCTGTCACAGAATGCGTAAGAAAAATAAAGATTCACAGCTCCTCCTCGTAGGTGATAGCGTGATAATATGTAGCCTATATGTTGACCCGACCTCTTAGTAATATTCATGCAAAATTTTAAGTAAATCCATGCAGTACTTTTTGAGTTTAGCCCGGACATATATACAGACAAACAGACAAAAATTCTAAAAACTATATTTTTGGCTTCGATATCGATTGTAGATCACGCCCCAAGTATTTTTTTTTATATATTCTATGTACAGTTTTGCCTTTCCTACGATTTTATTATATACGATTTTATTATATATGTTTATATTATTTATTTAAACATTATCATTTTTTTTTTTTTAAATAACACAGACATAAGGATCAGAATTATTTCGTCATAAAGGCAAGCCTTTACGACGTGATTAAACACATAATAATGTTTTAAAGATAACAATATGATTTCGTTAGTACTATATCGCGCCAATAGATGTCGTTACATGTTTCCACTTATTGCAATAAAAATTGTTATAGAATGCTTTAAATTGATTATATCTTTTGATAGACTGAAGCGATTGCGATGAAACAAAGACTAATCACTGCTCCAAGTTCTACACTATATTTGAGTATAAATATGAACCATATTGGTTTGGTACTTTTTACGTTGAGCCTGTTCAAAATCTGTCACATCCAAACAGACAAACAGACAAAAATTCCAAAAATTGAAGAAATGGCATCTGTTGGTTATCCTATAACAGCCCAACTATTTTTTATTTTTTTATTTTCAATGTACAGAAACGCCTCGTCTACAGATTTATTATATGTATAGATATAATTTTTTTTGGACAGATTGTCACATTTAAATTGTCACGCACTTTGTAGAAGCATATAAATTATGGAACGTACCTACAACTCTCAACTTATTACCGTATACGCCCTAATTGAAACAAAACAACAAATTAAAACTACACACGCGTTTTACGAGGGTATGATTAATTAACAAAGAATTAGGTCAACAGTTTTGTCAAAAAAGTAGGTAATTATTAGCCGAAGAAAGTTTTTGGGCACGCTACATAGCGTCCTTCGGATCATGAGCTATAAGTCTGCAAACAGCCCATAAAAAATAGCCGATGGGCTATTTGGAGCATAGCCGCCGTGAAGTAGTCGTTATATGGGCTATTAGGACTGTCTGTGCAGATTTACAGATTACTACAGATCTATGTGGTTTTGTTGGGACTTTTTAACGTTCCTGGGTCTGGTATTTATCGGTAAAGTTGCTGGTGAAGCAATTTTTGGTGATGTTATAGTGTAATCAAAACGATAAGGCCGCCCATTGTTACACCCACAGATATAGATACACCTAGATAACGCAAGAGCAACTACTTCGCGTGCCAAAAATCGCACCAGCTTACGTTCAAAAATCGTAAGCCGCCACTTTCGCGCTCAGTCCTGTGTACTGGCTGGGTAAGCGTGAGCGAGAGCGCTAGCTTGTGACGTCATAGTAAGTACTCAAAAAAGGGCATGCTTGGTTTTCATACAGTTCGTGATACCTGCGTCTAGGTCTATCTATGTCTGTGGTTACAACCTATTGTAATTTTTGCTGTGTGCAATAAAGAGGTTTTATCTAATCTAAAATTCGTTATTATATATTCGCCGTTTATCAGATAAAACTTGCTAGCCAATGCCCAAAGTTAGGTATCAGCAAAATTCCTACATTTGGTATAATAATTACCAATTATCTTCTTTTAAAATTAAGGGGTGTTGCCCATAGCAACTCCAAATAAACAATCCGACTTGAGGTTGGCATGAATGGACGAAAACCCTAAAGTTTGAAATATATTGCAGAAATTATCACTAGCTAGGTAATTAGGACTACAATTATTGTGAATTTACACAATGTAATCTAATGAGAATATTCGCTGTAGAACTTCCCGTAATAACTAGCAACTGAATCGACCCCCTTTCTAGGGAAGGCTGTAATATTAATAAACATCGTACGTTATTAGGAAACGACGCAAGCTGTTTGTTTCTGCCAATAAAATAGGAGGCTTATGGGAAAATAAGTGCGCAATAAATGGTGCAAAAATGATCATACAATTATTACTTTATTGGATAAAGTCAGCAAATATGAGAACTCATTTCGAAAACCTTTTTGCAATGTTCAGCACCCTACTATCAATCACAATCTAAATCATTTTGAAGGATATTGCTAATCCATTGCTTCATATGTTCGAAAAATGTGTCTGCTCAACAACGTAAATGACGCAATGAATATTGTTGAACTGTCAAAATGAAAGCCATTCCTACTGTTAGTGCGTTACGCAATTACCCCACAGGCCAAATGAAGGTAATCTGAGATGTGTTTTCAGTAGATGCAAAAAATATAAAGCAGTAAATGACAGTTAACCTCTACATATCCTTCAACAAGATTTCAATAACAAAAATCTATTAAAAATACAACAAAAACGAAACCTGTTTTTAATCTAGACAGGAGACCGTAAAAATAAGTTTATTGCAGCCAAGTTATCTATAATACGGACGCCATATGCATCTGAATGCATTAAAATAAAATGTAAAATAGTCTGCAGTTGTGGCTGACGAATAGTCTGTGCTCGTAAAAATGTGCAAAAATCGACTCTTGCGTCACTTGAGCGAGCTGGATAGCTGTTAACTGTGGGACAAGTTACATGCTGAGAGCGACGAGAATAACTTTTTGGGGAAGTTGGAGAAGGGCGGATAAGACGAGGAAATGGTTGAGGGGAAACCTGTCACGTATAATATTTAATACTAACATTAGGCTAAGTTATACTACTACTAACAATATATGGATGTAATTCTGAAATAAAATATTTGAATTTGAATAATAATTATATTAACCAGCAAAAAGTAAAGGCACTCGAAACCTCTGTCAGTAAATCTAGATCTTTTTGAGTTAGAACAAATCCTTTTAAAGGGAACGTAGAGTGTAAAGTATAGCCTAAACGTATAACCATTTGCCATTAAACATTAGCAGGGATTCAACCACGGATATATCTTGATAGATCTGGATTCAACGAATGTCCTAACAGTTTTCTTCTTGTTTTTTCCGTTGATCTGTCAGTCACAATTTTAACAGTTCCTCACAAAAGCATATAAAAGTTTCTACAAAATAATTTATTGCCAGTATAATCCTCATCCTTGGCCGTAAAAAACTAACATAAAAACAAACAAAAACCGCTAATCGCTCGTAAATTCTGCTACAAAACGCACTGAGATATGAATCACGCCGAATTTAAGCACTTAGTCCGCTCCAAGGCCGCGCCATAGTTAAATGGTATTCACAGAATACTGTTATAATACTTAAATGTTTTAGCATATCTATTATATAATGGTAGTTTTTTGGCTAAAAAGAGTGTATCTGATCGGTTTTTGTATCCATTAGTTGGTAGTCGTTGGTGGCCAAGTAACAAGTTATCTTCGTCTGCACGCAGGAAAACTCCAAGCATAACCCTCTCCATTGCCCTTTGGGTGACTTTTAGCATTTGTGGCGTTTAAGTTCATAGCATAATCAGCCTTTATTATTCCCACTACTGGGTAACAGAGAGGACTGAGAGACTGGGCAGTAATTCACCACGCGGGCTCAGTGCGGGTTGTTTTAAGTTCATGCAAAACATTATTTGTAAAAAACATGAGTACACAGTACAAATTGGACTTGGTAAGTTGTTGGTAAGTTTTAAATCATGGCCACTGATAATGGCGTACAAAGTAAAAGTGGCATAGGTATGCAGCGGTATCTACAACGCCACATGCGAACAACGCGTCATACTGACGTCACGCAAAATCCTCCATCTCGCAAGCAAAGTTTACCGCGCAACTAGCATAGATACAACGCGCGGTCCGACATGAATCATCGGGCAGTTGCCCGCCAGACAATAGACGCGTCTGGTCGGAGGATCCTCCCTTTTCTATAGAATATGAGTGAACTTTACACCCTGTTCCTCATACCTCTATAGGTATTTGAATTAGATAACTTTAAAAAAACCTGTCAACAATCCTGACAAATACCTGGTCTATCTGATCTGTCATAACTGGAAAAAGAAAAGAAAGAAAAGGTTTCTAGTAACTGAGATCTTTCTTTTGATTTCTTCTTCACGCCATTTAAGAACCAGTGAAGTTCTTCCGTATACATATAAGATATGAAACTAAGGGTGGTTACCTGAAACTCAGGTGGCTAATTACTGTAAGGGGCTGATTTTTCCATCGCCAGATAACTTTTATTCGAGGAATAAAATTGACGTTTTTTTGTATGAAATAACTGTCAAAATTTAAAAATTATTCCTCGAATAAAGTTATCAGATGATTGAAAAATCAGCCCTAAATGTAATATCTAATAATACTTAACAAAATCAAAGTTACAGACAGAGGTGGGACATACAAATAACTGACAAAGCGATTGTCGCCTGTCGATTTTATGAAATTGCGTAACACACTAACAATGAAAATTTTGCAAACCTTTAATTTTGAAAATTATTCAATAACATTCATTGCGCGATTTACATTGTCAAGCAAAGAATTTTTCAGACAATAAGAAGCAATGGATTAGCATCATCCTTAAAACATCCGTTGGATTGTGATTAAAACTATGTTACGCGTTTGGGGTGCTGGTCTTATTTCTAGAAAACCATAAAACCTAGAATAATTGACGATTAATTCCAGTTTCCAGTACCTACCTACCTATCTTTCTTCACGACGTATAAGTTTTTATCTCCGCGATATTTTCGTATTGTTTTCGGTTTCACACGTAACTGACCGACCTTGTAGCTCATCCGACGTTTGTTCGCACAAAAGAAGGCCATTGCATTAGATGACAGCATGTTTACTATGCAGTTTTAAGATGCTTTTTTTATCATTTGATGTTGGTTGGATCAATGTTTATTTAGTAAAAGGATACCTACTGCAATTATTTTGTTGGTGTTCTTAGAGACGACCAGGGATTTAAGAACATGGGCAGTAATAAACTGCTTAACAACCATCATGACAAGCAGTTGTAGGCAAGTTTTACAAATTGAAGTTAGTCAATGAATAGCAAAAATCTACCTTTCATCAGGCTTTCACTCGCTATTGTATAAGAATAATAAAACTTACTTATACAATATTCCGGTTACATCCAAACCAAAAGGTGTCATAAGATAATTATGAAAAACTATTTATAGTCACCATATTTTTTTTTTACATGCATTTCTTTTTCTTCAATTCTTTATCTGGTTGTCTTACAGTAGTCCGTGCCTTTAATCACTGTATTAGCTCAGTATAAAAAGATATTACGGTTAGACGATAGGACAGTCCTTCTCTTCCTTGACAATGTTTATACTAAACACAACATAATTCTAAACACTTCTTAGCTTCACATTATATGTATTTCAATAACTTATCTTTTGAACTAGCTTACCGGTGTCAAACTCTCCTTAAAACTTAACACATTCGTGCAAAAAATCTTACGGAATTACCACTGCTAAAACTAACGAACACACGATTTGTCTGTACATTTGTTTACATATGAGCAATTGACTAACAATGTCTTTATGCTAGTGGAAGTTAAAAGCTGAAGCTCAAAACATCTGTGTCTAGATTTTCGAAATGGCTGGCAAACATCTTTTATTTGACGCAGTGTTGCGAACGTGTTTAAAAAAAAAAGTGCAACTTTTAATAGGCTGCCTGCGATAGTGCTTTTTTTTCTTTTTGGTAAATGGCTATGATTTTAAAAACATGGTGCCTCAACGCGATTTGAGTAAAATTTTATTTATTATAGATACTTAAGTATGGAATGTTGTACGACGATGTCATCTGTGTTTGGTTCAAATATCTATATCTAAGCTGTTAGGTACTTCTGGACCACTAGAAATGAAAAAGAGTCATTAAAATTTAATTTAATTGAGTTTGTCATATTTAAACACTTTAATTAGAAAAGGTGTGTTTTCAATCAAATTTATTTATATAACAGTCAAACAAACAGACAAGCACAAATCAACGTCAATCGGCACACATTTGATTCGAATGCATCATCAATCGATTTGATTCCTGCTAAATCGATCGAGTATCGATACGTAATCGTTATGTAAACAGCGATGTTTACGTCTGGCAGCCGGCCCCCATGTAATGTAACGTTAAAGATGCTGTTTTATATTTATTATTGAGACGCATGTAATGACCCATCTCAATAAAAATATTTACTGTGAAGGAATCTTTAGAATAAAAACAGGAATCTTTAGAATAAAAACAGGAATCGTTAGAATAAAAACAGCGGCACGGAGGAGTTTCAATATATAAATGGATGGTCACCTATCCACGGACCGGCCTCGGTAAGCGACCCATCCGGCCGTTATTATTTTGCCACGAGCCCTTCCGTTTAAAGTAAAAGTTATGGATTCTGCAAAATTGCGAAAAAGATCGCGAGTAATCTAGATATTCCATTTTGTCTTCGTTTAGTAACGAATCAAAGTGAATCACTGTATTAAATGATTTGTCTCATGATGTAGTAATTGGCCGTGAGAACTGGGTAAGTGTCTCTTACAGTAGCAAACGCAACACTTACTTTTATAATTGTCTAATTAATGTGCATAATACTTTGATTTCTTCTAGGTTTAAATCCAGTTTATTGTGAGTCAATAAAATAACTGTTTCGATATAAGTAGCATAAGCATCATCAGCCTATAATTTTCCCACTGCTGGGACACAGACCTCCTCTCTTTTAAAAGGGGCCGGAATCCACCACGCGGGGCCAGTGCAGATTGGTATGTCACATGTCTTCGAATTTTTGGTTTGAGGACATGCCTGTTTCCTCACGATTTTTTTCTATCACCGTTTTGAGAGCAGTGGTGATGAATTTATTTACAAAGCGCCTGCCTGGATACGAACCATAGAAATGTAAAAAACAGATCTATGATTCGAACCCACGACCTTCAACTCTTTAGTCGGGGCCGTTACCACAGCTCTTAGAGTGAGTATTGCTAAAGTAGGGTTTTACGAGTTCTCAACTTCAAATACTCAATTCAGAAACGGTATAAGTTAAAAATCAAAAATCAGTTGGGATGCATGAAGAAGCCTCCTCGTGTAGCGCAGTTTGTTCCGCCAGTTACTCAACTGAACCGAGCGCTCGGCGCATCCTGGACAGTCACACCCAACACCTTATTTGACTGGCCAATTCTTCCCTTGCGGTGGTAGGGTTAACGCCTGCCTGGTTTGCAACCACCCTGCCACCGGAATCCGGCGTCAAGCAGCCTGCTGTGTTTCGTCGATGCGTGGGAGTTCCAATGCCTTAGGCATCTATTGGGCACGCTCGTTCCATCATAGACCTCATCCATCGCTTTCCATCAGGCGTGATATAGGTCAAGAGAGTGTCCTTTCAGCAATAAAAAAATATAAAAACTTAGGTAACTTAACTACCCAATCATAAAACAAAATATTTCTGGCGCATCCTCAAACTCGGTACATTTCGCTTTCACAACACTAAATCACCACCACCAATAATGGACGGAAATGATCGAAAACGCGAACAAAGCACCATTTGCCACAGCCGAGAACTGAACCCGGAACACGCCGGTTGGCAGCCCGCCAACGATAAGCAAGCCAGACTGGGTCGTAACCACTTTTATGAGTTAAGACATAACGCCAGTTAACTGCACTCATCGACGTATGAAAAGTAGAACTGATCATCCATTTTTATTACTTTTTAAAGGAAATTAGTGTTGGAAAGCCTCCACGGTGGACCGACGACCTTGTGAAGGCCGCAGGAACCCGTTGGATGCGAGAAGCACAGAACCTGTCGTAGAGGAAGTGCTTGGGGGCCTATGTCCAGCAGTGGACGTCTTTCGGCTGAAATAATGATGATGATGATCAAACCGGCAGACCTTACATTATTTAGCAGCCCCATTATTACTTCGATTGGCTAATAAGCTACATATAACTGCTTACCCGTCCTATCTACAAATTCCTCAATTGCATCAGACATCCACAAGTGCTTTATATTTAGTTGGACCACACAACGTAACAGTTCTGAGCGAAATGGGTTTATAGGCATTCAAACTGGTCATCATTACATCAGAATAATTGTTTAGCTGTTAAAGTAAAATGATCAGATGCACCTCTATTATAAGCGTTACTAATTTCGTGGTCTTATCGGACAAAAACGTTCGATCATTAGATAAATAAACTATTATCCTTTAAAGCAAGAGTGAACAGGCATCTTCTGGGCACGCTCGTTCTATCATAGACCTCATCTATCGCTTTCCATCAAGCGTGATCGGGGTCAAGAGCGGGCCCATTTAGCAATAAAAAAACAAAAAGTTTGCTTGCGTCAATGTAACCATCGGGATATTAGTGATGATTGTAATAAGTTGAGCTTACAATAATACTAAGGCCTTTTTTTTTATTTCGTAATCGTGATCCACTACCTTAGATGCTACTTTTTTGCAACAACATGAAATTTGGACGTCAACACGTTCTGTATCTAGAACTCAGACGCAATTTCACTCCGAAACGTTGCCCCCTAATCTCATAAACGTCTTAAAAGCAACCACAAAGTTGCCACAGACTGAATGCGAGGAAAACTAATCATTTAAATGGATTGCTGGCACTGCAGGCCACGTCTCAAGGCACGCCAAACAGCGCTGCAAAGTCCTACACTCTGTAACGCCACGCATAAAAGCGGCAACACCTCAAAGTTTGAGGGTTGCAAGCGACTTCTTGCTTGAGTTAGGTACTTGCGAAATTACTCTATTGATGGTTTAGAAGACCGTATTCGTTCGTTTACTAATGATTGCTGCCGTGCAAACACAGTACCACCTTCTTTTTTTTAAAGGCCTGAAAATATTTTAGAGATGTTGTTGTAATATTATGTAGCTTTAGAGATGTTGCCTTAAAAATTAGAGTGAACAGGCATTTTCTGGGCACGCTCGTTCCATCATAGAATTCATCCATCGCTTTTCATCAGGCGTGAACGAGGTCAGGAGCAGGCCCATTCAACAATAAAAAAAAATATCAACATTATTCTTATAGGTAATAAGTAGGATAAGTAATAGAAATAACTGATAACTTTCTATCTTGAAAATGTCTTAAATGAAACAGATGACTCACAGGGAAATATAAAAAAAAAATCAGTACCAAATACAACAGAACGAACTACTTAACCCAATGGATCTTCTGAGATTGAACGTGAAATAACAACTTCCTACTATTGATTTCGACGAACAATACAGAGTCAACACTTGTGACCTCAAATATTCAAATCTAGGCAAGCTTTAGCTCCACCGAACTCCTCACAGTTCAGTTTGGCAAATGACCGACTCACTCCGCTGCAAGTTTGGCGAAACTAATCATTAGAATGAGTTCGCCTCTAACTTCGTGACGCGGTCATTGCTCTGTAACCTTGTGGTTTTTGCTAGCTGTATAGAAGATTGGAACCTTCGAATAGCTACTTAGATTATGCCAGCTGACGAGTAAGCAGGTGACTAAGGTAATCCACCAAAAGACTGAAAATAACTTCACTTTGTGTAGCTAATAAAAGAAGGGTAAAGGAAAGATAAATCTTAAGCTAAAGAGGAATTCCTCCCAAGACCCAACCCGTCGCTTAGCATCGCCTGCTATAACTTCGTTTTTGCTTATGGTTCTTTCTAGCTTATTTTCTTTTGGCCTGAAACATAGGTTTAAATAAACCTAGATCAGGCAACGCACTACATTACCTTAGAGTTCTATTTTTGACTGTACTCTCATATTTCTCATACCATTAGTCTATCCAGATTATTATAATCCTATTATAGGCCTGGATTACTACTACTGAACCATATGTACACTTTTTGTAAACTTATTATTTCAATAAATTTTATTTTATTTATTTATTATTATTTATTTTATTTTGTTCGGGTCCTAACTAGCATGATATTTACCTATAGCCTTCCTCAAGATTTGGGCTATCATATGCAAACATATTTTTTTTTAATCCAACTGGTAGTTCCGAAGATTAGCGTGTTCAACCAAACAAACTCTTTAGCTTTATTATTAGTATACAACATATAGATTAAGCGATTCTGTATTTCAGTTTCAATTACATATTCAATTTTTCTCGTTTACAAATTACAATGACGTAACATTTATATCCTTTCATTTGTTTCAGGAGCAATACAATATCCACATTAGGGCCCGAATACAAAAACTTGCAAGTCATCGAGGGCTAAAATGCGTGGGACGTAACGTGTGTTATCCATTCATCTTTCAGTAACATGTAGGTAAAGCCTTTACGTCAGTTCATATGTAAAATGAGGCCGTTTTTAGACGAGGGCCTTATTCAAGGTTGTTAGGCCGTTTTCGGACGAGGGCCTTATTCAAGGTTGTTCTAATGCCTTATGAATTATTAGGAGTGTGTCTCGTTCATTGTTCGTTTGTTGTTTAGCAATTAATCACTTGATAGTAGACATTTTAAATCTTAAGTTAAGTTGGGAGCTTTTCACACGAAAGCCTTCTTTTATCCCTAAAAAGGTCCCTTGCTTTAAAATGAGTAATTCCGGTCTGATCCCCTGAACCACCCCCTCCACCCCCCCTCCTCGATTTCCTGCTAGTTATTCTTCTGTTTACATAGGGTTTATTTATAAACGTTGCTTGGTAATGATTACCGACTGTTTAGGGCTGATTTACCAAAGTCAGATAACTTTTATCCGTGGAATAAAATAGACATGACAGTTCTAGTATTAAAAAATTGTCAAAAATGCAAAATTTATTCTCAGTATAAAGACTTATTCTATGTATAAAAAAAAATATGGTGGAATGCGACCTTACCCATTATATTTTTGACGTTTAAACGTCTCTCAACTTTGAGCAACGTTTAATACAGGTTAGTGTTTAATTATTAAAACTGTAACATTATCTTAAATAATCTTGCAGTTTTAACGAAATACCAAAAAAAATATATACTTAGGGCTGATTTTTCCATCGCCAGATAACTTTTATTCGAGGAATAAAATTGACGTTTGACAGTTTGTGTTTTAAATAACTGACAAAATGTCAAAATTATTCCTCAAATAAAGTTATCAGATGATCTTAAAAGTAACTTAGATAATGTAATACAAATTGTGTGCGGTGTACACTAGCATTAATAAAATCGTTGCGCAGACAAGTATTGTCAACCACAAGTCCCCTTTGCACGTAAATTATTCAAAATGTTTAACCGGAGGGTAAGCTGTGATAGTACCCAGTGACGTCATCCAACCCTTTCTTTATGTTTATTTGTGTTACAAATTGAAAATTTGTCTGGATTTTGTTGTTTTATTTCACAGCTTTAAAACAAGGGTGTTCCAACTGCAGGTAAATTGCGGTCCTTTCCTTCTTATATTATTTATTGTTTTATATCTCTTTAAATTATATTAGCTATATGAAATTCTGGTATTCAGCTGCATCCGGTTAGACTGGAAGCCGACCCCAACATAGATTGGAAAAGGCAGATTGATTATTTTTAATTCCCGTTCAGCAAACCATCAAGAATGGTGTAATCTATCAAAGATTACACCAAAACAAGGCAATAAACATTTCGATACATCAAGCGAGCCATTTCATGGTCAATCTGAGGCGCGGAATGATTGCCCCACTATGCGCGAAATTATTGCTTACACGGTTACACCGCGCATCGTGCCCGCCACACGATTGATCGTGGTGTGATCGTGCGCCGAATTTATAATAATCATCGTCCCGATTTAGGAGAATAAAATTGAAAGTATAACGGTGTATGATTATGATTTAGGAGTACTGATTCATTAAATTGGGTGGTGTATGCCATAAAAGACTGTATAATCTATGGTGTATGCTTTATAGGTAGGTAAGTAGAATTCTTAATATCACTGCCTGGGAAAGTAAGACCTGTCTTTTTGTTTAGTAATATAAACTGCATCAGAATTAAAAGCAGTTTGGGCCGAAGTAATTGATGAAGTGGTACATAGAATGATGTGCTTTGACAAGCAAAATTAAGTTTGCAATAAAAAATATTCACGAGACCGGAACTAAGCAAGATCACAGAATACATGTAATTCTGCATAATCGTATCTTGCCAATTAGATGGCTAACAGGAATATAATAGACCTACGAATTTCAAGAATCCATACACATACCTAGAAACGTATCTAATTCTATGTATATCATAATCTTACAAAAATCAGTAGGTCATCTTTTAAACACTCTCTGAAAGCTTCAATAAGGTCAATATTAGCACAGAGTATCCAGCATTACATTTCACAACAGATCATCATGCTTTATACAAACATAAAAAAACAAAAGAGCTTAAAAAGCCCGGCCCTAAGGTCGACTGCACACGAACGCAGTGCATTGTCGTCAATCACTTCACATATAGGCCGGCGAGATAAGACCAGTACTGGCCTTGACTGGCCCAGTAAAAGTGCTTGGGCTGGTTCGTTCTCGTATGTAGCTTTAAGATGTATATCTATTTGTAAGACGTTCCATATAGGATCATGTCATTGGCTGATACTAAGTATGTAGCATTTTTGATCAAAATAAATTTTTGAGACATGGATTTAAAATATTACATTTTGGTGCATAATATTATAATTGGTATGATTAATTTATTTAATTTGGTAACAGATCGCTTTTATGTTCGCTTTGCATTCAAAGAAAAAGCTCATAAAACAACGAAAGAAAATGTACCGATTAACAAGAAAACGTCACAATTATTCACTCATTTAAACATATCCAAACAACCAAAAAATAATAACATAACGCCTCTTAATTATCTTGGCGACAGATTTTTTCAAAAGAAACACCAAGATTCCGGGATTATCACCAATTTAGTTCGTGACGTCACTACTCAGTATCCTCGAAGGATTTCGCTGGAAAAGTGCCAATGTTTGCAGACAGGCCAAAGAATCAGGATTGAATCACCAACGTAGCTATTTTAAAACTTCGCCGGAAATGACAAGATGAATTGCGCAAGAGTAACAAAAAATGTGTTGTTGATTTGTTGCCATGGTGACGGGTCTTGCGGAAAATGGTAATGTTTTGTTTTTATTGATATTTGTTTGGAATGGTATTTGATTGGTTTTTATTTCAGAGGAGATCATCATGATTGATTGAAAGCGGTATTCAATTGAAATAGTAAAATATACCTACCTACCTATTACTTATTAAAATATACCGCCTATTTTGATATCGAAACTGTGCCAATTTAAAAGTAATTTCATCATTCGGGCAAAATCTAAATATTATCATTAATTTGAATCACTATTTAATAATCACTAGAAAAAAGTGCCTGCAATTTTATTTGGTCTTATTCACAGAAAAACTATAGTACGGGACCACGAGCAGGCGAATCCGTGGACCCATCTATTTTGTAGTCGAAATTCAAACCCGAACTAAAATATGAACCAACTAAAATATGAACCTACTGAAAACTGCAGAACATTTTAATATTAAAATCAAAATTCAAATTGCCCCAGTCGATCCACCACCGGCGTGCATTTAGGTAGAAACAAAACGCCAATAATAAAATTCTACTTTAGCCAACTACTGCAATGCAGCGAATCTAATCTAGATTTAACTTATAAAACATACACGGTACATAACTGTTTGCTTTATTTAGTACATAATATTACGAACAGGAAATCATGTTTTTAAGAATTCAGTGTTATAGTGACTGGCTGATTGGTGGATTAATAATGAAAAATATTCGATCCGAAAATCTATAAACAATCCAACCGTTGGTGATTCCTAAATAAAACAATATAATGTACAGATACCAGCTCATCAAGCTACCCGAAACTGTCAAAGTTTCCCAATCAACTTTGAACCTTATGCTACAGCATAAGGCTCAGCGATAAAGTTGAAAATCTATTGATTGTACTAGCTTCATGTGCTTGCGTCTGTACCTGAGTATTTGCTTTATTTGCTACCTGTACCATAATTTTTAAGCTTATCTGAAGGCCAAATTGTGTACATAATAAAAGTACGAATTCAAGTCGCATCTCAGCGACAATCACTGTCAAAAACTTGACAAAAATGTGGGTGAATATTAGAGGTTTGTGGCCACATTTGGATTGAAATTAGAAACGTCCTGAAAATACTTGATTTACCCCTCTTCCTTTGAAATCATTATAATAACCTTTTGACATAAACGCACCTTAAAACAAAAGAAAATTTGGGTGACAACGTTCTAAATAAAGAGGCACTTAACCTGCTGAAACTCAAGTTTGACAGGCTTCATTGTACGGAATAATCTTTTATAATTGACGAATATCCACGAATTTGTCCGAAGCCACACGACTGGGCTAATTGGCTTGAGGCTTTACGATTTGATCAATGTTGTAGCAATAAGCTAATCTAAAAATTATAGAATAATAGGTCTAGACGCCAATTTTTAGGTTTTTTAATCTTTAGCAACCATGTCATACGCCTACGTTGAATTTTAAAAAGGTTTGCCAGAATATCTAGAACTACGCTGTGCAGACATATTTAGTGATCATAGCTTATTAACGATGGCTGAAACTAGTCCTTTCTTACAGAAGCCAGCACATCAAGCTACTGCAATCTGTCATTTTTTTTAATAGATTTTCAACTTTATCGCTAAAGCATTCCGTTCAAGATTGATTGGGAAAATTTGACAATTTCGGGTAGCTTGATGTGCTGGCGTCTGTACATACTTTTTGACACACAGGAAAAGTCCACTGAATAGGAGGCTTATGAGTCGAAAGATAACAATAATATTAACTTTATTTAAGACAATCATACAAGACATTATAAAAGACTGTGGATGAGGATAAGAGTGGTCAAAATCCTCTTTTAATACTCGTTACATTGACAATAAGAACAGGAAGGTGATCGTTTTCGGCCACCACACGACAGACACCACAAATATAGTACTTATAATCACTGATTACCTTCTACTTGAAGAAAAGCATCAAGAAGAAGAAATAGTTGGAAATTTGGTTACTGATAAAGTGTGACTAGGTATGTAGCGTATACTAGGGCCTAAACAATTTCACTTTCTACAATTAGTACCACTGAGAATGAATCAACAAAGTATCGAATGTACAGACGCCAGCACATCAAGCTACCCGAAACTATCAAATTTTCCCAATCAACTTTGAACCTTATATTTAAGCGATAAAGTTGAAAATCTATTAAAGAAATTTGACAGATTGTAGCAGCTTGATGTGCTGGGCGTCTGTACCTATGTGTGTTGACATTTCATCAAAAGGTTATGCGGTAGGCAAATGTCAAAACTGTACATTTTTGCTTGAACAGTTCATTGGCGTTGCGAATTTGTAGAAAGTGTCTTTGTCTGTGACATTTAATTTTGCAAGGGAGTTGGGCTCTTTGTTAAAAACATCGCTTGGGACAGTACTACCACTTTACCAATTTCAGTCTCTATGTAGTAGCATTTGAATGTTACTGCACTGGTAGCATGACCACTTCTGTCTCTGTTCTACAAAGAATAGACATTATGTCTCTTTATAAGTTTGTATCCAAAATCCACAGAGAAAGAAGAAAGAGGTGAACCTATCTATAGATACACTGTGCGTACAGGCGTCATGTTATGTTTTGTATGTTATCCAAAGTATATAATTATATTATTAATTTTTTACTTTAAATCTTTTAAAATCTATCATTTTCGTTTTTTCCGTTCCTACAGTGGTTCTATTACCCTTCTTGTGACGTTCAGGCTTGAAAAATACTGAGGTGTTCTGGTAAAAATACAGGCGAATGGGATATTTTAACGTTGTCTTATGGCGGCGCCGTAATGAATTCACCCTTTCTTACGGTCCTATGAGTATAAGGCAGTTAACAATAAGACATCATAAGAAGAATCTGCCAGTTCTATTCACAAAAAAAAATATTTCATCAAAGAATCTCGTGAAAAATTCGCTTTCTTCAGCGAGAGTGATCGTCGGCGTCGGTTTCATCAAAGTTATTATCTAGATGGTTCGTTAATTCCTAAAGACTTATTACTTTAGCAATGTGGGTAGAAGTGCTTATTTGATAGATTTAATTAAAATGATAGTGTTTTAAAGAAGATTTTAATTGTGATTGTGACTTTATTATTACTGTTTCAGATAGTAATGGACACGAGACGTTTGCTGACGAGTCGGCTGTTATTTCTATTAAGCAAATCATGCAACCGCCATGGCACGACGAATCTCTTAGAATTTACCTGACGCACCCTGACCGGGAGCATTTGCCTGTAATGTTTGTTACCTTTACCTGCGACCTAGCCGTATTACTTCTAACTATTTAATTATATGTATGAACCTATCCTGCTGGTTTTAATTATCTCTCTACATTACACAGCAGTTGACGGCCTGCGCAGTCTAATTGCAAAACCCTAGCCATTACAGTGGAATCTTGGAGTGTAACATTACACGCGAATGCGCCCTTAGGAATCTAGGATGAACCATGCTGTAAAGACGTAGGTAAGTAATAATTTAACAGAGTGCATTTAAGAGCCTCCAACTACTGCGATACTTGAGAGACATCTCAAGAGCTGCACTCCTACCAACATTTTTCAATCCATACTAATATACTAATACTAATATATGTACTTTTATACTAATCCATACTTGCACACTATAATATTATAAATTCGAAAGTAACTCTGTCTGTCTGTATGTTACCTTTTCATGCCTAAACCACTGAACAGATTTCGATAAAATTTGGCAGAGAGATAGATTGCATCCCAGGGAAGGACATAGGATAGTTTTTATCGACATACCTTGCAGGCGAAGCCGCGGGCGTAAGCTAGTATTTAATATTTCACCTTAGCTTATGTTCTTCCTCCTCTCCAGGGCTGTATTCATCATCATCTGCATAGCCTTTTCCTAACTATGTTGGGGTCGGCTTCCAGTCTAACCGGATGCAGCTGAATACCAGTATTTTAAATGACTGACCTCCACAACCCAGTTACTGGGTAACACGATACCCTTTGGTAAGGACAAATATTTTCTCCAGAGGCTGTAATACTAAGTATTAATACCATCCTGATTCCAGTCCGAAAAAGGGATGGTGCTATCAGTCATGTATAGCTCCGTCTCCCTTACACTGGAATCACGATGGCATTAAGTCATGATACTGCACCTGTGCAGCTCAGACCAAATAAAAAACCAAGACAGAGGGCTGTCAACAGTAAAGTGAGGCCGGTTTCGTAGATATGTGTGCACATAGTGAGGTGTAGTTTGATTGTAAATGTGTGCGTGTGAGCGTGTATGCACAGAGCGCAGGTGTAGTTTTTGCATGCTTCACTGTATTGTTCGCAGCGCTATGTCTTGACTTTTTATTTGGTCTGAGCCAGTAATAAAATTTCGAAAAAAAAATAAGCTAAAAGATCAAAAGCGCTGCCTGTCCAACTGATACACCTCGATTTGTAAGTTCATTTCAAAACAATAACGGCTTTTCGATCAGCAACACTGATAGAAGCAGTTACACGTGTAATAGAAATCGAAAACTGGCTCATTGTTGTCTGAAAGTAGATGAAAGTAATTGTGCGAGGTCGCGGTTTTTTTTTTGGTGTAAGCAGAAATTGTAGTGTCAATGTTTGATATACGCAACAGTTTTTGTAGGGATAATGTATTAACTGTATAAGAGTTATGTATCGTCACTTGTGAATATATAACCATACCTATACACACAGTGCCCTCCAAAAGATAGTTGAAATTTTTTCATTACGACTGTGATACCACCATACTTAATTATCTTTTATCCTACTAATATTATGAATGTGAAATTTTGTGAAGATGTTTGGATGTTTGTTACTCAATCACGTGTAAACCGTTGAACAGGTTTGGATGAAAATTGGCACATAGATAGACCATTTCCTGGATTAACACATAGGATACCTTATATCCCGAAATTCCCACGGGATCGAAACTTACGCGGGTGAAACCGCGGAGCGCTGCTAGTTTAAAAATAAAAATAAATACTCTGATCGAAAATCATAGATGGGTGAAAAAACGTTATACAGTACAGTTCAAACATTTGGAACTAGATTTTTTAATCATAATGTGACATCAGAGCTGAAGTGGAAAAATGTCGACGAACAAAAAAAAAGTGGAAAAATTTAGCACTGCTTAAGTAGGTATACATATTAGCAGACATTGAATTCATACCTATTTCTAACATTCTGAATCTAAGAAGCCTTTGTTGAAAGGTGTAAAAATTAGGCAGCATACGTGTGGAAAAAATAGCGATAACTTTTCAGATACAGGGGCCCGTGGCTAAATAATAACAGCCGCTCAGGTCCTTCGATCAGGTTAAGCTACACTTGCCGCGGTTGGTCTGTGGATGGGTGACCATCTGCAAAGATGGTTACCCATCCACATGCTCCATGCACGGAGGGGTCTTGGTATTTACATACCGAGAACCCTCCGTGCCTCCGTTGGTCCCGTCTGTCATTCGTGGATCTTTGAAAGTCTTTACGGGTCGTCAGTAAACCGAAAGTCTGACAACCGAGGGGTATCGTATTACCCAGTAACTGGGTTGTGGAGGTCAGATAGGCAGTCGCTCTATGTAAAATACTGGTATTCAGCTGTATCCGGTTAGACTGGAAGCCGACCCCAACACAGTTGGGAAAAGGCTAGGCAGATGATGATGTATATTAGCAGACATTCAATACCTATTACAAACATTCTGAATCTAAGAAGCCTTTGTTGAAAGGTGCAAAAATTAGGTACTTAGCATGCGTACGGAAAAAATAGCGGTAACTTTTCAGATAAAGGCACTTAATTTATGCTCTTAATAAATTGTGGAAAAAGTGAATGAATAGCAAACAAAAACCAATTACCCGACTACACCTTCTACCCGCTAAGCAAACAGCTAAGTAATCACGACAAAAAACAAAACACAACTTTATCAGATGGGCCTAAAAAAAACCTACACACTTATGAATACTCTATAAGCTAATATTCTTTGCGATCAAGTGAGGCGGACACACGTGAGTAGCAAGCCTTAATTAGCTTTTTGTTTGTTATCGGTACATCGAGTGTTGAGGTCTATATGGTATCCAGACAATGGGGACTGACAATGTGTGTTTGTCAGTAATTATTATGGTGTTTCGAGGGGTTCGTTTTTGGGTCACACGTGGTCAATTTATTGGGTATTGTGTTGTATGTTGTCTGGGGGGAGACGGATTGAACAATGTTTGTTTGATTATGTTTTATATTCAACGAAATGTAAGGTTCTGTGTCTTGAAATAAAAGACTGGTAAGATTACCTGTACTGAGAAGTATTACCTGTTCTAGCGCGCGCTGAATATATGTTCCTCATAGAACATTTTGATAACAGTGACATTCAAATTCCAGTTAAATATGACGTGAATACACGACAAGCCAAATCAAAATCATTTCAAGTGCCACGCAAAAATAACTTTTACGATAGGCGTACCGCTTCCTTCACAATACCCAATTTACTAAACCAAATACCTGTAGACATTAGAGACTCAATGAATAGTAAAAACATAAAGCGTGAGCTGAAAGAACATTACATCAACTCGATTACAACTTGTAATTTATAAAATAAATAAATAAAATAATAAAATTAAAGAATTACTCTCAAGAAAGTTTAAAGAAGGCTGCATTTTTGCAATATCAATTAAGCAAGCATCGAATTAAATGCAAATCCAGAAACCAGTTTGACCATCCCTACTTATGCCACAACGGATAAGAAGCATGAATGCGTAACGGTAATCAAGTCATCAAACTAGAAACAAGATAGTTAAGAACAAAAGATTCACTTGAAACAACACATGAATGAAACGCTCACGTAACAAAAATCAAATGAAAATCGAACCCCGACTATTCCCAAGATGGAGGAAAATTGATCAAAGAGACAAAGATAGAAAATGTAAGTGAGAGGGGGTATTTAATTACTAACAAATTGAATTTTACTCACTCTCTCTCTTTTGCTCACTTACAGGAAACCTTTATTCAAAAAGTACGAACTAATAGGTAGGAATGTAATAGGTACGTAAAGACGCCAGCACATCAAGCTACCCGAAACTATCAAATTTTCTCAATCAACTTTGAACCTTATACTCTAGCGATAAAGTTGAAAATCTATTAAAGAATTTTGACAGATTATAGTAGCTTGATGTGCTGGCGTCTGTACATCACTCCAATGCCAACGTTTACTTCATCTAGCAAGTCTCGTTTTATTTCTCAAAATCTTAATAATTCAAATTACAATAAAAACATGAAAAAAAATCGCTCATAAGCGAAAAAAAAACAGTTTTCTTTTGTCTAGCTAGGATTGAGTGGACATTCTGTTCGTTCCTGTTCAGTGAGACAAGGGAGCTGAGATGTGGCGACTACTCATCCATACCGGACACAGGTATTCATGGACGTGATTACAGCTGCATAGTAATAGTTTTTGATGCGGCTACATCGTATTTTCAAGTGATTCGACAGTACATCTAGATAATACAAGGTGTTGATTTGCATCCTAGTCAAATTCAAGGACGTAATTATGCTAATGATTCTCGACCCAAATCAACAATAAAATGAGTAGGTTTTTTTTTTTCTTATTTACGGAAATCCGTAAGTGTGAACCAGCCGTATTTAAACGCGGCCCGTCTGTTACTAGCCCTATAACCGCGCTTTCACACACAAACAAGCGCCTTTTACTTTACTAAGTACTAAAGTACTAAAATGTCTTTTATGACAACCTCCTGAAATTTGACGAGGATGCAAATCAACATCTTGTATTATGCACCATTTACGCTAGCTGAACTATGGAACCTAAATATACCTAGGCGTTCTGTTCTGGTTAAACCAGCCACCATATTTATATTAAAATGACAGCAGGTGGGTAAACCCTCGAAGGGTTTTTAAAATCTTAATCTTATCTTATGTCCTAATCTAGGTCATATGTGTGTCAGGGCACCCATGTGTCAAATTTCATCCAAATCCGTTCAGCTGTTTTAGCGTAACACCTTAACAAACAAACATACAATAAATTATTATTTCTCTTTATAATATTGTTTTGGACAACATTATCTTTGAACTTTATATGAACAATAAAGGCAGCCCACCACAATTAAAAATGTTAGTTCAATTAATAGGAGTACCTACTCAGGAAGCAAAAAATGTAAGCGCCGCCCGCACCGACCGTTACGGAAAAAATGTGGAAAAACGAGAAAAAACAGCTTCATAAATATATAAATAGCACATCAATCACAGAAATAGCTTATCTTTATGAAACAAACAAATTAAACGATCCATTTTACGATGAGCACTCCGAGATCTATTCATGGTGCTTTTTAACTATAAGTAAGTAAGTAAGTAAATTTTTATTTGTTTGAACATGGTGTACATTGCATGCAAGATAATAATGGGATACATAAAAGTTCTATCATGTTCAGCCGCATATCGTGGCGTACAAATTGGTAAGAAGAGATGGTGCATAAACCGTGATAATATACATCATTTTCCATTTTACATTATTTACAATAACAAATTGTAGACTGAACGGTTAATTGCTATATTAAGAGGAAATACGGTCCGAGAGACTTTTGAAAAAGCCTAAGTAAAAAGTCATAATTCGAGGTTTGGCTCTCGCCTATTTCCTCCTCTAATATTGGACCAATTTAAAAGATAAGAAGGATATATACTGTGTGTCCCTATGTTTTTCTTTTTTCATTAATAGTGGTCAAATTTGTACACTAGGCTTCTGTTGACAGCGGTTTAAAGCGGCATTTATTGAGGGTTCTAGTAGTAGAATCATCAAAAAGGAAAACTAGGGACATACAAGTAGTTTACAATTATTATAATTCCCATCTCCATAATCAGCCTATTATAATGTTCCCACTGCTGGGACACAGGCCTCCTCTCTTTGAGAGGGAGTGGGACTGTAATCTACCACGCAGGTTTAGAGCTGGTTGGGATCTCCCAACCCGCCATGACATGTGGCATCTGCCACATGTCTTCGAATTTTTGGTTCCAGGACATGCTGGTTTCCTCACGATGTTTTACTTTTTGAGAACAGTGGTGATGGTGTTATTTACACAAAGTAAAGCACCTGCCTGGGTTCGAACCCGAGGCCCATAAGACGGGACTGTTACCACAGGGCCACCACTATTAATTTCCAATAAAGAGAACAAAATAATTTCAGGATCTACTTAAAATTAATTGTCTGGGAATCTGTGCATTGTGCATTTTAGATTTGTGTTCTCTAGGCAAACTCATTCAGGCTATAGGAGTAACCGAGTACCTACTTCTACGGACGAGATTTATAACCAAAAAATTTTCACTTAAGTACCTTGTGTAGCAAGATAATATATTTATTTTTAACTAAACTGCCTCTTAGATCTAAACTGAAGTAAAACCAAGAAGACATGAAATTCGCAGACGACCTAGTATAAATCAAACAGCTATGCTTACACTCGCCTCACTAGATGGCGTTAAATGCAAATGCTACGGTTCTTCCTTGCTCCTAAATTAGCTTGCGGTCACCGATCCTGAATGACGTCATGTTATGGTCATAGACTTTAATGGGTAATAGCTTAATAGACTGGTTACAGCGGTGTTAGGTTCGATTCTCGGGTTATGTAGGTAATGCAATTTGCATAATGCATTGGCCAGAGAATTTTGCCATTGAACAAAATGAGTTATTAAATATGACTTATAAATTAATGAGATAGGTACCTACGTAAAAAAGCCAAAGTTATTTTATAATGTGGCCACAATAATTATAAAGTTATGAGTAAAAGACATCATTGCGTATATAAATTCTTACCCCATTCAATTCAAAACCGGTTCGAGATAATACCAGTTATTTAAGTAGATAATTGATTCCAATTAGTTTGGCGAGTAAATAAATAAGTGATCTAGTTAAATAACACTATTTAATTATATTTATAATCAATTAAAAGCTTCACGGTTATGGATATAAATAGAATTCCTAGTACGGTAGTACCTATTATTAGTTATTGGCATGTTACGGGTCGTGGGTTCTTAATTACTGCTGCATTGAGCAATTCATATTTGTATGACTTAGTAAAAATACATCCGAGATGCTTTGGTAAAAGTGCGTTTAACGTTAAAAAAAATCCTTTATCATATTATTATGAAACACATTACAATAATTATAATTGTAGATAGTATTTTGATGTACCTACCTAAGTGTTTACACGACGTGTTCCTAGTTGACTTCTCTTTAACTACTAACTTATCTTCTACGAATGAACAAAATAATACCTTCTAACATAAAAACAAAACATTGACTACGCTTACTGTTCCGAGAAAAAAAAACACAACATCGCGTTCAAACTTGTTTAGTTTTATTAATTAATTACAAATAAAACCTCACTTACTCGTTTACTTAGACTAAAACAACACTAATCACTTGACACCGCAACATAACGGTAACCGAACCAATCAAAACCGCGGGTTACGAACCTAATTGCCCCCTATAAGTTATATAAGGAAGCGGGCGTTGTTTCCGGCGCGCGCGCAGCTACGTGATTCATAGTAGTGTGACTGTGAGTGATGGTGGACTGAGACAGTTTGGAGGTCAATGTCGGGAGCGTTTAGTGATATTGTTTAGTGTAAAGGTTTTTCAGCAGCTGGTTTTCAGGAGCAAAACTGGTTCCATAAAAAGGAGAAAAAAACATTGACTTTTAAAATGGTGTTTTAAAATGGATGACATTGCCTTATGGCGCAGCATAGGAGAGGCCTATGTCCAGCAGTGGACTGCGATAGGCTGAGTTGATTGATTGATTTATATTATAAAATAAGAGTTTAAATAATGTCGATTGAAATAACACACAAACTCGTTGTGAGAGGAAACGAAACGATGCCTATATCCAGACTGCGATCATTATAAGTATGGTGTATTTTCCGAGGAAGGAATGGCAATTGTTATGTATTACGATAACGAAAATTATTGTAATAACACTATATATCGGCAATAAACAGTCAACAAATTAATCCTATCTCAGATAATATCTAAACAATACGCTATTATTATTATTATTAGGTTATCATGATTTTTTGACAGCCTGCTTTCATTTGACAAAGTAACTCTTCAACACCAGATCCAAAGGCTTGTCTTTGGATCTAGTGTTGCAGAGTTACTATATTGTATAATTTGTAAATTGTTTATTTTGTCACAGAAACGCGGACATAAAAAAGTCAAGGAGGCTAACCTTGGAGAATATGAGTCAACTTGATTATTCAGATAATTTTATTTTAAATTTAGAATTTTCCTTCCACTGAAGGATTAAACAAAAATTATCAATGCAAGCAAGCAATTTTCAGCACAAATACACCAAACCGTAACTGTAAATCACAGGAAACTTAGAACTCTTTCAATTTCCAAAAGAATGGTCATCTAGTTCTCTTATATTGTCTTGAACAATGTATTATAAGAACAGCTCACCCTATGACTGGTATAAATCAGCCAGTGATCGAGGTATCAGTACCCAAGATGCGTCGCGCGTTTATTTATGAATCTGCACCTGTTTCTGAAGGCTATCCAAATCATCATCACCTGCCTAGCCTTTTCCAAACTATATTGGGGTCAGCTTTCAGTTGAACCAAATGCAGCTGAATACCAGTTTGTTACATGGAGCGACTACCTATCTGACCTTCACAACCAAGTTACTGGGTAATACGATACCCTTTGGTAATCCTGGTTGTCAGACTTCCCGGCTTCTGACTACCTTACTACTATCAAAGATCTGGAGGCTATTATTATGCACCCAAAAGAAGATTAAATAGCGGTCTTTCTAATTATGTTTTTGTAAAATGATATCACTGTTATGACATCGGTGTGATAAATTACTGATTGCAGAACAGGCCTGTTATCGTGATGCAATGTTTACAATTTTGGAAGGTCATTGTCCAGACATTTCCGGTTTTATTCAAACTTAGTGTTAATATGTAATGCGTGGATTCGCAAAGTGTGTGTCATACGGGAAAATTAAACAGGTAATCTGTTTTTTTTATTATCATATTTGAGTAAAAATTACGTATTTTATGCCTTACGATCCTGGGCAAAACGAAATAAAAATGGTATTCATACTAATATTATAGTTAGTAATAGCGTCAACGCGCGTATTTTATTTATTTACTAATATTATAAATGCGAAAGTGTGTCGGTCTGTCTGTTACCTCTTCATGCTTAAACCGCTGGGAAAGGAAGGAAAGGACATAGGATAGTTTTTGTCCCAATATTCCCACGGGATCGACACTTATGCGGGTGAAACCGTGGGGCGCTGCTAGTAATAATCCGCACATTATGAAATAAAGATGAAATAATTTATTATAACAGCCAATCAAAAATGAATATGTTGCATCTTAAAAAAAATTGCAATTCCATCATCATAATTTGAAACCTAGACCAAGTAGATTAGGGTCTCCTTCTTTATTTTCTGAAGAAACCGTTGTATGTACCTTCATAAATGAATTCAACTAGTTTTAGAGATGTGCTAAGTGCCAACCAAGAAGACTGCTTATATTGTATTTCAATAGTAGGTAAGCAAATAATCGTTATTTTTAACCGACTTCAAAAAAAGGAGGAGGTTTCTCAATTCGACCGTATATTTTTTTTATTTCTCCGTTAACAAATATGCAAATTGCAGTGTGACAGCGCATTGAAATCAGACGTGACGAATGGCACGTGTCAATTCGCACTTAGATAAATATTTACTTGGTACAAAAATAGAATTGAAGTAACTGTTTATTTTTTAAGACTTCTTGGATTATTGACCTAGTGGCAATAACTGCAAAGACCGTTAAGTATTTGAGGAGATTGGTTTTAAATTGATTCAAGTTGAAATACAATAATTTGCAGTATCTTAAAGCAAAGTACACAAACTCGTGATTTCAAAATCTGGCTAATCAAGCTTTGCAAATGGTGCAGAAATGTAATTTAAATAACACTACACTTGTTCAACTGCATAGTCATACATACAGCAGCATTGATTTATGTAATTTTACTATAAGTAATTGTTGCAATGAAATAAACGATGAATCTTTAGATACACTTCATGCAAACCAAGTAGACATAAAAAAATCTTTACCCATCTTATCTAGAAACAAATTAAAATACAGTATTTCAGTCGTCCATCATTCTACAAACGACGATGGGAAATAGGTTAGCGCCGACAATGCGCGAGAACATAACATTATGCATTGTTATCATCTGTAGACCCAACATGCCACAGGTTGGCTACAAGTGGTTTCGAATGACGGCGAATCTTGGAGCTTTCCGGGTTGGAATTTGTCTGTTCAATATCACACTTTATGTTTCTGAATGCTATTTGAAGAATTTGTCGTTACAATAACCATTGAGAGTTTATCTACATAATTGTATTCAGCCTGTAATGTCCCCACTGCTGGGACACAGGCCTCCTCTCTGTAAGAGGGAGTGGGCTGTAATCCACCAAGCGGACCCAGTGCGGGTTGGTAAGCAAGAAAAGTGAAAATAAAAACAATTAAACGCAAACTAAAGATGACTAAAACGACACAGTACATGAAATTGGCATATTTCTCAAACTTCCAAATTTACAAACATTTGTAGCAACACGTTTCCAAATTCCAATTTCCTCTTAAGAAAATCAGGTTTTCACAGCAATAAATTGAAATTGTCCAGTCATTACCGAATAAATGGTTAGCATAAACATCCCGTGTCGATATTCGTAACAGTAATATTTATTATGGGCTCTTAAGATTTTATCGTCGTTTGAGAATCCATTCGAGCGCCGGGACTACGTTTTCGATATTTATAATTTCTTTGACATGATTTTATCGAAGTTCCTTCTGTTTTTTCGAGTTATTCCGTTCTGAACCCCTGAACCCCCCTCCACACCCTCCCTCCTCGATCCCCTGCTTGTTCGTCTTCTGTTTTAATCTCTGTCTTATCCTTTGATATCAACCTGCATTGTTTATTAGATTAGGTATAGTTTAGCTGTATTTACTGCTTTACTATCTAGTATGTTTATTATGTATATTTTTATAATTAAATCTGCAACTAGGTCATCATCATCATCATCTGCCTAGCCTTTTCTCAACTACGTTGGGGTCGGCTTCCAGTCTAACCGGATGCAGCTGAATACCAGTATTTTACATGGAGCGACTGCCTATCTGACCTCCACAACCCAGTTAGGTACTGGGTAATACGATACCCCTTGGTAAGACTGCAAGGTATTGTAATTTTTTTATCGATTGGAAGAAAAGCAACAAGACTCTCATTCGTCGTAATTTTAATTTCACTTTTTAACGTTGTAAGTACCTTTTAAGCTAGGTAGTTTTACTAGGACATAAAAAATATTAGGAATTTTTGTAAACCCCATTATAATGTTCATGATCTAAAAAACTTGCACTTACTTGCTGGTGAACTCTAGTTTAACTTTGACACGCAAGCATCGCGTGCTAGTGTTGCCTCACTAAAGATTAATGTTCAGTGTTGCCAACTGCGAAAATGGTAAAAATGAGTTTGCGCTTAGAAGGTCGACTGGGACAATACTCCGAAGAGTTTAAGCTATATTTTTAGCAAACCTTATTGTACAGAATTGCTATAATAGTGCCTAGAATCATAATGCTTTATGTTGAAATACGTTTATGGCTGACTGTAAATGGCTCGGGTTTGTAATAAATGCCTAGCTAAGGCTAACTAACTAACAATTTACAAAGTGTTACTTTGTGTTAGAAACAGAATAGAAGAAAAACAGATACTTGCTTATATAGAAATTGTGCAAAAGATTACGTCACCTTTTGAGTCTTCTTTTTTTATAACAATTCAAAAATATGAATAAACAAATACATAACTAATAATCTGGATTCACAAAGGACTCTTTAAATAATTCGACCCTTTGAATAATTCACAATTAAATCATTAAAATAGAATAAACGACAATAACTCCCAATTCTGAATCACAATTCCAAACAACGGCCATTTAAATTTCCGCATCCCGCTCCATATATATTATCTACCTTAATATCTATTCTACCTTTTCAATTGTGTACAAACGACTATTATCCCATTCTCTCATTTCTAGATCGTAGAATCCGGTATTGTAAAGGTAAATCATATTTACCGGTAAAGGAACGTTCCCATTGTTTCTCTCATCCGGTATTTAGAAATTACCGGGCTGGTATTCGACCTTGAATTTGTGACCTTCGTTTATAACCTTGACATCGTTAATGTCTTCATAATCCGGTTTAATCTTAATTATAAGTCATGTGGTTGTGTAATTGATAATGATTGGGGTAATCCTGGGATTTATGTCTGGGGTAAAGGTAATACAAAAAAGGAAAAGCTAGAATACTATTTCTGAAGTGAGGTAATTTTTCTGGAATTGTGCTGTTTTTGCAGATGATAGAGTTTTGTTTTAATTTCTGCTAATTGGTTATTGTCATAATCTAGTGAAATTGTTAGTGTTTTTCTGTTCTAATAGTCTCCATATAGTCTTCAGTTCCGTACACAAAATACGCGCGCATTGACGTGGAGTTGCGGACATCAGCCCGTATTACCTATTACCTTAGTCTTCAGTTAAGTCTGCCCCTGTACATTTCTTATTTTTTATTTTTTCACTTATTTTTATGGAATTATTCTCCAATTTCCATTAAACTTCAGCAACTTTTTCCTCCCACAAGATTCCTCGTACTCCTCCTCCTTTCCGTTGGAATGCCTCCCACAAGATCGACCGACGGCCTGGTGAAGGCCGCAGAAATCCGGTGGATGCGCAAAACACAGAACCGGTTGAAGTGGCGGTGCTTTAGGGATGCCTATGTCCAGCAGTGGACGGCTTACGGCTGATGTGATGATGATGATGGCGAACTTCTTTCTTCTTTATCTACTAACCCACGTCTTTAAATTCTGAATCCATCCTTTTAACGGGCTTACATGACCTAAAGCGCGGTCACTGTCAGACTGCATAGAAAAGAAAGAGAAGCGCGATGACACAACACTGGTAATTTATTGCAAATTAAGAAGCAATTATTTAATTACAAAAAATCTATTGTTTGGACAAAAAAATTAAAGCAGTAGTGTTTTAGTATGTTGCTTGTGGAATAATCTAACAAAAAATCAGAATGATTGTGTGTGAATTAGTATGTTTTTTATTGTAAAAAAAAAAAAGTTTTTAGAGGTGTCTTCATGATTTTGTTCTATCGTATCAAATTAGTTGTATTATGTTTTCAACACAGTATCTACCTAGCATATATCCTGAAGAATATCATATATTTTTTTTCTGATTTTGTTTACTGTAGTCGATAATAAACTTTATTGTTTCTAAAACTTGCGTTTTTTGCGTTCAGGTCCTGTAAGCCCCTTAATATTCGTTCCATGGTTCATGGCTTCTACAAACATGCTCACTCAGCTTCCATTAACAATGTTCTAAAACCCAGCTTTCAATCCCGAGTGCACTTTAATTTCACTAAACCAACTCAGTTTCAGCTTTTGATGATCCAACCAAATTGAAGCGAATATTAATTTAATTTACACAGAAAATAACACGTTTTCATATTATTTGTACTTAATTGGAAATCGTAATTGTGTTGATAACAAAATAACAGCGGTCTCTTGTTTGTGTATATAATTAATGTTTTCGCTTATTTTGTTTTCGGTTATAACATTCCCTAGAGTTTTAACATAAGTATGGAAGACACGCCCGTTTTGCAATATACATATATCAATTGAAGCAGAATTTCAAAGAGGCCGTATTTGACTGTTGTAGGATAAGTTGGTCCATGTGAATCATATGTTCAGGAATTTAAAAAACAGGAACTTAATTCTGACTGTAAGTATAACACTCATTCTTAATTCATGATTCGTTTTGATAGCAGAGGTATGTGTACATACCTACATGAAATGTAGCTAACGTGTTAGTGGATGATTCAAAAACGAAAATTAATATTGTTACTAGACAAATAGCAATTTTCTTTGCAGATGATTCTAGAATAGGTACTAAATGAAATGAAACGTTTTACAGACAACAGACCGTTAATAGTACAAAATGAAAAACTGGCATTCGAGTTCCTGTAAAAGTAGGTACTGAAAAGAATGAAACCATCTTCAAGATCATGCTGTTTCATGATTCTAGAAGAAATACTGATCGTTACTACAACTAGATTTTATTCAAGAGAATCACTAGGAAATGTAGACAAAAACAACAGTTTTATATCAAGTCTGAAATCTTTCATAGACGATACTAGAACAACTACTGACAATAATGAAACTATTTTTGCTACTGAGTACTCTAGTTCACCAAGTAGAATTCTCTCAAAATGACGATGAAAACAGGAGTTGCGTATCAATCCTGAAATCTTTCATAGATCTAGAACAACAACTGAAAATAATGAAACTATCTCGAATACTCGAGTCGATAACAGATCTAGAATCGTTACAAAACGGAGACGCGCGCGCCGATAGCCGCGGTATGTGACGGACATAATTATAGTCTTACTTGCGTGCTTTCTTTTTGCATCGCTCGCTTAGGACTTGCGGACAGATCGCTTTGTTTAAACGATTTCAGATATGAGTTTGAATTTGTATGTAACTATGTTGTATCAATTTGCATACCAACATGGGAGAAGTGAATTTCTTATTTTATTATGTCTATAGTATGACTGAAGAGATTATCAAAAAAAGATTATCTACAATGACGAAATTCTACGTAATACGAAACTCTACGAAATTCTATACGAAATACATATTCTTTTCTACGAAATTCTATGCAATATTTTTTTTTTTAGACTTTCTCTTAGTTTATCGACTTGTTATGATATTTTGGTAAATATATTGGATAATTGGTGGAAGAAATATCTATACTGCCTTTGTAGTTTTTACGATGAGTGTGTGCATTCATTTATGTTCCACATAGGTACTTGTTTCTTTGTGTCTTTGTTTGAAAATGCCATCCATTTAGCTCACAGGCCATCTTTCTATCTAGTTTCCAAGTATATAAAATTTGTTTCACGTTCTAGACTTAGTAAATATGAATAAATATAATTATGCATATTAAATTGTGTGAAATATATTATATTAATTAAGATTCATAATAACTTTAATAGCATTAGATTCTAATCTTTGCAGGTGGTTAAGGAACCTGTTATGAACAATGTCAAAATAATTAACTAAGCCAATAATTTGATGTTGATCCGATCCGTCAGGCCGTAATATATTGAGATCATAAAGTCGCACGAGTGTGTCCGACGCACACGCGATTTGACCACCTAGGTTTTTAATCATGGCAACATCGTAACGTTATTGTAGATAGATACCTACTCGGTGTAAAATGGCTACCTAGAATAGTCTAGAATTGTCACATTTTTGTAATCTTCTTCGTTTGGCATAACGATGGCAAAATTTGTCATATGTTTGGCCGAAAATTCAGCTACGCAAACTGCACACACAGACGCAGTCCTAAAGTCATCAAGTGCACAGGTAACAGTGCATGCGGCGCAATATAGAAGTTGGTATAAATATTGGAATGTTAAGAAACAAATAAATGTCAGTAACTTATGAGAATTACTATTTTAAACCTAGTAGAGCCCTTTCTGTTGGGACGTCATCGCAGTAGTAGCGCCATGGTTAAAAGATTATCTAGCCAGTCACCGATGAAGAGAGGCTAACTGTCTGGGATGAGTCAGATGTTTTGTAATAAGCACTGTAATTACTATTCTATGTCTAGACTTGTAAAGCTATTTCTCTGCGTAAAGTTACAGATCATCTTAATGAACTTCATGCCCGTTCTCACTAGCACTAGGTGAAACCTACACAAATGGTTGGATTTCCAAGGCTCGGCTCAGCGCTGAGAGTCGTAAATCCAACAATGCAAAAAAAAATAAAGCGTTCTTGTAGGTGTTTCGTAGTGTTAGTTAAAATGAGAGATCCCATCTCTAACTGCACTATGTGTCAATGACTTTCTGCCTTGAAAGCTTTGTCGAATGCCTTAGTAACTCCTAAAGTAACGTTTAGTCAATTTACTCGTCCCTAAATAAACCAATCAAATCATAATCAGCCTATATTGTTCCCACTGCTGGGACACAGGCCTTCTCTCTTCGAGAGGGAGTGGGCTTTAATCTATCACGCGGGCCCAGTGCGGGTTGGTAGATGTCACATATCTTCGAATTTTTGATTCAAGGACATGCCGGTCTCCTCACGATGTATTCCTTCACCGTTGGTGATAAAATAATTTAAACAAAGTGCCTGTCTGGGTTCGAACCTATGACCTCTCAAGTAAGTCCTGGCCGTTACCAATTGGCCACCACTGCACCAATCAAGTATTTTTAAGCAATTACGTCACAAAAAGGAGTGTGTGTAATTATAATGACCGTTGTGTAAGTGAGCGCAAATTGATTTGTTTTTAAGTTATCCTACTGGTTTCTAAGTTAAACAATCGGTTGCATCATCCGTCAATGCTTGTCTATAAAACCGGAATATTTTCGGCTGTTATTCGTTGTTCTACTATGCTACTGTTTAATTTATATTGAGTAAAAAAGGCTGGACTTATGATGGCAATTTGCTTTTTAATGTTATTTAAAACCTTCAGTGCGTTTGTTTCAGAGTTTCTTATCTTATTATTATTATTGGCTTGTGATGTCTTACTGCAGGGCAAAGGCCTCCCTACTCTCTTTCAACTTCTCTCAGTTCAAAGCTGCTAAGGACCAGTTCATGTTGAAGGAGTCCAGCTCATCTCGACATTCCGTCTGGGCCTGCCACGATGTCGTTTGCCATTAAATGGGACCCATTGGGTCGTAAGTTTGGCTCATTATCAATTATATTAATTATTTGCTACCGCATCGAAATACTTTAACGCCTTTTATCAAGGGTTGTTTAAAAGAAATAGATAATTCTTATGTGTTTGACTTTAGTCCTCATCCGTATAGAAATGCGTATCTATAGAAATAAAAAGGTTCTGTTTAATAAGTAACCGATAGGTATATAGTTTGTAGGAGGCCAGGGAACTTCACACTAATATTATAAAGGCGAAAGTTCGTGAGTGTGTGTATGTGTCTTTACATGTTACTTCTTCACGTTCAAACGGCTGAACTAATTTTGGTAAAATTTTGTATGGAGGTAGCTGACACCTTGGGTTATCATATAGGCTACTTTTTATAGGTGAAACCGCGGGGCGCAGCTAGTTGTAAAGTAAAACAAAATGTACCTATTTCCCTATTACCACAACAATTAAACCAAACACACAGACCGCTTTAATCTCTGCCTACCCATTTAACCTATTTAGCGAAGTCCCAAAGACATCAAAGTAAACTGAAACGACACTAAAACTGAACAGCTCCTAAAGCTAAAACGGCACAAGTAAGAAACCGATAAAACGTAGGATAATGTAATAATATAGTGAATTCGAGCGTCCGCTCTTGGATTATTTTCCCAGAGCGCGGCGTAAGGCGTAATCTCATAATATGGCGCCCATCCCCCGGCCTTACTTGTCAGGCTTCGGTTATACGCTGCCGTTGTACATGTATCAAAATCTCCGAAATTGACACTTGGAAAGTGATATTCTTCGTTTATTATAACTGGTATTCCTTCTTGTTTTTAGCTACAGGAAAATTGTACGAAAATGGAGCTGTATTAATATTATTATCACCACTTATCCTGCCCTCTGTGCCCCTAAAATGCAGTCTTAGTGACCTCTGCTCTGCCAACGACGATGCCGTGGAAATGGCTAAGTTTTGGGCTAACAAGATCTAATTCACTGTCGTTTGCACATAATAATATCATCGACACTATGGAGAAGACAATTATTATAGTGTAAATTACGATGTTCTACTGTCTGACTGATTTTAATGTCTAACTAAAACCTTGTGAGATTATTTTTGGTTTAAAATGTGTAAAAAATACTGAGTTTGCATTCGTTAATCTTGTTCATGTAAGTTCGCATTATTGCCGTTGATATATTTTCGGATAAATGACTAAGTAAGAAAAATTATGATAATTTTTAGTCTGTATTAGTCGGTCGTGTACTATTTATTTCTTAATTTATGTTATAGTTATATTTTGTACTGACCTTTTTTTTCTGGTTTTTATTTTTAGTGAGTAGGTATTCAACTAACTTCTTAATGGTCTTCAGTCTCACATTGTTTAAGAACACTGTATAAATTAGCCGTAAGTTTCCCGAAGAGAGTAAAATAAAATAAATCAGATTATCTGTCTTTTTCTTTAAGTACGTTCTTTTTTTTATATATACTTGTATATACATATACAGGGTTATTTGTAAAACACCAGTAACCTCTTAAGAGGTCATTGTACTCATCATTATGAACAACTTTTACTATGGGACCAAACCCGAAATCGCGAAAAAAAAATCAGCTGTTCCCTACATTTATGTTCGTATAACTCGTCAAAATGTAGGGAACAGCTGATTTTTTTTTCGCGATTTCAGGTTTGGTCCCATAGTAAAAGTTGTTCATAATGACGAGTACAATAACCTCTTAAGAGGTTACTGGTGTTTTACAAATAACCCTGTATAATATGTATATTTTAGTGTTAAATTGTAAAATAGTAACTTTAATATAATACATGTAGAATCAGATTGCATGTACATAATATAATATGTAAGTAATCGACACATTTACAACTGTTGGGTACCTTTGTAAGAATTCATAGTAAGTTACTTCCCTATATTTTTACTGTATTTATTAAATAGACTAGTAAGGTCAGATCATCTTACAAGGGAACAGCTAGGTACCTACATAAAGTAAGTATGTAATGTTTCAATAACTACAAGAAATAATGGGGAACATAAACATTATTATCGATTTCTGATGTTAATGCAAATACTTTACATCTAAATGCATCTATTTTTATTTAATTTACTACTAAAATCGCTTTTGATGTAGCTCTTGCTAATAAAATATTGTTTTTATGTTTAATTAGGAATAATTTTATTAAAACTGTCGATGAATGATCACATACACCGAGGTAGCTCTTAACCGTTTCAGCTAGTTTCGTTAAAATATTATGTTATATCCACAGTAATTAGTGAATTGTGCAAAAAAACATCATTGATTTTTTTTTCTGGATGAAATAATTTTCTTAGATTCCTTCTCTTTTTTATAAGATACTCTTTGTTAAATATATTTACTATCAAATCAAGTTAACAAACTATAATGAAAGCATGCAGAATATAGACTAGAGTTGCATTTTGTCACCGAATTATCACAAGCTGTGTTATCTTCGTTTATCATTATGTCATGTGAGATAACACTGTGCTATATCTGTGCTAAATTTTCAAATTTCTCGTGCGAATTCGTTTAGACGGCCTTGAGATTTGGAGATTATTACTTAGCCATTTTTCATATAGGTTGTTGTTAAGACCAACCCGCACTGGGCCCGCGTGGTGGATTACGGCCCACTCCCTCTCATAGAGAGGACGCCTGTGTCCCAGCAGTAGGAACATTATAGGCTGATTATGTATGTTGTTAAGTACATTTTCGTGGTCAGAAGCAATGCCCATAGTATTGGCATGTGTTCTATTCTCTTTTGTTTGTATTCTATTTTTTTTATTCTTATTTTTTATTTGTTATGGTGTACCTATCTAAGTATCATATTATTTTGTCTAAGTAATGTTTTACAAACCAACCAAAAATTTTTAAGCTAAAAAAAGGGTTTTCTTGCTTACATACAATGTATAACAATAACTAACACCAAGGTTTTTTTTTGCTTACATACAATATATGTATAACATAACTAACCCACACCACACACACACACAAAACACTAGGTAATAAATTAAAAGACTAAGGTCTGATTTTTCAAGTTATTTTTTGACAGTTGTTTCTTACAAAAACTGTCAATCGTCAATTTTATTCCTCGAATAAAAGTTATCTGGCAATGGAAGAATCCGCACTAATCTTAATTATTTACGAAATCTAAATATTTTTTTCGTCTTTACATTACGTTCAATATTATCTAACTTTAGTAGATTAGAGCCCTATTATAGAAACCCTCTTCGTAAATATAGTTTCTCTTATCTTGTCATAAGTATATACGAGTGGCCATCACTCTTTCGTGTGGGGCGCTGCTAGTTTTCTTTAAAAAGAAAACTGTTTGAAAATGTAAGTTCCATTTTGAAACACTTTGTTTTTTGCGAAAATTCTGTTTTTAATTTCATTTTATCAGTGTCGTTTCCTTTCTAACCCTTTATAATCCAAGGGCTAATATCGTGCGACTCCAAGCCTCGGAAGGGGTTAGCCATAAGCCGTAAAATCTGCAAGATATCGGGTTCTTGGGTTGACGGCGACGGGATGGGCGACTAGAATCAATTCAATTTTGTTGTAATTTTTGACGTTCAAAAGTGCCCTTTATGTGCCTATTTGAAATAAATGCTTTGACTTTGACGGGGATCGATCTTTTACTTTGTGATAAACCATCTATGTAATACATATGGAACGCAATAGAATTGAGTGTTGAGTATCTCTGGGAAGGTAAAAGAAGTCATGGAATACGAGAATGTTTAGTTAATCATGTGGTGTTCCACAAAGCTAAGAGCTATCTTTGGAACACAGTGTCAATACACAGAATCGCAATAGTACCTATTATGTAGCATGGTATTTTTTTTTCGAAATTCAGCAAATCAAATGGGACAAATAGTTGGATTGTGGTTCAAACTATTCGGTTACGTAGGTACCTATTTTGTTTGCTATCCTTTAGATATCTTTAGCAAAACCGGCATAGTTACCGGTAAAGCCAGTTAATCAATGTGTTAGCTATATCTTTTTCGCAAAGAAGGAAATATAGTACTTCCTAATTAGTCATGATTTCAATGAAACACTTGAGGTATCAACAACGCTCAATGCAACCACTCAACAACTACTAACAATGTTCATAATCTCAGATAATTTACATTCCATCGCCACTTAATCAGTTATCTACTTTAGTGAAATGCATTCTAAGTTGATTTTTCAGTAACCATTTGTAACAAAAAGGTCCTAATAAGTTTTTAGTTGCAATTAAATTGTAACTTTGTTAAGTATGACATTCAGTTTGTTGTTCCATAACTTGAAAATTATCTGAAATTCTTAATTCAAATATGCCTACCTACTTCAAATTCATTAGGTATTAATAGAATTATAAACATGTCCACGATTATTCTAAGGAGTTTCAGAAACTAGAAGTATTTTTTTCAATTGGATATCGTGTGCCGTTAATCCTAAATTATTTTTGGTCCTTACCGTTACGTTTTCGATAAATGGTTATATAGAAGTCATGGCTGTTCCCAATTCCTAAAGGACAGCCGTTTTTTGTCTTCAGAAATAGAGTTGTTACTTATTTATTTATGAAAATCTTTTGTGTTTGTGAAGTTATGGCTAAGCAATCATTGTTGAAAGTAAGTTATTACTGAAGTTTCCCAAACTAAACACATTAATTCTCATAAAATCATGAATGTTTCATAACCGACTAAAATTCCCGGGATTACATAAACACATAAGTTTCAATGTTTATAATATTATCGATAAGCTTTGTGGTACAAAAGAGAATGTATAATATTTTATAATAATGGACACCTTACTTACTTTACGTAACATTATTGTATTTGAACATTATTATTTATTGTACCAACTAATATTTACATAAGCAGTATTTCATCTGACAGATTGGGGTAGGTTGCGGAAGGTTAAATATTTTGTACATAATGCACATGTACCATAATACGGGACCCGTTTAAGTTGTTTGCAAACACGTCTCTAAGCAATGATAAATATAAAAGATAATGATGATCTGAATACTAAATAAATAAATGCTAAAAGTAGACGAGCATTAACGATGGTAGATGTCAATTTGAATTTCTTCTAACCGTCTTATTAAGCGGAACCTAATTTGTTTTAAAATGAAGGTGTTTTTGTGACGAAACTATTTTAGTGAACAAAGGAATGTCGCAAGTTAATAAACTATTCCAAGTCTGCAAGCTGGGTGTAATAAATTTATTTTCTTTTCTTGCTTTCCTAGTTTAACCAAATATAATCTGCTGTTATATTTGCAAACCGCTAATTCTATTAAGAAGTGTAAAGATGAGATAATCCCAAATTTCATACAATGAAATACGAATCGTCATATTTTTTTAAAAAGCTGTTGCATATTGATGAACTACACACAGGGCAATGTTTTTTTTTACAATTTGTAAATTACCTATGTCAATAATTCAACGACACCTAATGTCATTAATATTTCATGCGGAAAAACGATGCAGTGTACGTTCAGTGTGAATTATGCATTATGTCATAAATGCGGAAGAAAAACTCAAGTAGAAACAGCAAGTGCAGTATGGCCTAACAAATTGCCTTATAAATTGTTTGCAGTCTTACCTATTGACCGAAATTCCAACAACATCAAGATTATTTTTCGCAATCGGGAATTGTTTGTTTATTTTTCTGATAATGTTGATATGCGAATTTTATCTACCATGCATCATTTTGTTACCTTTCGCGTAATTTGGGTGTTGTTTTCATTTGGTTATTTTACTGCCATTATTATTTTTGTACCAATAAATCACCGTTTCTTGTAAAATATTGCTACGGTAGCACAAGAAATGGTTTCAATACTGCAATACTATCTATTATTGAGTACTACCGCTGATATCCATTTATTACAGGAAATATAGTATCAAAACTGCTTTGAACTTAACGTTTCTGACATGCCATGACACTCTAATTTCCCTTACTTAGAACTAAATCTGTAAGTAGGTACGGCATATCTCCTTTCTATCTTAGGGTAGGTAAGATATTGATCGCATAAAGTGTTTTCCAGTTCATTTTTCAGAAAAAGGTCCTTAGATCCTTTTTCCTTTATTAACTTTAAGATGACTTCCTATTATAATGCGGATGACTGCCGGTTGACCTCTGCAACCCCAAGCGCATTGCATTGACCTTTCCGCCGGCGAAAAACAGCTGCTTCATTATGTTTCTCTATAACTGAGATCAGCAAGGAAAATGCGGTTAAAAAGATCACCTGTTTAAATATAGGTTAAGCTGAGTAAAGGAAATAAGGTATTATGTCAGTCCGTGAAATAATTATTGACATATGTCCTTATTGATTAAAAATGGCAAAAAAGTCGTTTATGTGCCATTTTGTGACCAACAAAATATTTCAGCATACCGCTCTGTTTCATTTTCCGCGAAATTGAATCTTTTGAATCATATTTTTAAAGATATCTTCCTATTATCTTTCACAGTTCCACTGGTATCTAGTATTGTGATTTTGTAAAATGCGTAACATAGGTGTTTGAAATTTAAAAGAAGTGACAAACGTTTCAGGGGAAAATTTACTCATTTGTACCTATTGATTAAAGCCGGCTGTCCGCAAAAACAAAGTACCTACAAGGTATGTTTACCGCATCTTATGTTATTGCGGCTTGCTTTAATTTTTCTCGATAACAACTACAGAAAATTAAGTAATTATAAGTTTAAAGAGTTTTCAGATTAAATAATCATACTAAATTGTTGACAATTTACAGCTTAAATAAAATTGTAACAACCGGCATTTCTTCGTTGTAAATAAATCATGCTCGTTTTGTGTTGAAATAATTCGTACTTGAGTTTTATTGTAGACTTAGCTCGTACATCAGTGAAAATAAAGTAAAAGTATTACGTAATATAAATAATGTGTCCTGCGGTCTGTTTGCCGCAGTATTTTCATTTAATTATTTACCGACGTAATAGTTCGTAGCCCAAACTACGTCATCGGTGACGTAACAGGAAAAATGGACAACGTCGGTAAACGAAACCACCATCTACATAATTACCGCATTACATCACATTTCTCCAAATTTCACATGGACATTACTTTTCACCCGCACCGCAGATTATTTACCCAGAAATAACACAAAATAACCACGTTGTTTACGCAAAAAATAAACACTGAGACAACATCGGAACTTTAATTTTTCATCAATGGAGAAAGTGCGTGTTGTGATGCTAAAAAAGAACGTTTCTAATTCCACAATAGACGCTCGCCGGCAAATTTAATTTTCTCCCAATTTGACAGCTGTCACGTTGACAGATCCAATTTTTTCAGAGCAAAGGCAACAATGTGTTCAGCTTACCTTTAACAAGCCGCTGCAGAATAATCTCCTTGTGCTCGTTAGTGTGGGGCTCCCCGATCACCGCGAGCAAATAACATCCCGTGAGAGGGCTCGGTGGGGGCACAGAGGCAGATACCTCCGTCCCCAGAGACAAGGACCTGTCCTCGTCGTGGTCCATCGCCGACGGCGGCGCCGGCACGACTGCCGACGGTTCGCCCAGGGCTAGCGTATGAATCGACCGCTCGGCACGAGAACTCCGATCGGAATGGATTGGAATGGACTGTGTGGTAGACACTTGCGCGCGCAACGCTCCGGCATCGACCGCTGGATGTGCGCGACACGCAGACGCGTCGGCGACTCGACTCAACCCCAAAACCGTCTTTTCGTTCTAACTTAACATTTCTTTTATGTGAAAGATAGAGATGGAATATGTCGTAGGGCGTATACAGAAGCCGCTGTAGGTTTTTCAGCGCACACGTGATCTGCATTGCGTCTAAACAACCCGGCTAAATAACCTCGGACCGGTGGCTCAGCTGTTCAACAGAATGCCATGGTTGTTACAATCGATAATGATATAATCGGAATGACTTGACATTATGGCGTTTGGTCAATTGACTTTAAAAAAGGCTCTACAGCCGGTTGCTGAGGCGGTGTAAGGGCTCTGGGCAATATGTCTGCGCAGGACTGCAGTGACATGTCCCATTTGTTTTTCTGACATTTATCACTTTCCTTCAACCAACTTAATGATTAGCGGACATAGCGGGGTTGTTTAATGTTTTGCGTTTCTTTTATTCTTCGCCATTATTGTCATCTGCTGCTTCGGCTTGTTATAAAAATTTGAGTGTTTTACTTTTTACGTCTTTTATTTGACCATGTTTTTGAGTTGGGTCGTGTTTTATAACATAATTTAAAAAATAGTGGCGTATCGTTTCAGAGACCCAATTCTCTATTCTATTATAATTTATCGCTTTTACGTGCGTATAATTTTATTTGATCGCGATTGTGTTTGTTTTATTTTTGGTCATTTATCACTATTAATAAATTCTGGCTGTCACAGAAATTAAAATTATGTAGGGACAGTTTATTTTATAAATTGGTCCTTCGATAGTTATTATACGTGCCTAAATTAATTAAATGGACCCAAATTTTACCTACCTAAGTTTGAAAGTAGCGTTTTTTAAATTTAGCTTGGTAACTTACTTTTAACTTAGAAAACCTAATTTGAAATTGGTCCTTCGGTACTCATTTTCATAATTAAATGAATGATCCATTTACCAAGCGTAGGCAAACTAGAATATTTTCTGTATTAATGGGAGGTGATGCTGAGAGCACTTGCTTTGTAAGATCAATAAGGCTTACAAATTATACAATACAATTTGCAAATAAGTCCTTCAACGCATTAATCAATGAGAACCATCGCTACATCGCCTCCAGCCGACATTATTTAGAAGATGCAACATAAATATCTTGACGCATACTTTCACTATCGGCGCCGGCGCATTGAATCATCAACCGTATTGTTCCGACTGCTCCGATTGCCTACATACGGAGAAAATGCTCTATTGCTAATCAGCTTAGTTATATATGAACGGGAGCGTTTTATTTACCTAGGATGAAATAAACTGACTGACTATGCAAGGTCGCTCAGCGCGTTATGGGGTGGGCTAAGCTCGGAGTTTTTTTGTAGGATAAAATCAAAAACGAAGTTATCCGGAAAACAACCGGAGTTACTGACATAGCTTGCAGAGTACGCCAACTGAAGTGGCAGTGGGCTGGCCATGTTTGTCGAAGGACCGATGACCGGTGGAGCAGACGAGTCCTGATTGGAGACAGCGTATCAGCAAGCGTAGTGTGGGACGCCCCCCAGCTATATGGACCGACGAACTCAAAAAGGTGGGTGGGAGAGACTGGATGTGGTGAAGGACAGGGTGTTGCAGCATGGGAGAGGCCTATGTCCAGCAGTGGACTGCGATAGGCTGAGTTGATTGATTGATTGATACAGGGCAGAAACTTGAAGTTGTACCTCGAGAGTAAGTACCTACCATAAATATTGGTAGCATCAATAGATAAGGTACTACGCCTCCTGGGCCCGCTTTAACGTTACATCCTGTATACTGCAATAGCTGAATACAATCCTTTGGTGCGCAGCAATAATATCAAAAGTCTTAATTAGACTTGGGCCAAAATATTTGCAAGCTCATCAGAATGCTCAAAGTGATATTACACGTGGCTAAATGATAACAGCCGATGGGTCGATTGGAGGTTAAGCTACGCTTGCCGCGGTCAGTTCTAAGCATATTCAGCTGCATCTGGTTAGACTGGAAGCCGACCCCAACATAGTTGGAAAAGAGTAGGCAGACTGATTGAAGAATGCTCACTGATCCTGTGTAGTGAAAAATTACATCATATACACCCTATTCAGTAGTTTAATCAAGAAGCTTTGGTGCTTCTTGACTAAACTACTGAATATAATATTCGACACTGAAATAAATTGATACATAAGAAAGCACATAGGTTTAATTTTTCATAAGGAAAATTAAAGAGTTTTGGAAAAAATAGAAACAGCCAGTACTTAAACTAATTGGAAGGTTTAATCGGTTCAATACGAGGCGTTTGGCCACTTTGTATGTGTCTATTTTATGTGTTTTTTTGGAATTTGCATTTTGTTTGTGGTAAATTAACATTTTTTCTTTCTTTTTTTTCAGTGCTTGGTTGCGGAAAGATCTGAAGTAAAGATCTGTGTAAAGGTATGAAAATGCTTGTATTATTTGTAATAATAATTAGTCATAGTCGTGGTAATCCGCAAAAGCCGCATTAACCGTAATCACAAACGGTACCTCCTTTTGTGATTACGGTTAATGCGGCTACCCATGCTCATTGGTGGACAGTTACGAGCTGATATGATTAATTATACAATCTTGGAAGCTACCTTTTCAAATAATATGTCAACCCTTTACCGAAGTACAGCTTTACGACATTTCTGCACTATAACTTGATAAGTTTACAAAACTCTGGCAAAAATGTTTGCAGCAGCTGCAATTGTTTTGGTGTGTTTTAAAAATGAAATGAAGTGTTCGATTCTAAACGCATTCAATTGTTTCTAATCTTTTTTGGATCTTATGACACTGCACTACCATCTATAAACTGAGAAAGACACACAAACAGTAAACCTGAATTCAGAACAAGTTTCTATAAAAAAAAAAACAGTGGCACTCCGGGAGTGCCGACAGAAGTGAAAAAAAATCACAAACAGAATACTTTGCCATCACTCACTGACATATCGGATATACATTAAAACCGAGTACATCCCCGAGGACAGCCGAACTAAAATAGGCAGTCGCTCCATGTAAAAATACTGGTTTTCAGCTGCATCTGGTTAGACTGGAAGCCGACCCCAACATAGTTGGGAAAAGGTTAGGCAAATGATGACTGAGTGAAACTAATTACTACGTAATCCATACTAATATTATAAATTCGAAAGTAACTCTGTCTGTCTGTATGTTACCTTTTCACGCCTAAACCACTGAACGGATTTCGATGAAATTTGGCAGAGAAATAGATTGCATCCCGGGGAAGGACATAGGATAGTTTGTATCGACATGTCTCGCGGGTGAAGCCGCGGGCGGAAGCTAGTATTTTATAATTTGCTTAACAAATTACTCACTTACCTACTCAAAGTTACTTAAAAAGCTAGTCCGACTAAAAACTAAGTAATTTCAGACGAATTAAGAGCTAATCATTGGTTCAGCTAGACTCAAGCAGACAATGCTTGCGCCGATTCTTACTTCCAATTTTTTCATGATGTTCTGCCGACATTGAAATTCAGCGGGCTCTCGAATATTCGATGCTAAGTGATTAGATTACAAGTACTCTACGTTAGCGCTTTAATTTAATTTAAGGAAATATTTTATGTGTAATACTGTGTAAATCTAATTACTAATAATAATAATAATAAATCGTTTATTTAGGAACAATAACAGATAAAATCATAATAATAGTTAAACGATGATAACTGCAAAAGTTAATAACTGTGGCGCAGCTATCAACGCCCGGCTCCTAGTGAGAGGGTTGTTCGTTCCAGATAAGAAACATATATTTTTTTTTTTTGTTTTTATATTATATTGACTAATAACTTGTATGTGTGGTGCAAACTGTTAATATAAGTTGGTTATTAATAAATAAATCATTTAATAGCTATTCTTACGTCGTAAATATAACTTATGAAATAAAATACATTTTATTGAAATAAATAAGTTTACAAAAAGTGTACTTAAGGTTCAGTTGTACCTATTACTTAATAATTAAAATAAATTAATGAAATAATTAACTACCTAATTAATCATTTTGTTATTATTTCGTTTATTTATTCTGATATCTTATTCTATTACATTTTTAAATATTTCTTAATAAATAAAAGTAAGTATAAAAAACATTTAAAAAAAAATAAAAAATTGTTATTATTATTTTTATATTTATAAGGTAACGACTTAGGAGACATACTTAAGAACTTGTGAAATAGGATATTTTAACCCCCATATCACAAAATTAATGTCTTAAATCCTATCTTTTGAGAAAGGATATTTCTTGAGGATTTTAAACTTTAAAACAGGTTGGCAAGGACATCGGCGCGCATATTGAAACCATATATTCAGTGCTTGATTTTAGACCTTCTACACTATGGGTAGCGTAGAAATTCTTCGTCGGTTATCCAAAAAAAAACTGGCCAAGTGCGAGTCGGACTGGGACCCCTTAAATATTTATTTTATTCTGTTTTTAGTTATTGTTGTTAGAGCGGTAACAGAAATACATCATCAGTGAAAATTTCAACTGTCTAGCTATCACGGTTCATGAGATACAGCCTGGTGACAGACAGACAGACGGATAGTAGAGTCTTAACAAAGGGTCCCGTTTTTACCCTTTGGGTACGGAACCCTAAAAAGCAATACCTACGCGACCAAAATGTATGGAACAGCCCATTTTTTTTAATAGCCGACTAAAAATTTCAGCTCAGGGGGGTTCAGAATCATGTACTGGATCCATGGTAACAGGGGGCACCACCCTGCCACCCTGTATATTAAAGTTTCAAATCCCATCTCTTGTGATAGAATTTAAAAATTTGTTATGGTGAACAGAAAAAAAACATCATAAACAAAAACAACAAAAAAAAATACAACAAAAAAATGAAACAACATCGCAGGAGAATAATGATGAAGATGAGTCTGTTGGAGAATTTGATAACAAGAACACGAATAATTTGAAAGCCACTATATTACAGAACACAAAAACAACTCCAGTATCTAGGCTAATATCAAAGCCTAAATCTTCGTTAGCATAACAGACCCATTCATCTTTTGGAAAAACAACTTGATAGAGATCCAAAATCAAAGGACTAGATACGCATTATTTTATTTTTATTTTATTTGGGAAAAAAAACGATATTACATTAAATATAACACTTATCAGTAAGGTACTTATTTAAAACAAAATCAATGTAATAACGACAACATTTTCCACATATTAACAAAGAGGTATGCTATGATGCGGATTTATCGGTAAGCTAGTTAGTCATTAGGACCAAATTCTACAATCACATTATCCAATAACATTGGATATGAGAAAGAAAGAAAGAAAATACGTCTATTTGCTGTAAACATGACGCAATAAAGAACATAAACACAAAAAAAAATATAAGAAGAGTTGGGGGAAACATGCGTCACATCCAAGCAAAACGGCTATCGCTCAGCATTATGCTGCGACCTTATGCAAGACAGAGCCTCAGCGCAGGTTTTCAGCGACAACCGGCGCCGACGTAATGACGTCGTCCAGTGCAGCAAACAATAATAATAATAATATATCGTGATTGGTCGTCCGGCGTCAAGCAGCCTGCTGTGTTTCGTCGATGCGTGGGAGTTCCAGTGGCTTAGGCATCTTCTGGGCACACTCGTTCCATCAAAGACCTCATCCATCGCCTTCTATCAGGCGTGATCGAGGTCAAGAGATACTCCATTCACCAAAAAAAGAAAACATTATAATATTTGTCCAAATTATCTCGTTAGGATTTCCTCGTTGGTCTAGTGTTCGCAAGTGAGGTCTGGGTTCGATTCCCAGGTCGGGAAAAAGTCTTATTGGGTTTTTCTGTCTGGAATTTCTCAGCTGCCCGTAGTCTGGATTTGTGGTCTTCGATGGAAATACACCTAGGCGCGCCCCTATTCATTTTTTTTTTTATTTATCAAACTTTATGCACAAGTAGGTAAAAACTGTACAAAGGCGGACTTTATGCCTTGGGCATTTTCTACCAGTCTACCTTAGGGTGATGCAGAGACAATACACAGTAGGTGCAATTACAGAAAACAGCTTAGAAAATAACTAGAATTCATCATCATCTCCTTAGCCCGGTATCACCCACTGCTGGGTATAGGGAAAGGAGAGGCCCCCTTTATTCAGTCACTAGCTGCCACCCGCGGTTTCACCCACGTAAATGTCGGTCCCGTGAGAATATCGGGATAAAAAGTAGCCTATATGTTAATCCAGGGTGTCAGCTACGCAAGCGTAAAGAAGTAACAAACATATAAACACACACACTCACAAACTTTCGCCTTTATAATATTAGTGTGATTCGTGTGATACTTCGTGGTTCCATGCCGTATTATATGGGGTCTAAATATAACCGGTGAAATGTGGGTATTAAAGGGGGTACACCTCTGCCCAACCTGTCGGGGCAACAATTTAAGGCGCGATATTATGTTATGTTATCTACAATCCTTCTCCAGCTTACCCCTGCTTCGATAGGCTACGTATGATTACAATTCAAAATAATCATTGTTTACTATTCCAATGTGTTTAGGTTCCGTACAGTCAACTTCACGTAAATATTAACAGTTTGACATTTACAGCGCCCCTATTACGTAGCAGTAAAGGTGGTTGTCGTAGTTCTATTGACGTACGTTTGACCGTACTAAATCACATTAGTATGCGTCTCCTGTCGCCTGTGCGTGTTCGGACAAGTCCTTAGAAAGTATAACATGTTGGGACGTTGCCTTTTACGGACTTAATACATGTTGTAGTACATTCTTTCATAAAGATTATGTAAATATATGGTTATATTGATGTAAATGGCTACAAGAGTAGGGGAAGGCCAAAGACATGATGGATGGACTGTGTGAAAGATAATATGGCTGGAAAGGGGGTTACTACCGAGATGACGACTAAAGGTCATAGCACACATATCAACTCGGAAAGGGATTGTCACCGTATCGCCTTAAGCCTCAGCGGCAAACAGGCGTCAACCTAACGTAAGCACGTAACCAAAACGGATCAGAAGCTCCGATACGTCGACTCCGCTACGGCTAGACGACGACGCCGCGCTTACGGCTCGCCGACCGATGGTTGATGGTGCAGGCAGGTCGCGGGAGGGGTGAGAGGGGCAAGGGTGGACGAATAGACGTAAGCTTAGGTACGGAGAGACGAGACGTAAGCGCGGGGACGACGCCGACGAGCCGTAAGCGCGGAGACGACGAGCCTTAACGCACCGCACCGCGGTTCGTGAGCTTGTCCCGAGGAGGCGCGGCGATTACGTTACAATTCCGATTAGTGTGCGTTGCAGCAGGCAGTTTCATACAAAGAATACTGAATGGCCCGAGTTGATACAGTAACGATCCCTTTCAGATTTGATACATGTGCTATGACCTTAATAGAGAAGTATGGAATTTGATTCGTCTTATAAACAAAACACTCGCGGTGTCACTTACGGTAACAGTAGCGCTAGTTCAATGATTTTTTCTCTCATCTCAAAAAATGCCCAACGGACCTGAATTTTCCTAAGAAACCGACTCACAGGACCAGTAAACAACAAGGACCACCTTTACCTAAGGGCCTGTGCACACCACGTTTTTTGAACGCGCCGTTGACGCGCGTTTTAGAAACGTGCGTCGACGGCGCGCTTTTATCCTACAGAAGGCCTACGGGCTGCGTCTGACTCGCGTGCGTATCGCGTCTGTATCGCTACAAACGCGCGTCAACGGCGCGTTTAAAAAACGTGGTGCGCACAGGCCGTAAGGCATACTTACTATTGCATAAAAGCAAGTTTTTCTAACTGAACAGACAGCTGTGATGCTGGGGAGTTTGTTGCGCCACTTCTTCTCCTCAGCGAAAGCACTAGGAAGTGGTGAAGTTCGAGCGTTTTGGGGGATTGTCTTATGTAATTTTGACTTTCTAAAAGTGCTTAATATTCTCAGCCTAATTTGAATAAATGACTGTTGAATTTTGATATACAAGACTCCTATTAACACCAGTATTTGTTATTACCTACACTCTATAAAGCAGCATAATAATTCGGGCCACATATTAAGTACCTACTTATCAGTTTAAGTGCACTTGATAACGTTATGATAATCTCCGCAATAAGAGTAAATGACGTAATCACACCCCCACCTGGTTATTGAGGCGCCGTTTTAATTATGTTCAAAATCAGGAGGGAATTAATAAGCAAAAACAAAATCTAAGCAGAACGGGGTGTTCTGATTGCTAACAATCAGAACACCTCACAATCCATTTTAATTTATTTTTTGTTTGGTCTATACTTTCCCGCTGCTCGGCAAAGGCCTCCCCCAAGTCTTTCCAGGAACTCTTTTTCCGCTCCACCTCGAAACAGCCCTTGCGGTACGCGTTCAGGTCACCTCACCACCGCTTTCTGTTTCGTCGTCTTTATTATTGTGATCACTTAAATCTAAATTGATAAGGCTGCCCGCCGCAACGTCAGAATTTTTGTAGCACCGATAATCGGGCCGAGTTTTTCCTACGATTCTTATGACCGCTTTTGTGACCGACTCAACGTACACATCCGACACTTTGTCTTCAACTTAACGTCCTTCAAGCGATCGATCAGGTTAACCTACGCTTGCCGCGGTTGGTCTGTGGATGGGTGACCTTCTTTACATACCGAGATCCCTCCGTGTCTCGGAAAGTACGTTAAGCGGTTGGTCCCGGCTGTCATTCGTGGATCTTTGACAGTCGTTACGGGTTGTCAGAAGCCCGAAAGTCTGACAACCAGTCTTACCAAGGGGTATCGTATTACCCAGTAACTGGGTTGTGGAGGTCAGATAGGTAGTCGCTCCATGTAAAATACTGGTATTCAGCTGCATCCGGATAGACTGGAAGCCGACCCACACATAGTTGGGAAAAGGCTAGGCAGATGATGAACAACGATATAATACTCTGGCACCCCAATCGGCCTCTACAAAGAGGCTGTTTTTGCACTCCTCAAACCCATCTATCATCGTTCACCATTTTCTCCTGCAGATAACGATCTCCTGCCAATTCACCATCGAACTATATCAGACTGTTTATTGAACGTTTACTTATCTGGCTACAACTCCGCGGCCTGAGCCTCCAGGATTCTTGGCTGAACGCCAGTTCATCTGTTATGCTGACCTATAAACAGTTCTCTACAGCCAGTATTTTGATAAGTCATCCCGCAGTTCGATGACTTTTAGTTGGCCGGGTCAAGATTTTGCCGATGAAGAATGGAAGTTTGTGTTTATGTCAGAGATTGGTCTGGAGATGTATATAGGGTTGATAGCTTGTAATGTTATTATGTGGAGAGTTTATGTTGTTTTGATCCTTAATAGGATTGTAGTGAGTGAGAGGGGCCCGTGGCTAAATAATAACACCCGCACAGGTCGATCGATCAGATTAAGCTACGCTTGCCGCGGTTGGTCTGTGGATGGGTGACCATCTTTACATACCGTGACCCCTGCGTGCCTCGGAAAACACGTTAAGCCGTTGGTCTCGACTGTCATTCGTGGATCTTTGACAGTCGTTACGGGTAGTCAAAAGCCCGAAAGTCTGACAACCAGTCTTACCAAGGGGTATCGTATTACCCCGTAACGGGGTTGTGGAGGTCAGATAAGCAGTCGCTCCATGTAAAATACTGGTATTCAGCAGCATCCGGTTAAACTGGAAGCCGACCCCAATATAGTTGGGAAAAGGCTAAGCAGATGATGATGAGGATTGTAGTGATACTCGTAAGTATCTTTAGCTCCAATTTTGCAATCCTCAGGTAACTTTTATCTGAGGACTAAAAATTGTAGCATAAGTATAGAAAATACAATCAAACTGCAATGTTCAGATAAAAGTTACATAACTGACGATTGAAAAATCAGCCTCTAATTTATGGTACGGTCAGCAACAAAACTCGATAAACACTTCAGTTTTTTTAATCTCCGTTATTGAGCAAAATATTTGTTAAAAATTGCAGCAGAAGTACAGACGCCAGCACATCAAGCTACCCGAAACTGTCAATTTTTCCCAATCAACATATGAACCTTATGCTTTAGCGATAAAGTGGAAAATCTATTAAAGAAATTAACAGATTGTAGTAGCTTGATGTGCTTACAATGCGATTTTAAACAAATATTTTGCTCACTACCTGAGATTAAAAAAACTGAAGTGTTAATATTTTGCTCAATAACTGAGATTAAAAAAACTGAAGTGTTAATCGACTTTTGTTGCTGACTGTATCTACTAAAGAATGAAGCACTAATAAATCTCGAATGAAGTTAATTAACAGTGTTTGTTTACTTACATAGGACGGTCTACATCGAACCAGGGTAACACTGCGTTTAATTTTCTTCTTTACTAGACACAGAAATATATGTAGGTATGTATAATACTCGTATACATTCACCAACCTGTACTGGGCTCACGTGGTGGATTACAGCCCACTCTCTCTCACAGACAGGAGGCCTGTATCCCAGCATTGGGAACATTATAGGGTGATTATGCTATACAAATGTCTGCAGGTCATACAAATCCTTTTCGTAGGAAAACTACTGCGACCCTAGAAAGCCAATCACCAGCCTGCGTCGATCAAGCCGATAATCTCTCAAATCTTCCCGTAGGCGGTAATAATAAGCGATCAAAAGATTAGGTACCCAGGTACACGTGGAACAGGCTAAGCTGCGGCAAATACGCAGGTTACTCCTAGAGTATCTAAATATATAAAAGTCAAAGGTGACTGACTGACATAGTGATCTATCAACGCACAGCCCAAACTACTCGAGGGATCGGGCTCAAATTTGGCATGCAGGTAGATGTTATGACGTAGACATCCGCTAAGAAAGAATTTTTCGAAATTCCAGAATTCCACCCTCGTGAAATTTCACGCGGACGAAGTCGCGGGCGGAAGCTAGCTATAGTATAGCTGGAAGTATTTGAGGAATATTTCTCAATTTGCATTTAAGTTATCACAAATTAAAAATGAAATAGTTACCTAGTACTTGCCACTGCTCACCATAACGAGAATTAAGAAAACTTATTATTTTCTCTAACCACCTGAGTCATTTTAGTTCTAGGTGATTTTGTTGCCCTAGGTGTACACTGAACACAGAAAAATGGGCATCTTAAAGAAAGAAAGAAAATACCTTTATTTGCGGTAAACATGACGTAGTTAAAGGACAGAAGAAAAGAACAAGTTAGGGGAAAATATGCGTCACGTCCACGCAAAACGACCATCGACCTTATGCAAGACTGTACCCCAACGCTAGTTTTCAGCGACAGCCGGCCGAAATAAAAAAAAACCGGGCAAGAGCGAGTCGGACTCCGCACCGAGGATTGCGTACCATCATATGTTTTTAAATTTTCATCGGCGAGGCCTATATTCATCAGAGAATTGTAACACTGTGCACTGCGGTGTAGAATATTGCAATTTTATGTTAGCGCCATCTCTTGACCGATAGTGGAACGAATGTAACTTTTGTTGATGATTTCTGGAAAAGTGTGCTATTTAGAGACTTCGTTTTATTTTTCTTGTAATCTTTACATAAACTTCTATCACATAGAATAATTTCAGATTTTTCTCCTTGCATACTTTGGAAATAAGGGGGGGAACGGTATTTTTTTTACATTTTTCATTTAAAGCCGAAAAAAAATAAAAAAGTTGTTTGAGAATTTGGAAACTGCGCGCTTTCATATGATACCCCACATGCCCTAGTAACCCCACTTCGAAATTTTCAGACCCCCTTTCAGTCCCTGTTGCAAAAAATATACATATATTTTATTTCTTTCTTATTTGCAAAATAGTTGGGCAAACGTCATCTAAAACTATTAAAAATTTCAAGTTGATACTTAGCATTAGTAGTTCTTGAGATATCCAGCTGTGACAGACAGACAGACAGACAGAATTAGTCTCACCATTTTTACCATTTTGGTACGGAACCCTAATAAAAAGAATACACAATACCTAGTTCTAAATGTTTGAATAAACACAATATTATTTATTTTACATCTGTTACCGTTGCCTAAATAACCCTATCACTGACCAACTGAAAGCGACAGAATGATAAATACTACCTTTTGACCTAGAATAAACCTCACTGATATACCAACTTTAATATCACATAGCGCCACAAAAAGGGCGTAAATACTGGCATAACCATTAATGCTTGCTGGAGTTTGGTCGCAAAAACTCGGCTTCTATTACACTGGTCGTGTGACACTTGAAGACCACGGTCCACGCCTCTAATCCTGCCTGTGACATGTCGGCAAAAAATATGTAGCCGCCGAACTATTAAGGTCGCGAACACTTGATAGGGATCTTACTATGAGTGTGGGAAGTCGGTAAATGGTCACAGAAGTGAGATTCGAGGGTCGGGAATCGGGATCTACTAAGGGACGTTTTTGGTGAACTTTTTGAGCATTTTGTGATGTTCATTTCGAGGAAATTATGAATAGCTCCCGATTGACTTCTGATTGACGAATGGTTCTAGTGACAGTTTTGACTCAACAATCTTTACTGTCACTGGCAAATAATTTAATTTAATGTTCTGTATCCTGTAATGTTAAAATTACTTTGCATACCTAGTATTGTATTGTATACACGGATATCGAATTGTATACAATCAAGTATTTTCTAACTGAACAGACAGCAGTGCTGCTGGGGAGTTTGTTGCGCCACTTCTCCCCAGCGAAAGCACTAGGAAGTGGTGAAGAGTGGGCGTTTTGGGGGACTGTGTTTTGTAATTTTGACGTTCTCAGCCTACTTTGAATTTAAAATGACTTTTGATTTTGATTTTTGGCTGATATTAGTCAGAATAATTTTGTATTGTAAGTTCAGCCATCGCAGATTATTTTCATCATCAGCCATTCCGTTGCATAGCACTCTCATCCAGCTGCTACCGCACCACGAACATCGTCGCTCTACTTATCCTGAGTCTGATTACTATAAGAGACAAAAATACTTTATTTCTTACTAGCTGAGTCCCGCGGTTTCACCCGCATAAGCCTCGATCCCCTTGGAATATCGGGATAAAAGTATCCTACATCCTATCCATGTCATGGTCTACCCATATGCGAAATTTCATCCAAAGCCGATCAGCTGTTTAAGTGTGAAAGCGTAACAAAAAGAAATACAAAATATCAAATCTTATCTCTTTTCTATCATTAGTTTATTTAGATTTCGAATTTAACTGTAATAAAACGGAAATTGCTAATAAACTGGAAATTAACTCCCGAAATTACACATTCTATGACTAAATTACCAATGAACTGTGACTGGGGTAGATGTACGAGAATCTATAAAGTGGGCCTACGTAACGTGTGGGTGTACGTAACACAGGAATACCTAGGAATTTACATAGGTAGGCACTTCACAAGAAGCCCCAGGTAAAGACGGCGCCTTGTAGTTAAACCAGCCATGCGTGCAGCCTCAGAGCTATTAATACAGGTAACCCTTGTATTCATGAAGCCTGAATCTTTAAAATCAAAACTTTACTATGTATACGAGAAAGATGGCAACTTGCCAATGTAAACTGTGTAGCAAGAATTATGAAATGTAAATAATAAAAAACTGGCCAAGTGTGAGTCGGACTCGCACACGAAGAGTTCCGTACCACAAGGCAAAATGTCGAAAAAAACACGTTTGTTGTTATAGCAGCCTCAGAAATACATCATCTGTGAAAATTTCAACCGTCTAGCTATCACGGTTCATGAGATACAGCCTAGTGACAGACGGACAGTGGAGTCTTAGTAATAGGGTCCCGTTTTTACCCATTGGATACGGAACCCTAAAAAGAGGGTATGTGCTTATGAGCCGAGTATGTGCGTTTCAGCGTCACCGACCGACTGGAGCCGAGTATACCCGATTCTGCGTCACCTCAAGCGTGACGGTTCAGTTTTGTTTTCAAGTCAAATTTCTTATACTTACAAGTTAATATCGGACGTAGCTCGCTGAAGTTTTCTTGTTTATAGGTGAAAATGCGGCCTTCACGTGTAGCCTGACGATCTCTACTCTAAGGGCTGATTTTTCCAACGCCAGATAACTTTATCGGACGAATAATTTTGAATTTTTGACAGTTCTTCCATACAAAATCTGTCAGACGTCAATTTTATTCCACGAATAAAAGTTATCTGTCGATTGAGAAACCAGCCCTAAGAAGAATAGACTTATTATCTTTTTCAAATGACATTTTGCTACATTATTGATATCGCTTCATAGGAATCTTTCTATACAACCTGTTATTTTATCTTTCGTTTCATCCGATTCTCCCGTCCTGAAAGTAGATGCTTTTAATAGCAAGAATAGAATTATTTTTATAAACATAAAAATGTACAAAAACACAAAAAATAAATAGGCCCACAAAAATCCACCCAGAAACGCGGATGAACTCACAGGCAAAAGCTAGTGTTTTAATAAAGAAATAGCTTGAATTAGGCGCTCCTTGAAACAGAAGTAGGGCTTCTAATACAAGCCGCTCCTAATTCAATCGGAATCAATCGACCCAGCTCCCAGTTTAGCACTAATAGTGGCACATAGGCACAAACAGACACTTCCAGGTCACCGCTCGACGTACAGACAGCGAAACAGTTAGGTATACAACTATACAGGCTATAGGGTTGCGGTCGATTATTATAGCCGCTATAATAATCGACCGCAACCCTTCAAAAAATCAAAAACGTGCCCTCGGCGTCAATGTCTGTCATGTAGTCGAACCGTGGCGTGCTGGGCACGTTTTGGTTTGTCATCTATACATGACTGTGGCGGTCAAAAGGTTAATGATGTCGATACCGTTGTGCTCAAACTGAACTCAATTTGGGTTAGTACTCTATTTATCAGACTTAGTCTTGCCAAAGGGTAACGAGTTACCCAGTAACTGGTTTGTGAAGATCAGATTGGCAGTTGCTGCATGTAAAATACTGGTACTCAACTGCATTCGGTTAGACTCATGATTTTGTTAGTAGATGGTGAAAAAGATAAAAACAAGAGATGACAACAAATTTTCATCCTTATTTATATAGTTTGTAATAATATTTTAAAACTAAAGACCCGCATAGAGGAGCGTTATCAAAAACTCGACTACTTAGCACACGCATTACATTGTTTAATAGACTAAAAGTATTTGCAAGTTAGCTGCCTGCACATTAATCTGTTGTATTGACTGTACTAACAAGCTATTTCGAACTAGCGTGTCGCGAATACCGAGTACGTTGACTTCTAACCATTAATGCTAACTGAAATAACTATAAACCATCGTTTAATTGGAAACTATGGATATTGTTTTCTATAACTGAGAATGTATTTTGTCTACAAACCTTATAAAGGAAAGGAGGGTCGTTTAAGTCATGATTTGAGTCCAACTTAGTATGGTCTACCAGAATCTCATGGCAAAAAAAAATTAGTGAAAACCACAATGTTTTTTTTTGCCATGTGATTCTGGTAGACCTATCATAAATAATCTGTCAGTTTCAAATCGAGATTTATTACTGAACATCGTTCAATAATACGAGTCTAAGCATGATTTGTATTCAATTTAATATAAGTAAGATGCACTGTGACAGTGTGTATGCACTCGTCATCATCATAATCAGCCTATAATGTTCCCACTGCTGGGACACAGGCCTCCTCTCTGTGAGAGGGAGTGGGCCGTAATCCACCACGTGGGCACAGTGCGGGTTGGCAGATGTCATAACATGTCTTAAAATTTTTGGTTCTAGGACATGCCGGTTTCCTCACGATGTTTTCCTTCACCGTTTTGAGAGCAGTGGTGGATGAAATAATTTACATATAGTATAATAAAGTGCTTGTCTGGGTTCGATCTGAAACCCTCTGTCTCTGCCGTTACCATTGAGTCATCATTGTTCACTGGGCCACCAATGCTCATGCAAATACAAGTTAATTACCGATTTTTTTCTTTCTTTCTTTCATTTATGTGGGAAAATACTTACGATTTTCTTACTTTTAAGAAAACTAAAGACATTTCATCCCAACCAAAGATAATTCAAGAAGTTGGAAACATATTTTTTTAACATGAAATCTTGAAGACCACTCTTCAAATCTTCCATCAGATAAGGTTATCTTTTAACTTAGATTAAAATTCTTGTCAGTTCTCGTTAATAAAACGTCCGACTGTGACAGCGACTTGTGAAAATGAACAAGTACTTGTCACAATGCCGCTGAGACGAAGACATTTTGAATCTCATTAATGTCACTGAAAACCTGGTTACTATGTGGACAGTTATTAAAATGTAAGCTATTATGGCATTTCCATGTTGTTTAAGTGAGTTAGGTGTTGGTGAAGTTGCAGCCGGTCGATTCTGTAAAAATCTCACCGTGAAAACTTAGGTGAAGTGAGTTTGTTTTAGCTAGGAATTGACACTATTGACAGCTCACTCCACGCTCACTTCGCCTAAGTTTTCACGGTGAGATTTTTACAGAATAGCACCGCTGGACTTTGGACAGACAATACCAAACACGCACACACAAACCCCAACACACGTGAACACACACATACTTACTCTTTTTACATATCTTTGTTTGTAAATGTGATAGTGTGATTCTTCAGTTATACTATATTAAGTTATCTAACCAGCCCAAAATCAGCCCTAGATAAAAAAAAAAACGTAATAGGCCGTTATTGTGTGTCAAATAAATGAAACATCATCAAATGAGTATGTAAAGACTACATTCAATCAGCCCCAACATCCGCCATGAATTTATGCCAACGAAGAATTTTAAGAAAACAGTGCGCATGCTTCACGCACACCTGCCGAAAATCACTGACCCATTTCCATTCACCTCCAATCAACATCCAACTGCATTTCTGATCACAATTAATTTAAATATTGGAAAAGTTCATTTAAATCTGTTTGATAATACTCCCGCGCTGTCATCCGAATAATAAACGACCACAGATATCGGATCGCATATTTTCATCGGCTTAACTATTTTTCTTTATAAACTGTGGTGATGCCTCAGATAATTAAACACGCGTTACGGCTGAGCGAGCGATGCGAATATGGAAATCTGCGTTGGTGAGTGTAATGGTGCCTCTACAAGTTTGCCTAACGAGGTTGGTATTGCGGTAGGCCCTGTTGGTCGGGTCGGGTTAGAGGGGGGGAAAGGTAAAATAGATTTCTTTTTTCCTGTTCACTGTTCTTTCCAGAAAAAAGTCGAGCGTAAATTGTATCACAGGGGAGTGTGATACAATTTAAGCTCGACTTTTTTCTTTTTTGTGGGTTTTATAAAACCATTTGTTGGTAAACTAATTTTTTTAAGGGATTTTCTTTCCTTCTCGTTGGACCCCTGGATACTTGCTTTCTTAGTCCCTCATTTGCTGTTATGTGGTCGATACATGCAGTCAATGTGTGGAGGATGCGTTATAATTACGTATGCACTAGCAAATGCTTTTTAGAAATTGTTATAGAATGTTATCAGCTGAATAGCATCATGTGGCGTGTGGCGGATTATTGTTATTTTGTTGCTAGTTTTACGTACTAGAAAATATGTTAGGAAAAGTAGGTAGATACCAACTACTTACCTAAATGATACAAATAAAAAGCACTTTAATTTAGAGTTATTATTTGTGTTATTAGTAAATAAAAATGATTAAAAAACCACCCTCGTTTGCTGCTGACTGCTGCGTAGGTAGCTATAGGATCATTTAAAAATAGAAAGGTTGTTCGTTCATAATGTTAAACTTTTTGCTGATGTCCATTGTAGAATCGTAATAGTCACTGGCCATTTGCGGTCAAAAAATTGTGTGATGCCATTAAAGTTCATTCTTATTTTTTTCTTTTTTGGAAAAGTAAAGGTCCTTCCGATTTTTTTTTCAAGCAGATCAGCCAGTTCAATGAAATTCGATTAAATGGAATCTTTTTAGTAGACATAACTACACACATCAAAAGTGTCTAGGGATCAAGCATTTTTATGCGGATTTCTTGAGATTGAGATGTGGCTTTGTAATAAATTTATGATTTTATAAATTTATATGGATCCTTTTTGGTGCATTTCATAATTTGAATCAGGAACTGTGAATCAAATTCGAGTAAAAGATGAAAATCAGCTGTCAATATTTTCCCTATAAAAACATACAACGCATTGAAGACATTATTAGTGCTACTGTTTCCCTACTACTGATTAAAACCAACGTTATTATGGAGCGGCGACGTCATTTAAGCAGGGAAGAAATGCTCAGAGCCGTGGGAATGATAGAAGCTGGTTCCCGGCAACGTACTGTGGCTTTAGCTCTGAATACAAGTCAGAGTGTTATCAGTCGACTTTGGACACGTTACCGAAGCACTGGTACCGTGGCTGAGCGCCATGGAGGACGGTATCGCTGCACCACACGGAGACAAGACCGATACATTCAAATCTTAACTCGAAGCGCTCCAACAATAACCGCCATGATGTTAGCCGTGAGGCTTCATCACTCTTCAGGGAACTTAATTAGCGACCAAACAGTCAGAAACCGCTTGCATGAAGTGAACCTTCATTCCCGAAGACCGCTACGGGTACCACCTATAGCAATGCACAATCGTAGGATTCGATATCAATGGGCTCTTGAACACAGAAATTGGGCAGAAGAACAATGGCGTTTCGTGTGCTTTTCTGATGAGTCTCGTTTTGGTATGAGACCGGATACAAGACGTATACGACACTGGAGAACCCCTGGACGCCAACAGCGATTAAAATCCTGCCAGGAAGTCCATCCTTATAGTGGTAGAACCATCATGGTATGGGCGGGTATTTGGATCGGCGGAAGAACTGAGTTGATTTGGATCAGAGGCAACCTCAACGCTCAAATTTATGCTGAGACGATTGTATCAGACGTCATCGTTCCTCTACAAGTGCAAATCGGTCCCTTATTTCAGTTAATGCATGATAATGCACGACCGCACACCGCAAGAGTTGTAAGACAGACTCTCGCCGCAGCTAACATCAATGTCCTGCCCTGGCCTGCTCAGTCGCCAGACTTGAACCCGATTGAGCATGCATGGGATATGCTACAGAGAAGAGCTCTGCCAAATATGGAGGGTATCCAGTCGCAAGAAGACCTTTTTTTGTTGTTGCAACGAACATGGGCGGCCATTCGACAGCGTGATTTGGATGAACTCATTTTGAGTATGCCAAACCGATGTTCTTGTGTTGTTAGTGTTCGCGGTAGAAACACGGATTATTAATTGTTTAAGTTACCCAATAAAATTTTAAAGAAAACTGTTATTTCAGTCTTTTTTTCGAACTTTTGTGTTAGTGGTTCAAATGTCAAAAATCCCTTTATTAGGAAAATGGCAAATTTCTTTATTAATGCAAAGGTGACTTGGTTTATCGTTACTGTGACAAACGAAAACACTTTATTTGATGAATCCTTAAAGAAAATTTTAATTAATATCAATCAGGAGAAAAGTTATTGCAAAAATATATGTTGATCCCTAGACACTTTTGATGTGTGTATTTCATCGTTATATTTTAATGTATATAGAACAGTGTGAAAAGAACAATACCTATTAACACCACCTAGATTCACACATTCTGCTACAACAAGCATCATTACACCAAATATGTGCCCAATTTCTAAATGATGTGGCCACTGACCATCCAATACACATCCAAACTCATCCGTAAACATCCAACAATCAAATTACTGTCCATTTGATTTCGCCTCATCATCCCCGGCTTTCGAGTTTAATTCGGTATAATATTATACTTGGTTACTCATTTGAAAATTCATGCCTCTCGGATTGGTTATGAATTAATTATTATCGATTTGAACGCTTTATTGGGGTGAGAATATTTGTCGCTGTTTATTTTGATAGTGTTGTTGTATTTGGGTACAGTTTTTTTTTATTTATCTTTTCGTTATAAAGGACTACGAATGAAATAAATTTATAAGCACTGCAGAGCACTTACCTTTTGAAATGAATTGATTTTGTGTTCGAATAGTAGAATATGAAACAATGAACTCGTCTACTTTTAAAACATACCGTCAAACGGGTTGAATAGGGATGCAGGGATGAATCAGGACGAAACTTTAAAAGGGATTTTAACGTTGAAATAACATAGTTTGTTGCCAAAAAACGGACTGTGTATACCTACTGTATTATTTGGCAACAAACTATATTATTTCAACGTTAAAATCCATTTTATTGTTTCATCCCGATTCAGCCCCTGCATCTCTAGATATTATATTCACCCCGTTTGTAGGTACATAATTGATTTTTGACGTGTAAAAGTGATTACCGATCATCATCATCATCATCTGCCAAGTCTTTTCCCAACTATGTTGGGGTCGGCTTCCAGTCTAACCGGATGCAGCTGAATACCAGTATTTTACATTATTTTTATTTTACAGTATTTTTTTTTATTTTACCAGTATTTTAATACCAATATACAGAAATAAATATGATTTATGGTAGGTTCTTTTTAATGCATTTTATGACTCAAAATGAAACTCCAGGAATGTAGAAATACTTGAGTTTTACGATTCTCCTTATAAGTGACTAGCTGTTCCCCGCGGTGTCACACGCTGCGCGGCTCCTAAGGGTCGTAGCGTGATGTTATATAGCCTATAGCCTTCCTCGATAAATGGACTACCCAACACTAAAAGAATCATTCAAATCGGACCAGTAGTTCCAGAGATTAGCGCGTTCAAACAAACAAACAAACAAACTCTGCAGCTTTATAATATTATATATATATAGTAATAGATATTAGTATAGATTCAAGATTGCCTCGTAACGGACTAAAATATTGACCAGCACCCTAATTGCGTAACACACTATCAATCGGAATCTGAATCATTTTGAAGCAAATTGCTAATCCATTGCTTCATAAGTTCGAGTTTTTTTTCTGCTCAACACGTAAATAACGCAATGAATGTTGTTGAACTATCAAAATGAAACCGATTCCGATTGATAATGTGTTAGGTACGCAATTGCCCCGCCGGACGCAAATAAAAACATCCCACGATACCACAACCCATGCAATTCACATAAATTTGGATATACCTTAAATGTATCGCGTCACTCCAAGCAATGCAAATGGAGCATTGTGTACCAGAGTTGCATAACCCTCTTGAAGCTAAACTAATTTCATACAATACATTTTACTTTTTTACATTTCCAGTACTTTTGTAGAGTTTATTTCCTCGGGGAGTGCATTCATTATATAAACTATTTTGTTTCGTCAAGCGAAGGTTCATTGTGACATTTGCAGGTTAAAGTCAAACATCTGTCAGTCTTTTGTTTTAAATTGTTTTGAAGTAACTTTCGAGAAGGTAAATATGCTATATCTTTCTTAATATAAAGGGGAGCAGTGACATTGAAGCGAAACCAGGGGGCCTAAAAAGGCCACTTTGGAGAATCATAAAAGGATAACTTAATGGACAATTAAATGTTAAGTTAATCGTATCAATGCCATTGGTGAAGCATTTTTCAGTTATTTTTTTTATGTTTGTGCTAAAATACCAATCAATCCAATCCAATTCCAATCTCTTTGATTTTAACTACCTACGTAAAGCAGCGAATAAAAGAAAAACACGGACTATTATGATTCATAATTATCGCCATAAGTTCATAATGTTATCCTTTTATGATTCTCCAAAGTGGCCTTTTTAGGCCCCCAGTGGGGCAATTCTCGTAATTTTAAGAACGTTCAGTCTGATCTCTGTCTCAATCTGTCCAAAATACCTCTAGTTTCCTTACATTTTGTGACAATTTTTTCACATTGATGGTCGCTGAGATGAGATAGATTAAGACTTGATTTTAAACGTTTTAAATTACGATAATTGGCTTTCTGGATTCAGTACATTATTCTGGACACACCTGCATTGAAATTTGTCGTCGGTTATTACAAAAAAAAAAATCTGTTCCATAAATTTTGACCGCCGCTGAAGCTGTTTTTTTTTATAAGCGACGGAATTTTTTTACGCTAGGGTCTTAAGAATCATGACGTGCTGAATTCATGGTTACTGTTTACTTGCGCGTCGTACCACCCTGTATATGTTCGTACAAGTTGACCTCAGAAACCACCAAACTGATTTCAAAGAAATTTTGTGAATATGTATGGTCGGTTTCAGCAAGAAGGATAGGATTGTTTTGGACCCGATAGGTAGCGCTGTCGTCGAGATTTAAATTAATTACGAAATCGACGCGGACGCAGTCGCGGAAAAAGTGCTAAGTAGATTGTTTATAAGTATTCTTTTACATTTCTACACACACACAAATTTCTTCCAGAAGAATTTTCTCAAGAAATAAGCTGTACCTACCTTTGTACTCTTATGTAATGTATTCCTATTTTCCAATGTATTGTACTGTGTGTACATAAATAATGTATGTACATAAAAATATTTTATTAAAAAAAGATAAAACTAACTTATTAACCGATCAAATTGACATTTCTTACAACACCATCATTATGACATCCACGGTTCAAGGTAGGACAGCACCACAGACCGTAAAATTGCTGACAAAAAAGTGCAAACGTCATGCAAATAGAAACCGTACCCTTTTGAGGAAGGCATTTAATATGGGATTCGGCATTTTTACTGGTGTTCATTCATCATATCAAAAAGAAAACGAAATCGTTTAAAAAAATTATATTAAAAAAAAAACAAATAAAAACCTTTTAATTTACATGGTGTCGATCCGATAAACAGCAAGTAAATAAATGTCGCTCAATATTAAAGTATCAATAAGAACATAAAGTCAACTGCAGAAGGTACTACTGCTGCAGGTCTTATTACGGTAGATAACCAATGACTGCTAAATACAGTAACAAATCAAAAGCAAAATAAAATACCACTAACACTACACTAATTTAAAAAAATCTTAATTCCTCTAACATAAGAACTCCGACCTCTAACTACCCCTGAAACAAGAACAAACCAAAAACACTATAAAATATAAATTACAACCAAAAACAAACTAGAAACAATCGTTCCCATGTAAAGAGCCCAATTAACTTCCACCGCGCCAAGTCGCCATTCCGAGCGCCTTCCAAATTTGAATTTGTATGAGCTACAGATTATAAAATAAAACAGATAGGCCGAAGCCGGTTGTTTGGCTGTTACATACAGGAAGAACTTCGGGTGACAACGAGAAGCGGGAACAACGATGGGCTCGAATATGTGAGTATGGAAAACTGAAAACAATTTTTGGTATATTTCGGTGGCGGAATATTTGTGTGCTTTTCCACAAAAGGTTTTGGTACATTATGGCATGAGCCTTTAATCGGTTGAATGCCGTAATTACAGAAACAATTAAAAACCATTGTGTCTCGCGTGGATCCATGATACGGAGGGTTAAATACCATAACAGGTAAATTGACATTATTAAACCCAAATGTCTTTCAAGGTAGAAAAACAGAATTCAGTTACCTATATTTATAAACATGTATCCATCAATACCATACATAAGAGACTAAATTATATCTATTTATCACAAAAATTATCATCAACAAAATTAACACAGATTTTGGACTACAACAATCAAATCTTCGTCAGATCTCTTCAGTTTCTTAACTAAGACATATAACTCGACCGATTTACGAAGGTAGCCGTATTCCTCCGTCCGTAATGGGCAGTGCGTGCAAGCGGCCGCGGTCGCGATCGATCGCCCGTCGCAGTGCGGCAACACGCGATTTCCTCAACAGCTGATTTCCAAACACGCTCATTGGCCGGCTTATGGCCCACCGCCATTATAGTGCAATTTGTGGTCTATTCTTCACCGCGCGAAGAATTTTACATGTTCGATTTTTGAATACAACTTTTTTATTGATGTTTGACGTATCACTGTAAATATTTGTTTAGTTGTTTTCTAAATAATTCAGCTCATAGACAATTAAAGCCTAATAGAATAGAGGTATCTTGTCTCTATTGCTAAATCTTGGCAAGCTCGGTGACCAACACGCTAACGCAAATTGAAGTTTGCACTTAGTAAATTCTGCTGCCTAATATTATTCACTTAAGTATCTTTATGACACAAAAATACTTAGGTATATTACAATAATATAGTTTTAAGTGACCTTCACCCCTGGCCCATAGATAATACCATCACTTTCCTGCCCTAGTCACATGTTACTTGGGGTCGACGTTTTCTTTTCCATTCTTCCCTGCCATCCGTCCCTTTTAAAGTCCCATAACCTATGAAAAATATAGTACAAAATTCCGGCAGGTATATTGCATTTGGAAAACCTTCGCTCACACTGTTAACTGCGTTTTAAAAATAGATGAAAAGAGTGAAATGCGTTTTTCATCAAAACTCGCTCGCAACGGAATTCTAAAGAAATGAAATGTGTTTTTCAACGTGGTTTTATTTGAATGCGTCCCTCACAATTTTCTCTCTACAAACACTTTCATTTGTACACTAGAATTCTGTTTCACGTGTATTTTTAGTCACACTAATTATAGATAGAAACATTCCTCATCTCATCATCTATTAGGTTTTGTCTACTCACTACAATGCCTCTTTTAACGCCACTCTGCCGTGGTTTCTGCCAATATTGTCCAGCACCATAATAAAATTTCGTAACACTTTCAACCACAATTCGAATAATTTTGAAGGATATTGCTAATCCATTGCTTCATATGTTCGAAAAATTTATCTGCTCAACAATGTACATAACGCAATGAATGTTGTTGAACTGTCAAAATGAAAGACATTCAAACAAGCAACTCCTATTGCAATCACAGTCCATATGCCCTCCCGCCCACTCTCAGTCACCATACAATCAAGGATTTGCTCCACCTATAGTAGTCACCACAAATAAACAACTAATGTACTGTTCTGCCCATCGTCCATACTTAATAAATAAATAAATCTGAATTGACGATTTATTTATTTATTAAGTATGATGACCTGATGTCCTTAATCTTGGATTTTTTAACAACAATGAAGGTTGAATTACATAATTATTGTCTATAGTCCGCGCGGAACTAGTTGGCCGCGCCTTAGGTGAGGACGGGAGTGAGGGCGGCAGGGTTGCCTAGTGTTCGCAACTCACGTACAGTCCCACAAACTTATCTGGCCCGATGAGGGGGTGGCTGATATCGCATTTGGTTGGCATTTCAGCAGGCAGGCAAATTGACATCTCAAAATGGCGTCGTTAGTTCCTCTTTTTGCCACCGGACCAGATAAGTTTGTGGCACTATACTGAGTAATGACAAAGCGTCCCCGCCCCTCCGTCCCACCGCTCACATACCTAAGGCGCGGCCAACTAGTTCCGCGCGGACTATCCTAGTGCTAGCCGAAAACTCTTTTACCAAAGTCACATAATTTATGACCAAGGTAGGTACTTACTAGAGGCTTTTTGTTTCCACTTCACCTTCACAAATATAGCTGTCATCCAATCGAACTAAAAGTTTTTGGGAACCATTAACCTTTAGAAGCCATTGGCTGATTAATTTTCGCGACATTACCTGTTACGCAGTAGTTACATCTGTGTTTGACTAAAAAAGTAATAGTCTTGCTATGTAGGAGACAGGTAAAACCCCTTGTTATGAAGGTAATCTACTGGCATAACTTCAGAATGTCGAGAAAGAATAATGAAGATTGAAAGGGGTGGTTAAATTCGTCTGCCTAGTCCAACAGTGTTGGGGTCGGCTTCCAATCTAACCAGATGCGGCTGAATACCAATATTAAACATGGAGCGACTTCTGTCTGACCTCCACAACTCTGTTACTGGATAACAAACTGGTTTTCAGACTTTTAGGCTTCTTTATACCCGTAACGACTGTCAACAATCTATGTAGGACTGGCAGCCGGGACTAACTATTAACGTGCTTTCCGAGGCACAGCGGTGTATAATGATAGTCACCCATCCACGAAACGACCCCGGCATGCGTTGCTTAACATTAAATCGTTCCGTGTGGCTGTTAATATTTGACCACGAGCCCCCAGAAACCCAAAATGGTCAATTTGCAAGAATCCGACGTAACGTGAGTAGGTAAGATTAAATCAGAATATTTTCAAATATACATAGGAACTTATATTCGCACCTAAGGGAATCTAACCCTAAAGCGCTAATGACATCAACCGCTACTTCTCACAGCCGCTCCACTTTTTACGCCTCGAGGCAGAATCCCTCAGGATAAATGATAACGTTTCCTATTCAACTTAACAACTCTGTACCTAAGTGTTTGAACATTAAGGGTGATTTAGAGGATTTTGACTTCATACTTTTCCACGTAAATCCAGCAGTAAGGGCTTTTAGAGCTGAGGATGATGTCCTTGATTACTAGGACCCTAAGTGTGTAACACACTTTCATTTACAATCCGAGGGATTTCAAAAACAATCCTAATCCATTGCTGCATAGGTTTGAAAAATTGTTATAAAAATAATCCCCGAATTCTGATACCAACTCGTAGCTTTGAAATAGAAAAAAAACCGTTAAACATTTTCGCAAAACCGTTACTTAGATAGGTCTATTATATGATGCCTACATTCAATTAGGATGCGACCTAAAAAACGAGCTCCGTGAATCGTAATTAACTATACTATCCCTACTAACTGAAGACATTTCCCTTTTGCGACTTACATAGACGCGCTTACATAGCCTCTTCTATGGTCAAAGTTATAAGCGGAGAATTTTTTCTTTTAATTTAGAAAATAATATGAAAGTTACTGTTCTTGAAGGTCACATGCCATATGAAGACCAGCCAAAGAAATAGTCTTATGCATTACTCTCGAGTGTCTTTAACGTCACTGATTCATTTAGTCATCAAAACGGAATATAGCAATGCAATCTAAATAAATCTAATAACAGAGCATTTTTTTTATATTATTTTGACTAATTTTATTATTAAATAGAACAAATAAAATTCATCGTCATTCTTTGGTCCTTCGTTCCGCTTTTTCGGTTTACTACCAAAACTATTAAAAACAATTAGGTACAAATAAAAATACGTAGTTTAAATAAACTAAAAACACGTTTTTATTATTCACTAAAAATATAAAGGCGAAAGTTTGTGTGTGTGTTTGTGTTTATATGTTTGTTACTTCTTCACGCTCAAACGGCTGGTCTAATTTTGATAAAATTTTGTATGGAGGTAGCTGACACCTTGGATTAACATATAGGCTACTATTTATCCCGATATACCCACGGGAGTGACATAGACGCGGGTGAAACCGCGGGGCGCAGCTAGTTGTAAATAAACGAGTATATTTTTGGGTTTTACTGCTTTTTTAACACGCTTTTATTAGCTTCACTTGTAACTAACAATGAATAAAATCTTAGAAGTCAATTTTAACCTACTTCTAATTGTCGTATCGAAATGAAACTTTGTATGTATATGAAGTTTGGATGACAAAAATCACACACACCTCCACACACACACTCACAAACTTTCGCCTCTATAATATTAGTGTGATTCGTGTTCGCACATAATCTCTCGCTTCTGACATACACCACGGCTCGTAGCCCGAGGAAAATTTAGCACTCAAGAAGCGTAGAGCGTAGGTACGGTAGGCAAGCAGAACATTATCATATTATATATTAATAGAACCATTTCCAGATACTAACACAAGCAAAGCCTAGCCTACTGGTTATGACTTCATATTGCACTTCCATCTTGGATATTTCCCGCGAAAATTCTAAAACTTTTGCTTATTTTTCTTCGCCGAACGGGGCGATTTTAAGTCAGTATGTGAATTTGGGGAGATTATTTTAAATTGTTTGACAGTTAAGTAATAAAATGTTATTTATTGGTCTATCTGTGCTGTCCTCAGTGTGGTTAAGGGTAATAATATAGGTAATAACTTTATTTTGAAACTGTACTCTGTAAGCACTATTACCATCGTATAGGTACTGTTCTTACTATTGAGGTAGGCTTTCGAACAATTTAATGATCCATCATAGTTTTTTACGGTATTTATTTATGTTTATTTCATTAAAAAAATTGTGGATACATGAGTGACAGGTTTCAAAATTACAAATCTACTGCTATAGTTTTATCAAAAATTAAATTAAATTAAATTTATGTTGTGGTAGTACATAATCAGCCGTTAATGTTCCCACTGCAGGGACACAGGCCTCGACTCTGTGAAAGAGAGTGGGCAGTAATCCACCACGCGGGCCCAATGCGGGTTGGTGGATGTACCTATTGTATGTAAATAAGTAAGAGTACCTATTATGATACCCAAGAACTTTTAAACACCTCTTGAAGCACTTGCCATCTAATCTCTTCACCACCCTTCGCTGACTGGTAGAGAAAGCCTAAGGCGTTAAGTCCGCCTTTGTACCTTTTTGTACGAAAAGTTTAAATAAATGAACTTTTTTTACAACTTTAAGGCTACGCCGACCGCCGAGTTTTATTATAATCCTTAAAACTGAAAATAGTAGCCACTATTTTCAGTTTTAAGGATTATAATAAAACTAAACAATGTAAAACTACCGCTTATAATAATACTAACGTATAATCTTGTGGAGCACAACGTGCTTATTTTCTGCATTTTAATTTTAAAATAAAAGAAATAACCAAACAAACGATGAGGGCGGCACGTAGCCTTGAAGACACATACGGAGGCAGTTCACTACCAACTTAAATTTTGACGAAATAACAACCAGCAATTTGATACCTCCAACCTTTTTTCACAGCTTAAAATATTCACACAGAACCTGTAAAACGCTGCCTGAAGATGGAGCTAATTTACACTTCATTTCATTAGTTTACAGCGTAATATCCACAACAATTTCGTATCCCTAGATACAGCTTGTAAAACTGTCTACCGAGGGTCCGCTAAACTTTAACCCAATAGGGGTTAAAGTTACGACCTCGTCCGAAATCGCTCGGGATAAGTACTTACCCATTATACTTGTCAATATTTACCTTAATATACAAGTTAGGGGGCAGTGAGGGCAAGTACCTTGACCGTTGTCACTTGAAAATGGTCTTAGGAGTGTCCTTGACTTTGTCAGATTTTTTGATCGGCATTCACAGATTTTGACAAAAAGCGTAGGTACAGTCAGCAAGAAAATGGGTCAAAATCTAAATACCAGCTAACCCGGCAGAACAGCTGGAACTTTGTCCCGCCTCAGACTCAACCAATGTTGCGTTAACTTGTTCATCAAAATGGATTATCTTCATAATTTTTTTTTCGTGATTTTTTTCCGTTTTAATAGTTATTCTGCTGTTCGGGGCGGACACAAATACAACAAATCAAAGATCACAAAAATCTTTCCAGCAGTTCTTGAGTTAGAAATGGTGTAACTAACTCGACTTTGTTTTATTTATACATATAGAAGACTAGCTGACCCGGCAAACGTAGGTTTTCCATAAAAATTATTTCTAGCTGCCCGGCGCTACTTCGTTCGCGTGGTATTCTGCCCCTTACCCTACCTTACCCCTACCCTACTCCTACATCTCCTACCCTACTCCAGTACTCCTACACTACTCCTACCCTACTCCTATAAGTAAAAAAAAAATGATAAAAAGTATCCTATGTCCATCTCCCGGTTCTAAGCTACCTCCCCACCAATTTTCAGCCAAATCGGTTAAGCCGTTCTTAAGTTATAAATAGTGTAACTAGCACGACTTCCTTTTATATATATAGATAAATAGATAAATAAACCTACATAGCGTATTATGTATCACAACGACAATCGTATGGTACAAAGAAGTCGTTGAAACTTTTAAGTCTAGACCAAACTGTAACCTATTCACGTCTAGATGGTAGAGTACTAAGATCTTCAGATCTTATCGGAGGGATTAATTAACTTCTTGCTAAAATGGTGGCTGGTCCCACGTCCTAGGGGTCATAATGTTACCCCAATATAGAGTCATAATTCGCCCAAATGGTAGAACTTTACTAACCTTGTTTAAGAAGCTTTGAAGTCGCTTAGAAGTTATATTATTAACCTATTTGAGTAAGTAGTCAACTTGCACAGTCGCTGCACTGCAATTTTTAAAACTGGAATTGATCATAATTTTGAACGAGACTGAAAGATAACTTGAGACACATATATGAGAAGAAGTACTCTAAGAGGCAGTGGGCCGTGTGGGTGGGCCACATGTCTTCAAATTTTTGGTTCCCTAAAACCAATAATTTGTAAAGGAAAACTTTAAAGGAAAACATCGTGAGGAAACCGGCATGTCCTAACATCCCGGTTTCCTCACGATGTTTTCCTTTACCGTTATGAGATCAGTAGTGATGTAATAATTTACACAAAATAAAGCGCCTGTCTATTTTTGAACCTACGACCTACAACTCGTAAGCTGCGGCCGATAAATAATTGATCTAATGATAGATAAGAATATGAAATAATATAATCCTACCAAAAACATTTTCATGTAAAATGTTGCCAAGACGACACCACATAGGGCTCAAAAAGTTATCAGATCTCATGTAGAGCCAAGCTTCTAACTCTACACGCCCTAACTTCACAAACTCTACACCTTAGTCAAAATATGAGGCTTGGCCGTTTCGTTACTACAAAAACTATTGTATAACAGAAAAGTAATGAACAGTGAATAAATTTTTCACCTTACGCCCATGTGATGGTAGCGAAACGGCCAAGCCACATATTTTGACTAAGGTGTAGAGTTTGTGAAGTTAGGGCGTGTAAAGTTAGAAGCTTGGCTCTACATGAGATCTGATAACTTTTTGAGCCATATGTGGTGTCGTCTTGGCAACATTTTACATGAAAATGTTTTTGGTAGGATATCACATCTTTTTGAAAGTTGCTTATGAAATAATTTTTTTTTTGGGGGTTTCTTTACTAAAAATCCTGAAATATGAATTTATTATTTATTACAAGGAGTCATCAAAATTTGCGGAAGTCTCTTACAAACTTCCATACCCTAGTTTAAGGGGTTGGAGGGTAAAAGTTCCAAGTCTTAGAATTGTTTGTGTACTATTACTAGCTTACATACCAAATTACAGCTTTCTAGGACTTCAGGAAGAACCTTAGAATATTGATGCTTATGAAATAAAAAAATATTTTTTTGGGGGGTTGGGGGGTTATTTACTGAAAATCCTGAAATACGTATTTTATTATTTATAACAAGGAGTCCCTATATCAATTTTCAGAACTCTAGCAACAAAATTTGCGGAAGTCTCGTACAAACTTCCATCCCCTATTTTAAGGGGTTGGAGGGTAAAAGTTCCAAGTTTTAGAGTTTTTTTTGTTGTTTTTGTACTATTACTAGCTTACATACCAAATTTCAGCTTTCTAGGACTTCAGGAAGAACCTTAGAATATTGATGCTTATGAAATAAAAAAAAATTTTTTGGGTAGGTTGGGGGGTTATTTACTGAAAATCCTGAAATACGTATTTTATTATTTGTAACAAGGAGTCCCTGTATCAATTTTCAGAACTCTAGCATCAAAATTTGCGGAAGTCGCATACAAACTCCCATCCCCTAGTTTAAGGGGTTGGAGGGTAAAAGTTCCAAGTCTTAGAATTGTTTGTGTACTATTACTAGCTTACATACCAAATTTCAGCTTTCTAGGACTTCAGGAAGAACCTTAGAATATTGATGCTTATGAAATAAAAAAAAATGTTTTTGGGGGTTTGAGGGGTTATTTACTGAAAATCCTGAAATACGTATTTTATTATTTATAACAAGGAGTCCCTATATCAATTTTCAGAACTCTAGCATAAAAATCTGCGGAAGTCTCGTACAAACTTCCATCCCCTATTTTAAGGGGTTGAAGGGTAAAAGTTCCAAGTTTTAGAGTTTTTTTGTTGTTTGTGTACTATTACTAGCTTACATACCAAATTTCAGCTTTCTAGGACTTCAGGAAGACCCTTAGAATATTGATGATCATCAGTGAGTCAGTGAATCAGTGAGTCAGTGACGAAATCGGGGTATTTTAGATATCAATAAAATCTAAAGTATAAGAGCTATGCAATTGAAACTTTATAGGTTTAATAAGTCAACCACTGACATCATATCCCGAAAATTTTGTTTATCTGGTATAATCCAAACCCAAGTTATGAAGGTTCAAAAATACGACGAAGTGCTTCGAGAAAAGGTAGGTAGTGCCCTTGCGCTTCGCTTGGCTCGTCTTGGCGGGGGCACTCCCGTGCCCCCAGATTATGATAATAATTTGATGTAAACATTTGCATGTTGAATGGCAAAATATGGCTGATCTTTGTACTGTACTAACACCTATTGATGTAATCTACCCATAGATATCCGTGAATCTACCCATATTTGCAAAAATAAAATTAATCTATTCTAAAAAAAAAAAAAAACAAACCAAAGACTTACGCAGTTGTTAGGTGTATTCTTGTTAATGTATTGATTTTCTAGTCTTAAGCTACAAGTTGTAAGCAAAGTTCAACACACAAAGTTCAAGAACATTTTTGAAAAATAGTGTTACAGCCAAATTACAGCGATTTTAAATTTTCAGAGATTTCCAGTTATCTTTTTTTAAATAACACATTTCGAAAATGTTCTCTAAGTAATAACTTCTTAGACCTTTGTATCCTTCTTATGCGTATGAAGTTTCATTAAAATCGGTTCATTCATTTCGAAAAATAAGGGCTTGAAAGTTTGTATGAAATGCCGTACGGCGTAAATGCTCTAACACACTTTCCGAGACACGAAGGAACCTCGACATGTAATGGATGGTCACCCATCCATGAACCGACCGCGGTAAACGTAGCTTAACCTTCAATCGATCCGTGTGGCTGTTGTAATTTAGCCTCGAGTCCCTCAACAAAATCAATCTTGAACAGCATTAAAATCTCAGTTATTTGTTGCTCAAAGTGTAAAGTGATGTAAAGTGTACCTGTCTATCTTTGTTTCATTTAATTCCTGAAAAAACCCTTGTAACCTTCACAACAAGCAATTAATTGAAGTACAAGACAATGTTTTTCTTTTATCCCCACTCTTTGTTAGCGTTATATTTCTTTGCTGACGGTACCGTTGAAGTAACAAGCAACACTTGTTATGTAAACCGTACCTTTTTGCCGTGCACTTTATTAAATTAATTTTTCTTTGAGTTTTTTATAAAACGTTGAACGAATGTTTATACATCGTTTTAAAACACTGTACTCTTCACAAACATGTACCGTAAAAATGGGGCCAAAAAAACGTGAGTACCCTCGCTCAAAATGAGTAGCAGAATTTTCATTCGACTTTTAATATTATTACTAGCTGCGCCCCGCGGTTTCACCCGAGTAAATGTCGATCCCGTGGGAATATCGGGATAAAAAGTAGCTTATATGTTAATCCAGGGTGTCAGCTACCTCCACACAAAATTTTATCAAAATTGGTCCCGCCGTTTGAGCGTGAAGAAGTAACAAACATATAAACACACACCCTCACACACACACTCACAAACATTCGCCTTTATAATATTAGTGTGATTCATTTTATTTATTCAATTACTAGCTGACCCGGTGAACTTCATACCGCCTAAATGTATAAGCACCATTTATTTTTCGTGAATTTTTCCCATGTTTTAATAGTTATTTGGCTATTCGGGGCGGAGACAAATCCAACAAATCAAAGATAATAAAAATCCCTCCAGTCGTTCTTGAGTTATAAATGGTGTAACTAACACGACTTTGTTTTATATATATATAGAAGATTAATTACTCATTTACTAAGGATCAATAGATTACACTAAAGGTCATAGCACACGTATCAAATCAGAAAGGGATCGGCACCGTATCAACTCGAGCCGTTCAGTATTCTTTGTATGAAACTCCCTACTGCAACGCACACTAATCGGAATCGTAACGTAATCGCCTCGCCTCGGGACAAGCTCACGAACCTGAAGAAAATGTTTTCTGGTTTGATTAAGAGCCTATACTACCTCAAATAGCTTAGCATGATCCTCCGTTATGTCTAAAATACCGGAGCATTAATTTTTAAATAAATATATGCTAAAGTTGAGGATTAATGTTAATTACTGTATTAGACGAAAACACGATGCCATAAAATTTTCTCGACATAAAAAAAATCCGAAGTTACCTCCAAACCGAACAATAAACCGCTGGTATTCAAAAAATACTTCAAATTAGATCATGAAACTTTGCATACTAACTGAACAAACTTTATAGCAGGTCTTATGTTAGTTAGTTTTTTTTAATTACCTTTATTTTCACCGTAAAAAGCAAATACTTAAAACTATTGGCGCTGCCTTCCGCCCAGCACCGCACTCTGTCTCGCTCTCACACAGTCCGCGAGCAGTATCGTGCGAGCGAGATAAAGAGCGAATTCAAGCTGAGGTAGTATAGGCTCTTAAGTACGCAAAACACTTTTGTATGGATACGTAAAAATATCTTTCTTAACATAATGTTGTTTGTTGTCCACGTGATGGATTACGGCCCGCTCCCCCTCACAGAGAGGAGGCGTGTGTCCCAGCAGTGGGAACGTTATAGGCTGATTATGCTTTCCCCACTCTAACTTCACCTGCTGAGTAAATATACCCGGTACAGCCACAAAGTGGCTCACTCCTGCGGCTAACCGCCTGCAACCATTACGGATTCCGTACGCGCCTCCTTATTGCATACCAACGAGTTTATTATCCAAAGACGTGCTTTGGTATTGTACAGGAGATGCTTTTAAAATAAATAAACTCAATTTAACCGAATAGTTGATCCCCTGATTCAGGGAATCTTTCAGTCAAGCAAGAGAAAGGCCATTTAAATACAATTTTTTGGAGACATTGCCAAGTAGTTGGTCGACTCTTCAAGTGACCCAGGGTTGGTCTATTTTTTGGCCAAAGAATCAGCATTGGCATACGTGGCAATGCTGCCAGCCTTTTGGGCACTTTTTCTGTTAAAAACGATGCGGACGAATTTTTTGATGCCCTATGATTCCTTCATTTTTTTGATTATTACATATTATAAATCTTAGTTTTTAATTAATATTAAAAACTTGCTCCTTGTTTAATGGCTTTTCTAAATGACTAACTCACAGACATTTAGATTCTGATCGTTTTGTAGACCTGTGCCTGTAATTTCTTGCGTTTAAAGGAGGAAAGTAATGCCTTCAATCTGGCACATAACATTGCTGCTAGGCGATATATCCTCCGGATACGTTCCCGTTAGCTTACCTGTCAGATAATTTCAAAAAACCTAGTAGATAGTCCCACTGTCGTACTGGCAACCATAGATCCATGCTAGGGGTCTCACATAAATGCGGCTTTATGCGTGAAACGAAGAATTCTCCAGAAATCAATGTAGCTACATGCCCGTTTACTTTTGTTCGTTTTTGTGAGAATGTGTCATTTGGGACTTGTAAATTTCAGTACCTGCTGTGGTTTCATTGTTCTCCTGTGAATATTATCGTACGTAACAGGACCTAACCTACAAAAAAGGCTAATGTAAAAACTGTAACATTCATAAAATATAATGGTCTGTGGTTACATACAAAAAGTTTAAAATTTCTCAACTTTGAACTTTCTGTATGTAACAAGAAAACACTTTTCACACTGTTATTACGTAGTTAAAAATTACATACACACACATACATAAACTCATGCCTTCTTCCCATGGATATAGGCAGAAACTACAGAACGCCACCTGCTACGATCCTTACGTACTCCTTTTTGCCTCGTTTACGTTCATACATCTGGTCAAACACAACGGCCCGGTTGCGAATACTGACCTTTCTGAAGAATATCACAAATAAGGTTACTGTATGTCCTCCTAGGGCGTCCCCTTCCAGCTTTTCCACTCACATCTGCCTTGTAAAAAGATAGACACGAAAGAGTAGTAAAACAATAAAATGGAAAGAGGTGTCATTTAAAATCAAATGTCTTTCTTAAGCACAGCGCGGCAGCGTACGCTGTTCTCTTTTTGAATCAGACCTGAATAAATCGTTTCAGTTAAATAAATCAGACCAATATTTAAGGTCTACAGTCTGACGTAACGACGCGTAGTAAGCACCTTCGTGTTACCTATCGCCGGCCACTTAGAAGGGTTGCCATAAATCTGCCGGCGCCATGATGGACGCTCAATAACGGCACAATTCGGAATTTTCGCAAACCAACAGTTTTCCATCGTGACGACGCATATATTGGGGAATTATGGATTTGGGACAGACTATGGCATGATGTATTTATGATCTTTGTTTAGGAGGTTAAAACCTCATTGATTAATATTTTAGGTCTCTTTAGTAGTAGATTTTGGACGCTTCACTTTTGACTTTCATTGCCGCATCTTTCACTCGAAGTTAAATGTCAGAATAGAAAATGAAACAAAAATTAAAAATTTTGTGCATTAGTGAACCGATCCAACGATGTTGAATTTCGGCACTCTACATCTTTTACTTGTCTACCGAATCATGCGGAGGAACGTTCATTCCTATGTCATTTTGTCGATTTCGTGTGAACGTGGAATGAAACAAAAAAAATGAACATTCACTCGAGTAAAGCGTCTAATATCAACTTAACAGGCGACATGCAATTTTACTGCATTATTTTCGCAAGTGAAAATGGTTAGGGTTACCACAAAATTGCATGGGACATCGCATGCGGCTCGTAAAATAAACACTTGTGAAGGCGCAAAAAGAATTTCGAAAGTTAACATTCTCAACCCCTAAAAAGAATATCATCTGTTAGATGCCTTAGTCACTTATGGGGGGGTCCAATGGGAGATGTCGGAATTTTTGTTAACCGAAGTTTTTAACACAAATAAGGTAAAGTTTTAACATTACTCTGATAAAACATAATATTTTCTTCAAAGAAACTTCTCACAAGTTTCAAAGATGGCGGAGTTCTGAACAAAAAACAAATAAATATAAAAAATGTCTTTACTGTATCAGAAATAAACTGTGTTTTCTATAATGTGTAAGTACCTAAGTGCCCTTTCCTTGTCCCGTAAGACGCAATAAATCTAGCAATAGCTACACACTACAGGTATGAGGCAATAAATCTAGGAATAGGCTAAACTTATGAGTACATGACCCTGCAGGGTAATTGCGTAACACACTATCAGTAGCAATGGGTTTCATTTTGACAGTTCAACAACATTCATTGCGTTATTTGAGTTTACGTTGTTGAGCAGTCACATTTTTCGAACATATGGAGCAATGGATTAGCAATATGCTTCAAAATGATTCAAATTGAGAGTAATAGTGTGTTACGCAATTAGGGTGCTGTTATGGCGCAGCAATATATACATACCACAACCAACCTGAGTTTAGCCTATTTATAGCTTCTAACTGTGTGTACAAGCATATAAACAAAAAATGTAAATAGCCGCTTAACAACAAACCTCGATATTCCAAGCTCTGTTCAAAATATCTAACCGACATGAAATCCTACCCTAGACATACTTCAAGCTAAAATCAAAGCTTATAATATTTCCCGAGAGAACGAAGGAAGGCACCTCTCAGACGTGGGAGCCAGCAGCCGGCAGCCGGCGACACCCGACCACGGCAAACACATTAGAGACACTCCACATTGACGGAACAAGTGTACCAGTGTACTTGTATACCGGTATATCCATACTAATCTTATAAATGCGAAAGTGTTTCTGTCTGTCTGTATGTTACCTCTTCACGGTTAAGCCGCTGAACCGATTTAGATGAAATTTGGTATAGAGATAGTTTGAGTCCCGGGAAAGGACATAGGATAGTTTTTATCCCGATATTCCCACGGGATCGACACTGATGCGGGTGAAACCGCGGGACTCAGCTAGTAAGTTATATAATAGATGTGTTAAAAGTATGACAATTCATGAACGGGGTAACGATTTTTGTATGGTGTTTCTACTCGGAACTCTTCCGGCAAGAAACACTTGTTTCTTCTTGACATCTACATGTATAATGTTTATATAACGTATAACTTTTAAATTATATTCAGGCTTCAAAAGGAAAACTTTGATGTCGTCAATGACGACTAATTATGTTATTAACAGGTATATGACAATAACAACGGACCCAGCAACATCATTAAAAACAAATTCATGTAAGCCTCCTAATAAGGCTCCTAATAGTAAGTAAAGGGTCCTACAAACAGGCGCGACACGCGACGCGAATCGCGCGCGACACAAAGGCACCGCTCGTTGCGCGACTTGCGGTGCCTTTGTGTTGCGCGCCATTAGTGTCGCGTGTCGCGCCTGTTTGTAGGACCCTTTACTTGTTAGCAATCTCAGCAACATCAAGTCGTACAACAAATGTTTACCTACCTTTATTATAACCTTAAACGGTGAAGGAAAATATCGTGAGGAAACCGGCATGTCCTAGAACAAAAAATTCGAAGTCATGTGAAATCTACCAACTCGCACTGGGCCCGCGTGGTGGATTATGGCCCACTCCTTCTCACAGAGAGGAGGCCTGTGTCCCAGCAGTGGAAACATTATAGGCTGAATTTATGCTATGCTATGCTTAAGCTATAATAAAACCTTATAAATTAGATTTTTCTTTTTCGTTTGTCAATATATATACTCCAGTTCATAATCGCATGCTAAACGACGACCCTCGTCCAGGTGTATCCAACCCATTATACAGAAACTAACACTATTCCTGCATATAAACTATGTACAGTACAGTCAACAAAAGAGATAAGTATGCAGGATCGTCTGATATAGTTGAAGTTTAGTAAGAAACTGATGGATGTTCTCGAATTAAATTTTATTTTATTAATAGAAAACAAACAGCTCATTTATCAAATTAAATTTCAGTAGACAACATCCATCGGTTTCTTACTAAACTTCAACTGTATTCGACGATCCTTCATACTTATCTCTTTTGTTGACTGTACCTATACCTGAAGGATAAACTTCACCACATCCGACTTATTGAAATTAAATTTAGTAAGTAGTCCTGGATTAAGAGAGGTTTTCAATCCAGCTTTACTTGGCAATCCATTGTTCAAATCATTCGGGCAAGGGATTAGACATAAGTAAGAAGTTGCCCAGCTCAACTATTGATTTATTCAATTGGTGATCCATTTACATCGATTTGATTCGATTAAATAATTTTTTGAATCGTTCAAGAAAATTTTAATTATTCCAAAGCAGAATTCTAGTTAGATATAGCAACATCCAGCTCCTTTTGAATTGTTAGAGTACCTAGTTATAAAAATTACTCTTTTTTAACTTAATCAAAAATTGTTAATATTCTTACCTTACTAACGTGTACCGAGACCCCTCCGTGCCTCGGAAAGCACGTTAAGCCGTTGGTCCCGGCTATTATTTGTGGATCTTTGACAGTCGTTACGGGTAGTCAGAAGCCCGAAAGTCTGACAACCAGTCTTACCAAGGGATATCGTATTACCCAGTAATTGGGTTGTGGAGGTCAGATAGGTAGTCGCTCCATGTAAAATACTGGTATTCAGCTGCATCCGGTTAGACTAGAAGCCGACCTCAACATAGTTGGGATAAGGCACATGATGATAACATATAGGTAAAACTGCTTGACTAAATTCCGGAAAACCGTATCAAAATCCATTGCATAGTTTAGAAGAACAACGTTGTCACATAGACAGAGACTTTAATTTTAAATAATGAGTTATGTACTTTCTGAGTTAATCTTGGACACTACTGACATCAGAAAACAAACATCGTGAGAAAATCTAGACTTTTAGTTAATATAAGTCTGAAATCGCCAACCCTTCTCTGTATCCTTCGTCTCTTCTTTGCCCTGCAGTGGAACAACAACCGTTTGGTATTATTATATATGTCGCATCCGGTCATGTTTGACTATTGGGAACGCTAGCGCCACCTGGTGGCGCTTGACGGAGTCTAACCTGAGTTCGTAGGAGTCCACGACAGCTCGACAGAACGATGTGGAGCTCTCTTGGACATTGGACATCGTACGAACAACATGTGCTCAGAAATTGTCCCGCGTTTCGTATCTGGTTGTGTCGTGTACCTACAGTGTGTGATTCGCTAGTATGATTAATTTGTTCGTGAAATTATAATCTGCTTTGAACTGCAAACTGTTTTTCTATTGCGCAATAACCAACACATACCTACCCACTGTACGCCCACAGTAGTTAAAATATGCCTGATGATAACGACACACACTATACCTTCTCCGTCATATAGATAAATCGAAACATTTAACAGAACATAAACGTTTCTCCTTCTTCGTCAAATACAAATATTTTGTACACAACCCAGCCAAACCCGACAGCAGACATCAAAGGGAACACAGTCCACTGGCAGCAACCTCTCGCCAATGCTCCGAGTATTTGATTCCGAAACCATTCAAATGTGCAGACTTAAAAGCTGAACGCAGACGTAATAAAATTTGTACAGTTATTTGAAGTTGGAAACAGTGTATTTTGTGTTTTATGCAAGCTTGAAGTAGAAGGGAAGTTTTTTTTCTTCCATGAAAGTTAATCCAATACTAAAGCTCACACCTTGTTCCCAGTGGGGGTAGGTAAAAACTACAGAATGCCACCTGCTACGATCCTTACATACTCCCTTTGCCTCGTTCACAGTCTTATTACACGCACGCCAGTTTCGAGTACTCGCACTTGACCTTTCTGAAGAACATCACCCATAAGGTCACTATATCGTCCCTCGCATGACTAAAAGTCCTATCTCATTTTTCTAATTAGGGTTCCGTACCCAAAAGGTAAAAACGGGACCCTATTACTAAGACTTCGCTGCATGTCCGTCTGTCCGTCTGTCTGTCACCAGGCTGTATCTCAAGAACCGCGATAGCTAGACAGTTGAAATTTTCACAAATTATGTATTTCTGTTGCCGCTATAACAACAAATACTAAAAACAAAATAAAATAAATATTTAATTTAACTTGGGAGTTAAATTAAATATTTATTTTATTTTGTAAACACCGAAAAGAAAAACACGTTTGTTGTATGGGTACAACAAACGTGTTTTTTTTTTCGGTGTTTTTGCCTTGTGGTACGGAACCCTTCGTGTGCGAGTCCGACTCGCACTTGGCCAGTTTTTTTATCTGATTTGAGTTAGGACAACTACATTTTTCTATTCGTGATTCTTTACATTTTTCACTAACCGTCGTACCTCTATGTTATTTGGATCTCAAAATATAACCATTTTTAAAGGCAATAAAATGTAAAGAATCACGAATAGAAAAATGTAGTTGTCCTAACTCAAATCAGCTAAGAAATGAGATAGGACTTGTTAGTCATGCGAGCGACGATATGTCCTCCTAAAGGCGTCCCCTCACGGCGCTTCCACTCACATCGCCTTTCATTCATCATCTCAACATGACAAAACCATCAAAGCATTCTCTTGTCTATTATGTATATTCTATTATATCAAACGGCAGTTATCATGAAAACAGTCTGTATTTACGTTAATTATTGCAGCTTTTTCTTCTTTAAAAGTTTTTAAGTATATCAGATGACAGTTTTCATTAGTGTAGCAGTCCGTAAAAAAGTTCACGACCCGTTTTGTAGACCGTAGATTGCGGGCTACAAAACATAGGACGTAGAATCTGCCTCAATTACCATGTTTGACACAATACAGGATTATTGGAAAACACCAACAACTTCTTAAGAGGTCGTACTCATCATTACGAACAATTTTTACTATGGGACTAAACCTGAAAACGCGAAAAAAAAATCAGCTGTTCCCTACATTTTGACGAGTTATACGAACATAAATGTAAGGAACATCTGATTTTTTTTGTCACATTTTTTTTTAATGAAAATTTCGGAGAGTCTATGGTAGTTACTACTAAGAAACTTCTTTTAGTCTATTTCCTAAGAGAGAAAAATAGCTTAAACTTATTATACCTCCTTATTAAATCTCGTCATCTTCAACTAAAATTAATCTCGTCACAAGTATTTATATTGCATACCCCAGTAAAGCTTAACTTTCATAAAATCTCATAATAACGTAAAATGATCGCTCGCAGTGGCTCGCAATTATCGTAGAGAGTGCTACGGCGTAGCTCGTAGCGCGTAGCTCGTAGCTCGTAGCGGGCTCAGGTTGCTACAGCCTTCATACGTCACATCTAGCAGGTAAGCACTAGAATAATATGAGGATTATGTACAGTCAACAAAAGAGATAAGTGTGCAGGATCGTGGGATATAGTTGAAGTTTATTAAGAAACCGATGGATGTTGTCGACTGAAATTTAATTTGATAAATGAGGTGTTTGTTTTCTATTAATAAAATAAAATTTAATTCGAGAACATCCATCAGTTTCTTACTAAACTTCAACTATATCAGACGATCCTGCATACTTATCTCTTTTGTTGACTGTACTGTACATAGTTTATATGCAGGAATAGTGTTAGTTTCTGTATAATGGGTTGGATACACCTGGACGAGGGTTGTCGTTTAGCATGCGATTATGAACTGGAGTTTAACTGCATAAATAGGTATCATAGAAGTTATATAAATGGTCTTAATAAAATATACTGAGTAAATAAACAAATATACCCCTACGTATTCTGTAACTCAACTTAATAAAACCAGTGTCATGTAAAACTATGTAAACTTAACAAAATCTATCTATATATATAAAATGGTAAACTGACTGACTGATTGTTGATATATCAACGCACAGTCTAAACCGCTGCTCCTAGAGACATGAAATTTGGAGGGTGTGTTCTTTGTGAAGAGTAGGTCCACTAAGAAAGGGTTTTTCGAAATCCCACCTCTAAGAGGGTGAAATTTCACGCGGACGAAGTCGCGGGCAGAAGCTAGTTATTTATAAAATCTGCCTCTTAGTGATTAAAACATAGGCTTATCCTGAAATCATGTTTTTCAAAAAGAAGACTTTGTCTACTTATCTTATAATGAAATTTCATATCAGAACATGAATATATTATCATCTATTTAAACACCCCTTTATCGACACAAAACTGTCTTGCCAAAAAGTTTGTATGTATTACCAAAATGAAAATATATGTAGGCCGTAAAGAAAATCTAGTTCCAAATTGAAAACTGTCTGAAGCTGTGTTCCAATGTTGAAAAAAAAGAAAAAAAATGTCGAGGCATAGAGTTTTTAACGTAAACTTTTTTTGTTGGTTTTTCGGAAGTTCGGCACAAACGTGTAAATCTCGTGTTGCCGTGCAATTAAAACTTTAGGGTTTTGTAAAAATACTAGCGGATTACTTTTTCATACTGTGTTGCGACGGATTTGGCAGTTTTCCAGGGAACATAGTAGTAGGGTTTTAGTACTCGTAACTTAAATCAATATGTGCCGTGCTTTGAGTAGCTTTTTGACATAAAGTGCTATATACAGTTTTAAACCTAATTTATATTATCTTAGTATTTTCAGGAATACTTTACCAAAGAGTCTTACCAGATCCAGGATTTTTTTCACAGATTTTTCTGACTGACCGACTTCTTGACAATTCAAAAGTGCCTGTAAATGGTTTCATTGAAATAAATGCTTTGAGTTTGAATTTGAGATTTCACGCAGTAGGTACAGGTCAAGCGATCAACACCGGGAGACATGGTTTTTGAAAATGCAATTCAAAGTGATGAATTTGTTTTATGTAATTACAAACCGAGTGCCAATGGGATTTTCCATCGGCAAAAATGACGAACTTCCATAAAAGCTTTCATCCCTATTTAACCCCTGTAGGGTGATGGGTTAACAAAAATCCTGCTCGCCTTCGTCATAAAAGAAATTCTTGTGCAATACTTCATTCTTGAAAGAATTCTCGAAGAATTACCAAACTTAAGTGGCAGTGGGCAGGGCACATTGCTCGCAGAACAGATGGCCGATGGGGCCGAAAGGTTCTAGAGTGGCGACCGCGTACCGGAAGACGTAGCGTTGGAAGGCCTCCCACAAGGTGGTCCGACGACCTCGTGAAGGCCGAAGGAACCCGAACCCGCGAAGCACAGAACCGGTCGAAGTGGAGGTGCTTGGGGGAGGCCTATGTCCAGCAGTGGACGTCTTTCGGCTGAAACGATGACTTCATTCTTGTGCAACCTAGCGTTATAGAGTGTGCGTTCTGTCAGTGAGTGAATAAATGAATTTGATAAGTTTTTTGGCGCTTGCCGCGGTCGGTTGGTGGATGGGTGGCCATCCATTATATATCCAGACCGATTCGTGCCTCAGAAAGCACGTTAAGTCGTAGGTCCCGGCTATCATTTGTAAGTCTTTGACAGTCGTTACGGGTAATCAGAAGCCCAAAAGTCTGACAACCTGTCTTAACAAGGGGTATCGTGTTGCCCAGTAACTGGGTTGTGAAAGTGCTAGTCGCTCCATATAAAATACTGGTATTCAGCTGCATCCGATTAAACTGGAAGCAGACCACAAATCTATACCTATTGTAGCATACTAATTTTATTCCAGGTATCTCGTCTTCACACAGGGAAGGGGCATCTATATCAATTCTATATAATTTTCTTGTCGATTTTGACAACCAAAGGTGCCTTTTACTTATAATAATTAGTTTTCAAAGTCAAATCATGACTTTAAAAAATAACATAATATTTAACAGCCTTTGATACTGACTGTCAGCGGCCAGTTAAGTTGAACCGACGCAAGTGAACCGTAAGCTAATAATGATAACAATTATTGAAGACTAGCTTCGCCCCGCGGTTTCACCCGTATAAATCTCGATCCCGTGATTTCTAATATAATGCAATCATGATTCGAAAGACACGTGGCGCCATCTATTATCATAATAACGTTATTGTGGTTTTATCTCGGGAACAGCATTTTTTTTCAGGATGAAAGGTACCCTATGTCCGTTTCTGTACACCTGACAACGTACCTACTTATATGCAAAATTTCAGGATGATCGATTCAGTGGTTTAGGCCTGAAAAGGTAACAAACAAACTTACTTTCGCATTTACAATATTAAGTTAGGATTATAAAAGTTAGGATAACATAACACTCAGCGGCAGGAAAACGAAAGAATAAGTCGTCACGGCTTTCAGAAGCTTGGGAATAATAGACACTCATAAAATAAACACCGAATAAGTATCACAATTTCCTAGTCACATCCAACATTACCTAAAGTCCCTCATCTCTCCACAACACCGGGGTGGAGTTGGCTCTCTGCCGCGCCACGATGTCTCGCCGTAACGACGTCTATGCGTCTCTTGTGCAACTCTTCCTGCATGAAAATATTTACACTAAATGAGGGTGTGTGTGTAGGGCAAAGAGTGAGGGGCGAGGGCTCCTGGGCTGTGGTAGACGTGAATTATTGGTGGCTACGGTAATAGAGGGTGACAGGGTCATCAACACGCATCCTGTGACCAGGCATGATTACGATAAATGAACTAAACATCGCTTATTATAACTCAACATACAACCTCACTACTCACACTTACATCCACACCCATACTCACTCACTTACACACTAACATACCTACTCACTCGTGACACACGCATAACACGTACTCGCGCGAATTGGCCTTTTTCTATACTTACAACGCTCATTCTTTTGCAGTGCCGTTTGTATAATGTTAATTTATCGCTTTTATTTTTATTTTTAGTCTTTTTTACTTTGTCTACATTTCAATTGCAAAGTAATAATGATAAGTGTAAGTGCGGAGACTCCTAATACAAGCAATTCCTTGCTTAAAAGGAGATCTCCAAAAAATATGTATCTAAATGCCCTTTGTACCTAATTGAAATAAACATTTTTTTTATACTTAAACTAATCACACTGTAGCAATCTAGTTACTTTGAGAGTTACAGAGACTAGCCAGGGGCTAGTTGGCATTCACTTTGGATTCCTATAAAAAGAAGAATATTGGACAACACAAAATATTTACAGATTCTTACACCAGTTGGCATCAGCTTCGGCTTGGCATAAAATAGGACCAATAAGAGTTTGGCATTATGTATGAGTAACTTAGGTATGCTTGTCTAGATAAAAACACAACGCATTCCTTTGAAAATAAAACTTGGACGCACGCAGAATTAAGATCTTAAACTATAAAATACTAGCTGTTAACCGCATCTTAATTTTCGTGTTTTAAAACAAATATCTGGGAAGAAAGAAATCAATGTCCTACCTACCTGTAAAATTTCATAACAATCGGATCAGTGGTTAAAGCGTGAAAAGGTCACAGACAAACGGAGTTACTTTCTCATTTATAATATTAATATAATACAACCTACTTCTTAATAAATAGCTCCTCCGAGAAATAATTACCACCATTCTTTTCTCCAACGCCAAATACTTAGTATTGCTGCGTTCAGTTATCTATTATTGAGGATAATCCATAAATTACAGGTAAATAAAGACTTTTCAACAGAAGCCTGTACTTTGACATAGCCTTGGCAATCACAAAGGTATGTAGTATGAATCAATATTTTGTACAGTCAGTGGAATTAAGTTATATATCAATTTGACACACTACATCTATTTACCGTGCTACAGCTATTTCACATAACTGTCAAAGCTGTGATTTGAATATACTCTCATTCTCGATAAAAAAAATTAAATAGTTTATTTGCACCTTCAAGTGAAAAATATGGTTAACAATTTAAAAAAATAGGTCTAAGGTAAGTAAAGTTGTCTGTTAGAGTTGCAGCCGTGCGTCGACCGAAGGTCTTAATCAATAAGTCCTCTACTAAACGCCCAGCTGTTACAACTGTTAGAAATGAATAAATAAAGATGACCGTTCAGTTCAAGGCTCTAGTTGGCTGCAGTGAACTACACACTACTAACATATTCGTCGTGTGTGGGAGTTCAAAGCTCTGCCCTGCGGTTTGATTACGTCATAATGAACGAACTATTACCGTTTGACTTCGGTGAAGAAGTCGCTAGGATGGCGCGAGCTTTCTTAGTTTATGGTAAAACTTGGTTTGAGATAATATGTCTGGTGCATAATATCCACTAGCATTTATTACATAAGTTGATTAACTTGACTACTGCTTGATGTGCCTGAATGTGCAAGAAAAAGGTACGTTTAAAATAATTTTTTTTTACAAATGATATTATGCTTTTATTTTTCCACCGAAGAATTGCCAAAGTTAAGTGGCAGTGGGCAGGGCACATTGCTCGCAGAACAGGTGGCCGATGGGGCCAAAAGGTTCTGGAGTGGCGACCGCGTACCGGAAGACGTAGCGTTGGAAGGCCTCCCACAATGTGGTCCGACGACCTTGTGAAGGCCGCAGGAACCCGTTGGATGCGAGAAGCACAGACCCGGTCGAAGTGGAGGTGCTTGGGGGAGGCCTATGTCCAGCAGTGGACGCCTTTCGGCTGAAATGATGATGATGATGATGATGATTTGACCACCACCCCACATCATGTCAAGGGATGACGCGGTCGAAGATCGTTCACACAACCTATTCTCTTGTAGCTTGAAGATAGCAGGGTTTATGCCAATATACACAGAATCTGGCAAGAACTTCCTCATACATTTATGACAGTTCGCAACCAAAACGCAGCAACCACATAACGATATTCCAGTCACAGTACAGGGCAAACAGTGCGGAAACATGTGATAGTGACTGCACCAAGTAAAGCAACAAATTGTTCGGTCAACTGTACTCTAGGAACGTTTACAAATTGTTGATGCTTCGTTAAATTCAACTGTAAGGGTATAACTGGGTCTAACAGTCCTAAGTGAAGTGATAACATTTTTCTCGAGTCATGTGTTTTTTTGCGTATACTACATAGATAGGAAATGCTAAGAAAATCTGCAGATCTATTCTATAAAAATCTTACCGTGAAAACTTGGTGAAGTGAGCTTGAAGTGAACAGTCAATCCATCTGTTGCTGGGGACTGACACTATTGACAGTTCACTTCACCTCAGTTTTCACGGTGAGATCTTTGCGTTGAAATGAATAAGGGCTGATTTGTCAATCATCTAAACTGACTAATTTGATACGATAGAAAAAAATCATGAAGATACCTCCAAAAACTTTCTTTTTACTATCAAAACCATACTATTATACACACAATCATTCTGATTTTTTGTCAGATTATTCTACAAGCAACATACTAAAACACTAGTGTTTTAATTTTTTAGTCGAAACAATAGATTTTTTGGAATTAAATAATTGCTTCATATTTTGCAAAAAAATAACCAGCGTTGTGTCATCGCGCTTCTCTTTCTTTTCTATGCAGTCCGACAGTGATCGCGCTTTAGGTCATGTATGCCCCATAATATGGAATAATCAAATCATTACATTATATCACCCACTTACTACTGCCAACTCTCACAGCATACAGTTCAACTTACCCATTTTAGCAACAACCTTCATTACACACTAATCCTACAGCCCAGCTAAGCCTAGTCCATACAAATTCGCAACTTACCTATAGATAATGCTGTCCATCGCGCGCTGGTCACGCGCGGTTCAACACCACCCCTAGCCGGCCCGTAATGAAATGTAAACAACTACAGATGGACTACTGTGTGTATTGTTAAATGTATTGATATAATATAAATCGTAGACAAGATTGGAATTAAGACCTAGAATACGAATAAATCGATAGTAATAATATAAATTCTAAAGTAACTCTGTCTGTCTTGTTACCTTTTCACGCTTATGCAACTGAACGGATTTCGATCAAATTTGGCAGAGAGATAGATTGCATCCCGGGGAAGAACATAGGATAGTTTTTATCCCGATATTCCCACGGGATCGACACTTATGCGGGTAAAACCGCGGGGCGCTGCTAGTTGGCCATAAATGGTCACGCTTCTATGAACTGGCCGTAAATAATGCAGCTGAACTATGCAAATCTTTATGCGAAATAACCTGCAAAATAAAGAAGACTGCAGACACCACACAAAAATCACTTACTCAACACTGTCGCATAAAGAAAATTCCCCGTAAAAGTAAAATAAGCAATTTTATTTTATGTCCAAATATTAATCACGACAAAGAACTTACGCTCCCTGCTAGATTACCTGACTACTACATTTTTACGTGCAGCAGAAAATACTGAAATAATCCGGAATTGTATAACTCTGTCATACTCATAAATGGAGGGTAGTTCAAGAAAAAGCTGGCTGTTTTATTAAAGGAAGTTTATAAGAGTTTATTTTTGTTATTACTTTGTTTTACGCGAACGGCTTAGTGGTAAGTTTTATCATTTTGGTAGTTTGTAAAATGGCGTTTGGAATATGCAGGGAACCATGGTGCAGCAACGAAGCTACAGATTTACATAGCATTATAGTGGTGGTGGTTTTGTGGTAATTATGTTGTTTTATATAAATAAAAGTAATTGGGACTGCATTATAATAATAATATAATTTATTTATTCAGACAACCAATGATCCATTACATTACATTTATATTGTTAGTATGAACTTAAAAACTATGTTAGTACCTAATACCTAAGAGATACTTAGTCCTCTGGGTGAGGCTCCACACCAGGCAGTGGGCTGTCTAACTTATTCCAATTACCTTCAGGATGCCAATACGGTAGGTATTGGCATCTCTAATACAGGCGTGATGTTAAGTTATTACCTACACTTTTATTATTGGTTTAACCATAATTATATCTACATTATCTTTTTCTTTATTTTAAGGGCTTTATCGCTGAGCGATAACGTCGCCCTGTAACATCAACACAATCAACTAAACCTAATAACAGAGAGCACTACACTTACTTTAAAACAAAGAATGCCAGTTTGTACAGTATCCTAGCTTGTTCTTTGGATCTGTATTTTAGTTTTTGCCACCGACTTCCGAAATAAAAGTTATTTTACACTTTGTAGTGTTTTTTTGGAAGACGGTTTTTTTTTGTAAAAAAGTTTTTATTTCTCGCTTTTTAGTGGGTCTGTTTATAACGTATCTAAGTTACAATAGCCTAATATCAACTTGCCCATCGCCTTTTTAGAAAATATTGCTTTTCCCGATGCAGGGACGTTAATTGTTGAGGAGTTCTCCTAGTATTCCACCATCAGCTTCATTTAACCATTCGCATTGTGACGAGCATAAATTGCTTACCAACCATATTAAAGTAATCGAATCGCAACATTCGCAACCCGTGAAATACTTATTATTGAGTAATTCCGGTGGCCATCTGTGGTCTTCTGCATCAGTTCCACTTCACCAAATGGTGGTTTCCGAGAGTTAATGCACTAGTTACTATAAAAAATACCCAAATCGCTATAGGTGTGCCTATAATATCTCAAATATGAGTTTCCTCAATTCCTCAGTCAGTAGTCAGTAAGACATACTCTCATGAAGTAGCCAATATGTAAGAAAGCAAAAAAGAACACCTTGAGAACAGCTTATGCCATTGTCAAAATATTTGTAAGTCAAGGAGGAGGTATCGAAGACTGTATAAGGTGTATTGAACGCACAGTATTTAATCGTATCGCTACTCGTAAAGGGTATTGCACTCAGAAATGAGCCTTCTCAATTACCTACATTCTTTAACAAAATAAGCAGAAGTTTCAGCTGAAACTCGTCGTGGCATCGCTTGGCACTGTAGCATCCATGTCGTCGCTTCATTTAGCCTTAAGTAAACTCCGTCGGTGCCAAAAGGTAGACACAAACTATGCCGCAGTGTGGAACGAAACTTTGTCTGTGGAGTAATGTACGTATTTTTATTGTTTTATCTTTGTAGTGTCGATCAATTCATGGCTGTAGTCATTTATTGCGGATTTGCTTGAGAAAGTTAACTTTTTATGGCATTTTCATGATCGTCGTAGCAATTTTTAAATGCGCAAATCTTTTATGTTTGTCGAAACGATTTTTAAGCGTGCAAATTCTACTGGCCGCGGCTGAAAAGGTGACCATAAATTGGTTTATTCGTGGTGCGTTTAATCGGAGACCACGTTAAACCGACAGTCCCGATCGTCAAACGAACTGCTACTGGTTACCAGTCTTCTTAAGTTCTTTCGGTCGTGTCGGTTTGCGTGCACTCCCATCGGACTATAGGAGTGAGAGAAGAGTGAGTGCTCCTGTATCTGCGCACACACTTGTGAACTATAATACCTCCCGCGCCGAAGTAGTAGTCTCGGTTGAGATTGGCCGCCATAGCCGAAACATGATCTGAAGGACTATTATAAACTTCTTGGTCCGAAGATTGTTTTTTTTTACCGATGTGGATACCGCCCAGTAACTAGGTGTAATTCCATGGTCTAAATCTAACTATTAGTATTCATTTCCATATAAAAGACATAATGTACCTTTGCTCTGGATACACATGCCATGTAACCTCAATTAGAAATTAAACATTTATAAAACAAGCCTCAGCCGTGAACCCAGGTGACAATTATTGTGAAATATATCACCAGTTTAAACAGCGGGCTTGTCTGACACCTAATAACCTAAATATTGCGTCCCAGGCGAGCGGTGCGGCGGCGGCGGCGGCGGCTTTATACGACGCTCGCGTGCTACGGCGCCATATCAAATCAAATATTATTGTTGGGCTATGAGAACAGGGAACCGTTGGGTATAAGCTGAAGCGGGATACCTGGGTTAAGCTCACCTTTTCAGAAGCCAGAATAGACTCAGCGGGATTGTCCGAAAGGGTTACCGCTGGCCCAGAACATAAAGGGCTAAGGAAGGAACATGGGTGGGTTTTAGTCAGTAAGAGTCTGACACTCCCTTCCGCTCCGCCCAGAGCGGGAAGGGTCATTTGATGATTTCCTACCGAAAAAAAAAAAGCCCGATTAGATATAACTATTCTCAGCCGTCGTGCGGAAAAACAATGCCTTTCTCATCAGATTGCGGGACAGTAGCAACAGCCTCTTGAAAGTCATTGCTGATACGAGTAGGCATGACGAAAGCCCCGAAGATTGTATTACCTAAGTCGAGGTCGGCGGGAGATGGTAGAATGGTCAGGTAGATACCTGTGTTCAGTCTGGCAACCCGTTATGTGAATGTGTGCATCAAAATACCTGGTGGCCAGACTTATTGAGCATCAACTAATAATTATAGGCATACGAAGTAAAATATCGTTCTAAGATTGAATAATCATTTACCTAAAGATAACTTATTTCTATTCTTCAGTTTTCGTGGCCCCTCGGGCTAGCGTCTACTAGCTATACGACCAGTAGCGTCCGTTACCATGAACTGTGACCTTATGGGCCGCGAACTGGCCGTTTTCGCCACATCCAACCCAGTTATAATGAATTACGTAATCACATCGATTTATTACTCAAACGGTATAATTTACTTTACTTTTTTGGGTCATTTCATGTAGGGCTTGCGATAAATTTCTTCGCGCTTGTATTTCTTGTTGATACATGATATGGGCAGGGCACATTGCTCGCAGAACAGATGGATGAAAGGTTCTAGAGTGGCGTTGGAAGCCTCCCACAAGGCGGACCGATGACCTTGTGAAGGCCGCAGGAATCCGCTGGATGCCTCAAGCCCAGAACCGGTCAAAGTGTGGGGTGCTTATGTCCAGCAATTGACGTTTGCTGATCACATGAAATAAATCCAACTATTTTCTAATTTACAGAATCTGGCACTGCTCATGCTGTGTTTAATCATGGGGATAGCAAGGGATTGCTTCAACAAGATGTGCAAGAATGCTTCCTATTGTGGTACAAATTCCTGCAAATTGGTTAATTTTGCAGGAATTAATATTATTTATTATTAATTAGTATTGGTGGTTACCAATACGAATTAATTACCGATTTAATTAAGCGTGACGGATATATTTCGATACAGCCTTTTAACTTTACGTCTATGTTCAGTGGAGTTTCATGCGCTGAACAATTAGTAAGGTTCAAACTCAATTCAAACTTTGATCGGAATGCGGAAAACGAAGAACCTTCTACCATGAATTCATAATACAATTTACGAGATGTCTACCTATGTCAAGGTGTAATTTGCGATTAGATTTAACGCATTGTACATTTCCATTTCTTCTAATAATTGTACCTACTATATAAATTAGCCCGAAGAATTGCCAAACTTAAGTGGCAGTGGACAGGGCACATTGCTCGCAGAACAGATGGCCGATGGGGCCGAAAGCTTCAGGAGTGACGACCGCGTACCGGAAGACGTAGCGTTGGAAGGCCTCCCACAAGGTGGTCTGACGACCTTGTGAAGGCCGCAGGAACCCGTTGGATGCGAGAAGCACAGAACCGGTCGAAGTGTAGGTGCTTGGGGGAGACCTATGTCCAGCAGTGGACGTCTTTCGGCTGAAATGATTATGATGATGATATAAATTGTACCTACTATACTATTAAAGTCAGAAACAAGCTAAGAAAACCTTTTTAATAAACAATACACCTTTTAACAAAATAAAACTCTACAATACTTACTTAAATAAATAATTTATAAAACTTGTATAAAGAAAATTTAATCCATTTAAAGTCGTTATTATTTCAATGAAAGCAGTCCGGTGTAGCCTGCAGTGGCCAGAGGCTTTAAAAAGGCTAATTGTAAAACTTTTACTACCCTCAATACAACAGGAAAAGCATTTAAAGTGAGCTAGAAGATGTATTTGCTGGAGAAATGAGCTTTTCTTCACCTTGAGTGCATTTTATATTATTATGGTACCGACCAACAGTAGAGAGAGAAATAAAATAATAATATTTGGCTCTAGTTGTCTCACTGGTTGTTCACGCTCAAACGGCTGGACCAATTTTATTAAAATTTTGTATGGAGGTAGCTGACACCCTGGATTAACATATAGGCTACTTTTTATCCCGATATTCCCACGAGATCGAAACTTATGCGGGTAAAACCGCGGGGCGCAGCTAGTATAATATATACTTTGCTGTTTAAAGTCAGTTCAATTATGATTATTTATGACAGAACATCACAGAAACTGAACGTTATTTCCAGACTATCATATTTAAGCTAACTCTTACTTTTACTGATTTAGCGCCATGAAACTGATATGCAGACATAGTAAGTTTAGCTACGGGTCCCGTTTGCACTGTTGGACTGCGGAACTCTAAAAATCTGTACAAAAATGTCAGCACTCAAAACCTCATAACAATCTTTCAATTTATTCAGAAAGCGTAGATAACAAAATATCGGAAAGACATTTTTGTCCCCGATATCGATTCCCGCCCATTAGCAACATTAGCAAACCACAAGCGTCATATAATGAGTTATAGCCGTTTGCCGATCCGCCATTTTTTCTCAAACCATAAATTTTCTGAAACGCGTTTTTAGGGTTTTGGATACAAGTTTTTTTCGGCAATTAATTAAAATTGAAGCGGTTTCGCTCGCGATAAAGAAAGTTTGATGGCAATAGGGGTTATTTTAGAGGTGATTGATACAAAGAGGGGCGGCTATTTCGGTCAGGGTCGCTCTAAGCACAATCAGGTCTGCCAACAGACTAAGTTTATAAGCAATTAAATATTTGTGTTTTTTGTTTTGGTATTTGTTTTTTTATGTGGTGCCTTTACGAGTGACTCCGTATATATACATTTACGTTCGGCACACACTACGAGGTAATTGCATAACACACATAAAAACCATTTCATGTGTGTGAGTGCCAACTTAATCGCAAAAATTGCCTTCAATTTTGACAGTTCAATTCAGATAAGTTGTTCTCTCTGAGGGATCGAATCCGCAACGAGGTGATCCGGGAGAACCAAACTTGTTGACATAGCTCACAGAATAAGCAAGCTGAACTGGCAATGGGCCGGCCATAATAGCCGTAGAACCGATGACCGTTGGGGTAGACATGTTCTTGAGTGAAGACCGCGAATCGGTAAACGTAAGGTCACGCCCTCAGGCTAGGTGGAGCGACGATCTTCGCAGGACGGCTGGTAGCAGCTGGATGAGAGTTGCCAAAAATCGAGTTGAATGGCGTGCAATAGGAGAATAAGCCTCTCCTATTGCACGCCATTCAACTCGATTTTGGATTTGTGCAGCAGTGGACTGCTATAGGCTTATGATTTTGACAATTTACTCACGTTCATTGTGTTATTTACGTTGTTAAGCAGGCGAATTTTACGAAAAACCCATTGGATGCGAGAAGCACAGAACCGGTCGAAGTGGAGGTGCTTGGGGGAGGCCTATGTCCAGCAGTCTTTCGCCTGAAATGATAATAATGATGATTATTGTTATGAATACGAGAGAAGAAAAATGGAACATTATTGAACCTATGGTATAAAAAGCTAACGATCGCACTTATAGCAATCACTAAACCAACAAAGCACCTCTCTAGGTATATCAAATTACAAAGTTACAGATCAAAATATACTTTAAATTCTTAACAGTATCAATTCTCTTCCTGAATGTAAAGTCCACAGCCAATTTGAGGAGCTTAACGAACCCGTACTTTCAACTTGTTAAATATTTAACGCCTTTAAATATCGCAATTGTTAATTCATGATCGTTAAAGTTCGTTAAGAAACTGGTAACTTTAAGTATTTGTTCATGGGGACGTTGTGATTAATGTTTTCAGTAAGTAAGTACTTAACTGTTCATCGGTGTGAAATATTATACACAAGTTGGTTCTGCAGATGCTCTTGATTATTAATGCTTAAGGCTTAGGATAGCCTTTTACCAGAAGTGATCATCGTATTAGAGGTTCAGCAGATTCAATACCATCAGGGATGTGCCGAAATATAGCAGTTCGTCGTAGACAGTCGTGGTTTGTACATAGGTACATATAGTATTTTTATCTATGGTCGTGGTCGTGGCACTCGAGACACGAGTACACGATATCATCTGTCATCAGAAGACAGCCGCCCAGCCGCCACGCAACGCTCCGTTAGAGTGACAGTCACTCTCCAGCCAGTGTCACTCTTATTCAACCTTTTCGGTGATTCCAGTACCTTCGGATCAAAACTAGACGGCGCCACTTGCTGCGCCGCCATGCTTACTTAAAACCGACAATAGTAGCTATATACTGAAAGTAAATAACAAGAATCCACTGTCCTGTATTGTACTTGTTTAACAAAGGTCAGTGCAAGAATCTTAAGCTAATCTTAATCATAAAACTAAACTGAAATGACAGCTCATTGCCGTATTGAAGAAGACCTGCTGCGTCAAATAAATTGAGATAGAGAAGGTAAATTCTGGTAACGATCGAACCGTTATTCTTTTTTAATATGTCAATCACCTTTGGTGATTTGCCTTGGCTTACCTGAAGTCTTTAAATAGACTTCGGACTCAGGTAGGCCGAAGCAAAGAAAACCTGCTCAGATGGAGATTTACAGACGTCTCCGCCCTGGAGTGTAAATGTGGTGCCGCACAAACAATGAGGCACTTAGGTACTGATGCTGACTGGGCTGATAGACGCTACTGAAGGTGCCAAGCTCGTAGCCAAATGCTTTGGTGACTCTATTTAGATTTCCATCGACACGCTAAGATGAAGAAGGTCACACGAAGGACAAATCTTATCTCTCACATCTAACCACCACACGTAACGAATCCTATGTTCATGTAGGTACATCTGGTACATAGCGTGAATCTTCTGCATCATTTATAAATTGGACAATAAACTACAAATTACACACACACTGTAAGTCCTGTCTTATTTCTATGATTTACGACCGAACCCCAGTTTATTTCATTTTGTACGGGACCTTTCTCGCCCGAGTTGTAAAGGCCATCTGTTTACAACAATTGTTATTGTTGTTGTTTAGAAGAAATACATAGTTGGGAAAAGATTAAGCAGATGTTGATGATTCATCCACCAATAGCGTGCAAGTTTCCGCCTAGTTAAAAAAATGCAGCTCTAATAATTCCAGAAACTCTTTCAAGTCCTAAAATCTGACCTACTATACAATTTGTTCATTTATGAATACCTACAACTCCAAGATCTATAAAATAAAACTATGAAAGTGCACAAAGCGGAGTGAGCAGAGAAACCTCCTGAATACTTGATGTGACGTCACAGGAGACCTGGCGAGAGAGCGGCTTACATTCCCAGAAATATTACTAAGTAAATGCAGGAAGATACATAAGGATATTATTCATTGCAAAAGATAGTTTTTGAACTCGCTTCAGTACGGAAGTACTGAAGCGAGTTCAAAAACTGTCTTTTGTTAGATCTTGGGACCAATGGCAGAGCGCAAACTTTGTAACTTTTTAGTTTTAGGTACTTGAGGGTTCAAAAAGCCAATTAAAGTTAAGATTTGGGGAAGAATTAGAGACAGTAACAAGGTCAGAAATCTCCCCGACGAAGAACCGAGCTCCGTCAGATCCTAGTGGCTGAATGTCCACTTGCGCAACCCAGGTGGGGGGCTCGCCACATTAGTGGCGGTAAGGCCTGTTATGTTTCCAGCTAGCAAAAAAAGGGTTCAAAATGTTGGGGACAGTAACAGAGTCAGAAATGGAGTAAGTACCTAGGTAGATTAAGGTCAGCGCAAAATTGTCTTCTACTCGAATCCATACTAATCTATACATATAATAAATTTGTAGAAAAGTGGTGTCTGTACAATGGAAATATATAAAAAAAAAGTAGCAGGGGTTGTTATTATATCGATGCCGAACCCGAAATTGTAATTAATTTTTTTTTTGTCTGTTTGTCGGTTTGTCTGTTTGTCTGTTTGTCTGTTTGTCTGTTTGTTTGTGCACGCTAATATCAGAAACGGCTTATTCGATTTAGATGAGGTTTTCACTAATATATTGTAGTAGGCTTCACTTAACATTTAGTGTTTATTTCATGTCAATCGGTTCACAAATAAAAAAGTTATGTCAATTTAAAGAATCACGGCGAACATTTGTTAAGGTATTCTATCAGAGTACGTACACACCTCGGGCCTGCGCGTCCGATCTTCGGAACTACTGGACGGATTTGAATGATTTTTTTTTTGTTGTATAGTTATTATGGCTGGACAACATTCAGGCTATAATGTTTCTTGGAAATTTGAACACCTGATGCAGAACCGAAACAGACCAGCTTAACTATAAGAGATACAAAAATGGTACCATAGCAAAAATTGTTCCACGTGATGAGGATTTTCTGCTGAGAGAATAAATTTGAAGATCTGGAACACCTGATGGGGAACTCCAAGAGCCCAGCTACACCATAACACATATAGGAATGACGTCTTAGTAAAAGTTATTCGGTCTGATGGGCATTTCCTGTTGACTTATAAAAATCGAAGATCAGAAACATCTGATGTGGAAATCTAAGCTATCACTAATTTCACCTCCACGCGGTGAAGGCGGTAACAGTTTAGGACTGATTTTCGATGACGATGGTATATCATTGAAAATTTGACTCTACTGGCCAAAACTCCCATTTATTTTTTTTGAACGTGAAGAAATGCTCATGCATTCTGCACTACCACGGGGAGATAGTGCAGTTATGTGGGACTCTAACCCACTAAAACTCCACTGTGTCCTCCTCTGCCGCTTACGGCGGGAACATGGGCACGCGTTAGCACTCATCCGTGAACCCGCCGCGGCTGTCCGTCACCGGACCCTCCGCTGGGGAGTACTCCCCATCACCGGCGCGTACTCCCCATCACCGGCGCACCAGAACACATAGCACGCCGTGACCACCCCAGGGACCAAACCAGCACATGGGCCAGACGATCCCGTGTCTGGGCACCCTTGGTAGGGGAGCAGTCACTTAGATTTTAATTGATCAGGTATCTTCATAATAAAACTATAACCATGCCTAGAAAGAGGTCAAATCTTTCCCAATGTTCCAAAGGAGCTAAAAGATTGAGGATCATAAGATCCCAAGAATCTACCGAAGAGCGTCAGGAGAGACTTGATGCTGTTTGAGAACATCAGGCTGCAACTCGCTCCGTGGAAACCTCTTCGGATCGCGAAGCACGCCTGCGTTCTCAGCGTATTTACGCATCTACATCCAGATCTCTAGAGACCAGTGAAGAATATGATGCGCGACTGACCGCTGATACGGTGAGATTATCATACATTGTTCCGAACACGCACACAACAAAATATTCATAATTAGAAAGTGAGAAAGAAAGAATTGCTGGAGTACGGCATGAAGAGACAGATTAAGAAGAGCGCAACGAACGTTTGAATTCTGATCGACTTCGACATTCTCTGAACAGAATGTCGATATCATCTGAAGAATCGGATGTGTCTCAAGATATAGCCGTAGGGCATGGCGACCTTCCTTGGGTTGATAAGGAACGGAGTGCATTTACGTATACTCCTATGATTGACTACGCCACATATTCCGCCATCGGAGGTATGGTTAAAAATTTTACTTTTTGTGCTTTTTGTGTACAGCAAAAAGAAACAAACGGTATAAATATTTCAATATGTACTTTCCCACCTGAGCAACACGCTCAGGTGGGAAAGTACATATTGAAATATTACAAAATCCTCCAGAAATATTAAGATCACTGCTAATCGGTGACCATCACAGTCAAAACATTTCTTGGACAACATACGTTCGTACAATAATGCCTTTCAAATGACATCTTTTGTTGCGAAACAGATTTCAGAAGGCCCATTTATGCCAACATTCAAAGTGCAAGGCCAAGTTAACCACACTATTGGTTCATTATTGCCTGAAAATGACGTCTCGAATCGTCTCGCGCATCCCGTTGTTATCCAGTCCCCGGGTTCTTAGAATTCGACATCAGACGTTTCAGATCTTCGATTTTGACTACCCCGTTGTCGCTGGCATAACCAACAGGATCCGCGTACGAAGTCGCGGGCAGAAGCTAGTACTTATTATAAATTCGAAAGTAACTCTGTCTGTCTGTCTGTCTGTCTGTAGGTTACCTTTTCACGCCTAAACCACTGAACGGATTTCGATTCGATAAAATTTGGCAGAGAGATAGATTGCATCCCGGGGAAGGACATAGGATAGTTTTCATCGACATACCTCGCGGGCGAAGCCGCGGGCGGAAGCTAGTCTGAAATAATTCGTGCAAACTAGACTTCTATCATATGTTTTACATTTGAGGAGCACAATCAGCCTGAAAACGATGATCGCCAACAATTCAATTAATTGTCTACAATGTTTGTTCCATTATATTTTATCAATGTGTACCCACAAATCATATTACACATTGAGTAGCTACTTAATTTTAGAATACAATAGAATACTCTTTATTATGTAGGTACACCATATAAATTACAGACATAATAATTACTATACTACTACTACTTACAATTGCTATTTATTTTTTATTATTTTAGCTACAAATTGATGCAGTATTAAGGGACACAAATTGTATACAGTCAAATGGTTTTTTGCCGACTGTAGAATTATACACAAATAATAAAGTGTTCAACGTGCTTTATAAAAACCGCTACATTCCAACGCTACTTTTCTCCTTACTGGCATTACCTAGAACACGAGAATATTAATTTCAGGAAACAACAGTACTGATCATAATTAATTAAAATCTAATTTAATTGCGAGAGCATCTACACGAAATTCCTGAAAATGTTTACTAAGAAGACGACTCGTCTTGTCTAATGGATGTTATATCCTGGGAATGCAATTTCGTATTTGATCATAGTGAAGAGCACACTTAACTGAGGGACTTGAAAACTAATAAGATCAAGTTTATGGTATGAATATTATAAGTAGCTGAAGGATATTATGTGAAAACTCATGCAGACGATGTAGAAATTGTAAATAATACCTTGAATTGATAAGAAAATTGAGGCCGAGATCTAAAGAAGTAACTTAGCTCGTGCTTCGACTAAGACTTGTTTCCGTCTCTGTCTTGCAAATTGTAGTTTTACAGTCGTGTGACAGTGTCGGGAATAACGCTTAGCTAAGTAGGTACAACATTTATAGATCTCGCCTTAAGAGGCTCAGTTGCATTCCTCCAGTTTTTAGCTCATTCTTCAAGTCGGAACTAAAACATACATACAAATATATACGCACATAACCTCACACTTTCTTCCAAAGGTGGTAGGTAGAAACTACCGAACGCCACCTGCTACGATCCTTACATAATCCTTTTGCCTCGTTTACATTCATAGATCTGGTCATACACGGTTGCGAATACTACTCACCTGACCTTTCTAAAGAACTTCACCAATAAGGTCACGTCTGCCTTCTAACAACTAGAACATAACAATCAGCTAAATCCATCTAAGGGCTCTGATAACCCTACATGAATCATTAGAGATAATCACCGTGATTTACAGATGACACTTTAGGCGCGTGGCCAAAAATGGAACTAACAAATCCATCTTGTTTTTTAATACAATTTTACGAAACAATTTTACAAATGTTTACCAACAACGCCCCCTGTCTATGTCACTGAAGCGCCAAATGCTCTTTGTAGCCAAAGTACATACTAATATCACGCCTGTAACACAGTAATGTTCTTAAAAAAAACAGCAAGACACCGCTAAGTCAACAGTACAATGTTTTATTTTAATGACAAGAACGGACTTCATACAAAACTTAAAGTAATCAACATCAAAAGTCATTTATTCAAATTAGGCTGAGAAACTTTTCGAACGTCAAAATGACATAAGACAGTCCCCCAAAACGCCCGCCCTTCACCACTTCCTAGTGCTTTCGCTGCGGAGAAGAAGTGGCGCAACAAACAACCCCAGCAGCACAGCTGTCTGTTCAGTAAAAAAAACATGCTGCTATACAAGTAGGTAATAAAACCTAAAACTATCAACAGTAACATTTTTAATCCCATACAGCTGTAAACCTCAACTTTGATAGCAGCGAGTGCGATTCCAGACCATTACTTCCGAAGTAATGGAGTAGCAAGTGGAAGTACCTACACCGCAGTAATGTGACTCAGCTCACTTCACGCACGTGTATTGTCGATATTTACTCGCTTTTATATCCTCTGCCGTTTCGACGTGACACAGAAAGTTTCTTGGAGTTCTTGAACATCTTCAGAGATTTAAAATGCTTTATTTTAGACTAGCTGCACCCCGCGGTTTCCCCCGCGAGGTATGTCGATGAAAACTATCCTATGTCCTTCCCTTCCCCTTAAATGTCGTCCGTAAATGTCGATCCCGTGGGAATATCGGTATAAAAAGTAGCCTATATGTTAATCCAGGGTGTCAGCTACCTCCATACCAAATTTTATCAAAATTGGTCCAGCCTTTTGAGCGTGAAGAAGTAACAAACGTATAAAAACACACACACACTCACAAACTTTCGCCTTTATAATATTAGTGTGATGTGGACACAAACCAATGTATAACCTTACCTTTTAATGCATGCCATAACTAAGTATATTAACTTATCTCATTTTTGTCTATGGCGCTTCTTTATCATATTCCCTGTAAATTGAGAGGTCTGGCTCTTGTGATACAGGAACTCCTAGTATGTACAAGATGTTTGATTTGCTTCACTGAAAATAAATAAAATATTAATTATTATAAAGACCTCTTTCTGATGCAGTCAGGTAAAAAGAAAGCAGACTTTATGAATTTCAACACAAGCATTAAACGTCTATGAAATTTCGAAGGGATTTTGACTATTGGAATCTTAGTATTGCGGCCTACGCCGCCCGTAGCACGGTGCGTAGCATAGTCAATCCTACGAAGCTACGCCGCGCGGGTGAAGTATGGAAACTTTATGTTAAAGGTATTAAATTAATCATAAAATTCCACAACTTATTAGGTTATCTTAGACTTAGACTGGGACAGACACGTTTAAAGTCTAAACTAATGATAAAAAGTATTATTTACCGTATTTTCGCTATATGAAAAAAGTCGAAATAAATCGCTAGTTTCGTAAACTAAACTGTACGCAGAAGTTTACCTCCTTTTTGATCAAAGTCGGGATCTTATACACACATAAGTTTTTCACATAAATCTTGAGAATAGTTCCACCTATAGAACGAATGCGGAAGGTCTCATACGGAGCCACACAAGTTTTGACTTCAAAAACTCATTAATGTAAAGAGGTTCGCTATCACGTTTCGAAAACAGAGGTTCGCTATTTACGCTTTTTCTTTATATTTGTGTTTGTATGTAGATTTATCTTGAAATTTAAAGATGAAGCAATGGTAACTCGATCCCTTATCATATAAGTATGTATGTAGTATGCAGAGATTTTTATACGAGTCTGGACACTACAGATTTTTGCTACTAACATTCAAATGAGTATCAGTTAAAGAATATGGTGTTCTGGTACAGCTCCTGCAGCTCTAGTACATTAAAAATATTTAACTTTGACGATTTAACACCTTTAATAAACGTCAAAACTTCTTAAAATTGAGTTTTGAGACTCAAGATTTTAACCTTAATTGACATGAAAATAACAAGGACAAATGAAAGGCAGACAAGCGCGACGCGAAGAACAATTTCTATGAAAACTTCTTGGAAATTCTTCTACCATAATCGCATCGCACCGTCGCGTCGCGCCTTACTGTGGGAGCCTTATTAGTACAGTCAACAAAAGAGATAAGTATGCAGGATCATCGGATATAGTTGAAGTTTAGTAAGAGACCAATGGATGTTCTGGAATAAAATTTTATTTTAATAATAGAAAACAAACAGCTCATTTATCAAATTAAAATTCAGTCGACAACATCCATCGGTTTCTTGCTAAACTTCAACTATATCCGACGATCCTGCATACTTATCTCGTTGTTGACTGTGTACATAGAAACCCTTGTCAAATGTCACAGTTTTCTTTAGTATGTAAATCAACTGTCAAGTTTTTTTCTATAAAGATTCTGTACCTACTCTGAAACGTAAATAAGACATTAAATCGACATCCCCTATCGTTTTTCTCTCCAATGAGCCGAGGTCCAGTAAATCCGCAACCCGACACCTTGACAAAGGGACACAACTCCACGGCACACGCGTGTTATCTATTATCCCTTAAAGGTCAGCTGCCATGGTGGGGGGAGGGGGGACGAACAAAAGAGATCGATTCATTGTACGGTAGGAGACAGCGGTCGCGAATATATTTTTGGAAATACTTACTTTGGAGCTTTAGTTGCGTATAACTTACTCTTAAGTTACCTACTTAGCAAAGTATGAACTTCTCGGTTTTTTTGTTCATATGAAAAACTTGTTTATAGAATGTTGCTTAAAATAGAGGTGCTTTTTCTACCTTAAAGTGAATAAAATCATGTCACAATCATGGTTATTCCTCTTGCCATCGATATTTATTTTATAACAATCATGTATTATGTAACTAAATTCGTAGTTAAGAATATGTTTCGTATTATTTTTGAAGTGAAAACTTCTAAGCGCGTTGAGCATTTTTGAGATGGAAAAAAACCATTGAACTCGCGCCACTGTTACCGTAAGCGACACCGCGCGTGTTTTGTTTATAAGACGATTAAAAAAACACCCGCTTCGGATGTGTTCGGCTGTCCTCGGGATGTACTCGGTTTTAATGTATATCCGATATGTCAGTGAGTGATGGCAAAGTATTCTGTTTGTGTTTTGTTTTCACTTCTGTCGGCACTCCCGGAGTGCCACTGTTTTTTTTAGCCTTTGTTGTGTCCCAGTGTTGGGTAAAGGCCTCCCCTTTTTCCTTCCAAACCTCATGTCTTGTGCGATATCTGGCCGTCAAATAATACTTATATACAGGGTCCCATTAAAACAGATGGACAAATTTTAACACAGAGCTCAGTACGTCTAACCAAAAATATCCAAGCAAAAAAAAACACTAATTAAAGTGATTTTATTTTGACCTAAAATAATAAATTGCCGGCCGACATTAGTGTAATTTTGTTAGCTGATTATTTTTCTTGTAAGATCTATGCGTTTTTCTTAAATTTGTTTACCATCGTCCTTATTTTGGTGGTCTGAATGATTTCTAAACGTTCGTCCATCTATTTTAATGGGACATTAAATACAAATGTTTTAAAGTTACACAATTACCTTAATTATTCATCAAAAATCAATTGATAAGCCATTATGTCTGCGACTGGACGTTATTATAAAACTTTTATTGAATGTCTAATAGGCAAACTTTACTTTTCAATATCGTGTATTGATATAAACCAGTACATAGTAAAGTACCTAAACAGTGTTTTTTTTTTAATCTTTATTTATTTTTGGAGGTTTGTTCATATTTCAACATGTCACCCCCCCCCCCCCCCCCCCTCGGTAAGAATAAACATGAAAATATACACATCACAATACTAAACTTATCTATATTATATACAAATCATACAGTGAATAAACTTAAGGTGATCTATTCTTAATACCTATACGTGTAAGCCTATAAAGCAATTTGGCCTCCTCCGAAAGAGGAAAGGACAAAATGCTATTACACCATACAACATTAAAAGGGGATTCCTAGTTTTGAAGTACAAAATATCTAAATGCTTCGCTAAACAGTGTTAGTGACTTTGCCATGGCACGGGTGTGGCCATGGTGGTTTGTATAGTTTCAACCTTCAAGCTTGGGGATGAATAACATTCGTGAGACAAATAGATAATTATAGGTATTCAAAGGTAAAAAGTTTTTTTTAATTATTGCTGTAATATGGTGCAATGTTTTACGTAACATAAAATGGTGTGAACATACAACGGGTAACGTTAAATGCGTAAAACCTCTTAAGAGGTCATTGTACTCATTATGATGAACAACTTTTACTGTGGGAACCAAGCTGAAATCGCAAAAAAAGTCAGTTGTTCCCTACATTTACGCTCGCTTAACTCTTCAAAATGTAGGGAACAGCTGATTTTTTTTGCGATTTCAAGTTTGGTCCCATAGTGAAAGTTGTTCATAATGATGAGTACAATGACCTCTCAATGTTGTATGTTTTGGCGTTGTGGAATTCGGAGTGAGAATCAGCTGAAGCCCAAAGATATTATTGGCAGAACATGAGGAAAACTAATTAAAAGGCAATTTCGAATATTATTGGCCTTTTAGGACTGAATTATTTTTAATAGGATGAAGAGAGGTTCCTACATCTTGAAGCTCCATTATATGTATATAACTCATTGATTGAAGCTAGTGCAATTGAAACAGAGTTTTAATATTTTTTTAGTAAAATTACAAAAATGCCTCGTCGGTGTCGCAACGTAGTAGTTAGAATCCTAGCTATCAAAAGTAAAAGAAGCAGAAATAAACAATAGAAATATCCCAAAATCGAAATTTTTCCAACATAAAAAACATGAAACTTCTTTATTAAGACAGCCTTATAAAAATCCTTTCTAAGATCAATTCAAAATAAAAACCCTGCCTTCACGAAGAAAACGTTGGCTTTACATCCGTGTCCTTTGCCACATACCCTACGACCTACTTTAGAGGCTGTTGACCCCACAAGGTCGCCAGCTGATCGATGACGCCACCCTTAACGCATGGTGTACCTATACTTACACCTTTCTTCGTAGATTTAGGATGGCGATAAAAATGGTAAAATTATAGCGGTTATGTAATAATTGGACTAGTTTTGAAGTGGTGTAATATTAGGTGCTACGGAACGTAATGTTCTAGATCGAAATAATTTGTCATGAAAGTGGGGTGTGACCATTTTGAAAACCTGGTACTGATGATTTTATTATATTTTAGGTTGTAAAGTTAAATTCGGCTAATGATGTGTCATTTTACACTTTCTTGTTTAGTTCGATTGATGGCTAGGTAACTTATGGATATGGTTTTAAACATAGATCTAATGGGTATAATAGTCTAAATCTAAACTCTGATTTTTAATTTGCTAGATTTAAATTACAGCTGCTGCGATTGACCTTTTTTTGTCAACATGACATTATTTAGTATATAGTAAGGCCCCGTTCCCACTATGCCGTGACGACATATTGTCGTGTTGTTTATAGTGTCGTGGCTTGTGTATTTAAATGGAGGTGTTCACATATAGGACTACACGATTAACTATCGTCATCATTTTTTTTTGCAGTGACGACAGATTGTCAAGTCAATGGGAACGGCTAGCACGACAGTCGTAAAACGATAAAAAACGTCACGACTTATCGTGACAAAACCATGTGTCGTTATTGCGACTTTTTATCGTTGCCACGTATCACACACACACGTATCACACATACGTACACACGTTCATACCACTACTGATCTTCAAAAGAACGTAAAGCTAGGAGCTAGGCGACTAATGTGCAAACGACAAGGCGACTGCCGTGAACAGTAAAAATGTCGTCACGATCCAATGGGAACAGCTAAATACGACAGTCAGTCAACGATAAAATATTTCGACGACACAGTGACGATAAACAGCCGATTTAATGGGAACAGCTAGAGACGACAGTCGTCCAACGATAAATTAATCGTCACGACAAAGTGGGTACGCGCACTCACCGTCATTTTAGTCTATCAAATTAAATGTCAGAGTATAGCTATATATTGTAGTTTACGTAGATAACTACCCAACATTATTTTATCTCGTGGGTACTTGATATTTAAAAATTCATGGACATGTGACGGCTGACGAGCTCTCCATAAAAAAAACAACCCTAAAAAGCAACAAAAACAATCCACTAAAACAAACATGGACGAAAATCCTTCCTAATTTAAACTTTATCCGCGAATCGTGACAATTCATTCGACCCTGGCCGAACGACAAACAAACAAACAATAACGTTGCGATAACCGTAAAATTCCGATAAAAAGCGTTCTTTACTCTTTAGTGCGCAACAAAACCGTTTGTATTCCAGTCTTGCCAGTATTACCGAATTATATTTATCTATTATATATTGGTCGAGGTTTGGTGCTGTTTAGTTATACTATAATGACTCGCCTCCTTGTTTTGTGTGTTTAACTGTCTATGGGAGGAAACTACACATTCAAAATATTTTGTTTGTAAGTCTACTAAAATAAAATTTTCATTCTGAACTGTGTTTAAAATCTATCTACATGGGACTTTAGGTATTTAGATCTCATCTCCTTCTTCAGACCGTTCTTCTCCATAGAGATCTACGTTTTGGAATGGGCAACTAGCTTCAACTTCCTAACTAACTGACAGACTATTTAATTTTGACAATTCAAAAGTGCCTGTATAAGGTTTATTTGAAATAAATGGTTTGAGTTTGAGACAAAGCTAATATCAGTAGATGTACTACTTTTCGCTGAAGTAAATAAAGAACCAAGTTCAAAAAGAGAATACTTAATAAAATTATATAAATCATCTAACAGATTCTCGGTATTAACTAAACGGAAATTGCGTTTAGCTATCTTAAGGCGAAAGCGCCAGGCTAGCCCGCGAAATTCAAATTTTCTTACGTTTTTTGCGATTTGCTGGTCAGTATTAAGTTTTACGTTGATTAAAATATGATTCGCGGTCGTAACAAATACGTATTTACAGAATTATAATCATTAAAGTCATCAACACAACTCTCTAAGACCATGTAATCCCCAAATGTCAAGATTTCATGAAAAAGTCATTCTTGGAGATTGCATGGTCTTAGAGAGTTGTGTTGATGACTTTAATGGTTATAATTCTGTAAATACATATTTGTTACGACCGCGAATCATATTTTAATCAACGTACAACTTAATACTGACCAACAAATTGCAAAAAACGTAAGAAAATTTGAATTTCGCGGGCCACCTTAGAGCTTCCCCCTTAAAGAAAATTTTCGACAGACTTTACTTTATACAACGAAATAAAGACCCTCAAGGCCTGTCAAAACTTTACTGAAAATAAACCGTTAGAAATAATATAAACTTTTCAAAGCGTAAGAAGAAAGATAATGCAGATAATACAACTCAACTCTTAAGTATTTTAATTGAAACTGGTAACTCTGTGGGTAGTTAACTGTAAAGAAAACGCTAAGTTTGTAACTGCTTTTTAACACAGTGTCACGTTTCTTCTACAAACCGTTTGAAAAGAAAAGGGAAGATAATAAAACTTTAGATTTTTCGGCTTTATCTTTATGCTTTGAGCCTGTAATTGAGTGGAATTAGAATTAATAGCATAGACGACAGCACAACGTTTTGAAAGATTATAAATCCAAACAACTAGGTATCTATGGTTCAACGTTAGTTCAAGAAGCTTATAGATAAAAGTGGAGGCAACACTAAATACCTAAGTGAAGACTACTATGGTAGTCGGACCTCTCTTTCTGAATACATACATATGACAAAGAAAACATATATCACTGTCTCGTTCGTATGTGTGTATTTAGAAAGAGAGTGTCACATTGCGGCCGATGAGAGATGCGTTCTTGACACCTGTCAGTTTCATACAAACGAATACTTGTTTTGCGAATTTGATCTTTATTAGCTACTAGAATTGTTGCACAGACCGACCTATCTACTGTAGCATAATTTGTGATTCTTTGATGAAACTGTTTATCCTTACTCTTTGTATTTGTAATTTGTCGATAGCTTGGCTACAGTGATATTCAAAATCAAAATCAAAAGTCATTTATTCAAACTAGGTTGAGAATCAACACTTTTAGAACGTCAAAATTACAAAAGACAGTCCCCTAAAACGCCCACCCTTCACCATTTCCACTAGGAAGCACTAGGAAGTGGTGAAGGTGATCTTTCTAAATGTTAATGAAGACAATTTGCCTAGAATATCTACTTTTGACGTGACATGAAAAATGGACGAAAAAAGGTGGTCCTCACGGCAGAAAGGTGGCTAACTTAGGCACAAAAACACTTCAGCATACACGTATTTTTACGACAAAAGCGCTTACAAAACTGTACTAGCACTCCAATACTGAAGTTTATGTTGTTTTCTTATTCCATCTCAGGTGGGACGCCTCTTTAATATCCTGAAAATGCTCATAAAACTTTATGATTATGTTCGGAATACTTATTCTGTGATTATTTACTGGCGAGGTAGAAAGTTTGTACATTTTGTCAACAAATTCTTTTACTCAATGTATCTTACGAACCGTAATTTATTATAAATTATGGCTTTACTGTCAAAACACGTTTCCGGTACCTGCGGACACCTGCAACACGAAAAATATAGCCGATACGTTGTTGACCTAAGAGACAAAGTTGGGACGCATGTGTCAGTAATTTCCTCTGCAATGTTAAAGCGGAACAAAAAACGCTGTTGTCTGTTTGAAAATATACTCTCTTAGATCAATTGACATTTTTACAATTTATTACGAGCGGCTCTAATGTAAAAAATTAAAATCACCTGACTTTATATTATAACTAGCTGTTGGCCACGACTTTGTCTGCAATCCAGGATAAAAATCGTAGTAGCCTATGTCATTCTCCACGTCATAGTCATGTGCCAATTTTTTTATTTATTTCATAAAACAATTTACATTGTGTTTGAATTACAAAATTATTACATTTTAACCCTAACAGAAGCAATAAACAAATAATAACAAAAATAATTTTAAAAATATTACTATTTCATCTTTACATGTCAAACCATAAAAGCATAAAAACAACCATTTATATGTCCAACCATAAAAAGCCCAAACACAACAAAATTTCATCCAAATCCGTTCAGCCGTTGTAGCGTAAAAGCGTAACAAACTTACTTTCGCATTCATAATTAGTTAGGATTAGAATTTTTGTGTACGAATATCTTATTTTGTCGATTATAATTATTTTTTAAAGGTTTATTATTCTGAATGTGCAATTATGTAACGGTCGAACACAATATGAATAAAATTGTTTTATGAATAAATAAATTAAATGGAAGAACTGTGTAGTGAAAATGTTACCCTAACAGGTAAGCTCTTTTAAAATAAGCGTAGCAAAGGAAAGGTAGTAAAATATCTCCGAGATTCTAAACTACATAGCAGGAGTTAGGGTAAGAACCGCAAGTCTATACATAAAACGTCACAATCCCCAATGGTTCCAGCTACAATATAAGGTAGATGTTTGTACTGTGGCAGGCTTGAACGAGTTTATTTTATATCTGATTCTGAGCGGAAAGCTTCAGTCTTGGGAGCTACGTAGGTATTCTTTTGTATTGTTTTTTACGGAATACAAATACGGTGGTGGAGCTTGTTCGGGACCAATTTTTGATCTTGTATGTTTAGGAAAACCATTATTTTTCTATCAAAAACATTACGAAGATATTTTGGCTTTTTCCGCTCAAAAGATATTCGAATACCGAGTTAGTGGCTTATGGGTAGTTTACATATTCATAGTCTTCTGAGTCTTCTGCGTTAATAACTTGTAATAGTAAGTGTGAATACACACGAGCGACCCGCGTCGACGCGTCGGCGGCTGCTGTCGACAACATGCCGCTCGTGTATTTGAGCACCGCGTACTCTTGTGTATGAGCACTAAGGCATCTTATGAAGCTCTGTAATTGGACAGCCGTTATTGTGTGACCGTTGTCTTGTCGACCGTGTTCAGGTCATAGCACACGTATCAAACCGGAAAGGGATCGGCACCGTATCAACTCGAGCCGTTCAGTATTCTTTGTATGAAACTCCCTATTGCAACGCACACTAATCGGAATCGTAACGTTATCGCCTTGCCTCGTCACAAGCCTACGAACCGCGGTGCGGTGCGTTACGGCTCGTCGTCCCCGCGCTTACGACTCGTCGTCCCCGCTCTTACGTCTCTCCGTACCCGAGCTTACGTCTCTTCGTCCACCCTTGCCCCTCTCACGCCTCCGGCCTACCTGCTGCACTATCAACCAGCGAGCGGTCGGCGAGCTGTAAGCGCGGCAACGCCTAGCCATCGCCGAGTCGACGTATCGGTCTTCTGATCCGCTTTGGTTATGTGCTTACGTTAGGTTGACTCCTGTTTGACAGCGAGGCGAAAGGCGATACGGAGCCGATCCCTTTCCGATTTGATACGTGTGCTATGACCTTTCTTAGGAAACCAGAGCTTAAAGTTAAATACTGTTTTAATTTCCAAGCAGATTGCTGCCGTACATTTTTTCAAGTATTCGTGACATACTACCTGAAGAGACAGACCATAACCTAAGATGGATGAGTATCGTTTGCGAACACTTGAAACGTTGCCAACTGACTGGAGAAGGTGTGTCGTGTCAGGTGCCAAAGCAGGTCAAATTGGAAGCAATAAAGTCGGGAAGAGAACCTCTTTGCAAGCGGGATGTTTAAAAAAGTTCCACAGTATGCTAATCATCCAGTGTCGTCGCACTCGTCGCTGCTTTTACAGCAGGTACCTACGTACTCTGCTAAATTGAATACTGGGAGTCTGAGTTAACCTTTGTAGGCCATTGGTCTTCCAAGTTTTGCATAAGAGCTCCGCAAAAAAAAATCTTAGTTGCGTAAGTATGTGGTTGATAGAAAATTGTTTTATACTTACTAACCACATACCTACAAGAATTTTTAGTTACATGTAAAGAAAAAAAAATTGTATGTTTTCTATAGTTTTGTGGCGTGTGTTTATTTAGTTTAAATTTTAAAGAATTCATGTTACACAGAAATGTTAGTTTTTTTATTGTAACTTAAAATGTATCAGAATTTAAAAATTCTATTAGAACTTAGGTACGTTTAGGTATTATTCTGTATATCTTATTAAAATAAACAAGGCATTAATGTAAAACTAATTTGCATGCTCTAAACACGCAAAATGTGGATTGTAGGGTACATACATTAAACCACCAACTTTAATATTTGGTACGAGTAACACCCATATTTTCTGCAAATACTTAAATGATTCTTATTCTTATTGGTGGTGATGAAACTGGTGACTACCCACACTGAAACTTTCGTGGATGCTTATTTCAATGAGTACAATCCCCATGAAATATTCCTCAGGAAATGTTCTAATTATAGTAGGCGCAGGGTCCTGGAAATAATTTGAATAATTCTTCCATTATGCGACTTTAGGTAGGTTCATAAATCCTACATCACTACCTAACTTAAACATAATTAATGTCATTTTCTTTGTCCAATTACACAAAAGACCAAACTTTACTGCTCAACTATATTCCCTATTATAACTTTCATACGTTTTCATTTAGCATCCGAAACGAATGTCCTTTTTGGCGCATGGCCAAAGTACTGACGCCGCTGTGTCCCGAACACGATTATAATACAAAACACACAGAAACTGGCCGGAATTAAGGTATAATCGCGGCGTTATACAAATGTTTGTATGAAAGAAAGGATGGTTATGCTTCTGAAAGCTACAGCTCTTAGGTAGTTGTTGTTTAATCTTAGGATTAGCTATTATCGAATTTACATTAACGAAATCATTTTAATTATATTTTTCCTTAAAACCACACCCGCGCCGCGGCTGTAAGATTAAAATGTCATGAAGGGGACTGTAATGAAAGTGAGACAGAATTACGGTTATTATTAAAATAATTAAGGCTTTGAAACAATATAAAGTGTCTTTCTAAAACCTATTTTGGATCGGATTTTTATTAAATTTGATGAAAAACATTATCTATCAGGGGTAGTCAAATAAAAATAATGACAATGCTGGCAGAATAGGTAAAGTCATGTGCAAAACACGAGAAAAAAAACTTAAGTTGATGTTGCCAACATTACAAAATTTAAGGCCGAAAATAGAATAAAAGCAACAGATAAAAAAAACGATATTTACCGATAAAATAATTCTTGTCGAACAAAATGTAGGCAAGCTGAAACCTTAGTTTGAGTCAGCAAATTATATACTTTTCGCGATCAATTGGCTAGCTTCCAATGACAAGAGCTGGCGGCTAGAGGGATGTAGCCAATATTTTGAACGCCTACGAGATATACTTTAAAATTAAAGTGGAAGAGGCCATCACGAAGTTGTACTACATTTTTGCCAACAAATAGTTTTTTGGCCACAATTTAATATAAGCATTAAGGTCAGAGATTGATTGATCGCAATCAGGCTCACCTTGAGTCTTATTTATGTACTGTATAAAATATTACTTTACTGTAACCGACTTTACCTGCCTACAGTGACTTTTGTTCCCCAAATGTTTCCAGAAGCACACAATGACATAAGTTCCGTAACCACTTTAAGGTCAGATTATCAAATCTGATTGTTAGGAAAGAATCGCCTGTTCTATTCTATAGTAAGTAGGTACAAAGACGCGTAACTGCCCTAACACCGCTATGTTGGGGTCGGCTTCCAGTCTAACCAGGTGCAGCTGAAAACCAGTATTTTTACATGGAGCGCCTGCCTATCTGACCTCCACAATCCAGTTACTGGGTAATACGATACCCCTTGGTAAGATTTGTTGTCAGACTTTCGGGCTTCTGACTACCCCGTAAAGACTGTCAAAGATCCACGAATGACAGCGGGGACCAACGGCTTAACGTGCTTTCCGAGGCACGGAGGGGTCACGGTATGTAAACATGTTCACCCATCCACAGACCAACCGCGGCAAGCGTAACTTAACCTGATCGATCGACCTGTGCGGCTGTTATTATTTAGCCAACAATTAATGCCCTAACCAATCTTACAGTAAAACAGTCCCGAAGAATAGGGAGAAGACTGCGATTCACAATATTCCAGCCTGGAGTTATTAAGTTCTGTGAATATACTCCTTCCTAGATATCATTGGAGAGCAGTGCTGTGGTGGTCCAGTGGTATCGGTTCCGGCTTACGAGTTCTTGGTCGTGAGTTCGAAACCAGCCAGGCACTTTACTTTGTGTATTTAAGTTCATCACCACTGTTCTCAAAACGGAGAAGGAAAATATCTTGAGGAAACCGGCATGTCCTAGAACCACAAATTCGAAAACTTGTGACATCTACCGACCGGGCCCGCGTGGTAGATTAGGTACAGCCCACTCCCTCTCGAAGAGAGGAGGCCTGTGTCCCAGCAGTGGAAACATTATAGGGTGATGATAGTTATAGTAAATATCATTGAAAATATCACACGTTCAGCACTAAAGACAATACGATACTCTTGATCTAAATTATTTCAGTAGGTATTTCAGCCATGCGAAGAATCTAAATAACACCTAATGATGTGCCATATTCTGCAAAATTAAAACAGACGTCCCATTAGCGCCAAACAATCACTATTAACGAAGATTCCAACTTTCGCTGCAATTAAAAACTAATCAGTCAATTTCCAAGAACTTGGAATGCCAACACCAATATCAGTAGCGCCATCTATGTATCAACGCTGAAGTTAGCACTATTTGCTTTGATAGGTGGAGTAATTTTACTGTTTTCTAAAAGTTGAGCGCAATTTAGAGCATAAGTTACATTACTCAGCATTTTAGAGTAAGTACCTAATACACGGAATATTAATTAATTTATCTACCTTTAGGAATAAAGTAAGGAGGTGCTTGCAAAATAGGTACAGAGGAAATTAAATTCACGTCTTTGTTGAACGAAACCGAAGTACCTACCTAGGTAAGTACAGTTTTCCGAGATTCTTTTCCATTATAATTTCCAAAGAAATCATTTGATATGTGTATTGTTATTCAAGAAAATACTATAATTATTCTTTCTGGAAAGAGGTAACCATTAGCAGGAGGAACTGACCTAATGACCAACGTCGCTCGTTTTCACTTCGAATATAATTTAAAGAGAATTAAAAAGAAATACCAGGAACTGAAGCCCTTTTGTAGTCGTAGGATTGATTAATTACTTAATTAATATAATTTATACTGAGTACAGCGAATTATGTCCTACAGACGCCAGCACATCACGCTACTACAATCTGTCAAATTTCTATAATAGTTTTTCAACTTTATCGCTAAACCATTAGATTCAAAGTTGATTGGGGAAATTTGACAGTTTCGGGTAGCTTGATGTGCTGGCGTCTGTACTAACACTGGCATAATCAGCCTATCATGTTCCCTCTGCTGGGATATAGGCCTCCTCTCAGTGAGAGGGAGTGGGCCGTAAACCACCACGTGAGCCCAGTGCAGCACCCTAATTGCGTAACACACGATTACACTCAATTTGAATCATTTTGAAGCATATTGCTAATCCATTGCTCCATATGTTCGAAAAATGTGCACCAGCAAAAACAAGGATGGATCAAGGACGTTTAATTAGAGTGCTAAAAACCAATCGATACATTACTAACGCAAATAAATGTTCGGAACGTAAGTATTGTAGGTACTAAATTCAATACAAAAAAAAAATTACTTAGTGAATGTTCGCAGTGCGCAGGTCTTTAAATGACATTAGTGCTCATTCCGGCTATCTCCAGCTCGCCACTGACACCTATTTTTAGATTTCTAATTAAAAGGAATGTTTCGGAGGCCCTCCGGCTAGAGACTAGGTACTTACCTATTGAAAGCCTGGGGCACCAACTTGGCCCGGTAGGTAATTTAATTTATGATTTCTACCAATAGACTATCTTAAGCTACGTAAAGTCGACCCCAAATAGTTAGGCAAAGGTTTTATTTAGGCTAGGCTACACTTGGTTAGGCATCGCGGTTCGCGGCTGAGGGTTGGAGGCCGCGGCGGGAGAGAAGTGCCGGTATTGTTATGCGCCGCTCTCCCTACCTTCCGCGGCCTTGACGGGGTCGCCACCGTCTGATGGCTCCGACCTAGTCGGGGTGATGAGGACGATAATTTGTGGGCTTCAAATGCATGCTCCTTTGAAATAAATGCTTTTACTTACACAAGACAGCTTGAGTTCAAAATATCGTAAGTACATACGTACCGTACCTATGTTAGATACAAAATCTATACAAATAAATAAAATTGTATAAAAATAACCGCTTTTTACTAAATGCGACGGCTGGACCGATTTTGCCGGGGCTTTCACTGGCAGATAGCTGATATTATAAGGAGTAACTTAGGCTATTTTATTTTAGAAAAAGATTTAGGGTTCCGCGTAAAAAAATTAAAACCCATGAAATTTCTGACATACCTAGACACGGGCGAAGCTGCAGGCAGAAGCTAGTTAGAAATAAATGCAGAATCCCATATTTAAATACAAAATAAACATAAAATGTCTGCAGCTTTGCAGTAAGTTTTATTATCTCGTAAAAGATGATTGAACGAAAAGATTGCAGTTAAACTTCCGGCAACCTGTCTTGGCGTGGTGCAGTATGTCAAACATAAAAACGAATAGGAACTAATAATAAAATTAAGTATAGTATGCATTCTCTTTAGAGTTAAGCTTAGAAACCGCAATAAGAAAGACATAGAGAAAAAAAAAGTAAGTATTAAAAAAAAATAACTGCAGTAACCATATTTTTTTTTCCGAACCGATTAGTTTAATGAGTAGTTTTCCCTGCTCCAAATCCAAATATTTAGTTCCCTCGCGCTCTATGCATGGCGGCATAGAATACATGTATACATATTTCGCGCTAAATATATTTTTTATTCGCAGAAATCGTCGGTTTTGTTGGGCACAGCGGTTTCCAACCGCATAGCAGTATGCCAATGACCTCATGAAAATAACTACAACAGGGTGGCGGCATGCGGTTGGAATAAAATTTATTGTTCCACCGCATTACCGGCAAACCTACCAATTATCGAACATCACTATCAATAATGCTTATCACAGCATAACATCACGCCTGCAAGCCCCTAAGGGTTAGGCAAAGATGTACCTTTGGTGTAAGTACCTATAAGGATGATTTCCACTAAACGGCTCGTATCGCATCGGATCGTAAAGGAACGGATGTCGCGACAGCCGATCGCGTCCGTCAGGATGTCTGCTACCTATCGGCTCCGTACGTCGTCGCTTGCGAACTTATCCGTTTCTGCGCCTAGTCACATAGTTTCATTCCTACCGTGTTGACGTGTTCTAATTTTTGAAAATGGTTAAAGTTGACGTAGTATTGTTGACTATTGCATTAAAAGAAGAAGAAAATAATCATAAAACACAGAAGAGCAAAAGAAAAATTTGAGCTTACCCAGAAGAAGCCTGTTCACTCTCACTTTGAAGAGATTCGGGTTGTATGCGCTCGGAAACACAGACGCAGGTAGAGAGTTCCACTCTTTTGCTGTGCGCATTTAGGACATTTAAAAACGCTCATTTGGTGGAATAGCTATTAGGCAGGGATGGTAACTTGCAGTGCGTCTGGATGTCCGAAGGTAGAAGGGTACTGGGTAACACGTTACGACAACCCTTGGTAAGACTAAAAGGTTACATGCTCTGTGGGTAAGACTGGTTGTTAGACTTTCGAGCTTCTGACGACCGTTATAATACGGCTGTCAAAGATCCACGAGTGACAGCCGGGACCCACGGCTTAAAACGTGCTTTCCGAGGCACGGAGGGGTCTTGTTATGTAAAGATGGTTGCCCATCCACGGACTAACCGCAGCAAGTGTATCGACCCGTGCGGCTGTTATTACTTAGCCGCTAGCCCCTCTTGCGACCACCAGATCAACGTAACATGTTATCTATTAACTGATATCGAAATATGGCTACCTAGAGTTTGACATTTCTCTCATTCGCATCACATACGGTAGAGGTATTCACACGTAGCGGAATTTCAGTATATTTTTCGGTATTTCCCGCATCACGTACTAGTATAAAAGATTAAACCGGTGTAACATTCCCGGCTTACACTTAAAGTTTCGAGGCTAAAGTTCTTACTGAACAATTGGTTTAAAGATTTCTCCCGATAATTATTTCCTCTGGGATGACAACAGTTTAAGTGATCATTACACTAAGTGCTGTGCTTCGAGAGTCGGAGCTGCTGTTAGCGCAATGTTGATAGCTAGACGGAGAAGCTTCGTGAATAAGAACGTTTGTAAGGGACTATTGAGGATTAAAGTGTTCCTTAAGAGGGGAAGAGGCCTGCGAGGAAATTGGAAAATAGGTAGGTACCTACTTAAAGAAACTATTGCCGTCACCTTACCTCAAGTCTGCCCCCGTAGTGTGTGTTATGGACAGCTGCAGCTCAGACCGAAATTACCACAAAAATTTTGACGAGATCGACGTTTCGTATTCCCCTTTTTTCTCCTCGAAAACTGAGCCGATTCAAAATTTTTTCCATTAACATTTAAAAAAAGAGTAGGTATACGTAGGTCACACTATAAGTTTTGCGTAACTTAAAAAAACAACATGTTATAACCAAAATTTTATGTTTATTGCTTTTCAAAATACTCTCCTTTACATTTTAAACATTTTTTCATACGATCGAACCATTTTTTAAAACAGGAGGACCACAGATCTGAAGGCATGTTTTCTACGTGTTGATTGAACGCTATCACTGCCTCTTCGGAGTTGGTAAAAGTGAAACCTCTCATCAAATCTTTGATTTTGGGGAAAATACAAAAATCACAGGGTGCTAGGTCGGGGCTATGCGCAGGATGGGTGACGAGTTGTACTTTTTCGGAAGCTAAAAATGACTTTGTTTTGTTGGCCGTGTGTGAAGAAGCGTTGTCATGATGTAGGAGAACGCGGCTTTTGGGTCGTCTTTCGCGAACTTTTTCTAACACCCTGGGTAAACAAATGGTAGAATACCACTCGGCATTAACACTCTTTTGATCTTCAAGTGGAATTGTACAGATGGGACCCGTAGCTGAGAAAAAAAACGCGATCATTTTTTTACCAACGTTTCTCGCCTGCCTTACTTTTGTTGGCCTGTTCTCATTTTCAAACACCCATTCACAAGATTGTTGTTTTTTTTCGGGTTCAAAACAATAAATCCACGTTTCGTCTCCTGTGACAATGTCATAAACAGCATTAGAATGTCCGTGGTCGTACTTCAGTAGCATCTGTGAGCACCATTCCACGCGAGCCCGCTTCTGCTCCGCTGTCAGTTCATGAGGGATCCAACGACAACAAAGTTTCCGAGCTTTCAATTCTTCGTGTAAAATTTTCTGAATTTGGCTCATACCAATCCCCAATAGTCCTCGAATTGTCTCATAGGTAATCCGCGGGTTTTCTTCAATTAGCCGCTTAACAGTAGCCACATTATTTTCGTTGACGGCAGTTGAAGGCCGCCCTTCACGAAATTAGTCATGTAAAGAAACTCGACCTCTCTCAAATTCAGCAAACCATCGCCTCACGGTGCTCATACAAGGTGCTTCTCTCCCAAAAGCATTTTGAAGACGAGCGGCACAGTCTTGCGGAGAGAGAGAACTTTTAAAATCATAAAAAATCATCGCTCTAAAATCTTTTCGACTTAATTCCACTTTCGTTGCGTACGTAGAACTTTGATGTGTGATAAAAAACAATTGACAAATGATTTCCCGCCAATTGTTTTTTTTTATTAATAAGAAGGTTGCAACGTCTAAAAAAATATAACAATCGAAATTCAAATAGTTCCGATTAGCTAGAAGTGCAAAACTTTTAGTGTGCCCCATGTATTATGTTCCTAACATTTTTTTTCTGATAAAAACTTTTCTAATTTGCCTGGTAATGGCTAATGACAGCGGTAAAAATAGGAAATTTTTTGTAATGTTTAGAGGGTCATAATTATTTTCTTTACTAATAAGTTTTTAGTTTTAAGTTAAAACTGGAATATTTGTTTGTACTAAGTAGGTAGGTAATAGTTTTTTTGTAAATATTGCACTAGAATTTGACCAAGGTTTTGAGTCCCTCTCTGTTCCTTTACTCTCATAGTCCGATTGGACAGCAATCCGACATGACTTCCAAACTCCGGACTGTTACTAAGAAATTCCTAATGGAAAACCCAATAGCACTTTGAAAACCCGGGAATCGAACCCGGACACGCAGTAGTCGCGCTTGCAACCACGAGACCAACGGGGCAGTCACGTTAACATGGAAACATAAAAAGTACCTACCCACTCTGTGGGACTAGGTACCTATGAAATAAAAAATTACCTATTATCAAACTCATTGCTATTTCAGACAGCCAATCACAAACTCAAACTCAAAGCATTTATTTCAATTAAACCTTGTACAGGCACTTTTGAATTGTCAAATTAAATAGTCTGTCAGTTAGTCAGAAAGTTGAAGTTGCCACAGCAGTTCAACCAGCCTAAAGTTTGTTTCTGAAAAACCCATTTGGCTAAAAACACCACATAATAGAATACCTACTGTAACAATGTTTGAATTATATTGATAGCGGAAGCCGGATACAAACCCACCACTTAAGCTAAGAACCCTTCCTTGGAACGTCACGATTGAGCGTTCACTTCTCGAATGTCAGATTATGTAAATGGAGACATAGCGAAATGCATTCTCATGATAACATTAAATTCTGATTTTGTGAGCAATTCCAATAAAATACTGCTGAATATCTTATCTACTCCAGTATTTCAGTTAAGTTGGCATTCAACTAAAGTGAACTTATTTAAATAGGGATACTTATTTTATTTTTATTATTTGTCGTGCCGTGTGGTCTCTGGTCACGAATACAAAACTTTGCGCGGATCCTAAAGAAAATCCAAAGTATTATGTAGGTATGTATTATTAGCAGGCAGGTAGGTAGGTATGTATTATTGGCAGGGTACATTGCTCGCAGAACAGATGGCCGATGGGGCCGAAAAGGTTCTGGAGTGGCGACCGCATACCGGAAGACGTAGCGTTGGAAGGCCTCCAACAAGGTGGACCGACGACCTTGTGAAGGCTGCAGGAACCCATTTGATGCGAGAAGCACAGAACCGGTCGAAGTGGAGATGATTGGGGGAGGCCTATGTCCAGCAGTGGACATCTTTCGGCTGACATGATGATGGTGTATTATTAGGCTTATATATAGGTACAGCTACATAATCTACATTTTGGACCATGGCTATCACGAAATCAGGGGGCCTAAAAAGGCCACTTTGGCAGAATCATAAAAGGATTACATTATGAATCATAATATGGCGAAGACAGTTCGTGTTTTTCTTTTTTTCGCTGCACTACGTAGGTAGGTATAACCAAAGAGCCATGATTGGATTTGGATTGGATTTTAAGACAGACAAAAAAAAACTGAAAAATCCTTCACCAATGGGATTGTGTAGTAACTATCCATTGTAATTCATAATGTTATACTTTTATGATTCTGCCAAAGTGGCCTTTTTAGGCCCCCAGATTGACGTAAAGCGTAGGTGGTAAGGCCGATTCACGCGGCCCTTCTTCTATCGTATCGCGCACCGAGGGTTCCGTACTTTGTAGGTATGATGTAAATAGTTTTAGTCGGGTTTTTTTTATATTATACCTACTTACAAATTTACGGTTTTCTGATTTTTCCTATACGTGTACTACGTGACATTGCTTCTTGCCAAATTTCATGATTCTAGGACAACGGGAAGTACCCTATAGGTTTTGATTTCGGAATATAAACGCCCGTATCTTTTGATTGCGTTGACATAAAAGTTTGACGTTTTCACTGCTTCAAGGGATTGCAGCTTGCAGCCCTGAGTATTTGATATATAGTTTCAACTTGATGAAGATGATACCGTAGAAGCCCATGTAACTCCTCAGGCGGGTAATCAGAGCAATGGATGATGAAAAGGCTCCAGGTTTTGATCTCATATACAAAAAGGTCCTTGAGGAGCTACCTTCAAAGGCGATCGTTCTTCTGACAACTATTTTCAATAGTATACTTAGGGTAGAATACTATACCCATTGCTTTGTAAAGTATCACAAATCATCATGATACACAAGCCAGGAAAACCGCCTCATGAAGTGACGTCCTATAGACCCATTAGTCTGCTGCCCGTACCTACTCCCCAAAGTTTTTGAGAAAATATTGTTGCACCGGCTTCTGGGTTCAATGTCGATAATTCCCGATCATCAATTTGGATTTAGACCAAATCATGCCACTACAGAACAACTACATAAGTGTGCCGCGTCATCAGAAATGCCCTAAAAACCAAGCAATACCAGCCTCAGCCTTCCTTGACGTACAACAGGCCTTCGACAGAGTATGGCATTAGGGCCTAATAAGTAAAATAAAATCACATTTGCCACACTGTTACTAAAAAATTCTGGAATCTTATCTAGCTGATAGAATATTTCAGGTAAAGGAAGATGATTGCACCTCTTGTTTCCATAACATACTAGCAGGTGTACCTCAGGGCTCTGTTCTTGGACCAGTGTTGTACACTATCTTCACGGCAGACCTACCGCAAACTCCTGGAGTGACAATTGCTACCTACGCAGATGACACCGCAGTCCTGGCATGTAGCAGTTGTCCCAACAGAGAGTCGCAAAACCTACAAAAAAGTCTAGATGAAATTCACAACTGGCTGGTCAAATGGAGGATACGAGCCATACATCGAAATCGGTCCAGGTCATGTTTACAGTAAGACACCAGCAATGTCCACCGGTAAAACTTGGTCATAGTCAACTCCCACAAAGCAACTGCGTCAAATACCTTGTGCATCTCGACCAGCGACTGACGTGGAGGAAACACATCGTAACAAAACGAAAAAAGCTCGACATTAGATACAAGGGCATGTACTGGTTTCTGGGTAGAAGTTCCAAGCTGTCCGTGGATAATAAGCTTGACCTATAAGACCATATTAAAACCCATCTGGACTTACGGCATTCAACTGTGGGGCTCCGCATATGACTCAAATATCAACATGATTCAGAGAACTCAGAACAACATCATCTTAAAACAGATATCGAATTCGCCGTGGTTTATTATGAATACTGAAGTCCAGGAACACCTGAGCATGAAAACGGTCAAGGAAGAAATAAGTTCATGTTCACAAAAGTACAAGTCCAGACTGGAGAGACACCCCAACCAATTGGCCTCTCAACTCACAATACCAACTTGTGTCAGCAGACTCAAAAGACGCAACATTCTACAATTATTTAACCTGTAGAAGGCTGCATTACTAATAAGAGAGTTGCTCCTGATGAGGAGTAATTCTTCCCTGCCAGATATTTGTACAGCTCATCTGCTCAGTTTTAAAAACAGATTGCAAAATCTGAAAAGAATAAAAACAAAAAAAAAATTCAACTTGATAACTCCACGCGATCCTAAAAAAAAGGGTCTTGACTGACAAACAGACCCCGTCGGTCTGTCTGTCAGTCAAGACCCTTTTTTGTGAAGTGATCTTAAAAGGGTTCCGATTTTTCCTTTTGAACCCTAATTTGGAACCCTAAAAATACTGTGTAGCTATCTGAATAAGAGGTAATTTGGTCTAGAGTCAATGTGCATTTTCCACTGACCTCTATTAAAAGGCATTGTCCCTTACAACTGACGGACAGATAACGGACAACGAAGTGATCTTTAAAGGGTTCCGATTTTTCCTTTTGAGATTTGGAACCCTAAAAATACTGTATAGCTATCCAAAACGTCCGTTCGAATCTGAATAAGAGGTAATTTGGTCTAAAGTCAATGTGCATTTTCCACTGACCTCTATTATTTTAAGAAATTGCCCCTTACAACTGAAATTACTTTAAATAAAAATTAAAAAAAATTAAAATGTTTTATTGTTTGTTAAAATATTAACCATCGGTTTTTATTGTTTGTTATAATGTAAAAACTTATTTAGCGGTTTTTGTAAAACCGACACAAGCATCAATTTTGAATTATGAATCTGTGGTAGGTAAAACCTGGCACCTGGCAAAGTGGCAACACAAATGACAGCCAGCTTTCCGTCAGCGTAGTTTATTATTTTCCTAAAAATATCGAAAATAAAGAGTTATTGTATTTTTAAATGTATTTTAGTTATTATTAGTGTATTTTTATATTAAAACTATAACTAATATGTTTAGTTAGTGTACAAAGCGTTAACGTGTGAATAAATGTGAATGTTCGGACTCCATTCTACAATGAAAGATGTCGTATTATTGGTGTGTGTACAACCGAACAAAACGAAAGTGACTAGTTGACCGTGTGTTATACGGCGGTTTTTGAAACACTCGACTGGCATTAAAATGGCGCAGACGGTGAGACGAGCGATAGAGGGCAGATACCCGTCCTGTTACATACCCAGTAGGATAAAAGAAAGGAGAGCTAAGGCTAGGGCATTGAGGTAAATATTGCTTTTCTCAGGGCATTGGCATTTCGCAGCAATGGTACCTTGTTTTTTTTTCCTGCGTGTTATTTTTCAATCGATTTTTGCGAGTACAGCAATGTAAACATAATTACATTCAAGATCACAGTTGGGAAATAATTAGTCTGACACTGCACTATGCAACTTTGATGTTAGTGTTAATTGATCATTATTTCTTCATTGTTTTTCATAATAATGGCAGGATGTAATCAAGTGTGTGAATTGAGCATAGCCTTTGAAAATTACCACATATTTGAATGATAATAGTGTTTCAATTCTGATAATTAAGATATGTATTGACATCAATAAATATCTAAAGTTGCACAATTCTTAGCACATACTCCCTAATTTTACTACAAAAGCCAATATTAACTCCATTCCTTGACCTACTTTGTCATTGTATTTTCAGGTTAGAACAGCAAAGAAAACCAGACAAGCCAGAAGATTTTGTGTGCTACTCGGATAGTGACAGCGAAGAAGAAACACCAACGCAACAGCATAGGATATTATCAACGTCCTATAACTTTGTTGATTATGTACGGTCAAGGGAAATGCAGACCGCTGAGGTATTCATTTATATTTTTGTAGATCAATATTACTTAGAACTTGAATTTCTTAATGTAGTTAATGTAGGGTTTGGCCGAAGAATGCATGTTGTACAATACGACCAACGTAACTTGGCGGGCCTGAACATAGGCACTAAGAACTTTCGCGCATGTTCTCTCACGCGCACTCAAACTCCTAAAAATCAAGTTCAGGCCCGCCAAGTTACATCGGTCGTTTTGTATCTACCATATTAAACTGATAATCATATCAACAAATTATTCAGCAAAAGATAAATATATCAATGTTATTGTTTCATCTGATGATAAAATCTAGATTAAACTCCTTGGCGTCACACTGGGATTCCCTATGTTGTGGGATCTAGGCTCTTTTATAGATATGACATTAACCTTTTCACCACCACAGTCATGTATAGATGACAAACCAAAACGTGTATGATAAGTAATCTTGGGTTAAACAAGAATGACAAGGATCCTACCTCAATGATTACATTGTTGCATGTTTAATAAAAGTTGTAATCATAAGTGTCAAAACATTTGCATCATCTCTAGGTATAATAAATTAAAAGTGCCTTATGTCTGTCTCTGTGACCGCATTTTTATTCTAAACTGCACAACGGATTTTGATGGGGTTTTCACCATAATTTAGATCATTTATTCTAGAAGGTTTATGTGTATAATACATAATTATTAAACTAACATTTAATAAAGAAATCTCATTGTTTTGTCAAGTCGTAAAAGGCGTGCGAAGCAAGGGTATTTCGCTAGTATGGCTACAATCTTATCTTGTGCAATTGGCTCAGATGCCCTTGTCTCTATGAGTTACCTACCAGGTATTTTTACTGTTCATAATATTACTAGATTATACTATTATACTGGATTTTTTGGGTTTATTTACATGCTAGCTGCGCCCCGCGGTTTCACCCGCATAAGTGTCACTCTCGCTCGCGGGAATAAAAGTGTCCTAATCCAGACAGGTCATGGTCTACCCATGTGCCAAATTTAATCCAAATCCGTTTTAGTGTGAAGGTGTAAAACAAAAAAACAAATCTTAGTTTAAAGTTAATCTCTTCTCGTTATAATATTAGTTTAAATGAAATACTGGTAATCTGGAGATCTATAACAACATTTTTGGTGAATACACAAAACAATATTTAAAATTCCATTTAGAAAAAACGATTACATGACTGTACGGTGTACCTACTTAAAATTAAAATAGTTAGGTTTTTTTACCCTAGCATTATACTGGCTGTGTGACTGCAGTCTCCATAGTGTCCATATTTAGATTACCGGTTGTTATCGCGCCTAGGAAGTGTGTACTAGTCCTTGAATATTATAACAACTAAGCTAGCTCTGCGTAAACAATATTAGGGCACTCCTTTTCGCGTTTCGCGGGACTAGTGGACGCCCTAAAATTCCACTCACACGTGGAAATTGGCCATTGTCATTGGTTTAACCGCATACGCGTGTCCGTGAAGCCCCATCTGGTCAGGTCTCACTATAACCCAAACCACATTTCCGTCTTGCACTTTGTCAAAAAATAACTAACCTCTTTCCTTTCAGCCTCGCTCAGTGGAACCATCCTACGCAACAAAACACATGCTCACCCACGACATGTTCCGGGAGACGCCCATTAACCTGGGCAACATGAACAAAGTGTTCTGTTCCCAGTGGCTGTCTGACAGACAAGTCGTGTTCGGCACTAAATGTAACAAGGTATAACACTAAGAACTTAGTTCATTCAACGCTGGCTTTATTTGTAATTATGTTTACCTATTGTGATATAGTCATTTTACTCTAGGTGCATCGTCTTTACATATAAATTACATAATAAATGTATATATTGTAAAACATTTTAATAGTGTAACGTTTTCTTGCCCATTCTTCTCCATACGAAACATCTTTTATAAAAAAAAGAAATAATATATAAATATAGAATTGATTATAGAATCAATTCTATTTTTTTGTAAATTTTGACGTTCAAAATTGCCTTTTATGTCTCTTTGAAATAAATTATTTGACTTTGATTCACAGATTCTCTGCCATGGGGATACCCAATGGTAGAGAATCTGGGGATCCCTATGTCGGGTAAAATACGTCCAAGAGATAATAACATGCATGAACACAGGCAGCATCTTCCCTTTGTCTACCTCTACCTGTAATTTACTATGATAAATATTGTTGTAAATGACTGAACTAATATAATAGTTTTACAACCAGTGTGTGTAGCTGAAAAGCTGGTGTTTTAATACCAGTTAACTTGTTCAGAAGACAATTTCATGCAAATTCTATTCCACTCTTAAGTCCACCAGCTAGTGTAGCATGAACACCGTAGAAACGAAAGACAAAATGACATTTCAAAGAAAGATTTGGCACCATGTTGGCGGATGTCAAAAATGGAAGAAATATTAATATTACAATGTTGGTTATCGCAGCTTATGGTTTACGACGTGCGGCGCCGCACGCTGGACGCGATACCCACGCTGCGGCCGCGCGCGCCCTGGGCCGGCGCAGACCATCAGACTGGCATACACGCGCTGCAGATCAACCCCTCCAGGTAAGCGGAGTCGTTATCTAAGGCTTTACTTCCGCGGCTGGGCCTTTGCACAGGAATGGGACAGCGCAGGCTAGAAAATAAAGTGGTTGTAGTAAATATTTAAAATTATTTAATGTTATAATATTAATTCAAAAAATATTTGAAAAATAACAATGCAAGTTCTTTCTAAGTATACAGTCAATTCACTTGGTTTAAAAGTAAAAACGGGTGTTCCACAAGGCCGTATTAGGTCTTTTCCTCAATATATTAATGATCTATCGATCAATTTATTAAAAAACCAACCACAAATGGTGTTATTTGCTGACAACACTTCCTTAATTTTTAAGATAAATAGACTTGCATCTAATGTTGACAACGTAAATAACGCTCTACTGTAGGTGTAAAATTGGTTCAGTGCTAATAATTTAGTATTCAATGGGGAAAAAACTAAATGCACAAGATTTGCTTTACCTAATATTAAAAGTAGTGATTGTGACATAGTATTGAACAATGAGAAATTTGAATTCGTCGATTAAACTGTTTTCATCTGGATCACGCTCGATTCAAGGCTACAACGGGGTCCTCATTTAACATCTCTTGCAGGATGACTAAGTTCAGCTGCATATGCTGTAAGAATAATCTGTCAATTTCCTAATGTAGATACTGTGAGGCTAGTCAATAATTACCCACTAATAATTAATTACTGTGTATCGACAAAACTAAAACACTAGCGGAATGTTGCACACTTGTACTGTAAGCGATTAGGAAGAAGAGTGGGGCGCGTCTTCGTGGATGGCGGCATCTGTAACAGAAGCTCCACTCAAAATCCCATCAGTTGGCAAACACACATTTTTTTAAGTCTTCTACCCGTATTTATAATCGTCATTTATTTTCGTTGCAGAACGTTACTAGCGACCGGCGCGCGCAACTCGTGTGAGCTGGCGATTTACAGTCTGCCTACCCTTGACCCCGTCTGTGTCGGCGAGGCGCATAAAGACTGGGTAAGAACTCTTTTAGTTTTGATTATCTAAAAAGTCACATAATTTCGATGCCTTTCGTCGAAATCTAATGCAGTAATTTAGGAGTGAAATAAAAAAATATAGACAGACAAGAAATGTTCGTTACAAGTTTATGTTGATTTAGCAGTAGGTAGGGAAAATACACATCTTTAAAATATCTTTGATATATCTCTGGACCCTAGGATCCCGAACCTTTGGAAGGCGTACGAGAGGCCGAAGCCAACTCGCAGAGGCACCTTAGACAATTTTAAGTGTTGAGGATAATATACGTATATAATAAATAAAAGTGTTGAGGAAAATAGGAAAATACGCGCATAGGATACTGGGATTTAATGACGTTATCAGAATACGGATAAACCTTATTAACCGTACGCAAAATACGCGCTTTGACGTGGAGCGCGGACACCAGCCCTTTTTTATGCAATTTAGCGAGCGATACGACTTCGAAAAGTTTTAAGTTTTAGCCCACCTCGGAGAGGTTTGATTTCTTTTGATAACTTTATTGATAGATAATATTCTATAGTACCTACGGATGGTATAGTACCATGATATACATATATACCAAGCATATGCTACACCTGCTACGTTGTTATTCCAGCCATGTCCGCTTGCCGTCAGGCAGGCGAGCTACCTGGTCGGGGTAGCTGGGTGGGTTTGGTTTAGTAATAGTTATCTTTATTTAGATCCTCGACATGTGCTGGCTGGACGACGAGTTCGTGGTGACTGGATCTCGAGACTCCAAGCTCGCGCTGTGGAGGGCCCCGACCACGCCCACCACGCAGACCATGCACCACTATGTGTCACCGGTTTGTGTCAAGGAGTGTCGCTCAGGTATGTCAATATACAAAGTAACCCGACAAACTTTAAGAGGTGCTTTGAACTATTGAACTGAACAACTTTCACTATGGGACCAACTCTGAAAGCACGAAAAAAAATCTGCTGTTTCATACATTTTGGTCAAGTAGGTAAGTAATGAACTTTTGTATTAAACAGCTGATTTTTATATTTGACACATTTGCGACGCTGCCTACTGTACGTCCTTAGGTAGTTGTCCCACCGCCGGCGAGGATGCGACTAACTATCGGCTATTTTTTCGCTCAAGAAACGGACAATAGATATACATTCCGTGTAAACAAAAGAGATTCAAATATTCATAGTTGATCGCTGACTGTTAACACTGCCGGCGAGGACTCGCTCCACTGGTTTGTCGCTGAGCGACAAGAGCTATCAAAGATAATACTCGCTCAGCGATGCTCGCTTGGCGGTCAGAGCTCACGCCCAGAGACCAACCAGACAAACCCCCGAGTGGGACTAACTGCCCCGAGCGAGTGGCGCGAACAATCGCCCGTCGCACTCGGACACTCGCTTAGCGCAGCGACAAAACTATCGGAACTACACACTCGCCGCTCGCCAACTCGTTTTCAACTGCCAGTTCTACTCGCTACTCGTTCATCGCGCGCGGTGGGTCAACTGCCTTTTAATCTAACTACACTGGATCACAAGGATCTCTTGGTACTCGACTCGCTCGCTTACGTTGACAGGGGGCGCTGTTCTTGTTCTTGTTGATTTTGAAAGGTTTTGGTAATACAAGATAGCGACGTTAGTTCCGATTTTAGCCACGCGCCGAAAAATCCTTGAACAGCAGGCATGATGAGAAACACTTGACAGTTTTGAGTAGGTGGTCGCTTTGATCCCATCTTGCACCGCGGCTGCGTCAGCGAACTCTATCCGCATTGCTGAATTTTGGGTCAAACTAATTTAAGAAAAAAAAACTATTTTGCCATCGACACGCTAAGAAGAAGTATCCTCTCTGATTTGAATATCTCAAAAAACCTATACACTAACAACATCACCTGCGTCCTTAGGTCAGAAGGTCCGCGCGCTGACGTTCAACCAGCGCTGGCGCGAGATCGCGGCGCTGACGCTGAACGGCTACATCCACGTGTTCAACGCAGAGACCTTCCGACAGACGCTCTCCAGGAAGTTACCGTCGTGTCAGGACCTCGTGTGTCTAGCGACGCAGGTATGTAACACCACGTCTGAATAACACTAAGGCCCATTTGCACCACAAATCACTAAATGCATTTAACGCTAAACGTATTTAAAACATCACTCTGTCTCAGTCATCTTCAAACGATTGACTGAAATAGAAGCATGTCTTAAGCTATATTGTTAAATAATTATCGCCACAAGTTGAAGCAAGTTGCCTAACAAGGCTTGCGGTAGGAGTTGACTGCTAGAAATCGTCACGTAAGGAAAAGGTGTTATGCCCCCTCCATGCTACTTTCACTCTCTCTCTCTGTCTATTCCTATTATATAGGAGTGTGTGTGTGTGCGTGCGAGTAACGCGTAAAAAACAAGTTCCTAACGGGGTCCTACGACCACATAAGCTTTTTTTCTTTTTTTAATAGTGTATCTTCTAATCCAGGAAAGCGGCGTGTACGCAATAGGCTGCAAGTCATACACGTTACTGCTAGACTGTCGCACGCTGCAGTCTGTCAAGAAGATCACGTCGCGATACAACGGGTGCGGCATCCGCTCCGCTAGCTTTAGAGGCAACATGCTCACCATTGGCACTGGACTTGGTAAGCAGAGGCTTTCAGCATCATGGTCAAATTCTTAACAAACTCAAAGCATTTATATCAATTAAACCATTTACAGGGACTTTTGATTTGTCCTAAAGTCGGCCAGTTAGTCAGAAAGTTGTAGCTAGTTGCCCATTCCAGAACTTAGATCTCTGGAGAAGAATGGGCAAGAAACTTCAAGGAAACGTTTTTAAATCAAGAAAAAAAATCCTAGGTACATTATTCTGGTTGTAATATGTGAGAACAATATAAAAAATTAAGAAAGCAGTTAAGAGATGACCAGTCTCAACTGACAGCGCCCGCGCACGAACATGACGCGTGGATCGGCACCAGCCAGCTCAACCATTTTGAAGGAAACCGTGTAATAGATCAACATAACAGTCCCAAATTAATTTTCTATTCCGAAATACTTTACTTTCTATTACGAAATACAAGGTTTGTGTAAAAGAAAATTTCGGAAATTCGAAAAAAAAATATTGCACCCGTGGGAAGCTGGGGCGGGCCGCTAGTATATAATATGTATAGATAAAGAAAATTACACATTGAAGAAGAATGGGCAGAAAAATTACTTAAATAGATTCTGATTCAAGTTTTAACATTGTGTTTTTCTATCGACAGGCTTGCTGATGTTCTACGACCTGCGCGCGGGCAAATACTTAGAAAGTAGTATTCATTCAACCAAAACTGTCACACTCAAGGCTTCCAGAGGCTATGTGGTGAGACTTTATTATATTATTATCCTTAATAACAAACTGACTTGTGGATACATATTGAGATTAATGGTAACTTTTTTAGTTAGACATTAATACCTTAGAACTAAATTCTGGAAAATGACCCTTATAATTATTTATTTCATTAAACTATATGTCACGTAGCGACGCGCGCTTTACTTGTGTTAACCAAGTGTGCAAACACGCTGTAAATGTGTCGCGTCAGCTTATAACACACACGTGCAGACACAGAAATTGGTCAGTTGTAGCCCGGAGTCGCTGGCAATAGGCGCGCCGGGGCTATTACACGGGATTTAAACATAACTCGCAAAATGTATGATTACTATAGGTACTCCTCTACCTAACCCTTTGGACATTACAGGCGTGATATTATCCATACTAATAAGTATTATAAATGCGAAAGTGTCTGTCTGTCTGTTACCTCTTCACGCTTAAACCGCCTAACCGATTTAGATGAAATTTGGTATACTTAGAGATATTTTGAGGCCCGGAAAAGGACATAGGATAGTTTTATCCCGATATTCCCACGGGGTCGACACTTATGCGGGAGCAACCGCGGGGCTCTGCTAGTGTAATATAAAACCAATAAGATCCATTTTCTTAGCTATAATTTTATTAAACCGTCTTTCTTTTAAAGTTCCCCGACGAAGAAGCCGACGGTTTCAACCAAGTGAAGCACGTGCCCGCGATCTACACGCACTGCTACGACGACAGCGGCACGAGGATCTTCACAGCGGGCGGCCCGCTACCCGCTCCGCTTATAGGAAACTACGCCGGTCTGTGGCAGTAGCCTAACATCAGCAGATACATGGAGAATACTCGCCGTACTCGTAGAACTATCTTCATTATGAAGTACGACCCTGTGCCCGCTCCGATACATTCGTCATTTCTGGACTTCGATTCGGGGGGTGTCTGTAAACATTTGTGCAATTGTTTTGTGAATGTATTGAAAAAACAAGATGGCGCCGTTAGTTCTGATTTTGGCCGCGCGCCAAACGATCCATGTACAGCTATACAGTACCCGGCCGTAAATATGGCATCTCGGGCTTCGTACAGTCCGTTCAGTTATTTTACTATCAAAATCACAGTGATCTTTATTGTCATGGCTATATGGTTGCTATTGAGTTGCTGTCATTGCCAAGTCTATCAAAATCACAATGATGTTTATTTTTATGGCAATAAGGTTGCTATTCGGTTGCTGCTGTCAGAAGGAAAATAAATGTGAAAGGGCTGTAGAGCATTGTGTCTGTCACTCAAGTTGTCACATTCACTCCTGAGTACTGTATGTTGTAATTATAATTTCGTTACAATCGTTTTCATGGTTGGAAAACCCCTGGTTGTTAAAATGTTTTAGCATGTGTGATACTAGACGAATTAATTTGGCTTCAGCCGGTCGATTCTGTAAAAATCTCACCGTGAAAACTTAGGTAAAGTGAGTTTGTTTTTGCTAGGAATTGACACTGTTGCCAGCTCACTTCACCTAAGTTTTCACGGTGAGATTTTTACAGAATAGCACCGCAGCTTCATAATTCTTTATGATGAGTTGTATCAATGATTTTTCTATTTTAGTCTACAATATATTCGTATGTGAAAGCAGACAAATAACTGGCGAAACGTGAGATCACTTCACTTCTGCCTTACCCTTCGAGACATAATGGCGTGATGTTATGTTAAATGAAAATTATTACCAATCGACAATAGACAACTCGTGTATAAAAATTGACGCGTGATTTATTTTTTTATTATTTATCTGTGGTATGTAAATTGAAAAAAGTTTGTTAATGTTAATTAAATACTTCCTGGAGACAGTTGATTCTAGTGTTCTTCGAGGAAAAACCCGTGTTCTATAGTGGACGTTTTGGGGTTATGTAAATTAAATGCTTTACAAGCCGAACAAGATAATTTGCTAACTGCATGGAATGCCTCCCCGACCGGGCCTTCTGATGCGTCCGGCTGACGTCACGTCAGTTTTCGAATTACCTTGGTCGGCTAGTAAGTATTAGTAAAAAAATGTTAGTATTTATAATAAAATGGTTTATCGCATAAAATTGTACGGAATTGTGTAATTGACATAGCAATATTATGAGGAAAGAAAGTGCAAAATTATCAGATCTGTTTATATTGATGTGTAAAAGAGTGCAATAGAAAATTCATCATAAAAGATTACAAAGGGGTTTAAAAAGATAGAGGAAAAAGATGAGCGTAGTTCACAAGTACAGTCGGAGGAATTTTGTATCTTTTTAAACCCCCTATTGGTTTGGTATATAATATGTAAAAGATCTATTAAAAGTGATCACTGCTACAACACTAACTGATAAGAATGACTGCGGTAAAACGACTCTCAAGACTAAAGTTTATCGTATGAAATGGTCACAAAATTCAAGCGTTTTACAGAAGTTTGCCGCGGTAAATCTATGGCTGGATATAGAAGGAAACAGGGAACGATTCTTTTTTTTAGCCAAGAATGTAAATTATGAACATTATTCCTGAAAAAATAACAAAAAACTATCTTCTAAAACATCTGCACTATGGTATTGCAAATTGTAGCTATGTTAATGCTAACCTTTTATAAAAGCGTCCCCCTAACACGTTCATTAAAGTTTTTAGCATCAGAATATGTGTGTATGTCATTACAGAATTTTAATCGTTAAGTTCATCTATACTCTCTCAAGTTCAAATCGCCCTAATATATGACAATTTCGTGAAATCATGACATTTGAGGTCAATTCTAACCTTTTTTTTTCATGATGGGAAATCATCAAATGACCCCTCCCACTCTGGATGGAGCGGAAGGGAGTGTCAGACTCTTACTGACTAAAACCCACCCGTATTCCTTCCTTAGTCCTTTATGTTCCGGGCCAGCGGTAACCCTTTCGGACAATCCCGCTGACCCGGCAGGCTTCGGCCCTAAGGGGGTTCCTTGATGCTGACATCTCTAGGTCAATTCTAGCTTGGAGAGTTGTATTGATGATTCTCATGATTATAATTATGTAAACATAATATTTGTGACGGTCGCGATATGTTTCAGGCCACCTTAGCGCATCCCCCCTTCTACGTAATGTTAACTTACTCCACTTAGGGCTGATTTTTAAATTTTTAGAAATCAAACATCTGAGGACACAGTTTTGTGTAGAAAATGTGTCAAACCACAATTTTTATTCTTCAGATAGATTGTATAGTGATTGAAAAATCGACCCCTAAAAAACTATGATAAATATTGTTTATTTTCTTGGCTATAAAACAAAATCGTATGCAGATTGGTTTCGGGTCGACTCGGTCTTGGTAATGCCTTGTTCTTAAAATACTATTATTATAATTGTCACTTCACGATTCAATACCGCATTTACCTCAGTAATGTTGTAGACGAAACGGGACACTTATGTCTGAAACTGTATATAATTTAGATGTACTTTATTATTGTAATATTACTTCATTCATTGTATACATTATTTTCATATAAATTGTAGATTAGTTTTAAGTCTGAACTACTTCGTTCAACATTAGGTCGTCACAGTCTTTACTTTTTTAATTAAATGTTTCAGTATGCTTTAGGGGCTTTATTTAAATTAGTAAGTCGTCCCGTTTTCACGGATACAAAGTTACAAAGTATTCATAGTAAATATGTCATAAAATTGGGCCTCACAGTTGTGCGACACATTTTTCCAAGGGTACCTATGTATGACTTAACCTTGGAAAAATGTGAAAAAAATTGCGGCATCAGTGCAATTTTAATTTGAGGTCATAAGACATAAGTACTATGGAATAATTAGTTAATACTAATTTGATAGTTACGCAATATCCATAATATTAGTGTACAATTAATGGACTGTGTCCGTGTGTTTTTATATATAATTTCTTACTAAATAATCATCCATAAAAGTGGAAATTGTGACGAGTAAAAGACTTGAGTATGCTGATTATTGTGTTTTATTGAAACTATGATAAGTATTCTGTCTATCAAGGTTCGTGTATGAGAGCTTGTCCAGAAAGGGCGAATTCGCCGCGATTCTCTCGTGCGTATAACGCGCGACCGTTGCGTCCAGAAGGAGCGTACCAACGCGCGAGCATTTGGGTTCGAATTTCATTTGACAGTAGAAAACATGGAGTTGAACGCTCTGGAGTTCGCGCGTCAAGTGGACGCAACAAGGAGTCTCTAGTATCTCGACTCGCGCGCAATACGCACGAGTCGAGAGTCTGGCGAACTGCACGCGATTTACGCGCGTATTTTGAAATCGCGCGATGCTTATGGACGCGATGTATTGGCGCCTAGTATCTCGTTAACGCGCGAAACGTTTCGCGGCGAATTCGTCCCTTCTGGACAAGGTCTAAGGCCGTGTCCTAACCTAAAGTGATCGTACCGCGAGTACGCGATAGTCGCGCTCGGAATATGACAGACTCGCGATCATTTGTCACTCATTTGTTCGGAACACCAGAACGCTGTTGGCATGTCGAACGCTCGGATTCACCGAAGGCCTTGATATTGACAAAGGTCACGGTCAAGGTTAATTAAAACTCATCTATAGACAAGGTGTTATAACCATGGACGTAATATAATAGAAGTAACATATATTACGTCCATGGTTATAACACCCTCTGGGAGATTTGTTTATGGATGAGTAAAATTTTTAATTAAAGGGGAGATGAAAATGTTTATTATTCGACCTAGGACGTTTTTGACATATTTGCAGAAACTCAAAAAGGGGATTCAAACTTATCCATTTTTGGACAACTTACGATCGATTACACCATGTCATACCTATCTGAGTTCATAGACAACACTCATCTAGGTGGAATGTTTGTGGAGCGCTTTAGAGATTCTCATGACATTTTGCAATATGAATTACGACAATAATAAGACAAAGGTCACGGTCAAGGTCAATTATAGGCCATCCACACCCTGTACACGATTTTGTAAAAACAACACAAGGATAGTCGATTACTAAACAGTGTTTAGCTTATAGTAGGGGAGCCCAAGAGGGATTTACACGAGCGCGGCAGATGAATTTGAGGGGATTCCTTGCATCCTTTAGAGTACCACCACCATAATAAACCCTTTTTATAGTCATGCGTCTAGAGCAGCCCAACAGAATAGTAGGTAAATAAAAATCGATCGTCAGAAATACTCAAGCGAAAAGACGTCGTCGTGACAGTTTTGAGCGCGGTTTTCTTTTTTTTTCAAGTAAGTAATGCAAGGATAACGGAAATAATATAAACTGCCGATTTCTATAAGCTCAAGTAGCAAAAATCGTGTACAAAGTTAAGTGGGGGTCCAGCTGGAGTAAAGCATGTAATTCCCTACTCCACGCCTCTCCCTCCCTTTCACATTTTCCCTATCTCTAACTCACTCGCACCAATCCCATCCCCACATTACTTCCCGTCACCGGGAAGTGGGCCGTAATCCACCAAGCGGGCCATGTCTTAAATTTTTTTGGTCTAGGACATGTCGGTTTCCTCATGATGGTTTCCTTCACCGTTTTGAGAGCAGTGGTGATGATATAATTTACAGAAAGTAAAGCACCTGTCAGGGTTCGAACCTACGACTTACGACTAGGGATGCCAGATGTGTTCAAACAAAAAACCGGACCATTTTTTTAATTTTTTTATTTCTTAATAGATAGGTAAATGTACTTTGTGTACTGGAAACTTACTTACTAAACTACAGCCATTCTACTTTTTTATATATTTGGAACTCGACCCGACTGCTTTTAATAAAGTCTTATTGCCTGAGATGGCATCTTTAAATTCAGTGCAACTAATATTTATATTAAAGAAAACGCACAATTCACTTTTTACAGTTTGTACGGCGAGACGATTTCTTTCATCGGTCCATACATTTCCCATGACGCTGAAGATTCGTTCCACAAAAGCATTAAATATGGGAATACTACACACATACTGTACGATTTTAAATAAATTTGGCGCTGCTTCGTTGTTAAAAAATTTGCATCACATATTATATTAAGCGAATTCCCTTCAAGTGAAGAGAACACACTTTGGAGTGCAGCTAGCTCTTTGTAAATGCTTTCAGGAGGAGTCTGCTGCTTCCATGGAGATATTATTATTGACCACAACTCAATCAATTGATCCAGGGTAGGCAGTCTTCCGGCTTCGATATCTAAACAACTGAAAGCCTTATAATTCTTATTCTCGAATGGATACCACTTCTCTATATAAGTTAATGCTCTTTGGTAAACACTTAAAGCATTTGTTGTAAATTCTTTTATTTGATCATCTGAAAGATAGCCTTTTCTTAATGCCATATGCACTTTCATTCCGAAATGGTTGTCACTTATTTTCTTTGTAACAGTGTCCCGTTATTTTATTTTATTACCGTGTTATTTTATTACCGAACAATCTATTGTCCGGTTTACCAAAAATTTTGTGACCGGACAAGCATAAAGAAACCCGGATTGTCCGGTCGAAAACCGGACATCTGGCATCCCTACTTACGACTCATAAGTCGCGGTCATTACCGCTGGGCCATCACTGCTCAAATAGTGTTTGATTAACGCAAACTGTACACGGCACCCTAATTGCGTACAGTTCCCGTCAAATAACTTTGCCGCTCTGAAGCTAGGCTCTTTCCTCGTCGCGCCAATCCGCGCCATGCGCGCTGCTGTTGTATTCATAGGATTAACTACTGCGCAGTGACTTGTTGCCTACTTCAGAGCGGCGAAGTTATTTGACGCGCCGTTTCAGCTGCTCGGACACGGTGTCGTAGAAGAAAAACGACTACGTCAACATAACGAAGGAATTTGTAAAACACTAACAATGAAAGTCGCAAATTCGTAGATCCAATATTCAGAAAGTTGTAAAGGTTTAACCATGGCCGCGCGGTCGAAACGTGGAGAACCGCGCGGCCACGTAGAGGTCTCATTCTTCTGCTGCAACGCCTGAGCGGTGACGTCATCGCAGCGCTCGCGTGGCACAATTCAATTCAAGTGCGTTACGCAGTTACCCCGCTGGTCTCGATCGCTGTTTGATGTTATTTCAAAAATATGCGTGGACACTAAAACAAAGTTTATCGTACATGCATACTTTATTCATTAAAAAAAGCATTGCAATTAATGCCACATACATGAAGTGCAAATAATTATTAGATTACATTTATATTCCAAATACTGGTTTTTAAAAAAATCACATTCATTCAAGCAGGGTTGTCTTCAGTCCTTGGGGCAGGGGGTCGGGGGGACCCAACCTACGGGCAGGGCAGTACCTTCACTGCTTATGTAGCGGTCCCACTGCGATCTAGAAAGGACGAAAAAGCCCATTTTATTGATACTGGTAAGTTTTAAAGTACTAGGAAGTGGGGAAGGGCATTTTGGGGAATTGTCTTAGGTAATTTTGACGTGCGAAAAGCGCTGATTCTAAGCCAATAATTTTTAAATGCTTGGTTTTCTGTTCAATAAATACATGAGGGTCCCGTGGCTAAACAATAACAGCCGCACTGGTCGATCGATCAGTTTAAGCTATGCTTGCCGCGGTTGGTCTGTGAATGGGTGACCATCTTTTCGGAAAGTACGTTCAGCCGTTGGTCCCGGCTATCATTCGTAGATCTTTGACAGTCATTACGGGTAGTCAGAAGCCCGAAAGTCTGACAACGTCTTACCAAGGGGTATTCGTTGATCTTTGACAGTCATTACGGGTAGTCAGAAGCCCGAAAGTCTGACAACGTCTTACCAAGGGGTATCGTATTACCCAGTAACTGGGTTGTGGAGGTCAGATAGGCAGTCGCTCCATGTAAAATGATGGTATTCAGCTGCATCCGGTTAGACTGGAAGCTGACCCCAACATAGTTGGGAAAAGGCTAGGCAGATGATGATGAGGTTCATAAATACATAAACGTAAATACGAACGAATTGAAAATACTCGTTGCGCATATTACATTTACTTGACTATTCCTATCCTTGGGTGATACTCAATTTATGATTGGAGCATAAAATATGAACTAATATGCATATTGTATGATAGTTGTATTTTCGATTAAAAAATCGTTCGAATATACGTTGCGTTTACGTCGCGCGTTCGTGCTAGGGTCTCTGAACCAGACCTTTGAGTATGTGTTCTTCTTACCTAATTGTTTACCCTATAAAAATAAACTATAGTTCTCGGAAAGATTTCGGGGAGGTCTTTGCTCAGCAGTGGGCCAGGGTTGCTTAAATAAATAAAAAAGTTCGTGCTTTCCAGTTTAAAATATTCAGCTGATCATTTACCTGACTCCAATAAATTTAGCGACATCGCCTCCAAAGTCAACCTGCGGCAATTGACCACCGAACAGTGTTTCCCTCCACTTTGCCAAGTTAGAAGCTATGTTTTGCTCCATCTCAGCCTGCAGTGAGCTCAGCTGTGAGTCCGCCTTCAGTTGGTCACGAAGCACCCCTTCTTCCATCTCGTAGAGAACGAGTTTTCGAGCCCACAAGGATTTTAGTTTGTCTGTAAATAAGGAAAGGTAATATAGATAGCAACCAAAAGCTTTACAAAATCGTTGTTAAATTTAGGTGTCGTTTTAGAATGCAGGTGTAGCCAGGTTAAGGTTTTATTATAGCTGGAAGAGAAATCGGTTGAACGGACTGTAAAAAAGGTTTATTTAAATGTCTAATCTTATTTCAAATGGAGTATAGTATTATTTTATTTTCCAAAAACACATTTGTTTACATTTTAAAAACTAAATTGCAAAGGTAGGATAGATATCTTGCTTACCAATATGAGTGTTGAAAGCAGCAGCTTCAATATCAGAAACACTCTCCCCTCGGCCTGTGGCTGTGTTCTGTCTAGCTTTGCGCAGTTTCTGTACCGCATCTAGTTTAGTCAGACATTTCGTTGCATCATTTTTCTTACGAAGAACTTCTTTCAGTACCACATCTGCTTGGAGTTTCTCTTCTGCTTCCTGTTGTATTAAAAGATCAGTTAGAAATCTAGGTTTAATTAGTAAATTATAATTAATAAAGAACAATGAAGGGCCAGAAGAAGACATATCTAAAGCATAGGTTTTCAATGTTGGCGATGATGCCCCCTAGGGTTTGAGACTTTTAGGGAAGCAGTAAAAGACCCAGACAAAATTATAGGGCAGTGGGCAAAATAAGGTTGAGAACCTATGATCTAAAGCATGAAGGTTCTAATAAAAGTAAAAGTTAAGTATTCAAGTTACCTGTTTAGCTTTATTAATATCATCTTTTATTTTCTGCAAGTTCTCATCAATCTTCCTAGATTTCTCCTTCAGCTCTTTAATTCTTTCCTCCTTTTCTCTCTTCTTCTCCAAACGAAGTCTTTTTAAACGCAACCTCTTTGCTGACCTTTTTATTTGCATTTTCTGTAGCATTTCCAAGTAAGGACCAGTGATAAGAGAAACAATATTTCCAATTTGAGCTTTATATTCTTCAACTTGCTTCATGTGAGAACTCCATTCTTCTTCGGTTAATGTACTCATGTTGTCTGTTAGATGATCCTTTTTAGCTGTCAAGTCCATCACAGCAAAAAACAGCTTACGTATTTTCTGACAGCCATCCGTTAATAATGGGCGTTTGACATTGATCTGTGCATCGTTTCTCACAGGTACTCTGTTGTCATAAGTTGACAAAAAGTCTTGATCTGCCTTTTCTCTTCTAGCTGCAGGGGTAGCGGAAGGAATGAAGAATGGGGGAGGCTGTGGTGGGGGTGGTACACAATGTTGATGCTGTGGTGAAAAATGTGGGTGAGGTTGTGCTGGGGCTGGTACGAAATGTGGTGGTGGTACATAATGTTGGGGAGACTGTGCCGGGGGCGGTACAAAATACGGTGGCATATGTTGGAATGTAGAATTATTTCCACCAAAATTATTATAAAAATTAGGATTATAAGACATGATTGTTGTAATTTTAAATTAGTAGAAAAATAATATGTTAAATTATAAAGCCACAGTCTCAGGGAGCTGACTCTCAGCGTCTTTAAGTACTTGTTTTGCGGCAATGTAATCCTCGTTGTCTTTGAGATCCTGTTCGGTTTCTAATGTAGTCTTCAGATCATTGAATGCCTTCACGAGTCTGTGAAAGAAACAATAAAGTGTGGAAGAAGGACAACAGTTGGCTTATGGGAAAAGGAAAATTATAAGCATCAGATGTGATTTCCCCTAGGTGACCGGTCGGTCAGTCAGTTGGTCATTGACTGATTGAAGTTCTAGTTTAGTAAGTTTTATGTGAAAGTAACAAACATGAGTCACACCTATAGATGGGCCATCCACCCGGGTTTAAATCCAGTGCTTTGACAAACACCCAATTTTCTGGGTGTTTATCAAAAGCACCGGGTTTAAACCCAGTGAATTGCCCATCTATACTCACACTAATTACGATAATCACAGTAAGTATCTAATAATTACTAATCACAATATTTAGTAAGAAATTGCCATTGGTCTTTTGTTTATTGATTTTCCATGATTCTTAGGTAAGGCAAACCTAGAAAATGATGCATACCTACTTGAAAGTAAAAAAATTACAAGGTTAGTAGTATCTAGTGATGCATAAAAAAGATCATAATGAATCATCACGCTTCAGTGACTAAGGACGCCAACAAAGAACAGATGTCGCGCAACGGATCCTAACCTCCATGCACACCTGTGATTTTACGAGACAATTGCGATGAAACTACGCAGACAAATTCTTCGGAACACGAATTTATGATGATTTCTAGGTCTTATTAGCAGTTATAGTGGTATACTCACCGTCTTTGACAATCTGGCACCATCATCAGCGACTCCTGCAAAACTTCCTCCTGCTTTCGGATATTGTGCTCGTCCTGGCCCTCGTCTTTTATCCTCTGTATTCTATTCTTCTGCTGTTCTGCCTCTTTTTCATAAACGACTTTCTCTTTGGCTATGCGTTTGACAACGCCAGTCTTTATTTTTATTTGACGAATTCTGGGATCTGCCATTGTTCAAAAGCTCGCCTGGCGACTATTGTTTTTTTATGTCAAACTCAAAATCACTCAAAATGACAACTGACTACAGCGCAGCGCTGCGCCTCGCCTGCGCGAACAGCAGCAACAAACAGTGTTGCCAGATGACCGTCTGGCGTTCTCCCTAAACCTTCCCCGAAATCCCCCCAAAATTCGGGTTTTGAAAAAAAAAAACCCCCACAAATGACAAACATTTTTTTTTTTATTAATTTTAACAATTGATTTTAAAAAAAATGTTGTTTAATTTTTTTTTTAATTAAAATTAATTTTATTTCCTTAGGATTAATGAAAGATACAATTTTATACTATTTTAGCAATAGTTTCCATTACCGAATCAGCCTCTTCACCCGCGTCGTTTGCAGTTCCGTATATTTTTTCTGAATTAAATCTGTTTAGCATCTTTGAACTAGGTTTAAAATGAACAAATCCTTCTAGCAATGTATATCTCTCAAGATTGATTCGGCAGTGTGAAAGGCCAATCTGTTTCGAAGTTTGTCTTTAATAATAGCTACTTGAGAGAAGGCTCTTTCCACAAATGCGTTAGAAAAAGGCAACGCCAAAATTCCTAATGCCAATTCGCTAACATGTCCGTAAGTTCTATCACCGACTGCATTTTTTTGTGTGCTTTCACAGATTAGTTAGTGGTTTGATCGCGTTGATTCAATTGATGCATTCTGATAATATATTTTTTTATCATCACTGCTAGCCGCGGCTTTGCCCAGACTAGTTATGGTAATAAAAAAACCCCTAATCCCCCCACACCTAGTTTTCTCCCTCCAAATATCCCCCCAAAAATATTGTCCCCCCATAACTATAAAAAACCCCCAAATTTGGGGGGATTCCCCCCAATCTGGCATCACTGGCAACAAACAGCGCGAAGCGCGAACCGCGAACTGAAGTGCACGATGCGTTCCAACGACACAATAATTATTTACAATCTTGAGCATCATAAAATGCGCAGCACAGGTAAGCATGGACGTAATATATAGATTACGTCCATGCAGGTAAGTCTGTCTGTGTCTGTGTCATGGACGATATAATAGATCTACTATATACGTCTGTGTTGTATTATGTTGTGAAGATGTGTATATCACTACTCCTCTACACCCCTGCCCCCCCTCTTCTCTTGTTAGGTATAGGGAACAAGCCAACTATAAAACAAAACTCTATAAAAGAAGTAGGTACATATACATACATACAAAATAAGTGTTAAAATGTTGTTGGACCTACAATTTACAGTTCGCGTCAAATAACTTTGCCGCTCTGAAGTAGGCACTAGGCAACAAATCACTGCGCAGTAGTTAATCCCATGAATAGAACAGCAGCGCGCATGGCGCGGATTGGCGCGGCTACTGCAGCTAGCAAAGAGCCTAGCTTCAGAGCGGCAAAGTTATTTGACGCGAACCGAACTGTAGATTAAGGAGGGAAAAGTTTACTTGGTCGCAGCGTACAAAAAAAACGCAAAAATCGAAACCGCCAGATGAAGATTAGTTAATCTTCACACTCGCACAGGGGTTAGAGCACCTAAAGCTCCGGCTCTTTGACGCGGAAAACGAGGGCTTCGATTATTGTGGGCTGACGCACATTAAAATTTGCACTGTACCTATCTACACAGTGTTTTAACTGACGAGTCGCGCTTAGGATTTAGTCCCATTTTAAGAAGGGTGCGTGTTTGGCGAGTTCCTGGTCGCCAGACTAGAATCCAGAATCCACAGGAAATCCATATCTGTACCAGGGCGGAACATGGGCGGAACGATCATGGTGTGGACTGAAATTCGCCTGGGTGTAAGGATTGTGCATAGGGATGCCAGATGTCCGGTTTTCGACCGGACAATCCGGTTTTCTTTATGCTTGTCCGGTCACAAAATTCTTGGTAAACCGGACAATAGATTGTTCGGTAATAAAATAACACGGTAATAAAATAAAATAACGGGACACTGTTACAAAGAAAATAAGTGACAACCATTTCGGAATGAAAGTGCATATGGCATTAAGAAAAGGCTATCTTTCAGATGATCAAATAAAAGAATTTACAACAAATGCTTTAAGTGTTTACCAAAGAGCATTAACTTATATAGAGAAGTGGTATCCATTCGAGAATAAGAATTATAAGGCTTTCAGTTGTTTAGATATCGAAGCCGGAAGACTGCCTACCCTGGATCAATTGATTGAGTTGTGGTCAATAATAATATCTCCATGGAAGCAGCAGACTCCTCCTGAAAGCATTTACAAAGAGCTAGCTGCACTCCAAAGTGTGTTCTCTTCACTTGAAGGGAATTCGCTTAATATAATATGTGATGCAAATTTTTTAACAACGAAGCAGCGCCAAATTTATTTAAAATCGTACAGTATGTGTGTAGTATTCCCATATTTAATGCTTTTGTGGAACGAATCTTCAGCGTCATGGGAAATGTATGGACCGATGAAAGAAATCGTCTCGCCGTACAAACTGTAAAAAGTGAATTGTGCGTTTTCTTTAATATAAATATTAGTTGCACTGAATTTAAAGATGCCATCTCAGGCAATAAGACTTTATTAAAAGCAGTCGGGTCGAGTTCCAAATATATAAAAAAGTAGAATGGCTGTAGTTTAGTAAGTAAGTTTCCAGTACACAAAGTACATTTACCTATCTATTAAGAAATAAAAAAATTAAAAAAATGGTCCGGTTTTTTCTTTGAACACATCTGGCATCCCTAATTGTGCAACCTATGGTCATCTCCTCACTGACAGCAGCACGGAATAGATAATATTATCGATTCCGTGGACAGCAATATGACAAGAATTCATGTTCATGCAAGTTAATACGCATGCACACTTAGCTAGGATGATAAATGTGCTCTGCGAAAACAATATCACGTTATTATAGTGGCCTACGTTCAGTCCGGTGATCTCAATCCCATTGAGCATACTTACGTGGGATTTGCCAATGGATTTGCCCGGGAGAAGAGCGGTCAAAATACCTTTTTAATACGCCTTCCCCAAAATTTGATTAAGAAAGTAGAGTTTTTTGAAGAAGGAGTTTTTAGGGTTCCGTAGCCAAATGGTAAAAACGGAACCCTTATGGATTCGTCATGTCTGTCTGTCTGTCTGTCCGTCCGTATGTCACAGCCACTTTTTTCCGAAACTATAAGAACTACACTGTTGAAACTTGGTACTTTGGTAGGTAAGTAGATGTATTCTGTGAACTGCATTAAGATTTTCACAAAAAAAAAAAAACGGGTGAATATTTCAGAGGGCCAAAATTTATGTCTCGCTACAATACTCATCAATACTAAAGAATTTCAAAGTCAAACATTTTTATTCCATTACTTAAATAAATTATAAAGATGCTATCGGAGCCATTTTGAGCTTTAAATCACACAAAATAAAGATATTCAAATATTACTTTAAAAATCGGCAATATTTGGCGTGTCGCCTGGGTATAGTTTCCAACATTTCGTGACATAAAAAATTCAGTGTATTGAATGTGATACATTGTGTGAATAAATATTAAACTTAGATAAATAAAGAACGTTTTTCATTACAATAATGTTAGAAAACTTTATTAAAAGTTACTTTAAAATGTAATCAAACAATGTTCAAAAAATAAGCGTCATTATCGGCAACAGTGTTGTGTGTAATTTTTTTACTTATAACGAAACGCGACCGGATAGTCAAATGATGTTTAAGCGACGCTTCACCCCGCGCCTCAGTCGGCTGACACGCTTTGGAGTGTAAGGACGTCGCGTGATTTGAGCAGGAAGTATTTCATTTTGATTCTCCAAAGTTTGTCATCACAATCGTCATTCTTATTTTTGACTGTATCTCAATTATTTCTTCATAATGAAGTGTTTTTATGTAACAAAATTGAAGTATGCGTGAAACTAATACTGCATGTGGCACTCTCTCCGACGAATATACCTAATTATTTTGTAAAATGGTGAACTTTCTAGAATTCGTCATTATTGACAACATCATTTTCAGCAACGTCGCATGAGACGACAATGACACGTGTTGATAAAAATGATATTGTCTTGATTGAGCAATGACGGTTGTTACCGATAATGATTTTAGTATTCGACCTAATAGTTAGATATATCGTGTTTTTGTTGTTTTCCGTTAATTTCAGCATAAAGCTTGGTACAATAACATATTTTTTTGGCAAATTCGGAAAAATACACTTTTTCTTTTATTTTTTAACAAATTTATAATGAATGTATGGTTAATTGCGTTATTTTATTTATTTTATCTGTCTGCATGGTGCTATTGTTCGTTTCGAGGTTTTTTTTTTATTTTTTTTTTGTTTGCATAACGTTTATTTGAAATTTATTGTCATTTTAGCCGAAAAATGAAGCTGACATATTATGTCTTTGTAATACACATGAATAGAATGTGAACGTTAATCAGTTCACCAATATTTTAGAAGATTTCGCATTTATAATTGCAACATATCAAGGTGGTCTGCGTAAGGCACTCTGTGAAGACCAGCAAAATTTGAAATTATATCGTAGCTACAATATAAACAATGAGTTTAGATACGAAAGTGTTCAAATTGAACTAGACGGTAACAGTCCGGAGCAGATACAAAATATGTACCAGTACGTAAAGGATTGGTCTGTGTGGTACCGGACTTAAAGAATAGCACCACCCCATGCTTCCCGTGGGTGTCGTAAAAGGCGACTAAGGGTCGTACCGGAGAATGGAAATGTACGGTAGCGGCCAAGGCCACGGTGAGGCAAGGGGTGCTAAGAATCCCCGGAAGAGATCCGGCTACCACAATCACCGAAAACTGGACCTGGCAACTTATAACACGCGTACACTCCGGACCGACGAGAAGATCACCGAACTTGAGGAAGAATTGAGCAGGTTACAGTGGAGTATAGTGGGGTTATCTGAAGTCCGAAGCGAGGGGAAGACTTGATAAGTCTCAAATCCGGAAACTTGCTCTATTTCCGGGAGGGTAACCAGCAGTCCCAAGGTGGTGTCGGGTTTATCGTCCATAAGTCCCTTGTGAGCAACGTGGTGAAGATCGAGAGTGTGTCGACCAGGGTGGCGTACCTCATACTCAGAATATCCGAAAGGTATTCGTTGAAGGTCGTACAGGTTTACGCCCCGACGTCGTCACACCCCGACGATGAGGTAGAGACCATGTATGAGGATATTTTCAGAGCCATGCATGGCTCTAAAACTCACTTTACCGTTGTCATGGGGGACTTTAACGCGAAACTGGGTAAACGAAACGATGATGAGCTGCGAGTGGGGCAATTTGGAGTTTTCCTTCTTCAGAAAACGTGAGCACAGAAAGTGGACCTGGCAGAGCCCGGATGGTGCATGGTAAGAGGCACATTGAACTTAAATATCAAGCTGGAAAGATCTCGACTGATGAAGTCTACGCTCCGCCCAGCACCTATTCAGGTCCAAAACCCCGAGAGCTTTCAGCTCGAACTTCAGAATCGTTTCGAATGCCTAGGGAGCTCCGTGGACGATTATAACGATGGGTTCGTGGAAACTGTCTAAGATCTTCAAGACCCGTCGTACGAATTTAGAAAAGAAGCTCTCTGATCCGACTTTACGGCTCATGAAGGAGAGGCGCGAGATGATCCTGCAGTCTTCAGATGATGCGCTAAATTACCGGCAACTCAATAGACGGATCTCTAAGTCCTTGAAAAGCGATCTTCGCCGCTATAATACGGACCGTATTAAGGACGCGATAGAGCGAAATAAAGGCTCCAAGGTCTTTGCTATAGATCTGTTTATTGGACAGAGCCAGCTTTCTAAACTGAAGACCGATGATGGCAGGATCGTATCCTCCAAACCTGAGCTGTTGAGAGAGATCGAGAGATTCTATGGACAGTTATAGACGTCAACAAGTAACCCAGTTACGAATCTGGCAAACGACCCAAGAGCTAGATTGACCCGACACTATAGCGAAGACATCCCGTACGTCAGCCTGTACGAGATTAGGATGGCTCTGAAGCAGCTCAAAAACAACAAGGCGCCGGGTGATGACGGAATTACGGCCGAGCTGCTGAAGGCCGGCGGAAAACCCGTTCTGAAGGCCCTTCAGAAGCTGTTTGGTTCGGTCATACTCGAGGGTAGAACACCTGCACAGGCATGGAACAGAGGTGTGGTGATACTTTTCTTTAAGAAGGGCAACAATGCCCTTCTTAAGAATAATAGGCCCATCTTACTTCTGAGCCATGTCTACAAGCTGTTTTCGAGATTCATCACGAACCGTCTCGCGCGCAGGTTTGACAATTTCCAGCGTCCCGAACAAGCCGGATTCCGTAAAGGCTTTAGCACCGTAGACCACAAACATACGCTACGACAGGTTATACAGAAGACCGAAAAGTATAACCTGCCTCTCTGCTTAGCGTTTGTGAACTACGAGAAAGCCTTTGATTCGATCGAGACATGGGCTGTACTGCAGTCTCTTCAACGGTGCCAGATCGACTATCGGTACATCGAGGTGCTGAAGTGTCTGTACGAAAACGCCACTATGTCAGTCCGACTCCAGGATCAGACCTCGAAACCTATCCCTCTGCAGCGAGGTGTGAGACAGGGAGACGTTATTTTTCCGAAACTGTTCACCGCTGCACTGGAGGACGTCTTTAAGGTTCTGGACTGGAAAGGGGCTGGCATTAACATCAATGGCGAGTACATAACGCACCTTCGGTTTGCCGACGATATCGTAGTCATGGCTGAGACTATGGAGGACCTCAGAGTCAGTACAATGCTCGATGACCTCAGTAGAGTCTCCGAAAGGGTCTTAAAATGAACATGGACAAAACGAAGGTCATGTCAAATGCCCATGTAACACCCACTCTCATAAAGATCGGAGACGCTACACTTGAAGTCGTGTATGTTTACCTGGGAGAAACTGTCCAGTTAGGTAGGTCTAACTTCGAGAAAGAGGTCAATCGTCGAATCCGACTCGGCTGGGCAGAGTTCGGGAAGCTACGCAATATCTTCTCGTCTCACCGCAGTGTCTCAAGACGAAAGTCTTTGACCAGTGCGTATTGCCAGTGATGACTTATGGCACTGAAACGTGGTCGCTCACAATGGGCCTTATAAGAAGGCTAAAAGAAGCTGTTTTTGCCAAATGTTAATTTAAATGTTTTGTCAAAAAATATTATTTTATTATAATATTGCATTTTATTTTCCTTGTCCATATCATAATATCATAACAAAATAATACCCAAAATAGTATTTAAGTCACATGTAAATTCATCTCCATATTTATAATACTTATTCAACTCATTGTCGGCAACATTGCGTCATTATTTTTTACAATAACGTCATTATTCTCACAATGTGACATTATCAGCAACAACGTTTTTTAATGATTTTGAAAAATATCCAAAATTAATGGACTGCTTGGGGTGCCTTCATTACCACATACTTTATATTTGATATATCTATACATCTGGCCTTAAATAGAAGCTCTGCCGCGAGGTTTATAAAATCTTAATTATTTTTGTCAAGAATATTGTTTTGAGGAGATCCGCCCGTCCCCCTGTAACTTCTAAAATAAGAGAATGATAAAATTAAAAAAATATATGATGTGTACATTATCATGTAAACTTCCACCGAAAATTGGTTTGAACGAGATCTAGTAAGTAGCTCGCCGGTGAAAATTTAAAAACCTATGATGGTACGGAACCCTCGGTGCGCGAGTCCGACTGGCTCTTGTTTTCACATGTATCCTACATATTTTTGTTTTCAGGTGACAATTTAGACAGCCTGATACTCAGTATGCCACGCCGATGTAGAGTCGTCGGCGTCGCTAGGTAGGTACTCCTTTGGGAGGACCAACAGTTTTATTTTTAATGTTATCTGTGTGTTTATCGTGGGGTTTTTATCATATTATTTACTTTTTCTTATACAACTCTTTTTTATAGTCAAACAATTAAATTCTGTATTATTATTATAAGCCTGTGTCGTCCCACTGCAGGGCAAAGGCCTCCCCTTCCCTCTTTCCACTTTTCCCGGTCTACTGCGATTGTGTCTATTGAAATTCTGTAACTAAGATACTTAGAAAAGTGTTGAAATAAAATAATTACTATGAATTACCTAGACTTACCTACCTTAACTTTTCCCTAGACTTTGTTGAGTATACATAAAGTGTGGATTAGTATAAGGGGCTGGTAAATGTCAAAGATTCCGGACATCCGACAGGATTGGCATTGCGTTATTGTAGCAAAACGAAGGAAAAGGCCTATCATTGGAATCTTGAATAATATGGGGTAAAATACGTTATGTACCTACATAAATATTACCTACAAACAAGACACTTGAATTAAGTTAAAATTTGTATCTTCTTATCACAAAAATCGGAGATAAGATTTCGTGCATGAGTAGGTACCTAAATAAAGTATGACTAGCGTTCCTATGGTAACTCTAGAGAAAACCAAAATCTATATCAGTTTGAATAAAAGAAAACAAATACAGATTGATCTAAAACCACTGACCTCTATAATACAAGTGTAATATAGAGGTCAGTGTCTAAAACCCAAAGAGAATATCGTCGTTGCTAAAACCCAATGAAAAATAAAAATATACCTATACTAATATTACCTATAAAGAGGTAAAGTTTGTGAGGTTGTAGGGGGTAATCTCTTATTCGATCCCGAAAATTCTTTCACTAATGAGAAGCTACATTACCTATCCCTGAGTGTCGTATAGGCTAATGTTTTAAGGTCCGAGGAGTATGGTCAGTGTTAGTCAGAGACATTACAATAGTAGTTCCTCTAATTTAGCGACTGTCTATTGTGAGTGTGTGGTCTAGCTGCTCTAGCGTTGTCTTGAAGCAGCAGTGGGCTAGAGCAACTATCCAGTCTCGGTTGTTTTCCGTCATAGTGTGCAATTGACGACAGAACAGATAATAATATGTCGTAATGTCTACCCAGATTTTAGGAAGCTGTAGTGGATAACACCGGCACTAGTCCACCAGATACTTACTAGTACCTTTTTCAGAGTCAATTTTCGCTTGGGGCAGGATTTGGCCGGTTCTCCTGGGTTCAACCATTGTGATGAGCGTTTCTGATTATCGTACAGGATCCATTTTTCATCACAAGTAACGATACGATTCATAATCCCCTCGTTATTGTGACGGTTGAGTAAGTGTGCATACACACGAGCGACACGCATCGACGACAGAGGCAACTGCGCAAGCGTCGACGCGTGACGGCGACAGCCGCTGAAGTTGTAAAACACTCACACCGAAGCCTACCGCTAGCTCTGACCTCCATGGTTATTCACAACCATCCGACAGGCTTTAATATGTATCGAAAATGACACATTTTGATAACCAGCACCCTAATTGCGTAACACACTATTACTATTACTCTCAATTTGAATCATTTTGAAGCAAATTTCTAATCTCCATTGTTCAAAAAATGTGTCTGCTCAACAACGCAACTAACGCAATGAATTTTGTTGAACTGTCAAAATGAAACCCATTGCTACTGATAGTGTGTTAGGTACGCAATTACCCTGCTGATTTGCCTTGCCCCCGACAGCAAACAACTGTCGAAAGAATAGCGGTCGTCTATTTGATCAATTTTCGGGTTATGGACTTGTGAACAGTGTTTAGAGAACTATACGACTAACATTGATTGATGTTAGATTTGGTACGGAATTGTATCGAATGTTTGTGAATAGACGTTGGTTTGCGATGGATCCGCTTTAACGACCACTTTTAATTTATCATTGTCAACTTGGGTCTCGCGGTCGTCCGCGGGGTTTGTTCTGTTGGTCAACATCTCCAGAACGAAAACATTGAAACCAAAAATGTACTGTGTTTTCTTTTGCAGTGCTTCCCCAATACACATCATTAATCCTTCGAGTTGTTTCTGCAGCGCTGGCGCGATGGCGCCACGGTGGAACTCGTATTCGCATCAGAACTATGTCAAAGAAAAATCAAATGACGCGAAAACAAATGAATCACTAAATTCGAAACACAAATACACAAGTCTAAATTTGAATTTGGTTTCCTAACCAAAGGCTAGATCAAAGTGGCCAGTTCGACAAAACGCCAATTTTATATGTAATTTGTCTTATATGTTAGAGACGTACCTACATCCTCGCAAAGAACATTTAAGAACACCCTATAGCACAACAGAATGCCGCGTGAACCAATACCATGAATATAACCATGGATAACCATGGATTTGATCTCATCGTTTATCTGACAAGCATATCTTCATCCGTACAGATATGCCCATAGAGATACGGGTTGAGGAAGCAAATAAATATATTCTATTTTGCGAGATTATCGTCAGTACCACTTAACAAGATGAAGGTGATACTCCTGTTGGCAGGTAAGATATTTTTGTTGCTATGCCCTAAGAATCAGCCTATATTGTCCCCACTGCAGGCTAGGACTGATCCTACCTGAAAAACTTACAGTGGCAAATATTTTGACAATTCAACGACATTCATTGCGTTATTAAACATTGTTGAGCAAACGAACTTGTCAAACATAATTATGAAACAAAGGGTTAGCACAATTACCTTCTAAATCTTTCGGATTGTGATTGAAAGTGTGTTACGGAAATAGGGTGCACACCACCTTGCACCTGTACGCTATCTATATTCGACGGGATTATTTACATTTGGAGAAGAAGGCACCCCCTCTAAACTTGAAGGTACCCACCCAATTAATGAACTAGTTTTACAGGAGTGACAGTGGCGCTATGCGCTGTGCCCAACACCCGCCAGGCCCGCAGGCTCCATGCACACAAGAATGCCGACGGCAGCTTCTTCTTGACGAATGAAGGACGTAAGTTATAGAAGGCGTGTTTTTTTATCATGTCTCATACGAAGAATGTTTTTGATTTGAAAGGACCTTGCCTATTGTTTCGCTTCGTCGTTGTATCGTTGTTTAAGCCCATGGCTACTCGTACAGTTTGATTAGCGTTATTATCGTTAGGTACAATCTAATTTCAGTTAGTAGTTTAAAGCCTACTTAGTAGAAACTCATCTTAAAATACAGTGAAATCGTTTTATTGCTGCAGAGCTTTCAGAGCTTTAATAACTTAGCTTATTTTTTTCTATTAAATCTCAGCATCTGGTCAATGGTGATTTTATTTATTTTTTTACTCGCATTTCGCTTATAACCTCCTCTTTGTATGCCAAAAGCTACCGGCCCCCACCACTTGGGTCACATCGGCCGTAATGCGGCCGTCCAAGACAGCCGGGTGAATTTCGACATGGAAGCCACCGAAGAGACCCAGAGAGGCGGGTTGAAGGTCAGCATCACCTGGAGTGGCCCCAGCGACGTGGTTTTCCAAGACTGCTTCGATTTTGGTAAGCAGCCTTAATTTTTCAGGTCACTTGAAGGAGTGAGAAAAAGTGCAAGAAATTTTTTCGTAGCACTTGAGTTGGTATCTTGCACGAGGTGCCTGCTACATTTAGGTATGCTTATCTAAAAATATTGTAAAGAATCAAACATCAAAACAAGCTTATCGGAATTGATAAAAGTGCTCGAAAGCGAAGCACCTGTCAATATTTGTTATCACCTTGAGTTGAGCTACCAATTCATGTCGATGAGATTAGAATCTCATCGACATGAATTGGTAGCTCAACAAGAGATTAATGGAATAAAATGCCCAATATACCTAAGGAGGCTTACTGCAGCTATGTCTAAGTTCATATTCTGTTACGTCACTAACAATTGCACTCTTTGTCAGGTGCTAGTCAATGGTTCGCCGGCCCCGAACAGAAAGAGCAGTACTGGCCCCTTCAGAACGCCGAACTTGAGAAGTACTCCATCGTGTCCAAAGAAGAAGACAACGCGGCTGTCAGCGAGCGCTACTGGCTCAACTCCGACGGCATGTACATCTATGTGGCTCCCGAAGTACCACTCTTCGTCGACTACCACAACGTCATGGAGAACCATATCTGTCTGATCGCTGAAGTCGCCGACCCGTACAGCACACAGCGTACAGAAAACATCCTTAAATACGACATCTGGTTCTTTGACAACCCTAAAGTCGCTCATCAACATGCCGTCGACACGTATCTCGGCAAGCCCTCTGGCATCCCTGACTACAGAATGATTCAGTACCCGATCTGGTCGACCTGGGCGCGGTACTCGAGAGAAATCGATCAGGACTCGCTTTGGGCTTTCGCCAATGAGATCAAGGACAGTGGCTTTCCCAACGCTCAGTTTGAAATCGACGATCTTTGGGAAGTCTGTTACGGTTCGCTGTTTGTGGATGTGAGGAAGCTCCCTGACTTGAAACAGCTGGTTCAGGACATCAAGGGTCTTGGCTTCAGGGTTGCTATTTGGGTGCATCCCTTTATCAACAAAGACTGTGAGCCCTGGTACTCTGAGGCTCTAGGAAAGGGGTGAGTTGAAAAACATACGACTTTATTTACGTTTGCTTTATCGTACTTAGATCCTATACTTACATCCAGCCAGCCCTAAGAACTAAATCAAATAGAACTTTGACTATTTTCGTCGTTTTAAACAATCACCCCTTCTTTTTCCAGCTACCTGGTTCTCAACGAGCAGGGCAGCCCCGACACGAGCTGGTGGAACAACAACGGCTCCGTGCCCGGATACATCGACTTCACCAACCCTGATGCCGCCAACTGGTTCTCCGAGAGAGTTCAAAACGTCATCGACACTTATGAGATTGACACCGTAAAGTTTGATGCTGGAGAGTCCAGCTGGTCTCCTCAAGTAAGTCTTTGTGATGAAGTATATTACTGGAAGTACTATTTACAAATTCTACGATCAAAATGGACATGCTAGTTTTTAAATGCATACTGACGATTGATTTAGCGGCAAAACTCATAAGACCAATGGTCCAGAAAATTGGACGGTCCTCATTTGCAGCGACAGGTCGCTCATTAACTTATCTCGTAATCATATTCGTTACACTGCGAAAACTGCGTGGTAATTGCGTAACACGTTAATAGTAGGAATGACTTTCATTTTGACAGTTCAATACAACATTTATTGCATTGTTTGCAAACAAATTTCGAACTTATAAAGCAATGAATTAGCAATATCCTTCAAAATGATTCAGATTGAGATTGATAGTGTTACGCAATTAGGGTGATACTTGTTAGGTGCCACTAACCACTTAGTTCTCACTCCAGCTAAACTGGAACCATTCGTTCTTCTACAGATCCCAGTTCAAAAAGGGCTAGACATCAACCTGCATCCTGGACACATCGTCGAAGCTTACGTGCGCACCGTCGCCAAGTTCGGTCCCGCTATTGAAGTCAGATCCGGCATGAGGTGAGATCTTTATCTGTATCTTAGGAGATTTCTTTAAAACAACATTAAAATAATATCCAAAACTTAACTTGTCAGATTTACAAAACAAATCGTTACTCCTCTTACCAATTAAATTACCCACGGTAGTTAAATTAACGATCTATTAAAAGTATCTCTAAAAAGAAAAACCCAACTTCGAAACATTTTCCTACGTCATGGGATAATATTACGTCGTTATCCTATGCTCGGCGTTCCTACATGCTATGAAAACATACTTACGCTTTGATATAATTATATAAAAGAAGACATGATGCTGTTGGTTTTTCAATTAACAGCCAGTATGGTAGTCATTAGGAATCAGGCCTTCATCACCCTTTTCCTCACTCCAAACCGGTTCTACTCTTCCAGGACCCAAGACCTCCCCGTATTCATCCGCATGGTTGACAAAGACACTCTCTGGGACTTCAACAACGGCTTGCAGACTTTGATCACCACCCTCCTGGCCATGAACCTCAACGGCTACACTCTAGTCTTGCCTGACATGATTGGAGGCAATGGGTACAATGAGAGTCCAAGCAAGGAGCTATTCATCAGGTGGCTCCAGGCTAACGTGTTCATGCCGACGCTACAGTACTCTTTCGTGCCTTGGGATCACGATGATGAGGTAGGTGATATATGTATAGCTTTCTAGGCACAGACACCACTTATCACTACTCAAACTTTAATTTCCAAGATCTTAGTAGATCATGGAAAGTTTAAAGACAATATTTGGATAAAAAGTATCATACTTCGTAAAAACTAATTTGTGTGTAACGATCACTCATAATCTGCCAATTTTAGAATATGCAGAATTTGTGATCTCATATGCAGCGAGAAACAGAGAAAAGAAACTAGGTAGCTACAATCCGTTTTAGATTCAATACAGGCATTTCTATCTACCTACTTGAAAAGCCCTGTGACTGAAGAGGTTTTATGCATTTAACTCGTGTGTTTGTGAACTTCTTTTTAACACTCCTTCCATGTCTCCAGACGGTAGAAATCAGCCGCAAGTACACCCACCTGCACGCCGACTACGCCGACACGATCATGGCCGCCATGGAGCAGTCTGTGGCGCGCGGCACGCCCGTCAACCCGCCCATCTGGTGGCTCGACCCTTACGACCAGGACGCGCTCGCTGTTAATGACGGTAAGAGAAAGAAAAAAGATAGGTTTATTTGTCACAGAAACACGTGCATACAAAAAGATCTATAAGAAACACGAGCACAGAGCTTCTCCAAAGGCTAACCTAACTCCTAAGTCCTTCTATTAACAGTAAACACAGATAGATCGATCTTTAAGCTGGTCTTTTTTTGGTGCAGTGTGACCTTCTGTCATATACTTTAGATGATTTGATGTTGCTGCGAAACTCCTGGAGTCTCCTCGCGAGATGTTGCTTTAAGCAGCGAAAATAATTAGAGTTAGTCGTATTATCTGCGTAAACTGTTGATAATAATTAAACGAACGTTTCCTTTAGATCCTCTATTTTCTGCAATAAAATCCTACTATACTGTTCAGTGCGCTGACAGGTGGCTTGCTATCAAGGCCCCAAAGCCCCCTCTGCAGGGGCTGCCTTGACGCCGAGGAATCAGCCGCCCACGTCATCCTGGAATGCGAGGCCGTGGCTTCTCGACGTGCAGAAATCCTCGGAATAATGAGGTCGCTCCTTGAAGCCTGTGAAGCTCCCAGGAAGCTTCTGTGCTTTTGGGCGGAGCTGGGCTGGCTTTGTTAGCCAGAATCCCCACGCACAACGGACCGAATGCGAGTCTAACTGCGGAAAAGGGAGCCCCACCATCATCATCATCATCAGGTGGCTTGTTTAGCGCCTAGAGCCTAGCGAGTCACCTTGCGAGTAGCAAAGTGAAACGAACGTTCTAGAATTTTCGTAACCGGCCCCACTGCACGCTTGGCAGGAACAGTTGTTCAGTGACTAAGACCCAAAGCCCAGTGACTGGCCTAGCGCCTAGGGTCAAGCGCTATGCAAGCCACCTGTCAGTGCGAACGTAGCCTAATTATTTGCTAGGGACCTTCAAACTAACGCTCAAACATCAGCTAATCATGAAAGCCACGCCAATACCCAGTGAATAATCATTCTTTCTCTTCTCTTCTTCCAGAATTCCTTCTCGGCGAGCACATTCTAGCTGCGCCGGTGGTGAAACAAGGAGCCGTCTCCCGCGACGTTTACCTCCCCCGAGGAAACTGGCGTGATGGCAACACTGGTGAACTCGTCCAGGGTCCAGTGTGGCTCAGGGACTACCCCGCGCCTCTAGATGTGTTGCCATACTTCACGCTCGAGGAATTTTGAATGTTGTTTATGTAATACTCGAATGTTGTGTTAATAAATATTAATGTTAAGTTTTATTGAATTTTAAAGGACGTTTTATTTTACTATGGGCCTGTGGCTAAGTAATAACAGCCGCACGGGTCGATCAAGGTTAAGCTACACTTGCCGCGGTTGGTCCGTGGATGGGTGACCATCTTTACATAAGTAACAAGACCTCCGTGTCTCCGAAAGCACGTAAAGCCGTTGGTCCCGACTGTCATTGGTGGCATCTTTGACAGTCGTTACGGGTCGTCAGAAGTCCGAAAGTCTGACAACTAGTATTACCAAGGGGTATCGTATTACCCAGTAACTGGGTTGTGGAGGTCAGATAGGCAGTCGCTACGTGTAAAAAAATACTGGTATTCAGCTAGTATTATATAATACTCCCTCCCTCACATGAATTTCTGAAGGCTACCCGATGTATGGCGTGTCGAATGTCTGAATTTGGGGAGCCATTCGGAACCCTGATATCCACTCAAGCTTAGCACAAATTAAAAACTTTTATCATATTCACAGCGCCTCCACTATGCAATCAGATCAGACCCTAGCTCTTGTGGGACAAAGACCTTTATTGAATGGAGGATAGGTATAGTCCAAAAACAGTAGAAGGTCATCTAAAACTATTCCAAAGTTCAAGTTGATAGCATTAGTGGTTCTTGAAATATCCAGCTGTGACAGACAGACAGACAGACTTAGTCTCTCCATAACGGTTCCGTTTTTACCATTTTGGTACGGAACCCTAAAAACCCAGTTACTAAGATTGCTTAGCACAGGGGCAGGCTACTTGAAATGAGATAAAATTGATAAGAAACTCGGCAAAATAGAAAAAGGTGACGACATTGATGTTATAAAAGATTAAATAAAATCAAAAAGAGATTGGCGCGAATCAGGAAACTTAAAAAAGAAAAACCTACGTCCATCAGTTTCATGCATGGCAGAGTCAATTTCGACTCCCAAGACCACATAATTTTATGTTTTGTTTTAAACGAAGTTTTTGTACACAGCAATAATAATATTAGTTAATCGCTACTAGGCTGATTTAAATAGGTAATTTTTTTTTTACATTTTAGGTAATGTACCTACCTATTTATTTTATCAGAAATTATTTTAGAATAATAATAAAACTAATTAACAGAATATAATTTTCAGTATACGTTTGGGTGCTCCCATTCTTGAGACCTATCCTGCCCATCGAAGAGATCCTATTCTGATGGTTTTAATTACATTAGGTTTAGGGCGGACCAAGAGAACTCAGATGGTTGGATAGACGTAGGCGTAGACCAAGATTTAAGAACTGTTAGAGATTGGAGATAAAAAGCCGAAAATAGGTCACACACAATGGAGAAATAAGTCACACACAATGGAGAAATAGGTCACACACAATGGAGAAATAGGTCACACACAATGGAGAAATAGGTCACACACAATGGAGAAATAGGTCACACACAATGGAGAAATAGGTCACACACAATGGAGAAATATACTTGACCTAAGGCTAAGGCCCATCTGCATCTGCATGATGATGATAATTACACTACTGATTAAGGAAATAAGGATGAGATCAATTCATTATGTTATGGACGGATATGATGACTGTGATATGACACTACTGACACCCAGATCTAAATCTGATTGGGCATAAAAAAGAAGGGACAACCAACAGTAGCGTAATAATATGTAAATGTAGGTTAGAACTTAATAAAAATAATAGAGGTAACAAATACATTACTCACAACGTTATCCACATACATATACAGGGTTATTGGTATAACATTAACAACCTCTTAAGAGGTCATTGTACTCATAATTATGAACAACTTTTAAGGGACCAAACCTAAAATCGTGAAAAAAAAAAAAAACAGTTGTTCCCTACATTTATGTTCGTCAAAATGTAGGGAACAGCTGATTTTATTTTCGCGATTACAGGGTTGGTCCCATAGTAAAAGTTGTTCATAATGATGATAAAACGGAATAGACCTAAGTCACAATACGCCCACATCTTGTTTGGTCTAGGCATAACGAGACTTAGGCACATTGCATTATAGGTAGGTATACAGCGAGCAAAGAAGTAGGTACAATGACCTGTTTTACCAATAACCCTGTATAGATCTACTAGTTGTTAGAAAGAACGATATAAAAATAAACCTTAATTATTCGGGTTCTGATCAAATGATTTTTTTTTTCAAATGAATTTAAACATTGATTCATAGTGTAAGTAGATCTTTGTTAAATCATCTAGAATTATCTCGCAGAAGATTTCAGCTCACGAGCAAGCGATAGTGTTGTAAGATGATACAGTTATCAAGATATCGACAAAGATAACATCGTCAAGAAAAGCGACAGTCGATAGTCATTGGTGGGACGCGATGGCGGCTCTGAAGGCGTTTTTATGTAAGTTTTGATAACTATACCAGTTATGTAAGACTTCTAGCAAAATAATCAAACCACTGCACTGTTCTGTCCTACACTTTACTAAAGTGCTACCTACTCAAAGACCTAGGAATGCCGTAGAAAGCTGTGCAAACTAGCAAAATAATAAAATTAATGCACGCTTTTTCACTGATTCCCCTCGTAGGCAGTCGCTCCATGTAAAATACTGGTATTCAGCTGCATCCGGTTAGACTGGAAGCCGACCCCAACATGGTTGGGAAAAGGCTGGGCAGATGATGACTCGAGAACCATTCAACACATGATTCTAGACCCCTAGAGTAGAAATTTTTCGTCGGTTATCAAAAGAAAAACTGTTTCATAGAAAAGTGCAATAACTACGCGCAAAATGTATGGAACAGCCAAATTTATCTTTTAAATAGCCGAAGAAACATTCAGAATCTTGTACTGAATCGATGATAACAGGTTGCACATCGTTGTCCCTGCCACCCTGTATAACAATGATATCCTCAGTCTGTGAACTGATAAACAACACTTTGATGAAAGTAAAAGATATCCTTTCAAGTATGTTCTTAAAATTATAGGTATGAGAGGGTAAAAGATAACACTGACGTCATAAAGTGTCGGTAGGTACTTTCTGACTATGTTCATCATCACCATCAGCCTATAGCAATTGCACGCCATTCAACTCGATTTTCGACAACTCTCATCCAGCTGCTATCAGCCATCCTGCGAAGATCGTCGCTCCACCTAGCTTGAGGGCGTCCCACCTTTCGTTTACCGATTCGCGATCTCCACTCAAGAAGATGTCTGCCCCTACGGTCTTTGGTTCTACGGCTAATATGGCCGACCACTGACCTGTATTATACATGTTTATTAGAGGTCAGTGTGGCCGGCCCATTGCCACTTCAGCTTGCATATTCTGTGAGCTATGTCGACCACTTTGGTTCTCTCCCGGCGGATCACCTCGTTGCGTATTCGATCCCTCAGAGAGACTCCAAGCATAGCCCTTAGGTACTATGTAATTACACAAAAAACAACCAATCGACTACCTCGATGTTCTAGTGGTCACAAGTGCGGAAGTGCGACTGCTAAGTCAAGAGCCCCCTGGTTTCGATCCCCTGGCCGGCCAGTGTAAATATGAAGGTTTTCTCATCAGGATTTGTTCAGTAGCCGTTCGGATTCTTGATTCATGTCCGGATGATGGCAAAGTATCACCTATCACCTCTGTCTGTCCTATTACATAACTAGTGAAGTGTGGGATAGAATTTTATGACTCCGTTCTCAAAGACGTAGGCAGGTGTATAATAGTCATCAGTGGAAACATTTGCAATAGGTACGAGAACCGCCGTTACTGCTACGGACATAAAGGCGCTGTCAATATCAAATCGTTATCACTGGTCTGCGGTTGACTGCACCTCTGCTTCCTCCTTCGGGGAATTCAATGTTCCCCTAAACTTACCTATCGGTTTACTTAATATTCACGTGCAAAGACTTAGCTAATAAACAAAAAAAAAAAAAAAACACATTTTCCGCAGTGTTACTAACACTCGGTGCGGCGCACACGGCTGCAGTGACGGAGACGCTGAGCGTACGCGCTGATGACGTCACCCTCACTTTGGTACCCATCCTGACTGGAGGGTTCCAACTTGTTCTAATTGATGGTAAGTGAAGCAACAGCATTAGCAAAGGCCTCATAGGGTGGAAAGAGCATGACTGTTTGTAATTTTCCTGCAATTACACCGGTACCCATACCCTTCAAACCAGAACGTACCTATCACGGGCCGTCGCGCTTAATAAGTATTGTTTTAATTCACATTGGCTGTTTATACACTCACAACACAAGACCGCAGCATTTTTCTTTCCAAGATTAGGTATTAGTTACCTACCTAGGTACTATTTTAATCTGCCAAGGCTTTAAACAACAAAATTTATTCTAATTTACGCAAATTACAGGACTGTACCACTAGATGACTAGATGGATAAGACATGGTGCTAAATAGAATTTATTGCCCTTAACAGACACAGTAACGACACATTGTCTTTTACAATCATGATAGCTTTAATGTGTTGACTGTCCGCTACAAGTTCAATAACAAAAAGTCAAAGCAAAAGGCGTTACCACTTCGAAGTTCTCTGTAACAGTAGTACCAGTAACAGTAGTACCAGTAACAGTAGTAGATTTCCACTTCGAGGTTCTCAGTATCAGTAGTAGTTTTTCACTTCGAAGATCTTAGTAACAGTAGTAGTTTTCCACTTCGAAGTTCTTAGTAACAGTAGTAATTCTTCTGTGGTAACAGCCCGGAGTCTGGATTTGTTCTCGGTTAAAACAGCAATAATCTCTAAAGTAAATGTCGGGTTGTTCCACAAACGATAGGACACTTAATCATGTCCTATGTGTCCTGACATCTGCACACTACAGGAACTGATGGACGCTGGTAATGGCGCCAAACACGAAACCGAATTCTGAGCCGATTCCATTCGATTGCCATCGACACGCTAAGAAGAAGAAGCTCTATAATATGGGACTGGACGAAATGGGACAAACTAAAAACCTCTGTCTACCCCTACGGCAAATATAACTATGGTATGGGCAGTCACACCCAACGCCTTATTTGACTGGCCAATTCTTCTCTTGTGGTGGTACGGCCTGGTTTGCGACCACCCTCCCACCGGTGTCCAGTGTCAAGCAGCCTGCTGTGTTTCGTCGATGCGTGGGAGTTCCAGTGCCTTCGGCATGTTCTAGGCACGCTCGTTCCATAATAGACCTGATCCATCGCTTTCCATCAGGCGTGATCGAGGTCAAGAGCATTCAGCAATTATAAAAAATATAAGCGTGATGATAGGTATGTAGCAACTTTCAAAACCTTGTTCACCTTAACTCCTCTTTCAGAAAATGAGCGCGAGGTCCTCGGCCAGATAGGCCGAACGCTGGTCTACCCCTTCACAACCGAGGACATAGAAGGAGGGTTACTGGTGAAGGTCGGTAACGTGAACCTGACCATCCACACCCTGTATGATACGAGCTCTAAGGCCAGAGGCATCAAGTTCAGCTGGGAGGCTGACCAGAACACCAGGTTGGAGGACTGCATTGATTTTGGTAAGTTCTAGACTGGAGTTAGTAACTGATTGTATGTCAATGCATAAAATCATGACACAGTGATACAACTTATCTACACTCCAGCTCCTGATTAGTGATTTTGCTGATAATTTTATTTCTCAATATTATGCAAACAGATAGGTACTATGAATCATCCTATTGTTCGAAAGAGTCGACTCATGCTTTTGATCTTATGTAATTGAATAGCCATTCTTATTCATTTTTTCACGAGACTTTATCGTCGAATTTATACCGAGCCCGAAAATACAGACTGTCTAGTTTGGAGCTCACTGGTAGGTAAAATAGTACTTTGTAACCTAGCTATATAGATAATATTTTAAGCTCCTCACATTGTCTCAACTTGGTGTTAACCTGTAAACGTGCTTATACCGTTTACAATGTGTAACTGTTTGTTTTCCCGAATTAATTATATAAATAAAAATACCTATTGTACCAATTGTACTCGTATTACCTCGGCAAATTGCTATTTTCCATTTCTATTCAAGGTTCCAAACACTGGTACGCGGGCCCTATGCAAGTGGACCAAGTATATCCAATAGAGACCGCCACACAAGTCTACAGACCGAGCTACATCCAAGAAACAGACAATGGTGCCATTATGGAGCGATACTGGCTCAACTCTGCAGGAGGATACGTCATCGTACACGACAAAGTTCCACTCTTCGTGGACTACAAAAACATTCTGAACAACCATCTGTGCTTTGGAGCACAGTTAGCAGGTCCTTACACGGGCAGCAGACCTCGCACACTATTAGCATACGATCTCTGGTTCCTGCCAAACGTGAAAGAAGCTCATAAGCATGCTGTAGCTAATTATTTGGGCAAGCCATCAGCGACTCCAGACTACGAAATGGTGAAGCATCCGATCTGGTCGACATGGGCACAATATTCCAGAGAAATCAACACGACAAAGCTTCTCGATTTCGCTCAGCAAATCAGGGATAATGGATTCAATAATTCTCAGTTTGAGATTGACGATCAATGGGAGACGTGCTATGGTTCTTTAGAGGTGAATGAGGAGAAGTTCCCTGATTTTAATCAAACTGTGCAAGACCTGAAGGCGCTGGGATACCGTGTCACGATTTGGGCGCATCCGTTCATTAATATGAACTGCGATCCTTGGTACTCGGAAGCGTTAGAAAAGGGGTAGGTAAACATCATCTACGTAAAAGTTAAATCTAAGTGCTTGGCCAGACTGGCAGCGCGTGCGCGGCGCAGCGAACTCAAACATTATGAAGTTCCTTTGAGTGTCCATAGTGGGCACGCGGGCACGGTGTGCGGTGCGGGCTGCTCGACACGATGAGCGCGCGGGCAACCCACGCCATAGCTCGTCCATACACTCGCGCACCCACTTGGTCGCAGTGGGTGCGCGGCGCGGGCGTGGGCGGCCAGCGCGGGGACCGGGGTTCTCAAACTAGTTCGAGCTTTTTTTTTCTAGTAAGATTATGTCTTCTTCATCCATATTATATTTTGACAAAGACTGGACACAACAACACGCAGAAAGCAGCCACGCTCCAGTGCGGACAGGAAGCCCGCGCGCGTTCCCGCACCCGCGCCCGCCCTGCGCCTGGCCCCGCGCCCGCGCCCCAGTCTGGCCAAACACTTAGAGAGAGAATTTAATTAAATTCTCTTCAGGAAAACAAAAGTTGTTTTTGAAAAAGGGGCTTTGGAAAGTTACAATCTTCTAGTTACAACTTATTTATCGATGTTTTGCCGTTTGCGTATTTGAACCCCAACTACCTGTTTCCAGGTATTTCGTATTAGACCAGGATAACAACAGCGCCACGTCTTGGTGGAACAACAACGGAACAGTTGCTGGCTACATCGACTTCACCAACCCTAGGGCAGCCAGTTGGTACTCTGCCAGACTGAGAGCTGTGCTCGACACCTATGATATTGATAGCGTGAAGTTTGATGCCGGAGAAGCTAGCTTTGCACCTGAGGTGAGTGTTACAAGGTTTACACAGGACATCATCATCTGCCTAGCCTTTTCCCAACTATGTCGTGGTCGGCTTCCTGTCTAACCAGTATCTTACATGGAGCGACTGCCTATCTGACCTCCGCAACGCAGTTACTGGGTAACACGATACCCCTTGGTAAGACTGGTTCTCACAGGACATATTAATATTTATTATTGTCATCGGCGTTGCTTGTCATATGACATTAGTTTAAAATTTTGTTAGTTCGCGTAACCACTAGCTACCGCACGTAAATTATATTAATTATCATGCCTTTAATCGCATTGTCAAAGCTACTGAAATCGAAACAACGATAAACAACTCAAGATGATAAATAATTGGTGTTTAGTAGATATTACGAGCTACTCGTAATCACTTCCTCACCTAAAGAGCCTACATAAACCTACCTATACGAGTGACGATATTCAAGTGCATAAATTTACAGATATACTTTTTTCATACCGACTTCCCGTACTCACTAACTGGCCATTTGTTTCACTACAACACGAGCTATTTCAAAAAGCTGTTTTAAATTATATACAAAGAATGGACGGACGAAATACAACTAACTGTTCTATAAAGTCCGTCTCACGAAAGAAGTCTCGCAGACCGGCGCTAGATACAACGGTCATAAAATATTTGTGTATTTATCTCAACATCATAATTATTACAGTCACTTGCACAATCTTAAATAGAGAAAGGTGCCTGAGGTTGTTGAAGGAATGTTTCTAACCATATAATAATACTTAGTTCCCCTTATTGCCGCGGGACTTCTTTCGTGAGATGGACTCGTAACTTCATCTCCTCAACTTTGTCATTCCTTTTTGGTCCAAACCTCAAGGATTTCTTCTTTCTCGGCACAGGTGGTTCCGTCATCTAATGGACATTGAATGATGACTATTACTTTTCAGATCTCCATCCAAACTGGTGATATTGAGCTTCAGCCCCACCATCTTGTTCAAGAGTATGCTAGAGTTTGTGCCGCATTTGGAGATATGGTCGAGGTTCGGGCTGGCTTCAGGTAATGTGACACTTAGATTGAAGTCCTTAATAGGGTACAGGGTGGGACGTCGACATGCAAACTGTTACCATGAATTTAGTACACAAATCTGGACCCTCCCGCGTTGAAATTTTTTGTCGGTTATTTCAAAAAACATGCTACTCCATACGTTTTCACCGCGTAGATATTGCACTTTTGTAGGAAACAGCAGGTTTTTTTAATAACCGACGAAAAATTTCATCCCAGAGTTGTCCAGAATCATTTGTATTGAATCCACGGTAACAGGTTGTGCTTCGATGACCCTGCCACCCAGTATACAATTGTATGTCATCATCATCATCATTTCAGCCGAAAGACGTCCGCTGCTGGACATAGGCCTCCTCAATTGTATGTGAGAATCTTTAATAGGCTCTCTGTTTCCATGCAACAACTAACTACGCCAGCTACTACAATCTGTCAAATTTCTTTAATCGATTTTCAACTTTATCGCTAAAGCATAAGGTTCAAAGGTGATTGGGAAAATTTGACAGTTTCGGGTAGCTTGATGTACTACAACCGTTATTGTGTTTCTATCTGCAGATTTTCCATTCAATAAATGCACTTCATCATCTGCCGTAAACACACAGGACACGTCTGCACCGTAATAGCGGCGTCACAAGGAATGTACAGAAGTGACATTTTCACGCGCCTTCAGCTAAAACAGGGCTGCCCAAAGCACGGCCCGAATCCCGTCCTCAGGATTTCTTTAGCACCTAGGCATCAAAGCACTTCCATTAAAATTGTAAAGGTGCATCGACCACAATTGCCAAAACATTGATTAACAAAACTTTTCATTTAAAAAAGTTGTTTGGACTTTCAATAAAAATCGGCGACTTCATAGGTAAAGACCTAATATTTTTTATGAAAAGCAAATACGAAAATATCCCTTTAGCAAGATTTTTTTGGTACCACATTATTGTATTTTTATGGTAGGTATACCTACCAAATAAAAATATTGTTTCTGCGGCTCTCCAATCTATTTAGAAATTTATTTTCATCGTATCCGGTTTGGACAGCTTGAGTTAAAACAATACGCAATTTGTAACTTTACTGATACCGTTCACTGAGACTTACTAACGCCTTCTAGAACAAACACAATAAATTAAGTACGAATCGAATTATCAACGTATCATTATTTTTCAGGACCCAAGACCTTCCAATCTACGTGCGTATGGTAGACCGCGACTCAATCTGGGGCCTCAACAACGGGCTCTCCACCATCATCACGACCACCTTCCAGATGAACCTGAACGGGTACTCGTTCGTGCTGCCGGACATGATCGGCGGCAACGGCTACAACCTGGACCATGAGCAGGCTGATCTTCCGACCAAGGAGCTGTTCATCAGATGGGTGCAAGCCAATACCTTCTTGCCGGTCATGCAGTATTCTTTTGCGCCTTGGAACTTTGATGAAGAGGTTAGTCTAGTGAATTGTATTGGAGCTATCTTTGACTGTGAGGTTTATTTACATATCATCACTGGAAAGGAGAATATGCTGAAAAAAGATTTTTTTTTAACAAATTTCAACAATTTTTTTTAGACAATCTGAGTCAATTAAAATTGGCTCCTGATTGTCATGAAACCTAAACAGATCGACGCAGAAAAGAAAATCCAATCCTACGATATATTTAACTAATTTTGGCCCAAATAGCGCTTTAGCATTTTCTCCTTTCCAGTGACGATATAAACATTTAAATATTATATTCAATAATGATAACTTATTTAAAAAAATAATAAATAAGGACAAGGGCAGGACAATAAGCAATTTGAGCTTAGGATGATTTGAACAAAAAAATTACGAGTCCGCCATTTCAGTGTAGTTCAGTAGCACTGCTTGTTGCAACGGATACCACCAACGTAATTGCGTAACACGCTATCAATCTGAATAATTTTGAAGGATATTGTTGTCCATTGTTTTATATGTTCGAAATATTTGTCTGCTCAACAACGTAAATAACGCAATAAATTTTGTTAAACTGTCAAAATTTAAGACATTGCTACCATAGTATTAATACCAGCGCTGCTACTGTTAGTGTGTTACACAATAACCCCGCGGGACACATGTCCTACCACGAATTTAACAAGTAGGTACCTACTATATTACGTAAATTAAATCATTTGCAATTTACATACGATGATTAACAATAGAATTGGACCTGCTTCGATATCATTGTGATATAACTATGGCCGTTATTGTAGCAGTCAATCATAATAAATTATCGGCACGAAGATACCACCAGGATCAAGTTTCACAACTGTCTGTTATAAACTGTGATGTGATTAAAAGTGTCAGTTTATGTGTTAATAGTTTTTTTTTTTTTCATGAAATTAGAAAAGTAGTCAACAGTTAAAACAATGTAACAAGTATAGTCTGCAACAAAGGCTGGTTGACACTTTCACAGTTTCAGAAGAGGTTTATGAATGAATACTTGGAATAATTTTTTTTTTATTGAAAACTCAATACTTTTAAGAGCAGCACCTATTATCATAAGATATTTAAAGCAGTGATTAAATTTAATCTATATAAATAAAACAAATTCGGGTTATTTACACCATTTATAACTCAAGAACGGCTCGACCAATTTTTATGATCTTTGATTTGTTGGTTTTGTCTCCACCAAAAATAGCTGATTAATAAAACATGGGAAATATACACGAAAAAAAAATTAACATAATTCATATTCTGAGGCGGTACAAAGTTCGCCGGGCCAGATAAATAAAGTATAAAATATTTCAAAATGGTCAAATGTGAATTTGCGATCGACAGGTCGTTTCGTAAACTCGTGAGATCGAACCTATCCACTACTATTTTAATTCACTTACATTAATTTACATTTCAACCATTCAAAGGGGTTGCAAAACCCATAGATTTGCCAAACGATACCCTTTAACATTAATAAATTCTACCTAATGATAAAAAAATCTGGCCAAGCATGTTATCCCAACAAATCCCAAGTGCTCTGACCGCACTAGCATTCCCATTGCAACGTAGATACTACATAATCTAAGTATGTACCAAAATACTAAACAGTTCTTATTATTATTCCCAGACAGTGAACATAAGCAAGAAGTACACGAACCTTCACGCTGACTATGCAGACGTGATCTTCCACGCGATGGAACATGCTGTAGCAGATGGAACCCCAGTCAACACCCCGCTCTGGTGGATTGACCCTACTGATGAAGAGGCTCTCGTGATCTGGGATGGTAAGACCTAGCCTAGCAGAATTGTTTCTTTTATAAAATGTATTTATGGAGACGACAGTGACATATTTGACAGTTATATAGCAGACACGATCAAAAACAACAGTAAAACGATTGTAATAAGCGGATTGGGAACTTCAGATATAATAACAAAGTAGAATTTGAGTTTAGAAGTGGGAGTGCCACAAGGTTTGATCCTAGGTCCGCTCTAATTTTCACTTTTATGTTTTAATTTTAGCTTCACTATTGCTGATCATAAGATCACCACAACACACCCACCACGTGATTTTATAAGATATTAAATTTTCCTTTTCTTTTCAGAATACCTCCTCGCTGAAACGGTGTTAGTAGCCCCAGTGCTCACGGAAGGTGCTAGTTCTCGCGACATCTACATTCCCGCCGGTACCTGGTACGAGGAAGGTGACGAAGAAAGGGTCATCGAGGGTCCCGTCTGGCTCAAGAACTACCCAGCTCCCATAGACGTGCTACCATACTTCGTCCGGAACAAAACGGATACCACAGATTCAAGTGTATCGCTTTGCACTTCTGCCGTCCTAGTACTTTTAGGCTTGATCGCTAATATTTTTAGAGTGTTATAAGATTTGTTGTTTAAGTGTAAATAAATAAATGAAACTTTGATGGTATTTTGGGTGTTTTTCTTATTTATATTTTATCATTGTCACACTAATATTATAAAGGCGAAAGTTTGTGAGTGTGTGAGGGTGTGTGGGGGTGTGTTTATATGTTTGTTACTTCTTCACGCTCAAACGGCTGGACCAATTTTGATAAAATTTTGTATGGAGGTAGCTGACACCCTGGATTAACATATAGGCTACTTTTTATCTCGATATTCTCACGAGATCGAAACTTATGCGGGTGAAGCTGCGGGACGCTGCAGTACATACATACGAAATGGATTAAGGGTCAGTGGGTCGTCTTAAGGACGGAGTTCAGGGGGGATCAGGAGCTCCTATGAATCACATCAGTATCACTGGAAGGTTACTGTTACTCCTACAAAGTAAATCTCGTGGGACATTGATGATTCCGCTCTTAGAATGGAGGTTTAAATAGTTAAATAGCACAGTCAAAATAGAATTTCTAATTTTGGATTTTACCAACTCATTCTTTATGTTCGCACCCGACTTCGCCGCGCCCATATCCAAGTTACAAAGTATTATGAGACAACTATTTTGCCAATCAAAGCCGTTACTCTTACTCCCCTAAACTTTCTCCCAAATTGTTATTTTGTTTTTTTTTTTGCGTCATGTTTGCCGCGAATAAACGTATTTTCTTTCTTTTTCTTTCTGGAGTGGAAGGCCACTACACCTCGTTCTTTTACATGGGTTAAAAGAGATGTATCGTGGTATTAAAAATATCGTATTAATGAAACAAAAAAAAGTCATAGAAGAATCATCTACATCACTGATCAATTGGAAACGTGTCTAAAAAGCTTACAGCATTGCCACAATTGATCAAATCAATTAAGCCTATCGTAGTCCACTGCTGGACATGGGCCACTCCCAGGCTGCGCCACAACACCCTGTCCTTCGCCTTCCGCATCCAGTCCATCCCAGCCACCTTCTTATTAAGGTCGTGCTTCTGAAGACAGCAATGCTGGTGCTTTATCCGAAAAATAGACCAGCCAAAAACCGACTCTTCAGTTATACGTGATTATTATTAGACCGACTCATGTGAAGAGTCGGTCTAAAAACCGACTCTCGTATCGTCTCGTAGTTGTCGTCTTTTTTAAAAAGACTGTTCATTTTAAATGCATGCATTAACTAATGGAAATAACCTGACTACCTATATTGATGTTGTTTTTGTTAGATTAATACGAGTGGATTCTGAAGGACCTGCTTTACTCCGTGGAGTGGGGTTGATATGCTTCTCCTCATTATACAGGTGCTCTGATTGTGTGGACAGTCGAATTGGATCTGGCCGTCATGATGGGCATACGGTTCTGTAAGTAGCGTTTTTTATTTAATTTGTGTTATTAATTATTAAGAGCGTTTACGCCGTACGATATTTCATACAAACTTTCAAGCCCTTCTTTTTCGAAATGAATCAACCGATTTTAAAAAGTTATAAGAACATTTTTGAAAAATAGTGTTACAGCCAAATTAGACCGATTTTTAATATTCCATAGAAACAGAGATTTCCAGTTATCTTTTGTTTAAATAAGACATTTCGAAAATGTTCTTAAGTAACGTTTTAGACCTTTGTATCCTGCATAAGCGTAGGTATGAAGTTTCATTAAAATCGGCTCAATCATTTCGAAAAACAAGTGCTTGAAAGTTTGTATGAAATGCCGTACGGTGTAAACGCTCTTATTAATGTGCATTCTAAGGTTCTCTGTAGTTTTACGTTTTACTGTTCGGAGATCTGCGCTATTCGAAAAACTATCGGTAAGAATGATATGTTTCTAAACGTGTTATTTCTTTGGATTTTACTAAATATTGTCGTCCTAGCCCAAAAATCTATATTTTAGTTGTATTCCTTCGTTTTGAACGTTACAGTCAGTCGCGCTGCTCTGTGTGCGGCTGAAAACCAGCGTTGAGGCTCTGTCTTGCATAGGGTCGCAGGATAATGCTGGATGTGACGCATGTTTCCCCCAAACTTTTCTTATATTTTTGTTTGTGTTCTTTTTTGCGTCATGTTTACCGCAAACTTTTCTTATATTTTTGTGTTTGTGTTCTTTTTTGCGTCATGTTTACCGCAAACAAACGTATTTTGTTTGTTTCTTTCTTTTAAAGTCTAATAATTTATTACAAGTAGAAAGACCATTTAAAAGGCACTAGAACATTAACATTTACAAGAAAATAGAATAGATTCTAGTTGCCCCTTCTAAAAAGTATATTCTTATGGAGAAGAATGGGCAAGAAACTCTATACCTACCTCAATTACTCTCTTATAATGTTTTACAATATTTCGTGTACAGTAATTATTTGTAACGACGATGCACCTGAAAAGGAATAAAATTATAACAAGGTGTAAAAAATGAATGTGTGTGTGTGGGTGTGTGTTATGTGTAATGTGTGTGCAATGAAAGATAAATTGATTACGTTGATACATAGGTGTTCACATAGTCATACAAACTAGCAGCGCCCCGCGGTTTCACCCGCATAAGTGTCGATCCCGTGGGAATATCGGGATAAAAATTATCCTATGTGTTAATCCTGGTTATAAACTATCTGTATGCCAAATTTCATCAAAATCTGTTGTGGTTTAAGCGTGAAAAGGTAACATACAGACAGACGGACAGACAGAGTTACTTTCGAATTTATAATATTAGTAAGGATTATATTGTAACCCTAGTAGACGATCTTTCCGTTCATCGCCACATTCGCCACTACTGTTTACGCTTTTGCTCGTGACATTAAAAACCACGTTTCTACCATGAAAGCTGCTTTCCCAAAGTCTATGTGAATTCTTTTATTTAAACAGTGATGCTGGCCGCCCTGGTGGCGTGCACGCAAGCCGTCAACGTGACCATTCTTGACATTGGAGGAACGAGGGCGCGGTTGGTGGACAACCCCAGTTTAGGATTCAATATCGTGTTGGAAAGAGGCAAGTATCACTGGGAACTTTTTAAACTTCATAATTATTAAATGGTTTATTTAAATGTACCGTCACTACTGAAAGGGTAAGCAGAGAGATATACAGTCACGAGCACTAATATGTCAACACTTGGCAACTTTCAATTGCGATTTTTTCGTGAAATAACGAATGCAACGTTGAAATACGACACTTTACCTACCTACACAAACCTATGGGTTCGAAAATACGTTGTTCGTAATAACATAAAATTTCATTGAAAACTAAAGGAGAAAATCGTCCTTGAATATGCCAGGTGTAAACATACTTATTCTCGTGACTGTACATAGACGCACAAACTGTAACCATGAATTCAGCACATGATTCTAGAATAGCGTAGAAATTGTTCGCTATCAAAAAAAATCTGGTGTATCATACAAAAGTACAATACCTCATCATCATCTGCCTAGTCTTTTCCCAACTATGTTGGGCTCGGCTTCCAGTCTAACCGGATGCAGCTGAATGCCTGAATACATTACATACTTATATATATTTTACATGGAGCGACTGCCTATCTAATCTCCACAGCCCAGTTACTGGGTAATACGATACCCCTTGGAAAGACTGTTTTCAGACTTTCGGGCTTCTGACGATCCGTAACGACTGTCAAAGATCCACGATTGACAACCGGGACCAACGGCTTAACGTGCTTTCCGAGGCACGGAGGGGTCTTGGTATGTAAAGATGGTCACCCATCCACGGCAAGTGTAGCTTAACCTGATCGATCAACCCGTGCGGCTGTTATTACTTAGCCACAAGCCCCTCGCTCAGGCGAGTTATTATCGGCCGATAGTATCAGATGCATTATTGTCATATCTGTTTTCATTGTATTAGAACAGCCACGAAGTTACACACTGCTCCGATAATAACGAAGCAATAGAAGTAGGACGCTTGTGTTCCTCCGTCCTGCGATATGAGATCTTAGAACATTTTGTATTACATAAGACGTTTATGATATTACACACACTTGCGTTTATAACGTAGCAACGCATAGTGCGGGCCGGGCCTGGGGGTCTACTCCGAAGCGGTTAACCACAGTATCGGCCGAATGTTCGGTCATTTTCTACTACCATTAATTTCCTATATTGACTATTGGTCCCAACCAAACTTGCCAATCCGAACCTTTTTAGAACCCTTAACCCTTTTTTTACCTTTTTTTTTTTTAATTCGTAGTAGGACAACAATATTCGAATCAGAAAATGACCGAACATTCGGCCGATACAGTGGTTAACCGTTTCGGAGTAGACCCCCTGTACTATAGGTTACCTACACGCACACGTTAGAAATATAGGACGATAAAAACACAGCTGAATGGCAAGGAATCGTGACGCATTATCGCAATAATAACGCATCCGATATTGTCGACCGATAAAACGCGCGTGTGGGGGAGTTCCTTAAAACCATCTAGCATAAATAACCTTGTTCTAAATCTAAATTGGCTTTAATAATAATACGACCACTCCACTTCGCTTTTAACTTAAGTATTCTCAATAGACTGATTTCTTTTGGCTTTTAAGCAGCAAGCAACCTTCAGAAGTCATTACTTCGGTCTTTCCAAGGTCTCGACGTTCTCGAGTGAACCAACTCCTACCTAACTTGGCTGTTTAGAAGTTCTAACCAGATAATGTCTGCAGGAACCAACGCACCAGAGGTGATCGCCTGGGTTGGTCGTACGTTGCCAGCTCCGTCGTCTTCTGGAACTACGGGGGACACCACGGTTCTCCAGTTCTCTAGCGTAAACACCACACTTACAATCAGCAGCGCGGCAGCTCTCGGCAACAGAACAGGACAAGTTATCAGCTTAGTCTGGGATGCACCGAGGGACACCCAGCTTGTCGACTGTGTTCACTATGGTGAGACTATAAACAGATGAGTATTTAATATAAGTTGAACATGGCAGAAAAAAGACCGTACGGAGTGTGTTTAACCTACTTTTGTTACTGATATTGCCCGTCATTTCTTAACCTTCATGGCTTCCCTGCTTACCCTTCCTCAGGCTCTCACCACTGGTACGGTGGTCCTCAGCAGAAACGACAGTACTGGCCGATCGAAAAGTTGAATATAAGTGAATATTCGTACGTCACTAAGGAAGCAGACAACTGCGGCGTCGCTGAGCGTTACTGGCTGAACTCTGCGGGAGTTTTCTACTTTTTCGGCAAAAGGGTCCCCCTCTTTGTCGATTCAGGACACATAGTAAATAACGCTGCTTGCTTCATCGCTAAAGTCGCTGCACCGTATTCTAGCGAGAGAGCTGTAAACAGTCTCTCGTATGACATTGCGATTTTTGAGGACGTCAGAAAGGCTCACGAGTATGCCATAGAAAAGTACTTGAATAAACCGTCAGGATACCCTGATGAACTAATGATGAAATCCCCAATTTGGTCAACTTGGGCAAGGTACAAGAGAGATGTGAATCATGAATTGGTATTAAAGTTCGCTGACGAAATCAATCAACACGGTTTCCCGAACAGTCAATTTGAGCTAGATGATTTATGGGAGATATGTTACGGCTCTCTGACGGTGAACACAACAAGGTTCCCAAGTATGAAGAACACGATTGCCATTTTGAAAGAAAAGGGCTTCCGGACGACGATGTGGGCGCATCCGTTCTTAAATAAAGGATGCGAGCCTTGGTATTCAAACGCTAAGGCACTAGGGTAAGTCTACAAATGTTTATTTTAATTTATAAGCAAAGTGCGATATGGAAATTCTTGATTCACACTACTACGTAATCATAATCCAATTCATTCTGCCACCAGCTACGTAGTGTCTGCAGAGGATGGCAACATCGAGTCCCATTGGTGGAACGACAATGGCACCACCACCTCATACATCGACTTTACGAAGGAAGCTGTTCGGAGGTGGTACATGGCTCGGCTGATTAGATTGCAGAAGGAAACTGGTGTCGATGCATATAAATTTGATGGTGGAGAGACTAGCTGGTCCCCTTCAGTAAGTACTTGGAAAACCGCTAAAAACAATTTCTGAAAACAAGTCTCCATAAACTAAATCTTGCATTTTTTTTTTTTACAGATCCCAGTTCTACAAGGCGATATATACGAGAAGCCGAACGTGATAACGGCAGATTATGTGAGAACTGTTGCAGCGTTTGGAAACCTCGTGGAAGTGAGGGTAGGATTCGGGTACGACATGAGCCATTTATTGTAACACGAAAATGATTACAATGCTTAAAATTCCTGGTGATGCTACATTATCCACGAGAATTAAGCTCTTACTTGCTTGGAAGTTCTTGATGTATTAGATTCATTTGCCAAAAACCTCTTAAATAAACAATCATCTACATACTCTACAGGACCCAAGACCTCCCGATCTTCGTCCGCATGATTGACAAGGACTCTTTCTGGAACTTCGAGAATGGTCTCCCGACCCTCATCACGACTATGTTCCAAATGAACATCAATGGATACCCGCTGGTGCTCCCCGACATGATTGGTGGGAACGGTTACGATGGGGCTCCGAGTGCACAGCTGTTCATCAGGTGGCTGCAAGCTAATGTCTTCATGCCCAGTCTGCAGTTCTCTTATGTACCCTGGGATTATGACAATGAGGTCAGTTTTGTTTTTCATTATTACCAATCTACCTGCATTCATACGAAATTAACGTTTTGGTCGCATATTATAAATATTCATAAACCTTACCTTATCAAAAGGAATATCCGAAATCAGTCAATAACAAAAGCAAACTTTTTGAGCTGCCAAGCTTAGTTTACATTATATTTTTTATTACTCTTTCTACCGAGTTTAAGGGACTTTACTGTTAAAATGTGAGAACTCAAACTCAACGCATTTCTTTCAATTAAACCACCACCACAAGATGAAGCTGCCCATTCCAAAGCGCAGAAGGTTCCTATGGAGAACAACGGTCAAAATATTTTTTTTATAATATTTATACGTACAAAATATTGGTTTCATCATTAACTCATAGTAGATTATTGATTGATTCTTGGTACTTCTCTACCGCAGACTATCACCATAAGCAAGACGTTCGTAACTCTTCACGAGACCTATACTCCAGAGATCATCGCAGCCTGTAAGAAGGCTGTTGCCGATGGCACGCCAGTCAACATGCCCATCTGGTGGATATCACCCAACGACACCACAGCTCATGCCATATGGGATGGTAAGCCTTCTACTGTTTATGTTTGTTTGCCCTTACTGAATGCAAACATAAAAAAAAATATTTAGAATTCTACTCTAAATTGTATCTTGCTTTTCTATTGGAGCAAATGTTTAAAATGATTGACCTCCATTCTATGGAAAATCAATCGGACTTTATTCGATGCGTTTATTCACGATTTGCACACATAGCAGAAACCCTTCCTTATCATTGATCCTGGACATCTTATAATTTATATCTAAAACATGAACTTCATAATTATTCCGTTCTTTCAGAATACCTCCTCGGCGAGACCATCCTGGTAGCTCCGGTGGTGACAGAGAACGCCACCAGTCGCGACATCTACCTTCCGGAGGGTAAATGGCTTGAACAAGGTGACCCCAGCAAGGTCATCGAGGGTCCCACAACACTAACAAACTACCCTGCACCTCTTAACGTGCTGCCTTTCTTTGTGAAAAGCAGTTCTGTAGCTCCTGTGTTTTCTGTAATGCTAGTACTTGTAGCAGTTATTGTTAATATTCTTCATCAGTAGTCATATAAGTTACAGGAACTAATATTGTCGCTACTGATAATGCTAAACTGGTACTAAGTTTCTGGGTTGACACAATTATCATTGCCATTGGGCACGCTAAGAAATGATGTAAATAATTAAGAAGGTAACTGAAGAAGTTTTCCGTTTAATATAATTGAGCTAATAATACATTTTTACTAACTATTTATTCGTTTCATTTACCTCGTTGTTATGAGGCGTCTAAATTTTATAAACAAGGACATGGACCCGCAAACTGTAACCATACATTCTACACATGATTCTAGACATAGCAAATTGTAGCGTAGAAATTTATTGACGGTTATCAAAAGAAAAATCAGCTGTTGCATAGAAAAGTGCAATACTATTAAACTCAATGCTATTAAAGCCTTTTGAGTTTAAATGAGCGAGAGATACATCTATATTATATACATCTAAATATATATAAAACTCAAAGGTGACTGACTGACTGACATAGTGATCTATCAACGCACAGCCCAATCCACAGGAGGGATCGGCTGAAATTTGGCATGCAGGTAGATGACGTAGGCATCCGCTAAGAAAGGATTTTTCGAAATTCCACCCCCTAAGAGGGTGAATGGGGGAGGGTGAAATTTCACGCGGACGAAGTCGCGGGCGGAAGCTAGTTATTACATAAACCCACGCCTTCATCCATAGGCAGAAACTACAGAACGCCACCTGCTACGATCCTTACATACTCCTTTTGCCTCCTTTACGTTCAGACATCCACACACGCACGCCGGTTGCAAGTAGGTACTACGCACCTGACCTTTCTGAAGTGCGCGATGCAGGATTTGCGTGACGTCGACGCGTTGTTCGCATGTGGTGTTATAGATACCGCTACAAATATCCCCACCATAATATGTCCTCCTAGGGCGTCCCCTCCAGGCGTTTCCACTGATAGCCTTTTTTTTTTTTTGGGTGGGATATCATAATCTCTTTCGAACAACCCGCGACCCTGGCAGGCATCGGCCCTAGCGCACCCCGTCAGTTACTGCTGAGATCTCTTTGAGGCGCGCGTGGAACACAACGCGCCGTCGACCCGGGCCTGGTCCTTACTGGACGTTCCACTGATAGCCTTGTAAATACCTTTTGTTAACAGACATGTGGATCTCATAATTCTAAATATTCTAATACCTATCAGATGTTAAGTTTTTGCTCGTTAAACGTTCTCAATGTGTCACAGCAGAACAACGGTTTCCGTCGAGATACATCTATATGCATTTTATGATAATTCTTCAGCGTTTAACTGTTAATTTATAGCTCATCACGCATTTATAGAGGGAGGTAATTGTCGTATCTACTTAGGAGGAGGATGGTGTGTAATCTTAGATAGATTAATATGTTTATATTGTATTTAAGCCCCGTGTTTGGAGTTCACAAAAATTGCGCAATATTTTTTGTGCTGCTAGCAACACTGCATGCAGTTGGTATCTATGTCCAGCCAAGGAAATGCAATATAGGCCAAGAGGTATTTGGTCCTGGGTTTGATGCCTAAGTGAGGCAGTCTTATTGGGGTTTTCAATAAGGCATATCTCTTATGCAACTTCTGACTGACCTCGTTGACAATTCAAAAGTGCCTGTAAATGTTTTAATTAAAACAAATGCTTTGAATTTGAGTTTGCAACTCGGAGTCTAGATGCCCAACTGTGCCCGGTAATAGGCTCGAACCTGATTATTTGGGACTCAGACGCAGACGTAGCTGGTGAGATACATGATAGGTAAAACTCTGCTTACCCTTTTCTGAAATACAGGCGTGATGTAACTAGTATCCTAGCCGAACACCACGATCTACACCACAAGTTCTCTTGTCTCGCCATGATCTTAAACGGATCTCCCAAGCTATCAGATTGAGAAAACTTAGAAACATGCAAATGTGATGGAAATGAGCGAAGATTACTGATTGTTATTGTTGAGCGATAATGGCGTGCCGGACAATGCGACAGTGATAATGATGTGTGCCTTAATAACCGGCCGGTTTGACTCACTGGACCAGTCGACCTGTGTCCTGCTGGCGAGATGGGCGTCTACAAGTGCTGTAAGTACTCTTTTATAATAAATAACTTCAAACAAGTGAGGGGCCCGTGGCTAAATAATAACAGCCGCACAGGTCGATCGATCAGGTTAAGCTACGCTTGCCGCGGTTGGTCTGTGGATGGGTGACCATCTTTACATACCGAGACCCCTCCGTGTCTTGGAAAGCACGTTAAGCCGTTGGTCGCGGCTGTCATTCGTGGATCTTTGACAGTCATTACGGGTAGTCAGAAGCCCGAAAGTCTGACAACCAGTCTTACCAAGGGGTATCGTATTACCCAGTAACTGGGTTGTGGAGGTCAGATAGGCAGTCGCTCCATGTAAAATACTGGTATTCAGCTGCATCCGGTTAGACTGGAAGCCGACCCCAACATAGTTGGGAAAAGGCTAGGCAGATGATTTACTGCGTCAATACCTCGTGTTCCTTATTATTGTTAAATCCGTGTCTACGAAAACAAAATTACTTATTTAGTTCCAAGAGGCAAGCGCATTATTTTAATGACATAAAGCTTAACGGCTCTATAGACTACCTGCATAGAAAAACATAATTATATTGTCACAACAATTACCTACTAGTTGACAATGGGACAAAAAATGATCTCATTAAAAGACCGACTCACGCGACATAGTTTAATACTACAAACATATTATTAAAATCGATGGACAAACATGTTTTTTTTTAATTATTATTTTAACACTACTTTTCCTTGAGAAATTGTTAAGTATAGTGATTAAATTAATGACTAAGCGCCTCATCCACGTGGGACTAAAGTTGTTTTTTTCCGGCATGAAAATGACTTGTACCTAGATACTGCATATACCTTTCTACCTATACCTGCTCATGTTAACTTCTCAAGCATCAGCTAGCTCCCTCTTTCAATTTTCATTAATAATAGTAATACTTATGAAACATGAAACAGACAGAGGTCAAAGTTTAAAAAAAAATCTGTTTAATAGATGCACATGGAAGTATGGTGACAACCAGTCTTACCAAGGGGTATCGTATTACCCAGTAACTGGGTTGTGGAGGTCAGGTAGGCAGTCGCTCCATTTAAAATACTGGTATTCAGCTGCATCTGGTTAGACTGGAAGCCGACCCCAACATAGTTGGGAAAAGGCTAGGCAGATGATGAGATGGAAATATGGAGAAGCTACACGCTATAAAGGTTTTTGAAAGGGATTATTCCCGTCCTTGTCGCGCGGTACAAACAATGTATGGCTCCAGTTACATAGTAATTATAAACTAAATTAGATAATTCATTTGTTTTGATAAACTTTCGTATCTACCCACAGTTGTGTTCGCCGCGCTGGCTGCGTGTGCGCATGCCATCGAGATCTGCATCCTGGACGCGCCTGACGTTAAGGCGGAGCTGCAGAACAACCCTTTGGGAGGATTCAACATACTATTGGAAAGAAGTGAGTGTGACTGTTCCTTTGAGTTTAAGAAATAATTTTAGTTTCAATTATACTAAATAATGTTAATTAAAAATTAATTTGGACTAAACGAAAGAAAATAGTTGTAATTATTATTTTTTTAAATATATGTAGGTACTATGAATTTGCGTTCCATTCCATTAAATTATAAGTAATGATAACAGAATACATAGTCACGAGCGAAGCCGCGGCCACAGCAGCTAGTTAGCTTATAATTTCCAACTAGGTAATTAGGTACCACTTATCACGAAAAACGACAGAGTGGGGGAATAGATATTATACATTTACTCGTTTGGTCTAAAGTTCAGCACGCTTGACGCTAATTGCGTTACACACTATCAATCACAATCTGAATCATTTTGAAGGATATTGCTAATCCATTGCTTCATAATATCCGAAAAAGTCTGCTCAACAACGTAAATAACGCAATGAAGGTTGTTGAACTGTCAAAATGAAAGCCATTCTTATTGTTAGTGTGTCAATTACCCCGCTGAACCCAACTCCATATCCACTCAAGTGCCGCCGCATAACACAAAACAGTGTTGAATATTTTGACTGAAGTCACACCAATTCCTTTCTCCAGAGGGCCTATCAGAAGTGATAGCCGTGGTGGGACGTCGCACCGGCGCCATCAAGGACGTGGTGCAAGACGGTGACGTGGTCATCCAGTTCGCCAACGACACCACTGTGAGGATCAGCAGTGAGGAGATTGTGGGGGACCGGCACGGGTACATCATCACCTTCACTTGGGAGGCGCCTAAGGGAGTCGGGTTGGAGGACTGTGTTAATCTTGGTGAGATAATTTTTTGAAGGTCTATTTTTATTTTTCTGATTTGTTAGACTTACCTAATTTCAAATTGATATCTTGGTGGTCAGGTTATTATGATGGAGATCTAACAAATTATGTAACTATGCAAAAAGACTATGGGATAGGTAAATAAAATAACGAATGTTAATAATGCCACGAAAAAACACCATTCTTTTTTTGTAATGGTTTTCAAGGACCATGAAGCCATAGTCTACTTTCATACCGAGACCTTTTTGCAGGTTCAAACCACTGGTACGGCGGACCGCAGCAGAAGCGTCAGTACTGGCCAATAGAGCGTCTGGTCCTACCGAATTACTCCTACGTCACAAAGGAGGCCGACAACTGCGGCGTGGCCGAGCCCTACTGGCTCAACTCCGAAGGCATCTTCTACTATTTCGACAAAAAGGTTCCCTTATTTGTAGACCAGAATGATTTGGAGAAAAACGCTGCATGCTTCATAGCACAAATAAAATCTCCCTACTCCAACAAAAGAGACAAAACTGACCTGATTTACGCGATAGGGATCTTCGAAGATGTAAGAAAGGCCCACGAGTATGCCGTGGAAAAGTATTTGGAGAAGCCCACAGGGATTCCTGACGAGAGGATGCTCACATACCCAGTTTGGTCGACCTGGGCGAGGTATAAGCGAGATGTGAACCACAAAACAGTTCTGCAATTCGCTGATGAAATCACCAGCAATGGGTTCCCGAACAGCCAGCTAGAAATTGATGACCTTTGGGAGACCTGCTATGGTTCTCAGACAGTAGATCTCCGAAGGTTCCCGGACATGAGGAATACGGTGGATATTTTGAGGGCGAAAGGGTATAGAGTGACGATGTGGACACATCCGTTTATTAATAAAGGATGCGAGCCATGGTATTCGGAAGCTAAAGCTAACGGGTGAGTTTGAACAAAAGTACTTTTTTAAAACCCAGAGCTTCGTTAAAATCTCCAAATACCATGAAGTAACTGCATCTGCGTCCAACATTACTACGCGATTTTTACGAAAATCTTTATCTCCTGTAAGACTTATTTGCAAACCACCTTTTCCTTCAGCTACCTGGTATCCTCGGAATACGGTTCAGTGGAGACGAGCTGGTGGAACGACAACGAGACAACCACGGCATACATCGACTTTACCAAACCGGCTGCGAGGCAGTGGTACCTGGACAGATTGCATTTGCTACAGAATACTTCTGGAGTAGACAGTTTCAAGTTCGATGGTGGGGAGTCTAGCTGGTCGCCACAAGTAAGCAATACATAGCAGGATATTACCAGTTAGTTTATATATAGAGGTATGAGGAACAGGGTGTAAAGTTTACTCATCCTCCCTATAAAGGGGTGGATCCTCCGACCAGACGGGTGTTGTCTGGCGGGCAACTGCCCGATGATTCTTGTCGGGCCGTTGTATCTATGCTTGTTGCGCGGTAAACTCTGCTTGCGAGATGCAGGATTTTGCGTGACGTCAGTATGACGCTACACGATACCGCTACATTTATAAATCAGTAATTTCAAATGTGTGGAATGGAATCTAAAAGCTACCTGTTGTAGCTTTATTCCTATTATTTTCAAAAAAACTACGGTTTTAAAACGGGATCTTATAGCAGCAACCGTATTGAGATACATCTATTAAGTGAGGCTATCATTTAAAGCGTCAATAAATAAAGTTCTAACTAAAAATACTCACTTAAGCTACCAATAAATAAAAGTACTTTCTTTCCTACTAAATCTAGGCTCGACAGAATTTTTCCTCGTCATAAATAAGTTATTCAATGTTCTAGATCCCGGTTCTACAAGGCGACATCAGAGATCAGCCAGGGGTGATTACAGCTGACTACTTGAGGACTGTCGCACAATTCGGACCCCTTGTTGAAGTCAGGGTTGGATATAGGTATGATTTACTCGTGTATGGTCTCCCATGTTAGTCTTTCGAAGTATTGATGGTGAGTATCTACATTTTTTTTAAGTTGGAAGGCCCAACACTAAGCCCCTTTAGTATTTTCAATAGCAGCGCGCAGACTACTTAGGTGATTGGAGTACAATGAACAGCACCCTAATTGCGTAACACACGATTACGCTCAATTTGAATCATTTTGAAGCATATTGCTAATCCATTGCTCCATATGTTCGAAAAATGTGTCAGCTCGACAACGTAAATAACGCAATGAATGCTGTTGAACTGTCAAAAACCCATTGCTGCTGATAGTGTGTTACGCAATTACCCTGCAGGATTGTAGAAGAGCCGTAGTCTATTTCTCACAAAGAAGGAGAGTTTTGATTTTTAGCATTCAAAGCTTGGAGTATATTTCTCTCAAAACAGTTTTTATATGGTCTCCATTCGTTCAATCGAACCAACAGCTAATCATCCAATATATTTACTCCAGAACCCAAGACCTGCCAGTATTCATCCGCATGATAGACAAGGACACCTACTGGACCTTCGAGAACGGTCTCCCGACCCTCATCACCACGTTACTCCAGATGAACATGAACGGGTACCCATTAGTGCTTCCCGACATGATTGGAGGGAACGGGTATAACGAGCCTCCGACCAAGGAGCTGTTCATCAGGTGGCTGCAGGCTAACACCTTCATGCCTAGCATGCAGTTCTCTTATGTGCCTTGGGAGTTTGATAATGAGGTTAGTTGGATTTGGGCTGTTTGCTTTTATAGAGGGGGCGGCACTGGGGGATCTGTGATGTGTGATGATAGAACACGTGTTCTTTCAATAAACCAGAATTTCCTACTTCATTTTATTTTGTTCCAACCGGCCGGAATGTTGACGTCTACTTCCTTTGTTCCCGATTTATATGAAACTAAACCAACATTCAGTAAGCGCCACATCGAGTTTTAAACAAAGTTCGGTTTTGTAGAGTGTTATTTTTACACATACTTATACTTGTCACAGTCTCTTCAAAAACTCGATGGTACAGTTCGCGTCAAATAACTTTGCCGCTCTGAAGTAGGCAACAAGTCACTGCGCAGTAGTTAATCCTATGAATACAACAGCAGCGCGCATGGCGCGGATTGGCGCGGCTAGGAAAGAGCCTAGCTTCAGAGGGGCAAAGTTATTTGACGCGAACTGTACTGTAGTAGTATTTATCTCCCCATGAACAGACGGTGGCTATAAGCAAGAAGTACGTGGAGCTGCACGCGCAGTACGCGCCGGCCATCATCGCGGCGTGCAAGCGCGCGGTGAGCGACGGCGCGCCGGTCAACCCGCCCGTGTGGTGGATAGCGCCCAACGATACTGAGGCGCATGATATCTCTGATGGTAAGTGAGACTTGAGCAGTGGTGGCCAAGTGGTAACGGCCGCGACTTAAGAGTTGTAGGTCGTAGGTTCGAAACCAGACAGGCGCTTTACTTTATGTAAATTATTTCATCACCACTGCTCTCATAACGGTGAAGCAAAACATCGTGAGGAAACCGGCATGTCTTAGAACCAAAAATTCGAAGACATGTGACATCTGCCAACCCGCACTGGTGGTGGATTACGGCCCACTCCCTCTCACCGAGAGGAGGCCTGTGTCCTGGCAGTGGGAACATTATAGGCTGATTATGTAAGTGACACTTGCCAACATTTTTTTTGGAATTAACTTGGTCAACGTAAAGAAGTCTACACCATCGACTGCGCAAGTAGTTCCACTGTATCCTGAATTAACTTACTTTTAAATGTTCGCGTGACGCCAGTAATTGCTGGTACAATGAACCGTCGCGCGTCGTCGCGACATTGTGAGGAAATAATTGTCCATCATCTTTACTCTCGATAAAGTAGCAGGTTGCATATCATCAGTAAAGTAATTGCTATCGATATTTTTTTTATGAACGTCATCGAACATAATAGCTACCTACATATCTACGGTATTAGGGAATTATAATTTGACGTCACGCTTGACGCAGTGGCTTAATAACAATGGACTTGTCTGGCTTAAGAAATATTAGATCCAAGCGTACATTTATTGGTTCCGTACCAAAATATTAAAAACGGAAAGCTTATGGTGAGACTCAGTCTGTCTGTCTGTCTGTCACAGCTGGATAGCTCAAGAACTACTAATGTAGTTTTAGATGACGTTTGCCCAACTATTTTGCAAATAAAAAAATATTTTTTTGACGAATATAGGCCTCTCCGATGAAAAATTAAAAACATGATAGATCGGAACTCTCGGTGCGCGCGTCCGACTCGCTCTTGACCGGTTCTTTTTTTAAATGAATGTAAGTATATTTATGCACCATAATACAGGAGCAGTTCCTATAGAAAGGTTTGGCCTGTGTGTAATAACTAAATAATGGTTCTGTCTGGCATACGGTTACAGCATTATGCTGAGCGATGGCCGGTTTGCGGAGATGTGACGTATATATTGTTCCCCTACTTCTTTTTTGTAGTGTTTTTTCATTGCGTAAACATCGCAAATAAACGATTTTTCTTTATTACTTTCCCTCTCCAGAATTCCTCCTCGGCGAGAACATCCTGGTGGCCCCGGTGCTAGAGCGCGGCGCCCGCTCGCGCGACGTGTACCTGCCGGCCGGGAGCTGGCTGGCGCAGGGGGCGCGGCGTGTGCGCGGGGGGGACTGGCTGCGGGACTACCCGGCGCCCCTGGACACCTTGCCTTATTTTGTTAAAGTTCCATAATTATAGAATTCTACACATGATTAAAGGGTATACCGCCGTTTGCCCGAATTTTATTTGCCCTAATATCGTGGTTATTTTTTCATAAACCACCCAGAAGTAGGAGCCCCGCGTAGCGGGGCTCCGTCGACCAAGCCCATCCAGACTTTAAGGCACCCCGACTCGGATAGGTTAGGTTAGAAGGGGATGGCGGGGTCGTTTGAGCGAGCGAAGCGAGCGAATAGACCCCGCCATCACCTTCGTGGTTATTTTTTATAAACCACCCAGAAGTAGGAGCCCCGCGTGGCGGGGCTCCGTCGACAAAGCCCACCCTCGACCAATAATTATTATGGCATTTAAATATTATGTCTAATCATTATTATGGCATTTAAAAATATGTAAAACAATACGTATGGCACTCGTATCTTATGGTATCTAAATTTCGGGCAATTAAAAGTATGTCATATGTCTTTTAGGGCAAACAAACCATTCGGGCAAATGAAATTCGGGTAAATTAAATTCGGGAATATGATGATTATGGTATATAATCTTCGGGCAAACAATACCAAACCGATTAAAGCCTACAGCGCGCTGTGCACTATACAAACCATTTTTGGAATATTTTGCGTAGTATCGTATGCTCACTTTCATACGGTGTTGAACTGTACGATATTAAACTGTTTAATTTTGGTGTCACGTGACAGTTTCATACAATAACTAGCTTCTGCCCGCGACTTCGTCCGCGTGAAATTTCTTCTTCCCCCGACCCACCCCGTCACATCGCATCGCCTGCCCGCACTATTACTTCGTTTTCGCTTAATGTTCTTTCTGACTCTTTTCGTTTTCGTAGCGTATTGTTAAATAGCCTTCCTCAAAAATTGGGCAAACAAATGCAAAATATTTTTTCAAATCCGACTGGTGATTTCAGAGATTAACACGTTCAAATAAATAAACTCTTCAGCTTTATTATTAGTATAGACTTGCTTGTAACATATACTAAGTGATATTAACAGTGAGATGTTGACGTATCCGTACTAATATTATAAATTCGAAAGTAACTCTGTCCGTCTGTATGTTACCTTTTCACGCCTAAACCACTGAACGGATTTCGATAAAATTTGGCAGAGAGATAGATTGCATCCCGGGGAAGGACATAGGATAATTTTTATCCCGATATTCCCATGGAATCGACACTTATGCGGGTAAAACCGCGGGGCGCTGCTAGTGATCCATATAATTCACTATAAGATATCCTACAGTAGGTATAGCGCAGTGTGAACGGGCAAGTCCACCGAAACACAGTACAAACCAGAAAAATTATATCAATTATACATAAAATATTTTTTTTATATAGTTTGTAAGCCTGAACACAAATATAGTGTTATTTATTTTGATATTTTGTTTCATTACTAAACCTCACACCATCTTATTCTGTATTTAATTGTAAATACTATCAGATGGGTATCAACATCTAAACATGATATGATAATGCAAAAAGAAATTGACGTAATGGCTTTTTTTGTGGGGTCAGCGACCACAGTTGGCTGGTAGTTACTTGAAACATCAGTTTAAAAATCAGTTTTTTTTTGTATAGGTACCTCACAGAAGTATTGGTATCTAAACACGATAAAACAAAAGAAAACAGATTTTCTCAACTCGTAGGTACTTCAAGTAACAGTCCCAGAGGTCGTTGACCCCTTCAAACAAAAACATTAAATATTTTTATTTTATCATGTTTAGATATCGATACCCATCACGTCTGCGGTTTCGCTAGCTAATTTAACTTCACCCTCTATTATCACTAATTGTGGGTTAACTTTCGTGATGTTTCATTACCAAGCTCCTGTTCGATGTTCACATAACTATTCGTACAATTTTACGCTTCCAATCTATCTGTAAAGCCTTGTTCGGCTTCCAGTCTAACCGGATGCAGCTGAATACCAGTATTTTACATGGAGCGACTGCCTATCTAACATCCCAAACACTGTTAATTTTGCACTTTATTATGTCACTAATTTGAAAAGTGTATTATTTAAATGTCACCAGAAAATTACGAACCGAGCGTAACGAGAAAACTTAACGATGATAGTGATTAACTACAACATAATAAATAAAATGACACCCATGTTTATACTAAAAATAATTATTTATTTCTATTACAACATAATTTAATTTTAATTAACAGTAATATCTTTAACAAGTCCTTCGCCTAATATTCTGAAGTCTTCGACCAAAGCTTCGATGTTCACTTTATATTTTGTCTCACCCTTTGAAGTGTATGGCTTGAGCGCGTTCGCGTTTATTAACTGAAAATAAATACAAAAATAATAATCTTTGTAGTTGTTCGTCGCGGTTTCACTTTCAGGGAATTTTTTTATTAACCCGGACGTAAAGTACAGTATTTTTATCTCACGATACGACACGCGGTTTACGTGTGGTTACCAATTGTACAAACACGCTGTGAATTTGTGTGTAAGCGCAGGAGCTCTCGGTACCGTCAGAGACAATAGCGAAGTCGGATGTGTGTGAGGGTGTGCGTGTGTGTGTTACGAGCTGACGCTACTAGTCTTTACGCACACATTTACAGCGTGTTTGTACACTTGGTTGCCACAAGTAAAGCGCGCGTCGCTGCGTGAGACAAAAATAATGTATCACATAGTATTTTATTTTAACATAAATTCTAAAGTTTCTTTACTAACTTAATAAAAATAAGTTATTAATTATAATAAATAAAAACTTGGAAAGATCACGAAACTGAAAAAGTTACAATATTAGTACTTGCCATGTTTCAAACATCCACGCTCCACAAAATTATAAGATTAGAATCATGCTTTGGGGTTATGAACCTTAAATTCGATTGAACTAAGTTCAATTTCTCTTGTTACTATAATGGCTGTTATAAACTTAGCTGCGATGCAGTTAAAATTGAAATTCGTTTGTCTTTTTTTCATTATTTGTTTTGGAATTAGGAGATAATTAATTAATTTATCTTAGCCTGAAACAGTTATGGTAAATAGGTCTCATAATTCCTTATCACTATAACATACCTGAAACTCTTTGTCATCTTTGATGTCAGGTTTCCACAGCACAGCGATCACTTCTCCTCCATACAGATCGTGGAAGAACAGCGCGAAGTCATCGTATGCACTCTGATTACAAATATGAATAGGTCAGAAACGAAAGTAGTTTTGACGTGACAACGTCTTAAATTAGGTTGCGGCTGGGAGTCACTTATGAAAAAGTGTAACGCTCGGTAACGTTACGATGAGTCACCGAACGTCTTTTTTTTTTTTGTTAGCGTACATTGTGACCCACTGCTGGGAAAAGGCATCCCCTTGTTTCTTCCAAACCTCCCCTGTCTTGTACGATATGGTTTGAAAGTTTATAAAGGGGGATTTGGACAATAGTCCACCACGCTAGTCCAGTGCAGGTTGGTGGATAATTAAACCCAATCAATTTAGATGTCATGTCAAGAGTAACGCGACTTACTAACGCGTTACTAACTACCGTCTGTGATTGGTTGAATCGTGTACGGACCACAATTGAAATACATAGTGTGATAATCTGGCAAACCATTGACTTTACATTAACAAACTTTCGTTGCAGACCTTACTAACGGAAAATGTACTAAAATACCATTTCAACAAGCACCTCCCTTTTGACCGCACAGTCACGTATAGATGACAAACCAAGATGTGCCCAGCACGCCACGGTTCGACTACATGACAGACTTTGACGCCGAGGGCACGTTTTTCATTTTTTGACGTTTGGCGGTCAAAAGGTTAAAAACTGTCTGCTCACCCTCAACTCGTCCAAGTACTTAGTCACTGGATGAAACTCAACGACGGGTATGATATCCTCGGCGAGCTTGTCTGGCAGGCGCTGCAGTGCGGCCACACTGTCGGCGCGCTCGGCCGCGTGCGGGACGAGGCCGCGCTGCAGGCGGATGAGCACATTGTAGCCCGCGTACGACGGGATGAACATGCCCTGGGAATCACACTAATATTATAAAGGCGAAAGTTTGATAGTGTGTGTGTTTATATGTTTGTTACTTCTTCACGCTCGGTGGCACGTGGCTAAGTAATAACAGCCGCACGGGTCGATCGATCAGGTTAAGCTACGCTCGCCACGGTCGGTCCGTGGATGGGTGACCATCTTTACATACCGAGACCCCTTGGTGCCTTGGAAAGCACGTTAAGCCGTTGTCCCGGCTGTCAGTCTTGAATCTTTGACAGTCGTTACGGATCGTCAGAAGCCCGAAACTCTGACCACCAGTCTTACCAAGGGGTATCGTTTTACCCAGTAACTGGGTTGTGGAGGTCAGATAGGCAGTCGCTCCATGTAAAATACTGGTATTCAGCTGCATCCGGTTAGACTGGAAGCCGACCCCAACATAGTTGGAAAAAGGCTAGGCAGATGATGGTGGTCTAGTTGCGCAACCTAATAAGAGTCCGTGGCGCCCACGTCTACTGTGTGTCTCCTCGAAGACATGTGAACGCTGCGCACACGGGAGCGACAGCAACATTACTTTTTTGTTAAATTGTCGGTTGAGCAGCGACTGGCGAGTCGGCAACTGTTTTGTCGCCGTGCACGCACTTGCATTGCAACCAATAGACAAGTGACAGTTGCGTCCATACCCGTGGGCATAAATGTCTCCCAGCTGTCGCGTCGCTACATGCGCGCACTTTCATACAAACCCGTAACATTGATGTGAGAGACAAATTAGTTGCGGAGACAAAAGTTGCTCGTGGCGGCCCTCCCTAAATATGTCACCAATTTTTTTTTTCACACACTTCTTCCCTTACCAGTATATTCTCCTTGTGTCCCACCATGACGGCTTCATCCAGGTACTTGAGCGCACTCTCCGCCAGTACTCGCGCCCTAGCGAGCACGCGAGTGGTCGGGCCAGTGCGGCTCCACACGGACGGCATGGGTCCGTCGTACGCAGTGACGATGCGCATGCAAGGGGCCGAGTCTGGCTCGGCGGCGAACTTTTGCTCCAGTTGGGTTATTTCTTCGTCTAAAATGGAAGTAGCGTTTTTAGTTATTAGGTGTTTTGATATAACCTAGTTCGGACCAATTTCTTGGACAACTTAATGATTAATAACTAGCTGCGCCCCGCGGTTTCACCCGCATAAGTCCCCATTCCGTAGGAATCTCGAGATAAAATCAAATCTTATCTCTTTATTATAATACTAGCTTCTCCCCGCGACTTCGTCCGCATGAAATTTCATGTTAACCCGACCCACACCGTCACGACGCATCGCCTGCCCGCGCTATAATTTCGTTTACGCGTCGCGTTCTTTTTTTTCATTTTGCTCGGCTCCTAAGGGTCCTAGAGTGATGTTAAATAGCCTTAAATAGCCTTTCTCAATAATTGGGCTATCAAATACAAAAAAAATTTTTCAAATCCGACTAGCAGTTCCAGAGATTAGCGCGTTCAAACAAACAAACTCTTCAGCTTTATTATTAGTACTAGCTTTTGCCCGCGACTTCGTCCGCGTGAAATTTCATCTTCCCCGCGTTCACCTTCTTAGGGGTTGAATTTCGAAAAATCCTTCCTTATTCCTTGTCTACATTATAAAAGGAACCTCTGTGCAAAATTTCAGCTTTCTAGGTCCAAGGGTTTGAGCTGGGCGTTGATGAGTCAGTCAATCAGTCAGTCAAGACTTTTCTTTTTATTTATACAGGGTTATTTGTAAAACACCAGCAACCTCTTAAGAGGTCATTGTACTCATCATTATGAACAACTTTTACTATGGGACCAAACCTGAAATCGCGAAAAAAAAATCAGCTGTTCCCTACATTTATGTTCGTATAACTCGTCAAAATGTAGGGAACAGCTGATTTTTTTTTCGCGATTTCAGGTATGGTCCCATAGTAAAAGTTGTTCATAATGATGAGTACAATGACCTCTTAAGAGGTTGCTGGTGTTTTACAAATAACCCTGTATATAGCCATGCCCCGCGGTTTCACCCGCGTTTTTCTCGTTTCCGTGGAAATACCGAGATAAAATATTGCTAGGCTATAAAGCCTCCCTCAATAAATGGACTATTGAATATTTAAACAGTTTTCATATCAGATCAGTATTTCCCGAGATTACCGCGTTCATAACAAACAACCAAACTTTTCAGCTTTATAATATTAAGAAAAATATAGATTTAAGTTAAATTGTATAAGTCGCAGGCAATAGCTGTCTATCTGTTCGACATTCAGCCAGACACATAAGAATTACGACTACAGGCGGGAGTGTCCGTCCACTTTAAACCGGGTTAAAATATTATTTTAATGTTCTTATACTTACAATCATCAACAAATATATTTCGAAAAAGATTATTACAGGATTTTATATGTTGATAAAAAACTCTATGGCCCATAACTCCTTAATAGGTACCAACTCTTAACATCTTACACACGTGATAACTTTTAAACGAAATATCCGATTGAGATGAAACAAAAAGTATTTTACTTCTTCATAAATACTCTTGATAACATAATGCTTAATTTCGATAAAGATTAATATTACGATACATGTTTAACGTAGTTTTTTTTTCTTCAGACGATTTAATAATTATTTTGAACACAAAATCGGTTATTGTGATTAAACCATGATAGCTAGATATATGTTCTCGCGGACTTTTTTGTAGGTCTTAATGGGCTCTACAAACCCGTAGTACATCATTTTGTTCTATTGTCAATAGTTTTTGCAGCGCACGCAAAAATAGGTTTTCGATTTTACACCTTGTGTTACAAAATAGCAATTTTATTACGGATCCCTAATTTTGAAAAAAAAAATATAGCCTATAGCCTTCCTCGATAAATGGACTACCCAACACTAAAAGAATCATTCAAATCGGACCAGTAGTTCCAGAGATTAGCGCGTTCAAACAAACAAACAAACAAACTCTGCAGCTTTATAATATTAGTATAGATATAGATATATAGATATAGATTATTATTAGTATAGATTAGTTTAGTTATTAAATAAACTTACGCGACATATCTTCATTAAAATCCAACACGATCATTTCTCTCTGCCAGTCGAAGTCCACTAAAAGCTTCAACGCCCTCACAAGCCCGATAGTGGGCGACGCTGGCGGCTGCGTTGGCTCACTGTGCATGTACACAGTGGCCACCACTAACTCGGCCACTGTGTCGGGGAAGTGAGGGGGGGACAGGAGCTGGGCGGAGAGCCAGCGCTTGAACAGGCAGACTGTGGGGCCGAAGGATGGATGCTTTTGGTGTAAGCTGTGGAATAAAATGGGGTGATAAATTCAAAACGTATATTTACTCAACAATGATAAACGTTAGCCCTCAATAGGTTCCTGCATCACATAGCATAATCTGTCTATAGTATCTCCACAGTTATGAGAGGGAGTGGGCCGTAATCCACCACGCGGGCCCAGTACGGGTTGATAGATGTCACATGTCTTCGAAATTTTTGGTTCTAGGACATGCCGGTTTCCTCATGATGTTTTCCTTCACCGTCTTGAGAGCAGTGGATGAAATCTACACAAAGTAAAGCGCCTTTCTAGATTGGAATCTACGACCTACAACTCGTAAGTCGCGGCCGTAACCATTGGGGCACAACTACTGCACGTTGAAATATTGTCAAACTAACTACATCAACTCACCCATGCAGCGCCCCCCTCAACCGTGGCATCAGCACAGTGTCACACTGTAAACGAACACTCTCTTCAGTCTCCTTATATTTCACCACTCCATTCTCCATCTCCCTCTTTAGTAGCGTGATCTCTTTCGGATGCGCGATTTCTAGCCGAAACACTAAACCGTTCTTCAGTACATCGATATGTGTGGCGTAAGCCTGGGTTGGTATGGAGTATTGTGTGGTAAGACGTTCGGCTATTTGAAGGTGGAAGGCCGCTTTGAGGCATCTGAAGGCATGAATGTCTCCTGGCCATTTGCCGCTGTGACCTGAAAGTGTTGAAGAGGATGAAATCTAAACTGGACTATAGATTTTCTGTCGATTTTAATCCTAATTAAAAGTTGAACACAATATTGATAAATTGAAAATGTATTTCGGAAATATACTTTCTAGGTTCGAACCTACGACCTACAACTTGAAAGTCGCGGCCGATGCCACTGGGCCACCACTGCTCTCACACTGCTCTTGTTCAAGTTAATACGACGAAATTAAAATACGTACGTTTCACGCGTAATACCATGACGTTCGAACTTCGCAATTTATCACCCTTAGTAGGCATGCCTACTCAAATAACTAACAGAGTATGAATGTTAAAATAATACGTCGTAATTTGACCGTGCGAAGGAAGAAAGGGATGGTTTGACGTCACCGATGATAAAGTCAAAATGAAAATCCAAGATGGCGGCTGTTTTTTTTCTAATTTTTCATCATGGGTGTCGTTTTTATGGTTTTCGAGGGTGCTAAAGCCGATAGTGAGGTCAAAATAAAAATCCAAGATGGCGGCTGCGAATATTTTCAAATTTTTCATCATGGGTGACATTTTCATGGTTTTCGAGGGGGCTGGAACTGATAATAAAGTCAAAATGAAAATCCAAGATGGCGGCTGTAATTTTTTTTTCGTCATGGGTTTCGTTTTAATGGTTTTCAAGGGTGCTGAAGCCGATTAAAGTCAAAATGAAAATCCAAGATGGCGGCTGCAATTTTTAAAAATATCTCGTCATGGGTGTCGTTTTCATAGTTTTCGGGGGTGCTATAGACGATAGAGAGGTAAAAATGAAAATCCAAGGCGGCGGCTGCGAAAATGTTGTAATTTTAAAAGTTTTTCAGCTCCATCTTAGATTTTCATTTTGAACTACGTTCCTGCTGGGGGTCCCCCGACTATACACATTTTTGTTTTTGATTAGTGACCGCGTCTGCCTAGAGTCGACCCGGCCTAGTGCCTACCTATTCTGAAAACCAATACATGCCACTGAATGCATGTTACCTGCCCGTTTATTTGTATGGTGCCATAAAGTGCGGCCTGGTGACCTGAAATACAGGTTTTTTCTAAAACCTACTTCAATCACCAGCTTTCACAATGTGAATTTATATAGTTCAAAACTGTAAAGTGCTACAAAATCATTGTGAGAGAAAATAAATAAACTTATTATTATTCAATGGCGGTTTTAAATGAAAATTAACCAAGATTAACGGGTACGGGTAACATTTTCTTTTTATATAATCCAGTCTTGAATCGCTCACCAAGTTCCAATATAGCTTTACACACAGGAGTATACTCCGGCAGTGAAGCTAACCCATCTCTCTGCATGTCCTTCAGCAGACACGTACTCGCGCGCTGCCACGGGTTGTGCGGCGCGGCGCGGGCTAGCGCGGGCACGGGCGCGCTGTAGCTGAACACTGGGGACACGCCTGGGACAATACGATGAGTAAAGTTAGACGTCAGAAAAGCTTTAAACACACAGAAGTTAAAATTGCTATCGTTGGCCAAAAAGTCCATAGACATGATGTAAATGTCGGATCTATAAAGCTTGAGTTATGTGCTCTTTTCCACTTATAATTCTGTCATCCACGTATAGTACTTGCTCACTGTCTGTATGTACTGCTACTCACCATACACTGCACTAATGTCAAGCGGCAGTTGTACCAGCTGCCTCAAGTCGCGCCGCAGTGCGTCGAACGCTTGTAGCGCGGTCAGCGAACTGTCATCCACGTACAGTACTCGCTCACTCGCCCACTGCTTGCGTGCTAGTACGCTGTCCAGTTGGTCGGATATGTGGAATAGGTCTGTTGGGTTTATGTCTGTGGGAGATAGGTTTCTATAAGGTTTTGGCAAGAAATCCCGGAATTGTGTTGAACATAGAACAGGCCTATATGATAAGGTTCACCGTGCACAGCGAAATATACTAATTCCCTTTGTGTCATAATGTTTAGATAGTGAAAATAGAATGCAGTCAATTTTGAATACAGTGGTACAATAATCTTTTGGAATTTGAATCAAATTGACAGGGGGGCGCGTAAATATTTGTGCAATTATTTTGTGAAATTGTATTAAAAAAACAAGATGGACACGTTAGTTCCGACTTAGCCTCGCGCCAAAAGATCCATATACAACTGTAACTTGTTCTCGCTTGTTCTCTTACCAAACTTCAACTTCATGAGATAGTCAACTATCTGCTTGGTGACAGTACGTCTCTCCGTCATGCTCTCTCCCTCCCACACACACGTCTCTGTTATAGACCCGTCTTGGAACCGACGGAGTTCCGACTTATCGCCCCAGAAGGCTCTGCAATAGAATATAAGAATAGAAAAAAACTGTCAAAAATTCAAAATCATTCCTCGGATAAAATTATCTAGCGTTCGAAAAATCAGCCCTTAGTGTCTAAACACACTATGCCGAACTTACGCGACCGAAAATCGGCATGATTACGCCTGCAATGCTATTTAACGCAACGTAATTTCGGCATAATGTGTCGCCAGTAATTCAAATAGCATTGCAAGCGTAATCATGCCGAACTTCGGTCGCGTAACTTCGGCATAATGTGTTTAGACACTTACGAGGTATTAGAGGTAGCAGTATCAGTTGGACAAAATAGTCTAATAAAAAAAATGTGGTGTGGTGTGATGTGATGATGGCTATACTCAGGCCCGCCAAGTCACGTCGGTCGTATTGTGTGCGTGTGTGTGTAAGGATCGTAGCAGGTGGCGTTCTGTAGTTTCTGCTTACCCTCATGGGAAAAAGGCGTGAATTTATATATGTATGAATGTATATAACAAAAGAAAACTTACCTAAACTCTTCCGCTTCAGGTAAATTCGCGGGCGGTCCTTTCTCCACTACATTTATTGAGTTCTCCGGGTTCAATACAAATCCAAAGGATAATTTTTCTTCAAACCTGCAATGATATTACAATGCTTTCACAGAACACTTAGAAATATTTCAGGCCATTGAAAGAAAAAAGAAATAATAAGTACTTAATTTAGATACTAAAACGGGCGTATGATACGCCTCAAAGCTGTAGCTTAAATATTCCAAACTAGCAGCGACCCGCGATTTCACCCGCATAAGTGTCGATCCCGTGGGAATAAAAACGGTCGGGATAAAAACTATCCTATATGTTACCCGGGAATCAAACTATCTCTATACCAAATTTCATCTAAATCGGTTCAGCAGTTTAAGTATGAAGAGGTAACAGACAGACAGACACACTTTCGCATTTATAATATTAGTATGGATTATAACTTGACAAGTGACGAACTCACATACAAACACGGAATAGAAAAAACAAGTGGAAGTGCCACGCAGCTATCGCGCGTGTGTCACAATTATGCGGAGCTCCGCAACACCGGCTCTGAGGCGGCTCAATCGCGATTAGCTACTTGCTGTGATAGGACGTCTCGAACGTAACGAAAAATATTACAAACATGCCTTATTGTGCAATTTTTACATGCAAAAACGATAGCAGGACAAAAAATTTATCTTGCGGAGGTGTATCGTATCACCGGTAAGTATAAAACTATGATATATTTCAATAAAATTGTTTATAATGACAAAACCATATTTATTACTTTGTTGCGAACTAAAAACTACCTTATGTCCATTGTTCAAAGTCTAAATCAACTTGCTCGCTGTCTTGAATATCATCGTATACATTCTAGAAAGTTCGACGCTACTCGATTAGGGATGGGACACATTCAAATAGTTCGGTATCGATAAAACAATAAAATGTGTATTTATATTGTGAAACGTTATACGTTACCATGACATATTATGAGTGATCGGAATAGGTAGAGCTAATTTGCCTAAAGTTCGAGGAACATAGACGAAAGTCGGAGACTTCCTTACGACTAAAATGTTTTTTCGGGACTAATGTCGGGGTTTCGGGACATCACTTAAGTACATTTAATATTAATGTTATTAAATGTGTGTGTGTTGTTATGGAATTCATTTTCATTTTTAACCGACTTCAAAAACAAGGAGAACATTCTCAATAACCAGTAGATACGTTTTCTGTTGTTATTAATTCAGGTAAAGAACTGGGTCCGGTTGGAGTGTAGCCATAGCCAGGGGCACTGGCGCGAGGACTTAAAAACATTTCGATTTTTTTTAATGTCCCAATTTTATTGCAGTTTCGAAGTAACCTTGACCATAGAAACTATTTAGGTTCTAAGAAGCATGGTCCTACGACGCACCGTTTCCGAATTATGGGCCTCCGAATTTTATTTTATTTCCAAAATGGTGGCTCGGATGAAAATCTTTTCTGGAAAGAAATTGCTGCTCTAGTCGAAAACCATGAGGACCACTGATGTAAAAAACCCGCGAAATATTGAAAAAAAAAAACGTTTGAGAATTTTTTTTTTTTAATTTTTTGTCGGTCGAAAAATTTTTTTTTCCTTAATTCATGTTGGGATACTGCTTGCACGGGGGAAACACAGGGGGGGTTAAATTTTGGTTATTTTTTGCCTAGGACGCACCGTTTTCGAAATATTTGAATTTAATTATTTTTTTATTTTATTCAACAATTTATGGAATTTTATTCAAACAGTTGTTTTATATTTTAGTCCGTGCTCAAATGTTGTACCTACTCGCAATCCTGTCGTTAATATTCAAAACAAAAACAGAAACAGGAAATGAATTCGATAGTTGTTTTACTTTATTGATTTTAGTTGTAATTTAGTAATGTGTTTGAAACCCGGGACATTAGTCCCAAAAAAATATTTTGTCATAAGGCGTCTCCACTTTGTCTCTGTTCTTTTTAGAACTTTAGGTACTTTATTAAACAAATATGTTTTATTTCAAGGGCAATAAATATTTTAAATTCACTATTTATCGTTTCATTTTACCTTTTATACTAATCGGACTTTGGTCCATTACATAATATAAAAGATTTTAATTATTACATTGTACAAATATCGACATTAAATTATCGAAATCTTGTCCTCATCCCTAGCTGAGTAGCAAAATAGATAACAGGTGCATACGAATATGACATCTATTTCAATGACGTTAGCGTGCTAAAAAGAGTAACTTAGTACAGCGCTCTCTAGCGTTGAGTAGCTGAACTCGTTGTAGATTGCTCGAATTTGATTGATACATGGAAAAATGTGCTTCATTGATTTTGACATGTAAAATAAAAACAACATTCAGTAGTTGTAATAAGACTTAATTTTGAACAACAATAAATAAACTTTTCGCCAAAGTTGCATTTATAATAAGTAGCCAATTATATCATCGTTTTCTGTGTATTGAAATGTTTATTTTAATTTGCAATTGTGTGAGTTTGGCGACACTGGTTCCCGTACTAAGGAAGTCTAAGGGCACTTCCACTTGTTTTTTCTATTCCGTGCATACAAACTTCCATCTCTTTTTAACACCTTTAGGGGATGAACTAAACAAGTAGCCGAATTCTGGGCAGAGTCCATTTAGATCGCCATCGACTCGCTAAGAAGAAGAAAGGGATGAACTATCAAAAATTCTTTTTATTGCTCACTTTCGGTATTTTTATGGAACTCTTGTGCAGAATTTCAAGCTAACCCAACCGTTTAGGCTGATCAATTTATCATTCTTTTAAGATAAATATTATATCCTAGAATTTCTTTCACTCACCCATTCCTAGCCTTATCCAAACTCTTCTTGACTGGCCACGAGAAGTCAGCCTCAACTAACTGCTGGATCAGATGCACTCGGTTGCCCAAGCCTTTAGTCAAGAGGGAGTGGATGACATCAGTAACAAGTGACAGCTGTTCTATGCCGTGGTTGACTTGCGACTCCTTCGGCGTTTTAGATAGCACTGACTTTTTTATCTCTTTGAGGTTTTTGAATCTGAAATGAAAATGATGATGATGACAAAATTAATAAATACTTAACATAATTTACATGGTTTTTTGCATCTATTTATTGGTCTTCAAACTTCGCTGATCGAAACTTCGCTAAGGATCCATAGAGGTATGAGAAACAGGGTGTAAAGTTCACTCATACTCTATAGACAAGTGAGGATCCTCCGACCAGACGGGTGTTGTGTCTGGCGGGCAACTGCCCGATGATTCATGTCGGGCCGTTGTAGCGCGGTAAACTGTGCTTGCGAGATGCAGGATTTTGCGTGACGTCAGTATGACGCGTTGTTCGCATGTGGCGTTATAGATACCGACTACGTCTCTACTATTTCTAAACAGAACAAATTTTGGTCTTTATTTGTCTTTTCGTGGACTAATGAAGCACTTACATTCATGCTTGGAATAAATGTCTATAGTCTTTTATTTTTTATATTTTTATTTGCAGAGAGATCCCAAATATTCCAGCACTATTTAGGCTGTTCATTTCAAATACTGGTATTCAGATGCATCCGGTTAGACTGGGAGCCAACCCCAACATAGTTGGGACAAGGCTAGGCAGATGTTGATTTAGGGTGTTCATTTCACAGTCATAAATTTTTGAAAAGTCTAAACTCTTACCTCAACATATGATCAAACTGCATCAAAGGTTTCACTGGAACCATAAACAGTGGTAAAAAGCTATTAATCTTTCCATTATCTAACATATCCACTGCTAATGCACACTCCCTCTTTAATGCATTATAAGTGCCCCTACACATCTGCCAGCAAATATTGTAGTAGCCGGTCCGGTCTATGAAGACTACAGGAAAGTGCTTGTGGAAGACTTCCAGAGATGGTGATGTGTCACTGCCTTTATGTAGGGATATGCCTTTTGTGTCTAGGTCTGATGTTTCTGTAATATGATTGGTTTGATTATTCATTTGTTTACAAAGACATATCGTCGCTTCTCAGGAAAAGTGTGTAACAAAAAAAATCTTTAAAATTAGTTTTACATATAACACCGAAATTACGTGCCGGTTTTATATGAATTGAAATAGTCACATTTGCAAAGGACTGGAAAAAGTGGAAAGAGGGAAGGGAGGCCTTTGCCCTGCAGTGCGACAACGTAGGCTTATAATAATAATAACACATACATCCACTCACTGTAACTACTACCCTGATCCATAACACAGGTTTTCATAACCTACACACAGAATTGTAGATACGTATAATACTTATTTTGTAAAACTGTATTATTAACAACTTTCAGTTATATAAATATACATATTATTATAACTGAAAGTTGACTAAATTTAGACTTTATACAGAGAAATTAAGATCTATTTCAATCAAGACTTTGGGAACTCTCACCTCTGCAATGCTTACAAGATTGAGTCCCTAGAACAGTCTTTAAAACTATAATTAAAATACAGAGGCAAGAATTTCTATAGAAACATGATTTTTAAATATAAAAACAACTTACTCAGCGCTATCCAAATATTCCTCACAATTTGATAACTGCTCATAATATTGTTTACCCTCTTCGTCTGCACAAAGTATACAACCAATAGAGCCACAACATGTCCGGACACATTTAGATTCCTTTGACGTAACCATATCTTTAGCAATGTAACCGCTTGCTTCAGATTTTCTCTTTTTTGCAAGATTTCGTTCAGGAATTCTTGATTCACAGATGCAGTTAAGTCTGATAATACACTGCTATTGTAATAAGGTGTTGGAGGACCAACTTCAGTATTGTTTTCTGTGTTTTCGTTAAACAACCATGCTTCTCTCAAATTGTTACGTTCCGGACTAAATCGGTGCAGCTTGTACGCATCGCTTTCGCATACCAAGTTAATACGGACTGATAAGTGGTTGCCAAGCTTGCCTGTAGGCTTAAAGTCTAGTACAGGCTTACTTTCAGAACCGTTAATGTACGAATAATGTAATTCTTCAACTGATTCATATTTAGTCAAATGTGCCGCAATATAAGCTAGATATGCTGCTCTTTTCTTATGATATCTGTAGTTAACCGAGTCATTCTTTGTGTATGTTTCACTTGGAACTGTTATTTGTAAGTCGATCTTCAGTTTCGAGTTGATTGCACACTCTAATGCATAAGACCCAACAACTTCAACATTGGAGAATTTGTGAAACTTAAACACACACTTTGTTTTGCTCAATTGCTTATTAATTGGTAATTTAACTTTGAGTTTCTTGGAAAGAGTTTGTTCAGACAAGTCGTATTCCGTACCATCTTCAGGCATAGACAGTAAGTGAGTTTTCAATTCTTTGAAAAACTGAAGGAACCTTTTCTCAGTTTTCTCTTTTACTTGCACTTCTTCGATTATCTCATCCACTTGTAAGCGGAATAGATTAGAGTTGAACAAGTTTTCTGTCTCCTGTAGTCTGTTTAATTCGTTTACTGTTGGCTGACGGTATAAACTTTTGGTTCTTACGCGTTTTGGCCCATCTTTATTTTCGTCTTCGGCAGACCGTTTTCCGTTCTCATTGATAACTTGAACCTCTCCATTCTCTTCAGAAATAGATACTTTTGTGTCCTTAAACGTAAAATCACAGTAAATAACACATTTGTTGTAAAAAGTTGGCATAACTTACCAACATCACAACACATCGAAATATAACAAAACTAATACAGTTTGTACAGTTATTCGTAAAAAAAAACTGTTTAGGTAACTTACCCGCTTCACCATGTTTAATAATTCACCACCGATACATCAAAATTAATCAAAATTATTGATAAGAAATAGGTTAGAAAAGTATAAACAACGTGCGCAATCTGCTCCAAGTCTAATCTGTCAATTTTGACTTTGACAGTTTGTCAGATTCACAGATCAAAATTTTGACAACTACGGTCCGTTTCACGTTCATCCTCTAAAACCCTCCACCCTTCTTGAATGGAGGCTCGTGGGCTAACCCGACTTTTGTATTTCCCTTAAGTAATGTTGTTGTTGATGTTGTGTATGTAATTCCTAGTGAGGGGCAAAGTTTTATTTAAAAAAAAAATGGTTGCCTGTAAAGTCGGTTTTACGGGCGAAGATTTTACGTGACAACGTCTTTCTCTCTCTCGTTCGGTGACTCATCGTAACGTTACCGAGCGTTACACTTTTTCATAAGTGACTCCCAGCCGCAACCTAATTTAAGACGTGGTCACGTCAAAAAACCCCGATCAAACAATATTGGTAGTCAAAATTATCGTGCTTAGACCTTAACATTGAATCAGTGCTTAAATTATCTTACCCTATCGCAGTCCACTGCTGGACATAGGTCACTCTCTCCCATGCTGCACTTCAAAACCCTGTCCTTCTCATCCAGTTGGTCCCAGCCACCTTTTCGAGGTCGTCTGTCCATCTAGCTGGGGGGCGCCCACACTACGCTGCCTGATCCGCGGTCTCCACGACTCGTCTGCTCCAACGGTCATTCGGTCCGAATCAGGTGCTCAGACCTTATCAATGCTGTTCTCATAAAGCACCACATTTCAGACATGCAGATTGCGTTCATCTTCATCGTAGATCCTGACTATAGAGAATAATAGGACTGATAGGCCCAGGATCTGTTACTTCTACATAGGTCTGGGAATTGAACCCAGTTCATGTTTTGTGTAGTTTGCGTAAACTGTAACAGTGCATACCTAACTATCTATCTCATCTATCTAACTAGCCTGTACTGTCCCACTGCAGGGCAAAGGCCTCCCTCTCCCTTTTCCACACAATTCTATACCTAAGGATATCTGAATTTATTTTTTGCGTTTGGTTTCAACTTTCAAGTCACTGACCAGACTTGTATTATAGAGGTCAGTGTTTCAAATACTCACCAAAACTGTTCGTTTCACTAATATTAATGTTCGTCGCAAGAGTTCGCGCAACGATAACGATGTTTGCAAAACAAATTCGTGAAGCTAACGCTTGCTGTAATAGGTACAGTCACGAGCATAAGTATGTATACATACCTACACTTGGCTTTATTCAAAGACTATTTTCTCCTTTAGTTTTGAATGAAATTTTATGTTATTACGAACAAAGTATTTTCGAGTAAAGTGTCGTATTTCAACGTTGTATTCGTCATTTCATGAAAAAATCGCAATTGAAAATTGACAATTGTTGACATATTGGTGCTCGTGACTGTACGATCCTTGGGAACAATACGACACCGTGTTACATTCAGCTTATTCCATACTAACTCGGAGACGAAGACCAGCAGCAACAGTTAAGACATTTTTATAAAAAAAACTCAAGAAAAAAATTCAAAGATTTATTTTTAAAAAGTGGTTTTCGGTGTTTTTACCTTTTAAGAGATTAGAGATGTTAGACGAAATAAATCACGATATAAATCGTCAAAATAAATATGTTAATGTCGTGTTGATCTACTCTAAGGTATCCCAGAGTTTATTTACCGGATACTTCATAACAATAAAAAATATATTTACAATAACTATAAGTTTGGTAACATTGCTCTCAATTATAACGAAATAAATACTATGATTGCATAGCAATACTGTATGTAAAACTATTTGTTGAAATCGACTACTTATCTAAGGATACAGTAAGCTTTGGTGGCGCTTCTGTTATTTTTTTAACAAAATACACATTGTATTTAGGCCCTATATTAACGCCAAGGTGGTGGCAATTTTTTTTAAGGATTTCTTTTCAAGGGCAAAGGAACCACGTTCGTACAGCTTAAAATTTAGAGATGATGGCGTTGGTGAACTCGCTGCACTTGCCGGTGCCACCAAGGTCGCCGGTGAGGTTTTTGCCCTCCTTCAGTACTGCGTAGCAGGCGTTCTGGATGCGGTCAGCGTGGTCCTGCATCTTCAGGTGCCGCAGCATCATGATGGCCGACAGCAGCAGGGCGGTGGGGTTGGCCAGGTCCTTGCCGGCGATGTCAGGGGCTGTGCCGTGCACCTGCAGGAGCCAAGTATTGAAACAAATAAGTAATTATTTCTTTGGTTGAGTAAGTCTGACTCAAAAAAAGGTTATAATACTTACAACTATGTTAGTAAGGTTATCACTGACTTTAAACACATCTATACATTAGAGTAACAACAATAAGTATATCACCATTGCGACATCCCATGAGATGGCACAACATCAACAAATGTCACATGATCTGCCTAGCCTTTTTACCCGACTGCGTCAGGAGGGTTGTTTTTCCAACTATGTTGTGGTCGGGTTCCAGTCTAACCGGATGCAGCTGAATACCAGTATTTTACATGGAGCGACTGCCTATCTGACCTCCACAACCCAATTATTAGGTAATACGATACCCCTTGGTAAGACTGGTTGTCAGACTTTCGGGCTTCTGACGACCCGTAACGACTGTCAAAGATTCACAAATGACAGCCGGGACCAACAGCTTAACGTGCTTTCCGAGACACGGATAGGTCTTGATATGTAAAAATAGTCACCCATCCACGAACTAACCGCGGCAAGCGTAGCTTAACCTGATCAATCGACCCGTGCGGCTGTTATTACTTAGCCACAAGCCTCTCTCAACAACACAACAACAGCAACAAACGTAAAGGTACAGACGCCAGCACATCAAGTTACTACAATCTGTCAAATTTCTTTAATAGACTTTATCGCTAAATTTGACAGTTTCGGGTGGTGATGTGCTGGCGTCTACGTCTGTACATAATCCAGTCGGCGGTACAATTAGACTGAAGAATTTTGTTTGAATTAGTCATTGCGCACGTCAGACGATCCTCCAGATATACTAAAGCTAAAGTAATAAAATGACATTGCTTATTTCTGTTAATGCATTTATTTGGCTACTTATTTACATAAATTAACTATAGCTAAGCTTAAAATAATACAATAAAATCATGGTTTCACAGCAGTTTGTGTACTTACTTGGTCAAAAAAAAAAACTAGCAAAGTATGTAAAATACGGTAGAAATTCTACTTTAATGATAAAATAAAGTTTATGTTCCCTGGGAAACTGACAAACATTTGTTAAGCTAAGGCAGTGAATATTATGTAATTAAGCTTTATGGCTGGTTTACACGTAAGCATTTTGCGTTACGTTCAAGTAACCCCTTAAATTGGCAGATTGAAGCCGGCTGGACGTTGATAAAAACTAAATTTGTAAGCGAGTATACTGAAAATTGACTCATGGTGGCAAAAACATTTTTTTTTATTAAGATTGTTCTGCCAATTAAAGGGTTAAATCCTAGTGTAAACGACCCATATGTTGGTTGTAAAATGCTTTTACAAAGCACAAAGTGTTGCGTAATATTTGAAACATCACCGTTTTTATTATATCTAAATCAATCTAAATATAGTTTCCCATGGACAGGACAAAAAATATCCAAGGTTTATACATTTATTTCAAGTCATTTACATAAATGTTAAATTTCATATAATTCTCATCTAAGTACCTACTTCATTAAACTCGCTAGCGATATTGTACGCTTTATTGTCAGATAAGATCCGACCTAGTAGTAAGATATATTATTTAAAATCGCGACACACAAAATAAATAGCTACCCTACAAAAATTTCAATAATCCAAAGATAAATATGGCAAAGCAAGGAGCTGCATTGGTTTATTTCAACTGGTATCTTACATAACATTGGTAACGAAGGAATAAATAGCTTTAAAACTAGCAATACTTTGATTTATTAAAAAAAACAAAACAATATTAACATCACCGCATCAACGTCGACGACATCTCGTCGGGTTGTATAGCTGTACGCACGACGACATTTAATAATAATAATAATAAATTTGTCTTATCAGCCAATGGACTGATGGCCGAAAGCCTCGATCAACATCTATCGAGGCTCTCGTTAGGCGGTTGGATCAAGGGCCTGATTCAGAAGGCAGTACCTACTCCTCGATACGGCTCGCATTGTGAGGAGGTTCCTGTCTCTGGAGCCCTAACCACCGTTAGCTTGGACCCTGCTCCCGACACCGGCGGATAGCTATTTTTTTATATTTTTAAATGTTTTTTATGCTTAGGTATTTTATATTTTAAGAAATATTTAAAAATGTAATTAACTAAGTAAAAAAGACAAACGAAATAATAATAATAGTGGCAAGTGCTTGGGGGAGGCCTATGTCCAGCAGTGGACGTCTTTTGGCTGAAATGATGATGATGATGAATGGCAACACCAACAACGTCAACACGTATTATTTTATCATCTCTATATGTTTTTCAATTTTTTTATTTATAGAAGCAGTACCTCCAGTCATATTTATAATTTTTGTGTTTAATGTGAATCTAAATCGAATTAGCAAAAAATTTAAAACATACAATGAATGAATTATTTAGAAACCTTTATCAAAAACTGCCGAAGTGGAGGTGACATCTGTCATGTCACCCGCGATCCGATATATAAAAACAAGAAGATGACAATATTATGAAAAAATGTTGACGAGATTAGCAGCTCGCCGCGCACGCCTACCACCTCCGGACTCGTCGCTCAGCCCCGCCCCGCCACCGCCGGAACCCAGCCCCATCGAGAGTGCTGTGACACCGGCCGTAGCAGTTGCGTCGAGCTCGAGCGACGAATGTTTTCCCCGCCGACGTCGCCAACACCTGTACGTCGGCAGGGGAGAGGCCGGCCACCGAGGAGCTTGGGACTTAGGGGCCATCTGGCCCCGAGTCGGGTCCCCGCTACCGGTGGTTGTGTGCAGCGCATGAGATGGACTCAGTCTATGAACGAGAACGTCATACGCACATATTACGGGTCTACAGAGGGGGGAATTAACCTCACTGCGTACCGCGATAGGATGCTGTCTCTGTTCCAGGAACTGGAAACAACCGTCAACGTTTCGGCCCAACGACTGTCGGATCAGGTGCGGGTCATCCAACGCAATCACAGGTTGGACGATATCGCACTTGATAGGCTGCGCTCAGAGGTACTGAGCAACCATATCATCTCGACTTCGGCACAAACTGCGGCACAGGCGTCAACTGTTGATGCCATCCCGCCGCAGTCCAATCATGTTCAAGAAGAGGATGATAGGGTTGACACAGTAAGTAGCCAGTGCAACGTCCGACTGAGGAGCGCACTGGAGGATGCATTACGCGAGTATAGGTCCACTCCAACCGAACTTAGACCCCGATTACCACGGTTACCCATGCACAAAAAAAATAGGGCGCTGGTGTGTGCCTTGGACTCGCAGCTCAAGAATTTCTTCGAGAGCAGCAAGGATCTCGTTGATACACATTCGATCTTGTACTGTGCGGCTGTGGCATGTCGTTTAGCTAACGTCAAATTTCCATGTTGTGACGGAGCTATTCGACCAAAACCAGCCGTACCAGCCCGGCAGCGCAGGATCGAACGTCGTATCGATGGGGCAAGGGTACTCATCGGCAAACTATACTGCTTCAGGGAGGGCAATACACGACCACGTGATGCGCTTTGTAAGGCGGGCATTCTCAGGGACTGGAATCAGTCCCCGAGAATACATGTCCCGTGTCACAGAGCGCATCGACTTCCTGAAGCAGAAAGTTTGTGCATGGGCGAGCCGAATTCGGCGGTATAAGCGGCGGGTTGATCGATACACGCAGAATAGCATGTTCCAGAGCGATGAAAGGTGGGTGTATAGAGTTTGGGAGCGACCTGAACAAAATGTGACAGATGTATGCCGCCCGGATGATGCCGCCACAAGTGCATTCTGGTGCAGCATGTGGTCGGTGCCCGTCTGTCACACTGAAGCTGACTGGATGAAGGATGTCGAGCGAGTGTGTGTCTGTACCAGAAATGGAAACAATCCTAATTACGCCATCAGACGTGGCCAGAGCGATCCATCCGTTACCGAATTGGAAATCACCGGGACCGGACGGACTGCACAATTTTTGGCTGAAATGGCTAATTAGTTCACACACTTGCCTGGCATCTCAGTTTCAGTCATCCTTCGCTACCACAGTTTCTAACAACAGGCGTTACCCACCTGCTCCATAAATCAGGTAGTCCCGCGGAACCCAAGAATTATAGACCGATCACGTGTTTGTCGACGGTTTATAAACTTCTTACATCCATTTTGAGAGCGAACATCAATACACACATTGAGAGTAACTCGATTATGTCTGCCTCTCAAAATGGATGTAGGAATGGGTCCCGCGGTACTAAGGAGCTACTCCTCATAGACATGGCCATTAGCCAACAGGTTCGTCGATCTCGCAAGGATCTGTCGACATGTTGGATAGATTTCAAGAAGGCCTATGACTCGGTGCCACATTCATGGCTCATGAGGGTGCTGGAGTTGTACAAGATAGATGCAACTCTACGCACCTTCCTTGAGTCGTGTATGAGGCAATGGAAGACGGTCCTTCGTTATCCAGGATGTCGACAGATCCAGGGGCATGATGAGCCTGTATGGATTAAACGCGGAATATTTCAGGGCGACAGTTTGAGTCCACTTTGGTTTTGCTTAGCCCTGAATCCTCTAAGTACACTACTGGAGGATTCAGGTCTAGGCTATCGGTTGAAGAGAGGTGGTTAGGTAATATCTCACCTCCTTTACATGGATGATTTAAAACTCTTTGCCCCCAACAAATTGCGTCTGATGGAGCTACTTAAGGTAACTGAAACTTTCAGTAGCGCCATCAGGATGGAATTTGGTGTGGACAAATGTGCAGTCATGCATGTAAAGCGAGGGGAGATTATGGAATCCGAGGGAATTCAACTCTCCGATTCCATAAGCCTCAGATCCCTCTCCTCATCCGAAAGCTATAAGTATTTGGATATGTCGGAAGCGTTAGGCATCAACGATGCTGACATGAAGCAATCGTTGAAGGAGCGCTTCTTTTGTCGCCTGAAGAAGGTATTAAATAGTCTTCTTTCGGGCGGAAATAAGGTGCGCGCCTTCAATGGTTGGGTCATGCCGGTTTTAATGTACTCTTTCGGCATACTCAATTGGACTCAGACCGAACTCGACGCCCTGGATAGAAGAGTCCGTACACTACTGACCGCAAACCGGATGCATCACCCACGATCATCGGTGATGAGACTGTATATCCCGCGGAAGTGCGGGGGGCGAGGCTTTTTAAATGCGAAGACCCTCCACAACCGCGAGGTGTGCAGTCTCAGGGAATATTTTTTTAAATCCGAAGTGGGTATGCACCGTAATGTGGTCGCAGTGGACAAGGGGCTCACCCCGCTCTCCATGGCTAAAGAGAACTGGCGCAAACCTGTAGTACTTTCTACTGATGACCGCAAGAAGGTATGGCAAAGCAAGGAGCTTCACGGGCGCTTCTATCGGGCTCTACATGAGCCCGGTGTAGACTTCTTAGCGTCCGTATCCTGGCTACGTTTTGGTGACCTTTTCGGGGAAACTGAAGGTTTTGTCTGTGCAATTATGGACGAAGTTATCTTAACGAATAACTACCGGAGACATATTATGAAGGACGGGACGGTTGACGTGTGTCGGGCATGCCACCGTCCGGGTGAGTCTATCAGACATATTATCTCTGGTTGTTCTCGTCTGGCTAACGGCGAGTACTTGCACAGGCATAACCAAGTAGCTAGGATTATTCATCAGCAACTTGCTTTGAAATATAAACTTGTGGATTCTGAGGTACCGTACTAAAAGTATGTGCCCGACCCAGTTCTTGAAAATGACCATGTCACATTGTACTGGGATCGGTCTATCATTACTGACAGGACTATTGCCAATAAGCCTGATATAGTAGTGATAGACCGATTAGCGCGCCGCACAATGATTGTCGATGTTACCATTCCACATGACGGGAACCTCGTGAAAGCTGAGAAAGAGAAGCAAATTAAATATCTCGACTTAGCACACGAGGTTGTTGACATGTGGAATGTTAGCTCGGCTATCATTGCACCGATTGTCGTATCGGCCAATGGACTGATGGCCGAAAGCCTCGATCAACATCAATCGAGGCTCTCGTTAGGCGGTTGGGTCAAGGCCCTGATTCAGAAGGCAGTACTCCTCGATACGGCTCGCATTGTGAGGAGGTTACTGTCTCTGGAGCCCTAACCACCGGTAGCTTGGACCCTGCTCCCGACACCGGCGGATCGGTATTTTTTTATATTTTTTATATTCTAATATTTAAAAATATAATTGATGTGTTATCTAATGTAATAAAGGAAATAATAATAATAATCTTTATTGTTCAAGAAAATACACAATTTTATCAGATAAATCACTGGTCGCCACACTAGGATTCCCTGTGTCGTGGAGGCCAGTCTCTTTCATCGTGGTTCAAAAAAAATACAATGTAACATAAGTATATTTATGTATAACAAATTAAAAGTAAAACAAAAACAATAATTATAACTACATGGCGTGTTTTGCAGTAGGAGTGTACAAAAGTGTGAGTTGTGTGGTGTTGGTATGTATGTGTGTGTTTGTGGTTGTGCGCATCTTGTCTCCAAAAACTAAGTGTAGATTATAATAGGTAGTTTAATAACAAGAATTTAATTGTTTCTCTGTGTCGCCGTAATCCAGACCTTTTAGGTAAGTTTTAATGTGCGAATTGCATACCGATTTTGTCATGAGTAATAAATTAATTTTGTCATTGAGTTTGATAATAAAGGAATGGCCCCATATAGCAAAAACACCTTTTACCAAAAACAAGTTTACGCTTTGGTTTATGCCATGTAGGCTTCCTTCGGGAATGCTCTTTAGACACCACTTTGGCTAAAGCCTCTTTATGGAACCTTCGAGTTACAGCCATAATATAAATCTGCCACACGCGCATTACACCCGTCTCTTGGTACAAAGTATTAGTTGGAAATCGCCTTGGTTTTTTATAAGCCACCTTGAGAACGGCCCGTTGTGCGCGTTCTGCCGTTATCAGATGCCGTTACAATAACTAAGAAGAGATTCGCACAGAGTGTGATAAATCATCTTCAAAATCTTCGTGTTTGCAATCTGACCCATTCTCTTAAACACATGTAGCAGTTTCCTAACTCGTCCAGTCACATTCTCTATTTGCTTTGTCCATGTGAGGTTTTTGTCAATGTAGACACCAAGATATTTTATGTATGCTACTTGTTCAAAACACGGACATGTACATTCAGAGACTGGGCCACTATGGCAGGTATGCAATTTAATGGCTAAGTGACTTGGGCAAGTATTTTTTGCGCTGATACTAAAGTTAATTACCTTCGTTTTGGTCACGTTTAGTGTCAGCAAATTGTGATTTAGCCATTGAGCAACCTGCTTTACGCCAGACTCAGCCGCCTCGTAAACAGACTCCCACGTCCTAGCATAGAATACTATAGTTGTATCATCAGCATAGGCGAAAATTTTTGCTTTGCAAAGTGGTAATGAGCAAAGGCTGTTGACATATATAATGAAAAGAGTAGGGCCCAATACGCTACCTTGCGGCACACCGTAGTTAAGGCTGGCGTAAGAACTGTAGTTATGACCTAATATTAACCTCTGTGTGCGATAGCTAAGGTAGGACTGAAACCAGTCAAAAGCAGTGCCACGCACACCTATGCCTTCAAGTTTTCTTAAAAGGATGCTTCTAGAGACGGTATCAAAGGCTTTCGCAAGGTCAAGGAAGACTCCAATACATTTGTTACCTTCATCTAGTTTGGTGACAACAAAGTCAACTATATCTGTAACTGCATCTTCCGTTGACCTGCTCTTGCGAAAACCATACTGATTGCCTGATAGAATGCCGTTCTTTTCAAGGTAGTTTAAGTCTGGCATTCATAATCTTTTCAAGGATTTTGGACAGCGATGTGAGAAGAGAAATGGGACGATAGTTGGATACAACAGTCCTATCACCAGACTTGAAGATTGGACAGACATTTGCCATTTTGAGAGTAGTTGGTACTACTCCAGAGGAAATACTCAAATTGCACAAAAAAGCAATGGGGGGGATGAGGTGTAGCTTGTTCAGTTTAAGAATTCTGTTTGTAATACCATCCCAGCCGGGTGCTGAAGCATCTTTGAGATTTGAGATAATCTTATTGACTTCATAATTATCAGTTGGATTTGCATAAAAGGAGTCAACTGGGGATGAGTTGGAATATAATCTACTATTTAACAGAGCCAGTTCTGATTCATTAGTATTAAATTTTGAAAGTGTTTTTGCAGCAAGCGTCTCACCAACAGATGTGAAAAAATAATTTGCTCTATCTAGAGAGTCTTTAGGGTCGGGACAGGCATGCAATAGTTCTAAGTTGTTAGTCATATCCTTTTTTATATTACATATGTTTTTTACAGCTGTCCATGTCTTTTTACTATCACCTTTAGAATCTTCTAAAGTCTTAATGTCGTACTTATTTTTTAGATTTTGTATTAAATTATTGCAAATATTCCTATAGTTTTTATAACGCTGCTGTATTGTGAAATTATCTCTATTCTTTTTTTTACGTGCTTCAATATGTAGGAGGTCTCTTTTTCTGATGCATTTCAAGCTATAAATTCATTTCCAGTATAAGCTGACTTTTCATTTTGTACGGAAAGCCTATACAATGCGACGTAAGCTAAAACTGGAAATGTATAGCTTGTATGTCGTCGTGTGTACAAGGCTCTTTTGGCGCGTGGCCAAAATCGGAACTAACGTCGCCATCTTGTTTTGTTTACCAACAGCGCCCCCTGTCAACGTCATTCGAGCGCCAAAAGTCCCCTGTAGCAGTACACCGTATCACATTGTAAATTGAACTAAAATACTGAAAATAAAACAGCCGATTATATCACAACTTCCTATGTTCCTGTTGCTCTAACCGTCTCACTACTATAAACATAACAGTTTTCACATTATTTTCAATCAAATGCGAAAGAACTGAAGTTCAAAATTGATTGACACGCACTATACATCATCATCAACATCATCATCTATTGATTGTCGCGTCTATAGGATAAAAAAAAAACTGCAATGGTAACTTTATAGTTCATAAAATTAACTACTACAATGGTAAGCGGTTTTTATGGCCTAACGTTTTATATAAATGATGATATTTATGTGGATAGGTTCAAGGGCGAAATTCACACTTTCACCTCGTAATAAAAACGAATTTATATCTTTCCCGGCAAGATCTCATCTTGGGGAAATAATTTGTATCATTAAAATATAATATAAATGAGCAGATCTATATTCTACAAAACGGAATGTTCATAAATAGTGAAATAAATTATCTTTAACTATAGTCTGTTCCAAAAGTATCTGATAAAAATGTAAACAAATGGATTAAAAAACGTACCTGTAGCTAGCAGGTGCCAATTTGTAGCCACTTACAAATCGAGTGCTTTGATTTGACAAAATTCCAATTTTAAATCACCTGAAAGATGTCTGTCATTCGACAGTTAGGTTAATTTTATAACCTCAATTTTTGTCGATGTTATTCGAACAATAAGGTTGGAAAAAGCGATAATACATATATAAAGTTGAAACCTTTAAAATACAGATGAATGTGTTACTAATACCCTTTGCTCATTTATTGGGTAATAATTTAACCTGAACAGGGTTTGTTGACACTTTCATCAGATACTTTTGGAATAGACCATACTTCTTTGGCAGTTACACCGGTATGTGAGTTGGCTGACTGAGATGATAAATAAAATGACTTGTACTTAGTTTACTTAGGGGTAGTGTCAAAGCTTGAGCAGGCGCAAAAGATCATTTGTAATCCAAAAATCGCTTCCTATCATTAGATAGCTTTCCTGTGCAGTAAAGCTTATGTGTACTTTAACTGAAATCTGGCTAAGGCAGAATGTAGTAAATTTTCTGCCCAGTGCTGTAGTTACAAGAAACTCCTCGTAAAGGTACAGGCGCCAGCACATCAAGCTACCCGAAATTGTCAAATTTTCCCAATCAACCTTGAACCTAATGCTTTAGCGATAAAGTTGAAAATCTATTAAAGAAATTTCACAGAGTGTATTAGCTTGATTTACTGGCGTCTGTAGGTTCAGACCATGAGCATTCAAAAGCTAATGTTCCTTGAGAAAATCCCTTTGCGAGCCAATCATTCTTTTACGAAAGGTTGTGGGCGGACCTTTAGTCTATTGACCGCCCAGTCTTATTAATACGACAAATATTTATGAGCTGGGCGCTGGGGCACGGCAATTGCACGAAAATAGATTAAGTTTTTCTCTACCATTTTCCGTGTGCTACTCCACCCACAATATACTTAGCCAGTATCTCAGCCAACCAACTCTATGCTTACTACTAAGTAGGTCAACAATTTGATCTAATAATTGAACTCTATCACACAATAGTGGCTTTGATCATCATTCTGATACAGGACTAGTGCGCCAATGTCGACGAAAGAATTCATACACAGAATACAAATAATAGTATATAGAATAAATTGTCAAAAAAAGTGCATAACAAAATGCGGAAATCAATGACGAAAATGTTATACAAAAATAAAAACTTTGAAAAAAAAAGATAACATTTTCAACCTTCAATCTACATTGAACCTAGTCCTTAACAAAACGTGATCAGTTCAGCCCCTTCACTTCTGCTTCTGAACAGGCTGATTTAAATACTTAATAACCTCCGCTGTGTATTCGGAACATTTTGATTTCCCTCCTAAGTCCTGAGTGAGGACCCTGCTTTCCCGTAAAACCCTGAAGCAAGCACTTTCTATTTTATTAGCATGTTCGTAGAGCTTCATATGACGGAGCATCATGACGGCTGAAAGCAGAAGTGCTGTCGGGTTAGCGAGGTCTTTACCCGCAATAGCGGGCGCTGTGCCGTGTACCTAGAAAACATAGCGAGGTTATTATGATGTCGCAATAAAAATAGAGGTGCAACTCGATTGCGGACGATAGACCTCAACCAAGGCAATACCATAGTCAATAAAGTTATCTTTTGGACTTTTACACATTAAACCCTTTTACTTGTCAATTGATGTAAAACGTCACATTTTTGACGTTTGCATACAGCCTATACACAGTCATTTTAAGTCTGATTTTACATCCGTGTCCAAATCACATTGATCTTTATTCTCATTCTAATACGGTTGCTGTTAGGTTGCTGCCACTGACAAGTCTGTCAAAATCATTGTAATCTTTATTCTCGTTGCTATAAGGTTGCTGATAGGTTGCCGCTGTCAGAGGTAAAATAACTGTATATTATGACAAGGTTTTAATCAAGGGAATGGTTAACATTTTTGTAAGTCCGACCGTAAGTACACTGAGTTGACCGCAATCTAGTTGCAACACAAACGGGATTAGTTTCCTTCCAAAGATATGCGTTAGTAGAAAACATTGAGGTTATTATGTCAATATGGGAAGTCTTTCAATGGGAGAAAGAGGGTGTTCTTCGATGCGTAGCGCATAGCCAAGAAAAAATATCTTCAAGCTTCGTTTACTTTTACACGATAAGGGTTTCTTAAAACTAACAGTACTCGCGTCTCGAAAATCAAAAAAATCAGTTTAAGAATCGTCCAGTAAATCTTTTTTTTATTGCTAAAGGGCCCGCTCTTGACCTCGATCACGCCTGATGGAAAGCGATAGATGAGGTCTATGATGGAACGAGCGTGTCCAGAAGATCACTTTTGCTTTGAGGGCAGAGAGGGCAGGGTTAAAAATGGGAGGGAACACAGATGCCCGCAGAGAGTTCCACACTTTGGCTGTGCGCATAATAAAAGTGGAGGGAAAGCGCTGAGTACGACTCGTCGGGATATCAACCAAGTGTGGATGGTACGCGACTGTGACACATGACAGCATCTGCGTACCCGATTGCACCAAGCTGTAGCAGGTCGTTGATGTGCAGTAGAAATAAAGTAGCAGAAAGAACAGACCCCTGAAGAACACCGGCATCAATGGCCATATGTTCCGATGAGCAGCCATGTATGACCACTCTGATCGATCGATCACTCTAGAAGTCGTAAATCAAGTTGCAAAAGTCAGCAGAGATGCCGACTGCGGAAGCTTACCCAACAGACTGGCGTGCCAGACCCTGTCAAAGGCCTTTGAGATATCAAGCGACACAGCAAGGGCTTCACCGTGTCTCTCAATGGCCTCGCCCCAGCAATGCGTAACATACACAAGAAGATCCCCAGTTGAACGACCACGACGGAAGCCATACTGCTGGTCACTGAGGAGCTCATTGTCTTCGAGGTATGCCAGCAGCTTATTTTTAAGTACCCTTTGCATCATTTTGCACAGTATGGAGGTTATGGCGATTGGTCTATAGTTGACAGGATCGGCACGGTTACCCTTTTTGGGCACCGGCTGCACATTAGCAAGCTTCCAGGACTCCGGCACCACTCCGGTTTTTAGAGAGAGGCGAAATAAGCGCGTCAAGACAGGAGACAACTGTGGAGCACAGCTTTTCAGGACTCTTGCGGGTATTCCGTCAGGTCCGTTGACTTTAATCACGTCTAGACTGCTAAGGGCCTTACGGGCCTCTTTGAGAGCCTAGTTCGACATTATATAATTATATAATATAATATGGAGATTCCCGTCTATGAGTCTCGACGGGGTCGTCGTCTCGTCTCGGGTTAGGCAGAGGTTAACACCCACATTTCACCAGTTATGTTCAAGGTGAATGGGTAGTAGTAAACCGCGAAATTCAAATTTTCTTACGTTTTATGCAATTTGCAGGTCAGTGTCAGATTGTATCTTGATCAAAATATGATTTGCGACAATAACAGGTACATATTCTGAGAATTATAATCATTAGAATCGTTAATACATCTTTCTAAACTGCCCAAGGCATTCAGTCCGCCTTTGTACAGTTTTTTACTTGTGCATAAAGTTTAATAAATAAATAAAATAAATTAGATTTTTACCAAAAACACTTTTCCATAAGAGTTCTTGTGGTACTGATTATAATTCTCTAATTTATATGTACCTGTTATTGTCGCGAAATTCGCGAATCATACTTTGACCAAGATACAACCTGACACTGACCTGTAAATTGCAAAAAACGTAAGAAAATTTGAATTTCGCGGTCTACCCCACGCCGGACGCATGGGGGCGAGCATATAGCCAAGCATTTTGGTACGGAACTCTAAAAATAATCAAGCAATCCCTCAGGATAACCTGATTACTTTTTATTTTAAATTATAATGGGGCATGTGGAAAAATGTCAACCAACTTTCGAAGGGTACTGTATATTAATATTATTAATAAATATCAGACACACATGCAGTAATGCCAGATTGAAGTAAACATTCACATGTAGTGAGAACAAAACACAATGAATTTTAGAGATTAGATTCAGACAATCACATATACAATGTATTAGTTCATATAATTACATCTTATTTTATAACAGGTTATACAAAAAAACATTCAGAAGTAACGGTTTAATTTTTAAATCGTCATGCGGTTATTGCCAAATCAAAAAAAAAATTAGGACATGGAACCCACACCAGTTAGTTCAAACTCAATAATTTGAAACAACTTATCTTTCCAAGTTTTTTTGTTTATAACCGAAAACACTTTAATTTTGAAGACATTGAATGAACTTTTGCTTGTAATAAAACCCCTGTCCGACGCATGAAGGCGATATTCTGTAGGTAGGTACTAGGTAGCACATTTGCAAAAAGAGTTCATCCGAGCATTACTTGTCACGGGAATATTTCCGAATTGAAGCGTTGCGGTCATCGTAAGACCGCATGCGGATACCGCTTCTTTTGTTTCTTAAGCTGAGAACAGACGCTTCACTTGAGTGAATGGTTCACTCCACGTTCTCACGACACACAGATAATAGCAAAAATGAACATTCACTTGCTCATTTCATTTATCGATCATTCGGAGCGCGAGTGAAAGATGCTGAATATCAAAATCTAAAATCGTTGGAACGGTTCACTAATGAATTATTTTTTCACTTTTCATTCAGAGACATGAATGAACAAAATCGATGCGTCTGTTATTCAGCTTATTTTATGACACTATGCCGTCCATGATTGTACTCACCCTTTTGACCGCCACAGTCATGTATAGATGACAAACCAAAATGTGCCAGCACGCCACGGTTCAACTACATGACAGACTGACGCCGAGGGCACGTTTTTGATTTTTTGACGTGTGGCGGTCAAAAGGTTAAAATCCGCGAAATAGTAACAACTTTTATGGACGGGAGCACTTCCCCAATAATTGTCGGCATAATTATTTTAATTTATTATGACAATTTATGTCAGACAGAGATTTTATTACAGATACTTTATTTCTGTTTCACTTCACAATAAACACGACAATATTTTAAACAATTCAACTGATTGTTTGATCAGCTACAATTGATTGCTTTGTCAACATAAAAAAGTCCTCGAAGCATGTGGACATTATTTGCTTTGGCGAGAATAATTTTGTATCAACTCAATTTTGTCAGTTTTTGGATTTTGAGAGTTTTCAAACCCGAGGCGTCGAACGAACGAACGAATTCTGTTCGACGTTCCTCCATCTTTTTTGTACGATTGAATAGTTAACTAAAAAGTTTTTTTGTTGCTAAGTCATAATGGAACAGACTGGGTTCTTTTCTGCCATTTATCATAGTTTTATCCAATGCAAGACCTTAAGGGCTGTTATCTGAAGAATAGATATGACAATTTACAATATTTTTTATTAAAACAATGTCAAACCGTCGTATTTAAACTTATCCGACAATTGAATAATAAGCCCATGATGTTAGAAAAAGGCATTTAGCAACACAAAAAACTTGCCTATCAAAAAATACATGAAATATTCGTGTATTTTACAAAAAAAACTTCTTTAGATTTCAATCTTCCTCCATTCATCTTACGTATCCTTTATCCACTTGTCAACGTTTAACACAATACTTACGGACTCGAATAGCGCTCCGTTCTTGCCGATGTTGCCCGAAGGCGTGAGGCCGAGGCCTCCGACCAGACCCGAACACAAGTCAGACATGATGTCACCGTACAAGTTGGGCATCACCTGGAACATTACAAAATAGGATGATGTGAGAAAGTAGAAAGGAATCTTAAATACAGATTGGAGTACATATAAATTACATCACACGTAAAAGGGGGAGGAGGGGGTCAACGAAGTATGACATCATGTGACAAGGGGGGACTACGAGTCATAAGCTTCTAGACACTGCAATTGTAACTAAAAACTTTAAAATATTATCAACTCTATCAACATTATTATAAGGTTTAATTTAAAATTATTACGTGAAACTCTTGTAATGATGGTGAAAACCGCTTCAAAATTCGTTGCGTAGTTTAAAACAACAACGCGGTCACACAGACTTACACGAAAAGAGACTAACTTATAATAATATGTATTGATATATAACGTTATTTTTAGTTTATGCGAAACCTGAATATAGTTTGTTCAGAATAACTGAATCGATTCCAATAATTGTTACCCCATGTTATATTTTGTCCCAAAAATATTTAAAAAAAGGTTAAAAGTTGGACACCGAGCGACACTAAGTAGGTTATCCAATCTCCGCGCCAAACGGTTAGGTACCTAGGTATTATTATAAATGAGCGCAAGACAAACAGGTAACTTAACAAGCTTATAACTTTGTGATTTTTCATGATTTTTACATAAAAATACTAGATACGTGTTTCGGGTTGCGCTTATACTAAAAATAATGATATATAGGTGAACTGACCAGCACGTCGAACAAGGCGGGGTCCTGCACCATGTTGAGGCACACGGTGTCGAGGTAACGCTCCTCGAACTTGATGTTCTTGTGCTTGTTGGCCACGTCGCGGCAGCACCGCAGGAACAGACCGTCTGACATACGCCTGGAATTAACATACGACATTTTATAAAACATGTCGCTTAACATTTGAAGGGACTTTACAATTTAATATTTATTTATTTACTATGGATGACTTACAGCTAAAACAAATAGAATAAAAAATACAACGTGTGAAAAGCAAATTGACACCGTTTCGTTAACAGCCAATACATCACCTGACATTCCACTAGTGTTATATTATGAGTATTTGTGAGGCACATAAAGCACTTAAACATTCCTTTATGGAGCGTTGGATTACAACGTGACATTACTTTAGCTATTGTTAAATTATAAAGGAATAATGTTATTGCTCTTCAAGTAAATTTTAACTTTAAAACCATGCTAAGTAGGTTAATTTTAGAATGACAAATATGTCACTAAATGAATAACATTTTAATTACTATTTAAAAGGAAGTCTGTGTAATAGAGTTAAGGCTTTTTAATAGTTTTAATAATTATTTACAGATATTTTAAGAAGGTCGTGGATGAAACTGCTGGTTATCTAAGTCAACCATAAAATTACAGGATATTTACCAAAACCACACATAATCTTGTTTGAAAAACTTGTGTTTTAAGTTCTAATTCATATTCACAAACCAATTTTCTTTTCACATAACAAACCACTGAATTGTGTGTCCATTATAGAAGGTATGTGACATAGTTAATATTCTCTCAGTTGCGACTTCTTTCACAAAAGCAGTTTATTACGAATTAAAGTTGAACTTATGGCTAAGATTTCCGTAATTCATTATGTTCGTGTTTTCTGTTCTTTTCAATAATTATTGTTTAAAATACTTTTGTAATGCATAAGTTTGGAACAGCCTACCCTCTTACTAGGATTCGGGCGTTGGTAGCTGCGTCAGTTTTAACTTTTGCAGTTAACTTTTGTTTGACAGTTTTCATTGACTGTACTTATTCGTTTTTTTGTTCCAAATAAGACAATGTTTTTTAAAAACGTCCCATACTAGGAATTTTTCCTGTATTGCGTTTACAAACATCTAAACTCACATACACAAACAGCCAGACCCGGAACAACTACTTGTAGGTCATACAAATATTAGTTCCGTGCAGGAATCGAACCCGCGACATGCAGCGCAGCTGTCAATCGCTTAACCACTGCGCCAACCGTGCCGTCAAATTATTATTATTTGCCTTCAATACTCACATAATGTTAGCCTTATGCACAGCTGTGACTTTCTTCCTGTTGTTTTCCTGGGCGAACACGAAGGCGAACTCTGCTACCCTCATGGAGGCCTCCTCGGTGATCAGCTTGATGGACTGCACCACTCCGTCCACAATCTCGTGCTCGATGCCGGAGTACTCACCCTCTGTGTTCTCCCTCACTGTCACCACGTCTACATTGTCGTACAGGGTTTTGATGCTGCAACAAAATAGAGGTCGGGTTAACAATTTGGCTAATTTTAAGAGATAACAATAATGGTGGGTACTGTGGTGTTCTTGTGTTCAAGCCTTTAGCATAAGACACTGGCTAGAAATATTATTCGATTCGTAGGTTTAAACGTATGTCAAATATATTATTATGTTGTTTTAATCTGGAAGCATTGATTGATATTTTGACCGCGAAGTTGTAACGTTTGATTTTATACAATATAATTATTCTTGCAAAGTCTTAAAGTCGTCTTATTTGCGCTCCCATTCCACATTTGGTGGAGGCGCCGAACAACTACAGACATAGTATAGATGTAGTTGCAGGTAGTTCTTTGTCATAACAACTTAGTAGTGGATCAAGAATAGTTCGATCCGATACGCAAGACGAGCCTCTCCGAGCTATGCGTACCTTGGCAGAAGTCCAGACGTTTAAACGCACCGATGGAGATGACAAATGAATTAACTTTTTATATGCACGTGTGGTACTGATAATGCTAATGTAAGAACTAAATAGAAAGACACAATGCAACGCGCATTTAGGGCCTATAGGCACAGGTATACGCGCTGCAAACGCAACTAGCGCTGCTTTTTCAAAGTGAAAAATGCGCCATGAAAACGCTGTATTTGGAACGCACATAACGCAGTAACTTGCATAGGCCCTCAATGTGAAAGCTAACAAAAAAAAAAACTATTTGAATGTATCTTTTCCTCGCTTAAACTGCTGAAGAGTTATGTAGTTGACCTTGTAAATGACTGTATCATTAACAATAAGAAAATTATACATGGGATAATTTGGTTAAGTAGCATAGAAAATAACATGTAATTTTGCTAATGCCAATTAAAGTAAAGCTAATCTTCTAATAAGGAAATGTTCGGAAACTGATACCTGTTTTCGAATACAGAGGAAAAGTCATCCCAAAAGTAACAATTCTACACAAATATTTTACTTTAAAAAAATCTGTTCCACTTAGTTTAGTTTCCTAGATTTTTCTTCACAATTTCATCGCTTTTTTTTACAGGCAGCCTTGTAATTTGAATCTACTGGCGCTATGAGTCACCAGAACATTGTTAGTAAACACATACCTACCGATTATGGAACCAGTGAGGTACCATTTTAAAGGCTGTGTGGTAAACAATAATATTGTTTACTTTGTGTAATTTATTTCATCACCAGTTCACCACTGCTCTTAAAATGATAAAGTAAAAAATTCGAAGGCATGTGACATTCAGCAACGCGCACTGGGCCCGCGTGGTGAATTATGGCCCACTCCCTCGCACAAAGAGGAGGCCTGTGTCCCAGCAGTGGGAAAATTATAGGCTGATTATGTTTATGGTAAGTGCAAAACTCTTTATTTAAACAATTAGCAACTGTCAGTATAAAATTTAATACCGCTTTTTATTTCTTTACTCACCACATTTCAATAAGCTATTGACCGCAACAAAAAAAATCAGTAAAAACATCTTCGACAACCTTAGTATCTGTCTCAACCTTGAACACGAATTCAGGAACAAAAGCCATTGACATTGGCTGATAGTGTTGAGATACACTTATCGATACATACGTGCTAAATGAAACGTTCCTTATCTTTAAAGTATTCAGTGAAACTGATATCACATTTCTACGGTCATCAGTCCAAATAAGGAAGTATGGCAGATCAAACTTTATGAGGGAAGCGGAATAGAAGTTGTTTTACGGATTTTTTTCCCCATAGACACCTTTGGAATGGGCAACAAGCTTCATCCTTCTGAGTGACCAACACTTTGAAAATTCAAACGTGCCTGCAATTGGTTTATTTGAAATAAATACTTCGAGTTTGAGTAATCTGGGAATTCTGGGATCAATTGAGGCCTTCTTCTGGTAGAGTTGCGACAGGAGAAGTAGGTAGAGTAAAAAGCCAATTTTTAAAAAAAATCTGCCCCTTAGGGATAATGGTGTTAGATCGTTGGTATTCTCAAATTTAATTTTACAGGAGTATGATTATTATGCATACTCCTCCTCAACAATAGTAGGTACCTTTATGCGTGTTACAAAAGTTTTGGAAATCAGTTCATTCACAGAGGCAGTTTCGAACACAGAATGACTCACTTTTTAAGATTTTGCTGGGTTCAACATTAGTTCAAAGGCTAATGACTGGTACATGTTACGCGTGTTTAATTGCTTTCAAATACAGTATGAGATTTAACATCCATTTTTTTACATCTTGGTACCGTGAGAAAAAAGCTTACTGATTATGATATGAAGGGCAACATTATTTAATAGAGATATGAGGAACAGGGTGTAAAGTTCCTGGAGGATTCCTCGATCAGACGGGTGTTGTGTCTGGTAGGCTAGCTACCACCCGACGATGTTTGTGTCGGGAGTTCGGGACGTTGTATCACAGTAGTCGCGTGTCGAATTTTACTTGCGCGATACAGGATTTTGCGTGACGTGAGTTTAATGCGTGGTTCACATGTGGCGTTGTAGATACCGTCACTATTTTAATCTGATCATCTATACTCTATACCAGGGGTGGCCAACTTGGTTAGACCCAAGATCTACTGTTCACTGACGACACATTCTTGAAATCTTATATGAAACAGCATAGTTCAGTACACAATTATGTAGTATTTTTTCGATCGACTGGACTAATAGTCGCGATCGACCGGTTGGCCACCCCTGCTCTATACATATCAATCACAAAATTCTGATCTAAAAATAACACAAACATGCAATAACTCAATCTAAATGTCTGATGTATCATAAACACACAATAAAGACTGCAATAAAAACTGCACTGATTACATTACAAATCCGTATCATAACAATAACATTCCAAATATACCACAACCAGAACATTCCGGTTTCTTTGTTATCAACACGCGCTATATTTTATCAATATGCTATTAACCTTTTAATTTAATAAATTACTGAATTATGACCCCTTGTATTTTTTGCAATGGGTCACACAAGCGTGCCAGCATGTTTCATTGTATTTACAGTCCGATTCAAACTTCATGGTGGCTCGGAACATGAGGCGAGTCGCTGCGTAGGTAACAAATTAACCTGTCAGCGGCGGTGAGGGGTGAGGTACTGCGCAGTAACAAATTCACCTGTCAGCGGGGGTGAGGGGTGAGGTACTGCGCAGCGAGTAGCGCACTGCGCCACCAAAAAAGTTATAAAAAAAAAATAAAAAACCCGACTGCGGTAAAAACTTAAGTTAAAAGAACGGAAAAGCTAAAAACAAGCCCATTTTAAATTAAATAAAAGTTGGAAGCAGTCGGGACCCATTTGAATTTGAAAATATAATAAAAAAATGGTATGGGTCCCGCCTGCTTCCAACTTTTATTTAATTTAAAATGGGTTTGTTTTTAGCTTTTACGTTCTTTTAACTTAAGTTTTTACCGCAGTCGGGTTTTTTTTATTTTTTTTAATAACTTTTTTTATTTCCAGCTTTTTAGTTTACAAATGTGAAAGATTTCGCTGAAGATTTAGTTCTTGGTACGTGTTTTTTATGATTTGTCACTTCGAATTACTTTTAACCATATAAGTTGTTTATATTTTTGTAATCATCTTTTAAAGCCCTTTATTTTGATACCCCACTCGATAGGTTTTGAAAAAAAAATTTTTTTTTTGAAGACATACATACATACATAGTAGTCGCCATATTGAATGTTCACTAACGTCATGTCTTTAGTGACACTCGCCGGACTAAGAGGAATCGATTGACGTGTGAATCATAAAAATCGGCCCAGGCGTTTTGTCTGTATAGTGCTTCAAAGGAACATACATACATACATAGGCTGATGAACACATTACCACTCCTTTGCGTCGCGCAGTCGGGTAAAAAGTTTGATTCGGGCAGTACGAACTTCCCTGGGGAGCATGTATTAGAAAGGTGTGCCGGTGTGGTCATTTATGGGTGCTACAGACAAAAAACTGAACAAATTTCTCCATGGGACCAACATCGTAATCACGAAAAACTATAACTGTCCCATACAAACCTTCAATCAACCCAAATGTCGGAAAAACTCTTTGGAAATTAATTAAGTAGTCTTATGTTTGTTCTTGCAGTTTTAATAGGCACTGCTTGAGTGAACAAGCAAACATTATCATTTAGCACCTTATTATGTTGTCATAGAGCATATTGGTGTTAAACAAATATTTTGGCGCCTCTTCAGTAGTTACATAACAAATTATCAACTAATAGTTAATAGTTACGTATGAAACTAACAGTAATGAAATGATGAAATGAAATGATTTTATTTTTTGTAAGTAGGTTTGTACAAACACTTTTACACGTCAATCATGGTTTTTTTTTTAAACTAGATGAAGACGGCGTTTCCTATCTGACTACTCTGAGAAGAAAGGCCGAAACAAACTCAGAGGTCACAGTCTCTTTTAAAGTCCAGACATAATCTTGGTCAGGTTATATGAAGACCATGTAGATCGATGTCTGAGGTGGTCTTTTGAGGAAAGAACCACACAGATTGAGAGGACCTGTCCAGTCAGTGCACGCATTTGTCAAAAATCGTGCAGCTCAACTCAAAACTTAAGGAGCTCAACGATTCGACGAACAATACCAAAGAAAGGGCATTTGGGTAGGCCACATAAATTACTCAAACTGCCAGACCATGAAAAAAAAAAAAAAAAAAACTAGCAGAACAGAGTACTGACAGCTTTTAGATTATGAAATTAAAAGACATTTTTTTCTTTGGTTTTATGATAATCTTAGCTTAGTTCTATCAACATTCACGCTATAAATACCCGTCTCGCGCCTTTATTACAGTAGTGATCACAGAACATAAATACCGTAGTGATCGACTGTTATAGATGTATACGAGCTAGGTGTCTACGAGTCAATTTATCTTTTTAATCATTGTTATTTTTTTTTCACCTATTTTGATATTTTTTAATACCTGTATTGTGTGATGTTTTTTAATACCTGTATTGTGTCTTTTGTTGCACTGAATAAACGTTTTATTTATCTATATATCTATCTTATTGAGACATTCATTTAGGTGTCACCTATTGTTAGTGCGTTGTCGTTAACTTTAACCCTTATATGCCGCATTTACACAATCGCGCGAACCGCGAGGCGAACCACGAGCCGAATCACGAACCCGCATGTGTAAACAGTGGGCTCGCTATTCGCCTCGTGCCTCGCCTCGCGATTCGCGTGCTCGCGTTGTGAAAATACTTCACACCGCGAATGTGTGAACAGTAGTTCGCGAAGGCCCATGGTTCGTCGAATCGTTCGTCGAGCCACGAGGCGAATAGCGAGCACGATTGTGTAAATGCGGTATTAGAAATCAATTCCTTGCGTCTGACCTTAGGTGGCTCGAGAACATACAAAAGTCGCGTTTTATATGGTTGTATAAGTACATAATAATATGTCAAGTCTGACAACCGTATCTTGACTACATAGCTAGATACTAAAGGTATCAGTAGCTGACTGTAATTTATTTAATGATAATAATAATCAAGTTGCCATCTGACCTCCGTTAGATTGTACAGTCAACAGCAAAAGTAGATGATCAAAATCAGAAATTCAATACTAATGAACGGAGTTCGCGTCAGAACTGTGTGGCGTCGAAGTACTACTACTTAGAATACTTACTACGTAGAATACTTTTGAATCACTTCGACGCCACACAGTTCTGACGCGAACTCCGTTCATTAGTATTGAATTTCTGATTTTGATCATCTACTTTTGCTGTTGACTGTACTTATTGATATCTGTAATGTCAACTACGTGCAGTGTTTTCTGATGCCATCTATTACCTCAATAGAATTAAAAGGCATTTACTTACATAAGTATGATCAGCCTATAACATTCCCACTGCTGAGACACAGGTCTCCTCTCAGTGAAAGGGAGAGGGCCGAAATCCACCACGTGTGTCCAGAGTAAGTTGGTGGATGTCATGCCGGTTTCCTCACGATGTTTTCTTCACCGTTTTGAGAGCAGTGGTGAGAATTAAGATATGTAATCTTACATTTTTTTAAATGATATGGTAGGTATGTATGGAATTAAGTTACTGTTTTCATGCTAAGGTATAAATACATAGCATAATAAAAGCAGGTAACCTGTCAGGTGGTAAAACGAATACCTAATGGTAATTGGTAAATACAGTGACATCGATGTGCAAACTGCAACCAAGAATTTTGCTCGATTTTAGACCCCCTAGCGTATACATTTTTGTCGGTTATCAAAACACAACATATGGAAAACACTACTTTTTAAGGTTCCGTACCCAAAAGGTAAAAACGGGACCCTATTACTAAGACTCCACTGTCCGTCTGTCTGTCATCAGGCTGTATTTCATGAACCGTGATAGCTAGACAGTTGAAATTTTCACAGATGATGTATTTCTGTTGCCACTATAACAACAAATACTAAAAACCGAATAAAATAAATATTTACGAGGGGGGCTCCCATACAAAAAACGTGTTTTTTTCGGCGTTTTAGCCTTTTGCTACGGAACCCTTCGTGTGCGGGTCCGACTCGCACTTGGCCAGTTTTTTTTAATACCTGGCTAAATATTCCAACACAGGGGGATTTAGAACCATGCGGCCATGTGCTGAATTCATGGTAACAATCAGGTTGAGTTACCCAGTAACTGGGTTGTGGAGGTCAGATAGGCAGACGCTCCATGTAAAACACTGGTATTAAGCTGCATCCGGTTATACTGGAAGCCGACCCCAACTTAGTTGGGAAAAGGCTAGGCAGATGATGAATCAGGTTAAGTCGATGTTCCTGCCGCATAGTATACTGGATACTAGATTTAGCATATTGTCGCCATTTGCATTTATCAGAGAGCGCCCCTTTTCCTAGCAATAAACCACAGTAATAGATCGTGCACATTTTATCGTAAAAACACTCATGTGATTGAAATCAATTTGTAACGCCCAGATAAGGTTTAAACGCAGACAGAATATCGGTATATTTATGGCAATCAATTGTCTAGGATTACTACAAAAACCAGACGTTTTATTTATGGCTTATAAATGGATCATATTGTTACACCGTAGGGAGGTAATTTGATTAACGTTTGATAGTAGCATGGGCTGGTACGTGTTTATCTAGGCCTTCGGGAGGTAAAATTTATGACGTACGTACGTGTCGATATCGAGTACGATTTGATTAGATACCGTACTTTAAAATATTTAGGTTTAAGTAATTATCATTCACGTTGGTTTAGTGGTCGATGCGACTGTTGAGCATGGGGTCGGTTTGATAATGGGATGGTTATTGGGGTTTTTGGTTAAAGGGATCGTCTTAAGGACGGATCCATATTATTTTTTCCATGTATCTACAACTTGTCGATTTTATAAACTGGAGTCTTATTGACACCGATTTTAAGCTGGTATCGATACCCTATGCAAAATTTAAAAAACCCCCGACAAAAATAAAATTAAGGAATCCCTACAAAAAGCATGAAATAAAAAAATCTTATGGAAGTCGGGGGACCGTTCTGCATGTGGAACAGCTTCTATTCTGTGGTCCCCCGACTTCCATAAGATTTTTTTATTTCATGCTTTTTGTAGGGATTCCTTAATTTTATTTTTGTCGGGGGTTTTTTAAATTTTTAATTTAATTTTTTATTTCATGCTTTTTGTAGGGACTCCTTAATTTTTGTATTTCATTTCTTTTATTTTCTTCCGTTTTAAGATTCTGGTAATTTGGTGTTTAATCAGGTTTTTTATCCGTCAAAAAATATTGATTAAGTAATTTATAGTTGAAGAATAATTTTTAAGACTAAACAGATTTTTTTTGTTTGATTATATTTTTCAAGTTTTTAGTTTTCATTTCGATGTAGTTAATATTCCTCATTCCCTTTCAATAAGTATAGTGTACATTATTCTACTTGTGAAGCCCTTGCATTTGATACCTATATTGAAGGAGTTGTGAAAAAAAAAATGTAATTCGCCATTTTGTGGTGGCGGCCATCTTGGATTTGAAATTTTTAATAGTGTATAGTATTCTACTAGTCAAGCCCTTTCATTTGATATCCATATTGAGGGAGTTGAGAAAAAAAAATGTAATTCGCCACTTTGTTGTGGCGGCCATCTTGGATTTGAAATTTGTTATAGTGTATAGTATTCTACTATTGAAGCCCTTTCATTTGATACCCATATTGAGGGAATTGTGAAAAAATATGTTATCCGCCATTTTGTAGCGGCGGCCATCTTGGACCGATTTTCATCAAACATAGCTAAGAACACTCCCGACTAATACACCTTTCAAACAAAAAAAACTAAATCAAAATCGGTTCATCCGTTCGGGAGCTACGATGCCACAGACAGACACACACACACACACACACACACATACACACACACACACACACACACACACAGACACGTCAAACTTATAACACCCCGTCGTTTTTGCGTCGGGGGTTAAAAATAAGGATCACCATTCTGGATCATTACAAAAGTATTGGTAATCGATTATATTCTGTGAGAAAAGAGTTGGTTAAGAATTCAAGAAAGTAGTATGCATTGATAAGTCATGGCGCCGCGTGATTGAGGTGAACGTTCTAGGGCTTGTCTTGGCAGGAGGCCAGTTTATAGCTAAGCTAGCATTTACAACATAAATACAAGTAAAGGGACACTGGTGATCGTTGCCTTGTGACTACCATCCTCATATTCTTAAAGGAATGGCCATTAATAAACACATTAACATGGCCTAGGTAGGTACTGGTGCGCTTGTAGGTCTCGACCACACAGGAATCTATTGAGCACTACAGAACAATGTGAGATGAGAATCTCTTGGAAAACGTGGTTAACACCTCCTTCCTGCGTAGTAACGGCTGTAACCGTATTTTAAAAGTTCATGGTATGACAGTACGGCGACAGCCGTATAATTTGATACTTTCTTTACGTCAAACACGGCTACCGCAGAGAAAAAAATATTTGCTTATAGTATAGATTTTATGCTTAAAGCAATAAGGTTGATATCACTTTGATTTATTGTAAAAAACAAGTAATGTACGTGCTCTAAATGTGTGCCATACACACATGTAAACAGATTTCATCCACCACGCTGTATACGGATACGGTTGTAGCCGTCTACCGCCCTAGGCAAACGATTTAATTTTCCGTGATATTGTTTGGTACGGTTATGACAGTATTGTGATTTTGTATGAAAAATTGTACTGTCTTTCCTTAATAAAGGACCGCGCCGGAAAGTGTTAATCATAATTAGAAATACAAGGTAGGTACCAAATTAATTATGCCTGCGGCTTTGCCAATTTACATCACACTAATATTATAAAGGCGAAAGTTTGTGAATGAGTGTGTTTATATGTTTGTTACTTCTTCACACTCAAACGGCAGGACCAATTTTGATAAAATTTTGTACGGAGGTAGCTGACACCCTGGATTAACATATAGGCTACTTTTTATCCCGATATTCCCACGGGATCGACATTCACGCGGGTGAAACCGCGGGGCGCAGCTAGTAAAATATAAATATTAATTGCAGAGGAACATGATCTGCACATGTAAACTGACTCCCTTTATCATAGACCTTGAAATATAGTCTAGTCTCGTTATCAGAGGTGATTATTATTGACCCACAAAGTGTCAAGTTTAACAAACGTCGGCCATTACTTATATTTTGGTTTACTGCACTTTAAGATAATGTGATCCCGGAAACTTTAATTAACAGATAAAAAGCAAAACAAAAACAATTTGCTTTGTTCTTAAAACATGTATTTAATTTAAATTCTGTTCTCAATGTTATCAACTGAGGAATGACGTTTATTTAATTTACGTTATGTGTTGTGCATAGGTAATGTTAGTTACATGATTAGAACATAATTTTCCTTTAAGTTAAATGGTTCTTGAATGTATGTCCTTGACAGCAGAACAAGAATAATAACTTGATTTAAATACTTTCAACTTATTCCTGGTCACTTTATAATTATATAGGGTTTTGTAAAAACCCAAAGTCCTTAAGTTTTGAGTTGAGTTGCACGATTTCTGACAAATGCATGCACTGACTGGGCTAGGTCCACTCAATCTGTGTGGTTCTTTCCTCAAAAGACCATTTCTGACATCGTCTACATGGTCTTCACATGACTGTGACCTCTAAGTTTGTTACGGCCTTTCTTCTCAGAGTAGTCAGATAGGAAATGCCAACCTCATAGAGTTTTTAAAATATGATTTGATGTGTATAGGTTTTGGTGCAAACCTACTTACAGAAATGAAATAATTTATCAAATATAGGCATAAGTAGCACAAACCAATAAATGAAATATTATCTGCAGTTTTCTCACAAATTATCCTGTCGGAGTCATTCAATAAATAATAAAGATAGACTTGGACAATTCCATAAATGTCTTTTGCTTGACATTTTTCAATATAAAATGTCAAGCAAAAGACATTTATGGAATTGAAGTGCATTTATCTTAAATAAAATAAAGAAATACATACCCTTCCATACTCCTGCAAGGCCTGATGTTAGCGTACAAGTCGAACTCCTTACGCAGAGCCAAGTTAAGGGACCTGTAGCCCTTTCCGATCGGGGTCATCAGGGGACCCTTAAGACCGATCTTGTTAGCATTAACCGAGTCAATGGCCTTCTGTGGGATACCCATCTTGCCATCTGGGCCCTAGAATATAAATATTCAGTTAGTTACAAGAATAATAGGCTCAGCTTTTGAATAAATGGAATCATTACTTGAATGTAGAGCTTAATTTGTTACGGCATTGCAATGTTAATATCACAGGCATATTACATAGTTTTGGGAATTGAAAAATAGGAATTTATAATTTTTATTAAACAGTGGTCTCATCAAACTCTGGTAGCAGTAGTAATAAACTACTGCTGTAAACTGAAAATATCTAGCTCAACAAGGACATTTTGATATGCTTATGTAACCCAAAACCTACACTTTATTAGTGTCAGAATGTTTAGCCATATGAGCCTAATTCTTTCAATGACGAGTTAGTTGCATTTGTCAACTTCCAATACTGAAAATGGGCCACTACATAAACTGCATTGCAGATACAATAGAATAATGCTTGATGAGATAATATCTGGTTGACATTTATCACTAATGCGAATGCATAAGTTTACATTAAATTAAGCGCATAACTTCAGAATGAAAAAAAGAAATGTGTACTAGTAAAGTAATTCAAAATAATAAATCTCTGTTTAGAAGACAGCTTCACTAAGCATAAAGAACATTGTACTTATTTTAAAAGCCCTTTATTATTTATTGAGATGATCCGGCCACACTGTCAGGGGGCAAGAGAAAACACTCTAGGGAAGGTAAGAGAAAGAAAGGAAAAGCCTTGAAAGTATACGGTCGAATTGAGAAACCTCCTCCTTTTTTGAAGTCGGTTAAAAAGATGGCAGGATGACTTGGTGAGGACAGCTGGAAAGACATGGACTAGACAGGCAAGGAGAATTGGAAGGCGTTGGAGGAGGCCTATGCCAAAGGGCATGCAGATATTGAATGTTTTTGTACTACAACAATCACTGAAAAATGGCTCTACATAAATAAAATAATGTTTCTGACACAAAGGAATGCATTGTTTACAATGCTATTTACAAAGTTATAAATATAAAACATTGTTTATATTTTTAGGGAGTGATTTTTCTGCACAATGTTATACTTTTTAACACACTAGCAGCATAGGAACCATTGCAGTTTAATCTAGTTAGATTATAATACAAATAGGGAGCTTACCCGAACAGCTGTGACGTCGACCTCATCCCACTCGATGGGGACTTTCGCGGCCGCGAAGATCTTCTGCACAGCGACCGTGATCTCAGGCCCGATGCCGTGGCCGGGGATGAGCGTCACCTTGCGCACGCCCGAGCTGTACTGCGCGGCACCGCTCCGGCTCGCAGGCACCTACACAGCACCAGCAAATACCAGTCACATAACCTCAAATACATCACCAATTAATCACAAAAAAAATATATGTAACCTCATCTTTCCCTCCCTTATTCACCCCCGAACCATTGCTCGCACCCGGCTCCAACCATTTCAGCAGTGATCCCAATACTTTACTCTCACGAAAAGGTTCCAAAAGCACTTTTATGTAATTCCTCGACATATCTATACTACTACGTCTATTTTTGGATGACGAGAATTGTAACACAGTAAACCACTAAAGCTATAAGTTATGAAGGTCCATGCAAAAGGACTGTACGTTAGTTATTATGTAACACCTTTACAAACTTACAATTTTCCTGATAATTCTTGCAGCCATTTCTATAATTTTTGCTAATTCGACGAGTGATAACTCCGCGGTAAAGGGCGGAGGGGGACGCAGGAGGGGGAGGAAATTGCAGCGCGGTAAGTACGCATGACCGGAAACTGCTATCAAGGACATTCTAAACGTTTCAAATCAATTACATTTCAGAAAAAAATTAACCATAATATTTTATTTTATTATTTTTAACGAGTAAACCATCAAATGCCATTTACATAAATGATCAGTTTTTAAAATACAAGAAATAAACTAGATGGTTTGGTAAATGAATGGCAACATTGATACCTAAACTTGGATAAAAGCCATGGATAAAAGTTATTATTTTTAAGTTTAAAGAAGTTTTAGTGTGTTCTAAACACTGCTTTGACCTCTGAATGCTCAAATAGCCCATAGACAGCCCATGCTAAATGGCTGGTTCATTTTTTTATAGTAATAATATTAACACAGGAAGTCCCTATTACTGGCAGCACTCAATTCCAAATGTCACCAAAGCTAATAAAAACTGGAGGAAAGCCATCGTTTTAGAGATGTTCAAAGGTTTTGTTGTAATCGATTTCGAAATCATTCCTGAGTGAATTAATTGAAACCTAATCGATTAAATCAAAAGTCATTTATAACCATGAGTTTCCGAACGTCAAAATTACATAGGACAGTCTCCCAAGGGCCAAGACGCCTGCCCTTCATCACTTCCTAATGCTTTCGCTGGGAAGAAGAAATAAGTGAAGTAGTGTCAAAAAAAAAACACACCCCTATAAGCCAAGATCATTTTGTATCACTTATCACATAACAAGATTTTTTTCATGATAAAGTTTCAAATCTGCTTCGGGCAGCATATCTCTGTAGATTGTATCTGAAAGCTTACTCCCCAGTCTATAAATTGATATAAGAAAAAGGCCTTTATTGTGCCACTAGTCGATATTTTTTCCATACAAATTTCGGAAGAGTATTACTCCACTGTTTGAAATTGTGCATCCAAAGTTAAACATGATATCGTTTTGACATAATGTTAATTTAGGCTGTACGGAAACAGAATACTGCCGTACATTGTTTAAAATACGGTTAAACCCATAAAGTAGTTTCAGAGATATCGGACAAAAACCTGCGAAATGATGTCTCTTCCAAACGAATAAAGATATAAAAATCTTTCTAACTCGGAAAGTAAAAGTCGTACAGTAATGGGACCCAGCACAAAAGATAGAGAATTTTTCAAAACGTAATGTGTGATTCAAAACTAAAAAATGGCAGTTTGAGGCTTAACCGTGTTTTAAGTAACGTACGGCAGAATAGTAAAATAAAAAGCCATTAAAAAGTTATGAGCCAACAAATAATAATATTCTTTATTTTCGGACAACAATGATCCAGCGTGTTAGTAAACAATATTATAACTTATTACTAGTGTTAGTAGTTAAAATAAAATAGAGAAGAAAAACCGCTTAAATTGTATTGAGAAAAGGACATCCCCAAATTAATGTTTAGGGATTGTCCTTCCCACAAAACTTTTAATAATCGGAGAGTCGATACTCTCCGCCATAGTTTTTAGAATGCTGTTGTCACTCGCCCGCAACCTTGACAACAGCGACGCGGTTTTCTTGCGAATGACGGCGTGGAAGCCGTCAGTTCGGTTTTGCGCAAACATATTAGAAGCGCTGCACCATCTTGGCAGTCCCAACAGCATTCTAAAAATATTATTATAAAGCACGCGTAGGTCATCAAGCGTTCTTTTGGTATAGCTGACCCAAAGATTCCCCGTGTAAAAGCACTGACAGTATGCCTTAAAAAGTGTTACTTTTACCTGATTGCTACACCGAGCGAATCTTCGGGCCAACATGTTACCTCGGACCGCCAATGCCCTACGCTCCCTTTCAATATCAACATTGTCCTTAAGGTCGTCATCGAGAAAATGCCCTAGATAAGCATTTGAATTTTGTCACTCTTTTGACGTTCAAGCCGTTTAGGGTAATGTCAGGTATAGTATCTGGGCATTCACCGCCGGCGGCCTTAAAGACAATGTACTCGCACTTTTTAACATTATAAACAAGTCCGTGTGATGCAGCATACGCCTGACAGACCCTCAGCATTTCATTTATGGCACCTGCCGTCGGTGCCAGCAACGCCATGTCATCGGCGTAGCTGATACTATTTATTTTTACACCATGGACACTACATCCGACCCGCATATTACCGAGGTCCACGAGTAGGCCATCTATATATGTGCTAAATAGCCTAGGAGATGTCAGACCACCCTGTCTTACACCGCATTCTAACCTATATGTCTCAGAGAGTGCATTGGACCAATTCACAACATTTTCTTGGTTCCCATACCAATATTGTAGGATCCTGAGGACTGCTGTCGGTACTCCCCTATCCTCAAGCTCCCTCCAGAGCACATCATAATTTACCAAATCGAAGGCTCTGGAGAGATCGAGAAAACAGGCGTATACCGGCGTTCTACGATCAGTGTAATATTGGACCGTATGTTTGAGAGCTACTATGGCGCTTTCCGTCGACAGTCCAGGTTGAAACCCAAACTGTGAGTCATGCACGGATAGACATTCCTTCAAGCTACAATCAATCATACTAACAAAGGTTCGTTTTTCTTGCTATTTTTAAAACGTAACTTTGGGTGTAAATAAGTAATAAAATAACTTTAAAATCTTCAAAACCAAGTCCGTACCGACAAACCTCAGTTATCGAAGAATTCAATTAACTTTATTTGTAATTGATTTATACAGTGGTTTTTTCATAAAACTCGATTTTCAAAGCACTTTTCGATTTTTTTTACGCGCCTATCAGTTCGGAACGGTGTTTCTGTGCGTGAGAACTAGACGTTGTGCGTGTAGATTAGCGTTTAACTGCTCAACACTGATACTAGGTCTGTCGGACACGAAGCCAGGTGGGACAGCGTGCTTTTTGGCCATGACCACAAGTGAGTTCGAGCTCGCGACTAGTTTCCTCTTAAGCATTAGCGTAGCTTAACCTTCGACATTTGCCTCATTGGGGATTTCATATAATTATATATATTATCTTGATCAGATATTGTCATTTAATTTTTATCGATTTTCAAACAAAATAAACCTAATCGGGGGTATCTCTAATGCTGTCATCTCCTCCCGTCAAGTCAAAAGTCAAATACGTTTGACGTTTCAACGTTCACAACCGTCACAACGCAACATTGACTTGTCAATGTCAATAATAATATTGTGATTTTCTTAGCAAATCATACTGATTGAAACAGAAAGCATATTGTATGTAAATGTTATGATTTTCTTTTTGATACGTCTAGCGTAAAATGTTATAATACATAATAAGTGATAATTTGTGTGAAAATAGGTCGCCTAAAAATGGATCAACCCCTTTCATTGAAATTGGCCTCAATGGGCCTTATTTCTCAATGCAAACTGAAAGAAATCCTAATAATGTGCGGTGATAAAAAGGATCTCATTATAGATCCTACACTTATTAAACCATTGGAGAGGATTTGCGGTGTAAGCTGGCTGCGGTATGTTAAAGGTTTTTCATTAATTTATCCTAAACTGACGAGTCCCTTTGCAATTTCACTAATTTGTTTTCAATTAATGAAACCTGCTACGGTACTAATAATAATATTATGTACATTTTTATGTTTTTTTTTCAGACAACATGGCATTGACAAAATATACAAAATGGACCCTCAACTTGGGAGCACAGCTAACACAAATCGAGTATACTTTATACCAGCCTGCATTTTGAAATACAAATGTGTCCTGGACCAGATTGCATCAGTACTCAGCCAGAATCCAGCCCTTGCTGACCTGAAATGTTTCCATATAATCATAGTACCAAAAGTCCTTTCAACATATGACTCTGTGCTCGAAAGCAAAGGATTGTATGGTGTGGTGAAGCTCCACACATTTTCATGGGAGCTCATGGCGTTGGATGAGCACCTGCTCAGTTTAGAACTACCATTTCTGTACAAGCAACTGTTTGTTGAACAAAATCATTCATTACTCTCAAGTATATCCATGTCCCTCTGGAGCCTATTCCATGTTACTGGAAAACCTAAAACAATATTCTCTGTGGGCAAACTATCTGCTAGTGTACTAGACATGTTAGAGATATACAATGAAACTTATGCCAGAGATTTTCTAGACACACATAGTTCTAAAGAAATTGGAGCATTGATTGTTATAGATAGGAACCAAGACTATGCATCAAGCTTGCTTACACCAGCAACCTACAGTGGTCTACTAAGTGAACTGTTCAACATAAACTGTGGGCACCTAGACTTGAATGTCAAACAGACTAAAGTGAAGAAAGGCAAACTGAACTTTGGTGTTGAAGCAGAGAGTGCAAATTCCAAAAACACATCCATGGCATTAGATAGTTCAATAGACACTTTATATGGAGAAATAAAACACAGACATTTCTCTGAAGTCTTAAGTGTATTAAGTTCTAAGGCAAAGCTTTTGAAGAATGAAGATATAAAAGCTTTAGGTATCCAAGAAATAAAGCACTTTGTAGCAACTAAGTTGCAACAAGTGTCACTGTTCAAGCAGAATCTAGTCAACCATGTGCTCGCCTGTGAGACTATCATATCAGAAATGAGCAACAAGTTTGAAAACTTAAAACTTGCTGAAACGGAGATGTTGAACAATAGGAACAAGAAGTCAAACTTCACTTTTGTTGATGAAAACTTTGGAACAGACATCCATATTTATAACAGTTTGCGTCTCATGTGTTTGTTGAGCTTAACTCAGTCACTAACTTATGATGAATATAATGCCTTAGTAAGCAAATACTTACTTGCTTTTGGTTACAAATATCTGTATGTATTCAACAACCTCATCAATGCTGGGTTACTGGTCCAGCCATCGAGCCCAAAACTATCTCTGAACATCTCAAATCTTGGGAATCTAAGTGACAGACTACCAAAATGGCAAAATGAATTCCAGAGTACAGCCAATAAACTAAAGCAGCTTCCATCACAACCTGATAAGGTCGGTAAGACATCACCCAGCTATGTCTTCCATGGAGGCTATGTCCCGTTAGTTGCAGTAGTTTGCAATGCAATACTAACATCGGACACATTTGCTGATGCTTTATCAAAACTATCTGCCATATCAGATTTGAGGGTAGGTGGTACAATCCTAGACAAATTCAAAGATGGAATGGAGACTTTGAATGAGAAACTTTCCAATTTAAAGTTACAGAATGACTTAGAATTTGGATGTAAAGATGCAAGGAGTCTAGCTAAAGTTTTGAAGAGTGAGCCAAACAAAGGAGGTTGCTTTCCTTTGAAGCCTAAAACTGTGTTAGTGTATGTTGTTGGAGGTGTGAACTATGCAGAGGTAGCGGCCTGTGATGTGGTACAGACTAATACGGGAAGTAAAATATTTGTGGCCAGTGACTGCATATCTAGTGGAGCTGATTTGATGGCTGCTAATACTTGAAATAAGGAATACGGATCTTTATCTTAAAAAGGGAATATTGGGTTATATCATGAGTAAGCTCTCTTTGAGAACTTGTCTTAACTGCTTCCTAATGTTTTAATGAACAGTTGCTAGTTATTGCTGTAAAGGTAAAATTGTATAATCCCACCTTGAATGTAAGGTAACATGTCTGGTCTCTGCCCATTGAGTTACAGCTTGATTCAAACTTTATGATGGTTTTCAAGTGCGCTACTCGCTGCGCAGCACCTCACTCCTCACCCCCGCTGACAAGTGAATTTTTGACTGTGTAGCGACTCTCCTCATGTCTTGAGCCATCATAGTTTGAATTTGGGCTATACTGCAGCTTTAAATATTGTTGATATTATTATTTGTATATTTCTTATAACTTGTTCTTATAAAGGAGTTTAAGATTGTATCTAAGGCAGGCCTGGAATTCTTCAAGCGAATTTATTTACATTTTTATTTTTAAGTTTTTAAATGTGTCATAATATTGTCGTTAGGTAGGTAGGATTTAAAAAAATTCAATAGTTGTAAAGAAATGAAAATCTCATATATATTAAAATAGCTTTTTTATTATAATTCATGAACACCTAAAATACCTATTTTATCACAGAATATTGTTCTTCCATTTCCACTGTGTGAACCAATTTTGTGTAATAAAAAAACTTGAAAATGGTACTTATTTAATATGATGAAGTAGTCGTCATTCTCCTGCTCGGTCAGAATTTATTTGGGGTTGGCGTAACATGACGTCTGTAGTCCAAATATAATATTTTGTCAATAAATAATTATGATAAAAACGAGAAGTATTTTTGTTTTTTTATCCTGGCAAGAAAAGTTTCTTTAAAACTTTTATACAAAAGCGACTTTTCCGATACAAAGAATGATTACATTATACATTTTAAAATATTGATACAAAATTGAATAATGTCTTTCGTAAAAAGGCTAACCAGCAAATTAGTCTATAACAACCAGAGACACGCTTTGGCTATAGGGACTAAACTTCTTTTTATGTGGAGAAATCCTCATGGATACCCTCAGCAGACGAAGACTTGAATTATGTCTGTCTGACGTAAATGAAACGATGTTTCTCCAACTACCGCACTTAAAAAAAAAAAAAAAACCAAGTCTTGGCAAAAGTTCATTTTCACTGCGTTGCGAATGGTAGTGATTGCAAAAATATACCTTTTAACTCTCATCGCGGTCTATTTCCTACCACGTCCTAAACGAAAGCGATCGTCGCGCTCTTTTATATGAATACTAGCTGTGCTCGCGAATTCGTTCGGGTGCATCTCGGAAAACAAATTAGGTTTTCATTATTTTGCGCGGAACCCCAATTCTTTAAAAAATAAAAGTTACTTCTAACATCAGCATCCTGCCTGGGAAAGTCCTGTCAAAATCGGTCCAGCCGTCCCGGAGATTAGCCGGAACAAACAGACAAGCAGAAGGACAGACAAACATTTTTTTTTTTCGTAATTAAAGCTGTTTTTGACATTATAAACAGGCATCAATTTTATTTATTTTATATATGACGGACTCGTGTGATCAATCAAGTCACGTAAGTAAGTCGCGTGCTCGCGCGACGTTCGCGTTCAGTTAGGACACGAGTTACGAGTCCCTCAAACCGCCATAGCGTCGTCGCATAACTCTGGCCTATTTCCTCCAATATTGCGCGAACTTATGGAACTGCTCGACTAGCACTGCCATGACGGCTGTGACCGACATGTCCAGGAGGTTCTGAAGGTAGTGCACTGCTTCCTCGTCACCTAGGTCCAGTCTGAAAGTAATGAAAGATAAGTATTAGTTACATCATTGCATCATCAACAGGGTTAGTTTTCAAAGACCAGTCAAATTAAAGGTGTGGTACAGACCATCAGACTGAACAACTTTCGCCATGGGACAACATCGTAATCCCGAAAAATTTATCAACTGTCCCATAGAAACCTTCAATACCTACTCCACCCTCCACCTAAACGTAAGGAACGGCTGAATTTTACTCCACACCGTTAAAGGCTGGTCTTTGCTGTATAGGTAGTAATTTCTTGTTGTGAACTCATAGGCTGCGGAAAAAAATAGTACTCAGTATCTGAATTCTGGAGGTCAGACCAGGGCCGCAGGGGGCCTAAAAAGGCCACTTTGGAGAATCATAAAAGGATAACATTATGAATCATATATGGCGAAGACAGTCGTGTTTTTCTTTTTTTCGCTGTACTACGTAGGTATAATCAAAGAGATTGGATTTGGATTGGATTGGTTGGTATTTTAGCACAGACAAAAAAATAACTGAAAAATCCTTCACCAATGGGATTTGATACGATTAACTTAACAGTTAACTGTCCATTATGATTCATAAAGTTATCCTTTTATGATTCTGCCAAAGTGGCCTTTTTAGGCCCCCTGATAGGTAGTCTTTGTCATAAATAGATACTGGCGTGGTTAGACTGAGAGCAAGGCCCAATATAGTTAAGAAAAGGCTAGGTGATGACGTAAGATCTAGAATGAAAGAGCCCTGAAAATTGTAAGTATAATTAGTACGTATTTACATTATCTAGGGCATACATACCTCAACTTGTCTTGCACTTTCTTGACGGCCTTGTCGGGTTCTAGCGCAATGTCGGGCACTGAAGCGTCCACCATTAGAGAGAACAGATTCAGCATCAAGTTGGCGTGTCTGTAAATATAATCAACTTCAAAATTTCCCCAATAACAAATCTTTCTCACCCATTTTATAAACAGTCAGTCTTGAAACAAACATTTGTATTTCATTTTTTGTCGTAATAAAATTGGGAGAATAACACTATGGTCATAAAAAGTGGGAGAATAACACTATGGTCATAAAAAGTGGGAGCGAGATGACATGACACTTGTATAGCTGTTTAGAAATCCACTGCCCTACTTGCACGTGTAATGACTGCGACAGAAGGCCTCTCAGAGTGCTTTTACTTTACCTTGCTCGTCTACTGTGTCATATTTATTCTACTCTAATAAAAACTTGTTATTGGCCTTCCTTCACTAATGTTTAACTATCTGTATGTTAGCTTAAAGCATTCTCAAGAAATATACAAGGTGTAACGTTAAATGCGCAAAACCTCTTAAGAGTAAATACGCACAACGTCTAGTTCAACGTAGTTATTCTGTTTCCGTACAGACAAAATTAATAATAAGTCAAAAAGATATCATGTTTTTTAACTTTGGACGCACAAACAGTGGAGTAATACTCTCCCGAAATTTGTATGGAAAAAATATCGACTAGTGGCACCTTAGGGGTCATTTGTACTCATCATTATGAACAACTTTTACTATGGGACCCAAGCTGAAATCGTAAAAAAAATCAGTTGTTCCCTACATTTATGCTCGCATAATTCGTCAAAATGTACTAAACAGGTTACATATTACCTCCGCAAGTGCAAGAAGGCCGTGTAGCACTGCTTGCGGAACTCGTGGTAGAGCTCGGAGTGCACGCCGCCCATGGCCTCCACCATCTCCTTGCTGAGCTTCATGGGCGGCGGCAGCGGCTTGGGGTCGCGCCCCAGGATGTAGCCGAAGTCGATGTGGAACAGCGCGCCCGCCTTCGTCAGCAGCAGGTTGTCCAGGTGTCGGTCGCCCACGCCTGCGCAGTGCGGGGACGGGATTTATTACTTGGCTGTATAGCGTATGCATTTATCATAGGCACTTAGCCAGTGTTTTGAAGGATTTTAAGACCATACCATCTAAAAATGTTTAATGCCGCCTGTTTTTGTCAAGAAAACAATAAATTGAAACCGTACACCGTAACTGACAGTTGAAAAGTGCTTAATAAACACATGTGGTTGCAGCATTTTATGTTACGTTTCACATTTGTGTATCCAGCATTACATTCATTTCTTCGATCGATGATTGTATTGAATCAGCAGTTATGTCACATGAACCTAACATTGGCGCCGATTCTGTTGTTCACAAACTAAACTAAATTTAAGTTCAGGCATCTTTTTCTTTCTATTTCATTAAGAAAAGGACAGAAGATAAATTTTAGTTTAGTCCTGTCAAATTAGTCAGCGCCTGACGTAAATTGACGTATTTTTAATAAGCAATTTTTTAATCCCGTCTAAATTGTCTATGGAGTATCTTAATTTGACAGGACTAAACTAATATTTATCTTCTGTCCTTTTCTTAATGAAATGGAAAGAAAAAGATGTCTTTGTGAACAACAGAATCGGCGCCAATACGTATAAATAACCTCACAGATTATAAAATGAACAACTAAAGAAAACTAGAAAGATTAAAAATCAAAAACTTACCAAGTAAATAAGTAATAACACAGTACCCAGCACAGCTTCTTATATAAGTATCCATAGTTTCCGGCTTAATTCCATAGGGGGCGCCTTCACAAGGATTATACTTCCGGAAGAAGTTCTGTATACTACCCTCCGTTGCTAACGCTTCAGCAACCGTCACAGATTCGATAAACTGTAGGAATCCATGCTTGGAACTCGTTGCTAGCACTTTGTAAGGGGTTAACTTTAAATCTAGATTTTCTCTTCTTAATAATTTGTCCATTAAAGTTATCATTTGTAGTATAAGTTGGTCTTGGCGTAAGTCGTCTCCGTGCTTGAATATGGCTTCGTATTCCATTCCTTCTGTTGTTAGGAAGGTTAATTTTGAAGGCATTAGTGCTGACTTGAATAGACTTGCTTTTTTGGCGACGATTCCTGGAAGATAGAAAGGGTATACGTTTATTTTATGGTATTTAAACTGTTATAAAGTATACACTAGACATACTGTTTTAAACAAGGAAATATAGTAGACTAGCGACTGCGCCCTGCGGTTTCACCCGCATAAGTTTCGATCCCGTGGGAATATCGGGATAAAAAGTCTATATGTTAACCCAGGGTGTCAGCTACCTCCATACAAAATTTTATCAAAATTGGTCCAGCCGTTTGAGAGTGAAGAAGTAACAAACATATAAACACACACACACACAAACTTTCGCCTTTATAATATTAGTGTGATTTTTTTTTTTTTTTTTTTTAATATCCTTTACATTTATAAGTAGTTGTTGCTATGCTTGGAGTTTCCTGCGTGATAGAATTAGAAATGAAGAGATCCGCAGGAGAACTAAGGTAACCAACATAGCCCGAAGAATTGCCAAACTGAAGTGACAGTGGGCACATTGCTCGCAGAACAGATGGCCGATGGGGCCGGAAGGTTCTGGAGTGGCGACCGCGTACCGGAAGACGTAGCGTTGGAAGGCCTCCCACAAGGTGGTCCGACGACCTTGTGAAGGCCGCAGGAACCCGTTGGATGCGAGAAGCACAGAACCGGTCGAAGTGGGAAAGGCCTATGTCCAGCAGTGGACGTCTTTCGGCTGAAATGATCATGATTATATTGTTGAAAACATACCTTTAATAGTAACATTCGGATCCAGCGGGAAGGGCATGGGCTCAAAGTTCGTAAAGTTAAACTTGAACGCGTCGGGATCAGCCAGCAACTGTTGTAGTCGTTCTGCCTTCTTGTTTCTGTTGCCGCTCTCTCGAGTGACGGTCTTCACAAGTTTGACGAGCTTGTCGATGAAGACCTGCTGCCGGGCGAGGAACGAACGGGTGCGTTGGTGGTCTGTGTTGCCTGTGAATGAAGAAAAAAAAATTTTTTTTTAATGCCTCTAGTCCAGTTCCTTGTATTGAGTTGCTTGTTGAGCAATACATTGAAATTCGCTATATTATACGGCACGTGCACAGCATTATACTGAGCTATGGCCACTGCGTAGATATGACGTATTCTTTTCCGTAACTTGTTTTGTATTTTTTTGTTTTTTTTTTGACGATCGAAAAGTTCTCAGCCTAATTTGATTATGACTTCCGTAAACGCGAGTTACTTTAGCTAATTTTTTATCTTTTTTTAGAAACCTTTTATGGATTATGGTGGATTTCTTAGCATTTTAATGAATTTGTTTTTTACAGGTGAGTATAGTAGCTAATTAGTAATAATGTTATTTTCCCCAAAATGTATTTGTAAATATTTTAATTTATTTTTGAGCATTTTTTTTATTTTTATTTTTTGATGATGATTTTTGAGCCAATGTTGTTCTTTGAAGAGGGTTAGTTTGACCTGTAGATTTGTCGACCCAAAAACAATATGTATGACGGCATTGAGCCAATCTAGCCCTATAAAACAATAGAAAATCCTTTTTTGTATTGAGCCAAAGTTCTCCCCCAGAGCTAAAGTAACCGCGTTTACCGTTTTGATTTTGATTTTTGCGTCAAGTGCAATTCAATATTGTATTTTGTTTCTCCGTCCTAAACGTACCCTTGGCCAGGCGATGGCTGAAGCTCCGCATGACGGCGAGGTACATCCCGCGCGCGGCGAGGTCGCGGCCGGCGTCCTGGTCCTCGCACTCGATGAGCAAGTACCAGTACAGGTAGTTGGCGACCACGCTGTTGTTGCACGCGCGCGAGATCAGGAACGACGCTAGGGAGAGACGCTCTTCGGTTGGGTCTTCACTAAAAAGATGAAAAATATAACGTTAATTTTAAGTATGAGGGTAGTCTGAATGTGTAGTCAACCAATAAAGCCTAGCTTCTCCGATCGACAAGCAATACATATGCAGCTTAGCAAACATTGAAAACTGGCGCTTCCAGCAGAGGAGAGATAAGCGGAACGGACCAAACGAGGAAAAATAGGTAAGAACGAGTTAGTGGATGGTTAAGGGTTCTTGCACAAAAAAAACCTATTTGACCAAATAAAGCTAATTTTCAATATGGGAAGCTTGGAGGTGTTACTGTCAGTCACTATTTGAAGTTCCGTTGCTAATCTTTACATCAACAGAACCAGAGAGTGATGAAGTCGAACCCGACATCCTGGAGTTAGAGATCAGAGCTGACATCAAGCACTTAAAGAATGGAAAGTCTACGGGCTCTGATGCTATTCCAATCGGGTCTATTCGAGAATTGGAAGAACGCGGCGTTCATATCTTTCACGCCATCTGCAATAAGATATGACTGGCAGTTCATTCCCATTCACAAAATGGGGTCCTCCGAAAAGTGTAGCAACTACCGCCTTTTGCTCTCTCACTCTCAAAATATTGCTACACATTCTCAACGAGCGACTGAAAGCAAACCTGTCGCGACATATTGCGCAAGAACAAGTTGGGTTTGTGAAGGGAAATCACTCGGGAACAGATTCTTATTATTTGGCAGATTATCGAGATGACACGAGAATTTAACACCACCTACATAAGCTTTGTTGATTTCTCAGAAGCATTTGACTCTGTAAATTGTCCAAACTTATGAAAGACGCTATTGGAAATGGGCTCACCAAATCACCTAGTGCACCTTCTGAGAGATCTCTACGAAGGAGGAACAGCATCAATACGAACAGACGGTCACATCTCGGATAGCTTCCATCCCAGTGTAGGTGTCCGCCAGGGATGTATATTATCACTACTCCTATTCAACACCTACGCAGAGCTCATTATGCGAATCACCCTCGACGTCTGTACTGACAGGATTGTGATTGGTGGTTACCAAATTGCGGACCTACGATACGCTAATAATGACACAACCTTGTTTGCAACTAGCGCTGACCACGCGGAGGAACTACTACTTAAAATAGATCGTGTGTGTCATTTGGGTTAAGATTCGGACTTCAGACTACCCGTAACGACTGTCAAAGATTTAAAAATGACAGCCGGGACCTGACCGATGAAGTGACCAATGAAGTACCGGGAAATGATTGCTTACTTAATTTTACATAAATGCAGCGCTAACTGTACCTAGGTAGTCAGGTACTGAACCTACCTGAAAGGATTGTTGTTGTCCGCGTTACTGTTGTTGTTGTTGACACTGACGCTATTCTCCAAGGCAGTGGGAGCTTCCTCGATTGTCGCGTCAGTTGAGCGACGACTTGTGATTGATGACGTCATTTCACTTGCAGTAAGAACTGGAAAAAAGAATGGTTACTATCATTTGGATGTTTGTTTGAAAGTAAAAACCTGTGAGTTTACCCTTTACTATTAAATGCCGAGTTGTGAAACTATTACGCTCCAAATAGTATTTCTAGAATGTTGAAAAGCCCTCGAACAAAAGTAGATCGTCTTGCTAGGGTATTATTTTCGTTTTTGTGACATCTTTTTGTAATCTTCATTTTTTATATTGTTATTTTCGTTAAGAACTTAGGTACTTATAACGAGGCATACATATAACTATTATAAATGGTTATAAAGATCAATTTGCATAGTATTTAAACCTTACCTGACGCTGACAGAAGGCTAGCTTGGCTGCCTCTATGTCCACTTTGCATGAGACGACTTTCACGAGACTCCAGTTCAGCTGTACTTGGGTCCTTTCCACACACTCGAGCATACTCTGCAAACATTTGTTATATTGTCTGATTCAAGTTAGACCACTCTTTCTTCAAGCTTTTCTTTCACAAGCAATGCTGCTTACGTTTCAAGCAAATTTTGCCTCTTCATCAACACTTTTGAAATTAAATTGTTCATAAACCCTTACCATCGTGAATCTCCACGAAGTCTTCATACTTGAGCGCTTGAACTAGTTGCAAGAGGTACAATAATAGGTCATCATCAGGAGCTTGCTTTAGACGGGAGATCGCGTACCTGATAATAATTAATTTTTTTAAATGTACGGCTTTAGTTGACGAGGTATTTTTGAGGCAGCTTTCAAAATACCGGTTGGTATATCGACCATTTTATTGTGAATATCTTAAGTTTTGACTATGGAAGTGGTGTCTTTATGAGTAGGGGAAGACCAAAGAACCGATGGATGAACTGTGTAAAAGATGATATGGTTAGAAAGGGGGTGACTACCGAGATGACGACTAGTAGAGAAGTCATCATCTGCCTAGCCTTTTTCCAACTATGTTGGGGTCGGCTTCCAGTCTAACTGGATGCAGCTGAGTACCAGTACTTTACATGGAGCGACTGCCTATGACGACTAGTAGAGAAGTATGGAAGAAAAATACAATCATTTATTTGGGATCAGCGCTATATTGGGGTAACGGCAAGAGAATGATGATGGTGATCTTCAGTAAAAGATTATAGTCAAGCTATAATAGTTATTAATTTATAATCAATACATACTTTCTGACAGCGGGATGTGTAAACTTGGGCGTCAACAACTCGAGTGCATCTTCTACGTCCATCGGCGCCCATTGCTTCATCATAGACAAGGCTTGACGCACCTCGCCTGCAATGGAAGCAATACTAATTATTACTAACTTACGCTGGACTTTTGGGTCAAATGATTGACACAGATGTTAAGTAGTCTTTGCCAGTGTAGTCCGTAGAGTAGAGGGTTTTGTTGTCTTCTGGATTTTTACCCGACTGCGGCGAAGCCCAAAAGGAGGGTTATGTGTTTGACCTGTATGTATGTATGTATGTCTGTTTCTTTGTTCTCTCGTAACTTCTAAACGAATGAACGGATTTGGATAAATTATACGTCTTTAGATTTGTCTTGGTAGCGCGAGTGTCACTGGCTACATTAAAATCAAAAACAAAGTAAAATGGCGGATTTAGGGTGCCATATTGTGGAGTTCGAATTTTTTTCTTCTTCTAATACCATCGAGTGAAATATCAAAATTAAGGGTTTTAAACGGTGATTACAAAAATATATACAACTTATATGGTTAAAAGTAATTCGAAGTGACAAATCGTAAAAAACACGTTAAATAAAATAATTATTTCTTGTTCCCTGTTGAGTGACTTTACGGGTCAGCTAATAATTAATACATAAGTAAATCGTCTGCGAAATCTTTCAAATTTATAAACTAAAAAGCTGGAAATAAAAAACAAATAATTAAAAAAACTAAAAAACCCGACAGCGGTAGAAAACTTAGTTTAAAAAAAACTAAAAAGCTAAAAACAAGGCCATTTTAAATTAAATAAAAGTTGGAAGCAGGCGGGACCCATTTGAGTTTGAAAATATAATAAAAAAATGGTATGGGTCCCGCCTGCTTCCAACTTTTATTTAATTTAAAATGGCCTTGTTTTTAGTTTTTTTTTAACTAATTTTTCTACCGCTGTCGGGTTTTTTAGTTTTTTTAATTATTTGTTTTTTTTTAAACCATAGCTTGGCTAGTTAGCGGCGGTAGTTACGGGCCGAAAACATTTTTTGAAGTTCAGGACCGTTCTCAAAAAACTTTTTCCTGTAGCTACAACTGGGTACCTGCCTTACTGCCCGTCTTAAAAATCCACCAGTTTGTGTCAACCTTTGTCTTAATAAAGAATTAGTATTACAATACGAACTATCATCACTCATAGGTTAGTTTCGACTGTTTGATCAGTGTGAATTTTAAAACGACTATTGCCACTTTATGCAACGAAATCTGACAAATATACAAATTAATGCATCTGCGTATTGATATGCAAATAAATTTCAACTGTCTAGCTATCACGGTTCATGAGATACAGCCTGGTGACAGACGGGACAGACGGACAGTGGAGCCTTAGTAATAGGGTCCCGTTTTTACCCTTTGGGTACGGAACCCTAAAAACTACACTTTTTCAATATATCACCTTAATCTCGATGGTATTTTAGATTTATTTGATAGTTCCAAAATACTCTTAAGCATTAGTATTGCCACTAATTTCATTTATTGTCGTATTTTTGTCGCCATATTGTCGACGCGTCGACTTGAGAACCTCCTCCTTTTTTTTGCCGGTTAAAAAACAGTTAAAGGACATACCTTTACACCCTTTACAGTGCATCATTCTCGCATGTTTACTGATAGCAATTGTACACATTTTTATATATCACTTGATTGATTACCTATTATTTATTGACAAACATCCACTGTTTGTCTATCGCCTCTTAACTCCTAACTGATATAGTTTAGTTAATATTTATGTCAAAAGAACATTGAGTTTTAAATACTACAGCGATATCTTGAGTGACCGTTACTGTGACGAATTTAGTATTTTTTTTAACATAATTAGTGTAATGTCGCTGGGGCTTGGCTAAGTAATAACAGCACACGGGTCGATCGATCAGATTAAGCTAAGCTTGCCGCGGTTGGTCCGTGGATGGGTGACCATCTCTACGCATCAAAACCCCCCGGTGCCTCGGAAAGAACGTGCAGCAGTTGGTCCCGGCTGTCATTCATGGAACTTTAACAGTCGTTATGGGTCGTCAGAAGCCCGAAAGTCTGACAACCAGTCTTACTGAGGGTATCGTATAACCCGATAACTGGGTTGTGGAGGTCAGATAGGCAGGCACTTCATGTAAAATACTGGTATTTAGCTGCACCCGGATAGACTGGAAGCCGACGCCAACATAGTTGGGAAAGGCTAGGTAGATGATGATAGAGTTATGTCGCATGTGGTAGCCGAGCAAAGGAAAGAAAGTTTCTAGTTCTTTCTTCAAGAATCCTACTGAAAACCTACCTATTTGCACCGAAAACTTTGTGATATTTTTTTAATTTATTTTCGCAAAAATTGTTATCGTTGGCTAAAGTGATTAATTAAAATAACCACATGTTATTTTCTCCGATGACACTAACTTCTTATAATTGAAAGTAGATAAATGTCACAGACGATGGTTGATAAAGAAACAAACACGATAAAAAAAAACAAACAAGATCATATAGGAATGTACTTACAATCATATTTGGGTAAGTAATATCCTAAGTTCAGTTACAATTCGTTCCTTCATTTCGAACCGACACAATATCACACAAAAGTTCTTTTAAAACTACAAAGGACGTGTTTCCTCGATGCCTTTACATTACAACTAACTGAACGAGTTTATTGAAACTCGCTGTGTAAAGACCACGTGCAGTTAAGGTATTTCGAAGGTAAACAAGTTGAAGGTATTATATCGAAAAAATATGTTAAGTAATTCATGTATGTACCTAGTTAATGACTTTGAAATCAAAGTTCGTTGACTGTTCAAGGTGATTTCGACTTTATTGACGGGTGGTTAAGGTGTGTTTTGTATGTCTCGAGTTAGGAACCCTAAAAACCCTCTGATGAATGTGTTTATAAAGGTTCCTACAGATTTGCTTGATATTTCCCGATCTACTTTTGATGCTCGGCCTTATAACATAGAAGTACGTGTCGTGTCGATCGTCAAAAATCGCGCAAATCGTAGGTATGTTTAGGCACCTTTAGACAACTTACCTCGTTTATTAGGGTTCTGTACCCAAAGGGTAAAAACGGGACCCTATTACTAAGACTCCGCTGTCCGTCTGTCTGTCTGTCACCAGGCTGTATCTCATGAACCGTGATAGCTAGACAGTTGAAACATTCACAGATGATGTATTTCTGTTGCCGCTATAACAACAAATACAAAAAAAAACAGAATAAAATAAATATTTAAGTGGGCTCCCATACAACAAACATGTTTTTTTCGGCGTTTTTGCCTTGTGGTACGGAACCCTTCGTGTGTGCGCACTTGGCCAGTTTTTTTTATTTTTTATAATACGTACCAGGAAAGAGAAGCAACAGCTCAACTACGCAAATATACGTTACAAAAGAAAAATATTTAGTTGAGGAAGATTTACGCGATATGAAGGGGAAATCCTTCGTTAAGGAAAAACTGTTAAATATTAGTAAGTATACTGCACGATTATGCAGGTAATCCTAGACCTAGACGTCATGTTCGTGAACGGGCGCCGTCAGTTGGGGCTGGTCATCACTTAGCTGCCTCGGCTTATTTTTAATTATTTTATTTTTATTTTTGGATTGTTTTAGTACTATTTGTTGTACTCTGGACGCTTTTAACGCATACGTCTTGTTTATTTTTACATCGTTCTCACATTATTTAATTATAAATTCAAAAGTAATGATGTAACTAATATTTTTGTAAAATATGATTTAAAAAGAGTGTCCATGGAGTTTCTTGTCCGTTCTTCTCCATAGGTACCTACGCTTTGGAATGGGCAACTAGCTTCACATTTTTCTGACTGACCTACTTCTTGACAATTCAAAAGTGCCTGTAAAATGGTTTAATTGAAATAAATGCTTTGAGTTTGAGTTTGAGTTTTTGATCCATTATATTTCTGCTACGTCATATTTGCTTTATTAACTTTTTATGATAATTTATGGCTTTTTATCACGACGTGAGAATACAAATTATTTTATTTACGAACCTGTACAGATATGTTTTTATTTGGTTTCATTTGTTTGTACTTAAGTACCAACACATTTTTTAAGCCAATTATTTTTATTAGCAAGTTTCGATCGCGTTGAGCGTTGCTGGTATAAAAGCTATTCTGTTTTTCTCACTGTCACCTATTCGAGTGCAAAATTTTGTCAAAAGGCTCACTTGGCGTCTTTTGTTGTTCCATAACATTAAGTAAGTGTCGGTAACACCAGGCGTTGCTGGCCTTCCCTGAGGAGCAGGGGATCGAATAATCGACTTTCCCACCCGTACGAAAAATACGCGCTTTGATGTGGAGTTGCGGACGCCAGCCCGTATTACCTCACATAAGCAAGTTTAATCTTGAAAGTCTTTATTATGGTAACAAGCCGTGTGTCCGATGGGATGTCTTATAAAATTACGAAATTCTATACAAACTTTCACCCCCTGTTTAATCTCTTTAGGGGCAAGGCACATCGAATCAGACAATAACTGTGGAATTACCCACTTGACAACTTTAACTTGTTAACCTTCTAAACTCAACTTGTGGTTTTTTCTGTGTCCATAACTAAACCAACATTAAAAAGCCGTACACTATGTACGGTGCCTACAACCATTGGCCCCTACATTAAATGGTCCTTCGAGCCGGATACATTTTCAAAAATCCTTCTTTAGTGGTCGCCTTCGTTATAAACGGAACTCTTGTGAAAAATTTCATGCTGCTAGACCCAGCGGTTCAGGGTGTGTTGTCTGTCATTTGTCATGTGAATGAATGAATAAAAGATTTTTTTATGAAGTAGATATCAGACATACCTATCCTGTTCCAGTTGACGCATTCCAAAAACTTCGTGAGCGCTCTGCGATGCGACGATAAATAGAATCTGAAAACGAAAAACGATTTTAATATTTTTTATTACCAGACTGTCTATTGCTAGTCAATATATACTACTTTCTTAAATAAATTTTATAATTTCTGACTTAGTTTTGGGATCATAGTTAACTTTTTATATTCGGGCATGAGCCGGTAAAAAGTGGGTAAGGTTAATCAAGTTCGACTAACTTCTTTTATTGATACTTCGTCATAAACTGTCATAAGTTCAAATATTCTCAGTGCTGGAGCAGCATTTCTCCACATACTTAGCTACATATAAATAATTGCACACCAACCACACGTATATCATTTTTGTCACAAATGGTTAGTCAATAGTGAACCTTATCTTCACTCGACTAGGTATTATGTTCTTCGTTACCTGAACTTCCAAAGTAAGTCTTGGTCGGTGGCAGTGAGTGGGCGCGCGGGCGGCGCGGCTACTAGCGCAGACAGCTGATCGCGCTCGGCAGCCGTCGGCTTCGCGTCGCGGCCGGACACACCCGAGCGCAGGGAGCGAGCGAGGCGGTGCTGTTTGCTTTCTACTAGATTTTCCTGTTAAAGATAAGATACAAATTTTTAGGTTATTTTTTGTATGTGAAGTGATGGTCGATAGGTGAAAATCTATGCATTAGATTAGAACTAATGTTGCTATCGTGTGATAAATAATGTAATCTGCGTTCGTGATTTATTTACAAAAAATATAAACAAATGTGAATTAATGGAAAAATAACTTTAATTCCTACACAAAAAAGTTCAGTTTACGCTACAACTTCAAACATTTTTATAACTTTTTCAATAGTGCTCTACACTCTGAAATCAACTTAATCGTAATTGAAATAAAGTTGATATTTGTTTAACTTGAAATAGGGTGAGGGGGTGTGCAGCACTGCACGTGCAGTACATATTTAGAGAATTATAATCATTAGAATCATTAATATATCTTTCTAAGTTAGATTTCTACCACCAACCACCAATCTCTTATAGAAAACTGTTAATGGTAGAAATCTAACTTAGAACATGTATTAACGATTCTAATGATTATAATTCTCTAAATATGTACCTGTTATTTTCGCGAATCATATTTTGATCAAGATAAAAACCTGACACTGACCTGCAAATTGCAAAAAACGTAAGAATATTTTAATTTCGCGGTCTCAACTACCCATTTACCTTAAAGAGGTTGACTGTGTATTGATTCACATACCTGTAAGATCTCGTAGTCAGGTACGGTGACGATCTCCGCTTGAGCTCTGAACTGGTACATCTCATCACCGTCTTGTTCGTAGTACACTACTGCATGCTGCAAAAATACTAAATCTTTTAAATCGATTCCTTTTCACTCATTTTTACGGTTCCGTACCCAAAGGGTAAAAACGGGACAGCTAGACAGTTGAAATTTTCACAGATGATGTATTTCTGTTGCCGCTATACCAACAAATACTAAAAACAGAATAAAATAAATATTTAAGGGGGCTCCCATACAACAAACGTGTTTTTTTCCCGGCGTTTTTGCCTTGTGGTACGGAACCCTTCGTGTGCAAGTCCGACTCGCACTTGGCCAGTTTTTTTGTTTTAGATTTTGCATCTTCCACTCGAAGTGACACGTCTGAACACAAAATTAATGAAAGTGAAAAATTAATTCATTAGTAAACCGATCCAACGGTGTTCGATTTCGGGGCTCCGGGTCTTTCACTCGCCTACCGAATGAACGAATAATGAAATGAAAATAGCAGATAAACGTTTATCACACTAATATTATAAAAGCGAAAGTTGGGGTGTGTGTGTGTGTTTATACGTTTGTTACTTCTCCACGCTCAAACGGCTGGACCAATTTTGATAAAATTTGGTATGGAGGTAGATGACATCCTGGTTTTATCCCGATATTCCCATGGGATCGAAACTTATGCGGGTGAAACCACGGAGCGCAGTTAGTATTTCATAAAACCTTGTTTTTACGATACACGCTCTGATTTCGCGGCCACTAACCTTCGACTAAGAAATATATCGAACAATGACAGGTATTATGATAATATTTTTATTTTTAATTATAAAAGGTGAATGCACATAAACACACATCATAGGGGCAACTATTATTCTTAACGTTGACGAAAACGATACAATTATATCATACTAGCTTCTGCCCGCGACTTCGTCCGCGTGAAATTTCTTGTACCCCCCCCCCACCCCGTCGCAACACTTCGTATTCGCTTAGCGTTCATTCTGACTTTTTTTCTTTTTGCTCGGCTCCTAAGGGTCATAGCGTGATATTAAATAACCTATAGCCTTCCTCAAGAATTGGGCTATCAAATGCAAAAAGATTTTTTCAAATCTGACCGGTAGTTCCAGAGATTATCGCGTTCAAACAAACAAACTCTTCAGCTTTATTATTAGTATAGATTGGGTAACTAACGTAACATAATTTTCTATAATTTTTACTACAGCATGACTAGTCTCATATACTTCAGCCGATACGAGAAAAGAAGCGAATGAGATGCTCCTCATACATCAACAGAATCCTTTTGTAATACTTACAGTAGTACAGTAGAGCAGTGGTGGCCAAGTGGTAACGGCCGCGACTTACGAGTTGTAGGTCGTAGGTTCGAACCCAGACAGGCGCTTTACTTTGTGTAAATTATTTCATCACCACTGCTCTGAAAACGGTGAAGGAAAACATCGTGAGGAAACCGGCATGTCCTAGAACCAAAAATTCGAAGACATGTGACATCTGCCAACCCGCACTGGGCCCGCGTGGTAGATTACGGCCCACTCCCTCTCACCGAGAGGAGGCCTGTGTCCCAGCAGTGGGAACATTATAGGCTGATTATGATATGATGACTTACAGTAATTCCGTCAATCTGTACTGTAGGAAACTCGACCATCAAGTACATGTAGTCAGAGCTCCGCTTTTCTTTCTCGTTGATCATCTCAATCTCTCTGAATGTCAGCCTGTCTAGCCAGTCCACCTGCCAAGCAAAATAAGAGTTTATTACAACAGTATAAAGTTTACATTCAAGAAATTAAATAATTCAGTTTTGTGTAAAGTTTGGATTCTATTGTTGAAAACAAAGATTTAAATCGTAAGATTCACCTGTGGATTCGCCCGACCGCGTTAAAAGATGGCCACGTTTCTATTTTGTTTGTTGATAATGTTATTTGAATAGTTAGATAATCGTAAGCAAGCATAAGGGGTGCTACAGGTCAATAATAAAGGTAAAGAGTTTGTTTGATTTGAACGCGTTAATCTCTGGAACTGCCAGTCGCAATGAAAAAATCTTTTTGCTTTTGATAGCCCAATTGTTGAGGAAGGTTATTATAGGCTATTTAACACCACACTAAGACCCTTAGAAGCCGAGCAAAAAGAAAAAAAAACTCAGAAAGAACGCTATGCGAAAACGAAGGTACCTAATAGCACGGGCGAGTGATGTGCAGCTACGCGGTAGTTCGGGGGCGAAATTTCACGCGGACAAAGTCGAGGGCAGAAGCTAGTAAAGCTATTCTATGATTAACCTACTGCTGAGCATGAGGTCCTGGATTCTTTACCGAGGTTTTTTTTTTTTTCGAGGATGGGAAATCATCAAATGACCCATCCCGCTCTGGGTGGAGCGGAAGGGAGTGTCAGACTCTTACTGACTAAAACCCACCCTTCCTTAGCCCTTTATGTTCCGGGGCAGCGGTAACCCTTTCGGACAATCCCGCCGACCGTGTTATTGGGTATTACCATCAGGAATTTCTCAGTAGCCACTCGGAGTCTGGATTTGTGGCCGGTCTTTGGCAACAGGCTCGCCCCCTATCACATGGAACTTGAATATAACTTGCAAACTGTGGGCGTATAGGTACACCTCTACCTTACCCTTCGCGGATTACAGGCGTAATATTATGCAGCAAAAATGCATCAGTGAGTATTCCAAAAAGTACATTGACCTAACCTTATAAAAGCTTGTCACGTATCAAGTTCTTTGAAACGTGTTTTGGGATACTTTTTATTTACTTATGAAACATTTTATTGCATTCCTTGCTTTGGAAAACCTAAACCTGCATCGATTCTCGAACACCTACTTGTTTGTAAAATAAGTAGGTACAGTGGAATATGGTTTAAGACATTTATTTCTCATAACAAAAAAGAAAAACCGACTTCCAAAAAAAACACTACAAAGTGAAAAATAACTTTAATTTCGGAAGTCGGTGTCTTTGGATCTGTATTTTAGTTTTTTGCCACCGACTTCCGAAATTAAAGTTATTTTTCACTTTGTAGTGTTTTTTTTGGAAGTCGGTTTTTCTTTTTTGTTAAAAAGTTTTTATTTCCCGCTTTTTAGTGGGTCTGTTTATAATTTATCTAAGTTACAATAGCCTAATGTCAACTTGCTCATCGCCTTTACCAAAATATTGCTTTTCCCGATGCAGGGAAATTCATTGTTATGAGTTCTCCTGGTATTTCACCATCAGCTCCATTTCACCATTCGCATTGTGATGAGCATAACTTGCTTAGCAACCATAATAAAGTAATCGAATCGCAACCCATGAAATACTTATTATTGAGTAGTTCCGGTGGCCATCTGTGGTCTTCATCATCAGTTCCACTTCACCAAATAGTGCTTTTCGAGAGCAAATGCACGAGTTACTATAAAAAATACCCAAATCGCTATAGGTGTGCCTATAACATTTGAAGAGTTCCTTCGATTTCTCCAGGATCCCATCATCAGATCCTGACCTGATGACAATGGGACCACCTGGAAAGTATACCCTTTCAAACAAAAAAATATTTTTTGAAATCGGTCCAGCCATCTTCGAGTAATCGGGGAACATACATAAAAAAAAAAAAAAAAAAAAAAAAAAAAAAAAAAAAAAAAAGTTCCGACGAATTGAGAACCTCCTCCTTTTTGAAGTCGGTTAAAAAACAGAATACAATTATTCACTTGGAATGAGAAACACTGGTTGCATACATATAAACGTTCTTTGGAACGAGTATCGGAACGGTATGTTTAAAGTTAGATATAGGTACAGACGCCAGCACATCAAGTTACTACAATCTGTCAAATTTCTTTAATAGATTCTCAACTTTATCGCAAAAGCATTAGGTTCAAGTTTGATTGGGAAAATTTTACAGTTTCGGGTAGCTTGATGTGCTGGCGTCTGTACAATAATTGTTAGTCATTAACTTATTATTATGTCAGTAAAATAAACTATTCTAAAAGAGATGAGTCTAGAAGGTATTTTTTAAATATTTTTTCTTGATGTAGGTAATCTGCAAAAACATTAAGACTGAGTCCATATATTACGTATCGAAACACAGTTTCTATTAGAGTTCCTATTGAAAGCATAATTTTTATATATAGGGTGACTGGTAATTAGTGACCGATACTTAAACACGTGATTTTACTCATCATTATGAACAACTTTTACTATGGGACCAAACCTGAAATCGCGAAAAAAAATCAGTTGTTCCCTACATTTATGTTCGTCTAACTCGTCAAAATGTAGAGAACAGCTGTTTTTTTTTTTCACGATTTCAGGTTTGGTCCCATAGTAAAAGTTGTTCATAATGATGAGTAAAATCACGTGTTTAAGTATCGGTCACTAATTACCAGTCACCCTATATACTTAAGTTTAATTTTGCATTATGTATACGTTTTATTGTAGGGAAACTGTACGTATTTGTTGTGAATATGTAGTTTTTATTATTGATATTAATGTTTATGTAAATACTAGCTAACCCGGCGAACTTCGTGCCGCCGCCGCCGCCTCAGTATCATTATAGAAACCAAAATTAATGAGACTTGAGTTATAAATAATAGTGGGAATATACTTACTTTCTATTCAGGATTATTAAAAAAAACCGTTCTATTTTGGATAAAAGTAAAAGCTCATATACACGAGCGGCGCGTCTAATGTCAGAGGCAACTGCAGCCGACGACACTCATCGACGGCAGCCATTGACCATTGCCGCTCGTGTGTAAGAGCACTAAAAGAAATTGCGGGAATTCAAGAAGAAGTTGGCAGATTTGTCTCAGAACTAAGTTGTTGTAGGTTTTCTTGTTTACCTCTCATAACTTGTTCTTTTGTTTTGTTTTATATATTTTTTGTGTGTATTTTTATATATGTATTTATTAGTATATTTTACTTATAAATATTTTCTATTTGTTTTCTGCTATTGCACCTACTGTGTATTATTTCTGCATCACCCTAAAGGTAGACTGGTAGAAAATGCCCAAGGCATTAAGTCCGCCTTTGTACAGTTTTTTTACTTGTGCATAAAGTTTTAATAATTCAATAAAGTAGGTAAACATCAACCGGACTTTAATACAGCTAGTTACATGTTATATTATGTTCTAGACACTTATACTGCAAACATAGGAATGCATCAGGCATGCCAACAGAGTCGCTGGGGGTCACAAGTAAGCGATAACTATATCTTGCCCCTCTTACGTCATACAATTCACTTCGTCACTATTATATCTTCCTGCAAGGTGCAGATTTTGATAATTTCGTTTTTGTATATGTAAAATCAAGAAATCAAAAGTCATCCATTCAAATTACTGCTTATTAAAGCTGAGGAATTAGGACTGTTTAAACGTCAAAATTACATAAGACAGTCCCTCAAAACGCCCGCCCTTCAGAAATGCTGAAACGTTATAGAACTAGGAAATTCCAAATGTTGTATATTTTTAGCTAAGCGACATTTGCTAAAAAATTACTTTTTGGACACTGAATGTTCAAGAAGTAGTTTCGATGATTTAAAGGAGATAAATTAAGATATTCTTGTCAAAACGTAGGTAGGTAGGTATGTTATTGTGAGATGAGCCACGGATGTTTTGCTATGCTTTTATTTAATACTTTATGCTATGTTCACATGCACGCCGTGCAGCCCGGCGGGCTGCCTGGCGGGCTGCGCGGCATGCAGCCCGCCCCAGGTCGGCGAACATTCAAGCTGTTCACACGCACGCCGTCGTGTCAGTCAGCACGCCCGGTTCGCGGCATTCACGTTCACAGGCGCGTTTACGGGCTCGGGCGTACCGTTTACACGCTCGTGAATGTGAATGTGCACGTTGAATGTCGATTTGAACGCGCGCGTGTGAACGTAGCATAAAGCACACAAAATGTACAGAGGCGGACTTATAGCCGTAAGCATTCTTTACCAGTCCACCTTTGGCAGTGGCAGGTGCAATAATGAAAATTTAAGAATATTTATTTTGTGCCTCTAAATGACCTGTAGCAATTATAGTAAAACTAGCTGCGCCCCGCGGTTTCACCTGCGTAAATGTCGATCCCGTGGGAATACCGGGATAAAAAGTAGCCTATATGTTAATCCAGGGTGTTAGCTATCTCCATACAAAATTTTATCAAAATTGGTCTAGCCGTTTGAGCGTGAAGAAGTGACAAACATGAACACACACACGCACGCACACTCACAAACTTTCGCCTTTATAATGTTAGTGTGATTAGAATAGAATATGAATAAGTAGTTATAGGCCGACCGCTTAACTGAGACGTTGCCTGAGGTTGCTGCGCGGTGTGGGAGGGGTGATAGTTGCCACAAGTTGACGAATCACTGAGCTCTCGCATCACGTCATCACACCCCTCCCGCACCGCGCTGCTACCTCAGGCAACGTCTCAGTTAAGCGGTCAGCCTATAGCTGCTGTGATAGTCCCTTATCAGGCTGGCCATTCGCGATTCTATCACATCGTCACAATCGTTCAAAGTACAAGAAACACCTTCCGCACTCGGCGTCATGAGGGTCATACCAGAGTTCAAAATTTTTTTTCTAAAAATAAAATTCCTACATGTATCGCATCCCGGTGTTAGGGCCTACTCAGATACTATAGGCAAGTGCCGCTGTAGGTAGCAAATACGTTAGGTGCGAAACTATATACAAAGAGTCGGCAGAAATACTGATTCGTATTTATTTTTCGCTACCCACAATGGCAGTGAATATCACCCATATCTCGACACTTAAGTCTTTTATTACTATACTTAAGCTGACTTCAGTCGTTACGAGTAGTCAGAAGCCCGAAAATCTGACAACTAGTCTTACCAAGGGGTATCGTATTACCCAGTAACTGGGTTGTGTAGGTCAGATAGGCAGTCGCTCCATGTAAAATACTGGTATTCAGTTGCATCCGGTTAGACTGGAAGCCGACCCCAACATAGTTGGGAAAAGGCTAGGCAGATGATGACTTAAGCTGACCTCACATACGTACACCCAACTTATGTGAAGTCAGCTTACAGTCTAACCAAGGAGCTTTTTTATAAGCGACCAAAATAATAAAGTAATAAATTACGGTACCTTCGGTATATGTCCATTCCGGTGTTTCTTGGCCAGTTTGGCCAGCCTCTGCATCTGTTCCTTGCCCCTGTCAGGAGCCTTGCCCGGGGTCTTCTCACTGCCCTCCACGCCCGGCCAGACTCGAAGGTCGAACATTCCCTTTTTGAATTCGAAAAACTTTTTTAATCGTTCTATTATGTTGAGGTAACATTCTTTGCAAAGTTGTAACGTGCTGTGCGATTTGCCCATTTTCTTTAGAGATTTGTTTCAAAATATATAAAAGAGTTTTAGGTTTAAATAGGTATTATTAAGAAGAACCAATAACTGCACTTCATATTAGGAGTAATTACACTTTTTATACAAGTGAATTTAGCATTTTATTTGGATTTTTAGAAGTTAAAGAAATTCCGAACAGACAACATCATTTTAAAATAAAAAAAACTGCACTTTTAATTTATGATCACAACCAATTTTCAGCACATAAATTTTGATTTAATTTTAGATTTTTTTTATGTGAATAATTTTTAGAGAGTAATTTTTTTAACGCGCGTCTCTCCGCCTCAACGAAGTAAGCACACTGAACTGACTGAACCGCTTGTGGCATTTTCCAGCCAATCGATGTTTGTGCCAATGTTCCTTTATATCGGGTCATAAACATAAATAAATATCCTATTGCATATTCTGGAGATAACGTTAAAAACTGGCCAAGTGCGAGTCGGACTCGCACACGAAGGGTTCCGTACCACAAGGCAAAACCACCGAAAAAAAAAAACACGTTTGTTGTATGGGAGCCCCCCTTAAATATTTATTTTACTTTGTTTTTAGTAATTGTTGTTATAGCGGCAACAGAAATACATAATTTGTGAAAATTTCAACTGTCTAGCTATCACGGTTTTTGAGATATAGCCTGGTGACAGACAGACGGACGGACAGACAGCGAAGTCTTAGTAATAGGGTCCTGTTTTTACCCTTTGGGTACGGAACCCTAAAAAACAACGCTGTATGGTAAGCTTGGCGCCGAATGAACTTTTGTATTCTTGCAATAAAAACGTCAACAATGTTGTTCGGATAGGTCGAAACAATAACGTATGAATACACACACATACACACATGAATTATAAGATGTAGACAAAATAAAAATATGTTTTGTTTAGTTGATAATTGGGTTTAAACTTTTAACAAATCAAGTTGAATACCTTCTCTTTTTCCCCACTACATCAAAATCACATAGATAGTTACTTTTTACCGACTTCAAAAAAAAGGAGGTTATCAATTCGATACGTATGTATGTAATATTATTGGAATTGCATTATATTCACATAAGATGATCTATTAGGGCTTCCAAACAAATATACAAAATTTCATAGACGTATGTATGTATGTTTGTCCACGCATATCTCCGGAACTATTAATCGGATCGTGACCATTTTTTTTATTGGCTTACATTTTCTTCAACTTAGGGAACAGTGCAAGTTTCATCAAGATCGATTCAGTAATTTTCAAGATATGGACTAATACGTGTAAGTGTGACGGCCTGGCTTATTGATAAGAGCTACGGGTGTAGTGTCAAAGGGAAAACATCTCAAAACCTTGGTCAAATACTAGTGCAAAAACTAAAAATTACGAAATAAAAAGTAATTTAAAAAAATTAAACCGACTTCAAAAAGAAATTAACTCAAAATTATGAAAAAACTTTAATTTCGGAAGTCGGTGGCATAAAACTAAAATACAGATCCCAAGACACCGACTTCCGAAATTAAAGTTATTTCATAATTTTGAGTTAATTTCTTTCTGAAGTCGGTTTAATTTTTTTAAATTACTTTTTATTATCATGACAATTACAAACAATTAGGTATAGTTTTACCACTTTTACCAACAAATTATAGTAAATTAAACTTCAGTAGGTACCTAACGTTGAAACTATCTGTCACACAGATAGACCATGTCTTTTTATGACGTGCAAATGATATTTAGTCTGAGGGTGGCAACTGGAGAATACAGACCATAAACAGATAAACGGCCCTAACCCCGGGGTGTTTTCTAGTCCTGGAAATCCCGGGATTAAACTTGGCTAAGCCCGTGATGTCCGGGATTGCCAGAAATAGGTTTTGTTTGAATTTCATTACGCTTTGACTAAAAGCTTATTTATCTAACTAGCTTATGGTGAAGCTCGTGTAGATTTCATTAAGGGCGCTTCATTTCGACAAATCAACATTAGTATAACAGAGTTACTCCCATTTGCTTCGAGTCAATTCGTTTGACAATTTGTTGAGGTAATTCCCCAACGGGCCAAAGGATTTGGTCAAAAGCATTAGACGTGAAAAGAACCTATTTGGAAATGGATAAGTTCGTGGATATCACTTAGAATTAGCATATTACAGATAATTTAAATCTATTGTCTGTTCCTTCAACCAGTGTAAAACAGGAACGAGCGCGTTCAGCTGCTGCTTGTAATGGTAATAAACTAAGTTTGGCCTCAAGTCTGCTATTACAATAGTGTCAGAATGGTCTATCATTGATTTCATAATTGTTGATTTTGATTCGTATATGTTCTGTGCTATTGACCGACCAATGATCGACCATTATGAATTTAGCAGATTACGAAGTTTTAGCAAAATGACAATGGGATCGTGTTGGAATGACGAATTTATAAAAATAGCAGACTAGGGCCCCAGACTGGAAATTAACCGTTAGATGATTTGACATACTTATATTTTTTTACATTTGATTTTTATTAGTTTATTTTCCAAAATACTAATTAATTGATAAAAAATAAATGATAAAAACAAACCAAAGTTTATATTTATTTCAGTCCATTTTCAGATCAGGGATCCCGAGATTATATTATCTAGTCGCCTATACTACTTATTTGGCAATTTGACTTCAAATAGGTTAGGTACCTACTCTTCTACCATGTTGTTTTACAATTTAGCAGACCGGAAATCCGCTGTAAACGTGTGTCAAGTTAATTCGGCTAAAATGCCCATAACTCAATATTAGCAATGTTAGTCGGTTAATTACATTCGAAGGTATAAAAACAGTTATTATGTAACTTTACATCATTAATATTCATGTTTGTAGGTTACGGTACTGGTTTGAAATTAAAGTTAGCGTTTTAAAGCTCCGCAGAGAGGCCCGACACGACTTTAGGAGAACAATTTCTATGAAAATTTCGTGGAAATGGTTCTACCAGAGTCGCGTCACTCCGTCGCGTCGCGCATGTCTGCCTTTAATCATAATTGAGAGAGCTAGCCAGCGACCAAACAACGAATGACACCACGCTTCATCATTGCATTTTGGGAATTTCAGACGGGGTTTATTTGTAAACGTTGCTTGAACTTAAAGCAATGTTTATAAATAAACCCCAGTCATTATTAGTGTTTCAAACTCAAAGCATTTATTTAAATTAAACTATTTATTTGTACTTACTTTTGAATTGTCAAGGAGTCTGTCAGAAAGTTGAAGCTAGTTGCCCATTCAAAAAAGGTAGATCCATTAGCTATCAGGTCGGAATTGCAATAAAAAAGAAACTACAGTAGTTGTGTGTCAAAGAAAAGTAACCTCCATGTCAGAGTAGAACACCCCTGTCCCCCTCTCCATACTTGATTCTTTTTAGGGTTTCGTACACCAAAAGGAAAAACGGAACCCTTATAAGATCACGTCGTTGTCCGTCGGTCAAGACCCTTTTTCTCAGGAACGCGTGGAGTTATCAAGTCGATATTAATATCACATACTTAGGGCTACAATCCCTTGAAGCAGTGAAAAAATCTAACTTCTAAGTCGACGCAATCAAAAACCCGTATATCGGATTGTAGCGTTTATGTTCCAGAATCAATATCTATAGTTACTTCCCGTTGACCTGACATTGCTTCTTGCCAAATTTCATGATAGAATCATGAAATTGGGCAAGAAGCAATGTCATGTAGCACAAGTAAAGGAAAAAATCCGAAAACCCTCGGTGCGCAAATCCGACTCGCATATGATTGGCTTAATTATAATTTGAAAGGCTTAATTAAGGTGGAGTAAGTTTTTTTAGCTAGTTTTTACCTACTTACCCAATTTATTTTTTTATTGCACGTGTTTGTAGGTCATTAGGATATAATTTTTTCTTTGTAGGCGGGGGAATATGACGGATTATGATTAATAAATTATTTAGAACTGGTCGTATGCGTGTCGGGCATACGTTAATAAAGTTCTTTCGAGTTTGCAGCCATAACAATATGGAGTATTGGCCGACTTTAGGCAAAAAATTGGTCAGTCACCAATTACTTTGTAAAAGAGTTCCTATTATGTATTTATTTATCTGCTTTAATATTAGTCGTTAATTTATTTAAACATAAAATATATTACATAATCTAGTTATATCCAAATAGTAACTCTTTAAGAGCCTATACTACCTCAAATGGCTTAGCATGATCCTCCGTTATGTCGAAAATACCGGAGCATTAATTTTGAAATAAATATATGCTAAAGTTGAGGATTAATGTTAGGTACTATGTTAGACGAAAACACGATTCCATAAAATTTTCTCGATAGAAAAAAAATCCAAAGTTACCTCCAAACCGAACAATAAACCGCTGGTATTCAAAAATTACTTCAAATTAGATCATGAAACTTTGCATACTAACTGAACTAACTATAAAGCAGGTCTTATGTTAGCTAGTTTTTTTGATTTACCTTTATTTTCACCGTAAAAAGCAAATACCTAAACTATTGGCGCTGGCTTCCGTCCAGCACCGCACTCTGTTTCGCTCTCACACAGTCCGCGACCAGTATCGTGCGAGCGAGATAAAGCGAGATAAAGAGTGAATTTTAGCTGAGGTAGTATAGGCTCTTAAGACATTGAAAATATTATACCTTCTTTTTAATTTAGCTTCTAAAACATTTATTGTTGTCTCCTTTTTACCGACTTCAAAAAAAAGGAGGTTATCAATTCGATACGTATGTATGTAATATTATTGGAATTGCATTATATTCACATATGATGATCTATTAGGGCTTCCAAACAAATATACAAAATTTCATAGACGTAAGTATGTATGTTTGTCCACGCATATCTCCGGAACTATTAATCGGATCGTGACCATTTTTTTTACCGACTTCAAAAAAAAGGAGGTTATCAATTCGATACGTATGTATGTAATATTATTGGAATTGCATTATATTCACATATGATGATCTATTAGGGCTTCCAAACAAATATACAAAATTTCATAGACGTATGTATGAAGGTATGTATGTATGTATGTATGTATGTATGTTTGTCCACGCATACCTCCGGAACTATTAATCGGATCGTGACCATTTTTTTTTATTGGCTTACATTTTCTTCAACTTAGGGAACAGTGCAAGTTTCATCAAGATCGATTCAATAATTTTCAAGATATGGACTAATACGTGTAAGTGTGACGGCCTGGCTTATTGATAAGAGCTACGGGTGTAGTGTCAAAGGGAAAACATCTCAAAACCTTGGTCAAATACTAGTGCAAAAACTAAAAATTACGAAATAAAAAGTAATTAAAAAAAAATAAACCGACTTCAAAAAGAAATTAACTCAAAATTATGAAATAACTTTAATTTCGGAAGTCGGTGGCATAAAATTAAATACAGATCCCAAGACACCGACTTCCGAAATTAAAGTTATTTCATAATTTTGAGTTAATTTCTTTTTGAAGTCGGTTTAATTTTTTTTTAATTACTTTTTTTTATTGGCTTACATTTTCTTCAACTTAGGGAACAGTGCAAGTTTCATCAAGATCGATTCAGTAATTTTCAAGATATGGACTAATACGTGTAAGTGTGACGGCCTGGCTTATTGATAAGAGCTACGGGTGTAGTTTCAAAGGGAAAACATCTCAAAACCTTGGTCAAATACTAGTGCAAAAACTAAAAATTACGAAATAAAAAGTAATTTAAAATAATTAAACCGACTTCAAAAAAAAGAAATTAACTCAAAATTATGAAATAACTTTAATTTCGGAAGTCGGTGGCATAAAACTAAAATACAGATCCCAAGACACCGACTTCCGAAATTGAAGTTATTTCATAATTTTGTATTAATTTCTTTTTTTTGAAGTCGGTTTAATTTTTTTAAATTACTTTTTTTTTATTAATTGTTTGATGTAAATTGATGACCTGAAACACAGGTTTTCCATAAACTTAGATCAGGCAGGTCTACATTACAGTTAGAATTTAATTTTCCTCGATTGTAATTAATGTAAATCCTATTTTTACTTTATTTTAATACTTGAATAAAATTTTTATTTATTTGTTCAGGAATTTATGGAGGGAGACAGAATTCTTTATAAATAGGTATTTTTCCAAAGAAAAAAAAAACAGTAAGGTGAAGAACAGTGGTAGCCTACTGGTAAGGGCAGCGACTTACGAGTCGGTCGTAGGTTCGAACCCAGACAGGCGATTTACTTTGCGTAAAATATTTCAACACCCGTGCTTCAAAACGGTGAAGGAAAACATCGTGAGGAAACCGGCAGACTTAAATAGTGATGGAATAAACCTACCCTAGCTACATACTTCATCAAGTCGTAAATTACAAAATAATTTATTATAGCTAAGTGATTACATTAATTAGTAACATTTTCAATTAGCAAGTTCAAACAGAGAAAGTATCGCCACCTAGCGAGAGTCAAGTATGTTTATCTATACAAGGTTATTGGTAAAACATTAGCAACCTCTTAAGAGGTCATTGTACTCATCATTATGAACAACTTTTACTATGAGACCAAACCTGAAATCGCAAAAAAAATCAGCTATTCCCTACATTTATGTTCGTAACTAGCTGGGCCCCGGGGTTTCACCCGTGTAAATGTCGATCCCGTGGGAATATCGGGATAAAAAGTAGCCTATATGTTAATCCAGGGTGTCAGCTACTACCATACAAAATTTAATCAAAATTGGTCCAGCCGTTTGAGCGTGAAGACGTAACAAACATATAAAAACACACACACACACACTCACACAAACTTTCACATTTCCTCACGATGTTTTCCTTCGCCGTTTCGAGAATGCATAATCTCCTCCTTTTTTTGAAGACGATTTTTTTTTTATATAATTGGGATTTGGGTGTTGTGAATTAAAATTGCGCATGAATGCAATTGCATTGAGAAGAATTACTTAGCAAGGCCTTAACGACAGGGTTATCATGCCCTTATCTCTTGAGAAAGGTCTCGATATAAAAACATTGACATCACAAACATGTTTACAAACTAGCAGCACCCCGCGGTTTCACCCGCATAAGTGTCGATCCCGTGGGAATATCGGGATAAAAACTATCCTATGTCCTTTCCTGGGATTCAGACTATTTCTATACCAAATTTCATCTAAATCAGTTCAGCAGTTTAAGCGTGAAGAGGTAACAGACAGACAGACAGACACACTTTTGCATTTATAATATTCGAATTCGAAGTCGCGGGCAACAGCTGGTAATAAACCTGTTCAACTAACCTGTCTCAACATGCCATGTTTCCCGAACAGCGAGATAGTGGTCCCGCCGACGACCATGACCTTGCCGGGTCCCGCGCAGTCGTAGATCGTCATCGCTAGCGTCGCGTTGCGAGGTAGGTCGCTGAAGTACACCGGCAGGGTCACCCATTCGTTCCAACTGAGGAGTGGGTAGAAAAGAGGATGTAACAGAAAATTGCTTAACACCTTTCATTGTATAATAGTGTTAATTTCAACATCATCATCTGCCTAGCCTTTTCAGCCGGTCGGGTTTTGGGTCGGCTTCCAGTCTAACCGGATGCAGCTGAATACCAGTATTTTACATGGAGCGACTGCATATCTGACCTCCACAACCTAGTTACGGAACGTAATAAGATACCCCTTCGTAAGACTGGTTGTCACTTTCGGGCTTCTGACTACCCGTAACGACCGTCGAAGACCCACGAATGACAGCCGGGACCAACGGCTTAACGTGCTTTCCGAGGCACGGAGGGGTCACGGTATGTATTGATAGTCACCCATCCACAGACCAACCGCGGCAAGCGTAGCTTAACCTGATCGATCGACCTGTGCGGCTGTTATTATTTAGCCACGGGCCCCACATAATAGTGATAATTTAGTAGCGCCCCGCGGTTGCACTCGCGTAAGTTTCGATCCCGTGGGAATATCGGAATAAAAACTATCCTATATCCTTTCCCGGGACTCAAACTATCTCTATACCAAATTTCATCTAAATCGGTTCAGCGGTTTAAGCGTGAAGAGGTAACAGACAGACAGACACACTTTCGCATTTATAATATTAGTATGGATGTGTGTAAATAATAGCGCTATTAGCGCTGTACTGAGATGTAAGCATTGCCTTGAAAAAATATATTGTTTCAGTAAGATGATATTTATGCTCCCATTCAGTTTGTAATAATAATAATCTTTTGATGTATACTTGCTGTGCTCAGTGCTACTCAGTGTAGGATCAGGATGTGCCCAAAAGCATACAGCCAAAGTTTCTGTGCTGGCACAGATAACACCATGGAAGTAGCAAAGTTTTGGGCCAACAAAATTTTAATAACTGTTGTGCCAGCAACACGAAGAAGAAAAAAACAGTGGCACTGGAGTGCTGGCAGAAGTGAAAACAAAACACAAACAGAATACTTTGCCATCACTCACTGACATATTGGATATACATTAAAACAGAGTACATCCCGAGGACAGCCGAACACATCCGAAGCGGGTATCTTTTTAATCGCCTTATAAACAAAATACGCGCGGTGTCGCTTACGGTAACAGTGGCGCGAGTTCAATGGTTTTTCCCATCTCAAAAAATGCCCAACGAGCCTAAAGAAGTTTTCACTTCAAAAAGAATAACCTATTCAATGAACCAAAGTCTGCGTATCTTATTATCTGTTTTTTGTGATCAAAAGATTTTCTAAGAGGTATTATTTTGGTTACAAAAATAACTAAGAAACTTACTTCCATCTATTACTGAAGGACTTGTACGATGTAGTGACTGGTAGAGCCAGGGGCTGTCCATCGCTCAGTATCTGACACGTCACATACAAGTCTGAGCATCCTTCCTGGTACAGTCCGGAGAACTTGAGCATGGGGTCTGATAGCAGCTTGTCATATTCTGGTTTAGCACGCTTTCCTTCTAAGGTGCCACTGAAAACATGACAGATTAGTGCTAGATGAATTTAATGAGAAAAATAATGCAGTTACTTTCGATTTTCCGCTACACATTTTATAGTAGTACTTATTCCTCACTCAGTGTCATGCAGGGTGCATACAGGATACTATGATATTGTTAAAATATCAGGTTTAATTCCTTACTACACTAGGTGCTTTTAAAAAAAAACTATTTGACAAAATAATGCAGTGTTAGGTTTTGTAAGGAAAAACCTATAATTTTGAAGGCTAGATTTCGCAATCACTAATTTCCTTGAAGGAAACTAATGAAGTTGAACTTTCTAAAGCCTTATGAAATACACTAGCTTACGCCCGTGACTTTGTCAGTATGAAATTTCTTGTTCCCTGACACACCGCATCGCATTCCTTTGCCTGCCCGTGCTATTACTTTGTTTTTGCTTAGCATTCTTTTTGCCATATTTTCTTTTTGCTTGTCTCCTTCGGGTCCTAGCGTGACGTTAAAAAGCCTTCCTCAAGAATTGGGCTATCAAATGCAAAAATAATTTTTCAAATCTGACTGATAGAGATTAGCGCATTCAAACAAACTCTTCAGTTTTAAGCCGGGGATACACATGCCAGTAAATCGTGTAAGTAGCTGGCATGAAAGTTACTGACATGTATGAGTAACTGGCACACTGCGGATACATTTTCAAGTAATACTGGCATGCAAGTTGTGCCCTTGTATACCAGTATTACCATCGCGTCGCACAAAAGTATGCTTTGGCAACCCCCTGCGGCCCCTACCTCAACGGGCATGCAATTAAATTAAATGTTGTGCCAGCTACTTGTATGCCAGTTACAGGCATGCCAGTTAGCGTATACACATGACAGTAGCTGGCATGTGCAAGGAGCTGGTATGCCAGTGGGCATGTGTATCCCCGGCTTGTTTATTAGTATAGTTTGATGCAGTTATTGGTAATTTTATCAACAGCAAAGTATGAGAGGCTTTTATTACTTTCAACCAACATTTCTCTGCTTAACAGATTAGAATTCAAATCATTGTTACTATCGCATATTACATGATAATGTTATCTCTTTATTTACAAGTATGAGTAGGTCACTATTATAAGACAATGCTACAGAAAGTACTTACTCTGGTTAGACTACTAACCTCTAACCTATTTCGTTTATCTGTCTCTAAGTTTCATTATTCAGATCTGAATACTGTTCTGTGCATTGAAGTGTTCAGTATTTTTGAAAGTATTGAACTGGCCATTTTGCAAGACACACAATGAACACGAACTAATAGAATACGTAATTGGTAAATAGATATTGCAAAATATAATACACAATGGAATCTTACTTACATCTTTATCTCTACTTTGTGATCCAATGAAGAACTATACACATAGTAGAATTTATCATCAATCTCGTTCATAATGATTTTATTACGAAGTAAATCAAAGATTTAATAAAACCACAGCTGTTTTAGCTTATTTGACTGTTTTCTGTTCTGTCTTCATTGCATTTCAATGTTTTCTGTTTTTATTACCTAACGTCAAAAATTATGACGTTCTAAAAGGGGTTTGACACCAAGGTTTTAGATGTGGTACGTGTAGATTAGTGGCTCTCAGCTCAATTTTATGTTTCCGGACGTGTTTTCAAATGCTGGCAAATGGCAATACTGTCAGAAAAACGTCAGTCACACTGACTGTACTTTACTGTCAAACTCTGCCTGCTCTCAAGTACAGAGAGTGGTGATGTGTTTTAGGCTGCGTTCCGAGTTGGGAAATAAATAATCATTTGAGCGTGCTTAAACCCGTACCGAAGTAGCGTGAGCGCGATAACGATGTCCCGTGTATCGTCATAAAAGACGTCATGACATGCGCCATCTTGCGATAACGCTGACCATACCTTATAATAATATCACCGTGAGCGCTGTCAAAAATGACAGTGCATGTGTGAGGATATGTGAGTCTGTGTTTTGTTTTGAATTGCATCTTAACTCAAAATAACACTAACGTGCCATTTTCGAAATTGTGCTTCTGGCTGACAGTCGCCACCTAACCAAAGTAGAAGAACTGATGAAGAAATGTGGTGTTTAAACAAAGAAGTACTGTATTAAATAGTTTTGACATTGAGTAAGCACTGTGAGTCTGTGAGCGTGTTCATGAGCGTTCCGAATTGTGGACAGCTCTCAGCTGTCATAATCGTAATATCAAAATAGGAATCGGAACGCATGTGAGATGATGTGAGTGTTCAAGTGCTGCTGACTGTCACTGTCAATAGTGTTCTGTGGTCACTGTGAGCGATTATAGCTAATTCGGAATGCGGCCTTAGATTTGCCGAATTGCCGATTCAATTTGTTTATCAAATAAAAACCTCGTGTTATACGATAAGACAATTCCTGAAATAATCAGGAAACCAAATAAATCGTTGGAAGCTGCTGATAAATTCTCAGGTATGTCAATCATTAAAAATACAGCTGTACAGCCACACTGAAACAGCCAAGTTCTACTTTGTTTACTTTGTATTCGTTTCACACTATTATTTTTATTTCATTTCAGAGAGATGACGAAGTTACTGGAGTGGTTATCAGTGCTCTCAGCATTCTTCGCCGTGTGGTATTCCTTAATCGGAGGATACGTGAAGCACCCATTGATTGAGAAAAACATGACTTTGATACTTGTGTCTCCTTTAGTCTTTGTGCCGCTTTTTGGTTTGTATGCGGTGACTGTGATACTGTACCGAGTCTTTACGTTCAACAACTGCGAGAAAGCAGCCATGGAGTTACAGGAAGAAATAAAAGAGGCTATACAAGACTTGCAAGACAGGGGACTAAAATGGTGAATTAATTCATTCCATTATAATTATATCTAGGTATAGAATTTTTAGAAGTTTATAAATTACATTTTATTTATTTTAATGTGTATTCTTATTTAACCGGTCAAGCTCCGCGCGTAACCTGTGTAGTGCGATACAATTGAAAATCAATTGTGTCTCATTAGTGGAGCTTAACAAGTTAAATTACCTTTTGGTTTACTATGCATGTGCTTACACAGTTACACCCACACAGTCAATTGTCAATTTGACAAAATCATTCTGTACTTGCAACAAGACAAGAGAACATTAATTTTTGTTTGTAGATGAGCTGCGGACTAAGAAATTGACATTTATGTTTGTCAAGTCTAATACCATCATCACCTTCCTGTCCTTGTCCCATCTATCTATGCGTCATGTTCGTGAACGGGCGCCGTCAGTTGGGGCTGGTCATCACTTAGCTGCCTCGGCTTATTTTTAATTATTTTATTTTTGGATTGTTGTTTTCTTACTATTTGCTGTACTCTGGACGCTTTTAACGCGTACGTCTTTTTTACATCGTTCTCACATATATTTAAATTCAACATTAAAGATGTAATAATATTTTTGTAAAAATATAATTTAAATAAAAGAGTGTCCATGTAGTTTCATGCCTGTTCTTCTCCATAGGTACCTACGCTTTGGAATGGGCAACTAGCTTCATATTTTCTGACTGACCGACTTCTTGACAATTCAAAAGTGCCAGTAAATGGTTTAATTGAAATAAATGCTTTGAGTTTGAGTTACTTGGGGTTGGTGTAACACATTTTCATCTTCCATTCTCCGTCTCCCCTGTCAACTGTCACTCTATTGTTATACTCTCTTCTCTTTCACATTCTTGTTATTCCTATTGCAGTTAACACAAACTCAGTAGTAGGTATGAGCATTCACATGAACTGAATTTTCTTGCCTTCTTCAGGAAACAAATGTTATTCAGGGTGGCTGGGCGACACGCAACCTGTTCCTTATAGATTCAGTAGATGATTCTGAATCACCAATGAAATTAAACTTCTCGTCAGTTATTAAAAAAAAATTACTGTTCCATAGTTTTGAATGTATATTTAGGTACTGCATTTTTCTATGAAACAGCTGATTTTTTTTATAACTGACATTAAATTTATACGCTAGAATCATGTGCTGAATTCATGCGTTACAGTTTGTGCGTTGATATCCTTGTCAGGTATTCAGGTTTTCTTAGACAGCTTGCAGGAAATTAAAAAGCAATTCAATACTTTATAGGGTATCTTTATTAAGCTAATTAATTAAAATTATTTGCTTACAATATTTACAAATTGGTTTAATTCTAGAGTAATATCTGACTGAAAATGTTAACAAAGAAGGATAACCAAATGAACTTAACATATTTTTATTATTAGTTCAACATAGACTGAAAATGAATAACAAAATCCATTCTTGTTTTTTTATTCATTTATTTAAACACTTAAATTAATATTTGATAAATTGCTGATGTAACAATAAAAAAAACAATAATATTTGGTAAACAATTGGGTCTTATTATCTATATTTTAAAGCTGTCATTCTTAATAATTATGTATGCAAAATATACAACCAGCAAAATATCACATACCATCATTATTTTCATAATTTAACTTTTAGTCTATTGTAGACAGTGCAAAGAAGAGAAAATCTTGCTCCTTTTAAGAAATCATAATTGATATCTTGGAAATAACTCTTTTGTTTTACAATTTGGCTTAATATTTTGAATTTTTTAGTAAAAAGTCAGCCAAAATCACAGCACTTACATTTTATTGTGTAAAATTTTAAATGGTGCAGAAATATTCATGCAATATTTAAGTAATACATTATTATATGGCACACTTCTATTTTATAATAATTGTAAGCAAGATCTGACTCAAATATTATTTTAATTATGTGGACAAGGCTCAATATTCTAACAATATTAATGGTTTTTAAATAATTTTCTGAGAAAGGGATATATAGGAATAGTTTTATAATTACAGAAGTAAAAGTCTTGTATTTTGGCCGAAGCTTTTATAAATAAGTAATAATAATATTGGAGGTATTATTAATAATCGTGAAGGGTTTTGGGAATTCTTATGTTGTTTTCTAATTTATATTCTAAAAGATGTTCCCCTAACTTCATAGCCATTTTATTAATTCATAATTATAATTAAATATTTCATTTTTAATGATTTTCTACCTACATAAGAATTATTAAAATAAAGTAACTAACAGGTTAGCAACATTAGAAATTATGATCTAAGCGTGTTATTTAATGCACAATATAATAATTATAAATATTATATTTTGTTGGACAAAATATCAATCCTCTTGAGAGACAAGATAAGAATAAATCACGACTGTGGGTGATTCGCACAAGGACAGTCGCCCATTTTAATGAGCTAAATAAATAATTATTCTACAAATAGTTCCCTTGTTCTGATCCCGCACTTACGTGAGCTACCCCATACTTATAATAATAATACTAACTATTATAATTACCTACCTACTGAATGTGTGATTCTAACGATAGTGAAAATATCTCAATTCCTTTTTATTTTTACAATGAATTTCGTTCTTATCACGGTTGTCGCTATTATTAAGTTGTCAGGCGTTAAAATAAAAACTGCGGTGAAAATCGTATCATTTGTTCCGGAGTAACTGTAACAAAGACGATCAAACGTTTTTTGCGTAGTCGGTTAAAAAAGCTTACATTCTCAGTTAGGTATAACGGAAAGTACAGACGCCAGCACATCAAACTACTATCTTTAATAGATTTTCAACTTTATCGCTAAAGCATAAGGTTCAATGTTGATTGGGAAAATTTGACAGTTTCGGGTAGCTTGATGTGCTGGCGTCTGTAGGTACCGTAGACAGAGTAATCTATAGACTCACGGTATCCGTGTCACCGAAAGGGACAAAAAATTCCGGCAATCTTCATCATATTATAATTTTTACAGCTTATTACACTGCACCTTACCATTTTCAGAGTTGCGCAAATGTACTTTTATTGAATTATGCACGAAAAAGATCTTATTTTACGTTTAATCGCGGTGTAGTTTTTTTATTTCATTTATAATTTTTATTATTTCATTCATAAACGTGAAACTTGTTGTGCACATTGATGTGCTTAGCCGACACGCGGTAAGGGACAGAAATACTCTTACTCTGTCTCTTTTCTTTGCTAGTGACGTTAATATATTTCTCTTTTTCTTGTGCGAATGAAAAAGAAGATAAGCAGCAGTCTATAGTTTACTCTGTCTACGGTAGGTACATTATTATCTAATGTAGCATAATCAGCGTATACCTAATGTTCCCACTACTAGGGCACAGGCCTCCTCTCTTCGAGAGGGAGTGGGCTGTAATCTACCACGCGGGCCCAGTGCGGGTTGGTACCTAGATGTCACATGTCTTCGATTTTTTGGTTTTAGGACATGTGTTTCCTTACTATGGTTTCCTTCACCGTTTTGAGAGCGGTAGTGATGAAATTATTTCCACAAAGTAAAGCGCCTGCCTGGGTTCCAACTCACGACCTACAACTCGTGTTACCACTGGGCCACCACTGCCCATTGGCGTTCTCTAATGTAGCCTGTAGGAGGAGCAATTATTCAATAAAACTGAGAGCATTTCCTCTACAAAATGTACTTAATGAGAATAACAATAAGTATCAAATCGAGCGTAAAAAGCACTCGATTATCTTCGTTAAATTAAATCGACCCGAGGACATTATTAAATTAAACGGCTATCTCTTTGGATCATTTCGCGTTCATTTGAGTAGGTACCTATCTGAAGTATAGTTGACCTCGTAATTTCTACACCTTTTGCCAACAATTTTCAGGAAATTGAAACATCACTAATGGTGAAATTATTGAACTGCCACATAGATAAATAGACCAGAGGCCTTAGTGTGAGTTTTTTCGACTCACGTTCGATTGTGAGCGCGATAAAATTTTGTATGGGAAATTAGGTTTCTCCTAGTGACTACCAGGTGGCGCTATAACTTTTCCCATATAAAATTCTAACGCGCTCGCAGTCGAACTTGAGTGAAAAAACTCACACTTAAGCCCCTGGTCGTCTTATGATCTGTAAGTAACATTACACCTTAGGGTGGTATAGCAATTTATAGGTCGACTATACTTAGGCGTGTCGTACCTACTAGTACTATCTACTTATTGATAATATTATGATGGGCAATGATGGCGATGTTGATCAGGCTAGGTCTACTTTCGAAGTCGGTCAACGAAGATACTGGCCCGTCCGAAAGCAATTAGTTGATCCATCAAAACAAAAGACACATTAAATTTTTTGGACGGGGAATAACACAGGAAATTAGGGACAACTGTCTAAATCATGTCGTCATTCTTTCTTAGTTCGGGCCCCGAACGAATCTTGTCCGTTAGTGATACGGACAAAAAGCCCGTAAGTTTTGAAACTACGGATTTCTTGCTAAACGACTAAATCCCCTGCTACAACCTACTGCAAGTACTTACCCTAATTGTTTTAAGTTTTTTACCAAGAGCCCGATTTTTTAATAATATTTGTACGCCTTTACGGCAAAACAGCGCCCATATTGTTAACCTAAGACCTCTATTGTAAATACCTATGTTTCACAAATAAATATTCTGATTCTGATAATCATCAATCAGAACAGACTTTCAAATCAAACTTTATAATATTTTGTCGTGTAATAAATCAACTTGGCGCTGCACTACCGTGCTACCAACAATAAATAATAAACTCCGCAAAGTATTTAACTCTCATCAATAAATTATCTTTGATAAATCTACGGGGTAAGCTAACACAGGGTAAAGTTGAGCTCAATATTAGGTATAATATAACGACTGTAATACCTACCCTATATACGAAGTCCACGCCATGGATTTGTATTCGTAATTAGTTGCGGGAATTTATATTCTTATTGTCAAGGTTATATTAGCTAGGTACCTATTAAAACTTGCTTGAGAAGCAAGTGTATGTAAGTCGGACACGCCATCATATTGTAGTCTTTGGGACACGCAAAGGACAAAAAGCTCTCAGCCATGCAGATTTTATTTCAAGGCATTCACTCTTTGGGCGCCAGGAATAGTGTTCGTTTTTCAAATGTATTTAAATATGGTGTTACCAGCTAATTGCCGTTTAATGTACCGTATGCATAATAATGGTGGGAACTAATCGGCCCCATCGATGTGTAATAAATCGTAATAATATCGTAGTGTGAATATGACGTGCCGTATTCTTTTCTAATATTTTAGAGTGCATTTTAGGTTTTATTGATGGCACGCCTCTATGATAATGCAGTAGTTTTATAATTTTACAAATGGAAAGCGTGATTATAAATACAAGCCTAAAAGCCTACCTATTTACCTAAATGTCATTTAGGTGTGACACAGATTTCAATTTATTTCTACATATTACTTATTAGATAAAATGTTTGTTTATAGTTAGGTTTAGGTACAAAGTAAGTGATCTCATAAGATCTTTGATTCAGTTAGGATGAGCACAGAACAATTAAAGTGACAATGTAGGCTGTAGCCAATCCACATCATTGCTACATTGTTTTTAATAGGCGTATAGACAATAAAGTCTTGCAAAGGCACTGGCAGTCTCCATTAGAAACACAAAGGTTGAATTAATGCCGAAACTATTTGGTTGGGAGATGAAGCATTCAAGAAGAGCTGTTATCAAGAGTTACAATACCTTAAGTGTTATATTGATATCATCAATCATGGTAATGGTATCTATAGCGTTATACTGTGATATATTTTTATATTGACAAAGTTTTTCGATATAAATCGTCCACTCCATACATTAATCATGAGAACTATTTTTCATCCCCTGACAGGCCTTTGTATCTGTTAGTCAGATAAAAACTAAGACGCATTTTTATTCCCTTGTTACTTTATGTAAAACGCTCGATAAAATATCTGTTTGAACAAGATGAGGAGGTTCACATTTGGTACCTACTTATTTACTTGTCGCTTCCTTTTTTTAACAGCCTACAAGGACTACAAGCTAAACCTCTAAAAAGTTTCTAATAAAGAGGTAATTGTCTTTGTGCGGTTTTTAACGTCTAATAAGGGTCATTATCCATAAGTAGCACGATAACAAAACGTGACATTGGCTAAATGCAGAAAACGTGCGAAGCCAAAGAAAAAAAAACAACTAGCGCGATTACGGCTGTATCTTACGCTTACTCAATTTTGCAAAGTTTTCGACTCTTTTTCCGACTGCGCGACATCAAAACAAGGTTATGTATCGTATCTTGTATATTACGTATCTTGTATATTTGTATGTGGAATTTAACCATCTTTCCGCCACTCAAGGCAGCCCTGACTTGTGGTGCGACATTAAAGGCGTTTTCCTAAGTGGAGTCACTTTCGTCACTTTGCGTGACGTGCCCCAGACATGTCAATGTTTCCCAACGAAGCTTTCTATTGTATAGGTACTTAGCGTGAGGCGAAGTAAGTAAACTGAATAAATTTGAAGCACTAGTTAGCATGCCAGTCTGCATTAAACAGGGCACAGTTTCCCCTCGTACAACTTGCTCGGTACAGCACTAATTCAATTCCTACATCGGAGAACTCCTCAACTATTCACGAATACAAAATAATGTAACTTGCTTCATTAACACTCTTCATTTTAATATGTATACATATTATATAATAATGCACTATTTCATTATACTTACTAAATAGCTGGGGTGCGATTCTGTAGATATTCTACATGACAGAGAAACTCGGGTAGTGTAGTGCCCCTCATAATTTTAATAAGAAATAAATTTTAAACGCATTTCACTTCCGAAATAAGCCAGAAATGGGAAAAATTCAAAAGTCTTAGTGTAAAAAAATTATTTTAATTCATATTAAACTCTAAGCGTGTTATAAGATTTGCCTCGAGTCTCCCAAGGCACTTTGCTTTATATACCTTACCTGAAGTTTGCTTGGAAGCATTTCTTATTAAAATTACTGAAAGTAGTTTCTTCAAAGAGCTTTCCACTATTTCATCCAGCCAGTTATTTCTCGAATAGAGTAACCAGCGAATCCTAGAAGTATTCAAATAATTTACAGAATCGGACGCCCGACGATATGAGATTTAAAGCTACAATTTCGAAATGTGTCTAGCTAAGTGAAACATTTTAAGAAGTGAAGAAATACGCATGCGTACGGTATGCGTGAGTCGACTAGAACGTACCGAGATTTTTATATTAAAGTAGGTACTGCCTATTATTACTGATTAATGGACTTACAATTTACATATGGACCGGGGGAAATAAGTATTTTATCTGTAATGTGACACGGCCTAGCTTCTTTCCTATATAAATCGACTACAGTCGCACCATTATTGTAAGTTGTTAATGGTTTGAAGATGAGTAGAATACAAATGAGGTTTTAATAAGGGTTTTCTTTAGTTAGAACTTTCTTTTCTACCAAAACAAAGTGACTTTTTTTGTCTAATTGTCTACGACTTAAGAGTCCTACTTTTACATTTCACATTCAACATCGAAATTAAGAAAAACAAAAGACAACACGACGCTACTCGGTTACATAAAATTGGTCCGAATTTATTCATTTTGTTGTAAACGGAAACAATATGATAATAATACGAAGAGCGTAGGTGCTCTGAATATGAAAAATCATAGTTCTAGAGAAATAAGGTCCCGCAAGTATTACTACAGGACATTCTTAAGGTATAGGCAGATCGAAGTACATCGAATGTGAGTTTTGGCTTTCAATACAAACTAAAACCCTCCAACTGTAGTGTTGCCAGGTAAATAATTCCCTCAATTTCAAATAATTCTCAATTGGATATGGTCTACGCGGTCCGTGTTTCATACGAATCGTGCGACGGCGACTGCTAGGAGGGATATTCCAGCTTTAAATTCGATGGAGGGGCCCTGGTGGGGTGCTGAGGAGTTGCCTGCGAGGATGAGGGCCCGGAGACGCTGCCTCTCCCGATACCGGATGTCCTCGCCAGGGGGGTCGAGGCACACGAACTCGCAGCATCGCGAGCCCACGCGGAAGTTTTTGCAGAACTGTGGAAGACGAGAAAGAAAACGAATTTTTAACACTCACTTTTTTTTGTACAAATACTTAAGTATAAATACAACATTAATAATGATACCAACATTTTATAATAACAATAGGTATTATGAAGAGTGTCCATGGAGTTTCTTTTCCATAGAAACCTACGAAGCTTTGGAATGGGCTTCCTCTTGATATCAGGACGGCCACCAGTCGGTTCGGTATACATTTAAGCGGAAATTGCAGAGTTATTTTCAAAACAAATATCGTAGAGTCATCTCAAACATCTCCCTCTCTTGAATTTGTATTATATATGTATATTACTATAAGTATATATCATAGTAAATAGTATGTATGTGTTTATTACCTATATAAGTAGGTACCTAGTTTTAATAGTTTTTTTATCATTGTTCCTCTCAACCAAAGCACCTGCCATCTAATCTCTTCACCACCCTTGGTTGACTGGTAGTATTAAGTCCGCCTTTGTACTTTTTTGTGCGAAAAGTAAAAAAAAAAAAAAATAGGTAACGACCTTCATCTTTTTGACTGGCCTATTCAAAAGTGCCTGTAAATGATTTAATTGAAGACTAAAGGCTTTGAGTTTGACTTTGAATGTGTCATAGTCACATAGTATAGAAACAAAGTCAAGTTTTTCGTCAATCCCTTGACCAGAGGCCAACTTGCTTATAAAATATGTAATAACTAGGTGCCGTATGCCGTGACAGTTGTCAATTAAAACTTGCCCACGTAACAGAAGTTTGTTCCACATAATGACTCATATAGGCTACCTAGTTGTTATTCGAACTAACAGGGGGGGTTGTTATGAACACGAAAATAAGTACCTAGCTACTAATAGAGGAGTTAGGACTTAAGTAAACAACGAAGATTGAAGTGATGACCAGCAAGCGAGCTTTGGTCAAGCTCCCTGTCTATCTTGGCACCTATTTCACCAATGAAACCTGAACGCAATCAGTACATCTTAACTGCAATACAAGAGCTGTCAGTGTGAATATTCAACAACAATAATGACAGTGACAGCTCTTGAACGCGGTTCAAATGTGCTGATTCAGTTTCATTGGTGAAATTCGCCCTTAATCACCAATGCCAAAGGCTCGTGGAGCAGACTAGTCCTGGAGTGGAGACCGCGTATCGGCAAGCATAGTGTGGGACGCCCCCCAGCTAGATGGACGGACGACCTAAAAAAGGTGGCTTGGACAGACTGGATGCGGAAGGCGGAGGACAGGGTGTTGTGGCGCAGCCTGGGAGAGGCTTATGTCCAGCAGTGGACTGCAATAGGCTGAGTTGATTAATTGAATGTTTTAAATATGTGGCGTTGAGCCATGACTTGCTTTGCTCGAGAGGGTCCACAATGGCCATGGATTTGTAAAACCTACCACCTAAGTTCATATTGCGGAATGTAGGTAATTAATAAGTTGAGGACTATCTTCACAGGCAAGTCCCTCAACCGCCGTACCCGAAAAGCCACTTGGAACAATCAGCAATGAAAATCAATTACCTAACACTTTTAATTTTTAAACATACGTAGATGTTTAAATTAAGAAACTATAAACCAACCCTTAGCTATTACCTACTTGAAATACTGAAAAGCATTTCATCGAATTAGGTTCTGTCTCTATTTAGTTGATTCGTAAAAGTGACAGTGTTAGTCGACTTTCATTGCTGACCTTTGCACTACCACCCTAATCTCGTAACACACTTTCAATTACCTACAATCCGAGAGTTTTGAAGGATATTGATAAGCTATTGCTTCATAGGTTAGAAAAATTGTCTGCTCAACAACGTAAATAACGCAATGAACGCGGGTGAACCGTCAAAATGAAACCCATTGCGATCAATTTTCATTTTAATTATATGTGTTACTCAATTACCCTAGCTAGGTTATCAAGTAATGTGATTATATGGGTTAAGGTGAATGCGCAGTGGTAGACCGCGAAGTTCAAGTACCTATTCTTACGTTTTTTTGCCAGGTCAGTGTGGTTGCATCTTGATCATAATATGATTCGCGACTATAACAGGTAAGTACCTACGTTACGTATTTACAAAATTAAAAATTTTAGGTAATAGGTACATCTTTCCAAGTTAGATTTGTACCATAAGAATAAATCCCTTAGGGAAAAGCGTTTATGGTACAAATCTAACTTAGAGATATTTTAATAATTATAGTGACTATAATTCTGTAAATACATATCTATTACTTATAATCGCGAATCATATTTTGATCAAGATACAACCTGACACTGACCTCCAGATTGCAAAAAAACGTAAGGAAAATTGAATTTCGCGGTCTACCACTGCGCATTCACCTAAGAAGTACCTAGTCATATACTCACATAAGGTGGATCACAGTAAATAGCCTTGCACCACATGGGCTCTGAGTGGTAGCAGACACACAGCGAGCAGACTCCTGGGCCGGGCACGTACAGCAGCCCGTGGGGTACTGACTTCCCTTCCCAGTCGATGCATTCTTCTTCTACGCATGCTGTGGACAAATATCGAGAGTTAGGAATATGGCATATTATACAAGGTGTTGATTTGCATCCTAGTCAAATTCAAGGACGTAATTATGCTAACGATTCTCGACCCAAATCAACAATAAAATGGGTAGTTTTTTTTTTTCTTATTTACCGAAATCCGTAAGTGTGAACCAGCCGTATTTAAACGCGGCCCATCTGTTACTAGCCCTATAACCGCGCTTTCACACACAAACAAACGCCTTTTACTTTACTATGTACTAAAGTACTAAAATGTCTTTTATGACAACCTCCTGAAATTTGACGAGGATGCAAATCAACACCTTGTATATTATGCATCATCATTGCATAGAAGACAGAAAGTTCCCGGAAGGATGACACATGTCATGTCTGCAGTAATAGACATAATTATTATAGACATACGAGTCCTCCAATGGTGTTCATGATTATTTTATGAACACCATTGGAGGATGCGTTTATACAGGGTTATTGGTAAAACATTAACAACCTCTTAAGAGGTCATTGTACTCATCATTATGAACAACTTTTACTATGGGTCCAAATCTGAAATCGCGAAAAAAAAATCTGCTGTTCCCTATATTTATCTTCGTATAACTCGTCAAAATGTAGGGAACAGCTGATTTTTTTTCGCGATTTTTGGTTTGGTCCTATAGTAAAAGTTGTTCATAATGATGAGTACAATGACCTCTTAAGAGGTTATTAATGTTTTACCAATAAACTTGTACAATGTAAATCCTCTTGGATATCTCTAGAACCAAAAATTCGAAGACATATTGTGACATCCACCAACCCGCACTGGGCCCTGGGTGGTGGATTACGGCCCACTTCCTCTCTATGGCTTGTGTCCCAGCAGTGGAAACATTAATAGGCTGATTATTATGCCTATGCCTCTTGGATATTCCATCTTGAGAAATCAATGGGTCAAAGGGGATTGAAGTTTTTTTATGGAGCCTGGTAGACCAACTGTCACGCCATTTTGTTTTTATTTCAAAATGGCGGCCAAGCACCTATATAGATTCAAAATTTGTGACAGGTAGGTATGCCACAGATCTTCAAAGCCCTTTCTACCGCGTAAAATAACATGATGCCTGTCTTCAAGTCTTTTGAGGGATCCGGGAATTCCGGGTGGACCGCATAGCGGGTAGCGGGGTACCGTGTTGCCTAGTCCCGGGGGAAAAAAGTTGGCTCCCACCCTTGCACCACCCGTGCGGTCCTTACTTCTCAGTGATGGTATTTTATGACAGGTAAGCAGTGACGCAATCAAAGTTGTAAGCAAGTTGTGTGGTTGGTTCTGATACAGAAGTAGGTAGAGTAAATTATTTCCATTCGATGTACTGCTTTAGAAGTTCCAAACACCTTTGCGTTGCTTGATAGCACGTGACTTCCATACTTCCCTGGTAGATAATATTTTACAGAAGTGAGTAATTATGCATCAAAGTTTAGATTCTTTTGTATGCAAGTTATGTGGTTGGTTCTGATAGGGAGAGTAAAATTATTTTGATTCAAGAAGTACTGTTATATGAATCACTAGCTGCGCCCCGCGGTTTCACCCGCGTAAATGTCGATCCTGTGGGAATATCGGGATAAAAAGTAGTCTATATAGGTTAATCCAGGGTGTCAGCTACCTCCATACAAAATCTTATCAAAATTGGTCCAGCCGTTTGAGCGTGAAGAAGTAACAAACATAAACACACGCACACAAACTTATGCCTTTAAAATATTAGTGTGATTATTAGGTAGTACCTAGTCCAATAAAATCAAATACGAATCAGGTAATAGAAAATGGCAATAAACCGCTAGCTAAACCAAGAAGATCCAAACTACCTAACTACCCAATGCTAAGAGCATTGGAGAGCATTAGCGTCTGGAAAATGAATCGGACTGCAAATCGGAATGATCAAACCATTAAAGTGAATAATCCAATGGAGGGAAGGTGGTAAACGCTAGCAGTCTTCAGTAGAAATAGTTTTCTTTAAGCTTCGTATTTACTTGTTTTTATTTCCTCTGCAGTAAAGTTAATTTCATGTAGGTAGTACTAGCTGCGCCCCGCGGTTTCACCCGCGTAAATGTCGATCCCGCGGGAATATCGGGATAAAAAGTAGCCTATATGTTAATCCAGGGTGTCGGCTACCTCAATACAAAATTTTATCGAAATTGGTCCAGCCGTTTGAGCGTGAAGAAGTAACAAACATATAAACACACCCCCAGACACACACACTCACAATCTTTCGCCTTTATAAGTGTGGTATTCTACTGCAGAAATATTAGAAATCGCACGTGAACTCGCCTAGTAAAAAAAACATAACCCTCCTTCTGACGCAGTCGGGTAAATAAGCCTTTAGAGAATTAATAAATTATGTTTGCTACGACGCGTAGCTAACGCGTAGAGGTCATTGCTACGCCGCTACGCTGACTTAACCGATTCATTTATTCTTAAAACATGCGTCGATTGAGCGCACAATATACCTACAATCTTTTGTTGAGCGTTTTCAATTTTGGACAATAGGTATAGGAAAGCAGCAACTTACATAGGTAACTGAATTATATATTTACGCCCTTATTAATGATTTTAACAGATGAATAGTTACACATCGATTTCTCTCTTTCAGTCGTCAGTAATTTGACTTTCGAAAGAAGAAGGCAAAGCGTTGTGTAACTATACAGCTGAATACTAGTATTTTACATTAAGCGACAGCTTATCTGACGTCCACAACCCAGTTACTGGGTAATACGATACCCCTTTTTTTTAGACTGGTTGTCAGACTTTCGGGCTTTTGACGACCCGTAACGATTGTCAAAGATCCACGAATGGCAGCCGGGACCAACGGCTTAACGTGCTTTCCGAGGCACGGAGGGGTCTTGTAAAGATGGTCACCCATCCACGGATCAACCGCGGCAAGCATAGCTTAACCTGATCGATCGGATCGTGCGGCTGTTTTAGTCACAAGCCAGTATGTCGGTTCAATGATCCGTTAACAGTTTGAAGGAGTCCAAGTCATAACATTTTCTAATTCTACACCTTGTTTCATAGTCGCGTGCACGAGACAAATCAAAGGCTGCATATTTCATTGATATCGATCAAACAGCGCAGTCATAAACAAGTTATGGTACAAGTCACGATTTTAATGCATTTACATTGACATTGATTCGACACAAACATTCTGTATATTAACCTTCACGTGCTGGAACTAGGTTATTGCTAATGTGTATTTGATTTCAAAACAATAAAAGGGCAAGTTTTTATCGACCGAGATACGACTCGTAGGACGGGTTGTATTTATAATACGGAAATCGACATTGACATGGCGTAGGAGATACTTGCAAAAACAAAGGGGTAGGCTTATGCATTGCTCTTGAAGACAAGGCTGCCTGATATCATCTACTATTTTACCCTCATAGCCTTCAGATGGCAAGTACAGCAATGGTGCATGGTAACAGGAATAGGTGAAATGGCAGGACAGCAAAAGTAGATGATCAAAATCAGAAATTCAATACTAATGAACGGAGTTCGCGTCAGAACTGTGTGGCGTCGAAGTACTACTACTTAGAATACTTACTACGTATAATACTTTTGAATCACTTGGACGCCACACAGTTCTGACGCGAACTCCGTTCATTAGTATTGAATTTCTGACTTTGATCATCTACTTTTGCTGGTGACTGTACCTACCTACTGTTTACCTGGACGATCAAATTCGTGAAAAGCTCGCCTACAAAATTGCGTAGTCGTATTCATTATGAAGATATTTAGAATAAGATGTACCCAGACAAGGGATAACTTGTTATCCAGTAAAGTGGTTGTGGAGATCAGATAGGTAGTCGCTCTATGTAAAATAATGGTATTCAGCTTCATTTGGTTAGACTGGTCGCCAACCCCAACACAATTGGGAACATTTTAGGCAGATGATGATTTAGCTTAGATCATAGGTTCACAAAGTCAAAAAAAAAAAAAAAAGGTGCACTGAAAAAACGTAAGAGTCAAAAATAAAAAGATACTGTTGAAAATAACCCAGCATGTTTGTCAATATAGCACCTGCAAAGTTTGTAGCTAAAAACAAATACGTCTACTTTGCTATCATTGCTTCTTAAATATTAACCGTTACAATTGGTTAAACATAGGTATTTCTTTATTAATAACACAGTTGCCTATCGCCCAGCGTTTGAGACTTTCAGGGAGGCAGTAGAAGACCCAGAGAAAATTATATATCCTAACTTACGACTATAAAATAATATTACACGTTTAAAATAATAATAATAATCGTGGCAATAGGTGTTTCAGATTCCCGACAGATGGTAAGTAAAAAAACCGGGTGATGGTAAGTGAAAAAAATCTCAAGATAGGTAAATAAGGTTGAGAACCTATAATTTAGATGTAAGCCCAAGCATTCCTTCATTACGCAGATTCTATCAACGAGGACTAATTGATTCAACAGCTTTGAATTCCCATAATAATTACGGTAAATGAACGGAAATGGCAAGAATAGTAAATTAGCAGTGGGACCTGGCCAAGCAGCTAGATGAAACGCTACTGAGACGCGATAATTTATGAATGGACTTTGCCAAAGGCGAATACCTAAATTATTGCAAAAGACCATTTCTGTATATTCGCAACGTCATTTGCGTGTTACGTTGATATTGTTTGTGCCAAGTATTTTATATAAATAACTAATCAAAATCACCAATTTGTGTAGCACATAATACGAGTATTTATCTCGGTATTATCAAAATTTATGATAATACATAAAGAAACAAAGGGCAGACAATAGTTGTTTATGAAATCACAGACACAGAATGGAAAAAACACTAGAACAGGGGGTCTAAAAAGGCCACTTTGGCAAAATCATAAAAGGATAATATTATGAATCAATTATGATTCATAATATTATCCTTTTATGATAGGATTAACTTAACAGTTAACTGTCCATTAGGACAGTTAACTGTTAAGTTAATCCTATCAAATCCCATTGGTGATGGATTTTTCAGTAATTTTTTTGTCTGTGCTAATTCTGTGCTACAATACCAATCAATCCAATCCAAATCCAATCCCAATCTCTTTGATTATACCTACGCAGTGCAGCTAAAAAAAGAAAAACATGGACTGTCTTCGCCATATTATGATTCATAATGTTATCCTTTTATGATTCTGCCAAAGTGGCCTTTTTAGGCCCCCAGAACAAAGTATATAAGTTTTAAGAAACGAAGTCAGTGTTTTTTAAAAATTTTACATTTTGTCGTATCTTTTGCATAATGAACAATGATAATGAACATTAAAGCTCTACAATTATACGTTATTAAAATTAAATGCTTCATTGTTCCCCTCGAAGGTCTTTCCTGACCCCGTTATACCTACCTAATAAGCGAGGAAGGACCCAAGATAAACAAAATATGTAGATCCGAGGTCTAAAAAACAGCAGACCCTAATTTCATTAAGGTCAGGACCTGCTCGTCAGACCTCAACAAATAAAACCAGATTATCAAAATAATAATTCCTACGCAAAAGTCGATGTTATTTACGTAACCTATGAGTTCAGTTACAGTTTGGGGCAACGGGCAACACTTCAATAAAATAAATAAAACCTTTTTTTTTTAATTAAAAAAAAATTAACTTTTTGAACTGATTGATTGAACGAAAGAAAAAGGTCAGTTGTCAATTTTCCCGCGCACACTTTATGGATTATTTTTGTTTCTCATTGGCAACAGTCCGCTTGCTGGTGCACTTTTCTTGTAGCAAAATACAAATATTAATGCATTAATTTCCAGAAATACCTCTCAAGCTCAGAGCTGATATTATAAAATTGATACCTATTTAAGGGGATTACAAGACCTAAACGCAAAAAACGCAAGTTTTGGAAACAATAAAAGTATAAGATCAACTACAGTAAAAAAATCAGAAAAATATATTATATTTTTCAGGATTAGGATGCTAGGTAGATAGTTTCTACGCAGTCCGACAGTGACCGCGCTTTAGGTCATGTAAGCCTCATAATACAATATTATTAAATCCATCACACCGACTATTTCTGTTAGCCTAACCGAAACTATTACTGGGACGTCTGGAGCTTGCCACTGCCAGACGTTTGTTTTTTATTTGTGAGATAAACAGATGACGAGCGAATTTTTATTTGTGCTCCAGCTTTCTTAAACTTGGCCTTTTTACATTACCAAGATGACCTAGACCATGAGTAGGATTCGTCTACAAAATAAAGAAAAAACAAAAACTAATGTCAGATTTCGCTGCGGCAAAAGAAAACGGGGAAATCGTTAAAACAGTAAACGTTTGCCGTACTCATGGACGTAATATATAGAAGTTACGTCCATGGCCGTACTGTATTGCACATAACCATAAAGTCTTTTTTTATAGTGGGAATTATGGCTCGAAATAAAGTTAGCGACGCCCGAGGCAAACGCACAGCATAGGAACGTCCCAGCACACCATATTGTTTTAGGTAGATAAACATTGTTTACAAGTAGGTATACGTACTTACAACCACTGACCTACCTAGCTGTATTTATTATACAGTACTAATTGTATGATACAGGTCAGTGATTACAACACATTAGGTGTTACTAGCTTGAAAATAAAAAGTTTATAGTTTTTTTCAAATCTGTAATAGATAATAACTTGAGATTGTTCGAAAATGGAAAGCGATTTCTATTTAAATCTCAAAATTTGAATTATGAATGTGTTTGCCGTTGAATAAAATTTTATTTTAAATCTCCCGCGGGAGGTTGTTGGAAGTTCTCGGAAGCGTGTGTGCCAGAAAAGAAATATGACTAAATAAGAACTAGGGAAATGAGTTGGAGTGGTTAGAGTACGTTGGGGTCTTGTTGACTGCCTGTATCAAAAGTGCCATTAAAAATGTTTGTGATAACTAGACTGTGACATAGAGCGTACTCACCGTCAGAATAGTCGTTTCCTTTGCCTGTGTGAACCTTGCGTTTGTTTTTCGCGCTCCAATTTACCGCGTTTTTTTTCCATCATGGCTTCTCGCAAAATTTAAAAATAATTTAATTTATATGCTTGCGGTGGGAAGTTATTATTGTCTGTCGCACGCGTAAAATTCAATTTATATTAGTTATTACGACAGCCAGCGCGGCGGCTACGATATAGAGTACCTACCTATACAATATTTCGTGCGTAATTTTGTAAAATATTTGTGTTTATCCCATTATATAATATACAATGATTATTTATCATTGGTTTATCCCAATACCTGCTTTTATTCGTTCGATCGCGTTTTTGCATGAATATAATTATGATAAGATTTTAAGCAGTTATGAAAATAAATGTCATATTATATATTTGTAAGTACCTAATTTTTTTAACCGACTTTAAAAAAAGGAGGAGGTTCTCAATTCGGTTGTATTTTTTTTTATGTTTGTTACCTCAGTACGCCGTCATTTATAAACAGATTTGGAAAATCATTTTTTTATTTAAAAGGATATACTTCCAGATTGGTCCCATTTTTATCAAAATCTAGTTCTGATGATGGGATCCACGAGGAATTGAGGGAACTCCTCAAATATTATAGGGACTCCTATAGCGATTTGGGTATTTTTTACAGTAACTCATGCATTTGCTCTCGGAAACCACCATTTGGTGAAGTGGAACTGATGAAGAAGATCACAGATGGCCAACGGAACTACTTAATAATAAGTATTTCACGGGTTGCGATTCGATTACTTTAATATGGTTGCTAAGCAATTTATGCTCATCACAATGCGAATGGTGAAATGGAGCTGATGGTGGAATACTAGGAGAAGTCCTCAACAATTAACGTCCCTGCATCGGGAAAAGCAATATTTTGGAAAAGGCGTTGGGCAAGTTGACATTAGGCTATTGTAACTTAGACACATTATAAACAGACCCACTTAAAAGCGAGAAATAAAAACTTTTTAACAAAAAAAAACCGACTTCCAAAAAAACACTACAAAGTGAAAAATAACTTTAATTTCGGAAGCCGGTGGTAAAAACTAAAATAGGTAGAGATCCAAAGACACCGACTTCCGAAATTAAAGTTATTTTTCACTTTGTAGTGTTTTTTTGGAAGTCGGTTTTTGTTTGTTAAAAAGTTTTTTTAGTTACCTAGAAGGACGTCTACTGGCTAAATTGTGCCACCATCTTTTAACCTTTAAATAAGTAATTTGCATATGAGTGTCAGTTTGTAGGTACCCTAAACTAACAGCGTAGCTAACTAAAAGCTCGCATAAACAAACTTTTTGCTAAACATTCTTAATTATAGTGTTTATCGTGTTCTCAGTAACAGCCCGGAGTCCGGATTTGTGCCTAGTTGTGGCATTAAGCTACCCTCTATTGCATGGGACTTAGGTAAACATTACTGGCGAAATGGGGTGTACCTAATCTTCGCCTCTGGCTTACCCTTTGATTTTATGATATTTGTTAAAGCTAGCAACTTAACTGCTCCAAATTGTAAATTAAAATAACAGTAGGAACTTTTAGAAGATACCAACGTCTAGTTTTGAATGATATATCATTTATTATTTTACAAAATATTCGTCATTAAAGGGCAGAGGACGGACATGATGAAACGGACGATAAACCTGACAAATGAGGATACTGTTAAGGATACTCGGCTGGTTAACATAATTTCTTTAAGAATGTGCCTCATCCCAGTATATTTTGGAAATCCCGCATTGCAGTGGCAAAGCTCAAGAAATATGTTCACTCTTCGTTTTAGGATTTAAAAATGATATTTTAAACTAATGTGTGCAGTGCACTTTTCAGCAGATATGCTGTCTGCAATTAGGGTCAAGTTGCAATGCGACTGAAAGTCTAGTGTCGCATTTTTTCGAGCATTTGTTTGTGTCACCCAAGAGCACACGTACTCACAACAAGTAATTTATATGTTGTAAAAGCAAGTAAAAACATTGCATACACGTCACAGTGTGCCTTGACTTTAAACTGTCAAGTTCTTATCTTGACACGTGTTTCAAAAGCTTGTGTCAAAGTATGTGCTGGAGTTACTTAGTAGCAAGGAAACAACTAACAAACAATGAACGTGGACTCCAGTTTGCACAAAGCACAAGGTTTGTGTTTAAAGCGAGCATGCAAAATACATCTTGAAACCTTGGATTATCATAAAGACTATTTAAAGGTACGAAAAACCTTTGACAACCAAAAGGATACATTGCTATATACTAAATGTTCCCAGTTTTTGCTAAAACTGTTTCACACGACACGTCTGACTTTATCACATAATCAGCCTATAATGTTCCCACTGCTGGGACATGGGCCTCCTCTCTGTGAGAAAGAGGGGGCCGGAATCCACCACGCGGGCCCAGCGCGGGTTGGTAGATGTCACATGTCTTCGAATTTTTGGTTCTAGGACATGCCGGTTTCCTCATGTTTTCCTTCACCGTTTTGAGAGCAGGTGGCGATAAAATAATTGACGCAAAGTAAATCGCCTGCCAGGGTTCGAACTTAAGACCTACAACTAGTAGGTCGCGGCCGTTTCCACTACGCCACCACTGCTCATCCTGAATGCATAAAAATTTAATTTTATGTTTCATAATATTTTTATGACTGTATAGGTGTTCAGTTGCATCCGGTTAGACTGGAAGCTGACCCCAACATAGTTGGGAAAAGGCTAGGCAGATGATGATGACTGTACAGGTAATCATCATTTCAGCTGAAAGACGTCCACTGCGGGACATAGGCCTCTCCCAAGCTATAAAGGTCTATTGCCTAAAAGCAATGAACACGGAAACAGAGAACGCTTGAGGAATGGAGATCGTTCCGTTAATTGCAAGTTGAAAGTTATTGATGGCGAATTTGCCAACAATGTTTGGCTCCAGATATGCTAATGTCTTTGGCCGTAAATTAGGTAACATGTGACGGTGTGAGTGTGACTAGGTACTACGCACTTAGCTGTCCCTTGATTGTAGAGATACTGATGTGTAGTCAAGCATATATAAGTACTTTGAAGAAATGGCAATGAACTGCTAGAAGATCAGCATTTGACTTAGAAAGGAATGTAATGTGCTGTTTTCAGTGGGGTACCTAATTGTGTAACACACTAACAGTAGTTGCTTTCTGGCATTTTGACAGTTCAACAACATTCATTGCGGTACCTATTTACCTACGTTATTGAGCGGACAATTTTTTCGAACATGTGAAGCAATGGATTTGCAATATTCTTCAAAATGATTCCGAACCACACTATTAAGTGTGTTACACAATTAAATAGGTTGCAGGTGAGATTTAAGAAGTCGGATATTTTCTTCTGCCCTAATAATTTCCATAAATCTTAAAAGAATATGCTATTACCTCTATACCGGAACATAAAGGGCTATGGATAACACGGGTGGGTTTTAGTCAGTAAGAGTCTGACACCTGACACTCCCTTCCACTCCGCCCAAAGCGGGGAGGTCATTTGATGATTCCCCCCCCCCCAAAATCTCTATAGATAGCCACATACCCACAGTGTTAAGATATTTTTTTTTTTTTTTTTTTAAACGTTGCCCCACACTAGGAATTTCTCCTGTATCGTGGGTGCGTTTACAAACATTTAAACTCACATACACAAACAGCCAGACCCGGAACAACTACTTGTAGGCCATACAAATATTTGTTCCGTGCGGGAATCGAACCCGCGACACGCAGCGCAGCAGTCAATCGCTTAACCACTACGCCAACCGTGCCGTCAGCTATTTAAACACAGCTGGTCATTAAAGAAACACTTTTGCAAATCAACACTATCAAGAAATCTATTCATGTTCCCGCCAAAACAAAACTCCATTTTTACTACGTCGATCAAAGATAATGTTATCGTTTCCCGTCGTGTGAGCTGACAGCCTCTAAAACCAGCATGTTCAGACGAACTGTCCGTCTGTCATGTCTTTCAACATCTTTTGATACGACGTTTACGACAAACGTTTTTAGGGTTCCGTACCCAAAGGGTAAAAACGGGACCCTATTACTAAGACTCTACTATCCGTCTGTCTGTCTGTCACCAGGCTGTATCTCATGAACCGTGATAGCTAGACAGTTGAAATTTTTACAGATGATGTAGGTACTTATTTCTGTTTCTGCTATGAACAAATAAGTACTAAAAACAGAATAAAATAAATATTTAGGGGGCTCCCATAAAACAGACCTGTTTTTTTCGGCGTTTTTGCCTTGTGGTACGGAACTCTTCGTGTGCGAGTCCGACTCGCACATGGCCAGTTTTTTATTGTAAGTACGGCTAGTTTTCGGTCGTTACGGCAACTGAATGGAGTATGACGTTCGACCGTGTTGCTTTTTCATTTAAATAGTTAATTTGGTTCTCTATGGAACGAGTTCTTTTGTTCAGTGACAAGTTATTACATAGCGTAGGATTTCGTGGAAGATGAAAATGGATCGGAAAAGCTACCCAAATATTGTTTTAATTTTATTAGCTCTTTGACATAAAAGGTACAGTTTCAGGAAAATTATTTATTTAGGAAATTTTAATTTTCTTGCAATATTATAAGTATAATATTATACTCAATTTTGGATTTTTAATAGTAGATAGGAGGTAGCATAGTCAATTACTCCATAACTTGGGATAAGCTGAGTGTCACAAAAACTTGATTTGTTACAATCACGGATATCTATGGTTACAATATTAGTAGGTACAGTTAGCAACAAAAGTCGATTAACACTTCAGTCTTTTTAATCTCAGTTATTGAGCAAAATATTAACACCGGTTTTTTTAAATCTCACTTATATAGCAAAATATTTGGTCAAAAATGCATTGTATGTATCGACTTTTGTTGCTGACCGTACCTAGTTCAGAACACGATAAAAAAACTCAACGAAAACATCTGGAAGATTAGATAATTTCCGGTTTGCGTCATAACTATCTATTAAACTGGCTTATGCCTGCGACTTTGTCCACGTGCAATTTCAGTCCCCGACCCACCGCGTTGTATCGCATTCGCATCGCCCGCCCGCGCGGTGACCGCCACAAGCGGCTGTAATGTCCAATTACAGAACGTTTCTTGACGCTATGGTGGCCCAGTGGTAACGGCCTCGACTTACGAACCCAAGCAGGCACTGTACTTTGTGTAAATTATGTATTTCAACACCACTGCTCTCAAAACGGTGAAGGAAAACATCGTGAGGAGGATTGTCCGAAAGGGTTACCGCTATCCCGGAACATAGAGGGTTAAGGAAGGAACAGGGGTGGGTTTTAGTCAGTAAGAGTCGACACTCCCTTCCGCTCCACCCCTTTTAGGGTTCCGTACCCAAAGGGTAAAAACGGGACCCTATTACTAAGACTTCGCTGTCTGTCCGTCCGTCTGTCTGTCACCAGGCTGTATCTCAAGAACCGCGATAGCTAGACAGTTGAAATTTTCACAAATTATGTATTTCTGTTGCCGCTTTATCAAAAAATACTAAAAACAGAATAAAATAAATATTTAAGGGGGGCTCCCATACAACAAACGTGTTTTTTTTTTGCGGCGTTTTTGCCTTGTGGTACGGAACCCTTCGTGTGCGAGTCCGACTCGCACTTGACCAGTTTTTATTTTTAATATCTACGAATTATAAAGCGTGGCTCGATACGTGCCAAGAGCTATTAAAATGATAAACTGTTGTGGACCTACCGAAGAACGTATATATTGTTTAGATAACGTTTTGTTACACCGTGCATTATTAAAAATTTTAACAATAACATCGGTTTGACGCAGGTTCCATTTTGCGGTTGACGTGTGGTATTTTATATAGAGGAATTTCAATATTCCACGTTCATGTTTACTGGTAGCGTGTTTTGCTTGAAATTAGAAAGCGCTGCGTGAGTTATAGCCTTTATTTTGGTTGCACCAGGTGACACCTAAATAAAAGTGCGCTGTTGAATTTTCAACATTCGTTGTTTAGTCGAACGTTGAAAATCCAGCAGCATGCTTTTATTTAGACATCCTTACATTTAGATGTTGCCTAGTATACCTGAGTGAAAACGGACTTTAGTCTCTTTGTCTAGACCATAGAAATGTAAAAATATATCTGTGGTCTAGACATACAGTCTAGAGGTTGTACTCAATGTTTGCGTCGAGAATAGCATACAGGGGTCGTGGTTGCATCATTGCATGACATATCCCTCTTATGTAATGGTAGTGGTACTCACAATAACAATATTTTTACGAAAAGATCAATCTCAAGATCAATCTTTTCCTAATACTATTCGTTTGGATAAGGATGATTACAACCATCCTTACCCTATCCAAACGAATAGTAGGTAGGTACTGAAAGTAACTCTGTCTGACTGTCTGTCTGTTCTTTTTACGCATTTAGATAAAATTTTGCATACAAGAAGACCACGACCTGGGTTAGGACATAGGATACTTGTTTCCGGCAGTACGGTCAGCAACAAAAGTCGATTAACACTTCAGTTTTTTTAATCTCAGTTATTGAGCAAAATATTTGTTCAAAATTGCAGCAGAAGTACAATGCAATTTTGAACAAATATTTTGCTCAATAACTAAGATTAAAAAAAACTGAAGTGTTAATATTTTGCTCAATAACTGAGATTAAAAAAACTGAAGTGTTAGTCAACTTTCGTTGCTGACTGTACCTACATTCCCGTGGAATACTTTCAGATCTCCACGCGGGCGAAGCCGCAGGCAAAAGCTAGTGTTCCTTAAAGTTAGGTAACTTTAGAAATATGAAGGTATGGCATACCTAACGTTCTAGATTACAATAGCTGGGCCATTAATAAATATGGGTCAATACCTACACCTGTATTAATTTTACAAGTGCTCCGTTCCGTTTCAATTTATTAAAAGTCATTCACACGGACTGTAATTCCGTTTTTTGGGGTCATTTTCTAGATCGATAGAAAATGGTTCACACCTTAAAACGTTAGTTTGTTCCACCTGCTGATAATCTCCCTCCTTAGTTGCCTTGGATTACCAAGGTAAGTTCATGGCCTGGAAGTCTTTAAATAGACTCCAGACTCAGGTTTGCCGAAGCAAGGACACTCTGCTCAGGTGGAGATTCACCACGGATATCGAGGGATATGGTTTGGAGGCGTGGCACATGTCGCCTCCATGCGGACAAAGAGAGACAGACTATTGTCTAGTAACGGACGCATGTCAAAAAGATGCATTAGTGGTGCGCAGCACTGAGATATGGATACCGATAATTGTTAGTTGTTCTAAATAAGAAATTCAAAAGTCAATAGTCAACATTTTATTTCAGTTTCCCGAAAGATCCAGAAATTAAAAGTAAATGGATAGGTGCAACAGGCAGGGATGAGTGTACAAGTGTATTTACGAACTATAATAAAGGGTGGATATTTTTCGTTAAACTATGTAGTTTGACTATCCGGAACAGAATTCCTCGTGGTCAAATCAGTTTGACCATTAAGTTTGACCACGAGGAAGGAACGAAAATAATTGGTTTTCTTCAAACCAAAGTGTAATTTGTTCTTCACACTTTCAAGAGGGTTGTTCTAAGCCTTCCGCGAAAAGTCGCATGCTTTTTGAGTGGGCTGTACCTACACATCTACCTAGCTTTTTCCCAACTAGGTTGGGGTCGGCTTCCAGTCCAACCGGATGCAGCTGAATATCAGTATTTTACATAGAGCGACTGTTTATCTGACCTCCACAAGACTAGTTGTCAGACTTTCGGGCTTCTGACGACCCGTAACGACTGTCAAAGATCCACAAATGACAGCCGGGACCAACGGATATCTATGAGATTCACAGATGACTCCGCCCTAGAGTGTAAATGTGGGAAAAACAAACAAACGAAAACAACAATGTTGTGCTGTTTTCCCAACAGTGACAATGGGAAGACTATATATAGGTTGATTATAACGATGCATGGGGTGGCCCACGCCCACAACAGCCCACAAGGTCACAAATCTCAGTGATTATGCGTCAGTGTGATAAAAGACTGTTCAAAACAAAACATTTTCAAGGACTCCATTTTCTAAACATGGCGATGTATAAGGGATCTCATAGTTATTATTTTCACTTACTTGTTCCCTATTTGGAACTTTAAGCTCTAAAAATCACTTATTTGTAACAGAGTGACAGTGAGTGGGTGTTTTATTAACAGTATACATTATACTGTTGTTAAAACACCGCATCGAAGCTGGGTGAGCCGTGTGAACGGTATCTAACTCAGGTACCAAATCGTAAGGAAGCGTCTGCCTTCGGTGTAGCCTGAATAAAACAATGAGTACCTACGACTAATAATGCTACCTTTACAAACACTTGTGCTCGAACAGTGAATGTTCCTCTACCTCTACCTCTGTAAAGCCTGCTGAACGTATTGTATTTGGTTATTGAGGATAGGAGGAAGGTATGGGTTTGTGTGATTAGATTTAAGGTGCTGGAGGTTTCAATAATGAAGTTTTCTTTGTTCTCACATGTCTAACAAACGTACGTTGAATTCAGTTATGTTCAGGCTATCGTTTTGATAAATCAGTTTAGTAAAGGGTCTAACTAGTTTAGTAAGGTATTACTCACTAGTTTTAGTAGATACTTTAAATCCATATATTTCTTTATATTATTCTAATGGCCGAAAGTGCTACTGCTGTACATGAGGCTGGGTTCCATTCCCAGGTCGGGAAAAGGGGGTATTCCTCGAAACTCACCAAAAGTATTCCTCGAAAAAAATAATTAAATAGATACTAATAAAAATAAAAATATTATAATTTTATTCCTCGAAATGCTTCAACGATGAAACATAGAGAAGCATGAAGGATTCGTAATAAATGATAATATCGATAGACGTTTCATTCTGCCTAACCTTTCGGGGATTACATGCATGAGGTTATGTTTCTGTATATCCAAATAAGCTGGTACCTACTTAAACTACCTATATGCAAAACTTATAAAAGTCTAGGTTGAACCTGAAAGTGTGTCCATGTATCTATTGAGAGACTCAATAAACACTACAAATCCTAACACTTCCTGTGTGCAAGCAAGTTTCGTATAATCGAACTATTCGTACGGAAAACTAAACAGTGACACTAGGTATAGTGGGCAAAATTGATTAGTTATCGTTAAAGGATATTTTATTGTTTTATGTGTTTAGTTTGGTAATGTGGTATAAGTACTTAAGTTGTTAGGTATTTGAAATATAAATTAAAATAAATAATTACTCTATTGATGACAAGAAAAAAAAATATAGCCATAGGTACACAAATTTGGTATGGTCCATGTTCAACCACCGCAATCTTTACCCCCGACCATGTTGAACCCTTAAATGCAATACAATACATTGGTCATCTTTTCTTTGTCCATATTCAACCCATTGTTGAAAGGTAAATATAATAATGACATTAAAGCAGAAGTGTATTTATTTTCTTTACAATTCTTTTATGGGTTAATTATTAGGTACCAACTTTTGGAAATTTAACTTTGAGGTGTGTTTTTCTTTGACCGATCGTAGCATGTGATCTGTAGTTTCTGTCTGTCTAATGGAGCGTGAAAGCGTGAGTTTTTAAAAGAACCTAATTTGATTTGAAACTACTCATATGGTAAACACAAATAAATGTATTTGATTTGGTTTCGTAATTTATTAAGTAACTACCTTGTTCATATTTTTTTGGAACTGACACTGTGTTAACTATTCTGCTAGCTTCATTTAAGATGGGTTACAACTGTTACAAGGTAAGAAGAGCCTGTGCAGTACTTAAAATGAGGCAAGAAAACGTAATTATTCCGCCAGACGGCTCATGTAACAGTTACGCACACATTTTAACGATCCTTATCCCCTCTATATAACTAATTGGATCACCGTTACTTACCTGCTTAGCTAACAATTTTATCGTGTGTACACAGCTCATAATGGTAGGATTAAGTGTCGGATATAATGGACTCATCCGACCAGTAGCGTGGCTGAGCTATTGAGAAGCGGTCATGTGTGTTGAGGACATTATTGTGTCGTAATATATCTATTAGGTATAAACTGGCTAGGCTGTCTAGGGTCACTTCATGCCTTGGTTGATGTTAATGGGCCTACTGACAGGAATATATCGTTTTTACTTTGTCTTTTAGACGCTCTTTGATACTTTTCTATCACTTTATGCATATCAGGTTAATTTGATGATGAATTATGTGCCTATGTAACGGCCGCGACTTACCAAGTTGTAGGTCGTGGGTTCAAACCCAAGCAGGCACTTTACTTTGTGTAAGTTATTTCATCACTGCTCTCAAAACGAAGAAATTAAGGAAAACATCGTGAGGACAGCATGTACTAGTTAGAACCAAAAATTTATTTGACATCCACCAACGCGCACTGGGCTCGCATGTTAGATTATGGCCCACATCCACTCACAGAGAGGAGGCCTGTGTCCCAGCAGTGATTATGCACCAGATACTGATGATAGTGATAGTGACGCTTTCTTCCGGAACATATGAAGCGTTTTTTTCACAATGGAAAATACATGGAACAAAAGATATAAAAAACTGACTTGCTCCGTCGCATAAAAAAATCACTAATATAAAGCAAACTTTTCAAAAACTTCGGTCAGTAAAATAAAACTTGACTTTATCGTTAACCATTCTTAAGGCTTGCGTACGTAACAGCTGGCAGGCTCGTGTAGGTATATTCAAGTGCATGTTATAAGGAAATGCACGTGTATTTTGTGCCAGCTGCTGTCAATAGGCAGGCTGGTACGAGTAAGTAGCAAACCTTTATAGATATGCTAAAATTTCAAACTGTTTATGAGCCATATTTGCCGCAAATAAACGTATTTTCTTTCTTTCTTTCAATATGATACAGCAGAAATTGTTATCTATATGTACAGTCAACAAAAGAGTTAAGTATACAGGAGCGTCGGATATTGTTGAAGTTTACTAAGAAACCGATGGATATTATCGAATAAAATTTTAGTTTATTAATAGAAAACAAACAGCTCATTTATTAAATTAAATTTCAGTCCAGAACATCCATTGGTTTCTTAGTAAACTTCAACTATATCCGACGCTCCTGTATACTTAACTCCTTTGTTGACTGTACATATGGTAAAGCTGATCATGAAAGCTGTCAAAGTCTACTTTGAGGCATGTAAAGTCTTATTAAAAACCTATTTCTTTTTTTAGCTCTTTTACAAATATGTAGGTACCTTTAAAAAAAGGTTGGTTTTATAGGTTGTATTTTTTTAAAAGATCTCTCTTAGCGATAAGACAGCCTATTGTGTGACTCTTTATAAAATTTCTACATTTTTAACTGTAATTTATATGGTGAATGAACATAATAAAGTGTATTCCATTGTATCTCAATAGGTAGAGGAATGTGTGTAATGAGGGGCCCGTGGCTAAATAATAACAGCCGCCCAGGTCGATCGATCAGGTTAAGCTACGCTTGCCGCGGTTGGTCTGTGGATAGGTGAACATCTTTACATACCGTGACCCCTCCGTGCCTCGGAAAGCACGTTAAGCCATTGGTCCCGGCTGAGTGGATCTTTGACAGTCGTTACGGGTAGTCAGAAGTCCGAAAGTCTGACAACCAGTCTTACCAAGGCGTATCGCATTACCCAGTAACTGGGTTGTGGAGGTCAGATAGGCAGTCGCTCCATGTAAAATACTGGTATTCAGCTGCATCCACTGGAAGACTGGAAGCCCACCCCAACATAGTTGAGAAAAGGCAAGGCAGATGATGAGGTAGAGAAATGTAAGATATAGGTTCGTAGTTACGCACCTACCGACATTCTGTCTTTATTTGTCGGAAAGTTTAAGTTTCATAAAAATATTTCAACCTTCTCGAAGTGCAAAGTTGTTCATCCAATTGAAATTGTTAGAATGAATAAAATTTTATTACCTAGTAGGTTTGTAACAACCTAAATTCATAACCTACAAACAGTTCAATAACGTTATTCAATTGAATAAATGTCGATCTTCAAATTTAATAAATGATAAACTCAGTATTCAGACCATTCCCGTTGTTTTGGGACCTCACGCTTACTCCGTGTATTTTTAACGTAAGTGTCGTGACCTCGACCCCCAAATGTCTTGAAGGTTTCCGTAGTTTTCTTCGTATTTTGCATATTTTAACAATTTGTAAATACGTGGAATGTTTGCACGTATGCCTGTACTATTTGAGTAGGAAAAAGGTCGCATGTAGTTGAAGAAAAGCTGACTGAATTGGATCGTTAAAGAAGTGTTTGTATTATTTACGAGTATGTATGTAATTTAATAGTCGAGTTGTGGACGAGTTCGTTTACCTAGGACAATAGGTCCAACTTCGAGAAAGAGGTCAATCGTCGAAACCGACTCGGCTGGGCAGCGTTCGGGAAGCTACGCAATATCTTCTCGTCCCACATACCGCAGTGTCTCAAGACGAAAGTCTTTGACCAGTGCGTGTTGCCAGTGATGACATATGGCACCGAAACGTGGTCGCTCACAATGGGCCTTATTAGAAGGCTAAAAGTCACCCAAAGGGCAATGGAGATTGGCCACCGTCGGGAGGTTATTATTATTTTACACATAAGATTTTCACCTATTAAAAATCGCTCAACGCGCCTACAGAAATTTTCCCTTCAAAAACTGAACATCGTTCGAGCCCGGTTCAGTTAAATCATCCGTATCATGAATCGATGAGAACCAGCATCTGCTCAATTACTATGCTTTGCTGACTTAATATTCACAGAGATTACAAGTTGAAAACCTAATATTTAATCACCCATTTCATAAGCAGGCATGTTTTTTATGCAAATGTTTGCGGGAAAAGAGAGTTCGTTTTGTGTTTTTGCAGATGTTTAGGTATAAAGAGTTATAGTTTTGTAGACGTACTATATAGTAATGTTTCTACCCATGAATTTAGTGATTTTAAACCTCAGCCCTCACCCATGCAAATACTTTAGAAAAGATATTATATTAAATTATGCACCAAACCAGCACCCGAATTGCGTACACACTTTTTAATACAATCCCAAGAACATTCGTAATCTATTGCTTCATAAGTTTAATAAAAAATCCATCTGCTCGTCATCGTAAATAACGCAAGGAATGTTGTTGAATTGTCAAAATGAATAGCATTTGGATTATAAGTGTCTATGCATTTGCCCCACCGGCCTAATGCTACACATAATAAATTCTAGTTTGTTTTATATAAAAACTCACAGCACTATCGCAATTACAGTAGGTACCTACAACACCAGATTATTTTATTACCTGTTTCAATAGTTAATGACCCACAGTTAAGCCCCTAGAGCCTGCAATAACTCTTCAACGGACTAAGAATGCACTCTTGAAACTCAATATTGAAAGTAGTCCCAGGAAAATGTGTTTAATGTTGTTGAAAAGGTCGGAAGGAAGTGCAGATAAAATGATTTTATGCTAAGCTTTAGAGAACTTGCATCTCTGACTGTCTTGCAATATTTTAAAGACGAAATAAATAGGATTGTCAGAACTCAGAAGCCACTTGGTCTTTGGTCACGTCACTGGTCACTCAGATTTAATTTCTTTCTTCCTTCTTTCTTAATCTTTCTTTATTTACATCTTTTTTTCTTTTCAGTCGTTACGGGTAGTCAGAAGCCCGAAAGTCTGACAATCAGTCTTATAAAGGGGTATCGTATTACCCAGTAACTGGGTTTTGGAGGTCAGATAGGCAGTCGCTCCAGGTAAAATATTGGTATTCAGCTGCATCCGGTTAGACTGGAAGCCGACCCCAACATAGTTGGGAAAAGGCTAGGCAGATGGTGATACACAAGTTTTTAAAATATTCTTTACAGTGAGGCTTTGTTAAAAAAAGAGAACCTCGTTCTTGGAAAGATTATTTCTTTACCACCAGTTCTTTGTGAAAAGCACCACCATTTAAAATCGTGTCAAGACGAAAGAAAAGCTGTGAAATGATCGTGATTACGACTTTAAGTCTTAAGTCCCACTATGTCATTACAAAAAGGGAGCTTCCGCAGCCGAGCTTTTGAGATGAAACTTTTATGATTGAGTATAACTACCTACATTATTAAGTTAAATATATTTCCTACTAGCTGCGCCCCACGGTTTCACCCGTAAAAAGTATTGTACGTGTTATTCTGATATAAGTATAAGCTATATAGCTGTAAAGTTTCATCAAAATCTGTTCAGTAGTTTTTGCGTGAAAGAGTAACAAACATCCATCCATCCTCACAAACTTTCGCGTTTATAATATTGCTCGCTGCGCCCCGCGGTTTAACCCGCATAAGTAACGATATCGTGGGAATAGTCTGATTACCAGTCTTACCAAGGGGTATCGTATTAACCAGTAGTAAATGGATTGTGGAGGTCAGAAAGGCAGTCTCTCCGTGTAAAGTGCTGGTATTCAGCTGCATCCGATAAGACTGGAAGAATTTTCCCAACTATGGGAAAACGCTAAGCAGATTTTAAATAAAAAAATAAATAAAAAATTGACGCCTTGATCCCTCCACACCCAGCCTTTGTCCTGCAGTGGGACAGGATATAATAAGTAGTCATAGCTGGGAAAAAGCTAGGTACATGATGAATTATGAAGAAAGAAGAAGGGAATAACACATGAAGAGTTTTCAGATAGGTAAGAATCTTCAGTGACCTTGACCGAACCTACAAAAATGTTATAAAATTCAAAGCGACTTGGCCTAGCTATGTAGTTTGGCACATTTGCTATGTAAATGTAAACGGATTACCTGCGGACGGTTTGTTTCTTTGAAATTGTCTGACATACAGGGAGCTGAGTCGTGGTTGAGTTCCTCTGACGTAACGAAAGTGCACAAAAAGTTGAAAGATTTTTCTGGATTAAAAGGAGGAGCATTAATTCAACATTTTTTTAAGCTTGAGTACGAGGCTTTTGGCTACGTTATGTGTGTATATTTTATGTCGTTTTTTTTATTTTATTTTTATTTGCAACGTGCGTTTTGTTTATGCAGAATAAACAATTTTTTTCTTCCTTTTCTTTCTGTCATTATTATTTACTAGCTGCGCCCGCGGTTTCACCCGCATAAGTTTCGATCCCGTGGGAATATCGTGATACAAAGTACTCTATATGTTAATCCAGGGTGTCAGCTACCTCCATACCAAATTTTATCAAAATTGGTCCAGCCGTTTGAGCGTGAAGAAGTAACAACATAACATAACACACACAAATTTTCGCTTTTATAATATTAGTGTGATGTGATTTATTTCAGTTTACATGCACAACATTATATTATAGGATCCCAAGGCGTTGTACAAGGAATTTACAACATACTCAGCCTATAATGTTCCCACTGCTGGGACACAGGCCTCCTCTCAGACCTCAGTGAGAGGGAGTGCGCCATATCTCCACCACGCGGGCCATGCGCGGGTTGGTAGATGTCACATATCTTCGAATTTTTGGTTCTAGGACATGCCGGTTTCCTCACGATGTTCTCCTTCACCGTTTTAAGAGCATTGGTGATGATATAATTTACACAGAGTAATAAGCGCCTGTCTGGGCTCGAACCTCCGACCTACAATTCGCAAGTCGCGGCCGTTACCACTGGGGCTCCACTGCTCTGCTGCACTACACTTTGCTGACGGGCATTCGACCTGACATTTTAACACGGCAGGATCTACCTACCTATTCTTGAACAGTCCATGCTGATACGAGGCAAGGGACACCAAAACCCCTTCTACAATTAGGCTATAGAAGTCAGTATAATTAATTACCCAACATAATTCCTTTATCAAGTCATAACGCGGTAAGTGGGCTGCCCCCTGACAGATAACTTAAGCTCGAGGTATTACTAAGGAATGATTTACGGACGAGGGTGGCGGGTAGTAAATACCTATGTCATCCCGCTTCGCTGAGCAAGTGTTTATAGCTAAACTATTACCTACTTAAACGTTTTCTGGCAATTTATCGTTTTTTTCCCTGGTGAAACGATTATATTGCATACCAGCACATACCATCGATTCCAACAGCGTTATTTTCTTTGCCTTTCTATGTCCTATTAGCTGTTGCCTGCAATCTGGGGGCCTAAAAATGCCACTTTGGCAGAATCATAAAAGGATAACATTATAAATCATAATGGACAAGTTAATCGTATCAAATCCCATTGATGAAGGACTTTTCAGTTATTTTTGTCTGTGCTAAAATACCAATCAATCCAATCCAAATCCAATCCCAATCTCTTTATATATACCTACGTAGTGCAGCGAAAAAAAGAAAAACACGGACTGTCTTCGCCATATTATGATTCATAATGTTATCCTTTTATGATTCTGCCAAAGTGGCCTTTTAGTCCCCCTGGTCAGCGTGTACTTATTTTATATTATTGTAGTGAAAACTTCTTTAGGCGCGTTGGGAATTTTTGGAGATGGGGAAAAAACCATTGAACTCGCGCCACTGTTAGCGACATCGCGCTACATTGGGACGTGTTCGACTGTCCTCGGGATTTACTCGGTTTTAAATCCGATATGTCAGTGAATGATGACAAAGTATTCTATTTGTGTTTTGTTTTCACTTCTATCGGCACTCCCGGAGTGCCACTGTTTTCTTTTATACAAATACCCAGGATAATGACAGACAAATATTATCATTGACAATTCAAAAGTGCCTGTAAATGGTTTAATTGAAATAAATGCTTTGAGTTTCAGTTTGATGAAAAGTAGCTTATGTCCTTCCCCAGGTCCCAGGCGAAACAAAATTTATATTTCATAACGATCCGTTAAGTGGTTCAGCGTGAAAGGGTTACAAACATACGGAGTTCACAAAATTACTTATAAAATTTGTAACCATTGATGGTGCAGGTCAATGGTGCATACGGTACAACGGGACATTAAACCTTTTAACTAAAGTGTCTTAAAAATTGCTAATTTATCCTTAAAAACATACGTACGAAATACTGGCCAATTAGTCTCTTTCACAGTTGGTGTAGTTTCCTATGGCATACTAATTAATTGGAAGGGTTGACTTCACTTTGACGAATCCAATTCCTTTTTTTCAATTTTCAATTCCTATCATTTATTAGCATATTCATTAATTAATTGGCTTATAATCGATTGTGTGCTCATTAACTGTGGTAATTATTTTATTAATGAGCATATTTTGTCGCATTTGTCATACAGTTTTACCATTCCTTGGGACGCGTTAAAATAACTTCCACGCGATACATATACTTAATTACATCCGGGACACCTTAGGCAGTTAACCCCGATACCACCTTTGTATCATGACTGGACAAGTCCACTTAATCTGTGTGGTTCTTTCCTCACAACACCATTTCTGACAAATTTACATGATCCGCACATGATCTGACCAAGATTATGTCTGGACTTTAAAAGAGACTGTGACCTTTGAGTTTGCTTCAGTACTTTTCACTCAACCTCACGCAAAAACATATACCTATATAAAATCAATGTTTGTATGTTTGTCCTCTATACGTCTATACGTATATATATATATCTAGGCGTCTCTAGCCCATGTAGCGCTCGTGTGCAAACATTAAGCGCCCCCTAGTAAGCGCGCGGTCAAAATGGAATGGGTACATAGTACAAGTAACAGCACATCAAGTTACCACAAACTGTCAAACACCAATGATGAATGAATGCATTGCACTGATCCCACAGCGTGCTTAAACCAGACTCGATTAATCGAATGAACCCCAAGATTCCCACTAGTTCATGGTGCTACAGCGACCATTGCATATCAAGGAATAGACCGCAGCGGTAATGGTAGGGAAGACGTGCCCGTAGGATAGGTAAGGATTTAAGAGCCTACCGGATATGCATGTTAGAGTAAGCATTGGACTAGTGGAGAGATGGGTAATGACTACTGTGAAAAGAAACACTGAGAATTGATGTCTGTGTATTCTAGAAACTATATATTCGGCATAAGTAGGTATCGTTCTCAGACCTCGTAAACTACTAGAGCTAGTGCGAATTTTGGGGTTCATTCGATTAATCGAGTCTGGTTTAACCACGCTGGGATCAGTGCAATTCATTCATTACAGAAATAAATATATCATGTAAAAATGTGTCATGTAGTTGGTGCAAAAAGGACAGAAGAAGACCAACCCTCGGAAAGATACACGATAGCTTACATAAAAGTAATAGCCTCCCCGACCGTTTTCGGTCACGGTGGCCAATCTCAATGGAGATTAGCCAGGTACGCAGGAGATATTATAGTGCACAAGTGTGTGCGCAAACACAGGTGCACTCTCTGTTCCTTTACTCTCATAGTCCGATGGGACGGCAATCCGACACGACCGGGGAGAGTTCCGGCGCAGGATCAACGGCTTTACGTGCTTTCCGGACTGTTACTAAGAAATTCCTAATGGAAAATCCAATAACACTTTGTCCGACCCGGGAATCGAACCCAGGACCCCACACTCAGTAGTCGCGCTTGCAACCACGAGACCAACGGGGCAGTCAATAGCTTACCTACCTACCTACAAGCACCAATTTCGAAAATAATTATAAATAAACATAAATATGAAGAAAAGTAAACAATAAAACGAATACCTACATAATTGAACATCTTGTCCGAACATAATGGATTCCGTAGAGCTCGTTGAATAATAATATAATCTATCGAATGAATAATTTATTAAAGTGCTTCCAACTGAGGCCATGTTCCCGTAACATTGTTGTAGCCAAGTGGAATGATTTGACTCTTTGTTGAATGAACGTCTTTGAAACTATTGTGGGATAGTGCATGAAGAATACTTATTAAATTTGAAATGGGGTTACTATCTTTCATAAGCGGACTATAGCAATACATAATAAGTACATGTTGTCAAACATGACAGTATGCATGTGTATCATAAGTTTATAATCTATTCATGTATTCGCGTACCTATTTTATCCATACTACCTAATATTATAAATTCGAAAGTAGGTAATCAAAATCGAGCCCGCGACTCCTTTGAGTACCTACTTTTCGCTATTCCTTATAGTTTAGGATTTGGCCATCCACGTCCACTTGGAAAATTCACCCTGTATAATTATATATATATTTTAGTGTTAACTTGTAAATTGTTATTTTTGTGTTTTTGTGAGCTAAAATAATGTTAAGAAATTATAATTTATAAATAATCCCACAAGTTTATTTTTATCCCCGATCCTTATAAAAGTGTTTAAGCGGTGGAGAACCTCAATCGATCGGGAAAACTAGGACAACAGAGAAATAGACACGTTTATAGATACCTAGCGATTACTCAAACTACACTCTGTTACTGAAAGCATGATCAATTCATCTTCTGTCAAACCTTATACCAATAAATGATTGGTTGACGGAATTGTCTTTAACCAATCACAGGCAAGAGTTTGTGGATGAAGTTGACTCAACATTTTAACGTGATCAGTTCAGAATTAGGTTCTCTGAGTCCGAGACTTTGTGGGCTATCCCGAATGATACGTGAGTAAATCCTTCAACAATGTAATCAAAAGGAATTTATTCAAACTAGGCTAAGAATCAGCACTTTTAAGGGTTCCGTACATCAAAAGGAAAAACGGAACCCTTATAGGATCACTAGTGTGTCTGTCTGTCCGTCCGTCTGTCACAACCAATTTGCTTCTAATCTAACGGGTCGATTAAGTTGAGGTACAGTCACGAGCATAAGTATGTATACACTTGGCTTTATTCAAAGGTAGATTTCATCCTTTAACTTTGAATGAAATTTTGTGTTATTACGAACATAGTATTTTCGAACGAATAGGTTATGTAAAATATCGTATTTCAAGGTTGCATTCGTTATTTCACGAAAAAATCGCGATTGAAAGTTACCAAGTGTTGACATATTAGTGCTCGTGACTGTGCACATATGAATCTTTGAAGATAGTTCTGTACCTATAGATTACAGGAAAACCTATAAGAAGTCTGTGGTCTTAAAACAACATGGTAAATATCAATATTGTGCGTACAAACTTACATTTTCAGTTGGATTGCATGGGAGAATACCTATGTTTTTCAACTACAATGTTAAGTTTGTTCTTGGGCTAAATTCATTCCAACTACGGAACCCTTCATTGTGCGTGATCCGACAGGCACTTGGCCGGTTTTTTTAACGTTTATTTACTAACGGGAGAACTCCGTTGCCTAGTGCTCTATCTGGGAAGAAGAAGTGGCACCACATTCCCCAGCAGCACAGCACGCGTCTGTTCAGTTAGAAGAACTAGATTCTATGCAATAATGACGTATAACAACATATAGGTAACAACACAACAGCCTACATGAGCTTAAATCAGGCATGAAATGTCTAATTAAAATCCCTTCGAAATCGTTAATCAAAAACGAGAATAACGAGCTATCAGAACACGCCACAAAGCTATCAGCACGTAGAGGATTAATTATTCTGTGATTATTACAGGGTTGACGCGTAATGCCTTGTCCATCCATCACTAACGTAATTAATTATCGCCAACCCTAACAGTCTCGTCTAAAAGAGGGTACTTCGTCTTAAGATGGATGGTGTTGATGGGTGTAAGTAGGCTGAGATAGGACAACGTCATTTGGGTTTTTTCGAGGAATATCATAATTATTTAAGGATAACGATGTTGTGGCAATATTCATTCTTGGTCTTGTTTTAATTGTATTAAAATAGCTTCGGGGCGATGTATACCGTCGACCATTTTTAAACCGACTTCAAAAAAAGGAGGTTCTCTATTCGACCCGTACCTATGTATGTAATTTTGATAATTATTTCATTAATGTGATCTACATAGTTTCAGGAAGGGTTTTAGTAATATATAATACATTAGGTAATTATTCTTATGTACGAAGTACATAATATGTAGGTACCTACTGCATCTCTGGCAAGGTCTTCAATTCTTCAATGCACTAGTGTTAATTGAATTTGTGTGGGGTAGGTACAACTAAAAAGTGAAATTAAAAAACTTTACTTACTTAAAAAAAAACCACTACTTACAAAGTGATAAACAACATTAATTTCGTTAGTCGTATTCTCATTACTCTGATATAAAAGATGTAGAAGAAGCGCCTTTCGTCCATTTAAGGAAACCCCCAGTCACACTACAGCGTTCATTCTTATGCAAGCAGCAAAATTGCGTTTCTAGTTCCATTACATTTCTAAATCTTATTCTAGTTTCATTCTAATGTTCAATATATAGGTCAGCACTTCCAGAAGCACTTTGTTACAATAAGGATCGTACAAACCGCATCGGGGAGCTCCTCAGTTTTAACTGAAAGATTGATCGCTTGCTGTTACATCTATAGTGATCGGAGAGACAGCGCTATTTGTTACAAGGATTACTGGGGATTGCGTTGCATGAAGATTTTGTACATAAAATAAGCTCTATTTGTGTTTATTTGTAACAAGCTGACCCGACAGACGTCTTGTCTAAATTTCAATAATTTATAAAACATTCTCAGGGAAAAAGAACGTTCAGTTTTGCCTAATGTGAAAATTTTCCGGATCACTTTTCTAATTTTTCTTTGCATAAAAATCTATTTAGAACTATTATGAACACTTTAAAAACAAAACATTGCTTAATCAAAGTTACAAAATAAGTGTCGTTAAAAAAAAAACCAGGTTTAATCTCGTATAGGTATGGTTTTTTGATCCCTACCCAGTTTCTGAACTTTAATTTTCGAAATACATGCGCGACAACTGTTCCAAAACAAATAAACCGGCCATTCATTTTAGCCAAGATCAATTCAAATACAAATTCATTTTCATTATAATAAGTGCCTATTAGGAATTCATGTACATTTAATTTGCATCCCCTAAACGATTTATTCCGGTCTGATCCCCTGTGGTCTCCACCCCTTGGCTAGTTCGTCTTCTGTTTTAATAAAATTATGGACTGTGTACATTTAACCACCAACTTTTACAACTGGTAAGACCTATATTTTATGCAAATAAATTATTCTTATCCCTATTCTTAAATTGTAGCAATAACTTTTTAAATATCATCTGGCATTTTTTTGTAAATCAATGATGTCAATATTTTTGTAACACCAAAATAATTGATAAAATAACGGGTGCAACACGCACGGGTAACAATAACAAAAAGCTTCAAGAGTTTACTCAACCCGAAAGAGGAAGGTTTTATTATGAAAACCAAATAAGTATAATATCTAGATACTAGAGTACAGACCTACTTAATGAAAACGTTTCATTAACATGCAAGTGGGTCGCTTGTACATGCATGAATGAATTTATTAAATGACAGTAACTAAGATACCTACAAGGCAGGACTGGCGAGGTAATTGCATTTTGTGTTATCTTTCAATTTGAATAGCTGATGTTCCAAAAACACACACGGGACTAAATTTCAAGAGTGGAATTATTAAGGAGTGCTTTTGGCACGCACTTTTTGGACGATTTTTTCACTAAATCCTAACTTGGGGAACTCTTTTGGGTTCCGTTAGTAAGATTTGAAGCCGGCCAGCCGATTTGATATGAAATAACAAAAATAAAGGCATTTAAAAAAAAAACGGAATACTGACTTTCTGAAAACTGACATCCGGAATATTGACCAAATTACAGTCGTATCATTTATATTATTTGAAGAAAAATTGATCTACTGACATTTTAGAAACACTAACAAGAAGATAATTGAAAGTTATAACATTATTTCAGCGATTTATAAATTAGGAATACTGACTTGTATCCGGAATACTGACGTCGACGTGTGTGAAAGGTAAAATATAAGCAACAAATATTGAGACTGAGAATCTTAAAAATATGTTTAAAAAACATTTTTAAATAACAATTATATAAAACTCTTAAATGAAGCGATAAATTCAGTATTCCACCAGCCGTCATCAGTATTCCGTAAGCCGTCAGTATTCAGCTAGCCGGAATAATGGAATACTGACGTGAAATACTGATGATCGAGGAGTTTTTAGCTAAAAACGGATCTTTAAAATATATTTTTTAAATCTCAACCATATAAACCAATAAATTAAGCAAATATTTCATCGTTCTACATTAAAATAAAACAAATTTTCTAAAAACTTCCGATCGAAATCACTTACCGAAGTTTTTACAAATCGGCTGGCAACGGCACTCTCCTCGTCGATTGATGCGACCGTACCGAAGGGCCGAGGGACGTTAGTCCTTCAAAGGGTGTGCAGGGTGCGGGGCGGAGTGCATTTCTCTATCTTACTAAGCAGCAACGGTGTAAAGTTTTGGCAATGTGTGTTTTTACTAGGAAATACGTCGTTTTATCTCAAAACCGAGTGGCAAAATGCAAAACGATTGTAAACCTATCTATTATGTGAAATGTTTACAAAATAAGTCTTAAACAGTCATAAAACTATTCTAGTTTATAGTTTTAGTGACAATGATGACTTTGACATTGATGAATTTTATTTAGACAATGACATGAATATTTACTTTGTAAGTAATTTTTTATTATTTTTTTATTATTTAATTATTGTGAATGTGAGGACTATGTGGGTCATTTCTTTTTTTCCTTCTTAGTTTTAATCATGATCTGGCAGTTTGAGTAGTTTATGCGGCCTACCCAAATGTCCTGTCTTTGGTATTGTTCGTCGAATCGTTGAGCTCCTCAAGTTCTGAGTTGAGCTGCACGATTTTTGACAAATGCGTGCACTGATTGGACAGGTCCGCTCAATCTGTGTGGTTCTTTCCTCAAAAGACCATTTCAGACACCAATCTACATGGTCTTCACACGATCTGACCAAGTTTTTGTCTGGACTTCTGAGTTTACTTCGGCCTTTCTTCTCAGAATAGTCAGTTAGGAAACGCCGACCTCATCTAGTTTTAAAAGTGTTTGTACAAACCTACTTACAGAAATAAAATCATTTATCATTTATTCTACAATTATTTCATTTTATAGGGCTTTGAGTAAAAAAAGATAGGCCAGTTGCAACCGGAAAACTGACGAGTTTTGGTGTTTGGAGCCAATTTTCACGTATTAATTGTAATTAGATTTTAACAAAATCGGGTGCAGACCTATAGCTTAGTCTAAATATTACTCTAGAACCTATAAATATTTTTTTTTTTTGTAAATACTAGTGCCGCAAGCCAGTACGCGCAAAATTCCTCTTTTAAAATTTAGTCCCACACATACTTGACACTTCCCGTGACCCAAGAGCTGGCTTTTACCTTGGCCAGAGGCTAAGCATCGCCATACAACGTGGAAAGCCGCCAGTCTCTTGGGTACATTACCAGTCGACAGCGATGCGGATGAATTTTTCGACCCTATTTTTTAGCTTCTGTAGGTATAGTTTTAGTTAAGTTAGGATTTAATTTTGTTATTTTTAGATTTGGTTAGTAAAGTTGATTATAACGTAAAATAGTAATGCAACAACAACAGCAACAACATATGCAAAAGCTGTGTGTAGGATCCTTACTTTGTCCCTGGTGGGGAGTTTGTTGAGCCAGTTATTCTTCCCAGCTAAAGCACTAGGAAGTGGTGAAAGGCGGACGTTTTGGGGGACTGTCAGTAATTTTGATGTTCAAAAAGTGCTGATTCTCAGCCTAGTTGAAAGAATGACTTTTAATTTTGATCGTGTGGTTCGACTCCTGGCTGTTTTAACAGATGTACTATTCGTCCAGAAGTAAAACTGACTGAGAGATTATTGAAATAAAAAAATCTTAATCACTACCAGTTTTATTTCTAGAGAACTAATCTTTCCTTTAGCAAGCTGGAACAATTTCGAAATGCTCACCAACTATAGATATGACATCATTATAATAAATAAACTTAGCAATATCTAGCGAGCTCCCGAGGCGAAAATCAAAAATTCCAAATCACGACAAAGAAAATTGGTCGTACGCTTTAACAAAAGAAAACTTGGAGAACACGCATTCTTTGTCGGGACATGACAAGGGCAGTATCTAACGAAACTTATTACGAAGTTCTTGCACAAGTTGTGTGATTAATGAGAATTCGACTGCGGTACAAGTATCAAAAATACATCAGTTCAGTTGGAACGCTTTTGGGAAAATGACATGTGTTTAATCGGAATAATTTTATTTAGAAATTTTGTTTTCGAATTGTTTATTTTCGTTTAAAAAATACCAAGTTCCTAACTACAGGGTGGATGTCCATACAAGATTTGAGGTTTCAAGATACAACCACATTACCCACGTTGGTGGGTAGAACGCACCATTCACACAGTTTGGCACATTTGGCGTGTTCGCTGGAAAAACAAAGTAGGTACCTAGTTTCCTCATCCCGGTGTATTGAGAAAACCCATTATTCACCAAGATTTAAGGAAAGCGGCTGCCATCTGATTTGCAAATCCTGATTGGATTAACTGATAACACACAGCCTAAACTACTGAAGATAATTTAGTGTGTAGAGACTAAAATAGAGACGCATTAATACGACGTTTTCAAAACTCCACACTGAAATAAAAATGAAAAACATTAATCTGAACTCTTTAAACAGTTTCATATGAGCCTAACGTTCAAAACCGTATCTTTTACTGATCCGAAAATAGTTAAAGCTTGAGGCAAAATGTTACCGTCATGACTGTAAACTTTATTCATTTGGTAATATCGTCCAAACCATTGAAATTTACTTACATTACAGTAATGGTGGTTTTCCTTTTTTTTTTGTTGTTTTTTTAGTAATAGTATATCCAATCATTAAAAGTTACTGTTTTGTCTTTTACTGTTTTACAAACATTTTCTCCTTACTGTTTAAAGTCAGTAAGTCTTAATGGAATCGCTTTAATGTGCTGCAGAAAGACATTATTTTTTTCAGTGCACCCTGAGCGGATTTAACAGAGGTTATCTACAGTTGGTATGCAACAGCAGCTAGTTGTGTCAATAGAATCGTTGCCCAGAACAATTAAATAAAACATCTATAAACAGATACAGGTAACGACCCCGATCCCCAGTGTGGCAAACATGATTAGATTATTCATTGATTGCTCGTGCCCGGTAATTATACAATCGAGGCTGTCTCTAAAGGACAAAAGGGACATAAACCGACCCCAGTGTTATTTATTGATGCATGAGGGTAGGTAACAGATTCATCATAATTGTTATTTCAGTGCTTAAATGTACACAGAGGAATACAAGTTTTCAAAGAAACTTGGTCCTTTGTTCCTTTGTGATAGGTTCATAATTGTTTTTGTGATAAAATATGTGACATATACTAAGGATTGACACTATTGACAGATCACTTCAAGCTCACCCCCACCTAAGTTTTCTGTGTGAGATTTTTACAGAATTGATCGAGCGCAGTAGGTATAAGTAACAGAAGACAAATGGATAAAAGCATATGTAGTGAGTAGAAATAATTGCAGATTTTATCCTGTCATTTCTTTCTGTATTCGTAGCATGGTAGAGAAAACTTGATTACTGTTGTAACGATCTCACGTCATTTGCTTCCGACCACAAGGATTATAAATAACTAGTTTCACCCGCGGCTTCGCCCACGAGGTATGTTGAAAAAACTATCCTATGTCCTTCCCCGGTATGCAATCTATCTCTCTGCCAGATTTTATCGAAATCCGTTAAGTGACTTCGGCGTGAAAAGGTAAGATACAGACAGACAGACAGAGTTACTTTCGAATTTATAATATTAGTATGGATGGACAAGCTAATAATAATGGTAATGGATGATGATGGAGTTTCAAATAATGGACAAGAAGTTGCAGTTTCTTAAGTAAATGATAAGAGCAAAGTTAGAGTTTCGTTTATCTTCTTCATAGTTTCATAGCAACGCTTTAGATTCTAACTTCACTAAGCGTAATAGAATATGAAGTTCATAGACTACGTTACATAAACTATAGTTCAAACTTCATTGGAGTTTTAAAATAAGCTGTTCCCTGCTCACCAGATTGTATATTTTTATCTTTAACTATCACGGTAAAGTAACTTCATCATAGAAATAGTTCGGGAAAATGTTGTAAAGAAAACTGTCAATTAAAAGAAGAATGGCAGGACTCCACAAACACACAAGGTAAAGTGCCCTCGTAACTCGTAAGTCGCGGCCGTTTCTACTGGGCCACCAGTGCTCTCTTAGGGCTACATCCAACATGACTATGTACGATGGTTTGATGCCCTGCAACTGAAACCAACGCGCTGCCGCTTTGCGTCGTGCATCGAGCACGGTTCGGAGGCTCGATCAGATAAAGCTTCCCGCGGCACGTCACCCAAGCGATGTCGGGCGAAGTCGAGCGACATGTCTGGCACGATGCTAAAGGTCGTGAGACAGGACATTTGGTGCGGTTGGTCGACATCGCCCGACGTCGCTCGATTACGCCCAACATCGCAAGAGACACATTTCTTGGGCCTTTTTTTGTTCGCTAGTGAATACGAGGTTTTATCATCGATAGTACTTGTCAGTGGACTTAATGAGACAACAATATTACAAATACCAAATATTTGACTATAGAAAGATTCAGGACGGGGAGGCCGCGCATTCCAATTCCAATATGTTATTTTATTATCTTGTCTATTATGGATGAAGCAAAAAATAAACATTTCTTTGGTAGTCGAATAACGCATCTAATTTATATTCAGTACTTTCTTATTTTAGAAGACCATAACAAATAACTGAGCAGCCATTGGCTGTCATTGTGGTTGGCATCACCATACGATGCTCATGACACATGCTAACAGCAAGTGTCACCTATTGCATTACTTTAGACTCGATCATCTCTGCACGCGGCTTTAATCTATAGGTACTAAGAATAAAGCTGAAGATTTTGTTTGCTTTTTTACCCAGGGTGTATCGTATTACCCAGTAACTGTGTTGTGTAGGTCAGATAGGCAGTCGCTCCATGTAAAATACTGGTATTTAGCTGCATCCGGTTAGTTAGACTGTAAGCTGGCTCCAACATAGTTGGGAAAAGGCTAGGCAGATAATGATGATTTTGTTTGCTTTTTGTTAGTATGTTTGAACGGTCTCTAATCTCTGGAACTGTCGGATTTAAAAGAATCTTTTTGCTTTTGATAGCTCAATTCCTGAGGAAGGCTATAGGCAAATTAACATCATGCCAGGACCGTTAGGAAACGAGCAAAAAGAAAAAAATGTGAGAAAGAATGCTATGCGAAAATGAAGTCGTAACGTTGGCAGGCGATGCGATGCGGCGGGGTGGGTCGGGGGAAAAATAAATTTGACGCGGACGAAGTCGCGAGCAGAAACTAGTTTAAAATAGGTATAGAAGTTTTGTATGGAACACCGTTTCGCATAAATACATATTTCATTGGTACTTGTTACTTTAAAATCTTTACAAAAACTGAACTGTATGCCGAATAAATAAAGTTGGCATTTACGTCGAAAAACATTATTGTTTCAACTGACGTGCCGGAATAAATCTGACTCAGTTTAGTATTGAAATGTGAATAATAAAATGTGAAATATAGCTCGCGGCAAGGCTGTTAACTGATCTGTCAATAAAAATAAAGTGTGATACGTGATTCATCGTAATCTATGCACATATCTACCTAGCATATAGGTACCTACATATACCTAAATACATATTTATAACTACGCGTTTCCGGGTGACAGCGATGTGGAGGAGTACTTCGACGCCTAATTGTACAGAACGCCAGCACATCAAGCTACCCGAAACTGTAAAATTTTCCCAATCAACATTGAACCTAATGTTTTAGCAATAAAGTTGAAAATCTATTAAAGAAATTTGACAGATTGTAGTAGCTTGATGTGCTGGCGTCTGTACACGGCACAGTTTCTTTAATACGATGCGACGTATAAACCGTGTCGTAGAAAAAAAACGTGTCCGTCAACAAGCTTCTATTGTGATCCATTCAACACTGACGACGCCAACCAAAAATGGAGATGTTCCAAAAATGTATGGAGCCTGGGCTAGCACTATGTACACTAAATGTAAATATCGCTATACAATATAGAAACCGTTTCTTAATGTTAATTTTCTCTAATTTGACTTCGTTTTAATGCATTAAAATTAACACAAAATAAATATGGTGGATCAGCAATATGTGAAATGTCACTATGACAATGACATTAAATTGATGTGTCGTAATATCTGTGAAAGAAAACAAAACACGAATTCCGAAAATACATGGGTTTTGACTAACATTCAAAATTGAAAACTTACCAAAACAAAAACAATCACTAAAAACTCCGAAACACATCCAATTCAACACGCGGGAACACAACAATCCAAAGACAAAGTCAAACTGTCAAAGAAAGACGTCACTCACGAAACTTAAAACTGTCAAACGTCATGTCAAACACAACTGTCATGGCCATGGACGTACTATATATTACGTCCATGGCTACCTTAAAAATAGGGTTAGCTTATCAAAAAACTTCCCAAATAATCATTTGTGTACACCTGTACCTTTCTTCAAATTAATTTGTTTGTATTTTTATGAAAATCCGCTATTTTTTTCCTATTTATCTATGTAGTGTACATGGTGGTAGCCCAAAATCGAACATCTCCGTTGTTTTGAAAAATAAAAAATGTTTTACTCTATGTTAGTGTAGGTATAGTCAGAAATGTGTGTTAACGTTACGTTACCATTATGTACCTACTTTTAATATGCGAATATTCATAATAGGTATTCAAACTATATTAGGTACGCGTTCAAGACACGGAAAACCAAAGACGTTAAATTATTTACAACTTAAATCTCTTTGCGGAAAATTATATCAAACAGCGAATCGTGCCCTCAAAATACTGCTTCCATAAAATGTTAACATTGGCCAGAAATCAAGCCTCATTCCTAACCTGACACGATCGTAAAAACTGTTTTAGGGTTCCGTATGTATTACTAGGGCTATTGCGGGGGTTAGGCTGTGTCGGTTTACATATAAAGGGTATTTTTGTGTACATTTGTAGCACTTGTAGCAGTGTTGTATGCGATACATTAATATGATAACAAAATAGAAAAACGCTGTAAATAAAGATTGAAATAAAAAATACACACACACTACATACACACACACACACACTACATAGACACACACACTACATACTCACACACACTTTCTACACTTTGACCTTGAGTTGGCCTAGGGTAGTACGGAGTTTCAATCAAATAAGAGGCCTGTGGGTTAAGTACACTATCAGTAGCAATGGCTTTCATTTTGACAGTTCAACAACATTCATTGCGTTACTTACGTTGGTGCCCAGACAAATTTTTCGAACATGTGAAGCAATGGATTAGCAATGGATTCCTTCAAAATTATTCAGATTGAGATCGATAGTGTGTTACGCAATTAGAGTGTAAAAAACGTTTTCGAAATGCCTTATTTAAAAAAAGATAACTGGAAATCTCAGTTTCTATGGAAAATTTAAAATCGGTCTAATTTGGATGTAGTTCACTATTTTTCGAAAATGTTCTTAACTAACTTTTTAGACCTTTGTATCCTGCTTATGCGTATGAAGTTTCATTAAAATCGGTTCATTCATTGCGAAAAACAAGGGCTTAAAAGTTTCTATGAAATGCCCGTACGTCGTAAACGCTCATAATAGCTTACCAAACAAACATTTCAAACCGTTGTTTGGTAAAGAAAGACACACAGACGTAAATCAGTAAGAAAGACATAAAAGCAGAACACTATCTCGAATTCATTGCTACAGTAAATCAACGTTGCTTCTGCTACAAAAACGATACAAATCAAGAATACTGCACTGCACCGAAATAGTACCTAGGTACCTAACCGTTCCGCGCGGAGATTGGATAACCCTTAGTGTCGCTCGGTGTCCAACTTTTAACCTTTTTTGAATATTTTGGGACAAAATATAACATGGGGTAAAAATGATTGGAATCGCGATCCTTCCTAAAGACTTCTCAGCACATTCTGGAGAATTAGGTGCGTAGATTTTCTGTATATTTCTATCTTCGGTGAAGTCTTGGGGAGATCGCCTCACATGACCTCGGCCGAATAAATCTTGCTTTCCGATGGTTTGTCGCAGATAGTTGCAAGAGATACAAAATATATGGGATATTGTGTTTCGAACGAAGGGAAAGTTCTGGACCGAAGAATTGTTTATGTGATTTGTTTGAGGATATACTAACAGAAATATAGAGCTATCAGGATTGTTAAGGGGCTATTTTTATCAAAGACATTTTACTCTGTTAAGGAATAATTAATTATGTATTTTTATTCTGATATGGAATTAATTATTATAGCATAATCACCCTTCTTGGATCAGCTGATCAAGTTCTCATTTAAGTAAAAATATAACTACTTAAGTATGGTTTTCCTAAATTTGCACAATTTTAATTCCCCTGAACTGGAATACGTCCTCAATTATATATATTATAATTTTCTTATATTTTCATATACTTACCTAAGTATTGATAATAACATCAAGTTCCCATTATTTTTGAATGCCAAAAATACACAGTCTTGTGACCGAAGCCGCGGGTACAGCTAGTTGAATAAACACGATTCTACAGACGCCAGCACATCAAGCTACTACAATCTGTCAAATTTCTTTAATAGATTTTTAACTTTATCGCTATAGCATAAGGTTCAAAGTTGATTGGGAAAATTTGACAGTTTCGGGTAGCTTGATGTGCTGGCGTCTGTACAAAAGCGATCTTAGATGTTAAAAATTTATTTGGTTTCTGAAAATCCTGATGAAGTTTTTGATCAAGAAATCTAAATGAATAATGAATGAAATGTAAAAACTGGTCAAGTTCCCTACCGCAAGGCATTTTTTTTTTTGTTATTTTTGTTTAAAATTTGTTGTTAAAGCGGCAACAGACATCATATGTGAAAATTTCAACTGTCTAGCTATCACGGTTCATGAGATACAGCCTGGTGATAGACAGACAGACAGACGGACAGAGGAGCCTTAGTAATAGGGTCCCGTTTTACCTTTTGGGGACGGAACCCAAAAAAATTGTTTATTATTTTAGCAAGTAAAACCTTAACAACTAGATAGAATCTTATGTCAGCTGTTGTAGTAGGATAGCCAAACAACAGCCATTCAAGTCTTCATTCATTCGATTGGGCAAAGTTTCATCACACTAATATTATAAAAGCGGAAGTTTGTGGGGGTGTGTGTGTGTGTGTGTTTATATGTTTGTTATTTCTTCACGCTCAAACGGCTAGAGCAATTTTGATAAAATTTTGTATAGAGGTAGCTGACACCCTGGATTAACATATAGGCTACTTTTTATCCCGATATTCCCATGAGATCGACATTTGCACGGGTGAAACCGCGGGGCGCAGCTAGTTACTACTAGCTGCGCCCCGCGAAAAAGGTAACATTTTCTTTACATTCAAACAAGCCTAATATTAATCCATTGAGAGAGTGTAGTGACATTGGCACATCCACAGAAACAAATCGCTGGCACTCTGCCTACTAACACATTCGTTATATTTCGCCCGTTTCCTTAGTTGTTTAGTATTTTCTCTTTTCTTTTGCAAGGATAATCAAAATATTTACAAAGAGCAACATCGCGCATTTTCCTCTTGAGATTTGGCAGGACAGGAGCTCGAAAATTGCGTGGGCTTATGTATGATATATCGGTACAGCAGGTTTACTTCATTTAAAATTCAGGCATCTTTTCATACCTACTAACAATCTATTTCAGGGGGCCTAAAATTTCCACTTTAGCAGAATCATAAAAGGATAACACGATGAATCATGCTGGACAATTAACTGTTAAGTTAATCGTATCAAATCTCATTGGTAAAGGATTTTTCAGTTATTTTTTTTGTGCCAAAATACCAATCAATCCAATCCAAATCCAATCCCAATCTCTTTGATTATACCTACGTAGTGCAGCGAAAAAAAGAAAAACACGGGCTGTCTTCGCCATATTATGATTCATAATGTTATCCTTTTATGATTCTTTTAAAGTGGCCTTTTTAGGTCCCCAGTTCTACGTCCAGTAGGGTAATTACGTAACACACTTACAGTACAGTAGGAATGGCGTTCATTATGGCAGTTCAACAACATTCATTGCGTTATTTACGTTGTTGAGCAGGCACATTTTTCGAACATATCAAGCAATGGATTAGCAAAATCCTTCAAAATGATTCAGATTGTAATTGAAAGTAATAATTTGATAAAGTGAAAAAGAAAAAGTTAAAAAAAAAAAAAAAAAACCGACTTCCAAAAAAAACACTACAAAGTGAAAAATAACTTTTATTTCGGAAGTCGGTGTCTTTGGATCTGTATTTTAGTTTTTTGCCACCGACTTCCGAAATAAAAGTTATTTTTCACTTTGTAGTGTTTTTTTTGGAAGTCGGTTTTTTTTTTTTGTTAAAAAGTTTTTATTTCTCGCTTTTTAGTGTGTCTGTTTATAATGTATCTAAGTTACAATAGCCTAATGCCAACTTGCTCATCGCCTTTTACAAAATATTGCTTTTCCCGATGCAGGGACGTTATTTGTTGAGGAGTTCTCCTGGTATTCCACCATCAGCTCCATTTCACCATTCGCATTGTGACGAGCATAACTTGCTTAGCAACCATATTAAAGTAAGTAATCGAATCGCAAACCGGGAAATACTTATTATTGAGTAGTTCCGGTTGCCATCTGTGGTCTTCATCATCAGTTCCACTTCACCAAATGATGCTTTCCGAGAGCAAATGCACGAGTTACTACAAAAAATACCCAAATCGCTATAGGTGTGCCTATAATACTTGAAGAGTTCCTTCGATTTCTTCAGGATCCCATCATCAGATCCTGACCTGCTGACAATGGGACGGGAATGGGGATAATTTTTGAAATCGGTCGAGCCGTCTCCGAGTAATCGGGGAACATACATAAAAAAAAAAAATAAAAAAAAAAAAAAAAAAAAAAGGTTCCGACGAATTGAGAACCTCCTCCTTTTTGAAGTCGGTTAAAAAGTTTCTTAGGTGCCGAACAAAAAAAAAGTATGCAAGTAGGTAAGCAAAAATAACCTCTAAGCGAAAATGTAGTAAAAACACGGGCTGGCGATGCGATGCGATGGGGTTGATCGGGGGAACAAGAAAATTCACGCGGACGAGGTCGCGGGCAGAAGCTAGTAGTATTATAACAATTTATATGTCTGTCAAATCATTTTTTTACAGCTTCAAATAGGCAATGAATAGCTTTTATGTCATAAAATGGAGTGCTCCATAATAATTTTATTTTCTCGGACATTTAATGTTAGCAAGTCGTAAATATATTTGAATTTCATTGGCCAATGTATTATGGACGTCAGAGTCCGCGTCATAGTAAAACTCTTTCATGTAGGTAAGAAAAATATTGGAAGAATTGCTGAAATATGAAGAAGGAACGCTTTATCACACTATCAATACTAATAATATTATAAAGAAATTTGTGAGTGTGTGTTTATATGTTTGTTCCTTTTTCACGCTCAAACGCCTGGACCAATTTTGATAAAATATGGAGGTAGCTGACGCATTGGATTAACATATAGGCTACTTTTTATCCCGATATTCCCACGGGATCGAAACTTATGCGGGTGAAACCGCGGGGCGCAGCTAGTCTTAAAATAAAAATCATACGTACATACCTACTCGAGCTATATTTTCTCAAAAGACTATTTTTTTTAAAGCACAATTTTTTTTTCTACTTTGTTTACAAAAAAAAAAATGCAAAACATGGACCATGTAACCAGACCAGACCATAGATTTTTTTATAATTTTATGCTCTAAACTCACCGTGTGACTGGTGAGCATGATTAAAGGTTCCTTTTGAATACCCAAATATGCACATGAGTCAAATCTATTCAAAATATTTTATTTCACATTAACCTACATGGGCACTTGGGTACACGGTGCACGGTTCCAATTGGTCCTTTTCTATAAAGAAGAGCCGGTAAAATCTCCACGGTTACTCGAGCGTTTACCTACGCCGTACGGCATTTCATACAAACTTTCAAGCTTTTGTTTTTCGAAATGAATGAACTGATTTTAATGAAACTTCATACGCATAAGCAGGATACAAAGGTCTAAAAAGTTACTTAAGAACATTTTCGAAAAATAGTGTTACAACCAAATTAGATTTTAAATTTTCCATAGAAACAGAGATTTCCAGCTATCTTTTTTTAAATAAGACATTTCGAAAATGTTCCTAAATAACTTTTTAGAACTTTGTATCTTGCTTATGCGTATGGTGATCCTTTTCTTCACTTTTTTTTACCGGAAAGGGTCCCCAATAAACTTATCAAAAACCTACCTACCAGCTAAGCTCACATTGTGGAATGCAATAAATACTCGTATGTTAATATAATATGTTGAGGGCAAATACCACGGATATTTGAGGGCAAATACCTACCTATGCTAAACTTCAGTAGTCAGAAAATATAATTATGATCTCGCAGTAAGCGCTCACAAGACGTTGACGATGATTGATGATTTAAGTACAACTCCGAAGAATTCTCGTTACAACGCTCATTAGAAATTATCATTTCGACATTTGGCTGCCGTAACTTAGTTCGGAAAAAGGCGGTAACCTTTCCCAGCCGGTCATTAACCTCAAAGGTCAACGCTCGCTCTACGTTCATGGACTAATGTCCTAATCATCACGTTCGGTTCAAAGAATGGCGTAAAACTGCTGTCTAAGCTCTTGACAATCCTGAATGGCTTTTTGGGGTGAGTGTAGAAGATGACCCTTTCTATAGAATCACAAATCCATAGACCAAGCGTAGTAATAGCAATGAGTTTTGGAGTTTCTTGCCCGTTCTTCCTCATAGAGATCTACGTTCTGTATTGAGCAACTAGCTTCAACTTTCTGACCGACTCTTTTAAATAACAATTCAAAATTGCTTGTAAACGGCTTAATTGAAATAAATGCTTTGAGTTTGAGTTTGGGTTCCTCTTAAGGATTTCTTTTGTATCGTGGGTGCCTTTACATTCTCACATAAACGAACAGCCCGATTCGGGACATTTGTCTGCAGGCAAATTCAGATTCAGATTCTTCAGTATGGGAACCGAACCCGCTACGAACGATCCCTTACCCACTGCGTCAGCCGTGCCCTCATTATGAAAAAAATGCAGATGCACAACATTGTTTACCTACATATATCACTGCCCATGTCCTAAGATGCTACAACAAATAGTATTTATACGTAATCCAATAGAACAAAGAATCTTGAGTAAATTCAATTACTAACTAATGCAATACTGCTTGTAAATAAACGGAGCATTTAATGAGATTACGTAACGTAACGCAAACAGTTTGAATGTCAGGGACAAGTCTTTGTTTATCTGTGAGAGAAGAATATGACCAAGATTATGTCTGCACTATAAAAGAGACTGTGACCTCTGAGTTTGTTTCGGTCTTTCTAGACAGATACGATCGAAACGCCTTCAGCTATATAGTTTTTAAAATATGATTGAGGTGTAAAAGTGTTTGTACAAACCTACTTACAGAAATAAAATCATTTATCTTAATTTTGATTTATTATATTTTTGCTTGAGTACGTATAGTTTTTATTGTATTTCTTGGTAGGTATATTGGCGTGGCTAGCTGACATATCGCAAATAATTTAATTTAATGTTCTGTGTCCTGTAATTTTAATTACTTTGCATACCTAGTATTGTATATAATCAAGTATTTTCTAACTGAACAGACAGCTGTGCTGCTGGGGAGTTTTTTTAGCCACTTCTTCTCCCCAGCGAAAGCACTAGGAAGTGGTGAAGTGTGGGTGTTTTGGGGGACTTTCTTTTTTAATTTTGACGTTCGAAAAGTGCTGATTCTTAGCCTAGTTTGAATAAATGACTTTTGATTTTGATATAATTTATGACTGATTTTATATAGTGTTAGGTTAAACGAGGGACATAGTCTATGAGACTCATGAAAATGATCCACTTTTAATATGGGACTAACACTGAAATATTAATAGAAATCCGCTATTGCATACAAAGTGACTACACGAACAATATGTAGGATATTTTTCATAATTTAGATTTCTATGAGTAGGTAGGTACCACATTTTCATATGGGGACTAGGTACAGGACATAAACGCGAAAAACGCAAGTTTTAGAAGCAATAAAAGTATATGATTGACCACAGTAAACAAAATCAGAAAAATATATGACATTCTTCAGGATATATTATGATAGGTAGATAGTGTATTGAAACTAATTTGATACGATAGATAAAAATCATGAAGATACCTCTAAAAACTTTCTTTTTACAATAAAAACCATACTAATTATTACAATTATACAGATTATTCTACAAGCAACATAATAAAGCACTAGTGTTTTAATTTTTTAGTCTAAACAATAGTTTTTTTATAAATACCTAGAGCTTCATATTTTGCAATAAATTGCCAGCGTTGTGTCATCGCGCTTCTCTTTCTTTTCCATACAGTCCGACAGTGACCGCGCTTTAGGTCATGTAAGCCCCTTAAAGTATTTTCCTCGTTGAACCTAACACCCTGTATTTATAACATCAAAAGATCAGCAGTGGGATTCTGTAACCATCTCACCGTGAAAACTTAGGTGAAGTGAGCGTGGAGTGAGCGGTCAATAGTGTCAATTCCTAGCAAAAACGAACTCACTTCACCTAAGTTTTCACGGTAAGATTTTTACAGAATAGCACCACTGTGCTGAATTATTAATTTTCGCTTATTTTTACGCTACCTGTAACTTAACGAACCTGAAAAAAAAAACGGTACGAAATCGGTTTATCCTTTTAGGAGCTACGATGCCACAGACAGACAGTCCGCCAACGGCTTCATAACCTCCCTCTTACTTTTTACCTCGGCGAGTATAAAGTTAGTTCGATTCAACTTAGACCACACGTCAACGGTGATATACGGCGCCATACTGTCTACGACTTCCACTTTCGTAACGTTAGGGTGAAATAATATTCAAGTTGTTTGTCATCCCATGAATGAGGACAATGGGTTACTCCGGTCTGTTTGTAGGCCATGACACACTTGCTAACTTTGCCAAAATAGTGTTGTAACTTAACCTACCCTAACACCATGCTTTTTCACGCTATTCGACTGATTATGTTCCTTATTATAAACAAACCTTATGAGCTTTTGGAAGATAAACTTTTGTTTTGCATTTTTTTTGTTGTCCCATTATATAAGGTACCTACACCTCTGCTTAACGTTTCGGACAAAACAGGCGTGATGTTATGTTATAATAATTTACTAGCCGACCCGGCAAACGTTGTTTTGCCATTTAAATTATTTCTAGCTACCCGGCGCTACTTCGTTCGTGGTGTCCTACCAATTACCCTACCCTACTCCTACCCTACTCCTAACCTACTCCTACCCTACTCCTACCCTACTCCTACCCTACTTCTACCCTACTCCTACCCTACTCCTACACTACTCCTACCCAACTCCTACCCTACTCCCACCCAACTCCTACCCTACTCCTAACCTACTCCTACCCGATGTCCGTTTAAAAGCGGATAAAAAAAAAAAGTACGCGCTGCGAGAACTCGCGGTGAGCTCGCTGCGCACTCGCCTCGCTTTGGACCCGCTTGCAAATCGCCAGTGTGATAAGGCCCTTAGATGTGTTCATCTTTTTCGAAGAATCCTATTAAGAATTCCTTTTGCGAGTAGCTATCTATTTATGTAATACCTACACTTTAGGAAGCAAAGAGACTCGCAAAATCAGCAAAGTACCAACAAGGAAAAGTATAATTTAATTTAATTGGAAGACATTCAGCTTTTCAGCAGTATTATTTTAATTATCTTAAGACAAAAGGAATATATTCGTATTTTATGCCGCCATCGTGGAGTTTCAACAACGATCCTACTTCAGGAGTTTACTCCTTCTATTATGAGGAATCAACTTTTAACTGGTTTGAAGTTTCCATCTGTCTGTTTCATGGGTTGGATAGGACTCTATGTGGATTTAATGTGAATTTTATTTAAATTTTTGGTTTTGTTACAGCTGCAGCTGCCTTCATATTAAACCGTAATATCTGCTGCTCTGCCCCCGATTTTTAAATCTCTGATATGTTATAAGATATTCATTTTAATGATATGCTGTACAGGGTAATTTTGATCTCCATGAAATGCACAACGTATTTAATTGGATAAGGAATGATATTGTATTGTTTAAAATAGCTTGGTAAATAATTTTACCCATATTTTTTTTGTTGTAAAAGATAAAAACGGTTACTGTGGGTTATCCTTAGGAGATAAACATAGGTATACCATCGCGGACTTTATTACAGATATTTTTATGATATACAATTCCGTAGTAGGTACATTTATTTGATCTATCTCGTAAGGTCGTTTTGTAAGCGCACAAAAATATGTTTGTTACGACATTACATTACAAATCTTTGAATTTCTCGGCTTTTCTCTACTATAATATGCACGTATTATACATATTTAGAGCTTTCTCTTGAATCACTCTATCTATTAAAAAAACTGCATCAAAATCCGTTGCGTAGTTTTAAAGATCTAGGCATACATAGGGACAGACAGCGGGAAGCGACTTTGTTTTATATACTATGTAGTGATGATAAATAATTTGACTTTGACTAATTTCACCACCACCATAATGTAGCCCACACTGTTCCCTCTGTTAGGACACAGGCCTCGTCTCCTAACAGAGGGAACAGTGTGGGCTAAATAATGCTTATGCTAACATCATATATATTATATACATTTGCAAAAATCGTGGTTTTGGTCACGAAATCAAACAATACATCTAAAAGATTTTCTAAGAACATTGAATAAATATAAGTGTCGGGTTGCGGACTTTTCCTAAGCCCCGGTGACCCAGTTCGTGTCCTAAAAGTTGGACAAAAACTGCGGACGCACTTAATTTGTCTTTCATTGTCGCGTAACAGACAGATTGAGTGAAATAACATTAGGGATTAGGGATAAGAGGGAAAAACTGAGGAAGGAATTTTTATTAGCTTTATTATGTAACTTTTGTGAGAGGGGGGGCGGGGCCCGTGGCTAAATAACAACGGCCGCACAGTTTGATCGATCAGGTTAAGCTACGCTTGCCGCGGTTGGTCTGTGGATGGGTGACCATCTTTACATACCGAGACCCCGTGCCTCGGAAAGCACGTTAAGCCCGTTTGTCCCGGTTGTCATTCGTGGATCTTTGACAGTCTTTACGGGTAGTCAGTAGCCCGAAAGTCTGACAACCAGTCTTACCAAGGGATATCGCATTACCCAGTAACTGGGTTGTGTAGGTCAGATGGGCAGACGCTCCAGGTGAAATACTGGTATTCAGCTGCATTCGATTACACTGGAAGCCGACCCCAACATAGGTGGGAAAAGGCTAGGCAGATGATGATGTAACTTTTGTGAGATTTATTTGTTTATGTTTTTTATTGTTACTCGCGTGTAAAGGAGATTTTAAGATCAGTTTTGGACTTTTATTTATTACTAGCTTCTGCCCGCGACTTCGTCCGCGTGAATTCTTGTTCCCTCGACCCACCCCGTCGCATCGATTAAATAGTCTAAAGCCTTCCTCAAGAATTGGGCTATCAAATGCAAAAAGAATTTTTCAAATCCAACCGGCAGTTCCACAGATTACCTCTACATACAAACTTACAAACATTTACCTCTGTATAATATTTGTACAGATAACCGTGCATTTTCGTGTTTTTTTCATAATAACTTCAATTACAAAGAAACATCATCATTTTTCAGCCGAAAGACGTCCACTGCTGGACATAGTCCTACCCTAAAGAAACATCACTTATTCATATTAATCACAATAATATTATAAAGGCGAAAGTTTGTGAGTGTGTGTGTGTGTGTGGTTTTATATGTTTGTTACTTCTTCACGCTCCACCGGCTGGATCAATTTTGATAAAATTTTGTATGGAGGTAACTGACACCCTGGATTAACATACATATATAGGCTACTTTGTATCCCGATATTCCGACGGGATCGACACTCATATGCAGTTGAAACCGCGGGGCCCAGCTAGTACCATAGTACCTAGTAGCTATAGGACATGAAAAGAAAATATTTGAAGCTTATTTAATACAAGTCATACTTCGTAATGTGTTCTATTAGTTAAGTATTCTGTGGTAATGTTTCTACCGCATTGAGCCAAAACTTGGGTTTACGCAAATACCAATTGTTTTAACCTCATTATAACAACATTTCTCAAGAATCAACAAAACAACAAACCGTCTAAACCAACAAACAACGAGGATAAATTAAATATGAATGATCTGAAATCTATTTACCGAATTAATTATGAACTAAACCTTTTTTAATCAAAGACCGTCTCTTACCGGTAGTTAGATGAAGTTGAACGTCTAAGCAGGTTTACAGGAGTTGTGCAGTAAATCCCGCCAGGGGTTGTTTGTTTACCTCCAGGCAGACTCGGTAATTTGACCTACATCTAGGGAACGTTAATCAGATTCGCTTAATTATTTACTTTGCGCTTCTTTTCGGGGAAGGGGAGCTGTGTTGAGATTAATTGAGTTTTCTGGAGTTATAATCAGCTTGTACTAATTGCTGCTCCATTACACAGGACTACAGGAATAAAATAACCAGCGCGCAGAAACAGCTGATTTAAAAAAAAATAACCGACGACAATTTTCATTTCTTGGTTTCAAGGTCATATGCTGAATTCATGAGTACAGTTTGCGCACTGGTTATTCTTTTCCTGTAGTCCTATCAGCCGGGTAATTGCGTAACACACTATCAGTAGCAATGGGTTCCATTTTGACAGTTCAACAATATTCATTGGGTGATTTAACTTGTTGAGCAGACACATTTTTCGAAGTTATGGAGCAATGGATTAGCAATATGCTTGAAAATGATTCAAATTGAGAGTAATAGCGGTATTAGGGTGCTGGACAAATTAAGAAAATCATGGTTATTCAAGCATCACACGAATTCAGAAGGACACTATTCCTTTTTGCTAGCCAGTTTTTTTAAACAAAATTGAATTATAAATCATAAATCATTTATTAATTTGCAAACATGGGTAAAAATATACATTGATGTTTTGTTTTTAAATTAAGTAATAATAAAATATATTTTCTAAAGACGGTAAGTACAAAATAAGGTGACTTTAAGGTTATTTTTAAATCTGGCGCGTACGGACTTCTCGAGGACGAAATGTCAAACTATTTCAATGGTAGATTAATAACGGTTATTTTTATTTCTTATATCAAACGGCATCTGCTTGTGGCTAAGTAATAACAGCTGCACAGGTCGATAGATCGGGTCAAGCTACGCTTGCCGAGGTTGGTCCGTGGATGGGTGACCATATTTACATATCAAACCAAGACCTTTCCGTGCTTCGGAATGGTGTCAGCTATCATTCGTGGATCTTTCACAGTCGTTACGGGTCGTCAGAAGCCCGAAAGTCTGACAACCAGTCTTACCAAGGGGTATCGCATTACTCAGTAGCTGATGGGTTGGTCACAGTCATAGGCAGTCGCTCCATGTAAATTACTGGTAGGTACCTACTCACCTGCATACGGTTAGACTGGAAGGCGACCCCAACATAGTTGGGAAAAGGCTAGGCAGATGATGATGAACAAACGACTGTAGTCCCTTACTAACTCCACAATATTTACATCAATTGAGAATTTTTCTAAGTGTCTACAGTTTTTTCCTTATTAATCTTCTCCTTTTCCTTGTAGATTGATCGACATCGGCTCTGCTTGCCATATTAAGAAATAGAATAGGTACCTACAACAAACGACTTCAATCTAAGTAATATTTTCTAAACTAACCCCTGTGAAGTGCAGGGGTTAGAGGTTAGCTTAGAAAATATTATTTAGTTTGTTTTTAGACGTCTTATATAAATAAAAATATTATTATAAATATGCATTAATATGAACATTCTTGACGATTGTTTTTCATAAACAGGCCAAGATTTTCATGCTTTCGCTAGAAGACAGGAAAACGTTGCTGCTTATACTCTTGACATAATCCCAAGGTCTTCTTTCAACACCCATGGAAAGAACATAGCCAAAACAGAGCACTTGGCTTTAAAAAAACAATTGGAACACTGCGGTATCCGTAGCCAAACTACAGTCTGACCCAAATAAAAAAAGAAAACAATAAAACCTCTTTTCGAATTCAGTGTAGCAGTGTTCCTTATTCAAATGAAGTTTAGTTTTTAATGTAATCAGCCAGGGCTGCATCAAACTCGTTTAGTTTGTTCCCGGTTTCAATTTGTGAAAGTTGTATGCAGCATTTATTATGCAGATTGATTCCGTTGCGCCTGTTATTCTTTTATTAAGCTTTGTTTATACTGCAGTAATAAAACCGGTTTTGTTATAGAGAAGCTTTGAATTTTATGCTTAGGTAGGTATTATTTTGATTTTACATAGATATTTATATAATTTTTAGTTTTTTTTTTAAACTCCTAGCTTACCTTTTCTAAGATTTAAACAAAATAATTTTTATTGCTAGCAATTTAAAGTATTTTCTACATAGTGTTCTAATTTCGAAAATTCCAATGTTTGGAATCCTTTATAGAGGTCGTTGTCATAAGTAAGTAGAGCGAAAGGTTGAGTTTATTGTCTGCCCGAGTATTGTAAGTATTTCTACGCTTGAGCACGAAATGTTACGTTTAATTTTAAACCGTAAAACAGATTTCTGTAAGGTTAGATTTTATATTTAGTTTTTATTGTGTTGTAAATTCGCACATGTTTAGAACAATGCTGTAATAAACAGCCAACAGTAATAAAAAAATTGTATACTTCCTGTTATGTAACCAAACCAATACATTACATATGTATTTTCATTCATAATCCACTGAAATCAGAAAACAACCTGTTTTAACCAAAAACAACCCGCGCTATAAAACCAACCACAACAAAATTGCCACCTTGAAAAATCCAAAACCGTCACTGCCACCTAAATAAAAATTAATTTAAAAACAAATGACAGTTGGAATGATTCTAAATTCGAAATGAACTCACCGACGAGAGCCGCGAGTACCGCGAGTGTGGCGGTGGCGAGCGCGGCCGTAGCGTGCGCGGCGCGGGGCATGACTGCCGGAGACACGCCGGGCGTTAGTGTTGCTAGACACCAGCGGAAAAGTGCGCCAATTTTCCGAAAATTGTACCAGTTTTCCGGTTTGTTATTGAAATGTTTGACGAGTCGTGAACTTAGATAACTGTTATCTTACTTCACGCAGTCCATAGGTTATCTATGACGTAAACAAATGCCGACTGTAGGAAGGCGTGAAGATAAGCTGTGTTATAATTATTATACCTAAGTATATTTTTTTTTTTATATTTTCCTATTTTCTGTTTTTACCGCAGTTACGTAGGTAATCATACGTTTTAGCTGAGCCTGTCTACATAAACTAACTTTCATGCTTCAATACGTTACTTGAGCTGTACATATTCACAGCTTTTTTTAAATCTTAAGCGCATGCAAGTAAACAGTGTAACAATTAATATTACAACCCAGTATTTAATTATAAACATCAAATCTCATATAAAAAAGACTCCAGTTTATTTCATTTTTATAGACCCCACCATTACAATAAAACTACTCAATATCTACGTTCCGCTGTATCTGGCAACTCCGGAGGCGTCGCACGCTCGCCGCACGCGGCCGCAGCACGCCCGCCCCGCGCCCCCGAATGCGGCACTGCGCTCTGTGACGACTCCACGCTTGCACTGCTTCCATTGTTACACGGGAAGCGTGAACTGTCCTTGTCAGGAGATGGTAAACATTGGAATTCAATGAAAAACTCTTTATGACTGACGGTACTCAGCGTTTGGTACTCCCTGGCCTTGATGACTTGGCGAGATGTTTTGTCTTCTGCGGGTTTTTAGCATTATCAGGCTATTACATTCCCACTGCTCGGCCGCAGGCCCTCTACCAGTGAGAAGGAGTGGGCCTAGAAAGAAGGAAGAAAGAAAATACATTTATTTAGCACAGACTAAAAGACTCACAATACACCAGATAAATAGTCAGATAATAGTCGTACATCAGATAAAAATAAAAAGTGCAGTCCGATGTAAGAAATTAGCAGGAAAGTGTGCCTCACGGCTGCGCCAAAAAGGCCCAGTTCAGCAAAAATGCCAGACAACTAGTGCCTGTTCTTAAATAGCTCGTGCCACTAGAGAAGAAGACCGCGACACACGGGTAGAAAATACAAAACCCAATATGAGGCCCCAAACAGATCGTGTTTCAAGAACAAATTCTTGGAATTGCTAACAATAACCATTCCTGGTGTGAACGCTCATTTGAAAGGTTTTGCCCTGCTGTTGCGGCGGGCGATGTGATGCGACGCGGTGGCGATGCGATGCGATGCGGTGGATCGAGAACATAAAATTTCACGCTAACGAAGTCGCAGGCAGAAGCTAGTATACAAATATGTAAGTAAACCTACACTTTCTTGATCAACAATAACCCTTTATTCATAAACGTTGCTTAAAGATAAGTAGTAATTAGCGACTGTTGAACCATACACTTTTGACGTTTAAACGTCACTAAACTTTAATCAACGTTTATAAATATACCCTAAAACTCCATCCGTCATTCTCCTGCAATCAAAACACCTCAAAACTTACAATAAGTGACAATGGAGTCACGCTCGCTAGTGTGTGATACAGCCACATTCATCTCACGGCAGCCAGCTAGTAACACTCACTGCTTGTCACCTTACGACTGCTAGCGATATAGTGGCGTCGAGTAGATTAATATTATGGATATTCGTTCTGATATAGGTGCTTATATACCTATCGTGGACGGTATATCCTCTGTAAATATGCCAATAGTTATGTTTCAAATAATCTGTAGGCTCCTCCGGGATTTTTATTTAATTTTAGCCTTTTTTTCTTTGCAGGAGAGAGGAGAGGTCTGGTGGCCGAAAAAGGAAACTTTGGCAGAATCATAAAATGATAACATTATGAATCATAATGGACAGTTAACTGTTAAGTTAATCGTATCAAATCCCATTGTTGAAGGATTTTTCTGTTATTTTTTTTTGTCTGTGCTAAAATACCAATCAATCCAATCCAAATCCAAATCCGATTAAAAATTTATGTTTTTAGGGTTCCGTACCTCAAAAGGAAAAAACGGAACCCTTATAGGATCACTTTGTTGTCCGTCTGTCTGTCTGTCTGTCCAGACCCTTTATCTGGGAAACGCGTGGAGGTATCGAGTTGAAATTATAACCATATACTCAGGTCTACAATCCCTTGAAGCTGTGAAAAAATCAAACTTCTAAGTTAACGTAAAAAAAAGATACGGCCGTTTATGCCGCAAAAAACGTATATTTCGACACTCTCAAGAGAATCAAAATTTATAGGGTACTTCCCATTGACCATGTCATGATTCTAGTCATGAAATTTGGCAAGAAGAAAGATGAAGAAGTAAATGAAAAAATCCGAAAACCGTAAATTTGTAGTTACATTAAAAAAAAACCAGTGATAAAATATTCACATACCTACTGTACGGAACCCTCGGTGCGCGAGTCGGACTCGCACTTGACAGGTTTTTTCCTTCCAGGAGAGAGGAGAGGTCTGGTCTTTACATCGGGGAAAGAACTTCTAGGACATACTGGGTTCCTCACGATGTTTTCCTTCACCGTTTTGAGAGCAGTAGTGATGAAATAATTTACACAAAGTAAAGTGCCTGTCTGGGTTCGAACCTACGATCTACAACTTGTAAGTCGCGGCTGTTACCACTGGGCTACCGAAAATAAAATACATGTAAGTACATATTTAAGTTAAGGTATACAGATACTTGTATATGAACATTTAGTATTTTAGTTCGTTATGCCGTTTATTCGGAAGTGTTACCGCGTTTTCGCGGTCGTAAAAAAAGAAATACAGTTTGGGCCTCGAATAATTTAAGACAGTGAAAAATGGGGCGTATGTAAGGAAATGTAGAAATGTTTGTATATAACTCTCATATATATTGTCCATTATATGTATAGTATATTCAATCTTGCATTTTAAATATTTTAATGGTATGCATCTTAAGACAATGATATTCATGTTAATCTCTCTAATTAATCTTGATGCGCTTTGTGATTGGAGGCTCCATTGTTTGATCTGGTACTAATTGATTTCACAATCTCTTGATTTATATCTGACAGGTGGTTATGTCTTCTTAGAACGAAAGATAAATAGGAAATTTGATAATATTTGGGATAATAAACCGTAATCCGTAGCAGTTCGTAGACGGTCTACGAAAGCGTTTAGTGCGTCTACGTAATACGTAGCCTCGTAGCACGGCTACGAATCGCTACGAGGCGATTATTTGGTTTAAAATCATCTAAGTTACATGTGTTGGTATTGTTTTATTTTACAATATTGTCTGCTCGACGATCCCTTTGTCTTTTACGAAACTATAACCCACTGAGTTTTCCTGTGTTTTAGTATGCTTCGAACATCATTTAAGTTAGTATACTTCAAGCTATTATATTACATATCTTAAACTCAGACTAGAAACTTTTGTAGGCCATACCGATAAATGACTTTAGGTTTATACAAACTTTTACGCGTCAATAAACCAGTATACTTTTCAAGCAAAGACTAAACCTACAGCTAGCTACAGGTAGCCCAAAAAAGCAAAAGTTTATCCACAATAACCATCGTTTAACAGTCGTATATAACATTTCCCCAAAAAACATCAACGCTCATCAAGAAGACGCCAGTCTCGATTGTCTAATGTTTTTAATGACACCTTTTAATTACAGCCTTACAGCGCTGTATACGAGGCGTCTGAACTTAATGAAACACGCTCAAAGGGATGACGCCGCTTTCAGCAGCTTTTTGACGAGCGCTTTCTTTAGCTTTAGGCTTTTTTACATAGAATCGTTTTTGATCCGGACCTTCTTTAGTGAGATTTTTTTACGCTTCTTTGTGTTAATAAGATGGGTCTTGTTGCAGGTTTTCAGGTGATTAGCAATGAAAGTACAACTGTCGGGCTACGTAGCGAGGTGTCGGTGTTTTGAGGAGAAATAAATGTTTATGTAAATAATAATCCCTACATTTTGACAAGTTTTTGACATTGATTGTCACTGTGTTAAGATTGAGACTACTCTGTCAGCGCGATCATCCGTTTCGGTACACCGAACCAAAGTGAAATATGAACGCGACCATCGAGTATTCGCGCGAAGATTGCTTTCTACTAGGATGAGGCTTTATGATGTGCTATTTAAAGGTTCCTGAATAATAATACACACATCAACACGGTCTAGGGATATTTCATACTCAATTAAATAACTCGAAAAGTACTGGCCGCATTGGAATCTTTTATACACCGATTTGTTTGTAATTTATCATTGATAATTAACACATTGATAGTAATTCGCTTTTTTAAAAATATCCCTAGACCGTGTTGATGTGTGTAGTACAATAACCAGAGTATTCGTGTCTCATTATTTTATTCACAGAAATTACTTCACATAGGTACATAAACCAGGGAATTACTTTAATTTTATTTTTAAATTATAATGTTTATGTGCCATTGTTTAAAAGAACCCGCATACAAGGCCCGAAATACCATCCTTTATTATAATTAACAAAACCCCAAAAGCTATTCTGAACTAGACATTTCAGTTTCACAATCGAACCACGACCCTTGTCACAAAAACCGTCCGTTCCACTCCGCCATTGGTAATAATAACAATAGCAAATATTCGTAACCCCAGAAATAAGTCGAATATTTATTTAATCGACTAATTAAACCATTGACCGCTGAGGGTTGCTTATTGCCCGTTGCCTAGCAACGGAACGCCCCTAGCAACCGATTCCGATTGAAATATTTCAATGACAAGTCTTTGAGTTTTGCAATAATTATTTAGTGGTACCAAAAGATATTTATTTGTGGAGGGAAAAGAAAAATGGCGCGAGTTACAAGACCCATGAGTCAGATGCGAAAGCTTGAAACTGTGAGTTTAATCTTTATCTTTTAGAGATTTTTTGTAATTTATTCCCCATTATCTGCCTAGCCTTTTCCCAATTATGTGGGTCGGCTTCCAGTCTAGCCGGATGCAGCTGAATACCAGTATTTTACATGGAGCGACTGCCTATTATGACCTCCACAACCCAGTTACTGGGTAGTACGATACCCCTTGGTAAGACTGGTTGTCAGACTTTCGGGCTTCTGACTACCCGTAACGACTCACGACTGTCAAAGATCCACGAATGACAGCCGGGGCCAACGGCTTAACGTGCTTTCCGAGGCACGGATGGTCTCGGTATGTAAAATTGGAACCCATTGCGTCCAGAACCCCAAAACATTTTTTAAAGGCTTTAACGAATCAGGTCTTTATGAACACCGCTTTAAAACTATTACAAAACCGCTGCATAACAACGAATTCAAGAAATCTCATACATGAAACATCTAGGAACAAATGAAGTAAGTTAATACGTCCTGATTCTCGAATCGAAACCGTGACCCAGAGCTCGGAAGGCAAATGTCTAATCCTTGTGCCAAGTAGAGCGACGAATTTTTACTATGTAGGTCGCTAACGTGCCATGTGGTCGCCAGCAGGATATAAGTAGGTCATTCCCTTCTTTGCTATGGGGGTTGAAAGAGATGGGTCTTAGGTAAATCCTGGGACAGTTTTTCTGGTGTGGTGGTTCTTGCAACGAAAGTGTGGCAACTGAAAAAAAAAATAGAAAATATGTTTATTTGCGTTAATCGTGACGCAGAGCAATGGCGTAACTATATCGTTTGGGGCCCGTGGCAAATTCAAGGGATGGGGCCCTCCCTCAATGTACAGAAGCTCAACCAATGTTATAGTTTTTTTTTACTAGCACTATTCCGCAACTTCTTCCGCGTAGATTTCATATTTTCCCGTACAACATTGAACACCCAACTGCTTCGTTGGTCTAGTGGTCGCAAACGCTGATGCTGAGCATGAGGTCATGTCCAAAAAATTTGACAAACAATGGGAAAAAGGTACAAAATGTTCGAAACCCGAATGATGTCATTTGTTGCACTTTAAAAAAAAAAATTTTGCATTTATAAACTTATGTGAGGATCCTCCTGTGCTCATGGCCCTCTCGGGCCGGGGGCCCCCTCTGGCTGGGGGCCCGTGGCATTTTGCCCCAATGCTAACAGAGAGAGAGAGAACACAAACACAGATAAGAACATGTTGGGGGAACATATACGTCACATACACGCAAAACCTCCATCGCTCAAACTCAAAGAATTTATTTCAAACTAGCAGCGCCCCGCGGTTTCACGCGCATAAGTGTCGATCTCGTGGGAATATCGGCATAAAAACTATCCTATGCCCTTGCCCAGGACTTAAACTATCTCTATACTAAAGTTCATCTAAATCGGTTCAGCTGTTTAAGCATGAAGATTTATAATATTAGTATCACGGATATCTATGATCAGTATGGATAAACCAATTACAGGCACTTTTGAACTGTCAAGGGGTCGGTCAGTCAGAAAGATGAAGGTTCAGCCAACAAAAGAGATAAATAAGTATGCAGGATCGTCGGATATAGTTGAAGTTTAGTAAGAAACCAATGGATGTTTTCGAATAAAATTTAATTGTATTAATAGAAAAGAGAGCAGTGGTGGCGCAGTGGTAACGGCCGCGACTTACGAGTTGTAGGTCTATGTTCGAATCCAGCCAGGCGCTTTACTTTGTGTAAATTATTTCATCACCACTGCTCTCAAAACAACGAACCGGCCCGCGTGGTGGAATTACGGCTTACTCCGTCTCGCCGAGAGGAGGCCTGTGTCCCAGCAGTGGGAACATTACAAGCGGATTATGATTATGGATACCGTTAATCCGATTACGACAAAGCCTTGTCAACTTATTGCTAGCATTTGCGCGAAAGCTCCAGGCACACAAAAAAAAATCACGCGGAGGAAGTCGCGGGCAGAAGCTAGAATAATATACAGGCTGTATATACATAATTTATACACATTTATATACATAAAACAGATTGAAAGTTCCCAATAAGCCGATTGAAGAAATAACAGATGAGGTCGAAGATTGCATTATGCTAACTTCGGGGTTACCCTATTATCCTGAACTTTATAGTGCTCCACAATAAGTTGGTTTCCTCTCACATATAAGTCGATACTCGTGTTTTCCCGCCGCTTCGCCTTCGGCTTTATTATTCCGGCTTGACATCGGCTTCTGGGACACCCTGTATCCAGGATACAGGGTGTCCTGTAGTGGTGTACTTTCACATTTAAATTTGTGAAAGTTTGTGAAGATGTTTGGATGTTTGTTACTCAATTACGCGTAAACCGTTGAACAGATAAATTGGATGAAAATTGGCACATAGATAGACCATTTCCTGAATTAACACATAGGATACTTTTTATCCCGATATTTCCATGGGATCGAAATCTACGTGGGTGAAACCGCGGGACGCTGCTAGTACACCATATAAATTACAGATATAAATGTAGTTTTACAAAGGGTTACAGAATGGGTGGTCTTATCGCTAAGAGCGCGATCTTTTAAAGACAACCTTTGTCTATAATACATACACATACATACATTTAAATAAAATTGAAGTGTCTGGTTTGTAATGTCAAAAACAACAGCATTATATTAAATGCCTAACTATGAAAGTATTGTCTAAATTTTTGTCTGTCTGTTTGTTCCGGCTAATCTCCGAAACGGCTGGACCGATTACGACGGGACTTTCACTGGCAGATAGCTGATGTTGTAGGGATTAACTTAGTTACTTTCATTTTAGAAAAATATAGAAAATCAAAAGGTTTTAATGTCACGCAAACGGAGTCGCATATAACAGCTATTAAATTTATAATGAGTCCAATATTTCTCTGCATTTGTAGAAAGAAGCCCTGTTTCGAGCCAGGAAGCGTATCCTCAAGTACCTAGTGCTGGGTTACCTAAAGCAGGAGGGTTTTTTCCACACGGCTGAGACCTTCGCGACAGAAGCTACCCTGACTGGAGAGTACGAAGTCTGTGACAATATCGACCTGGATATTATTCTGCAGGTAAGGTTTTGAAGATGGGTAAAACCCTATTTATTATAACTGAGAATGTTACATAATTATGTAAAAAAAACGTATGTACGAGTACAAAAAAATAAGGTGAAAATGAAAATCCAAGATGGCGACAACTTTATGACAGCTTCTAAAAAATCTTATACTGGATCGCTCTGTATTAAAAACGCGTATTAACTTCATACTTTTACTCTCTCTTTCTAATAAATACGAGTGTGTGTGCGCGCGAGTATCGCGTAAGGAACTTCGTTCCTGACGGGGGTCCCCCGACCGCACACGTTTTTTTTATAATTTCTGTTGGTGAATCTTATAATCTACTAGCTTTCGCCCGCGACTTCGTCCGCGTGAAATTTCACCCTTCCCCAGTCACCCTCGTAGGAGTAGAATTTCGAAAAACCCTTTCTTAGTGGATACCTACTCTTCACAAAGAACACACCCTCCGAATTTCATGTCTCTAGGACCAGCGGTTTAGGCTGTGCGTTGATATATCAGTCAGTCAGTCAGGACTTTGAATTTTATTTAAATAGATTTTGATTCATAAGATTATGAATCAGGAAATCAGGATGGCAAATTTCTTTTTAGTGTATTTATTTGTGTATATTTATATTTAAAATATTAATTCCTCAATTTTCATTATTGCACCTACCACTGTTTGTCTCTGCATCACCCAAAGGTTGACTGGTAGAAAACGCCTATGGCATTAAGTCCACCTCTGTACTATTATTATTATTTATTTATGTGCTTGAAGTATAAAGTTATAAATATGAAAACATCATTATTACAATATGGACTTCATCCTTAACATATCGTAAAAAGCTACAGTTAATTATTAAAACAAATTCCAAAATATACAAGGCACAGCGCCACTGCAGCCACTGCTTGCTTATCTACCACCCTACCCAATTCGGATGCCACAAGGGACTTCAAACGTACTACTGCAGAGCAAAATATGTAGGTCGAAGCAGGGAATAGGTTATAATAGTGCTGGATGTCAGTATGTACCCGCTTTCTGTAACTCGCAGTTCCAGTCTCTTGGGTGTTCCGGCAGTGTGTACTTTAATTTGGGAGTCAATATTGTTATTAGAAGGAAGAAAGGAAGCTAGTTATAAGAGTCAAAAACCTAATGCGTTCTTCTATCATCATCATCATCATCTGCCTAGCCTTTTTCCAACTATTTTGGACTATTTTGGGGTCGGCTTCCAGTCTAACCGGATGTAGCTGAATACCAGTATTTTACATGGAACGACTGCCTATCTGACCTCCACAACCCAGTTATTGGGTAGTACGATACGACGAGACGCTAGTTTTTACTAAAACGAAGGTTTTGGAGGTTAAGAGTATCATGAAGCCTCTAAAGCTCAAGTGTAGAATTAAGATAAATGTTCTTGAATTAATATGTATAGGAAAATTCGGAGTAAGAGCTTTTCGTATTCCGATATACTTAATATAAGAGGTAGCGACAGTTGAGTTCCAATTAGGCGTTATAATTATGTTCCAGCGGAATTCGACAAGAAACACAACGAACGAACGTACGCGTAATAGGCTATTATCTACGTTACCGATGGAGCCCGAACCTCGAAAAATAGAATAGAATAACTATTTTATTACTTTTAGCAAATGTCAGTCTATGCGAGCATATGGGGGTAATTGCGTAACATACTATCAGTAGCAACTGCGGGGTAATTGCGTAACACCACTATCAGTAGCAACTGCGGGGTAATTGCGTAACACACTATCAGTAGCAACTGCGGGGTAATTGCGTAACACACTATCAGTAGCAACTGCGGGGTAATTGCGTAACACACTATCAGTATAAAATGGGTTTCATTTTGATAGTTCAGCAACATTCATTGCGTTATTTACGTTGTTGAGCAGACACATTGAGAACATAATATGAAGCAATGGATTAGCAATATCCTTCAAAATGATTCAGATAGAGATCAATAGTGCTTTACGCAATTATATTATGGTGATGGGCTCTGCAGTCTGTCCAAAAATACCCCAACGATCTAGTACAGCCTCATTCATATCATCGTATATCTAAATTCGAAATTAGGTGTTTCAATAGGATTTATCCGCCGCTGGAAGCAAGCAATCCCAAGGGTGGCGTGAACTAGAGAAGGTAGACTTGTTTAGCCAAAGTAGTAAATGTGGTGTAGGAAACAAAATAATAAAAAAAAAAAGAAAAGGAAAAAAGTAAAAGGAAGTATTTTAAGTACTGGAGAAATATAATATAGCGTATTTTTTGTAAGTGAAAATTTCTTTAGGCGCGTTGGGCATTTCTTGAGATGGGAAAAGACCATTGAACTCGCGACACTGTTACCGTAACCGACACCTCTGTTTTAAGTTTTGACCATTATAAAGATATCAACGCGTGGTACATTTTCTTTGGGAAGAATGACCTTCAAACATATTTATAAAATTACTATGCTTTTTCAAGCTTTCACTTCTCTGGAGTGCCACTGTTTTTTTTATTTGAATGCGTTTAAAAACTTAAGTAGGTAAGGTAACCTTTGGAATTTCTCCTGCATCATGGTTGCACAAACAGCCAAACCCGGAACAAATGTCTGTAGATTCTGTCGATTACTCGTATTCATTATTAGCCATTGTGTACCACTGCTCTCTGTCCAGACCTGCCAAGGACCAATCTTATTTAAGGATTCCAGCTCATCCCGGCATCTCCGTTTGGACCTGCCACGATGTTGTTTCCTATAAACGGGATCCACTGGGTCGTAAGTTTGACTGGTTGATCGTCTGACATGCGGCAGACGTGTCCAGCCCAATTACATTTAAGCGTGGCTGCTTGACGAGCTGGATTCTTCTCATTTTAACTGCATTGGGCCTGACTGGTACAGTTTTATTTATTATTTCGTTTTTGTCTGCTGCAAGTTCGGCCTCAGGACCTACCAAAAAGCTTAATCTCACGAGAATTGTGTGCCAAAGACACGCTCAATAGTTACTAAGCTAGAGGCTGCCTCCCTGGAGAGGTGCACTTTGCTATCACTGAGTTATGTTAGTGCGGTGTGGACTCGTGCCAGCCTCGTTAGCGAGAAGGAAGTATTTTTCACGCTTATGAGCCTCTTGGGGGGTAAGCAGATGTCCAAGGGCGGCGGTGAATTTTCGTATAAGTGTCGGCTGTTAGTTGTGGTTATTGCCTTAAGAAAGTTTGCCAGTCGCATTTTTATATTTTATTGATGGATTTTCGAATGCATGGCTTGGGATTTTATTGAGCAGTCGTTTCCTGTTATTGCAGCAACTAAAGAAAATATTATATCAAACTTTTTATTTGTCACTAGCAACAGGCTTTTTTTTGACACAATTTGGATAAAACACAGAAAGAAAACATTTTAAAAAATGTCTTTGCTGTTTTAAATGTTTATCTCCGCAGAAAAGATGTCTTCTCTAAGATCAAATCTCGGTAGCTCGTTAGTTGGAGCAGTGGTAACCCAGTGGTGTCGGCTCCGACTTACGACTTGTAGGTCGTGGGTTCGAACCTAGACAGGCGCTTCATATTGTGTAAATAATTTCATCACCAATGCTCTCAAAACGGTGTAGGAAAACATCGTATGAAAACTGGCATGTCCTAGAACCAAAAAATAAAAGACATGTGGCATCTACCAACACGCATAGGCCCACGTGGTAGATTACAGCCCACTCCTTCCCGAAGACAGGAGGCCTGTGTCCCAGCAGCGGGAAGATTATAGGCTGATTATGCGTTAGTTGTCGTGCTTTTCAGACAACTGCTCTACTTTCTTTCTGTTTTTAGGTAGCCTACACTGTCCCACTTCGTCCAGGCATCCTTGTGTAGAACCACCTCGATCCAATCCTTGCGGTATGAGTCTAGGTCGTCTTGCCTTCCTGGGCCAGCCTTAGCGGCGCTGTCCAACCTCAGGCACCAACCGTGTGGAGACTGTTGTTCGGTGGTCATTGTGCATGCGGCTAACGTGACCTGCCCAATCCCATTTCAACTTGGCAGCCTTTTTACTTACGTCTAGGATTCCCGTTTTGGAGCGCAGCGCTCTACTTAGATATTTATAACTCACCTTGTATAAAAAATCCACGTTCAGCAGTGGTCATGTCCTCTGCACGCTGTAACAACACATTCGTGTGCCTTTGTCCTTTGTAATTGACGTCAGTACACGTCGCTTGTTAGTGGCGACACGTAATAGTCACGTTAGCACGTAGTGGTCGTGTGACACGGACCGTGCTTTGTTTGTGCCTGTTATAGGCACAGTCAGACACGAAAGTCTACTAACACTTTAGATTTTTTTTTTTTTATAAAGTAGAATACTCTTTATGTACACCATATAAATTACAGATATAAATATAGAAACTGTACAAAGGGTGACACAATGGCCGATCTTATCGCTAAGAGCGATATTTTAAAGACAACCTTTGGATGGATTAAAAAGGGGAAAGACAGACAAATACTGTAGGTAGTCACACACACAACACACGTGCAGGCACGTGCGTGCGTGCGTGCGTGCATGTGTTATACGACACTTATGTTTAGAGAGGGGCTCGTGGCTAAATAAAAACAGCCGCACAGGTTGATCTAAGTAAGCTACACTTGCCGAGGTCTGTCCGCGGATCGGTGACCGTCCTTTAAATATCGAAGCTCGTCCGTGCCTCGGAAAGTACGCTAAGCCTTTAAAATCACCCGGTCTTACCCGGTCGCTCCTTGTAAAATATTTTTTATTCAGCTGCATTCTGTTAGACTAGAAACCGACCCCAACATTGGGAAAAGGCTAGGCAGATGAACACAATAAAATTAGACTACTAATAGAGCAGTATGGGAGTTCTTCGCCCATAGGTACTGCTCTATTACTGGCTTGCTACGCTATAGCTACGGCCTGCTACGCTGTTGCTACGCTAAAGCTACGGTCTGCTACGCTGTTACTACGGCTTGCTACGCTATAGCTACGGCCTGCTACGCTGTCGCTATATCTACGGCCTGCTACGCTATAGCTACGGCCTGCTACGCTATAGCTACGGCCTGCTACACTGTTGCTACGGCTTGCTACGCTATAACTACGGCCTGCTACACTGTTGCTACGGCTTGCTACGCTAAAGCTACGGCCTGCTATGCTGATGCTACGGCTTGCTACGCTGTAGATACGGCCTGCTACTGCTACTGCTTGCTACGCTATAGCTACGTCCTGCTACACTATTGCTACGGCTTGCTACGCTATAGATACGGGTAATGATAGTCTCTAATAAAATAACAATAAAAATCACTATACAGTTTCAGATTTTAATTGTTCATGTCTACATTATTGGTCAAATTGCCAGGTTTGACAAAACATTATTTTATTTTACCCAACTGTGAGTTATCCATCATTTTCCAAGTATGGTGCCAATATAGCAAAAAATCCTCTTCATTTTATTCTACTTACCTGTCGATGTCATCGTGCAAGTCATCAACATACTCTCACGCACGTTCCACATTCCAACAGCTCTCGTTTGAAACAAAATGGCGACTGAAAACTTTTAATTTGAACCAAATGTTCCGACGCCCTGCATAGTTCTGTGTGTTGGATACCAAATGAATTTTATACCGCGTTTGCGAGTACTATTAATTTGTGACGTAATGTTTTTAAAAGGAACTGGTTTAATTTGATGAAAAATTTAATTGAAACTAGTTATTATTAATAGTCTATAATAAAAAATAGTCTATATTCTATAATAAATAGTAAATTTAAATTAATTAATTATTATATTATTAATTAAAAAAAATATCATTTCATTTCATTTCAGTAAGTTTTTTTTGGTATTGTTCGTCGAATCGTTGAGCTCCTTAAGTTCTTAGTTGAACTGCATGATTACTGAGAAATGCGCGCACTGGCTGGAGAGGTCCACTCAATCAGTGTGATTCTTCCCTCGAAAGACCATTTCAGACACCAATCTACATGGTTTTGATATGATCTGACCAAGATTATGTCTGGACTTTAAAAGAGACTGACTCTTAGTTTGTTTCGGCGTTTCTTTTCAGAATAGTCAGATAGGAAAACTTCTGACTATTCTGAGAAGGAAAAAACGACAACATCTAGTTTTCAAAATATGATTGACGTGTTTGTACAAACTTACTTACAGAAATAAAATCATTTATCATTTAAAATTGTTTGTTAAACAACTGGTTAGAAAGGGGGTGACTACCGAGATGACGACTAATAGAGAAGTATGGAAGAAAAGACATGTTGCGCTGACCCCAAATAAATTGGGATAAGGGCAGGATAATGATGAAACAACTGTGTCGCAATGCTAAGATCAAGAATCAATAAATTAATACTGGAAATAGTTTTGTTAATGATAAAAATAAAAAGTTTTTTTTCTGTAATTGATTCCGTTTGAGTGGTTACATTGGTTCTAACCAACTGACATAAATACACAACGCTGATGGACTGATTTATGGAATTATCAATAAATAATAAATCGTGGATTGTGCTTAGTTACGTAGCTATGTAAGTTGACGCAAACATGCCTCGTTATTATTTATTTACCTACTCCAATGAATTCATCCGGAGCTACGCACATCATCGGTTCACGAAAAACACCCAATCTTGTTTAAACATCAATTTGCCCCATTTACGTAAAGCGTAGTCATGGTGTGTAAGAAGTCTAAGGAAGTACTGTGAGTTCATGACCTTATTTATGGCAGCTCGGAAATTGAGCGGCTGGGAGCCAGGGCTGGCAGAAAGAGAAATTAAATTATGAGGGCCTTTGTCAACATCGGAATTAAATCATTCTTTTTTTACAATTTTTTGTTCAGTGAGAGAGAGCAGTGTTGGTGGCCGCGACTTACGAGTTGTAGGTCGCAGGTTCGAACCCAGACCCTAGAACCAACATCTACCAAAATAGTAGGTATTCTATTATATTATTTTAAAGCTAGTACAATTCTAGCACACTTCAAGCAACGGGCCATAAATAAATATCTCGATGGAAATATATGACATTTTGTTCCAGGTACAGTCACCAAAAGAGATAAGTAACCAGGGTTGTCGCATATAGTTGAAGTTTAGTAAAAAACAGATAGATGTTTTCGAATGAATTTTAATTAGATAAATTAACTGCTTGTTTTCTATTAATTAAATAATATTGTATGTATATCCGACGGCTCTAGTTACTTTAGTGACCGTACTTAATTTAACAGTGAATGAGAGATCATTGCTTGCCCCAATTTGACCCTGAACCGCCCAGAAAGAGTCAAAGTCAAATAATTTATTTCAAATAGGCACATTAAAGGCACTTTTGAACGTCAAAAATTACAGTGAAATTGAATTGATTCTAGTCGCCCCTTCCAAAAGGTAATGTTCGTATGGAGAGACCTGGTTGCCCTGCAATAGGAAAATACCAAACTAAGTAGGTAGTTGGGTATTATTTGGAAGCGGTAAAATAACCTTGAATTATCACAAGTCCAAAAAATAAAAGGCATTGACCTTAAAATTACTGTTATTGCCATCAACAAAAGTGCAGAAAACTTCCGAAAGTCTAAAGTAGTAGTAAGTTTCAAGTGAAAGCTATTCTATGAAATGGGAGCGTCAATTGGCAGCTGCATCAGTGCGAAGTGACCGGACGTTTCATTTCCACCCGCGTCTGGCGCCGGACAAATCACGTCATCACCGGACTGTTCGATTGAAAACCGGACACGTCAGTGTAGGGTTACCAATCGGAATGTGAACGTCCTGACAAAAAGCCGGGCAAAATACTTTATAATATTTCTTTTTTTTCAGTATTCATTTTACTTCTTTTTTTAGGGTTCCGTACCCAAAGGGTAAAAACGGGACCCTATTACTAAGACTCCACTGTCCGTCTGTCGCCAGGCTGTATCTAATGAACCGTGATAGCTAGACAGTTGAAATTTTCACAGATGATTTCGATGATGATATTTCTGTTGCCGCTCTATAAACAAATACTAAAAACAGAATAAAATAAATATTTAAGGGGGGCTCCCATACAACAAACGTGTTTTTTTCGGCGTTTTTGCTTTGTGGTACGGAAATCTTCGTGTGCGAGTCCGACTGGCACTTGGCCAGTTTAAAAAAAATTAAATGTAATAATATACATACATACAATACCAGCTTACTATAGTCTTACTGAAGGACAAAGGCCTCTTCTTATACAGAGAAGGCACGAGCAGCGAACATGTTTTTTTAAAATCAATAATAAATAAAAGTCTACAACGACGGACAAAATCCGGATGGGGGTCCAAAAAGTTGGCAAATTCGAACGGATGGTAACCCTAGCGTGACAGCCCTGCCCGAGAGTGGCCATTCAGACGTGTATAATAGTGTGTTCCACTACATAAACTCAAGGCTCTTTCACGTTATAAAGATTGGTTTTTGGTTTCTTTAACACTTATTTATTACACGAACACGCCCTCATACCTAAGCTTACAATGATACTCATCCCCCTACACACACGAAGTTTTTTATAACTATGCATGCTTAATATGATAATTATTCCGGTCGATCGGATCCCCTAATCTGATCCCTCTGCTAGATAGTCTTACGTTTTAATTTCTGTCTTATTAGTTTAACTAGGTCTGATCTCCTTAATCTTTTTGACAGGTAAGTACAGTCAAGAGAAAAACATTTGTTCACGTAAAAAATATTTCTTTTTACATATTCGTTTTAGGGCTAATAAATAAATCAGCCGAGTGTTTGAAATCATCACAGGCAATCAGAAATTTGGTCTTTTAATTTGGACAAACCGATATCAGGTGTAGGAGCAGTGGTGGCCCAGTGGTAACGGCCCCAACTTACTAGTTGTAGGTCGCAGATTCGATCCAAGACGGGCGCTTTATTTTGTGTAAATAATTTCATCACCACTGCTCTCAAAACGGTGAAGGAAACGTGACGAAATCGGCATGTCATAGAACCAAAATATTCGGAGACATGTGACATCTATCTACCAACCACACTTGCACTCGGCTCGCGTGGTGGATTATGGCCCATTCCCTCGCTCAGAGAGGAGGCCTATGTCCCAGCAGTGGGAACATTATAGGCTGATCATACTATATAAGTATAAGATAAAGATAATCTTATACTCACCTCGATTTTGCAAACATTCCATTCTGTAAAAATCTATTTGTATATTATGTATTCTGTAAAATGTATTGCATAAACTTAACTTGAAATTAGCTAGGTGAGTGTCATTCCACCTGATGCCAGGGATTGACACCTAAGCTATTCACAGCTCACTTCAAGATCATTTCACCTAAGCTTTCACGTTAGATTTTTACAGAACAGACGCTGATCACGGTACACAAATCTCAGGTCACCAAAAAAAATCTTCAGTAGGTACATCTTTATTTAGATTCCACGCTCACAATATAACTGGAGCAGGTCATTAGCTGGCTTGAATGAGACTGTGTGCAGTGTCAGTGACACGGCTCACGTGCACGACGACACCTGAATGACGAAGTGACCCCACGGAGCGAAGAGGTTATTTTTGGATTGTCTATACGATCCGGTAATATACTCGATCTGTTGTTTAGCGTCAAATAACATATGACGGTATATATTTTTATTACCGGATCTCGTACTAGGAGGACTTATGCCTGTTTTCACCAATATTAATACCTAAGCATTTACCACAGCCTTGCTTTCATAAGAAAGCTGAATACGCACGGCTGTCCAAATACAGAGCGTTTTTTGACACCTTAATGTCAAACACTGGTGAAAATGACAGATGTAATGTTTAATTAAAAGGTTTTACCTTAACCTACCCTAACACACTACAATGGCTGTTATATTTCATCTGCCTAGCCTTTTTAACTTCTTTTCTACTTTTCTTTTCTTTTTTCCCAAATATGTTGGGGTCGGCTTCCAGTCTAACCGGATGCAGCTGAATACCAGTACCTATTTTACATGAAGCGACTGCTTATCTGACCTCCACAACCCAGTTTCTGGGTAATACGATACCCCTTGGTAAGACCGGTTTTCAGAATTTTGGGCTTCTGACGACCCGTAACAACTGTCAAAAATCCACGAATGGCAGCCGGGACCAACGGCTTAACGTGCTTTCCGGGTCACGGAAGACTTGGTATATTAAGATAGTCACCCATTCACGGACCAGCCGCAGCAAGCGTAGCTTAACATGATCGATCGACTCGTGCGTCTATTATTCCTCTTATGTACCTACTCATTTCTTATTCTCTCCATTCTCGTAACAAGCAGCTATTTAAAAATATCGGAATAGACATAAAAATAAATTATATTATCTCTCAGTTATTACATGTAAATATGTAATGCTGATAAGCAGTTTCTAGAATAACTAGCTTCTGCCCGCGACTTCGTCTGCGTGAAATGTATTGTTCTCTCGACCCACCCCGTCGCATCTCATCGCCTGCCCGCGCTATTATTTCTTTTTTGCTTAGCGTTCTTTCTGACTTTTTTCTTTTTGCTCGGCTCCTAAGGGTCATAGCGTGATGTTAAATAGCCTATAGCCTTCCTCAAGAATTGGGCTATCATATAAAATCCGATCAAATCCGACTGGTAGTTTCAGAGATTACTCCCTACATACAAACTTTACCTCTTTATAATATTAGTAGAAAGTATAGATTTTGTGTCAATTTTGATGATGTAAAAGTGACAGTGTTAATGGACCTACATAGTTGAGCGTATCTACGCTTTCAGCGGTCGATATATGTATTTTGAAAGTCACGGACTTACGGCCCATAAATAATTCAGCTACGGAACATCTCACTACGATTTCTCAGTTACCTATCTGTAGCAAGTGTAAATAAAGCGGTTTCCGGGATAGTCGTAAGTCATTTTAATTTGACGAAAACATTGGAGCCAGCCAAGACATTCGTTTTATGATATCTACGTCAATGTAAATTTTTAACAGCTTTTTAAATAAACAGCTAAAGTTGGCTTCTCTGCGATAATTATTAGGATTACATTATTTTTTACGAATGAGTTAAAATTGTTGTCTTCGTATGAGTCTACTAACTGCAACTACTGCCAATTATGTAAATACAATTTTCACAGTATCTTTGCTACGCTGAACGCCTGTTCAGCGTTAACTGACTGCTTGAAATAAAAATAGGTTTATTTTTGTCACAGAAAAAAGAAAGAAAAATAGGTTTATTTGTCACAGAAACAAGCGCATAAAAAAACTGGCCAAGTGCGAGTCGGACTCGCACACGAAAGGTTCCGTACCACAAGGCAAAAACGTTGAAAAAAACATATTTGTTGTATGGAAGCCCCCTTAAATATTTATTTTATTCTGTTTTTAGTATATTTACATCTTTCCCCACGTTAAAACCATTATGAACGCAGTTGTTCTATCATAACATTCATAATATAACATTCATCTATAGGTACATACATAATAATATTATAAATTCGAAAGTAACTCTGTCTGTCTGTCTACATACCTTTTCACGTCTAAACACTGAACGGATTTCGATAAAATTTGGCATACCTAGATATAGATTGCATCACGGGGAAGGACATAGATACAGATAGAATAGTTTTTATTGACATACCTCGCGGGCGAAGCCGCGGGCGGAAGCTCCGTGTGTTTACGTCTCGTACCCCACTTGGACTGGTGCCGGCGACGCGAGACGCGCAGACGCCGATGACGTCACGGGCGGCCATGTTGCGTAACTGAAAGTTCCGTTGCATTTTCCTCGTTTGACGGACATATATTATGTGGGTTGTTGTGTCCAAGTTGTATCGTTGGAGTATGTATGTATGTTGTTGTTGTTGTACTTCCTCTCTCCTTAAACGTCATAATCATAATTTCTTTGCTCCTGTTTCATGTTTATTATTATATGTATATATTTATTTAGATTAGTATAATATACGTTATGTATGTTTTATTGTATTATGTAATAGGTACACCACAGACTACCTACATTATTTGTCTGTCCTTTCCCTTTTTAATCCATCCAAAGGTTGTCTTTAAAAGATCGCTTTTAGCGATAAGACCGCCCATTGTGTCACCCTATGTACAGTTTCTATTTTTATGTCTGTAATTTATTTGGTGTACATAATAAAGAGTATTTCTATTCTATTCTATGTTTTTATTTTTGTACGAAATAAATGTATGTTACCAGCCAGTTATTTGTCTGTTATTATATATTCAGAAGCTCAAGCTTTTGGCTTTTGAGCCGTAGCGAATTAAGAGTGCAGTGGTGGCTCAGTGGTAATGGCCCCGACTTGCGAGGGCGGTCGTGGGGTCGAACTCAGGCAGGCACTTTACTTAGTGTAAATAATTTCATCATCACTGCTCTCAAAACGGTGAAGGAAAACATCGTGAGGAAACCGGCGTGACCTAGAACCAAAAATTCGAAGACATGTGACATCTATCAACCCGCACTGAGCCCGCGTGGTGGATTATGGCCCGCTTCCTCTCACTGACAGGAGGCCTCTGTCACTGTGTCCCAGAAGTGGGAACCTTATAGGCTGATTATGATTATGCTTGGACTAAAAACTTGCAATAATTGTGACCGCAACATTTCTACTTTTAGTTGATACTTAGGTATATTATATATAACATTATAATGGGCTAGAATTGGTAAATTTATCGTTTTGGCTAATAACGGATAGGAAGTAAAACTTTCTGCGTTACCACTTGGCACAGTTGGCACATGTCAGCGAAAGTTTCAAATGGAGGCAATTTTAATTGAAATAAAAATGTCGCTTGTTCACATAACACAGAGTAATGTAACAGTTGAATGCTTACAGACAAGATACACTTTGGGGACTAGGCAGGCACCGTTGACCAGAATTTAACCATGTTTTGGAGTTCCGTACCCAAATATAGATGATAATAAATAGGATAGGTTAAAAATGTAATCACGTATACCATACAAGAAATGTGTTTTTTTACATTTGTTAAATTAATATTGTTTGGTGGTACGGAACCCTTCATGTGCGAGTCCGATTCGTACTTGTTCTTATTTTTAAGTGAGGTTCTGTAATACGGTAATACAGTAGGTACAGTCAACAAAGGAGTTAAGTATACAGGAGCGTCGGATATACGAGTAGTTGAAGTTTACTAAGAAACCGATGGATGTTCTGGACTGAAATTTAATTTAATAAATGAGCTGTTTGTTTTCTATTAATAAACTAAAATTTTATTCGAGAATATCCATCGGTTTCTTAGTAAACTTTAACAATATCCGACGCTCCTGTATACTTAACTCCTTTGTTGACTGTACCTACTCTGTAGATAAGGCGTACTTACACACTTGTCTTGTTCAGGTTGGCTGTGACCCTACAAGTAGATAGCGCCTCTAAAGTGCGCTGATATAATTTTTACAGCTTTCCCACACTGAGTAAAAAGAACTCTATAAAATCCCCTTTCTCTTCTCCAGGACTACTGCAGCTACTACCTGATCCGCTTCAACAAGCAGCCGCAGTTCTGCCGCAAGGTGGAGGAGCAGCGTCCTCCCCGCAGACCTCAGACCAGGAAGACGAGGGAGCGAACAGAACCTGTGGTCAGCGCAGAGTGTGTCTGTGAGAAGGGAGATGCTGATCTGCCTTCTAGTTTCACTGTTACTAAGTTGTTGAAGGTAAGTGTTGCTGGTGGCAAAGTCGAAGGAGATCTTACATACATCTAATACTTATTATAAATGCGAAAGTGTGTTTGTCTGTTAGGTACCTCTTCCTATAGGATAGTTTTTATCCCGATATTCCCACGGGACCGGGATCGACACTATGCGGGTGAAACCGCGGGGCGCAGCTGGTATAAAATAAAATTTAATTGTCTGTTTATAATGTCAAAATAGCAGCTTTTTACTAAATGCATAATGAAAGTATTGTCTGTCTGCCTGTTTGTTTCGGCTTATGTCCGAAACGGCTAGACCGATTTTGACGGGACATACCTACTGGTAGTTGGCTGATGTTATAAGGAGTAACTTAGGCTACTGTCATTCTAGAAAAATAATTAGGGTTCCGCGTCAAAAATTAAAACCCATGAAATTTCCGACATATCTACACACGGGCAAAGCCGCGGACAGAAGCAAGGAAAAAAAAACCAGTCAAGTGCGAGTCAGGCAGCGCACCGAGGGTTCCGTACGTAGGTAGGTATGTAGATAGTTTATCACGGGATTTTTTTTTATTACAAATTTACGGTTGTCGGATTTTTACCTTTAATTGTGCTACATGACCTTGCCCCTTGCCAAATTTCGTGAGTCTAGCTCAACGGGAAGTGCTCTATAAATTTTGATTCCCTTGAGAGTGTCGAAATATCTTTAAGTTTGATTTTTTCACAGCTTCAAGGGACTGTAGGCCTAAGTAGGTATAGGTACGGTTTTAATTTTAACTCGATACCTCCACGTGTTCCCGAGATAAAAGGTCTTGACAGACAGACGGACAACAAAGTGATCCTATGAGGGTTCCGTTTTTTCCTTTTGAGGTACGGAACCCTAAAATGGCTTAAACACGGAAAATTGGTGTAGTGTGTTACTTTGATAAACAATTATTGACTTCCCCTGACCAGGCATAGGCGGCGCGGTCACCCCTCACCCTCGGCTGGGCCACCTGATTGTTACCAGCCAACAACAAAAGTTCGGATCAGCACTCAATTGTGTAACAACTCAGCTCTCAATTTGAATAATTTTGAAGCATATTTTTAATCCAATGCTCCATATGTTTGAAAAATTTGTCTGCTCAACAACGCAAAAAACGCAATGGATGTGTTGAACTGTCAAAATGAAACCCATTCCTATTGATAGTGTGTTACGCAATTACCCTGCTGTAGGTATTATATGGAATTGGACGGTTAATAACTTTGATATCCCATTTAAAATGAAATTCAGGTGAAGGAAATAGTTTTATTACGGTATTCTGGCGAGTTTCCAGCAATTTGTCACAGAGTGCCATATCCCAAGGTCATCGCAAAGTTGATGGCTTATTTATTATGGATAAATACAGTTGGCAAATAAATGTGGCTTTAGAAATATATTTGGTAATAATAATATAATAAGCTATGCGTGATAATTATTGCATTATTATATGCATTCTCTGCAAGCAGGCGCGTATCGGCAAGCGTAGTGTGGGACGCCCCCCAGCTAGATGGACGGACGACCTAAAGAAGGTGGCTGGGGAAGACTGGATGCGGAAGGCAGAGGACAGGGTGTTATGGCGTAGCCTGGGAGAGGCCTATGTCCAACAGTGGACTGCGTATAGGCCGAGTTGATTGATGCCTTATTCTCTTTAGGTGAAGAAGCCTTATCCTTGCAGTGGGACAGTTACAGGCTGGTATTATTATTACATATGGTTCTTCCTTCGACCTTGAGAATATTTTAAACTAGCTGACCTGACAGATGTCCTGTTTTTGATTCGAAAGACAAGAGGCGCCATCTATGATCATAATAACGTTATTGTGGTTTTCCTCGGGAACTGCACTTTTTTTCGGGATGAAAGGTAGCCTATGTCCGTTTCTGTACACCTGACAACTTATATGCAAAATTTCAGGATAATCGGTTCAGCGGTTTAGGCGTGAAAAACGTAACAAACAAACTTACTTTCACATTTATAATATTAATTAGGATTACTTGTGAGTCTAAGATGTTAAAATCCATAGACTTACAATGGTAGGAATAGGGTAGTCACTAATACGCATCTCCCAAAGACTATAAGCATAGGTAAACCTTGAGACGTCAATGGCATCCGTCTTTTCCAGGACGAACAAGCCATCCAAACAATCCCAGCGATTGAAAGGAAGTCCCTCGCTGCTTTCCTGAGCCACGCGACTCCTGACAAGAAGCAGCTAGTGGAACTCCTGTACCAGGACATCATTAGACCTACAGGGGTGTCGTGGGAGGATGTGAAGGGACTCGCTTCTGCTAAGAGCTTGCTTATGGAGTCCGTTGTGTATCCTGTACGGTAAGAAATCTGGAAAGATGTTTTGGTATCCTATGGTTATATTAAACGCATCCATGCTACAAATGCTTTTGTGGCTTAGATTTGAGAATTTAATTGATGCTTAGGCAGTAACCACTGTTAATTTCTGAATCTGATGCTAAAAACGTCGCAGAAAAGGAAAACGGAATATTTTTTTTTTCTTTAACCGGTTGAATGCCGTAATTACAGAAACAATTAAAAACCATTGTGTCTCGCGTGGATCTACGTTCCCGGCATACTAAGGGTTAATAAGAATTTAAACACATGTACCGTAGGTTCAAATGCCTTATCTTCTTCCATTTTGTCTAGTTATCCAGAAGTTTTCACTGGTCTCCTGGAACCCTGGCGGGGGGTGCTGCTCCACGGTCCACCTGGCACTGGGAAGACGATGCTGGCGCGAGCTGTCGCTGGCGAAAGCTGCTGCACGTTCTTTAACGTGTCTTGCAGCACTATTGTCAACAAGTGGCGAGGAGAGTCCGAAAAGATTGTAAAGGTGCCTCAAAAGATAAACTAACGGATATTTTCAAACATCATGTTACTAGCAATTAAAGTCAAATCATTTATTTCAAATACCTAGGCACATTAAAGGCACTTTTGAACGTCAAAAAAAACTAAATAGAAATGATTCTAGTTGTCCATTAAAAAAGGTAGGTAAATCGGCACTTGCTTCCCACTGTTTAACGACTCGACTAAACATATAGGAACAAGAAATATCTAGGTAAGATATTTCTTTATTACCTACCTGCTTAGGTATAATTATGTACTTAACTTTAATATTAATGTAATACTCACTAATCTGCATTCGCGATTTGCCAAAAATGTAAACAAATATAAGTTTATGAAAAAATAACTTTATATCCTACACAATAAAGTTCAGTTTGCGCTACAACTTCAAACATTTTTACAAATTTTTTAATAGTGCTAGTCACTCTGAAATCAACCTAATTAACATTGAAATAAAGTTTATATTTGTTTAACTTGAAATAATATTAATTGGTGAAAAACATCAAAATCCGTTGTGCAGTTTGGAAAAACGCGGTCACACAACCAGACGCGAACGTGACTAAAGATGTTTCGATATCAGCAGGATTTGTTTATCTCGTCATCGATTTTATGAAATAACAGACTACCACACGTATGGCCGTAGATTTGATGGATTCAGTCCGTTTCTCTTAATCTAACAGGGACAGGATGCCACATTATTCCGAGATTAACCCCTACATACAAACTTTACCTCTTTATAATATTAGTAGGTATAGATAACAGTACAAGGCCACATCTGCTATTCCAGGTCCTCTTCGAGATGGCTTCCTACTACTCTCCCTCCATTATCTTCATGGACGAGGTGGAGACGCTGGCATCAGACCGGTCTTCTCCTGGTGAACATGAAGCGTCACGACGTCTGAAGGCGCAGCTTCTTACTGAACTTGATGGCATCGGGGAAAGAGATGGGATCGTATTTATGCTGGCTAACTCTAACATGCCTTGGTAAATTATTCTAGAATTTTTATCATCATCATCATCATTTCAGCCGAAAGACGTCCACTGCTGGACATAGGCCTCCCCCAAGCACCTCCACTTCGACCGGTTTTGTGCTTCTCGCATCCAACGGGTTCCTGTGGCCTTCACAAGGTCGTCGGTCCACCTTGTGGGAGGCCTTCCAACGCTACGTCTTCCGCTACGCGGTCGCCACTCCAGAACCTTTCGGCCCCATCGGCCATCTGTTTTGCGAGCAATATGTGCCCTGCCCACTGCCACTTCATTTCATTATCAAATTCTTCTTAGCATTAGTCAAATTAGGTTAGTTGACACGTTGAAATAATTAGGTAGACCTGGCTGACAGAACGTCGAGATCCGCAGACGTACGAAGGTTTTCGATATCGGAAAAAGGCTTAAGAAACTTCAAATGGAGTTGGGCAGGACACCTGGTGAAAGGCGCAGGGATGACATGTGGAGTAAGGCAGTGACTGAGTAGCGTCCAAGGACTGGGAGATGAAGTGTCGGTCGTCCGGCGGTGAGAGGAGTGTACGACATATTGTCCTCTACCATCGCGGGTAGAACCTGGGTGAGGCTGGCACAGGGGCGTGGGCGGATTGGCACATTATAAGAGAGGTCTATGCTCAGCAGTGAGTGACGTCGGGTTGTGGATGAGGACGATGATTAGGCTGCCTTTCCACCAGACATGGGCGAAGATGCGTAGCGAGGGATGTGTGTAAAAATAACCAACACCAACGCTAACTTAGTTCAAGCTATAAAAATGAAGCGATGTTATTGGTTGGTTTCACACACATCCCTCGAATCGCTACGCATGGCTCATCTCTGGTGGAAAGGCAGCCTTATGATGGCCACAGAACATAAACTAGTTACTCCATGGAGAACCTAGCAATTTCAGACCCCGCGGTCTGAAATCGTCTCTGTGCTGAAATCAAGTTTAGTGGTTATTGTTACATTTGTGTGTGTGACGAGGCCATTGCTGATTGACTAAAGTACGATTATTTTTATAAATTCGTAATATTTTTAGGGAAATAGACCCAGCCATGTTACGAAGACTAGAAAAGCGAATCTTCATCCCCCTCCCTGACTTCAAGACTCGCGAGGAGTTATTCCAGAGCTACCTGAATTCGAAGAATGTGGAGCTGTTCCCCAAGGTGGACTTCAAAGAGCTGGCCACCAAGACTGAGGGGTACTCCGGCAGTGATATCAAGCTGGTCTGCAAGGAGGCTCTTATGTCTACAGTTAGGAAGATGCTGCCGTCTATGAGTGGAAAAGGTGGGTATGATAGTTACCTGATATATGTGAGAATCAGGTAGTTCGGTTAGGAACATGATTGTCGCTGCGCAGTAACAAATTCATGAGTCAGCGGGAGCGAGGGGTGCGGTATTGCGCAGCCAGTAGCGCACTTCAGAGCCACCATACAGTTTTTGCAGCTAACTAAAGTTTACCATTTATAACGTCTCTTTCAGGTACCGTCGCCAATCGTAAGGATAGACTGGACCTGAACGATATACTGACAGCCATCGAGAAGACTAAGCCAGTCTCGAAGAACTTAACTAAGAGACACGTGGAATGGCAAAATGAGATGGGCTGTTCTTAATCTTTAGACCAATGGGAAATCCGGGTCTTATTTTAAGTAGGTGGTAGATGAGTTAAATTAATTACTTATTTATTCAAATCTAGTTTGTAAATCGTAGATTTTCCTACAAACGGATTTGTTGAAATCAAATGATTGAATCACAGTCAAGAGCTTTTTTGGCTCTTGTAGCTTAAACTGTGCTAAATTGTGTTTGATATTAAATATTTGCTAATCATGTTGCTGTAGGCATGAACTTTTTGATATTATTGGAAGATGTTTGAAAAAAATGTGTCGATTTTTTTGGACAAAAATAACGAGTTTTGGTGGATTTTCTGTTGTTTTATTTAGTTAGGTTTATAATAATTCTAGTAGGTAATAAAGATCAAATTCGCAAATCACGTACTTATTCGTTTGTATGAAACTGACAGGAGTCAGAAGAACGCACGAGTCGTCTCAAGTATTAAGTCGTCAAAAGTATTATTCATTTTTCTATCGTGTCAGTTATTGCACGCATCCGACACATGCCACTCTTCATTGCTGTCAGAAGCTTAAAGTCCATTCAAACTTATGATTTTGTATCACTGTCAAAACAATGATCTTTATGTCGTTGCAATAAGGTTGCTGTGGGTTGCAATATGTGGACAATGGCGGAATGTGTGTGTGAAGTTCGGCATGAATACGCCTGCAATGCTATTTGAATTACTGACGACACATTTTGCCGAAATTACGTTGCGTTATAGCGTACAGCCGAACTTCGGTCGGGCGTAAGTTCAGCGGCAATTTTTTTTTTTTTACAAAACGTTTCCCCACACTAGGAATTTCTCCTGTATTGTGGGTGCGTTTACAAACATTTAAAGTCACATACACAAACAGCCAGACCCGGAACAACTACTTGTAGGTCATACGAATATTTGTTCCGTGCGGGAATCGAACCCGTGACACGCAGCGCAGCAGTCAATCGCTTAACCACTGCGCCAATCGTGCCGTTAATTCGGCGTATTCTGTAGAAGTTCGGTTCGATTGCCGAAGATCCGGGGCGGGGAGCAGCGGGAGGCAGGCATGCCCGCGCCCCGCGTGTGCGCAAAATAATTTCTGCCGCGTAAGTTCGGCACTTATGGTGTGTCATATCAGCCGAATACGTCGGAACGTAAAATCAGCCGCGGAACTTCGGTAGCGTATCTTCGGCATAGTGTTTGGACATTTATGTGCTGACGCCTTCACGCACACATTCACAGCTTTTTTGTACACTTGTCTACTACAAGAAAAGCGCGCATCGCTTCCTGATATAAATACTATACTAAGAATGAAACAGCAATATTACACTGTTTTTATTTATTGACGACACCTAGACCAACATCAGTTCCTCTATACAAAATATTGTTTCATTTAGATACACTTCTTAAGCTACAAACACAGCTCAATTCCTGCATTCGCTTCCACATTCTAAAATAAGCTTTATACAGACAAAATAAGGTCTAATATTAGTTACAATTATTCGTCAGTTGTTTTTTGTAAAAAAATAATACTGGATAACCAATCGTTGCTCGCTGTTAAAGCAGTTTTGATCTAAAAGATTAAGGATTCCGTTTAACTTAGAAAATAATTTGCAATGGCAACTTGCTAAGTAGATAGGTTAGTAAGGAGGTAGATAGGTATTAAGGGCTGCATAATAAAGGGTACGTAGGTAGTTACACCAGTTACTAAGTAAGAAGTAAGAGGGTAGGTGGAGAATTGGTGTAATGGCGAAAACTGTCAAATTACTTCTGCGTAGATGGCGCTACAGTGCGGCCATCGAGAGAATGCATTCTAGACACCTGTCAGTTTCATACCAACGAATACGTGTTTTGGGAATTTAATCTTTATTGGTTACTAGAATTGTCGTACTGACACTCTGGTGTCAGGAACGCTTTATCTCGACGGCCGGGACTGTAACCCCCTTACTAATAAACGTGTACCGGTATCTACAACGCCTAATGCGAACAACACGTCATGCTGACGTCACGCAAAGTCCTGCATCTCGCAAGCAGAGTTTACCGCGCAACTAGCATAGATACAACGGCCCGACATGAATCATCGGGCAGTTGCCCGCTAGACACAACACCCGTCTGGTCGGAGGATCCTCCCTTTTCTATGGAGGAAGAGTGAACTTTACACCCTGTTCCTCATACCTCTATAAACGTTTTATATCAGATGAATAGTTACACACCGATTTCTCTCTTTCAGTCGTCAGTAATTTGACTTTCGAAAGAAGAAGACAAACCGTTGTGTAACTATACAAGTATACAGACGCTACATAACGTTTATTAGTAAGGGGTAAGTGTTGGTCCTTTCATTCAGCTCCCAATGGAGTTCCTTGTTAAAAACTTTGATGCGCGATGGCGATAAGTGCTTTTTATTGTCACCGAATGGTCGCTAATCATTCAAGATCACTTTGACAAGTGACAATCATCCAAGTCATGGTCTATCAGTGTGTCGATTTCATCAAAACCCGTTCAGCCGTTGTGGCGTCATTGATTTACAAACGTCTAGATTTTCACATTTGTAGAAGGACAGTAATAAATAGTGCACTTCACACCAAGTGGGTAATACGTACAGCATTCAATCAAACGGAATCCTTTAGGCCTAGCGTGCACTATTGCGTACAGACACAAACTTGAATGCGCAGCTGTACAGTCCTTTGTTATTTTACCTTTACATTTTGTATCACTGTCAAACAAATCAGTGACCTTTATTCTAATTCTAATAAGGTCGCTGTTGGGTTGCAGCCACTGACAAGTTTGTCAAAATCATTGTGATTTTTATTCTCGTTACAATAAGGTTGCTATTACGTTGCTGCTGTCAGTGGTATAATAACTGAACAGACTGTAACAATGTTAGATGCTGCTCTATACGAGAACAACTGACATATGCAGACTTCAAGAGAGGTACTTTTTGACCAAAATCAACTCTTTCGGCGCCGTCCAAACGCCGACCGCGCAGTGGCGCCCTCGTCGTTTGTTTGGTTATTTCTTTTATTTTAGAATGAAAGTGCAGAAAATAAGCACGTTAAGTTGTGATCCACAAGATTATTACGTTAATATTATTATAAACGGTAGTTTTACATTGTTTAGTTTTATTGTAATCATTATGAACAACTTTTACTATGGGATCAAACCTGAAAACGCGAAAAAAAATATTAGTTGTTCCCTACATTTTGACGAGTTATACGAACATAAATGTAGCGAACAGTTGATTTTTTATTCTAAAATAAATAACTAAACAAACGATGAAGGCGCTAGGCGGCTAAGGCCACTAGGCGGTCGGCGTAGCCTTAAGATTTTAGTCATACAATCCCGTCTTAAAAAATCAAATCATCCCACAGTTGGACTGAGTATCAGCAGTAGTGCACGCTTTTCCCAATCAAACAAAATGTTTATAATTTGACTAGATAAGTACCAATTCAAACAGACACTTTTATGAAGATCAACTGAAGACACATCTTTTACATTTTTATAAAGTTTTAGAGTAAACGAAACATAAATTTAAAAATACTTACGGCCAGTTTCTCGAACTAAATTGATCGCAAAATTAATGTGACAAACTGTCAAGCGCACGTAGGTACTGCTGCGATTGGTTGTTATTAAATCAGTCAACCAATCGCAGCGCGTTTGAGAATTTGTCACATAAATTTTGCGATAATCGTTCAAGAAACTGGCCCTTGTCTTTGGATCAAAATCATTTCAAAACATTAGCCAATTTTACAAAGATTAAAAAAAATATAGGTATACTGAAATTACGTCATACATAAATACCGTAAAATTTTACAAAAGCGTAATGCGTCGAACGCGCGTTTCATTTAGGTACAAACGCCAGTAGATTAAGCTACTACAATCTGTGAAATTTCTTTAATAGATTTTCAATTTTATTGCTGAAGCATAAGGTTCAAAGTTTATTGGGAAAATTTGACAGTTTCGGGTAGCTTGATGTGCTGGCGTCTGTACATTTGCGTAATTTTGAAATAAACAGAATGATCTTAAGACAGTCCACCGCTTACATAGTCTTTTTTTTAATCCCATACAAATATACAAAATAATGAAGCAAAATATTTTTTTTTGGAAAGCATTTTTTTTAAGTTTGAGATAATATTTTTTGGCACTTCGCTCAAACGAAGTTTTATAAATAATAATAGTATAATTTATAGCCTGTCGAAGAAATACATAATGTTCGGATGACTTTAAAATTTAAGTTAACGTCTCAGAATTTGCATAATATTATAATTATATGGGGTGACTAGTATACAATATTGAGTACCTAACAAGAATAATACACGATGAGCTGTAATTTCATTTAGTTACTAAACTCTTTTTACAAAAAAAAAAACATTTTACCCTGCGTTATTCTTTTTCATTAATTAAACAACCGTACGGACTGCGCACGCGGTTCTATTGGGGCGATTGTGGTCACGCGCTTGGTAAAAAAATATCGTTTCTTTGGGAAAGTTGTTTGTTATGTCATGAGTACAATCATGTGTTTAGGTATCGGTCACCCAGTCACCCAATATATTGTTTGAAGAGTAACTCGCCCAAACAGATTGACAGATCGCATTAAATCGACAGATTAATTCAAAATTTAAATAAAAATTATAACAATAAATAAGGCAACTTACAACTAGAGCTAATAAGATTCATTTTAAAGGAAACATTTCTCACTCGTGATTTGAAGAAAGAGACCAAAATATTGTGGTCCCACAAATATAGCTACCGTACAGTCAACAAAAGAGATAAGTATGCAGGATCGTCGGAAATAGTTGAAGTTTAGTAAGAAACCGATGGATGTTCTCGAATAAAATTTTATTTTATTAATAGAAAACAAACAGCTCATTTATCAAATTACATTTCAGTCGACAACATCCACCGGTTTCTTACTAAACTTCAACTATATCCGACGATTCTGCATACTTATCCTTTTTGTTGACCGTACATAAAACAAATAAATCAATACTTTTCACTTCTCATACGTTTCACAAGCCTATCACAGATTTGTCTATAGAAAAGGGAGATTTTTTAAGGTAAAACCGTCAGGGTAGAGCGCGAAATTCAAATTTTCTTACGTTTCATGCAATTTGCAGGCCAGTATCAGGTTCTTTGTTGATCTATTTAAGATGCGCGGCCATAACAATTATTTATTTATAGAATTACTAGCTTCCGCCCGCGACTTCGAAATCATGACATTTGAGGTCAATTTTAACTCAAGGAGATGCATTTCGGATTCTAATGATTATAATTCTGTAGTCATGTTTGTTACGGTCGCGAATCATAATTTTATCAAGATACAACCTGACACACTGACCTGAAAATTGCAAAGAACGTAAGAAAATTTGACTTTCGCGGGCTAGCTTAGCGCATCCCCCTTAAGGCCTATTCACAACAACACATTATTAAAGTTCTACTATTGATTCCAATTATTTGCGTAATTCGCCTTGATGTTATAGGCCGACCGCTTAACTGAGACGTTGTCTGAGGTAGCAGCGCGGTGCGGGAGGGGTGTGGTGACGACGAGACGCGAGAACTCAGTGATTCGTCAACTTGTGACAACTATCACCCCTCCCGCACCGCGCAGCTACCTCAGGCAACGTCTCAGTTAAGCGGTCGGCCTATAGTTCTAGTAAATTAACGGAATACTCACAAATTCAACAGAATTTTTCTGACAGACCGTAACTATTTTATTTAAAGGGCTTTGAAGATTCGTGACATACCTACTGTCCGCCATTTTGTATAGATTATATACTAAGTATCATGCGTAGCCACCATTTCGAAAAAAAAAAACAAAATGGCGGACACTGTAGGCATGCCAGGCTCCATATAAAATCTTCAAACACCTTAAGTAAAACACGTTTTGTGAACAGGCCTTGAGTAAGACTTGAATATTTTTACACAATAACTTTCAGCACTGAAAAAAAAGCTGTTAAAAAAATATTGTTCGGCCTCATGAAGTCATGACAGTAATATGTATATCCTTCATCTTCGTTACCATTCAAGTCTCACTATCCTTATACTTAATAATATTAATAGCACAAAATAGATACATAAAATAGGTTCCATTATTCCATACGAGCGCAAACAGGCGCACGCACATACGTCACATGGCCGTACGTACGTGACGTACGGCGACCACAAACAAACGCCAGTCGCGAGTGCGTTTGCACGTAAAGCTGTAAGTGAAGCGTGGCATTGTGTACATGCGTTCTCGCTTGTTGTATGGAACCTACTATACTTGTTTACATTGTGTTAATTAGTCCAAATAACAAATCTTAAGCTTTCTGTTTGAGGGAGTGGGAGCCGAAAGAAAGGCCTATTTACACGGAGACAGCTTCTCGCTTATTTTGTGGCGATAAGAAGCCATACTGACTTAACATAAGGGCGTTTATCGCCTGAGATCGAGGGTTTAAACTATATCTCCATGTAAATGAGCCAACAACATAGCGACACTCACTTAAATACAAAGCTCACATTTCGTTACAAGGACTGTAACTACAGAATTTAGTTTACAATAATTTTTACCTACCCTCCTTTTAGAAAGAAATCCTTTAGAATTCTTAAAGAACAATATTCAAACTCAGAGAGATCGTTCTAAAAGAGGGATTATTTCGCATTACGTTATGAAAGCATTTTTATACACAAGGCGATTTGCGACAGTTATGTTGCCACAATATATTGTAAGTAATTCATGTTTTGACCTTTTTATTCATACTTAGTCCACAAGAATTCTAATGTCCAATCAAAAAATACTAAATCAGACTAATAATGAGGCTCTTCAGTAACTTTTATACGAAAATACAGAAAAAGCTATATATGCTATAAGAGTGTAAACTATCCCTTTACAAACTGCTTTTACTATTGCAATCACAGTAATTTACATTTTTTGCGAAAATTTACTTTTTATTTCGGCCCAACAACAAACATTAGGACTAAGTATTTATTACTTTATACAGTAACATCACTGAACATTAAATTCTATTTAGAAGAAATATATTACTTTGTAGCAGCAATACCGTAACTAAAATCTACGAAACTTCTAAGTATGAATTCCTGTTTTACTATTTTTTAAGCGTGTAACACTGGTAATTTAATTATTAAAAATGTCATGTAAAAAATTTATGATTATTTTCGTTTATATTTTTCTTCTAGAGGATTTTTTGTTGTAAAGTTGTTTGTGATCTTTTAAAGACACATTTTGAAGCGTCAAGTTGATATGTTTTAATAAAATCACTGTTTGCTGTTTGCAATTTAACTATTATTTTTAGAGATGAATTTGATTATATTATTACAGATCTATTTTAAATACAATGCTTTTCTTTTCAAAAAGCTTAAAAAAAAACTTGTAATTTTTAATAATTTTGGTAGTAAATCTAAGGGGCTGCCTCCACGAGCGAGAGAATCGCGGCGATAGTCTCGCCGCGCCATCAAATTTCCGCGGCGATAAAATCGCCGTGTGGAGACACGTTCTAAGAGAGTGTATAGAAATATGTGGCACGACGATAATATCGCCGCGATTCTCTCGCTCGTGGAGGCAGCCCCATAGAAGTCCAATTTTTAACTGATGCAAGAATGACAGCCGACACACTTGTAACAAAGCACGCACGAATTCAGCTTCAGACTACAAATCTCGATGTTACATAATTATATTAAAAACGCGTTTTCACAAAAGCCTCTTTTGTTGTATTTGACAAAGACAACTATGTCTTATAAAAAGGCGACAGTAATAAAATCTAGTACCTAGTCGTAAATATTGTACATCGAGCTTAAGCCACGGGCCGTAAAAATATCGCGACGGGATAAATTATCGCGCATTGGATTTTCAACTCTTGGTGTTCAGTCGAGAGTTGAGATTCCAATAGAGTGCATCCCAACGCGTCGAAAAAAGACAGTGGGCGAGAAAAAAAAGAGACGTATAAGTGACTCAGACGACGATCTACAAAGCTTTGTCTTTTATCAAGAACTTAATGTACCATTTCTACGGCCAGGCACCCACCCTGGTTTACTGAAACCTTTTCTATCACATCACTAGAAGTCGTACCAACAAAACAACAAAGCAGGCCGTCAAAAACGCTAAAATTACCAGCCTCAAACAAATTGTTGCCAGCCCAAAATTTTATTTTAAAACACCGGCTTTATAAATGTTGCCAGCGTTTAGGTGGGATTATATGTAGAAAATGATGGCCGGTATTTGGCCGTCCTCGACTGAAGTCCCGTTGTTATTACCGGCGGCGTATGAGAACTGGAATACGACTTTTTCTCCATTGTTGCAGTCAACTGTCACGCGGCGGAGCCCCTTCGTGCCATAGTATGAATCGGTGCCCTGGAAAAGGTATTAAAAGGGTTTATGGTATTGTTGTAAATTCAGTGCTAATAGAACTCATAATGGATGTGTGCTTTTGTGTAATTGGTGGCAGGAAACCCACGTGAATATGTGTTCACTGCCTATGATCATCTGCCTGAGATATCGCAGGTATAGTCAGCAACAAAAGTCGATTAACACTTCAGTTTTTTTAATCTCGATTATTGAGCAAAATATTTGTTCAAAATTGCAGCAGAAGTACAATGCAATTTTGTAAAAATATTTTGCTCTATTAGTCTATTAGTGTGTGTGTGTGTTTTGTCTATTAGTCGTTATTAGTCTTGTTTTTAGTGGTGTTTAGTTAGTTGAAGTGTTAATCGACGTTTGTTGGTGACCGTACTTTATCATGTCATCCTAAGACACCATAATTATTATACTTCTGTCGTTAAGCAGAAATTTTGTGTTTTAGTGAGTGATGGTGGAAAAATGGATACGATTGAAACAAACGTCAAAAATCGTAGAAAATCACGTGCGATGTGGATTTGACCTATAAAATATTGTGCAGAGGTTCATCATCGTCACTTTTAGGAAAAAACCCGAATATAGCATCTTTGATGAGTACGTATTTGAATATCGAAAATTAAAATATCGACTGTTAAAATATCGATGTTCAAAACATCGAAAATTTAAATATCGATTGTATCAAAATGTCGAAAATTGTTATACCTACGCTTAAAACGTCGAAGATTGAAATGCCGAGTGATTAAAATTTTGAATGATTCAAAATATCGAATGACATTATGCCTAAGTTCAAAATATCAACATTTAATACATCGAAGTTCATAATATCTACGTTACGTTACGTTTGGGTTTTTATTATGTAAAAATAATTAAAGTACCTACATTACATGAGGTTTTCCTTGTTTTTTTTTGTAACCTACCTAGTAACTGATTTCCATCTAGCAAACAAGCATGCAGCAATCATGCAACATGCAAGCAAGCATGGCTTCTGTCACGGCTCCGGCGCTGCAGGGCTCCGGCAGTCCCACGCGAGCTTAACGTCGCAGATGGTCTAAACGCCCACCACCGCAGCTTCGGCTTGTTGGCCGGCCAGCCTCAGCTGCGGCGGCGGGTGTTAAAACCACCTGCTCCTCAGCTCGCGGGCTGCCTCGCCCCTCCGCGACTACGCGATTCTAAATTACACTCTAGGGGTAGGGCAGACAAGACTACGTGGAGTCGGTTTTGCAGCGATACGTTTCTGTCACTAACTTTAGTAGCACAACCTGCACAACATATTGACTTTCAAGAAAATATTTTAATTTAAATAATACCTTCACGATTGACCTAGGCTTGTACACTGGACACTGATTTTCATGGATAAAATAGGTCAAAATTGTTCCAAAACCGAATTGGGGCACCCCGAATTTACGTAGTCTTTTGGCTGTTACCCCTAGAGTGTATATAAAAATCCGGAGGCGCGAAGGGAGGGCAACCCCCGCCCGCTGTAACAAAGCATAGGCACCCGTGGGAACCGTAGCGGCTGAGGCTGGTCGCCGGAGGCGACCAGCAAGCCGAAGCTGCGGAGGTGAACATGGGTGCCTATCCTTTGTTACGCAAGGGCGAAGGGGTTGCACTTCCCGTAGCGCCGGAGACGTTGCAGAAGCAACCTTTTTCCACTCATACTACTTATATCAGTTCGATATTTTAACTTGTACGTATTTTTAGGGTGAATGTAAATGTTGGAAATTACCCATTTTTACACGTAGGTATATTAATTTTCGATGTTCAAATAATATATAATGTACCTACCCATCGATATTTAGGACGTTCGATAATCTGTATTTCGATATTTAGATCTTTTGATGTAACTTTTGTAGATATTTAGATTTTAGATATATTGGACGTAGGACCATTCGATAATATAAACTTTCGATATTTTAATTTTCGGTTATATGATCGTTCGATATTTCCATTTTCGATGTTTCGAACATCGATATTTTAACAGTCGGTATTTTAATCTTCGATATTCAAATACGTACCCTCTTTGATTGAATAATCAGCCTATAATATTCCCACTGCTGTGAAACAGACCTCCTCTCTTCGAGAGGGAGTGGGCTGTAACCTATCACGCGGGCCCAGTGCGGGTTGGTAGATATCACATGTCTTCGAATTTTTGTTTCTAGGACAGCCGGGTTCCTAACGATGTTTTCCTTCACCGGTTTTGAAAGCAGTGGTGACGAAATTTTTTACACCAAGTAAAGCGCCTGTCTGGGTTCGAACCCACGACCTACAACTCGTAAGTCGGGGCCGTTACCACTGGGCCATCACTGCTCTTTGATTGATTCGCGGCAAATTGCAATCATAAAGGCAGTTTTTTCTGACCATGCGTCTCGTGTTTCTGTGGTTGTCAAATTGTCTTTACATGGAACTTTAAAAATTTTCCTGTGCATCTTTTGCTTGAAAATGACTGGTCAATTTTCTTCCAAACAACTCCAGGTGTTCGATAAAAAGTATAACTCGGTGAATATTATAAACTACACTACATAAATCCCTCGTGCAAAAATAAAAAAAGAGTAAGTAAAACCATAAAATCAAATGAAGATTTCTATTAGGAAACCCTCACCTCTTTCTCAACTTCACAATTTACTTAAAAAGGATCGCTCTTGGGCCAAACACGATAGTCTGGCCTTTTTTAATAATGGATGCTTCGCGGTGGCGTCCCGAAGCAACTTTCATGAAAGTGCAACCTCTTTGCGTTGAACTTTTTTTATTGCATTTATAAATAGTAACTGTGAGCGCTTTTTTTCCCGGCAGAAGTGATTTCTTCACACCCATCTGGGAATTAAAGAAAAACATTGTGTATCAGTTGTTTCTTAGCTCGCGTTTTTATTATTAGCACTAGGACTATTTTATTTAAGTACTTTCTTTTCCTGGAGTATTTATCGAGTACTTACTTTAAAAAGAAAAGGTAAACAGGGTGGCATGTACAGACGCCAAAACATCAAGCTACCCGAAATGTCAAATTTTCCCAATCAACCTTGAACCTTATGCTGTAGCGATAAAGTTGAAAATCTATTAAAGAAATTTGACAAATTGTAGTAGCTTGATGTGCTGGCGTCTGTTCATCAACGCGCAACCTATGACTATGGATTCAATACATGATTCTGAGCACACACTGCGTGGAAATTTTTCGACGGTCAAAAAAAAAAAAAATGTTCCATAAATTTTGTCCGCGTAGGTATTGCACTTGAAACACCTGAAAGCCAATTCTCGTAATTCAAAACGTTCAAAATCTAGTCGCAGTCTCATCTCGGCGACAAACAAATGTCAAAAACTTGTCAAAATGTAGGGAAATTAGAAGTATTTTTGACAGATTGACACTGAGATCAGGGGGCCTAAAAAGGCCACTTTGGAGAATCATAAAAGGATAACATTATGAATTATAATATGGCGAAGACAGTCCGTGTTTTTCTTTTTTTCGCTGCACTACGTAGGTATAATCAAAGAGATTGGGATTGGATTTGGATTGGATTGATTGGTATTTTAGCACAGACAAAAAAAAACAACTAAAATGCTTCACCAATGGGATTTGATACGATTAACTTAACAGTTAACTGTCCATTATGTTATCCTTTTATGTTTCTGTCAAAGTGGCCTTTTTAGGCCCCAGACTGTAAACGTTCGTAAAATTACGAGAATTAACTCTCTGATTTTTTCTTTGATAACAGACGAACAATTTCTACGCTAGGATCATGTGCAGAATTCATAGTTACAGCACAGTCTATACATCATACAGTCGTTCGACGAAGCCGTCTAGACAGGGCAATCGTGCGGGGTGTGAGGGGCGAGACGCGGGAGGTGCGAGACCGAACTGCATACTGCCACCGTGTTAGTAGTTCGGGACATAACTTTCAGGGTTGATGATTTCGACTTTTCGGTGTTGATTTTATTATTGGGATACTATTTTCAAAAATGCAATGGTACACATTTTATTTAATTTTTAATTTATGAAGACAAATACAGAGATACGACATGTAACATCTGAGTGCTTGCTTATTTGTTAAGTTTTTTTTTTTCTAATTATTTTACTTTTTATTTTTCTTTTCAGTTTATTTTTTTTTACTTGACATTTCCATGGCTTTTGAGGAAGCTAAAGCCGATAGTGCAGTCAAAACGAAAATCCAAAATGGCGGCTGCAAAAATTTTCAAATTTTTCATCATGGGTGTCGTTTCCAAGAATTTCAAGGGTGCTGACAACGAATATGAGGTCACAATCAAAATTCAAGATGGCGGCTGCGAAAATTTTAAAATTTTTCATCATGGGTGTCGTTTCCAAGGATTTCGAGGGTGCTGACAACGAATATGAGGTCATAATCAAAATTCAAGATGGCGGCTTCGAAAATTTTCAAATTTCATCATGGGTGTCGTTTCCAAGGATTTCAAGGGTGCTGACAACGAATATGAGGTCATAATCAAAATTCAAGATGGCGGCTGCGAAAATTGAAATTTTTTTCATCATGGGTGTCGTTTCCAAGGATTACGAGGGTGCTGACAACGAATATGAGGTCATAATCAAAATTAAGGATGGCGCCTTCGAAAATTTTCAAATTTCATCATGGGTGTCGTTTCCAAGGATTTCAAGGGTGCTGACAACGAATATGAGGTCATAATCAAAATTCAAGATGGCGGCTGCGAAAATTTTCAAATTTCGTCATGGGTGTCGTTTCCAAAGATTTCGAGGGTGCTGACAGCGAATATGAGGTCAAAATCAAAATTCAAGATGGCGGCTGCGAAACAATGTAATTTTTCATCATAGATGTCGTTTGGCCTGTTGTTTGAAAATGGGACTGCGACACTATCTGATGTAGAAAAACGTATGTTAAGTAGAATAATTCCATTCGTCAAAATGGTCAAACTCAGCGGTTGTAGGTACCAGTCATCACTCCAGTTTCCTCATCAATTATTATTAGCCTGTAATGTCCCACTGCAGGGCAAAGGCCTCCCTACTCTCTTTCCACTTCTCTCTGTTCAAAGCTGTTAAGGACCAGTTCTTGTTGAAGGACTTCCTCATCAATCTAGGAAAAAAATAATGTTCAAGTTTTACATTCCCTTTCAATATAGTGTACATTATTCTACTTGTCAAGCCCTTGCATTTGATACTTACCTATATTGAGGGAGTTGTGAAAAATTATGTAATCCGCCATTTTGTGGTGGGGACCATCTTGAACCGATTTTCATCAAACATAGCTAAGAACACTTCCGACTAATTCACCATCGGTTCAAAATCGGTTCATCCGTTCGGGAGCTACGAGGCCACAGACAATCACACAACACACAGACACGTCAAACTTGTAACACCCCGTCGTTTTTGCGTGGGGGGTTAAAAAGACGATATTTTGATAATTCTTAATTATTGTTTATGATAATAGTAATGTTGAGGACGATGTTGATCTCAAATAAATTAATTATAAATTAATATTGTTTACTTGAGACAAGTGACAACCCTAGCTGTCGCGATAATGTCTAGACGTTGTCGGCATTTACCACGAGATCAAAGGCGTCGACCTACTGTATGGTTTTTATACTGTGGTTACAGTTTGTGTGTCGATGTCCTCCCACCCTGTATTTCGGTTACTTTTAAAATGTGATAACACTATTATTTTGTCGCTTGCACGCAGCGTAAACGCTGGGATTGCAACACTCCCTAGACGAATGCTATAACAGTGTTACTTACACCAAAAATTAACATTGAAAATAGTTCTTATAATCTTCTTTTGCAATAATTTTCTACTACGTTTTCCGTAATAAGGACTGGTACACAGTTTTTCTTTTATTCCCAATTAGTTTCAGTAATTTTCCTATAAAGTTTGTTAGTACATAACATAACATACATAATCAGCCTATAATGTTCCTACTGCTGCGACACAGGCCTCTCGGTGAGAGGGAGTTGGTAGATGTATTCGACAAGTATTCGATTTTTTTGGTTCTAGGACATGCCGGTTTTCCTTCATCGTTTTGAGAGCAGTTTGTTGGTACCAAGCCCAAAACTAAACATTGAGCACATGCATATTATAAAGCAATGATGTATTAGTAGCGACACAAGACAGAATGGACATCCACAATGAATGCTGGATTGTATTCGCGAAATTGTTTAGCAAACGCAACAAGGCGCCAGAGTAATTCGTATCGCTCCTATGTGGCGCAGCCGTGAGGCACACAATACTGTCATAACTAAGTTTTCTGTTTTTTTTTGTGTGTATAATGTCAAACAGTTTAGTTACTCTCCCGAAATTTGTATGGGATAAATATCGACTAGTGGCACCTTAATTTATCGATACCCATCACGTCTGTGGAGTTTTGCTAACTAATTTAATTTGACCCTGTATTAGTGGTCGCAAGCGGTGTACTGCTGAGCATAAGGTCCTTGGTTCGATTCCCAAGCCGAGCAGTGTCACGGGTTTTGGCCAACCTTATCTAAGTTTAAAAACGGTAGATAATGAAGCCCTACCTTGAGTTTAGCACTAGCTATGTAGGAGGTGTTGGGCAGGATCTCAACCGGCTCCTTGAACATGGCGCGGAAGGTGTCGTCCGTGCCGTCACAACAAAACGTAGTCGTGTTCGAGCCACACACCTTCTTGGTCGCTAGGTGGATTATCTGCAATACATCAAAATCAAATCAACATCATTTATTTAAATTAGGCTGAGTATCAGCATTTTTTGAATGTCAAAATAACATCAGTCAAAATTAAATTTGAGCAAATTTAATTTTTAACACGCTTTTATTAGGTCGACCTGTATGTAACTAACTATGTAATGGAATCTAAGGTAACTAATTTAACCATCTTCCAAGGTCGTAGCGTGATGAAAATTGGCAGCTGTATGTAGTTCTGATGACAATACAATAATATGGTACTGTCGAGCTGATCTGATGATGGAGTCGGAAGATATGAACTGGAACTTCATGATGTTTTTTTGTTTTTACGTGCATTTATAAAAGCGTGTTTTTCTAGTGTTTTTAAACTATATTTTTTTTATTTATTACTAATTAATTTTAATTACTTAATTAAATTTGTTTAATTTTGGCAAAGTTAACTAATTAGTTGCAGAATATGTCTTACGACGACACAGGAAATATTTTGACGATCACCCGATGAATACCTTTCTCATTAACTGATGGATCTAATTACTAAGTCACTTGAACCTGAATGCATTTAAGAGGAAATACGGTCCGAGAGTCTTTTGAAAAAACCTAAGTAAAAAGTCATAATTCGAGGTTTGGCTCTCGCCTATTTCCTCCTCCAATATTGGACCAATTTAAAAGATATTTCATAAACTGAATAAGAAGGATAAATACTGTGTCCCTGTGTTTTCCTTTTTAACCGACTTCAAAAAAAGGAGGAGGTTTCTCAATTCGACCGTATATATTTTTTTTTTTTTTTTTATGTGTTCGCGGATAACTTCGTCGTTTATGAACCAATTTTGATTATTCTTTTTTTGTTGGAAAGGAGATATGCCAAGGGTGGTACCATGATAAGGAAACCAGGATCTGATGATGGCATCCCAGTGAAACCGAGGGGAACATTCGAAAATCGTAGGAGCGACTAGTGCGTTTGTTAATTTTTTCGTTAAGTATTTTAAAGCACTACAATTTAATGAAGGCCTGGAGTCGATCTGATGATGGAGCCGAAAGACAGTCGAGGGGACTCCTCAACGATTTACAGCAGTTACCTTGTGTTTGGGCTTGATTAATTTGTATTGATGTGAACTTTACACCTAGATGGGTTGTGACTGTCATTAGGGGTCTGATGATGAAGACGAAGGACAGTTAAGGGAACTCCTCAACAGTTTACAGTAGCTACCTTGTGTTTGGAATTAATTAATTTATATTTATGAGAACTGTAATGGCAAAGGAAAAACTTTGCACCCATATGGGTTATAAGTGCCATTACAGGTCTGATGATGGAGACCATAGACAGTCGAGGGAATTCCTCAACGATTTACAGCAGTTACCTTTTGTTGGGCTTACTTCATACGGTTCAATACGCCAAAATGTTCAGGTCGTACAAAAATAATACCTACCTAATTAAGATTGTAGTTTTACATAGGACGACCACTACCTACTAGTCATGCTGATGCGTCAATTTGAAACCGAATTTAAGTTGCGTAATCGCGTCATTTTTCGTCGTGTGGCCTACTCAATAATTAAAGTAACTTGAGCATTTGCTCTCGGAAATCATCATTTGGTAAAGTGGAGCTGATGATGAAGACCACAGATGGCCATCGGAACTCCTCAATGACAAATATTTCACGGGTTGCGATTCGATTACTTTAATATGGTTGCTAAGCAATTTATGCTCGTTACAATGCGTATGGTGAAGTGGAGCTGATGGTGACTTCTCAATCAGCTCCAGTTCTCCTGGTTCTTACTAGGAGAACTCCTCAACAATTAACGTCCCTGCATCGGGAAAAGCAATATTTTGTAAAAGGTGATGATCCGTTGATATTAGGCTATTGTAACTTAAATAAATTACAAACTGACCCACTAAAAAGTGAAAAATAAAAACTTTTACAAAAAAAACAACCGACTTCCAAAAAACACTATAAAGTTAAAAATAACTTTAATTTCGGAAGTCGGTGGCAAAAAACTAAAATACAAATCCAAAGACACCGACTTCCGAAATTAAAGTTATTTTTAACTTTATAGTGTTTTTTGGAAGTCGGTTGTTTTTTTTTTCATGAATAGTTGTCAAATTTGTACACTAGGAGTCTGTTGACAGCGGTTTAAATCGGCATTTTTGAGGGTTCTAGTGCTTATAAAAATAATGTATCATCAAAAAGGAAAACATAGGGACATACAAGTAGTTAATATTTATTATTCTGTAAAAAATCATTGCTTTATGGTCATTAACCAGAATGAAAATAGGCGAGAGCGGTTCTAAAGAGAAAGAGAGAGAGATGAAGTTCTTTCTGACTTTTTTTCTTTTTGCTCGGCTCCTAAGGGGCATAGCGTGATGCTAAATAGCCTATAGCCTTCCTCAAGAATTGGGTTATCAAATACAAAAAGATTTTTTCAAATCCGACTGGTAGTTCCAGAGATTACCCCCTACATATAAACTTACAAACTTTACCTCTTTGTAATATTAGTATAGATAAGTATGTCGCACGCATGCAGCACCCAAATTGCGTAACACACTATCAATAACAATCTGAATCATTTTGAAAGATATTGCTAATCCATTGCTTCACATGTTCGAAATACTTGTCTGCTCAACAACGTAAATAACGCAATGAATGTTGTTGAACTGCCATTCCTACTGCTAGTTTGTTACGCTATTACCCCAAGCTTTAGGGAGGCATTTTAAATATTGCCTTACTAGATGACAGTCAATCAACAAATGTAATTTATGAACCAAATGATTCAAAATAAACTCATCATAATAAAGATCACACCACCCACCCTAAACACAAGTTAAATCTTACTTCGGTTGCCAGAGTTCATCGAAATCACTATCCCTTAGTGGTAAAAAAAATAAAATAATAAAGATTATGTGAATAATATAAAGCGCCATAAAGCTATGTTTTCTCGTCTATTTCTAGGTCCCACTTTACTTAAAGGTCATGCGCTGCATGTGGTGGAATGTGAAAAAATAGACTAACCTTTTCCTTCTTACTGTCATAAAATGGGATTACGATCGATAATAGTTATCAGTTATCACCGACGGGACTAAGGCAGATCATAATTATCACCATAACTACTTATTTCTAACAAAATGGACTATGTTTAGGTAAAAATAAATGGTAAAAGAACAGAAATAAATAAACAACATTTTACAAGTTATAAATAACTAGCGACCGACTTGACAAAACATCGGGATTTCTTTACCCCTCGTCTGTTAGGCAAGAAGCTTATTGAGTTCGCAACAATAGGAAAAGTAACTGATCTCATTAGTGACAGTTGACCTCTTAAATAAAGGTTTCATATTTATTTCGACCCCCCCAGCCCCCCAGCTAGATGGACGGACGACCTAAAGAAGGTGGCTGGGGTAGACTGGATGCGGAAGGCGGAGGACAGGGTGCTGTGGCGCAGTCTGGGAGAGGCCTATGTCCAGCAGTGGACTGCGATAGGCTGAGTTGATTTATTTCGGAAGATTTTTATGTACACATAAACCTTCCGGAATAAATTCCCTAAATGTTAGTGAATGCCACATTAAAATCCGTTGCATAGTTTAGAAGAACGACGTGGTCACACGAAAAACGTCTTTAATTTATAAAATACTAACTTCTGCCCGCGACTTCGTGAAATTTCACCCTTCCCCCATTCACCCTCTTAGGGGTGGAATTTCGAAAAACCCTTTCTTAGTGGATACCTATTCTTCACAAAGAACACACCCTCCTTTCATATCTCTAGGACCAGCGGTTTAGGCTGTGCGTTGATATATCGGTCAGTCAGGACTTTTAATATATAACTCATTTTGGCCCAAATGGCGCTTTAGCATTTTCTCCTTTCCAGTGACGATATAAATATATACAAATTCATAAAAATCGGTCAAACCGTTTCGGAGGAGTTCGATAACAAACACTGTGACACGAGATTTTTATATACATATATTAGAAGATATATAAAAAAAAAATAGATATCGAAGTTTCAAGTAATAGGGGGCGCCGAGCGAGTCTTGTCTAATAGAAACCCCAAATAACAGTGCCCAACCAGGGGATCAAACTCAAGACGTTTAAGCAGCCACGCCTCCGACCACTAGACCCACAAAAGTCATAGTCAAGAATATTTGATTAAGGGGGCGGAGGAGGCAAAATGAAACGCATTGCTACTGATAGTGTGTTACGCAATTACCCCATTGTAAATTAAAAAAAAAAAAACGTTAAAAAATGCCCTGGCATTTCCCCTTTTGAAAAGTTTAAAAATCTATGCGGCTTACCTGTAAGTGCACCTCATACTCCGTCGGCCCAAAATACGATCCATACAGTCCAAAGCCGACCACAAAAATTCTCTGATCAACCGTAAACCGGATCCTGTCTGTGGTTCCACTGTACCCCCACCTCGACTCCGTCTGGGGAAACCTATTCACTGTCAGTTCCTTGCCAGTCATGCAACATCTCGGAGTGTCGAGAAACCCCACATTCGGCTTAGGGTTGACAGTAAAATATAGGAACAGTTGCACAATCTCTCGGTCATCTAAAAGGCCGCTTTGGGCAGGGCCCATGGCGAATTCTTCTACGGACATCAGGGGAAATCGGATGGCGTTGAAGGCTCTGCCTAGGACCATTCTTTGGTTGGTGGGCGTGACGGGTAGCTGTCGTCGTATGCATTCGGCTTCCGACCAGCGCAGGACCGCTGAGAAGATTTTCGCTTCTCTGATGCGGAGTGTGTCCCTGGAATAGAAATAGGAAATGTAATGTTATGTTTTGGTAGTGCGCTGATCTGAATGTTTCAGGACAGCCTGGACACGCCAACATAAAAAAACTGGCCAAGTGCGAGTCGGACTCGCACACGAAGGGTTCCGTACCACAAGGCAAAAAGTCGAAAAAAACACGTTTGTTGTATGAGAGCTCGACCTTAAATATTTATTTTATTCTGTTTTTAGTATTTGTTGTTATAGCGGCAACAGAAATACGTCATCTGTGAAAATTTGAACTATAATGCACTGTTCGTAGGTATAGAGTGACGTGATTAAGTACTTTGTCGATAGTCTCATATACTTTTAAAATTCAAATAACTAGGTACTAGATGTGGAGAACTGTAGAGTATTACGTCTTTTTCGTAAACTTTGTATGAATTTTCACACATTACAGGCGGGCCGCACCGCATGTTTTTGTATGGAGATGCGCTGCGCTGCGGCCCGATGCGGCTGTAAAATTTATTTATTTATCAAAAACTGGCCAAGTGCGAGTCGGACTCGCACACGAAGGGTTCCGCCCTTCGTGTGCGAGTCCGACTCGCACTTGGCCAGTTTTTTCATCTACCAACCCGCACTGGGCCCGCGTGGTGGATTACGGCCCACTCCCTCTCACTGAGAGGAGGCCTGTGTCCCAGCAGTGGGAACATTATAGGCTGATTATGTAATATTATAAAGTCGTAAGATAGGATATAATTATTATCTATACCGACTAATAATAAAGCTGAAGAGTTTGTTTGTTTGAACGCGATAATCTCTGGAACTACCGGTCCGATTTGAAAAAATCTTTCTGCATTTGATAGCCCAATTCTTGAGGAAGGCTATAGGCTATTTAATATCACGCTATGACCCTTAGGAGCCGAGCAAAAAGAAAAAAAGTCAGAATGAACGCTAAGCGAATACGAAGTGTTGCGACGGGGTGGGGGTACAAGAAATTTCACGCGGACGAAGTCGCGGGCAGAAGCTAGTATTATATAATTACTCTGGGTGTTCTACTGCCCCTTGAAAGTCTCAAACGCCCACGTTGAGAACCTATGGTGTAAACAAACAAGTTTACTAAACATTTAATCTGGCATTGGCACACAGTCGACTGTTGGCATGTTGACAATGACCTAACATTACTGTCAACAGATACTGATAATGTGAGGCATTGATTACAGGGAACACTCAAAATACTTGCCACTCAATGGAGAATCTTCAGGTATTGTAGGAATGATAACAAAAGTGTTTCTACGCAGGCAGTTAGTCTGTTATTATATTTTTGTTTCGTAATCCATGTTTTTTTGTAATCCATGTTGGTAGATGTTACACGTTTTCAAATTTTGAGTTCTAGAACATGTCGGTTTTCTCACAATGTTTCCATTCACCGTTTTGAGAGCAATGGTGATGAAGTAATTTACACTAAGTTAACCGTCTGTCTGGGTTCAAATCTATAACCTACAACTCGTAAGTCACAGCTGTTACCACTGAGCCACCATTGCTCCATGTTTTTGTTAGCAATTTGATACATAAAACCAAAAGAAAAAGCGGATTAAACCTGAATGAGAAAGTTTATAGTGGATAAGACAGAAATTAAAACAGAAGACGAACAAGCAGGGGATCGAGGAGGGGGGAGGGGTGGTTCAGGGGATCAGAATGGAATAACTCAAATAAGAGGCCAATTTTTCAATTGTCTGAGTAACTTTAAATTTGAGGAATAAAATATTGCTATTTGACAGCTGTTGTATAGATAGAATATATGTCAACCCCCTATTCTTATTCTTCAGACAAAGGTTTGGCTCTTCTTATTCTTATTCTTCAGTTTATGGTTTATTTATTTAAATCCATAGTAATTTAATACTGTATGTTACCTTTTCACGCCTAAACCACTGAACAGATTTTGATAAAATTTGGCAGAGATAGATTGCATCCCGGGGAAGGACATAGGATAGTTTTTATCCTGATATTCCCACTTATGCGGGTGAAACCGCGGGGCGCTACTAGTACTTAATAGGTTACTATAAATATTCAGTTATTTCTTGTTGGACAACAAGGCGTCAATTTCAAAAGAAAATGTATTCTTATACATCTGATTTATTATGTTGGGAAATATCATTTGTTAGTAATTATTTTGAACTTAATTAATATTGACTATTCTGAATTTAATTGATGGTATGTATTATTTATTATAATTTAATTTAGTTTTTAGTCATTAATTATTTAGGTATTTAAAATTATTTATTATTGTTTTTAGAATTGGAATTGTGAATTATTGAATTTAGTTGACATTATTGATAGTTTTAATTGTATTACCTACTCTATTTGCATACCCATGTGATGGTAAAATATGGAGAACTTTATTATAAGGAAAAATATCTATGTATCTCTTACCCATGTTTGCAAATAATAAATGATTTGATTTGATTTGATCAGTGTCAGTAGCTACTGCATCTATGTTCTATGTTATGGTTTTGGTTTCCACACTTAGTCCTTCAAATAGCTACTGCATAAATGATTTCTTAATTTGAAATATGAAGTAACCAAGCAAGGCTAAGTTACTAAAGTATTGGTAGTTAACATTTTACTTTTACTAAAGTTTTGTTCATTTTTATATGTTGATAAATCCCTTGCAAAATTATTTGAAAAATAATATAAAAACACATACCTTTCCAGCACTGCATTTAGTGTGTCCTGATCAATATCTGTAAACCCTTCAGCGTTTAATGCATCAGCAGTATTCTTATCTATCATCTCCAAGCACAATGCAGCCAGTTGCGGTTCATCGAACAAGCGTGCCTGCGTCAGCAAGAGAAATGCATTGTCCGTACCCAAGTTACTTTTCAAGAAATCTACACAATGCTCCTCCAACGCTGACACAGCATATTTCTTGGCAGTGTAAAGCGTTGTCATGACACTCTCTGGACCAATCCGTACCTCATCGGAATATAGGAACTTTAGTAAGTGTAGGAATGCCGCGGGCTCCACATCAGGTAACTCTACCTCGTCAGACTTAGTTGCTAGCACTCCATTGAACATGGCATCGAACACTGCACTGCCCACTGACAACACGAACTTGTGCGCGGGTATGACCTGCAGGTTAGCCTCCTTGCCGACGATAAAATGAACGTCGCATAAGATCTCGTTGTTAAAAAGGAACGATAACCTTTCTTTTACGGTAGTTTTTGTCGCCTGCCAGTTGTGTAAGCGTCCGCCTGTGTTGTTAATTGGCTGGAGGTTTTCTATTGCGGAAGACGAGGCGAGAGGCTCGCTCGCCTGTCCGTTGTCTTCCTCCTGTATCTGCCCGAGCTGCCGCGCCTGCTGGTTGGACGGCAGCATGTTCTGCGGCGGCAGCTCGTCTCCGCCGCCTCCATCATCCAGCCTCACGTTAAGCAGTCTATTAACTATATCATTTTTAGACCCAGATGCCATAACGCGTGGATTTTTAACTAAGTATCACACATTACACGAAACGCCGGTCGTGCTCGAAACACGTTGTATATAATTGAAAACGACTGTATCTATCAAGAATGTGGGTGTGAGACACAATTTGAATTGATTTGTTGTAGTAATTAGCCTCAATTTTTGTTTATCACAGCACAGAAGTGTTTCGAAGATTTTTTGACGCGTGACAGGAAAATTTCGGTATTGCCATTTTGAGAGTTATAAATTCTACCAAAAGGTGTGATTTTTTCGAGCTAACGCAGTATATTTTTTAACACTATTTTGCCGCGAAATAAATATTTATTATTTTTGCATTATCTCTAACTAAAGTATTAGTAGACTGATGGAAGAATGGATGGAACTTGTGGATAACGCAGTGGGCAATCATGCCACAGCACAGGTACCTACCCTTTATCAGTACAGGAAATAGAGACATAGGTATTATCCACTGATGTGTATTATACAAGCGTACTTGTATGTTATAGCTTTTTATTTGTTCTGAGGTTTTAAGTCAGTGATATTATTGTATCAACATAACGTAAACACGCGCGTACCTACTTAGACGAAGATTTACAATCATACTGCTGCAGTTTGCGGTGTCAAATGGAGCTACTTAAACATCCGACCGTTTCCCATGAGCGTCATAATATTAATGAGGGGGCTAACAGTATTGGGATCTATGGAGATTGCTGCGATATTGCGGGTAGCAAAGTTAAGCACGATCTACACGGTTTAAAACGGTGGTTTCAAACCTAAGCTTAAAACTGTAGACATAGTTTTAAACCAATTTCGTATGACCTTCAAGGTAAGCGTCCACAGTTTCGCATCGGACGCATCGCACGTAACGGATTTTAGTTTGCCTTGTATAAAAACTCATACAACAGCGTCCACTGATCCGCCTCGTACGGACCGCTCATCGGCAATGCCTACATGCGATGGGTACCGATGACGTCATACGGAATGCCGATCAGTGGACGCGCCCCATCGCTTTCTTCCATTCTCACAAACACTTTCCGCACGTACGATCACTACAAAAATCCGAATGAAGGTGGCATCGGCAATCCGATTGCTGATACTCGCGTCGGCAATCCGATCGTTGCCGATACAGTGGACGCAGTCTAATTAATCCGTTTGATGCGATGCGTCCAATACGTGCGATGCGGGCCTGTGGACGACGTCCTTGGTAGAAAGGCCTGCGTTGCAAACCAGTGGCAGAAAAAAATGTTGGTTTTAAACCGTGTAGCAGGCATCTCGCAACAACACAACTTCAAGGTCACCTTGGTTTGTAGACTGGTTTCAAACCGTGTAGATCGTGTTTTATTCTGCGGTCGATGACCTTAAGTTACCTTACGGGTTGTGGGTGGATATTGCAAGATCTGTGTTTGAGGGCCCTGTTTAGGTTAAGCTCGCACTGGGAAATCTCACCACGAGATTTTTACCCTCGCGGCTTAGAGTCAGTGTACGGAATTGGAATTAACACGCATTGCGATATAGATCTATCTCATTGGGAAGTTCTACGCATTTCTACAAATTACAATGGTCAACAGAATTAAATTAATTTTCTTGTTACTATGGCGTAAAAGACGAATGAAAAGTTGTCATGGACACTGGGTTCACCCACTAAATAATGACTTTGAGACTTACGAAAGGATTTTTCTACATTATCAAGACCTGCAAAACTGCAGTAAAAAGTTTTTCGGATATTACAGAATTTAATTTACTACGTGTACGTGTAGTATACGACTGACTACGTGTACGTGTAGTATACGACTGACTACGTGTACATGTAGTATACGACTGAACGTATCCGTGGGGGACCCCTATTATAGTCCACAAATGCGCGAATTAAATTCGCACCGCACCGCGTCGAAGCTGCATCCAACCATAGATTTCTTTACCTCACGAATTTAAATAAATTATCTGGGGGCACGGGAGTGCCCCCGCCAAGACGAGCCAAGCGAAGCGCAAGGGCACTACCTACCTTTTCTCGAAGCACTTCGTCGTATTTTTGAACCTCATAACTTGGGTTTGGATTATACCAGATAAACAAAATTTTCAGGATATGATGTCAGTGGTTGACTTATTAAACCTATAAAGTTTCAATTGCATAGCTCTTATACTTTAGATTTTATTGATATTTAAAATACCCCGTTTTCGTTACTGACTCACTGATTCACTGACTCACTGATGATCATCAATATTCTAAGGGTCTTCCTGAAGTCCTAGAAAGCTGAAATTTGGTATGTAAGCTAGTAATAGTACACAAACAACAAAAAAACTCTGAAACTTGGATCTTTTACCCTCCAACCCCTTAAAATAGGGGATGGAAGTTTGTACGAGACTTCCGCAAATTTTGATGCTAGAGTTCTGAAAATTTATATAGGGACTCCTTGTTATAAATAATAAAATACGTATTTCAGGATTTTCAGTAAATACCTAAAGCCCAAAAAAAAATTTTTTTTTTCATAAGCAACTTTCATAACGATGTGAAATCCCACCAAAAACATTTTCATGTAAAATGTTGCCAAGACGAGGCCACATATGGCTCGCACTGTCAAAAAGTTATCAGATCTCATGTAGAGCCAAGCTTCTGACTCTACACGCCCATGTAGGTAGGTATGATTTCAAGCCTTTAGCAATGAGAGGGTAGACAGAGAGTAGGTTTTGTTTTATCGTTTTTTTTTTGGACGGTGGCAATCCGTTCGTAGGTAATTAAGGTTTCTGTAACCTTATTAAGGTACCTATTCATTTTTTAATTATCTAGGTACCTACCCACATTTTTATGTCGCCGCGTGACCTCTCAAGCTCCGCTAATGAGACACAATTGATTTTCTATTGTATCAACGCATTGCTGGTTACGCGCGGCAAAGACTTCAAAATAAAATTGTTGTACACATGCCAGCACATCAAGCTACTCGAAACTGTCAAATTTTCCCAATCAACTTTGAACCTTATTCTTTAGCGATAAATTTGAAAATCTATTAAAGAAATTGGACAGATTGTAGTAGCTTGATGTGTGTAGGTACCTAGATCTTTATCATCATCACCATCGTCTGCCAAAAATCGTCACAGATCTTAGAACTCTTTATAAAAGATCAGCGGAGTAATTGCGTAACAAACACACTATCAGTAGCAATGGCTTCTATTTTGGACAGTTCAACAACATTCATTGCGTTATTAACGTTGTGGAGCAGACAAATTTTTCGAACATATGAAGCAATGGATTAGCAATATCCTTCAAAATTATTCAGATTGAGATTGATAGTGTTTTACGCAACAAGTCTGTTCTTCCTCAATAAAAAAAAAATTGTTTGGTTATTTTTTGGTCAGAGAGTTGTGTTGATAAATTAATCAAAGCGACTCTCAAGCTCACTATGGACCTATTGGTTTTTCTAAAAAGATTTCTAAGGACATAAGAACCATCCGACATTGGCAGGACAGCAACATACCTATCTACGTAAAGCATGATGTTATGGAATAAGTTGAGGGCGCGTGTGACTCAAAGATATGGCGGGCTACGGAGTTTTATTACCGCGGAAACTGCGACTCACTAAGCACGCACAGGGCTAGGAAACAGGGAGTATATCCATATTACTTTTACTTTCAATTTAGCGAAATGTTTGAAGGAATAGAACGAGGGGTCCGCGGCTAAATATTATCAGCCGCACAGGTCGATCGATCAGGTTAAGCTACGCTTGCCGCGGTTGGTCTGTGGATGGGGTGACCATCTTTACATACCGAGACCCCTCCGTGCTTCGGAAAGCACGTTAAGCCGTTGGTCCCGGCTGTCATTCGTGGATCTTTGACAGTCGTTACGGGTAGTCAGAAGCCCGAAAGTCTGACGACCAGAGTCTTACCAAAGGGGTATCGTATTACCCAGTAACTGGGTTGTGGACAGTCGCTCCATCTAATATACTGGTATTGAGCTGCATCCGGTTAGACAGGAAGTCGACCCCAACATGGCTAGGCAGATGATGATGTTTGAAGGAATAGAATTTATCCTATTGAAAAACCCACGTTCGAACGTGGAACTAACACAGTTTGTCCAATCTTTAAGAAATTAGAACTGCTTTTATATTAAATTTTCAATGCTTCTTCACTACGCCTGGATCAGCAAGTTGTATTAGTCAGACCAAAAAATAGAACAGAATTTTGTCATATTATCAGCCAGATAAGATTAACCGTAACTTATCCGGAGGTTGGAACCAGACCATCGAAGTATGATTGTTGTTACCGTTGTTGGTGATGCTCAGTGTTTTTGACAAAGGAATTGCAATTAGAAATGTAAATGGTCCCGAATTTCAGCTGATTTTTAAGTGATTTATTCATTGAGGTTACTAATTCTGGACTCTCCCTTCTTGGTCGAGGACTAGATGAAGCCAACATGTTTTCTAGACATAAAAATCCATACTTTTTAGACACCACGCAAATAATTTGCATATTCATTTAATTAGCCATAACTATCTCTTCTCCGTTCTATGGCGTTTCTCGTACGTCATCAAGGGCACGCACGCGCGCAACGGTCGATTCAGCTACAGGTGCTGGCCCGGCAGTCGCACCGACGCCGTCTGCCACGCACCACCTTTCCGGAGACAAAAAGGCGATACACAGACAGGCGGCTATGACTGACTGATAACCCAAACATCATTAAAAACTTAACAAAACGCTTAATAAAAAACCTCTCTAGCCTGTAGCAGTAGTGTAAGCAAAACGTTGTGTCAACAAAACTCATTGCGTTTACCAATTCAACAGGCGCTCATAACATTTCATGCTCGAGTCTTATGACTAGTGTAAATACTCTTTAAAGTTTAAATATTAATCGTTGTCTCGTTTTCTCTACTATTGTTATAAAGTGTTGTCTGTTCACCTATTGACTTGTGTGTGATCTAAGTGTTCGCGTTCTTTATAAATATAATGTTGTTTCCATCGCTGTTGATCTTGGACTGGATGTTACCTGCGTATGATCGTGTAGTGACTGTGACATAATTGTATTATAATATGAATAAGATTAAGTAAAGGTGAGTTGGAATCGATATTTTTACGGTATATTCAGTATATTGTAAGATAACATAAACACAACACGATGCTCTTTATACAGGTAGTTAGTTAACTAGGTATCGTATTAATAAATTAGCGATATCGAGAGGCGAAGCTGTAGCCAGTGAAGTAAAGATAATACTTACGTAGCAGTATACCTAATTATAACAGACCTTTAGGTATACATTAATGTTTTGGTTCGATTATTATGCGAGATTAAATCTTATTTAAAATTAGTACCTAGGTATCTAAGTTCGAGCTAAAAAGTTACCCTGTTTTAACGACTGGCTAAATAAAACAACAGGTTCATTTAGGGGCCAATTTTTTTTTAAAGTTTTCTCAAACCCAATGCGGGATTTCGTTCAACATGAGCAATGGGGGCATAATAACATCTCACGGCTACGTATATCTGCTGTACCTCGTAAATGAAAAAATAGTATTTTCTTAACTAGACTGGAAGCCGACCCCAACCGAGTCGGCTGATGCAGCTGAATACCAGTATTTTACACGGAGCGACTACCTAACTGACCTCCACAACCCAGTTAGGTACTTAGCTAGCACAAAACCACCGACAATTTTAAAAACAAAACGGTCTTTGTTAATTATTATTCATAGGTCATATGAGTAGATCGCGCCCGTACAATACCTGGGAGGGGCTCTATTTAATTATAAATTATTTCATTAATCAGACTCGTCTAGAATCTTGAAACACACTCCCAACAATAAACAGTCAAATTATAATCTAAATATTTTACTTCACATAAACCTACATGGGCACTTATGAAACGTCAGAAGCTAGGTGCACGGTTCCAATTGGTCGTTTCATTCAAAACAAGATCAAGATCTAAATATGTATTGTTCCAGATATGAACATGATGCTGAGCCCGAAGATGCAGCGGTCAGTCCGTGTGAATGATGGCCAGCTGCTCGCCCTGTCCGACAGGGCGCAGTATGACCATTCACAGGTTGGTATAGTCCATCAGCTTCATTGGGTTCAAACATATCATCTGCGTCATCTTTATTCTTTACTCTAACGTTACCGGATTATGATAATGGGAAATGTCATTGGGTTCAAACTTATTATGGAAGATTTTATTATGTATGTGTGAATGTGGAGAAATCTCCCAGAGTGACATGTGCACCGGCCTCAAGTCTGCTATTACAATAGTGTCAGAATGGTCTATCATTGATTTCATAATTGTTGATTTTGACAAGTTTGGTAATCTACTAATATAATGGCGTCATTATGACTTTCCAATGGTCACCACTGACACTCCATTGAAAGAAATGGCATAGAATGGTAATCTCGTACATAATGACAAATGAATGACTGACTTGGGCGGTAATCTGCTAAAATTTTGACAGTTCCTTTGATCAGTGACCTACTATTAGAACATCATTGTGCAGTCATTGCTGTTAATTCGTTACGAGTATCGTATTTGTTCTGTGCCATTGACCGACCAATGATCGACCATTATGAATTTAGCGGATTACGAACTTTTAGCAAAATGACAATGGGATCGTGTTGGAATAACGAAATTATGAAAATAGCAGATTTGAGCCCCTGCTGGATAGTTGGCCGCGCTACGATCCTGCAGACTGGTTCGTCTCTGCACCATAGGACGTTTGGTTTTATGTTATAAAAAAGGTTCAGGATGTCATGAGAAGCATACGCGAAGAATCAAGTGGTTTCTGTGTCATAAAATTCAGTGAAGGACGCCTTCAGGCTAGGTGGAGCATCGGGAGCGACGATCTTTGCCGGATAGTTGGTTGGTAAATGGCTATAGGGATACGTAATTTTCGTTTTTAGGTGCGATACATGCAAAATTTTTACTAATTATATTGTTTTCTATAATAAAACGTTTTTTAAACGCAACAATCCCGTGACTTAGGTAGGTACCACAGCATGAACTCTTTAGTCGGATATGCTCATTTCCATAGACAGCTACTAAATGTAGTTCAGTAAGAAACTTCTGTCGACTGTCGACATCATACCACAATCGACAACAACAATTAAAAAACATGATTGACGTGTAAAAGTGTTTGTACAGTCAACAGCAAAAGTAGATGATCAAACTCAGAAATTCAATACTAATTAACGGTGTTCGCGTCAGAACTGTGTGGCGTCGAAGTGATTCAAAAGTATTCTAAGTAGTAGTACTTCGACGCCACACAGTTCTGACTCGAACTCCGTTCATTAGTATTGAATTTCTGAGTTTGATCATCTACTTTTGCTGTTGACTGTACAAACCTACTTACAAAAATAAAATCATTTATCATTTAACAACAAATCCAACCGCAATGTAAGCTTTTAACTTTAGGTAGGTATATAGTTAGTTCTTGTAATGTTTTTTTGAAGCACAGGTTCCCCCAGGAACCCATTCAGAGTAGTGCTCTCCTTCAATCACAGCGCACTTTAAATTACTTATCGACTAATTAACTTAACACACCTTTAACACACCTCTACCCAATGACTGATGATGAATGTCTGATGCTATGTAACTGAAATGCAAACTCTACAATGTGAAATAAAAACACATGAAATGTCAAATCTATTATTAGGTCCTTTGTCTACTCATGTGTCCTTACATTATGAAATTGCCGTTTTGTCGAACTGGCCACTTTGATCTCAAATATCTGGCGTTTCCAAATTCAAATTAAGGCTTGTGTATTTATGTTTTCATTTTAGTGATTCATTTATTTTCGCGCCATTTGATTTTTCTTTGACATCACTCTGTTCACAAAGGTAAACTCATAGAGGGTAAACTTAAAATATTTTATTTACGAAGGATTAATCATGTATATGCGGAAGCTACTGTAAAAGAAAACACGGTATCTACCTACGTTTTTGGTTCAAATTGTTTCGTTCTGGAAATTTTGACATACCTACAGAACAAATCCCGTGGACGGCCGGAGACCCAAAATCAAAAGTCATTTATTCTAATTAGGCTGAATCAGCACTTTTCGAACGTCAAAATTACATAAGACAGTCCCCCAAAACGCCTGCCCTTCAGCACTTCCTAGTGCTTTCGTTGGGAAGGTGGCACAACAAACTTCCCAGCAGCAAAGCTGTCTGTTTAGTTAGAACAACTGATAGAAGGTCATATTATTACCTACGACTTTTTCCGGAATTTAGATAATTTCTTGCAAGAAAAAAAAATCAATTGCGATGAGGCAGTCAAAACCACCTTCAAATATGTTATTGATACTCGCTCCCGCAATTTTTTCAGCAAAGAAATCAATGAACTACCTATAAAATGGCGAAAGTGCATTGATAACAATGGTATTGATTAATAAATAATATATTTCATAAAAAGAAAATTCGCTTTGCTTATTCCATTTATAACGCCAATTTCATAACTAAGGATCTAATATTTATTTTAGTTATCACCAATTAGGTAGGTAGGTATATACCTATTCTACTAACTTTTATTATATTTCTAGGCTGGCTACTTGCACAAACGAAGCTCTGACAACACCAAGTGGCAGCTTCGATGGTTCATCCTCTATCAGGTAAGAAAAATATTTATTTGAAGCCTTTTAACATTTAGGGCCCGATCACACGTGTCACAACCACACCACAATCACACTAAAGTCTATTCAAACTCATGTTTCAAATTAATATTATTTAAAGTTAAACAAATATCAACTTTATTGTAATGGTAATTAAGTTGATTTCAGAGTGACTAGCACCAAAAATTAAAAAAAAAAGAAAAATAAACTGAACTTTATTTTTATTTATTTATTTAAAGTTATTTTTCCATAAAGTTATTGTTTACATTTTTAGCAAATAAATCGCAAACGCAGATTACAACCACAACCACACTACAATCACAACCACACCACAAGCAATTCAAGAGTTCTGGGAAATTTACAAAAATACATGAAAATTGGGTTTTCTCGAATTCCATATAATTTTCGCCTAGGCTGGAATGGGTCACACTATCACGTCCTGGAAGGAATACGTCAAATTACAAGTCACCCTTTAAGTATAGATATTTTCATGAAAACCAACCACAAGCGAAATCCATATTTTTCCAGCCAGTTTCATGAAGGTTACCTACAAACCTTTTCTCAAACATGCTTGGAAATATGAGCATTATTTTGACAACCTTCTTCGAGATAAATCGAAATTGCTGTAGGTACTGGCCAAATACATGCGAGCAGAGCGGCCGGCAAAAGTTATACGAAAATTCATATCTGTCGTGATTTAGCGGCCAAATAGATTAGGAAGTAAACTCATATCTATTCTGATAAAAATGGAACGATCTTTTACTCCGAAACATGGCAACCAAGGAGGTAACTCATCAAAAATTAAACCTGTTTAAAGCGTTCAGTCGCATGCTATTTTTTTTATTTGATTTATCAAAGTAATTAAGAAACAAATGAACATATTGGCGCGTGAAAAATTATTGTTGTTCGGCATTGATTCTGGAATTCATAATTCATTCACTCAGTTTGAATTTCCGCGCATTATTTGAGAAAAGTACTTTACAAGCCTTGGCCACAACTTACTAGGCATTGATGGACTTACGTATGTGTGTTACACGTTCGACCACCAATGTCTCTTTTGCTGGCCGCTGCAGTAATGTACGTAAATGTAATAGGTACTTACTTAATATATAAGTCATATGTTTGTTTGCTACTCAAAAGCTACTACTAAAGCTCGTTAGATTCAGCTACTTAAGAAGGCATCGACCTTTCAAGTCACAGCAAAAATGCAGCACGAATCGAAATGGCTGAACTTTATTATTAAAAAGTTCATTGGACATTATAGAGTTACATAAACCAATCCATACTGATCCATATCGACACATATTATATTATAAAATATAATACTGTTACTCTTTAATATGTACACCATAAGAATTAGGTACATTATAAATCTAGAAATTTTAGATAGGGTGGCACTGTGGGTGGTTTTATCGCTAAAAGCGACCTTTTAAAAACAGCCTTTGGATGGATTTAAAGTGAGAAAGAGAGTTATATATAAATGCGGAAGTAAGTCAGTCTATCTATAATAGAAAAAAAACGGGAACCAGTGGCCGGGAATCGACAGCCGATTCCCGCCCACCGTAGCTGGCGCAGGCTTGCGGACGGCGAGCAATGGGCAGCTCGCTGTCCGGTAAGGACCAGGCCCGGGCCGACGGCGCGTTGTGTTCCACGCGCGCCTCAAAGAGTCGTCAGCACTAACTGACGGTGTCCGTTAGGGCCGATGCCTGCCAGGGTCGCGGGTTGTTCAAAAGAGATACCGTGGCCCCTAGCTGGCACAGGCAACTGAAGGAACACGGGTGGGTTTTAGTCTGCAAAAGTCTGACACGCCCTCCCTCTCCGCTCAGAGCGGGAGAAGTTATTTGATAATTTCCAACCCAAAAAAAAAGTCCCGGCAGTACGATCCCGTGGGATATTTTCTAACCATACGCGGGCGAAGCCGCGGACAAAGGCTAGTATAATATAAACAGTTGAATATATTCTTTTTTTTGCGGACGTTACATTATTCTTGGCCAACTTTTTATCTTCTTAGATACCTACTTTTTAAATATTCTCCTCTTGTAACGGGATCAGAACGATTTAAAGAATGATGGCTGAAAGTAAGTTTGGGTCAGAGGTTTGAGGGAATAAATTTTGTATAGAACAAAAAGGCGACGAAGGGGGGGACCCTTTACGTCGCGGCAACCGCGGTGATTGTTCTATACAAAATTTCGGTGAAAAAAATCAGCTGTTCCCTACATTTTGACGAGTTATACCTACGAACAATCGCAATAAAGAATTTGAATTTGAACATAAATGTAGGGAACAGCTGATTTGCGATTTCAGGTTTGGTCCCATAGTAAAAGTTGTTCATAATGATGAGTACAATGACCTCTTAAGAGGTTGTTAATGTTTTACCAATAACCCTGTATAATGTTCCCACTGCTGGGACACAGGCCTCCTCTCTGTGAGAGAGAGTGGGCTGCGCGGGTTAGTAAATGTCTTCGAGTTTTTGGTTCCAGGACATGCCGGTTTTTTTCCATTGCTCTTAAAACGGTGAAGAAAATATCGTGAGGAAACGATCTTTTCCTTCACCGTTTTAAGAGCAATGGTGATGAAATAATTTACTCAAAGTAAAGCGCCTGTCGGGGTTCGAACGTACGACCTGCAACTCGTAAGTCGCAGCCGTTACCACTGGGCCACCACTGCTCTCCAAGCATTAGCTTGTGAGCATAGATATATATACAGGGTGTTTGGAAGCTGAGTGCAAAGCTATAAGGGAGTAATAGTTGACAACTGAGCCATACATGTCTTAACCGAAGTAGGTTTTTTTACTTTTAACTTAAGTACAAACTTTTAGTCAAAACTAACATAATTATCTACCAACATTAACTGGAAAAAAAATAAAAAAAACATACTTCGCCTAAGACATGAGACTTGTGGCCAAGTAATAACAGCCGCACGGGTCGATTGATCAGGTTAAGCTACGCTTGCCACGGTTGGTCCGTGGATGGGTGACCATCTTTACATATCAAGACCTCCCGTGCCTCGGAAAGCACGTTACGCCGTTGGTCCCGGCTGTCATTCGTGAATTTTTGACAGTCATTACGGGTCGTCAGAAGCCCGAAAGTCTGAGAACCAGTCTTACCATGGGGTAACGTAACGTAACCTTGTAATTGGGTTGTGGAGGTCAGATAGGCAGTCGCTCCATGTAAAATACTGTTATTCCGCTGCATCCATTTAGACTGGTAGCCGACTCCAACATAGCTAGGAAAAGGCTAGGCAGATAATGACTTCGTCTAAATCATGTATGGCTCAAAATGCTTTAAATGGTGTCAACTGTCACCCCCTTAAGGCTTTGTATCCAGCTTTCAAACACCCTGTATAAAATTGTGAGCCACATATTGGCCTGTAGATATATACCACAGTCACCACCACATTGGCTTGACAACCACACATTGAGTGCCGATGGCGGTAATAAAGATGTTTTTATTGCGACATCAATTTATTTAAGTTCTATTATGTCACAGGTAGGCAGGTAGGTATCAGTTATCACTCCAAAGAGGGCTGTTTGAAGAGCGGTTTATGCCCAAGAACCATTGAGTTGGAGATCCGAAGTTTAGCTATAAGTGGATTATAGACGCTTCTATATAATTTCGTTTGGGAGTAGATACCTACTCCTCTGGCTCCCCGGAGGAATTACAGATTATACGGTTCGTACGACACGATCGGAGTGCATTCGAGCGAAGGGGTCCAAGGAGAACGGGGATCAAGGGGGAAGGGGGCTTGGGGAAGTTTGTTAAACCTGTCCAACGGTTTCCGATCTATTGGGCGATACTGTAAGGTGGATCTATGGGGAACTGAGAATAAACGACTGGTTTCGATAGGGAATTGTTGATTTATATTTATGCGTGTCTGGCTGTGCCCGCTGCTCCGTTTGCGTAGGTAGACTAGTTAATATTAAATCTTGTCCAAAGAGCATTCTATGATTCTCAAGTTATAGCAGTTCTTTCTAGGTACAATCGGAACAGAAGTAACATTTAAAGAATATTCACTTTTAGCTGTTACGTATTATGATTTATGAATAGCTAAAAATAAGTTCATCGAATTATTTTGATCATATACCTAGTGTAAAAGTGACAGATACCTATAGTGGACTTTTGTTGGTGCCCGAACCTAAAAATTCAAACAAGAGAATCAGCCAGTTTTTCCGTAAATAACTCACAGTGTAAACTTAGGTGAAGTGAGTTTGAATTGGCTTTCGTAGTGCTATTCTGTAAACAATTCACCGTGAAAACTATAGTAATAGCACAGAATAAATAAGTAGTACATCCATTTATTTGTCAGAATATTTTAACAGAGTTACATAGCTTTAAAAGTTCATAATATTCTGCCGTTTCCGGCGTTCAAATACAATTTAAGGGTTTTGGTTAGTTTGTTAGATATATCTAGGTACATAACATTGAATTAAATAAATTAGTACAAAATCAAATTGCAAATTAGTCAAATAATTTTGAATGGAAACCTCAGATCGTCTGATTATTATAGGTTGCAGGTATTACATTGACTTGACTCTGTATAATTTACATAAAGTTATTCATAGTGTCACCCGTTCTTGCAAAAACGTTACGACAGGCCTTCAAATTTCACCCTCCAAGAAGCAATATGTCTGCCAGAAAATACCGTGAAACTCGAACATAAAGACGAGGCATTCCGTCGCATAAGCTTGAAAGCGAAATAAGCGTGTCGTACATTTTATCGCTAACTTCAGACGCAAAGGAAATCCCGAGAGAACACATTCCACTGGAAATGGAACGTGCATAATGCCGGAAACGGGACGGAACGGGACGGGACGGTACCGGTTCGCGGGAGGGACTAGTGGTGTAGACTGTAGTAGACTAGTGGACTAGTATCGTGTAGTAAAAAGTTTGTAAATAAAAAATAATAATTCATTGTTGAATGGGCTCGCTCTTGACCTCAATCACGCCTGATGGAAAGCGATGGATGAGGTCTATGATGGAACGAGCGTGCCCAGAAGATGCCTAAGGCACTGGAACTCCCACGCATCGACGAAACAGGCAGGCTGCTTATCGCCTTACTCCGGTGGGAAGGTGATAGCAAACCAGGCGAGCGTTAGCCCTACCACCGCGGCACCTCAGTCAAATAAGGTGTTGGGTGTGACTGTCCAGGATGCGCCGAGCGCTCGGTTCAGTTGAGTAACTGGCGGAACAATCTGCGCTACACGAGGAGGCTTCTTCATGTATCCCAAAAAATATTGGTTTTAACTACGAAAAGTTGGTACTCTCGTGGCTAGAGAGGCTTAAGGCGTGGCTTATCTAGTTAGATTGTCTACTGTTTTTACGAGAGATAACTAAACAAGGTGTAAGTAATTGCAATAACTGTAAACCTCTTAAGGGTATACCAATCGCGAAAAAGAATCCGCTGCTCCATACATTTAGGATCGCATACTCGGCAAAGTTGGGGAAGAAATGGTTTCAGTCAGGATTGATACCATTGTTTAATAGTTGTTTATAATGCTGAGTAAAACTAGTTTTCAGTTATTCCAACTGCACCTTGCATTTTAGATCAATCTTTATTTTTGACTAAATTAATTAGAAACTACGAATGTTATAAAGGGTGATACAATGGGCGGCCATCTTTTTCCTTTCGACGTAAAACCGAGTGTCGTAAAAAGCAAGTTCGACTTTCGGTAGCTAAGTACTAGGTAATTCAAACTAATCCATACATATTATAAATGCAAAAGTGTCTGTCTGTCTGTCTGTTACCTTTTCATGCTTCAACCGCTGAACCGATTTAGATGGGTAAAGAGATAGTTTGAGTCCCGGGAAAGGACATAGGATAGTTTTTATCCCAATATTCCCACGGGATCGACTCCCACTTATGCGGGTGAAACCACGGGGCGCTGCTAGTATATTATTATAAATGCGAAAGTAAGTTTGTTACGCTTTCACTACTATTACGATTTGGATGAAATTTGGCACACAGAAAGACCATAGCTTGGATGCACATAGGCTACTTTTCATCCTGGATCGCAGACGAAGTCGCGGGCAACAGCTAGTTCTGAATAAATAAGAGTTTTCAGGATTGAACAGTTTGCACAGTCTGTGAACATAATTATCTTCCGTCCTCTTCTAATTCCATCTCCCAGTACCTAGCTACTTAATAAGCACAGATGGCTCATTCGTCCTTTAGAAAAGTTGATCATTTTTCCAAAACGGATTGGTTAAAATTGAAGCCAATATAAAAATAGGCTTTTAACAGAGAACCGCCCTTTTTATATGGGTAGCTTTTTATTCGAACAAGTGACGTCATGACCCGATGTATGATAGAAACGATACGCAAATCAAATTCTCGAACGTCTCGACAATAAAAATTGATAAAAGTTTCCATAAAACTGGGATTCGGGGCTCATCCAGCCATTTTCTATTCGACGAAATACGAAACACATTTCCACATCCTTAGTTTTCGAATATTCGCTGGACCATGCTTTTTGTTTTATATTTAGTCATAGTAGGTACCTAAAAGGGAGAGAATTGATGGCCTAGTGCCAGTGATAACTGCCGCGACTTACGAGTTGTAGGTCGTAGGTTCGAACCCAGACAGGCACTTTACTTTGTGTAAATTATTTCATCATCACTGCTCTCAAAATGGTGAAGGAAAATAAAACAGTAATTCAATCATACTTTGATCAAAATTCAACATGACACTGACCTGCATATTGCACAAAACGTTTTTCAAAAATTTAAATTTCGCTACCTAACGCATCCCTCTTAAATGTTAGCCTTCATTTCCTTTTTCAGTTTCAATGACTTTTCCTTAAAGATAGGGTAGAGCTTCCCCCTTAATACGTAGTACAGCAGAATAATGGCTTCCACGCAGTTTGAAAAGGGTGTCACATTCTCACACAACATGAACGATAATAGGCGCTCCTCTGCATACAATGTACAGACGCCAGCACATCAAGCTACCCGAAACTGTAAAATTTTCCCAATCAACTTTGAACCTTATACTTTAGCGATAAAGTTGAAAATCTATTAAAGAAATTTGACAGATTGTAGTAGCTTGATGTGCTGCCTCTGTACCTATACATTATATTGTGGGACTTTGTTAACATGTTATTAAACAGGCAATTACTTAACTGATTGGAATCCTTTTAAAGTTGATAGCCCAAAATGAAAAGCATACAGCGGCAGCCCATCCAATTAAGGAGCTTTGTGCTGCGTGAGAGCAAATTAAAAGTAAATGTTTTGTGGTATTCGGTTTTAATGCAGCAGGTAGATTGGGCAGCATAACAATAATTACTTACGTGTCTACGTGGCTAAATAATAACAGCCTCACGAGTCGATCGAAGGTTAAGCAACGCTTGCCACGGTCGGATCGTGGATGGGTGACCATCCATTACACATCGAGACCTCTCCGTGGCTCGGAACGTGCCTAAATCCGTTGGGTCGGCTGTCATTCGTAAATCTTTGACATTCGCTACTGGTAGTCAAAAGCTCTAATTAAAATAACTAAAATTTAAGCAAATGGATTTAGTAATAACAGCCGCACAGGTCAATCGATCTGAGGGCTTAAAAAGGCCACTTTGGCAGAATCATAAAAGGATAACATTGTGAATCATAATTGACAGTTAACTGTTATGTTAATCGTATCAAATCCCATTGGTGAAGGATTTTTCACTTATTTTTTTTTTGTCTGTGCTAATATACCAGTCAATCCAATCCAATACTAATCTCTTTGATTATACCTACGTAGTGCAGCGAAAAAAAGAAAAACACGATCTGTCTTCGCCATATTATGATTCATAATGTTATCCTTTTAGATAGGTAGTCGCTCCATGTAAAATACTGGTATTCAGCTGCTTCCGGTTAGACTGGAAGCCGACCCCAACATAGTTGGGAAAAGGCTAGGCAGATGTTGACGATGTTGTTGAACTAGCAGCGCCCCGCGGTACCTACTATCTGACGAAACTGTAAAAAAATAGATCTGAAAACGTGCCTGTGCCCTGGTCAATTAGTAGTGCCACTTAAAAAAGTGGTGCTTTATTTGATGACTCGCTGCGCCCTGCAGTTTCACCCGCATAAGTTTGGATCCCGAGGGAATATCGGGATGAAATGTATCCTATGTCCTTTCCCGGGACTCAAACTACCTCTATACTTACTTAATTTCTTCTAAATCGGTACAGCGGTTTAAGCGTGAAGAGGTAACAGACAGACACACTTACGCATTTATAATATTAGTATGGATTTGAATTACTTAAGCCCGAAATTATAATTTTTAAATCACATTAAAGATTTTTTTCATTTGACATTTTGAGGTTTTTATAACCTTCATTTTATTAATGATTTTTCGATTACAATAATTTAATAATGTTATTCAAACAATAATTGTTGGTTAAGGGGTGAGGTATAAACTTTAAACCTTCTAAATACGTAGGGATTGCAGAATTTTACCTGAAAAGGGTTTGTTTAAACTTTCACCAGATCCAGAACATACACATAACATCACGCCTGTATTCCTAAAGGCGTAAACACACGGGTTTTCTTCGCTTTTTGTCACTCTGACACAAGTCTAGACTCTGGGCTGGTAATCTGAATTTCGAAAGGACCCAGAACCTCCTGCAGCAGTCGGCAATAATACTAGCTTAACGCCTATTAGAAAACCCATTTTTTTTAATCATTAAGTAACAGAAAATATTTATCCCCAGAACATGCTGTTCTACTATGAGTCGGAGAACAACACACGTCCGACAGGCGTGCTCATGCTGGAGGGCTCGTACTGCGAGCGACTCAGCAAGGCGCCCATGGAGAGGAACGCTTCGGTAATTGCCTGTATAGCAACATAGCGAAGTGGCGAAGGTTCCATACAACTCGATTCCTATCAGCTTCCCTTTGATAAATGACACAGTCAGTATACAATTAAAGATATCTAATCCGGCTTACCTCTTACAAACATTGACCCTTCGCTACTGCAACATAGCATTCTTGAGTCGGAGTACATGCTTCGACTGCTGAATAATTAAGACAGCAAAGACGCCACAAGGCTTCATTAACTTCCCCAATGTGAATTACCAAGTTTGACCTGCCCTAGATATTTGCCCTGTACAAACTACAAGAGGAAAGCGGGTGCTGTTAAATGGAACTATGTATGTAGGTAGCTGGGTGTAAAGCAAGCAACATACACTGGTCAACCACCAGCACCTCTATGTTAAGAGTGTAAAATGAGGAGGGCCTATGTTTAGCTATGAATATTCTATACCATATAGGAAAACCCTAAACAAGCGAGCTTTTCTAACGTTTTAATTATAATGGCTTCTGTCGAACAAGTCCTTATAATTGTTTATCGACGCGCAACCTTATTACAATGGATTTATTACATAATTCTGAAGCCGCCTGCGTTGTAATTTGTCATCGGTTATTTAATAAAAACAGCTGTTCCATATTCAGCGTGTTCATCCATAGCCGTCAACTACCTACGTATTCTGTACATACATCAAACTAAGTAATTTTGTGCACAAATAATTGCTGGGGAATGACTTTCGTTTTTGGTGTGAAAAATCACTTGTTAGCGGTAGTGAGCAACGTATACGCACGCAAAACATTGTGCTTAAAATAGGTGCATGCAACGATACTTGGGTCGTATTTAAAGTTGTGTTATTTTAACATTGAAAATTAGTTCTCATAAAAAAAACGTCACTAAAAGATGGAATTTTGACCTTCAATAGCTCCGTAAGCGTAACCAGAAGTTGCCGGATAGGGGTCCAGTACAAAAAAATGATTAGGTATAGTGACGAGGAGTACCAGTGGTTCTCGGTGTCTTTTTGCACCCGTTATACATTTTGACCGCTTAGGTATTGGATTCTATGAAACAGCAGATTTTTTAAAATAACCGTGTTATTTTTTTATTGCTGAATGGGCGCCTCGATCACGCCTGATGGAAAGCGATGGATGAGGTCTATAATGGAACGAGCGTGCCCAGAAGATGCCTAAGGCACTGGAACTCCCACGCATCGACGAAACACAGGCAGGCTGCTTGTCGCCGGACTCCGGTGGGAGGGTGATCGCAAACCAGGCGGGAGTTAGCCCTCCCACGGGAAAAATTGGCCAGTCATATATGGTGTAGGATGTGACTGTCCAGGATGCGCTGAGCGCTCGGTTCAGTTAAGTAACTGGCGAAACAAACTGCGCTACACGAGGAGGCTTCTTCATGCATCCCAAAAAAAAAAAACTCAAATGCATTCCACGCTACCCCTTACTTAGCGTGGAAAGTTGTAATCGGTCTAGAATCATGTTCTGAATTCATGGTTATAGTTTGGGCGACGATGTTCCTGCCAACCTGTATAATCTGACTGATCATGTAATATTTGTTCCTAGTTCTGCTTCATCATCTCGTACCGTCGTGAAAGCCAGCGGCAGTACGAACTGCGTGCAGCCTCTGAGGTGGACTGCATTCATTGGGTCGACTCCATACGTGAAGCCAGGTACTGTGGACCTTATTTACTCTAGGACGATGCTTTTTGGCTGAACTGTGGGCGAAGCACGAACAAGCAGAGTTTAAAACGTACCTAACGTAAAATTGGAACCATTTTAAAATTGAATAGTACTCGTTTCACATTTAATACTTCCTTCGTTTTAAGACTTTATTCTTTTGGGTGATATCTACTAATTGTGCTTGTTGCAAAAATTAAATAAAATGTTATATTTTGGTTTGGATAACAAAATCGTTACACTATGTCGTGCCTACCTGATGGAAAGTTAGATGCCGCTTAGAAAAGAATTGGCATTAAGTATAATTGCGCAGGAAAACATTTAAAAGTATTTCAGGATATCTTTTTATATCATCCGACTGTCAGTACCTAGTTGGTATTACCTCAGTGAACAAGGCATAAGGGAATACCTAGGTACTTGAGTGCGAAAGCCTTATCATCGAATTTTGTTTCGTCCGAAGTAAGTTTTCCTAAGTAACATCACAGTAACGAGACATCGATTGAACAAGGCTTCGCAGTATGATATTTACACAGTAAAATCGTTCGCAGTACAGTTTTTCGATGTAACGAAATATCGCAGTAACAAGACGTCGATTTAACAAGGCATCACAGTCGCGTTGAAAGGTTTTCGAAGAAGCAAAATTCCATGATACGGCTTTCGCACTCAAGTAGGTATTCCGGCAAAAGGCTCTTCTTTGACAGAGCAGACTGCGCATGCTCAAATGATGCGCGTTGGCAATTTCAGCTCAATTTTTCCGGTCCTGCGGAGTAATGGCGTAACACAGTAACAATTGCAATGCATTTTCATTTTGACAATTCGAAAACATTCATTGCGTTATTTACGTTATCGAGCAGACGAATTTTTCAAACATGAAGCAATGGATTAGGAAATTCCTGCAAAATCCTTTAGATTTATTTATTCTTATTAGGTTTACGAATAATTATTATTGTTCACAATGAATACAGTGACTTCAGCACAACAATAACTTAGGTAGGTATAGGTAAACACCAACGAGATACCTCACGTTCCGGGTGACTTGAACAAAGATAGTGGAAGGATCGATGATGCATAAAACAATAGTTCATAAAAAAAAAAGCTAACTAGCTAAGTTAAGCGATGCGATGCTGGCTTAGTTAATGTTTGCAAACATTAACTTAAATTAAATTAAAATTGGTAATAATAATAATTCCAATTAATACAGACTAATTACATGTCCATAGTTGTGTGTAATAAATGCTGGTTTCCTCACTATAAAGACAAATAACAAGTTTATGTAAATCTATCTAGACTAAAACCCCAGACCCTTTTAGGCATATTTACAAATATGAAGATGTGTACCTAAATAAGTAAATATTGAACGTTTTGCACGAGACCGTGACACGCAATCTCATCATTTGTGACATCCATGAGTCCAGGACAATCAACCCGTCATATGCGGCCTTGGAGTGAAAAGAATTGATTTTAAGTATTTTAGTACGTTATGTCATGACATGTGTACTCTAATGTGTGGGTGACCGTCCGCGTCAGGTCAAGCATTAAAATAGCTTTCACAACTCATCATCTGCCTAGCTTTTTCCCAACTATGTTTGGGTTCGGCTTTCAGTTTAACCGGATGCAGCTGAATACCAGTGTTTTACATGGAGCGACTGCCTATCTGACCTACACAACCCAGTTACTGGGTAATACGATACCCCTTGGCAAGACTGGTTGTCAGACTTTCGGGCTTCTGACTACTCGTAACGACTGTCTAGGTAAGATCCACGAATGACAGCCGGGACCAACGGCTTAACGTGCTTTCCAAGGCACGGAGGGGTCACGGTATGTAAAGATGGTCACCCATCCACATACCAACCGCGGCAAGCGTAGCTTAACCTGATCGATCGACCTGTGCGGCTGTTATTATTTAGCCACGGGCCCCTCAAAATAGCTTTCACAAGTGACGATACTTAAATGTATGATCTGTCCAAAAGTACCTAATTTAAGTGTAAACAAACACTGTTCAGCAGGGTCATTGCGTAAACCACTAGGTATCAGTAGCAATGGCTTTCATTTTGACAGTTCAACAACATCCATTGCTTTATTTACGATGCTGAGCAGACAAATTTTTTGAACATATGAAGCAATGGATTAGCAATATCCTTGAAAATGATTCAGATTGTAGGTAATTGATAGTGTGTTACACAGGATGCAGGTTAGGTTAGCTCAGCTACAGCTGGAAGGAAATTAGTAATTGGTAACTACATGTATCTATTTATAAGATTTCGACTTTATATCTCAGTACTTTTTCAACAGTTATTGTTTGAATAACATTATTAAATTAAGAATGAATAATAATCGACGAAAATTGAGGTTATAAAATTAACCTCATTATATTGTCAAATGAAAAATATTTCAGGTGATTTAAAATTAGAATCTCGGATAATCACATTACTAAATTAAACCACTCAATTTGTAAATGACACCACAAACTGGCATCTATACAGGTAGGTACGTTTTCTGATCCATTTGTTTACATTTTTGTCAGATACTTTTTGAACAGACTATTCCTACGAAAGCGTGATTCTGGGCACTCAACTCTACACATTACTGACAGGCTAATATTTTACTACGATATGAGCTATTCTTGGTAGTTAGTGTCATAGGAGAGAAGAAAATGTTCTGAGGGCAATTCTCATCATTTTAAGAACGTACACAATCTGGGGGCCTAAAAAGGCCACTTTGGAGAATCATAAAAGGATAACATTATGAATCATAAATATGGCGACGACAGTCCGTGTTTTTCTTTTTTTCGCTGCTTTACGTAGTAGGTATACTTAATCAAAGAGATAAGAGATAATTATTATAACGGGAAGTACAATTTCTTCAGGATTTTAGTAGAAAACACGTGTAATTTCGATCAAAACCATCCAATTTAGAATCTGGCATCACGTAACATCCATTCAGTAAAAACTCCATTAAAAGTAGAATTCAATTGAAAGTTCAAAACACGGCTCCTCAAACATTACTGCCGGTAACCATAGAAACCATAGGATTAGGGTCACAGTGACCCTGACCCGTTCCCGGGACCGCGGCACCCGGAGGGTTTAAATTTATTTTTAAATTACCTATTACATTTTTATTAAGGCACCTTTTATACCCGGTAAGCGCATTGTAAGGGGTATTAAAGTAATGAAGCTTAGGAGTAATGTTGCATGGAAGATTTTCAGGGTCCTAGTCTACTATTAGACGTTTGTGTGTGGCCTTCAGAAAATCATATTCCCAGTGCCGGATGAAGACTACTTGATGCCCTAAGCAATCCACGTAGCCACGTATTTTTCCAAAACATCGACGAGCGATTTGTAAAGATTGGCGCACATCTTTAGAGTGACTTTTGGGTCTTGTAATATCTTGCTGATAAACTTGCCTTGCCATTCATGTGCTAGCAAAAATACTGTTTCGGTGCTGTTTCTGCCTTATGGTGCCCCCCGAGACGTGATGCCCTAAGCAATTGCGTAATTTGCTTATGGGCTAATCCGGCACTGCATATTCCTCAAGCGACTTTTATCGATTCCCGGTTCCTATTTCTTATTGTATCTGTGAAACAAACTACACGTCATACAAAGATGGAGGAGTGGGCCTAGCATGAACGCACTGAGTAGGTAAAGTAAATTAGAAGCTTTTTTTTAAATACTCGTTTTACTTAATAATATAATATTTACTTCGCCTAATGCACTCAACTCCTTTAAGTATCTTGAGCTGAAAGAGACGCAATATGGTAGGGTATAGGTTAATTATCGACCTTTGCATATGCGAAACGAGTATTTTCAAAAAAAGTTCTAATTTACTTAAAGTACAAGATTGATATCTATGCGTGACACGATTTTACAAAAAAAAAAAAACGGTTGAAAAGTCGTAAAAAGTCGAATTCACGTTGCGTTTACTTACGTGGTGCGTTCGTACCTCTAGACACTCTTCCACCCATTAGAAATGATTTAACAGCCAAAGTCCACAGAACATCGAAAAGCGCCAATTAGGTACGCAATACCTATTTTTAGACAAATGAACTTCGTCTACCAAATAGACCTTTATCGGAACGTATGCTGAGCCCATACTCATCGCATACAAGTTGCATTAGTTAATTGGGGCTTTATTACGAGCTGTCCTGTACTGTCCACTCGGCTCGAGCTAAACTACAAAGTCTATAATGCTATCGGGTAGTCCACATGTACGGTCACCAAAGGACCAAAGGATGTAACCACTGGTCTTCGGATACAGTTAAAGTTTATTAAGAAACCGATGGATGTTTTCGAATAAAATTTAATTTCATTAATAGAAATCGAACAGTTGATTTATCAAGATGGGTCGATGGCGCGTTGTGTTCCACGCGCGCCTCAAAGAGATGTCAGCACTAACTGACGGGGTCCGCTAGGGCCGATCCCTGCCAGGGTCGCGGGTTGTTCGAAAGAGATACCGTGGCCCCTGGCACAGGCAACTGAAGGAACACGGGTGGGTTTTAGTCAGTAAAAGTCTGACACGCCCTCCCGCTCCGCCCAAAGCGGTTATTAGATAATTTCCCACCCAGAAAAAGTAAAAAGTAGGGATTGAAGATTTTATGTGAAGCCGCTACTGACGCGCCATTTTGTTTTTTTTTCAAAATTGCGGCCACGCTTGTAGCCTATATAAATCGATAGCTAACATCAATGCATACAGAAGACATTATAAGACCAAACCCCATAAAATGGCACGTTTCCGAGATATTAACGTTCAAAGTTGATCACGTGACGTCCATGTTTTTTAACGGCTTACATCTTGTTGCGTAGATGTTTGAAATAATCAGTCTGACAATTTTCAAACATCTTTAATTAATGTGACAAAGGGTTTGTTACACTTTCAGCAGATAGGTACCTACTTCAGCGGGGCAATTGCGTAACACATTATCAATCGGAATCGGTTTGATTTGACAGTTCAACAACATTCATTGCGTCATTTACCTACGTGTTGAGCAGACAGATCTTTCAAACTTATGAAGCAATGGATTAGCAATTTGCTTTAAAATGATTCAGATTCCGATTGATAGTCTGTTACGCAATTAGGGAGCGTTAAATTCAGCTCACTCAAGGAAATTAGTACTTTATGTTTCGCCACCTTTTCCAACAATTCTTCTTGATCGACTAACATTATTAAATTGTAATTAAAAATTAAAGACGAAAATTAAGGTTATATAATTAATTTCAATTAGCAAGTGAAAGATGATACCTACAAACTTAGAATTTCGGGTTAATAGATTCAAATACGAGTAAGTAATGGTACAACAAATTAGCATCTACAGGTAGGTGATTTCTAATCATCATCTGCCTGCCTTTTCCCAATTATGTTGGGGTTGGCTTCCAGTCTAACCTGATGCAGCTGAATACCAGTATTTTACATGGAGCGACTGCCTATCTGACCTCCACAACCCAGTATGGAAGACTGGGTGTCAGACTTTCGGGCTTCTGACGGTCCGTAACGACTTTCGGACATCCACGAATAACAGCTGGTACCAACGTGCTTTCCGACGCTCGGAGGCGGAGTAAGAAAACAAGAAAGAAAATACGTTTATTTGTGACAGGATACTTTTTGCCCAGCAGTGGGATGATGCAGACTAACAGTAACTTTATAAACCAATATTCTCACGAGATCGAGGCTTATCCGGGTGAAACCGCAGGGTGCAGCTAGTCATAAATATTATGGCTCATTTCGTCTGGAATTTATATATCTGGCAACCCTGTTAACATCTAACGCTGACTTTAATAATGGCAGTCTTGTGTTGAGAACTACCGACATGTGTGCATACTGCGTCGAGTTGCTCCGCTAACTCGAGCTTGTCTAGGTACAGTAAATATACCTGCGCTGTAGCTGCTAAATACATATGTAATACGGTTTATAGTTCATGCTGAACCTTGTACCTATCTACTAGCTTATTTATTTTGATTTGTGAAGGAATAACGTATTGCTGTGATCTGTGGTCAAGCTATTGAAGCTACTTTGTCCTTTTCCCAACTTTTTGAGCCATTTGAACGAATGAATTCAGTATTAAAATAATAATATATGTATATACAAGGAGGGGAAATAATCAAAGGGCATCAAAAAATTCGTCCACATCGATGTCAACAGGAAACGTGCCCAAAAGACTGGCAGCATTCTTTGGCCAAAAAATAGGCCAGCCCTCTGGTCACGTGATGAGTCGACTAACCGCTTGGCGATGTCTCGAATTACTAAGTGGGCACTCGGGCCCCATGGCACTAGTGTTTCAAATTAATTGAATTAATATAGGTACCTACCTACTTAGTGAGAGAAAAAAGGTAGTGAGAGTCAAAGACAAAGAGGGCGTGACAAGTAGCCTGCGTAAAAAAATATTTTACTAACATTAATTTTCTTAAACATTCTTCGAAACTTAAATTGCGAAAGTTTTAATTTCGAAAAATGTAAGCAAATTCACGTGTTTTAGGGTTGATTTTTCCAACGACAGATAATTTTATCGAAGGAATAATTTTGAAGTTTTGACAGTTCTTCCATACAAAATCTGTCAAACGTCATTTTATACGACGAATAAAAAATATCTGTCGATGGAAAAATCAGCCGTTAGTATCATAATTTTAACACATAAAGTTCAGCTTGCGCTACAATAGGTATTATGAAATTAATGAACTTTTTAATAGTACCTACGCGTCACTGAGAAATCAATTTAATTTACACTAATATAAAGTTGATAGTTGGTCTAACCAGGATATTAACCAGGATTTGCCTATGGAATAGGTAGATGACAACGTTGGATAAAGTTGTTAAGCTCCATAGACACAGCTACCAACAATGGCGGACCAAAATTCTCACTTTACATATTCAACACGAACCCTGCTTGATAAAGCTCCCAATAACTTTTCAAAGCTCTTTTGCTCTGTAAATTCGATGTACGATCAACAAAAATAAACGCTTGCAAACTGACCTTTCCGATTGGCTGTCTATTGTTTGAGCATTCCCTTTGTGATCCGATCGCAAAGTGAAATAAATTTCTGCCTTCGGAAAACAGTCCTTGTTTTGCTAGCCATTCAATTAAGGCTCCCAGAGACAGGCGCGACACAACGGTGCGGCGCGATTCTGGTAGAACACTTTCTATGAAGTTTTCATAGAAATTCCATGAAGTTCCCAAAATTCAATTTCAATTAAGTTTTCCATAGAAATTGTTCTACTAGAGTCGCGTCGTGCCTGCCTGCCACGCCTTTAAGCTGCAGTTTTGAGGACTCGGTTTCGGGTCTAATGTTCGAATCGAATGTTGGAGTGTGAACTATCAGTTTTCAGAGGAGTTAGTTCTGAAGCTCCCATTTTATTTGGCCTGTCCGAATTATATTGGGTTATTTTCGTCTAACGTGATGTAACTGAAAGTTAGTGTCAGACTCCCAAAGTTATCTATACTTACTAATATAATAAAACTGACCAAGTGCGAGTCGGACTCGCACACGAAGAGTTCCGTGCCACAAGGCAAAAACGGCGAAAAAAACACGTATGTTTTATGGGAGCCCCCCTTAAATATTTATTGTATTCTGTTTTTAGTATTTGTTGTCATAGCGGCAACAGAAATAAGTACATCATCTGTGAAAGTTTTAACTGTCTAGCTATCACGGTTCATGAGATACAGCCTGGAGACAGACAGACAAACAGACGGACAGTGGAGTCTTAGTAATAGGGTCCCGTTTTTACCCTTTGGGTACGGAACCCTAAAAAAATTTAACGCGCTAATCTTTGGAACTACCAGTCGAATTTTTAGGAGCCGAGTAAGGCGGATAAATCCTCGGGGCACAGCTAGTTATACATAATATACATGACTTCCTCATTGGTCTTGTCGTTAATGCTGAATATGAGGTCCTCAAAATCAAAATCAAAATATTTTATTTCACATAAGCCTACATGGGCACTTATGAAACGTCAGAAGCTAGGTGTACGGTTCCAATTGGTCGTTTCCTATGGAGAAGAACAAGGACCACGGACTTAATAAAATAAAAAATGATCTACAGATCTAAAGTCTACAAGGCCTACAAAGTCCTCACATTTACAAAATAAGAATCTATTAAAAGGATAAATAAAATATAAAAACCTACTAAAACCAAGTGATATGATTGCCATTACAACCATTAATAAAGAGGTGAAAAATAATATTATTATATTTCGAAGTGCTAAGCGACTGTAGCAGACCGTACTATAATAACTAACGTCAGGCTAGCTAGGTACATACTTAAACAAGGATTAGTGCCGACCGTGACCTGCACAGCCTGCACTCGCCTCGCAAGGTAATGCAGTGGCGCTAGCACTCTAAAGACTACCGCTCATCGAGAGATAAATCTGAGGGTGTACTCCCAATACACGAAATCCGTAGTTTCAAACAAAGCTATGCGGTCTTCTCACTCCGTTCTTCTTCTTCTTCGTGTCGCTGGCACGACTGTATTTTATTTAAATCTTGTTTTCCCAAAACTTTGCCACTTCCACGGCGTTGTCGGTGGCAGCGCAGAGGTCACTTTGACTGCATGTTTTGGGACACAGAGGGCAGGATAGGAGTTGGAGCATGGTTTGTGACATAGCTCCGCAATCACACCCTTCTGCCGTTGCGTCAAGGTAGCCCCATTTTACCAGGTTGGACTTACATCTTCCCACTTGTGTCCGGAGACGGTTCAGAGATTTCCAAGTGGGCCACGGAAGGTTACACCCTGCAGGGAGATGCTCCTTTGGTGGTAAGTAGTGAGTAGGAGGGGGAAGAGTATCCTGCCACAGTTTGCAACGGGCGTCGGCCGGGTTTCCTGACAGAGACGCTGTCGATTTCAAGAAGCTGTGTCTGCTTTTTAGCCGCTGCGTTGGTAGCTGTGCGCCAGATAGTGGGTGTCTGGTATCAGATTCCTGTTTGAATTTCTCCACTGCGCATGCAACTTCTCTTCGGACTTGTGGTGGAGCTCTGCCAGCTGTGGGATAAAGTGTGCTGATCGGGGTCGATTGCAGGCAGCCTGTAATCGTGCGGCAGGTTTCATTTAGAGCAACATCTACTTCCTTGGCGTGGGCGGAACGGTGCCACACTGGGCACGCATGTTCACCCGCAGAGAAGTAGAGTGCTAGGCCAGTAGTCCGGAGGACCTGAGGTGAAGCACCCCAGGTGGTTGAAGTTAGGCGCCTGAGCAAGTTGTTACGGGAGCCGACTTTTTTCTTAATTTTGAGACAATGGTTCTTAAATGTCAGCGCCCTGTCAAGGGTGACTCCCAAGTAGGTAGTCTCACTCCGTATCACGTACGAACATAAGATTATTTCGGGGCCTGAACTAAGAATGAATGACAAGACAGTTTGACAGTTTCCTTACTCCCGATGTGTTTGTGCCCTGTCGGACAAAGTTAATTACCGATTAATTAACTTTGTCCGACAGGGCACAAACACAGTAGGATTCGTTTCGACGACGGAACGAAATACTTTCGGCCGGGCCCGTAATTTCGATGACGGGAATGTGAGTGTAAATACATCATATAACTAAATACATCATACAACTAAATCCGTTATAGTGTCGGTCAAGGTTGCGGACGTTTCCTACTCCGTATTAGTCCGTATTACTTACTACGTATTACTTCCGTGCCTCGGAAAGCACGTCCTGGCTGTCATTCGCGGATCTTTGACAGTAGTTACGGGTAGTCAGAAGCCCGAATAGGTAAGTACAAGTATTTTACATGGAGCGACTGCCTATCTGACCTCCACAACCCAGTTACTGGGTAATACGATACCCTTGGTAAGCCTGGTTGTCAGATTTTCGAACTTCTGACAACCCGTAACGATTGCCAACGATCCATGAATGACAGCCGGGACCAACGGCTCAACGTGCTTTCTGAAGCACGGTCTTCATAATTATTATTACCAATGAGGCATTGAGGTTTTTTTTTCCATGTTGTGCGTTTTGCTGAGGTTCCTGCACTATGCAGGCAAGAACGAGATAGTGAGCGAACCTTAATAGGCAGGCAAGCTTACTTAAATGCAGTAATTTATATCTACTGCCTCGCTACACTAAAGTAACAGTAGCTACGTTCTGTGCATGTGTTCGACATCGGTAGATGCCTGAATATTACATTTGCTGGTTAACCGCAGCGTGACAAGGTGTTAGACAGAACGGAAACAATGTGGTTACTGGTTATGTTAGGTTAGCTAAACACTATCTACATACCTACCTATGTTAAGTAGTTGCAAGGACATGGCTTGGATTGGACGTTAATTTAATCAATGTCGGAAGTGAGAAGAGCAAGGAAATGCTGATTATGCTATACTTAATGTATATAATCTGGTACAGAGCCCCGAAAAGAAGCCCAATATTCCCTGCAAAATCTTACCACGTGCATACGACGTCAATATCGTGTCAAGGAATCGAAATGTCAATCGTACGGACAACATGTAATTTGAGTTTTGACAGTTCAAATTACGCCATTTTGTCATAGATTGTCACGTTATTAACAGATGTCGTGATTAACTAAGGATGTGACGTGGTATCGAAGTAAGGAATCGTTAAGTGGTCATAGTGAATTAGAGCCTTGATCTTTTTCATGGGATTTAAAAGACAAAGAGATAATGTAGAACATGATGAGAGCAAAGAATCCTTATAAATGTCAATGATGTTGTGCATTGAAAATTGTCGAGGGAAATTAGTATGAATTCCCATATTAGGTACTGTTCATAATAAGTAAGTACCAGCCTATTATTTCGTCGACAAACTTTTAGGTCATTGATTCCTAAAAAAATATAGTTTTTGCAGTTATTTTTGTAACCAACCCACCACTCTAACCACTTGCGTAGATTGAAAAAAACAGCAACAATTTGCATCCAATTTTATACAAATAATTCAGAGTAATAAAACAAAACAGAGGCTACTCGTAGCTTTTGTGAAGCGCTGCACAGAGAAGTCGTAGTTTTCAGAGTAAATATATAATGCTGCATAGAAAGAAAGAAAGAAAGAAATTATTTATAATAAAAAATTATTTAGCACAGACTAAAATACACAATATTCCAGATACATAGTCGTACATCAGATAAAAATAAAAAGTGCAAAATTTCATATAAGAAATTAGCAGGAAAGTGTGCCTCACGGCTGCGCCAAAAAGGCCCAGTTCAGCAAAAATGCCAGTCAACTAGTGCCTGACGCTGGTTTTCAACTAGACCTGAAGGTAGAGGTACCATAAGTAGGTTAGCTGCGTACTTGGAGAGTAAACTGTGCCGGTAAAACGGCGGGTTTAAGTGCCTTTTTCACACAGTAGGTACTTACCTACACTAGTTGACTAGTGTTTCCAAACTAACGGTCCCAGGCCGTGGGTTAAAGGACGGTAACCGGTGAAGTGTGAAAGTTTGACATCCGATTAAACTGCAAATAGTTACCGTGTAGACAGAACCAGGGTGTGTGAACAGGTGTAAACAAAAGGGGATGTAAAGCGGCCGGAGATAGTGTTCATGCGAGGGAAATTGCTTTTGCTACCCCACAAGAGGGAAGCAAAAGCAAATAAATAAATTCCCTATAAGTCGTGATGGCCCAATGGTTAAGGTCTCGCCTTTTGTGCATGAGGGTGTGGATTCAAATCCGGGCAAGCATCGTTGTGACTTTTTCTATTTATAATGTACTTTCTGCGTTTACCTTGGACATTACTGACACTGGTGAAGCAAAACATCGTGAGGAAACCTGGACTTATAGTTAATCATCATCTGCCTAGCCTTGGGGTCGGCTTCCAGTCTAACCTGATGCAGCTGAATACCAGTATTAACAATGGAGCGACGGCCTATCTGACTTCCACAACCCAGTTATCTACTGGGTAAATACGATACCCCTGGGTAAGACTGGTTATCAGACTTTCCCATAACGACTGTCAAAGATCCACGAATGACGGCTTAACGTGCTTTCTGAGCCACGGAGGGGTCTCGGTATGTAAAGATGGTCACCCATCCACAGACCAACCGCGGCAAGCGTAGCTTAACCTGATCGATCGACCTGTGCGGCTGTTATTATTTAGCCAAGTGAAGGACAAAATGACAACTCGTTCGTTAGTACTCGTAGGTAAGTAATTAAAGCATTTAAACAAATAAAATAATTTTTATTCTAAACGATTGCTATTTTAAGTTAGTAAGTAGTACAAAATTAGGTTGATCTTGCAATATTTTTTTTTACGTACGTGAAATTTATCAGCTTTTCAAAAACCTGAGGGGCCATTTTCGTAATTTTAAGAACGTTCACAGTCAGATCTCAGTCTCAATCTGTCAAAAATACCTCTAATTTTCCTACGTTTTGACAAGATTTTGCCATTTGTTTGTCGCCGAGATGAGACTGCGACTAAATTTTGAACGTTTAAAATTACGAGAATTGGTCTTCAGGTGTTTAATTAAGTAGCTAATACCTATCCCGAAACAGAATAGTCCAGCTACTATTTCACGACACTATTTTCATAACGTAAAACCCGTTTTATACGTTAATGCAGCAATATTTAGACGAGAATGTACGATATGCAACAGTTGTCTGTTGCCTCGGTTGCTATTGCAGTCACAACGTTGAAACACGACAGCGTTATGTTATGCAAACTGCATTACAAATTGCGTTACATAACCAATCCGACATACCTACTACAATACCTTTACATAAGTTTATACATGCCTCTAGTGAGGCAGAGGCGTACAAGAATATTATATAACCTATTACAATATAACTAACGGTAATAATTCTATAAGAACATCATATTACATACACCTCTTCATATTTCCCTAATCATTGTAGCTTTTCCCTGTTTCACTGATCATTTTAGCTTAACCCGTTTAGGGATTTAATGATGCTCAGAATCAGAGGATCATCTGCTGTTTAAACCGTTTCGAGGAGCACCCGTTAGTATTATAGTTTACCCATTTGCTCTGTGGGGTGAACGTAATGTAAATTTGAACGTTTAAAAATTTTAAATACTCGTTTTATACACAACTAGCTTCTGCCCGCGACTTCGTCCGCGTGAAATTTCACCCTCTTAGGGGTGGAATTTCGAAAAACCCTTTCTTAGTGGATACCTACTCTTCACAAAGAACACACCCTCCAAATTTCATGTCTCTAGGAGCAGCGGTTTAGACTGTGCGTTGATATATCAACAATCAGTCAGTTTATCATTTTATATATATAGATATTTCCTTAGTTTGTAGACTTTATTCACATCTATGAGTGATATTAGTTGTGCTTGTCGCAGAAATTAAACTAATATTCTATAGGAAAATTGTGTTTTTATTTGAAAATCGTTCGAATTGGCGTAGCGTTTACTGGCGCGCTCATGCTAAGGCTTCTTTCTGATCACCTGTGGCTTTTATACTGTTTTCGATGCCCGCCCCTTTTTAGACCACTTGCGTTTATACCTCTATTTCATGCTATTTCACTACGAAAACCATTAAAACTGTGACTGTTTTGTAATCTAAAGCAGCATAAAGGTCAAGCTCCGTAAATAGGTCAATAAAAATAATTAAATCAATGAGCAGAAATCAGAAAACATCAAAGCTATAAGACAGTTGTGGAGGACGCGTCCTACATAGCCGCCCTTGGCCTAATAGGACCCAGTTACTGGCATGAGGCATGAGGCAGGGATCCGTTTGTCTCCGAGCACTCGTTCCGCCAAATTTGAAATTAATTAGTTATTGATTTTGTGCGCCGGTGTGGGGGATATATGCAAATGCATTTACTTTGTGTGTTCCGTAAAGTGTGAAATGAGGGTGGGAATGGCATAATGATGCCATCTCATTTTACGTACCTATTTACAAATAAAATGTTGTGTATTCTGATTTTAAGTCAGTTATTGCTTTTGTTTCTTATAAACTTTTGTGATTCATCTGTTTGAGCATGGTTTAGCCCATCTTTGGAGTTCTCATTAACCGACTTCAAAAAAGGAGGTTCTCATTAAGAATGTTTTTTTTTTAAGTTTCTTACCTCAAAACTCCGTTGATCATAAGCCGATTTGCGAATGTTGGTCCCATAAATTAATTAACTTTGCTTGGGTAGTTATTGAGTTAGCTTCAAGATTACAATTTTTTTCTCACTTAGTTTATATTCATGATGTGTTAATAACGGGTTCCTTCTATCTAGCAGAATATTGATGCTCCGAAATTTATTTGGCATAACACACTTGTCATAATCTTTTATAAACGAATGTTTATATAGCATAATTATTGTTTGGCCGAATGTTTATATCTCCGAATTTACAATGGCATACTTTTAAGATGGCAGGATTTTATTTGACGTAATTTCAGTTAGGTTCCTTTTGCGGAAGGATCGTAGGTGTGAGAGTGAGATGGAACACCGGGGTGGTTTTTAGTCAGTAAGAGTCTGACAGACCCCACCGTCCCGCCCTGGGGCCGCCCTGGGACGGCCCCAGGGCGGCGGACATCCATGAGGATTTTCCGCCCCGGAAACAAAAAAAAAAGGTTAGGTTCCTTTAAACCCTGTAGACAGAAATAGGGGCCCGCGAAAGCTGGGCTCCGTTGACTACCTCTAATTTACTATTGCTTGTAAACCAACTTAGAACCTAATTAATTATTTAAAAAAAATGGTTAGGTTAAAACTGTGACCCCTTCGCACGAACTCACGTATGCCAAAAGACGATTCTGACTGTGAACTTTCTGTGATATGATGGTTCTACTTTTTAATTATTATGGATATGAAATTTATGCCTGAAGATGATTCTGACTTACACAATTTTGACTTTTGAATGTATGATAAATGAGTGTGTGCCAAACGATTTTCTGCGAAGTGAAGTTTATGCTTTACGCTGTTATGCAAAATAATATTATGACATAAAATTCTGCTATAAAATACCTTCCTGTCACTGATATTTACATAGCAAGTAGTGTTAAATATGAATTTATGTGGGGTAAGTAGTATAGGTATATATGGTAAAAGTGCGCCGTGCTGCACACCCCCACCCTATTGTGTTATTGGGTATTCCATTAAGAATTTCTCAGTAACAGCCTGGAGTTTGGAAGTTGGCGGTGATACGCCCGTGCCTCAGAAAGCATGCCATGGCCAAAATTCAGTTTGGGGGACTGTTAGAGATCCTTACGTGGTCTACACAATTGCGAAATACAGAATGATGAATTTCATAAGCTTTAGCTTAAAATTCTATAAAGCTTGGATATAAATTGACCTGAAAAATTAAAATTCCTGGAATCAAAATTGCAACTTAGATTACCTAGGTTGCTTTGTAATACTTTTTTTCAAAGGGAACTTGAACAGTCTTGGACCACCATTAGATAAATATTGTTAGTAACTTAAGTACCTTCTATTCTTCCGTGATTTCGATTACGGCAGAAGAATAAGAAGGAACATACATGAAGCCTGACTGTGCTGCTGAGGAGTTTGTTGCGCCACTTCTTCTCCCCAGCGAAAGCACTAGGAAGTGGTGAAGGGCGCGTTTTGGGGCCTTTTCTTACGTAATTTTGACGTTCGAAAAGTGCTGATTCTCAGCCTAATTTGAATGACTTTATTTGTTATTTTGAAAACCGTTTTGCAGAAAAGTACCAATAAATTGTAATTACGTTAAAAAAAAATCCTACATCTCTACCAGTCCCTCCAACTGTTACCTCGATAATACGAAAGCTCTCACCAAGTTTGAACAAGCTTATTTACCCGTGTGGCCTTTTCATAAAATTTTAATTTTATCATCGACTCGCACAGCTCGCGGCTAAATAATACTGCGTAACTTTAATAATAAAAGCTACTGAATAATTCAGGCGTGTGCCGTAAGTTTCGGCGATTCTGGGACCGCCGCCATCTTGGAACTCACTGAGGAGTCAAAGGCCTTCTGGATCTATTGCTTTTGTGGATAAAAGAGTGTCACCATATCTTGATCCGGTTGGATAAAATACTGACACCATCTATTGCTTCCTGTGAATCAAAGATTGGACATATTCTATGTGGAGTTATAGTAACGTATTTTTCCTAGCCTTTATTCACTTTGGTGGCCATTCCCATACATTTCGTTTTAGTATACTCGTTAAAATGCAATCCCGCTCAACGGAACGGCAGTAGGGTGTGATTGCGGAGCTATGTCGGAAACTATGCTCCATCTCCTATCCTGCCCTCTGTGTCCCAAAATTTGCCGTCAAAGTGACCTCTGCTGAGCAGCCACCGACGACTCCGTGGAAGTGGCGAACTTTTGGGCCAACAACATGTGAGAAAAGTCGTGCCAGCGACACGAAGAGGAAGAATGCCGCTGTTAATATTTTCATAGGTACTTTGCCGATCGCAATACTTAAACTTTTGTACTTACAGAACAGCCGTCACTGATTTTATATGACAAATGTCAGTTTACGAGTATATAGCAGTTATTAGAGTTTATTGTCAGATATCTAGCTAATCGTTAGATTTGTTAACCAACTGTTGGTTGCGGGTACAAATAACACTTAGTATCTAGTTGGTAATTTGTACCGAACAGTAACTGAACACTGATCGATTGATAGATAGGTTTAAAGTTAAACTGTTAACATTATAGAACTATTTTTAGTATCATTTTTTCGATCCGTTTTCTTTGCAGTTGTGTGTGTGTGTTTGTCGTTTAAAAAGTTCTTCGCGACATGTGGGTTGGTTATGAGCAAGGTTTCATGTTGATGTCAAAAAGAAGTTCTATTCAGGGATACTTTTATAGTAATGGCGTCCTTGTATCTAAGATTAGATTCGATACGACAACATGATTCTTTCTAATAGATACTGACTTCTGCGGGGCGCGGAGAGAAAAATCACCAACAGAAATTAAAAACAACGGTTTTGTTTTTGGGAAAAATAGTAAGATATAGTAATGTTAAATGTGTAAACAACATTGTTAAATGTTATTCCTAAAAATCAAAAGTAAATGCAAAATATTACACTGATTAAAATGTATGTTTGTTAAAAAAAATGTTTTGCAAATTCAACAAAACATGCCTAGTAGTTTTATAAATAGTTCATGTTTTTTATTTAATTTAGTTAATCTATTGGATGTATTACGGCTTTACTAAATATTACAAAACCTACTAATTACATTAACAAACATCAATTTGGTAATTGTTACAGGGCAACAAATGGCCTGTGATACAAATTGATTTTTATTAATGTATTATTGCAGGTAAAATAATATCTACTTATCTATTGCTTTGTTGTACTAATGTAATGTAATATTGAGTGTTTTGTAACAATTTATTATTAATGAATAATTCGTAATCTGGTACCTATAAATTCTTAATTAAGTAAAATTTTAGTAAAATTTACCATAATATTTTAGTATATTTTTCTCTCTGTGATGAACCTTTTCTTTTGACCATTTTTTTCTTATTCTAAAACCTCTGCTTTATGTTGATTGGGTCCTCAAACCATATTAATCTGGTGTTGCCAAGCAAATTAATTTTAAATATTCGATGCACGTGTAGGTATGCCAGGCCCAAAGCCTTTTATGATCAGAACGTAGTGCACAGCAACTTATAGTCGTATAGTAACTACATAAATACTATTTACATTGTACACTGCAAGCTTTGCAGTACCTAGCCCTGCTTAGTACTAACTAGCATTAAGCTTGCACAGCTTCAATTAGGTACAAACGAACGATGCTCCAAGCATGCATAATATTTCTGTCTGGAACTGAGTTCTGAAAACCCAAATTCGTGTTCGTGATCCATCTTTTAGTTATCTCGTGCTGTCACGTCCTATGTGACAATAGCTCATTACCTATGTGGTAAAAATATTAAATCATTAGCAAGATATAGGATTCGCCAGACATAATTGAGTATCGTCAATAAATGGGGGCTTAAAATACTCACTCACCATTACAAGGTATAGCCCAATCAAGAAAAGAGTTAGGTATGTAAGAAACCAAGAAATTATCATTTTTGTGAACTTTTCATAAGCGTATTATGAGGTACCTACTTAGAAAAACCGGTGAAAGATTTAACAACTAAGCACGCCCATAAATGAGTGTCTATAAAAATCTAGCTAACATGCATCTAAATCTATAACCTGGGTCTATTCAAGCTAAAGTTCATAATATCATCGGATATGAGATCGTGTCATCTCATAAGCGGGCAAGCGTAGTAACTAGAGATATCGGTTGCCATGGAAACCGGGTCAGGGTTACCTCGACATTTCTGATAACATGAACACAGATTTTATTTTAAAATTTATAGATAGGTGATGGGGCGTAACCTAATTAGGAGCTGATATTGTTAGGAGCGTGAGCTGACGTCATGATAATAACGTTAATTTGTCAAGCCGTGATATTATTTATGACCATAATAGATCTAATAATAAGTATGTTAGCAGATCTACTTTTTTAGGTAATTTAGTTGTTATGGTCGGGTAGAGTTTACAACGTTTAAGGCAAGAAAGTATTTTTGCATTTTGGGAACAGCATAGTTATTAATTAAGCTAGATTTGTGAAAAGATTTCGTTATAAACGGTCTGTTGTTTTGATATTAATGGCGCCCAGCTTGGGTCAGGTTTGGTGCCCAGCCCCCTCTGTGGGTTCCCGCATTGTCGAGGCGGTGGGGCTCAGTAGCGGTGGCTTGGTCACTCACGGTGAAGCGAAGAGGAACCCGAGGAGGGGCCGCTCGTCAGGGATTTTGCCGATAAGCCGACGACGTAGCGACCAACAAGTAGGTTGCGGTGCCGCTTGGGCGACATCGCAACTGAAGCGGGCCGCGATGTCGAATGGGAGGCATCGTAGCTGAGGGTTGGAGGCCGCGTTAGGCGGTGCGCCGCTCTCCCTACCTTCCGCGGCCTTGACGGGGTCGCCACCGTCTGATGGCGAACGCGAGGGGGGCCGCAGAAGAGGAGGAGTGTTGGTATGACGTTGGCCGCTCTCCCTATCCTCTGCGACCGAAAATTGGCAGGCGGCGGGGCCAATGACCTGACCAGCAGGGGGACCAAGGGTGCCAAGACACGGGGTCATCTGACACCCATGTGCTGGTTTGGTCCCTGGGGTGGTAACGGCGTGTTATGTGTTCTGGTGCGCCGGTAATGGGGAGTACTCCTTAGAGGAGGGTCCGGTGATGGACAGCCGCGGCGGGTTCATGGATGAGTGCTAACGCGGGCCCGTGTTCCCGCCGTAAGCGGCAGAGGAGGACACCGTGGAGTTTTAGAGGGTTAGAGTCCCATATAACTGCACTATCTCCCCATGGTAGTGCAGAATGCACGAGCATTTCTCCACGACCAAAAAACAATAGCCCAGCGCGGGGCAGGTTTGGCGCCCAGCGTAGGGCAGATTTGGCGCCAGAACGGTATAGGTTTGGCGCCCAGTGTGGGGCAGATTCCGCGCCCAGCGTGGGGCAGGTTTGGCGCCCAAAACGGTATAGGTTTGGCGCCCAGTATGGGGCGGGTTCCGCGCCCAGCGTGGGGCAGGTTTGGCGCCCAGGGTGGGGCAGGTTTGGCGCCCAATATGGTATAGGTTTGGCCCCCCGTGCGGGGCAGGTTTAGCGCCTAGCGTTGGGCAGATTTGGCGCCCATTGCGGGGCAGTTTTGGCGCCCAGCGGGGGACAGGTTTGGCGCCCAGCATGGTATAGGTTTTGCACTCAGTGTAGGCCTCTCCTACTACTAGTCCCAATCGTATACGATGATAAAAACACATTACATATTTCAATGTGTGAGTGTCGTTAAAACGGGGCTAAACATCCCAGTAAACACCACCCATCACACGTACCATTGTTCCTATAAAACGTACCTGAACCACAATTTACTACAGCAATTATAAGTCAGGAAAACAAACATCACAAGTCACAACACAACGCATCGCAAAAAATAGATTCAAGTAAACATTAAAAAACATTTCAACAAACAATAAATATGTTATGACCGCAATATTAATTACGCAATTGCAATTAAAATTTTAATGATCTATTAAACCACAATACAGAGAGTAAACGTGCAAATTCAAACGTAACAAACAATTAACGTGGCGCACGGCGCCACGTGTTTGGCAGTGTGCAACGTTTTAATTAAAGCATTTCACGTAAAGTTTTCGATACAATTGGGATTTTGCGATACGGAGGGGTCTCGCACACTAAGAGTTCTTTATTTACATAATTATATAACTTCTGTTTTGATTTAGCTCTAAGGTTTTTCATGGATTTTACGAACATAATTATAGTACCTACTCGATGTAAATAAAATCGACTACTACCATTAGAAATTATTTTATAGAATTAAATTATCTCTTTTATGTGCACGTGTTTCTCTGACAAATAAACAATTTTTCTTCCTTCTTGCTTTTTTTTTTTTCACCGCCGAAACCATTATTATTGTTTGTTATTTTCCACAATAGAGGCCGTAGCATAACATGTTCTGGCCATTTCAACTGGCCACCTATTACGTTTTAAAAGATGCTGCCCCGGTCCTGTGACAGAAGACAGACATACAGACTGGCAGACCGACAAATAAACAGTAGATGTAAAAGACTTAGTAATAGCCAGTAGGGTCCCGTTTTACACATGACATACACAACCCTAAGAAAATTTAATTAAAATATTTCACGTGAAGTTATAAAATACCATCGCTGTTACCGATTGTACTTGTACACTTTACACTGTAAATATGTTAATCTTCATTAAAAATATTCTGATATTCTGCGCTGATTTCGATGAAAATGAATTCGGATTATGTTTAAATTTTTAATCAGTGTTGTGAGAAATGTAAATTAAATTTCGGGAATGCAAAGTAGCTTTCTGTAATTCGTATTATTAATCCATGCGCAGAAATTTGTAGTGAGAAACGAGCAATGAGGTAGGGCTCCCCCTGAAATTAAATCCGAAATTCCGGATTGCGTCTATTGTATCAAGAGCTCTTTAAATGATTAAAAGAACAAAGAATTAACTGCAAAGGGATCACGAACCGGAGACTCAGAAAATGTTTCAAAGTGAATTTTAATCCATTATTGCATTATAGGTAGAATTTTAATTAGCGAATTTAATGCAAAACTCAAAACAATAAAATTGAAAAACACGTTTTTTAAACAAAAGAGCACTCCTAGAATACTCAACTAACACTGCAAATGAAAAGGAATGAGGTTTATAATTTATTGATTGATTATACTAGGTATCTACTTGTAGGTACTAATTGCTTTTAATTATAAATTATCATAATCAGCCTATAATGTTCCCACTGCTGGGACACGGGCATCCTCTCTGTTAAACGGAGTGGGCCGTAAGCCAGCACGCGGGCCCAGTCCGGGTTGGCAGTTGGGATGTAAGGTCTCTTCGATTTTTTTGCCTCTAGAACATGCCGATTTCCTCAAAATGTTTTCCTTCACCATTTTGAGAGCGGTGGTGATGAAGATGTTAATTAAATCATCAATAAATCGTGCAAGCTTGCAAAGCCGCCACTAATGTTGATAGAGGACAATCAGTTCCACTATAATTAACATTCTGAATATTCTGACTGACATATATGCTTACCTTATAGTATCTTCGATAAGTCTTTCCCGGTATTAAAGAAGAAGAATGACCAATTCAGACACCCCAATTACACCTAGATGAGCAGCCATTTGAAAACTCCGAGAAAATTATCCAACGGGAACGTGATTTCTCCAAGGAGTTTAAAAAATAAACGACAGGCGCTCCGCGTAGCAATCATGCAGAAAGTCGGATGTTACACGGACAAATGAGTTTTATTCCGAGTCAAAGCCAATGCATTTATTTCGATTAAAACAGGCACTTTTGAATTGTCAAGGAACATGTGTTTTAAAAGGTACGTTTTAGTTGTGTGTTTAGTTGCGAATCTGGTGAGTTGCGAATCAGGTTAGTTGCGAATCTGGTGTCTTGCTCATGAGGGCTTCGATCAATCCGTGCGGCTGTTATCATTTACCCACGAGCCACGAACTATGTTATGTTTATCGAGACAATGACAAGTACTTAGCAGCCAATGAGTTTATACTCCAAACTCGTGGACATGGCTTGTTTTAATTTCTAGGTATTAAACCATGATAAGCCCTAACCATCTATAGGTTCGATTAAATTCCTTATATCGGAAGTCTATATACAATTTTTACAAAGATAATTACAACCTACGTAACGACATAAACGTACAAGTCATAAAAAGAAGACAAACAAGCGTGTCATTTTAATGAAAGCAGCAAAATTAATTTAACAAACGGTCAGGTACGTGTCGGACCACGCACAACGAAGGGGAAGAATTTATCCATAATTATTCCGTAGTTGGAATGATTTTATCCCAAGAACAAACTTAACATTGTAGTTGTAGTTGTAGGACCTTGAATTTTGAAAGTAGGTACTATCCTCTTCTGTCTAGCCTTTTCCCAACTTTGTTGGGGTCGGCTTCCAGTCTAACCGGATGCAGCTGAATACCAGTATTTTACATGGAGCGACTGCCTGTCTCCACAACCTAGTTACTGGGTAATACGATACCCCTTGGTAAGACTGATAGTCAGACTTTCGGACTTCTGACTACCCGTAACAACTGTTAAAGATCCACGAATGACAGCTGGGACAAACGGCTTAACGTGCTTTTCGAGTCACGGAAGGGTCACGGTATGTAAAGATAAATGGTCACCCATCCACAGACCAACAGCGGCAAGCGTAGCTTAGCCTGATCGATCGACCTGTACGGCTGTTATTATTATTTCGATAAAAGTGCTTTTTGTAAAAACTTAATGTAGGTACGAACAAACTCCCTGAAGTGATGAGTCCTCTACTTGCTCCACTAATTAAATTTTTCGATTATTTAGTCGAAAAAAAATGATGTCGGTCACGCTCTTGTCGTACACACTGTAACAAGCTATCCGTCACCAAGATTGTCGTGGTGATTGTCCTGTATACATATTAATACAATGGCGTCCCCCGGCCACCCCAGCGGCGGTCTCGGTATTAATGTTACGAACGTGACGCGACGGTTTCGAATTATTAAATGACCGTGTAATTGTAAGTAAATTAAAAAGTGTAGGGGAGTATTCTGTTTCAGTAGGTTTTATTCTGATAAAGAAGCTTTCAACAGAATAATGTGAATTTAAAGTCTGAGCGGTGGTGGCCCAGTGAGAATTGCAGCGACTTGTAGACGAGTTGTAGGTTGTAGGTCGAACCTCGACAGGTGCTTTACTTTGTGTAAATTATTTCGTCGCCACTGCTCCCAAAACGGTGAAGGAAAACATCGTGGGGAAACAGGCATGTCGTAGAACCAAAAATTCGAAGATATGTGACATCTACCAATCCGCCCGCGGCAGCTCGCTCTCACAAGAATGGTGGCCTGTGTCCCAGCAGTGGGAACAGTATAGGCTGATTATGCTTCTGCTCGCTGCCTTAAAGTCTGCGATAAAATACTGATACTTGTATCTTGTATTTTTTGAGCGGCATCTGGTTGCTGATTAAACTGATTTCAGCCTATTATAGGAAAACCCAATTTTGGAATATCTGTAGCGATCGATTTTGAGACTGTCTGAAATTCAGATCACAGTGGAAACTTTTAGGCAGTAGAGTTACTGCGGATATCGGCAATCTAAAACTTCTAAAAATCAGCACACTGCTAAAGTTTCAGTTTATAGCCTGAAATCTATACTAATACTAAAGCTGAAGAGTTTGTTTCTTGGTTTGTTTGTTTGAATGCTGAACTGGAACTACCAGTAGGATTAAAAAAAAAACGATTTGCATTTGATAGCCCAATTCTTGAGGAAGGCTATAGGCTATTTAAAATCACGCTAGGACTCTTAGGACTAAGCAAAAAAAAAAAAAACAGTGGCAATTCAGGAGTGCCGACAGAAGGGAAAGCTTAAAAAGCATAGTAATTTTATAAATATGTTTGAAGGTCATTCTTCCCAAATAAAATGTACCGTGCGTTGATGTCTTTATAATGTCCAAAACTTAAAACAGAGGGGTCGGTTACGGTAACAGTGTTCGGCAACGAGTTCAATGGTTTTTCCCCCATCTCAAAAAATGCCCAACGCGCCTAATGAAGTTTTCACTTCAAAAAGTTGCTCAAGGGTTACTTACATAATATGCATCACAGTATATTTCACCTCCTCGATTGTCATTCTTTTAGCTGCACCGTTTTTATTATTTGAACATAAGCGGCATACCTTACAATTAGACGATCTATGATTTATCTATCTTGTGATCTAGTTAAAAAACTGGAAAGCGGTGACGCGAGGTCGTTTTGAGGGCTGTTTTTTGTAAAGATGTGTTATTTCACAACACCTTGATAAAAATCCTTCATTCATTCACTGAGACAACACACAGTCTAAACCGCTATGTCTAGAAGCATGCGCAAGAGTTTCTTATAACAAAAAGGAGCACTAATGAGGCATTTTTGAAAAGTTATTCCCTAAAGGGGTTAAATAGGGAATTAACGTTTCTATGGAAGTTTGACATTATGCGAATGGGAAATCCCATCGAGCTGATAAATGACTTTTGATTTGTAGAAGACCTCAACCAACCTTTTTGTCCCCAGTTTCAACAAGCTCCTCCTGCAAAAGGAAGAGTTGGAGCAGAAGCAGCTGCACCTGCTACAAGTGGTGGAGAGTGAGCGGACGTCCCGCTGGCAGTACGCGCAGCAGTGCGATGAACTGTCTAGTGAGGTCAAGAAACTGAGGACTGAAGTGAGTATCTAACAACCTAGAAATAGACTTGTTTATCGAGATGGCAGTGAAAAGTGAAGTGAAATAAGTTGTCATTATGAGCGTTTACGCCGTACGGCATTTCATACAAACTTTCAAGTCCTTGTTTTTTGAAAATAATGAACTGATTTTAATTAAACTTCATACGCATAAGCAGGATACAAAGGTCTAAAAAGTTAGTAGAGAACATTTTCGAAATGTCTTATTTACAAAAAGATAACTGGAAATCTCTGTTTCTATGGAAAATTTAAATTTCGGTCTAATTTGGCTGTGACATTATTTTTCGAAAATGTTCTCTACTAACTTTTTAGATTAGTTATGATGATGACACTATAAGTGACAATACGTTTCATTTTGACAGTTCAACAACATTCATTGCGTTGCTTACGTTGCTGAGCAGACAAATTTTTCGAACATATGAAACAATGGATTAGCAATATCCTTCAAAATGATTTAGATTGAGATTTATAGTGTGTTACACAATAAGCCCGCTGTTCGGTAAAAATCAACTCACTGTGCTGACTGGCTGTGTAGTTTTCTTTGGCTGGAGTACCTACAGTTTTATATGGTTAATTCCCGAACATTTTGTAGCAACACTGTGTTTTGCAGCTTATTGTGATTATTTGGTCCTAAACAAGAAAACTCGGGAAAGCTTTTACAAATAATTTCTCTGCATCTTATATGACAGAACGAAAAAATCTTGGTTTAGCATAATGATTGCTAGATGTAAAGCTTTGCTTTCTTGCACAGTTATGCACGTACAAGAAGGAGCATGAGCCAGCAACACGGGCCGCTTCCACCTCTAGCTCCTCGCCGAGCCACTCGCCAGAAATAGACCCGGCTGAGCTCAGGAAGATCAAGAAAGTTCAGGTAAGTTCACATTACTAATTTAAACAAGCAATAAATGAATTTGAATTTGAAAAATTTGAATTTATTTAATTATTTTGAACTGAACTTTTTAATCTTTCGTCATATTTCCTCGACAATCCGTACATATTATGTTTGTATGTGCATTTTTTTTAAGCATTGCCTAGTGCTTCTATTTCCAGCTTTGCATCCTTTCTTTGCATGCTTTAAATTACGTAGAATCATAATAACTTCTTTAATTGTACAAGATCTGACTATATGTACAGACGCCAGCACATCAAGCTACTACAATCTGTCAAATTTCTTTAATAGATTTTCAACTTTATCGCTAAAGCATTAGGTTCAAAGTTGATTGGGAAAATTTTACAGTTTCGGGTAGCTTGATGTGCTGGCGTCTGTACATGGACTCGAAGGTCCAGATATAAATAGTTTTAAATTTTAAAGATTATAATATCACTCAATACAAGAACTTGGAAGTATGTTACTTTGTACAGAGCTTCTTCCGCGGCTGGTTGTGCCGTCGTCGCTGGAAGCAGATCGTGGACGAGTACATCAAGAGTCCTCACGCCGAGAGCATGCGCAAGAGGAACAGCCTTGTTTTCAAAATGGTGGAGGCTGAAGAGGAGTATCTTGAGCAGATGGAAATCATGGTGGGTCTTAAATTTTTTTCTTAGTTACAACATTTTGTGGTCTTTTGAGTTCTTAGGTTTTTCAGAAATAGTTGGACTGATCATTATGATCATTATGTGTTTCTCCGAATGAGAGCCAGTTGGTTAATAGCAAGGGTAGCCAGATTATCTTATAGAAATTATAAGAAGAAAGGGACCGTTAGTACTAGGTGCAAAAACATTTACAGTTAACTTCTTTTACGGCATTCAGCAGAGACAGCAGCAGCATCTTTATTTTTTTTGGTACCTCTCCAAATACCGAAGGTTGGCCATCAAACCGGAATAATTTTCCTTGTCCTTACCTAGTATTAGATCTACACCAAAGAATATAATAATATCGTGTTTGACCCTATTTGGCAAAACTAATACACTCCGATGTAATTCTTCAAGACCTAATAAAAACATTTCTGTCTCTCCCAGGTAACCTGCTTCCTCCGGCCATTCAAAATGGCGGCTAGCTCTAAGAAGCCGCCGTGCACGCACGAGGACGTGAACTCCATCTTCCTGAACAGCGAGACGGTGTTGTTCCTCCACCAGATCTTCTTTAAAGGCCTCACGTCGAGGATGGAGTCCTGGCCTACACTGGTCTTAGGTGAGTGTTATATGAATTTAGTATTGTAGTGTAATGCACAGCTAAACATTCACTTCATATGTTTTGGATAGTTTCTAAGATAATTCATTTCATAACTGCTGTGCGAATTGATTGTTCTGCGGTGAAATATTAACTACCTACAATATACCAAAAGAGGGAAACAATAAAAAATAAAAAAAATTAAATAAAATTGGCTATATACTTATGCCACATGCGAGCTCATGAACGGCAGCTACTGTGGAGTTGAAGCAATCGCCCTGGCCGAAATCGGTTGGATTGCATCATCATCATCATCATCATGAATATACCAAGACCTTCATTTGTTTTACGGCTGATAAACGCATATTGGATTAACTGTTAAAACGTAGAATGCTTTATTATCTGTAAAAAAACCTTTTCCATCATTGCTCATCTCTCAATAAGCTCATCTTTGGATAAATTCAAATGATCAAAACTATAAAATGAGAGACCCATCACTTCTATAAAACCTTCCACCACTTGAAAAGTAAACAAAGGATTACACTTAGTAGTGCACCTACATACAGGAGACCTATTCGATATGCTGCTGCCGATGCTGACCATCTACCAGGAGTACGTGAGGAACCACCACTACTCGCTGCAGGTCCTCACGGAGTGCAAGCAGAGCCAGCCGTTTGCGCAGCTGTTGGCGCGTCTGGAGAGCAAGCCGGCCTGCCAGAGTCGCTCGCTGGAGACGTTTTTGACGTATCCGATGCATCAGGTACTTTATTTTTCTTTATGGGTCGGTTGCAAAATCGCAAGTCTGCTGGTAATAGTGGCATCGCCGACCCGTGCATTGCCCTCTTAGAGACAATGCTGAAGTGAGTGTCTCATGTGGCATTACAGACGGAAAAAAGTTATTTTTCCGAATCTAGGAATACCTGCTTGTGAGATGTATGCCTGTCAAACTCATGAAGCAAGAGAAATTCTTAAGGGGTGACTTAAATACAAAAATATGTCGCTTGAGTTCGGTTTTACACCGTTAAAATCGGACTTTCTTTGCTCTTTATTGCGTGGAGACATAAATATGAAAGCCGTTAATATTCAGTAGGCTTATCGTTCTTTTAACAATTTAGGAGGGAATTAATTTATTACCCTAAATTATGTCATTTCGGCGGCGTGGTTAATTTTGTTTTTAGTTGCTAGCAAAAAGATGTGTCTGCAATTCGTAATTGTCTATATACCTTCCCATTTTCTTTGTATACTTACTTAAGTTATGCGAAAAACGGTAAGAAAATTTTAATTTCAAGGGCTTCCGCTCTTGAAATTTAAATTTTCTTACGATTTTCTAAACATCAAATATGTATAAAATACGTAAGAAAATTTTGAAGTCGCGAATTATATTTTAATCTACATGAAACCTGACCCTGACCTGAAAATTTAAAAAACGAGGAAAAAGATGAATTGTGCAGCCTACCCTTATGCTTTCGCCCTAAGTGCCAAGTTGACTTGGTCATTAGTTCTAATTATGAGCTCATTCTTCGACCTGCATCACTCCAGATCCCTCGCTACATCATCACCCTACACGAGCTGCTGGCGCACACGCCGCACGACCACGTGGAGCGCCGCAGTCTGCAGCATGCGCGCGCGCAGCTCGAGGAGCTATCACGGCAGATGCACGATGAGGTAATGTTAAAAACATATTTTTAATTATCAGGAAAGTGGTGTTGATTGGACATAACTGCAAATAGGAAAACGAAAAAATGTGCTTGTAAACCTTTGCTACTGATTAATCTATCTACTGCTTCACATTATTAAATACACTCGTACCTAATTCATTTATGAAAGAGAACAAAATTATAGTGTCCACTGAATTTATTTACAGGTCAGCGAAACCGAAAACCTAAGGAAGAATTTAGCTGTAGAACGAATGATTATCGAAGGCTGTGATATTCTGTTGGATGTCAATCAAGTCTTCATACGCCAAGGTATAGTCTAACTTATTTTTTAAATTGTAATGTTAATGACGAAATAGAGGGAAATAATAATATTTATTTGACGACAGTACGTGAAACACGAAATACAAAAGCAATACGAGTACAGTTCGCGTCAAATAACTTTGCCGCTCTGAAGCTAGGCTCTTTCCTAGCCGCGCAAATCCGCGCGATGCGCGCTGCTGTTGTATTCATAGAATTAACTACTGCGCAGTGACTTGTTGCCTACTTTAGAGCGGCAAAGTTTTTGACGTGAACTGTACCTATGCTTGAATATTCGTTCGTTCAATATATATCAAGTTCGTCAAGTGTCTCCGGAAATAAGTTATTAATTATGATAGTTTGCATGAGTTATATGACAGCGGTTATCGCGGTTAGCTTGATTACTTGTGGTCCCATATTACTGGACGCTTACTGGCCGAAATGTCCAGCCAAGAATAAAAATAAGAAGGTCGAGGAGGAGCCGTGCGAACCGCTGCCATGCAAGAGTCCGTGCTGCCCCAAACGATCTCACAATAGCTGAGAAATTAATTTGTAGATTGTATGCTTACTTAAGTTGTATTAAATATTTGTATCATAAAAAAAAAAAAAATGCAGACAGAACTCTAATCTTCTTTGACGATCTCTGCCTCTTCGGGGTGTAGTTTCTGCAACAATCTTTCATCACGAAAACATTTGTATTTGTACTTTTTCAAAACAAAAAAATTAGAGGAGGTAGCTGCGCGGTGCCTCCCGCACCGCGCAGCTACCTCAGGCAACGTCTCAGTTAAGCGGTCGGCCTATAGTGTTAACCAACTTATACTTATAATTGTTGATGCAGCTCACATCATGTCAATGAAAGATGTATTCCCTAATGGCATAGCTATCCCCAGGCACCCTGTCGCAGGTGGTGGGGTCTGGGCGGCGCGCCAGCCTGCAGCCCCGGCAAGCCTTCCTGTTCAGCAACCACCTGCTGCTCCCCACGCGCGCGCCGGGCGGCCGCCTGCACCTGCCGCCCGCCGCGCGCCTGCCGCTGCACGACGCACTGCTCATAGAGGACCCCTCCAGCCGGGACGACGACGGTCAGCGCTTTGCTACCTAACCGCTGGATAGTTTTAACGTTTGCTCCCTAAATTGTAAATATACATTTTAACACAACCTACCGCACTTACGAAATAAACAAAAATATAGGTATTAATAAATATCTGGAAGGAGGACGCGCGGGGTCGGGAAAGATGGAAGGAATGGAGGCCTTTGCCCAGGAGTGAGACAGCGCGAGCTAGACGAAAAACTACAGAACAAAGTAAAATGAACTACATATACCCTTCGTAGAGATATTCCACAATCAAAATTTATTGAAAACATCGAAGAATTTAGATCAAGCGAGAAACGCAATACAACGTCCGAATTAAAGACGGGAAACAAAATCTGTAATATGTAATACATATATAGAAAGAAAAATTAGCTGTATTTGTCACAGAAATACGTGCTTATAAAAAGATAATTAACGCTATCCGCGTATAAACAAAAATAAAATAAATCTATAATCACGATTACAAAACAGAAATAATTGGCAACTGCATGTCATGACTGTAACAAGAAGGCTTCCATTCAGCATGATGCCATGTTCCCACAGCACAGCCCTGATTTTCAGTGGTTACCCGAAAAGGACATGTACGGAAACCAAGTCAGGTTCAATGATTGGTACAGCAGATTCGGAATTGGTTAATGCAAATTCTATGCATTATATTTCAGATACAACATCAGTATGTTCATCACCCGGGGGCGACATCTACCAGGGCAAGGACTTCAAGATTCTAGTCGAAGTCAAGGGCGAGCAGATTTGTGCACATTTAGGTAAAATATATTGACCTTTTTTTTCTTTCTTCTTTTTAATTCTTGAAGTCCGTATAGTAATTTTGCCTTTTCTAAATTCTACCATACATCTCTATTAGCCTTCAATAGTGTTCATTTGAGAGTAATGGCAGCCCAGTGGAAACGGCTGCGATTTACAAGATACAGGTTCGAACCCAGACTGGCACTTTTCTTTTTGTAAATTATTTCATCACCACTGCTCTCAAAACGGTTAAGAAAAACATCATGAGGAAACCGTCATGTCCTACAAACCGAAAATTCGAAGACATGGGTTATCTACCACCCGCACTGAGCCCGCGTGGTGGATTACGGCCCACTCCCTCTCACAGAGAGGAGGCCTGTGTCCCAGCAGTAGGAACATTATAGGTTCGTTTCCTTCGCAAGAAATAAATTACTTAATGAATTGTAATTATGTAATGTGACCTTTCCTCATCATCTTTACACTCTTTGTAATTTATGTCTTTTTTTAATCTCAACTTGCTGTTAACAGTCGCCGGCAGCGTCGAAGAAAAAGCCGGATGGACAAGTGAGCTAGCACAATGCATGGAAAGTGCAGCTCTGACAGAACTGCTCCGAGCTTGCGGAGCCTGCGGAGCCGCGTCTGCCAGCCTGCCGGCGTGCCGGTCTGACCGGGCGCTGTTCACTGATGACGTGGACATCCGGTTCAGTCGCACGCTAAACTCCTGCAAGGTGCCGCAGATTAGATCAGCGACGCCGCAGCGGTTGCTGCAGAGACTGACAGGTGACTGGTTGAGGATAACGCTTTTATAAATCCTATTGATAATATAAGATAATAAATTGTTAAGAAAGCTGATGAAAATATTGGGAGTCAAGATTTATATTTATAGTGTAGAGGTATAGGGAACAGGGTGTAAAGTTCACTCAAACTCCATATAAAAGGGAGGATCCTCGGACCAGACGGGTGTTGTGTCTGGCGGGCAACTGCCCAATGATACCGATCGCGTCTGCAGTTTTGCTAGCTAAATTCATTTGAACCTCTGTTCGTTTCAACATTTAAAAAAAATCTAAATTCTATGAATCAATCATTAACATAAGTGTATTGCAGTTCACTACTGCAGATTTTACAACATAATATTCCAAAATCTCTACCCCAAAATATCCACATCAAATCTTCCAGACCTCCGCTTCCTCTCCGTGGACTTCCTGAACACATTCCTGCTGACCTACCGCGTGTTCACGGACGGCGTGACTGTGCTGGAGGCGCTGAAGCAGGTCTTCTACGAGCAGTCGCAGCAGGAGATGGAACTGGCGCCGCCTCCTGACGCCACCAGGAAGACCAGCGGTGCCAGCTCTGTTTCTGGTGAGAACTTGAAGTTGTATGAGTTTGATATACGACCAATAATGCTTCAATTTTAATATTCCGGCAGACTTTTTTTAACGACTGGACAAAAACAGGGTTTATAAGGTGAACGGAGTTGAAGCCTATGGCACAGATGTTTTTTTTAAACTTTTTTGTATTAAAGCTTCAATCAAAGGATTGAATGTCGCTACGAATTCATTAATAATTTCCACGCGTGGAGTAGGTGCGCCCTATAAGTTTGATTCCTAAAATATTATTTGCCGATTTATTTGTTTTTTTTACATTGTACATTTGACATTGTAAAAGATTTTACATTTGATTGATAGGTTATTTTATTTTAGGTTTTTGAAAAAAAAGGGATTTCTGTGCTTCTACTCCGTTCACCTTTTATACCGCTAATCAATGAAAGCTGATTCTGTTGTGAAGTAGATAACTAAATACTTAAATGACCAATAAGACCTCGGTAGGAGAGCTAAAAATATAAACTAAGTTAAAGTCGTAGAAACAGTTTTTGTTCTATTTAGGAAATACGTAGTAAAAATAAACAAGCAAGAGCAATCTATGATTCCAAAAAAATGGCGTATTGGAAAAAACTATGTTTTAATTCAACTTTATTATAAGCAGGTTGTTACTTAAACTGACAGAAAAAAAGCACAAACTATTTCAGGTTACGGATCGGAATACAGCGACCGGGATTGGCAGTCAAGATTCTGGAGAGCTTCGCGAAAAAGTAAGTCTTTAAATGGAACCATTAGTATCGTAGAAACATTTGCTTAGAAATAAGGAGCAAGAAACGTGATTCTATGTAATAAAGTCTGTCGGATTCTAGGCGAAGATGAAGACAAACTGTCTCCATACTTGACGGCACCATCGCGAAGGACGTCAACAGTTAGTAAGGTAACAATCCATTCATCAACGTTGGAGATTACAATCCATATAAACTCTTGTCTTATATTATTTTGAAAAAAAATATATATGTTTGTTTATGGCCCTTGGTATACACGCCACGGTTTCTTTACGGTAAGGCGTATAAACAGCTCCGGAAAAAAAAACGTGTCCGTCAATAAGCTTCCATATTGATATATACAACACTGACGACCGTGCCTACACGCGGCGAAAAAACGTGTGTGTACAAAGGGCCTCACGATATACAAAAACTGTGAGAATTGAAATATTCTTACCTTACCTAGGTTAAAAGCTTTCATGACCATTCTCTTTTACATTGAAATAGACATTAAACCTATTTAACTACTGCTTAAAAACGTAAAATAGTATAAGTGCTAATGATTCGAAATTTTGTATACACGCTCTCTGAAAGACTGAGGAGGATAACAGTCACTTAACAATACCAAAAATAATGGCAACATCATCCAGTAATGAGACGTTGAAAGGTACATACCGTTTTATTAAGTAAGCAGTTATTATTGTAATGCTAGATCACTTTTAACATCCGAACTCTCTTAGGACAAACTTAAGGCTTTCTTACACATACAAAAATCCAGTCTTTAACTTAATGGTCTATTTATCTCTATCTGGTAAAACCCCTTAACAATATCCAAACCTAAAGGCATGAGGAACAGGGTGTAAAGTTCACTCCTTCTCCATAGAAAATGGAGGATCGTCCGACCAGACGGGTGTTATGCGCGGTGGGACTTTGTATATATTCAAGTTGCGCGGTAAACTCTGCTTGCGTGATGCAGGATTTCGATCTCAGGGGGACGTGTAGTTTACATGTGGCAATGTAGATCACATAAAAAAGTAACAAACTATGTTTCAAGTATTTTACTCTACTGTAGGAACATCACCGTCTTCCCCTGGAGCAATAAGTTCAGTCACTCTAATTGGAAGTCCAAAGAAGGCCAGTCCAGTTAACGACCCGAAAGCCAAGAAGAAACCAGCTAAAGACAATGATGCTGTAACCGTTGCGCTGATAAAAGATGAGAGCATAGAGATGGTGGAACAGAATGAAGAAGACGTCAAATTTAAGGAAGAGGAACAAGAGAAGAATAAGAAGAAGCCTGATGATAAGTTTAAAATATCACAACGGTTTTCAGAGGTAAACATAGTACATGATTTTAACGCTGTAGGTATTCTTGTGTTTCTAACGTCAGCCTATGTCTTGCTATTCGGAATCATTGGGCCTTGGGCCTCAAATCATCAAAAATGTGTCTTTAAACAAAACATATTCATTATAGAGACAATATTTTATGTAAAAAAATATATTTTATTTATGGCTTTAGTCATCAACTGTAAATATTCCAATAACTTGCTTAATATTGGCGGTACTATAATTCATCTTTTTTGAAAGCTTGCTAAAACGACCATAAATTCAAAGCTTTATATAGAAGACTCCAACATGGCTCTATCAAAACAGCTGACTGCGTGGCGCTTAAACTGTCAGGCAATGGGTGTTCATCGCAACTTCTATAGATATCGCTTCGAATAGAGATTAGTGACAGACACACAACGAGTTAAACAGTTTATCCATCAGCGTGTACGCACTATGTCGGAGTCTCCCCGTCGGCTGCTGCCGTCATCGGCTGCTTCCGAAGCTAGGCGCAGGTCTGATAGTGCCAGAGAAACTGCTGAAGCTGCAGCTGCAACTGCAGACGAACCCAGACGGGCGTCCGATTCTGGGACGAGATTTGCTGCTCGAAGATCAGTGAGGTAAGTGATGTTGCATAAAGAAAACTATGTTGGTGATGATTTTGGGTGTGAAAAAAAAAAAGTGCATATCATGAAGATCTTTGAGATTTGTATAACTAACTCAGAATGCCAAGAAGAGGACAAGAAGACATTAACATCAAAAGTAGTTGTCTTTCATAGACTATCAGCTGTACCAGCTGTTCTTTTTTGCTGAAAAGATTACCTAGACACACTCACAGAAAAGACAACTACGAAATCATCAGGTGATCAGTTAATATATTAATACTCACTTGTAAATTGTACTTCCACGCATTCATCCTTACACAACACACTCACGTATTCACAAGACCCATCACACCCTTAAGTGTTATTATCAAATGAACCTTGTGTGTTTAGAAGTTTTTCGTGTAATAAGCTACATGTATATTTTATTGTACGTCACTAGTGAGCGTCGCTATACCAACTCATCGATCAACAGTGAGCGTCGCCGCTACTGGGGCGGCTCGGAGCCACGCTCCTCTGTCACTTCCCAGGTGTCACATGCACAGGTATGAGTACAATTTGTATCTGTTTCACAAGATGTAGCTAGTTTCTAGTTAGTACCTAAGCACATCTACTTATAGTGAGTAATAGCATAGTGAAAAACTAGAACCAAAGCGATGATGAATAATGCGGGCTTTACACAGGTGACTATAGCCGCAAAGTTTAAATGGCAATTAGGTTAGGCCGCAGGTGACTAAAATCGCGAGTTCCGAAATAGAGCAGGTTTCGACTTTTATCGTGCGTCGTATCCGCATGCGGCAGCTGGAAATGTTCAGTCGCCCCTTCGCCCGCCGCATAAAGGTCGACGATGCAAAATGTACTATAGGCCGACCGCTTAATTGACACGTTGCCTGAGGCAAAAGCGCGGTACGGAAGGGGTGTGGTGACGTGATGCGAGAGCTCAGTGATTTGTCAACTTGTGACAACTATCACCCCTCCCGCACCGCGCAGCTACCTCAGGAAACGTCTCAGTTAAGCGGTCGGCTTCAAGTCAGCTGCGATTTGTATCGACCTGCGTAAATGGGATAGCGATTCGGCTTGTGAGGCGATTCGAAAATCGACCTAGTGTAAATTCTCCATTAGTCTGAATAACGATTGTCACACTTTTCAATACAGAACTATCGTCGCGAGACCAGCCAACCAAAAGCGGGTGTCGTCATCACATCATTCAGACAATCACACCGCAGGTAATACGAATACAACTCAGATTCACATCTTATCCATTTTTATTATAATATTATGTATCTACTTGTAATTTCAAGGATTGCGAACTAACTTAATTATTGACCATCTAGCACACATGAGAGCTCATAATTCTCAATGTTGTAGCATGCATAATCACCTTTTTTTTACCATCTAAAATTGTTTGTAAGTTTTACTAAAGTCATGATGCTTTTGCACGACATTCTACTGAGAGAGAGTCCTTCTAGCCTCGACATAGTTCCTTCATATTATAAGACTGTAAAAATTATAATGAAACTATTAATGTTGATTTAACAGCTTTGGAAAAGATCTCTTATGGTGAGTGATTGGTAAGGTAAAAGATGTAGAGACTGAACCTGTAGTGATGCCGTAGAAGTGTATTTTTCATAATTCCGCTTTACCTAGCATTATGACGTTCCCTTTTTTATAGATTTTATAAAACCTAATGTAAAACGTAGACATGACACTACAGCAAACACTACTGATATCGTCAAAACTGAACAAGGAGCAAATAATTGAACATCTTACCTTGCATCCAATAAAATGGGATACCTGACAGCAAGAAACAAGAAAATAAAAATTCGATACTTGCTATAACAACCGTGAGTGCACTGCACTGACAATTGTAAAGGACAGTGCCAAGCGAAGCAGATATTAACCTGTATATCTGCCTATTTCGCCAAAACTTTTCTTGTATTTTGTTTGCGATTATTTTCAGGAATTTTTCACATCACAGTAGTTGTAATGTGTGTTGAAGAAATCTTTTCGAATGTCAGGATTCTTTTCAGATTGACCTGCGGTGGATATTACCTATTCACCGTCTTTATCAACATCGTTCTTTTCACTATCACTTATCATATCAACATTTACAACTATCATTTCTTCTTCAAAAATCAAGTTCACACACAGTAATACAAAAGTTTGTAATTTTATATGTTTGGCTTATGAAAAACTAGAATTAGATTTTATTTATTGTCAATTAGCTCTAAATTTAAGTAACGTTTTGATTCACCTCGGTTATTTGATTAGGATAATAACTGCACTTTCGGTTTTTTTTTGTTAAGTACTTTGAATTAGCGATTGATTTGGAAATTGGTATTTTGATTAGATTTTTATTGTTTCAAAATTCAAAATTAAATAGGTTGTCAAAATTTGCATGTTTTATTGCGGAATTGAAGGTTAATATAAAAAGAAATAATTTATTCATAGAGGAATAACTTATCTTTCTAATTCTATCACTTTCTTTCCTATACCTTCACTATGCCTGTCTTTCTGTCTATGCATGAACACATACTATTCTATGTTAATCTTATATTCTATCTTTATTCTTCACCATCACATTCTACTCTTCACTACTTCATTCACTTTTTGAGATCACCACGAACCATTATCAGAACATTTTCGAGTCATATATTAAAATAAAATAAAACTATTGCGTCGACATCAAATGCTATGTATTCACATCAATAATGATGGTCTAGGAGCAGTACATCTACCGCAGCAGTGGCATTTGCAGTGGCCACTTCAGCCTCATCGAATCCAAGATCGCCTCCACCAAACTCACCACCAGCTACTCGAAGAGATTCGGTTATATCTACAGCTGCTACTATGAGAGTGCTCAATGTTTTAAGGTCAGTGACCAAAACTAAAAATTACATTCCCAAGAAATCATACCCAAAAATCAGTGGTTTTAGAATTTACGTTTTGAATCTCATCGTTATTATTTATTTAGGCACTGGATCTCCAAGCACTCCCATGACTTCTGGTCTGAGGAACGTCTGCGAGACCTTACAATGGACTTCCTGAAAGAGATAGAAGGTAGTCCAGGGCTATTGCCAGCAGAACACAAAGCTGCAGCCCAACTGCTGCGGTTGCTGGAAAGAGCACCGGAGAGAACTGTTGATTTGAAGGCATTATTTATTCCTCCTCATGTAAGTTTTGCTATTAAAATTTCCTATCTTCCCCAACAATACCCATGGATCTGTTTCAGAAAATTGTGAACTATAATGCCATTCAAATACATTCAAGTGGAAAGTAATTTAATATTTTATAGAAATACGTCCTGAATTATTTACAACAAGCACTAAATTATTTTTAAGGTGCCAACTAAAGAAAGCGTCGAAACACTCTCAGCTTTAGAAATAGCAGAGCAAATGACCTATCTGGATTACCAAATCTTCAGTTCGATCAACAGCGAGTAAGTTTCACTAAACTTCAGTAACTATTAAATGGTTCACAATATCTCTAATTATTATATTTATTCCTGTTGAAGGGAGTTCTTGGGACAGGCCTGGACAAAGGCGGACAAAGCTGAGAGAGCTCCTCACATCCTCATGATGACTTCCCACTTCAACCACATCTCCAACTTGGTCATATCTGAGATACTGAAGAAGTATACTTTGGCTGGTATGCATCTATGAATTAATTGCTAGTGATTTACCATCTGTAGCACTACTTACAGGAACCCACTATTGCTCTATGTAGTGAATATCAGTTCATCAGGATACCACTTTTGGTTGTTATGATGATGATGATTGAATGTACTTGAAGTCTTGTTTGAATTTTATTACAATAATGATGTGATTTCGAATTGTTCGATTTACGATGGTGAAGCAACAATCCAATAACAATGATCTGAATAATTCTGAAGACGAATCTAAAATATTTGAGTTTTTACCAGGCCGCGTAGCAGCAATAGAAAAATGGGCAGCTGTGGCAGACATAGCTCGTTGTCTGCATAACTTTAATGGAGTGCTGCAAGTGTGTGCTGCACTTTCGAACACTTCAGTGTACAGACTCAAGAAGACTTGGGAGAAAGTGTCCAAAACGGTGTGTGTAGTTTCAGATAGTTATATTGATGATAATATAAATCGTGGGGTAAGTAATTTTATAATTCATGTTGCAGAGTAAACAAACAATAGAACGAATGCAGACCATAATATCGTCGGAGTGCCGGTTCAGGATTTTGCGGGACGCTTTGCACAGGTTAGTGAATCAAATGACTTCAATATCGACTACTGCTTTGCAAATAAATGTATGGTGAAAAGGAAAGTAATCACAAGAACTTAAATAAATGTTTCTTTTGTTTTACAGGTGTGATCCTCCGTGCATTCCTTACTTGGGGATGTATCTATCAGATCTATCGTTTATCGAAGAAGGAACGACTAACTACACACCTGACGGTCTTCTCAATTTCTCAAAGATGAGAATGGTTAGTTGTTAATTTGTTAAGAACTTAGTACTTAACTTTGCTTTGCAAAAAGGACATAACATGGAAAAATCTAAACAGACACAGCATACAATAGTAGAGGCTCTTTGAATGCACTCTTAAAGTAAAAAGTGAACTGATACGTTTATATCTCATACTATAATTAACATTTATGGTTTTGCAGATAGCGCATGTGATCCGTGAGATAAGGAATTTCCAGCAAACCCCTTATAAGATTGATCATATACCAAAGGTAAGCGCATACCTGTTTTTCTTTATTAGTCTTTTATCATAATATAAGGCATTCATCATTCATTCAGGCATTCGGGTCATTACATTATATCTTAGACATAAGGTTTAATTTTCGAAACGAAGAGAGGTTAAATTGATGCTATATTTTGTTCGTACAATCTGTATGAGTAGACCTACAACACACCCCTGTGGTACTCCATCTTGAACACCACAAACGTAGGCAAAAATTACATTAAGCTTGTCGATTTGCTTCAGGTATGTGACTTCCTGCTGGACAATTCTCTCGTCATCCCAGAGGAGCGTCAGTACACGTTGTCCCTGGAGCTAGAGCCGCGCATGTCCCGCGGCTCGGGAGCCGGCCTCCCCGCCGGCACGTCGCCGGGCTCCTAGCGGCGGCGACGCGCCTCCCTGGCCGCGCTGGCTCCGCTGCGCAACGACCGCTAAGCGGACCAGGGGAGTCGCACACGCAAGCTTTGCAACCACCTCATCACCGTTAGTTCCACTTCTATGTGTCTAGTTTCAAGTGATTTGCGAGAAAGATGCTTATTGACTTTCGTAGTTAAGTTCTTTTGATGTAAGATGGGTTGCGAGTGTTTTGTTTGTGTCTGATAGAATGGCGGCTGGGTTCTCAAATTTTACCCCGCGACCGAATCGAAAGCGACCGTCGCGCGAGTACGTCATGGTTTTAAAGAAGTATATGATGATCGCTTACTCGCCAGACGATAGTAGGAAGCGGCCTTACTCAATTTTAAATCATTTTCGTTGTCTCTACCACTTTCAAGTGTATTGTAGCGACAGAAAGACTTAAGTAGTAGGAGAATTTCAGGAGCGAATGGCACAAAGAGTTTCTGATATCATACCGTATGTAGTTAAAACTCAGGCCGTTACAGATCGTGCTATCATTAAAGCCTGCGTATTTGACAGTAACCAATTTCTAGAGATTGTAAAATTAATATGAGCAGTCTAATACCACAAAGATGCTGACAAAAGCGACGATCCTGGAAATTGTTCGAATCACGGTAAAACTCAGAGTAGCTTAGATGTACCGATTAAATTAAGTTATACGATACCGTAGTATTTTAAATGCGATGTATTTTTAGAAGAAATAGTTTAGTTAGCTTCTTAAATTCTGTGCCGAGTACCTCTGTTTGAATAATCTTTTCATCAGCAATGATAAACTTCAGTTGAAAAAATGATTTCAATAAAGATACAACTTAAAATCAAATATTGCTAAAGCTGTACACGCTTCCGCTATGCGCTTGAAAATAATTATACGAACTTAGCTTTGAATAAACACAAATCTACTACAAACTTGAGTCTAAAAATTATAAGATTTAAGGTACCTAATAAAGAAAGTTATTGAAGACATACTTAATAAGGAGTTAATATAAGGTAAGGTTAGTCAAATAAAAGGCATTTAATATGTTCTTCTTAAACTTTATTAAAAATGAGATTGAATGGAAGAAGTAAAAGATGCCGACAATGGTTCTCTATTTTTGTATGATCTTCATTTTGTCAATTAGGTAGGTAATAATTATAAGCAAAAACATATCACTAAAACATCTGACTTGATGCATTCAACCATATGACATACTTACTTGAAATTGTATCTATCTATTTTAAATACTTATAGTAAGTTTTAAGACGGATTGATAACTAAAATATTATTATGAAAAAATAAATTTTAATGGAGACTCAAATATAACAATTTAAACACGCGGGGAATAAATAAATAAATTGATGGATGAGGGGATAAAACTTTTAATGTAAAAGATGGTCGTGTATAACAATATTAAAATTAAAGACGACATGAAAGATCCAAGAATATAGAAACCTCAAGGTACACAATGGGGTTGGATAGTGAATCCTTAAAAGAGTGGTCGTTAAATTAATACGAAACTAATTATCGTTAGAAATAATAATATAGAAATGAGAGCTTTTGTAAATAGTTTCCATAAAGATGATAAAATATATATTTAAGAAACTTAGGTAAGAGTAGCTTGTAATAAATTCAATATGGATGTCCCAATGTTAATGATATCAATGACCTCTACTGTCTAGTCAAATAGTGGAATCAAAGATTCTTATACAAACAATTCCTAAATATTATTTAGCACTTGTGCGATATACCGTTAATCTTAAATGTTGATTGAAACATCTTTCGTATAAAGCATAGATGGTAAACCCAAAGGAAGGAAGATTACCTTGCTTTGAATAATGTATGTGGTTTGGTCTCAATTAAACTTTAACGTCCTTAACCTGTTTGAAAATATTGACGAAGAAAATGTTATGAAGAGGTATGAAATAACATACTTCTACTTTATATGGATGAAAGAAAATGTATGTTAATTAGCCTCTGTATTTATTACCATACATATCTCCACACTATTCCTAAATAAATGGTACTTATAGCGTACTTTTAAAAATGTAGACATTTTATCAAGGATTGTGATTACAGCGCGAGATTTATTCAAAGCGTCTTATAATGTAAAGTATATGAAACAGTATGAAAGTGGTTGTTACATGTTACTATGGTTGTTATTGTCATTTCGACTGCTTTTACACGATCGTCTTAAATATTTCCCCTGTTATTCTACCGTGCTTGTTAGTTATAATGTACTTTAAGACCTTAGGTGTACCACAAGAAGCTATGATAAGACCCGTTTTTCCTTAATTATATAAAGTATGCTAAACATACTTGCATTGGATTGTTTCTGTTTTATAATTAGTCTTATCAGATCTGGTCAATTCGATAATTATTGAAAATATAGAGGTGGTGTGAGTTTATTTTTATGAGTATTTTACTTTTTATTTTTTTATTTACTGAATATGTTTAAAGGTGAATATAAAATATTACGTTTCTGAGTACTCGTTAGTATTTAACATAACTATTTTAGTAAAATAATATCATTTTCGGCAGTATTATGATCTACATATAGTTATAGGTACTAATTTGATGTTAACATAATTGTTCTTTCCTCGACTTTTAAGAGCGATGAAACTTCTTCATGATGTCTGACGTAACGTAACCGTGATTTCAAGTGAGAGTACTGTCTGTAAGTCTTTTCTACGTCCTTTTCTATGTCATTTAATGTTAGTGTTATTATAGATTTTAATGTACTGTATTGTGAAGTCAAGATGAGATCATTGTCGTCTACAGGCATTGTTTTCTTCTTAGGCAATGTCAACTTCACAATTTTAAGAATGCTACTTTAAGATGTTACATCGCGAATTATATTTTAAAGTCTCATAAGTATTCGCTTGATTGTGGCAAAGTTTAGGGTAATTAGTATGTATCTAAAGTATAAAAAGTACTGTTATTATCATTATAAATTTTAAAATTATTGGCTGTTTTAAATAGGAATTTTAAAATTATAAAAAAATATTTTGGTGATTTTCCACTTACCTTTATATGCACAATTTTTAAAAGTATTATCACTAAAGGCTGTACCACTACTTATCTAATTTAAAGTAAGATTTAATTATGACTTGTGTAGATAAGAATCTTATCATTTGTTTAGTTGTTTAATAGTCTTTCTTGAAATATGATTTGTATTATCTTTTCCTAATTTAAGTAGATTAGTAGCCCTAAGATTGAAATATTTTAATCAACGATTGGATTAGATTACAATAATCTGTATTAGGAAAAAATATTATTATTGTAATTTAATTACAACCGTTGTAAAATATGTACCTACTTATGAAATTTCAACACGACTACGCTTCGATTTTAATATCTCTTATGAAATATCCAATAAGGATTTTTAATGAATACGTAATTATAAAAAATATATTTTAAAAAGTAATCTTCGGATCTACCTCTTCAATAAATATTCTAAATATTGCAGAATTAAAAATCTAAAAGGTATCAAGATTATATTTATAGTTAAGCGTTGTAACTTTACGGTTCCGTGTCTGATTTGTATTTACTTTGAAAATATAAGTTTATTGTAAAACATATTGAAGTGTATATTGTAACTAGTGATTTTTGCTTAGTAATATTCTTAAGTTGGTATGAAAAAGAAACTGTCAAATCATACAGTAATCCTTAACTTTCTTACTCGTGCCACCTAACTAATGTTACCGAACAAAAATCACTGGAAATCATTCGTATTAATATAATTATGCAATGTTAGATTTATATTATTACATTGTAGGTGCTTACGGAGTAATTGTATTATGATTTGTTAAAGAGTCCTGTATTTTTTCTATTATTGTAAAGTAACCGTAAGATATCATTTGTTAATATTTCCTTTCACAGTTAACCTGTATACTAGAGGCATCGTGAGATACTGCCAGTCTCTTTCTTATTTGGTCTAAAGAGAATTCACAATACGCCATACAAGATACCACATTTATCATCTACCCCTAAATAAGTTGTACATAAATATATCCATTACATCATCGTTAAACAAATGATCCTTCCAACTATACACATCTGTTGATTTTAATCGGGCAAGCCAACGCTATTTGAAGAGATCAGCGGATGAAGCAGACTTACAAATGAATATGAATAGATTCATACTTGATTGAACGCCAACAATCACGAACCATCACGCAGCAATCAATAAAATTAATCAAAATATAAAAAATTAATAGAAATATGTCAGAAGAAAGCAATGCAATAATATTTAGTAGTTACTTCCAAAATACGTAGAACAATGCACAGGAATGAACTCTCATTCTGGCGTTATTCCAACGGTTAATTTTAGTGTTGCACCAGCCACTTGTGACGGCATAGTAATTGTAGGTAACGATGGCGCTATTGATGGATATCGACAATAAACAGACGGAATTAGAAAAACCTGTGGCTAGATCTTGCGGCGCGCCTAGAAAGCTTTGGGAAAACGTAGTGGAGATAGGCAACTGTAGTCATAACGGTGCAATTTCATAAATTTATGGTAGGTGTATCAATACCTACGTATTATTTTTGATTCAGAAAGCATTGAAAAGGCCCTATTCAGTTTGTTTTAAACGAATATTATATCTAGCACAGCTAAGCCGACCCCAAATAAATTGGGAATGATAATGATGTTATAGTACCTATCCAGCATTAATGTATTAATAACATAGATATCGATAATGAAGACGATGTTGGAGTAAAATTATTTTTGTTTGAAAGCTTTAACTCTGTTAATTTCAAATATGAAACAGGAAACTTTTAATAATTCCTGGCACTGCACTATAAAACAGTTGCTTGTCTTAACTACGTTGCCTAAACTGCTTTTTAAACAAAAGAGCTGTAATTAAAAAAAAATCTGTTATTACGATTGTTCTACAGACAGAATTAAGAACACACAGTTTTAGTTAATCAGCAGTGTGCAACTACATATAGTATCGAAAAACACAATGTGAAAATTCGAAAGATTAAAGCACTTGGCAACCTTATTGAAACTATGATTGACAATTGAATTGAAGCTCCATAATTCACTGCTTCAAAATATTCTAAATAATCATAATTTGGCTGTGAGTGTGCCCATATTTGAATAAAACTAATTAACTCATAGATCGTCGAAATCAAGATCATTTTTTGCGTACTAAAATCTCTCGCTGGCCCCTTATTAATTAATTTATGTGGATGAAACTATATGGTGTCGTTCAGTGATAGATTAAGTCGAAAAACAAAATAAGATGAAAGGAAGTCTGACTTATCTCTATTGACTAGGTATAGGTAGCAGTTTATTTTATGCAAATCAAAGATTCTCTCAGGAAGTAATGATTCACACCGAAACACTATCTGTGATCATTTTGTTATTTTTTCGTATTAGCATCAATAAGAATGTCTCCATGTTTTGCAATGATGTCATAACCATGTCTATTGATTTTTCCCATCTCGGAAACGACTCCAACTAGAATTCGGTTTTACGGTATATTAATCAGTTTCGTTGTATCATGTGAACGAATTACATTATTGTTGTCTACTGCAATATAAGTATTTGAAATTCCTTGCATGAACTGCCTAGATAGTCTACTCGGTACAAGTGTAGGTTTTGTGATGGTCACGACCTGTGTTCGATACTCAGATTCTTAATATCCAATTGGGCAATTCTTAATAGATAGGTACCCAATGTTTGGCAATATGCCTGAAAAAGGAAAATGGCTCGCCCCCTATTATATGGAATCTTCTAGCGGGGGAAACAAGGGTGCAATACACTTCTGCCAACATCTTCAGAGAAAATACCGTGATGTATGTTCATGATGACATTGTATATAACATGGTCGCGTTTCTATCTTTATCTCTTTTAATGCTGCTACCACTGTCCTCGTTAAAGAGTCGGTGTAGACGTAATTGTACAATTACGTCGGCTGCCTGTTCAGGTACAAATATTTACAAACCTAAGTAATCTAGTCTCTAACAAAACTTTATTGTTTGTCATACGCTTATCAACAGTCTTAATATAGCCTTATTGTAATACTTGTAAATAATAATACATACATAGATGCAGTACCTACTTGAAGAGATGATGGATAGAAATACGACATGCAAGATTCTGAATCAATCAATGTATTAACAAAAGGTAAAGATGAAATAAATCAATCAATCAATCAACTCAGCCTATCGCAGTCCACTGCTGTACATAGGCCTCTCCCAGACTTCGCCACAGCACCCTGTCCTCCGCCTTCCGCATCCATTCTTCGCATTTGGAGTGGAGACCGCGTATCGGCAAGTGTAGTTTGGGACGCCCCCAGCTAGATGGACGGACGACCTAAAGAAGATGGCTGGGGTAGACTGGATGATATAAATGATGATGATAAAATAAACTTACGACATCATAATGTACCTACCTATGGATCTTTGCTAACTGAATTAAAAATATTTTATTTTATTTTATTTTTTATTTTATTATTTATAATAAAAAAGGTCGTATCACGCTTGACGCTTGTGTGTAAAAGAGAAAGTTATATCTAATGCCGCATTTACACAATCGCGCGAACCGCGAGGCGAGCCACGAGGCGAACGAACCCGCATGTGTAATGTAGAACTTAGGGGGAAATAATACAAATAAGACCACTTTAAGACTTTAGGAGAATAATTATAATATAAAAAGGCAACGATACAACTTCGCGGTTAAGATATGAATCACTGCTTCTAGAATCAAAACGCCATAATCATATTTGACATATGTTTAAACCAACGAATCGAATCATATTTCTAGCCAGTCCTTATTGCTAAAGGCTAGCACACACAGGCACTACACGAGCTACGCCCCACTTTGAATTAAAGTATTGGCCTAGCTCGCATCAAAATACAAGACTTTAATTCTAACGATTCGAAAATTTAAGCGTTCCTACCTATTATTAATCCTATAAGGAAAAAACTACCTAACGCCCGAAGTTAACACTGTGAGGTCCAGCTTTTTCTAAAAGCAGGGCTCAAGTCAGGACAAACGAAACACTTAACTAACACTCCCTCAAGTGCCAGGTAAGTCTACATTTAAGAGTGCTAAAATGCATCAATACAAACTAACGTTGTCATGCCTGAACCTCGTCATAACAAAACGAGCGGAAAAGATGTGACTTGGCCTCCTTCGATAACAAATGATGTGAAAGTTCACATCGGCCTGGATGAGGCTTACCGTGTTAACTGAACTTAACTTCAGATCCTTTTACCCCATCGGACGGTATCAGCCAGAGGGAGCGAAAAGTTATGAGGCCAGTGTTCAAAAATCTAATAAGTGGCTGAACTCCATTATATTCAAAAGATACTCCGCGTTTATAATAACTATACCATCAACGTAAAACTGTGGGTGCTCCAACCCAAGCTGAACCAGTTGTGTCAACTCAACACACTTTGCAAAGGCTATGCCCCGTTAGCAAAGTTGGTTTCAACTTAAGCTGATCACTCCCCCCTCTAGAGAGTGACAACAGTTTTTATACAACCCTCTTCCTCCTATAACGCGCATTACTATTTTCTGGAGTTCACTCACACTAAACATGGCCTATGTAATTTAGAAAATGAAGACGAAGTTTTTCAATCCCTCAAGCCTCATGGAGCCGTGAGACCTTAAGCCTCACGCTCCCAGCTGCGTCCGAAGTATCTTCCCAGCATATGAAACACACATACAAACACATGTTAATTATATGTAACATATTATCAACTAAAATAATGTATCAACAATCATGATGAACATCCAATTGACATATTTATAATGACAAGACAAAATAAGTATCAATAAAAAAAAACAATAAACATTTTCATCAATTTCTATAACATGAAAAGTTTTTAATCTTAATTTAAAAAGTTTTTATCTTTATCCTTCCATTTCCATTTAAAATATTTACTTTCTAGAAATAAAATATTCTTAAACAAATGATAATTATTTTTATCCGACTGCATCAGAAGGAAGGTTATTTTTTTAGCAAATGTTTTTATGAATTTATAACTATTTATAAAACATTTTAAAATTGAACATTTTGTTCTAGCGTTTCTAGTAAATTGGAATCCTTTTCTCTTGCGTGCTTTTTTAATATTAGATGTTGCATAACGAGAATTATTTTTATTAAACTTAGGGATAGCTACATGATGAATGCTTGGGAACGTTTTAACATTATTAATGACCAGATTATTATAATTATCTTCTGCGACCGTATCTGTAGAAGAACTAAAAGAGCTTTTAAAATGCACAGAAATGTCTTTCACCTCTACGTCTTCATCTCCACTTACATCCAACTTAAAAACATCTTCATCTAACCCAACTTCATCATCCACTTTACTATTCTCAATTGACAACATGATCATTTGGGCATCACCCTTTTCATTTATAAAATGGTTATTCTCCTTTGTTTCGGAAATATTTATTGATAAATTATTTTCATTAAAATGATCATCATCGATGTTAATTATATCAGTTTGCACATCGTGATCAAATTGCTCTTCCTTCGGTTCTGAAACATAGCTAGATACATTAGTTATAATTGGAATGGACTGACCCGATTCCTCGTTTTCTTCCTCGTGTTCGCACTCGAACACTTCCACCACCTCCTCAGCCTCTGCGGGGCTGCATACTTGGCTGCTGCGCTCGTCTTCATCTTCTTTAACATCTGCTTCTTCACTGCATTCTTGGCTGCTGCGCTCGACTTCATCTTCTTCAACATCTGCTTCTACACTGCACTCTTGGCTGCTGCGCTCGACTTCAACTTCTTCAACATCTGCTTCTACACTACATAACACAGAAGCATCATCATCAACATTTAAAACATTATTTTGTCCGCATTCTTCTGACGGAACCTTTAACATCTCCTCTTTCCTCGCTTTATAAAATGCTTCGTGACATCTGCACGGGAACTCCTCACGAAAGCCATCGCATATCTCCTCAAATGACATATCCTCACGGTACATCCACTTAAAACAAGCCAGAGCTGCTCCTTGGAGATAAGCCTGCATTATTAATGCCCAATCACTTTCACGCCATCCATAAAGTGTGGCAATCGCTCTGTATTGTTCAAAAAATTTTTCCAGGCACATATTAGATCCTGAGAAAAGCGCATACATCTTGCTTTCTTTATAAAATAATATTTTAACCACTTAGCTTTATTTTTCCGGCGACGATTCTGCGCCTGTATTGTACTCACTCCAACGCAAATTTAAACTAAGGGGAGTTTAATCTGCGATCGCATATAAAATAATCCTTGACTTTTCCGTCAAATACATTCAGCTTGGCATGCACATAGAAAATTCACTTCATCTGAAATCAATCCATTAAACGATGAATTGCGTAGGTTCGTTCGGCGCCTCCACCAATTGTAGAACTTAGGGGGAAATAATACAAATAAGACCACTTTAAGACTTTAGGAGAATAATTATAATATAAAAAGGCAACGATACAACTTCGCGGTTAAGATATGAATCACTGCTTCTAGAATCAAAACGCCATAATCATATTTGACATATGTTTAAACCAACGAATCGAATCATATTTCTAGCCAGTCCTTATTGCTAAAGGCTAGCACACACAGGCACTACAGTAAACAGTGCGCTCGCTATTCGCCTCGTGGTTCGCCTCGCGATTCGAGTGCTCGCGTTGTGAAAATACTTCACCCCGCGAATGTGTGAACAGTAGTTCACGAAGGCCCATGGTTCGTCGAATTGTTCGTCGAGCCACGAGGCGAATAGCGAGCACGATTGTGTAAATGCGGTATAATAATAAATGTGAGACAGATACAACGTTAGGGTCATCATACGACCATGATATTAGAAGAGATTGTGATTTAACAGCGTCTGTAGCTAAAATATCTATTTCCGTAGCTATGTATATTAGATGGCTAGATGATCCGGTATTACTTGAAGATTTGGCTGGCTTATGATAAAGTGTTAAACCAATGTGTTTGTTGCTATATCTTGGTAGACTTATCACTGAGCGACTTTAAAATAACTATATCACTGTGAACTAAATGTTACTTATTTACATGTAAGTTGTAAGCATAAATATATGTTTAGAGAAATATGGTTCTTTCATACCAATGTAATAGATTATGTTCGTGTTCTCTCCAAGTCTACGCCAAGTCAGTGCATTGAAAATGAAACAATATGTTTTTGGTAATTTAGATTTTCTGTCAGATTATTTTGTCAGAAAGAAAATTGGTTTGCTTGTTATCACAAATAAATATTTTAAAAAAAGATGCATACGATGCATGATACATAGTATCTCCAATGATAAAATACCTAAATAGGTATCTATTTATAATTTCATATGTCATAACGTATATTATTTTATTAGTGAGTGATTCAGATAATCTTATCTGAATCATTCACTATTTTATTGTTCCAATTGGTTAATTTATTGATAAATAATCGAAACTAGTTTTAGTTCAATGAAATCCAATAAAAAACTAACTTTGCTTTACCAAGCCATAATGACTACAAAAAAGATCAAGTTGGTAATTATGTATAGGTATATTCATAATATTGATATAGAAGACACAAATAGATTTTTGAGATACCGTAAGTACAGCACATCAAGCTACGACAATCTGTCAAATTTGTTTAACAGATTTTTAACTTTATCGCTAAAACATATAGGGTTCAAAGAGGATTGGGAAAATTTTACAGTTTCGGGTAGCTCACGGATATCTATGGGGTAGCTTGATATGCTGGCGTCTGTATAATGAACTTAGACATAATGCGCTCTACAAAAACAGCTATGATCGAAGCCACCGATGTATTCATTATTCATGAATTTTGTATGAACATTCAATTGTTCGTCTGTCTGTCCTTTCGTATCGAGTTGCTATGCTAATGAACTTGTGTCTTTTCAACGTTAAAATATTTGTTGAATGTCCTTGACAGCGAGTCAATGATTTTGAATGTAACATACTAGAGGGCATTGACTTCTAGAATTCCGTAACTTTTTCTTTTGCAATCTTTTGTTTCTATCATTTCGTTTGTCATTTCTTCTAAGGCCTGATTTTTTAATAGTCAGATCATTTTTATCTGAAGAATAAATATTGCGATTTGACAGATTTTGTATAAAAAAATATGTCAAACTATAAGTTATTGAAAAATCAGCCAGGAGGTCATACAATATATTCGCCTTATTTTTATTTGTGTCATTGTCATATTACATATTATGCATCGATGCTTCAATATTTTTGACGATTGTTTTATGAGTAGCAATATTAATAGGTACAAATTCCTACTTAAAACGAATTTGTCGAGCATACAGTGGCACTTTGCACTTATATCGCCGCCATAAAATTAACGATCACAGGTCAACGTAATCCGAGCCAAAAGTCAATGATGTTGGAGCTAATTCCGAGTAAAACATATATTTATCTTGGGGCATTACTTTTTTATTTGTTCACTAAAACAACAGAATCTTTCATGGGCGCCGGATATAAAAAACTGTATGAACAAATCACGTCATCATCATCATCTGCCTAACCTTTTCACCGCTATGTTAGGGTCAGTGTCCAGTCTAACCGGATTCAGCTGAATACCAGTATTTTACTGGATAATGCGATACCTCTAATTTTTATAATATTTTTTTATAATTTACCGATCATTATTAGTTTTTCGATTACCCCTTCGTATGCCGTGAGACACAACCAGTCTTGCATTGCAGTAGGTAGCTACATGTTAGAAGTAATAAAAGGACTTCTATTCTTTCCATGTGTTACAGTGTTAGTTAGTAGGTAAAACTCTCTCAGGCAAAACGTGTTTTCGAGATTCGCCACAAGCTCGCGAACGTCGATTTCTTTTGTCGTTTTAATGTTTGTTCCATTCTATTTTTGTTCTTCTTTGTTTTAGACATAAATCTACTAGGAATACTTATTCTGTAAAGCATGTTGTATAAATAATTAATTTCCTATATTATTCAGTTCTATTTCTTACTATAGGTACCTATAATGTTAATGTTTTCCTTAAGAGCCTTAAAATCCAATCCTAATATTTTATGCTAAAAATAAACAAATTATCTCGCATCACCGACGCGCAACGTCTGCGCGGGAGTGGTCCTTAAAAATTCCATTTGGAGCAAAAAGTTTTACGGTTAAAGAGTGAGGGAGACTGGGAGAGTGAAGTATATTTCTTTCTTGGTCTTGTTGTGGGTCAAAATAACGTACAGGCTATCGTCTAAAATATAGGTGCCAGCGTTGTGTCAGTTTATTCTCTCCAAACTTTAATGATAAGAATTAAAACAATGCATTGCAAATGTTATCAATTGGCTTTTCCTACAAGTCAAATAAAATTAGCTAGCAAAACTCCGCAAATGAGATGGGTATCGATATCTAAACATGATAAAACAAAAAAGAAAGTAGTTTGATGATTTTTTTTGTGGGGTCGGCGACCGTAGTTAGGGTAGTCACTTGAAACATCACCTTTACAAAAATATCAACTCATACTTCAAGTAACAACAGTCCCAGCGGTCGTGGACCCCCGAAAAATTCGATACCCACCACGTCTGCAGGTTCTCTAACTAATTTGATTTGACTATGTGTGTGATTTCTCAATGTAGGTACATCTGACTTGGTGTAGACTCAAAAACTGTTGTTGACAGATCTGACTTCCTCAATTGTTGTTCCCTTCACAATAAAGTTGTTATTGTAAAGTTTCTATAGGTGTCTTATTTTAATTTATCCTGGTACTCCTTTATATTAACCACATGTTGCATCCGTTTTTTAATTAGACTGATAACAGGAAGTTGTTATTGAATATTGAGTTGCAAGACCGTTAGATGTGGCTTAGTTATTTCTACATTGTGTTTGATAAAATTATTTTTAGGACTGTGTGACCAAAACCCGCACTTAAGTCATGCTTTTCTGTGACTTAAGTAGTCCATTTTTACACAGACAAACGTGACTTAAGCCACACAAGCTATAAAATAGTATACGAGACGTGTGACTTAAGTAGATAGTCTTGTGCACGGCGATTAACATGGACTAATTAAGTCACCCGTATCGTAATATACGGTCACCAAAGGAGATAAGTAACCAGGGTCGTCGGATACCTATAGTTGAAGTTTAGTAAGAAACCGATGGATGTTTTCGGATAAAATCTTATTTAATGAATAGAAAACAAACAGTTCTTTTCTCAAATTAAATTTAATTCAAAAACTTCCATCGGTTTCTTACTACCTAAACTTCAACTGTAGGTATATCCGACAACACTGGTTACTTATCTCTTTTGGTCATCATCTGCCTAGCCTTTTCCCAACTATGTTTGGGTCGGCTTCCAGTCTAACCGGATCCAGCTGAATACCAGTATTTTACATGGAGCGACTGCCTATCTGACCTCCACAACCCAGTTACTGGGTAATACGATACCCCTTGGTAAGACTGGTTTTCAGACTTTCGGGCTTCTGATTACCCGTAACGACTGTCAAAGATCCACGAATGACAGCCGGGACCAACGGCTTAACGTACTTTCCGAGGCACGGAGGGGTCTTAGAGTACACTATCCTCCCGTGGTAGTGCAGAATGCATGAGCATTCATCCACGTTAAAAAAAGGGGGTCTCGGTATGTAAAGATGGTCACCCATCCACAGACCAACCGCGACAAGCGTAGCTTAACCTGATCGATCGACCTGTGCGGCTGTTATTATTTAGCCACGGGCCCCTCTTACTTAAGTATCTCTTTTGGTAACTGTACTTTACTGAGACTGAATAATAGATACCGGAAAGCCTTGAAACAGCAGCGCAGAATTGAAAACTTAGAGATGGCCAAGTAGGGGGAATAGTTGGACTATAAATAAATAGTAAAATGTGTCGACTAAGCTGTGATGAATGTGGTAATCCTTTAAAAGGATCTAAACAAACCACCGGAAATTATGCATCATTAGAGCAAATGATGATTAATGTATCAACATTGTTAGGTACTAGCAGTTATAATTATAACGATAGCAGCAACATTATAAACATTTTATTTTTTATCGCTACTTTGAAACGACTGGCTAGCCTAGCCCTTGTTGATAATGTCGGCAAGTTTATTTAATTTAATTTATTTGCCTAACTTACCGACGCGACGTTGATAAGTTTCAGCACTCTGTAGGTATCGTGACAATATACATACGATAATATCGTTTGATAACACGCGTCGCCACTTTGAACGATACATGCTTAGGATGCATGAAGAAGGCTCCTCGTGTAGCGCAGTTTGTTCCGCCTGTTACTCAACTGAACCGAGCCCTCGGCGCATCATGGACACAACACCTTATTTAACTGGCCAATTCTTCCCTTGCGGTAGTAGGGCTAACGCCCGCCTGGTTTGCGGTTTGCGCCTCCCACCGGAGTGCGGCGTCAAGCAGCCTGCTGTGTTTCGTCGATGCGTGGGAGTGCCAGTGCCTTAGGCATCTTCTGGGCACGCACGTTCCATTATAGACGTTATCCATCGCTTTCCAAAAGGCGTGATCGAGGTCAAGAGCTGGCCCATTCAGCAATTTATAAAAAACTGCTGCTAGATATTCTTTAATAAGCGCGAAAACTTATGTGAAATGAGCTGTCATTCCGCCTGGTGCTTATAGGATTGATAATAAGCAGAGGCTATCATCACCTTAGGCAGGTATTAGTACAAATGTCCTGTAGTGTTATTCTATAAAAAAATACCTTGAAAAATTAGGTACACAGTGAGCTCTCAACCCCTAGCTTCCCAGTGTCGTAGGATAACAGTTTATTTTTATACTAATCCTCCGGTGCTATCCCTGTACACCATTCGTTGTTCAAAAATAATTTTAAAACAGCTAAGAATGTCCTTTGTGATATTGAGGATCCACTAGTTATTAAAATACTTTTGAAATTCGTTAGATTCTGGTTTTTCGGGACACATATCACTTATAGCGAGATAGGCTTCCGGAATCAGAACTGGTGGCAATAGAGGTAAGTGTGTGCACAAGGTTATTATTTTGTGACCATCTTCAACTTGAGTTAATCCTATTTTTTTACTCATCTTCCAGACATTCATAAGATCTTTAACTCTTGATTGTGGCGTGTGGATAAACTTATTTAACAGCATTTATGTTGTTGTTTATGTAGACTGTAAATATTCATTTTTAAAGTCACAAATTCATTATACGGTTTTGGTTAAGGGTTTGTATCGTTTTTGACGACGACAGTACATTATCTGCCTTTATGCTTTGGCTATTCCGGGATTTTGCTTATCTGTCCTTCTGCTGCAGAGGGCTTAATAAAATTTATCACGGTATTTATTTTTACAACTTAGGCCGGCTGGGCGATATTATGAGTTATGATTATGACCGAAATTACTTGAAGTACCTAACTGTTAAGCAAGTACTGCTCAAAAAGGGCTAAATAAACAAATGTAAACATTTAAAAACGATCTTTATTACGAAGTCATAAATTACAATATCATACGTCGGTGGGTCCGTTTTCAATTCTGGCTTCTTCCGCCTCCATCATGAGAGGAGATGACCCACACAAACGTATATCTTTGGTGTACGCGATGACACCCACAAACAGACCAGATATGACTAGCCAGACACCTCCCATGTAGAAGGTCAGGTCCCAAGACCCGGTGATATCGTACAGCATACCTGAAAATTACAGGAAATTCTAAATTCTAAAATTTGTCTAGGGCTTTCTATGATGCGTGGTACCAAACTGGAAATTAAGCTTGTTCTAATAGATGAATGTACTCCATTAAACTAATAAAATAATACTTAGCTAATTGAAATGTTATAATAATAATTTAAAAATAAGACGTAAAAATAATAATGTGGTGTAATATATATTTAAATACTTGTAGGTATACCAGTCCATAACAAAATATAGCTTAATCAGCCTTTAATTTTCCCACTGCTAGAATGCCTGGAAGACAGGCCTCCTCTCTGTGAGAAGGACTGAGCCTTTATCCACCATACCTACGGGCCCAGTGGGGTTTGGTGGATGTCACATGTCTTTGACTTTAAGGTTCTAGGACATGCCGGTTTCTTCACGTTGTTGACAGTTTTGAGAGTGGAACGTGGAAGATCATAATTCTATCAATAAGACTATAATGTATATACCATGTTATTGTCAAATACATTCTATTCTAAACGTGCCCAAGTTCAATCACTTTGACTTTGCAAACAATAAACTCGCAAAGTTACGATTTCTGTAAATAACTTCTTAGCAACAGCCGCATGTTTTTATGAAGTACGGGAGTACCTACCTACTTAAATCAATATGACAAAATCTGTTAAAAGCTTTGGATTTTATTTTATTCAAACTAAGTCGTAAGCACTAGGTAACATTTTTCAAATATGCAAGACAAATTCTTAATATTTTTGGATATAAATGTATTAATAGTTCATTCTTACCTCCAATAGGTGGTCCAACCAAATGCCCAATACCCTGACTCAACAGAATAAGTCCATATGCCACAGTAAAGTTATCAAGAGGCATCAACTCCATCAGAATCGTCGGAGTATACGAATAGGAACTGGCGAAGGAGAGGCCAAATACTGCTGATATGACGGCTAGGGCCCAATAGTTAGTGATGAAGAAGGGATACGTAGCTACTGAAGCTCCGCAGATGATGAGGCAGACGGCGTAAGTCTTAGTCACGTTCAACCAAGGCTGGTCGCCAGCCCAGCCGAGGGCTACCTAGAAAACGGAAAAGGAAATTTGTCTTAAAGGTGTAGCAGGTTTTTGGTAGTTATTATGCCTAAAGATCTTATAAGAAATAGGGTGTTGGTTGAAGAAAGCACTCGTAGTATTTGTACTGTGTTTTGTAAGGGTGTGTCCACACTATACAAGGTGTGACGTTAAATACGCAAAACCTCTGATGTCATTGTACTCATCATTATGAACAACTTTTACTATGGGACACAAGCTAAAATCGCGAAAAAAAATCAGTTGTTCCCTACATTTATGCTCGCATAACTCGTCGAAATGTACTAAACAGCGTATAACCGTTGTATAACCATGTTATAAAATAAGGTTATTTAAGATGTTTGGCATGCTTTAAGATACTGCTCCCAAGATTAATAGACAATTAATGAAACACAATAATTATACCTATATAAATAACAAAATCTAAATCTATTTTATCCCAAAAAGATTTCTTCGATTTTATGATTATGACAACTACATTGGCAAAAAATATAAGTTCGATACAATATCTAGTAGGTACTTACAATTCCAATACTGCTAGCAACTCCAATAATAGCAATCATCATAGGTCCACCCTCCACATTCATTTCGTTCATGTAAGAATTGAGGAAGAAGTACGGAACGATGAACCATACACTGAGAATCAGGGAAGACAGGTTGAACATCAAGAAATGAAACTCCGTGAACATTTTGAAGTCGAACATCGAACTGAGAGCTATTCCAAAGCGGTTGTACCATCTCTGCAAAACATAAAGAGAAGTGTTAATACAATAATAATTCAGGAAATAAAGAGGTTCTTATATAATTGTATGAAGTACCTGTTTATTATTATGAACTTACCATTTCATCATCAGATTCAGAATAAAGGGACCAAGATGAATTTCTATACATATCTGGCAAAGATGAAGCTCTAAGCTTGTACCTAGTGATAGACATCATGGCACCACGGTGCATCATGGTGGTTTTATACAAAGGCACATCTCTTAAGTAATGATGGTCCATAGATATTTGTCTGAACCAGCTTGGTTGCTGTTGTTGTTGCTGATGTGACACCTTTGAATCTTTGGCAACAACTTTCTGCTTCGTAGAATTTATGTTTGTATTTGATTTCATAAGTTCAGTTTTCACACCTTCGCTCTCACTCTTTTTTGCTTCTCTCTCTGTCCCGTCTTTAGGCTTTTTTGCTTTTATTTCAACAGGCAATTGAGCAGGCGGTGGCGCATTTGCTGGATTCTCAGTGTATACGTTGAGCTCAGAATGCCTGCGCGTTAAAACATCCGGATAATTTTGCAGTATGATGTTGTACAGCCGTTTGTTTTGCATCAATTTGTCTATAACTTCAGCTGGAACCTGCGAAAATTATAGAAATCTTATGTACACTGTATGTAAAATAGCGTCATCTAGTCAAAATTCTGTAACCTACCTTTTCATTTTGTTGTACAAACGTCGGTAGATGTATAGTTGAATGCATTCTCTTGTTCATTTGGTCTGCGTTTGCTTGTGTGGTCGCCTCTAACTTTTCCGCCTCCTTAATGCTTGTTGCTAACGTCGCTAAAATGAATTCGGGGCTCTTTCCACATTTTAACAAAGTTTTTAATTCTTCAGAGTCTAGGTACGCTGATTCTGCCCCAATAGATTTCGACGAAGTAGAACCAGCACTCGATGATTTTCTAGACCTAATTTTAGAGAGCTTCCGCTCTCGTTTTTGTTTTATTTCTAACCACTCTGGGTTCTTCATTAATGCTCCACATACACACATATTAAGTAGAGTACCAGCTAACAAAACAATAGTATTTCTCCAGTCGTATATTTCTAAGAAATAATGAGTCATTGGTGAATAAATAAGAGTACCAAAACCTATACCGCACGAAGCTAGCGATACGGCTAAATTTCTTCTCTTATCAAACCAAAATGCTACCGACACTACAGCAGTTACGTACAAAATTCCCATCGCTAATCCACTAATAAACCCGAAAGTTAAACACAACATTTCTACTGAGTTACTGACAGCAGCTAATAGGAATCCAATAGTAGACAGTACTCCAGCAGTCATGGTCATAATTCGGCATCCATATCTATCTACTAATGCACTCATTACTGGCCCCGCTAATAACGGGGTAGCGATAAAAAGACTGCCAATCAATGATGTTTTTGATTGCGTAGTTTCGAAGAATATAGTGAATTCCTCATGGAGGAGTCCAAAGGAGAAGGCCAGGCCATCGGCACATGCTGATACAAGGAACGCTGACGCTACTACTACCCAACCCCACCCGCCGTCTGGTATCGGAGGTAGTGCTTCATTATCACTTTCGTCTGAACATATACTATCTTTGTCATCTAGTCCTTCGAACTTGACTCTTTCGACGGGTGACTCTGACTCATCTCTAGTATAATGGGCGACTATATCTTTTTCTTCTGATTTAATGGAATTAATTGTGTTGATGTCTGTATTGTTGTGGATGTTTGTATGGCCATTGTTGGATTCTTCGTTGAGTTTCTCAGCATCCTTTGTTTCAACCATAATTATTTCGTTATAGCATAACGTTGATTTTATTTGTAGATTATGGTGATCTGAAAACATAAAAAATAACAAGTTAGTGTTTGTTTTATGTTCTAGATATGTACGAAGTATTCACTATCTATGACAACTATACATAACTATTGTACAACGGTTTTCTCAAAATATAGGTCCCTATTGTGTGATAAAGCGAAATGTACCTAAATGGATTCGCTGCTTGATGATCAGTGACACGTTTCATTTCAATAATTAGAGGGGGCTTAGTATCATTACATTTTATCATATACATTCAAATTCCTACTCAATAGGCCACAAACCACAACAATAAACGAACCTTGTCGAGTCGACGAAAAACGAATCACGAGTTCACGACGCTTACTGTGAAGATTAGTAATAATTATAGTGTGATGTCATCAGATCGTAGATAGATGTTGGTTCATATTGACCTGGTTCTTAATATGCAAGTCTAACGATCATTAGGTACTTATAGCTAATTTTAGTACTATATTTAGGAAACATTTTCCTCATTCCTCCATATTGTATGCCCCCCGGAAGAATGAGGAAAATATCGTTAGGACAGTTTTGAATATGAATGTCGATGGCTATAAAAGTAGGAGAATACCAAAGAAACGTTGGATGGACTGTATGAATGATTATATGGTTAGAAAGGGGGTGACTACCGAGATGTCAGCTAATGGAGAACTATGGAAGAAAAAGACATGTTGCGCAACCCCAAATAAATTGGTTTATGAGCAGGAGAATGTTGATTTAGAAAACAAATCTTCATAAGCTACTCTTGAAAAAGTTGTAATAAGGACCATGCGTCATTTTGGGCCCACTTTTTCAACATTGTTCAACAGTGATGAGTTATATGTCATATGAAAGCTCTTGGCGTGTACTTTATTTCATTCTATGGCAGCTAAGTTCAAATCCAGCGCGAAAACGGTTTTTTTATGCGTTTTTTAAAAATGTTCAACATTGTGCAACAGTGATGAAACCTATGTCATATGAAAGCTCTTAAAGTGTACTTTATTTCATTTTATGGCAGCTAAGTTCAAATCCAGCGCGAAAACGGTATTATATGCGTTTTTTAAATGCGTCATTTTGGGTTCATTTTTTCAACATTGTTCAACAGTGATGAGTTATATGTCATATGAAAGTTCTTGGCGTGTACTTTATTTCATTCTATGGCAGCTAAGTTCAAATCCAGCGCGAAAACGGTATTATATGCGTTTTTTAAATGCGTCATTTTGGGTTCATTTTTTCAACATTGTTCAACAGTGATGAGTTATATGTCATATGAAAGTTCTTGGCGTGTACTTTATTTCATTCTATGGCAGCTAAGTTCAAATCCAGCGCGAAAACGGTTTTTTTATGCGTTTTTTAAAAATGTTCAACATTGTGCAACAGTGATGAAACCTATGTCATATGAAAGCTCTTAAAGTGTACTTTATTTCATTCTATGGCAGCTAAGTTCAAATCCAGCGCGAAAACGGTTTTATATGCCTTTTTTAAATGCGTTATTTTGGGTTCATTTTTTCAACATTGTTCAACAGTGATGAGTTATATGTCATATGAAAGCTCTTGGCGTGTACTTTATTTCATTCTATGGCAGCTAAGTTCAAATCCAGCGCGAAAACGGTTTTTTTATGCGTTTTTTTAAAATGTTCAACATTGTGCAACAGTGATGAAACCTATGTCATATGAAAGCTCTTAAAGTGTACTTTATTTCATTTTATGGCAGCTAAGTTCAAATCCAGCGCGAAAACGGTATTATATGCGTTTTTTAAATGCGTCATTTTGGGTTCATTTTTTCAACATTGTTCAACAGTGATGAGTTATATGTCATATGAAAGTTCTTGGCGTGTACTTTATTTCATTCTATGGCAGCTAAGTTCAAATCCAGCGCGAAAACGGTATTATATGCGTTTTTTAAATGCGTCATTTTGGGTTCATTTTTTCAACATTGTTCAACAGTGATGAGTTATATGTCATATGAAAGTTCTTGGCGTGTACTTTATTTCATTCTATGGCAGCTAAGTTCAAATCCAGCGCGAAAACGGTTTTTTTATGCGTTTTTTTTGTGCAACAGTGATGAAACCTATGTCATATGAAAGCTCTTAAAGTGTACTTTATTTCATTCTATGGCAGCTAAGTTCAAATCCAGCGCGAAAACGGTTTTATATGCCTTTTTTAAATGCGTTATTTTGGGTTCATTTTTTCAACATTGTTCAACAGTGATGAGTTATATGTCATATGAAAGCTCTTGGCGTGTACTTTATTTCATTCTATGGCAGCTAAGTTCAAATCAGCCCTAATAAATACGGCAATATACGGCCTATAATATAATATACTAATTTTCTGCATAAAGAAAGAAAGAACAGTTTATTTCTAAGAATATGGTATAATAAGGTGTTGCGATTGTCATTTTCATTCTACCATTACTGGTGTACAAATATTTACTTATAGCATAGGATTTATCAGACGAAAGCTTCACATGCATCCGATGCTTTCTACACAGCCAGCCCGACCAACTTGTTGGCAAGCTAATGTTTTCTCGAACAGCTCAAATTGACACGAGAAAAGGAGAAAGCTGATTCAAAGAACAAGATCATGGCTATGCAACAGCCTATTGCAGTTTACTGCAATTAAATCAATAATGTAATAAATTCAAAAACAAAAATTGGTAAATTGACGTCTTCAAAACTTCGGATCGCTGACCTAAAAGCAGTCTTAGAGCGGTTCTGCACTGCATCTGATCCGAATTCAAGATCCGAGCTCAATCTGAATTGGGAATTTCTAAATTCGGACGGACACTGATCTCGTGCGCAACCCCCATATTTAAATAATATGGCTACTTCGAACCGAAATTTCTCGGATTCAGGGTAGACCCCTTCAAACCGGAAGTACGAAATCCGTAGTTTCCGCCGCAATTACGGGCGTTTCATACTCCGTATCACCAAAGGACATACATTTCATGTATTAGACCGGGGCGCGAACTAAGAATTACTAACAACACGATTTGACAGTTGTTGTCGTGGAACTAATTTTTTTGATAGTGAGTTTTACAAAATGCCCATACTCTCATGATCAAAATCTCGTAGTAAACACAAAAGTCTTATTCCACGATGGAATAGTGTTGTTAGTCGGCACAGCAACTATCGATCATAACCAACTCGCCGTTCGGGTGCATATATTATGAGACTAACGTCTGACCCAGTCAGTTAGATTAGATAAGGCGCGTGCTTTCTAACACCCCTTTTAGTGAAGCGTGACGGCTACGGGAGTCACGCTCACGCACGCACGCGGGGGGGCACTCAAATGTGTTGCTGACAAGATCATTGGGATCCCTTCAAAGTGGTTGAGCAGAATGGATCCTTGCGTCATATTCGTGAACGGGTGCTGTCAGTTGAGACTGACATCTCTTAACAGGCAGGGCTTATTTAATCTTATACCTATTTTGTGTTTTTTTTTTTACATTTGTCTCACTTACCTATAGAAGCAACAAGAATAATATAGGTACCCAGGTTTTCGTAATATCTTGATTTAAAAGAGATCTCCTTGGAGTTTCTTGCCCGTTCTTCTCCGTAAACATCAACGTTTTGGAATGGGCAACTAGCTACAATTTTCTAAACTGACCGACTCGAAAGAAATTCAAAAGTGATTTCAAAAGTGCCTGTAAATGGTTTAATTGAAATAAACGCTTTGAGTTTGAGTTTTTGTGTGTCCATAGTTTGATAGACTAGACATGACACGTTCGAAAGATATCGATAACAGCGATAATCGTCGCAATCAATGAAAGATTAGCGGTTAGGTTAGGTTAGTATCTTTATCAATAATAACGTGTTTATCTTTATAAACGAACACGTTTATAGATATCACACGACGTGTACCAATTCAACTTTTAATTTCGAAGCTTTTGAGTTAGGTAGGCGCGGCTAAAATATAGAAGAATCAAGAGTTTTACACATTGATTTGTTATTGGTGATAGTCTGTCTAATCCATCGATACTAATATTACAAATAAGAAAGTAACTCTGTCTGTATTTTACATCAGAATGAATTTAGATGAGCACACGGGCGCGGGCGAAACGATTATAAATGTTTTTTTTTTACTTACGTACTGGGCCCGCGTCGAGGATTATGACCTCCCTCTTACTGAGAACAAGCCTGTGTCCCAGCAGTGGGAACATTAAAGGCTGATTATGCTTTTGCCAAGTAGATACACCAATCAAAGGCTATGATGATTGATATTACATTCGTAATCGCTTTCGTCACACCACTTGGTAGGTAAACTTATATGGGTAACCTATTGAGTATAGAACGATGACTGACCATGACTACCGGCTAGCGTCATCTCGCCATACCGGGATACAGTGCATGTATGACGATAGCGGAACTATTTTACACTGATCGGATTTAAATTAATGAGTTTATCATCATCATTAGGTGTAAGTTTTTGTTTACATTTTTATGTTTTATTTGATTTTTTAAGTGAAAACTTCGGTATATTCCCATCTGCCACCTTCGAGCTTGTCACCGGGGTGGTGGCTGGCACTAAGTAGTGGCGTTTACCACCCCGGTGGTACCTAGTAAGGTGGTCGATTCTCATTACGTAGGTACTGGACATTATCAATAGAAATGGTATACCCCCGTTTGCCCGAATTTTATTTGCCCTAATATCGTTTGCCATAATAGTCAACAGCCATAATATTCATTTGCCCTACTCTTATTTGCTATAATAGTCACGTGCTAGAAGCTTTGTTTCCCATAAAATCACTTGCCATAACATCATTTGTCATAATCATTGTAAGCCCTAATTATCACGTGCCCTAATTATCACATGCCATAATTATCATATGCCTTATCATCATTTGCCATCGACATTGGGTGTGTAACGGTTGTTATATAAGGAGAAACTGGATGCAATCGGGACTTTAAGGCACCCCGACTCGGATAGGTTAGGTTAGAAGGGGATGGCGGGGTCGTTTAAGCGAGCGAAGCGAGCGAATAGACCCCGCCATCTCCTTCGTGGTTATTTTTTTATAAACTCGCGTAGCGGGGCTCCGTCGACCAAGCCCACCCAGACATTAAGGCACCCCGACTCGGATAGGTTAGGTTAGAAGGGGATACAAAACAAACAAAACATTCGGGCAAATGAAATTCGGGTAAATGAAATTCGGGAATATGATGATTATGGTATATAATCTTCGGGCAAACAATACCAAACCAATAGAAATTTATATAAAACATCGCTAGATATCGCACGGTGAGAATAAAAGTGACCTATTTCAAAATTTTGGTAAAATGAGTTAAAATATACAAAGTGACTCAAAAAAGTACACTTTTTCACATTTTATAAAACATCTTGTTTCTTAAAAAACAAGGCCAGGCAGGCAGGCAAATGATGTAGGTATACATAAATGAGAAATGGGGTCGTTTTTATATGATCGTAGCCCCAAAAGAGTGAATATTAATTGTTGTGGTTTAATTAAATATAAAAATAAATTGGGTTTTTAGTGTTACTGGCGCGTAAAGACAATTATTTTTAACCAACTACAAAAGAAGGTGTGTTTGTGCAAACAAGTTCCACTGCACACATTTGACCTCGAGATACATGAATAAAACTGAAAACGACCCTTTAACTTATCTAATTACCTATGCAGTAGAGTAGATCTACGTATTTTTTTTTCTTTTCGTTTGTATTTTTGCAAACTAACAACATTCTGTACCTACCTATATTTTTTCGGGACTCGTCATGGGTGTTTCCGTGTTTCCAAGTAATTATAACAATAAATTACGCTCTACACATTTTCATTTACATTGTTCAAACCACAAAATAGTAACTAATAATCTAGGTATTTAAAAAAAAAACAAAAGAAAACTAACAATTACCTACCTATTACTATACAGAAAACAAACTTTGAAAACGTATTAAAAATATATAAAAATGGAGATTTCAATCTAACGTAGTACCAATCTTGAAATACGTAATTAATTCCCGAAGACTGTCGGATGTTGAAAAAAAAACCCATCTGCCATCTGTCGGTTGAACAGAAAAACTTAATAACAAAATTTCGGGAAATAAGGATTTTTGAAATCGTTAGGGGGGGAGATACAGTGTGTTGTTTTTCGAAAACGTCATTCTGACCATTTTATTTTCTGTTTCGTGCAGTTTATAATTGTTTCGGGCAGGTTTTGTATATGCCCTGTTTTCAATATAAGATGTTTAATAAAAGATGTTTTTTGTTTTTGTTTTTTAAGTATATTTAAAACTCATTTTACCTAAATTTTGAAATAGGTCACTTTTATTTTTCTGAAATTTCAATTCTTTTATCTTTTATTATTTTTTATTTTTTTTACTTTTTTTATATGCTGCGTCAACAACTGAATTATTCATCGCGCTAGACAAATTCACTTTTTAAGTTCAACCCTCGGAACTGTTTATTCCCATCTGCCACCTTCGAGCTTTAGGCTCGTTGGGCATTTTTTGAGATGGGAAAAACTATTGATCTCGCGCCACTATTACCGTAACCGACACCGCTTCGGATGTGTTCGGCTGTCCTCTGGATGTACTCGGTTTTAATGTATGTATATCCGATATATCAGTGAGTGATGGCAAAGTATTCCGTTTGTTTTGTAACCCTGTATAAATCGAGCTTAGATAGCCATTTTTTTTGAAGCACTGTTGACAGAGATCTCTGTTCATAGATAGATAGCACTTCTTGCCATAAACTTTTTTCAGGAGCTAAAAACCCGAGGCTAATTTTGGTTACTTACACAGAAACAGGAGCCCCGCGCAGCGGGGCTTCGTCGACATAGGATGCAAGAATGAGCGAATGGGAATACAACTTACTTTTTCTGTGAACTAAGGTATCTGGAAACAATGGTTTCTATGAAAAAAGTTTACGGCAAGAAGGCTATCTATGAACACAGATCTCTGTCAGCAGTGCTTCCTATGGACCGAGATATCTACAAACAATGTTTTCTATCAACAAAGTTTTCGGCGAAACGTGCTGTCTATAGGAATAGAGATTTCTATGAGCTTTGCTTTCTGTATAGTCGTATCGTACAAGCGTGTTTTAATCTTAGGTTCCACACTCACACTAGGAGCACAGCGCTCCAAAATAAAATAAGTAGAGTCAGCATAAAAGGCAAACCTTAGGCACAGTAAAGATATGAAATATATTCATATTTATGCTGTGCCGTATATTGTTTGTTATACACAAATAGAAGTATCGGTAGTATTTTTTTATCGTGGATTCATCTCGTGTGTCAAAAATGCTGAAGGCCATTTCGCACTTTATGGCCCTCGTGTCGCATGATGTTGCATGATGATAACGCGCGCGCCGTGCCAGAGTAATTAAAATGACGATATATCTAAAATTTTGTATGAAAGCTATGTACAAAACTTAAGTCGTTGGAATTATAATAAATTAAGCTAACCGAATATGTACAACTTGAACTTAATACAGTTTTACCTTGTAATGTGTTGTTTTTAAGACAAAAAAATATTGTTAGATGTGACGTGACGTTGTGATTATGACTGAATAAACAAATTTGATATGCATTTTTTCCTTTTTTTAATATAATGTGTCATGTTAAATTTATTTTTTGCTAACTCTACCTTCTCAAAACTCAGAAAGCAAAAACCTTGTAAATTAAGTATGTACATAAGTAAATGAAAATTCCCTAATGTAGAATTAGACGTAGGTAACTAGGTATAGTGCATGAAGCCCCTAGAACCCTATATGAACCAAAAATTAAATGTTGCGCTTAGTTTTTGCATGTTACCTATTATGAAATAGTATATGCTAAGCTCGTATTAGAGTGAGGATTCATAATTATATGGGTTGCAGAACTATTTCTCAAAGAAATGGACGTACAAGTATGTATGACTCACGATGACTCATAATCTGCCTTTTATTTTCTCCATGTAATGGCGTCGGTGTCCAGTCCAACCAATGGCTGAAAGTTTTTACATGGAGTAATCTGCCATCTGACCTTTTTAATGTCTTCAATTCATTTAAAGTGCAAGTAGGTACTCTGGGGACTATTAAATGTTACACGTTATAATTAATTACGTTTATTACATGCGAACGTGTTTGTTTACATCAACGCGCCTACTGCTTTTTTCGAAAACAAAACAAAAAACCTATCTATACTATAATATAATAATATTACTAGCTTCCGCCCGCGGCTTTGCCCGCGAGGTATGTCGTTAAAAACTATCCTATGTCCTTCCCCGGGATGCAGTCTATCTCTCTGCCAAATTTGAACGAAATCCGTTCAGTGGGTTAGTCGTGAAAAGGTAACATACAGACAGACAGAGTTACTTTCGAATTTATAATATTAGTATATGGATTATTGGCTTTAACTGATCTTTAGCGAAAACCGCGCGCGCACTGTTCTTTTCGTTAGTTTCTGTGAAAAATATTTTTTTTTTCTTCTAGATTTTCTTGTTTTCTACTTATAGGTAGGTAGGGCCACAGATGTTATGAAAATATCTTCTTCCACTTTATATACTTGCATTATTCTTAAATACTTTAATAATACAGATTGGACACGATTTAACCATAGAACAAATTTAGACAAGGTCCTTATAAAACAGTGCAAGAACCACGTACCTACCTAACGTGTTTGAAGGCCAATTGCTAAGTTTATTGAACAGTTTAGCGTCCTAATGAATATCTTCAACAGTTTAGCGTGTTTAGATGTTATCCGTATGCTCCTGTTATGATTAACAACACCATATTTCATTATTGTTTGGAAGACGGATCCGTGTTTTATCATGAGTGATGGGGAGAACGTAAATAGTTTCGGGAAAAGACGGTCAAGTGGAGTTCGACGTTTACGGTTTCGCGTAACGCACTATCAGTAGCAATGGGTTTCATTTTGACAGTTTGTAGTGGTATCTACACACCAAACGTGCGAACAATGCGTCATACTGACGTCACGCAAAATCCTGCATCGCGCAAGCTGGGTTTACCGCGCAACTAGCATAGATACAACAGCCCAACATGAATCATCGGGCAGTTGCCCGCCAGACACCCGTCTGGCCGGAGGATGAGTGAACTTTACACCCCGTTCCTCATACCGCTATAAGTTCAACGGCATTCTTTGCGGTATTTACGTTGTTGAGCAGACACATTTTTCGAACATATGAAGCGATGGATGAGCAATATCCTTCAAAATGATTCAGATTGAGATCGATAGTATGTTACGTGTTACGCAACTAGGGTGCGAATTCTATCTGCCGACTAAGGCGAGTTAGGGTTTTAACCATTTGTATGTTATATCTGTGGTAATATTATGTTCATTCGTAGCTCAGAAACTTCTAATGCAAGAGCTTATGTCCAAGAGTGCGGCTTTCTGAAGAATCTGTGAAAAAACATTTTTGGAACCAAGTTCCTTAACACGGATTGCGGTAGGAGTCGACTGATAGAAATCGTCACGTAAGGAAAAAGAGTTATGTCCCCTCCATGCGACTTTCTCTCTCTCTCTCAAAGTCTCTTTCGATTATAAACGAGTGTGTGCGTGCGAGTATCGCCTACCTAAGGAACTTCGTTCCCTGGGTTCCCCGGAAGAAAACTGTTCCTTCTAGTACCATGAGACGGGGGCCCGGGAGATACTATTGTACCTTCGCCGAATCAGCTTAACGTTCTGGGACACAAGTTTCCTCTTTATGAGAGGCAGTAGGTCAGTAACCCACCACGCGGGCCCTGAATCCTGATGGATGTCACAATTTGAATTGTTGGTTCTAGAAAACGCCGGTTTCTCCACGATGTTTTTCTACACCGTTTTGAGGGCAGGTGATGAAAATTTCAGTTAGTTAAGTGCCTGCTGGAATAAATCACATTTAGAACGTTCTATTATCACGGAAAAATGGTCCCTCAAAATAGTGAAAAGTCTTGAAAACCTGATCACGAAGTACTTATATTTTTTGCACAACTGTTCTTTTTTTGCCGTATCCGCCGAATCCAAGAATCTGCCCAATCTAGGAAACTGTCCTATACCCAAAGAGATTTAAGATAGGTACATATTTAATGTCTTTGCCTTAGATACCGAATAAAGGACGACGGACACATATGTAAGTCGGAGCACTACTGCTCTTCATGACTTGGCATATTGCATCACATTTCGAAAACTGTCTTCTAAGTAGCGACGGCATAACTATTAAAATCCATAAAAAAAGGAACAATTTAACCTAGACAGAAATAAAATGCTATCTGGGAAGTAAGGTTCTGTGTCAAAACAAAATCAAACTCAAACTCAAAGCATTTATTTCAATTAAACCAATTACAGGCACTTTTGAATTGTCAAGGGGTCGGTCAGTCAGAAAGATGAAGCTAGATTGCCCATTCCAAAGCGTAGGTACCTATGGAGAAGAACGGGCAAGAAACTCCATGGACACTCTTTTAATAATTAACTTGACACACGATAAATCTTTAATCGGCCAATATTATGTACCTACCTGTCCCACCGGCGACGAGGAAACGACTATAGCTATCGAATATTTTCTCGCCCAAGAATAGTTCACAAGATTGTAGGTCCCGTGTCAGTAAAAGAGATAGATATAACTTACAAACAAAATACTCGATTTTAGGATTTATTCCGGTCTGATCCCCTGAACCCGCCCTCCACCCCTCCCTCCTCGATCCCCTGCTAGTTCGTCTTCTGCTTTAATCTCTGTCTTATCCACTTTATCTAGGTTTCTCTTTTTGACAGGTAAGTACAGTCAAGAGAAAATAAACGTTTCATGTTTTACAAAATTAAATAATGATCACACCACACGTACACTCGTACCATACTATACCTAAAATCACCTCTCTAGTCTCCGCTTTAGAATGTACCCCGAGCCCCAAGATACAGACTGCTAGTTTGGGGCTCACTGGCAAATATAATTTAATGTAACCTAGCTGTAGCTAGTAATTTAGGCTACTCTTGTCCTCTCAACTTGCTGTTAACCAGTGAACCTGCTTACTGTATTACCTGGACAACAAATATTTTCTTTTTCTATTTATATTCAGCCGAAAGACGTCCACTGCTGGACATAGGCCTCCCCAAACATCTCCATTCTTCCCGCATTCAGCGGATTCCTGCCGCCTTCACAAGACCATCGGTCCACCTTAGGCCTCCCGCCTTCCAACGCTACGTCTTCCGGTACGCGGTCGCCACTTTATAACCTTTCGGTCCCATCGGCCATCTGTTCTGCGAGCAATGTGCCCACTTCCAATTAAGTTTGGCAATTCTTCGTGCTATGTCGGTTATCTTGGTTCTCCTGCGGATCTCTTCATTACTGATTCGATCATGTAGGAAAATTCCAAGCATAGCCTCCATTGCCCTTTCAAATTCAAAATATTCTATATCACATAAACCTACATGGGCACTTATGAAACGTCAGAAGCTTCTGAAACGACCAATTGGTCGTTTCCTATAATTCTTATGAGAAGAGCCAGCAAGAAACTCACTCTTTTATAAACAATTGGCTTTTACAATGTTTTTAAATTACAGTGTTAATGGGTATGGAAGGTTAAGGCCCGTCAACAAGTTGGGTGACTCCATACCTCCAATCGCTTCTCGCTAATCGCCGGGGATAGGACAGGTGCCTTAGTAATGTATTTATAGCAACGGTAGACGGCGATTGATCTCATCTGCTGGGCACAAACATTGTGTGTGCGTCACTTTGATTTAGATTAGTTATAGAACCCTATTGCAGAGCCATAATAATTAACTTTTGTGATTTCCTCATAGGACGTGCCTAATTGAAATGATGATAAACTTGCCGTGAATCCAATATCCATCATGAACGTTACATAATCAGCCTATAATGTTCCCACTGCTGGGACACAGGCCTCCTCTCTGTGAGAGGGAGAGGGCCGTAATCCACCACGCGGACCCAGAACGGGTTTCTACATCATGTCTTCGAATTTTTGTTTCTATGACATGCCGGTTTCCTCACGATGTTTTCCTTTACCGTTTTGAGAGCAGTGGTGATGAAATAATTTACACAAAGTACAAACCGTGAGTTGGGGCCGTTACCACTGGGCTACCACTGCATCATCATGAAAGACAAAGCTATGTCTTTTCACGCATATATCTACACAAGATCCACACAGTATGTCACACGGTACAGATTGCGAAACTTAAAAAAAAAACTATTTGCCCCCGAAAAATTACCTACCCCCATATTCAAAATTCATTTAATTACGTTACACGTCTGTATTTTGGTCATAGAGATTCATATGTGTACCAAATTTCAACTTTTTTTTTTTTTTAACTTAATCGGTCCACTAGATTCGGAGCAAATTGGCTGTGACAGACGGACGGACAGACACACGAGTGATCTTATAATGGTTCCGATTGTTCCTTTTGAGGTACGGAACTCTAAAAAAGGCAACGCGGTTAACCTCTAGGCTCGTGAGACCTGTATGAGATAGGTAGGTACTTAGGTACAGTACAAGTGGCACGGAGCTAGGTTCGAGCGCGGCAAGGAAGCGGAACTTTCACAAATTCCCTTTCTCTTTAAACACGATCTACACGGTTTGAAACCAGTCTACAAACCAAGGTGACCTTGAAGTTGTTGTTGTTGCGAGATGCCTGCTACACGGTTTATAACCAACATTTTCTTCTGCCACTGGTTTGCACCGCAGACCTTTCTACCAAGGACGTTTAAAGGTCGTACGAAATTGGTTTCAAACCACTGTCTACACTGTTTTAAACTTAGGTTTAGATAGTTTGAGTCCCGGGAAAGTACGTAGGATAGTTTTTATCCCGATATTCCCACGGGATCGACACTTATGCGGGTGAAACCGCGGGGCGCTGCTCGTTCATAGAGTAACTCTCTTTGTGTTCTATGTACCTACCTACTTACTATTACAATATTAAAATTTATCTTCTATTATTGCCCTCAGCGTATAGACGTAGAATTGGCTAGTTGGTACCTAAGTTTATTGGTTGCAAGCGCTGACTGCTGACGGGGTCTTGGATTCGATCCCTGGATCGGGCTATCAAATGATATTGAGATTTTTACATAACATATACCTACTTACGTAGGTAATGTAGGCTATTATTATAGATACTATTGCTGCATTTACATACTAACAAACGATGATAAGCAGTCGAAACAATTTGTTTTAATTCCGCCGGTCCACATTGTAAAAAGTTGATAAAAAATTGGGACATTCTGATTATGTGTGTACCTACCATTCTACGTGTTCGTAGAATTATAATACTTAATACAAATATAGATAAAAACCAGCCAAGTGCGAATCGAACACCATCAAATACTTTATCATTATCATGCACACAGTAGTAAATATACTTACAATTTATATGTAAGTAAGTACGTATGTAATCATCATCTGCCTAGCCTTGTCCCAACTATGTTGGGGTCGGCTTCCAGTCTTACTGGGTGCAGCTGAATATCAGTATTTTACACGAAGCGACTGCCTATCTGATCTCTACAACCCAGTTACTGAGTAATACGATAGGTACCCCTTGGTAAGACTGGTTGTCATTGTCAGACTTGGGCTTCTGACGACCCGTAACGACAGCCAAAGATCTACGAATGACAGCAGGGACTAACGGCTTACCGTGCTTTCCGAGGCCGCGAGGCACGGAGGGGTCTTAGTATGAAAAGATGGTCACCGATCCACGGACCAACCGTAGCTTAACCTGATCGTGCGGCTGTTATTACTTAGCCACAAGCCTTATATTATAAGTAGGTATGTAATGTTTACGATATCCTTTTTTAAACCGGCCAAGTGCGAGTCGGACTCGCACACGATGGGTTCCATACCACAAGGCATAAAACACCGAAAAAAACGTTTCTTTTAAACCCCTTTAACTTTTAAATTTATTTTATTTTTATTATTTGTTGTTATAGCGGCAGCAGAAATACCTACATCTCTGTGAAAATTTCAACTGTCTATAGCTATCACGGTTCATGAGATACAACCTGGTGACAGACAGACAGTCGGACATTGAAGTCTTAGTAATAAGGTCCCGTTTTTACCCTTTGGGTGCGGAAACCTAAAAAAGAAACGCAAAATTTATCGCGCATTGACGTGGAGTTGCGGACACCACCCCGTATTACTTATGTCATCATCATCATTATCCTGCCCTTATTACAGTAATGTTTGCAATAAAAATATGTGAGGAATAATCAATCGCCGACAAGTCTTTGGGTTTTAATTTAAGTGACCCAGACACTTAAGTTATGTATCTATCAAATAACTTCTTTATGATTTTAAAAGCTGTTATAACCTCTCACGTTTCTACCTCTCACGATGTTGCAGTTATGTTTCTAAATCCAGTCCGAATACCTATAGTTTTAAACCTGAGGCAATAGCGTTGTAAATGCGTTCAGTAATTTTAGAGGGAGAACCCTAAAATGATTTTATTTGCGTTCAGGACTTTTAGAGAGAGAACCCAAAAATGTAATTAATTACATGTTGAATTTCATTCACCATTCTGAGGTCACCGGTATGGTAATTGGCAAACATAAAATAAAACCACCAAGAAATTTGACAAAACTTACTGTTTTTGTTAATAAGAGTTAAAATCCAATAACTTCACACATAATATCACTGTTTACACAATGTTCTAGTTATAGGTACTAGTACTATCAATATCGTGTAAGTAAAGTAAACAAAAGTTATTTATAACCGACACGTCATGTCGGCTTCGCGTCCACCGCGAGACTGCTGGCTCTGACTGACTGGCCTGCCTGACTGATACTGATTGCTTCAGTTTTCAAAATGTTCAAACATGAATGAGAACTCCTAAAAAATTGGCCAAGTGCGAGTCGGACTCGCACACGAAGGGTTCCGTACCATAAGGCAAAAACGCCAAAAAAAAAAACACATTTGTTTTGTATGTGGGAGCCCCCCATAAATTTATTTTATTTTGTTTTTAGTATTTGTTGTTATAGCGGCAACAGAAATACATCATCTGTCAAAATTTCAACTGTCTAGCTATTACGGTTCATGAGCTGATACAGCCTGGTGACAGACAGACGGACGGACAGACGGACAGACAGCGAAGTCTTAGTAATAGGGTTCCGTTTTTACCCTTTGGGTACGGAACCATAAAAATGAGATAGAGCTATGTTTGACTTACTATATGTTTTATATTACAGCCAAATTAAATGAATAAACATACTTTTGGCTACTGGCGAATGACATAATCACCTGTTTAACTCATAATTCAGAATGTTTAATGCATGCATAGTTTACGCTAGTTTGGAGTAAAAATATCAGTTCACCCCACCCACGTGATACTGTGCACATAATTATGGTCTTTATTACATATTTTTATTCAATACCTACCCATGCTATCAACCATATGTTTAACCTTCACGCATGGACCGCTAGCGTGACGAATATTAACTGTATTCATTCATGAATGTGTCTGCCATACACAATGTATTTTTATGCAAACTACCTAGGTCAATTATAAAGTAAGTGAGCAGCCTAGGTTTTAACTAAACTGTTGGCGGCTCCGCCATTGGCTTTATATAATTGACACAGAGCATGTAACCTTTTTAACTGACTTTATGCTGACTTCAAAAGAAGGAGGCATTGAGTTTTTGTTGGTTCACAAACTAAACTAAATTTAAAATCAGCGGTGCTATTCTGTAAAAATCTCACCGTGAAAACTTAGGTGAAGTGAGCGTGGGGTGAGCTGTCAATAGTGTAAATTCGTAGCAAAAACAAACTCACTTCACCTAAGTTTTCACGGTGAGATTTTTACAGAATGGTCGATTCTGTAAAAATCAAAAGGCAGTGCTTTCTTTATAATTCATTAAGAAAAGGACAGAAGATAAATTTTAGTTTAGTCCTGTCAAATTCGCGCTAATCTCTGGAACTACTGGTCCGATTTGAATGATTCTTTTAGTGTTGGGTAGTCCATTTATCGAGGAAGGCTATAGGCTATATAACATCACGCTACGACCCTTAGGAGCCGCACAGCGTGTGACACCGCGGGGAACAGCTAGTATGTAATAAACAAGCGACGCGCGACGGCTTGCTTCGCGCAATGGCTCAGTGATTACATTTCTGCGCATAGATTTGCGGTACGAATCCCACGCGAAGTTTTATTGTTTGATTGCCCTACGGATCTGGGTGTTTATGGCTGTTGAGTGTCAACGCACGGCAGAAACTAAGTGTTTTCACTTGAGGAACAATATAAAGGTACAGTCGTACCTACACATCAGTGGTAACGCTTTGAACTGGGGCCCAAGTCTGCTATTTTTATAAATTCGTCATTCCAACACGATCCCATTGTCGTTTTGCTAAAAGTTCGTAATCTGCTAAATTCATAATGATCGATCATTGGTCGGTCAATGGCACAGAACAATATACGATACTCGTAACGAATTAGGTAAAAGCAATGACTGCACAATGACGTTCTAATGGTAGGTCACTGATCAAAGGCACTGTCAACATTTTAGCAGATTACCGCCTAAATCAGTCATTCATTTGTCATTATGTACGAGATTACCATTCTATGCCATTTCTTTCAATGGAGTGTCAGTGGTTGACCATTGGAAAGTCATAATGACACCATTATATTAGTAGATTACCAAACTTGTCCAAATCAACAATTATGACATCAATGATAGACCATTCTGACACTATTGTAATAGCAGACTTGAGGCCCTGGAGCTGCATAGCTATTCACAACCACTCGATACGCTTCCGTACCGTATCGAACATCAATCAATGTTATCGTAGGAGTCCTCGAAACGCTCACAACACTAAAACCTGAAAATGTTCTCAGTTTAAATCAAATAGACTGTTAGCTGTCGGTGGACTGGCAAGGCAAATCAGATTATCTATATGTGTCATTTTCGATACGGTAGCCTAGCTGTCGGATGGTTGTGAATAGCTATGCTGGTCTAGCATATTACGCTACAATAATAGCCTCCCCGACCGTTTTCGGTCACGGTGGCCAATGTCAATGGAGATTAGCCAGGTAGGTACGCAGGAGATATTATAGTGCACAAGTGTGTGCGCAAACACAGGTGCACTCTCTGTTCCTTTACTCTCATAGTCCGATGGGACGGCAATCCGACACGACCGGGGAGAGTTCAGGCGCAGGACCGACGGCTTTACGTGCTTTCCGAGGCACGGGGGTATTATACCGCCAACTTCCAAACTTCGGACTGTTACTAAGAAATTCCTAATGGAAAACCCAATAACACTTTGTCCGACCCGGGAATCGAACCCAGGACCCCACGCTCAGCAGTCGCGCTTGCAACCACGAGACCAACGGGGCAGTCAACGCTACAATATCAGCTATAAAACAGCATATACCTATCTACTGGTTTTGATAACCAATAACGTGCGGCCTATACCATAATCTAGTAGATTAATAGGTACCTACCTACTAATAATAAAGCTGAAGAGTATGTTTGTTTGAACGCGCTAATCTCTAGAACTACCAGTCGGATTTTAAGTCTTTTTGCATTTGATAGCCCAATTCTTGAGGAAAGTTATAGCCATCCCGACGACGCAGCTTCACACACAACACAACACGAACTTCAAGTCGTTCGTGGTGCGTGTTCCGATACAGCATCTCGAGAAGTTTCTCAAGGAAGAGTTCTGTGAAAGAAAGAAGGGTGTTGTGTGTACCGCCGGTTTCGTGGCCGGCTACATGACACCAGTCAGCGAAACACGACGCAGACACTTCGTGTGCGTTAGTTTTTAGTTGTTAATTTTTTGTATAATTATAATGTATGTATTTATAGTATTTTTAAGTCATATTAATGTTCTATTGTATGTGTTTATATATGGGCCTTGATGCCCGAAATAAATGGATAAGTAAATAAATAAATAACACGCTAGAACCATTAAGAGTCGAGCAAAAACAAAGGCTGAAAGAACGCTAAGTGAAAACGAAGTAAAAGCGCGGGCAGGCGATGCGATACGACGGGAAGGGTCGGGGAACATGAAATTTCACGCGGTCGTAGTCGCGGGCAGAAGCTAGTCACTACATAAACTCTGGGTGAATAGAGGTAGTGAACAGTAGCACAGGGTAGAAAAAACTGGCCAAGTGCGAGTCGGACTCGCACACGAAGGGTTCCGTACCACAAGGCATAAAACACCGAAAAAAACGTTTCTTTTAAACCCCTTTAAATTTTAACTTTATTTTATTTTTATTATTTGTTGCTATAGCGGCAGCAGAAATACTCTGTGAAAATTTCAACTGTCTAGCTAAGCTATCACGGTTCATGAGATACAGCCTGGTGACAGACAGACGGACGGACGGACAGACAGCGAATTCTTAGTATTAGGGTCCCGTTTTTACCCTTTGTATAGGTATCGAGATACCTACCTGGGTATCTCTTTCGTATCTATAAATTCCGTAACACTTAACTAATCATTAATCACGTAATCAGACAGCGACCTGTCTTTAACTGAAAGTAGGTTTCAGGGTTCCGTACCCAAAGGGTAAAAACGGGACCCTAAAAAGAATGCTGGTAATATCTCTAAATAGGTACCCCTACTTACGGCCGAACCCAATTACCTATCTATCACCAGTTTTGGCATAATGGAGGTAGAAAAACCTATTTATCTCTGGTGTTAACGTCCCAATAAATCTATATCAGTAGCGATCTTTATGATTATATCGCACCTCCAATAAAATAGGGTTACAACTCGAAAGACATTTAGAGGAATTTTCAGGCTGCTTTTCAGGAAAATTGAAAAACAGCTTGCCTTTAAAACATTTTTTTGTGAGCATTGTATAATTTTGATTACATAATAATAATATAGTGTAAGAATAAAGACAGGGTATAATGACTGCCTGAGGCAGGACATCGCCGTCGAGGTAGACCAAGGCGAATGTGGCGTGACGATCTAATAACATTTGCAGGGCCAACATGGCCAGAGATCGCACAAGACAGGGAGGTTTGGAAGGAAAAAGGGGAGGCCTTTGCCCAGCAGTGGGACTGTGGGACACAAAATAGGCTAACAAAAAAAAAAGAATAAAGACTGATAAACAAATCCGTGAGTTTATTTTCGCTTTTCTGAAAATCCAGGTTTTTCGAGTCTTAACCCTATTTTATTGGAGGTGCAATATTATACTGGCAGTTATGATTATACCGGCTAGGTACCATCAGTAGCCTGTAACCTACTTTCAGTTAAAGACAGGTCGCTGTCTGATTACGTGATTAATGATTAGTTAAGTGTTACGGAATTTATAGATACGAAAGAGATACCCAGGTAGGTATCTCTTACGTATCTACACTATGAAAATAAATATACTAGATAACTGCACTGCACGTAGGTACGTGCAGTTATCTATAGGTACCTATACATATTTCATAGTGTAATTTGGAGACAATTAAATAGATACCTAGATAGGTACTTATAGCACAATAGGTACCGTACGACATCGTGACGCTATGGTTGTGGCGTTGTAGCATGGTGTTAGCGGTCATTGCCCTTTACCGACGTACGGCAATTCATACAAACTTTCAAGCCCTTGTTTTTCGAAATGAATGAACGGCGTAAACGTTCTTAATATCTCTCCGTAAAAACCCGAACAAAAAATTAGGTATGTATTAGATCACGATAGAGTCAGGACGTTATGAATGAATCACCATCATCATTTCAGCAGAAAGACGTCAACTGCTGGCCATATCCCTCCCCAAGCACCTCCACTTCGACCGGTTTCGACTTCTCGCATCCACGGATTCCTGCGGCCTTCACAAGGTCGTCGGTCCACCTTGTGGGAGGCATTCCAACGCTACGTCTTCCGGTACGCGGTGGTCACTCCAGAACCTTTCGGCCATCTGTTCTGCGAGCAACGTGCCCTGCCTACTGCTACTTAATATAATATAAATGATGAATTAAATGCACTGATCGTAGTTTGACCAGACTCGTTTAATCGAATGATCCCCAAGATTCACACATAGCCCCTGAAGCCTCATGTTTCATGGTGCTACATAGGCCATTGCTTATCAAGGAATAGACCGGGGGGCGCTGTAATGGAAGCGAAGACGTGCCCCTTATGAAAGGAAAGGATATAAGAACCGTATCGGATATGCACACTGGAGTAGGCATTGGACTAGTGGAGAGATGGGTGATATTTATCTATGGATCTTTTAACGACGTCGCCGCCAGGTCGAGCTTCACCGAGATATACTAAGTATGTTGATTCAGGACGTTAACGAGCTTTATTTGAGTATTTGAAATATACATGTTACATGATGTAAGGTGGCCTAGGTGGGGCAATAACCGCTATTGCTTTAGGTACTAAAACGCGACAATTAAGTATATAAATAGTTAAAGGTTCTGGAGTGGCGATCGCGTACCGGAAGACGTAGCGTTGGAAGGCCTCCCACAAGGTGGTCCGACGACCTTGTGAAGGCCGCAGGAATCCGTTGGATGCGAGAAGCACAGAACCGGTCGAAGTGGAGGTGCTTGGGGGAGGCCTATGTCCAGCAGTGGACGTCTTTCGGCTGAAATGATGATATAAGTAAATAGACGTTACGATGTCTAATATGTGTCCTGTACTGTAACGCATAGCGTAGGATGCACCTAAACAATCTACCCACGATCAATCCAGCATGACATGATTTATGTTTATGAATTAGAGCAATGAGACGGATTTCGTTTTTTTATGGGTCGGATCTCATGTAGCCCCCTGTAGGGTAATTGCGTAACAGACTTACAATGGCAATGCCTTTCATTCTGACAGTTCAACAACATTCATTGCGTTATTTAGGTACGTAACAAAAAAAAAAGTGGGACGACTTGCAGAATGAAAATATTATAATTTATTTTGATTTTCTGCAAGTCGTCCTAAATGTGCCGTAGGTAGCTCGTAGGCATGTAGGACGACTTGATGAATTACTCATTTCTTTTAAACATTTTATATTTGATTTACCTAATTTTTTTACGATTTATCTTCAATAGAGTGATTCTTTTTATTTTCGCTACACTAGATACAGAGTATCTCTCCATATAATACATTCTGAAAATATTAGTTCGACATTCATCACGAGGCGCGAGGACATTATGACCTTACGCTCATTACTGGGTCATCACAGAAAATAGGATATTACGCCACGAATTAATTATAGGTAGGTACTCTCGTCTGCAGTCTGCACACGTAACCATGGAAACTGGATAAGCGACAAGGCGCCATGACAATTAATATTTTGGTAGATAAGCTATTTTTGATGAGGATTAATTACGCACTCATTTAGCTAATATCAGTGAACAGCAGAATTCAGCTTTGTTCAGCGTAGTTTAGTTAGTGGGGTGATTGCGTATCCCACTTACAAGCTGATCCAACAGCTCTATTGGCGGACCATCTTGTTAAAGTAACTGCACAAACATAGCCCTTTGGGGCTTTGTTGGCTTGTTCGCGCTATTTTAGCAGCAGCATTTAGTTGCAGCATTGTTGCTTCGGAGAGGCTGAAAAGTGTGGTGAAAATCCGTGAAAACTATAGCAAAAGTCGGACAGCGTTAGCTAGGTAATAGGTATTAGTGCAGTTTATGCTTAAAAATACAGTTAGGAAGTTCTCAGTAGCAACTCGGAGTCTGGATTAGAGCCCTGTTAATGGCAAATGTCAATAGCTTCGACAGCTCGCGGCCCCTGTTCCATTAAACTTGAAACACAGTAGACAATCGAAGCGTGGCTGTGTGGGTGGAAATACCTTTACCTCTGCTTACACATTACAGGCGTTACTTATAGGAAAAATATATTTTTTCTGAGAAGAAGTTAAGGCACCGACCTTCTTATTCAGGAGGAATGAATTCTGATAAATGCATTGTTGCCCACCTAACACCTAAACTTACTCTACTGAACATGGAATTTCCATAATGGAACGAACCTGAAACTTCGGGAAATAGACCATAAATTACAAATGGATAGCTATAGGGTATAAAAACAAGGATAACAATGTGTCTGCAGTCTCGTCGAACCGGCGCCGGACGCGTGACGCATACTGTACTCTTTGGCGTGACGTCATTGTCTCGCGGTTCAACGTGCCTGATTTGAGGCATATAGAGTAGGTAAATGTTAGGATATTTGCTTGAGCCTAGGGTTCACCTACTTGCCTAAAAAATTAGAGGTTCAATGAATGCCCTAACTTGAAAGCTTGTTGTTTCTTAGCTGAACTGTGGTAACGTGGTAAAACGCTTCCGATCTCCGATCACGTTTGTAAAAGAACCTTTAGATAAAAAATTAAAATATTTTTTTTATACTTCGTTTCTTAGATACTTTTTGGAATACGATCTATTCGTTTTTCGTTCTAAACAACATATTCTAATAATTATCTCGTTACAATATCCCTGATGATAAAATGGTAAGATAAATATTTTATCTGGCTGGCAACACTGACTGGAAACGTCAAAACTCGCTTGACAAACAAAAATCCAAGCTGCGTTTATTTTATTTCAAAATAAACTTTATACACAGTAAAAATGGCTGAAAAACCACCGGAGGAAGGCTACATATCGGTAGTGGATGAAGAGCCTGAGATTTTCGAGTTACTAAAATGGGATTCGTCACATACACAGAAACCAGAGCAACCACCGCGGCCTATTGAAAAACCGAGGAGTCCGGAGAAAAGAGTTCTCAAGCCTGCTGAACTCGATCCTTTTGATTTAAATGAGCCTGCTTTTATAGAAGCTTATAGATTGTCCAAGGATTTGGCGCGAAACTTGTGTGAGGAGCTAAAACCTGTGATGCCTGATTCTATAAAGTCTATTGAATTCTCTGTTGAAAGTAAAGTAAGTACATTGTTGTCTGTATAGAAAGTATGTAGCAATACAACGGCACGCCAGAGCCTGCCGCGGCTGAGGTTAGTCACGAAAGACTACGTTTAGTGCGAGTTTAAGCCAATAAGAAAAGGAATTTTGGTTAATTACCAGAAAATTTTAGTTTATTTATTGCTTTTGCGTTGTTTAGATATTATCAAAGTACTTGCGTGTTTTGTAATCTAAAATCTGGTAAATGATTGATGTCCCTCACATGTATGAACATTGTTTTTATCATCAACACCTAAAAAATGTTAATTCTTTAGAGATGTTAACAGACCCAAACGAAAACTTTGAAGGGTTAGGCACAGCAGAGGTATACTACTACACCCACATTTTGCCAGTTACGTTTAAGCCCTATGTAAGAGGGGGTGACTTCTATGGATCAGAAAGTTGGGCCACAAACAGGATGAATGAAAGGCAAATTGCATGCAGCTGAGATGAGAATGCTAAGAGGGATGTGTGGTGTTACACAAATAGATCGAATAAGAAATGAAATGAGTACATAAGAGAAAGTCTGAAAGTGGCACTGGTAACTGAAAAGTTGTGTGAAAATCGGTTGTATAATGAAGGAATGAGGAAAATGTTGTGAGGAGAGTTTTAGGTATGAATGTTGATAGCTATAAGAGTAGGGGAAGACCAAAGAAATGATGGATGGACTGTGTGAATGCTGATATTATGACGACTAATATAGAAGTATGGAAGAATAAGATACAAATAAATTGGGATAAGGGCAGGAGAATGATGATGTAATAGGGGGTGACCCTATTGCCATCAACAGGGCACAAATCCAGACTCCAGCTGCTACTGATTTTTTAATCTCTACCTATTTAATTTTTCAGGTAATGGCAGCTCTCTCATTCTATGCAACAGGAAAGTTTCAGAAATCTATATTGGGTAAAAATGACCCCAGCATCACTCAGTACTTTGTGTCGACAGCAGTGATGCAGGTCTCAGAGGCTATGAACCACCCTGCGATAGTCAAGAAGTACATTCACTTCCCACATCTTAGGCAGGAGAGGGATATTATTAAAGCCAGGTGAGAAAATGGGGATCACTGTAAAAATTATAGGGAACAGGGTAATTTTTTTTTTTTTGTCGTATCCCATGTCCTAACAGTAAGTGAACGTCGTGCAAGTTGCGACCGTTTGTATGAATTATGGTACGTACAAACGTCACGTTTCGCGACGATCGCTTACGATTAGGACGCGCCCTAAACTTAAGTTAGGGCCTATGTTTTTTAAACGCGCAGTTGACGCGCGTTTGTAGGGATGCAGACGCGATACGCACGCGAGTTAGACGCAGCCTGTAGACCTTCTGTAGGATAAAAGCGCGCCGTCGACGCGCGTTTCTAAAACGCGCGTCAACGGCGCGTTTCTAAAACGCGCGTCAACGGCGCGTTTAAAAAACGTGGTGTGCATAGGCCCTAACTTAAGTGTGCACAGGCCCTTGGATGTCGTCGATCGACCCCTGCCTTTTTTGCACCCTGATGCCGTTTTTCCTGTTACGTAAAATATTAATGAGGAATCGCTTCCAGATTCTACATGAAGTATGGCATCCCCAATGTGGTTGGATGCGTGGAGTGCACACATGTGCCAATGGCCCGCCCTGATGATGACCAGAAGAGCCACTTCAACAAGTCTTACCATTCCAAGAAGGTGCAGGTTGTAAGTATCTATAGCTATTATATTTTATCAAATCATTTATTGGTTTCCAAACTTGGGTATTTAGAACACAGATATTTTATTATTAGCGTCCTCCATGTTCTCTCAGCGGCCTGTGTGCATATTACCATTACTTAACAATTTAACAATTTCTCCCACAGATTTGCGACAGTGATCTGACAATCATAAGCGTGGACGCGACTGCAGGCGGGTCGTACTCACACGACAACGTCCTCAACAGACACGCCGTCAGGATAGACCTGGACAGTTTGAACTATTCTGGAGAACCATGCTGGCTCATTGGTAAGTGTTTCATCATCATTAATTATCCTATTATCAACCTGATGAAGTCCACTGTTACACAAAAGCGTATCTCATGTATTTCCAAAACCGAGTGATTAACTTAACTGAAAAATTAAGAAAAGACCCCTTTAGAGAAGTTTGTTAAAATTTTTTTTTTTTTGAGTTCATGTTTATCTAAGCTGCTAGAAATTGAGTAGTCGTCACTACATGACCAGAATCAATTGTTTATTTATCTATTTAGGATCTCCAACAAAAGATATACACAATACATGACACATAAATCATCACAAACTGGTTTTAAAATGACAGTGCTAGGTTTTCGTCTAACTCTAATAATTATTATGTTGATGTTCTCACTTATTTCATTGTAAACTTCCAGGAGGACCACACTACACCCAAAAACCATACATAATGACACCAATCCCGAAAGTAACCAAGAAATCTCCAGTATCACCGGAAAAGTATTACACGAACATACACGCACAAACACATGGCGCTGCCGTCGAAACTATCAAACAGTTGAAAAGCAGGTGGAAATGCCTCCAAGCTAATTGCAACAAACAGTTCGACCCTCCAACGGTAGCCATGATGATAGTAGCTTGCTGCGTCTTACATAACATGTGCAACAGACGTGGACTACCAGTACCTCCTATGACCCAAACGGAGGAGCGTTTAGAAGCTATGAAACAGAAGGTAGCTAACGGCCCTATACCTAGAAAGCAAGTTGAAGTTGCAAACGGTATCCAGGCACGAGCCCGGCTAGTAGAACGGCTTTGGAACGAGCGTCGCGTTGTGCCTGAGTGTGGGGCGCCTAAGAAACGGATGTCGAAGAAAGACAGGATATTGGAGAATCACCAGCCTCACGTTCAGCCGCCACCACCACAGCAGCAAACGCACCACCATCAGCAGCAGATACATCATCAAACTCACCACGAGGACATGAGCAAGAGACCTCGCATCATATCTATGACTACTCCAACCTATAGCATAGGAGTGCCGCCCGGATGGGGCCACTATCCGCAACACTGAGGGTGACACTCTCGAAGGTATTGGCTGCGGAAGATACGTCTTAAAGTAAAAAACCACTGGTGATACGCATAGCGTGATCAATACATGAAATGTTCAATTTAAATGGCTTAATGAAGCATACTCTCAGTGCCAAGTCTTCGATTCCCGCATCGGGACAGACCTACAAATATTTGATACACCAAGAAGTTGATGAAAATCAGATAATTTGCTAGTATTGTTTCCTGTATCTTGTAGAACTTATCTAATGAATTCGAAATTCGTAGTTGAGAGCAGTGGTGGCTCAAATAATTTTATCATAATATCAAATTTCTACCCGACTGCGGCGAAGCCCAAAAGGAGGGTTGTGTGTTTGACCTGTAGGTATGTATGTCTGTTTCTTTAGCCATTGACCCGTTTGAGTTTGAAAATATAAAAATGGAATGGGTCCCGCCTGCTTCCAACTTTTATTTAATTTAAAATGGGCTTGTTTTTAGCTTTTCAGTTTTTTCAACTTGAGTTTTTTTTATTGCAGTCGAGTTTGTTTAGTTTTTTTAATTACTTTTTTTTATATCACCACTACTCTCAAAACGGTGAAGATAAACATCATGAGGAAACCAGCATGTCCTAGAACCAAAAATTCGAAGACGTTGACATCCACTAACCCGCACTGGGCCTGAGTGGTGGATTATGGCCTACTCCAACGAGAGGCTTGTGTCTCAGCAGTGGGAACATTATAGGCTGATTATGAATTCGTAGTTAGTGAGGCTATAGAAATATTTATCTATTTTAATGAGAAAACCTCACATTGAATATTTGACGAAAAATCTCAGGATACGAATAGACGTGTTTTCCGCAGAGAATATTTTCTAAAACGAAATGTAACAATGAGATTATGATGTTGCTAATTTTTGGATATTTTTATAATGGTCACACTAGCAGGGTTTCAATGCGAGTTGTACAGATGGCAGCACATAATGATCCCAAGTTCATTCTGAAAGATAGCAACGTCGCAAAAAGTAAACTGCAATAATTCGTAACTGAATATTCTGTTTTAGGTGAAATTAAATGCCAAATGCTTGTTTAGGCCTAAAACTGTTACACCTAATACAGCCTTATTATTGCAATAATCATAATTTAAGTGCACTACAGAGCGATATGTCAAAATTTAATTTAGTAATATTGATAAATTACTCAAAACCGAAAAAATTTACAGCTATTTGCGACGTTGCCAGCTTGAATGTCAATTTCCTTGACTCGTGTCGTCTTGCGCATGTCAGCCCTGTTGGTCGTATTCATGGTGCATCTTGAATGTGTGGCAACAAACTGATCATGTAGTATTTCTGACTAAATTCCTGAATATTTTTTATCATGTCTGCTCTGAAGTATGTGGAAAGAATTTTGTATTTGCAGGACTAGGATTAGACGATATTTTGTTTTAGTAGGTATCTTTGTTTTTTTCTTTCTTATTATAAGCTAAGTTATGCAATATTTATCTTTTCTGATAATTTGTTTGTAATTTCTTCAGTAAAAAAGACATTATATCACACAATGAATTGTATAAACGAAGTGTAATTTAGTGGCTGATTTGGAAAGATTTGAAACATAACCGGCGATGTATGTGTATGTGGTTACTGCCTACTCCTTAGGGAATACAGGCGTGATGTTATGTTGGAAAGAATCTCAAAGGACGTATGTATGTATATCGTTAGTTTTTAAAGAAAAATACACGCTGTGTACAGAATAATAATTGTTTTATTTTCTTCATTCATTTTCGCTGGATATAAATTCTCTGTGCCAACATCTTTAATTACTCACACGATTTTTGATATGTACTTTGTCTCTTGACGATAAAAAACTTGCAAATAGTAAAGATTCTCTTTTATTCAATATTATCTTAGTGTGCATACACACAAGCGACACGCATCGGCGGTTGCCGCCGACAACATGTCGCTCACGCTGCGCATGCGCATGTTGCGCGTCGACGGTTGCAGTTGCCTCTATCGTCGACGCGTATCGCTCGTGTGTATGCACACTTAGTCAAACTTTTACGTACTTGCATCTGTAACATTCTAGTTCCAGTTTGTAAGTGCCCAGTGACTTGACTATTTTGATATGCACATAGCATACATGTTAACACTTTGCGGGACACTAAACGCCCCCACACGTAATAAACTTCAATTGTCTCGTTCAGTGAGCTTTAAAAGATTACAATAATCCACGCGAACCGCCAATTTGGTTCTAGTGATTTTCTGTGGAGTGCTAAGTCTTAAAAAACCTTGACATATTATTATAATAACAATTTAATTATAACTATATGAATAAAAGTAATTAGACTTCAGTCTTAAGTACAAAGATACGTTTTATTCGACTGGATATTAATAATACATACTTAAAAGTAATTAGACAAGAAGGCTTTAATTAATCTGTATCTTATATTATTAGAATAGACCTTTTAATTGCAGAATAACTCTAATATCGTCTACAGGATCGTCATTGGCCACTATCTCACAATTTTCGTAATCAATTCAATATTTTTAATTATATTTTCATTAATTTACTTCTACAAGTCAAGTACGTGTGGCAGTCATATTTGACTAGAGAAGAAGACAACTTACTTATGAATACATAATTGTTCTTACTCCAAAACATTAATATACTCTAGTCAAAATAAACATACGAATGTTATATTCTATGTAAACGCTTATAGTCTGTTCCAAAAGTATCAGATGAAAATGTAAACAAATGGATTAGAAAACCCCACTTTGTAATATTTAAACATTATTTGTCAAATTCTCATTGACAATTGACGTTAATTTTATAACCTCAATTTTTCGTCGACAATTCTTCCAGTCTTGACAAGGGGTATCGTGTTACCCGATAAAATACTTATAGTATTCAGCAGATAGCTGGGAAAAGACTAGGCAGAATGATTCTTCAATTACAATTTAATAATGTTATTCAAATAATAATTGGAAACACTGGTGAGATATAATATAAAGTTAAAACCTACATACAGATGAATGTGTTACCAATTCCCTTTAGTGATTGATTGCGTAAGAACCTGAACAGGTTTTGTTTACGCTTTCATCAGATACTTTTGACACAAACTATACATATCGTATTGGTGAGCAGAGCGAAGTAAGTCGTGTCGTGTCCTAAGTCCTGGCGAGCGCCTGGGCTACCTCGTTGGCAAGGAGAGATGCTATCGCCATGTTGGGACAGTTGGCTGTGACGCGGGAACTGTCCTCGTCAGAGCGCACTGATATGAGAACTAGGTCTTGTGATGACAACAGGCGGCCCGCGAATCTGTTTGGCAAAAGACAAGAGTGTAAGTAAATTAATAAAAAGACGCCGAAAAAAACACATTTGTTGTATGGGAGCCCTCTTAAATATTTATTTTATTCTGTTTTTAGTATTTGTTGTTATAGCGGCAACAGAAATACATCATCTGTGAAAATTTCAACTGTGTAGCTATCACTAGATTTTTTTCGTTAATTCCCAGTCGCCCCCGCGGGGATTGCCACCGGAGGCAAATGGGAATAAAAATTCCCAGTCGCCACCGGCGGTGACTGGGAAGTCATTGCCCCCACTTCAGTTTCGCTATACATTGCTCGACTGGGAATTTTTATTCCCATTTGCCTCCGGTGGCAATCCCCGCGGGGGCGACTGGGAATGAACGATTTTTTTTATCTTACCTTAGATAGTCTCCAGTAGATGTTATAGCTGAAACGTTAGCAGTTTCAAACACGCGTCTACATATAGTTTGTTCGTCTTCTACTTTTACTGCTTTCTTGTCACACTGAAATAAATTCATTCCATTTTAAAACATATTCTGTGGTTCCCACTTCCCAGCAAAGACAGAAATCGACGTAATTTTAGTAGGCAAGTTTTTATCACGTCTAAACTTGCATGGAGTAGTGTCAGGCGCTGTTTATTCGACAGGACTAAACAAAATTTATCTCCTGTCCTTTTCTTAATTAAATAGAAAGAAAAAGATGCACTGAACTTAAATTTAGTTATAGTTTGTGAACAAGGGAATTGGCACCATTATCACGTCATTTTTACATATTTTAAAAATTAGATGAAGTTGGTATTTCCTATCCGGCTACTGAAAAGAAACACGTGTAGCGGTATCTACAACGCCACATGCGAACAACGCGTCATACTGACGTCACGCAAATCCTGCATCGCGCAAGCAGAGTTTACCGCGCAACTAGCATAGATACAACGGCCCGACATGAATCATCAGGCAGTTGCCCGCCAGACACAACACCCGTCTGGTCGGAGGATCCTCTGTTTTCTATATAGAGTATGAGTGAACTTTACACCTTGTTCCTCATACCTCTATAAGGGGTTTTGGAAAATTCATCCCCTAATGGGGGTTAAAAAGGGCATTAAAGCTTGTATGGAAGTTGATCATTTTTGCCGATAGAAAATTCCATCGAACGCACGACTTGTACCTTATAAGTTACAAAACAAGCTATGTAATGTACCCTGGTCTGTCCACTTGAAGAAACAGTCATTAGTTTACTATCGCTTCATAGAATTTTTTTGTGTACGAGTCGTGGTGGTTATGCGCCCGGTCGCGTGCCTACAAAAAATGTTCGGCAACATTCTAGACGACGTCACGCGGGGAGCGGGACATGTCAGTGGATAAGTAAAGAAGTTACCTCAGTCATTCCTCTTAACTTCTTGTGTTCGGAGTCCCAGCGCGACTGTGACATGGTGACCGATCTCATCAGTTCACCTACTGGTGGCGTTATTGATACTGGCACTTCACCTAAAACGAAAAGAAAAGACATTATTAAGTCAGTTTGACTGCTACGGTAGCCTAAACTTCAATTCAGAATCTCAGATAATTACCAAGTTGTGGAACAATAAACTCAATTTCATACATGATAAAGCTCAAATTCCATTGCAATCAAAATGTATCTAGGACCTTTTTGTTACAAATGGTCACTCAAAAATCAATTTAGACTACAAAAGCTAAAGTTGATAATTGAGTCTAGTGTTGTGGTTACTTGATTAAGTTTCTAAAATACTTATCGATATTTTAAAATTAAAAAAAAAAAATCTCCGTAAAAATAGTAAAAATTATTCTTTATTTCTATTTCTAACTTCCTATGACTGAATTGAGTTTTGTATCTGTTCTGTTATTATTTACCTAGTGTATTCTGCTTTTTCTTATTACAACTATTGTAAATAAAACAAGATATCGAAATACGTCATTATTTTTAATTAACAGGTATTTAAAAAAAACAAAACATTTATCGACAATACTTGGCGCCGAGACACACATCGCGTGCGGTACCGCTTGGCGCTCAAAAGGTTAAAAGGTGTTGACGTTGTTGTGCGAAATATATCGAGAAAACAAGGTGGCGGCGTGTGTCCAGGTTGGGCAAGGTGCTTCCACAAGCAGTAATAGTCATAGAACATACCTATAGAACCGCTGATGGTAAATTCTATGGGTTGTATAGTGTCTGCGAAGTCCACGCCCAGGGTGACGGTGGTAGAGGCTGACGGTGACAGTAGCGGGACCGGTGCGAAGTCGTGGATGTTGCGGGAGCCTGTTAGTGTCTAGAAATGAAGGGCATAGTTTGACAAATATTGGCGATCTGAAAGGCGGTTGCATGTGAAGAGTGTTTACGCCGTACGGCATTTCATACAAACTTTCAAAGCAATTGTTTTTCGAAATTAATGAACCGATTTTAATGAAACTTCATACGCATAAGCAGGATCCAAAGGTCTATAAAGTTTTTTCTAAAAATAGTGTTACAGCCAAATTAGACCGATTTTAAATTTTCCATAGAAACAGATTTCCTTTTTTTAAATAATATATTTCGAAAATGTTCTTAAGTAACTTTTTAGACCTTTAGGTAATAAAGAGTATTCTATTCTATTCTACCATAGTAAAATAGCATTCCAAATTACTTTGTCCCTTGTAAATCTGCTCTTCGTGGTGCTCTTGGTGGTGGCTAAGGGCGGCACTATAAGCGGATGGACTTAACACGGTACATTATTGCACTCACCTTCTTCTGTATCCTAATATTAGTGACGTCATTAGCGCTGTGGTTGGTGAACAGCAGATCTATAGCGCACATGTTCTGTGAGTACAAGTGCGGCGCGCGCGACCAGCGCAGTGCGCACGCCGCGCCCTGCCAGCGCAGGCGCGGGACCAGCGCAGTGCTGGCGCGCGACGTGTAGGACGGGCCTACTGGGGTTATGCTGTCCGCTAGAAAGAGGGAATAGTAATAATATTAATCCGCGTTCGCTATTTATTTGCCAAAAATGTAAACAAATACGACTTAATGGAAAAATAACTTTAATTCCTACACAATAAAGTTCAGTTTACGCTACAACTTCAAAATTTTTTATAAATTTTTCAATAGTGCTAGTCACTCTGAAATCAACTTAATTGTCATTGAAATAAAGTTGATATTTGTTTAACTTGATATAGGGTGAGGGTGTGCAGCACTGCGCACTTTTACAATAGGTAAGTCATTCATAAGGAGCTCGTGTAGCGCGCAGACGGGGCGGGGCCTGCGCGCACGGGCGGCACGACACGGGAAGGGGTTTTTATGCGACGAATAGGGGCCCGTGGCTAAATAATAACAGCCGCACAGGTCGATCGATCAGGTTAAGCTACACTTGCCGCGGTTGGTCTATGGATGGGTGACCATCTTTACATACCGTGACCCCTCCGTGCCTCGGAAAGCACGTTAAGCCGTTGGTCCCGGCTGTCATTCGTGGATCTTTGACAGTCGTTACGGGTAGTCAGAAGCCTGAAAGTCTGACAACCAGTCTTACCAAGGGGTATCGTATTACCCAGTAACTGGGTTGTGGAGGTCAGATAGGCAGTCGCTCCATGTAAAATACTGGTATTCAGCTGCATCCGGTCAGACTGGAAGCTGAGCTGACCCCAACATAGTTGGTAAAAGGCTAGGCAGAAGATGAATTGGAATATCATTTAATAATCACACTAATATTATAAAGGTGTAAGTTTGTGAGTGGGGGTGTGTGTATGTGTTTATATGTTTGTTATTTCTTCACGCTCAAACGGGTGGACCAATTTTGATGAAATTTTGTATGGAGGTAGCTGACACCTTGGAGGCTCCTTTTTATCCTGATATTCCCACGGGATCGACATTTATGCGGTTAAAACCGCGGGGCATAGCTAGTATATAATATGGGTAACCAAAAAAAATAAATGCAAATAGTTACCAAAATAATTTTTGAACCTACCAACATGGATAAATGCTCACCAAATCTTGTTTCCCTGAAATAGTAACATCATTATACCCAAAATGAAAAAAAATGGCGACGTAGGATGCAAGAGCGAGCGAAGGGCACCCCGAGGTTAGGTTTGGTTAGGTTACTTTAAACCCTTTACGCGCGGGGCTCCGTCGACATAGGATGTGGCATAGAATAAAAAGGAAAATAGGTTCATTTCTACAATACTTTATGAAACACAATTTGGTGAGCATTTATCCATTCTGGCAGGTATTTCGAATTTTTTTGTAGTAAAATAGGTACTTTTCTGGTAGGCGTTTAAACACAAGCCATATAATATTAGCGTATGACTCACCATCCCCAATCCCATGTGGCGGCACGCTGGGCGGCGACAGGAATCCACCACATGTCGGCGTCATCGTAGGCAAGGAGCTCGCCACCTCGTCTAGTTCTAACAGTAGCTCCAAGTTTGACTTCTCGTTCCTCTTTTGTTCATCTTTTGTAGGCTTCTCTTCTTGTTGGGCGTTTTGCTAAAATGGAAGAATTTTGTTAGTGAAATGATAAAGACGTGTTGTTCTTGAATAGTTTGAATATTAACGAGGCATGCAAGTGAGTAGTGAAAAGGAGTAAGAATTAATCCCATAATCTTTACAAATTTTCTCACTTATTCTTTACGTATAAAAATTTAAATAAAAAATATGTGTCAAAAATTGAAATTCTTGTTAAGGGGGAAGCACCAGAGTAGACCGCGAAACTCAAATTTTCTTACGTTTTTTTGCAATTTTCAGTTCAGTGTCCGGTTGTATATTGATCAAAATATGATTCGCGACCGTAACTAGTATGTATTTACAGAATTACAGTCATCAATACAATCCTTTAAGTTCATATAACGCTGACCTCCAAATTGCAAAAAACGTAAGAAAATTTGAATTTCCTTTTACTTTTTAGACATACTTAAGGGGGAAATGCTAGGCTAGCCCCCTAGCATTTCCCCCTTAAGTATGTCTGCTTTCAATCCTTTTGCCAATTTTCCTAGTTCCAGTAACAGTTAATTTGTTGAACGTGAATTCGCGTAATAAAGACAGTGAAATGAACAAGCTGACTCTGACTCCGCGTGCTAATTAAAAACGATTGTTGCGTGCATATAACACTTTTTGCCCTACACCTGGGGGTCTTCTCCGAAGCGGTTAACCACTGTATCAGCCGAATGTTCGGTCATTTTCTACTACCATTAATTTCCTATATTGACTATTGGTCCCGACCAAACCGTGCCAATCCGAACCTTTTTAGAACCCTTAACCCTCTTTTTTTTTTTTTTTTTAAATTCATAGTACTTAGGACAACAATATTCGAATCAGAAAATGACCGAACATTCGGCCGATACAGTGTAGACCGCTTCGGAGTAGACCCCCTGAACGCGTGGTCGCGCCGACACGGCGACGTCGAGTGGGCGGGCGGTTTTCGGTTTTCCGAACAAAAAGTGACATATGCTGAGGGGCTCACGTCCCCCCCAAAACCATCTGAGTTCTTCCGTGACATATCTTAAAGTTAACTTGATATTATACTAATTATTTTTTTTTAGAAAGCATTACGCTACCTAAGTAATTGTCTTCAATTATCCTTATCTTAATGAGTATTATATTTTCAAGTTATAAATTTCTGTAACAAGTAAACACACCTTCCAATATATAAATAAAAGGATTAATAAACGTATTAAACACATTAACCCTAACAGGTGTTTACGTGACGAATTTTGAATAGCGCGACCTTTTTAATGTTTACTTTGCTAAAACCGAACGTCAGCGGAGTCAAGTCACTCCCAAACGGCAATCCTGGATCCGCCACCGATGGATGACAAATGAAAATAAGAGGTATTATAGTGCCCAGCATGCTATAGAAATTAAAATAAAAAACCTAAAAAAAAGAGCTCACATATTTATTGAACCAATAAATAAATACAATAAAATAAATATACACAATGTACGTATAAATTAAATAATATACCTAACTAACCATAACAACAAACAACAACAACAACTATCCATAACCAAATGCTCTACTAATTAATATTAATATTTGTACCATATTCTTCTATAATAGTAATAAGTCTTCTGTACATACCTTCTTGTCGTGACTAACATCAATCTTCTTACTAGTCTCTTCTTCACTGCTGTCGGCCGACTCGTCCGATTCGCTGTCGGAAGCGCTGCCCGATTCGCTGTCCGACTCACTATCCGATGTACCGGAGTTGGATGATCTACGACTATTGGCAGATCAGTTAAGCATTGCCAGATTAAAAATAGAATGACGTGAATGAAATGAATGAATCTTACAAGTGTAGTTCACTCACCTGTAGTTGTTAGTTTCTTTCGCGGGTTTTTCTGGCTTCTTGTCTTCAGTTGTGCTCTCTTCCCTAAGAAATTAAATTAATAAAAAATAAGAGAACATAATTTTATACTTTTCCCCAGCGAGTTCAGAGTTTAGTTTCACTAAACTCAAGTCTATCAAGTGCATCGAGTGGTTAGGCAATTTCATGGTCAACTGTACTTGGCCGACCATGAAATTACTTTTCCACTTTTAATTAGATAACAAATACCAGTAAATTAAATGTTTTCTATGGTTGAAACTAGGATGAAATCAGCATTAAACTAAGCAAAAATAGACTTTGTTATTTTATGACGTGCTGCAATTGATATTCAACCTTAGGAAAGCTCGTGTACTCAATCGTTGGCGAGGTCGCTTATATGAATATGACACACTTGCACGATCAATCGCATATTCGCGCAAAAGTCGCTTTCGGAAAGGACACCGGGTTAGGGTGGTAAAGCAATTCTATGGTTGACTATACAATGCATCCAAATGATACTGCACTTACTCGCCCGAAGACTCTTCCGAGCTGGTAGCGTCTGAAGACGAGGAGGCCGAACCGGAGCCGCTGCTCTCTGGCTCCGAGTAGAAACTTTTATTCCTCTGGAAACAGTCGTTATATATTAGACTAGCTGCGCCCCGCGGTTTCACCCGCATAAGTTTCGATCCCGTGGGAATATCGGGATAAAAACTATCCTATGTCCTTCCCAGGGATGCAGTCTATCTCTCTGCCAAATTTTATCGAAATCCGTCGAAATCGCGAAAAAATATCAGCTGTTCCCTACATTTTAACAAGTTATACGAACATAAATGTAGGGAACAGCTAATTTTTTTTTCGCGATTTCGAGTTTGGTCCCATAGTAAAAGTTGTTCATAATGATGAGTACAATTACCTCTTAAGGTGCCTCTAGTCGATATTTTTTCCATACAAATTTCGGGAGAGTATTACTCCACTGTTTGACATTGAGCACCCAAAGTTAAACATGTTATCGTTTTAACTTATTATTAATTGTGTCTGTACGGAAACAGAATATTAAAATAAAAAAACCATTAAAATGTTATGAGCCCACAAAGATGCTATTTTTAACGTAACTTTGGGTGTAAATAAGTAATAAAAGAACTGTAAAATCTTAAAATCCAAGTACATACCGACAAAGAACAGTTATCGAAGAGTTCAATAAACTTTATTTATAATTGATTCATGCAGTGGGTTTTTCATAAAACTCGATTTTCCAAAGTACTTTTCGATTTTTTTTACGCGCCTATCAGTTCGGAACAGTGTTTCTGTGCGTGAGAACTAGACGTTGTGCCTGTAAACTAGCGTCTAACTGCTCATCACTGATACTAGCTCTGTCAGACATGAAGTCAGGTGAGACAGCGTGCTTTTTGGCCGTGACCACCAGTGAGTTCGAGCTCGCGACTAGTTTACTCTTAAGAGGTTGTTAATGTTTTACCAATAACCCTGTATATAGTCAGCCCAGAATTTGTCTACTAGCTTGGCACTTTCAGTAGCGCCCATTAGCTCCTTTAGCGTGCAGACACGCTGTATAGCCTGCTGGTGTAAAGTTGATACCTTAGAGTCTTCATGGTTATCCGCCGGCGCGTCATGCTTACTGGGCGCGATCTCCCGCAGGTGCGCGGCCAGAGTCGCGCGCGGGTTCACTGGCAGAGCGCGGTACCCGCCCGCCGCTGTACCGATGTACTGGGACAGCGAGCCCACCGTGAACGTGCCGCGGTCTGGGGACGCAGCAGAGTCAGATAGTGCGGCTCAAAGAACGAAACAATTAAGAAACATTAAAAAAAAAACTGCCTTATTACAAAAGAAAGTTTTTGTTTTAAGACAAGATTTAAATCATTGAGCCATTTTTTGTGTAATTGAAATACAGTTTTTATGCAAAATTGTTTAGTACTACTACTACCGGTACTAAGTTGTCAAAAGTTGTTGTTGTTGTGTTGTTGTTGGTTGTTGTTGTGTTGTTGTTGGTGTTGTTGTGTTTTGTTGTTGGTGTTTGTTGTTGTTGTAGGTGTTGTTGTGTTGTTGTTGTTGTTGTTGGTGGTTGTGTTGTTGTTGTAATTTTACAGAAGTTTAACGTAGTCGGAATAATGACGTTTGTATGCTCCATGTCTCAGACTACTGCCTTAGACTACTAAAAGTGAAGCTAGAGTCGGCAACAATTCTACAAAGACCGTTACTTCATTGAGTGACTACCAAACGTACGAGTAACAATAGTTCTATAAGTACTTACTACAATAAACTCACCTTTAAAACTACTCTGTATATCTGGCTTCGGCTTCTCCGGCAAGAATATATCAGCGACATAGTTATGTAACACCTTCCCAGCTTGAGGTTCTATGAACCGACGCAGCAAGCGCGCGCGGTCGCGCACGTCGTAGCTGACGTCATAGCGTGCGAGCGAGACAATATAACGACAGACAGGGATAGTATCCGGTTGTGTGACAGATAGTTTCACGGCGAGGGAAAGTAGTTGGAGCTTTACTAGCTCGTCCTGTGGGAAAATTTTTGAACTGTGACTTGAGTAAAAGGTAAAATTATATTAGCCGGTGTAACTTCCCAGATGTGATAGGTATCGATATGGCGGAATCTAAGTAAAAAAAAATATGGTGAAATCACACTAATATTATAAAGGCGAAAGTTTGTGAGTGTGTGTGTGTGTTTATATGTTTGTTACTTCTCCACGCTGAAACGGCTGGACCAATTTTGATAAAATTTTGTAAGGAGGTAGCTGACACCCTGGATTAACATATAGGTTACTTTTTATCCCGATATGTCCACGGGATCGACATTTACGCGGGTGAAATCGCGGGGCGCAGCTAGTATACTCATAATTTCAAGTAATTACAAAATTAACGGCTCTTGAAAGTTACTTTTGAGTTAAGAAAATTGTTTTTTTTATCATCATTCAGATCACTAATATATTTTATCGATATCCATCACGTGTGTGAAGTTTTACTAGGTAATTTAATTTGACCGTGTATACAATTGAAATAGATTCGAAGATTTTTGAAAAAACCTTTTGATGAAATAAAATGTATGATTACGAAACAATCGGTTTTGTAACCAAATAAGAATCGAAAAACCGGGTTGCTAATATATCTGCAGTTTTTTAGGGTTCCGTGGGTACCTCAACAGGAAAACTAATTTTTTATTAGATCACTTCGTTGTCCGTCTGTCTACTCTTTTTTCTGAGAAAAAGGGTCTTGACAGACGGACCCATTCCTGAGAACGCGTGGAGTTATCAAGTTGAATTTAATATCAAATACTCCGGGCTGCAATCCCTTAAAGCAGTGAAAAAATCAAATTTTTAAGTCGACGCAATCAAAAGATACGGGCGAGTACGTTCCATTGACCTAGAATCATCAAATTTGGCAAGAAGCAAGTATGTAGCACAAGTAAAGGAAAAAGTTCGAAAACTATAAATTTGTAGTTACAAATCTACAAATTTGTACGGTTTTTTTACCTCTAGATACGACTAACGAAGTGGCTACGATGGAGTGTATAACATTGTATGTAGAATGTACGCACCTGGTCGGCGAAGTTAGCGGCCATGTGCGCCAGCACCGCCGCCGCGCGCGGGTGCCTGGCGCCGTGCTCGGCCACCAGCCACACGCCGGCCGCGCGCGCGTTGCCGCCCAGTCTACGTAAGTTCGTAACAATGTTTCAAGTCATAAAAGGATAACATTATGAATCAAAATATGGCGAAGACAGTCCGTATTTTTCTTTTTTTCGCTGCACTACGTAGGACTATCAAAGAGATTGGGATTGGATTTGGATCGGATTGATTTGTATTTCAGCACAGACAAAAAAAAAATAACTGAAAATGCTTCACCAATGGGATTTAATACGATTTACTTAACGGTTAACTGTCCATTATGTTATCCTTTTAAGATTCTGCCAAAGTGGCCTTTTTAGGCCCCCTGATCTCAATATGTCAAAAATACCTCTAAATTCCCTACATTTTATTTCACATACTTAAACGTACATGGGCACTTATAAAACGTCAGAAGCTAGGTGCACGGTTCCAATTGGTCGTTTCCTATGGAGAAGAGCCGGCAAGAAACGGTTACTCTTTTTAGAAAGAACTGGCTTTTACAATGTTTTCAAATTACAGTAGATATGGGAGGACAGCGTAGGCCTGTCAACAAGTACCAGCTACTTGATAAAATAAGAAATGGCCTACAGATCTAAAGTCTACAAGGCCTACAAAGTCCAACAACACATTAACATTTGAATAGTGTAAGTCTTACCTGTCAGATCGTAGCAGTTTAGCGGCACGAGAGACTGCGGCCCGGGCAGACGTGGCTCCACCACCCACCACTCGCTTCACCACCACCACGGCCTCGCACACCACCCACTCTGTTTACAACAACATCCATTTGAACCATCATCTGCCTGCCTTTTCCCAACTATGTTGAGGTCGGCTTCCAGTCTAACCGGTTGCAGCTGAGTACCAGTATTTTACATGGAGCGACTGCTTATCTCATCTCTACAACCCAGTTACTGGGTAATACATTATAACCCTCGGTAAGACTGGTAGCCGACCTTTGGGCTTCTGACGACCCGTAACGACTGTCAAAGATCCACGAATGACAGCCGGGACCAACGGCAGATATCTTTGTCTGGCGTTGTTGAAAACCGAAGTCAAATATAGTAAAATTACGCTAATCCTTTCGCCTAATTCTCAAGAGGAAGCTAAATCAAACTTTTCTTTAGTGATAATGATAGTTGTAAGTACGTAAGTACCTCATGTACAGTCAACAAAAGAGATAAGTATGCAGGATCGTCGGACATAGGAAGTTTAGTAAGAAACCGATGGATGTTGTCGACTGAATTTAATTTGATAAATGAGCTGTTTGTTTTCTATTAATAAAATAAAATTTTATTAGAGAACATCCATCGGCTTCTTACTAAACTTCAACTATTTCCGACGATCCTGCATACTTATCTCTTTTGTTGACTGTACCTATGTCATATTTCAGGAATTCGATGAGTTCCTTGCTACTTTTGATCCCAGACAAATCTATGCACCGAAGCAAAACTGCGGGTAAAAGCTAGTATTCTAAAACTCACCATCTTTACTCGAAAGTAGATGTAAAAGCCCATTCAGACACGTCTCAGTCTCCGAATGTATAGCCACAGCCAATCTTCCTATAGCCTGTATCGTGGCCCCAGCGAAGGCCTTGTCACTGCACGTCACATATGTCTGGAACTCCCTCAGTATGACGCCGGCAGTGGCTTCCGTTGCTAAGTTGGTGAGGATCTCTAACTTGAGTAGTTTGATGTGAGTCGGGTCTGAGTTCCGTACGAAGAACGATTTGAGGAATGGTTCGAAGAGTGTCTGTGGAGGAATAATTTGTTGGATTAAGACATCCACAATCACCCGTGATCGCGATAAACACAAGAACTACCAAACGAAATCCGTTTATCGTAAGGTTTTTACCAAATATAATTCATTACAGTTTAGTGTAAATTGGCTGAAATATGACGATGATTGTTGAATATTTATTTATTTAATACTTTAAGCACATAAATGTACAGAGGCGGACTTAATGCCATAGGCATTTTCTACCAGTCAACCTTTGGGTGATGCAGAGACAAACAGTGGTAGGTGCAATCATGAAAATTGAGGAATAAATATTTTAAATATAAAGATACTCATAAACCTATTAAAACTATGAATATAATATATACCTAATTACATATTAATATAAGCACAAATAAATATAGAAATACATAAATATACTTACTAAAAAGAAATAAGACAAACAATGAGAAAAACTTACCGTTGTGATGATACTGCTAGCTTCAAAATATTTCATAATCAGTGTAAAATGTTCCCACTGCTGGGACATAGGCCTCATCTCGGTGAGGAGGAGTGGGCCGTGGGCCATAATTCACCACGCGCGGGCCCAGTACGGTCCGGTTAGTTGATTATAGATTTATGAAGTGTAACTTACCCTTCTGGTGACAGTGAGTGACGCAATAGAGTTCAGTACAACGCTTTGTACTTCGAGCGGAGCGCGCAGGAGACGAACCATTGCTTTCGCGACTGGAGGCAGTTCTTGAGCTAAATTAACAAATTTAATTATAATAATTTAAACTAAAATTATCAAGAGATTTAATTTTTATGTTCAGAAATATTTATATTTATTTGCCAACAATGTAGGTACAGGTTTGAGATGGTACAAAATACAATGTTTCCGCTACATTCTACCTTACGGCGTGCAAAAATAAAAGTTAACATTACATTGATATTAAAATTAACCAGACATCAAAAATTAATACACATAAATAAATTGTCACATAAAAAGTCATTACATTAAAAATTAAGTTATAAATTATTAATTATTGCAAAAAGGTAGGTATTTAAAATGTCAATTACAAGAAAAAAGTCAAGGTACAGTTACAAATCTTTGTCATTTAGGAAGTCATTTACAGAGTAGTATGCTTTTTGTAATAGTAATTCAGTCAGTTTAGTTTTAAATATGCGTGTGGGGTGTTCTTTGAGATTATGTGGAATTTTATTATAAATGATTGGCCCCATTGACATTATATTTTTTCTTAATAGTGCTGTATTATATTTTTCCGTATGTAATAAGTACTTGTATTGTAGTCTTAAAGGGCCTGACCTTGATCTAATGTCTACAAGTGATGTTTTTGTATGTTTATTATTTCTTACGCATTCACGCTGGAGCGTATATTATTTTGATGAAATTTGGCTATGTCGAAATTTTAATCTAGACTATCGAACAATAAAAGGCGAACCTATCACAAATCGCAAAATGCAAATTTAATTTTCTCGAAATTGCGCCAAAAACTCCCCCTGTACTTACACAGGTTGTAAAGCACATTGACGCGCATACTGTTACCACAGGCCACATATAAATGAAAGAAGAAAAAAAGAAGAAGAGAAGAGAGAGAAGAAGTACATATAAATATGGACAGCAGGCCTGTTTGTGATATCATCATCATCATCATCAGCCTATAGCAGTCCACTGCTGGACATAGGCCTCCCCTAATGAGCGCCATAGCGCCCTGTCTTCTGTTTGTGATATAACTAGGCCTATTTGTGAAACAAATACTTACGCTCCATTAGAGCGATTTTTTTTTAATTTTCGCAGCTGCATCTTTGATTTACATTATTTAACGTTACTATCGGCGTTAGCACCCTAGAAAACCATGAAAACGACACTCATGACCAAAAATACAAATATTTGAAAACGCAGCCGCCATCTTGCATTTACATTTTAACGTCACTATCGGCTTTAACACCTTCAAAACCCATGAAAACGACACCCATGTCGAAAAATAATTGCAGCCGCCGCCATCTTGGGTTTACATTTTGACCTCACTAACGGCTTTAGCACCCTCGAAAACTACATATAGGGTTAAAGGAGGACACCAAAGGAAAGGCCGTTCTAAGTATTTCAATAATACGCTTCCCGGTTCCGTACGTCTCTCATCCAAGTGTTTCCTTCCGACTTTGACGATATTATGAAATGAAAATAAAAAAATATGGTAACTTCAATATCAGTTTATATTTACCTGGTCCACAATGACAGAACAGTTGCGCCACAGCCAGCACGACGCCCGAGTTCCTACTCTGTAGCAGCGGCTTGGCGGCGCGGAGCAACAGGCGATGGTCGGCGTCTAGACTGGGAGATGTAGAGGAGTGCTTGCGAGGAGTGCCGCCCTCGCTCGACGACTCGTAGAACGGCTTGTCTGTATCGCTGTCACTGGAGTATGTCTGGGAATTGTTGTTTTGTCAGTTAAAACCTGAACTATAAAAATTACGTAGTTAAAAAAAAAACTAAATAAACACGCCTATCCTATCTATTGGACTCGTCAAAACAAATCATATGAGTCCAAACTCGAGGGGTTCACTAGTAGCGACTGAAGAGCTCCACTATCCACCTTCTGGCTCTATCATCAGATCAGCTCCAAGATACAAAATAATAGTATTGTCATTAGAACTATATATAGATACAAATTCCTATTTCGATACGACAATTAGAAGTAGGCAAAAATTTACTTCTAAGATTTTATTAAATTGTTTGTTAGTTACAAGTAAAGTAATAAAAGCGTGTTATAATAGGACTGCCACGTTGGTGAGAGAGAGTGACCCATAACATTCGATGGGTTCAATGTCGGGCAGTCTTATTGGGATTTCCGTCAGGGACTTCTCAGTAACACCGCGGAGTCTGGATTTGTACCCGGTTGATGGCAATGGGCTCACCCCTCCTATTCATCATCATTTCAGCCGAAAGACGTTCACTGCTGGACATAGGCACTCCCTGAACACCGCCACTTCAACTGGTTCTGTGCTCCCGCTTTCAGCGGATTCCTGGGGGCCTAAAAAAGCCACTTTGGCAGAATCATAAAAGGATAACATTATGAATCATAATTTATGGCGAAAACCGTCCGTGTTTTTCTTTTTTTCGCTGTACTACGTAGGTAAAATCAAAGAGATTGGATTTGGATATTTTAGCACAGACAAAAAAAAAATAACTGAAAATTTCTTCACCAATGGGATTTGATACGATTAACTTAACAGTTAACTGTCCATTATGATTCATAATGTTATCCTTTTATGATTCTGCCAAAGTGACCTTTTTAGGCCCCCCAGATTCCTTATGTAGGCCACCTATGCTTGTACTATTAGGTAAACCTCTTACAGGTAAAGCGATATTACAAAGACAACCTTTGGATATATTAAACGGACAAGGAAAGAAAATACAGTATAGTTACGATAGTTATGCTTACCTCACTGTTTGGATCCGCGAAGCATGTCTTAGCATACACTGTGAGTACATTGAGCAAAGTGAGCTGACCCCACTCATCCACATCGGCTAGCAGTGAGCATAGTTTCCTGTGGACACATTGTAACACGTTTCAGTACCATAAGTCATCACTGGCAACACGCACTGGTCAAAGACTTTCGTCTTGAGACACTGCGGTACGTGAGACGAGAAGATATTGCGTAGCTACCCGAACGCTGCCCAGCTGAATCGGATTCGACGATTGACCTCTTTCTCGAAGTTAGACCTACCTAACCAAGGAGAACCAAGGTAACCGACATAGCCCGAAGAATTGCCAAACTAAAGTGGCAGTGGGCAGGGCACATTGCTCGCAGAACAGATGGCCGATGGGGCCGAAAGGTTCTGGAGTGGCGATCGCGTACCGGAAGACGTAGCGTTGGAAGGCTTCCCACAAGGATTTGTGTTCGGTTGATGGCAATTGGTTTGCCCCCTATCACATGGGACTTAAGGCGATTCGCACACTGCACCGCATTACGCAGCGGGGAGCGTGAAGCGGAGCCAAATTCCCCGCACGGAAGTGCGTTTTTATTGAATTTGTATGTAAAAAATCACGCGCGGGGGGCACGTTATCTGCGTCCTGTCGCGTGGCGCGTTGTGGTGGTCTTTTTTACTAACCAGCGCTGTTCCACTCCTGGGCAAAGGTCTCCTTCCACTCCTTCCATCTTTCACCAGCCCGCGCGTCCTCCTTTCAGTTTTGACGGAACCTATCCAGCTCGCCCCGCCATCTCCTACCTCTTGCTTACTTTTTTACAAATCAACTCAGCCTATCGCAGCCCACTGCTGGACATAGGTCTCTCCCAGGCTGCACCACAGCACCCTGTCCTCCGTCTTCCGCATCCAGTCTACCCCAGCCACCTTCTTTAGGTCGTCCGTCCATCTAGCTGGGGGGCGTCCCACAATACGCAGGCTTTTTTTATTAAGTATGTTATGAATATTTACCTGTAACTCCTATGTATAAGACTCATCCGTTCTCCGCACACTTCAGAGAAAGCCATGGCAGCTGAGCCGACTACAAGTGGTGCCTTGTCGGATAACAACTTGTCTATGATCGATACTAGTTCTTCTTTCTGTTCCGGATCCAAGCTGTGGGCAAAAGATTACAAGAATCATACATGAAAATGGAATAGCACAGTATTATTAGAAAGAAAGAATAGGGTACAGGAGGGGCTCGTGGTTAAATATTAACAATCGCACGGGACGATCAAAGGTCGTGACTATTCATTATCTACATATCGAAACCCCACCGGCTCCGTGCCCCGGAAAGCACGTTATGCCATAGGTAGGTACCGGCTGTCATTCGTGGATCTTTGAAAGTCGTTACTGGTCGTCAGAATTCCAAATGTATGACAACCAGTCTTACCAAGGGGTATTGTGTTACCCAGTAACTGGGTTGTGGATTTCAGATAGGCAGTCACTCAATATAAAATACTGGTATTAAGCTGCATCCGGTTAGCCTGGAAGCCAATCCCAACTTAGTTGGGGTAAGATGAAGAGCGTCGAGTACTGCGTACATTTAGTCTAAAAATTCGAATTTGTCTGCTGAACACGTAAATAACGGAATGAATATTGTTGAACTAACAAAATGAAAGCCATCCCTACTGTTAGTGTGTTACACAATTACTCCATTTGACCCATTGACAATAACAACTTACCTATACAACTTCGGTATAGCATGAGCTGCGGTCTTCCTGACATACGGACTCATGTCACTGGCCGAGTCTCTGATGGCTAGCATCACAATTGGCACTATCATGGGCACTCGAATGGAGGAGAGGACTCGGAGAGCGCTCGCACGGATCAACTGGTTGGGGTCCTGGGAAACAGAAGGCGAATAGATTCGTTTTATCAGTTGCAGCTGTTGTTAGACCACTAACTGAGGAAGAACCTGTCAAGATAGTCGGTAAATCTGATAGATAGCTGTGTGTGTCCATCCATCCATACTAATATCATAAATTCTAAAGTAACTCTGTCTGTCTGTATGTTACGTTTTCACGCCTAAACCACTGAACGAATTTGGATAAAATTTGGCAGAGAGATAGATTGCATCCCGGGGAAGGACATATCGTCATAAAGTCAAAGTCAAATCATTTATTTCGAATAGCCACATTAAAGGCACTTTTGAACGTCAAAAAAAAAACTAAATAGAAATGATTCTAGTCGCCCATTCCAAAAGGTAGTTTTCGTATGGAGAAGAATGGGCAAGAAACTCCACCGTTACTCTTTTAAAATGTTTTACAAGGTCTTGTATACATAATATAATTATAATATTATGTGAACACGATGCACCCATAATAAAATTAGTCTACCACATACCTCGCGGGCGAAGCCGCGGGCGGAAGCTAATACTTATTATTATAAATGCGAAAGTGTCTGTCTGACGGTCTGTTACCTCTTCACGCTTAAACCGCTGAACCGATTTTGATGACATTTTCCCGGAACCGCAAACTCTCTCTGAGTTAGGTATGATTGGTTGGATTGGTATTGGTTTGGAATGAATTGGTTGGTTGGTGGCTTTCAGACTTAATTTTAAAAAACTCCCAAGATTGAAGACATAAGATAACTGTGGTGTTTGACAAAATAGTTGACAGTTTGGCAATAGGAAAAAAAAAATAGTCGACAGTTGACTGTCAGTTGATTATTACAGCCTGATTCAAACCTTATGGTGGCTCAGAACATGAGACAAGTTGCTGCGCAGTAACAAATTCACCTGTCAGCGGGGGTGAGGGGTGTGGTACTACACAGAGAGTAGCGCACTTCAGAGCCCCCCTAAAGTTTGAATCGGGCTGTATTATAATTATTGTACCCCACAGTCTTGTTTGAAGCAATCCACAAAAACCACAAGAAAACAATATGGAAGCCAAGTAAGTACGGTCAGCAGGATTGTCCGAAAGGGTTACCGCTGGCCCGGAACATAAAGGGCTAAGGAAGGCACACGGGTGGGTTTTAGTCAGTAAGAGTCTGACACTCCCTTCTGCTCCACCCAGAGCGGGAGGGGTCATTTGATGATTTCCCATGCGCAAAAAAAAAAAAGCCAAGTAAGTACATAATAATTACCTTCAAAGCCCTCTGGAAGGTGCTGATGGACAGCAGAGCCAAGTCCTGCTGCTCCTCAGCGTACCTCACAAGGTACACATACACCAGCTTCTTCACCTCAATGTTCTTTGATACAACATTCTTAACAACTGCTGGAAACCTATGAAACAAAGATTATGTTGGAGATGTTGCAGTGAAAAACAAATGTCAACATTATCAGGGCATTTGATCTATACTTACAAATAAATAAAATCGAAGTCTCTGTTTGTAATTTCCAAATAACAGCTTTTTACTAAATGTGTATGAAAGTATATGGTAAGCGAAAAAACATTTTTTTGTAATTTTTGTCTGTCTGTTCTGGCTAAACCCTAAAAGGGCTGGACCAACACTTCCAAGTTAGATTTCTTACTAACTAATTCCGATTTGTTAACTGCCAACACATATCTGCCCTGCTCAGCCATTTAACTGCTTAATTATTTATTTAATTACCCATTTAAATCCTTGTTAGGACTCATTTTTGCTTAGTTTACTGTTGTTTTTACAGCGGAACTTGTCAATAAACATGTATTTTGTGATTTTCAATTTACCAAAACTACAATAAACAACTGCCACTTTGAATCAGTCCCATATTAAATAACCTAGCTCCTGCCCGCGACTTCGTCCGCGTGAAATTTATTGTTCCCCAGGTCTCCCGGTCTTACTGCATAGCCTGCCCCCACTATTGCTGCATACCTATTCACTTAGCGTTCTTTCTAAGTCTTCTTCTCCTAAGAGTCCTAGCATGATGTTAAATAGTCTATAGCCTTCCTCATGAATTGGGTTATCAAATGCAAAAATAACTTTTCAAATCCAACTGGTAAGTAGTTCTCGAGATTAGCGCGTACAAACAAATATCTGTTCAGTTTTATTATTAGTATAAATATTGTGTCTATTAATATGGAACACAAAGTTGGTGTGATGTTATGCTGATGTGTACAAAACAAATTACTAGTCAAAGTTCTACCTCCCATCATTGATCTAATGACTATTATATAGACAAACGTAAAACCATGTTTATTGACACTGCAACAAAAGAAATACTTACAAATCAGAAGCATCCCTTCCCTTGGCAATCATGCCAATGATCCTCTTCATAGCCTCTAGTTTCAGGGAGTCTTTGGACCCATCTAACATGAGTTTTAAGTCTTCGTTCCTATAAAGTACAAACAATTTAAAAACAATGGTGTTTGTGTAATGACAGGAATGTGTGCCACAGAATTTCATAAGGAAAAATCTATGGTTGTATGTAAATTATGTATGACTTGTACTTATGTATGAAAGTTTTGAAAGTACTCCGAGATTTTGAGTATAAGTCCGGGAAACCAAATCATTGTAAAAAATACATAATTCCTTGAAATTATACCGAAAAATAACTAGATTGGGTCTTTGAATGATTAAAGGATGGTTTAATACAGCTGATAGCACATAAAAAAAACATTTACTTCTTATAATCTGGTTGGAAAAACGCCCCAGAAGCTGGATCGCTGGCCGGGTACTCCACTTCACCCATCACCACTTTATCATTATTATAGGATGTCGTAGCCGACATTTTGGATAAAATAACGTTTTAACACCTCACTGGATACTTATTCTAATTTAGATATTTGTGTCCAAACTTTTTTAAATCAGTGAAATCGCAACATTTCATTTCATTTTGACATTTGCTTGTTGACGTTGGACTTAGCAACGTTATGTCAAAGTTGCGTTTCGTTACTGCAGTATTGGTAACCTGCATTTTAATGAAAAAAGTATTTAACTTGTTGATATCTCTGTAAATACTTTTCTATCTTAACTCTGTTATTACGGTGGAGTTTAAATGATTAAATGATGATTAAATGATTTTTATTTCTGTAAGTAGGTTTGTACAAACACTTTTACACGTCAATCATATTTTTTTTAAACTAGATGAGGTCGGCGTTTCCTAACTGACTATTCTGAGAAGAAAGGCCGAAACAAACTCAGAAGTCACAGTCTCTTTTAAAGTCCAGACAAAATCTTGGTCAGATCGTGTGAAGACCATGTAGATTGGTGTCTGAAATGGTCTTTTGAGGAAAGAACCACACAGATTGAGCGGACCTGTCCAATCAGTGCACGCATTTGTCAAAAATCGTGCAGCTCAACTCAGAACTTGAGGAGCTCAACGATTCGACGAACAATACCAAAGACAGGACATTTGGGTAGGCCGCATAAACTACTCAAACTGCCAGATCATGATTAAAACTGAGAAGGAAAAAAAGAAATGACCCACATAGTCCTCACATTCACAATAATTAAATAAAAAATAAAAAAAATAATAATAAAAATTACTTACAAAGTAAATATTCATGTCATTGTCTAAATAAAATTCATCAATGTCAATGTGTATATAAAAAAATCCGGACATAATCTTTGAAGACCATGTAGATTAGTGTCTGAAATGGTCTTTTGAGGAAAGAACCACACAGATTGAGCGGACCTGTCCAGTCAGTGCACGCATTTGTCAGTAACCGTGCAGCTCAACTCAGAACTTAAGGAGCTCAACGATTCGACGAACAATACCAAAGACAGGACATTTGGGTAGGCCGCATAAACTACTCAAACTGCCAGATCATGATTAAAACGAAGAGAGAAAAAAACAAAAAAAAAATTACCCACATAGTCCTCACATTCACAATAATTAAAATCATATAATACTTTATACAGTAAATGTACATGTCATTATTTAAGTAAATAGATACTTAAAAAAAGAAAATTATTAAAGTGTAAATTAGAAAAATAAAAACAACATTCTAAACCTATTGGAGCAGCTCAATCCCAAGCCTTTTTGTCCTCAATATAGTCTTTTACAGTATAATAGGCTTTCTGACATAGTTTTCGCTTTATAAAAGATTTGAATTTATTAAGGCTTAGTTCTTGAATGTGGCTAGGAAGTTTATTATAAAAACGTATACATTGGCATCTAAACGAGCCACCTATTTTTTTGAGCCTTGTTGTTGGAACAACAAATTTGTGTTTGTTCCTAGTATTTATGTTATGGATATCACTGTATTTTTTAAACAGATTAATATTTTTATGTGCATACAAAAGATTATCATAAATGTACTGAGAAGGCACAGTCATTATATTAATCTCTTTAAATTTGTCTCTGAGGGAGTGTCTGGGACTTAATTTATAAATGGAACGAATTGCCCTTTTTTGTAATATTTCTTGCCCATTCTTCTCCATACGAAAACTATGCCATACTACGTGGCAATGCTGCCAGCCTTTTGGGCACTGTTCCTGTTGACAGCGATGCGGACGAATTTTTTGATGCCCTATGATCATTTTGCTTATTTTTTTTTTTTTCATATAAATGTACCTATTATTATTATTTTAAATATTAGCATAAATTATGTAAATATTTTAGTAAATAAAGAACTTATAAAGATGAAATTGAATAGGTCTGTGCACCAAATTAAAATATCTAATAATTCAACGTGTTTTAAAGAAAATTTAAAATGACATGTTCGTCATCAAACGATTTGTGAAAGTCGTCGTCGCGCGGCCTTTTTATTATCGTAGGATCGTCCGTCCTTTCGTCTGTCTGTCAAGACCCTTTATCTCGGGAACGCTTGGAGGTATCAAGTTGAAATTAAAATCATACCATCCAGGTTTGCAGTCCCTTGAAGCTGTGAAAAAATCAAACTTCTAAGTTAACGTAAAACAAATACGGCCGTTTATGCCGCAAAAAACGTATATTTCAACACTCAAGGGGAATCAAAATGAATAGGGTACTTCCCGTTGACCTAGAATCATGAAATTTGGCAAGATTGCGGTCATGTAGCACAAGGAAAAAATCCGAAAACCGTAAATTTGTAGTCATATGAACAACATTTAAAAAATCCCGTGATAAACTATTTACATAGGTACCTACAAAGTACGGAATCCTCGATGCGCGAGTCCGACTCGCACTTGACCGGTTTTCTCGCACATGACCGGTTTTTTTCTTTTTGATCGGCTTCGGATCGTGTCATAGCGTGATGTTAAATACTCTCCTTCCTCAAGAATTGGAGTGTACGACTATACGCCGACAGACACTACGCCGACAGACTGAACACCGACAAGACTTTACTTCGACGGGACTCTTCGCCGACAGGACACTTTGCCGACAGGACTCTTCGCCGACAGGGTCATCAGCGACGCAACTTATCTCCGATAATCAGATACTTTTTATTTTTCTTTTTGCGGATGGGAAATCATCAAATGCCCCCTCCCGCTCTGGGTGGAGCGAAGGGAGTGTCAGACTCTTACTGACTAATACCCACCCGTATTCCTTCCTTAGCCCTTTATGTTCCGGGCCAGCGGTAACCCTTTCGGACAATCCCGCTGACCCGGCAGGCTTCGGCCCTAAGGGGCCCCTTCCTTGATGCTGACATAATAAGCTCTTTGAGGCGCGCGTGGAACACGTACGCGCCATCCGGTATGGGCCTGGTCCTGATCGGACGTTGAGCTACCCATTACTCCACGCCCGCAGGCCAGCGCCTACGGTGGCCGGGAGTCGTCACGTGGCTCCCGAAGCCCGGAGCGTCTCCCGCGCCTCCTTGTCGGACTGCCGCTATGGGATCTGGAGGCGATAGTCCTCGCGCGCTAGTGTGAGTGGCGCGCGGAGGTACTACACCGGGGGGAAAATCCGCTTCTTCGGGAAAATCTCTCTCTCTCAAATCCAACCGGTGGTTACAGAGATAAGCGCGTTCAAATAACAAACAAAGAAACTATTCAGCTTTATTTTAGTAGGTAGGTATAGAGAATATTTTAGTTTATGGTCTAGAAATATTTTAGTTCTAATAGTATATAAATGTTCTATATATTGTTCTTTTTGCTCAACTACTTACAAAAATAATTTTTAAAATCCGACCGGTTGTTCCAGAACAAAGAAACTATTCAGCTTTATTTTTAGTACCTATAGAGAATATTTTAGTTTATGGTCTAGAAATATTTTAGCTCTAAGTATTTATGTTCCATATTGTTCTTTTTGCTCGGATCCTAAGAGTCCTAGCGTGATGTTAAATAGCTTACTTATAGCCTTTCTCAAGGATTGGGCTATCAAATACATCCTTACAAAAATATTTTTTCAAATCCAACGAGTAGTTACAGAGATGAGCGCGTTAAGACAAACATACTCATACTCTTCAGCTTTATTATTAGTATAGATATATACGTAGGTTCCTCAAGGCTTCCTACATACATTCATCTATCCGACCTCAGGGTTATTGGAAAACATTAACAACATCTTAAGAGGTCTTCGTACCTCGTAAGTATTATATTATTTTAATTATTGTGAATGTGAGGACTATGTGGGTAATTTTTTCCGTTTTAATCATGGTCTGGCAGTTTGAGTAGTTTATGCGGCCTACCCAAATGTCCTGTCTTTGGTATTGTTCGTCGAATCGTTGAGCTCCTTAAGTTCTGAGTTGAGCTGCACGGTTACTGACAAATGCGTGCACTGACTGGACAGGTCCACTCAATCTGTGTGGTTCTTTCCTCAAAAGACCATTTCAGACACTAATCTACATGGTCCTCAAAGATTATGTCCGGATTTTTTTTTATACACATTGACATTGATGAATTCTATTTAGACAATGAAATGAATATTTACTTTGTCAGTAATTTATTTTTTATTTAATTATTGTGAATGTGAGGACTATGTGGGTCATTTCTTTTTTTCCTTCTTAGTTTTAATCATGATCTGGCAGTTTGAGTAGTTTATGCGGCCTACCCAAATGTCCTTTCTTTGGTATTGTTCATGGAATCGTTGAGCTCCTTAAGTCTTGAGTTGAGCTGCACGATTTTTGACAAATGCGTGCACTGACTGGACAGGTCCTCTCAATCTGTGTGGTTCTTTCCTCAAAAGACTACCTCAGACAGCGATCTACATGGTCTTCATATAACCTGACCAAGATTTTGTCTGGACTTTAAAAGAGACTGTGACCTCTGAGTTTGTTTCGGCCTTTCTTCTCAGAGTAGTCAGATAGGAAACGCCGACTTCATCTAGTTTTAAAAAAACATGATTGACGTGTAAAAGTGTTTGTACAAACCTACTTACAAAAAATAAAATCATTTCAATAAAATCATTTCATCATCATCATTTCATTTCATTTCATTACCTACCTACTCATCATTATGAACAACTTTTACTATGGGACAAAACCTGAAATCGCGAAAAAAAAATCAGCTGTTCCCTAAATTTATGTTCGTATAACTTATTGATATAACTCGTCAAAATGTAGGGAAAAGCTGTTTTTTTTTTTCGCGATTTCAGGTTTGGTCCCATATTAAAAGTTGTTCATAATGATGAGTACAATGACCTCTTAAGAGGTTGTTAATGTTTTACCAATAGGGGAAGTCCGGGCATAGTGGATAGGCCAGGCAAAGTGAATACGCTTTATTTCTCGCCAAGAACGTATCGGACCACGCAGGCCTCGCGCCATTACACTCTCCCACCCGTCCTCATTCTCGGGCAAACAGAACTAGCGGAAGGTCGCGGCGCGTTCGAGGGAAAAATCGAAAAAACCAAATATTTAAGTTTTCTTATTACTTTTCGAGGTAAGTAATACTTTAATAACTCATATAAAAGTTAACCATATTGTTTTGTCCGATTATGTCTTCTAAGTGCATATTTTCAAGTATAAATTCTAAGAGTTTTGTTACTTTGTTGTCACTTCATTTGGTTTTAGGTTAGGTTGAATGAAATGAATCGGTGTAAGGCAAAGTGATCACGGGCAAAGTGAATACGGTATTTGCTTTGCCGTTAGCTTACAAGCCATTCAGATTTTTTTTATTTGTTTTAGATGGTATATAAATACAACAGGAAGACAAACCAAGCCCAATGGAGTGAGCATATTGCAAATCTGGTATTCCTGTGAAAACTACCGCAAAAAAATATGGTCTACCTTACGCCACTCTTTATAGGCATTGGAGAAAAGGTAGTTCGACTGCTCAGCTTGGTCGTTTTCAACGATGAACAAGAGGGAGACTATAATTGGCTTATTTCTTTGTGATACCTGCACTGATTAGTTCAAAAGTAGGCTAAGTATTTGTGTTCACTTTGCCCTATCGTCCTATCCACTTTACCCGACCTATGGGGCAAAGTGGATACCGGCACATGTTGCAATATTATTGACAATTAAAATTAAAGAACTGCTATTAAGCATTTTTTGTTGATTATATTAAAAACTTTAATAAATGTTGATTCTCATTGAACCTTTGTTTTACTTCTGTGCCTATTGGTTATCTTCTTAGAGCCCATCAAACGTTAAGGTGTCCACTTTGCCCGGACTTCCCCTAACCCTGTATACGATGAGGCTTCTACATCTTACCTATTAAATATCTAGGTACATTGGTTAGTCTGATTACATTGGTTGATTGCATTTCTACGAGGCTATAGTTTACTCATTGGAGAGTTGAGTAACAATCGAGTTGATTGCATTTAAACTATGTTCGAAAACAAATGAAAAGCGGGATTAATTTATTTTGTTTCCAATGAAACGATGAGGAATGTTTGCGAATTAGTCAGGCTGCCATATTTTGATTTCAATCATAGTTGTTGCAACACATATAGAGATTTGTTTGCATAGTTCTCTCAAACCTGATTTGACGTGGAATCTCTTTGTTGTAGGTATACATAGGTTTTGCTTCTCGTATAATCTGGGGGCACAGCAGTGCCCCCGCCAAGTCGAGCAAAAAGCGGCACGGCCGTAGGTACCATCCTTTTCCAGAAACAGTTCATGCCATTTTCGACACCCTTTTTTTATATGCCTATGCTAATTTCGGTGTTCACCAAAAATTTATTCTAAAATTTTTACTTGACAAGCAACGATTGGCAAAAACATTATTGGTCATTTCATCATTATACAACAACAGGTTTACCAAATAATTCACTTATCAAAATAATTATCCGGTAAACTTTTATTTATTAACGTATATTTGACAAATAATTCATTATTTTTACATTTCATCTTATAAAACAACGTTTAGAATAAAATCATTACACATATTAATTATTATAAAATAAACTTTGTGACTGGTTTCGAAATGTATTGCACCCGAACTCAACGAACGCAATAGGCGACGTAGGATGCAAGAGCGAACGAAGGGCACACGAGGATAGGCTTGGTTAGGTTACTTTAAACCCTTTACACAGAAAGAGGGGCCCCGCGAAGCGGGGCTCCGTCGACTTAAGCGGGGCTCCGTCGACATAGGATGCAAGAGCGAGCGAAGGGCACCCCGAGGTTAGGTTTGGTTAGGTTACTTTAAACCCTTTACACAGAAATAGCGGCCTCACGAAGCGGGGCTCCGTCGACATAGGATGCAAGAGCGAGCGAAGGGCACCCCGAGGTTAGGTTTAGTTAGGTTACTTTAAACCCTTTTCACAGAAATAGAAAAAAATACTGAACTTTAACGCGCAGAATCGCTTAAACGTTTTGCATTTGTCAATGCAGCGGGTCACCGATTAGAGGTTATGCATATAATAAAACAACGTTTAAAACATCGTTAAAAAACAACGATTTTAGTTCTAGATTTTTCGCTCGTGGCACACTTAGGCGCATTTCACCAAACTTTTGTACCTAGAAAAAGTCTTATTCTGATAACACCATTTTGAATTTTTGACAGTTTTTCCACATTAGAACTGTCAGACATGAATTTTATTCATTACACGTATAAAAAATTGCTGAATTTGGTTAAATCAGCCCTTATTCAATTAATTTGTATGGAGTTATTCGAATTGGCGCAAATAGTCGCGTTACTTCCTAATCATTAAAAAAAAGTAATTTAAAAAAATTAAACCGACTTCAAAAAGAAATGAACTCAAAATTATGAAATAACTTTAATTTCGGAAGTCGGTGTCTTGGGATCTGTATTTTAGTTTTAGTTTTTTGCCACCGACTTCCGAAATTAAAGTTATTTCATAATTTTGAGTTCATTTCTTTTTGAAGTCGGTTTAATTTTTTTAAATTACTTTTTATTTGGTAATTTTTAGTTGTTGCACTAGAATTTGACCAAGGTTTTGAGATGTTTTCGCTTTGACACTACACCCGTAGCTCGTATCAATAAGCCAGGCCGTCACACTTTCACGTCTTAGTCCATATCTTGAAAATTACTGAATCGATTTTGATGAAACTTGCACTGTTCCCTAAGTTGAAGTAAATGTAAGCCAATAAAAAAAGAATGGTCACGATCCGATTAATAGTTACGGAGATATGCGTGGACAAACATACATACATACATACATACATACATACATACATACATACGTCTATAAAATTTTGTATATTTGTTCGGAAGCCCTAATAGATTGTCATATGTGAATATAATGCAATTCCAATAATATTACATACATACGTATCGAATTGATAACCTCCTTTTTTTTGAAGTCGGTAAAAAAAGATGCGCGCAGTCGCGTCCCGCATCCCCCGCATGTCGCTTCAGTGTGTCTTGAGTTTTATTTATTCGGATCGCATACAAAATCGAGTAAAACAACCAGCCAATGTGCAGCCAGCCAAACTAAATACTATTTTCAGCAGCCACACCACACAACTTACTGACCCAGTTATGTAACCTCGTACTATTTTATGAACGTGTTGTCGACAATGTTTTATTTGGTACATTATCAAAATCAAAAGTCATTTATTCAAATTAGGCTGAGCCAAAACAGCCTTCACCACTACCAGTGCTTTAGCGCAATAAACACCCCAGCACACGCTAATACTCCAACAAAAACAAAGCAAACTATAATTAAGCCGAAATAAAAACGTAAAAATAAAAGCCTCCAGGCATAAAGCATTCATTAGTTTGACGTTCGTTTATTATGGACCTTACGCTGTGCCGAACAGGGTCAGTAATTGTTTCAATAATTTTAAGGTTACCAACTGTTTTACCAACATTGTGGAATTCAATAAAGAATTGAGAATTCAACATTTATGATGATTAATGATGATCTTGAGTTTACTTAATTAAGTTATGATCCTGTACCTACCGTTTATCTCGGCGGTGATAAAATATCAATCTCAATAAAGTTCATTATGAATTTAGTTTAACTTGCAAACTACAACGCAACTTCTGATAATTTTACTCATGTTTGAATAGTTCTTTTTTTTCAGTATTTTGTGAAAAATTCTAGTGATAAAACTGACAAAAGAAGGATTAGAGCATTCTGTCTAAGTTAATTGTAATACCTACTCAGTCCAAGTTAAAATTTTTCAAATTCATTTATTCATTTTGTAAACATAGGGTACAATGATATAGATCTTAAACAAAAAAATGTTGGCCTATGCTGTCTCGCCAAAAGGCATACAAAATATCTTAGGTGATCGAATGTCAAATCTGCCTAGCCTTTTCCCAACTATGTTGGCGTCGGCTTCCAGACTAACCGGATGCAGCTGAATACCAGTATTTTACATGGAGCGACTACCTATCTGACCTCCATAACCCAGTTACTGGGTAATACGATACCCTTGGTAAGACTGGTTTTGGTTGGATTTTAGCAACCCCCAAGTCATTTTAGAAGACCTATTCAACGATACCCCACACGATGGGGTAGACGACGAAAAAAATATTTATCCCCACTTCACATGTAGGGGAGCTACCCTAAAACAAATAATTTTCCAAAATTTTATTTTACTACTTTGTCGGCGTAATTGATACACGCACTCCTACAAAATTACAGCTTTCTAGTACTAGCAGTCTCTTAGCAAAACCTCGGACAGACAGACAGACGGACATGACGAAACTATAAGGGTTCCTTGTAGGAACTGCGGAACCCTAAAAAGAATGGCAACATCTCTGTCAGCTTGCTAACAGGGTATCTGCACAGTGACGTAACGCAGCATTGGCTCGCGACGTCACGCGCCATGTGAATCCTACTAATGTATGCGCCTCGAGCCCCTAAACTCCGTGAAAACTTAGGTGAAGTTAATTCTCCTTCCACTGTATGTTACGGACAAACACTATTAACGGCTCACTTCACTTAAGTTTTCATGGTGAGATATTTATAGACTAGATCGGTTGGAATGCAAAGTCAAAGTCAAATAATTTATTTTAAATAGGCACATTAAAGGCACTTTGAACGTCAAAAAAAACTAAATAGAAATGATTCTAGTCGCCCATTCCAAAAGGTAGTTTTTGTATGGAGATTGAATGGGCAAGAAACTCCACCGTTACTCTTTTAAAATGTTTTACAAGGTCTTGTATACATAATATATATGTGAAGACGATGCACCCATAATAAAATTAGTCTACCACAAAAGATAAAAAAATTAAAAATTAAGCAATGACAGGTAAATCAATTATGTAATAGATACATGGGGCTCACATATTTACAAATTATTTTTAAAAATGCGAAACAGCAACAAAAAAAATCTTCTCTTAAAAACATTATAATTATATCAAAGCTTATTCTACGAAATTCTTTGGCATAATCTCTATTTAATTTCAACCTGAAGCAAACAATAAAATCAAATAAAATTACGTACCGGGATTGCCGAAGAAGAAGGAAGCCTAATCAAATGCAAACATAAACAAGCCATTTGTTATCAAAACTTCAGCAGGTCTACGCCGTAGCTCCGTAGCGGCAGTCGTAGCAGCGTAGCCGCGTAGGCCAGACGCTTTCACGCCCGGGCCGAAAGTGAACGAAGTGTTACGAACTTTTCGTGTTAAACTTGCTTCAAGATTTTTATAAGTTAAATAAGTATATTGTGGCAGTTAGTTATTTTGATAAAAGTTTAGTATTCTTCGATAAGTGTTTAATTAAAAATAAAACTTTGTAAAATAAAAATGTTTGCTCATAAAGTTTTTTATTTTTAATACTATGATAAAATTATAACTTCCTAGTCTCTAACTAAAATATTTAACAGTTCTGTGTGTGCAAAAGTGAAAAACAAAAAAAAAAAACTTTCAAAACTTTTTCTCATCTTTGTTGTAAAACTAACATGTAAGCAACAATGCCGAATATGATATTAAACAACTACGATTATGAGGAAGAGGTTCCTCTGCTCACCACGTCAGAGATTGACAAGAGGTTCTGGGACTACTTTGACGGAGCCACTACAGCAAGCTCCAACATAACGGAGACTGTCCTTCGAGACCAGGGTCCAGTGCTAGTCATCTATGGCATTCTGTTGGCTGTGGGGGGAGTGGGCAACGTGGCTGTGCTGTGTAGCCTGGCAAGGTCTAGGAGGAGGAAGTCCAGGGTCGACCTGATGATGACCCATCTGGCTCTCGCTGATGTCTGTGTCACTTGTGGAGTAATTCCTTTGGAGGTAAGTTTTTTAAAGTAAAACTTTTTTAGACTTTATTTATTTAAAGGATTTTCGTACACTCTACGGTGCCCTCCAAATCTTAGCTGATATTTTTTCTCTTCAGCTGTAATCCTACTAATATTATAAACGCGAAAGTTTGTGAGGATGGATGGATGTTTGTTAGTCTTTCACGCAAAAACTATTAAACGGATTTGGATGAAATTTGTCCCGATATTCCCACGGAATCGACACTTATGCGAGTGAAACCGCGGTGCGCAGCTAGTGTAACATAATAATTTAAAATTCTAGTTTGAAATATTTGAACACGTATATATAACATTTTTAATGACTAATCAAAACCAACCAATACCTGTTTTTTTGTAATACTGCTTTTAGCTGTCACACTGAACTTGAACTTGCTTTGAGCTGTGACTTGAATTCCAGCCGCCAAAAGTCAGTTAAAGTTTACAATATATTTTTTTAATTAGATTCAGTAATTGCCAAGGCTTTTGACTTTATTTTGAAAAAACAATTTCTTTGAGGCGAAATTTAACCATACTCGTAGTATGAACATGAGAATCTTAAAAAAATCCTACAGTAAGACTTGTTTTTTAAATCAGCCTGACATAAGAAATTAAGACATAATTTTTTATTTGCTGAGACCAAATGGTTTGACATTTATTTTTGTAAAATGGAATTATAATAATACTAGCTGCGTGCGCCCCGCGGTTTCACCCGCGTAAATGTCGATGCCGTGGGAATATCGGGATAAAAAGTAGCCTATATGTTAATCCAGGGTGTCAGCGTGAAGAAGTAAGAGTTCATATTTTACTGACCTCAAATTGTTTTCGATAGTAGTATTTATAAATATTTCAACGGGCGAAATCAAACAGTTGTAACTTTAGCGTCACATCACTGGCCGACTATATTTAAAGTCCTTGGCGTTCTGGGGACATTAAAAACATTCGGAGTTTTTGTTTTTGCCGATTTTAAGACAAATAACTATTAAATGAATAATTAAATTATTATTTCTTTTGTGTGGAAAAATATAAAACAGGGTATAAGACAGTGCTCTATTAAATAATGAAATGAAACAAAGCTTTTTGGTAAATGCAGTAAAATCATTTTTATAAGATAGTTAAAATGGAGAGCTTTTCATGAAGCCGTGGCGCTGGTGGCACAAAAATACGGAACTTCTATTGAAGTCCATGGCGGTGAAAAGGTCTGCTTTTATTAGGATATTCAAAACATAAAATTAACATATTACGTTGTATGTTGATAGTATGTTTATTTGCATGTATGTAAGTATATTCTCATAATATATGTTTAGTTTTGGGTAAATCTTGAGATTGAGAATATTCAGTTGATTCCCGTGGCGCATTTTTATCATTATTTCTGTTTTTTTTTCTTGTCTGTTTATATAAGTGTGTACATAACATAAATGTTAAATAAATAAATAATAGAAATGGGGAGTTCAATTAAAGATGACACGGATTCTTAAACTGCTTTAATTACGACTTTCAAAGCAAATAACATTTCTTAAGCCGTTGGTCCCGTTTGTCATTCGTCGATCTTTGACAGTCGTTACGGGTAGTCAGAAGCCCAAAAGTCTGACAACCAGTCTTACCAAGGGGTATTGTATTACCCAGTAACTGGGTTGCGGAGGTCAGATAGGCAGTCGCTCCATGTAAAATACTGGTATTCAGCTGCATTCGGTTAGACTGGAAGCCGACCCCAACATAGTTGGGAAAAGGCTGCAGATGATGATGATGATCGTCATTTTGCTAACACGGCGTTTGAATCCGAGACCCCTAAAACGTTTACGATAATTATATCTGTTGCTCAGAAATTGTGCTAAACAAAGCTATTGTGCTAAAGTCTTAAGATGAATGGGGTATATAGAGCCTTTGGAGGCTTTAAACAATCTCCCGACAATTAGTCTTCACGCTAATAGGCGATTACGACCAAAAAGCGGATATTTTTTAATATATCTATGACTAGCTTATGTCCGCGACTTTGTCCGCGTGAAATTTCTTGTTCCCCCGACCCACCCCGTCGCATCTCATCGCCTGCCCGCGCTATTACTTCGTTTTTGCTTAGCGTTCTTTCTGGCTTTTTCTTTTTGTTCGGCTCCTAAGGGTCATAGCGTGATGTTAAATAGCCTATAGCCTTCCTCAAGAATTGAGCTATCAAATACAAAAAGAATTTTTAATTTCCGACTGAGTTCCAGAGATTACCCCCTACATACAAACTAACAAACTTTACCTCTTTATAATATTAGTATAGACTAGTATAGATTTGGAAGGCCAGATAGGCCTTCCACGCGGGCCCAGTGTGCGTTGGTAGATGTCACATGTCTTCAAATTTATGGTTCTAGGACTTTCCTATATTTTTTTTTTTCGGATGGGAAATCATCAAATCAGACTCTTACTGACTAAAATATTCCTTCCTTAGCCCTTTATGTTCCGGGCCAGCGGTAATCCTTTCGGACAATCCCGGACAAACAGTGGCGATGAATTAATTTACACAAAGTAAAGCGCCTGCCTCGGTTCGAACCACTTTAACTGTTCTGTGGTTCGAACACACGACCTACAACTCGTATGTCGGGGCTTCTTAATCATTTTATATAATTGCTGATTGCAAACAGACAAAATTCATAAGAAAAAAATAATTGAACATTGACGTTCAATGATTTTTTCTTAAGAATATTCCATTAATGTTTCAGGTGTTTACGTAGGTTCCGCACCATTTAATTTTAATTATACCCCTCCCGTCTCAACGTACATACCAAAGTGAAATACTTTCTTAGCATAATTATTAGATTTTCCCTCGAAAAGAACGTTTTCAAACCTTAGCACGTAAAAAGAGTGAAAGTAATAAGATTGTTTTTCTTCGTTTCAGAGTTCCATTTTATTTTCGATAGAACATCAAAGGTGACGGACATTCCCAACAGCGCCTTATATTTTCAGGAAAGGAACGAAAAATAAAATGTCGTGTCTCATATTCTTTGATTTACGAAGCTTTTAGCAAAAAAAAAACATATTTTTGTCAAAGATTAAATGAAAAAACCAGGCGCGCCCCTACAGTACCTACTGTATTATTATCTTACGAAGCGGCGCGCGCTTTAGAAGTTTACGAACACGCTGTGAATGTGTGCGCAGCAACTCTTGGTACCGTATGAAACAATGACGAAGTTGGAAGTGTGTGTGTGTATAGAGGTATGATCGAGGAACAGGGTGTAAAGTTCACTCATACTCTATAGAAAAGGGAGGATCCTCCGACCAGACGGGTGTTATGTTTGGCGGGCAACTGCCCGATGATTCATGTCGGGCCGTTGTATCTATGCTAGTTGCGCGGTAAACTCTGCTTGCGCGATGCAGGATTTGCGTGACATCAGCATGACGCGTTGTTCGCATGTGGCGTTGTAGATACCGCTACATGTGTGTTACGTGCTGGCGCTACTCGTCTTCACGCACACATTCACAGAGTTTTTGTATACTTGGGAACCACAAGCAAGCGCGTATCAGACAAAAATACTTTATCAGACTGGATTTTTTAAACACATGAGGAAGGGTGTTAAAGATGCTTCAAGGAGAACTAATATTTTATCACCTACGAGTTTATTAAATACCTGTTAATCTTAAACTCGTGGCTCATAAATATGAAATAGTCCCAGTTAGTTATGTTCTTCAAAAACCAGTTAGTTGCGAAAGTACCCATAGTAAAAATCCAACATAATATTATGTAGATCATGGGTTTCATGTCACAGCCAGAATATGTGATTGCACCTTGTTCTGTATTCTACACTAGGTGTAGGTACCTTACATGCGCCATATGAAGTTTGTTCTCGATCGGCTTACTCGTGTGGTCCAGTTAGCAAATCAAGTTGTATTATTGGTATCAAACTTGTGATGTGTTTGCCGACCAGCCGGTCGTTTCTGTAAAAATCTCACCGTGAAAACTTAGGTGAAACGAGTTTGTTTTTGCTAGGAATTGACACTATTGACAGCTCAGTCCACGCTCACTTCACCTAAGTTTTCCCAGTACCTAGTTCCATTGTTCGTGAAGTTGGCTGTACCCAAGATCTGTATACAGTTCTTAGAATTGCGGTGTATTCATTTCTAAATATTATGATGTTAGTTGGATAGGACTAAGAAATAGCTTTGTTTGAGTAATGTTTATTCACTCGCACGGTTTCGAGAGATTCGTCACAGAATTTTTCACAAAGAACACATCTGATAAGTCATGTCTACGTATTTATTTTCAGTTAGTACTTAATTGATTTTATTTCAGTTTATTTTAACAAAACTTCGGAGTTCGCATGGCTGAATATTGGGTTAAACATAATATTATAACATAACTTTCAGAACTTTCTTATTTAAATAATAAATTATATTATATCTGTGAGTAGGTTGCACAAACATAACTTCTTTTTTCTTTTGTCATGTTTAGATATGGTTACCTATCTCATATGCGGAGTTTCGCTAGCTAGTTTAATTTGACCTTGCATACCTATTTCTGCTAACAAGCAACATTGTTGTATTTTGGGGTGTTAACACAGGCTGCCTGTGTTTGCTATTACTTATATTACTGAGAACCATTTTCGTAACAGCTTCCGCACCCACTTACACCAAGCCACTGAAACGAGACTGTATCTCGTTACCGATTGCTTTTGCCTAAGATTGGGGGCTACCTAAGTTCGCACGGGCACTTTTAAAGCCCCGTTTTTAGGGTTCCGTACCAAAATGGTAAAACGATTATGGTGAGACTAAGTCTGTCTGTCACAGCTGGATATCTCAAGAACTACTAATGCTATCAACTTGAAATTTGGAATATTTTTAGATGACGTTTGCCCATCTATTTTGCAAATAAGAAAGATATAAAAATATGTGTATATTTTTTGCAACAGGGACTGAAAGGGGTTCTGAAAAATTCGAAGTGGGACTACGAGGGCATGTGGGGTATCATATGAAAGAGCGCAGTTTGCACATTCTCAAAATTTTTCTTTTTTTTAGGCCGTATAATTTTCGACTTGATGAAAAATGTAAGAAAAAATACCGTTTACAACCCCTTGTCTCCGAAGTTTGCAAAGAGAAAAATCTGAAATTATTTTACGTCACTTTTTCAGAAATCATCAACGAAAGTTACATTAGTTCCACTATCGGTTAAGAGATGGCGCTGACATAAAACTGCAATATTCTACACCGCAGTGCACAGTGTTAAAATTCTCTGACAAATATAGGCCTCGCCAATGATAAATTAAAAAAGTAATTTAAAAAAATTAAACAGACTTCATAAAGAAATGAACTCAAAATTATGAAATAACTTTAATTTCGGAAGTCGGTGTCTTGGGATCTGTGTTTTAGTTTTAGGCTCAACTCACACCAAGAGCGGCGAAGGGCAGCGAAGCGCCGCGACCCGCTCGGTAGAAGGCACGCGGATTCCAGCGACTGCCCGAGAAGTTGCTGGAATGCTCGAGAAGTCGCGGGAATCCGCGCGCCTTCTCCAACTCTCTTATAATTTAATGAAGCGTCGAGTATTGCTAAGCATACATGAATGCCTCGAGGAAAGCATAATGCGATGAAAACAATCGACACGCGTTTGATTTTCAAAAGGTCTGACAGATATGAATTTATATTACATTTCCTTATAGAGCTCTTTGTGGAATATTTCGTAAGCGTATCAGTTATTTCCCCCGTGTGCCGCTTTGTTGTGTTCAAGTAAACAAACAAGCATTACGTTACACACTCACAATTTACAATCCTATTTAATTTGAAATATCAACAATAATGATTGTGTTGTCGAGCAGACAAATTTATCAAACAATATAACGCAATATTGTGTTTCTTTAAGCCAATAAACCCGTCCCAGCCGCCGCGGGAGACGCTCAGGGCGTCGGGAGCCGCGTGACGGACGACTCCCGGCCACCGTAGGCGCGGGCCTGCGGGCGGAGAGTAATGGGTAGCTCACCGTCCGATCAGCGAGATCATCAATGAGATGTCAGCACCGAGGAGGGGGACCCCGTTAGGGCCGAAGCCTGCCGGGTCAGTGGGATTGTCCGAAAGGGTTACCGCTGGCCCGGAACATAAAGCGCTAAGGAAGAACACGGGTGGGTCAGTAAGAGTCTGACACTCCCTTCCGCTCCACCCAGAGCGGGAGGGGTCATTTGATGATTTCCCATCCCCAAAAAAAAAAAAAGGGAGCAATAAAATATCATACGGGTACTTATAGGGTATCATTTTGTCCGAGGTAGTCATGAATTACAGGGTTTTCTCTGTCAGTCAGGCGATCTGTGTCTCGTGTTCTCAGACTGCAGTCTGCGGTAATGTACAAAACACGAGATCTATCTATAAGGGCTGATTTTTCAATCACAGATAACTTATCGAAGAAATAAACATTGCTATTTGACAGCCTTTATTGAGAAAATATCTCAATATTTATTCTCTAGATAAAGTTTAACATTGCCATTGGGCAGTTTTCGTGTAAAAATATGTCAATATTTTATAATACTAGCGGCGCCCCGCGGTGTCACTTGCATAAGTGTCGATCCCGTGGGAATATCGGGATAAAAAGTAATAAAAAATATAATAATATGTTTTGACGATAAAATTGATTCTTTTGCTTATTTTGTCATATACATGTACGTATCTATTATTATTTTTAATGTTAGCTTATATTATGTAACTATTATCTTGATGTAACTTAGAGAACTGAATTAACGATATACATAATTAAATATAATTATATTTCTACCTTTAACAGCATTGAACAGAGAGAAGTGGAAAGAGAGTAGGGAGGCCTTTGCCCTGCAGTGGGACATCACAGGCTAATAATAATAATATATTTCTATTGATCGTATAAAGTTGAGAGAAATTTTGAGCGGTCCTTGACGATTTTAATTTTTCTTTGATAAAAATTGTTCGTACAAATATAAAATGGTCCGTGAGATGAAAGCATAGGTTTAAACGGTCATTGATTTTATGTGAGTATACTTGAATTGTGAATTGTTGCGTTTATTAAAAAAAAAAAACTATTTATTTTCATTCATGAAAATGTTAATTTGCCGAAATAACGCACTCGTTTCAGCCACTGAATTGAACATTTTTATTATTTCCCTTGTGGTAGATATTGTGATTGTTAAAGTTATATTTACAAATATTGGGGCCGTATAGTGGGAATATATAGACACATATTTACAATATTCTATTTGAAGTGGGTATAATGAAGTCTTCACAAATATAAACACCAAATACCAATGTGCCTTGCGGCTTAAATTGTGTACAGGCGCCAGTACATCAAGTGACCCGAAACTGTCAAATTTTCACAATCAAGTTTGAAACAACGCGTCATACTGACGTCACGCAAAAGGCCTGCATCTCGCAAGCAGAGTTTACCGCACAACTAACATAGATATAACGGCCCGACATGAATCATCGGGCAGTTGCCCGCCAGACACAACACCCGTCTGGTCGGAGGATCCTCTCTTTTCTATAGAGTATGAGTGAACTTTACACCCTATTCCTCATACCTCTATATACCATATGCTTTAGCGATAAAGTTGAAAATCTATTAAAGTAAATCGACAGATTGTAGAAGCTTGATGTGCTGGCCATCTGTGTACAATTACGCTTGTAATTCTCGAAGGGTGAGGAAGAGGCGGACCTATATTTGCGACTAAACTTGAGTATAATACCTAAACATAGACGGTTAGTTCATCATCATCCTCCTAGCCTTTTCCCAATTATGTTGGGGTCGGCTTCCAGTCTAACCGGAGGCAGCTGAATACTAGTATTTTACATGGAGCGACTGCCTATCTGACCTCCACAACCCAGTTACTGGGTAATACGATACCCCTTGGTAAGACTGGTTGTCAGACTTTCGGGCTTAATTCTGACTACCCGTAACGACTGTCAAATATCCACGAATGATAGCCGGGACCAACGGCGTGACGTGCTTTCCGAGGAACGGAAGGGTCTCGGTATGTAAATATGGTCACCCATCCACAGACCAACCGCGGCAAGCGTAGCTTAACCTGGTCGATCGACCTGTGCGGCTGTTATTATTTAGCCATGGGCCCCTCATGGCCCCATAGACGGTTAGTTATGAAGTGAAAAAAATATTATTATAATACCTATTTAACTGACCAATGATCGCGACGATAGGTCGTGGTGGAGCAAAATGAATGATAGCGGACTGTATTAACAAGTATAATGAAATAGGATAAAGATATAAAAATACAACGGTCGGTTAAAAAGAATATGTAAACAAGATTATGAGTATGAAAATTAAAACACGCAAGCGCAGCCGTGTATATAGGAGATCAACAGAAAATCAGAACAGATGGCCGATGGGGCCGAAAGGTTCTGAAGTGGCGACCGCGTACCGGAAGACGTAGCGTTGGAAGGCCTCCCACAAGGTGAACCGACGACCTTGTGAAGGCCGCAGGAACCCGTTGGATGCGAGAAGCACAGAACCGGTCGAAGTGGAAGTGCTTGGGGGAGGCCTATGTCCAGCAGTGGACGTCTTTCGGCTGAAATGATGATGATGATATGATGACCTATTTAATTTCGGAAGTCGGTATCTTTGGATCTGTATTTTAGTTTTTGCCACCGACTTCCGAAATTTATGTTATTTTTCACTTTGTAGTGTTTTTTTTGGACGTCGGTTTTTTTTTGGTTAAAAAGTTTTTTTTCTCGCTTTTTAGTGGGTCTGTTTAACTATAATGTATCTAAGTTACAATAGCCTAATGTCAACTTGCCCATCGCTTTTTACAAAATAATGCTTTTCCCGAAGCAGGGACGTTATTTGTTGAGGAGTTCTCGTGGTATTCCATCAGCTCTATTTCACCTTATTTCACCATTCGCATTGTGACGAGCATAAATTGCTTAACAACCATATTAAAGTAATCGAATCGCAACCCGTGAAATACTTACTATTGAGTAGTTCCATCTGTGGTCTTCTTCGTCAGTTCCACTTCACCAAATGGTGGTTTCCGAGAGCAAATGCACGAGTTACTATAAAAAATAGCCTATATTATTTGAGGAGTTCCCTCAATTCCCCATGGATCATCAGAACTGGATTTAGACATAAAAGGGAATCTGGAAGTACATCCTTTTAAATAAAAAAATAATTTTCCAAATCGGTGTAAGTATAAATGACGGCGCGCTGAGGTAACAAACATATAAAAAAAAATACAACTGAATTGAGAACCTCCTCCTTTTTTTGAAGTCGGTTAAAAATCGTATTTGATGAAACTATTCAAACATAAATACTAGAAGAGAATTCTGGGCTTGTGACCACAGGTCAAACATAATATCCAAGCCTTTTGAAACGACTCTAGTTAGTTTTTAATCACTGTGACAGAGATTTTAGTTTACCTACGTCCTTTGATAAAAGTATTCTTTTTATTTATTTTTCACGATATGTCCACTGGGTTAATTAAATTGTCAGAATTTTATTTGCATGCATACTTTTAAAGGGTACTGAAAATAATGGTGGCTCAGTGGTAACGGCCCGGACTTACGAGTTGTAGGTCGTGGGTTTGAACCCAGACAGGCGCTTTAGTTTGTGTGAACTATTTCATCACCACTGCTCTCAAAACGGTGAAGGAAAACATCTTGTGGAAACCGGCATATCTTAGAACTAAAAACACTGGACAAGTGTGAGTCGGACTCGCATACGAAGGGTTCCTTACCACAAGGCAAAAACGCCGAAAAACACGTTTGTTGTATGGGAGCCACCCTTAAATATTTATTTTGTTCTGTTTTTAGTATTTGTTGTTAAAGCGGCAACAGAAATACATTATCTATGAACATTTCAACTGTCTGGCTAGCACGGTTCATAAGATACAGCCTGGTGACAGACAGGCAGACAGACGGACAGTGCAGTCTTAGTAATAGGGTCCCGTTTTTACTCTTTGGGTACGGAACCCTAAAAATCGAAGACATGAGACATCCACAAGCCCAAACTGGGCCCGCGTGGTGGATTACGTTACGGCCCACTCCTTCGCACAAAAAGGGAGGCCAGTGTCCCAGCAGAGAAACATTATACCTAGGCTGATTATATATGGTATGTATGTAAGTAGGCTTTAACAAACCGAAGCGGAAAATATTCTGCTTAAAAATATTTCGGAGAAATCATTAGTATGGGAGCTGACTTGACAACGAGGCGGAAGCGTTGTGACGACAACGCTTTAACGGAGTCATTCGTTTGACTATTCGGAACGCCAACGCCATCTGGTGGCGCTTGACAGAGTCTAGCCTGAGTTCGTGGGGCTCGACGACAGCGCGACAGAACGATGTGGAGCTTGGACATTGGACATCATAGACAACATGTGCTCAAAAACTGTCCCGCGTTCCGTTGTGTCGTGAACCTACACAGTGTGTGATTCGCTGGTGTGGTTAATTTGTTCGTGAAATTATAATCTGATTTGAACTGCAAACGGTTTTTCTATTGCGCAATAACCAACACTTCCCACAGTACGCCCACATTAGTTAAAATAAGACTGATAATAACGAGACACACATACCTTCTCCGTCAAATATATTTTGTATTTCAAATAAACCTTTCATAGAGCATTAGCCCCTTTCACGCGCTCCGGTTGGGAATAGTCGCCAAGTAGGTACTTACCCGGTGTTGAACTGTATGGATGGATAAATATATAAAGCTTTCAATCCTAATTGCCTATAAACCACCAGCCATTGAGTACTTCGACGATTTAATAATATCACCAAAATACATCTCCTAATATAGGTAGGTACAGACGCCAGCACATCAAGCTACCCGAAACTGTCAAATTTTCCCAATCAACCTTGAACCTTATGCCTTAGGGATAAAGTTGAAAATCTATTAAAGAAATTTGACAGATTGTAGTAGCTTGATGTGCTGGCGTCTGTACAAAATATTTTGATGAGACAAAATGAAGCGTTAGTGCAACGACTCTCAGATTAAACATAATTCAGGGTTTCAATGTATTGTGCTTAGCATAGCCACTCAGTTGTATAACATTGCTTTGGAATGTACCTACTTAGGCTTTTCTTCAATAAACATTTTTATTATTATTTATTATTTAATTATAGACATTGTCATTATTCTCTTCCAATTAATTTGAGATCGGCGCAACATGTCTTCTTCTTCCATACTTCGAGTAGATGCTTCGCTATTACTTAATCGTCATCTCAGTAGATGTTTGGTATTTTAGTATTTAGGATTGCAACAGTAACATTAAAAATGTAAATCGTTATGTTATCTGTGGCAACACGCCCCATCCAACTGTGACATTGGTCCAATATACACGTGAATCTACTTGTCCGCCGTTTTATTTAACCTTCCTTGGCACCAACGCTACCAGCACCTCATCAGCACCCAACACAAGTATACAGGTTCACAGTAGTCACCCCCTTTCTAGCCATATCACCTTTATCACACTCCATGGCATCCATCGTTTCTTTGGTCTGTCCCTACTCTTATAGCCATCGACATTCGTACTCAAAACATTCCTCACGACATTTTCCTCATTCCTCCGCATCACATGCTCGTACCATAATGACCGATTTCCACACAATCAATCTGCCTAGCCTTTGCCCAACTGTTTTGGGGTCTGCTTCCAGTCTACCCGGTTGCAGCTGAATACAGTATTTTATAAGGAGCGACTGCCTATCTGACCTACAACCCGTTAGTTACCCCTTAGTAAGACTGGTTGTCACTGGTTGCCACTTTTGGGCTTCTAACTGCCCGTAACGAATGTCAAACTTCTACGAGTTACAGCCGGGACCAAAAGCTTAACGTGATTTCCGAGGCACAGAGGGGTCTCGATAAGTAATGAATGGTCACCCATCAACAGAACGGACCGCAGTAAGCGTAGCTTAACCTTCAATCAAATAGTGTGGTTGTTATTAGTTAGCCACAAGCCCCTCAACCGATTTCCAGACATTAAACATCATTAAGGTCAGTTAGATGATACAAAAAAAATGTCAAATGCCCATATGGGTAACACCCACTCTTGTAAAGATCGGAGACGCTACACTCGAAGTCGTGGACGAGTATGTTTACCTAGACAAATTGTCCAGTTAGGTAGGTCTAACTTTGAGAAAGAGGTCAATCGTTGAATCCGATCCGAATCCGAATCTCGGCTGGGCAGCGTTCGGGAAGCTACGCATTATCTTCTCGTCCCACATACCGCAGTGTCTCAAGACGAAAGTCTTTGACCAGTGCGTGTTGCCAGTGATGACAATATATGGCATTGAAACGTGGTCGCTCACAATGTGCCTTTAAGAAGGCTAAAAGTCACCCAAAGGGCAAAGGAGAGGGCTATGCTTGGAGTTTCCCTGCGTGATCGAATCAGAAATGAGGAGATCCGCAGGAGAACCAAGGTAACCGACATATCCCGAAAAATTGCCAAACTTAAGTGGCAATGGGCAGGGCACATTGCTCGCAGAACCGAAGGCCGATGAGGCCGAAAGGTTCTGGGGGTCTACTCCGAAGCGGTTAACCACTGTATCGGCCGAATGTTCGGTCATTTTCTACTACCATTAATTTCCTATATTGACTATTGGTCCCGACCAAACTGTGCCAATCCGAACCTTTTTAGAACCCTTAACCTTTTTTTACCTTTTTTTTTTAAATTCGTAGTAGGACAACAATATTCGAATCAGGGGGTCTACTCCGAAGCGGTTAACCACTGTATCGGCCGAATGTTCGGTCATTTTCTGATTCGAATAGGTATAGTAGGGTTTGTCAACTTCAAATTCTCAATTCAGAAACCGAGTGTTAGTCCTACTTAAAACTGAATAGAAACTGGAAAAATGAGGAGATATTAAACTAACTCCGGAAATATTTAACAACTAAGTAACAATATTTACATCAAGAAAGACGGCAAATTGAGTTTCTTTATAAACTCAAATTGGAAGCAAAACATTTCTGACAGGATATTACTTTTCATTGGAAAACTATAAACTTACCTTCAAATCCATAAAAAAAAATATACAAGACTTAACATTAGATAAATATATTTTTCTCACTTTGTAGCTTGGTCTTACGCCAAGACTTTTAAATTGAAGTTCTTTGAAAGGAAGTGTTGCCAGAGAGAAATAAAGATAACTAAAAATAAATAAAAAACTAATAATAAAATCGAGGTCAAGGCGTGACTTTTAATCATTCATCTTTTAATTAGATGTTCGTGGAATATTTGTTGTTCACTATATTATTGTAATTTTAACATGACAATTATTAAATTGTTTAGCTTGGTTTTTGTTTACTTCAAACTTGATAAAACTTCATAGAATAAGTTCTGAGGTATCAATATCTCACTATGGTTCTATATTATTTTAATCTTAACATACAAGGTTAAATTGTTTTAGCTTTGGCAACATTACTTTAAATTACTTGGTGGAACTTCACAGACTTGATAGGTGTCAAATATATCAATAATAAAAACTACTTAGCATTAGCATAATGAGCCTTTAATGTTCCCACTGCTGGGTCACAGTCCTCCTCTCTTCGAGGGAGATTGGGCTCTAATCTACCACGTGGGCCCAGTTCTGGTTAGTTGATGTCACATATCTTCGAATTTTTGGTTCTAGGACATGTCGGTTTCCTCACGATGTTTCCCTTCACCGTTATAAGAGCAGTGGTGATGAAAATAACACAAAGTCAAACCTGGCTGTTACCACTGGGCACCTACCACCACCTGCTCCCAATCAGAACTACTTGGGACTTATGAAACAACTGGCGTCAGTCATGTAACATACTCCTCTACCTGTCCCTTTGGCGAGTACAGGCGTGATATTATGTAAGTGGAACCACACGCACGAAGTCGTAACTTGATCCACATGAAGTGTGATTGCGTTCTGACCCTGTTAACGTTGCCCTGATACAAGATTCGGATACAAGATTCATACGAGTTTACTTGTCCCCTGAGAGGACCCGGAAAGAAGCACATGTCGCGCCATGACTTCGCCAATTTGTACCTATTTATTATTCTGTACGCAACCTCAGTGTCTACTGAAAGGATTGGATTCCTAATATAATGTTTTGTTAGGTCAGGCTTACGAGAAACATAAAAATACACAGACATTTTTGTGTTTTAGCATAATCTCAATAAAGCATGGCATTACGATTTACTACACAATTTTCTGTATAAAGGCAAAACGTTTCATTCCAAAAAAAATTGTTTGAACTGTTATTGCGTTTCTGCTTTTCCGTTGCGAAAAAAGCTCGTTCTGGTTAAAACATTAGTTATAGTCAGCAAGGTTGGTTGCCTACTACCTACTCAGGGTATGACAGACTGGCTTCTGCCACGATTTTATCCACCCCTTTTAACATAAAACATATGCCCGAAAGTCTGAAAACCATTCTTACCAAGGGGTATCGTATTAACCCAGTAACTGGGTAGTGGATGTCAGATAGACTGTCGCTCCATGTAAAATACTGGTATTCAGCTACATCCGGTTTGACTGGAAGCCGACCCCTACATAGTTGGGAAACGGCTAGGCTGCTTGTTAACATAAATATATAAACAAACAATTTCAGCTCGTTTTAATATTACAAGTAGCTTAGACGTAGGTACTTTTAGAGTTGTCACTTGTGGCAGATAGAATAGACTGTATACATATACATAGAATATTTTCCCTGAGGGATCGAACTTTCCTCCCAAAACGTTACTGCTTGAGTTGGTCGAAAATGACTCAAATTCCCAAGAGTTTTTATAAACGACAAACTGAAAGCATTTATTTCAAATAAACCAATTACAGGAACTTTTGAATTGTCAAGGGATCAGTCAGACAGACAGATGAAGCCCATTCCAAAGCTTAGTAAAGTAGCCTATATAACCGTAGTAAAGTAAAATTGTTGAAATTATGCATGTGAGAACGATGTAGGAAGACATGCCCGTTAAAAGCGTCCGTTATAATACAGATAAAAACAATTCAGAAATTAAAATAAGCCGTGGCAGCTAAGAGATGACTAGTCGCTACTGACGGCGTCCCTACACGAACATGACGTATGGAGCAGCACCATTCAGCTCAACCATTTTGAAGGAAACTTAATAATCTAACACACGCGCCAGTCTGCCACCACCAGCGAGACATTTGAGTGAGCATGACATACTCTCAGCCGCCAGGGCATATTCAAGTCAATGAAAGACGTACACAGTAAATGGTAGCATTATAGTACGAGTATCTATACCTAGTGCCCACACATGTGCTGTGCATACAATACTAAGACATTGAATTTATACAATGCAAAGACAGTTTTTTCAATGTTCAGCAGCTCCGACAATGTTTCCGAATGTTAATCAATTAGTTTATGCTTCCTTGTGGGGCAGGACCATCGTTGAGCCTAGCATGTTTGTCAGTGATGTAATCCCCAACTTATAATATTATGCTTGGCTGCTTAATGTGCGTTTAATACAAGATTTAAATTTCGTTTCATGCAGTTGGAGTATGTGGGGAGGAATTTTATTGTAACACTAGCTGCGCCCCGTGGTTTCACACGCATAAGTTTCGATACCGTGGGAATATCGGGATACAAAAGTAGCCTATATGTTAATCCAGGGTGTCAGCTACCTCCATACAAATTTTATCAAAATTGGTCCAGCCGTTTAGAGCGTGAAGAATTAACAAACAAATAAACACACACACCCCCACACACTCACACACTCACAAACTTTCGCCTTAATAATATTAGTGTGATTTTAACACAAAAAATTACAAGCGTTTCCCCGCCGCTTTGCCTGCATGAAGACGCCAACATATCAAGAGTAACCAAAATAGCCTAACTCTAAGCTAGGGTACCCCGTCCAAATGGGTTAGGCTAGGTTAGAACTGTATCCAAACGCGCGAACTGAGCGAGCGAAGCAAGTGTTGCCGCCAAAGACTATAAATAACTATAATGGTTATATTCTCTTTGGTTGCCGCGGTAGCAGCAGGGGAGCGCTACAACAAAGTTGCTCGCAGTTACCCATCTAGTATTTTTAAGATATAAAATAGGAATTATTTGAGGTCATTATCATGAATCATTATAATTTATTTATAATTAATTACAACGGCTTGCGGAAATGACAATAATTAACAGGTAAAACTAAACAAAAAACTAAACATATTACATAACTAACATAATTACAAATAACTACAAATAACAAGTCGGAGATCAAACATACTTAACAATAACTTTAAGAATAAAAAGAAAACAAAATAAAATCGAAAGTGATAACAATATACAACCTAATCACACAAACCTATCCTTCACAGAACATGAGACAATTTGACATGATCACCCTGAGTGTGTCATTAAAGATGTCACATTCCGGGAATGTCTCCATTAAGGAGTTTATAATATTATGAGGGTGTTTAAAAAAGCGCAAAACGGGAATTATATTAGGTTCGATTAATGATGCATGTCTATTTCTAACATTAGCATGGATTTCATTGTCTAAAAAAAAACTAATAACACGCGAAGTCCATACGGATTTCGCCATAACTACCATCTCTAGGGATGTAAACAACAATTTCGTTTCTATGGGGACCAATCAATATGCTGTACATCAAATAAAGTGTTTGCTGTTTTTAAACAAACTTTATTCGAGCGCTACAGAGTTTATTCGATGTCCCTGGATGTTGATGAAGTTTTTTTGCACCTCACGACTAATCGTTACTATATCCTCCTCTTGTATTTATAATTTCGTTCATTTGCTACAAGGTCGACATTACTCAAAATTGGTGACTTTTTAGTTAATAAAGTTTTGTAGAGACGTATGCGGGTGAAAACGCGGCGTTTGACCTTATCTTCTTTATTCTCTTAATTGTTTTTAAATATTGTCCTATGGAACCTATGCAATAACCCGGTCCAAGAGTCGACTTGACAGATTGTCACGTGAATCAAAAAGTTAGTAATAAAATTAAATTAAAATTTTTGGTTTATATACTCTGCACACTTGGCGAAAGAAAACTAGATGAAGAGAGAAAACAGTTTATACTTAACATTTTGACCGTCACAACACTTTTGCTATAGTATGTGTGTTTGTGAGTTTACAAGCATTAGGGGAGAGGAACCGATATCAGATACTTTGGTTAAAAAAAAAAAATAGTGAACAATGGTTCAGACCATAAAACTTGACATTTTCACTATCTGCATTTTATATTCTTTAAGAAACCAGTAACTATTTAACGCATGACATTTAATTTATTTAAATTATATTTATTTTACAAAAATCGGTAGAAATTGTGGTTTTCAAAAAAGTCATAGCACAGATATCAACTCGGAAAGGGATCGTAACCGTATCACCGCGGTTCGTGAGCTTCTCCCGGGGCGAGGTGATTATGTTACGATTCCGATTAGTGTGCGTTGCAGTAGGGAGTTTCATACAAAGAATATTGAACGACTCGAGTTGATACGGTGCCGATCCCTTTCCGGTTTGATACGTGTACCTTTAATCGGATATCCGATAATAGGGCTCAATTATCATATCGGTATTAGGCGACTACTTTTTTAAAGTATTCTATTATGTGTTCCCGAGGAAAACAACAATAACGTTATTACGATAATATAATAGATGGCGCCACGTGTCTTTCGAATCAAAAAGAGGACGTCTGTCGGGTCAGTTAGTAACTTAAAATAAATGTCGAGCCGCACAAGTATCATGTGATAGCACGCCTGAGGCCTGGTACGTGAGCTACCTGAGGCCTGGTACGTGAGCTACCTGAGGCCTGGTACGTGAGCTACCTGAGGCCTGGTACGTGAGCTACCTGAGGCCTGGTACATGAGCTACCTGAGGCCTGGTACGTGAGCTACCTGAGGCCTGGTACGTGAGCTACCTGAGGCCTGGTACGTGAGCTACCTGAGGCCTGGTACGTGAGCTACCTGAGGCCTGGTACGTGAGCTACCTGAGGCCTGGTACGTGAGCTACCCGAGGCCTGGTACGTGAGCTACCTGAGGCCTGGCACGTGAGCTACCTGAGGCCTGGCACGTGAGCTACCTGAGGCCTGGCACGTGAGCTACCTGAGGCCTGGCACGTGAGCTACCTGAGACCTGGTACGTGAGCTACCTGAGGCCTGGTACGTGAGCTACCTGAGGCCTGGTACGTGAGCTACCTGAGGCCTGGTACGTGAGCTACCTGAGGCCACCCTCGGTAAGAATATAACCTCTTCATATTATGTCAGATGGATCTGCAGGGTAATTGCGTAACACACTATCAGTAGCAATGGGTTTCATTTTGACAGTTCAACAGCATTCATTGCGTGGTTTACGTTGTTGAGCAGACACATTTTTCGAACATATGGAGCAATGGATTAGCAATTATGCTTCAAAATGATTCAAATTGGCAGTAATAGTGTGTTACGAAATTAGGGTGCCGAAGCTAAGTACTTATGTAAGTACGCTACGTATTTTAGCTTTCAGTAGAATGAATATTGGTACCTATTCTAAGGTTCTGTTGAATTTTGAATGAATATAAAATGCCTTTCATGTTTAGCCGCGCAATATTGTATTTTTATACAATGAAATAAATAGCACAACAACGTCTGATATTCAATGGGCTTGTCAGTAAAATGAAGTTGTACAGTTTATGGATTGAGCGCTTCAAGGCTTTCTAAAAATAAATTTAAATACTTTCTGGAAATATAGTGACAGAATAATTTAGTAGGTATTTAATATAACGGTTTTATTTCATGGACATTTTATAGAATAAGCCATTTTGAAAGGTGTTACACCGTGTGTCGCATGAGTGGGCCATATTGAGGATGAAAGTGAAAAAAAAAAAAATTGTATGTACTTCAGACTATGTTTGCGTCGAAAAATATTTCCCATAAATAGTAGGTTTTGTGTTGTGGAGGTCAGATAGGCAGTCGCTCCATGTAAAATACTGGTATTCAGCTGCATCCGGCTAGACTGGAAGCCGACCCCAACATAGTTGGGAAAAGGCTAGGCAGATTATGATATAGTAGGTTTTTCTCGACAATTGACAAAGGTATATGTGGGACTAGCAGCGCCCCGCGGTTTCACCCGCATAAGTGTCGATCCCGTAAAAAAAAACCCTAAAAAAACCCTAACCCCAAAAACCCTATCTCTCTGCCAAATTTTATCGAAATCCGTTCAGTGGTTAAGGCGTGAAAAGGTAACATACAGACAGACAGAGTTACTTTCGAATTTATAATATTAGTATGGATAGGTAGATGAGTGACTGTGGGGCTTGTGGCTAAGTAATAACAGCCGCATGGGTCTATCGACCAGGTTAAGCTACGCTTGCCGCGGTTGGTCCATGGATGGGTGACCATCTTTACATACCAAGACCCCTCCGTCCCTCGGAAAGCACGTTAAACCGTTGGTCCCGGCTGTCATTCGAAGATCTTTGACAGTCGAAAGTCTGACAACCGGTGTTACCAAGGGGTATTATTACCCAGTAACTCGTTGTGGAGGTCAGATAGGCAGTCGCTCCATGTAAAATACTAGTATTCAGCTGCATCCGGTTAGACTGGAAGCCGACCTCAACATAGTTGGGAAAAGGCAGGCAGATGATGACGGCGATGATGAATTCATATTAAAAAACTGCAATGAAGTGATCATCGACTTTTGTCGCTGACTGACTTATGTTTTGACGTGTTTGACGAACTAACTCTAATTGCCATACAACGTGGTAATGCCGCCAGTCTCTTGGGTACATTACCAGTCGACAGCGATGCGGATGAGTTTTTCGACGCTATTTTCTAGTTTCTGTATAGTTTTAGTTATGTTAGAATTTAATTTTGTTATTTTTACCTACCTATAGATAACATTTTAGATTATAATAAGTTATGTAAAATTTACGAGTGCCACATTATTAAATCTTTAACTCTAAAACAATTGAAACTAACTTTGGGTACCTACTGTATAAATAAAATGTATGCAGTACCTACCTAAAGTTTGTAAATATTATTTTTTAACTCAAAACGGGACATGGGTTTATAAACGACAGTTAGCAGGTTAAATGAAAATAAACACAACTTTTTAATTTTCTTAGAAAAAGTGTACCTAACTTAATACAATTAGTGTTCTTCACTATATTATAATTCAGATTAATTATAATTATTTTTATTCCAACAAATAGCCATTCAGCGTGAAATTTGAAAATTTTTAAATCTTTTATATAAATTCGTACAAATTGTGAAAAATTAAAATCAATCATCAGTTCACCATTGTTATTAAATCAAATTTCTTCTGACTTATATTTTTAAAACGGGACTAATGTGCTTTGTTTGGGGACAAAGGGACAGGTGACTGAGAAAAGGGACAGTCCCGTTCAAAACGAGATGTATGGTCAGTTTATTTATACACTAATAAGGTGGTAAGGTATAAAAGTTAGTTTCAGTTGTTTTCTAATTAGTCGCCTCAACGCTTTTACGCTGGTCTGCAGTGACCCCTATAATTTATTCATTGGTGTATCCAGGACTTAATTCCTATTTTAGAAAATGTTTTGGCTGAGGTACGAGTATTTCTGTTCATTCATCATAAAGTTAAATTACACTTAATCCAACTTTACAGATTAACTGCCAAATACATTGCCGATGGCATTTGTTGAATAAAATAACAACAACATTTTCGGGCGGCTTTTGGAACGAAAATCAACACAGAAATTGGTTAATAAAATTGTCAAGCGCCCGTTAAGTGTTGTGATTGGCTTAATGTGTGTGTGTGTGTTGTGTTTGACGGCACGGTTGGCGCAGTGGTTAAGCGATTGACTGCTGCGCCGCGTGTCGCGGGTTCGATTCCCGCACGGAACAAATATTTGTATGACCTACAAGTAGTTGTTCCGGGTCTGGCTGTTTGTGTACGTGAATTTAAATGTTTGTAAACGCAACCACAATACAGGAGAAATTCCTACTGTGGGGCAACGTTTTTTTTTTTAAACAAAAAAACAAAAATGTATTTACGAAGAGACAATCGCATCACTTGCGTTAAATTTAAACATGTCGATAATTTTCGTTTAGGATGTTTTGATTTTATAGGAAACTAGCAGTGCTCCGCGGTTTCACCCGCATAAGTGTCGATCCCGTGGGAATATCGGGATAAAAACTATCCTATGTCCTTCCCCGGTATGCAGTCTATCTCTCTGCCAAATTTTATCGAAATCCGTTCACTGAACGGATTCAGTGGTTTAGGCGTGAAAAGGTAACATACAGACAGACAGACAAACAGAGTTACTTTCGAATTTATAATATTAGTATAAATATTAGTATGGATTGCTAATCCATTGCTTCATAATTACCATAACCATACCATAATCAGCCTATAATGTTCCCACTGCTGGGACACAGGCCTCCTCTCGGTGAGAGGGAGTGGGCCGTAATCCACCACGCGGGCCCAGTGCGGATTGGCAGATGTCACATGTTTTCGAATTTTTGGTTCTAGGACATGCCGGTTTCCTCACGATGTTTTCCTTCACCGTTATGAGAGCAGTGGTGATGAAATAATTTACACAAAGTAAAGCGCCTGTCTGGGTTCGAACCTACGACCTACAACTCGTAAGTCGCGGCCGTTACCACTTGGCCACCACTGCGCAGCTTCATAATTATTTATTAATTATTCTTCAAATAAATAAATAATTATGTTTGAGAAATTCGTCTAGTCAACGACATAAATAACGCAATTAATGTTGTTTAACTGTCAAAATTAAAAGGGATTGCCATTGCAAGCGTGTCTTCTCCATAGGTACCTACTACACGTTAGAATTGGGTAACTAGGTTCATATTTTCTGACTGACTGACTCCTTGACAATTTAACACCTATAATACTTTAAGGGGCTTACATGACCTAAAGCGCGGTCACTGTCGGTCGGACTGTATAGAAAAGAAAGAGAAGGGTGATGACACAGCGCTGGTAATAATTTATTGCAAAATGTAAAGCAATTATTTAATTACAAAAATCTATTGTTTGGACTAAAAAATTAAAACACTAGTATTTTAGTATGTTGCTTGTAGAATAATCTGACAAAAAAACAGAATGCGTGTATATACTTTAGTATGGTTTTTATTGTAAAAAGAAAGTTTTTAGAGGTATCTTCATGATTTTTTTATATCATATCAAATTAGTTGTATTATGTTTTCAACACACTATTTACCTAGCATATTATATCCTGAAGAACATCATATATTTTTCTGATTTTGTTTACTGTAGCCGATCATATACTTTTATTGTTTCTAAAACTTGCGTTTTTTTGTGTTTAGGTCCTGTAAGCCCCTTAATTGAAATAAATGGTTTGAGTTTGTTACGCAATTACGCCGCGCGTTCGTGCTAGGCCCACGGGTCCTAAGTAGGTTAGGGTTGTTCCATTAGAAAATTCTCTGAAGCAGCCTGGAGTCTGGACTTTGTGAATAGTTATTGGTAGTCTGGAAAATGAGAATTTACTGTGACTACCCGTTCGGGGACTTGTGGCGCGATAATTATGTTTACAAATTGTTATTATTTGTATGTAAATTGAACAGGCTTTTCGGAAAATGTAAGTAGTTACTTTTTGTTTACTTTTTAGATTGGAACGCATTGTGCTTCAGGCATTTTCATGTTACTTTGCGAATTAGACCCGACTCTATGTACCTATGTATATACTATATTGTATAGGATCACATAATATGTAGGTATGATTTCCCACAAGTCGCTAGAAGGTTTTATTTATTTTCTTCACTTTATTTACTTAATAGGAAAAATTATGTGATTGATTTTTTTGGTTTTCAGATATAACATAATTACTTTAATATGCTTTCATGTAAATAAATAAAATATGTAAATGTAACTAGGTAAGTATGAGTTTATAGCCGAATAAGACATTTTGAAAAGGTCTTATATAAAAGAAAATACATAACAAAAAATAAAAACTACACAACATACAGCGGGCAGCCTTATCGCTTTCTGCGATCGCTTCAAGACCACCCTTATACCTTTATTTAAACCTATTTGTCACAACTTAAAGATAACATTAAGGTTACTAGTTACAGGAACGATTTCACGCCATGAAAAGGGTTCGTTTCTTTTTATAGTGCCCACAGAGGCCCATAGTGACTACAATAATACCAGACGTACCACCGACAATACACAGTGGAAACGGCTATATTTTGACTCGAATGACCCAGTAACAACGATAAAATGGTCACTGTAGGTTTGATTGCTTCTCTAAGTAAATATTTGTAGGGATATTTTTTTAGGGGTTTTGTGTTTTCAAACGTGTGTGTGAGGGGCTTGTGGCTAGGTAATAACAGCCGCACGGTTCGATTGGATGGGTGACCATCATTACATACAAAGACCCCTCCGTGCCTCGGAAAGCACGTTTTGCTGTGGGTCCCGGCTGTCATTTGTGGATTTTTGACGGGTAGTCAGAAGCCTGAAAGTCCGAAAACCAGTCTTACCAAGGGGTATCGTGTGACCCAGTAACTGGGTTGTGGAGGTCAGATAGGCAGTCGCTCCATGTAAAATACTGGTATTCAGCTGCTTCCGGTTAGACTGGAATCCGACCACAACATAGTTGGGAAAAGGCTATAGACAGATGATGATTGTGTTTTCAAACGTACGCAAATAAACACGCAACGGCACAGACGAAATACAAGAGGTTAAAATAATTTTGGTCGTTGGTAAACTTTTCCTGTCCTATGTTTTTTGAGGAAGGCACAATAAGAATTAATTATCTCTAAAATGTATATTTGTTGGTTTATCAAACATCCCACACATAATCTGTATCCCTGTGGCAAATCGTACAGACGCCAGCACATCAAGCTACTACAATCTGTCAAATTTCTTTATTAGATTTTCAACTTTATCGCTAAAGCATAAGGTTCAAAGTTTATTAGGAAAAATTGACAGCACGGGTCTGTACAATAAACAAACGGTCTAGTATAAATAGTTTCAACTGTTGTTAATAACTTTGCAAAATAAATAATTCTTTTGACAACGTAGCAGTAGCGGCTACGCAAGCTACGACGTAGCACACTCGTAGCGTCGTAGTAGATAAAGTCGTAGCAAATTACGACCGCGCATCATTTGACTTTTTCCAATGATTTAATTTAATTTGCCCTCACCGAATTTAGGTTCGCGAGTTTCCATAGTGAGAAGAGTGAGCACACACATCCCGCACGAAACGATAGATACGATTTTCAGTATGAGTGAGCGAGACAACACTATTCAAATGTAATTTTCAATTTTGACGCGGTCGGGAGAATGTAATGAATTCAATCTTTGACTTTATTGTCATCAACTTAAGGTTTAAATTGTAACGATTGAGGCGCACTCGTGAAATACAACAACTATAGCAAGTATAGCCGGATAATCGGTTTAAAATATAATTTATTTCTCAAAGATTTGCATAATCACTTAAGGGGGTATTACAGGGCCTAAACACAAAAAACGCAAGTTTTAGAAACAATGAAAGTATGATCGACTACAGTAATCAGAAAACTATATGATATTCTTCAGGATATAAATATGCTAGGTAGATAGTGTGTTGAAAACATAATAAGTACAACTAGTTTGATACGATAGAAAAAATTCATGAAGTTTTTAGAGGTATCTCCTCTAAAAACTTCCTTTTTGAAATAAAAACCATACTAATATACATAGAATCATTCTGAGTTTTTGTCAGATTATTCTACAAGCAACATACTAAAACACTAGTATTTTAATTTTTTAGTCCAAACAATACATTTTTGTAATTAAATAATTGCTTCATATTTTGCAAAAAATTACCAGTATTGTGTCATCGCACTTCTCTTTCTTTTCTATGCAGTCCGACAGTGACCGCGCTTTATTTAGGTCATGTAAGCCCCCTAATGAGAAACAAAGTTATATTAATAACATGTATTAAGATAGTCGAGAGTGCTCGTCGTACTATTAGAACAGTATAAATATGAATTCATTTATACATATATAACTTTACATACACATACATATCTTTACTGTGCTATTAGGTAGTAATAACATTCGTTATTTTAATAAATCTGGTGAGTGGGTACACATCGAGCGCAGTTTTCTTATCAATCAGCACTGTTATAAAACACCGTGCACAATGTACAATAATAAATAATAGTAATGCCTGTTGGTCTAGTGGTCAGTGACTATGACTGCTATGCCGGAGGTCGTGGGTTCGATTCCCACCCAGGACAAATGTTTGTGTGATGAGCATGATCATTTGTTCTGTGTCTGGGTGTAATTTATCTATATATGTATGTATTTAGAAATATATAAGTATGTTTATCAGTTGTCTAGTACTCATAACACAAGCTCTGCTTAGCTTGAGACTAGACGGCGTTGTGTGATAGTTGTGGAATATTATATTATATTATATATTATTATTATATTTATTTTATATTGGTGCCGAAGATGTATTTATTAAACTTTTTTTTATATATATTATAGGTAAGTACCTACTTAAATTACTTTTAGCTTCGTTTATGTTTTTTGGTAGCGAATTGTATAGTTGTACTCCATCACACTAATATTATAAAGGTTGTTACTTCTTCACGCTCAAACGGCTGGGCCAATTTTGATACAATTTTGTATGGAGGTAGCTGACACCCTGGATTAACTTATAGGCTACTTTTTATCCCGATATTCCCACGGGATCGAAACTTATGCGGGTGAAACCGCGGGGCGCAGCTGGTATTTAATATTTCTCTTTCCGTGATTTTGGATTATTCAAAACTGCCTGTAAATGATTTATTTCTTTAAGTAATAGATTGTAAACTAGATTATATTTCCGTGATTTGAGTCCAATTTTCATCGTATACAACGTTATTTTTAGTATATGCGAAACCTGAATATAGTTTGTTCAGAATAAGTAACTGAATCAATTCCAATAATTTTTATCCCATGTTGTATTTTGTCCCAAAAATATTAAAAAAAGGTTAAAAGTTGGACACCGAGCGACACTAAGTAGGTAGGTTATCCAATCTCCGCGCCGAACGGTTAGGTACTATCAATGAGCGCGATTTTACATGATACAGTTTTGAAATTTTATACATAGATTCTTTACATAAAATTACTAGACACGTGTTTCGGGTTTCGCATATACCTACTAAAAATAATGTTGTATAAAGCAATGAAAATTGGATTTCTGTGAGCTCAATTACATGTTTTATTAGATTTTTCCAATACGACCCTGGGTACAAGTGTGGGTTTCAAATTGCCTGATAAATATAAATAGGTTTGTTCAATGCCCACATTCAAGTTAAGGGAACCTGAGTGGTATGGATATCCTGTTCATATTGGCTTTTTATGTATTACTAGCGGCCCGTCCCAGCTTCGTACGTGTGTAATTTTTTTTTTAGAATTTCCGAAATTTTCTTTCATACAAACCTTGTCCTATGCTTGTCCAAGTCCTTGCAATACCGAACACAACAAAAAAAAATTATCCAATTAGGTGCAGTCGTTCGGAAGTTATGCGCATATACATACATTTCGGCGATTCATTTTTATTTATATATGTGGATTACTAGCAGTGCCCCGCGATTTCACCCGTATAATTGTCGATCCCATCTATTTTTCCTCTAACAGCACCTTTTTTCGGGATGAAAAGTACCCTATGTCCGTTTCTGTACACCTGACAACGTATTACGTAAAATTTCAGGATGATCGGTTCAGTGGTTTAGACGTGAAAAGGTAACATAAACAAACAAACCGCAGCGACCGACTGGACCCGAGTATACCTGATTCAGTGACAAGTATACGTTAATCAGCTTCACCGACCGACTGGAGCCGAGTATACCCGACTCAGCGCTGAGTATTCGTGATTCAGCTTTACCGATCGACTGGAGCCGAGTATACCCGATTCAGCGTCACCGACCGACTGGAGCCGAGTATACTCGATTCAGCGCTGAGTTTACTCGATTCAGCGTCACCGACCGACTGGACCCGAGTATACCCCATTCAGCGCTGAGTTTACTCGATTCAGCGTCACCGACCGACTGGAGCCGAGTATACCCGATTCAGCGCTGAGTTTACTCGATTCAGCGTCACCGACCGACTGGAGCCGAGTAGGTATCCTATTCAGCGTCACGTAAAGGTGAAAGTTTGTGAGTGTGGGGGTGTGTTTATATGTTTGTTACTTCTTCACGCTCAAACGGCTGGACCAATTTTGATAAAATTTTGTGTAGAGGTAGCTGACACCCTGGATTAACATATAGGCTACTTTTTATCCCGATATTCCCACAGGATCGACATTTACGCGGGTGAAACCGCGGGGCGCAGCTAGTAAGTAATAAAAATTTTCGAGGGAAACTAATCTTTCGTCAGTTTCGTCTATCAGTAGCGAAGGGTAAATGATATCTTTAATATTTATATTATTTATAGAATACTGACTGTGTCATTTTTCAAAGGGAAGCCGGTAGGAATCGAGTTGTAGGTATAATGGAACCTTTCGCCACGGTCGTCTATTTAGATCCAGGGACAGGTTCTATGCGGTTATCGCAATTCCGTTTTGAACGCTTTTCAAAACGAGTGTTTCCTTCCATCTCCATTTTCTAAGCGTAAATAATTGCTTCACCAGATATTCAAATCTTTTTTTACAACCTTTGGTTTACGTAATTACATCGATCGAAATTCCATAACTAAACTATTACATAATGTAATGCTAAACTGGGCCTATATCGTCAAAGACTATTTTGTTCTTTTATCTAATGACATTTTTGTATAGGATTATTTTATAAAATACATTAAAAATAAAATAAAACTAAAAAGAAAGAAAATGCCACGAAATAAATAAGTAGAAAGCAGACTATTAAAAAAAAAGTATCCACTCAAATGTCCCGCTCCCCGCGGTTACGTCATCTAGAATGTCTCAGAACATTTTTTCGACAGGCCGCGGAGCGCCTCGCGACTTACACACGACTTATATACAAAAAATTCTATATGGACGTTTGGATGGATAGAAACTTAAATATTTTTAATAGTCTTTATTGTACTAACATCACCGTTGCATTGTGTCGCAATACAAAACATTCATTCAGAGAAATCTTGCTCCAATTTTCATCTTTCTCTGGAAATTCGTTCTTTAGAGAAAACTTTAGCACGGGGTGTTTACTCAATCGCGAATCCTCAGCGCTATTCATTTGTTTTCCGCCCTAACTGTTTTAGTAGGTAGTTCCCGATTTATCTCACTGTATTTAAAGCTGTTAAAATGAGTCGGTGGCATGTTTCGATTTACCTTTTCAAATTGAAACGATCCTGAAGATTGATTTCTATGTGTCTTGGAACGATTGCTTGAAATAATTGTATTTGGATAATTATTCTGTCTACTTGGAATTATCCCGTTAATTCTTGTAGATAATGTTTAGCTTGTTTTTGTTTAGTGTCTGTGCTTACATAGTACTAATTTTTACTATCGCTTTTTGACCCAGTCCTGATCTAGACCCGGAAAAAATTGTGACAGCAAGCACGTTCCACGCCTCAGTATTTTATTTTTCGTAATTTTGTCTATGGGAGTATTGCTTGCGTTCCATGTTCTTTAGTCGAGTTACTAAATAGAGTACATTTGTGCCAAAAACCGTGTGTGCGTAGCATTATTACGAAATTAGTTATCTGTAGTTGAAAATCAAACAAATGACGGCGATGACGTGTGCGTAATAGGATACTCGCATGATATAAATGTTATTGTTTATATAAACTTTGAAACTACAATGGTATGTATTATATGTCATTCGATTCGGTATGAATGGGGCTATTTTTTAGGTAAATAAAAAAATAGGGTCATCGCTTTCGATTTTGAATGAAAATTATTTTAATTTTTAATTTTCGTAATGTAAACAAACATTAAAAATAAATGATTATTTTAATAAATCTAAGTCTCTTAAAGTTACGAAACAAGTTTTATAATCTACCCTGGTCTATCCACTTAAAGAAACAGCCATTAGTTTAACAGCGGTCCATAGAATTTTTTTCTGTACGAGTCGTGTATGAGTGGCGAGGGCGCCCCGCGGCGCGTCGAAAAAAATGTAGGTACACTTGTGATGACGTAACCTTGGGACGCGGGACACCCAACCGGCTATCTTGTTGAGTCTGGTTACTCTAATAAATAAAAATAGTATCCACTCAAATGTCCCGCTCCCCGCGGTTACGTCATCTAGAATGTCTCTCAATGTACTCTGTGGTCTCAGAACATTTTTTCGACAGGCCGCGGAGCGCCTCGCGACTTACACACGACTTATATACAAAAAATTCTATATGGACGTTTGGATGGATAGAAACTTAAATATTTTTAATAGTCTTTATTGTACTAACATCACCGTTGCATTGTGTCGCAATACAAAACATTCATTCAGAGAAATCTTGCTCCAATTTTCATCTTTCTCTGGAAATTCGTTCTTTAGAGAAAACTTTAGCACGGGGTGTTTACTCAATCGCGAATCCTCAGCGCTATTCATTTGTTTTCCGCCCTAACTGTTTTAGTAGGTAGTTCCCGATTTATCTCACTGTATTTAAAGCTGTTAAAATGAGTCGGTGCCAAGTTTCGATTTAACTTTTCAAATTGAAACGATCCTGAAAGATTGATTTCTATGTGTCTTGGAACGATTGCTTGAAATAATTGTATTTGGATAATTATTATGTCTACTTGGAATTATTCCGTTGTTTTGTAGATAATGTTTACCTTGTTTTTGTTTAGTGTCTGTGCTTACATAGTACTAAGTTTTACTATCTATCTTGTTGAGTCTGGTTACTCTAATAAATAAAATTCTATTCTGTTCTATTCCTTTGCAATTTCGTCTAATCTGCATTCGCGATTTATTTGCCAAAAATGTAAACAAATATGAGTTTATGGAAAAATTTGTTTAAATCCTACACAATAAAGTTCAGTTTACGCTACAACTTCAAACATTTTTATAACTTTTTCAATAGCACTAGTCACTCAAAAATCAACTTAATTAAAATAAAGTTGATATTTGTCTAACTTTAAATAACATTAATTTGAAACATAAGTTTGAATAGACTTTAGGTACCTACGTTGATTTAACGTTCATTTTCTTCACACAAATTTATATTAAATACTTATATTAATTTTACATGTTATTATTATGTAGAGACCCAAATGAGGATTAATGCGGTCGGAGTGACTTTTTGAAAAAGCCTAAGTAAAAAGTCATAATTTGAAGTTCGGCTCTCGCCTATTTTCTCCTCTAATATTGGACCAATGGGCATTGTTCATATTTTTTTAAATGTTGTAATTGAAAAACCATTTCGAGGAATAGCGTTACTGATCATTACGGACTAATTAATTACGAAAAATATTCATATTTTATTGATATTTTTGATAAAATACGATTGACCTTGTTTGCCCTTTGGTTTGGCTGTACAGTTTTGTATCGTTACCTCGTTATCGTTAAAAAGTAAGAGGCAAGTATTGTCTACAATCTGTCAAGTGTCAAATTATATTTATTATATTATTATTTTTGCTCCCCTTATTTCAGCTACGCTATGATGGCTGCTAGTAGAAATATACTCTAATATCATAACGGTCTCAACTTTAGGCAGGTTTCGCGAGTCAGCTATAACAAAAGTATCGCTCATTGTGGTCATTTGTGGTTCAGGAAAACGAACAATAAAATTATGTCGCCGCGTGCGTTATTATTCTATTTCTAAGTCGCCGCGTAGATTGTTCTAGTGACGACAGAGAGTAGTATATTCCTTGGACGACACTTACTCATAAAAAAACCATTTGTAAACAAATAAATAGGATAGGATTCGAATTCGATTATAAAAGACAGTATTTGAGTATTCAGTATTGACACTTTGACAGATGCGATATGGATGACGTTGTGTTGACAGATTTAAATTTTTAATTATGTACTAGTGAAGCAACGGCACTTAATCTATTTAAGCCAAAGATGACGTCACCTATCTTAAAAACTTAAAATAATTAAATAATTTTTTTTTAAATAACTATTGAGCCAATCATCAAAATATTCAAATTAGTTTCTCAAAATGCTCTAAATTTTCAAAAAATAAAATAAAATCTAATGGTTAGAATTTTTGGACAATCCCCATTTAAAATTATTTCATAAACAGAATGAGAAGGATTTAATATACTGTATCCCTATTTCCTATGTATTTCTTGTTTTATTAATAAGTAGTTGTCAAATTTGTAGGCCTCCGTTGACAGCGGCAATTTTGAGCATTTTTGAGGGTACTGTTATAGTGCTTATAAAAAATAATGTATCATCTAAAAGGAAAACATAGGGACACAGGACTAATAACAAACAAATATTTTTTTAAATCGGTTCATTAATGAGGAAGTTCTGAGGTAACAAACAAAAAAAAATAATGTAACCGAATTGAGAACCTTCTCTCTTTCTTTTAAAGTCTTAGGTAATCCTTTCTAGAGTTCCGTACATCAAAGTACATCAAAAGGAAAAACGGAACCCTTAGGTATAAGATCACTTCGTTGTCCGTCTTTCTGTCCGTCAGTCAGACTTTCCTGTTTCTCAGGAACACGTGGAGTTATCAAGTTGAAATAAGAGTAGATGCGTATCACATAAAATGTAGGTATTTATGTATTCATCCAACTTAAGCCATTGTAAGTATTATGATATTGCGAACACGTTTTCATAATTGAAAACGTGTTCACAATATAAATATGGAATTATTTAGGTAGGTACTCTGAATCCACCTCGTCGGTCTAGTGGTTGCAAGCACTACTGCTGAACATGAAGTCCTGGATTTGATTCCAGGTCGGGCAAAGTGTTATTAGGTTTCTCTAACTGGAGCTTCCCAGTTGCAGCCCGCAGTCTGGATTTGTGTGCGCTTTTAGTAACACTGGGATCAAGTGTTGTCTCTAGTGGGATTAAGGAGAACGAAAAGTATTTACTTATTTCTCTAAGTTTAATGACTTGTAACAATGGATGGTTGTCTGTATGTCGACTCCATTGTTCACACTGAGAATGATTGTCTATATATATCGCGGTTAGTCAGTGGATGGGTGACGATCTTTACATACCAAGACCCATCCGTGCCTCGTTAACCCGTTGGTCCCGGCTGTCATTCGTGGATCTTTGACAGTCGTTACGGGTCGTCAGAAGCCCGAAAGTCTGACAACCAGTCTTACCAAGGGGTATCCTATTATCTGGGTTGTGGAGGTCAGATAGGCAGTCGCTCCATTTAAAATACTGGTATGCAGCTGCATCCGGTTAGACTGGAAGCCGACCCCGACATAATTGGGAAAAGGCTAGGTAGATGATGATTCACCTGCATCCGGTTAGACTGGAAGCCGATCCCAACATAGTTAGGAAAAGCCTATTAAGCAGATGATAATGTAATTATAATAATAAGACTCGGGTACAGACGCCAGCACATCAAGCTACTACAATCTGTCAAATTTCTTTAATAGATTTTCAACTTTATGGCTAAAGCATAAGGTTCAAAGTTGATTGGAAAAATTTGACAGTTTCGGGTAGCTTGATGTGCTGGCGTCTGTACATCCAGTTTTCATCAGTTTTATTTAAAAGTCCCACGTAATACTTAGTGTCACTAACCGTTACTGTTAACCACACACATATCCTGACACCGAGAAATCCATTAACACCGCCCGACCTGAGAATCGAACCCAGTGCCAGAGAACATAACGAACACTAAACTTGATAAATAAAACTGGGCAAGCGCGAGTCGGACTCCCACACGAAGGGTTCCGCACCACAAGGCAAAAACGCCGAAAAAAACACGTTCGTTGTATGGGAGCCCCCCCCCCCTTAAATATTTATTTTATTTTGTTTTTAGTATTTGTTGTTATAGCGGCAACAGAAATACATAATTTGTAAAAATTTCAACTGTCTAGCTATCGCGGTTCTTGAGATACAGCCTAGTCACAGACAGACGGACGGACAGACAGCGAAGTCTTAGTAATAGGGTCCCGTTTTTACCCTTAGGGTACGGAACCCTAAAAAAATTAGTATTGATAAATGATAAATGATTTATTTTCTGTGAGTAGGTTTGTACAAACACTTTTACACGTCAATCATATTTTTTTAAACTAAATGAGGTCGGCGTATCCTATCTGACTATTCTGAGAAGAAAGGCCGAAACCAACTCAGAGGTCTTTTGTCTCTTTACCGACTTTACAAAAAGGAGGAGGTACTATGTTCGGGTGTTTTTTTTTTTTTTTTTTTGTATGTTTGTTCATCGAATACTCCGCCAATTGTCGACGGATTTTCAAAATTCTTTTCTTGTTCGAAAGTAGATAGTTCTGAGGTGGTCCCATTGTCACCAAGTTAGGATCTGATGATCGGATCTTAGAGAAATCGAGGGCAATCCTCAAATTTTATAGGCTCACTTATTGTTTTTCGCATATTTTATGAAGTATCTTGTGTATTTGTGTATGGTTGTCACCATCTCAGGTAGCTGGGCTGATGATGGAAGGTACAACTCCTTAACAGTAAGAAGTTAATCGAACAGACAAGGACTGTTTTTACCGACTTTTAGTAAATTGTTTTGAAGTTTGATAGGGCATTTGCCACATTTGGTCTCATGATCATCAAGTCATGACCTGATGCTGCAGTCAGGATAGTCTACAGAGTACCTAACTCCTCGACAACTAACAGCAGATATATCGTGTTTAGGCTCATTGAAAAGGGCTCGATGTGTGGATAAACGTACTGTTACTGAGGAACACCGAAGACTTGATGCTGAAGCCAGGTGCATCAGAAAAAGTACAAACCTTGAAATTACAGCACCGTAGTCGTGTTTGGGCTCATTTTAAACAGGACTAATTTTAAGTTCAATGCAATGTTGACATAAGTCTGGCCTGATGCTGCAACCAGGATTATCAGCATCTAATCTAAAAACTAATAAAAGGAGAACTCCTCAACAATTAACGTCCCTTCATCGAGAAAAGGGATATTTTATAAAAAGGTGATGGGCAAGTTCACATTAGGCTATTGTAACTTAGATAAATTATAAATAGACCCACTAAAAAGCGAGAAATAAAAACTTTTTAACAAAAAAAAAACCGACTTCCAAAAAAAACACTACAAACTGAAAAATAACTTTAATTTCGGAAGTCGGTGGCAAAAACTAAAATACTGATCCCTAAGACACCGACTTCCGAAATTAAAGTTATTTTTCAGTTTGTAGTGTTTTTTAAAGTCCAGACAAATCTCGGTCAGATCGTGTGAAGACCATGTAGATTGGTGTCTGAAATGGTGTTTTGAGGAAAGAACGACACAGATTAAGCGGACCTGTCCAATCAGTGCACGCATTTGTCAAAAATCGTGCAGCTCATCACCAAAGAAAGGACCTTTGGGTAGGCCGCGTAAATTACTCAAACCGCCAGATCATGATTAAAACTAACTAGGAAGGAAAACAGAAAAAATAAATGACCCACATAGTCCTCACATTCACAATAATTAAATAAAAAAATTGTTTTGTTGTTTGTTCACAGATTGGTTGGAAGTACACAAATGCTTGGTTGGTGGGCAACCTGATGTGCAAGCTGCTACTAGTACTGCGAGCATTCGGACTGTACCTGTCTTCGAACGTGCTTGTCTGCATCTCTGTGGACAGGTGAGGGATTTTTAAAGTACTACAAGGACAGTGTCTTATAAGTCCTCAAAAACGACCTTCACCGCTTTAATACTGAACGGTTCCGAAGTCATTGCAAGAGATCTGTCTATTAGACAGAGCCAGCTTATGAACCTGAAGACCAATGATAAAAAACTCGAAGGGTTCCGTACCACAAGGCAAAAACGCCGAAAAAAACACGTTTGTTGTATGGGAGCCACCTTAAATATTTATTTTATTCTGTTTTTAGTATTTGTTGTTAAAGCGGCAACAGAAATCAATCAAAAAATCATCATCAAAAAAAATCAAAACCAAATCGAATCATCTGTGACAACTGTCTAGCTATCACGGTTCATGAGATACAGCCTGGTGACAGACAGACGGACAGTGGAGTCTTAGTAATAGGGTCCCGTTTTTACCCTTCGGGTACGGAAACCTAAAAATCAAATCTATGTAGTCTCACGTAATTATTAAATACTAGCTTCCGCCCGCGGCTTCGCCCGCGAGGTATGTCGATAAAAACTATCCTATGTCCTTCCTCTCTACCAAATTTTATCGAAATCCGTACAGTGGTTTAGGCGTGAAAAGGTAACCTAAAGACAAAGTTACTCTTTAATTTATAATATTAGTATGGATGTCATGTAAATCATACAGATTACGTTTAACTCTGGCAATACGCAAAACCGCAAACGATGTTAGATTGTTACAAAAAATATCTTATTTTGGTATAGATACCTTTTAGTTGGCGTTTTTGTCATAGTTGTGTAATTATTCGTGCAAAATCGAATCTTGGCGCGACGATCCGTATCGCAAATCTGTCTCAACCTCTATCAAGGCTGAATAAATAAAACCACTTTCCAAGTGCTTATTGGGACCTCACTGGAACCTAATATTTGATCTATGACCGGAACAGAATGCCAAATAACTCTAAGTTCGCCTCGTATACGGCGGCCTGTTGTACTTTGTCCTTTGAGTGCACCGTGCACGGAGCAATATTTATATCTCATCTAGTTAGATTGATCGCTAAGAACAGGTTCTGCTGAGACTTCGTAGTTTTCGTTATTTTTTTTTTTTTGTTTTTGTAATGATATGTTCTTGATTACCAGTTTAATTATATGTATAAAAAGTATGTATTAGGTAAAAGGTCACATGCTCTGTGTTAAGTATGTTGAAACTGTGTACCTACTCCCAGTCACTTTTCCCTAAAGGTTCATTAGAAAACCAACAGCGTCAGACAGCACCTGTCTGGCATTAATGCTGAAATGAACCTTTCTGGCGCAGCCGTGAGGCACTATTGTTGTTGAAACCTTATTTTTTATTTTGTGTGTCACGAACTCCAGTCCAGATATTTTTTTTTCTTTCTTCTTTCTTTCTTTACCAGCCAAGTAACAAAAGAGATTAATAATAGCGCAACTTCACATTAGGTGAATAATATTTTTCGGATCCCGAACACGACTCGTGAAAAACTATTAATAGCTAAACGATTTTTATCTACCTAGGCAAAATAAAATAATGACTCCGAGCCGTAAGCAGGCTTCTAACATGGTGTGGAAAAGGAGTTGTAGATAAAAATAAAATAATGACTCCGAGCCGTAAGCAGGCTTCTAACATGGTGTGGAAAAGGAGTTGTAGATAAAAATAAAATAATGACTCTGAGCCGTAAGCAGGCTTCTAACATGGTGTGGAAAAGGATTTGTAGATAAAAATAAAATAATGACTCCGAGCCGTAAGCAGGCTTCTAACATGGTGTGGAAAAGGAGTTGTAGATAAAAATAAAATAATGACTCCGAGCCGTAAGCAGGCTTCTAACATGGTGTGGAAAAGGAGTTGTAGATAAAAATAAAAGGATGGTATTTAAAAGTACTTCAATTTATTCCCATTTCATTTACCTAATTTTGCCTGTGTTCCACCAAATATACTGAATGTGCACCAAAATATGTTCATTAAAATATGTCATAACGAGCATCTATTTAACAACTGTTGCAAATTTGTAAAAATAGTAATACACCTAATTTTAAAAACAAGCATTTATTTTTTTAGTTTTACTTCAGATAATGCACTGCAAAATGTATTTGAATCAAACACCAATTAATGTCCAAATTCGGTTCTCGATAGCCTGCTAAAAATAATCTCTTTTTTCCATATTTTTTTTCTATATAATCTAGTCGTTTCTGTCACTCGCCGGCCGCTGCCGCGGCACCGCTCGCTTCGCTCGCTCGGCTCGTGCGTAGGAGGTCACAGTTTTAACCTAACCTAAGCATTTTTTTTAAATAATTAACCTCGTCTAACTAATTCGGTTCTCGATAATGTCCATTTCAAAAAAAATAAAATAGTAAGTTACAAATATTTTGTAATATTTGGTGCACGATCAGTATTTTTCGGGGAAGAATAAAATAGTTATTGTTACAATAGAATATTTGCAGCGCACTACAATAAAAAAGTGTTATATCTTGGTGTTAATTTGGAATTTGTTTGATGTAACATATTTTGTTGGCCGAGTAGTTTAATTATAGTAAAACAATTAAACGGGTTTAAGATCAATATTTTAGAAATGCATACATAGATGTACCTTTAGATTTTTGGTGAACACAAAAATATTATCCAAAATAAAATAATGACTCCGAGCCGTAAGCAGGCTTCTAACATGGTGTGGAAAAGGAGTTGTAGATAAAAATAAAATAATTACTCCGAGCCGTAAGCAGGCTTCTAACATGGTGTGGAAAAGGAGTTGTAGATAAAAATAAAATAATGACTCTGACCCGTAAGCAGGCTTCTAACATGGTGTGGAAAAGGAGGGGAGCCTGCCGTTTTGCCGAAAAGATTTTGCCAAAATTTCACTACCCAAACAAATTTTCGCAACCTTTTATTATACCAATGCAATGTTTGGAATAATTTTAGTATGCACATTTTCATTTGGTCGAATTTTTACTTGGCAGAATATTATTAAGGATAATGTCATTTAGGCATTTGGTCTTTAATCAAATGATTTATTACGGCAAACAATCTTTAGACAATAAACGTTTGGTCAAACGATTTGTTATAACAAAAAATATAAAGGCATAAATAAGATTTTTTGAGAATTTTTTTTTTGTTAATTAAATAATTAAAAAATGCAATTTTATTTTAAAATAATCATTTATTTAATACAAAATATTTGTAACTTACTATTTTAATTTTTTGAAATGGACATTATCGAGAACCGAATTAGTTACGAGGTTAATTATAAAAAAAAAAATGCTTAGGTTAGGTTAGGTTAAAACTGTGACCTCCTACGCACGAGCCGAGCGAGCGATGCGAGCGGTGCCGCGGCAGCGGCCGGCGAGTGCCAGAAACTACTAAATTATATAGAAAAAAATATGGAAAAAAGAGATTATTTTTAACAGGCTATCGAGAACCGAATTAGTTAGACGAGGTTAATTATTTTAAAAAAATGCTTAGGTTAGGTTAGGTTAAAACTGTGACCTCCTACGCACGAGCCGAGCGAGCGTAGCGAGCGGTGCCGCGGCAGCGGCCGGCGAGTGCCAGAAACGACTAGATTATATAGAAAAAAAAATTATGGAAAAAAGAGATTATTTTTAGCAGGCTATCGAGAACCGAATAAGTTAGACGAGGTTAATTATTAAAAAAAAATGCTTAGGTTAGGTTAGGTTAAAACTGTGACCTCCTACGCACGAGCCGAGCGAGCGAAGCGAGCGGTGCCGCGGCAGCGGCCGGCGAGTGCCAGAAACGACTAGATTATATAGAAAAAAAAATATGGAAAAAAGAGATTATTTTTAGCAGGCTATCGAGAACCGAATAAGTTAGACGAGGTTAATTATAAAAAAAAATGCTTAGGTTAGGTTAAAACTGTGACATCCTACGCACGAGCCGAGCGAGCGAAGCGAGCGGTGCCGCGGCAGCGGCCGGCGAGTGCCAGAAACGACTAGATTATATAGAAAAAAAAAAATGGAAAAAAAGTCTACCCGAAACTGAACTAGTTAGACGAGATTAATTATTTCAAAAAATACTACCAGAATACTTAATATTATTATTACCTGTTTAGAATTTGTCCCAAGTGGAAAAAACACCCTTGTAATAAAACGTCTTCAAAGTTAGATCTTATGCTTGAAATGGCTGCCTTAAAACTGCGAAAACTGACGATACTAAATATTTGGCAAATGTAATTTTGCGTAAAATGAGTTATTCCAACTGAAATATTTGACTAAATAAAAATTGGTAAAAGTACTAGTTGGTAAACAAGTTATTATTTAAACGTTCACTTGCCAAACATTAGGTTTGGGTTACAATTATTTGTGAAGAGATTTTTTGCTTAGTAATAATTTGGCAAATGAAATTATGCGGAAAATTGTTTGGGAAGTGATAATTTGGCAAAATCTTTTCGGCAAAACAAGGGAGACCCCATTTTGATTTTATGTCACATTATTCTAAAAGCAACATAGGTACTAAAACACTACCTAGTTTTAATTTTTTTTTGTCCAAACAATAGATTTTTTGTATTTAATTAAATAATTGCTTCATATTTTGCAATAAATTACCAGCATTGTGTCATTGCGCTTCTTTTTCTTTTCTATGCAGTCCGACAGTGACCGCGCTTTAGGTCATGTAAGCCCCCTAATCAACAATTTAATTTTGGGTTTTCGACGTAAGTATTTACTTTCCCAACCTAAAATAGATCCTCTAGAACCCTTAAATAATCTCACATTCTGTCTAGCAGAACAGCACGTTTCTAAGCCCAACCCTTTTCTACCTACTTTCCTTTTCTCAACTAAGTACTTTAAACCCTTTAATTAATCCTAACTTTATCACAATATGTTTTCACAAAAATAAATAAGAGACACGAAACTCCGACATGTTTGTGTTGGAGTTTCGCGTCTCTTTACCCCCTGTTGAAACCTTTAGCCATAAATTAAACTTAGCAACTAAGTCAAACGTGAGACTAACTTGATGAAAGGAGGGGGGACAGTCGAACAAAAAGTTTGGTATTCAGGCAAAATTGTTTATCTTTTAATTTACCAACGGTACCAACATTCATTTTATCTTTCTTTGCTATGATCTACAGACGCCAGCACCTCAATAAGCTACTACAATCTGTCAAATTTCTTTAACCTTTTGAACGCCAGAGCATTAAACGCACGCGCGTGCCCTCCACGCCAAGCCACAATTTTAAATATTTAAGGTATACAAATAAAACACACAAAAGTAATGATTTAATTGTTTATTTCGTGATAAAGTGCACCGAATTTTTTGTCACATATTTTTGTCGCTCGTAATAGGATAGGCGACACACGAATGGCGTACAGGGCACGCGCTTGCTCGTCACGTATATGTGACAATGGCGTTCAAAGGGTTAATAAATTTTCAACTTAATCGCTAAAGCATAAGTTTGACAGTTTCGGGTAGCTTGATGTGCTGGCGTCTGTACAATAGTGTTCTATCTATCTATCTTCGTTTTAATTATGTGTGTAATAACTTTTTACGTTTATGCCATACTTAGGTGATCGATGTAAGTAAAGAGTAATTAGTAAACAAAAAAAAAACCGACTTCCAAAAAAACACTACAAACTGAAAAAAAAAAACACTACAAACTGAAAAATAACTTTAATTTCGGAAGTCGGTGTCTTAGAGATCAGTATTTTAGTTTTTGCCACCGACTTCCGAAATTAAAGTTATTTTTCAGTTTGTAGTGTTTTTTTTTTTCAGTTTGTAGTGTTTTTTTGGAAGTCGGTTTTTTTTTTGTTAAAAAGTTTTTATTTCTCGCTTTTTAGTGGGTCTATTTATAATTTATCTAAGTTACAATAGCCTAATGTCAACTTGCCCATCGCCTTTTTATAAAATATTCCTTTTCTCGATGCAGGGACGTTAATTGTTGAGGTTGAGGAGTCTTTTATTAGTTTTTAGATTAGATGCTGATAATCCTGGCTGCAGCATCAGGCCAGACTTATGTCAACATTGCATTGAACTTAAAATTTGTCCTGTTTAAAATGAGCCTAAACACGACTACGGTGCTGTAATTTAAAGGTTTGTACTTTTTCTGATGCTCCTGGCTTCAGCATCGGTGTTCCTCAGTAACAGTACGTTTATCCACACATCGAGCCCTTTTCAATGAGCCTAAACACGATATATCTGCTGTTAGTTGTCGAGGAGTTAGGTACTCTGCAGACTATCCTGACTGCAGCATCAGGTCATGACTTGATGATCATGAGACCAAATGTGGTCGTTAAAAACAGTCCTTGCCTGTTCGAGTAACTTCTTACTGTTAAGGAGTTGTACCTTCCATCATCAGCCCAGCTACCTGAGATGGTGACAACCATATACAAATACACAAGATACTTCATAAAATATGCGAAAAACAATAAGTGAGCCTATAAAATTTGAGGGTTGCCCTCGATTTCTCTAAGATCCCATCATCAGATCCTAACTTGGTGACAATGGGACCACCTCAGAACTATCTACTTTCGAACAAAAAAAGAATTTTGAAAATCCGTCGACAATTGGCGGCGTATTCGATGAACAAACATAAAAAAAAAAAAAAAAAAAAAAACATACAAACACCCGAACATAGTACCTCCTCCTTTTTGTAAAGTCGGTAATAAATAGTTGACTACCCCATTAAGTTTAATATAAAATGTATGCATTAGATCAAAAATTATCTTAATGATCTTATATTTGTATTCCTTTTATAGTGCTTGTTAGTGATCCTAAAATGTCTACTAAATTTTCTGTTTTTACCCGTGAGAACCTGTAATTGGCTTTATGTCTCATAAACTATTGTTATGCTTCTGTTATAGCTGTTGGTTCTCCTATAAATAAATAAATAAATAAAAAGATACTGACTGAAAATAAAAATCGGCTGAATATAACCGACTTGGTGAAAAAAAAAAGCAAATGGCGTATTTTGTACCACTGTAAAACTTTGATACTTCATATTTAACAAGAAAAGTTTAAAAAAATGGAAATAGACAGCGATAGCGACATGAATTCAACTCCAGAAAGTATTAAAACAGCTTCAAATGAAAATGTTAATATCCTTTTGCCGCAAAAGTCGCGGGATAAATGTTTAAAAGCTTATGAAAACTTTGTTTTCATTAACTTGAGGTTTTTTTAGTAGGTATATTTTATCACGGTAGGTAGATTTAGTAGCTGAAAGAAAAGTAGATTACGCACTTTGCTAAAGTGAGTAATTAATACACTCGTGCTAATTTAGTGCCTATTAACCGATATCGAATTCGGACTTCAATAGCTTAATAGCCATTGAAAGGACAATAACGCAATCTACTTAATCCTTCTTTTCTATTAAATACTAGAAAAGAAGTCAACGAAGAGTGCAATCGTAGCTCAGTCTGTGATATAATAGCATTTCTCTCCTTGGGCTATACGCTATTGTCGCTATTGTATTATCTACACTAATAATAAAGCTGAAGAGTTTGTTGGTTTGAACGCACTAAATTCTTCTTCTTCTTCTCTCCTTCATGTCGCTGGCTCGACTGTATTTTAGATCTTGTTGGCCCAAACCTTTGCTACTTCCACGGCGTTGTCGATGGCAGCGCAGAGGGCATGTTTTGGGACACAGAGGGCAGTATAGGATGGGGAGCATGGTTTGCGACATAGCTCCGCAATCACACCCTACTGCCATTCCGTCAAGGTAACGTCACTTTACCTGGTTAGGTTAGGGATGGGTGAGGGAATAAGAAATGTCAGACGATGTCGCGTGGAAGAAGCTAGTGTATTATATAAGTACCGTATTGAAAGGCTTCCAGCCAATCGCAACCCAGTTAATGCAATACGTTTCACTTGTTAAAGGCGGGTACAATAGTGGGCCTTTTGTGTGATCTAGGTAGGTAAGTCACATGACTTATCCACATACTATAAAGCTACCATTTATTGGGTACGTCTTTCGTTTACTTGAATGTGCCCTGGCGGCTGAGAGTATGTCATGCTCACTCAAATGTCTCGCTGATGGTGGCGCATGTCTTGGATCATTTAGCGCCCTTCAAAATGGTTGAGCTGAATGGTGCTAATCCATGCGTCATGTTCGTGAACGGACGCCGTCAGTAGGGACTGGTCATCTCTTTGCTGCCATGGCTTAATTTAATTTGATATTTGAATTATTTTTGACGTGAATACGTCTTTAAAATTGCTTCCACAATGGGAGGCAAGTCAAAAAAACCAATGATAATCAAATCGGGATACAGTTTGGTGTCGCAGCTTCATATCTATCATCTCCGTCCTAAATTAAATTACACCATGGATAGCTAAAGGATCAAAGAATTCATTACGCCAAGTGAGGATTGTGAAGCATCGCGCGCGTTGGAGGGGGAAGCGCCGCCATTTTGAGGTCATTTTGCTGCGTATCAAGATTTCCACCTAGTATACCTAACTTTTGCTTTGGAAAAGCTACGATGTTCGTTTAAGTTTCAATCGTCAGCTCTCATCAAAATCTATCGATTGTATACGAGTATAAATCATTACTGTAAAATAGTGACAGTGAATTTAAGTGATAAAATAAAAAGAAAAATAATATCAAAAATTGAAAATAGATAGATAAATAGTTGTATAATTGTAGTGTAATGTCGGCCTATACGCGTCAAAAAACCAAATCCAAATACAGAGATCGTATACGGTTGGAAAGTGCTTCTCAAGAGCAATCGAATGGTACCAATAAAACACCATATGACCGAGTCAAGCAGTGCCGGGAACGTAAAAGAATTAATGCCGCCGAGCGGATCAACCCGTTACGTAAACGTATTCACGTGTAACACACGGCCGTGTCCATACTGTCCATGACACAGGCACACCCCATTTTTTCTTTATCTTTTCATTATTGGACGCTTTTAACGTCCTGTATCGTTCTCACAATGCATAATTTTTAACAAGAATGATGTAACCAATGCAATGCTTTGTAACCATATTATTTTGATTTAAAAGAGTGTCCGTGGAGTTGCCCTTGCCCGTCTTCATCTACGCTTTTAGATGGGGGACCAGCATTCATCTTTCTGACTGAACGACCCCTTGACAATTCAAAGTGCGTGTAATTGGTTTTGAAATAAATGCTTTGAGTTTGAGAAAAGAAAGAAGAAGAAGACGAAGATATACGTAGACTGTATTTTACCAATTGTTTATTTATTTATTTTATAATTTATGTACACACAGTAAAATACATAGGGATATGACATAATTATAAACAATTATTGTATGACATAATTATTGTTATTTTTGAATGAATATTTATTTATCTACTTTAATGGTTTAGGATGTGCGTTATCTGTCCGTGACTTCAATAGTTTTAGTTAGTAGAATTATAATATTAAATCAGGGTCGACCGCCCTATCGTACCGGGTATGGTAGCAATTATTTGACTTTGACAGTTCTGGTTAATGTAGCAACTATAGCTGCGCCCGCGGTTTAACTCGCGTAGATGTCGATCCCGTGGGAACATCGTCGGGATAAAAAGTATCCTATATGTTAATCCAGGGTGTCAGCTACCTCCTTACAAAATGTTATCAAAATTACTCCAGCCGTTTGAGCGTGAAGAACTAACAAACATATAAATACACACTCACAAACTTTCGCCTTTATAATATTAGTGTGATATAAATATATCTATGCCTGCCCCCTCGAGGAATACTATAATCCTCAGGTTATATGCTAATATGTATCTTAGGCCTCTGATATACGTATTAGCATATTACAGGATATATGTTACTTAGGTCAGATGGTGGTTTCTCTGTTACGTTAATTCAAATTCAGCTACATCTGGCTCAACGAAACCCAACTACATATTTGGGAAACTAAGTAATAAACTAAACTAAGACCCGTTCCTAATACGCTTAGCTCTTCCAATTTGTGAAATACTCTAGGTCTGTCTGATTACTAACATACAACATTAATAGTATAATCTAGGCAGAACATGTCTATGAATTGATAAAACCCATGTAAGTTGGGTGGTTCTCAAGCTAATGAGCGCATACGCAAAGAGATATTGCATTTTATAACAGTAAAGATACATTGGTAATGATACTGTTCCATAGGAAAATCTGGAGTCCTCCGTTTGAGAGCAGTCACCACTGTTCACCTAGTCTTATCACCTCCGACTTACGAGTTTGTAGGTCGTGGGTTCGAACCCAGACAGGCGCTTTACTTTGTGTAAATCATTTCATCACCATTGCTCCCAAAACGGTCTAGAGCTAAAAATTCGAAGACATGTGACATCCATCAACCCGCGTGGTGGATTATGGCCCACTCTCTCTCATTATAGCCTGATTATGCCTGAAATCATCATATGATCATCGTACAAACGCAAAATGGCTTGAGAAACATGTTTACAGTAAGCATTGCTTTTATTTTTCTATTTCTCATTTTATTATCTGTGCAACAATAGAGTGTTTATACTAATATTCTAAAAGGGTCGACCCTTATGAATTTATATATTTTAAACATTCGAACCGTAATATTTTTTCTAGTTTGTGTAAGTACTGGAGCTTGCCTGCAGAAATAAACGGGTCGAAAACATGCTGTAAAAATAAAAAGCTATATTCTGAGAATGTTACTCCTACCCTCTTTTCACAACGGCCCAATAAAAAAAGGAAGTGTTGTAAACCGCAGTATTCAACGTGTTCGAATAAAATGTTACTAAAAGGTAAGAAAAAACTTTAGAGGCTTAAAGCGAGTGCTCTGCGACTGGTCTAACTTCGGTGTGAGAGAATCCATCAGAATTCAATCTAAAAAACATTGGAGCAGATTTAATTGTTTAACAAAAATGGGGGAGTGTGGGTGATGGTTCCTTCATTTTTGTGCTGAGCTTCAGTTAGCCTTCGGCGTAAATGTTATATTACTGTCAGATGTAAAATAACTGTGGAAGGACTGTTATACACCGTGTTCCGGACGCTATACATAAACTTCGACCAGATGTTCAGACCATGGAAATAAGCATTTTTCATTATGGACACATTAATGAATTCTTATTTTTGGTTAATTTTTATACAAACTAAATACTTTGACGTAAATCACCCGATATGCATGCCTTTATCCGAATTGGCAACGACGTATTTTTACCGACTTTACAAAAAGGAGGAGGTACTATGTTCGGGTGTTTGTATGTTTTTTTTTTTTTTTTTTTTTTTTGTATGTTTGTTCATCGAATACGCCGCCAATTGTCGACGGATTTCCAAAATTCTTTTTTTGTTCGAAAGTAGATAGTTCTGAGGTGGTCCCATTGTCACCAAGTTAGGATCTGATGATGGGATCTTAGAGAAATCGAGGGCAACCCTCAAATTTTATAGGCTCACTTATTGTTTTTCGCATATTTTATGAAGTATCTTGTGTATTTGTGTATGGTTGTCACCATCTCAGGTAGCTGGGCTGATGATGGAAGGTACAACTCCTTAACAGTAAGAAGTTACTCGAACAGGCAAGGACTGTTTTAGTAAATTGTTTTGATGTTTGATAGGGCATTTGCCACATTTGCTCTCATGATCATCAAGTCATGACCTGATGCTGCAGTCAGGATAGTCTGCAGAGTACCTAACTCCTCGACAACTAACAGCAGATATATCGTGTTTAGGCTCATTGAAAAGGGCTCGATGTGTGGATAAACGTACTGTTATTGAGGAACACCGAAGACCTGATGCTGAAGCCAGGAGCATCAGAAAAAGTACAAACCTTTAAATTACAGCACCGTAGTCGTGTTTGGGCTCATTTTAAAAAGGACTAATTTTTAAAGTTCAATGCAATGTTGACATAAGTCTGGCCTGATGCTGCAGCCAGGATTATCAGCATCTAATCTAAAAACTAATAAAAGGAGAACTCCTCAACAATTAACGTCCCTGCATCGAGAAAAGGAATATTTTATAAAAAGGCGATGGGCAAGTTGACATTAGGCTATTGTAACTTAGATAAATTATAAATAGACCCACTAAAAAGCGAGAAATAAAAACTTTTTAACAAAAAAAAAAACCGACTTCCAAAAAAAACACTACAAACTGAAAAAAAAAACACTACAAACTGAAAAATAACTTTAATTTCGGAAGTCGGTGGCAAAAACTAAAATACTGATCCCTAAGACACCGACTTCCGAAATTAAAGTTATTTTTCAGTTTGTAGTGTTTTTTTTTTCAGTTTGTAGTGTTTTTTTTGGAAGTCGGTTTTCATTCATAAGATTTGGTGGGCTGAAACTTGTCAAAACTAAGTTAAGACCCTTTCATACTGCATAGCTCAATCATCATCGTCTGCCTAGCCTTTTCCCAACTATGTTTGTGTCGGCTTTTAGTTTAACCGGATGCAGCTGAATACCGATATTTTACGTGGAGCGACTGCCTATCTGACCTCCACAACCCAGTTACTGAGTAATACGATACCCCTCGGTAAGACTGGCTGTCAGAATTTCGGCCTTCTGACGACCCGTAACGACTGTCAAAGATCCACGAATAACAGCCGGGAACCGCCGCACAGGTCGATCGATCAGTAACCCGATCGATCGACCTGTGCGGCTGTTATTATTTAGAAATTTAATTAAATGAAATTACAAATATCTTTGTAACGAAGCCTTTTTAAGTACTACTTCCTTTGTTAGATTTAATTTGTAAAAGTTAGAGAAGCGTTTGACAAAGTTTATAGATAACGTGAAGAATAACTGTTTTGGGAACGTATTGTCTCATCGGAAAGTGTGTAAGCCAATTCACAAATTAAATTATATTTTTAGGACCATTTTTAGGGTTTCGTGCCTCAAAAGGAAAAAAACGGAACCCTTATCGGATCACTCGTGTGTCTGTCCGTCCGTCTGTCACAGCCAATTTGCTCCGCATCACGGATATCGACTCCGAATCTAGTGGACCGATCAAGTTGAAATTTGGTACACATATGAATCTCTGTGAGTCTGTGACCCAAACACAGACGTGTAACGTAAATAAATGAATTTGAATATGGGGGTAATTTTTGGGGGGCAAATAGAAAATTAATAAATATTGTGACATATCAATTGAAAGGGCTTACTGTATATTTTTTTCGACGACAATTGTCCTTTCCGCCCCCCCGGCGGCTAGAGGCTATTCAGATGATGATGATATTATGCTGAGGCAGGAGCCTTTTTGGCTTCGGTCTTGGTTTGGTTTTTTTTCTTTAATATTTGGTTTTTATTGTTATTTTTAGGGCTCCGTACCTCAACAGGAAAAGCGGAACCCTTATAAGATCACTTCGTTGTCCGTTTTCAAGACCCTTTTTCTCAGGAACGCGTGGAGTTATCAAGTTGAAAATAATATTAAATACTGAAGGTTGCAATCCCTTGAAGCAGTGAAAAAATGAAACTTCTAAGTCAATGCAAACAAAAGATACGGGCATTTAAGTTCCATTTATGCCGCATATTTCCAAACAAACCTATATAGGCTACTTCCCGTTGACCTAGAATCGTGAAATTTGACAAGAAGCAATGTCATGTAACTCATGTCGAACAAATAAAGGAATAAATCCGAAAACCGTAGTATATAAACTATTTACATACCTATAACCCTCGGTGCGCGAGTCGTACTCGCACTGTTTTTTTGTTTTAAGAGCCTCTATTTTTGTATTTCCTGTGCGTGTCCCAAATAAAATATAACAGCTGTTTCTCACAACTTTCGCTTTTAAAAAGTGACGTAACAAAGTTTATATTTGCAGGTTCTTCGCTGTGATATACCCGCTCCGGCTGCCGGTCGCGCGCCGGCGCAGCAAACAGATGCTGCTCTGCGCGTGGGGTTTCGCGCTCGCCTGTAGTTTACCACAGGTAAGGTACACCAAGCCACAAGTTATTACTTATTGTCTGAAAAACAATAAGGTGGTTATTCTTTATTAGGAGCCTGTTTGGCCCCACTGCAGGGCAAATGCCTCTCTACCCTCTTTACATTTCTCCCGATGCAGGAGCCGGATTAGCCCCTAAGCAAATTAAGTAATTGCTTAGGGCATCACGTCTCGAGGGGCACCATAAGGCAGAAACAGCACCACAACAGTATTTGCTAGCACATGAATGGCAAGGCTGTTTATCAGCAAGATATTAGAAGAACGTTTCCTTAAAATATCATAACTTTCTTACAACAGGTGAATGAATCTGAACTACTGCAAACGGTAAAAATGGTAAACATTTTTTTGATACACATTCATAGCCCATGTGTCTACCCCTTATATCCCTGAAGCAATATTTTTTTACACCCACGTGTATATGGCACTTAGATTTATACGTTCATATTGTGTGCAGACACATTAATCTTCCGCTGAGTTACAGAGGGTTAATAATATTTCATGTGGACATTGGGCTCTCAACGATAGCCACAATACAAAATTTGGATGAAAAAAAAAATACTTGCCTTAATTTACAACCGCAACAGACCAGCTAAAGTATAAGAGATATAAAAATGGTGCCATAGCAAAAAATATTCCACGTGAAGAGCATTTTCTGCTGTGAGAATAAATTTGAAGATCTGGAACACCTGTTGTTGAACTCCAAAGCCCAGCGACACTATACATATAGAAATGACGTCTTAGCAAAAGTTGTTTAGTCTGATGGGCATTTCCTGTTGACTTACAAAAATTAAAGATCTGGAACGTCTCGAATCGTCTCGCGCATCACGCTGTTTTCCCGTCCCCGGGCTCTTAGAATTCGACATCAGACGTTTCAGATCTTCGATTTTGACGACCCCGTTGTCGCTGGCATAAGCAACAGGATCCGCGTACGAAGTCGCGGGCAGAAGCTAGTTTATTTATATGACAATTGCTTGCTGCACTTACAGTAAACAACAAAGTACGCAGCAGGTCAACAACATAACATTTAACAAAAAAAATTCAAGCAAAAATAGATTTACTGCTATACATTAATATCCCTTAGGACGTTTGTACACCGAGAAACGAGATTATTCAAACCGAATGTTACGTCCCGGAACTTGGCTGTTGATGTTTGATAGACAAAGCAAAAGCTGGGCGAACGGCTGGACTTCGGCTTAGGGCATCAATGCGGCAGCACGGTTCAGTCTGGATCGGAATTATTTAGGGACGAATTTAAAACTACAAGCTTAGCGTTACGCGGGCTGGCTCGAGCAAGGGTCGGGGCGGACATGGTAAGGAGCGTCGCGACGGGCTTCGGAGGCGAGGATGGAAGGACAGATGTCGGGACTTGCACTTTCTGAGAGTACTGGTGGCCTTACTACTTTCCTGGAGGGTCGTGGCGTGGCAATGTGTGGACAGTACTGAACGTGGTTTTTATTGCCGGTACATCGGCCTGTCACAATCTCGGGCCGAGTTCTAGCGGTCGCGGTCGCTCGGAACTACTCGAAACTTCGGCGGCCAGGATGACGGCGTTCGGGTGACGGACTCGCGGTGGCCACGTGTCCATAGTTAATGTATGTATCGCAACTTCGGCGCCGTCATGTCGTTCTCGGTTACGTCCCGCTGACGGCTGCGGTGCACAAACGCACTAAGAGCCGAGTTTTCCAATCGTCAAATAACTTTTATCTGAAGAATAAATATGGCGGTTTGAACAAAATTCTGCGTTTTAAAGTTTAAAATTTCCGGGGGTGCGAATGTACGAGTATATACCGGGCCCCCGACTCATGGTAGTGGTAGAAATCGTTGGGATTTAGACACTACAGTCTGACCGTTGAGAGAATGCGTTCCTGACACCTACCATTGCGACAATTCTAGTAGCTAATAAAGATCAAATCCGCAAAACACGTATTCGTTTGTATGAAACTGTCAGGTGTCAAAAACGCATTCTCTTGTCAGCCGAACTGTAGGGTTCAAATGATCCCCCTCCCACTCTGGGTGGAGCGGAAGGGAGTGTCAGACTCTTATAACTGACTAAAACCCGCCCGTGTTCCTTCCTTAGCCCTTTATGTTCCGGGCCAGCGGTAACCCTTTCGGACAATCCCGCTGACCAACTGTAGGGGTCTTACCACAAAAACTTGGATACTTGTTCATTTTTGTTGTTTAACGCGTGTCTACTGTTAGTCTAACGTCAAACTCCACACATTAATCTCTTGTTGAACAGTTGTTTCGCCTAAACGGCTGTAAAACTCGGTTTTGTGGTAATGAAGTCGGAGTTTAACATAACGATCTGTTCTCGCAAGATGAAGGGTGGATTTACATACACAAAGAAAGCCTAGACTGTTATATAATGACTGGCAGGCACTCCAGATGAGTTTCGTTTTTTAAGAAATCCTTTCATAAATTGCTATTCACTGGTCCGTATATCCGAATTTAGCTTCAAGCGCCGGATGCACGTTTTTATACACTAAGTAATGCTTTTAACCTTTATGTTTTGACTTTTGGCAGAAATACCTATTCGTAGTTTGATAATTAATTCCCAGTAAGTACAATTTTCTTTTTCCCGTGGATTTATTTAAAAGTAAGTAGATATTTACTTTTATAAGTCACGACACGATTCTAGTCGAACAATTTTTAATATAAGAAGTTTTTATGAAATTGTTGGCGTCGGGCCTGTCTGCTTTTAAACATCCGTCCGTATCGCCATGTATCACTGTCAACACGAAAGGTGCCCAAAAGGGTGGCAGCATTGCCACATCGGATGGCAATGCTGATTACGGCCAAAAAATAGGCAAGCCATCTGGTCACGTGAAGAGTCGACCTCTTGGCGATGGCAAAGAGGAGGTGGGCACTTGGAACCCATGTCCCAACAATGTTTTAACCCCAAATGGGTCGAACATTTTACTGCACCCAATATGTTTAAGTAAACTATCTCATTCTTTTTTTAGATGAATCATTTGTATAGGGCGTATTTGGAGAGGGCTATGCTTGGAGTTTCCCTGTGTGATCGAATCAGGAATGAGGAGATCCGCAGGAGAACCAAGGTAACCGACATAGCCCGAAGAATTGCCAAACTTAAGTGGCAGTGGGCAGGGCACATTGCTCGCAGAACAGATGGCCGATGGGGCCGAAAGGTTCTGGAGTGGCGACCGCGCACCGGAAGACGTAGCGTTGGAAGGCCTCCCACAACTAGGTGGTCCAACGACCTTGTGAAGGCCGCAGGAACCCGTTGGATGCGAGAAGCGCAGAACCGGTCGAAGTGGAGGTGCTTGGGGTAGGCCTATGTCCAGCAGTGGACGTCTTTCGGCTGAAATGATGATGATGATTTGTATACTTACCTATATTTACTTTACCAAAGTTAGTAAATTCTCTGTTTCTTCGTAAGACATACTTTGGAGAGCATGAAGGATGCTCTCCAAATTAAGGAGAATTCTCTTACAATTTGTATAGTTCAGAAAATAAATGTTTGCTTTCGAGTTTAGTAAAGGAGAGGTCTGAAGTGCAGGTAAAATTTTGATATAAAAGCATGTTTTATTGAATTTTGTGGCATAAGTATACACTTGACTTTATTTAAAGACGATTTTCTCCTTTAGTTTTGAATGAAATTTTATGTTATTACGAACCCAAAGGTTTCTGTAAAGTGTCGTATTTTAACGTTGAATTTGTTATTTCACGAACAAATTGCAATTAAAAGTTGCCAAGTGTTGACATTTATTAGTGCTCGTGGCTGTATAAACTTCTTTACGTCTTTTATTAGTATATATCTAGCGCTATATGGTAGAGCTTTGTGTTGTTTTAATACAATGCCCATAATAAATAGCTGCCGAACTGTTAATACTTCACAAGATTTGTACAGGAGGTTAGTAGGAAAAGGAAAGGTTTAAGGATATTATATTATATCTATATTATAAAATTCAAAGTCCTGACTGACTGATATTATCAACCACAGCCTAAACCGCTGGTCCTAGAGACATGAAATTTGGAGGGTGTGTTCTTTGTGAAGAGTAGGTATTCACTAAGAAATGGTTTTTCGAAATTCCACCCCTAAGAGGGTGAATGGGGGGAGGGTGATATTTCAAAGTCTAGGTAGATGATGATATATTGACTAGCAGCGCCCCGCGGTTTCATCCGCATAAGTGTCGATCCCGTGGGAATATCGGGATAGCTACCAATAGGCAAAATCATCAAAATCAGCCATCCATCCATATTCACAAACTTTCGCGTTTACAATATTAGTAGGATTTGAATCATATGAAAGCGAACTATGCATGTGGGTGTGTGATTATTTTGAACAAATGAAAAAAAATACAAATATCAAATTGAATCGCAAGTAAGTATAATAAGAAGAGTGAGAGAGTGAGTGTGAGTGTGTGTGAGTGAGTGAGTAAGTATAGTGTGTATAGTATTAAGTTATTTTCAAGCATAATGCAAGAAAATATTAATAATTATAATAAATATCAAAGTATTTGTAAGTCTTCGACAAGCAATTCATTACTCAGAACTTGTTAGCATTATTTTCCACGAAATAATTACTCAATATCTTTATTGCTTTACCATAATGTGAACTTAGGTGGTAACTATATGTGGTGTGTGGTGTGTTCAGTATTCTTTATTAATTTTCATAGTATCAGTAATTAGATGTTATTGAAGCTAGCGAAGTAGGTAATAAATTAATTTTCAGTGTAATCTTTACTAATAATAAAGCTGAAGAGTTTGTTTGTTTGAACGCGATAATCTCTGGAACTACCGATCAGATTTGAAAAAATCTTTTTGCATTTGATAGCCCAATTCTTGAGGAAGGCTATAGGCTATTTAACATCACGCTATAACCCTTAGGAGCCGAGCAAAAAGAAAAAAAGTCAGAAAGAACGCTAAGCAAAAACTAAGTAATAGCGCGATGAGATGCGAGATGGGTTGGGTCGGGGGAACAAGACATTTCACGCAGACGAAGTTACGGGCAGAAGCTAGTATATAATATTATGATAATCTGTTCGACATAAATTAAAATTTTATCTTGCATGAACAACAATTGAAATGATTTTGTTTGCTTTGAATTGAATCAATGAGGCAATCAGTTTTTACACCTTTTAAGTAGTGATGGTGGAATTAAAACTGTTAAGAGTAGTCAAACACTGAATTAAGACCACTGATTAGCATACATTGCATATTCATCCTATAATGTTCCCACTGCTGGGACACAGGCCTCCTTTCTGAGTGAGGGAGAGAACCATAATTCACAACGCGGGCCCAGTGCGGGTTGGCAGATGTCACATGCCTTCGAATTTTTGGACATGTGGATTTCCTCACAATGTTTTTCTTTACCGTTTTGAGCGCAGTGGTCATGAAACAATTTACACAAAGTAAAGTGCCTGCCTGGATTTGAACCCACGACCGTCGACTCGTAAGTTTCGGCCTTTACTACACTAGGCGACCACTACTCTTGATTAGCATAATCAACCTATAATATTCCCACTGCTGGGACACAGGCATCCTATTTGCAAGAGGACCACTGATTGCTTAATAAATGCATGAGCACGTAAATGCAGGGACTTGAAACGTTACTCAAAATAACGTCACGCGTAGTTCCGGTACCGATAATTTGGTACCGTCCCACCAGGATCGTAACAAAATTAATTCCTTGGCTATAACGATACTGACAAACGGAACGAAATCTTAAACTGTTTACTAACAATATTATCAAATTAGTTTATCGATATAATAACGTTATTAATTTCGACACCCAACGTTGTCAGCTTCATGACTGACGAAAAAGACGAAAAAGTATGAAGAATAACGTTACAAATGAATCTGTAACGTTATTACAAGCGGATAAGCTTAATGTTACTGATACCCATACCGTTACTTATAATATTGTACTACAAAAATGATATTCTATAACTTTTTGTTTTTGTAACGTTATTGATATTATTAGGTTTTGGTATCGTTACAAATTTTGGAACGTTATACGAAAACATTAGTGGTAGCGGAACGAAATTCAATTCGTTTTCAAGTTCCTGCCTTAAATGTGTGTAAAATACGTGTGAAAGAAATAATGTTCACACGTATTTTTGTTTAAATGCAGCATGTCATTGAGTTTGCAATCAGTGCGGGTTTGTGCCATTGTTAATTTATTTCATCATATCAAAGGGTAGTCGAGTACAGATTTATTCAGGTTTTAAATAACATGAGCGTTTACGCCGCCGTACGGCATTTCATACAAACATTCAAGCCCTTATTTTTCGAAATGAATGAACCAATTTTAATGAAACTTCATACGCATAAGCAGGTTACGAAGGTCTAAAAAGTTAGTAGAGATGGTTTCGAAAAATAGGGTGACAGCCAAATTAGACCGATTTTAAATTTTCCATAGAAACAGAGATTTCCAGTTATCTTTTTTTAAATAAGACATTTCGAAAATGTTCTTTACTAGCTTTTTAGACCTTTGTATCCTGCTTATGCGTATGAAGTTTCATTAAAATCGGTTCATTTAGGTATTTCGAAAAACAAGGGCTTGAAAGTTTGTATGAAATGCCGTACATCGTAAACGCTCTTAACATATTTTATTATAGCCTGTATTAACACATAGGATACTTTTTATCCCGGTAATACGCTTCCGTGGAATAATTTCCAATCTCCACGCGGGAAAAGTCGCGGGCAAACGCTAGTTTTATAATAATTTGTTTAACTTCTCTTCCAGAATGTGACTTTAAAGCATAATTTAAATAATAACTTTCCTTTGTCCACAGAGCATAGTCTTCCGAGTCAAACGTCACCCACAAGTGGCCGGCTTTGAGCAATGCGTATCTTTTGGAGCCTTCAATTCGGAGCAACAAGAAGTAGTGTACAATATCTTCTGTCTCTGCGCAATGTACTTCTTACCGCTGGTCGTCATCACTGTGTGTTACGTGTGTATCTTCTGCGAGATACACAGAAGCAGTAAGGAACTGGATGGTAAGAGAAAATACTTTAGTCACTGTAGTTAATTTGTGTGTAATGTCTTCCGTCTCTGCGCGATGTACTTCTGACCGCTGATCGTCTTCACTGAGTTACGTATGTATCTTCTTCGAGATACAAAGAAGCAGTAAAGAGTTAGATAGTAAGGGAGATTATACTTTACTAACTGTAGTTAATTTGTGTGCAATGTCTTCTGTTTTTGCACTATGTACCTACTACTTGTCGACGTCACTATGTATTACGTGTGTATCTTCTGCGAGATACACAGAAACAGTAAGGAGCTGGAGAGTAAAGGAGAATACTTCTATAACTGCAGTTCATTTGTGTACAATTGCTTCTGTCTCGGCGCAATATACCTACTGCTGGTCGTCATCACTGTGTGAAATGTGTGTTTCTTCTACGAGATACACAGAAACAGCAAGGAATTAGATAGTAAGAAGAGACTATATTTGAGTAACTTGTGAGTTCAAACGGATCACTATTCTTAATAGATATATAGCCTTTAACAACGTACCCCATTTGATAAATCAATGCAACTTTTCATAATACTTTTGAAACTTTGTCAAATCATCACTTGCCATTTTCACTTCACGTATTGATATCGCCAATGATTAAATAGTTAATTTGATTGAAAACCAATATAATTATGTTAGCAATATTTATTCCACTTTCAGACAATATATGTCCAATAATTACGTACAATTTGTTCAACAAAGAAAATAACGTTCATTGCTATTATTTAAAACAGCATTTTCCAACTGTAAAATATTATGCATTTACATAAAACTTCCGTGTTATATCCGACATCAGAGAGCTTTAAATTTAATTACGAAGTTTGCTGACAAAACCACAATGCCGTGTGCCATCAGGCGTAAATAAAATTGTAGCGTCTGCCTATTTGCATCTCTTTCTCTTTCATGGGCATAAGTAGCATAGATATATCTGTCTTTGTTACGAAAAAGACAAAAGTATATCTAGTAAAGTTAAAAAATGGCCAAGTGCGAGTCGGACTAGCACACGAAGGGTTCCGTACCACAAGGCAAAAACGCCATGACCCCTTATGGAGGCGAGCAAAAAGAAAAAAAGTCAGAAAGATCGTTAAGCGAAAGAATTGACAGTGCGAGCAGGTGATGCGATGCGATGGGATTGGGAAAAAGAAATTTGACGCGGATGAAGTCGCGGGCAGAAGCTAGTTGATTTATAAAGATACACCAACAGTTTGAGTGAGTGATTTGATATATTATTATATATACCTAAAATAATATATCAAATTACTACTATATAGGTGACAATAGCCTCGGACTTACATCGTCACCAATTATAGGATAACCAGCATTTTCAAGAATAAATGTTAAGAACACACAAAAATAATAACATTATTGGCTCTAGAAATATGTAGTTAATAGAAAAGAAAAATTGGTTTGGTCACAGAAACATGTGCAAACGAAAAGATAATTAGGTAACGAAAAATAAAAACAAAATAGATCTATAATCACGAGCATGGATCAGAGGAGCAATTATCGTAATTTTAGGAACGTTCACAGTCTGGGGCCTGAATAGGCCACTTTGGCAGAATCATGAAAGGATAACATTATGAATCATAATAGACAGTTAACTGTTAAGCTAATCGTATCAAATCCCATTGGTGATGGATTTTTTGGTAATTTTTTTTTGTCTGTGCTAAAATACCTATCAATCCAAATCCAATCCCAATCTCTTTGATTATACCTACGTATTGCAGCGAAAAAAATAACAACACGGACTGTCTACGCCATATTGTGATTCATAATGTTATCCTTTTATGATTCTGCCAAAGTGGCCTTTTTAGGCCCCCTGATCTCAGCCGCAATCTGTCAATAATACCTCTAATTTCCATTTTTGACATTGATTGTCGCTAAAATCTGATTGCGATTATGTAGATTTTGAACGTTTTAAATTACGGGAATTGGTCTTCAGAAATAGTCGGCAGCTGCACGACATGACTGTGGCAAGAAGCGCTGTGCTATCCACAGCACAGCGCTGATTTGTCAGTGGTCACCCGAAAACTGGACTTCCTTAGGGTTTTTATTCTATAAAAGGTTCATGAACATAATTTTATTTATTAACGGAACACTTAATTATTTGGTTGGAGGGGCCCGTGGCTAATTAATAACAGCCGCACAGGTCGGTCGATCAGGTTAAGCTACGCTTGCCGCGGTTGGTCTGTGGATGGGTGACCATCTTTACATACCGTGACCCCTCCGTGCCTCCGAAAGCACGTTAAGCCGTTAGTCCCGGCTGTCATGTTCTATGTTATGGGTTTGGTTTCCGCACTTAGTCCTTCAGTGGACCATTGTACCGGCTGTCATTCGTGGATCTTTGACAGTCGTTACGGGTAGTCAGAAGCCCGAAAGTCTGAGAACCAGTCTTACCAAGGGGTATCGTATTACCCAGTAACTGGGTTGTGGAGGTCAGATAGGCAGTCGCTCCATGTAAAATACTGGTATTTCAGCTGCATCCGGTTAGACTGGAAGCCAATTCCAACATAGTTGGGAAAAGGCTAGGCATGACACATATTTGGTTGTGCTACAAGCGACGTAGGCAGTATAACAAAACCTAGCTATAAATATCGAATAGCCTACTCAAATATTCGTCGGTCGTACCATGTAGCCGAGCTATACAAGCCATTTCACTTACCTACAAACGCACACAGTGGTATCAATATGACATTGAAAGTGTCTTCATGTCGTAGCAGTAAGGGTGAATTTCGTAGTGCAAGTGTTACGCTACGAGTTGACATGGCAGTGGCCTTAGCTTTAACTACGTGTGTTCTTAATGCGATAAAGAGAAAAAAATACGGTGACGAAAATGAAAATTGCTTACTTACATGAAAATTTATGACGCACTTTCAGTAAATTGCATCATAAATTTTCATGTAACTAAGTAATTTTCAGTTTCGTCACCGTATGTTTTTCCTTCGACAGTTCGAAGGACCAAAATGAAGGCGATGACAATAGACTGTAGAACATAATTATGTATTAGTGGTTGGCGGAATGAAATAAAACTAAAGCTCAGTATTTTAGTGGGTAAAAATTAATTAAAAAAACATAAATCGGAAACACAAACCAAACCTTTTTACAGATACATAAAAAAAATCATTCAAATAAAAAATATACAAACCTGAAGTGATACGCTAATACAGCAACCAACTTTCACAAACTTCTAGCAGATGCAATAAAGAAACACACGACTGAAAAGACAATTAGCCGTTCTAAGTATATATGGAAGCCCTGGATTACACCTGGCCTTATAAAATGTATGAATCACAGATTCACAGAGAGAAATTTTATAAAGAGGCTCATAAACGCCCGAAAGACGAAACAAGAAAACTCGTTTACACCCGCCAAAGAAACTTTTTCACCGATCTCGTGCACTTAAGCATAAATACGAACACGAAAGTAATAAAAAGTTAGAAGAAAACAAATCGGATAATTATCTACTAAAGGATTATGGAAAACTATAAAAAGAATGACCGAGCAACACAATAACAGAAGCATTTCTAACGACTTACTTAAATGTAAATCCACGGTGTACGATTCAGTTGACTACTGCAACGAACGTTAAATATTCGAAAAAAAAATCGGCTGTTCCCTACATTTATGTTCGTCAAAATGTAGGGATCAGCTGATTTTTTTCGCGATTTCAGGTTTTGTCCCATTGTAAAAGTTGTTCATAATGATGAGTACCTACAATGACATTGGTGTTTTTCCAATAACCCTGTTTATCTTCAAAATGGTACTGAAACAGCATGAAATCATAACACAGACCCCGGAATACTCGCAGCTTCTCAAATGTCGAGTTTTCAAGTGTCCTTCGTTATGGACGCGCACAACTTTCGCACAACACATTCAAGAATTCTTGCTCAGTCACATATACAATAAGTAAGTAAGGTAAGAATGTAGGCATCAGTAGGTAACTCTGGAACAAGCGAAGTAAAAAAGATTGTTCGCAAATGGCTGTTAGCCCAATCATAGTAGAGTGAATCCGATTTCGTAACACACTAACACATAGGTACCTACACACACTAATACATACCTACACACACTAATACATACCTACATTAAGGAAAAAATATTGTTGGCTCTAACAATAAAACTTTAACAGGGCAGAGCCCACCATAGTGTATAGTTCCTGCGTCAATGTTTTTATTGTCATGAATTAAGTTGTCAGTACAACAACATTCCTTCAACAAATATGTGTATTGATACTACAACAATGTTTGTATTGTAAGTTAAATCTCAGTACAACAATAATGTGAATTGATACTATAACAATGTTTCTTTTGTCAAGAAGTGAATATGTCAATGCTGTAAATGGTGTCAACTATCACTCCCTTAAAGCTTTGCACTCAGCTATCAAACACCCTGTATCTATATTATTATATATATATATATAAAATGGTAAACTGACTGACTGACTGATTGTTGATATATCAACGCACAGTCTAAACCGCTGCTCCTAGAGACATGAAATTTGGAGGGTGTGTTCTTTGTGAAGAGTAGGTATCCACTAAGAAAGGGTTTTTCGAAATTCCACCCCTAAGAGGGTGAAATTTCACGCGGACGAAGTCGCGGGCAGAAGCTAGTATTTTATAATAACTAAGTATTTTTCTTGCACAGAAAAACGCGAGACTCGCAGCACTGTGGGCCACGTGCGTCTGCGCCGATCCGATCGACGCGTGTTAGAGCGCGCAAGGCGTCGGACACTACGCATGACTGTCACTATAGTTGCTGTGTTCGCGCTCTGCTGGCTGCCGTACGCTACTATCACCATGTGGTCAGTATATGTGCACACTGTACAAGTGTGACGTCATACAACCCGTGTCAGAACGACGTCACACACAACTCCGCATGATTGATAGTCACTATCTCCGCCTCAGTAGAAACGCGCCCTTAAAGTTGCCAAGATTCGTTATAACCACAGATGACTTAAATAACACTAATAATATAAAGGCGAAAGTTTGTGAGTGTGTGTGTTTATAAGTTTGTTACTTCTTCACGCTCAAACGGCTGGACCAATTTTGATAAAATTTTGTATGGAGGTAGCTGACACCTTGGATTAATATATAGGCTACTTTTTATCCCGATATTCCCACGGGATCGACATTTACGCGGGCGAAACCGCGGGGCGCAGCTATTTATCCATATTTCCCTAATCCAGTTTAACGAACCTACAGGTACATGGTGGACCGTGAATCAGCAGCCCGGTTATCTCCAAGGGTCCAAGACTTACTCTTCGTGATGGCAGTCTCCAACTCCTGTATGAATCCTCTGGTGTACGGCTCCTACACCCTGGACATCAAGGGTCTGCTGCAGAGGTTTCTGAAGAAGACCTGCTGTCACTCATCAGCTGCCTCTGATACGATAGGTAATAGAATAAAATACAGGTTAACCAGAAAAGATATGCGCTTCCGTAATATTCGTATTTTAGGGCCCTCATTCACTACGACCACTAAAGTTTACAGCACACGTGTATCGGTATCTACAACGCCACATGCGAACAACGCGTCATACTGAAGTCACGCAAAATCCTGCATCTTGCAAGCAGAGTTTACCGCGTAACTAGCATAGATACAACGGCTCGACATGAATCATCGGGCAGTTGCCCGCCAGACACAATACCCGTCTGGTCGGAGGATCCTCCCTTTTCTGAGTATGAGTGAACATTACACCCTGTTCCTCATACCTCTATACACGTATCAACTCGGAAAGGGATCGTCACCGTATCAAGTCGAGCCATTCAGTATTCTTTTTAAACTCCCTACTGCAACGCACACTAATCAGAATCGTAACGTAATCGCTTCGCCTCAGGACAAGCTCACGAACCGCGGTGCGGTGCGTGGTAAACTTGCAGTTCCCGCGGTTACGTCTCTCCGTACCCGAGCTTACGTCTCTTCGTCCACCCTTGCCCCTCTCACCCCTCCCTCGGCCTGATTGCAGTACCAGCGGTCGGCGAGCCGTAAGCGCGGCGTCGCCTAGCCGTAGCCGAGTCGACGTATCTATCGGAGCTTCCGATCCGCTTTGGTTACATGCTTACGTTAGATTGACGCTTGTTTGACGGCGAGGCGAAAGGCGATACGGTAACGATCCCTTTCCGAGTTGATATGTGTGCTTATAACCTTAACCGATTCCTTACTTCGAAACCACCACAACTATCCCTTAGTTTATCATGACATCACGTACACCATGACACAATGGCGTGGTTTGAACTGTCAAAATACATGTCGTCCGTACGGTTGACATTCGATTCAACAAGACAGGATATTGATGTGGTTTACACTTGGTAAAATTTCGCGGAGAATAATACAGATTTGGGCCTCTGAATTAGTAGGAACGTCGCGTCACAGAGCAACCCCCCACAGAGGCGAAACTTAGTTGTATACTGCCGCACTTTGTTGTAGTGCACCTATCATTGCGCGTTTATATGAAGCGTTCTCTGTTTTGGGTCAAAACTCAAAGTTTTAAAAGTTTTTTTTTTGTATTTGCAAAAGTACTATAAGATCGTTGTATTTTCGATTCAAAACGTTTACGCGCATTCGTGCTAGGGCCTCTGGCTGTTACCGAGTACAATTTCATCAGAGATATCTTGTTGAGGATCCAACGCTAAGCAGTCGCTCTAGCATCACCTAGAACAACAAGATAGATTTATCATCATCATCATCATAATAATCATCGTCATCTTCTTCATCATCATCCTCATCGGCATCATCATCATCTTTATCAGCATCATCATCATCGGCATCATCATCATCATCATCTTTATCAGCATCATCATCATCTTTTACATCGTCATCATCTTCATCAACAACATCATCATCATCAATCATAATCATTATCGTCTTCATCATCATCATCATCGTCTTCATCAACATAATTATCATCATCATCATCATCTTTTACATCGTCAACATCATCACCCTCATCATCATCATCACCTTCATCATCATCATCGTCATCTTCTTCATCATCATCCTCATCGGCATCATCATCATCTTTATCGGCATCATCATCATCGTCTTCATCAACATAATTATCGTCATCATCTTTTACATCGTCATCATCTTCATCAACCACATCACCACCCTCATCATCATCATCATCTTTTACATCGTCATCATCTTCTTCAACAACATAATTATCCTCATCATCAATCATAATTGTAGTGACATTTAATTATTAGGTACCTATATCACCCAACCTATAAAAATGTAAACCAAATATTTAAATAGTAACTTTATAATTTTATTTCTGTACAACAGGCAGGACAAACATATTTTATATATTAGTAGATAAGTAATTAGTTGTCCGATAGCTCGGCTATGACGCGCCCTATTGTTCTCGCGACGTGTCGGTTCGCATACGTCACGCGCCGTGAGGGCGAGCGAGACGGCACCATCGCATGTTGCACTCGCGCGCCCGCGCCGCCAGTCGGCTGCCCGCTACGTATGCCATCGCACGCTAACTATTTTCCAGCTTCGCCGCGCTTAAGTAGATATACGAATCTAGTAAGCTTTCGTAATTCCTGTTCTTCGCTATCCGCTATCATTCTATCACTCCTTCTTCTTCTGTGGAACTCTTGTGTGTTGTGTAACTGACTGTGAACTATACTGTGAAATAAACTATTCATCTTTTCCTGTGTACCTACATTCATTCTATCATTTCGTCAACACTGCACCAACGATCCTACATAATCATTATCGTCATCATCATCATCATCATCATCATCATCATCATCATCATCTGTTACATCGTCATCATCTTCATTGTTGGAATAAAAGTTGGAATGCAAACTTCTTAATACTTTGTCATTATAGTTTTGCTTCTTTTCTATCTGTCACTCCTATATAATATGTCCTGTCAATGGTGTGCTCCTCACGTTTAATATACCATGCTAAATAACTATTTAGTGTTGTTTCAATTCATTTCAACAGGTTATGGGCCCAGGCCGCCTGTGTAAGGTTATACCGTTGATATAACCAGTGTATAAAGTAATAAGTTGACCAAGAAGACAAATCCTCAAAAAGTGACATGCGGATGCCGGTTTTTAACTTTTCAGCTTTTTCGACAATTGTTAAAAATGCTATCCATTCAAAAAACTTACTGGCCGTGATAACTGGTCGAGTAGGAGTTTTGCCGTAAAAGCATAGGTACTTAGAACATGAGGAATTATGGGAGTGTGTGGAAGAGGGACCCGCAGCTGATTCAAAGAAAGCTTTGAAGGCTGAGTCCAAGTTAGTATTATTGGTGGATCCAATAATATATGTTCATATTCAAGATGCCAAATCGGCAAAAGAGGTATGGACTAATCTTTCACGCGCATTCCAGGATTCAGGTCTTCTCCGGAAGGTTGGCTTATTAAAAGATTTGATCAATACAACACTAGAAAGCGATTGAGAGTTCGGGTGTAAAAATTAGTGCAGATTTGTTCAAAACTAAACTCTTACAAGAAGTTAAAGTATCTGACACTACCGCATTTTACACAAACTCCGTTGTTTTTGTTGTAATAAGTATGGAAATTTGAGCAAAGATTGTTGGCACAAGAAAAATGAATCTGAAAATAAAAACAATAATAATAAAAATGGTTTTATAGCTGCTTTTCCAGCCATACAATAGGAAGGAGTACATTAATAAAAACTTTGAAGTTTATTTAAAAAAACATGGCATGCTGCATCAAACATCCAATCCGTACACTCCGGAGCAAAACAGCTTAAGTGAAAGGATGAAGATTTAAGTCACATGAAAATATGTAGGTGTAGAGCTATGGTGCACATACCAAAGGAGAAACAAAAAAAAACTGGATGCAAAATCAAGAGAGTTAATTTTTGTTGGATATTCTGACTGTACTAAAGGTTATAAGTTCATAGAAGCTAAAAGTAGAAAACTAGTTTTGAGCAGAGATGTTACATTCCTTGAAGCAAGTATAAAAAGAAACATGGAAGAAACATGGTAAATACTGATGAGAACTGAAAGTGATAATGTTCATGAGGATATACTTCCTACACCGAGAACTCCGGTCACTAGTGTTTCAGACACCTCAAGTTCAAGTACGTATGATGCTGAAAGTGATAATGTTCATGAGGATATACTTCCTACACCGAGAACTCCGGTCACTAGTGTTTCAGACACCTCAAGTTCAAGTACGTATGATGCTGAAAGTGATAATGTTCATGAGGATATACTTCCTACACCGAGAACTCCGGTCACTAGTGTTTCAGACACCTCAAGTTCAATTACGTATGATGCTGAAAGTGATAATGTTCATGAGGATATACTTCCTACACCGAGAACTCCGGTCACTAGTGTTTCAGACACCTCAAGTTCAAGTACGTATGATGATCTCACAGACGAGACATACGTACCAAACGAAAGCGATGGTGATTGCGATGGCGACTCCACACCGATATTCCAGAGACATTCAAGATCACGCCGACGACTTGAATTAAATGATAGAAGACCCACATCATATATTTGCATGAATGCATGAATGCTGAGTCAACGCCAAGCTTAGCCTTATCAAGCACTGAGGCAGAATATATGTCTTTAGCCTCATCTGTTCAAGAAGGGCTCTGGCTAAAACAATTAGAAGAAGATTTTTGGCCTGAACTTGCAAATATTTCAATCATTATGTACTGTGATAACCAAAGTGCTATTAGTATTTCAGGTACTGAAAGTTATAACGCACGAAGCAAACATATCGATGTCCGGTATCATTTTGTGAGAGAAAAAGTATCAACCAATCAAGTATCTGTAATATACAAGAAGAGTCAAGATATGGTTGCTGATATACTAACGAAGCCATTGCATCGACCGAAGCATGAATTCTTCACCAAAGCCATGGGTTTGCATTCAGGAGAGGATGTTGGAATAAAAGTTGGAATGCAAACTTCTTAATACTTTGTCATTATAGTTTTGCTTCTTTTCTATCTGTCACTCCTATATAATATGTCCTGTCAATGGTGTGCTCCTCACGTTTAATATACCATGCTAAATAACTATTTAGTGTTGTTTCAATTCATTTCAACATTCATCAACAACATCATCATCATCAATCATAATCATTATCGTCTTCATCATCATCATCATCATCATCATCGACTTCATCAACATAATTATCGTCGTCATCATCATCTTTTACATCATCATCACCCTCATCATCATCATCACCTTCATCACCATCATCGTCATCTTCATCATCATCCTCATCGGCATCATCATCATCATCATCATCATCATCATCATCATCATCATCTTTTACATCGTCATCATCTTCATCAACAACATCATCATCATCAATCATAATCATTATCGTCTTCATCATCATCATCATCATCATCATCGACTTCATCAACATAATTATCGTCGTCATCATCATCATTTACATCGTCAACATCATCACCCTCATCATCATCATCACCTTCATCACCATCATCGTCATCTTCTTCATCATCATCCTCATCGGCATCATCATCATCATCATCTTTATCGGCAATTTCATCATCGTCTTCATCAACATAATTATCGTCATCATCTTTTACATCGTCATCATCTTCATCAACCACATCACCACCCTCATCGTCATCATCTTCTTCAACAACATCATTATCCTCATCATCAATCATAATCACTATCGTCTTCATCATCATCATCATCATCATCGACTTCATCAACATAATTATCGTCATCATCATCATCTTTTACATCGTCATCATCTTCATCAACCACTTCACCACCCTCCTCTTCATTCTCGTCATCATCATCATCTTCTACATCATCATCATCACCTTCATCATCATCATCGTCATCATCTTAGTCATCATCATCATCATCATCGTCATCATCATCATCATCTTCTACATCATCATCATCACCTTCATCATCATCATCACCTTCATCATCATCGTCATCGTCATCATCTTAGTCATCATCATCATCTACATCGTCATCATCTTCATCAACAACATCATCATCATCATCATCATCATCATCGTCTTCATCATCATCATCGTCTTCATCGTCATCATCTTTATCATCATCATCCACATCATCATCATCTTCATCATCATAATCATATCTTCATCGTCATCATCATCATCATCATCATTATCCTGGTTTCACTTCTGCTGAGTCACCTCCACCCTCGTAGTAATTTATCAATTTACATATTTTATACATACAATGCTGGTAACTTCATCAAAACAAATTCTCAATACAGTGTGAGTCTTCATAATGTGCACATAACGAAATGAGGGAAACGTAGCTTAATTCTAACGACGGAAAAAATATTTGAAAAAATAAAAAAATATTTATAAGGATCTTTACCTGCTAAAGTATGGTGATTGCAAGGCCTTTCTTTAACAGTTGATAGGAAATGTTGTGATTGAGTTTTATACATGGTATTTTACGTTCTGATACGATGGAGAATAATTTAAAGTAATAAAAAAGAGAAGTAATCGGGGTTTATAAAGTAATTTTACAATAATTGTAAAAATTTATGAAAAAATATCAGATTTTTGTTAGAAAAAAACCATAATTCTCAATTGAGGGCGATTGTTTACACAGGGGGGTCACAGCAGCGAACAAGAATTTTAATAAAAATTCTACAATTTTTTTTTTTTTTTAGATTTTTTTAAATATTTTTTCCGTCGATAAAATTAAGCTTAGTTACCCTCATTTCGATATGTGCACATTATGAAAACTCACACTGTATAACAAAAAACACTGAAAATTATCCCGTAAATAACAGTTTAACTGTAGGTAAATTCTAGCGTACAAAAGCAATTACTTGCCAGCAAGTTTAATTCTTCACAAAGCACTTTATCCCTTTGCAGACAAAGTCAAAGTCAAAGTCAAATCATTTATTTCAAATAGGCACATTAAAGGCACTTTTGAACGTCAAAAAAAAAAAAAACTAAATAGTAAATAGAAATGATTCTAGTCGCCCATTCGAAAAGGTAGTTTTCGTATGGAGAAGAATGGGCAAGAAACTCCACCGTTACTCTTTTAAAAATGTTTTACAAGGTCTTGTATACATAATAAAAATTATATGTGAACACGATGCACCCATAATAAAATTAGTCTACCACAAAAGGTAAAAAGAATTAAAAATTAAGCAATGACAGGTAAATCAAATAAGTGATAGATACATGGTGCTCACATATTTACAAGTTATTTAAAAAAAAAAATGCAAAAGTAGTTGAACTTTAACAAGTGTGTGAGCCACTGTAGTCGCAGATTGTAAAAATGAATTAGAATAAGATGTCATAATTAAAAATATATATATAAATTAAATTAGGAACAAGTTTGATTTTGTCTAAACTTTTAGATTGTCCTATGGAGCAGGACCAGCATGTTTCCAAACATTCTTATCTTGGATATAATCCTCTAATTTGTAATATCCTTGTTTACAAAGTGTACTTTTAATATGAGTTTTAAATTTTCTTTCATTTAATTGCAATATGTCACAAGGTATTTTGTTGTAGCATTTAACACAGTACCCCATAAAAGATGTATTTACTTTAGATAATCTAAAAAAAGGTTGATCTAATTTATCTTTATTTCTAGTATTAAAATTATGCCGATCACTTATTTTATTAAAAAGATGTTGATTTTTTCTTACATACATAATATTTTCATAAATGAATTGGCAAGGTACCGTCATGATATTAACCTTTTTAAATAGTTCCCTAAGAGATTCGCGACGACGTAGATTGTAAATGGCTCTGACAGCTCTCTTTTGTAAAATAAAAATGGATTCAATGTCAGCAGCCCGACCCCATAGTAAAATGCCATATGACATAATACTGTGGAAGTAACTAAAATAGACCAAACGCGCGGTTTCTACATCTGTTAACTGTCTTATCTTTCTAACAGCATAAGCGGCGGAGCTTAGCCGCCCCGCAATAGATGTTATATGAGGTCCCCATTGTAATTTCTCGTCTAGCGTGATTCCTAGGAAAACTGTCTGATCAATAAATTCTAGTTTTTGGCCATTCAATATGATTTCACATTCGCTACTTCTAACATTCGGTAATTTAAATCTAATGCATTTGGTTTTTTTTTCATTAAGTACTAAATTATTTACCGTAAACCAATCTTGGACCTGAAGAATAGAGTTATTCACGTCGTCAAGATTTTGTGACCGTCGGTCTATTTTAAAGATTAACGATGTGTCATCTGCAAATAACACCATCTTCGGTTGATTTTGAAGTAATTGGGGTAAATCATTAATGTAAACTAAAAAGAGGAATGGACCCAATATCGAACCTTGAGGAACACCCATTGTCATTTCAGACCCTAATGAGTTTACGCCGTTTACTTGAACTTTAACCTTTCTATCTTTCAGGTATGATCTTAGCAAGTCAAGTGCTGCTTTTCTAATTCCATAGTGCTCCAGTTTCATCAGAAGTGTCTCGTGGTTTACGCAATCGAACGCCTTAGAGAGGTCGCAAAAGATTCCAATGGCATCTTGTGCTTCTTCCCAGGCGTTAAAAATGTTCTTTATTAGGGTAACACCGGCGTCAGTAGTGCAACGCCCTTTGGTGAAACCGTACTGGTGTTCATGAAAGATGGAATTTTTATTAAAGTGACGTAACATTTGACGTGTACATAGTGACGACAGTTTTGTGGAATCCTAACTTGGTTACGAACTAGAATTTCTAATTGATGACTAAAAAGCAAGTTAAATTAAATAAACGTATATTATTTATAAGTAAACTAGGTATTCCTTACAGCAGTTTAAATTATCTACAATATGGGTTTATTCAACACGTAAAAACTTTTTCTCTTGAGTGTACCAAACTGACGAATTGTCGAAAAACTGTCAAACACCTAATCAACGAAACTGGCGAATTAAAGAAACTGACGACTGCGGGAAACAGAACCAGTGATAAGCAGACTTGTATGAATCGTATATTCATCAGACTAATAATTAGACCTTCGCCACTGCTAATTATTAGCAGTGGCGAAGGTACCATAGACCATAGAGCAGTGGTGGCCAAGTGGTAACGGCCACGACTTACGAGTTGTAGGTCGTAGGTTCGAACCCAGACAGGCGCTTTACTTTGTGTAAATTATTTCATCATCACTGCTCTCAAAACGGTGAAGGAAAACATCGTGAGGAAACCGGCATGTCCTAGAACCAAAAATTCGAAGATGTGTGACATCTACCAACCCGCACTGGGCCGACGTGGTAGATTACGGCCCACTCCCTCTCACAGAGATGAGGCCTGTGTCTCAGCAGTGGGAACATTATAGGCTGATTATGTTGAAGGTACTAAACAACTCGATTTCTACCGGCTTCCCTTTGAAAAATGGCACAGTCAGTATTCTATAGACAAATAATATAATCATATTAAAAAATATCTACTCCGGCTTACCTCTTACAAAAATTGACCCTTCGCTACTGCTAATTGGTGAGCATTCCAACTCATCATCTGCCTAGCCTTTTCCCAACTGTTTTTGGGATTGGCGTCCAGTCTAACTGATTGCATCTGAATATCAGTACTTTACGTGGAGCAACTGCCTATCTAACCTCCACAAACCAGTTATAGTACGCGTCAAACTTTATGACAGCTCTGAAGTGCGCTACTGGCTGCGCAGTACCTCACCCCTCACCCCCGCTGACACATGAATTTGTTACTGCGCAGCGACTCGCCTCATGTTCCGAGCCTCCACAAAGTTTGAATCGGGCTGTACGGGATAACATCATACCCCTTGGTAAGACTGGTTGTCAGACTTTCGGGCTTCTGGCGACCCGTAACTACTGTCAAACGATGACAGCCGGGACTAATAGCTAAACGTGCTTTCCGAGGCACGGAGGGGTGTCGGTATTTAAAGATGGTCACCCATTCACGGACCGACCGCGGCAAGCATTGCTTTACCTGATCTATCGACCCATGCGGCTGATAATACTTAGCCACGAGCTCCTTGTGAGCTTTATAATTACATAGGTATTTTCCAAGAATTGTACTCCTCCTCCTCAAGTCGTACTCCTCATCACTGAGGGTCGTGATCCTCCCTTGAAAACATCTTTTCCCTGACGAGGTTTCGCCATCTCTGTCTATCCTTGGCCAGGTGAAGCGCATCATGAAATTTCGTGTCTAGAGAAGAGCTTAATCTGGTCGGACCATCCCAAAGGGAAAAAAAATTGTATTACGTTGAGATAATATTAACCGCGCGCGAGTCCGACTCGCACTTGCCCGGATTTTATTTATTCGAGGCCAGCAATGACCACCAAAGAGTAAAAGAATCATTGACATATATATTACTAGCGTAAGGACCGGGCTAACGGCGCGACGAAATGGCACCAGCGCGCTGGCCCTAAAATGACGGTTTTAGGGCCAACGCGACTCAGTTGACAGTGGTGCGCGCGAACTTCGAATTTCGAACGAAGAACTTCTATGTAAAATGTTCAGACGGGCGTATCCTTACTTTTGAAATCATTTAAAAGAATAGACCACTTTTAGTTCGTACCAGCCACACACTGTTACTAAATCCTTATTATTCTTGGCACAGGTATCGACGCCTCTGGATCGAGTTCAATGAAGAACAGAAATATAAACTTGAAGACGCCGCTCATGAAATCTGCCAAGGTAATTTGTTTAAATATTTTCTATGATAAATTTATCGACGACACACGTTTCATAACAATCCATTGTATAGCTTAACAAGTCAACAATATCCTATCAATCTTCCAAGCCTTTTCCAACTATGTTAGGATCGGCTGTTCGTCTAACCGGATGCAGCTGAATACCAGTAGTTATTATTTTATTTTTATATTTATGACTTTCACAATCCAGTTACAGGAAATTCCGCCCGGAACGACTGTCAAAGATTTACGAGTAACAGCAGGCACCAACGACTTAACGTTCTTTTAGAGGCACGGAGGGGGTCTCGGTATGTTGTGCATGATCAGTATGATCACCCATCCGCGTTGTGGAATTTTTTTGAATAACTTATAATACTTACTTATGTATCTTTAACAGTTGTTCTATTATTCGCGCCGCGCGGCCGCGACTTCGTTCGCGTGGATGTCGGAAAACAATAATATGTCGCTAAGGAAAGGTGTAATTACCACCTCTTCATTGAAAAGGAAGAATCTTCCGATCTTGACTAGTGGGAAGCGTTGCTTGGGATTCTCTATCACAGCCCTTTCGACTGCAGTCACTGCATCTTCAGGGGCCATAATGCCAATGCGACAAAGTGTCACTTTGATTTTTGAGAATAAATAAAAATGAATGCGCCTGGTCGAGGCTGATTATCTGACCAAACAGCCGTTATGTCCATAAAATATTTTAACTTTAATTTGGCCAAGATAAACTTTGCTGCGGCTTTCACAAGGTCGTCGCAGGAACCCGTTGGATGCGAGAAGCACAGAACCGGTCGAAGTGGAAGTGCTTGGGGGAGGCCTATGTCCAGCAGTGGACGTCTTTCGGCTGAAATGATGATGATGAAACTTTACTGAAGAGTGTATAATTATAAAAAATCAAGTCGTTGTAGAATTCAAAATAGTTTTTCAAAAACGGTCTTTTACCGTTTACTTTTTCCCATTTAGTATAAACCAAATCTTAAGTATGGCCATGATAAAGTATGTTGGGGTAAGATTGGCACTAGTCTATAACCGTATGAATCAAATTCCCACCTAATGTGGCAATGTTTTTAATGCAGTAATAAACATTGGTGTTCCCCATCATTATTTTTATTCTGCTACGACGAAGATCAGATTAAAATTTAATTTATCTTTTAACTGACAACCACAGATATTCATATCAATATGTTAAGTCTCTTAATGAAATCCATTAGCTCTAAGCCGCTTAATTACTAATTGATTAAATCCCTCGAACATCCACATTATGTAGATACCCGTGTTGATAGAGCAACAAGAATCATTCGACCACAATGTTATTCTTTACTTCTTTGTATAAGCGTGTCAATTTAAAAAAAAAACGTGTAGCACGAACGAAGTGCAAAATGAAAATCCAAGATGGCGGCTGCGAAAATTTTTAAATGACGAAAAATTTGAAAATTTTCGCAGCCACCATCTTGGTTTTTCATTTTGACCTCACTATTGGCTTCAGCGCCCTCAAAAATCTCTCTCTCTCTGTCTCTTTCTATTGTATTATATATAAAAAAGTCTCATAGAGAGGGGCATATAATGCTTTTTCGTTACGTGACAATTTCTCCCAGTTTACTCCTACCGCAAGCTTCGTAAAAGAACTTATTTCCAATAACACGGAAAAATATCAGATTTTTTCAATTTGGCATCATTAGACCCTCACGTGTGCAGGTGACAGGCATGCGGTGCAAGGTTGGAGTGAGCCATTGTCTGTGGAGAGACGCTCCGTACGCACAAACCCTAAAGATTTTTTCATTTCACCCTAAAGATTTTTTCATTTGACAGAGTGATTGCGTAAGAAATTCCTGACTGTTCAGGAAAACAGGTGCTTCGGAAAGCCCGTTAAGCCGTTGGTCCCGGCTATCATTCGTAGATGACAGTCGTTACCGATCGTCAGAAGCCCAAAAGTTCGACAATCAGTCGTACTAATCAGGGTCACTGGGTTGTAGAGATCAAATAGGCGGTCCATGTAAAATACTAGTTTTCAGCTGCAACCGGCTAAACTGGAAGCCAACACCAATATAGTTGGGAAAAGGCTAGGTTATTATATCTGGATTGGCAACGTACCTACAATGCCTCTGGTATCGCAGATATCCATAATGGCCACCAATAAAGCAAATTATATTCTCCAAGAGCTCAAAACTATCTATGAATTAGTAAATGAAATTATTTCTAATATGGACAAAAAAGTCCCAGTTACCGCATTATTTATGGATATGACGAAGGCGTTTGATTTTGTAGATCACAAAATACTACTCATAAAATTAAATAGCCTTGGAATTAGGGGCAATGTCCTGGAATTAATTAAGTCGTACCTAGTTAGTAGAAAACAAATAACTAAAATAGTAAAATTATGCCATAGAACTAAAACAGAAATAACCTACCTATCGCAACAAAAATGTATAAATTACGGCGTACCCCAGGGGAGTGTACTTGGTCCGTTATTATTCTTATGTTATATAAACGATATTCCCAGAACCATAGAACACCCTATGACCCTATTTGCCGACGATTGTACTACAATATTTATAGGAAAAAACTTAGAAAAATATGAAAATGAAATAAATAATAGTTTAGGCTTAATTATTCAATGGCTAACTAATAACAACCTAAAAATTAATTTTGGAAAAACCCACATCATGAATTTTAATCAACGAACCAACTCTATAATTACAAATATTACATATGATGATAATAAGATTGCTAAAGTAGACAACACAAAATTTCTAGGGCTTTGGTTAGATCAGCACATGACATGGAAAAAGCACATTGATCATATAATAAAAAAACTAAATCAATATTGCTATGCTTTACACAATCTAAGCAAAGTCGCCAATCGTAGCACCGTTCTTACCGCATACCACGCATACGTCTCCACCACACTGCGGTACGGCGTAATATTTTGGGGTAATTCTACGGATAGGGAAATGGCCTTTAAAGCCCAAAAAAAGTGTCTTCGTGCAGTATGCATGATCCAAAGCACTGACAGTTGCAAACCTTTTTTTATAAATTTAAAATTACTAACACTTCCGTCCTTATATATTTATGAAGTTGTCATGTTTATTAAAAATAACCATAACCTATTTGAAACCCTATCCACTAAACGACATCCAGGTGCTCTTAAGTCCAAAACCCATCAAACCGCCCTATTCTCAAAAAGTTTCCTAGGAATGGCTCCAAAAATATTCAACAAACTACCTAAATCAATAAAAGCTTCAAAAGACTTAAATACTTTCAAAAAAACACTCCATACGTTCCTGATACAAAAAGCATATTACACCATAAATGAATATTTAGATGAAATATAAAATCCGTGATACCATTTTCTCATATTTATTAATTACCTACTATCTTACTTTAGTTAATAAGTTTAGTTCATTACTTAGTTACCTTAATTTGTACTATTTTCTTTGTTTATGTTATTGCTAGAGATTTAATACTGTTATTTAGCAGTAATCTAATTATATATTATAGGCCTACCTGTACATCCATTACCTACTGTGTAAGCAATATTTGTACGCCTTGCAAGGCAGCACATAGTGACACAACATATTATTTTATCCATCATGTAACTACATTTCACCTATGTGTACAAATAAATAAATTTGAATTTGAATTTGAATTTGAAAACTTTATGCAATCAGTAGCCGGCACACGACACGTAGGTATGTCACTCTCCCTGACAGTAATGAAACCGCCTGGTGGAAGAAAGTTAATTCGCCGCGTACCTGATCCTCTGTCTTGGATTGATTATAGCTGGATGTGACTTTATTGTATGACGGTAGGTACGGTCCGTACGCAAAATACACGCATTGACGTGGAGTTGCAAACACCAGCCTGTATTACCTATTATTGTAAAACAGTTTTGTGTCACAAAGTATCTTAATTATGTCGGAAATACGTCATTCGTTTAACTGATTCAGACACCAGCGCCATCTGGTGGCGCTTGTCAGAGGCTAGCCTGAATTCATGGGAGTCGACGAGAGAACTACAGCGGTGGGGACTCACTTGGACATTGGACATCGTACGGACAACATGTGCTAGTGTGATTAAGCTGTTCGTAAAATTATAATCTGATTTGAACTGTAAACGGTTTTTCTATTACGCAATAACCAAAACTACCCATAGTACGCCCACAGTAATTAAATATGGCTGATGAAAACGCTCTCGTTTTCATCATGACATGACGGAGAAGGTAGGTATGTGTCTCTACACATACCTTCTCCGTCATGTATAATATTGTTCATTCCTCCTCACTACGTCACGTTATGAAGAATGAATGCCAATGGCCCACAGACTTTCATTACTGGACTATCGCTTGTACATAATAAGGCCCGGTTGTTTGAACTGTGCTCAAACATGTATGAAACTGTGTTTCAAACCTTCGATCTGAGTAGGTACAAATATGCATAACTGTCAGTTTTGATAAAGTTTCATGCTTTTGCGCAGACCTAGAGAATACGTCGGTTAGTTAAAGCATAGTTTGTCTTAATTGAGGGCGCACCGGGCGCAACGGAATGCACGGTGTATGAATAGTGATTGAAATACATAAGTTAGAGCATGCGCTCATACTCAGGAAAAGTTTAAAATTGTATGAGAAACGGATTCAGTTAAACGGGTTCATAAAGGGCTAAGGAAGGAACACGGGTGGGTTTTAGTCAGTAAGAGTCTGACACTCCCTTCCGCTCCACCCAGAGCGGGAGGGGTCATTTGATGATTTCCCATCCGCAAAAAAAAAAAAAAAAAAGGACAATGGTATACCTACTTATGATGACCAGTCACCCTGATCTAGGGAATCTGGAAAACAAAAATTTGAGGAGCAAATACCTATGCATCTGCCACATCGTATGACAAAACAACCCGACTAGCTTATAAGTCGGGTTACCCGCTTAAACCTCTGACGAGTGTGCTTTATGTAGATGGAGTGACTTTGATATTTCTTATCGACGTGTCTGTGATAGTAGACATTTTTTTCTTTCCTTCTTTCATATAGAGGGGCTACGATCACTACTAGGCAAGAATTTCGCGACTCCCCAAGCTCCTCGGCCCTACTAAGCTTTTTGGGCTTACCTATTCCTAAAGCAAAGTCAAGAGTGGAGAGCCAATTTAACCCAACCTAATCTTACCATTTGTCCACAGAGCAACAAAGTCCGAACCCGCCTTGGGGTCCGATTCGCCGAGACCTCGCTAACGGCCGTGCCTTCACGGCTCGAGGTTCCGAAGGTGGTGCGAGGTCCCGCCTGACACCCGCCCCCCCGACTCCGCTGCGCTGAGCAAGAGCGCTGTCGAGTAATGCACCAGTATTACAGCGATAAAATCGCTACTGTTTAAATCTAAGATTACGGTACCCAGCAGTACTCCGTGTTTATGAAAAGGAAAGGAGCCATCGCGGGAGGCCTGGTAGATGTGAAACATCGATGCATGAAAGGGATGGTTTACTAAAAGAAAATAAATATGGCATTCCTACATAATGAAAAACAAAATATTATTTTTTTTTAAAGAAAAAAAATATTTTTGATTTAATTTTCGTATGGATGTTGACTGATTGCCGCGTCGCCACGCCAAGAGTCGGTCCGACCTGCCGCCTTAGATGTTTCACCTAGAATAAATCTTTATTTTATAAAAAATCATATCAATTTAATACCCAAATTAATTTCGTAACATTGCGAGAGAATTACACCGACAGCTGGTCCGACCCGCCCCACATTACATACTCGTATTTCACATCAAAACTAAACTTTTCAAGCAAACCTAACGAGTGTGACACTGAACGATCAATTATAAGAATTTTAATGGAAAAAGACTGCAATGATTCCTCCGAGAAGTAGATAGTGTTGAAAATAACGTGTAAATTGAGGCTTTTCTTAAATGACCGGTATAAACAGAACCCTGATGATATCGTAAAATGTACATAACGATACGTGTGATTTAAGCAGTCCATTATTGCAGGGAGGGTGCTAAGGCGATTGGCACACTGCACCGCATTACGCAGCGGGGCTAAATTTTCCGCACGGAAGCATGTTTTAATGAATTTGTATGTAAAAAAATCACGCGCAGGGGCACGTTATCTGCGTCCCGCTGCGTGCGTGATGCGGTGCAGTATGCCATTCGCGTAAACTACTTAAGTCACACGTATCATATACTATTTTATAACACATGTGACCTAAACGTGCACTTAAGTCACGGTTTTCTGTTCGAGTACTTAAGTCACAGATAAGCATGACTTCAGTGCGGGTTTAAGTCACAGAGTGCTATAAAAGTATTAAGTGTTCTTCAGTTATAATTGTATCTATTTATACAAAAACCAATCTATCCAAGGACAATTCCAAAAGTGTTTATTATTTCACAAACATCGTACTTGGATTCAAGTTAAATGTTGCATAAAATAGTTGTGTTTAATCAATGTTTTTTTATTATGCTAACATTGAGCCTTTATATAAAAACGTTGCGTACGTTGCGTTAAGAGACCAAAAAAATGAATGATTAAATAGTCGCTACTCCTCAAAAATTTAAGCAACGTTTATAAAATAAACCCATATTGTTTAATTATTAGACTTTTATAAACAGTTTTTTACTGGGATGTATTTAAATTGTACTCTATTTAATTATTAAATGTGTGCATATAATTATTAAATGTCAGAATTTTTGTTTCAAGCAAATAAAAATACATGTTCAATGTTGTGCTCCTTGTAACTCAATCTCAAATGAAATATGGAAATAAAGTTGACGTAAAATCTGATAGGTACTTTGTAGTTTTATTAAGAATCCTATTTCCTTCCAGCATAGCTATTCACAACCACTCGATACGCTTCCGTACCGTATCGAACATGAATCAATGTTATCGTAGAAGTCCTCTACTGTTTAGTAGAGGACTTTTAGTGGAGGACAGCGTTTGCTGTTCACAAGTCCAAAACCCGAAAATTTGGTCAGTTTAAATGAAATAGACGACCGGTATTCTTCCGACAGCTGTTTGCTGTCGGGGGCAAGGCAAATCAGGATATCGAAATGTGTCATTTTCGATACGATATTCTGTCGTATGGTTGTGAATAGATGTGCAGGCGGGCGTTGTCTGCAGCAAACATCTTATAAGAAACAACTAAAGTTCCATCCATGCCACGGATATTTACCGGCAGGAGTCTCATTGATCGCAAGCTCTATAGTGCTGAGCATGAGGTCCTGCATTAATTGCGTAACATACTATCAATCTCAAAGTCAAGTCATTTATTTCAAATAGGCACAATAAAGGCACTTTAGAACGTCAAAAATTACAACTAAATGGAATTTATTCAATGAGATTACACTGACCCCTTTTTCATGGGATGGGACTTAAACATAGTTCTGGCAAAATGTCGGAGCAGGTCTGCTTCATATAGGAATACCACACTAACACCATAGTATAATTCACAAAATAAATAGTTATAACAGCACTTAAACTAACTATTTATTATGTGAATTCTATGCAATTAAGAATTTAATTTAAGTTTTTCTTTAACTTATTTGAACAGGTTTAAGCTAAGCTAAGTTCTAACCACTTAGTCGACGACCACGACCGAGGCTTATAATAATAATCAAGCTTCAGTCGACGTCGTTAACATACTGTAAATAAGCCTTCATAAAGGAATTGGGAGAGCAATGAAACGACTTATTACTTTTTTTGGTAAGCCGCCTCTGTGGGGTCAGTCGTGTGATTGTCAGCGTCGAGTGAGGGACACAGTTTAAATGTATCTAATAATAATCATATTAGTTTTAGAGACTTTGCTATCATCAGTGCAGCCCTGGTGGATCAACGACCGACTGCGGAACTCTCTGATACCGCCTCAGTCCTCCAATCTCTAGAGAAAAAATGCATCACATCGAACCTAATACTAGAATGTCACAATGCACTTGAACGGGTAACCGTACCTATCGAACTGCAATACAGTGACACTACAACGAATAAAAGGACACAGTAGAACGCTAGAAAACGACGCAGCTGACGAGCTGGCCAGAAGGGCATCCAGCATGTCAGTCTGTGAACCGAAATCTGTCGTGCCCATCCTCTTCAACCAACTACGCAGGAGGCTACAGAAGCACACCCACACACAAGCAGAGAGCTGGTGGACCTCGTCACCGGACTGCAGGCAGTCCAAGGAAGTCATGCCATCATAACCAGACTGTTACTACGTCTGGACAGGAAAGGCCATTGCCTGGTGATGGGGACCGGTCACGGCAGACTACTCGCTAAACAAAAACATCCACACAATATGCATAACGGACAGTCCCTTGTGCAGGGCTTGCATGAAGGCTGATGAAAACGTTGCGCATGTGCTCTTTGAGTGCACAGGCGTCACCCAGATTAGGTCAGAAACCCTCGGGACACCCAGATCTTACACAAATGTTCGCAATAGGCCAGGAAACCTAATTAATTTCTGGAGGGAGGTGGGCTGGTTGGAATAACCACCAATGGCCGCCATGGCCCACGCACACTGTTCCACTTGAAGGACTAAGTGCGGAAACCAAACCCATAACATAGAACATAATATGTAGAACAGAACAGCCCAGCCCTGCCTTGTGGCGGCATCATCGCCACATGCAAATTACGCATCATACTGACGTCACGCCAAATCCTGCATCGCGGAAGTAGAGTTTACCGCGCAATTAGCATATATACTACGTTCCGCCATCAATCGTCGGGCAGTAGCCCAACTAACACAACACCCGTCTGGTCGGTGGATCCTTTCTTTTCTATAGAGGTTCAGTGGTTTAGGCGTTAAAAGGTAACAAACAAACTTACATTCGCATTTATATTATTATTATTAAAAATAATAATATAAAAAAAATTACGGTATGTAAAATAACAAAATAATATAAATAGGATATTTCAACCGAGACAACGGCAAATTTTAATCTCTAAATTCCTCGAAGATGTGACGATATTTTATCGTTAAACTCGAGAACTCTTCAGCTTTACGCATACTTTAAACCTTTAAGCAACTGCAAGCATTTCTATCAAAGTTTAGAATCTTGAAGCTCTTCTCGTTACGAACTATCCTGAACGTTTGCGATTCTCCGAAATCTTTCCAACTTCGCTAACAGTTTGAGAAAACTCTTATAGGGAAGTAAGTACTTCTTAATAGGATGTTTGATTTGTGTTGTAGAAGTTTTAAACGAGTTGTTATTGGATGTGCGTTTTGCAATAGCTGCAAGTTTATTTAGCCTTTTGTTAAACTTTTTTTGAAGCGAAAACTTCTTTAGGCGGACCTTGCGCTCTTTCTGAACAATCACGTTCGGGTCGGTGACGCCGAATCGGCGCTAAATCCCATATACTCGGCTCCAGACGTAAGTTTTCAGTTTCACTTCTACGTGTGTGATCTCCCCACAGACAATAGCCCATCCTGCACCTGATGATATTGTAGCGGTATCTACAACGCCACATGCGAACAACGCGTCATACTGACGTCACGCAGAGTCCTGTATCTCGCAAGCAGAGTTTACCGCGCAGCTAGCATAGATACAGCGGCCCGACATAAATCATCGGGCAGTTGCCCGCCAGACACGACACCCGTCTGGTCGGAGGATACCTACTCCCTTTTCGATAGAGTATGAGTGAACTTTACACCCTGTTCCTCATACTTCTATACTGGTGACCCCGAACATGAACGTCAGCGAAGCCTTCGTGCAAATACTTCATCGTGACTTCGTCATTACTCCTGCAAGCTTTAGAGCGGCGAGTCACCCAGCAAGCCAGCACCCACGGCTTCAACGGGTATTCTGCACGTAATGACCGAGCATTTTTTTTCTTCTTTATTTTTGTTTTTATCTGATGTACGACTATTATCTGACTATCTGGTGTATTGTGTGTCTTTAGTCTGTGCTAAATAAATGTATTTTCTTTTTTTCTAAAGTACTTGTCTATGATCGGTCTACCACGCCCAGCGCCCACACCATATCCGTGGCCAAGCTGACCTACAGACTGGAGATTCTTCTTCTTCTTCGTGTCGCTGGCACGACTGTATTTTAAATCTTGTAGACTGGAGATTGAGCTCCCAAGACAGAGTTCCAAGTGTCAAAACTCACAACTTTTGATTAATATTCTTAGTTCTCAAGAATTGTAAGAAAAGGCGTGAAATATCATGCCCACAATTTCAAAAATACATGATCCGAAAATAGACATTGTTGAATGTTTTTATAAAGCTCTAATAACTCAGTAGATAGGTACCGTATCACTTATCAGTACAATAACATAAAGCTTAGTAGGAAGCAAAAAGGGATGAATTTGTCATCAACAATTTGCCTTATTTTATTAGGTACTAGCAGCGCCTCGCGGTTTCACCCGCATACGTGTCGATCCCGTGGGAATACGATACGTGGGAAAACACGTCTTAGAAAAAAAAACTATTTAATAATTATTTAAACATAACATAAGAATTAATTCCATTTAAAATAATAATATGTATCTACATGTTTATGAAGAAATAAGCAAAATAATCATAGACCAAAACACGTACATTTTTGTACGCCTATTTATTACATACCTACATAGTGTAAGTCGTGCCACGTGTAAACGATAATTGCCGAACCATAAGTAGGTATCTTCGTGGGTATCTTACAGAAAAAGAAAAGCAATTTCCTGAGGTATGATCATATACGTAGATTTTAATTTCCAAAATTTCACCCGAGGTATGTGTTATTATACATAGAAACGTTTTAACCTCACAAATATATAGTTTGGATCATTCGGTTCCCTACAAAATGGTTGAGCTGGATGGTGCTGATCCACGCGTCATGTTCGTGAACGGGCGCCGTCGGTTGAGACTGGTCATCTCTTAACTGCCAAGGCTTATTTTTAATCTTATGTCTTGAATTCTTTCTTCATTTCTGTCTTTTTTACATTGTTCTCACATATAGAAGCAACAAGAATAATGTACCCAGGATTTTGTAATATCTTGATTTAAAAGAGTGTCCATGAAGTTTCTTGCCCGTTCTTCTCCATAGAGATCTACGCTTTGGAATGGGCAACTAGCTTCAACTTTCGGACTAACTGACAGACTATTTAATTTTGACAATTCAAAAGTGCCTGTACAAGGTTTAATTGAAATAAATGATTTGAGTTTGAGTTTGAGTTTGAGTTAAGGGGACGTTAATCATTACTTAACTTAAAGGAACGCCAACGTTTACAAATAAAGGGATCAATTATGTACACTTTCATAAAACAAGTGTGAGCCACAACTTTCTTACACATGGAACTGAAACTGAAAAAAATCAGGTGTTCCCTACATTTATGTTCGTATAACTCGTCAAATGTAGGGAACAGCTGATTTTTTTTTCGCGATTTCAGGTTTGGTCCCATAGTAAAAGTTGTTCATAATGATGAGTACAATGACCTCATATGAGGTTTTTAATGTTTTACCAATAACCCTGTATACTTATAAAGCAAAGCGCCGATGCTGCAACAATGTCCACGTTTTCCATTGCCAAAAGTCGAATTGGAAAGACATGTGAAGCAGCAATGTAAACACTCAATTCCCTTGACGTTGCCACAGCAATATTTAGGGAAATATATCCGGCAGCGCGAATGGCAATGGCTGAATGTAAACGAGGTAGAACGTTGGCGTATAAAACCGACCCATATAAAACCCTAAACATCTACCTACGACTAAACTTAACATAAAGGGGCCCTTCAGGACGTATCAACATGTCTGCTAGAAGCGCTGGTCGGTATCCTTTAACTCGCGGCGACAATCTGAAGTTACGACATATTGCGCTGAACACGCATTTCATCTCTAGCATTGCGAACCGCTGACCTGTGGACAAGGGAGTTGTATTGTAGTTAGCACGCAACGGAAAACTGACCTTTCTGAAAGAAAGAAAGAATATTGTTTTTATTGGCAAAATAAAAAAAAAACACTTTACAAAAGTTTACGTGTTTGGTGTAGGTGTGTAATAAAGTCACATTTTTTATTTTTTTACATTTATTTTTTATTTGTTTCGCGCGTTTTACTTTATCATACAACCTGTTTATTGTTCATATAATGTTTGTGATTGATCTCTTTGGCGATTGGAACTTTTACTAACAATATCCACATTTCATATTCAAATCACTTTTAGCCCCTAGGCATTAAAGAGCTATTTTAGTCCCTGTTTACGAAGAATACACTAGCTCTTTTTTAATAGATGTGATAATCTTTTTTTAATTGTTTATTTTAAACAATTAAAAAAAAAGTAAACTAAAATAGCTCTTTAATGCCTAGGGAGTCTCTGTACCAGTTACTATTTTAAACCATGCAAAAAAGGGTCTAGACATTAATATGATTAAATTTTAACTACGTAGGTTTCTGTCTTTTTAACAAAAAGACAGAAACCTACGTAGTTAAAATTTAAATACACTTAAATAGGGCGCAATAAAATGAAAAATTTGAATAATTTTCACTTTTTCTCCCATTTTTATTTGTATTTCATTTAAAAAAAAAGGGTAGACGTAAATAAATAAATAACTCAATAGGTCAATGGTAACTTAGAAAGAACCCTTTGTAATAAAAATATACGAATATTTTCGCTACCAACAATTGCGCTATTGTTAACGAAACTATTGTAGTCTCACACAATTGGTAAAAAAGTCCTTCTGTGGATTTAATTTTATTTTTTACTATTATTTAATTTGATTTTTTACTATTATTTTTTAATAATAATAATAAGACCTTTATTTTCAGTTTTTCAGTTTTTTTTTTAATATTATTATCTTCCGGTCCTCCCTACCGATTTCGGTCACGGACTCACGGTGGCCAATCTCAACGAGGATAAGCCAGGTATAAAAAAATTAAAAAAATCCCGTGATAAACTAGGTATTTACTTACATACCTACATACGGAACCCTCGCTGCGCGAGTCCGAGTCGCACTTGACCGGTTTTAATATACTATACAAAGTATCCATGTGAAATACTTATCTTCTTGAATAAATGAATATGAAATGAAATGAAATGATTTATTTTGTAAGTAGGTTTGTACAAACACTTTTACACGTCAATCATGTTTTTTTAAAACTAGATGAAGTCGGCGTTTCCTATCTGACTACTCTGAGAAGAAAGGCCGAAACAAACTCAGAGGTCACAGTCTCTTTTAAAGTCCAGACATAATCTTGGTCAGGTTATATGAAGACAATGTAGATCGATGTCTGAGGTGGTCTTTTGAGGAAAGAACCACACAGATTGAGAGGACCTGTCCAGTCAGTGCACGCAGTTCTATTCTTATCATAAAAGCAACCATCCAACTCTTTTGTTTGTAAACCATGTCAGTAGCTTAGAGCTGATTTTTCCAACGTCAGATAATTTTATCCGAGGAATAATTTTTAATTTTTGACAGTTCTTTCATATTGAATCTGTCAGACGTAAATTTTATTCCACGAGTAAGAATTACCTATCTGTCGATTGAAAAATCAGCCCTTAGTCAAATATTTAATTCGTCAGGGATAAAATTATTTTTAAAAAGTACTCTAACTCGCAATTAGGTAATTCGACATATACATTATGTTGGTGAACATAGTGAAAAGATATAATACTAATTTATTGGTTTTTACTCGAACTCGAACAAACCATTGATCACGTAGCATCAGTTTGTGGTTAATTAAATAACAAAACCAAATTGTTTAACTATTTTAGAAAGAAATAAAAATATTTTGATTGGGAGGCGCAAAGGAATTACAAACAATAAAAAAAGCATGTAAAAAGTACCTACATTACATCTAACAAAATCATGAAAAAAATAAATAAAAACAGACATTAAAACTTTTAATGACATATAATTATATAACTACGTGTCATCAAATTGATCACGTACTTTTCGAACCTAATTCTTCTATAAAAATCTAACGTGCGTACGAACCTTTAATATACAACCGTTAATATACAATAATAAAAACGTTCGTGATCATTGTTTTTGCATTACCGTTATACCTGCGGTAATGTAGGAAAAAATAACTTTAAATTCTAGGCAATCTACCCCCACATATATAATAGTAAAATCGTAAGGCAATAAAAAGCGTTCAAATGTTTCATCCTTAGCCTCGAAAATAGCCCTTCAAACCAATTCAGTAACCAACCTAATTTCTCCACTGCTCTACGATAACTTCTCCCATTTTCCCTATCATTTCCAACTTTATTTTATTTGTCTGTCCCCTTTTCTCACCGTTTCTTTAATCTAATTTCAGTAACAATTCCTGAAACCATGCCTGTGATGACCCGTAAGGCTACTGCTCAGGAGATGGACCTTAAATTGAGAACGGCCCTCCAAAAACTTGAAGCAACAAAACTCCAATGTGACCAATTGCTACTGGAGAATGATGAAAGTGAGGAGAAAATCAAGAAAATAGTTGACAAAAACTCAAGCCTTAAACGGGAGCTAGTAGACCTACATCAACAGTATCAGAATGTTGTTGATGAACGCGATCAACTGAAGGTAGTCACGGATGGTTTCAACACCTGTAGTAATTTGTATGAGGAGGCCTTAAATAGAGTTAGGGACCTAGAAGATGAATTAGTTCATGCTAATAGTTGTATCACCCAGTTAGAAAAAGAAATAGAATGTAATCAGGTTAGAGAAACAAACCACTTATATAATGAATTATTAAATAGTAATTGTAACCCTCATTCCTTGACAACTATTGACCTTACTGAGGATTCCTTGCTAAAACAGAATTATAGTTATAAATTTAGTCATAACAAAATGAAAAAATATGCAAGAATGAATAGAATAATTAAAAAATGTAATCAATTTAGAAAACATCAAAAACACTTTTCCAAACATATTCCACTGAGGAAAGAACGTGTTGATCTAATGAATAAATTAACCAATTATCAAATCAAATTAGAAGACAGCAAGAAAATCTATGAAATTGATACACAGCGCTTACAGTCTGACATACAGGAACTTGAAAGCAGACTTAGTTCTCTTTACATTAAATATGTGGGTTCTCAGAACCAAATTAAAGAACACATTCTTGCTGCTAATGAGTTAGTAATGTGTCAGTGCACTTGTCAGACAGTTATACACCCTGTCGCTGTCCAGCCTGAGGTAACGGAGGACCCGTCCCAGACTGAGAGTTTGTCTCAAGAGTGTATCCTTAACCAGGATGTATCTGATATAGTAGAAGATCTTTCTCAATTGGTACAGCTTGAGACTGGTAGTTGTCCATCTTTCAGTAGTCATGATTGTTATGATTCGGTTATGTTCTCGGACAGTATAGGAAGAGGTTTAGGTAAATTAATTAGTAACAACCTGAGTTATTCTACTCAAAATAATTGTATGCCAGGGTCAACCTACAAACAAATAATGGCATCAGTAACAGGAAATGTATTTAATCCCAAAACTAACATTACTGTATTTGTAGGTAACAGTTCTAAGGTCAAAAAATATGAAATAACTGACTGTGTAACTGAGTTGTTAAAGTTAAATTGTAATAAAATAATATTGTGTGCTTTCCCATATTTTAAAAAATTAACAAATAGACAAAACAATTATATTCATATGCTTAATAAGCATATGCACTTTTTAGTTAGTCATTACAGTGACAAGCTTGTATATTTTGACACCAACTGTTATGTTGAAACTTTAAAGTCGACTAGGGGTACTGTGTATCTGCCTGTTAGTTTTAGACACATAATAGCAAGGCTATTAGCTTTTTATATAAACTCAGACATAAGTATTATGTCGAAGTCTTGTATTATTAACACCACAACAGTTAGTAATAATACTAATAATAAGGTGGTTTGCCTGAATGAATGTAGCTCAAATGCTATAAATATTTGTACAAATTATACGAAGGAGGTTCCATTTCTCTCACGCACTATGAGCTCACTGCCTGGTGATGACATTGAAGTCTTGGGAGTAACTCCGGATAATCATTTAAACTAGTTTGTAAGACAACAGAAGGTACCAGTAATAATATTCTTATACCTAACAACAACAAGGTATCTTCTTGCTCTAAATTATGTAAATATCAAAAAGGAGATCAGCAGAATGCCTTGACAGTATTTCATCAAAATATTCAAGGCATTTCTTCCAAATTATTAGAAATTGAAATGTTTTTAGAAAAAACAAAGTTTGACATTGTTTGTTGTACTGAACATTGGTTAAAGGATTACCAAATGTTAATTAATTTTGAGAACTATAGTGTGGGCAGTTGTTTTAACCGTAAATCTATGCTGCGTGGAGGTTCTCTAATATTGATAAAAAAATGTTTAAAATCCAAGCAACGAAATGACATAGTGGGTTTATCAGTTGAACATTGCATCGAACTGTCCTGTGTTGAGCTAGATAAGCATGTCATAGTGTGCGTTTACAGATCAGAACTTTTCTTTATTTGAGTCAATAATGGAAGATGTCTTAGCGAAACTTGCATCCAATAACAAAGCCGCAATTATTTGTGGGGATTTTAATATTAATATTTTGGAAAATAATTCTAATAGCAGTAGATTATTAAGCCTTTTTAAATCGTTCAATTTATATAATGTGTTTGCAGAACCTACTAGAATAACTCCAACTTCTGCTACTTGTATTGATAATGTCTTTTGCGATTGTGATTATTTAGATAAAGCCATCGTAAATTATCTGCCGTCTGATCATAGTGGACAAACGGTATCTTTTAAGTTTAAAACACCTTTGCAAAAAGTGCAAATTCAATTTAGACCAATAACGACTGGTAAACTAAATAGATTCAATAGTACCCTAAATAATAAGTTAAATGATCTGGGCCATGATAGGGATGATGCTAATAAATTGTACGAGGATTTCTTTTCAGTAGTGCACACTCAATTTAATACAACTTTTGAAAAGAAAACAAAAAACATTTGCCCTAATTTTGTTTTTAGTGACTGGGCAACTAGAGGTATTAGGATAAGTAGGGAAAGACTTTTCGAGCTGTATGGCCTTAAGCCTTACATCAATACTGAAACTTTCAGCAAGTATGTTGCTACATATTCCAAAATTTTTAGAAATACTTGCAAAATAGCCAAAGCCCTGTACATTAGCAATAAAATCAAATCAGCAGAAAATAAGATAAAAACAGTTTGGAAAATTATAAATAACGAAACTAGTAGGAATAAAAAACGAAACACTGATTACACATTGGAGACTTCACGTGGTGCCATAAGCTCTAACTTAGAAGTAGCTCAGGAATTTGTAAATTTCTTTACTAATATACCATCAAAAACGACGGAAGCCTTAAATTCCTCATCCGACGTATCAATTGATTTATTAAGAGCGAACGTTCCAGCCTGCCCGGTTGAATTTCAATTTAAACATATAAACCCCGCTTCAATAATAAAAGCTTTTAAGCAAATTAAGATCAAATTGACCGAAGATCTTTGGGGAATGTCCATTAAAGTCTGTGCCTCCATAATTGAGACTATTGCACCTTACTTAGCCTTAGTATTTAATTTGTGTGTTGATCAAGGAATTTTCCCCGATTTAATGAAATACAGTAAGGTAATACCACTTTTCAAATCTGGGGACAGTAAAGACACCAATAATTATAGACCCGTATCCGTGTTGCCGGTTTTCAGTAAGGTGTTCGAAAAGATAATGCTTAATCAGATGCTCAATCATTTTGTACGACTGACGCTGGTGTAACCTTATTAACCTTTTGACCGCCACAGACGTCTATGGACGTCAAATCAAAAAGTGTTCACGACGCCACGGACGGCATGGCACGTCGAAAATAACCCTTTTTTTTACAGTTCAAAATAAACATGTGCCGTGACTATTATTTTGTAGGTATGAAAGAAGGAATTTATCGCTTGGCGTAGAGAACACGGATTTTCGTTATTGACGTGGCGGTCAAAAGGTTAAAACACATTTTTAACGCGTGGGAAGAGGCCCAAGACGCCATTGGAATCTTTTGTGACCTCTCTAAGGCATTTGATTGCGTCGATCACGAAACCTTGCTTTTGAAACTTGAGCATTACGGACTTGGAAAACTTGCGCTCAATTTAGTTAGTTCTTATTTAAATGATAGACAACAGCAAGTCCAAATAAATGGTGTCAATTCATATGGTTTAAAAGTAAAAATGGGTGTGCCACAAGGCTCGATATTGGGTCCTTTCCTCTTTTTAGTGTATGTTAATGATCTACTCCATTTATTAAAAAATCAACCACAAATGGTGTTATTTGCTGATGACACTTCCTTAATTTTTAAGGTAAATAGACGTGCTACAAATTTTGACGACGTAAATAACGCCCTTCTGCAGGTCCAAAATTGGTTCACTGCTAATAATTTAGTATTAAATGGAAAAAAAACTAAGTGCATAAGATTTTCTTTACCAAATGTCAAAGGTAGTGATTGTGAGATAATATTGAATCAAGAGAAACTAGAATTCGTCGATAAAACTGTTTTCTTAGGAATCACGCTCGACTCAAGGCTACAATGGGGTCCTCATTTAACATCTCTTGCAGGACGGCTAAGTTCAGCAGCTTATGCTGTCAGAAAAATCCGTCAATTTACTGATGTCGATACCGCGAGACTAGTCTATTTTAGTTACTTTCATAGTGTCATGTCTTACGGTATTTTACTTTGGGGACGGGCTGCAGACATCGATTCTATTTTTATTCTGCAGAAAAGAGCCATCAGAGCCATATATAACCTCCGCAGGCGCGATTCTCTGAGGGAACTGTTTAAGGAAATTAACATCATGACGGTACCTTGTCAATATATCTACGAAAACATCATGTATGTAAGAAAAAACTTACATCTTTTTAGTAAAAGAGGTGAAAGACATAATTATAGTACTAGAAATAGGGACCTATTAGTTCAACCAGGTTTCAGACTGGCTAAAGTAGACTCATCTTTTATGGGGTACTGTTTAAAATGTTATAATAAAATACCTCCCCACATTCTTCAACTGAATGAGACAAAATTCAAGTCTTGTATAAAACGCACACTATGCAGTCAGGCATATTATAAGTTAGGGGATTACATAGCTGATAAAAATGCCTGGCTCAATGCTGGTCCTGCTCCACAACCACAACTAATTGATTAACACCTGAAAATACTGTTGGAGCTGCTGAAGATTGTAAGACTATCTTTGCATTGTATAAACTCAATTTCATTTGTATTGTATAATTGCATAGCACAGATGTGAGTTCTATGTAAGTACTATACCTTATTTTACCATTTACCGGGTAATATGTCTTTCATTGACTTGAATGTGCCCTGGCGGCTGATAGTATGTCATGCTCACACAAATGTCTCGCTGACGGTGGCGTGTATGTTGGATCATTTAGCTCCCTTCAAAATGGTTGAGCTGAATGGTGCTGATCTATGCGTCATGTTCGTGAACGGGCGCCGTCAGTTGGGGCTGGTCATCACTTAGCTGCCTCGGCTTATTTTTAATTATTTTATTTTTATTTTTGGATTGTTGTTTTAGTACTATTTGTTGTACTCTGGACGCTTTTAACGCATACGTCTTGTTTATATTTACATCGTTCTCACATTATTTAATTATAAATTCAAAAGTAATGATGTAACTAATATTTTTGTAAAATATGATTTAAAAAGAGTGTCCATGGAGTTTCTTGTCCGTTCTTCTCCATAGGTACCTACGCTTTGGAATGGGCAACTAGCTTCACATTTATCTGACTGACCTACTTCTTGACAATTCAAAAGTGCCTGTAAAATGGTTTAATTGAAATAAATGCTTTGAGTTTGAGTTTGAGTTTGAACCACGTTTCGAGTTTTTAAACAATATAAAAAAAATCTGCTGAATCTAATCAAGGACTAAATTCGTAAAAACAAAATGTTTCGCAAAAACAACATGTAGTCAGAGAAGAAAAGAGAGACATAGACAGAGAAGAGAAGAGACAAATAGACAGAGAAGAGAAGAGAGAAGTAGACCGAGAAGAGAACAGGGAAGTAGACAGAGAAAAAAAGAGAGAAGAGAAGAGAAAAGTAGACAGAGAAGAGAAGAAAGAAGTAGACAGAGAAGAGAAGAGAGAAGTAGACAGAGAAGAGAAGAGACAATTAAACAGAGAAGAGAAGAGAGAAGAAGACTGATTGTAAAAGGCAAGGGTTTATCTCTTTCATTATTTCACAAAATAAAAAAAACATTTACCATGAAATTCAGCAATCAACACGGCTGAAAACCCACTGTTTGGAAATAACGACATAATTATGCAGATAACTTATAATAGAGTCGCATGTCAGCTTTATATTTCAGTTTATATTAGAGCGTCTACAAAGTTAAAAAAAGTCAAGAAGTTTTTAAGTAATGTTTTTATATCTCATGTATTTGTCCCAACAGTTTAGAAATAATGAGGTTGTTACATATGCAGATAAGTTATAATAGAGTTTCATGTCAGATTTATATTTGCCAAGTTTAAAAAAGTCTTTAAAAGAAGTTTTTAAGTAATGTTTTTATAACTCATGTAAGTATTTGTATTTCACATTTGTCACCAGTGATAAGGTAAAGTTTGCCTGTTGGTTTTAAGTAAATATGGTTGACAATAAAGAATGCTGTGACCTCCTGAAATTGAAGAAGTGCACTAGACAAAAACTGAATATCTTTATTGTTTTTTTCTTGTACCTAGGTAGGTAGGTAACTACTTATTTTGTTAGAGGACCTCAATCTATACAAATAAATAACATTGAAGTGTCTGTTTGTAATGTCAAAATAACCTTTTTACTATAATATGCATAAAAAAGTATAATAAATTAAATAATACGGTTCCTATAAAAAAAAATGGTTTATGTCTGTCTTTTCGTTCACTGCATGTGTTCTGTATTACTGGACCGATTTTGATGAGATTTTCATTGGCAGATAACTGATTATACGGAGTAGGAGTAGTAGTAACTTAGGAAGCCGCGGGCAGAAGGTACTAAATAATATAAATAACTACAATAAATTAAGTTACTTAATAACCATAGATACCTATACAATTCCTCGGTCCGGCACTGAACGGCACGAATGCGTACGGATGCATGGGCGCCCCGCTGAAGAACCGGTCCGGCTTGAAGGTGTCCGGCTCAGGAAACAGATCCGGTCGCCGGTGCAGGTCGTAGATATGGATCGACACTTCCGATCCTGCCTTCACTGGTAGGTCATCTGTAAGTACAAAAGTTGAGTGCAATAGCAGATAACTGTAAATACGGTAGAAACGAAAGTAATGGGTATACAAATATCATCCGAATTTTGTGAACGGCCGCCGCGCCGCCGCGCCTGTCCCCTTCCCAAACTAAATAAATGGATCTCATAACTGACTGAAATTTCCAGCTTCAATGAATTATATTACTCCTATTATAAACTTCTGAGAAAAACGCATACTCTTATTATAAATACAGTACTCTCGAAGCTTTATATATAATGATACTAGCTTAAGCCCGCGGCTTCGCCAGCGAGGTATGTCGATAAAAACTATCCTATGTTCTACCCCGGGATGCAGTCTATCTCTCTGCCAAATTTTATCGAAATCCGTTCAGTGGTTTAGGCGTGAAAGGTAACATACAGACAGGCAGACAGAGTTACTTTTCGATGGATAACCGTTCCACATGAGCAAACGCGGAGGTTTCAGACTATAATTTACTATACATACAGCCGGTTTCTCGACCGAAAATTATCGCTAAATTGATGTGACAAACAGTCAAGCATGTGTAAACTGCTGAGATTTAATCAATGATATATGAACAGCCAATAACATCACTTGACTTGCGTTTAATTTTGATGCCTCATTAATTAATGTTCGTTCCAGAAACTGGGTTTGCTATAATACGAGTACAAGCCTGCGGAGTACAGTAGCAATAGGTTTCAGTTTGACAGTTCAACAACATTCATTGCATTATTTACGTCGTTGAGCAGACAATTTTTTTCGAACATATATTATGAAGCAATGGATTAGCAATCACACTAATTAAAGGCAAAAGTTTGTGAGTGTGTGTGTGTGTTTATATGTTTGTTACTTCTTCACGCTCAAACGGCTGGACCAATTTTGATAAAAAAAATTATGGAGGTAGCTGACACCCTGGATTAACATATAGGCTACTTTTTATCCCGATATTCCCACGGTATCGACACTTATGCGGGTGAAACCGCGGGGCACAGCTAGTATCCTATAAAATGATTCGGATCCTGATTGAAAGTGTGTCTCGCAATTAAGGAGTTGAACGTGTTCTTATAAAATGTATGGTGTGCATATTTTTGTGCTGTAATGACCTAGTCAGCAACGGCCCTAGAGCGTAAAGTTCAAAGGAAATAAAAACAACGTCAGCCCCCGACCGACTGCTGATTGTGGCGGTTGAATGTAAGCAAGTGTTTCGTTTGGTGTGAACAGTGGCGTATTTTAAGATTCACCGCCCTGGGCCTGTAAGGTGTACCGCCCCATAAAATATCGGAAAAAAGCAAAAACTTTTAATGAGATATAAAATAAAATCCAGCAGTGTGTCGATGTGGGCTGAGAATGATTATAATAAAATTAAATGAAAAAACTAAAAAGTCCATACCTACATAGATATAAACACCATTTTTTCAATATTTACATTTTTTTTCCGATGAACAGATTGGTTAGCAAACTCATCAATGTCATAATATTTTAAGTACGGTTTTTTTTTATTTCTTCATGCCTAGTAAGTCAAAAAGAAAGGCGCACAGAGCTGAGCGCGGGGTGCGGCTTGCATCACCCCTCGCAAGCTGCCGCCCCGGGCCAAGGCCCTTTTGGCCCTAGGGTAAATACGCCACTGGGTGTGAACACGGCCTAAATATCGCGTAGTAATAATATCGTAGTCTGAAACCAGGTTAATCTTGGAAAACCTGTACTTACCCACTCCATTTATCATGTTTCTGCTCATCAAGGGTATTTGGGTACCTTTAATATACTCTCATCTTTTCTTTGAAGAGATATAATGTCAATTACACGAGGAAGTCATTACTTTTCCAAAGGTAAAAGAAAAAATATGGCAGGGATGTTTTTATGAGGTTGGCAAAGCGTTATTTAAATGAAAATTATTATAAATCAATATTATTATACACACACACAATTCAATCAATAATAAATAATAACCCCACCGCCGTATCTCTACGTTGACGTCGTGGTGGAGCTTGCGCGCTCCGAACTCTAGGCCTGTTCCGGAAGAGTTTACTTTGCCGGAACAGGTCTAAGGTGAGGAGCCAAACCAAGAGAGATACAGAAACCCGCAGGGCAGCATGTGGCGAGCTGTTGGGCAGTAGCGACCCCACGGCCCCTTTCTCCCGGGAGAAGTCTTGTTCCTCACCTCTGGCTTGCCTTTATTGGGGCCGGCTGGAGTGAAGAATGTCGAGGAACAGAGCTCCCACCTCATTCTTGCCTTTATTAGCCGGCTTGAGTGGAGATTCGCAAGAGCAAACGTGCTCGGAGGAAGGAAGTATGCCAGTAAGATGCTGGTAAGGATCTTGACCGTACTTCTGGGATTATCCTGATAGCCGTAATATTCTAGCAATTTTTCAGAGTCAATTTAAAGGCAATACATAACAAGCAGAATTAAAGAAAAAAACGACCGAAAGACGTTGGATTTATGAAGATGATTTCAGTCGATCACTTTGTTCTTTACCGCGCTCCGTCGCGTGGTGCGATGTAGTGTGCGATCCGCTTTATTGGTCACGTTTCTTTAAAAATATCTTGGATATTTTCGGTCTAATATTAAGGGGCTTACATGACCTAAAGCGCGGTCACTGTCGGACTGCATAGAAAAGAAAGAGAAGCGCGATGACACAACGCTGGTAAATTACAAAATATGAAGCAATTATCTATTTACAAAAAATCTATTGTTTGGACTGAAAAAATAAAACACTAGTGCTTTAGAATGTTGCTTGTAGAATAATCTGACAAAAAAACAGAATGATTGTATAAATTAGTATGGTTTTTATTGTAAAAAGAAAGTTTTTAGAGGTATCTTCATGATTTTTGCTATCGTATCAAATTAGTTGTAATAAGTTTTCAACACACTATCTACCTATCATATATCCTGAAGAATATCATATATTTTTCAGATTTTTTGTACTGTAGTCGATCATATACTTTTATTGCTTCTAAAACTTGCGTTTTTGGCGTTTAGGTCCTGGAATCCCCTTAAGTCGCGTTGGTAAAGTCCGTGTCCTTTGGCAAGACAAGGGTTCAGACGAAGACGGGTTAAGTTAGACTGACTAGCTACTTGAAACTAAGTGAACCGGCTAATAGTACCTTAAGTAAATTGGAGAATTATTGGAAATTCAATTGGTAGAAACAGAAAAACGTTGAAAAATTTAAACAAAGAAATGTTTCAACAATCGGCTGCTCACATAGGTAATTATTATTTTGTATTGATGGAAATTATGAGGTTTATATAATTAACTAGCTTCTGTCCGCGACTTCGTCCGCGTGAAATTTCACCCTCTTAGGGGTGGAATTTCGAAAAACCCTTTCTTAGTGGATACCTACTCTTCATAAAGAACACACCCTCCGAATTTCATGTCTCTAGGAGCAGCGGTTTAGACTGTGCGTTGATATATCAACAATCAGTCAGTTTACCATTTTATATATATAGAGAAGATAGAAGCATCTATGGGGCTTGTGGCTAAGTAATAACAGCCGCACGGGTCAATTGATCAGGTTAAGCTACGCTTGCCGCGGTTATTCCGTGGATGGGTGACCATCTTTACATACCAAGATCCCTCCATGCCTCCGAAAGCACGTTAAGCCGTTGGTCCCGGCTGTCATTCGTGGATCTTTGACAGTCGTCGTCAGAAGCCCGAAAGTCTGACAACCAGTCTTACCAAGGGGTTTCGTATTACCCAGTAACTGGGTTGTGGAAGTCAGATAGGCAGTCACTCCATGTAAAATACTGGTACTCAGCTGCATCCGGTTAGACTGGAAGCTGACCCCAACATAGTTGGGGAAAAGGCTAGGCAGATGATGACATAATTATAGCATCATTGATTCTTGCACACATACTTTTTTAAATGGATTGACATTTCAATAATTAAACCGATTCTCTACGAGAAAATCGCTTACGAATTTTGCTTATTTTTATCTTTGACTGTATGTAATAGAAGCTATATTATAATCTCATCACTTGAGAATGGTTAGACCGATGTTCGAGGCTCCTTCAAACAGGCGCGACACGCGATAAAATCGCGCCTGTGAGCCTTAAGGGTTATAGCGGAAGAAAATAAAATATACCCAGAAAATATGAAAATTCGGAAATCTTAACTGAAAGTGCTTTTTTCTATAGTGACATTTTGACAGAAAAACGTCTGTCGGGTCAGCTAGTCAAAGATAAAAATGAATGCTTACCTAGCTCAAAGTCTTCAGTGATCTCCCTGGCAATGAAGGGCACGCTAGGGTACAGCCTCAGGGTCTCCTTGATCACAGCCTCCAGGTACTTCATGTCAGCCAGGTCAGACATGGTCGGGGTACGATCAGAGTCACCCAGGATCTTCTGACATTCCTCGTATATTCGATCCTGTTCGAAGAATAGAAAATGATAAAATCAAATCAAGTTCAATGTAAGGTAAATGTACCAATACTCGTCGGGTTTTGAAATTCACTGACTTTGAAGAACTGCTGCGTGAAAAATATTTAATTTAGAACGAAACTTTTTGCACGACGAAATAGAAAAATTATCCGTTATTCTAAATAAGTTTTAATGTTTATCATTTTTAGTGATTATATATACTTATTGAAGCAAATGTGAAAAAAGGGCGATTTGTACCAGTACTCGCCAGATTTGTCCTATTAATCATCAAAAGGACCCAGTAGTCGTCAATTTTTGATGCTAATATGAACTCTCAGGCCTTTAACATAGGGTTCAAGATGATTACACATTAAAACAAATTGTGTTTGTCTTTCATAATTATGAGTGGCAAGTCTAAGAAACAGAAGGTAGGTGAAGACCAAATCGCAAGAAATTACTAAAGGTTGTGAGGTATTAGCAGAGTAGGTAGGTAAATTCTAATATATTTTTGCTTAAAAAATTAAGATATCAGAATCACAGAATCGGTTTTTATCAGAATAATTTTTTACGTAAAACGTCGTTTCAGTCTCTGGTAAATTCAACATTTTTGACCGACAAAAGCATGTAACATTTCAACCCTTAATAACTAAGAGAATTTGAATGCTAGGGTAATGATTGAGCATTCAAAATATTGGTCATAATTGTACAAATTTTTAAGCAAAACATAATTTGCCTTTGACGTCACATCGCAAGTGCAGGCGCATACGCCCAACCCTCCTTTTTCACTATGCGTCGAAATTTCAATCAGTGTCATAGTATAATTTTGAAATAATCGAGTTTGTTTATAGTGTACTCCGACGACGCTTTAATTTAGCTACATATCTTTTAATAATTACTATTAAGTGTTTGATATTTCCAACTTCTTAATGCCTAGAAATCTTCATAAAAGGGTCAGCTTCAAAAGTAAATAGCAATGAAATCTACTCGGTTGTTTAATTTAAAAATAAATGCAAAATTACTACCACTTTTTACCAATCAATCAACTCCGCCTATCGCAATCCACTGCTGGACATAGGAGTCTCCCAGACTGCGCCACAACACCTTAGGGGGGGGCATTCCACACTACGCTTACCGATACGCGGTCTCCACTCCAGAACTCGTCTGCTCCACGGGCCATTGGTCCTTCGACAGACATAACCAGCCCACTGCCACTTCAGTTTGCTTACTCTGCAAGCTATGTCGGTAACTCCGGTTCTTTTTCGGATAATTTCATTCATGATTTTATCCTTCAAAGAGATTCCGAGCATAGCTCGCTCCATAGCACGCTGAGCTACCTTGAATTTGTAAACCAGCCCGACCGTCAGTGTCCACGTTTCAGCACCGTAGGTCTGTCGGGCAGGGCGCACTGGTTAGTCTTCAAACACTGCGGGATAGGCGACGAGAAGACTTGACGAAGTTTTCCAAATGCTGCCCAACCCAACTGGATCCTTCTGTCGGCCTCTTTCTCAAAGTTGTGTCTACCGAGCTGGATGACTTACCCTGAATTGCTTGAATCAATGAAATTTCGTCATATTTGCCAAAAGGCTCCATCAAACCGTCAGATATTTATATATTCAATATCAGGAAATGTAACACTATTGCACAGAATAACTTTTATTCGCCCTGAATATCCTTTTAAAAATTGTCAAAATCTGAGTTTTCAAAGTCAGATTTTAGGAAAACCCACAATTTATTCATCAGATTTGCTTATTTAAGTCGTTATGGGTTAGGCCGCTCATTATCTTACGATAATCAACGAATCTGAAGATCACTTTAATTTGGCCCTTTTTTGAAATCTGAAAGTGAACTCTTGACCACGGGGCTCCCATCAGAAACTTTGCCAAAAATATTTTCGGTGTTCTCTCATCATGCCGCAGCTACTCGGCTGTCAAATTTTCGCCCTGCATATGCTTGTGCATTGTTCATAGCAAAATAATTTCAAATGTCGTCTCACCGGCCGTAAATCTGGCCAGAAAGGAAAAATCAAAGTAAGCTTGCATCTTATGGAATGCAATGAATCTCAAAAGCCCAGTGCCGAGCAAATCCAAAGCTCCGGCAGTATCAGAAAACGAAAGAAACACTGCAGCAAAAAAGATAAAGATATCGTCTCATATAGACCGTAAATCTGCTTAGAACTGAAAAATATCACATACGGTGAAAGGTTTTTTTATAAGGAGTGCAATGCAACTAAGTCCAGTCTCGGGCAAATACAATGGTTAAGGCAGTATCGGAAATCGTATGATTTTTTTTACAAAAGCCTTTGAGTAAAAGATAATTCGCTTTATAACGACTAAATCTGCTCGTAATTATAAAAAAGCCAACCAAAGAAAGTTTTAAATCGTATGTTTCACAATAAGCCTAAAAATATAGTTATAAGCTAATTCAAAAGCTAGGCTAACTAGGGGGTAAATTTTTAAAAATATTCAAGTATTAAACTGAAAACTTAAAAAAATCATCGACAATTGTCAAGTTATTAATCGGCGGCATCGTGTCATAGTGCAAGTGCGTACATGGGTCAAGATTACGAGAACATTAGGATGTTTCAACGGCAGAAGACTTAGTAAGGAGACACCTCTTTATAGGAGAGGATTTTATTGGAACTGTACCAACCGCGCTCAATCTGAGTGAGTTACTGTTGGAAAACTAGCATCAATTAGCGAGAGGTTAATTACAACTTAGTAATACCTTTCTCATTAGGACAGTTTAGGTTAGACCTGAGAATACTTTTTACGGGCTGAGTGAGTAGAGCGTGCCTACGATAGGTACAGCGAGCGAAGCGAGCCCTTTACAATTAACGCAAAACCTCATACACCCCAATTAGAGTATTGAGTTAAAAGCATAATACAATAACCAAAACTTAATTTTTTTAAAGATAACTATTATTATTAAGAAAATCGTGTTGACGGATTAACATTATTTATTGCATTTAAAATTGAGTCTTATGGCTTTAACATAAGATTTAATTTTCTTTGGCTCAATCACCGGTCAGTATGGCAAAATACATAATTTTTGAAAAATACCTTTATTAAAAGTTACTGATATCGATTCAGTAGTCAATTATGAACAAACTACTTTCAGGACTTGCGTTTATTCTGTTACACCTTGTATATGTTTGTACAGACGCCAAGCACATCAAGCTATTACAATCTGTCCAATTAATTTAATAGATTTTCAACTTTATCGCTAAAGCATAAGGTTCAAATGACGAGTTTAAAGACAACTAATTGAGCGGGTCCCAGTAATCGTCAAAATAGCACTTAAAATGACGAGTTCTGAGTCAAGTAGGAATTTTTAGGTACCAATAGATGTCACGTTCGAAAAAAAATACTTTTATGATAAAACTGTTCCAAACTTCAAGTTACATCATTAGCAAATTAACATAACTAATTCATCAAATGATCAAACTTACCGTAGACCCCACTGAACGTTCGTAAATCAAAAAACAAAACTGCGCGCTGAATTTGACATTTAGCAGTTAAACTTGCAAAAAAATGAAAAAATTGTGGGAGACACTTTTCAAGTAAGATATCTCAGCCACCATTACAGTTAAAACTCAGTGTTGTTATTTTAATTGTTCAATATGTTACCAAAAATAGGTTGCCATAAAAATTGGCCAATTAAATATTTAGTAGAAAAACATATTGAAGTTTTTAGACAATTTGACGACTTCTGGGTCACTGTCGACTTCACCCGCGTTTACCTTATTCTCTGCAGTGGTGTTTTAAAAACTATAATCAGCCTGTAACGTTCCCACTGCTGAGACACAGGCCTCCTATCTGTGAGTGAGGGAGAGGGCCTCCTCTCTGTGGGTGATACTCGTACAAAGGACTAAAAAGTTAAAAGAAATTTTTCGAAATGTCTTATTTAAAAAAAGATATAACTGAAAATCTCTGTTTCTACGGACAATTTAAAATCGGTCTAATTTGGCTGTGACATTATTTTTCGAAAATGTTCTTAACTAACTTTTTAGACCTTTGTATCCTGCTTTTGCGTATGAAGTTTCACCAAAATCGTTTCATTCATTTCGAAAAACAAGGGCTTGAAAGTTTGTATGTAATGCCGTACGCCGTAAACGCTCTTAAGAAACCTTTAATAACACGGCGTTCTTTGTTTGGATAAATCCACGTAAGATTTGTTAAGATCTATCCAAGATACAATTATAATAAGAGACACCATTTTGCTTAACAGCACGATAAATTCTTTGAAAAGGCCTACAGTTTTTCTTTGGCGTATCGCTAAAATGTACAACGGCAATAAACCGAGACGCGACCCAAACGCTCCACAAGATTAGATTAACAAAACCCTTGCAAAAAGTAGCAGCACGAAGTAAAATGAAAGTTGCTCTAAGAAAACAAATTTTCTTCAAGAAAGATTGTAATCTTGTCCTAACTTGTGCTTTCTTAGTAAGCTTAGATTACCAGATAGCGTACTTCTTGCTCAGGGGCATTTGAGTAGAAAAAAGAGATGCCTTTCTGATCATGTCTTGCATATTATTGGCTGTATTTCAGCGCAATATAAAAAATTTCTAATTAGCACGTTTGGGTACGTATACAAATGCCAAACAATACATTACATTGCCCAATCAATGGAAGTTTACGTACGACCGAATAAGGACCTCTGTACGTAAGTTTTTCTTGCCCTGAAAAAGTAAGATTTATTCGCCGTGTCGAAGGCACGGACGTCAGTGTATGGACCTCTATGGAAGCTTTATCAGCGTTTTTTCTACGGCGCGATTTATACGCTGTACAGCCGGTCGATTCTGTAAAAATCTCACCGTGAAAACTTAGGTGAAGTGAGTTTATTTTGCTAGGAATTGACACTATTGACAGCACACTTCACCTAAGTTTTCACGGTAAGATTTTTACAGAATAGCACCGCTGTAAATAAACCGTGGCTTGTACAAAGGGACAAAGGAAACAACAATATCAATGGTCGTGGTCGTCAACAACATCAACCTTATAGGCGCAATTACGCAAGTATTCGGGTGTTCGAAAGACTACTCGAATTCGGGCACCCGATATATTAATTACACTGGTCATCGCACTGGAATACGGTCTAACGACTACGAGTAGTTTGAGGTAAGTCGAGCAGAACTTATTCATTGTGACGACTGGCAAAACAAGTAGTGAAAGAAAAACTTGCGTCGGGAAACCGAAACGATTGCACCTGGACTAGAACGTCCGATGACGGGCGAAATCGATCCGGTTCATTTACCCTTGGTCGTTTACCCGGATTCCATAGGAAATGGAATTCGGGTGAACGACCAAATGTCATTGCGCCATAACAGTATCCCAGCCTGTCTATTCTATAAAAATCTCATCGTCAAAACGTAGGTGAAGTGAGCTGTATTTCCACCTGGGTTCCTAAAAAGGCCACTTTAGCGGAATCATAAAAGGATAATATTATGAATCATAATGGACAGTTAACTGTTAAGTTAATCGTATCAAATGCCATTGGTGAAGGATTTTTCAGTAGTTTTTTTTTTGTCTGTGCTAAAATACCAATCAATCCAATCCAAATCCAATCCCAATCTCTTTGATTATGCCTACGTAGTGCCACAGAATAAATAGTGTAGTGCAGCGAAAAAAGGAAAAAAAGCGAAAAGTCTTCGCCTTATTATGATTCATAATGTTATCCTTTTATGATTCTGCCAAAGTGGCCTTTTTAGGCCCCCTGGTGCTTGGGATTGACACTATTGACAGCTTCCTTCCAGCTCACTTCATCCATGTTTCCTCTGTGACATTTTTAGCGAATAGACCGGCTGCTTTCGAACCACCACACGGCTACCACAAAAATGGATTGTTATGAACAAACATTTGTATCTTTTGTCTAACCAAATGGTCTGTGAGCAGTTTTGTGGCCGAGTTTACTGTTATATGTTCAGGTAATTAATTATTACCACTATTCATTACATGAAATAAGTTTTAGAAAACAAGTTGATATTATTAGGTTTGCTTCACTATTGCATTGGGTTGTACCTGTAATAATAGATAGTTGTAAGTGATTATTTTATAAATAAATAAATATACTTATTCTATCCTCTATGACAATCACCATGGCGACGCTAGTGCTGCCCCTGTCCGATGACTAGTGCCGGACACATTTCCAGCACTATGACACTAGTAAACAGACTATTGATTTAGTTGGTCTGCAATAGCTAAAGGGGCGATTACACCCTTCATACTGAACACCTTTTTACTATGAAACATAACATGACGCCTGTAATCCCCGAAGGTTGGGTAGAGGTGTACAGTCACGAGCACTAATATGTCAACAATTGGCAACTTTAAATTGCGATTTTTTCACGAAATAACGAATGCAACGTTGAAATACGACACTTTACATAAACCTATGGGTTCGAAAACACTATGTTCCTAATAATATAAAAATTTATTCAAAAATAAAGGAGAAAATCGCCTTTGAATACAGCCAAGTGTATACATACTTATGCTCGTGACTGTACCTGTACCACACCCACATTTCGCCAGTTATTTAAGTCCCATATAATAGGGGGCGACCCCATTCCATCACACCAGACTATGAAACCCATATTTAATTGTAGGAAAAAAATCCTAAATAAAGTAGGCAGGAAAATGTCGAATGCATGTAAAGACCTCGCCATTTATCTACGTGATTAAAACATGGCGACAAATCTTCGCTCGCGTGACTAAAAGTCCTATCTAATTTTTTGGGTGATTTGGGTTGGGACAGCTACATTTTTCTATTCGTGATTCTTTACACTTTTCACTAACCGTCGTACCTCTATGTTATTTGGATCTCAAAATATAAGCATTTTGAAAGGCAACAAAATGTAAAGAATCACGAATGGAAGAGTGTAGTTGTCCTGACTCAAATCGGACATGAGATAGGAGTTTTAGTCATGAGAGCGACGAAATATGCAAAGGCGTACGCGACGATGTGTCTCGTGGGCTTAACTAGTGTGTAATTAGAAGACATGTAATGCGAGCGCGCGTCCTCCGGGATGGGGTACTCTGACTTGTCTAGCTATCAATTTTCATTTCGAGGAAGTCACTCCTTATTAGATTATTTCCGGGAAGAACTAGATAAATAGTTCTCGAAATTGGAAATGATGGAAAGTGCGAGTTTGGTGGCTTTTATTAGACAAAAAGCAATAGTTCGGGTTTAAGCAAGTTCTAGATACAGTCAGGGAAAGTAATATTCCTGGTGCACCTCTGCCCCAGTGTCCGGAATCCTTAAGGCGAAAGCGCCAGGGTAGCCCGCGAAATTCAATTTTTTTTACGTTTTTTGCAATTCGCTGGTCAGTATTAAATTGTACGTTGATTAAAATATGATTCGCGGCCGTAACAAATATGTATTTACAGAATTATAATCATTAAAGTCATCAACACAACTCTCTAAGACCAAGTAATCCCCAAGAATGACTATTTCATGAAATCTTGACATTTGGGGATTATATTAACTTAACAAGTTGTATTACTGATTGTAATGATTATAATTATTAGATGATGATGATGATGCAATACATTTTGTTACGGTCGCGAATCATATTTTAATCAACGTACCTATAACTTAATACTGACCAGCAATTTGCAAAAAACGTAAGAAAATTTGAATTTCGTGGGCTACCTTAGCGCTTTCTAGATACAGTCAGGGAAAGTAATATTCCTGGTGTACCTCTGCCCCGGTGTCCGGAACCCTTAAAACGAATTGTTCCTATTACTTAAGGCAGTAGGTATTTGATAGAACTTTACCGTTTCTTCAAGTCAGACAACACAGCCTGAAGGAAATATCAACTTATTGCTTTAAATTCGCTACAAGGTAAAAACAATCAAAGGGAAAATTATTTTATATCTATGTCAATATAAAATTACCTGGACTTCCTCATGGTCTGCTACCAACATCAGTCCCAGAACGATTGCCATCGCTGTGGTGTCGTGACCCTGAAAAAAGACACAATATCTGAAAAATAATTTTATTTTTGTAAGTAGATTTGCAAAAACACTTTTATACGTCATCATATTTTTTTTAAACTAGATGAGGTCGGCGTTTCCTACCTGACTACTCTGAGAAGAAAGGCCGCAAACAAACTCAGAGGTCACAGTCTCTTCCAGACATAATCTTGGTCAGGTTATATAAAGACCATGTAGATCGATGTCTGAGATGGTCTTTTGAGGAAAGAACCACACAGATTGAGAGTACCTGTCCAGTCAGTGCCCGCATTTGTCAGAACGTATTCCAATCTAGTCAAATAACTAACTTCTGCCGACGCCGTCCGCGTGAAAATGCTACAATACTCGGCCATACTGTAACTTCCCATTAGTGAAAGAATTTTCGGAATCGGCTCAGTAGTTCCATTTCCCTCTTTACAATATTACATGTATTGTCATTGTCACCAATTTCTCTCGAAAAGCGTAAGCGGATTGAAAAGCCAAAATAAAATAGAAAAGCGTAAGCGGATTGAAAAGTCAAAATAAAATAGAAAACAAAAAGTTTGCAAATAAATAAAAGTTTTATGAATCGGACATCAATATTTACGAGTATTATTGAACCTGGGCTCATCAGAACTCGAAAAATATGGATGAACAATTTTAGAAAAATATATAACATTTTTGGATATATTCCAATTTCCGCAGAACGATGTTTGTTGATTTAGATAGAGAAGTCGCTAGCTTTTGCAAGGGGCTTCGCCCGCGTGCAGCTTGAATTTTTTTTACTAGCTATTTTTGTCCCACTGCTGGGCCTTTGCCCTTTTGTAGGGAGTCCTTTAACTTAGACAGAGAGAGAGGGAGGCCTATCTCTCACTGTCCAGAACTGCCAAAGACCAATCTTTATTAAAGGAGTCCATCTCATCGATAGGGCATTATCCCATTGGAATGTAATACAGGGATAAACAGGACCCTATGTCCTAATCCAAGTCATGGTCTACCCTTGTGCCTTAAGAATTAAATCCTAGACCATCGTAAAAGAGCTCTGGATGAGCTCCTGTATTGTATAATCCGTCATAACTGTAATGCCGCTTATCAAACAGCTTCCATGTATGTTAGGGTCTTAAACATATTTCGATACTAGCAAAATTATAAGGCCTTTGAGATAAATGTTTTACAATGACATGAATATTTACTTTGTTAAGTATTTTTTTTTATTTAATTATTGTGAATGTGAGGACTATGTGGGTCATTTCTTTTTTCTGTTTTCCTTCTTAGGTTTAATCATGATCTGACAGTTTAAGTAATTTACGCGGCCTGCCCAAATGTCCTTTCTTTGGTATTGTTCGTCGAATCGTTGAGCTCCTCAAGTTCTGAGTTGAGCTGCACGATTTTTGACAAATGCGTGCACTGATTAGACAGGTCCGCTCAATCTGTGTGGTTCTTTCTTCAAAAGACCATTTCAGACACCTATCTACATGGTCTTCACACGATCTGACCAAGATTTTGTCTGGACTTTAAAAGAGACTGTGACCTGAGTTTGTTTCTGCCGTGTTTGTACAAACCTACTTACAGAAATAAATCATTTATCATTTACAGCAGTTGTAACCACTTCTCATTTAAATTAAGATACAATGGTCAACACAACTCTTTCTTCGAGAAATATTATAAGAACTTACCTCAAACATAAACGTGTTAACTTCTTCTCTTATTCCTTCCAAATCGATTTCTCCTTTGTTTTCCGCTTCGAGCAACAGATCAAGCATAGCATATCTCTTCTTCCCACCAATAGAAATGTCATCTTCAGTAAAGTCACTCTGTCCTGGCTTCCAATTCTTCTTCCTCTCCATTATGACGTCATCAGCGAAGGAATGGACCTTTTCCAGACAATTCTCGAACCTTCTACCGATTGGGAACTTTCTGAAGAGGTATTCGTTGTGAAGCCATACTCTGGTTAGACGGGCGAGGAGGAGGTTTCCAATTTCTAAAATGGCGGCTTTGTATTCCAACGTTTTTGAGGACTTGTCAGCATCCAATTGGGTTCCCATGGCAGTTTCTGCAAAGATATACAATGTTAGTATATTCTTGGGTGCATTTAAAAGAGCCTCCACCACTGCAGTTAGTCTCGCCACTAATTTAACGGAAGCTAATCTGTATGAAAAGAACAAGAAGGGATCATGTACCTAGTATGTTTCAAGAAATAAACTTTTTTTACAAAAAAAAAAACCACCGGCTTCCAAAAAAAACACTGCAAAGTGAAAAATAACTTTAATTTTGGTTAAAAAGGACATCTTTTGATCGTGTTTAATAATGTCGGCAATCGTTTAGAAGACTAACGAGGAAAACACGATGATTCTACACGAAAACAAATTTAAACTCCGTAGGATAAGAGAAAGCAGTTTTAATTAAGCTTGCAAGATTTGCCCGATACATACTAACTAGCAAACAAGGCAAGTTAAATCAAAGCTTGTATGTAACAAATACATCACGTTCTGTCTCTAATTTAGTTTGATACGAAGTATTTACCCACTGATCCAGTGATCCCCACAATTCTAAGAAAGTCAAGATGCTTGCTTCTCGACCTTCGTTACACCAGGGATAGTACCGACTCAACATAATCCTCGGGAATGTTTTCATGACGGAGACAAGCGTTTCACCCGGATTACGAAACTTATAAAAGTCTGTACCGATTTCAAAAGCCATGTATAAAATAAAAATATGAATGATTACCTAAAAGATTCGACTTTACTCCGTGACTGTACTAATGATGAAATTGGGCAGTGGGTCCAGTCGATCTATTCAAAATGTGATTGAGTCGAGTGATCCCGTGGGTCCATTTCGAGTGGGTCCAGTTGACCAAAGACTCGTTGACCGAATAATTTATTTTCTTTATAGGTCCTTTACGAATTTGTTGAAGGTTAATAGTTTTACTCATTTAAATTCGAATATCAAATTACTAAACGCCTAAGAGGAAGCGAGAGACTGTATAAAATATTTTCTGTCCTACTCACACGATTGATGACGGTGACTGCCACTAGTGAATTTTGAGTAATGAGCATAGCTTAATTTTTCAGTCTCCTAGTCCGTTAAACTTAAAGTATCATTAACTTACCACAAATAGTGAACAGAGTATAATCACTGATGAGAGGCAGCAAGTTGACCTCCGTACCCTCGAACTCCTTAAGCTTCTCCACCAGACCTCGGCTCCTCTCCTTCATGACCACTGTGAAACTCTTCAGAATGTTGAAGTGGAAAGTCGGAGTCAGGATCTTGCGCCGTTTGTGCCATTTCGCACCTGGTGGGGGAAATGGGTGAAAGTCAATTTAATATTTGTTATGATAATTGGCCAACCAGTCTAGAGCAAACATGGTGATCAATGCGATCGTGCCTGTATGAGAACAGGAGGCCTAAAAAGGCCACTTTGGCAGAATCATAAAAGGATAACGTATCAGGCAAGTAAAAGTAACGAAGCAAAAGGTGTATGTAAGGATGTGGCATTCTGTAGTTTCTGTCTACCGCCATGGAAAGTAGGCGTGAGGTTATTTATGTATGTAGGCAAGTTATAATAATCCTTTCTTACCAGAACTCAGTAGCAGTCCTGTGCCGAGCCAAGCTTCCAGGAAAGTGTATGGTTTGCTCTTCTTTATGTTCCGTGAATGAGATAACACGACCTGCAAACAAGATATTAACAAACTTACTTACAATAACTTGCAAACATTGCCATTACGACTTAGGAATGTTCTTCTCAACAGAGATCTACGTTTTGGAATGGGCAACTAGCTTCTACTTTCTGACTGACTGACAGACTATTTAATTTTGAAAATTCAAAAGTGCCTCTTTAGGGTTTAATTGAAATAAATGCTTTGAGTTTGACTGTTGTTAAAACTAGGCTTGGACGCCCTAGAACTGGGATGGTGAACCAATGGCACGCCTGTTCTAGGGCGTGACACGTAACAAAATAATATGGGTACGACATCATTTCAGGGATTTAGGCTATGTCATCTAGTTTGCAACAGAAGTCACACTAATAAGTCATTTTATTTAATATCATCAGTCCTACACCGACTAAATTATAGTAATAACTAGCTGCGTCCCGCGGTATCACCCGCATAAGCATCGATCCCGTGGTAATATTGGGATAAAAAGTATCCTATGTGTCAATTCTGGTTATAAACTACCTCTTTACCAAATTTCATCCAAATCCGTTCAGCCGTTTGTGCGCGAAGAAGTAACAAACATATGTTTGTTATTTCTTCACGCACAACGGCACTCACAAACTTTCGCCTTTATAATATTAGTGTGATTATATTTCAAAATAAAACCAGACTTATTCAAGTTGTAATATATTTAGCATTTTTCGAAGGGCACTGGACAAGTCACAATAGACACTAATAGACAACCTAAAACCCACAGCCTTCGCATTTTATAAAGAACTCTATGTATTTCATTCAACATAATTATTGTACTTTATTACCTAGTAAAGAACCCAAAGCACATTCAGAAACGTTGTTATTAAACTTTGTGTTGTTATTAAATAATATTATCATCATCTGTCTAGCCTTTTCCCAACTATGTTGGGGTCGACTTCCAGTGTTCTCGTAAACTAATATTATACCTAAAGAGAAAAAATTGTTTCTTTGTTTGAAAGATGTTATCTGGAATTACTGATCCGATTTCAATACTTATTTCAATGATACTCTTAGAAAGTGTCGAAGAGAGGACTGTGTCCACTGCTGGGACTCAGGCCTCCTCTCGGTGAGAGGGAATGAGACGTATCTACCGCGCAGGCCCAGTGCAGGTTGGTAGGTGTCACATGCCTAGTCACCTCAGGGCAGACGGTGTGGTCGTGTGCTGGCTTGCACTCTTGCACAGCTAGGTTGTGCAAGTGTGCAAGACATGCGTAACAGGCGTTGCACAGAGTGGGCTCCGGATTAGTCTTTTGAGTGGTAACGGTGCCCCTTCCATAGTGCAGATGGTGACCACCAGGGTGATTCTAGTAAGGTAAAAATCCCACACTCCCTGGTTTTATCCCCAAACACCAGGCGCCTATTGAAGGATTCCCCACGAAAACAAAAAAAAATAAGGTGTCACATGTCTTCGAATGTTGGGTTCTAGAACATGCCGGTTTCCTCACGATGTTTTCCTTCACCGTTTTGAGAGCAGTGGTGATGAAGTAAAGCTGTGTTCGAACTGAGCTACCACTGCTTTTTGATCACCACTGCTCTTATGCTAAATTATTTGCGATCGTTTTCCATACATCTCTCTTAGCTGCCACCTTAGTAGTCCCCCTCTCTAGTAGTCTCATCTTAGACTACATACATTATACACACGGAATAGATTTTCTATTCCGTGATTATACATAACCTATTATGGTTAATGGGGACACCAAAAAAGCCCCCGGCCGTGCGATTTCAATATTAAGTTTATTAATATTGAAATCAAACGATATCAATATTTAGTTTATTATCCATATTTTTATGTATTTGAAGATGTTTTATAAATATTCTTTTATCCTTGTAGTTCTTAACAGCAGGAGACTGCATACGCCATTAGGTACCTCTCTAAACCCTAAGTATACTATCCGGGCTATTTTTAGCACAGACTTCGTTAAGTTTTACAAGCTTTTTCCAGGGTCAACTCTAATGGCTTTATTTGCACTGGCGAACGGAGATAGCGTTATAACAGTAACGTTAATGTACAACGTTGTTATTGCTCTGTTTACACGACTACTCATCGTCTTGTAAATACAGGTCCAACTTTATTCTGTTCCATACATTTTAACCACGTAGGTATTGTATTTTAACCACGTAGGTACTGTATTTTTAGCTTATTTTATATTTGATAATATAATCGACGAAAAATTTCTACGCTAGGGGGTTTAGAATCATATCGTATCGTCGTCGGTATGGTATTACCCAGTAACTGGGTTGTGGAGGTCAGATAGGCAGTCGCTCCATGTAAAATACTGGTATTCAGCTACATCAGGTTAGACTGGAAGCCGACAATCCTATCTAACTTCGACATAATAAAAGATAAAACACACACTATCCAATTATTGGAAAGTGTGTGTGTTTACATTATTTTTAGTATATGCGAAACCCGAAACACGTGTCTACTATTTTTATGTAAAGAATCTATGTACAAAGTTTCAAAACTGTATCATGAAAAATCACAAAGTTATAAGCTTTTTAAGGTACCTGTTTGTCCGTACAAAAACATGCTCACCCACGCCGCGCCGTCTTGCGCTCATTGATAATAGTACCTACGTACCTAACCGTTCGGCGCGGAGATTGGATAACCTACTTAGTGTCGCTCGGTGTCCAAGTTGTTACCTTTTTTAAATATTTTAGGGACAAAATATAACATGGGGTAAAAAATATTGGAATCGATCCAGTTACTTTATTCTATATTCAGGTTTCGCATATACTAAAAATAACGTTGTATATAAAGAGAGAAACTTTTTTAGATTTAGAAGCCTGGTTCGTGACACTATTTTAGATTTAGAAGCCTGGTTCGTGACACTATTTTAGATATTGCTCCGTGCCCTGTAGCTGTCGTGGTGAAAAAGGACGACAAAGTTTATTTGAAAAATCTTATTCCCTTGATCTATATAGGGTGACTGGTAATTAGTGACCGATACTTAAACACGTGATTTTACTCATCATTATGAACAACTTTTACTATGGGACCAAACCTGAAATCGCGAAAAAAAAATCAGCTGCTCCCTACATTTTGACGGGTTAAGCGAACATAAATGTAGGGAACAGCTGATTTTTTTTTCGCGGTTTCAGGTTTGGTCCCATAGTAAAAGTTGTTCATAATCTACTATATAAAAATAAGTCGGGTTTTCCTTCCTGACGCTATAACTCCAGAACGCACGAACCGATTTCCACGGTTTTGCATTCGTTGGAAAGGTCTCGGGCTCCGTGAGGTTTATAGGTAGGAGTTGGGTAGGAGTAGTGTAGGAGTAGGGTAGGAGTTGGGTAGGAGTAGTGTAGGAGTAGGGTAGGAGTAGGTTAGGAGTAGGGTAGAAGTAGGGTAGGAGTAGGGTAGGAGTAGGGTAGGAGTAGTGTAGGAGTAGGGTAGGAGTAGGGCAGGAGTAGGGTAGGAGTAGTGTAGGAGTAGGGTAGGAGTAGGGTAGGGGTAGGGTAGGACACCACGCGAACGATAGAGCCGGGCAGCTAGAATTGCCAGGTCAGCTAGTGATGAGTAAAATCACGTGTTGTATCGTACCAGTACGACACTTGTACCAGTCACCCTATATACTTTAAAAATTACCCCGAATACTGATATATCTAAATAAATAATAAAAATTGTAGAGGAACTTACGAAATACACACAGACTAAGTCGCGGGCAAAGTGCTAGTTGAATATAAACGTAGCGTTCCCTTATAATAGCTGTCCCTTTCGTTATTAATTCAATAACTCCACTGAAACTGACATGTTACAGGAACGCGTATATTATGTATGATGAAATATTGAAGCTTTCGTACACGCGTGTATTTCAATATTAGTGCTTGGCCAGACTGGCAGCGCAGGGCGGGGAGCGGCGCGGGTGCAGGAACGCGCGCAATCTGCGTCCGGAGTGGAGCGCGGCTTCGTTCTGAGTGTTGTCGTGTTCAGTGTTTGTCAAAATATAATATGGATCCGATCACCGCGCCCGCGTGCCCACTATGAACACTCAAATGAAGTTCCCATTATTTGAGTACGCCATGCCACGCCCGCTCCGCGCCTGCCCCGCGCCTGCCTTGCGGCCGCCCCGCGCCCGCCCCGCGCTTGCCCCGCGCCCACACCGCGCCCGCCCCGCGCCCGGCCCGCGCCCGCACTGCCAGTCTGGCCAAGCACTGCACCTACACAGGTCACGTCACGGCTTTATCCCGTGTTCTGCGGGAGATTTACAACGCATTTAAAGGGAAAATATGCTTCTGTTTTGTTACCATATCATGTTTTATTTAGTAGTTACAGTGTTATTCAGTAGAATTACCCGCCAGCTATCGAACAACCTAACCACCCACACCAACCAATGAATAACTATTTATATTATGCACTAGCAGCACCCCGCGGTTTCACCCGCATAAGCGTCGACACCGTGGAAATATCGGGATTAAAACTGTCCTTTCCCGGGACTCAAACTATATCTATACCTTCATCTAAATCGGTTCAGCGGTTTAAGCGTAAAGAGGTAACAGACAGACACACTTTCGCATTTATAATATTAAAGTATGGATTACTTGAATGTTGGTTGTGAATCTAGCTAAAAGAGAAATTACAGTGGCATATCTTTTTTTTTTTTTCGGATGGGAAACCATCAAATGACCCCTCCCCGGAAGAGAGTGTCAGACTCTTACTGACTAAAACCCACCCGTGTTCCTTCCTTAGCCCTTTATGTTCCGGGTCAGCGGTAACCCTTTCGGAGAATCGCACTGACCCGGCTTCGGCAGTGGCATATCTGGCACGAATTTAACAAAATAGCGACCTGGTTCCGTATAGCTGCTTTTAAGTGCTGATGCATAACGGTGAGTCCGTTGTATGACTGCTGTGGCATATTATATCTATATATAGCATTATCAGCGTATAATGTTCCCACTGCTGGGACACAGGCCTCCTCTGTGAGAGGAAGTGCGTTAGTAGATGTCACATGTCTGTCAATTTTTGGTTCTATGACATGCCGGTTTCCTTAAGATATTTTCTTTCACCGTATTGAGAGCCGTGGTGATGAAATTTACACAAAGTAAAGTGCCTGTCTGGGTTCGAACCCACGACCTGCAACTCGTGAGTCGGGGCCGTTACCACTGGACCACCACTGCTCTCTATAATGTATATTATAGTAGCTGCGCCCCGCGGTTTCACCCGAGTAAATGTCAATTTCGTGGGAATATCGGGATAAGAAGCAGCCTATATGTTAATCCAGGGTGTCAGCTACCTCCATACAAAATTTTATCACAATTGGTCCAGCCGTTTGAGCGTGAAGAAGTAACAAACATATAAACACACAGACACACCCCCACAAACTTTCGCCATTATAATATTAGTTTGACTAGCTTCCGCCCGCGGCTTCGCCCGCGAGGTATGTCGATAAAATAGTTTTTAGAAAAATCCTATGTCCTTCCCCGGGATGCAATTTATCTCTCTGCCAAATTTTATCGAAATCCATTCAGTGGTTTAGGGGTAACATACAGACAGACAGATAGACAGAGTATTTTCGAATTTATAATATTATTATGGATGTATTCATATTATATCTCTATATACATAATATTATAAATTGAAGTAGCTTTTCGTGTCTGTCTGTGTAACCGCGTCGTTCTTCTTAATTACTACGCAACGGATTTTGATGCGGTTTTTATATAGAAGAAGAAAAAAATCTCTATGTTTTGTCAAGTCGTAAAAACCTATTCGAATCAAGGACGGGTCGCTAGTATAGGTATTATGTTTAACGAAATATGTCGTAACTATGAATATAGTATATGTTGTGATGATAATAGTCCACCGAACTATCTCAAGCTCAAATAATTTCAGATTGCTCAATACTGACCCATCTCAGTGAACCACCCTGTATAGCGTAACGAACTGCAGTACATACCTCAACGTCCTTCACGTTAGAGACATGCAGGATCCTCCTCATCATAATCAAGATGACGTAGCGGTCTCCGTAGTCTTTGTTGTACTGACGCATTTTGAGGAACAACTCGCCTGGAACAATTAAATGAGGGATTAAATACAGGTGCAATGAAGTAGCCCGCCAGGGAATCCCCCTCTTGGCTTAAAATTTTAAGGCATAAGTAATATTGTTTGGCATAACGTTTTCGCATAACTTTTATTAGCATAATAATACTTTGGCATAATGCAAAGGTTAGCATAATTATCATTTGGTCTATTTTGTTTTGACATAATTTGGAGTTGCATACATTTTAAGGCATAATATTTATTCGTCTAATAATCATGAGCTATAAATATAAAAAAAATCTGTCATCTGACATAAAACGAATCACAATATTGGATTGACATAATTAAGTCATCGAAAACCTTATTTCAATCCTGTTGAAAGTGTTTGCAGAAATACGAAACGCTTTTAAACCGATTGGTCCCTAAGTTCGAGTTTTGCACGTGGTCGTCAAATCTATCAAGGTGAAAATGCAACATACGACTGGAACAAACATTGTATTCCCCGAAGCAATCATTGTCGTAGCACTTTCCCCCGCGTAGCAAGCTACGACGTAGCTCGTAGCTTTCGTGCTACGCCACGCAGTGCCTTAGGCCTTAATCATCCTATCTATTTTAAAACGCAAGATCTTTTGTTACCGTGTTTCTCAATTGAAAACCACTTAGGGTCAGTTCACACCGAGACGCGACGCGACGCGCAGTTTTCAAGACAGAAATACAATTACAGACCTTATCTACTACACTACAAGGTACACAATTCAGTGTCTACTAGCTACGTCGAGCTACGCAGCGCGGCGCCGCCGCCGCGCGGCTTAGCTCACTGAATCGTGTACCTTTTTGTGTAGTAGTAGTAGTAGTCGCGTCGCGTCTCGGTGTGAACTGACCCTTAAGGGGCTTACAGGACCTAAGCGCAAAAAAAGGCAAGTTTTAGAAACAATAAAAGTATATGATTGACTACAGTAAACAAAAAAGTAATTTAAAAAAATTAAACCGACTTCAAAAAGAAATTAACTCAAAATTATGAAATAACTTTAATTTCGGAAGTCGGTGTCTTGGGATCTGTATTTTAGTTTTATGCCACCGACTTCCGAAATTAAAGTTATTTCATAATTTTGAGTTAATTTCTTTTTGAAGTCGGTTTAATTTTTTTAAATTACTTTTTATTTCGTAATTTTTAGTTTTTGCACTAGTATTTGACCAAGGTTTTGAGATGTTTTCCCTTTGACACTACACCCGTAGCTCTTATCAATAAGCCAGGCCGTCACACTTACACGTATTAGTCCATATCTTGAAAATTACTGAATCGATTTTGATGAAACTTGCACTGTTCCCTAAGTTGAAGAAAATGTAAGCCAATAAAAAAAAAATGGTCACGATCCGATTAATAGTTCCGGAGATATGCGTGGACAAACATACATACATACATACATACATACATACATACATACATACGTCTATGAAATTTTGTATATTTGTTTGGAAGCCCTAATAGATCATCATATGTGAATATAATGCAAATCCAATAATATTACATACATACGTATCGAATTGATAACCTCCTTTTTTTGAAGTCGGTAAAAATCAGAAAGATATATGATAGTCTTCAGGATATATGCTAGGTAGATAGTGTGTTGAAAACATAATACAACTAATTTGATACGATAGAAAAAAATCATGAAGAAACTTCTAAAAACTTTCTTTTTACAATTAAAACCATACTAATACATACAATCATTATGATTTCTTGTCAGATATACTACAGGCAACATACTAAAATACTACTATTTTAATTTTTTAGTCCAAACAATAGATTTTTTGTAATTAAATAATTGCTTCATATTTTGCAATAAATTACCAGCGTTGTGTCATCGCGCTTCTCTTTCTTTTCTATGCAGTCCGACAGTCACCGCGCTTTAGGTCATGTAAGCCCCTTAATAAAGTCTCCTTTTTTACCCACCACAGTAACATAACTAAATTAATTTGTTACTGAGCTAACCAAAGTAAAAAGGGAGAAAATAAAGCTAGCCTTGAGCACAGTTAGTAGATTAAAGACGAAGACAATTATTAGTGTGATCTAATAAACGTACATACCACCAAACTAGGTGAATAGGGATGCAGGATTGAATTGGGACAAAACTTTAAAATGGATTTTAGCGTTGAAATAATACAATTTGTTGCCGAAAAGGACACTTAATCGTGAATTATAATACAATAAACACATTAGACTCCTTACCCACAATACAGGAGAAATTCCTAGTGTGGGGCAACGTTTTTATTTTTTTAAACTAAAAAAAAAACCTTGATCTGGGGGCCTAAAAAGGCCACTTTGGCAGAATCATAAAAGGATAACAATATGAATCATAATATGGCGAAGACAGTCCGAGTTTTTCTTTTTTTCGCTGTACTACGTAGGTATAATCAAAGAGATTGGGATTGGATTTGGATTGGATTTATTGATATTTTAGCACAGACAAAAAAAATAACTGAAAAATCCTTCACCAATGGGATTTAATACGAATAACTTAACAGTTAACTGTTCATTATGATTCATAATGTTGTCCTTTTATGATTCTGCCAAAGTGGCCCATTTTCAGGCCCCCGGATTCCGTATGAGCCTAACGTTCAAAACAGTATTTTTACTGATACGAAAACAGTTAAAGCTTGAGGCAAAATGTTACCGTCATGACAGTAAACTTTAACGTTTTAAGTAGGTACCTAGCTAAAAGGTCACAAAATTAACTGTTTTATTCGTTTGGTGATATCGTTATGTTCAATCATTAAAAGTTACTGTTTTGTCTTTTACTGTAAGTTTACTGTTTTACAAACATTTCTTCTTACTGTATAAAGTCAGTAAGTCTTAATGAAATCGCTTTAATGTGGTGTAGTAAGAAATATTTTTTTTCAGTGTACAGTCAACAAAACAAATAAGTAAGCAGGATCGTCGCATATAGTTGAAGTTTAGTAAGAAACCGATGGATGTTGTCGAATAAAATTTTATTTTATTAATAGAAAATAAACAGCACATTTATCAAATTAAATTTCAGTCGACAACATCCATCGGTTTCTTACTGAATTTCAACTGTATCTGACGATCCTGCATACTTATCTGTTTTGTTGACTGTACCTACATATTACATTTCGCGATTACGATATTGGTCTCATGGAGAAAGTTGTTCAGTTAGATGGCTGTCCCATAAATTCGGCTGGTCTTTGAAGACTAACCCTGTATATTATAATAAGGAAATCTTGACGTTTTACCATACCATAATCAGCCTATAATGTTCCCACTGCTGAGACACTGGCCTCCTCTCGGTGAGAGGGAGTGGGCTGTAATCCACCACGCGGGCCCAGTGCGGATTGGCAGATGTCACATGTCTTCGAATTTTTGGTTCTAGGATATGCCGGTTTCCTCACGATGTTTTCCTTCGCCGTTTTGAGAGCAGTGGTGATGAAATAATTTACACTAAGTAAAGCGCCTGTCTGGGTTCGAACCTACGACCTACAACTCGTAAGTCGCGGCCGTTACCGCTTGGCCACCACTGCTCTCTTTGACGTTTTATCAAGTCGTAAAATCCGTACGAAGCATTGAAGCGTATGTTATTATGTTATACGTATGGTAATTTTGTGTGTATAGTAAGAGAGTAATATTAGCATAGGTTCAGGATTTCTCGGTACCTACCCACAAAGGAATGCATTGTACGCTATATAAAATAGGCTCTAGGTAGGTACTTGGTTTTTGCATGTGTATTAAACATTATGACAAACAATAGTTCCTCCATGTGATGTATATATCAACGGAACGCAAGTTCTTTGGTTTCGTCTTGAAACGCCTGAACGTGTGTTCTAAAAACTGCCTAATAAGTTAGTATACGAAACTTTTGTGTTAGCTTACGTATATAATTTACGGCAGCTTCAGTTCAATCTTATTTGATAGCAGAAGTACATTATAAGCCTTCTGCCTCGTTCTAGTGGTTGCAAGCGCTACTGCTGAACATGAGGTTTGATTCGAAGGTTGGGCTAAGTTATCGGGTTTTCCATTCAGGAATTTCGCAGTAGCCGTAGCAGTTTTGGCAATAGATTCGCCCCCTACATGGTACAGTCAACAAAAGAGCTAAGTATGCAGGATTGTCGGATGTAGTTGAAGTTTAGTAAGAAACCGAGAGATGTTGTCGACTGAAATTTAATTTGATAAATGAGCTGTTTGTTTTCTATTAATAAAATAAAATTTTATTCAAGAACATCCATCGGTTTCTTACTAAACTTCAACTATATTCGACGATTCTGCGTACTATCTCTTTTGTTGCCTGTACATGGGACTTACATGGTACGTGAAATGTAGGTATAGTATAGGTACACCACTGTCGAACCCAACGAGGATTACAGGCGTGATGTTATGTAAAGACTACAAAACGTACTTACGTGGTGTAATATTTATAAATTCGAGGGCACATCCTATGATCGGACGGCGCGGCGGCCCAGGCAACTTGTCCAGTGAATTCTCTTCCCCAGCCAAGAGTCTCCAGATCACGAAGGTGATGAAACCCAACAGTGCTAGTGTTAGGAGCATTCTGTTAATAGTTCATTGACTTCGGTGTATCCTTAAGGTGGATTGTTTAGATATTGCGGAAGCTGCGAAGATTCGTCTGAAAATAACAGACAAACAAACAATAATTAAATAGGTGCTTGACGTCACTTACCGGAATAGAAACTCTATTATACAATAGATTGAAGTGTCTTAATTTCCCACAATTATTATTTAATTTTGTCCAACAACCAGTCTTACCGAAAAAAAAACCGGGCAAGAGCGAGTCGGACTCGCGCACCGAGGGTTCCGTACCATCATATGTTTTTAAACAAGTTGATAGCATTAGTAGTTCTTGAGATATCCAGCTGTGACAGGCAGACAGATTGAGTCTCACCATAAGGGTTCCGTTTGACCATTTTGGTACGGAACCCTAAAAACTGGTAGCCAGCTGCATGCGTAGCAGCGGCCAGACTAGAAGCTGACCCCAAATAAGTTGGGACAAGGCAACACAATGATTATTATTCAACTAACGACCCAACCCTGCTCCGTACGGTTTTTGCGAGCTGACAAAACATCCAGATTTCATTATTTTATGGAAGTTGAATAGTAAGTTGTACAAATAATGTTTTCGGAATAAATTATTTTATTGCAGAGGAGGTATGTTGTGTGCCTTTTAGTCTGTGCTAAATAATGTATTTTCTTTCTTTCCTTTTTAGGGTTCCGCAGTCAACAAGGAACCCTTATAAATAGTTTCGCCATGTCTGTCGGTCCGTCCGCAGCTTAGCTCAGAGACTCTTAGTGCTAGAAAGCTATAATTTGGCATGGATATACATATTAATCACGCCGACAAAGTGATAAACCAAAAACCTTGAAAAATTTTTAGGGTACCTCTTCTACACGTAAAGTGGGGATGTTTTTTTTGTGAGATATCGTTGAATAGGTCTTTCAAAAATATTGCAGGTTTGTGAAAACAATTTTTAGATACAGCGCAATATTTTTTTTATGGTGCTAATTTTTGTTAGAGTCAAGTGTGTGTGTGTGTGTGTGTCCCTGCCAGCTAAATGGTTGCTTTTGGATATGTGAAAAAATTCACGGCAGTATTAAATAATAACGAAATTAAAAGTAAAACTATCACAGCTAAGTCTTGTAGGCTTTACAAGTTTACGAGTAATAGTCGACCAACTTAAATTTGCAGTTGCAATGTATCGGAGAACATGATTGTCAACTGCAATGTTAAGTTTGTTCTTGGGATAAATCATTCCAACTACTGAACCCTTCATTGTGCGTGATCAGACATGCACTTGGCCGGTTTTTTAATGATAGTGAAAACGCATCAAAATCCGTCGCGGTCACACAAAAAAGCGAAACACACGAAAAGCGATTTTTATATTTAAATTGATAGCTAGCGGATTTGATTTAATATATTAGTGGACTGTATAAGATGAAAATATGATAGAAACACGTATTTGTAAATAATATAAATTTATTAAGGAAAAAATAGAACCTGACAACCGCTCAGACCTGACAACAACAAAAGTCAAAAGAAAAACACTATATTTAAAAAACATGAAATATTTACAAAAAAGGTTGCACCACAGCCAGTCGCCAACATACCGGAGCCCCAGTGGAACACTAACAATCGGTGGAGACTGACTAGGGTGCGGCTTCTATTAAAACAAGTTTTCGGGCCGGTCGGCGCAGGAGGCCGCCCCTGGTACGGACGTCTGCTACGCGGACCGCTCCGTCGGATCCTATATACACCTTCTCTATCCTTCCTAGGGGCCATAAACCACGAGGCAGGCTAGGGTCGGCGATCAGCACCACATCCCCCTCACTCAGGTTTGTTGTGTTGCTGGTGGGGAGGCCTCTCGGTCGGAGCGTCGGCAGATATTCACGCACCCATCGTACCCAGAATTTATCGGCGAGTCGCAAGGTTTTACGCCAGTCGCACCTTCTCAGCAGGTCTGCGTCCGTGAGTGTTGAAGTCCATGGCGCGACAGAAGATGTACCAAGAATGAAATGAAATGGCGTTATTGCTTCTGGTGAGTCGGGAGATGTAGGAACATAGGTCAATGGTCGCGAATTTACAATGGCTTCTGCCTCCATCAAGAGCGTCGCCAGCACGTCTTCCTTGAGCGGTTGGTTGATGAGGCAGGATTTCAGTGCTGTTTTTACGGTTCGCACGAGCCTTTCCCACGCACCGCCCATGAATGGAGAAGCGGGCGGAATGAAGCGCCATTCGATTTTGTGATTGGTGGCGTATTCTTGTACCAAGTCGTCATGTAGGCCGCGTAGCTCGCGGGAGGCCCCAACGAAGTTTGTGCCATTGTCCGAGAAAATAGTTGTAGGTGATCCTCGGCGGGCAATGAAGCGTCTCAGGCTCATTATGGCGGCGTCTGATGATAGTGAAGTGACTAATTCTAAGTGAAGCGCTCTCGTCACTAAGCACGTGTATAATGCGACATACCTCTTCTCTTGGCGACGGTATATTTTTATCATAATAGGGCCAAAATAGTCGAGGCCGACGTGTGTGAAGGGCCTTTTGTGATGGTCGAGTCTTTCAAGGGGTAGGTTGCCGATCTGGGGTTGAGTTGGTTGGGTTTTCCATCTTCGGCATTGTAAACAGGCGTGTGCTACGCTACGGATGCTGTCTCGTGCTCTAAGTATCCAATATTTCTGTCGGAGTTCGTTCAGCACTAGTTCGTTGAAGTGATGCGACGCTCTGTTGTGTTCATAGAGGATGAGTAGTCGTACAGCATGGTTGCGGCCGTCGAGGATAATCGGGGACTTTGCGGTCTCGCTAACTCCCGGTGCAAAACTTATCCGTGTGTCTAGTCTCAACAAACCGTCTAAATCGAGTGTCGGTGCAAGTTTCGCTATTCGGCTGTTTCTGGGCACTGGTTTTAAGGATTGTAAAGCTGTTAGCTCCTCGGAAAAACTCTCTGTCTGCGCTTGTTGGAGTATCATCTTCTCGGCTTCTACGATGTCCGCGGCGTGAAGTTGATAGGGAGATGTGGTACCGTCTGTATACAATTTAGAATTTGGAGTTATAGGCCGAGACAGAAACAGCACTGCCCATGAATGGAGAAGCGGGCGGAATGAAGCGCCATTCGATTTTGTGATTGGTGGCGTATTCTTGTACCAAGTCGTCATGTAGGCCGCGTAGCTCGCGGGAGGCCCCAACGAAGTTTGTGCCATTGTCCGAGAAAATAGTTGTAGGTGATCGTCTGAGGAGCGTTCAGATTGTAGCGATTGATGTGCCATGTTGTTGTAGTTATCGTAAGGTGCATACTCGTATGTGGGCTTAGAAAGGGTTCTATCGTTGACGTCGGGCACGAAAAACGGTGCCGTGTTGGTGAGGCCGGCCGGCTGTGACTGATGTCCCTGTGGGTTACCCAGGGTGACAGTCGGACCCTCACCAGGCATGTTTTTTTGAGTTGCCGTGGTCATGTTTAGATTTTGTTCTAAAACCCAACTTTCAGTGCGCTTTTCAGAGACACGACTAGAAAAACACGATCTATGAGATTTGGCTAACTTATCTGAAGCTTCCAGGGCGGCGATGTTTGCTTGTAGTTCGGCTTGCTCTGCCTCAGCCTCGAGGCGAGCGAGCTCGAGCTCGCGCATGCGCTCGCGTTCAGCCTGTAGACGTTCGCGCTCTACTTGGCGCCGCTTCGCGACTGCTTCGAAAGACAGCTTCTGTGCGCGAACGGACGCCGAAGAACACGAATGCCGAGTGGCCTCACTGTAAATTTCGCTGTGGACACTAGAAGCGTTTGTCGGCGCATTGACATTCGCCTTATGTGTGCTAGTGCGAGCATTTGGGCGTTCCGAAGCGGGAGCAGCTTGTGCCTCGCTGGGGAGAACGGTGCCCGCCTGTTGTATGCCCGCACTATCAGGCAATGCCGAAGCGCCTTCGGCTGTTGTGGCTGAAACCGGCCGGGTGCCACGCGGTGAATGTTGCACCCGTCCGAATCCCGTAGCCGTCAGGTCCGACTTTGTCTTGCTACGTGTTTCCATCTTGTGTGATATGTGAAATTTATACGAAATGAAATTACGGCGAGAAAGAAAAAAAAATGATAGTTACGGCTCGAATGGACCAAAATGATAGCTAGCGGATTTGATTTAATATATTAGTGGACTGTATAAGATGAAAATATGATAGAAACACGTATTTGTAAATAATATAAATTTATTAAGGAAAAAATAGAACCTGACAACCGCTCAGACCTGACAACAACAAAAGTCAAAAGAAAAACACTATATTTAAAAAACATGAAATATTTACAAAAAAGGTTGCACCACAGCCAGTCGCCAACATAAATATTTAGTCATTTCGCGGTAATCGTTATCAAAGACATATGCATATTCATGATGATTAAATGAGTCACTCATATTTATGTATTTAATCCACACTCAGGCCATAATAGTAATTAGTTATTCTGTGTTATTGGTGACGTCCTTCAAATAGGTCAGTGTGTCGCCCTTGTAACCTGCACGTATCCATACTAATATTATAAACTAGCTTCCGCCCGCGGCTTCGCCCGCGAGGTATATCGATAAAAACTATCCTATGTCCTTCCCCGGGATGCAATCTATCTCTCTGCCAAATTTTATCGAAATCGTTCAATGGTTTAGGCATGAAAAGGTAACATACAGACAGACAGACAGACAGAGTTACTTTCGAATTTATAATATTAGTATGGATGCGAAAGTGTGGCTGTCTGTCTGTCTGTCTGTTACCTCTTCACGCTTAAACCGATTTAGATGAAATTTGGTATAGAGATAGTTTGAGTCCCGGGAAAGGACATAGGATAGATAGGATTTTATCCCGATATTCCCACGGGATCGAAACTTACGCGGGTGAAACCGCCGCGGGGCGCTGCTAGTATGTATATAAATCATAATATTATTATGCACGTGGAGTGTGAACGAAGCAAAAAGAGTGGATACCTAAATATTTAAGAATCTTAGCGGGGCATTCTGTAGATTCTGTCTACCCTCATTGGAAAACGATATCAGTCAATTTTTAGGGTTTCGTACCCAAAACGGGACGCTACTAGTAGGGCTCCGCTGTCTGTCCGTCTGTCACACACAGGGCTGTATCTTTGAACCATAATAGGTACACACTTGAAGTTTTTACAAACCGTGTACTACTATAGCCGCTATAACAAAAACGCATTTTTCTTTCTTTCTTTAAGAAATAAAATAAATTAAAAACCGGTCAAGTGCGAGTCCAACTCGCGCACCGAGGTTTCCGTACTTTGTAGGTATGTAAATAGTTTATCACGGGTTTTTTTATGTACAGACGCCAGCACATCAAGCTACCCGAAACTGTCAAAATTTTCCAATCAACTTTAAACCTTATGCTTTAGCGATAAAGTTGAAAATCTATTAAAGAAATTTGACAGATTGTAGTAGCTTGATGCTGGCGTCTGTACCTACAAATAAACGGTTTTCGGATTTTCACCTGTACCTACTTGTGCTACATGATCTTGCTTCTTGCCAAATTTCATGATTCTAGCTCGACGGGAAGTACCCTATAAATTTAGATTCCCTTGAGAGTGTCGAAATATATACGTTTTTTGCGGCATAAACAGCCGTATCTTTTTTTACGTTAACTTAGAACTTTGATTTTTTCACAGCTTCAAGGGACTTTAGACCTGAGTATACGGTTTTAATTTCAATTCGATACCTCCACACCTTCCCGAGATAAAGGGTCTCGACAGACGGACAACAAAGTGATCCTATGAGGGTTCCGTTTTTTCCTTTTGAGGTACGGAACCCTAAAAATGAAAGGGGGTCGGAACGACGGAACAAGAAACGAAATTTGTAGAGTTCAATGTTGTAAGGAACCCTTCATGTGCGAGTCCGTTGGCCGGTTTTTTATTTCTACCGGTTGTCAGGCGGTTGCCGTGCCGACCGCTACCGGTGTCGGTCAGTAGAAAAACACAGGGAACATCAACTAATACCTAATAATAAACAAAAAGATAATATTTCAGTCTATTGAAATATGCAATCATTCAACCATTCTGTTACCTTGAGACTAAATACCTACTAGATTTTATTTTTATTTGGTAGGTATTAATTAGCAAGGTTAAAATTAATGTCAGACATTTATTTAAGTATTTTGTTTACCTTGACAAACAATTTACATAACAGAAACAAGTTTGTTGGATAGGTAACCGGCCAAACCAGATTTTAAGGGGCTTACATGACCTAAAGCGCGGTCACTATCGGATTGCATAGAAAAGAAAGAGAAGCGCGATGACACAACGCTGGTAAATTTATCGCAAAATATGAAGCAATTATTTAATTTTAAAAAATCTATTGTTTGGACTAAAAAATTAAAACACTAGGGTTTTAGTATGTTGCTTGTAGAATAATCTGACAAAAAATCTGAATGATTGTGTGTGATAGTCGATCATATACTTTTATTGTTTCTAAAACTTGCGTTTTTTGTGTTTAGCCCCTTAAGATGAACTAGTTTCGCCTAGGCCAAACCAGTTCATTCGCTCGCTCCTGCATCGTATGTCGATGGAGCCCCGCTTGACGGGGCTCCTTTTTCTGTGTAAAGGGTTTAAAGTAACCTAACCAAACCTAACCTCTGGGTGTTCACTCGCTCTTGCATCCTAGTCCTACGTCGCCGGTGAACTGATAAATTGTATGATATATTAACTTCCTAAACACAAGTTAAATCTTACTTTGGGTGCCAGAGTTCATCGAAATCACTATTCCCTAAGTTGTAACGCTGCATAGTGTTTAGTAGATAAGTGTTTTTGTACAATTGAAGTTATTAAAGAAACTTTTTTTCTTTTTTTACAGATCTCAGATTTACTAATCAAATGATCTTTTTCTGAATGAAAAACAGCACCCTAATTACGTAACATACCTACTAAAATGTCATGAACAAAGTCGCGGGGAAAACCAAACACTTATAATATCTAATGTTTGTGAAACATTTAATTAATTAATACACAGAAATTAACTAACATTTACCTACTCACGTTATTAATTGCGAACTTTCGTAAACTTTCATTTAATGATAAATCATAAAACTACCACTACTACCACCACCACTACCACCACCACCACTACTACTTGGTCACAACAACAACACAACAATTTTGGTCGAATCAAAAGTTACTAATGTTAAATTAATGTTTATTAATATATCGTCGCACAGTGTGTACTTACAGCCAGAATAATTCATTAGCAGTTTAATGCGAAACATAAACTCATCACACACCACAACTTCGAATCAGCGGTGCTATTCTGTAAAAATCTCACCGTGAAAACTTAGGTGAAGTGAGCGTGGAGTGAGCTGTCAATAGTGTCAATTCCTAGCAAAAACAAACTCACTTCACCTAAGTTTTCCCGGTAAGATTTTTACAGAATCGACCGGCAGGATTCCGCGGGATACGATAAGCGAGGATTACAAAACCGAGCGAAGTGGCCGTGTGCGTTATATTATGATAGCTTCCGCCCGCAGCTTCGCCCGCGAGGTATGCCGGTAAAAACTATCCTAGTCCTTCCCCGGGATGCAATCTATCTCTCTGCCAAATTTTATCGAAATCCGTTTAGTGGTTTAGGCGTGGCACGATAACATACAGACAGACAGAGTTACTTTCGAATTTATAATATTAGTATGGATTAATTAAAATGTTACAAAGTTAACAGCCAACAACATATAAAACATAAGTAGGTATATACCTACCTCACTGAACTATGACCTGTTTTTACTCTCAATCAGTTTGTGAGATAAAATAATGCTATGTTAAAGACCTATAATTATGTACAATCATTAGATACTAACATTCTCTTAAAAACAAACGCAGCTCTTTTTATTACATAGTTAATTACTACGTAGTTTATTTACGTACAGACAGCAAAAGAGTTAGGTATGCAGGATCGTCGGATATAGTTGAAATTTGGTAATAAACCGATGGATGTTGTTTTGATAAATGAGCTGTTTGTTTTCTATTAATAAAATTAAATTTTATTCGACAACATCCATCGGTTTGTCAGGTCAGTCTTTGTGAAGAAAGAATCCACTAAGAAAGGATTTTTGAAATTCCACCCCCTTTTTTTTTTTTTTTTGCGGATGGGAAATCATCAAATGACCCCTCCCGCTCTGGGTGGAGCGGAAGGGAGTGTCAGACTCTTACTGACTAAAACCCACCCGTGTTCCTTCCTTAGCCCTTTATGTTCCGGGCCAGCGGTAACCCTTTCGGACAATCCCGCTGACCCGGCAGGACAATCCCGCTGACCCGGCAACAATCCCGCTGACCCGGCACAATCCCGCTGACCCGGCACAATCCCGCTGACCCGGCACAATCCCGCTGACCCGGCAACAATCCCGCCTACCCGGCACAATCCCGCTGACCCGGCACAATCCCGCTGACCCGGCACAATCCCGCTGAGCAAGAGGATGAATGGGGGAGGGTGAAATTTCACGTGGACGAAGTCGCGGGCAGAAGCTAGTTATGGTATATGTGATACAATGTGAGGTAAAACCCAGCCAGACCAAAGTTCAGTGCCATTCTGTAAAAATCTCACCGTGATAACTCGGGTGAAGTGAGCTTAAAGTGAGCTGTCATTAGTGTCAATCCCAGCATTAGATGGAATGACAGCTCACTTCACCTAACTTCTCACGGTGAGATTTTAACAGAATCGACCGGCTGTTTTTATAAACAACTTTAAGTGCAAGACAAAGTACACTGGCCATTTTTGCGAACAATAACTAGACTTTGACCCATCATCATCGTCAGTCTATCGACTGGACAGGTCCTCTCAATCTGTGTGGTTCTTTCCTCAAAAGACCATCTCAGACATCGATCTACATGGTCTTCATATATAACGGAACCTGACCAAGATTAGGTATGTCTGGACTTTAAAAGAGACTGTGACCTCTGAGTTTGTTTCGGCCTTTCTTCTCAGAGTAGTCAGATAGGAAACGCCGACCTCATCTAATTTAAAAAAAAACATGATTGACGTGCAAAAATGTTTGTACAAACCTACAGTTTACAAAAATAAAATCATTTATCATTTATCGCAGTTCACTGCTGGACATCGTTTTTGCCCGCGGCTATTAGTTATTCTGTGCCCGCGGCTTCACCTGGGTGGAGGTAGGTAATTATCCCACAGAAATGTACCTACTATCAGGATAAAAAATTTCGTAACACGCTATTAATCTCAATCTGAATCATTTTGAAGGATATTGCTAATACATTGCTTGATATGTTCGAAAAATTTGTCTGGTCAACAACGTAAATAACGCAATGAATCTTGTTGAACTGTCAAAATGAAAGCCATTGCTACTAATAGCGTGTTACGCACAGATCAAAATGATCCGTGATGTTACGCAATTACCCCCCCCCCCCCCCCCGCAGATCATGGTGTATTTGTGAGCCTTTCATCCAAATCCAGTGAAAAGGTAACAAACCGACAGACCGTTTTTTTTTTTTTTTTTTTGACATGACCACTCGCAGATGCAACTCTAGAAGGTTATCTTTCTGCTTAACCGGACTATCCTGTGGTGGCCAAAAATTACTTTAAGGCCCCCAGCCAGGGCTTACAAACTAGGATGCAACCGACAGAGTTACTTTAGCATTTATATACTAGTAGCAGCCCCCGCGGTTTCACCCGCGTAAGTTTCGGGAATATCGGGATAAAAAGTACCCTATGTGTTAATTCAGGAAATGGTCTATCTATGTGCCAATTTTCATCCAAATCTGTTCAACGGTTTACGCGTGATTGAGTAAGTAGGTAACAAACATCCAAACATCTTCACAAACTTTCACATTTATTATATTATACTAGCTGCGCGCCGCGGTTTCACCCGCATAAGTTTCGATCCCGTGGGAATATCAGGATAAAAAGTAGCCTCTGTGTTAATCCAGGGTGTCAGCTACCTCCATACCAAGTTTTATCAAAATTGTTCCAGCCGTTTGAGGGTGAAGAAGTAACAAACATATAAACACACACACACTCACAAACTTTCGCCTTTACTCGTATAATATTAGTGTGATAGTAGGATGGAACTATGGATATAGTTTATATCGGATGATATAGTAGTAGGTATACTAGTAAAAGTGGATATTCTATTCTATCTCCTTTATGCACCTTGGTATGTAAAATGGTTCGGTAACTGACTGAATGACTGATTGACACCCGGATATCTATGTTGACACCACACAGCTGAAAACGACGGAAATATTAACGTTCTGCCGGTCGATTCTGTAAAAATCTCACCGTGAAAACTTAGGTGAAGTGAGTTTGTTTTTGCTAGGAATTGACACTATTGACAGCTCACTCCACGCTCACTTCACCTAAGTTTTCACGGTGAGATTTTTACAGAATAGCACTGCTGAAAGCTTCATGTAGGGTGTAGAGATGCATCGCTTATAGAACAATGTTCGAGTCTAACAGTTAGATATTATTCTTTCTTTCTAAGGAAATCGTTTGACTTGGTAATTTGGTATGGAGATGTGATGGATGAGGACGGAGGAAACACTTGTGACTAAAAGAGCGATGAAAATAAATGTGCAGAGGGAGAGGAAGGTCAAAGAAAAGATGGATGAATTGTGTGAGGAATAATATGAAGAAAAACTGGCCAAGTGGGAGTCGGACTCGCACACGAAGGGTTCCGTACCACTAGGCAAAAACGCCGAAAAATTACGTTTGTTGTATGGGAGCCCCACTTAAATATTTATTTTATTCTGTTTTTAGTAAGTGTTTGTTGTTATTGCGGCAACAGAAATACAACATCTGTGAAAATTTCAACTGTCTAGCTATCACGGTTCATGAGATACAGCCTGGTGACAGACAGACAGACAAACGGACAGTGGAACCTTATTAATAGGGTCCCGTTTTTATCCTTTGGGTACGGAACTCTAAAAAGGAGTGAATGATAGCGTGATGTGTGTGACAGGGGAGAATGGAAGAGCAAAACGTGTTGCGCCGACCCCAGGTAACATGGGAAAATCGCACCAGCTTACGTACAAAAATCGTAAGCCGCCACTTTCGCGCTCAGTCCTGTGTAGTATGTACTCAAAGAGAATGTGTATTGCTGGCTGGGTGAGCGCGAGCGCTGGCGCGGGCGCTAGGCCCCGGGGGTGGGGCGAGACTTTCTGATTTTCCCATCACTAAATAGTGCTTGTGACATAGGTAGTCCAAAAATGGCACGCTTGGTTTTCATACAGATCACGATACTTGCGTTATCTATGGATTAAACAGCTGGGTGTTTAAAGTTATATCTACTGGTCCAGGTATTTAAGTTTCACTGGTTGCTTGAGGTCCTGGGTTCGATTCCCAGTTATTCAAAGTATTATTGGGATTTTTACGTCAGGAATTTGTCAGTAGCAGCCTGGAGTCAAGATTTTTGCCCGGTTGATGACACTAAGCGTAAAACTCAACCGGGTGAAGCCGCGGACACAACCAAGTCTATACAAACAAGAGCGAAGTACAATTCGCGTCAAATAACTTTGCCGCTCTGAAACCAGTATTTTCGCTAGCTGCGCATGCGCGCTGCTGTTTTATTCATAGGATTATCTACTGCGCAGTGATTTGTTGCCTACTTCAGAGCGGCAAATTTATTTGACGCGAACTGTATGCAACACCACAACAATAGGTACCGTATCATGTTACACGCGCCAGTATCATATGTATACAATGACTTGATGCGGTCTGTCTCTGCGGTGCGTGAGTTACAACTGTCATATTACACTCATTAATGCTTCCGGTAAGACTGTGCACTTGAGTGGATATACGACTGAAACTATAGAGGTATGAGGAATAGGGTGTAAAGCTCACTCATACTCTATAGAAAAGGGAGGACCCTGCGACCAGACGGGTGTTGTGTCTGGCGGGCAACTGCCCGATGATCCATGTCGGGCCGTTGTATCTATGCTGGTTGCGCGGTAAACTCTGCTTGCGAGATGCAGGATTTTGCGTGACGTTAGTATGACGCGTTGTTCGCATGTGGCGTTGTAGATACCGCTACAAAACGAAGCAGCATAAATGGGGGAACAAGAGAACACCAGTCAGAGGTTCCGTCGCCCAACTCCGGTGAACTCCGAAAATTAGCAAATGTACAAAGTTTTTTTTGCAATATTGTTAACTTTCTTTTAGGCTATTAGGTATAGTTTTAGCTCTGACAGCTTGTCATTTAATTTTTAACAAAAATTCTATTGTGATTTCGTATGCCTACCTACCTGTTTGATATTTGTACGCCGCGCCGTTACGGTAGATCTCTGTACTTACCTATTCTATTTATAATACCAAACAAAAAACTTTGCCTTTGAACTCAATCGGATATCCACTAATATGCAGCACTTCTTCTCCGTTTCTCCCCAGACGACGCACTGACCCTCTCTTCTAGGTACAGACGCCAGCACATTAAGCTACTATAATCTGTCAAATTTCTGTAATAGATTTTCAACTTTATCGCTAAATTATAAGGTTCAAAGTAAATTGGGAAAATTTGACAGTTTCGGGTAGTTTGATGTGCTGGCGTCTGTAAAGAGTATTCTGTTCTATGAAGAACCTTCGCCAAATCTTAACTAACACTAAATCTATTTCTGCCGCAATGAAACATGCTCCTTTGTTTCAGTTTTAGGTATGAGTAGGTATTGCAAACACACTCTTTACTCTTATTTAAAGTCGCAACTCGCAAGGGAGTTTCAACGTTGTAACCAATGTTGCTGACCATACATCAGCAATATTAGTTAGCAACGCATTAGTCAGTAAACCCTTTTACAGCAATATCCAAAAACGCCCGGCTTTTTATCGAATTATTCCGCTCTGATCCCCTGAAACCCCATAAACACACCCCCACACACTCACAAACTTTCGCCTTTATAATATTAGTGTGATAAATGAGTCGTACGTAATAGGTAAGTAGATATATTGCGTTAGACGCAACAATTTTAGTAACATAATATCACATCATAATTATGTGAAAATATCCCCCGCATAGGATCAATGACTGCTGGAGATGTAAAAAAAAACCGACCAAGTGCGAGTCGGACTAGCACACGAAGGATCCATACCACAAGGCATAAAACGCCGAAAAAAACGTTTCTTTTAGACCCCTTTAAATTTAAACTTTATTTTATTTTTATTATTTGTTGTTACAGCGGCAACTGAAATACATCATCTGTGAAAATTTCAACTGTCCAGCTATCACGGTTCATGAGATACAGCCGGTGACAGACAGACAGACAGACGGACAGTAGAGTAATAGGGTCCCGTTTTTAACCTCAAAAATGAACATTTAGAAATCTGCAAACAAGCTAAAAGCAAACTGGTTATTATACGTATTACCATAGCTATTACTTATCAATAATATTTCAACATAGATGAAAAGGTAATTATTACTAGTTCTACTCACATCTTTATCGGTTCTAAATGGGCCGTAGGTATGTAGGACGAGTTGATGAACTACTCAATGTTCCTTTAATAACTATCACAGATAAGAGCAACAATAACAAACCAAACACACACAAACGTCACTTATTAAAATGATTATTTGTTCATCACTTATATACTACAACACATGCAAGTCATATTCACTTATTTAATATTTCATTTAATACAAAAGCCATACTTGAAGTTTGAACATTTAATAAACAAATACTTCTAGTTATACTCATACGCAGACACCCGCGAGTATCTACCAAACAACTGACCGAGTGCGAAATAATTACATCGAGGATAACAACACATGATTATTTCCAAGTTTATACTGCATTGACACACATCCATTGATAGCGGAACGAGATTAGAACAAACATCATAAAGAACATAAGTGGCAATGTATAAACACTACGTAAATAGTGTCGTGTAAAGCATCAAGGTTAGTTACCGGCTTTTATAAATTTTTTGCCGCATATTTATTGACGTTTTTATGTTCAAAACTGGTAAAAACACGTGTTTTATAACGTTGTGAATTACGATAAAAATCTTTGTATCTTTCTATTAGGTACTATTTGTTTGCATCTACCACTATCTGAACAATTATTGTGCATGGATAATCCGACAGATGGCGTTGTTATCTGATGCTACTCATACATACGTCTAGTTTCCATCATAAATAAAACAACTGTAATTTTACGCTTGGCTGCATTGAACTTTAAACTGGTGTAACTGTATATCTGTAGATTAGATGTTATCCACAGCTCTATAATGAGCCTATGGAGTAATTGGTATACTTACTGCTACAACATCAGCATCAAGTTCCACAAAATCTACCTAAAATCGGCTGTTAGCTTAGCTCGATGACATATACCTACTTAACAGGTTTAGGATTTGACTTCGCATAGAATTTGTAAAGATTAAGACTTCTTGTATTTATCGTATATATTACACAAAGTCCACAAATGCATCACGAGGAAAATCAATAAGAGCTGCAAAACTAACATCCGTATGTAATGTGCAATAAATTAAACAGACCTGGTGTTAACAATACAAGATAATAACAACAGCACACAATAAAGCAATAAGAATAAAATTATATTATCACGATGAGCCTCACCTCAGTTGCATCGAAGTCACGTAGACAAGGAATGCAATTTAAGATGTGAAGTTCTGCGACTTACGCAATTGCATGTTATGGTTGGCAGTATTTTCTGTTCTGTAGGAATATAGAGGTCGGTCGGATGTTGAGGACGCCCATGGTGCTTGTGAACACGCTTTTTAACCACCACCTTCTGAGTTGGTGGGTTCTAGAAGTATGTACCTACCATTAAATAAATAAATAATTTTATATAAACAAAAAAGACCCATAACATACAATTAATTAACACTAGCTATGCCCCGCGGTTTCACCCGCATAAGTTTTGATCCCGTGGGAATATCGGGATAAAAATAACAGCCTGTATGTTAATCCAGGGCTACCTCCTACCATCGGCTACCTCCATACAAAATTTTATCAAAATTGGTCCAGCCGTTTGAGCGTGAAGAAGTAACAAACACACACACACACTCACAAACTTTCGCCTTTATAATATTAGTGTGATTTCAGTCAGCCCCTGCAAACACATTCATTGTTCAAAACGTGCTCACTTACTCGTTTGCTAATGAGCAGTAGCTAGTCGTAGTGAGTATATTGTATTATGTATTTAACTAATGAGATTAAAAATTACGTGTTTCTACATCAGGCGACGTGTAGCGAACTCCTACGGAATTGTAATGGCAACTTTGTGAAAATCTCAGACATTTGTAATATTAATTAGATGTTCGTTTCAGGGTTTAGGTATACTCGTGTATTTAAGCATTTTATCACTACTACTCTGAAAATGGTGAAGGAAAACATCGTGAGGTAACCGGCATACCATAGAACCAAAATTTCGAAGACATGTGACCTCTACCAACTGGGCCCCCGCGTGGTGGATTACGGCCCTCTTCTTCTTAAAGAGAGCAAGGGGCCTAAAAAGGCCACTTTGGCACAATCATAAAAGGATAACATTATGAATCACAATGGACAGTTAACTGTTAAGTTAATCGTATTAAATCCCATTGGTGACGGAGTTTTCAGTTCTTTTTTTTGTCTGTGCTAAAATACCAATCAATCTAATCCAAATCCAATCCCAATCTCTTTGATTATACCTACGTAGTGCAACGAAAAAAAGAAAAACACGTCTTGTCTTGACTGTCTTCGCCATATTATGATTAATAATGTTATCCTTTTATGATTCTGCCAAAGTGGCCTTTATAGGGCCCCAGGTCTGTGTCTTAACAGTGGGATCATTATAGGTTGATTATGCTATCCATGAGCAAAGTAGACTTTATAGTACGGTACGTGGTAGATTTCAATGAAAATTAATAAAAAAAGTTATTCGTAGCCAGTCAGCAAGATTGATAGCTGATCTATTTGTATAGGATCCGCAAGAGGTTGGCATTTTACGCACTTATTCCAGCCAGGAGGCTATTTTTATACGGGGAATTATAAAACGATCGAATAAAAAAAAGCTTAGCGACTGATGATGAGATACTGTTTTAATAACTTGAGCGGTATGAATTTGAGTAAGCGAAAAATTAACTAAACTAACGACGAATATTAATTAATATTAAAATCCAGAACGAGCTTACAAAAAGTGGGTTGTAATTAATCCATTTCAGATATTAAAATTCTAGCCGTGCGACTAAATTACTAAGTGAGCGACTAGAAATACAGGGGTGTGTCACGTTTGATATAGAAACATACACATAGGATACAAGACACACACACACACACGACATAGGATGCAAGAGCGAGCGAAGGGCACCCCGAGGTTCGGTTGTGTTAGGTTACTTTAAACCCTTTACACAGAAATAGGGGCCCCGCGAAGCGGGGCTCCGTCGACATAGGATGCAAGAGCGAGCCAAGGGCACCCCGAGGTTCGGTTGTGTTAGGTTACTTTAAACCTTTTTTTTTTGTATTTTAAGTAACTCAAATTAATGTTTGTAAGTTGCTGTTCTGTTGATTTCTCGTCACTCGCAGTCAGTCGCCCACTTAGTAATATTATATCGTAAATTAATTATGTTTGTCACTTAAAACTTTAATTTACAGTCACTCGTTTAAATACTACCCTTTTTATACACCCTTGAGAATTCAATGTAGTCTATAATGTATGTGGTAATAAATAGAAGGCTTTGTCCAATTGTTTTTTTACCTATCGACAAAAACTTTTGAACCTATTGAAAATAAATAGCAATCAGTCACTATGAAGCAAAAGCTTGCCGTGTAAAATGTTTAATAATAATATTGCCAATACCTACCTAGTAAAAAATATATTTTATTGGTTCGTGCTTACTCTACAATAAAGTTAAAATATTGGCAAGGGTAAAATGCATAGGTACTTATATCGTAACTAAATAAAAGTCTATTTAATTACTTAGTTTATATTTTTTTGTGTGTGACAAAATCGTGCTTTTTAGCTTTTTTGAAACTACATAGGTACAGTCAACAAAAGAGATAAGTATGCAGGATCGTCGGATATAGTTGAAGTTTAGTAGGTAATAAACCGATGGTTGTTGACGACTGAAATTTAATATGATAAATGAGCTGTTTTGTTTTCTATTAATTCAATTATTATTCGAGAACATCCATCGGTTTCTTATTAAACTTCAAATATATCCGTCGATCCTGCATACTTACCTACCTCTTTTGTTGACTGTACACACTTTTATTTGGTACCTTTCAGTCTTCACAATAACTTTAACATTTTTAACAACCCTCATATCAATCTGCCCTCGGCACTTTTCTCACCTTGGCTTAGGTATGAGAAACCAAATTAGGTATAGTATTGTCATCGGAACTACATCATAAAAAAAGTTTCATTACGAGTGAAGCAAATAATATAAAAAACCGGCCAAGTGCGATTCGAACTCGCACACAAAGAGTTTCGTACCACAAGGCATAAAACGCCGAAAAAAACTAAGTTTTAACTTTATTTTATTTTTATTATTTGTTGTTATAGCGGCAACAGAAATACATCATTTGTGAAAATTTCAACTGTCTAGCTATCACGGTTCATACGATACAGCCTGGTGACAGACAGACAGACGGACAGTGGAGTCTTAGTAATAGGGTCCCGTTTTTACCCTTTGGATACGGAACCCTAAAAAGCGTGTTAAAAGGAGATATAACCTGTTATAATTTGAACAAATAGGTATTTACGATTGCGTTCGCGAATTTACTCCCATGCGAGTCGTAAGATTTTTTTTAGGGAAAATGGTTTATTATAAACCATAAATGGTTTATTAATGGTTTATTGTAAACCATTTTGTATAAACAAATTCAATTCAATTCAATTATCCGTAAACCGATTATCTACAGAATATTATATTTTTCATTTACTGTAATTGGATAAATATAAAACAAAGGAATGAATTGTGGATACAATTTAATTTATATATTAAAATGCCTTCGGGACTCGCGGGTCAAAACAATGAAACTGATATTTGCGAAAGCCCCTGCGATATCGAAATGAAACAGTTATCTGTATGTGAGCCGAAATAGCCAGAGCGTACATATTCAATTATTATCCGTTGTTGTTGGGGTAAATCGTTTTACACCCGAATTCACAAACGACACTTAATTGGAAAAAGGTCACCGTGAAAGCTTACAGTACCTTCATAGTTATTTTACCTTTGACAGCAGCAGCCTTACTGTAACGAGAATAAAGATAACTTTGATTTTGACAGACTTGTCAGTGGCAGCAACCTTACTGTAACGAGAATAAAGAACTCGAGCAGAAGACAATTATTATAATAGTTGCGCCCCGTGGTTTCACCCGCATAAGTTTCGATCCCGTGGGAATATCAGGATAAAAACAATCCTATGTCCATTCCCCGGGACTCAAACTATCTCTATACCAAATTTTATCTAAATTGGTTCAGCGGTTTAAGTGTGAAGAGGTAACAGACAGACAGACACACTTTCGCATTTATATTATTAGTATGGATTAATTAGAAGCACATCTACAACAGATACGAAATGAAATTGAAAGAAATTAAAATACTAATAAAAAAAAAAATTGAACAGCAGGTTTGTAAACTCCCAGATTTGCTAACGTTAGGTAAGTACTATGTATTAAAAAGTAATACTGTTATCGTTATTCTGGCAATTTAGGGTTCCGAGAAATAAGAATTAGAACGCTGTAGCGAAAATTACAACTTTTTATGTCACTATTAATTTTTGTATTTGGATTTCCATTCTACTGAAGTGAAAGCCAGCAACCCAGTTCATTTCAGTAACACTGAAATAAATTTCGCAGACTATTTCCTGACACGCACGTCACGACACGCCACCCTAGAGGATATTAGGAGTAAACAGTAACTACCAAGTTACTTAGCTTTTTTCCTCTCCTTGGGGAGAATCGAAATAAAATAAGTACCTAGGAGTCATTGAAACTGGGGTAACTATGCTATACAGGGTGGATTTTTGAGGTACTATAACTGTGTACATAATTAAAATATATGTATACAGTATTGGAAACCTAGACTTGATAAAAAAATACATAATATATTTAAATACTAGCAGCGCCCCGCGGTTTCACCCGCATAAGTGTCAAATATCGGGATAAAAACTAACCCATGTCCTTCCCCGGGACTCAAACTATCTCTATACCAAATTTTATCTAAATCGGTTCAGCGGTTTAAGCGTGAAAAGGTAACATAGAGACAGACAGACAGACAGACAGACAGGGAGACAGACCGAGTGACTTTCGAATTTATAATATTAGTATGGATGTATTTTTAATCAAGTCTAGATTTTCCGTACCTCTTCGGAGACTGACATTAACATTTTAAAACAATTTGATCTGCATTAACAGATTTAGATAAAAATGTACAGTCAGCAAGAAAATGGGTAATTTTCATTAAAAAAAAACTTTTTGCTGCCAATCGCTCCTGTTTCTTATAAGGATCAAAAAACTCTATGGGACCAACTGAGGTTTAAGCTCTAGAAAAGTCAGAAATCACAAAAAACTTGTCCCATACCTACATAAAATGCCTTTTCTACCCCAAAAAGAAACGATTTATTTGCACCACGGGTGATTAATAATAGGTACTTTAGCAAAGACTGAGGTAATTGAAGTTCAATCAATCTTTTGTCCAACACCCTAATTGCGTAACAATCTATCGATATCAATCTGAATCATTTTGAAGGATGTTGGTAATCCATTGCTTCATATATATGTTTGAAATATGTGTCTGCTCAACAACGTAAATAACGCAGTGAATGTTGTTGAACTGTCAAAATCAAAAACCTTGCTACCGATATTAGTGTGTTACGCAAGTAGGTACTCCGCAGGACATTTATTAGTTCTTTGTAAAGTTGGTCGTCATATGACGACGCAAAGCTAGGAAAGTAATTACTTAGGTACAGGAAGATTTTTTTGTCACCATCCAAATTTTTACAGGGTGTTCTACCCATGAATATGAACAACTTTCACTATGGGACCACATCTGAAATCACGAAAAAAAAATCAGCTGTTTCATACATTTTGGTCAAGTAGGTATTGAACTTTTGTATGAAAAAGCAGATTGTTTTTCGTGATTTCAGAGTTCGTCCCTTAATAAAAGTTGTTCATATTCATCGGTTGAACATCGTATAAAAATTTGGATGGTGATATAATCTTCCTGTATGTTTTAGGGCCGCTAGCTAGCTAGAGTACAGATTTTAGACGAATGAACGTTGATAAATATATTTTGGGACAAATGCTAACACTAATTGTAAATAGGAACTCGTCCCGAACCTAAGTACCTACCTATTCTAAAAAGTTCTCCAAGCATGAATCGTAATTGAGAATTGTAGGAATTCATATTAATGAAAATACTACCTATCTTGTTCCTCTCAAATATACATTTTAATCTGAATTCATAGATACCTGCTCAAGCGTGAATTTCGATTTAAAACAGTAATTTTCTGCTTTTCAGCTCAGAATTATCTGACAATATTATCATTCTTTCTATGGTATTAAGGCAGAACTAATATTCAGTAAAGCCCAGGAATTCATTACTTAATTGGAATCTGGGGGCACGGGAGTGCCCCCGCCAAGACGAGCCAAGCGAAGCGCAAGGGCACTACCTACCTTTTCTCGAAGCACTTTGTCGTATTTTTGAACCTTCTTAACTTGGGTTTGGATTATACCAGATAAACAAAATTTTCGGGATATGATGTCAGTGGTTGACTTATTAAACCTATAAAGTTTCAATTGCATAGCTCTTATACTTTAGATTTTATTGATATCTAAATTACCCCACTGCCACCGCACCCACCCGCACTGCCAAACAGTTATCAGATCTCATGTAGAGCCAAGCTTCTAACTCTACACGCCCTAACTTCACAAACTCTACACCACATATTTTGACTACACCTTAGTCAAAATATGTGGCTTGGCCGTTTCGCTACCATCACATGGGCGTAAGGTGAAAGATTTATTCACTGTTCATTACTTTTCTGTTATACAATAATTCTTGTAGTAACGGCCAAGCCTCATATTTTGACTAAGGTGCAGAGTTTCCATTCGCCCCTTACGAAGGGGCGAGTGGAAAATTAACCCACCTAGCTTCTGACGTTTCATAGGTGCCATGTAGGTTTATGTTAAATAAAATACTTTGATTTTGATTTATCCCGGTAGAAAGTTCCCGAGGGATTGCGGACTCCCACGCATATGAAGCGGCAGGCGTGTGTCATTACTTTTCATTAGTCATTATTCTTCATTACACATTTGTATAAGCGCTCGGATATACCGCCTGTCAGCGATTATAGTCTGATTGCCAACGTGATGTGTAATTTTGCTTTTGAAATGGATTTGGAATGTAGGTAGTCAATGTTCCCAATTGCTCAGCGGTGCTATTCTGTAAAAAGATCACCGTAATATCTTAGGTGAAGTGAGCTTAAAGTGAGCTGTCATTCCACCTGCCGGTCTATTCTGTAAAAATCTCACCGTGAAAACTTAGGTGAAGTGAGCTTTAAATGAGCTGTCATTCCCCCTGATCTCTAGAGGATTGACACAATTGACAGCTCACTTCACTCAAGTTTTCACGGTGAGATATTTACAGAATACCACTGCAGCAGTGCGATTCTGTAACTATCTCACCGTGGAAACTTAGGTGAAGTGAGCGTGGAGTGAGCTGTCAATAGTGTCAATTCCTAGCAAAAACAAACTTACTTCACCTAAGTTTTCACGGTGAGATATTTACAGAATACCACTGCTGATCCTAGGGATTGCCACTATTGACAACTCACTTCACCTAAGTTTTCACGGTGAGATATTTACAGAATATCACTGCTGATCTTAGGGATTGCCACTATTGACAGCTCACTTCACCTAAGTTTTCACGGTGAGATATTTACAGAATACCACTGCAGCCGGTCGATTCTGTAAAAATCTCACCGTGAAAACTTAGGTGAAGTGAGTTTGTTTTTGCTAGGAATTGACACTATTAACAGCTCACTCCACGCCACACTCACTTCACCTAAGTTTTCACGGTGAGATATTACAGAATACCACTGCTGATCCTAGGGATTGCCACTATTGACAGCTCATTTCACCTAAGTTTTCAAGGTGAGATTTTTACAGAATAGCATTACTGATACTAAATTGGAACAGTATATCCCTCCATTGAAATGGGTTTTATAAATTACAATGAAAATGATATGTAATTTCGATTTAAGACCCGTTTTAATAGACTGTTAAAGATAAAATTATTGACCTATAATATTGACTGATAAAGATATTATTGACACTCTGTGACTGTGATTTATTGTTTGATCTCGTTAAGTTGATTGATAAAGAAGTATCTATATTTTGTTTTAGATGATACAAAAATTAATAAATATTAAAGATTTATTTGGACTTATACAACATTAGTTTTTGTTTATACTAAACCCGAAAAGGGGTCATTGTACTCATCATTTTGAACAACTTTTTCTATGGGACCAACCTCGAAATCGCGAAAAAAAAATCAGCTGTTCCATACATTTTGTCGATTTAAGTGAACACAAATGTATGGAACAGCTGTTTTTTTTTGTAGGTACATGGGTCGTGCAGGTATTTAAAGTTGTGTTATAACTAATATCAAAAACTTGTTTTCGTAAAAAATATCAGTAAAAGTTTGAACTTTGACCTCAATATCTCCGTAACCAGAAAGTTTCCAGTACAAAAAAATGATTACAATGACGGGGAGCACAAGCACAGTATAGATATATAATATACATACAATCATTCTGATTTTTTGTCAGATTATTCTACAAGCAACATACTAAAACACTAGTGTTTTAATTTCTTAGTCCAAACAATACATTTTTTGTAATTAAATAATTGCTTCATATTTTGCAATAAATTACCGCGTTGTGTCATCGCACTTCTCTTTCTTTTCTATGCAGTCCGACAGTGACCGCGCTTTAGGTCATGTAAGCCCCTTAAGTGGATGACAAGTCAATATAAACATAATTAGACCGCTCAAGGTCCAAAACAACATTGGAATCTGTTCGAAGTCCAATAAACGAGATTTGCAAAACTTGTTCTAAGATAATGTTTATGTAGATACGACTACGGCAATTTCTGTATTTAATAGACCGTATTTTTAGGGTCCCACACCCAAAGGTTGCCATTGCCAACGGAACCCTATTAGTAAACTACACCGTCTGTCTGTCAATCGTCATCGTTTTAGCCGTAACAGTTGGCCCGTTATAATTCATAAAATCATCATCATCATTTCAGCCGAAAGACGTCCACTGCTGGACATAGGCCTCCCCCAAGCACCTCCACTTCGACCGGTTCTGTGCTTCTCGCAGCGGGTACCTGCCGCTTTCACAAGGTCGTCGGTCCACCTTGTGGGAGGCCTTCCAACGCTACGTCTTCCGGTACGCGGTCGCCACTCCAGAATCTTTCGGCCCCATCGGCCATCTGTTCTGCGAGCAATGTGCCCTGCCCACTTCTTCGGGCTATGTCGGTTACCTTGGTTCTCCTGCGGATCTCCTCATTCCTGAATCCTGATTCGATCACGCAGGGAAACTCCAAGCGGGCTATGCTTGGAGTTTCCCATTGCCCTTTGAGTGACCATATAAAACAATATAAAGCGCAATAACTTTTTCTAGGATGAGATTATTGGATAAAAATATAAGCTAGTCATAAATATTAATTAGAGTACCGCGAATCTTGGATGCGACCATGTCGTTTCAAACCCATATTATGACGCGCATGTAACTAATCTGCGTTCGCTATTTAATTGCCAAAAATGAAAACAAATATGAATTAATGGAAAAATAACTTTAATTCCTACAAAATAAAATTCAGTTTACGCTACAACTTCAAAAAATTTTATAACTTTTTCAATAGTGTTAGTCACTCTTAAATCAACATAATTACCATTGAAATAAATTTGATATTTGTTTAACGTGAAATAACATCAATTGCCAACATAAATCTCCACACGAAGAGTTGCAACTGTTGCAAGTCATCGTGACTAAGCGAGTGGGTTGCTATCCGTAACATTCCTTTTAGGCAACACACGATGACACGAGTGTTTTTCACCGATGTGTTTTTGTTTTACGTTACAGACGATTGCACACGAAAAAATCTAATTTTACACATAATATCACGCTTGTAACCCCATAAGAATGAGGCATAGATTTACTTAATACTAGCTGCGCCCCGTGGTTGCACCCGCGTAAATGTCGATCCCGGGGGAATATAAAGTAACCTATATGTTAATCCAAGGTGTCGGCTACCTACCTCCATACAAAATTTTATCAAAATTGGTCCAGCCGTTTGAGCGTGAAGAAGTCCTCATCTGCCTAGCCTTTTCCCAACTATGTTGGGGTCGGCTTCCAGTCTAGCCGGATGCAGCTGAATACCAGTATTTTACATTTAGCGACTGCCTGTCTGACCTCCACAACCCAATTACTGGGTAATACGATACCCCTTGATAAGACTGGTTGTCAGACTTTCGAGCAGAACTACCCGTAACGACTGTCAAAAATCCACGTTTGACAGCCGGGACCAACGGTTTAACGTGCTTTCCGAGGCACGGAGGGGTCACGGTATGTAGGTAGAGATGGTTACCTATCCACAGACCAACCGCGGCAAGGGTAGCTTAACCTGATCTATCGACCTGTGCGGCTGTTATTATTTAGCCACGGGCCCCTTGCTTCTCTCAGTTGTCAGCATTTATTTAAAGTAAATTGGCCCTCATAATTATTATCTGAAACGGTTAGCCATCCCTGATCTAGTCTATTTCGGTGAACTAACTCCGCACTCTCATTGAGGCACTCTCTTCCCACTTACCCTTTATGAAGATAACGATTTTTAAATTCCTAAATCACAATAAGTACGACGACCGCAGCACTTCGTTTAACTAGGTACTTCACCTCATTTCGACGGAGTTTTTACAGCATCGCGCTGCAGTTTTACGACAGCTCTCCCAAGAAAAGTGCTATGAAATAATGTAGATGAAATCATATTATTAACGCCATTTTCACCCACTCCTGGGTCTAAATAGTTACGTTACGCTATAAAACCTAACTTTTTATAATAAAGTAATCAAAAGTACCTACGAACTTTTGAATACAAAAAGTTCGAACTTGCGTTGAAAACATGGAAACAACATTAGTTTTCTGCCATTACCAGTAGACTCATAATAACAGTATCAGGCCGGGGTTTGTTATTATTATTATAAGCCTGTGTTGTACCACTGCAGGGCAAAGGCCTCCCTTACTTCTTCCCACTTTTCCCGGTCTACTGCGATTGTGGGCCAATCCTTTAAGAAGGAGTCCAGCTCATCCCGCCATCTCTTTCTGTGCCTACCGCGCGGTCGTTTCCTGCCATTTGGGATCCACTAAATCACTTACACACGCATGTCGTACATGCGAGAGATATGGCCAGCCCAGTTCCACTTTAGTCCAGCAGCTGTGCGGCCAGCGTCCGCGTTTGACACCTAGCTAACATAAATGTATGGATCAAAAGATTTTTTTTTCACGATTTCAGGGTTGATCCAATATTAAAAGTTGTTCGGAATGATAAGTACCCCCCCCCCCAGGGTTTTTATCCCTTATAAGGATAAAAACGTTCAAAGTGTAAGGGTGTCTATGAAGATAGAATATAGATTAAGAAAATATACATCTAAAACGATAGCATTATTAGTTCTTGAGATATCCAGCTGTGACAGACAGACAGACTCACCATAAGGGTTCTGTTTTATCATTTTGGTACGAAACCCTAAAAATTACTGTGTTGTGAAAATGAATATTTTTGGACCTACTTATGAATTTTAACGTTCAAAAGTGCCTTTTACGTGCATGTTTGAAATAAATGCTTTGACTTTGTCGCAAGCACGACTGCCGAGCTTTAGATTTTGAGTTCGATCTTCGGGTCGGGCAAAGTTTTGTTGGAAATTCTCAGTAACAGACCGGAGTCTGGATTTATGTCCCGAACATGGCAAATGGCGCGCCTCCCGTGTCAAATCTAATCAATTACGTTTATTATTGAGAATGCCAAACTCGTAGCCAAATTCTGGGCCGACTCAATTTAGATTACCGCACTAATACGCTAAGAAGAAGAAAAACGTTTATTTGTACTCACAGGTACCAGCTTCCCGTGGGACTTGTAACATCCCTGACAGATTAAGGCTGCCCATATATCTCTCTGTGAGCTCTGCCTACACTTTTGTAGAATACAGGTGATATATTATGTAATCACCATTAACCTAATCGCCCTTATCCCAATTTATTTGGGGTCAGCACAACATGTATACCTACCTACTCGAAAAGTTTCATAATATTTACTTTTAAAAATGAGGCGGAATCTACCTATGTACGTCATGACGGTTGTACAAATGTGCGGGTCGAAAAAGGGAATGAAAATCCATTGCGTGCTGAGCGGGCAGAAAAAGTGAAACAAAATCCATTTTTTTTCATTTAGGACAATTCAGTAGCTAACCGCCATGCGCCATGCGCCATCGCGTGCCGATTGGAGGTCGCAACCGTTTTTTGTATCTACCATGTAAAAGAAAGAAAATATTCAATTTCTTCGTGAAAATTTGAACTTCGTGCTACTGTGACCGAAAAAAGTTGCGTCCTTCCGGAAGTACCTACTTCAAATCCTGCTGGCAGGACGCCGGGCGATCTATCATAGCGGCTCTCGACTGAGCCTCGGGCCTCAAACTATAGGTGGCTCGTTAGAAATCGGTCACTTTCTCCTCTCGGTGAACAATGTACTAATTTTCTTCCATACTTCTTCTACTGAATGTTATTCAAAAATAAATGAGCTTTCAGGGGACTTAAAAAGGCCACTTTGGCAGAATCATAAAAGGATAACATTGTGAATCATAATGGACAGTTAACTGTTAAGTTAATCGTATCAAATCCCATTGGTGATGGATTTTTCAGTAATTTTTTTTTTGTCTGTGCTAAAATACCAATCAATCCAATCCAAATCCATTCCCAATCTCTTTGATTACACCTACGTAGTGCAGCGAAAAAAAGAAAAACACGGACTGTCTTCGCCATATTATTATGAATTTATGATTCATAATGTTATCCTTTTATGATTCTGCCAAAGTAGCCTTTTTAGGCCCCCAGAAGTGGAACTGAGGTAAGATATAGTACCGTATGTCACAATCACAAGTAGTGCAACAATTTGCATCGCATCACCATCTAACGACACACGGGATCGACTTGCCGAACTTTGGGAACCAACTTGATAAACAAAACGGAAACCAGTTACTTAAGCGTTCCCGAAATACATCGACGGCACATTTTGGAATAGGAAATGATTCTTGTAAGAATTTCTCGGCATGGTAGGTGATTCGAGTATAACTTCCTGATAGAAAACATTTTTACAACTGTAACTAAATTTTCGGGCAAAAATTGACGATGTGAATGTATGTATGTACAGTCAGCAAAAGAGTTAGGTATGCAGGATCGTCAGATATAGTTGAAGTTTAGTAATAAACCGATGGATGTTGTCGAATAAAATTCAATTTTATTAATAGAAAACAAACAGCTCATTTAACAAATTAAATTTCAATCGACAACATCCTTCGGTTTATTACTAAACTTCAACTATATCCGACGATCCTGCATACCTAACTCTTTTGCTGACTGTACATATTGGTACAGACGCCAGCACATCAAGCTACTTTAATCCGTCGATTTTCAACTTTATCGCTCAAGCATAAGATTCAAGGTTGATTGGGAAAATTTCTAGATCGTTTTATTCGAAACGGTTTCATAAATTATTCAGGGGTTGGAAATATTTATAGGAAAGGTGTTACGCTTGTTTTTTTTTCTTATTCGGTTCAACTTGGGTGTTTTTGGTCGATTCCTATATCTTACCGGCCGGTAAAAGTTAGGTTATAGCCATAAATTTATTATAGGAGCAGTGAACGAAAGAATGAAAGAACATACGTTTTTTTGCGGCAAACATGACGCATGAAAAAAAAAAAACAAAAAAAATTACAATTTGGGAGAAAAAATGCGTCAGTACAGACGCCAGCACATCAAGCTACCCGAAACTGTCAAATTTTCCCAATCAACTTTGAACCTTATGTTTTAGCGATAAAGTTGAAAATCTATTAAAGAAATTTGACAGATTGTAGTAGCTTGATGTGCTGGCGTCTGTACATCTACGCAAAACTCCTGCCCCGCAGATACGGCCGCGACTTACGAGAGTTACGAGTTGTAGGTCGTAGGTTCGAACCCAGACAGGTGCGGGTACTCTCTTTGTGTAAATGATTCATCACCACTGCTCTTAAAACGGTGAAGAAAAACGTCACGAGGCGTACCTCGTGACGTTCAAACCCGTCCACCAAAACGCACTGGGCCCACGTGGTGGATTACGTTATGACCCACTCCCTCTTACAGAGAGGAGACCTGTGTCCCAGCAGTGGGAACGTTATAAGCTGATTATGTTAAACATATTCAAGAAGGTTATTCGGTCAAACTCCTGCTTCGTCACGGGGCCTAAAAAGGCCACTTTGGAGAATCATAAAAGGATAAATAACAACATGAATTTTAATATGGCGAAGACAGTCCGTGTTTTTATTTTTTTCGCTGCACTACGTAGGTACAATCAAAGAGATTGGGATTGAATTTGGATTGGATTGGATTGATTGGTATTTTAGCACAGACAAAAAACAAAGGCGAGATAATGTGTGTTAAAAAAAAATATTCAAGGTAAATTATAAATAAAACATAGTTCATTGATATTATAATTTTTATTATAAAGAATATCCTACTAATATAAACGCGAAAGTTTGTGAGGAAGGATGAGGATCGAGAGAAAAAACTACTGAAAGGATTTTAATGAAAGTTGACAGTATAACACAGTTGACAGTTACTTATCAGAATAACACGTAGGATATTTTTTATCCCGATATTCCTAAGGGATCGATATTTATGCGGGTGACACCGCGGGACGCTGTTAGTAGATAATATGCTTCGATACTTTTCAATGTACTTAAAAGTTAACGGAATTGAGCAAAGTTAAACTTGCCCAGTAAATGCTAAACCTTTTTAGCTTATGATACTTATACAAATGGAACATCTTACAATCTAAAACTACTCACTTTATGTCTTAAAGCGAAACTCAATTTGTAATACTTTCCTCACTAGATGACGATTTACTTTAATTTAAAATGTAAAATAATCTAAATATTTTACAATACCCAATTTACTAAACCAAATACCTACCTGTAGACATTAGAGAGTCAATGAATATTAAAACATAAAGCGTAAGCTGAAAGAAAATTACATCAACTCGATTACAACTTAGATCAAATCTCAGACATGCTAAGACATGCTATGACAGACCCCAGAGGTCTAATTGTGTGCTTTGTTTAAGTCTATGAAACATGTAATTTTATAAAATAAAATAAAATAAATAAATACAATTTCTATTACCTATTTCTTGCTGACTAGCAATTAGAATAATTGCCAATATTGGTCCCTTGATTCTGTCATTAACATTATCACATCCATACTAATATTTTAAATTTTAAAGTAATTCCGTCTGTCTGTATGTTACCTTTTCACGCCTAAACCATTGAACGGATTTCGATAAAATTTGGCAGAGAGATAGATTGCATCCCGGGGAAGGACATAGGATAGTTTTTATCGACATACCTTGCGGACGAAGCCGCAGGCGGAAGCTAGTACAAAATAATGCAAACATTAACCATAAGACGTTTGCAATACCTACTTAGGTTGGCCTACTTGCACTACTGATCACTAAATACTTAATCGCTAAACGAATTTAAAACAACGCATCTAAATCCAGTTTAAGAGCTGTCAGTGCCATCATTGTTTTGGAATATTGACACTGACAGTTCTTGAACGCGGCTTGGATGAGCTAATTGAGTTCAGTTTCATTGGTGAAATCCACCCTTAGTTGTCAGACATAGAACGAGGTTTTATTTAAATTGTTTATTTCTAAATGTATTTGGTGTTTCATGTTGCAAGCAGTAAGCGGGTCTAGCACGGACGTGCGTCATTAATTATAATTATTTTTTAATTACACCTATTTAAAAGACTTTATTCATATCTATCGGTGATACCAATTGTGCTTGTCGCATATTTAAACCAAAATGCTACAGATAGTTGTATTTTCGATTAAAATTTGATCGAATTTAAGTTGCGTGTCGAGATCCACCGTATATCGTCCTAGGGCTTCAGAACATGATAACTAGGCGTTAATTTAACGTGGAATAAACTTGACGTATATGGGGTCGACGGGCCTCAGCACCAGGTCAGCCAGGAGCCTGGGTCGGGCTCCCTTCACCTTCGGCACGATCTTGAAGTTGCGACAGATCTCACTGAGGGTAGTCTTCATCTCTTGCATGGCGAAGCGTTGACCTGTGGACAAAATTGGAGAAGTTAACAAACATAAAATCGTGCTTCCCCATAGGGGCAGAAACTACATCTAGGGGCGTCGTACTTTCTTAGTTGGAATAACTAATAGCACATAGTTACAGTCACTTTTGGACTCCAAGATGGTAAAAAAATGGCATGAAAACATGATGGTAAAAAAAATGGTGTAAAGGTATTGTATCCGGCGTACCCGTGAAGTCTCGCTACCTAACGTAAAAACAATCTTTCGACTTCTTTTTAACCGACTTCAAAAAAAGGAGGAGGTTCTCAATTCGGTTGTATTTTTTTTTTTTATGTTTGTTACCTCAGTACGCCGTCATTTATAAACCGATTTGGAAAATTCTTTTTTTATTTAAAAGGATATACTTCCAGATTGGTCCCATTTTATCAAAATCCAGTTCTGATGATGGGATCCACGAGGAATTGAGGGAACTCCTCAAATATTATAGGGACACCTATAGCGATTTGGGTATTTTTTACAGTTACTCATGCATTTGCTCTCGGAAACCACCATTTGGTGAAGTGGAACTGATGAAGAAGACCACAGATGGCCAACGGAACTACTTAATAATAAGTATTTCACGGGTTGCGATTCGATTACTTTAATATGGTTGCTAAGCAATTTATGCTCGTATTAAGAGCTGATGGTGGAATACTAGGAGAAGTCACAAATCAAGAGTCAACAATTAACGTCCCTGCATCGGGAAAAGCAATATTTTGTAAAAAGACGTTGGGCAAGTTGACATTAGGCTATTGTAACTTAGACACATTATAAACAGACCCACTTAAAAGCGAGAAATAAAAACTTTTTAACAAAAAAAAAACCGACTTCGAAAAAAACACTACAAAGCGAAAAATAACTTTAATTTCCGAAGTCGGTGGCAAAAACTAAATGAGGTACAGATCCAAAGACACCGACTTCCGAAATTAAAGTTATTTTTCGCTTTGTAGTGTTTTTTTGGAAGTCGGTTTTTTTTTTTATTTCACTAATAATAGTTAAGCTAATCTACTGACAACTTTTATTAGATATAAAATATAAAAGCTTCCGACCAGCACCCTAACTGCGTCAACGCACTATCAATAAAAATATAAAAGCTTCCGACCAGCCCCTAACTGCGTCAACGCACTATCAATCACAATTTGAATAATTTTGAAGGATATTGCCAATCCATTGCTTCATATGTTCAAAAAATGTGTCGGCTCAACAACGTAAATAATGCAACGAATGTTGTTGAACTGTCAAAATGAGAGCTATTCCTACTGCTAGTGTTACGCAATCACCCCGCAGTGTAACCTCAAATATTTTGAAAGGAACCACTTTCTAAACTCGCTGAGAAGTTTTGGTCTTGACTAGGTGCCCAGCAACTGCTGCATGGACATTGTTATGTTCGAGTGCCGAAAGCTTTTGCTTCGTCCAAAATTTGTAATAGCCACTTTGCGGAAATATTGGCAATTAACAACACATCCAGCAGCGCGGCGGCGGCGGTACGGCCAAAGTAACGCGGCTTCTAGTCATAATGTGCCAGCGGTCCATTAATGCCGAAAGTATAGAAATTAATTTTTTCTTTTTATTATTTAGTACTTACTCTAAATAAATTGGGATTGGGCAAGAGAATAATGATAAAATTTTTACGATTGTCTCGCAGTTTGAGTACTTTAAATTTTTTAGGGTTCCGTACCAAAATGGTAAAAACGGAACCCTTATGGTGAGACTAAGTCTGTCTGTCACAGCTGGATATCTCAAGAACTACTAATGCTATCAACTTGAAATTTGGAACAGTTTTAGATGACGTTTGCCCAACTATTTTGCAAATAAGAAAGAAATAAAAATATATGTATATTTTTTTGCAACAGGGACTGAAAGAGGGGTCTGAAAAATTCGAAGTGGGGCTACTATGGCATGTGGGGGTATGATTATGAAAGAGCGCGGTTTGCACATTCTCAAACATTTTTTCTTTTTTTTTAAGCTGCATATTTTTCGACTTTTGATGAAAAAATGTAAAAAAATACCGTTCCCCCCCTTATCTCCGAAGTTTACAAAGAGACATTTTTAAAATTTTTAAATTAATTTTTTTTATATTCTATTTGATAGAAATTATGTGATAGAAGAGTTAAAGATTACAGGAAAAATAAAACGAAGTCTCTAAAATAGCACACTTTTTCAGAAAACATCAACAAAAGTTACATTAGTTCCAATATCGGTCAAGAGATGGCGCTGACATAAATCTGCAATATTCTACACCGCAGTGCACAGTGTTAAACTTCTCTGATGAATATAGGCCTCGCCGATGAAAATTTAAAAACATATGATGGTACGGAACCCTCGGTGCGCGAGTCCGACTCGCTCTTGCCCGGTTTTTTAAATGTCCTTTCTTTGGTATTGTTCGTCGAGTCTTTGAGCTCTTTAAGTTCTGAGTTGAGCTACACAATTACTGAAAAATGCGTGCACTGACTGGACAGGTGACTGAAATCTGTGTGGTTTTTTCCTCAAAGACTATATTATCAGAAGTTAATCTGCTTGGTCCTCTTAAAGCCTGACCAAAAATATGTCTGAACTTTAAAAGAAATCTCTGGGTTGGTTTCGGTCTTTCTTCTCAGAGTGTTTGGTTAGGAAACACCTAACCCATCTAGTTTTAGAACATAATTTATTTTTAACCAATTTACACAATCATTATTATCATCAATCGTCTACTAACCAATACAGTTCCGAGGTCCGGCGCTGAACGGCACATAAGCGTAGGGATGCTTCACCTCGTTGCTCAGGAACCGCTCTGGCTTGAACTTCTCCGCCTCAGGAAACAGGTGCTCACTCCGATGCAGCTCGAAGATGTGCACGTCCACTGTTGTGCCCTTCTTCACTAGCAGGTCACCTGCTGAAGGTTTCATATTATTAGCATAGATACCTTTATACCGAACCGGTCGAAGTGGAGGTGCTTGGGGGAGGCCTATGTCCAGCAGTGGACGTCTTTCGGCTGAAACGATGATGATGATGAGATACCTTTATACAAGTTTGTCTAGCGCTAACTTCGGTCTAGAAGGGTCTTTTAGGGTGCGTTTTCACTGAAGCAGAGCTGGGCGGAGCGTAGCGGAGCGTAGCGGAGACGTGTAGGAATCGTCAAATCACAGTCGAGACGAGTGACGCGATGAGGATTTCAACCATTGTGATTGCACGTCTCCGCTCCGCTTCGCCCAGCTCCGCTTCAGTGGAACTGCACCCTTAATCCTTGTCCGCAACTGCATCGATTGGCATCTTATAAATAAAACTTGAATAATGTATGAATGAGAATTGACGAATCGACTAGTTGATTGGACCATTTTTACCAAAATATGTAAATGCAGTTAGCAATTACACCAAAAGTAAAGATCACTCTCCGAAGAACTTTTTCCTGTAGCTAAAACATTTAAGGTACCTGTCCGTACTGCTCCATCTCGAAAATCTACCCTGTATATAAGTTTTTGTTTTATTTATTTGCTGGGAGTCCCAGCTGAGCTGAAAACCAGAGCCTCTGTGAGAGAGACTGGCAAATATAGACCCATCAGAGAGGGTTAGTAGTTTTGTTCATCGTTTTTAGGGTTCCGTACCAAAATGGTAAAAAGGAACCCTTATGGTGAGCCATACGGGTTCCTTTTTTTCTCAGTGGTGAGCCACTGAGTCTCAACTCTGTCTGTCTACCTGTCACAGCTGGATATCTCAAGAACTACTAATGCTATCAACTTGAAATTTGGAACAGTTTTAGATGACGTTTGCCCAAGTATTTTGCAAATAAGAAAGATTTTTTTTTTGCAACCGACTGAAAGGGGCTCTGAAAAATTCGAAGCGGGGCTACTAGGTCATGTGGGGTATCGTATGAAAGAGCATAATTTGCACATTCTCAAACAGTTTTTCAATTTTTTTAGGCCGCATAGTTTTCGACTTTGGATGAAAAATTTATAAAAATAATGCCGTTCCCCCCTTATCTCCGAAGTTTGCATACTTAGAGAAAAATCTGAAATTATTCTATGTGATAGAAGTTTATGTAAAGATACAGGAAAAATAAAACGATGTCTTTAAATAGCACACTTTTCAGAAATCATCAACAAAAGTTACATTAGTTCCACTATCGGTCAAGAGAGGACGCTGACCTAAAACTGCAATATTCGACACCGCAGCGCGACAGTGTGCAGTGTTAAAATTCTCTGACGAATATAGGCCTCCCCGATGAAAATTTAAAAACATATGATGGTACGGAACCCTCGGTGCGCGAGTCCGACTCGCTCTTGCCCGGTTTTTCTTTTTATTTAAATGTGAAAGGGTGAGTAGGTAAGTACTAAAAACTTTCAATAAAAATTAAATCTACAAAATGGAGTACTTTAGTACTTACTTTAGCGAACAAACCTGAACAAAGTACTTCAGAACAATATTAATCTATCTAAACTAATAATATAAAGAGAAAAGATTTGATTTTTTGTATGTATGTTTGTAACGCTAAAACGACTAAACGGATTTGGATGAAATTAACGGCACATGGGTAGACCATGGCCTGGAGAAGCTTATGGGCTGTCTTTTCATCCTAGATCGCAGACGAAGCTCTTGAACGTGGTTTATATGTGCTAATCCCGTTCAGTATCATTGGTGAAATTCCACTTAGTGAAGTTTCAATTTACAGCGATGATCCAAAAGTCAAAAGCATTTACGAATTCGACGATACGTCAAATAAGTCTTACAGTCTTACCCAGTTTGAAGTCTTCTACAATTTCTCGTCCGATGATGGGCACGCTTGGATACAGCCTCATGATCTCCTTGATCACTGCCTCCAGGTACTTCATATCAGCCAGATGAGACATGGTGACGTGCTCAGAACCGTTCAGGATGTTCTCAACCTCCTCGCAGATACGATCCTAAAAAGGGATGGGGTGTGAATATAGAAAAATAAAATTTGTTTTTTTAAAGATGCGGGTAGTATTTGAGAAAATTTAAATTTAAAATTAAAAAAAAAACGACGAAGCGCTTCGAGAAAAGGTAGGTAGTGCCCTTGCTCTACGCATGTACTGGCGCTTCGCTTGGCTCGTCTTGGCCGCATGAATCCCGTGCCCCCAGATTTAAAAAAACATTTATTAATAATTGTATCACCATCACATGGGCGTAAGGTGAAAAATTTATTCACTGTTCATTACTTTTCTGTTATACAATAGTTCTTGTAGTAACGGAACGGCCAAGCCTCATATTTTGACTAAGGTGCAGAGTTTGTGAAGTTAGGGCGTGTAGAGTTAGAAGCTTGGCTCTACATGAGATCTGATGAGTTTTTGGCAGTGCGAGCCATATGTGGTCTCGTCTTGGCAACATTTTACATGAAAATGTTTTTGGTGTAGTTTTTGCGAACATACAAAATACTTTCTAAGATATAAAGAGAAGGCAGAGTTAGTATATCAATTTCTTTGAATTTGTTTCTAAGAGACTCGCGAGGACCCATTTTATAGATTGCGCGGATTACCCTCTTTTGTAAAATGAAAATTGAATCTCAGCTGCATATGCATGAACTCAATCTACCTGATAGAGCTCTAATGTGTGCGCCCCATTGTAATTTTGAATCTAAAGTAATGCCTAGAAATACAGTTTCCGTAATAGCATCTAGTTTCTTGCAATCAAGTTTTAAATTTAGACCCACTTGAGGTACACTAATGAGAACTTAGCCATTTCATCATCAATCATTCGTCTTTCACAGAAACAGTCGTACAAAAGATTCATTTTCAAATAAATGTACATTCCTCTATTATGATATACAACAATATCAGTTACCTGTTGTTAGAGAAAACTGTAGGTATCATTCATGAATTTTCTTTGAGAAAGGACAAAAATGGAATTTAATTTCCTAAGTTCCAAGAAAGTGCCATTACAAGCGCAACTGCCAAGTCTTGTTATTTTATTTGTGCAACTTGTTCCAATTAGCGGGAGGGAAATAAACGAGCTAGGTACCTACGTTTAACCACGGTAATGTCATAACAGTATTAATTGTGACTCGGCCCTGTTCTTGAAATGAAACCTACAAATCGCACGCTTACTGCTTACAAAACCATCACACCGTCCTGCTTCCGTTCGTCACTGCCAGAGTACTTTTTGATAGACTGTCACTGCGGAGCATTCGAGACTGTTTATTTATTTTATCGAGTTTAAACCGAAATCGAGGCGCGTGCACATTACCACGGCAATATTATCTATACAGTATTATAATATCTTCATACCAACCAACAACAACGGTCGGAACGCGAGTCATACCTACGCGCCTCGAGTCAACACAAAACACTACAAAAAAAGTACCTATAATTTACAATCAAAAAACTAGAAAGAAACTCAAGTAGGTTGATAAAATTAAAATACTGTAGGCTGGCAGCCCTTACGCGTGTTTACGTACCTAATATTTCTAGAACAGGACCGAATCACAATACTATATAGCTGATAATATAACCGTGACATTACCCTGGTTTAGCCGTCGTTCACACGTGCCCTTTTTTTATTATGATGACGTTTTTATTACACTTCGGCTCGACGCCGATAGTTGAATTCCAGGTTACAGTAAAAAAACGTCGCGAACGTGGTCTTACAGCCCGATTAAACCTTTATGGCGGCTCTGTGCACTACTCGGTGCGCAGTACCTCATCCCTCACCCCCGCTGAAGTGACGTGAAGTGACTCGCCTCATGTTTCCAGCCGCCATAAACTTTGAATCGGGCTGTAGTATGTCTTGGGTTTCACTCAACGGATAAACATCAAAGGAGTGCTAGGTCCTGCATAAATTTCACAGCACTTCAAAAATCCGTAGGGAATGTTTGTTTTACGTGATGTGCAAAAAATTATCGAAGGTCTTGGAAAAAATTACCTCAATACGACTATAAATAAACTTCATAATATAATAATGTAACAATGGCGTTTCCAGTTTACAAACAAAAAAGCAATCAAATACCTAATCTCTAAATAGTCACTATCATCATCATCATTTCAGCCGAAAGACGTCCACTGCTGGACATAGGCCTCCCCCAAGCACCTCCACTTCGACCGGTTCTGCGCTTCTCACATCCAACGGGTTCCTGCGGCCGTCATAGGTCGTCGGCGGACCACCTTGTGGGAGGCCTTCCAACGCTACGTCTTCCGGTACGGTATAGTCACTATAGCTGATTGAAACTATTTAGATGGATTTATTTTTTTATTTCTAGATTTGGATTAGGTATTTGATGGCTTTAAAATATTCCTATATATACTAGTGTACATAGGAGTATTTTAAAACCGTTTACGCCGTACGGCATTTCATACAAGCTTTCAAGCCCTTATTTTTCGAACTTCATATACGCATGAGCAGAATACAAAGGTCTAAAAAGTTAGTAGAGAACATTTTCGAATTATTAGTGATATTGAGCGTGGACAAACTTAACTTGGCAACATGGCTTTGTGAGACGAAAGTCTACTGTTACCAATTTAATGGTTTTTACTACCTACCTATTTAAAAATATGGACATCCGAGCCCAAAGTGACACAATTTATACGGACTTTAAATAAAAAAGCCTTTGATAGAGTTGACCACATGATACTATTAAACAAAATTTCATATAATGGCATCAGGGGGAATTTATTGCGCTGGTTCCAGTCTTATATTAGTAATCGGAGTCATACTGTTGTAAGTAATGGGTACCATTCTAACACATTTTCGGCAACATCTGGAGTTCCACAGGGATCAATTTTGGGTCCATTGTTTATTATTTATATTAATGACTAGCTGTGCCCGCGACTTCGTTCGCGTGGATGTCGGAACACAATAATGTGTCGCTTAGGAAAGGTGTAAAAGGAAAAATCTTCCGATCTTGTCTGGTAACGCTTTCCTTGCCTGGGGTTCTCAACCATAGCCCTTTCGACTGCACAGCAGTCACTGCGTCTTCAGGGTTCATAATGACAATGCGACGAAGTGTCACTTTGATTTTTGAGGATAAATAAAAATGAAAGCGCCTGCTCGAGGCTGATTGTCTGACCAAATAGCCATATTATGTCCATTTACCATAAGATACCTTGAGGGTCGATATGGTGCATTTCCGACGTTTGGCCCCCAAACTGGAACGTGTCGGGGCCGCCATGGGATCTGGAGGCGATAGTCCTCGCGCGCCTGTATGAGTGGCGCGCGGAGGCACTACGCCGGGGGGAAGATCCGCTTCCGCGGCAAATCGGTGCGGAGCGGACAGATCTCCGGCGCGATCTCATGGCGGCATGGAAAGAGCGACTGTCGCTACCCAGCGCAGGGCACGCCGCGATAGCGGCGATAAGACCCCTCTTTAAGGAGTGGCTAGAGAGGCGCCACGGCGCCCTCACCTACCGCCTGACGCAGGTCCTCACCGGACACGGAAGTTTCGGGAAGTTCCTGCACATCATCAGGCGGGAGGAAACGCCCGGGTGTCACCATTGCTAGGATCGCTCAGAGGACACGGTGGAGCACACGGTGGAGGTCTGCCCCGCTTGTGCGGAGCACCGCCGTGTCCTCGTAGAGGCGATTGGCAGCGGCGGCGACCTCTCGCGTCCGGCCCTGGTGCAAGCCATGGTCCGGGGCGAGAGGGAGTGGGAGGCAGTCACCTCCTTCTGCGAAGCAGTCATGCTAGCAAAGGAGGTGGCGGGATGGCTCATGGAGAGAGCCTCCCGTCCCAGCCACAGTGGGAGACGCTCCGGGCGTCGGGAGCCGCGTGACGACTCCCGGCCACCGTAGGCGCGGGCCTGCGGGCGGAGAGTAATGGGTAGCTGGGTTTTAGTCAGTAAGAGTCTGACACTCCCTTCCGCTCCACCCAGAGCGGGAGGGGTCATTTGATGATTTCCCATCCGAAAAAAAAAAGGGGCGATATGGTTTTAACCAAGACAATGGCTAAAAATTTAGTTATTGTCTCGAAAACATAATTTACAATACCTTTTTACGACATGGCAGTGCTACTTGTATTGGGTGTGCACCTTGACGTATCGCTGCCGGCCGTAGTCGAGTCGACGGCAGCGAAGAGTCCTGGGACGCGGTGGTTTCCTTCTGCGAGACGACCGTTTCGCTGTGGAAAGGGAGAGGGAGATCTCATCCACTCACCCGGCCCGCAGTAGGCGCATCGGGCGTCGGCGGAGGGCGTACAACGCCCTCTTCCAGCCCCCCTAAACGGGTCCAGGGGCGACGAATTCGGGGACGTCTGTCACCGCCAACACATCAGGACTTGAGCTGGCGGCGCGTAGTGTTCCACGCGCGCCCCTCTTTGACGTCACCAGTCGGGGGTTGCGGAAGGATCGTACGGTCCCGCAACAACCGACGTAGGTGTGAGACGGAACACTGGGTTGATTTTTAGTCAGTAAGAGCCTGACAGACCTCGCCGCCAGTTCCAGGGCGGCGGACATCCATGAAGATTTTCCACCCCGGAAACAAAAAAAAAGGGTGTGCACCTGCCGAACCTATACTCAATAAATCAACAGCCCGTCTTGAGGTGTGCGTTGAAGCGTTATCATGGTAAAGAAATTTAAAAAAAATCGAGAAAAAAGGCAAAAAAACTATGAAAGTATGATAATTATGATCTTAAAACCTTATGTCACTAAGAAAATGCTTCTCTGTTAACAATGTTAGAAAGGTTGCTTGCCCCTCGAAAGAGCTCCTACATAAAGTTGCCCGTGTGTGTGTTTGTTTCGGCCTTTCTTCTCAGAGTAGTCAGATAGGAAACGACGACTTCATCTAGTTTAAAAAATAAAAACATGATTAACGTGTAAAAGTGTTTGTACAAACCTACTTACAAAAATAAATTCATTTATCATTGCAATCTTTATCACTCAGAACACCACATCACATAATATTATCTTACACATTATCCTCACTTTTTATTTGAAATTCTTTTAGCGCCACTAATCAACCAACAATCGAAAGCGATTAACATTATATTATGTAATCATTACTTTTTCAAATAACACAGGCAGAAGTGACTGTGATAGTCATCTTATAGGTAAGCCTGCATGACGTGATTATTCACATAATAATGTTATAAACACAATAATTATGTTTTCGTTAGTACTATAAAGCGCCAATAGATGTCATTACGTGTATCCAACTTACGTAATGAAAGTTGTTGTAGAATACATTAAATTGATTATATCTTTTGATACAGTGAAGCGATTGCGATGAAACCAAAACTAACTACTACTCCGAGTTCTACACTATATTTGAGTATAAAAATTTACCATATTGGTTTGGTACTTTTTACGTTGAACGTGTTCAAATCAAATTTTGTCACATCCAAACAGACAAACCGACAAACAGACAAACAGACAAAAATTCTAAAAATTGATGAAATGGCATTTGTTGGTTATCCTATAACACCCCAACTATTTTTTTTTTAAATATTTTCAATGTACAGAAACGCCTCGTCTATAGATTTATTATATGTATAGATAGATATCGGTAGTTGCTTTCAAAACAGTAATTTTTTGTTATACGCTGATGACCTTAAAATTTATAAGAAAATTTCATCGATTAACGATTGTTATCTTCTTCAAGACGATTTAAGTAGATTGTCAAGTTACTGTACCAAAAATAATCTAAAATTAAGCACCGACAAATGTAAATACATTAACTTTACCAAAAACAAAAACATAATTAACTACAATTATTGTCTCTGCGACGAACTCACAATACTGAAAAAACTGAAATTTGTGATCTGGGTGTACTTTTGGATTGCAAACTTCACCTTAATTTACACATTGAAAAGATAATAGCTAAAGCTTTCCAAATGTACAATTTTGTTATGAGATCGTCATCAGATTTCAAACGCCCAGTCACATATCTACATCTTTTCAACTTTTTATTACGACCGCAAGTAGAGTACGCGTGTATGATATGGGACCCCTACTATGCAAAATACGATCAAGCATTAGAAAAAATTCAGCGTAAGTTCTTGAAAACAATGCAGTTTAAATGTCACTTGGAGCGTCTGCCGTATGAAGAGTCTTTGCAGAAATTTAACCTACTAACACTACACTCAAGGCGTCTGATACTCCAAACCATGATGCTCCGTGGAATGATACACAACAAGTTTGATTGCCCTGAACTTGTGAATAATATATTTTATATAGTACCCAGAACTGTAATAAGGCGAGAGGCGCGCGCTTATCCGCTCTTTGCTACGACCTCTAGTCGTACAAATGCGGGTGAACGGGCGCCTCTTCACAGATTACCCAAAATATATAACGAACATTTTGTTAAAATATACATATTTACGTTAGCTCATAATATATTTAAAAAAGAATTAGTTAATGCACTTAAAACCTAATAATTAAGTATAATATTAAAATAAACCCTAACTTTCTTCCATACTGTATGTAAGTAAATTAATACTTATAGTAATATGTGGAGACGTTGTTGATTGTATGTTAACCCACTTTATTGTATACTTAGATGTAAGACAAAATGTACAATTGTTTGTTCTCCCTAATAAAATAAAATAAAATAAAAAATAACTTGTGTAGATAAAGCTCCTCAAGACATAATTATTCAATAAAGAAGAATTCCAAACTTGAGCGCGTAAGTTTACGAGCTTTCGTAATAACAACAGACCCGGACCACAAAATACAGAGAGTACAGAAGGCAATCTACATACAAAGTGCGCACTTTGTATGTAGACACTGCTCACAGACACGTTATCTCGGACGGGTTGGGACTAGTGCGAGCGCGAGTGCCATCCGCTTGAGACACGCGTCTGTGAAGTGCAAACATGGAGCAACAAAAAATGGCTATCTCAGCTCGATTTTTATAATAGTTTCCTATTTTGAATCCGTTTAAACGAAGTAACTTTTTTGTAAGGTATATTCATTATTCACGCCACCAACTATTACGTAAGTTGAAAACATGATTTTTTGTTTGTGTAGATATTGTGTTGTTTTAGTGACATTTGATAGGTTTAGGTCTGAAACGGATAGGGCAAAATAAATTGTGTAAATAGGGTAATCCGTTTTGAAGTTATTAGGGATTTTCGATAGTGAAAATTGACAAATGTAAAATTTTATGTGTTTTTTTTCTGTAATATTGTAGAATAAGCTCAACAATAAATCAAACAACTAGATACGAGTGCCACTACCACGATAGTTTTTTGTGCATAAGCCAAAGTTGACAACACTAGCGCGACCGCCGAGCGTAGGTATGAAAAGTGAAGTACATACATGTGATTGCCTTCTGTACTCTCTGTATTTTGTGTGTGTAAAAAAGAGCTAAATAAGTCATCAGACAGATCATTAAGTTATCTTATCTTACCTTAAGTCCGGCTCTCTGGGTTTATTAATTATGTTTTCGAGTCCAAACATGAAGATGGCTTAAGAAACCATAGATTATGACTATGGTTTCTTAAGCCATCTTCATGTTGAGAACTTTTTAAATATTGCCATCAGTTATTCCAGTTGCGAGAGAAGCCTCTCTAAACTAAAGTTAATCCAAAATTATCTCAGATCGACTACATCCACGTTGAGGGTATCAAATTTAGCTATTCTGGCAATTGAACATGACATTCATATTGATATTAATAAATAAATAAAAGATTTTGCTGAAAAAAAAACGGAAAGTAAGTACATTTTTAATTTTTTTTTTTTTAGCCTGCGCTGTCCCACTCCTGGGCAAAGGCCTCCCTCCACTTTCGCGAGCCCGCGCGTCCTCCTTCCAGTCTTGGTGGAACCTATCCAGCTCGTCCCGCCATCTCCTACGTGGTCTGCCACGACCCCGCCTCACTGTCTCAGGGCGCCAATTCTGCGCTATTTGGGCCCAGTTGGTCCAACATGCGGCAGACATGTCCTGCCCAGTCCCATTTAAGTTGAGCAGCCTTTTGAGCCACGTCAGCTATCTTTGTTTTGGAGCGCAGTATTGTGTTTCGAACACGATCCGTTAACTTAACGCCTAGTATACTGCGCTCCATTGCTCGTTAGCAGACCTTGAGTTTGGACTTCTGGATGTTAGTCAAAGACCAAGTTTGTGCACCATAGGTTAAGATATTAAAGCATTTTTAATAAAAAAAAAATTTGAGCTGCTCTGACTTTGACTAATTTTCTTGACTGGCAATTAAAATAGAGGGGGCGGCAAATTTCCGGTCAGCCCCAGGCTACGCCACTGCACCGACCCGCAATGGGCCCGCGTGGTGGATTATGGCCTACTCCGTCTCACAGAAACAGGAGGCCTGTGTCCCAGCAGTGGGAACATTGTAGGCTGATTATGTATGCACTAGTATTGCTAGTGTTTTTATTTATTGTCATATTCTCGTCCCCACAGGGTATATAACTCTGTTATGACGTTGAGTCTCAAAAAATGACAATTACGAATATGAAATGAAACAATTATCAATTGAAAACCCGTTGAACATAAATGCATACCCATCACATAAATATTACTATGACAAAAAACAAGTAATTAAAAAAGCAGGCGGAACCCATACCATTTTTTTATTATATTTGCAAACTTGTCACTTCGAATTACTTTTAACCATATAAGTTGAATATATTTTTGTAATCACCGTTTAAAACCCTTAATTTTGATATTTCACTTGATGGTATTAGTAGAAAAAAAATTCGAACTCCACAATATGGCACCCTAAATCCGCCATTTTACTTTGTTTTTGATTTTAATGTAGCCAGTGACACTCGCATACATACATACATACAGGTCAAACACATAACCCTCCTTTTGGGCTTCGCCGCAGTCGGGTAAAAAATAACTACCTGAATATCTTCGTAATCTGCCAGCAGCATCAGACCGAATGTGATAGCTAATGCCGTGGTGTCGTGACCCTGAAAATAATACACCTTTTATTTCTGTTTCACTAATTCAACTTTTCTAATCTTGACCAGACAGAAAGAGTAAAAAACAAAGAACTAAATAAAAAGGCCACTTTGGCAGAATCATAAAAGGATAACATTATGAATCATAATATGACGAAGGCAAACCGTGTTTTTCTTTTTTTCTCTGCACTACGTAGGTATAATCAAAGAGATTGGGATTGGACTTGGATTGGATTGATTGGTATTTTAGCACAACAAAAAAAAATAACTGAAAAATCCTTCACCAATGGGATTTGATACGATTAGTGTCAGTTAACTGAATTCATAATGTTATCCTTATATGATTCCGCCAAAGTGGCCTTTTTAGGCCCCCTGATCATCAATCTTTATAATAAGTTAGTTAAAGTTTCAGGTTTCAGCACCACGTGGTAACGAACCTTTTCCAAAATACATTGGTTCTATAAAGCGATAGACGGAAAATTCTGTTATTTTCGGCTTATTTGTTGCATAACAAACTCAGTTTCTTTGTATCATTGTTTCTATTTTCTATGAAAAATTGTTATTTTGTAAAAGAGAAGTACAAGGACACAACATTCCAACATCTTTGAAACATTTTACGAGTTTAGTGAGTCTTTCAAGTCGGGAATCGTAATTACCTTGCTCGTAAATATATTTTTGTTCACGACAAATTAATATTTAGCACTTCGAGATATTAGGTTGACTCACCTCAAACATAAATGTGTTGACCTCATCCCGGATGCCATCCATATCGATCTCCCCTTTCTCCTCTGCCTCCAGCAACAGGTCCAGCATGGCCAGTCTTCTCTTAGTTCCAATACCATCAGATACTTCTGCTTCCGAAACTCCTTGATTCTGAGACCTTTGTGCTTTCCTATCCATTATAACATTGTCTGCAAACGACCGAGCTACAGAGAGAGTTTTAGCAAACTCCTTCCCTTGTGAAGAGTTCTTGTATATGAGCTCGTTGTGCATCCAGACCCTTGTTAGCCGACTCAACATCTGCATGCCAATGTTCAGGATAGCGTTCTTGTAGTCTACGGTAGCTGATGTTTGGTCACCATCCAGCTTAGTCCCCATTGCAGTCTCTGTTGATGTAAAAGGAATTTTGTTTACGTATTCATTGAAAAGGTAACGAGTTTGTGTGAGGCTCTCTACTTTGAAAGGGATAAACGAAACTTAATTACTTTTTTCCAAGTTGTTCGTGAGTTGGTACAGTAAATTCGGGAAGGTGAATTCAACCCTGCATTAATAAGGGACCCAAATTTTGGGTCAGAAATGCCTTTGCAATTACTTTAAAGTAGATATGATAAGATATTGTAAGTGATTGTGGATATATTTAGTAAACTATTCATTCTTCAGCAAATTCAATAGTTTAATATTAAAAATAACACAGATATTCTAAAAATAAAAATTTATAGTAACAATATCTTCGAAGAAAACCATTCAGCTAGAGACAAGGATATACAAGACGCTACTCGGACTACAACGAGTCGATTTCAAGACATCTCCAACAATTGGAAGTAATTGAGATAGAAAGACATTTGATTGTATTCGTTGAGATGGAATACGATGATATATTGCCGTTATTTTGTTCATATTTTTCTGGCTTTGGATTTAAGATGGATACGTGAGGTAATATGACGCTTCTGCAGTGCGTCGGGGATGTTTGCCGAGACACGCACTGACAGCTTTGACGCGGTATGGCGCAAGAAATCTGCCTCATTACTTCGGAGGTTGCGTGACAGTCCCAACATCATTCTGCACTCGACAGCCGCCCGGGCAGATAGCTCGCTTGTGTGGGCGTTGGCCGATCGAACCAGATCAGTTTTAGTTATTAGGTACTAACATAGGCTAAATAATTATTGTTACTAATACAGTGGACCTTGTTTGTTGTCTTTTAAATAAATAAATAATAATAATAATATCGACATAATATTATTAATGGGTGATCAAAGAAGATGTTAACATAATCGGGCGCAAACTGTTCTTCTTCTTCTCTAGTCATAGATAACGTTCAGCTCCTAGCTAGCTCTCATGCTTGTGCAGCGGTATCAATACATATAATTACAGTCCGCGAGGAACTATAGACCGCGCGGAACTATAGTCCGCGAGGAACTAGTTTTTATCCCGATATTCCCACGGGATCGAAACTTATGCGGGTGAAGCCGGAAATTTTTGATTGGGCAAATGCGTCACAATTTTGGTCTTTACCCATTAATAGTAATATATCCAATCGCAAATGTATATTTTTTTCAAGCAGTGCATCAGCAGTTTAGTACCTATTAGATTTTTTCTGTTTTTTTTTTTTTAATAAGTTTGCATGTCAATTCAATTCAATTCAAATTCATTATTTCGTGAACACAGGGTACATACAAAAGGTGTTATCTATATCTATACATATAATAAATCTGTAGACGAGGCGTTTCTGTACATTGAAAATATAAAAAAAAAAAATAGTTGGGGTGTTATAGGATAACCAACAGATGCCATTTCATCAATTTTTAGAATTTTTGTCTGTTTGTCGGTTTGTCTGTTTGTCTGTTTGTCTGTTTGGATGTGACAAAATTTGATTTGAACACGTTCAACGTAAAAAGTACCAAACCAATATGGTTAATTTTTATACTCAAATATAGTGTAGAACTCGGAGTAGTGTTTAGTTTTGGTTTCATCGCAATCGCTTCACTGTATCAAAAGATATAATCAATTTAATGTATTCTACAACAACTTTCATTACGTAAGTTGGATACACGTAATGACATCTATTGGCGCTTTATAGTACTAACGAAAACATAATTATTGTGTTTATAACATTATTATGTGAATAATCACGTCATGCAGGCTTACCTATAAGATGACTATCACAGTCACTTCTGCCTGTGTTATTTTAAAAAGTAATGATAATGATTACATAATATAATGTATGCGCTTTCGATTGTTGATTGATTAGTGGCGCTAAAAGAATTTCAAATAAAAAGTGAGGATAATGTAAGATAATATTATTATTATTAAGATTGCAATGATAAATGATTTTATTTTTGTAAGTAGGTTTGTACAAACACTTTTACACGTCAATCATGTTTTTATTTTTTAAACTAGATGAAGTCGGCGTTTCCTATCTGACTACTCTGAGAAGAAAGGCCGAAACAAACACACACACGGGCAAATTTATGTAGGAGCTCTTTCGTGGGGCAATCAACCTTTCAAACATTGTTAACAGAGAAGCATTTTCTTAGTGACATAAGGTTTTAAGATCATAATTATCATACTTTCATAGTTTTTTGCCTTTTTTCTCGATTTTTTTTTAATTTCTTTACCATGATAACGCTTCAACGCACACCTCAAGACGGGCTGTTGATTTATTGAGTATAGGTTCGGCAGGTGCACACCCTTTTTTTTTGTTTCCGGGGTGGAAAATCTTCATGGATGTCCGCCGCCCTGGGACGGGCGGCGAGGTCTGTCAGGCTCTTACTGACTAAAAATCACCCCAGTGTTCCATCTCACACCTACGCCGGCGGTTGCGGGACCGTACGATCCTTCCGCAACCCCCGACTGGTGACGTCAAAGAGGGGCGCGCGTTGAACACTACACGCCGCCAGCTCAAATCCTGATGTGTTGGCGGTGACAGACGTCCCCGAATTCGTCGCCCCTGGACCCGTTTAGGGGGGCTGGAAGAGGGCGTTGTACCCCCCCTGCCGACGCCCGATGCGCCTACTGCGGGCCGGTTGAGTGGATGAGATCTCCCTCTCCCTTTCCACAGCCTCGTTCTGCGAGACGACCGTTTCGCAGAAGGAAACCACCGCGTCCCAGGACTCTTACGCTGCCGTCGACTCAACTACGGCCGGCAGCGATACGTCAAGGTGCACACCCAATACAAGTAGCACTGCCATGTCGTAAAAAGGTATTGTAAATTATGTCTTCGAGACAATAACGAAATTTTTAGCCATTGTCTTGGTTACAACCATATCGACCCTTTTTTTTTCGGATGGGAAATCATCAAATGACCCCTCCCGCTCTGGGTGGAGCGGAAGGGAGTGTCAGACTCTTACTGACTAAAACCCAGCTACCCATTACTCTCCGCCCGCAGGCCCGCGCCTACGGTGGCCGGGAGTCGTCACGCGGCTCCCGACGCCCGGAGCGTCTCCCACGGTGGCTGGGACGGGAGGCTCTCTCCCTGAGCCATCCCGCCACCTCCTTTGCTAGCATGACTGCTTCGCAGAAGGAGGTGACTGCCTGCCTCCCTCTCGCCCCGGACCATGGCTTGCACCAGGGCCGGACGCGAGAGGTCGCCGCCGCTGCCGATCGCCTCTACGAGGACACGGCGGTGCTCCGCACAAGCGGGGCAGACCTCCACCGTGTGCTCCACCGTGTCCTCTGGGCGATCCTAGCAATGGTGACACCCGGGCGTTTCCTCCCGCCTGATGATGTGCAGGAACCTCCTGAAACTTCCGTGTCCGGTGAGGACCTGCGTCAGGCGGTAGGCACTCCTTAAAGAGGGGTCTTATCGCCGCTGTCGCGGCGTGCCCTGCGCTGGGTAACGACAGTCGCTCTTTCCATGCCGCCATGAGATCGCGCCGGAGATCTGTCCGCTTCGCACCGATTTGCTGCGGAAGCGGATCTTCAATTCAATTCAATTCATTTATTGCATCAAATATGGTAGGTACATTAAGTTCATATCAAAAAATATTAAGTAACACACATTTGGCCAATATTTAGCATGCAATAGTACAACTTCCCCCCGGCGTAGTGCCTCCGCGCGCCACTCATACAGGCGCGCAAGGACTATCGCCTCCAGATCCCATGCCGGCCCCGGCCCGTTCCAGTTTGGGGGCCAAACGTCGGAAATGCACCATATCGACCCTCAAGGTATCTTATGGCTATCCACCAAGAGAGAGTTAGCAAATGTGGGCACAGGTTTACAGAATAAGTTAAGAAAGACTTCAAACTACTTTTCAGATAAACTTCAGTAGGTACGATTTAAGAGTAACACCATTGATGTATTGTTCTTTTTATCTTCTAGATATCTCGACGCTATCATAAAGTCTTTATATTGGTATGTAAGATATCTACAATACCAAGTTAAGAATTTCTAAATTTTTCGCAGAGCGGCAGAGAAGAAGACAAGACTTATAAAAACTAACTTCAAACTTCACCTACTAATCTCAGATATACTTTAGATAAAATGGTGGTATGATTTTACGATTTATTCCGGTGTAACTTAGTATTCTAAAACAAATTCAAAATAAAATGGACATAATATGGCTATTTGGTCAGACAATCAGCCTCGAGCAGGCGCTTTCATTTTTATTTATCCTCAAAAATCAAAGTGACACTTCGTCGCATTGTCATTATGAACCCTGAAGACGCAGTGACTGCTGTGCAGTCGAAAGGGCTATGGTTGAGAACCCCAGGCAAGGGAAGCGTTACCAGACAAGATCGGAAGATTTTTCCTTTTACACCTTTCCTAAGCCACACATTATTGTGTTCCGACATCCACGCGAACGAAGTCGCGGGCACAGCTAGTAAATACATAAGACCCGAGCTGTGCCCCGCCAAAAGGCATACTAAATATCAAAGGTTAGGTACATAATTAATGTCATGTGATAAATAAATAAAAAATTAATACAACAATACTTAATCAAAATTAACAAAATTATTTAGTATGTCATAACATGAGCACAGATTGGATTTAGTTATCAAGTATAATTAAAATTTGTCATTTAAATATTCGTCGACAGAATAATACACCTTGCTATTTAACAATTTGAACAGATTTCTTGTAAATTCGTTAATTTTAATACTTGAGATAACTTGTCCTGGTAACTTATTATATACTTACCTAGTTTTTGAGCCATTGCATAAAAGCTGTTGCTATGAAATTGTGATTTTTGTTGCTAACACCTGCAATTTTTTTGAGCACCGTTTACTTTCTACAAATCTATATAAATTCATGTTGTGTTTTATGAAAATACAGGCTTCATAAATATAAAGTGACGGTAACGTTAATATGTTTAGCTTTTGAAAATGTGGCTTGCATGATTCTGTTTGTTTTATTTTACAAACTTCTTGAATCTTAGGGGCATATCAAACCTTGCTTAAGATTATGAATGCAAAATACATCACCATCTCAGACTCGAAATACCTGACAAGCCTACAATCATGTCCATCAGATGACGGGCATGATACACCAGTTCCAAATAACGAGGGCACGTCATCAGACTTTTATGCACATTGACATAAGGTTCAAATTATAATGATGGATGCAGGCTCGTGTAATGAAAAATGCTAACACAGTTCAGCGAATGAGATATACTTAACTATGGATAATAATTATGACCTCACTGAAACGATTACACATGTTGATTCCTACTACTGATTAGAGGTTATATTAGAGGGCCGTATTCATTGAAGTAATTTGTACAGTGATAAAAAATATGGACACTACATTGTATTGTGAGAAAATGATTCTGACATTGAATAAAGTCAGGGCCAGCATTTATTTTTAAAAAAATCCGTGATATTTTTTTGTAAACTAACTAAATACTTCACTCTTGTTAAAGACACGAAGGTGATGTTTCAGTAGATATTCAATAATATGTTTTTGTTTGTCTTGCATGTGGTATTTCCACTGCTGGGCAATGGCCTCTCGTTTTTCCAAAATCAAAAAGCATTTATTCAAATTAGGCTGCGAATAAGCACTTTTCTAACGTTAAAATTACATAACACAGTCCCCCAAAACGCTCGCCCTTCACCAGTTCCTAGCGCTTCCTTCCATAAAGCCCGTCACAGACGTAGCTATAATATATATTAATATATCGAGATATATATTATAGTATAGCAAGCTACCACACACGGGAGCTATACTATAATATATATTTTGCCCTCACTTGGTCTGCGGTCGTCCTTGTCGTATGCGTCTATCGTCCTATGCCAAAATATACCAAGATATATATGTCGACATATTTTGGTGACCTCATAGAAATATATATTTTATCTGCGTGTGTGGTCACTCGCAAATTTATATAGAAAATATGTCGTAATATGCCTTGCTATGATTCATATTAATATTATATTATAGCTACGTCTGTGACGGGCTTGACTCTCTTTTTTGTGCGATCGGCGCAAACATGATAATATTAGAAAAGCAAAATTAAAAAAAGTAGCAGCTTTCGTTTCAGTATTCGTAAATAACGCGATATGTTAAATTTTCCATTTGTGAACAGAACGATGTCAAAGAAAAAATAAATGAATCACTCAATTTGAAACACTCACAAGCTTAAATTTAAATTTAAAGTTCCTAACCAAGCGCCAGATATTTATGATCAAACTGGCCAGTTCGACAAATCGCCAATTTTATTACCCGCTTCGGATGTGTTCGGCTGTCCTCGGGATGTACTCGGTTTTAAATCCGATATGTCAGTAAGTGATGGCAAAGTATTCCGTTTGTGCTTTGTTTTCACTTCTGTCGGCACTCCGATGTAATACGAGTATTAAAATGAAAAATTCTTCCTCTGCTATAAGTTTTCTAATATCGCTCATAGTATGTTCCTCTTTGAAACTGGACGACACAAGACGAAATTACAAGGAAAGGAGTCTTCCAGCTGTCCAAGGTAACATGGTTCTAAAAATAACCTCAGTATTGTTCCAACCTTGGTCGCGATCCTATTTAACATACAATTTAACAATCAAGACATGTGATCTTGAATCTGACATCATTAAATTACACAACCATTGCGAAAAACATATAATATTTCTTTCGGTTATCCTTTTATAGATTTAAGGGATTTAAGGATAACTTAAACATGTTCAAAATGATTGGTATCTTTCAGATATGTTGTGAATACATGAAAGGCTTTTTATCGGTAGGGTTCAGATTTTTTATTACAAAGCATTTTCTCCGAATCTAATGGACCGCTTAAGTTAAAATTTGGTACACATGAATTTCTGTGACCCAAACACGGACGTGTAACGTAAATAAATGAATTTTCAATATGGGTCACATTTGGGACGCACAGATGCCTTCTTTTAGGGTTGTGATTTTTTGACATATCAAATTGAAAGGTCTTGTGAGGATCTCAATTTTTTTTTCTAATAATCTCTGAATAGAATAGTTTTAAAGCTATTTAAGAAAACAGATGAAAATTGGCCATTCCCTTAACCCCGAAACTACTGAGCAAAAATTTGGAAACCCTACGTAAGAGGTTTTAAAATAACCTGGTAAATCTCAAAAAACTGTGCATACAAACTTACATTTGCAGTTGGAATGTATGAGAAAATATATTTTTCAATTACAATGCTATGTTTGTTCTTGGGATAAATTCAACACAACTACAGAACCCTTCATTGTGCTTGGTCCGACACGCACTTGGCCAGTTCTTCTCAGTTTCATTTTCAAATACGCCATAATATTAGCCATTAGTGTGATGATCCTGTGATGGCTTTTGTAGCCTGTTGTTATTTTACCGTTCCCGTTATCTCTCTGTTTTTGAATATCGGTTTTAGGACATAATTTTGAAGCTTACCACAAATAGTCACAGTGATGCAAAATCAGAGTTTAAAGTAACTGTGAAAGGACTGAAAAATCGTATCGTGATTAAATGACTTACCACAGATAGTGAACAGCGTAAAGTCGCTGATCAAGGGCATCAGGCTGACGTCTTCTCCCTTCTTCTCCTTCAGCATCTTCACCATATCTTGGGACTTCTCCTCGATGACGGTCGCGAAGTTCTTCAGGATGTTGAAGTGGAAGGTTGGGGTGAGGATCTTACGACGCTTGTGCCAGTGAGCACCTGGTGGGAGAGAAGATAGTGTGAAGATTAACTATTGGTTATATTGACAAATAAGTACAAAATCCTGGGTAAGTATATTATTCTTGTTGCTACAATATGTGAGAACAATGTAGAAAAAAAAACAAATGAACAAACAATTCAGAATACTTATAAAATTTTAAATAAGCCCTGGCAGTTAAGAAATGATCAATCTCAACCGACGGCGGCGTCCCTCAATGATATTATAAGTACCTAATTTTACACTTATAATACGAGTATCATTGGCGTCCGTTCACGAACATGACGCGTGGATCAGCACCATCCAGCTCAACCATTTTGTAGGGAACCGAATGATCCAACACACGCGCCACCAACGCATGAAAAAAATAAACACCGTAATTTTATTTTATCGGTAAATTTTTCTTTACAGTTTTTATAAATCAAATTAGTTTTTAATTTTTTATTTCTACAGTATGAATGTTATTACATTATAATATACCTTACAACTGTTAAAAATACCGCAGAAAAAAAAATGGAAATTAGAAACAATAAAAACTTTTAACGACTAACAACAAAACAACACTTTTAACATTTTACGACTTATAATATTATTCATAAAGTTATCTTTTTATGATTCTGCCAAAGTTACCTTTTTAGACCCCCTGCTATCATAATCAGGAAGCATCGATATTGGAACAAATTAAATAAGTACATATCTGTCTTTTTTTGTAAAAAGAAATACACCTAATTTTTGAAAAAGTGAGAAGTAGGTGTAATAAATGTTCCACTCGATCACGAACTAGCTTGAAGACCTTGAAACCACGACGAGCTTATAACAAGGTGTAATGTTGAGATGGGTCAGGATCTGGAGAGGCAATAACCGTTATCCTTAACAGTGTGTTCATTAGGTGAAGATACGAGCTACGGTGAAGTACGCACGTCCGTGCCGACTAACGTACATACCCACATCTGGCGAAGGGCAGCAACAAGCATGTCCGCGAAGTTCTCCGCGAGAGAGCGAGCGTGCTCGCGCAGTAGCGCGTATGCTCGAGCAGCCGCGTTAGGTCTTGTCCAAACTTGTATTTTTTTTTCTTTTTTGCGTGGTACCACTTTGTATCATCATCGCTAGTTTGGACGCAAAATTACTCACATAATATCGTATCATTTTGCGTCCAATAGCATACAAGTATGGACAAGACCTCACTGCGCGCTCCTCTAGTCGTTTCTATACTAGGGTTTAGTAGCTGTTTTAATTGTTTTTGATATTATTGAAACGCTAGCAAGGTCCATAAATGGTTTGGCTATCAGAAATGTTCTGCATTGCGTCTCGCCTCATGTGGACCGACGCTAATCCTTTCGTGTTCTGTGTAACATATTGGCATTTCCACGTCTCCAGGCGGTATCGGCCTCATCGGATTAGCTTTCGCTTCGCCAGTCAATCTACGCCACTCGGCTAACTTAGAGTACCTAAACTCTACGTAATCTGAATAGAATTCACTTACATGCATGGGTAATTCTCCCATCAAATCATCCAATCACAGCTTGATTTCAATCAGCGGAGTACCTAATTGTGAAACACACTATCAGTAGCAATAGGTTTCATTTTGACAGTTCAACAACATTCATTGCGTTATTTGCGTTGTTGAGCAGACAAATTTTTCAAACATATGAAGCAATGGATTAGCAATATCCTTCAAAATGATTCAAATTGAGATTAATAGTGTTTTACGGGTGCGGGTGTTTACTCTTGCGTATAGTAAGAATGCGAGATGATTGTAGGATCATTTCACCTGCCTAGCCTTTTCCCAACTATGTTGTAGTCGGCTTTCAGCCTAACCAGATACAGCTCAATACCAGTATTTTACATGGAAGTGACTGCCTCTCTGACCTCCATAACCCAATTACCTACTGGGTATTACGATTCCCCTCGGTAAAACGGAAGACAGACGGAAAGTTGATATTTCAATCAATCAATCAACTCAGCCTATCGCAGTCCACTGCTGGACATAGGCCTCTCCCAGACTGCGCCACAGCACCCTCTCCTCCGCCTTCCGCATCCAGTCTACCCCAGCCACCTTCTTTAGGTCGTCCGTCCATCTAGCTCGGGGGCATCTAGTTGATATTTATACTTATACTTTTGGGCTTCTGACAACCCTTAACGACTGCCAAATGTCTTAGGAATGACAGCCGGGACCAACGGCTTAATGTGCTTTCCGAGGCACGGAGTGGCCTCGGTATGTAATACCTAAACGTTATCATGAGGCCACAAGCCCCTCGTAATCTAACTACCAAGCATTTCGTATAATTCTAACATTTCTAAAACAAGATTAGTACTTAGACCAATTTAATTATGGAAGTGGCAACAAAACCTTGTCTGCCTAGCAGATGTACTGTCACTAGCATAAATATTACACTTACACAAGATTCAAAAGCGTTTCGTCCTCCCTCCTAAAGTATTAATAGACATTTTATAGCGTTACAAACATGAAACAAGTAGGTCCTTTGTCAATTTTTATTTTACGAGAAAAACCGTCTTTAAATGTTCCGTAACTGTGAGGTACTTATGCTCGTGACTTTATGGGCGGTTTTCCGCATCGAGGTTCAAGTACATAGGTATTAACTTTGTTTAAGGGTACAAGCGGGTACATAAATAACTTTTCTAAACAGTAACTTGAGCGAACTTTCTGAAAAACGTTAAACAGGCCCGTAAAGTAGGCCGATCGTTGAGGTTTTGTAAGTCAAAGAACCCGCCAGGAAACATTAAACAGCTTCAGGGCTTGTTAAATAATAAAGATATACGTTTTCCTGTTGGTAGGGTTGGGTCTAATCTTTAGAAATCTTATCACATCATCATCTGCCTAGCCTTTTCCCAAATATGTTGGGGTCGGCCTCCAGTCTAACCGGATGCAGCTGAAATCCCGCCACGTACATTTAAATAATATTATCTATTTCAAGCTGGATGTCTATGACAGATGTCATCACTGCCATCTCTCCCGCGAAAACTTAAATAAAACTACGATCTTATTTTTACCGACTTCAAAAAAAGGAGGTTATCAATTCGACACGCGTGTATGTAATTATGTATGTAAGTAATATTATTGGAATTGCATTATATTCACATAATTATGACAATCTATTAGGGATTCTAAACAAATATACAAAATTTTATAGCAAACATTTTTTTATTGGCTTATATTTACTCCAACTTAGGGAACAGTGCAAGTTTCATCAAAATCGATTCAGTAATTTTCAAGATATGGACGAAAACGTGTAAGTGTGACGGCCGGTTTATTGATACGAGCTACGGGTGTAGTGTCAACGGGAAAACACCTCAAAACCTTGGTCAAATTCTAGTGCAATATTTACAACAAAACTATTCGAGGAGAACATATTTTTATTTCAACATAAAGAAAAATAGTTCTCATTAAACGTGAAATACAACATCAGCAAATGGCCACCACGAAACCTCTCGCACAGGGTTATTCTTTTGTTGAAATTTTGAATAACGTTTTCGCATAAATGTGGCTGTATTTCACCAATAACGTTGGTGAAATACAGTGAATCGTCACAAACAGTTTAACATCTTAAAGACGACTTGATGTTCAACTGTTTGTGTCGATTCATTTGGCGCATTATTGCGACCGAAAACTTGACATAATTGGCGAACTGTTTTTTAACGCGCCTCCTAGGAAGGAGGCGCGTTATTGGTGAAATACAGTTAATCGACACAAACAGTTGAACATCTTAAAGACGACTTGATGTTCAACTGTTTGTGTCGATTCGTTTGGCGCATTATTACGAGTATTACGACCGAAAACTTGACTTAATTGGCGAACTGTTTTTTAACGCGCCTCCTAGGAAGAAGGCGCGTTATTGGTGAAATACAGCCACATTTATGCATTTGTACATTCATTTGGCGCATTATTGCGACCGAAAACTTGACGTAATTGGCGAACTGTTTTCGCAAAACTTTCACCATTTTTGTAATGTGTTTTTACAATAATTAAACGTTGTTGGTTTGAATACTTCTCCATATTCTTAAATCGCGTGGTCTGTACGTGACGTGACAACTGTCAAAAAAAATCATCGTACAAGTACAACTCGTATTAACAAATGGGACACGATTTATTATTTTTGGTGATAAATGTCTAAGATACCAACCTGTGCTCAACAGGAGTCCATTGCCGAGCCAGTCCTTCAGGAACTCGTACGGGGCAGACTTTTGTATGTTCTTCGAATGGGTCAGTACCACCTGGAACAAAATACTTGTATTAGCAATATTAGCACAACATTGTGAAGTCAGGCTGCTTTAAGAGTTCTGGGGGCCTAAAAAGGCCACTTTGGCAGAATCATTAAAGGATAACATAATGGACAGTTAACTGTTTAGTTAATCGTATCAAATCCCATTGGTGAAGCATTTTTTAGCTATTTTTTTTTGTCTGTGCTAAAATATCAATCAATCCAATCCAAATGCAATCCCAATCTCTTTGATTATAGGTACCTACGTAGTGCAGCGAAAAAAAGAAAAACACGGACTGTCTTCGCCATATTATGATTCACAATGTTATCCTTTTAAGATTCACCAAAGTGGCCTTTTTAGGCCCCCCTGATGCCAGCATCACAATTCCAGGACCACATGATGGTTTCTGAAAAATAGTACCTAGGACTCATGGGTCCGGCGGCGGTCTGAAGCTTAGCCGACCCCAATATAGTAGAGAAAGAGCAAAGCAGATGGGCATGATGGGAGCGGTCTGAAAATCTTAAGTTTTCAGTCACTCCCAGTGGGGTGGTCATCTTCAGCACATGTATAAAAACTTAGGGCTCATAACTTAGGTCAACCGGCAGCTGCAATCGCAACCGCAACGTTGAAGAACCGAGAACCGTCGCAGTGCGCATAGAAATAAATTGTATGTATATATTTTCATTGCGAGTAACCGCATAGTGCGTATGAGCCCTGAATCACTTATCTATTTAGCGAAAAATACTTATATAATATTATATTGTTTGTTTCAGAAAGCAATCGGTATATATTCGGGAACCCTCTTGTTACCGGGAAACGGAGAATTTCCAGTATATATAGAAATACCGATACGTACCGCATTCCACACTTGAATTATTTCCTGGTATTGATATCTTGATACCATACCATAAAAGTAAGGGAGGCGTTTGTCCTGCAGTGGGACAAAGGCTGATTTTTTGATACCTTCCGAAGCTTTTTTATATAGGTACTCCATTTGGGATAAGATTAGACATTTAAATAAACTTTTCTTACAGTCCGTTCAACCGATTTTGACTTCTATACCGTAGGCATAAGGATGGTATTAAAAGCAGAAAAGTATTAAAAGAATGCTGAAATAAAAATGTCAGCATTCATTTGCTGCTACATCTCATTGTCGAAAGTTGAAAATCCTGTTGAAAATGTTGCTGCCACTCATTGTCGCAAGTTCTTTTTTTTTTCATGATTGATTTTCCACTTTCGACAATGACCTGAGCGTTAAAAATCAAATGGCGTGTTTTAATTTAGGTACCTATGCATTCATTCAAGTCAACATGCCTTCACTTGTCTAACCGAAAGCAGCTGAATACCTGCGGTGCTATTCTGTAAAAATCTCACCGTGAAAACTTAGGTGAAGTGAGCGTGGAGTGAGCTGTCAATAGTGTCAATTCCTAGCAAAAACAAGCTTACTTCACCTAAGTTTTCACGGTGAGATTTTTACAGAATCGACCGGCAGTATTTAGTTTTTTTTTTATTTATTATTAGGCATTCAAAAAAGTGTCGCCTAGTATTATTTTAATATTGTCGAGTAGTTTACGCATTTCTACTAAACGCTCGCAAAACTATTCACTGAAACGTTTTCATCATTTCTAGTCAAAGGAATACCGGCGCTCCAGTTCGAGCTAAGGGAATGAAAAAGTTTGGAACACAATTTGTGAGGAGTATTCCGGTACTCGATATGAGGACCAAGAATGACATTGTAAAATCGTTTAGGTATGAAGCCTTGCTGTCTGTCTTCTACTTGGAGAACATTTTGGCCCAGTTTCTTACTAAGTATATTGACTTCAATTTTTCTATAGTTCAGAAAGTAAACAAGTTATCAAAACTTAAATTCGTAGACTTACTAGATAGATAGGTGATAAATACTTGTGTATTTAAAAAAAAAACTAGATAACTTAAGGATATTCAGAAATTTGCGCTGAAAAAACTGATTTTTCTGTTTTTAGTCCATTATGATTCATAATCCATAAAACATAATCCTTTTATAATTCTGCCAAAGTGGCCTTTTAGGCCCCCTTTAGACACAGGTCAAATATCAAGTTGTTAGGTACTTTCTTTCCTTCCGGCATGAAAGCTTACCTATTATTTACCTTTACTTATCTCGTAGACATCTTCCTCTCGGTTGTGATAGATATTCCCGCCTACTTTCACTGGCTTATCTTCTTTGAAAGCAATTATCGCAGAAAATATTTTTAGTATGTCTTATTTGGTACACAAACACGGTACAAAAATAACGAGTTTTCTCATCAATCACACACTAAAGTTAGATACTTAGATAAGTACGAGTCTTACATTTCTAAGAAAAAAAGACGGTATTTAAAACACTGTTTCGAATGTACTTCTTCTTTGTCCTATTGATAATTTACATATCTATATGAATCATCAACAGGTTGCGCGACTATGTACCTGTCATGTATAGATATACAGGGCGGCACTAGGTACATAGTCGCGCAATCTGTTACCAGCCGGTCGATTCTGTAAAAATCTCGTGAAAACATAGGTGAAGTGAGCGTGGAGTGAACTGTCAAAAGTGTCAATTCCTAGCAAAAACAAACTCACTTCACCTAAGTTTTCACGTTGAGATTTTTACAGAATCGACCGCCTGATCCATTCTGTCAAAATCTCACCATGAAAACTTAGGTGAAGTGGTATGTTTGTTTACCAATAAGACAAGTAAAGTAAACACTCTTTACGTACCTCGATATCAGCGGGTCCGGAAATGTGAAGGACTCTCCTGCTCATAATTTTGAACACGTAGCGGTCGCCATATTTCTTCGTGTAATCTACCAGGATATCCAGGAGCTTGTCTGAAAGAGGAAGGGAACTTGAATTATGTGTCATTAAATGTGAAAGAAACTCTGTCTGTCCGTATGTTACCTATTCACTCCACGTTCGAACTAGCATGGCCTAGACGGACATAGGATAAGTTCCTAGGTTCCCGTGGGACCAAAGCTAGTATTTTATATTTGTAAGTAGATATAATCTATTGGGATATAATTACATTAGTTTTGGCGGAGACCTTTGTCCAGCGCCGGGACAATACAGGGCAAAAAATTAAAGACAATTACACTAAACACATCTATACTTATATATATAATATTATTATAAAGCTGCAGAGTTTGTTTGTTTGTTTGAACGCGCTAATCTCTGGAACTACTGGTCCGATTTGAATGATTCTTTTAGTGTTGGGTAGTCCATTTATCGAGGAAGGCTATAGGCTATATAACATCACGCTACGACCCTTAGGAGCCGCGCAGCGTGTGACACCGCGGGGAACAGCTATGTATTATAAAGGCGAAAGTTTGTGTGTGTGTGTGTTTACATGTTTGTTACTTCTTCACTTCAATTTTGATAAAATTTTGTATGGTGGTAGCTGACACCCTGGACTAGCATGTAGGTTACTTTTTATCCCGATATTCCCACGGGATCGGAACTTATGCGGGTGAAACCGCGGGGGCAACACACACACACACACACACACACACAATCTTTCGCCTTTATAATATTAGTGTGATGAAGAACAATGAAAATACATCGTCTGCGTCCCGTCCTCGTCTCACGCCTTTTCTGTGTGGCCTGCGCCTTAGGATGCGAGTGAAATGCTAAAAGAAAATTGAAAATAAAACAGTAGCTTACCTGGTGGTGACTGAAACAGTTCCCAAGCGTTTCCAATGATTGGTTTCCGTGGAGGCCCAGGTAGCTGGTCCAGTGGATTCTCGTCTTCTTTAAAGAATAACAGCCATATCACCAGGACCACGGCCCCTACTATCAGCCCTTCGAACAACATGTTGCTTGATCACCTGAGGACAATGTAAACTGACTGTTAATCATAGGGACTATAGTTCTTAGTGTTCTTACTAAAGCGTCTAATATAGTCTACTCCATGAGAGATATTAGAACATAGAGCAGGACATCAACGATCAGATTTGAATGATGTAACACCATTAGTGAGGCATTGCAATGTAACTCTTATCTCATTGTAATAAAGTATACTTACATTAGAGTGATTGCCGTTAGTTTTGATAAAACTCTCGGCAATCATTCTAATTTAAACCTTACCTTGCCGAGACAAGTGTTACATTGCAATGACTTACTAATGGTTTCACATTTCAAATTCTTTCAATTCAAAGGAGACGTTCAATAAATGTATGGGCCTGGTACTAAAATAATTGAAAATTTAAACAGCCTTCTGAGCTGAAATATAAATATGGGCTGAAAGAGGGAAGAGAAAATTATTTTGATGTTTTTGGGCATTTAATTTTTTTTACAGTATTTTTTTAAACAAGTGTTGAAAAATAAATTGCTTGCATCACTAACTACAAACATTATTTTTTATATTTTAGGGTTGGCAGCCCTGTGGCAAATGACGTCACAACACTGACACAGGTCAGTGTTTGTATGATAGAGGCGTAGACAGAGTAAACTATAGACTGCTGCATAACTTCTTTTTCATTCGCACAAGAAAAAGAGAAATATATTAAAAATATATTAAGAGCTCAGTGCGTGACAATAACAATGACAATTGACTTGAATTGACTCCACCTCGCGGAGTGGACGGTGTTTTTTTTTTTTAACGTCATTCTGACATTTACAGATTTGATCTTTTTTCGACACGTTTTGATATTGCATTGTCATGATAATCAATATTTTTGTCTCAATTTCATGGAGCTGCAGCTAAAATTATAATAAAATCTCAAAGTATTTAATAGAAACGGAAACTTTAGCTACATTTAAAATAATTATATTGCATAGAAATGAATAAATAACGACTATGTGCGTTTTGTTTGTACTGAAACATTTTTCACTTTTTTACAAAAACAGGCGTCTATAAAATCATATTTAACTATAACTAATCGAGTAGCTAAATATATAATAACGTACATCACATTAGCGTTTAAAAATCATCGGAATATTATACCACTTTTGACCTCTCCTTTGATCGTGTTTGGAGACCATTAGAGAGAGTCTTCACTTTGAGCAAAATTGCGATATCACTCTTACTCTCTCACTGTAGCTGAACTGTAAACGATGCACTTTGATACCTAAAGCCCCACGATGCAAGTTTTGGTAGGTTTACTTCAAGTTATGCTAAGGATACACATGCCAGTAGCTGGCACAAAAGTATACAAGTAGCCTGCACGTCATCATGGCATTCACCAATCAGCTTGAATGCCGTGTGCCATAACAACTGGCATGCCAGCTACTTGCATACTTTTGTTTGTGCAAGCTACAGGCATGTATGTGGGAGCCCTTAGGGTATGCCACACGCAACTAAGACGCACCGTGTTTATCAGGCCTTAGAGTGATATGCACTAAAATAGACACCACGTGTGGGTCCACCCTGAGCAGTCAGCCCTCAAAATGGGTCTCCATACAAAAAACGTGTTTTTTGTCTTGTGGTATGCTCGTGTGCGAGTCCGACTCGCACTTGGGCGGTTTTATTTGTACGCAACACCTATCGTGTTCAGCAGATATGTTATGAGGCGGATATAAGCCACTTTGATCCTTTAATATTTGTATAGGTACTCCAATCCCTTTATCGCCGAAAGCCATGCGCCAAGGGTTGGATACTTGTGCGCCTTTAGAATTTTGTAATATTCTGCTGAATTATTGATGGATGATAAACCGTGTTCATTTCAAAATGATTGATATGACACAAAAGCAATCTTTTACGTTGCATAATTAAGGTCAAAAAAAGATCGGCGATAAAAAAAACAATGGCACTCCGGGAGTGCCGACAGAAATGAAAACAAAACACAAACAGAATACTTTGCCATCACTCACTGACATATCAGATATATACATTAAAACCGAGTACATCCCGAGGACAGCCGAACACATCCGAAGCGGGTATTTTTTTAATCGTCTTATAAACAAAACACGCGCGGTGTCGCTTACGGTAACATATTCCGTAAGCGACGACACCGCGTATAGTAAAATAACCATCATCATCTGCCTGTCTTTTCCCAACTATGTTGGGGTCGGTTTCCAGTCTAACCGGTTGCAGCTAAATACCAGAATTTTACATGGAGCAACTGCCTATCTGACCGCCACATCCCAGTTATTGGGTATAATAATACGATACCCCTTGGTAAGACTGGTTGTAAGACTTTCGGGCTTCTCACTACCCGTAACGACTGTCAACCGGGACCAACACGTTTTTTCTGAGGCACGGAGATAACGGCGAGGATCGGTTGATATCTATCTAGGTATACGAATACTATTAATTTATGCTGAAGAGTTTGTATGTTTTTGAAGTGAAAACTTCTATAAGCGCGTTGGGCATTTTTTGAGATGGGAAAAAACCATTGAACTCGCGACACTGTTACCGACCATTCTTGCTACCAATTTTATACCGATTTTTTTTTTTGTTTAACACATAATAATCATGAATGTGAGAGTCAGTCGCAACATGTAAGGGGAATCCAAAGTAAGAGCTTATCAAATTTCTAAATTTTTTTTATTAAAAAGTAATTTCTTAATGTAACAAAACCTAAGGGTCAGTTCACACCGCGACGTGACGCGCCGCGCAGTTTTCAAGATAGCAATACAATTATCGACCTTATCTACTACACCAAAAGGTACACAAATCAGCGTCTACTACGTCGAGCTACGCCGCGCGGCGCACCTCACGAATTGTGTACCTAGTAGTAATCTACTACACAAAAAGGTAGACCTTATGGTCTATAAATTGTATTGCTATCTTGAAAACTGCGCGCCACGTCACGTCGCGGTGTGAACTGACCCTAATGGGCCGGACTTTAGGACCACGGAATAGATAAATAAGATTTATTATTTATCTATTCCGTGTTTAGGACCATTTTCCACCCGAAAAAAAAATGTGCTGCATGGAAATGGGGGGAATGAGAATGGTCAGCCGCTTGAATGAGATTTTTTTGTTTTTTTTTAAAGCTTTTGCCTATTTAAAACTATTGAAAAATTGAGAAATCTGGAAGTGTGTGATTTTACGTGTACCTATTTTAAATCTATCGCTAGGTACAGACGCCAGCACATCAAGCTACTACAATTTGTCAAATTTCTTTAATAGATTTTCAACTTTATCACTAAAGCATAAGGTTCAAACTTGATTGGGAAAATTTTACATTTTCGGGTAGCTTGATGTGCTGGCGCCGTCAGTACATAGAATAGAGGCAGTAAGGCTACACTCCACACAATATAATTATATCTATTGTCGATGTTAATATATTCAAAACAAGGTTAAAAATAACTCTGATCAGTGATCACACCTACTCGAACCAACCTACCAAAATAGATATACTTGTTTATAGTCGGACTTTTAATTAGCTGCAGTAAAATGACAGCCTATGTGTTACTTAAATGACTGAAATTGGTGTCTTTTTGTTTTTTCGCGGCCATCAACCAAATCTTGTTTTTCTAGTACACAATAGTACGAAACTTATTTGACATGCAAATCTCTAAACTCAGTTCGAAATGAGTTATTATGAAGTGTCATTTTACTGCAGCTAATGCTAATTAAAAGTCGGACTATAGTCAGATTGTTCCCCATAAATCATGGGTCTTGGCCTCCGCGGTCTACACTACTCACAGAAGTCTACCTGCTAAGGGGATAGATAGAACCTTTGTGGCATAGCTACCTGGCACAATTTTGTTTTTTTTTTTATCGCTGCGTGCGATTAATAGGGTACCTATATAGGGGTAGAGCATTAACCAGGTGGCCTAAAATGGCCACTTTAGCAGAATCATAAAAGGATAACATTATGATTATGAATTATAATATGGCGAAGACAGTCCGTGTTTTTCTTTTCCCTCACTACGTAGGTATAATCAAAGAGATTGGGATTGGATTGATTGGTATTTTAGCGCAGACAAAAAAAAATAACTGAAAGATCCTTCACCAATGAGATTTCATACGATTAACTTAACAGTTAACTGCCCATTATCCACCCAGTCCACTGCAAACTATGCCAGCTAACTAAAATAGCCCAACTAACGTAACTTAGTTGTGTAGGCCGACCCGAAGTTACGCAAACTAAGCTAATATAATTATAATCCCCTCTGACGGCTTTCGCTAGTGTTGTTTTGTAGAGTATGATCGTGCGCAGGCAGTGAAACACGAATTTGCAGCATGGAGGTATATATTGAATACGTCAAACAATATCCTATAGTATTGTATAATCAGAAGGTAAAAGACTCTTCTTTCCTATGACGAATGTAATCCCTCTCTGAACTCTCGTAATAGCTCATCTCTTGTTTTTCCATCACGTTCGATTATCTCGACACTCCAGCACAGACTGATCATCACTAACGTAGTTTTAGCTTATTTTCCGGTGGACAGACAACTTCATTCCCAGTTTAGCTTAGCTTAGTTCACTGAGCGTAGTTCTTAATTAGTTTAGCTGGCGGTGGATGATCGGCTTTAATGTTTACGAGTTATTTCACGTATGTATCTAGGTAGGTATTTTGGAATCGCCCGACTAGTCTCAAACTCAGAGCTTACATCAAGATCTATAAACTTTGGCTTAGATATGTTCCTGTCTCAATCATGCACTTTGATTTGACCGTTATGCGTCCAGCCGGTCGATTCTGTAAAAATCTCACCGTGAAAACTTAGGTGAAGTGAGTTGGTTTTTGCTAGGAATTGACACTATTGAGTATTGACAGCTCACTCCACGCTCACTTCGCACAACAAGTTTTCACGGTGTGATTTTTACAGAATAGCACCGCTGAGTGTCCTTCAAATAGTGTTTACTAACACACAATGTGGTTGGTCTACGAGTACCTAGTTGATTTAGTCTTCAGACCGTCCGACCGTGATCTCCAATCATGTTAGTCCGTAAAATCTGTTCTCGAGATTCGAGACAAGTGTACATAACAAAAAAAAAACCGACTTCCAAAAAAAACACTACAAACTAAAAAAAAAAAACACTACATACTGAAAAATAACTTTAATTTCGGAAGTCGGTGTCTTAGGGATCAGTATTTTAGTTTTTGCCACCGACTTCCGAAATTAAAGTTATTTTTCAGTTTGTAGTGTTTTTTTTTTTCAGTTTGTAGTGTTTTTTTTGGAAGTCGGTTTTTTTTTTGTTAAAAAGTTTTTATTTCTCGCTTTTTAGTGGGTCTATTTATAATTTATCTAAGTTACAATAGCCTAATGTCAACTTGCCCATCGCCTTTTTATAAAATATTCCTTTTCTCGATGCAGGGACGTTAATTGTTGAGGAGTTCTCCTTTTATTAGTTTTTAGATTAGATGCTGATAATCCTGGCTGCAGCATCAGGCCAGACTTATGTCAACATTGCATTGAACTTAAAATTAGTCCTGTTTAAAATGAGTCCAAACACGACTACGGTGCTGTAATTTAAAGGTTTGTACTTTTTCTGATGCTCAGGAGGCTTCAGCATCAGGTCTTCGGTGTTCCTCAGTAACAGTACGTTTATCCACACATCGAGCCCTTTTCAATGAGCCTAAACACGATATATCTGCTGTTAGTTGTCGAGGAGTTAGGTACTCTGCAGACTATCCTGACTGCAGCATCATGACTTGATGATCATGAGACCAAATGTGGCAAATGCCCTACCTATCAAACATCAAAACAATTTACTAAAACAGTCCTTGCCTGTTCGAGTAACTTCTTACTGTTAAGGAGTTGTACCTTCCATCATCAGCCCAGCTACCTGAGATATTGACAACCATACCAACCATACCTGAGATATACACAAGATACTTCATAAAATATGCGAAAAACAATAAGTGAGCCTATAAAATTTGAGGGTTGCCCTCGATTTCTCTAAGATCCCATCATCAGATCCTAACTTGGTGACAATGGGACCACCTCAGAACTATCTACTTTCGAACAAAAAAAGAATTTTGAAAATCCGTCGATAATTGGCGGCGTATTCGATGAACAAACATACAAAAAAAAAAAAAAAAAAAAAAAAAAAAAAAACATACAAACATCCGAACATAGTACCTCCTCCTTTTTGTAAAGTCGGTAAAAATCAAACGAGAGGCACCCACGTCGCTCGTTCATCTCGAGATACCTACACCTACCTATAACAGATTTTAATATTAATAAATGTTATGATTTACTTATCACTATTTATTTATATTTACATGACATAACAGTCTTAAAATAATAATACTTAATAATATGTATTTAAAAATATATAAAAAGTAGTGGAAATAATCAAAGAGCATCATTTGATCGTATAAAAAACCATAGAGATATAGATATTATAAAAGTTAGTTTTTTCTTAATTATAATTAAACTACTTTGAATAAAATAACCATTTTCAATAGGGTTCCTCCTACTGGTGAAACGAATCTATTAAAAATAAAATTGACTCGATTAATTGATTTTTTCGCAAGCTACAATGTTTTCAGGTTTCACACTTGATTAACGGATTTTTTTTTTATATTTCCTTTTTTTTTGTTTCTACTGCCTGTTAAATTTTTGAAAAGTACAGAATTAATCTCCATTCAATTATCTATACAATGGTATATAAATTAAGTAGGTTCTGTGTACTAGCAGGAGTTTATCAATAGAAACAGTTGCAGAAAGGAGGCAAATTTTTTTTTCGATCGTAAAGCACTCTAATGCTTCGCATTATGAGTCGTGCAAAATGTAAAATGTTGATTATTTCTTTATTTTATGAATTATTAATTATACTATTTTGCTGTGCCCTCCGGGGTTCATAATTGTAAAGGTGCAATCAAAAAAAAAAAAGCGAAAAATAACTTTAATTTCGGAAGTCGATGGCAAACAGCGAAAATGCGAACCCAAGGACACCAACTTCCGAAATTAAAGTTATTTTTCACTTTGTAGTGTCTTTTTTGGAAGTCGGTTGTTTTTTTTTTTTGTTGTAAAATTGTTTTTTCTTTGTTTTATTCATAGGTTCCTAAGGACATGTCCCGTTCACCCTGAGCGCAAAACCAAAGTAAAACTCTTCTAAACCTAAATTAATATCAAGTACCCAACACCATTCAATAAACAATATCCACTATTCAATAATAAAAACATTAATAAAATCTAAATAAACTCCCAACCTCATTAACACAGCTATGCGAGCATCAAAATTACACTATACAGAATCCTAGAATAATTTGCATTATGTAAAACTATTATTATTTTAATCTCTTTTATTTTAATAAATAAGTTTATATAAATAATATTTTTGAATATTAGAATACAAACAAGTGCGAGTCGGACTCGCACACGAAGGGTTCCGTACCACAAGGCATAAAACGCCGAAAAAAACGTTTCTTATAAACCCGTTTAAATTTTAACTTTATTTTATTTTTATTATTTGTTGTTATAGCGGCAACAGAAATAGATCTGTGAAAATTTCATCTGTCTAGCTATCACGGTTCATGAGATACAGCCTGGTGACAGACAGACGGACAGTGGAGTCTTAGTAATAGGATCCCGTTTTCACGGAACCCTAGAAATAGTAGCCCACCAGTATCGAGACCAGGGTCCAAGCTACCGGCCGGTCAGGGCTCCAGAGAGAGGAACCTCCTGACAATGCGAGCCGTGTCCAAAAGTATTGCTCTCTGAATCAAGCCCTTGATCCAGCTGCCCAACGAGAGCCTCTTCAGGTGTTGGCCGAGGCTCGATTCAAATAAGAATAATTATATAATATACTAGCTTCTGCCCGCGACTTCGTCCGCGTGAAATTTCACCCTCCCCTCATTCACCCTCTTAGGGGTGGAATTTCGAAAAACCCTTTCTTAGTGGATACCTACTCTTCACAAAGAACACACCCTCCAAGTTTCATGTCTCTAGGACCAGCGGTTTGGGCTGTGTGTTGATATATCAACAATCAGTCAGTCAGTCAGTTTACCATTTTATATATATAGATTATATCACTTAATTATTATTATTTTAATTATGTAAATATTATGTAGTTTAGTAAAACTAAATAAATAATGACACAAAAACACCCACTTACTTCAATTACAGTCTGAGAAGCCGATCATTGAAGTTGTTACCTAATTGAATTTAGCACTACACTTATTACAAGAGACTTTCAATTCGCGACTTGAAATTCGATTCAACACAACCGTGCGCCTGAGTGCGTCAACGCTCCTCAACTGAGTTGAACACTGATTGATAAACACTAATATATATCTACTTACATCTATGTCATGGGTCTACTTGAAACTCGTTTGTATCTAAATCTGATGCAAATTAACTAAGTGTTAATTTGCATCAGATTTAGATACAAACGAGTTGCAAAAACAATGACTATGGATGTCTATGCTGTTTCTTAATTGTACTTATTAAAGTAAATTTTTAACAGACTTCAAAAAAAGGAGGAGGTTCTCAGTTCGTCGGAATGTTTATTTTTAATGTATGTTCCCCGATCGAAGACTACAAAAAAGGAGGTTATCAATTCAGTTGATTTTTTTTTGTAGTAAGTAATTCGCGCATTTAATTTTGCTCTCGGAAAGCACCATTTGGTAAAGTGGAACTGGTGAGAAGACGCCACCGGAACTGGTCAATAATAAGTATGTAACGGGTTGCGATTCGATTACTTTAATACGGTTGCTAAGCAATTTATGCTCGTTACAATGGGAATGGCGAAATGGAGCTGATGGTGAAATACCAGGAGAACTCCTCAACAATTAACGTTCCTGCATCGAGAAAAGCAATATTTTGTAAAAGGCGATGAGCAAGTTGAAATTAGGCTATTATAACTTAGATATATTATAAACAGGAGTCCACTAAAATGCTAGAAATAAAAACTTTTTAACCAAAAAAAAATCAGACTTCAAAAAAAAAACACCACAAAGAGAAAAATAACAAAGAAAAATAAAATAAAAAAGCCAAAAGTGACATCATAAAAAAAATTTAACAAAAAAAAAACTGACTTCCAAAAAAACACTAGGTACCTACAAAGTGAAAAATAACTTTAATTTCGGAAGTCGGTGTCTTGGAATTTGTATTTGTGTTTTTTGCCACCGACTTCCGAAATTAAAGTTATTTTTCACTTTGTAGGTAACTAGTGTTTTTTTTTGGAAGTCAGTTTTTTTTTTTGTTAATTTTTTTTTTATGATGTCACTTTTGGCTTTTTGCAGAAATATACACATAATATCACGCTTATATTCGCCTATAATACACCCACATCAAAAAACCCGGCTATATTTTTAGAGCTCCAAAAAATATGACGCGTTCCTGAGAAAAATAATCTTGACAGACTGAGACAGACAGACGGACAACGAAGTGATCCTATACCTACGTTTTTTTTCCTTTTGTGGTACAGAACCCTAATACTATATAATATTGCTTTTGAGGAAGTCCTCGTAGGCCTAGTAAATAACACATAAGTTCCACAAAAAATGACTGACGTTTTTAATTATACTTAGGTACCTACCTACTTAATTTTGTGATGTCACTCAAGTTATGTCCGTTTCGACTGCTCGGACACAATATCGCAGAAGAAAAACGACTACGTCAACATTACGAAGGAATTTGTAAAACACTAACAATGAAAGTCGCAAATTCGTAGATACAATATTCAGAAAGTTGTAACGTTTCGACCGCGAGTATTGGACGAATTTACGACTTTCACGTAGTCGTTTTTCTTCTACGACACTGTGTCCGAGCAGTAGAAACGGACACACTCAAGTTGGCTAGTTGAGGAAATATTGTTTTTTTGGAAGTTCTCGTAGGTTCATCTAAACATATAAAGGCATAATTAAACCATAAAGAGCCATAAAGAGCAGTCGAATGATCTCTTGACCCTGAGATCGACGCTACTTATATTGATCATGGCGTCATTTCGTCGATGAATCAATCTAAAGTAGTGGAGACAACCAATTGTGGTCATTATACAAATGTACATAACTCCAGCTTCCTCGCATGTGATAGAACAATTCTACTTAGGCCAATATTTAAGGCATAATAGCTGCAATCAAAGTTCGCAGTCTTATTTTAGCTGCCACTAGTGTCCGACCGAAGCTTCGGCTTCGGCTTCGGCTTCGGCCACCTTCGGCCAAAAAAGCACCTTCGGCCAAATCTTCGGCTTCGGCCAAAAATTTGCCGAAGGTTTGGCCGAAGCCGAAGGTTTGCTAGTTGTCAAAATTTGAAATTTCCTGAACGATGGTAGAGCGAGACGGAGAGTGTGCAGAGCAGCAGAGTTTCGCCGCGCCGCCGCACCGGACCAAACGAATCGCAGTACACGAGTCAAAAAAAGTTTGAGAGCGCGTCTTAAAATTCTAATAAGTGTTTTGTTTTTAAATATTTCATATTTGAAACTTTTATTTTAGACAATATTTTTATTACCTACTTGTATATGTTGGTCACTCGGCTCGTTATTGGGCTAAATCTCTAAAGCTCTCACAATATGTATCTAGTATATTCTGAGATCAAAGTAACTATCGTATTTCTCAAGGTCAATGACACCTTCGGCTTCGGCTTCGGCTTCGGCCGAAGGTTTTGGTGAATACCGATTAATCGGCTTCGGCTTCGGCTTCGGCCAGAATTACACCTTCGGTCGGACACTAGCTGCCACAAAAACTTCCCTACTACTAACTCCTTCCTACTTCCTTTTTTATCGACTTCACAAAAAGGAGGAGGTACTATGTTCGGATGTTTGTATGTTTTTTTTTTTTTGTATGTTTGTTCATCGAATACTTTTTTTGTTCGAAACCATAACCATAATCAGCCTATAATGTTCCCACTGCTGGGACACGACACAGGCCTCCTCTCGGTGAGAGGGAGTGGGCCGTAATCCACCACGCGGGCCCAGTGCGGGTTGGTAGATGTCACATGTCTTCGAATTTTTGGTTCCAGGACATGCCGGTTTCCTCACGATATTTTCCTTCACCGTTTTGAGAGCAGTGGTGATGAAATATGTTTGTTCGAAAATTAATTCTTTTTTTGTTCGAAAGTAGATAGTTCTGAGGTGGTCCCACTGTCACCAAGTTAGGATCTGATGATGGGATCTTAGAGAAATCGAGGGCAACCCTCAAATTTTATAGGCTCACTTATTGTTTTTCGCATATTTTATGAAGTATCTTGTGTATTTGCGTATGGTTGTCACCATCTCAGGTAGCTGGGCTGATTATGGAAGGCACAACTCCTTAACATTAAGAAGTTACTCGAACAGGCAAGGACTGTTTTAGTAAATTGGTTTGATGTTTGATAGGGCATTTGCCACATTTGGTCTCATGATCATCAAGTCATGACCTGATGCTGCAGTCAGGATAGTCTGCAGAGTACCTAACTCCTCGACAACTAACAGCAGATATATCGTGTTTAGGGTCATTGAAAAGGGCTCGATGTGTGGATAAACGTACTGTTAATGAGGAACACCGAAGTACATAGAAACCTGATGCTGAAGCCAGGAGCATCAGAAAACACAACCCAAACCTTGAAATTACAGCACCGTAGTCGTATTTGGGCTCATTTTAAACAGGACTAAATTTTAAGTTCAATGCAATGTTGACATAAGTCTGGCTTGATGCTGCAGCCAGGATTATCAGCTAGGAGAGTGGAATACTAGGAGAACTCCTCAACAATTAACGTCCCTGCATCGGGAAAGCAATATTTTGTAAAAGGTGATCAGCAGTTGACATTAGGCTATTGTCACTTTGATTTATTACAAACTGACCCACTAAAAAGTAAAAAATAAAAACTTTTTTACAAAAAAAACAACCGACTTCCAAAAAACACTATAACCCCCCGTCTGAAAAAAGTCATTACAAGGCTAATCCATACATATTCTGTTACCTAATTTAATAACGATTCCAATGACATAACTCATAGAGAGCTAGCTATCGCAAATTCAGAGATATCGTCGTTTTAATCAGACGCGGCTTAGACGCGGCGTAATCGCGCGGGTAACTCCACATACGCGCGTAATCGCGCGGAAAGGCCGCAACATCCCAAGGGATAAAGTGAAAAATAACTTTTATTTCGGAAGTCGGTGGCAAAAAACAAAAATACAAATCCAAAGACACCGACTTCTCTCTCACTCTCTTACACGAGGTCCTGGGTTCCGTTCCCAAGTCGTGTAAATCGTTATTGGGTTTTTCTGACGGGGAGGAAATTATGCCCGGTTGATGGAAATAGGCTCACTGCTTATTGGGACTAAATAGATAACTGGCGAAATGTGGGTATACTAGTTATAGGTATACGTACCGTGTACCTAACTTTTGGGAGAATACAGGATAATTATGTTCTTCTTCAGAATCATTAGGCAGTCCCGTGCCTAACCAAATATCCGCAATCTGTGTAAGAGTTAATGAGATAGTCAGCTTCCAAAATATCTGAAATTCAAAGTCGTTCCTGGCGGGCTGCGGATCTATGAAAAGATAGGTAACTACTATGATAAAATACTCCTCTGTCACCCGATCAAAAAAATGGGCCCTCAGTACAGATGGCATCACTGTCGAAGAGAGGAGGCCTGTGTCGCAGTTGTATGGGAACATTATAGGCTGCAGACAACCTTAACGGTGCATGGGATATCTCGCTAATAAACGCTGTATAGCGTCTGTATACTTTAACCCCCTTACTAATAAACGTCGTATAGCCTCTGAACCCCCTTACCGTATCAGATCTCATTTAGAGCCAAGCTCCTAACTCTACACGCCCTAACTTCACAAACAGAGTTTGTGAAGTTAGGGCGTGTAACGGCCAAGCCTCATATTTTGACTAAGGTGTAGAGTTTGTGAAGTCAGGGCGTGTAGAGTTAGAAGCTTGGCTCTACATGAGATCTGATAACTTTTTGGCAGTGCGAGTCATATGTGGCCTCGTCTTGGCAACATTTTACATGAAAATGTTTTTGGTGGGTCAAGCATTACTTGATTTCCTTCTAACTTTCATCGTTCAGAAATTAAATTTCCTCGACTGTTTGCAGTTCTTTGACAAGTAATAAAAACAGCTATAATTCATAACTTTATTCCTCCGTACTAACAAGTATTCTAAAATTAGTAAAAGTTAGTAAATTACGTCTACGGATCCGGGAGCGCGTACGCAAGGCCAATGTTCCGAAGCTCGCAATCCTCTTGCATGAAATCCTTTAGCAGAAGTTTCTTAAGTGCTGTGCGACGTACCTGTTTATTCAATTTTAATATATCTGGGGGTCTAAAAAGGCCGCTTTGGCAGAATCATAAAAGATAACATTATGAATCATTATATGGCGAAGACAGTCCGTGCCTTTTTTTTTTCGCTGCACTACGTAGGTATAATCAAAGAGATTGGGATTGGATTTGGATTGGATTGATTGGTATTTTAGCACAGACAAAAAAAAATAACTGAAAAATCCTTCACCAATGGGATTTGATACGATTAACTTAACAGTTAACTATCCACTATGATTCATAACATAATGTTATCCTTGTAAGATTCAGCCAAAGTGGCCTTTTTAGGCCCCCTGGTTATTTTACAACATATTTAGCGTAGGGAATGAATCTGCAACGTAGGCCGAGATAAATATCTTCTGGTTTAGTGAGTCTAGAAATAACAAACAAAATAGATGCTCAGTTCTATCAGGGATGTTTTAGTTGATGAAAACTTTTACATTAATAATGTGGACGAGGGAAGGGAAAAGATAATATTTACATATTAAAACTAAGAGACTAAAAATATAATAATAAGTGCATGTATAGAAAAAAACTTAAAGAAGAAAAAGAAACGAAGAAGAAGATCAATCCTATTTTTTGTAAGTTTTGACTATCAAAAGTGACTTTTTTAAAATAAATGATTTGAATTTGACTTTGAGAGGAAAGAAATAAAGGGTATCAAAAAAAAATGTCCGCATCACTGTCAACAGGAAAAGTGCCCAAAATGCTGGCAGCATTGCCACGTTGTACATAAGGCGAAGCTAATTCTTAGGTCAAAAAATAACTAGGCCTCTGGTCACTGGCGAAAAGGGAAAACTACATAGTATATAAGATAAGGACTTTTTTGTAAGGAGTCGGATGCATTTTATGCCTCTTGAAAAAAAGTGTTAGCTTATGTAAATAGCAGAGGCCAGTAATTTTAAGAAAGTTCACAGTCTGACCTCAGTCTATCTGTTAAAAATACCTCTTTGACATTGATTGTCGCTGAGATGAGATTGCGACTAGATTTTGAACGTTTTTAATTACGGGAATTGACCTTCTGATGTAAGTTAACCTAGGGGCCTAAAAAGGCCACTTTGGCAGAATCATAAAAGGATAACATTATGAATCATAATGGACAGTTAACTGCTAAGTTAATCGTATCAAATTCCATTGGTGAAGGATTTTTTTTGTCTGCGCTAAAATACTAATCAAACCAATCTCAATCTCTTTGATTATACCTACACGTAGTGCAGCCGAAAAACGCGGATTATCTTCGCCATATTATGATTCATAATGTTATCCTTTTATGATTCTGCCAAAGTGGCCTTTTAGGCCACCAGTTTTTTGCATAATTTTTGGCAAATGGATTATACCTAGGTACATAACCCCAATCCAACAGACAAGTGTGCAATTATGTGTGAATGACCTTTCTTTACATTTTGATATTTCAACGGTACAAAACAGAGTCATTATTTTCATATTAGGTTGGACGCCGAGCGGAAGAAAAACAATCAAATACAATCATTTACGAAATTGTACCTAACCTACTGCCAAATATGCATCTTATTGCAAGATGGAATAATGTTCTTGTATAATGAGAATCTTAAGTTTGATGAAATACGAAATGTATTTTTTATCACATCTATTCAAAAAGAGCTAGTGTATTCTTCGTAAACAGGGAAAAATAGCTCTTTAATCCTTATGGACTAAAAGTGATTTGAATTTGTAATGTGGATATTGTTAGTAAAAGTTCCAATCACCAAAGACAAAGAGAACAATCACTCTGAATGAACAAGTAAAAGAAAAACGCGCGCGAACCAAATTATTAAAAAAAACTGGCCAAGTGCGAGTCGGACTCGCACACGAAGGGTTCCGTACCACAAGGCAAAAACGCAGAAAAAAAACACGTTTGTTGTATGGGAGCCCCCCTTAAATATTTATTTTATTTTGTTTTTAGTATTTGTTGTTATAGCGGCAACAGAAATACATCATCTGTGAAAATTTCAACTGTCTAGCTATCACGGTTCATGAGATACAGCCTGGTGACAGACAGACGGATGGACGGACGGACGGACGGACAGCGAAGTCTTAGTAATAGGGTTCCGTTTTTACCCTTTGGGTACGGAACCCTAAAAAAGATTGCAAAAAAATGAATAACGCGCGAAAAGCATTCTGCCTTCGTCCGTAATTGTTTACTCAAATTAGGATTTTACTTAGTTCTATAAAAAATGAGTAGGTACGTCTTTCTCAAGTAGGTAATTGTATGTTAATAAATATACGTGGGTACTATTCTTATTCATAACTCACTTACTTATTTTTTCATAGAGTGTGATAAAAAGTAGAGTGTCCACCTCGGGAGTAAAATTATTTTAAGCTCGAGTGACGTAATACTTTGAACCCCTCGCTGTGCTCGGGATTCGAAAGGACACTCTCGCCTTCAAAATAGTTGTTAGCTCCCTCGCCAAACAATATACTATTTTCATCTTATTTAGTTCATTTAAAACAAATTGTTCTAAAATACCATATATTCTGTAAAGCAGAGATCAAACAAGCACATTTGGGGGGATCACCATGGGTGCCGAGGAATATTTTAAGGGAGGTACATCTCCTCGTTAGTTTAGTGGTCGCAAGCGTTACTGCTGAGCAAGAGGTCCTAACTGGGTTCGATTCCTAGGTCGGGTCAAGTGTTATTGGGGTTTTCCATCAATAATTTCTCAGAAGCACCCTGGAGTCTGGACCTCACACTTTAATAAAGTGGGACGGTCCCACTTTATTTAGGGCCGGCGCAACAAGTCTTTCTCTTCGTAGTCGACAACTCGGCAGACATAGACAGTCCCTTTCTAGCTATACTATCTTACACACAGCCCATCCATCGTATCTTTGGTCATGAAGTAAGCCCAGGTACGCACGGGCGTGTTTTTCCCGCGGCGATTTTTTTCGCACACCGCATTTTCAACGCTCCGCGCTCTGCTTAGCACCGAGAGTTGGAAATCCAACATTGTGTTTTTTGACGCGCTTGGATGCGCTTAGGGCTTGTAATTCGAATATTCGAATAATGCGAATATTCGATCATTTTTGCTATTCGAATATTGACTGGTGTTAAATTCGAATAATTTTTAGTTCAGTTTGAAAATACGAACTACGTCTGTCTTACAAGTTGTTACCTACAGACCGCGCTTTACACGTACACACACAGTGCCGGCGCCGCCACTCCGAGGTTTCGCAGCCGTAACAAATATGTATTTACAGAATTATAATCAATAAAGTCATCAACACAACTCTCTAAGACCATGTAATCCTCAAAAATGACTATTTCATGAAATCTTGACATTTGGGGATTATACTAACTTTTTTTTTTCTTTGAAAATATTTATTTGGCTATACAAACTAAAAAAAACAAAATTAAATCCTAACTTAACTAAAACTATGCAGAAACTAAAAAAGAGCGTCGAAAAATTCATCCGCATCGCTGTCGACTGGAATGTACCCAAGAGACTGGCGGCATTACCACGTTGGATGGCGTATGGCGATGCTTAGCCTCTGGCCAAGTTAAAAGCCAGCCCTTGGGTCACGGGAAGTGTCAACCAGCCGTTTCGAAATTTCTTTGAAAAGACCATGAGCACTCGGACCCCACGGCCCGAGAGTTTCAGCCTCAAACGACTCGAAAATATAGTTTCCGATGAGGTTATTATATTTTCGCCGCTTCAGGTTTTCCGCAGCCGCAGCAGCAGCGCCAGCACAGCATGCCGAGCCAGGAAGATGGGATGGCGCAAGAGTATCAACACACGTAGCGTCCCACACTAAAGGCCTACCCACCTTCCATGGAAATAAAGACATACCGTCCGGTCTCTTGCCATCGTCGCGTGCCAAGCCATTGGGTTCTAAATGTTCTAATACAGCTGGAACGCCGACGGTGACAAGAGCTCGTCGGATGATGTCATTAATGTTCGCGTGCCGCGCTAAGCGACCCGCACTTCGGCTGCAAGACAGGCCGTGGTGTCCGAGGCTGTTGACATCTTCGCCACAGTGACAGCGATGGAGAAAACAGCAAGGAGTGCCTAGACGTAGGGAAGCAGCGAGGTGAAAAGTAGTGTCGTCGAACAAATTGATTGTAGTTATTGTAATTCTGTAAATATACATATTTGTTACGACCGCGAATCATATTTTAATCAATGTACAACTTAATACTGACCAGCATATTGCAAAAAACGTAAGAAAATTTGAATCTTAGCGCTTCCCCCTTAATATTTTTGATTTGTTTTTTTTTTTTTCATTATAATGTCAAACTATGTTGCTTAAAGGTGATTCAATTTTATATAATAAAAATACTCAACTCAAACTTGTGTATTAATTGTAGCAAGTTGTCCCTTCAAGGTTTCAACTTGGTTTCAAAGGAAAAAGCTAATATTCGAATAATTCGAATACTGCCTGTAAAAACATCGAATATTCGAATATCTAAAAACTTCGAATATTTACAAGCCCTAGATGCGCTCCATTGGATTCTCAATGCTCGGCTCAACACAGAGGGCTGAAAATCCAGTGCGCGATAAAATCCCGACGCGATATTTTTCGTCCGTGCGAACGCGGGCTAATGAAATGCTAATTCATGTCTGTGTAAACTTTTAGCCAATGACGTGCGTACGTACCTAATCTGAGAAAAACTACTGCTGGTCGATTCTGTAAAAATCTCACCGTGAAAACTTAGGTGATGTGAGTTTGTTTTTGCTAAGAATTAACACTATTGACAGCTCACTCGGTCACTCCACGCTCACTTCACCTAAGTTTTCACGGTGAGATTTTTACAAAATAGCACCGCTGAAGCGTTCATTACCTATTATTTAACGTTAAGTCTGTTCGTAGGTATATTATGTAGCCTGTAGCTGTAGGTACTGTTTAGTTATTAATGTCAAGGAACCGACATGGTATTGAGACGCGACCGCAATCCGCAAGAGATGTCCTGTGCAGATGTGTAGGATGAGTAGGTATGCATTGTAGGTAAGTAAGTAGATCCTGTGGTGCCGATTTATACACAGGTATATGGAATTATGGATGTACTGTGTGAATGATAAGGCCGCGCATTGTATATTTTTAGTGATCGATAATTTATTTCTCTTTTTCTTGTGCGAATGAAAAAAAAGATATGCAGCAGTCTATAGTTTACTCTGTCTACGTCCTGAACAGACTATGCCTCATCGCTAGAGTGCCCCAAATGTCCGTTCATCTGCACCCTTGACGATCTGAACAACGCCTCTGACGATCATCTCTGATTCGGAAGACGGCGCCCAGTGCCGTCGCGCCGCTCGCACCGCCCTAATTAATTAAATCATTAATTGCACGACACATGACTCTATAACACCTATACCCCAACACTTGACAGATGTTGTGGTTGTGGTAGCCAAGTTAAATGAAACGCCAAGATAAACGGAAATATACCTACAAGAAACCTGTCAAACAAAATAATTATAAACTAACCGCAATGATTTCAAAAGTACGCTAGTAATATATATGTCATATGTCTATGACTAACCGCCAATGTTTGCCACTTCGCTTGCCGCAACTCCTCGCGAATGAACATCATTTCGGGGCGAAGATCCCGATGTGCAAAGGGATCCATGATGATTTGCAGCTTAGGGTCGATGCCCGCAAGCTGTTGGTCACTGAAAAATATTTTAAAAAACTAAGAACCTAGATCTAGCCTTTACCCTATTTGGGGGGGGGGGGCCTTAAAAGGCCACTTTGGCAGAATAATAAAAGGATAACATTATGAATCATATTGGACAGTTAACTGTTAAGCTAATCGTATCAAATCCCATTGGTGAAGGATTTTTCAGTTATTTTTTTTTTGTTTGTGCTAAAATAGGCAATCAATCCAATCCAAATCCAATCCCAATCTCTTTGATTATACCTACGTAAGTACGTAGTGCAGCGAAAAAAAGAAAAACACGGACTGTCTTCGCCATATTATGATTCATAATGTTATCCTTTTATGATTCTGCCAAAGTACCTAGCCTTACCTAGCTTAAGCCCCTGGTTCTTTGCAGTTCATACTTTGGTAACTACTGATACTGCCATCTGTACTTCGTAAAAGAAAACTTGTTGTTTCGTTTTTACAATACTTAAACACAGATGGCGTAAAGAGTTATACAAATTCTGCACTTGGTTCTTCCAAGGCTCAATAATTATTTTTACTGGTATTTTAATTAATTCTGACAAGACATCAGAGTAATTAAATTACTTTCACCTCGTATAGCTGTCATCAAATATTCCAAATTAAAAATTCGAAAGTAACTCTGTCTGTCTGTCGGTCTGTCTGTCTGTCTGTATGTAACCTTTTCACGCCTAAACCCCTAAACCACTGAACGGATTTCGATAAAATTTGGCAGAGAGATAGATTTCATCCCGGGGATACACATACATAGGATAGTTTTTATGGACATACCTCGCGGGCGAAGCCGCGGGCGGAAGCTAGTATAATATAGTTATTAGTATTACTTCAGTCTATCAAAAAGTAGTCTGTGATTTGTGCATACCGAACCAAATCATGGTAAGGGCGTTACGGCAATAGTGTGAATTTTCAGTTTATTTTCTGCTTATTTGGAGCGAAAAATGCCACTGCATTGTCAAGTATAAAAACTGTTCAAATCTTGTATCAAAAACTCAAAATCACAGCGCAGCTGACTAATTCTTCAACTGACTAATTCTTCAACTACAGGTGAACTACGCTAGATGGCACTGCCATTAGGGTATCGCTACCACCTGCTCCTAGTCCAGTGGGCAGTGATCCAGTCTAAGCACCTAATAAAGACTTGACACTATACTAGGAGTATGTGCTCTAATTAGATAACTGAAGGAAGTACAAATTAGCTCCAACATCTGCTTCTAGTGCTCCTGCTTCTTCTAGAGTCTCTCCTGCATGTTCTTTGTTATTTTCAGCAGACATTTTGCTACCTAAAAGTAAATCAGTTGTAAATTTAATTCAAGCAAACTCCCAATAAATAATTATATAGGCAAAAGTAAATGTCAACTCGACAACTTTTTTAAATTGATTGTTGAATTTGTTTTATTTTGGCGTTTATCGCCAAAAAAACAATCAACTCACAGACAAGAAAGAACTTCACAAGAAACTTTTATGATATTGTTTTTAACATAACTCAAATGATAACCTATCGTGTTGATTTTATGCTTCATCTGTACCTAATTACTAATTAATATTTTTGTACAGCTGTGTAGCAAAATCAGAAAAAAAAGGCATACAGCAGCACCATCTATGGTTTTTTTTCGAAATTAATACAAGCTGGAAAATCATAATGGCGTGCGTTCTGAAGTTATTTTTTTTACAGTCTCGAATGCTTTCTTGTTTCATATTTATCAATAATCATTAAGTGATAAATGTTACAAAACTGTAAGCCATATAATTATTCAGATAAAAAGTGTCAGTGACCCTTAAATAGAAATGAAAGAATATTTAAATAAACTTTGAGACAGCGATGACTCATCAACATGCAATATTTCTGAACGCACTCCCACTCCGGTAAAAGGGTGAGTGAACCGCCTCATTGTTATTTATTGCATTTGCCTCTAATAATACATTAATTAGCCGTTTTACGGACACAGCGAGTGCAATAACATAGGTCGCGACAGCCATGCCGATGTGAGTAATTTAAAAGGTGTGGCACGACAAGGGGCGTAGTTTCTCATCTAGTGACATTAGTGGTGTGAAAAAATATTCTTCCTAACTCGTCGCAAGATGACCGAGTACAAATTGGTGGTGGTAGGCGCCGGAGGCGTCGGTAAATCCGCATTGACTATACAGCTGATACAGAATCATTTTGTGGACGAGTACGATCCTACGATCGAGGATTCGTATCGGAAACAAGTAGTTATCGATGGTGAGACGTGTTTGTTGGACATCCTCGACACTGCGGGCCAGGAGGAGTACTCCGCTATGCGGGACCAGTACATGCGGACGGGCGAGGGCTTCCTGCTGGTGTTCGCAGTGAACAGTGCTAAAAGTTTCGAAGACATTGGCTCCTATCGGGAGCAGATAAAGCGGGTGAAGGACGCGGAGGAGGTGCCCATGGTGCTGGTGGGGAACAAGTGCGACCTGCAGGCGTGGGCCGTGGACATGGCGCAAGCGCGCGAGGTGAGCTTGTTTACATAATAAACCACACACACCACACTATATTCACATGTCTTTTGTTTGTGTACACTGCAGAACAAAAGAACAAGACCAAGGAACTGTAGTTCATAAATCAAGCATCTAATCAGAGTTACACTTAATTGATCAATTAACTCCCATTTGTCTTATAAAAGCTTATGTGAAGCAGTTGTAATGATCTTATGTAAGGTCTTTGTTTGTGTATGTCCATACTTTTATTCATGAAACCACATTCTCTTCAAGACGGCAGTAGTTACTCTTGTGTCATAAAGGTTTAAATTAATTAATGTAAACTGTATATTAAAAAGTATGATGTCACAACTTAATAAAATAAACATTATTATGTTCATTGTCTAGAAATTTTGATCTCAAGGACAGATATATACACTAATTAAGAGCTGATCATATTTACCTACTTTGAATCATTCTATAAGCGCTGTCATAGCTAATGAAAAGGCAAGATGATGTAATCAACAAATGTTGATGTTATGTCTGTGATGGATGTAAAGTAAAATAATTTGACTACCTGTTGGTTGATATTTTTGCATTTATTCTCCAATGACAACAGGGAGGCAGGGAGATCAACGCCCAAACCTGTTACCAAGGATTCAGTACATGATTCTGAACCCCCATGATTGAAAATTTTCATCGGTTATTAAAACAAAATCTGTTGTTTCCATTCCCGTGTCTAGAACCATCTACTGAATCCATCTGCGTCCATGTCCCACCACTGTAGTTGTGCCCAGACAATATTTGGAGTACTATTTGAACCAATTGAAATAAACATTCTAGTATTGTTTTGCGACTGTATGATGAAAACTGGCTGTAAATTTCATGAATCTTTCCGTTTTTATGACTGTCTTCCATACCATCACCCCATTACATTTTATGTTCCCTAAAATATTCTTCTAAAAATGCTTACTAGCACTAATTAATAGCCGCAAGGAGGCAAATGCAAACATAACGTAACAACAACATATGTTTGAACAATTTAACACATATTTCGTAACACCATCTAATACTTGCGCAAACAGAGCTTACTACGGTATCTCATTAACCTCATATTCAGATTTAATTTAAGAATACATGTGTGTAACTGTAACTATTTTATATGAGGCATGGTAGAATGGCGAGGTGAGAGCAGTGATAGCCTAGGTGGTAATGACCCTAATGAACCAAGGTGCTTTACTTTGTGTCATTTATTTCAACACCACTGCTCTCAAAAACTGTGAAGGAAAGGTACCAACCAGCACTGCACGCAACACAACACGGCCCACTCCCTCTCACAGAGAGCAGGCCTGCGTCCCAGCAGTGGGAACATTATTGGCTGATTATACTCAAGGTGGAATATTTTGAAGAATACTTTGTTATTATTTTCCTTGATAAAACTGTCAACATTTAAAATAGAAAACCTGTAGTTGATATGCAACAAAGGATAGTTTACTAGTACTTAGACATTCCAGTGCAAACAAAGTAATCAATCAATTCAGTTTATAAATAAGCCTAGTGGCCTATACTTATAATCAGCATAGGTAGAGGTTTATTGATCACCTTATCTTGCATTCTTTCTCAATACTCATTCTGAAGAAGAGCCTTCCCCAAGTTATGCTAGTATTAAAATAGCCTTCACAAGTGGCCATGTACTTAAGAATTTAAGTCCGGTGCAATAATAATAATAACATTTTTTATATTTTTTGTTATATTCTAATATTTAAAAATATAATTTATATTTATTTACTGAAATAAATAAAAATATTTATTTACAGACTACATAGGCCAACATTGTGTTAGTGTCTAAAATTATCTTATAAACCTATGTTAGTTTAGACTTAGGAAACAAATAAAAAGGTGATAATAATAATAATGACCACAAATAGTTTCATCAAGCCCCATGTAACACATGAGGCCTTATAACCTACCCATGGTAGGCCCATCCAGCCTTTCAGCAAACACCCTCAAGATACTGTTGGTGCTTCCTCCCACTTTGCCTGTCATCGACGCCACCTTCTTACGCATTATTGCACAATAGTCGTCAGTATGCGATAAAGGAGATAACAATAATAAACCATTTATTTTCAGGTAACAAAGACCCATAGATACATACCTTAACCTAAGTGTACAATAATAAATGCCAATGTATGGTTGGCCAATCAGCACTGCCTGTACCTCGTCTGGCTAGTGTTTTGGCATGAGCTGTACTAATAGGTAATACGGGCTGGTTTCCGCAACTCCACGTCAAAGCGCGTATTTTGCGTACGGGTGGGAAAATCGATTATTCGATCCACCCCAGCTTGTCAAGGAAGGCCAGCAATGCCTTGATGTTACTGACCGTCTCACGTAGGGTACCTGGGTTACCGAAGTACTTTGCCCTGTACGTGGCGACCACCGGGCAGTTTAGAAGCACATATGCGGCTGTCTCGTCATCCTCCATGCAGGCCCTGCACAGCGGACTGTCTGTTACTCCTATGACATAGAGGTGTTATGAGCTGTACTAATAACTGCAGCTGAGCAGGTGGTTCTGGGTTCAATTCCCAGGTCGGGCACTGTTTTCCATTAGGAATTTCTTATGGAAATTAGCGGTGTGATACCCCCGTGGCTCGGAAAGCACATTAAACTGTTGGTCCTGCGCCTGATCTCTCTCCGGTCGTGTCGGATGGCCATCCCATCGGACTATGAGGGAAGAGAGAGTGCACCTGTGTCGCGCACACACTTGTGCACTGTAATATGTCCCGCGCCGAGCTAGTCTCCGTTGAGATTGGCCACCAACACCATGGTCGTAATAGGACCTGAAGGACTATATTCTAATAACTTAATATAGCTCATGCTGTAATAAGAGAAGATAACACCACAATAATTGACCCTCTGCCTATGTCTCCCATTCAGGATAGGATAATACAGCCTTATACGCTGCAAAACTGGCCGTTATATTCAGCCACAGATCCAGGTGGACGTATTATAATTCCTTACTAACACCCTGTAAAGTGGATGTACCATCATTTGCCTTTTCCCAACTATGTTGGGGTCGGCTTCCAGTCTAACCGGATGCAGCTGAATACCAGTATTTTACATGGAGCGACTGCCTATCTGACCTCCACAACCCAGTTACTGGGTAATACGATACCCCTTGGTAAGACTGGTTGTCAGACTTTCGGGCTTCTGACTACCCGTAACGACTGTCAAAGATCCACGAATGACAGCCGGGACCAACGGCTTAACGTGCTTTCCGAGGGACGAAGGGGTCACGGTATGTAAAGATGGTCATCCATCCACAGACCAACCGCGGCAAGCATAGCTTAACCTGATCGATCGGCCTGTGGGGCTGTTATTATTTAGCCACGGGCCCCTCTGTAAAGTGGATGTACCGTTGGTCTTTATTAAAGTAAAGCCCACCAAGACATACTAATATTATAAAGCTGAAGAATTAGTTTGAAAGCGCTAATCTCTGGAACTACCAGTAGGATTTGTAAAATTATTTTTGCACTAGCAGCGCCCTGCGGTTTCACCCGCACAAGTGTCGATCCCTTGGGAATATCGGGATAAAAACTATCCTATGTCCTTCCCCGGTATGCAATCTATATCTCTGCCAAATTTTATCGAAATCCGTTCAGTGGTTTAGGCGTGCAAAGGTAACAAACAGACAGACAGTTACTTTCGAATTTATAATATTAGTATGGATTTGATAGCCCAATTCTTGGGGAAGGCTATAGGCTACTTAACATCACGCTAGGACCCTTAGGAGCCGAGCAAACACAAAAAAAATACAGAAAGAACTCTAAGCGAAAACGAAGTAATAGCGCGGACAAGCGATACGATGCGATGCGACGGTCAAGGGAACAAGAAATTTCACGCGGACGAAGTCGCGAGCTAAAGCTAGTCTGTTTATAAAATCCTTGTGGCTTTAAAACATACAACTAGTTGATGCAATAACCTCCTTTTTTTTTTAAGTCTGTAAAAATAAAACATGAAATCATTTCTGAATACTTTATTTCTGACCGGATGACCTGTGTGTAACTTCGGCATTCTCAAACAACTAACAAGGCAGGAGAAAATAAATACAAGATGGCAATTAAAACAAATTAAGTGTTCTTCTCATGAAGTGAGTCATCTCGCGTCTGCACATTGTTCAATGTGCCACTTCAGCTAATAATTTTTAAATTATGTTGCACTTTCGGACACTTGCCTTGATCATTTTCAGTCAGGTTATTAAGAAGAAACATAGATTGCCGTCTCTTTATAACATTACTTGGAAAAAGTTTATGTTAGTAAGTTAGTTGAACATCTAAGCGAATATAGCTGAATACTAGTATTTTACACGGAGTTAATACCTATCTGACCTCCAGAACCAGTTTACACAATACCCCTTGGCTTTCTTCTTCTTGGCTTGGCTTCTTGGTATTTTGTTAACCGGACTGGTTGTCAGACTTTGGGGTTTCTGACCACCCCTAACAACAAAGATCATAATGTAATTAATTTAATAACAAACACTAAAACATAGGTCTGTCTACAAAATATGGGCATCACACAATCTATCAGGCTTTTTCAGTAAGTCAGAAACAAAAAACATGCAAAATAACTCTCAAATCAAGTTAGCCATGTAAAAAATATGTATTGTTTTTTTTAACACTTATGTACAGTCAACAAAAGAGATAAGTATGCAGGATCGTCAGATATAGTTAAAGTTTAGTAAGAAACTGATGGATGTTCTCGAATACAATTTTATTTTATTAATAGAAAACAAACAGCTCATTTATCAAGTACAAGAAATACTTTAAACAGAATAGCATTTTATTTAAACCAAGAATCACGTTTGTATTCAACAACATAATAACTATTGCACAGATACTTACAATTCAATGTTTATGAAATACTTTATGTCTTCATTTTAAGCATTCCATAAACATGAGCACTTACTATTTTCATTGTTTGCTTTATAAATAAACCAAGTAAAGTAGAAATGTAAGCAACTTATTTTGTTAAAATAAGGATATGCAAGAAATATTATGTTCTTGTTCCGGTTTATTTATGAATTAATATTCATCATATTATTAATCAAACAACTGACATATCCTTAACAAAAGCAGGTTTTTTATTAACAACTTGCTTAGGATCTGGGATATAAATGTAGAGGAATTATGTGATAATATTATTATGTGTAATTAAAACTGTCATAATATGCTAGGGGAAGCCCCAAATCAGAACAATTTCGTACTTATAATGCAACAATGCAATAGGTAGGAATATAAATACAATAGTAGCTCACATTATTTTATATTATTCCCTGGGAAATAATGTCAGGGATTCGGGGGATTCCGTGTCAAGTGTGGAATTTTAGTTCAATATCAAGACCTCAACAATCGCTGGAAAATCTCCAATTACTCCTAATCTCTATTAGGAGTAAGTGCATATGTATGTACCTAATTTCCATTTATGGCTTTTAATCGGCTAGTCAGCGACAGGCGTTTGGGAGCTGTTGCCACCTTATTGGTGACCCAAGGTGGGCACAGCTTTTTTGACGGAACACCGATACTGTCCGATACGTTCCACTGGCGCTCCCATACAATACTAATACGCTCCGCTCCCATACAGTGCTAATACCCGGTATCGTGAAGGTTTTAGCTGTTAAGAGTACGGTCTCGCCTTCCCGAACCGTGGGGGCATCCAAAAATATATCTTCCTTTGAAAAAAATGATAGATTCTACCGCCCCTGATACCTATAACCGCCGCAACTTCTAAGCGAGGTTCTCAAAAAATCCAGCGATATTTCGATGCCTATCATTCTTGATAATTTTTATGATGTCGCACGACTCTCACATTTTTCTTCCCATTAGCCACATGAATGGCAACATGTTGACACCGTCTATACATATCGCTAAGGCCCCATTTACACAGTGCAAGTTTCTGGAACGATCAAGAGCAATAATCGCATGCCATAAAGTACGTTCAATTATTGCCATTCAGGAATTGCGTGCGACTTCTGTTTATACCCTAACAATAATTGCAAGTCGATTACTGTATGAAAGTTTTGCTTCGTCTAAAAACACAGAGTTGCACGCCCATGTGCAATTGATTCAAGTATTGAATGCGATTTTATTGTACGTGCTGTTTACACCAATGCCAGTTTTGAACGGTAACTAACTTGCCCATATCGTGCAACAATTGTACGTGTTGTGACCGTGGCAGTCAAATTGTTGCATTAATTTTATAGTATGCAACAGGCAATAAACTTACACAGTGTAAATGGAGCATCGACTCCTCGCATCTTTGTGCCCCTCATACAAAACTACAGAGATCCAATGGGTGGTCCTACTTGTAACCACACCACATTCTGAATATTTAGATACTAACCGACAAACAACTACTTTTAGAATTCTTGTAGGTTTATTTGTTTATCCTGTTCTTGTTCACCAAATGAGTAGGTCAGACAGTCGCTTGCTCGACCAGACACTACAAACAAATAGCAATGCCCGGTAGATCTAAATTTGTTTCTTTTTAAACGAAAATCAGTGATGATCATGTCTGTTGGTGGTGTTTGTTAGACATGATAGATAAGTCTAATAAAATTGGTCATTTTCTGTTTCTACATCACCCATACTATTTTTTTTTTTACTTTCGTTTGTTCTATTATTAATTGTAAGTCTACTGCTGCTATATGTACCTACATGTATATATATTTTTTTTTTATTTAAGAAAAAACGCCCCACACTAGGAATTTCTCCTGTATTGTGGGTGCGTTTACAAACATTTAAATTCACGTACACAAACAGCCAGACCCGGAACAACTACTTGTAGGTCATACAAATATTTGTTCCGTGCGGGAATCGGACCCGCGACACGCAGCGCAGCAGTCAACGCCAACCGTGCCGTCCAAATGTAACAGTTTGATCAACAAACGTAACTATTCCGATTTGTATCATTATTTAAAGTTACAAATGCTCATAGTGTAAAATCAGATTTTTGGACTTATCATAATATAGACACCACAGATGTGTTCATCTTGATAGCAAATAAACAGACATTGGAGGTTGGTTTCTGCGTTTGTCGATGTTATCATGTAAGTGGCTTGCGATGTTGACCATAGGAACCCTTGCTGCAGTCTGTGGGTGCACCATAAGTTCGTGATGAATACCCAAAATGCCTGGACGTATTATATCAGTTGACTTAACCAGACTGGGTTAAGTCTGGACTGGACAAAGGTCTCTCCTAATTCAGCACCCTAATTGCGTAACATACTACCAATCGGAATCTGAATAATTTTGAAGCAAATTGCTTATCCATTGCTTCATAAGTTCAAAAAATTTGTCAGCTCAGCACGTAAATAACGCAATGAATGTTGTAGAACTGTCAAAATGAAACCGATTCCGATTGATAATGTGTTTGGACACAACACTCGATTCCCATCCTTCCGCATCACCTAATGTCGCCGCTGTCCCCGCTTCTTTCTCTAAAGCTTTGGTCTCCTAAGAAAGCGGTGAACGGTCACACAATAACGGCTGTCCAAATACTGAGCGTTTTTTCATAATACTGGTGAAAATTACAGATTTTCATGATGATCGTTATACTGTGAAAGCATAAGACGTTGGTCCATCTAGACGAGGAGAACCCCACGTTTTCCGATACGCAAACTCCACGCAAGAGGTCGTCAGCTTCAGCGGTCCTTGTTCCCTCGTCAGACAACTCAGACATGACCACTGCCACTACAGATGGACAATTCTCGTAATTTTAAGAACGTCCACAGTTTGATCTCAGTCTTAATCCGTCAAAAATACCTCTAATTTCTCTATATTTTTGACATTGATTGACGCTGAGATGAGATTCCGACTAGATTTTGAAATTGGCCTTCAGTTTGCTAGCTCTACAAGCTATGTCGATTAAATGGTCGTTCTACCAATCGCTAAAAGGTAGTCTTAATAAAGTCGACTCAAGAACCTTTACTTACTTAGATCTCTAAAACCACAGTTCGTGCAGGTCCAAAAGATTAATTTCTAAACGTACTGTTGCTCAGTGCACTTGACTTCCAAGTCCTAATAGTAATCAGACTTAAAATCTGGCCATTGTCTGTCAGTTTTTTAACTGCTAGAACCAAAATGTACCATCTCGCAAACCTATTTGATTCACCTGAATCGCGGATAAAAATGTGTAAGCTCATCTGTTGTTAATTACAAACAATATAAATTAATATTCAATCAAAACAACGTTATGATAAATTGTCTAATTCGTCATTATAACATACATGAACAGGTTGGTATTTAAAGTTCGAGAGCAAAACTATTAATATTAATCGTCTGAGTAATGTACTAATGTTGCTCCTTCCTGGTGATACATAGGTACCTACATAATATGCAATAAGTGGATAACAGTTATACACATTACTCATTGTGACAATGTTTTGATGAGCTTAAAATGTACCTACCATGTACTCAGAGAAGCTGTAGGTATTGTCGTTAAAATAATCGTACCTACATGCATGAGTAACTTCCTTGTATAAATTGATCCAGAAAATACTAATTTACTTTACTAAGTCTGCCATTTCGGTAAACTTTTCAACCAATCTTTTTCGTCCCTCTCTATCTAGTATCTACAAATTTTCTTGCCGTCCCTAGTCCTCACAAATATTTCGACGAATTTAAAACGTTTGGTCTAAATATTCGAGACTAAATTGAATATTTCTAAGTTCCTGAACTTTGTTACTAGGTTTCCCTGAAATTTGTTGCTAACTGATCAGGGGATCCAAACAATTGTTTCTATCTGGCAACTTACGCTGAAAGTTTAGACCCAAACTTTAGCCCATATCTCTTTGTGAACATTGGTCTCCCCAAGACTTGAGAAGAGATGTTTTGAATGCCACTATTACCCACCGAGTTTTTACATTTGAATACTTAATTCCAATTCGATTGTCTCCTCAAGTAAAGCAAAGCAATTATATCACTACTCCAAGCGTTTTAGCCGTAGATATTTCCCTATTATGGACCGTTCTGGTAATGATGACATTTTAATAGAATAATTTATAGTTGTTTGTTATGTGTAAGGTCTTAAAATATTTTATGTATTGGTCTTATCGCTTCTGTGTTCGCTTCACTGACGATATTGGCTAAAAGTTTAATAAAGGCTCAAGCCTGCAAGAAAAGCGTTTGGTTACCATTTTTCCCGCTACGGTTAGCATCTAGGCTTACTTATTGTAATGTCATCCATTAGGGCCGACCTTAACCTACGAGCTTTAAAGTTACATTTTAAAGTTAAGATCAATGCCTGACCTACTTAATGAAACTAATCTATGAAATGACTTCGTCCTTCCTAAAAAATATTTATGTGATTAGCGTTTTTGTCGGTCGTCATAGACACTTTTTAGCATTTCTGGATTGACGTCATTGTCGTTTCATTTACGTCATTTCATCATACAGTGACATATATTATTGTAAAGTCTGTTTCATGAAAGAAGTCTCGTAGAAATGGCGCCACTGTCGTGCGACGGAATCCTAAATATTGATTGGTTTATTTATCTCGACGTCTTAGTAGAGGCACTGGTTAATAAAATGAACAATCTTAAATAGAAAAAAGTGTCTGAGGTAGGAGGATGGTGTAGGAATGTTGCTAACTATATAATAATTATTAGTTCCACTTATCGCCGCGGGACTTCTTTCGTGAAACGGACTCTAAGTATATGTATTGTTTCGTCTCCACCAACGTTATGGTACGGTTTACTTTACCTTCCTTGTATAAAGCCGGTAAGGTTAGTAGGTTGTAAGGATTCCGTAATTAAAGCACCGAAATCACTAGGTAATCAAAAAGTTAAGACCATTGCGTGCACATAAAACCAAAGATGTGGGGGAAAAGCGCGAAATGAGCGGCAAGACTGCCGATTTTAATAAACTTTGATAAAGCTATGCAAGACGTTGCTGGCGTATCTACTACTTCCATAACAAGTTCCATGAGCGAGATATGCTTCACAAGACAAGACATTAAACTTCTGTATTTTATCTTCCTAGGTCCGTACACCAGATAGGTACAACTTTTATGGCGAAAATTACCACAGAATTTGCTAGAATTGTACAGATTTAGTACAAAATATCATTACGTTGTTTTCAAGTTTTCTTCGGACGCTCTCACGTAGTTTGAGAGCAACCCCTATGCACGTGCACTTTGTTTGTCTGCTAGACCCTTCATTTCCTCGCAATTGTGAGCCATTGCTGCTTGAGGGAGCACAGAGAGATGTGGGAAGATTAATGAGTTGTAATAAAGCATGATTTTGTCGTCAGTATATTGTAAAACTTTTTAAAAGAGTAACGGTGGAGTTTCTTGCCCGTTCTTCTCCATACGAAAACTACCCTTTCGAATGGGCGACTAGAATCAATTCTATTTTATTTATCGTAATTTTTGACGTTCAAAAGTGCCTTTAATGTGCCTATTTGAAATAAATGCTTTGACTTTGAGTCTTATTACTGGTTTAATCAAAAAAGTATTGGGTAAGGAAAAATAATCGCCAGACTGTCTTGCCGTCTTGCTTGTCAGGCCGTCTCGACAATATTTCGCTACTTTCAATGTTCTGTCGTCGCATTTATTACTAAACCCAGTGCCGGATTAGCCCCTAAGCAAATTAAGCAATTGCTTAGGGCATCACGTCTCGGGGGGCACCATAAGGCAGAAACAGCACCGAAACAGAATTTGCTAGCACAAGTTTGACAAGGCTGTTTATCTGCAAGATATTCCAAGACCCAAAAGTCACTCTAGAGATGTGCGTTAAATCTTTAGAAATCGCTCGTCGATGTTTTGGAAAAATACGAAGCGACGAGGAGGGCCCTACAGGCGTACAGGCTTGGATTGCTTAGGGCATCAAGTAGTCTTAATCCGGCACTTACTAAACCTGCACACCCTAATTGCGTAACACACTATCAATCTTAATCTGAATAATTTTGAAGGATATTGCTAATCCACTGCTTCATATGCTCGAAAAATTTGCTTGCTCAAAAACGTACCTACTTAAATAACGCAATGAATATTGTTGAACTGTCAAAATTAAACCCATTGCTACTTTAGTGTGTTACGCAATCACCCCGCTGGCATTACATTACAGCAAACTATAGTTAACTAATGTGTTCAATATCTGCATTTTCCAGGTGGCGCGGAGTTACGGTGTTCCCTTCGTCGAGACGTCGGCTAAAACCCGCATGGGTGTCGACGATGCCTTCTACACGCTCGTCCGAGAGATCCGCAAAGACAAGGCGAGTCGAGTCAAAAGGAATAGGAGAGGACGAACCATAGGACCCGGCCGGAAGTTCAGATGCACGTTTCTGTAATTCGGTATATAATTTAGTGATAATATTTGTGGATATTATCTGATGGCGACGAGTCGGTTAGTCAATGTTATTGTCGACAAACACTGTTTTTTTTAGTTTTGTAAACTTTTTACTAGTGATGTTTGTGTAGTGACACTGACACTTCCGATGTTCAAAAGTTAATCGATAAATGACAATCAAGTTTTACTTCGTTCAAATAGTATTTTTTTTTTGTATCTATTAGTTAGACTACACTGAATAGCTTTTTGTTAACAATAATATTGACTTCGTGCCAGTAGACTAGCTTATTGACTACACATCTTACTGTCATGGACTTTGAATCGTATTACTATTAGTCTTAAGATTCAATTTCCATGTTCATAGTGTAGCTAAGTTTAGGGAAAAATGCTAATGGTATAAAACTAAATACTTATTAGCCTTAATATAAATTTATAATACGAATATTTGAAATACGTTCAATTAAAATCGATTCTTGACCTTAATACTATTATTGATCGTTGGGCTTGGCTATTCAACATCATACAAAATATATAAATAAAATAATTAAGTATAGACAAGAGATATCGATAATAGTATTTATCGACATTGTCACATCCATGTGCTCCTCTCCACTGGTTTACAAAACAATAGTTCCGATGGATGCGCCTCGGCTACATTCACAACGCGCTTTTGACTTATTTCTAACCATTTATATAAAAACATTCTACATAGCATGTAATCCTTGTATAATATTAATTATAATTAGCTAATCTCTGTGAGAAATATCCATAAATATTATATGTATAATGTAGTAATGAGGCAGTTATGAAATCTAAGGCATTCTCTTCTGTGGCTGAGTAAAAATAACTTTTGTACAGTGAAATATTTCAGAACTACTTTATACTTATTTGTATGAGATACTTCAAGCTTGAACGTGTGGACATTAACTTGTGTCTTTTGTGAGGGTAACTGAAGCTACAATTTAATGTATCAACTAGAATACATCTCTCATTGAAGATATCTACTAAGTTGGTGGGGTTTATCACTGCTGCCCCAATATGTTAACCTACACCTCAGTCTCAAGACTGATGAAGGATAGACAAAAGATTCTAATTATTTATTTTTAAGTATTAAACCCAAATTAGATAATTAAGAATAAATTCTGTGACGAAAGAATGTGCTATATCAATAAGTTTCTGATCATGAGGGTAATCTTTACTAAGCTCACGTGTCTGGACAGTTTTTCCCTACTTTTACTATAATGAACGTTACCCTGTCTGAATATTTTCCTTTCTGTTATCAAGTATAATACTCAACTTACAAGCACTGGCGTCAAGTTCTCAAGGTGCTATTTGAAGCATAGTATACTTGTAGCGAAGGTCGTGTCTGTTTATTAGAAAAAACTTGTAAGTGTGGATTAAATTACATGTTATACAAAATTATATAAATACAGTTGTACTTATAAATTGTAGATGAAATGTATGTCAAATTACCCTAATTTCGCCTTTGCCGAATTTCCCACTTATTTCTGTTTACCCTAAGAATTATTTATCCGATTTAAAGGGTAAATTCGAATAATTTTCGCGTAGTAAATAATGGTTGTGCATTATTCAAGTACAATTTTAGATTGGTTGTAAAAACTGTTACGTTACTAGTACAAATAGTGCACAATTATTGGGTATACAACCGATTAGTATTACCCCACGTCTCCTTTTAACTTAGTAAAAGGGTAAAATTGTTTACTGTTTATCTCAACAAGACTTACAAGTCTTATCAAAAGTTCTTACCTATCTATTGTATAATAATTTACCATACTTTGTTTTAAATATCTTTTTACTATGTAATTCCTGTTTTACTAGACTTATCTTTGATAAAAATGGCTGCCGGAGTAGAGGGCAGCCGATATCATATACAATCGTTATTGTAGCATAATATTAGGAACATTGTTAAATGTTTTCTACCTTAGCTAGAAGCAAATTTGCAAGCTGTAATGAAGTTTGTAACTACTTTACGACTTATGCTTATATTTTTTTTTGGCGAAATGCCAAATAAACGTGATTAAAGGATTTGTATAATTTTCCGTTATGAAATAAAATAATGTCCCTTAAATTTATGCCGCCATTGTAATTTGACAAAGGACAAATTCTACAATTCTAGTTAGGATTATAATTTGCTCACAAATCACCCTCTAGGAACTAACTTATTAGATAATGCAGTTTTTTATGAGAAACCGATGTTTGTGTTTCATAATCACAAAATATAATTCAATATTTCTATATTATTATTTTACTCAGCATGTACAATGAATTATTCAAACGAATTTTTTAAATCAATTATCAACAATCATAAATTTTAATATTTTGACAGCGTTTTTTAGTATTTTAAGTTTATTATAATGATTAGTTTTTAGTTTAATTATAGTCTAAAAATACACCAGGTACTCGCAACTTGCAACATTTTGTTTATGTACAGTTTTTATGAATAATTGTTCTTGTTATCCTCAGAACGAAAAAAAGTAGTAAAAAACTAACTATTGTAATGACTCGTTAAAATATAGTCTAGCCATGCAGTGATTACAGATAAAAAGTAAGTCGCTCAAGTGTGTTTTTTTTAACTTACGGAAGCAAACCTGTGCGTTTGCTCATGTAATTTAGATGTGTACGCGTATAGGTTAATATGCGTTTTTTTTTAACCGACTTCAAAAAGGAGGAGGTTTCTCAATTCGACCGTATATTTATTAATTCGGTGCCAAACTCGTAAGTACTTGGTATATTTTTACGAATATTGTATAATTTTATATACGAACGAAAATCCAAGCTGCCATGAAATCGTCATCAGCCAGAATAATTTTTGCCATGAATTATGTATTGTTACCCCCATTTCGTAGCCATAATTTTGTATTTACCTAACGAAAATATTTTTAAAGCTTTGCAATAAACATTTACAGTATAAAAATCTATTTAATGCTGTATATTAATTACCTTGCTTGTAAACGTTGTTCAAACAATTTCTTCTTTTTTCTAGTTTTAATTTTTATGTCCTGAAAAAGAATCTAATACATATTTGAAAATGTTTACGAGTAAGGGCTTTAATAGTATGTAATATTTTTTATTATATTACTTAAATATAAATTTCAAAGCTAGTGCACAATTTTGTTGGAAATAGTTGATATTTTATAACTAATTAATTCTGTAACAATATAGCACAAGACTGTGTGCTAATTGAAATAAATAAAATTGACGAGGCAAATTGTTTTATTTATTAACTATTTAGTTCAATTTCTGGCTCCTGGTATCAAACGTGGTGGTTTGATTCTCAGTTTAATAAGTACGCAATTTTATTAGTAAACCTTATCCATACTAATATTATTAAATTCGAAAGTCTGTCTGTATGTTACCTTTTCACGCCTAAACCACTAAACGGATTTCGATAAAATTTGGCAGAGAAATAGATTGCATCCCGGGGAAGGACATCTCTTTCTTTTCTATGCAGTCCGACAGTGACCGCGCTTTAGGTCATGTAAGCCCACTGACCTCTATCATACATGTATGAGTGGTATGAGAGAGGTCAGTGTGTAAGCCCCTTAACATAAAAAGTTCATATAAATTATCAAATATTCTGTAAAACACATTTTTCTGCAAGAACATTCATAATTTAAATTACTTAATATTTGGTCTTAAAATACCTAACTAAAAAGAAAAATAACCACTGGAGAGGTCGTATGATGTGATGAAAATCCAAAAGTGGATAAGTGCACGAGCAAGAAATAACAGAATGGGACACTAACCGAATGAGGTTTTCTTTTTGAGTATTAAAAAAAATAGTTTCCAAGAACTCTGTAGATGGCGTTGTACTGACTACGTTACTAGGTGCCAAAGCCAAAACGCTTAGAAAAATAACATTGCGTCACGTCACATACGCTCGTTGACTGATACTTTCGTTTTACTATCTCAAAATTCCATCCAAGTGAAATAATAAAAAAAAAACTGGCCAAGTGCGAGTCGGACTCGCACACGAAGGGTTCCGTACCACAAGGCAAAAACGCCGAAACGTTTTTTGTATGGGAGCCCCCCTTAAATATTTATTTTATTTTAATTTTATTATTTATTATTAAAGTAAAAATACAACTGAGTATTTTGTGAATATTTCAAGTGCCTACCTGTTGCCATTTTTGATATCGAGCACAAAAGGGCAAAAAAATCACGTTTGTTGTATGGGAGCCCCCCTTAAATATTTATTTTATGTTGTTTTTAGTATTTGTTGTTATAGCGGCAACAGAAATACATAATTTGTGAAAATTTCAACTGTCTAGCTACCGCGGTTCTTGAGATACAGCCTGGTGACAGACAGACGGACGGACGGCGAAGTCTTAGTAATAGGGTTCCGTTTTTACCCTTTGGGTACGGAACCCTAAAAATGAAGTGAAGTTCCGTTCCTTGCAGTAACTTACCAAGGTCAGCGCCATCTATCCAGCGACTAGGGAAGAGTTAAAAAAAAAAGGAAAATCCCTCATTACCGAACGAGACAGTGGGTAAAAAATCCTAGAAGAAGCCAATGGGCTATTCATTTATTTATATTCCTCGTTTAAGCCTTTGGACAATGCAGCAATCATAGGAATGAAAAGATTTCTTGCAGTCCATAGTAGTTGCCAAAATGAAGTTAAAGAGAATAAATAGATTGACTGAATTATTCTGTATCTAAAGCCTCAAAAGTATTGTATGTACCACTGTAGCGCTAAGACCTCTTTTTTTCCCTTTCGCTGTGGGCCAGTCATAACTCCTAACCACGATTTTTCTGCTTGGTCACCCAGATTCCTAAAACTGTCAAGTGTGACGGGTGTCATTGTCATTGATGTCATCAAAAAACGTATAAACACCCGGAATAATTGGTTAAAAAAAATAAATAAGAAAACTTATTCAAAACTATGGAAGCAAAAGACGTGTGTGTAGAAATTGAGAACGATGAGTTTTACAGCAAGTTCTTAGATGAATCTGTAAAGCCCATAATCAATGAACACCTCTCGGTTACGGATCAAGTGAATAAACTCACCCAGGGGATTGAAAAACTAAGCAAAAGCTTGGAGAAACAAGTTCTTGCCAAACACAATGATCTACTTACACAGGCAAGTCATATTTCCGACTTAGAAATGACTTTAGAATCGGTCCAATCTCAAGTCCAGAGTTTGCTACGCGGTGCCGAAAAAATGAAAGATCGAGTACATACACCGTATTTTGCCCTAGAGAACCAGACCATGATGCTCGAAAGAGTTCAAACTACGTGCAATTTACTAAGGCACTCCTCCAAAATCTTAAACTTATGGAATAAACTGCAAAGCATCAAAGATAACCCATCAAAAGAGGCCATTATACTGTTTGAGCTAAATGAGTTAATCAGTGACTACGATTTTGAAGGGATAGATCTACTCGACGAGGTTGTAAAAGCTGTTCAACGTAGGAGAACTGAATTATTAACTAACTCTACTGAACTATTGCAGTCAAGTCTACTGAGTGGAGACAAAGTAAAACTTTTGCAATGCTTCAAAGTATTCCACAACCTGCAATGTACTGAGGAACAGATTAAGAATTCTGTTAACAGCATACTGAGTGATTTGAAGAAGGAAATTACAACTGCATTGAATGTACAAATGGTTTCAATTGAAGTAAAGAAATCAAGCTCTGGAAGAATTGCACCTGGGAAAGCAAACATCATGAATGCTCAAGACTTCAAAATAAAACTTTGGGACAACATTGAGAAGCTCTTCAAAGTCGACATTTACAACAGCTGCACTAAAGTCATAATGCTTCAGAATGTAGTCAATGAATTACATGCAATTGGAAACTTCAGGAATATAGCTAAAAACTTCTGGGCTGACTTGTCCCTTGTCTTCAGCAGTGAACTCGAAAAGAGTCCTCTGACGGTCAACCAATCTGTGGAGATTGACTTCCCAAGGTTACTGAAAAGCTTTAATGATTTACTCTCTAGACTAAAATGTAAGGATCTGGAGATGAACCGCTCATGTCTTACAAAATGGGAAAACTCCTTCTTATCAAAATCATTGGGAAAGCTTCTGGAGCCTGTTAGGAGTATGTGGCACTTGTCTCAAGTTCCAAACATGGATCAAATTGATAATGCTATCAGAGTTATTGCAGAAGCACTGAGTATCTCTCTTGGTGACAAACAGTTGAGCATCAGTTTGGCCAACAGTGTGGCCAAGTCTATCAAACAGATGACTGTAGAGGCTGAGCAGAGATTGTCAATGGACAGTGATGTTGCACAGATCATAGAATCACCAACAAGTTCACAGCAGAAGAATGCTGACCTCTGCAACTCCTTGTATTACTTCTCTTCACAAATCAAGAGAGTGCTCATAAATATGAACTCAATGTTGCCCCAGGAAAGTATCCAAATAGTACAGAATAGCTTGAAAGACATCTCCAGCATGCCAATACTTCAGTTGTATGCTGAGTCAATCAAGAATTCACTGTACATTATTTTAATGACAATGCATGAAGAACCTGACTTGATAAGGGCTGATGATCCAGCTGGCAAAACTTTGTCATGTTCTCCATACATGAAGGAACTTCACCAATTTGTGTCCAGATGCAAAGACATTTACTTGTCAATGTTCAGTGAGAAATCTGCTCTCAATGAATGCTGTATAAACATAGCTAGAGCTTGCATTGAGAGATTTACACAGCACATCTGCAATGTACGGCCCTTGAGTAAGTTTGGGCGAGCAAAGTTGCAGATAGATTGTAAACATCTGGAGATTGCTTTGTCTCCATTAGTAAATGATATGACCGAGTTAGGGGATCACTATAGACAGTTGAAAGCTCTGCACTTTTTGTTAGAGAAGACTCCTCAAGACATCGCCAAGAGTCAGACTGAAGGTGCTTGCTTACCATACTCTTTGGTTATGATGTTCTTGTTCTCTCACGGTGGGCATCAGCTGTTGGCTCCCCATACTTGCGCTGGATGGAATGTGCAGAAGTTAATGCAATGGCTGGACTCTCATAGGAATGAGAGGGATAGGCTAGAGTTTGTGGCAGGAGCTTTGCAAAGATATCAGAACCACGTGAGACAGAACCAAATCGCGACCTATGACGAGGTGTATCCTGTGCTGGTACAGTTACTGGAGGATGGAAGGAAGTCTTTGAAGAAGTAGAAAAGTATTACCACCTGGTGCTGTATTATGACGGTTTAATGCCATCATGATTCCAGTATAAGAGAGAGATGGAGCTATACATGACTGATAGCATAATTCCTTTTTTGCACTGGAATAATGATAGCTTTAATACTTTGTAATATGGCTCCTGCAATAGGTCTATAAAGGGTATTCGCAACTTCCTAGTGCATTATTATCTGATTCTATGTATAGTTATTAATCAACTAAGCCTTACCATAGTTTATTTTAATGTAATGTGTAATCACAAAACGGGTACCTACTTAACCCAATATTTCCTTAGTCTAAAATAAAACTATAATTTAAAACATAACTATTTATTGAGAATAAACTCGTTTGAAACAAGAACAGTGTCTTCATTGGCGTCCATCTTCTACAAGCAAGTATTGTTCGTGATGTTGCCCACTGCGATCTGACGCAGGAAATTAACTAGTTTAATTCCTGTTGTTCCTGACCAATCTGGTAAAGAATGAGCAGGAGGATAATATTCTAATATCTAGGTAGCACGCTATACTCGCGAATTAATTGATGAAAATAGGGAATAAAAATAGAGGGGAAATAAAATAGAGTCCGAACCAAATCGATTTTTTTTAATAAGTCTCAATTTGAAGCTTATTCGTCGATTCGATTTTGAGCTCGATATATTGGGAGTAAGCTCGCTGTTGCTATAATCCAATACTTCTAATCTATGAATAATAATATGCGAACTTAATAATACGTAACTCTTAATACAGTTCGATTTAGGACCCATTGTTTACACCAACTGTTATACTACTAACGAAAAATTGTTGTCGTTGGTGCAGATTCCCTTGTCCACAAACTAAACTAAAGGTCAGTGCATTTCTATTTCATTAGGAAAATGGCAGAAGATACATTTTAGTTTAGTCCTGTCAAATTAATCAGCGCTTGACACTACTCCATACAAGTTTCGACTAATTACGACTTTCTGAGCAAGAGTGAACAATGAACAGTGGGGACGACCGGGAATAAACCGTTTAGACGTGATTAAAAACATGCCTACTAAAATTACGTCAATTTACGTCAGCCGCTGATTAATTTGACAGGAATAAACTAAAATTTATTTTCTGTCCATTTCTTAATGAAATAGAAAGAAAAAGATGCATGAACTAAAATTTAGTTTATGAACAACAGAATCGGCACCATTGCCAAACAGATATCGACTTTGCGCTAGTTGAAAATAAATAAACTTCTTTTGGCCCAAGAGCTTATCAAAGCGGACAGACGCGTGTCGCGCCTCAGGTTAGAGTCAGATTATTTATTTTCGACTTTATTTATAGAAGCGCAATGTTAATTTACCGCGTACCGGAAGACGTGGCGTTGGAAGGCCTCCCACAAGGTGGTCCGACGACCTTGGGAAGGCCGCAGGAACCCGTTGGATGCAAGAAGCACAGAACCGGTCGAAGTGGAGGTGCTTGGGGGAGACCTATGACCAGCAGTGGACGTCTTTCGGCTGAAATGATGATGATGATGAATGTTGATTTTGGTTTGGCAGTGACAACCGCACTGGGCTGCGCCTCGCTAGACATTGGCAAGGTCTTACTGGCTCATATTTGCGTGGAATCGTTTTTGAGCTTGAGATACATGTATTTACATATTATTATTCGTAGCTTCAAATGTAAAAAAATAAGGCAAGTGTAAAAGGCTTAGAATAAGGCTAAATTCCGATACCAAGCGCTTGTAACACGTTTACAACTATACATATCGTCAACAACGCATGTTGTTACTATACAGTAACGTAAATTAGTTTAATAATTACGGTAACAACGATTCTTGTTCATTATAAACGTGCAAAAAACTCTTTTTATCCAAACTTCGCCTAACATCAAACTACATAAGTAAAAAAGAAAATATTTATTTCAATTCAACAACATTCATATACAACTATCAGCTATTCAACAACCATCAACATACTCGCACTAAATAGCAACTATAACTATCTTTATGTACTTATGATAAACAAATGCATAGACTTAGAATAAATTGGACAGATGAACACATTATTTTGTGATAGGTAGTTGAATCGTTGAAAGATCTACCACACCACCTATTAACATAATCCATACAGTAGGAAATCGCAAAAAAAAAAAACCAGAAAAGGTTTGCAGGATACCATGACCCGAACTCTCCCGAGTTGCATTATAGCGACTCGGGATCATTCATTTATTTATTAACATTCTTGTTATACTACTGTATGGAGTGTAGCTGTACTGTGCTACAAATTGCAGAATTGATGGAAAATACTGGTTACAAAATAAAGTTCAGGTAGGTTTAAATAATGTTATTTTAATGTGCTGCCATCTTTACTGTGACTTTCTTAATTGATAGTTACCTCTTATAAATAACAATGAAACATTCATACACGATTATAAAATATTGTCTTTTGCCACTTTCAACAGATTCAAATATAAATACCATTTACATATTCCACCAATTCCTTGATCCAATGTCTATTAAAGCCTATTTATTACTCGAATAATATGTACTTTTACACAACTACCTACAAAAAAACTATAAAAAGGAATAATATTCGTACAAAAGCGAAAGTAGTGTCCCGAACACGTTCAAAATATATTTATAGTTTTGTACGCACGGCTACACATCAAGCTATACATAACCAGTATAAGCTGACTTCTGATTGTACGAAAAACCTATACAATGCGAGTTCAGCTTAAACTGGAAATGTATAGCTTGATGTGTAGCCGTGTGTACAAGGAGCTTTTGACGCGTAGCCAAAATCGAAACTAACGCCGCCATTTTCTTTTTTTTTAATACAATTTCACAAATTTTTTACCAACCTGTCAAAATGTCATTCAAGCGTCAGAAGATGCTTGTAGCACTATAATGCACATCGAATTATGGAAAAACAAATGAATTTTACAAAAACGGTGATAAGAGTTGAAGTGTTCTTATCGCAATCAGAAAATGGTCCTGTTATATAATAATATTTTATGTAACTATGACAGATATGCAGAACGCTTACACCTGCGGGCATATGATACGCCCGCACACTTTCGCTTCTGCATGAAGTATAGTCGAACAAGATATTTGGTGAACAGGAATAAAACGTCTTTCGACTGCACTACTAATATTTTTACTGTGTGCATACAGTCCGACCGTCGTCGTCGAGAGAATGCGTTCCTGACACCTGTCAGTTTCATACAAACGAATATGTGTTTTGAGAATTTGATCTTTATTTGCTACTAGAATTGTCGCACGGCAGGTGTCAGCAACGTATTCTCTCGACGGCCGGACTGTAATAACTTTTTTTAAGCTTATGCCATACTGTTAATGATGTTAAAAATTGACTGATCAGCACACTCACAACATTGTGTTTAAAAGTAGTGTTAAATTAGCTGTCTGTAGGCCTAATGCGAGTTTTCTTACTCACTCGGTCGCTCTAACGCAAATAAGCACCGTCTCTAATGGGAAACAATTATTTCATACAAATAGACGTAAGTGGACGTTAACGCGATCGAGTAAAGTGCTACAAGGTTATTTAGGCGCGTGGTCAAAATCGGAATTAACGGCGCCATATTGTTTTGAATACATTTCAAGTGACATTTGCCAAAACAATTGCACAAATGTTTACCAAAATCATCGCCACCCTGTCAATGTCATTCAAGCGCCAAAAAATCCTTGTAGCAGTGTAAGTATAAAAACCCGCACTAAGGCCACTGCATACCAAATAGCTTGTTCTACAGTACTATTTCTCACTGACTAACGCCCGATTTCTGGAACGGAAATCAACACAAAAATTTGCTAACAAATTGTCAAGCGCCTGAAACTTTACGTGATTGGTTGACTAAATTATTAACAGCCAAAAGGATCACTTGACTTGCGTTTAATATTGACCTGTCCATAGTTTTCCCTCCAGAAACCGGGTGTGAACCTTATGTTAATAGCACTACAGTCTAAAATTGTTAAACCTGCTGATCTTCGAAGGCCACTTTGAACACGTCTTCGATATCGCTGACGAAGTGCACGTCGACCTTGTCTCGGATGAAGGCGGGCAGGTCGTCGTAGTCGCGGCGGTTCTCTTCTGGGAGGATCACGCAGCTCACGCCGGCGCGTTTGGCCTGGGTGAACATTTATAAATATTTATTCCTTATTATGTAGCGCTTGAACGTTTGGTCAACGAGATAAACAATGAAAAACTGAATAGATGAAAATTCATGTAATCTCTAAACATATTATAAATTGAAGTGTATTGTAGTAGGTGGCGTTCTTCTGTTGTTTCTGCCTACCACCATACGAAGGCGGCGTGAGTTTATAAGTTTGTTCTTGTTAGGAATCGGATCTAGGACTCAAAAGGTTTGTTTTTTTGTTACTTAGCCTAATCTGCATTCGCGACTTATTTGCCAAAAATGTAAACAAATATGAGTTTATGTAAAAGTAACTAATTCCTACACAATAAAGTGCAGTTTACGCTACAACTTCAAACATTTTTATAACTTTTTCAATAGTGCTAGTCACTCTGAAATCAACTTATGTAGTAGTAGTTAGTAATTAAGTTGATTTCACAAGTATATAAGTACCTTCCCATGGTCGCATGCCGCTGTACTAACATACTATGGTAGCATGCGACCACGGGAAGGTACTTTCTTGTTTCATCCATTTCAGTAGTCGGGTTTTAGTATTAAAACTTTTTTTTTTGTGTATCTTTAGTTGAAGATCCTAAATAAATAAACAAGAGTACGTACCGCAATAATCTTCTCCTTAATCCCTCCCACGGGCAGCACTCGGCCAGTTAGCGAGATCTCTCCCGTCATGGCGAGGTCGTTCCTCACGTGTTGCTTGAGCGCGAGTGACGTCAGCGCCGTGGCGATGGTGGCGCCGGCCGAGGGGCCGTCCTTGGGAGTCGCGCCTTCCGGTACGTGCAGGTGGATGTGGCTGGGGTTCAATCATACGACATTCATTATTATCTTACCCTCATCCGTAGACAGATTAATCTATAGACTCATGGTATCCGTGTCACCGAACAAAAAATCCGGCAATCTTCATCATACTATCATTTTTAGAGCTTATTACACTGCACCTTACCATTTTCACAGTTGCGCAAATGTACTATTATTGAATTACATGCACGAAAAAGATCTTATTTTCCGTTTAATCGCGGTGTAGTTTTTATTATTTCATTCATAAACGTCAAACTTGTTGTGCACATTGATGTGCTTAGCCGACACGCAGTAAGGGACAGAAATATTCTTACTGTCTCTTTTTTTTGCTAGTGACGTTAATATATTTCTCTTTTTCTTGTGCGAATGAAAAAGAAGATATGCAGCAGTCTATAGTTTACTCTGTCTACGCCCTCATCCGAATTTATTTGAGGTCAACCAATACATTGTAAACGATGAAATTGCGATAAGTAAATAAATCACCAAATGAGCTCACTAACATTGATCTCGACCATTTTCTTTACAAAATATTTTTTTTCTACAATTTATGACAGTTTCCTGAAGACACCTTACGTATGTGAGAAATGTGAAACAAACTAGTTCAAAATTATAGATTTTACGGGGGTGTGACAGACGGACAAACATGACGAAATAATATAATTTTCAACCACGGAACCCCAAAAAAGCTCACTTCTCCTCACCTGGTGTTCAAGAACTTGTTCTGCGGGTGGTGGGTGTTCATGTAGTTCCTGGCGACCGTCAGCGCGATGCGCGCGGACTCCTTCATGACGTCACCGAGGTGTCCCGTCAGCTCCATCGAGCCTAACGGGGACTTGTCGTCTGTGGCTGAGTTGCGGATTGCTGTTTCTATGAACAGAGTGCTGCCACCTAAGAGAAAAAAGAAAAACAGATAAATTATTTAATTTGAGTCCAAAAAAAGCAAAAACAAAAAAATATATATAAACATCCGAATTGAGAACCTCCTCCTTTTTAGAAGTTGGTTAAAAATGATTTTACACAAAAAAAGAGCCAAAAATGCCTTCATATCCTCTCAAATTTCCTCCTTGTTCCTCATACCTCTATAGTCCCAAAACTATAGAGGTATGAGGAACAAGGAGGAAATTTCCTGGTGCAACACGGTGATCTAAAAGCAGATATTTTCGCATACTCACCCATGGCAGTCCACGCGAGGCCCATAACGACTCCTGGCGGCGTAATGTCGTACATACGATCGTGTTTAAACGTCGGCTTGCCCACTAGCTCGGATAGATTCGCGTCCGTCACTGTTAGAGTCTCTGTTTCCTGTTTCACTATCTTGTATGCTACTTTGCGGCAAATCTGAGGAATGAAAAAGGCATGTATGTAATCGAACTCTAAATAATTCCCATTTTGGTTTCTTAAAATATTAATGGACATCAGAGTAGCCATAAACGACTGTGTCCATTGAGACGCATAACAAGAAATAGTTCTAATTTCGGTGTCCTAAAGCACTAAATACATAGACTAAAACCAAGTACAGTCACGAGCATAAGTATGTATACACTTGGCTTTATTCAAAGACGATTTTTTCTTTAATTTTGAATGAAAATTTATGTTATTACGAACAAAGTATTTTCGAACCCATAGGTTTGTGTAAAGTGTCGTATTTCAACGTTGCATTCATTATTTCACGAAAAAATCGTAATTGAAAGTTGCCAAGTGTTAACATATTACTGCTCGTGACTGTACCTGAGACCAACTTGGATGTAGCGTTTGGTCACATTTCTAATCCAACCCATTTGGTCGGGGTGCCCTAGCTCGTGTTTTCATTAATTCTTAGTTCGGGCCCTAAGCTAGTTCATATAACCGTAAGAGACACGGAGTACGTATTGCCCGTAACTTCGGTCAAAACTACGGACTTCGTGTGTTAGGGATAAGACAACAGTACCTGGTACTGTTGTATTGCTAGCTTCCCTTTACAATAACACCGGCCTGGCCTGGCCTGTAGTACTGTTACGAGCTACGGGTTCGTGACAATAAAAACTGCCGATTTAATAACCAAAAATAACACTGTATTCAACAACACTAATTACAGTTCAAACACACTAATTACAAAAGACAATTGCACTACTGATCACTCTTAATTCGCAGTTGAAGATCGCTTGATGTTTTCGCTTGTCTCGCTGTATCCAAACTGTGTCGGCTCGCGGCCCACACCGGCCTTATATAGTGCCTCAGATGGTTCTAGAACCTTCTACTGTAGAAACATCTAGAATGTTCGAGTACATTCCGGCCCAGATTGACTAGGTGTCGATAGTTCTAGAAAGTTCTACAAAGTCCTAGTATCGAAATTTCCAGAACGATCGTGACTCGACTAGTTCTGCTACTCGATACTAGATGGCGCTAGTGGTAACTAATGTCACCATGTACCAGGCATTAATTGTGGCGCGCAACAGTACTAACATACCTTCTCAATATGTTTCTGCAGGTTCCTGACGCCACTCTCGCGGCAGTAACTCTTGATGAGCGTGTGCAGCGACTCTGACGTCAATTCTAACTGTACGTCGCTGAGGCCGCAGTTCTTGCGGGCAGTCGGGACCAGGTACTGTTGGGCTATCGCGAGTTTTTCTTCCGCTACGTATCCTGCATAGAGACGGAAGATTAGAAGGTCATGAACAACTAAGGGTTGAAAAAACTGGTTCGACTGAACGGCTCACCTAATAAAAAGTGGCTAAGTGGCGACCCACTTATGCCATGAATACTATGTTTACAGATGCGATGCCGACATTAGGAACACACTTGAATCGTTTCTTGTGCCTTTCATTTTACCAGCGTCCGGCCCTCTGTACACACAGCTTTTTCTTGCCGTGAAAAACTACGGTTTACTCGTCGTGTTGTATGGATCACTATTGTATAATCTAGCCTGCAACTCACCAGACATATCAATTAGCTCCATCCTGTCCCTCAGCGGTTCAGGTATGTGTTCCACAACGTTGGCGGTACATATGAACAGGACCTTGGACAGGTCTACAGGGACATCCAGGTAGTGATCCAAGAAGTTCGCGTTCTGTTCCGGGTCCAGCAGTTCCAGGAGGGCTGATGATGGGTCGCCATGGACACCCCTAGGATTAAGAAAGGAGGTTATATTTTTTTAATAATATTTCTATATTTTTGTTCAGATTTATAATATAATAATAAAATCTTATAATATAATATTATAATATAATATTTAAAATGCGAAAGTGTGTCTGTCTGCCTGTCTGTTACCACTTCAAGCTTAAACCGCTGAACTGATTTAGATGAAATTTGGTATAGAGATAGTTTGAGTCCCGAGAAAGGACATTGGATAGTTTTTATCCCGATATCCCCACGGGATTGAAACTTATGCGGGTGAAACGGCGGGACGCTGCTAGTCATAACATATACCTGTATACCCAGAAGGGTAAAGCTTAGGTGTACCTATAGTACACCCTTATTTCGCCAGTTATGTTTAAGTCCCTGTAATAGGGGTTGTTGGTATTAAACGCCTCTGCATGTTTGCACACTTGGTAACTACAAATAAAGCGCGTGTCGCTTCGTGAAATAAAAATACTATAACTGCGAAGCTCGTGGCAACACTTAAGGTGCCACTAGTCAATATTTTTTTCCATACAAATTTCGGGAGAGTATTACTCCACTGTTTGACATTGTGCATCCAAAGTTAAACATGATATTGTTCTGTCTTATTATTAATTTCGTCTGTACGGAAACAGAATAGTAAAATAAAAAGCCATTCAACAGTTATGATCCAACAAAGATTAGTTTTTTCTTGCTATTTTTAACGTAACTTTAAATAAAAGAACTGTAAAATCTTCAAAACCAAGTCCGTACCGACAAAGCTCAGTTATCGAAGAGTTCAATAAACTTTATTTGTAATTGATTTATGCAGTGGTTTTTTCATAAAACTCGATTTTCCAAAGCACTTTTCCAATTTTTTTTACGCGCCTATCAGTTCAGAACTGTGTGAGAACTAGACATTGTACGTGCAGACTAGCTTCTCGCTGCTCATCACTGCTACTATGTCTGTCGGACACGAAGTCAGGTGAGACAGCGTACTTTTTGGCCATGACCACCAGTGAGTTCGAGCTCGCGACTAGTTTACTCTTAAGGCATTCTTCACTAGCTGTAGGAAACTCGCGAAATGCTAGGTATACTTACTTGCCAATCTTGTCGACCTCATCGATCAACACCAGCGGGTTCTCCGTGCCAGTCTTCTTGAGACACTGCACCAATTTGCCCGGCATGGCGCCCACGTATGTCCGTCTGTGTCCCTTGATCTCCGCAACATCTGTCATGCCGCCTACTGAGAACCTGAAGTACTGTCTGTTGAGCGCGCGGGCGATTGAACGAGCTGAAATAGAACGTATTGTTACTGGGTGTAGGTTGATATTATGATGGTTCGAGAGGCAGTGCTATTCTGAACCAAATCTGCCGGTCGATTCTGTAAAAATCTCACCGTGAAAACTTAGGTGAAGTGAGTTTGTTTTTGCTAGGAATTGACACTGTTGACAGCTCACTCCACGCTCAATTCACCTAAGTTTTCACGGTGAGATTTTTGCAGAATAGCATCGCTGTACTGTTTTTATGGTTAATGGTTTTGAACATTTACACAACTCTAAGGCCCATATACAAAAACGATTTTCAAGCTTGAATCTCGATTTAAAACTTGATTTATTATTTTTTCTTTGTATCAAGATAAGCTTGACTTACAAGCATGGTTATAGAATACCTCCTTTCTTGGTTTCGTAAATCAAAATAACTAAAACACATTTGCCCTTGAACTTTACACGACACAATATTAAAAAACTATCTTTCGATGTGGTGGTGTGTGGTGGTGGTGGCCAAGTGGTATCGGCCCCGACTTACGAGTCATAGATCGTGAGTTCGAATCCAGGCAGGCACTTTACTTTGTGTATTTAATTTCATCACCACTGCCAAAATGGTAAAGGAAACATCGTGAGGAAATCGGCAAGTGCTAGAATCAAAAATTCGATGACATGACATCCAGCCATCCGGATTGTGGATTATGGCCCGCTCCCTTTCGCAGAGAGGAGGCCTGTGTCCCAGCAACGGGAACATTACAGCCTGATTATGATCTTTCAAGATGAGAAGACTCACCTATACTAGTTTTCCCCACGCCCGGCGGTCCGTGGAAACACAATATCTTTCCTTGGGTAGACCCCTTCAACTGCGACACGGCTATAAACTCCAAGATTCTCTTCTTGATGTCATCCATGCCGTAGTGGTCCTGGTCCAGTATTACTTGTGCTTCGTCTAGTTTGAGGTTCTCTTCGGAAAATCGGCCCCAAGGTAGGGAGGTTAGCCAGTCTAGGTAGCAGCGGGTGACGCTGGAAAAGTAGGAAGTTTCTTTTGTTTTTTTTTTTTTGGTAAAAAACTATTTTACAAAAAAGATAAATTAAAGGGGCGTTCAAGTATTACGTAGCGCAATTTGGGGAGAGGGGGGCGCCTCAAAGAGATGTCAGCATTAGCGAAGAGGCCCGTTAGGACCGAAGCCTGCCGGGTCAGCGGGATTGTCCGATAGGGTTTACTGCTGGCCCGGAACATAAAGGGCTAAGGAAGGAACACGGGTGGGTCTTAGTCAGTAAGAGTCTGTCTGAGACTCCCTTCCACTCCACTCAGAGCGGGAGGGGTCATTGGTGATTTCCCATCCTCAAAATAAAAAGGGCCGAAAAAAAAAACTTTAACGCCACCAAAGAAGCCGGTGTCTTTGGTTTTGTATTTTATTTTTTTGCCACCGACTTCCGAAATAAAACTCATTTTTCATTTTGTAGTATTTTTTTGGAAGTCAGTTGGCCACCTTCCAACCTCCTTCTATTTTTGAAGTAGGTTAAACAAAAAAACATATTTCTAACTAATACACTTATTAAATGGCGCTGTATCTTGTCTCTGATATAATTACACATGGCTTGAAGTCTCACTCACGTAAAGAGCCGTATTAGGGACTAACCACACTTAGTCAGCTCTGTTCAGCTTTTGTCCATAGAAAACACCGATTTTGTATGGAGTCCGTTCAGCTTTCTGCGGTTGAACGGATGCGTACGCATCTCATACGAAATCGTTGTTTTCTATGGACAAAAGCTGAACAGAACTGAATAAGTGTGGTTAGTCCCTTAGTGATATCCGTCTATTTGTCACACAACTCGGTCGCTGCAATAGTTTAGGTCATAACCAGATGAATTTTCTAGTTAAGTTTATGATGTGGTTGTGGCATGAAACTTAGCAAAGTGGCTGTAATACAGATCTTTCACAGTTAATTGACCTCGGACAGCAGCAACCCAATAGCAGCCTAAATGTAAGGAAAAAAAACAGTGGCACTCTGGGAGTGCCGACTGAAGTGAAAACAAAACACAAACAGAATACTTTGCCATCACTCACTGATCGGATATACATTACATACAACCGAGTACATCCCGAGGACAGCCGAAGTCAGCCGAACACATCCGAAGCGGGTATTTTTTTAATCGTCTTATAAATAAAACACGCGCAGTGTCGCTTACGGTAACAGTGGCGCGAGTTCAATGGTTTTTTCCCATCTCAAAAAATTCCCAACGCGCCTAAAGAAGTTTTCACTTCAAAAAAACATCACTGTGATTTTGACTGTGATGCCAAAATCAGAGGTAAGAAATAACTAAGAGAGAACTACACGCCAAGACTCGCGGTAGTCGCGGTCATGAAATGTGCGAGTAAGACGGTGAATAAAATGTTCGGAATTTCCTCTATGCCCTGTGCCATTTGTGTCCTACTTTTTACGGCTGCATTGTCAAAATATTATTTTTTTACAATATGTCACTCTCATTAATTACTGTTTGATAACTTACTTGAACTCCGAACTGTGGCTCTCCAAGAAGTTGAGTTTGTTAAGTTCTTCGTCGATGACAGTCTGTATTGCTTCAGGTACCTTCTTATCAGCTAAACGTTCCCTGAACTTATCGCCAATCGCGTCCTTGTCGTCTTTTTCTAGACCTAACTCTTTTTTGATCACCTGTTGGAGTGTAAATGGAAATTGATGAATGTCAATCACCGTCTGCCTTCAAAGCAAGAGTGAACAGGCATCTTCTGGGTACGCGCGTTCCATCATAGACCTCCTCCATCGCTTTCCATTAGGCGTGATCGTGGTCAAGAGCACATTCAGCAACAAAAAAATAAAATTCCCAGCCTGCCAGAGTGTTTTACCAAAGATACCTTGCATTGAAAATGCACACTTTTTTTACCATTTTGTTGGTAGGCCAAACAGACAAAGATAATCGTGTGCGGGAATCGATCCCGTGTGCTAACGAACACTTAAAACCGATATCAAATGCTTCACATTTTGTTCATGTTTGTCTTTCATTCGGCATCTTTCAGCCGAAGTGAACATATCAACAGACAAGGCATCAAAAGTGCCAAATTAATTCATTAATGAACCGATTCAACAATGTTGGATTTTAGGCAATAAATAATTATATCTTTATCTTAAAAGGAACCTCAGTCAAACTTAGCCAAACAACAAAAGCCAAAAGTTCTTACCTTTAGCTGTTCATGCAGGATGTACTTCCGATGCTGTTGCTTGACCTTCTCCTCCACTTCCTTGCCGATCTTCTGCTGCAGCTTCGACAGCTCTAACTCCTTCTTCAGGAGTGAGAGGGACATCATCAGACGCTTTGGTATCTGGTGGAGAAAATAGAGTTGTTTGAAGAATGTCGCGTACAGGGAAGGCTTGCTTCAGTAGGGCTGTCATATTTTTGGGATCATGCTTCATTTGAAGTTTTGAAAATGTATAACCATAGCATTATCAGCTGATAATGTTCCCACTGCTGGGACACAGGCCTCCTCTCTGTCAGAGGGAGTGGCCGTGAAGAATCATAATCTACCACGCGGGCCCAGTGCGGGCTGGTAGATGTCACATGTCTTCGAATTTTTTGGTTCTAGGACATGCCAGTTTCCTCACGATGTTTTTCTTTACCGTTTTGAGAATGATATCTGCAACTTAAATTGTGATAATAATTTCTAGTTTATTTGATGTTTTACTTTTTTCTCATTCATCATTTCCCTCAGGGTGATCACAATTGCCATCACCTCGGTGCAATGGGGATCAAAACTATTTTTTTTTAACTTCTATAATTACCAAAGGATGTACACAAAATGATTAAAACTGATCTCAGTTGATAGATGAATAAGTAAATTATGTAATTAGGCGGTTGCAATAAAGATTTTATTTTTAAATAAGCTTTTATTTGAATTCTCGCTTAAGTGGTTCCCATTACCCCGTTTTCCCCTATTAGTAAAATCTATACTATAATATTATAAAGCTGCAGAGTTTGTTTGTTTGTTTGTTTGAACGCGCTAATCTCTGGAACTGCTGGTCCGATTTGAATGATTCTTTTAGTGTTGGGTAGTCCATTTATCGAGGAAGGCTATAGGCTATTTTTTTTTCAAAATTAGGGATCCGTAATAAAATTGCTATTTTGTAACAAGGTGTAAAATCGAAAACCTATTTTTGCGTGCGCTGCAAAAACTATTGACAATAGAACAAAATGATGTACTACGGGTTTGTAGAGCCCATTAAGACCTACAAAAAAGTCCGCGAGAACATATATCCAGCTATCATGGTTTAATCACAATAACCGTTTTGTGTTCAAAATAATTATTAAATCGTCTGAAGAAAAAAAAACTACGTCAAATATGTATCGTAATATTAATCTTTATCGAAATTAAGCATTATGTTATCAAGAGTATTTATGAAGAAGTAAAATACTTTTTGTTTCATCTCAATCGGATATTTCGTTTAAAAGTTATCACGTGTGTAAGATGTTAAGAGTTGGTACCTATTAAGGAGTTATGGGCCATAGAGTTTTTTATCAACATAAAATCCTGTAATAATCTTTTTCGAAATATATTTGTTGATGATTGTAAGTATAAGATCTTTGAAGAGTATAATAAAAAACCTGAAGAGTTTGTTTGTTTGAACGCGCTAATCTTTGGAACTGCCCAACGGATATGAAAAATTATTTTTGCATTTGACAGCCCAATTCTTGAGGAAGGCTTTACGCTACTTAACATCACGCTATGACCCTTAGGAGCCGAGTAAACAGAAAAAAAGTCAGTAAGATCGCTAACCGAAAACGAAGTGACAGCGCGGGCAGAACATACATTTCACGCGGACGAAGTCGCGGGCAGCAGCTAGTACTAATAATAAAGCTGAAGAGTTTGTTTGTTTGAACGCGCTAATCTCTGGAACTACCAGTCGAATTTGAAAATTCTTTTTTGCATTTGATAGCCCAATTCTTGGGGAAGGCTATAGGCTGTTTACCATCCCGCTAGAGCTCTTAGGAGCCGAGCAAAAAGAAAAAAAGTAAGATCGCGAAACCGAACTAACAGCGGGCAGGCGATGCGATGCGACGGGGTCGGGGAACAAGAAATTTTACGCGGACGAAGTCGCGGGCAGAAGCTAGTATAGAATAAATTTGTTAACAACAATAATTTTATTTTAATAAAACCGTTAACATCATTGTAACTGAAATGAAGGAATAGGGACGCTAAGGTTCTATGCACACAGGGTTTTTTATTCGCGCATTCCATATACCGAGCGTCGAGCGTCGACAGTGCGTTACTGCGTTTTTTGTCTTAAAAAGGCAGTGTTAGGTGAGTTTGTACACATCGACGCTGTGTGCATAGGCCCTATAGGCCAAAACAAGGTCACTCACATCCATCTCTTCAAGCACAGCCTGTAGTTCCGTGGGCTCTGAACCTGTGAGCGCGGCGCCCAAGTCTGACAGGTACACCGGGTTGTCGACCACGCGCTGTCCTTGTGCCAACATATGATGCAAGGACTCCCTGTGAAACAGGAGTAAGTTTAGTAAGCCGCTCCAAGATGGCGGATTATATATTTTTTTCAATCCCTTTAATATGGGTATCAAATAAAAGGGATTGAAGAGTAGAAAACGATAAAGTAAATAACATCACACTAAATTCAATATGGCTGCCGCTCTAAGATGGCGGTTTACATTTTTTTCAATCCCTTTAATATGGGTATCAAATGAAAGGGCTTGAAGAGTAGAAAATGATAAAGTAAAAAACATCACACTAAATTCAATATGGCCGCCGCTCCAAGATGGCGGATTACATTTTTTTTCATCCCCTTAATATGGGTATCAAATGAAAGGGCTTGAAGTGTAGAAAACGATAAAGTTAGTAAAATTACACTAAATTCAAAATGGCCGCTGCTCCAAAAAGGCGGATTAATTTTTTTTTTCAATCCCCTTAATATGGGTCATCATCATCATCTTCCTGCCCTTATCCCATGTTTACTTGGGGTCGGCGCAACACGTTTTCTTCTTCCATTCGCCCCTGTCAACCGTCACGCTATCATTCACTCCCTTCTCTTTCATATCATTCCTCACACAATCCATCCATCTTTTCTTCGGCCTTCCTCTCCCTCTCCATCCATCAACATGTATATCCATCACTCTTTTAGTCACATGCGTTTCGTCCCTTCTCATCACATGCCCATACCAAGACAAACGATTTCCTTTCAACTTTTCTGTCACTGGCGCCACTTTCAAACTTCCTCTTATATACTCATTTCTTACTTTATCCATTCTCGTCACTCCACACATCCATCTCAACATTCTCATTTCCGCTGCATGCAATCTTTTTTCATCCGTCTTCTTCACGGCCCAGCATTCAGACCCATACAGTACGACAGGCCTTATCACGGACTTATAAATTTTCCCCTTTAACTTGAGGGGCATCCGTGGGTCCCTTAATATGGGTATCAAATGAAAGGGCTTGAAAAGTAGAAAACGATAAATTTAGTAACATCACACTAAATTCAATATGACAGCAGGTCCAGGATGACGGATTAAAAAAATTGTTTTACAAAACAAGCTGACCACCGTTCATAGCTAAAAAAAATGAAAAAAAATGTTAATAATAATAAATCTTTAAGACTAAAAAGTAAAAAATAAAATGAATGTAAAAAAAGTTTTTAAAAACAAGCTTTTATTTGAATAAAAACGTAACCTAAAAGAAAGAATAACGTGAACTAAAAAGAAAAAATAAATTTTAGTGACACTGTCATTTTAAAACATAAATAAATTTTAAACTTTTTTTTATTTTCATTTTATTTTACATGTAGATGCAACTATCTTTCACAAAACCCTTACTTATATTAAAATAGGTTTGTGATTATAGTAATATTTAAGAGCAGTTTTACCATAAAAGAATGTTTTTTTACATAAACTCACCTGTACAAAGGATTTAAGTTAATAATATCCCGGATGGTCTTTATAACCTCCTGCGTCAAGGCCTTCACCTCCTCCGTATGCTGGAACTTCTCATGCATCATATTCTCCACTTTGGCCATCATCACCTGATTTGGAGCAGGTTTCTTGGAATCCTTGGCTGGCTGTTCAGGTGTCTCCGGTTCGGCCTTGGTGGACTGTTTCCTGGTGTTCCGGTACTTCCGACGGCGCCGCTCCGCGTCAGACTCTTCGCGGGCAACGTTAAGCTCCACGTTAAATAGTGGAAACTTCAACTTCATTTCTGAAATGATTTTGGCATTTCAGAAATGAAGTTGGTGTGTAAAGGTGAGATGATTTTGTGAAGAAATGCGTTATAAACTACAATGAATGAAGGGAAATCTTGGGTGGACAGTAATTACAATATTGTAATTACTGTCCACCCAAGAAATCAATAAGAAATCTTGGGTGGACAGTAATTACAATATTGTAATTACTGTCCACCCAAGATTTCCCTTGAAAATATCATACTGTTATATAACAGTATGATATTTTCAAGATATGAATAGTTGGAAAATCTGCTCAAACAAAAAAAAAAAAAGAAAAAAAAATCGGACTCGCACACGAAGGGTTCCGTACAAGGCAAAAACGCCGAAAAAAAACGTTTGTTGTATGGGAGCCCCCCTTAAATATTTATTTTATTCTGTTTTTAGTATCTGTTGTTATAGCGGAAACAGAAATACATCATCTGTGAAATTTCCAACTGCCTAGCTATCACGGTTCATGAGATAGAGCCTGGTGACAGACAGACAGACGGACAGTGGAGTCTTAGTAATAGGGTCCCGTTTTTACTCTTTGGGTACGGAACCCTAAAAAGAAAAGAGATTTCTTTAGAAATAAGCATAGCCTTTGTACATATTTTTCTGTTCTTTTCTGTTTATATGTATTTTAAATAAATAAATAAAGATGTTTGGTAAGTTTAAATAAGAAGTTTGACAAAAAGATCTTTAGAGTGCTGACCTAACATATCCAAAAATTACTCAAAATAAAAAAATGGGATAAAATGGCATTTAGATATGGAAGTAAAGGATGATTTAACTTATCACTAAGGAGTGTACCCATAAACCATTCAAAATGTCTCAACAGACCAGGAGACTTAATCAGCTTCTGGAGGGAGGCGGGCTGGTTAGAATAAACACCGACGGCCGCCATGGCCCATTGAAGGATTGAGTGCGGAAACCAAACCCATAACTAGGAACATAGAAACATTCAAAATGACAGTATCACTCACCAGCAGGCCCACTTTCAATCTCATCTTCAACAAACTCTCCTGTAATCCTTATCCGTCTGTGAGCCATTACGACAAGCCTCAGTTTATAGTCCATGTCCTGCATCTCATGGATCTGAGCAAACACACCCACTTGATGTACATCATCCAGGCTTGACACAATATCGGACTTCTCATCCTCCTTCTTGCGTAGAAAGATACCAACGTAAGGCTGGTTTAGTTTCACTTTACGTCTTATTAAATCTATTAAAGCTGGGTTTGATATCTGTAAATAAGTTAAAATGGAAATGAGGAAGGTTGTGTTATTTCAACAACAAAGGCATCTCTCAAAAGAATGAAAGAAAAACAAATTGTTTATTCTGCACAAAAAAAACACACATTACAAATAAAAAAAAATAAAAAATATGCACATACAACAAAGTCAAAAGCCAAGCATTAAAAAGTTGTCAATTTTGTCTATTGCCTGATGTCAGGGCCACGGCCAGAGACCAAAAGTACATAAGTCTATTGTCTTTAATATTTATGTGCTATTGAATAAAAACAATTGTTTTAGCTTGTTTATTTCCCATTACACTGTGAACTAGACTGATAATTTTATAAAACAGAACATAAACTACCAACAGAGTTCTAGAATTGCAGGAATATATCGCCTTCTCGGATTAAAACTGTATAATCTCAAAACTTACAAATTTTACAGGAGAGCGTTTTAAAAGTTTAACGTGTAATATTTCTAATGATAATAATCTTTTCATCATTATTTTTTATTTTTTTGCTAGTTACACTATCTGCCTTTCAAAGTAACTTAATATTATATATTAATTTTGTTATATCGTTAAAATACTGGTGATACCAAACGTTTCCTCATATTACCTCAATTTCGAATTTTTTGGTAATTGTACACTTTTAATGCGAAGAGGCGATATGGTCTGTTAGACACCTCAATGGAAGTATATCCATACTATAGCACAGCTTGTGTTCTTCAATGTATAGATTCCTCGTTATTACAGCAGCATCTAAGTCTTTATAGAAACTCACTACCAGCAGTACCAGCCACCGCTAACCACGCACAAACTATTCATAGGATACTTTCAACTGTAGAACTAACCTCAATAAGCTTTATAAACCGCGGGAAGACAGGGTTCCTGTTGATAGCGATGACGGGCACCTGCGGCCACACCTCAGGCACAGCCACCGTCGCCGGGAGCTGGCTGCTGAACAGTGGCGTCTCGTCCTTATGCTCGGGGTCCTCCTCGGGTGGATCACTCTTATTCGTCGAGAAATACCTCCCAAATCCAACCTGCTTATTGGGATTCAAATAACTGCTACTATAGCTACATATCCGCGCACCCCTAGCACCAGAAACCCCAGAATAACACAACCTTTGCACCGGTTTACTGTGTGATGCAACTTTTGCTACATTGCGAACCACAGATGACTTCAAGTTTGGACTGAGGAAGCTGTTCCGCAACAAACTGCTGGCAGTATGCATTTTTATAGTTCTGTAACCGATCTTCACGTTTTATGCACCGTGTTCCATTTAAAATACACTAATTTAGGGATGTGAAAAAAAAATCGATTATAGAAAAAATCGATTAATAATCGATTTTTTTTTCAACAAAAATCGATTTTTATAATCGATTTTAATATTACAAAAAATCGATTAATAAAAAATCGATTTCTTATTCACTGCCGATTTTTTTTACTTAAGGTGAATGGGTAGATGAGACCGCGAAATTCAAATTTTCTTGGGGTTTTTGCAATTTGCAGGTCAGTGTCAGGATGTATCTTGATTAAAATATGATTCACGACAATAACAGGTACATATTTAGATAATTATAATCATCAGAATCATTAATACATCTTTCTAAGTTAGATTTCTACCATTAACACTTTTTCATATGAGATTGGTGGTAGAAATGTAACGTAAACGTAATGTCTAATCTAATGTAATTTGAATTTCGCGCGAAAGGAGAAATTTAAAAAAATCCTTTTTTGTGTGAAATTATTAACTTGTTGTGTAATTAATGTTTATTATTATTATTAATAAAACAGTGCTGTGATAGATAGTTATTATCGATATTTCAGGCGTTTAATTTAAACTATCAAAAAAAAAAAAGGAAAAAATCGATTATTTTAATAAAATCGATTATTTTTATTAAAAAAATCGATTATTTTATAATCGATTTTATTACTAGGCAAAATAATCGATTAATTAATAATCGATTTTTTATGTATACTGTCACATCCCTACACTAATTCGGCAAATGAGTAGGTTATTTTTCCAGATTCTTCAAGAATCGCGAGATTTCGAAATGTCAAAGTACTGACATGAGATGACTGATGGATGACATAAGATTTTTCATGGATTGTTTTTTATCTATGGGCGATCGAGCACCGCTGCACAGCCTATGTCTGTTGTGTAAGTAGGTACGGCTCAATATTTTATCCCTTTCTTGTGGAAATGAAATAGCGCTACCCGCCATCTATACTTTTCTTTTTCTAAGGTTTTCTAAATCTAATCTTCCTTTTCCTTTCATCTCTTCCTTCCATAATATTAAGAGGGCGCCGACCAAACGCAGACCGCGCAGTGGCGCCCTCATCGTTTGTTTGGTTATTTCTATTATTTTAGAATGAAAATGCAGAAAATAAGCACGTTAAGTTGTGCTCCACAAGATTATACGTTAATATTATTATAAACGGTAGTTTTACATTATTTAGTTTTATTATAATCACTAAAACGGAAAATAGTGGCCCCTATTATCAAACCAAACGATGAGGGCGACACTGCGCGGTCGCGCGGCGGTGTAGCCATTACTTTACCACAACTCGGCAAAGTGTACTGTGAGTGTATTATTCACGTTGGTATTTTTTTAGCTTTCGTTCAGAAACAAAGGGTGTGAAGTACTGTTCTGTGGTGTGACACCACCACCAGCCATTTTCAGTATACTTTATTGTACTCTGTGCCAGGTGCCAGCCATGGACCCCAGGATTTGACATTGACATTTCAATAATATTAATCGGCAGTGGAAGACAAAACTACAATTTATTTTTTTACTTAGTTTAGAAACTCTATGAATGTAACGAAGTATCGTAGATTAGCTACAATCCTTTCCCAGGTTTGTAATTACATTTTACAAGTAAAACTTATTTCATTTTAGCTTTTATTTGTATATACTTAACCTCAATAAAAACCATTCCTTTTGTTGTAACTGCAGAGGATTATGAAAATGGATAGTGCTAGTGCTGTTACAAAGAACACATCGATAAAAGAAGGAAAAGCTGAAATACTTCTCAAAACCGACCAGGTGTTTTATAACCCAGTGCAAGAATTCAACAGAGATCTAAGCATAGCTGTATTGACTATATTTACCAATGATTATAAAGCTGAGCAACTTGTTAAAAATGAAAAGTTCGCAAAAAATAGTAAATATAAAGAAAAAGTTGATACCGAGGTTTGTTTATTTACTTTTATTTATTTATTTTTTTAATGTCACAACCAGCACTTGCAGTTGGCATCTTGTGTCTCGAGCCGTTTTAATAATGTGATCCAGTTAGCATGGTGGTAGATAGTAGGATTTTGTGGCTGTCTGCTCTGGGAGGGCTGGACATATTTGTGAACTACTACTACACAGTTACACACACACACTACACTACTACTACATACTTGTGAAGGCAATTTTTTGCACCCAATTATAATAAAAACACTCCCATTCCTGCTTCCCATATTGATGGGCTACTATTTTGGCTATTTATTTTAAAAATACATTTATAAAATATTATATATTTTATAAATGTATTTTTATTTTTCATATTGAAAATTTTATTTATAATTTTTTACACAATTAATAAAAGAAATAATAAAATAGGTGAATGACATTCTAAAATATAGATCCTAGAGAAAAACGGGAAGGAACCATAGACTAAATTTTAAAGTCAATGCTGAATGTTCAATCTTTGTCTATAACATCTAAGTCCTCAATCGTTTCCAAGAAACAATTGATTTGAAATCTATACATATATTATTAGGCTAATAATATTCATATTTTTCAGGTAGAAATAACAATATTAGAAGCTCTATCAGCAACAGGACTAAGAAGCATCCGCTATGCTAAAGAAGTGCCAAATATCACTAAGATTGTTGCCAATGACCTGTCACCGCAGGCAGTGGATACTATCAAGGAAAATATTGTGCATAATGAAGTGAAGGATTTGATTGAGACCAGCCAGGATGATGCTTGGTGAGATTTCATTAAATAAAGAACTACATACTATAATAATAATACCAGCCAATTATTATCCTTCTTAAGGGCAAATCATACAGAGAAGGCACAAGCATTCTCAAACACAAACCATTTATTTCAATTAAACCATTTACAGGCACTTTTCAATTGTCAAGAAGTCGGTCAGTCAGAAAATATGAAGCTAGTTGCCCATTCCAAAGCGTAGTAGGTACCTATGGAGAAGAACAGACATGAAAATCCATGGACACTCTTTTAAAATATATTTTTACAAAAATATTAGTTACATCATTAATGTTGAATTTATAACATCATTTACATTGATCACCAGGCTTGCTTAAAATCTACGTACTCACATTTATCTCACTCAATTTGATTAATCATCCTTGTTTCCAGCATGCTAATGTACAAACACAAACAATACTGGAACCGTTTTGTGGCTATAGACCTGGACCCTTATGGATGTCCGTCCATATTCCTCGATGCAGCAGTACAAAGTGTGCAGGAAGGAGGCCTACTGCTGGTTACTGCTACGGATATGGCAGTGTTAGCAGGAAACACTCCAGAAACATGTTATGTTAAATATGGAGCTATTAGTTTGAAGACCAAGTGCTGTCATGAAGTGGTGAGTAGAAAATATTTATAAAAATGAGAAAAGTACTTGCTAGAAACTTATTCACTAGACAGAGACTGGTGTCTTCTTTGAACCTGCTAATTTTTTTATATCTGTTCCAAAAGTATGTTATGGAAGTGTAAACAAACCCTGTTCAGTGGGGTAATTGCGTGCAATGGCATTTTGACAGTTAAACAACTTTTTTTATTTATTTTTTTTTATTTTACGAAAGTGTATCAGATAGACGGACAGACATGACGAAATGAAAAGGGTTTTTTTTTATATAAGTAAACCCTAATTCTTTTTCCAGGCTCTAAGGATACTGCTACAATGCATAGAGTCGCACGCCAACCGCTACAGTCGCTACATAGTGCCGCTGCTCAGTATATCTGCAGACTTCTACATCCGCGTGTTCGTGAGGGTCTACACTGGCGCCATTCACTGTAAGAATACCACTAGGTAAGCACACAGTAGTGCTACAATTGTTACAAAGTCAGACAAAATAATTAACAAAAAATAATTGGAAGAAAAAAATCCTCTCTTACTCATGAGTTTTTCTGGTGGGGTGGAAACATACTGACTTGTGCTTGATTGACTCGGACATGTTAGTTTAGAAGAACAACGCTTTCACACAGATATACACGAAAAACAAACATTGTTAACTATTTACAAGAAAAACGATTTTAATTTATGTCAATCTGTCTAGCTTTTTCCCGACTATGCTGGGGTCGGCTTCCAGTCTAGCCGGATGCAGCTAAATACCAGAATTTTACATGGAACAACTGCTTATCTGACCTCCACAACCCAGCTACTGGGCAACACGATACCCCTTGGCAGGACTTATTGTCATAATTTCGGCTTTCTAAATACCCGCAACGACTGTCAAAGACGTCAATTTATGATCGTATATATATAATATATTGAACCTATACTTAAATACAGGTTCATTTTTCCAGCAAGCTAGCCATGGCGTACCAATGCACTGGTTGCGACAACATAACCCTACAACCGCTGGGCGGCTTCAGACCTAACCCTACGGAGAAAAACCCGGCACAAATGAAGGCCTACTTGCCTACAGCGCCACCTGTCGGGGAGCACTGTGTTAATTGTAACCAGAGGCATCATGTAAGTAAATAATTTGCTAACAAATCTTGTTATTTTTTCATGCAAAGCAACTTTATTTTACTTTTTTCTTTAATCCCTGCCCTCTGTGCTCCATTCGACCTCTAACAACGCCAGAGCAGTTTGTCACAATCACACCATAATGTGCCCTATGGAATTTCTCGTTGCCAATATTGGCGAACTTCCTTACAAACTGTCATTCCATATTTAACCCCTTTAGGGGATGGATTTTCATAAATCCTTCTTAAGTGCTTTTTGTTTTATCAGGAATCCTTGTGCCATATTTCTAGACCCAGCAGGGTAGGCTGTGTCTTGTCTGTCAGTGAACTTAACAGTAGATTATTTCAACCTGACAAGAAAAGATTCTTTCAGTCTGCGCAAAACCATAGAGTAGGCCTCGAAAGACCACAAAGTAATATCGTACTATTACCTATCAGAAGCAGGTTTAATTAAAAAAAATACACACCACCAATCAACGGTACTTATTATTTTAAATAAGTAAAACTTAATATGCAAAACCTAACAAATTGATAAAATATGAGCACTTAATTATTTTACTAATCGCTTGGCATCGAGAAAACACGATAATGAGGCGGAGAGACGTCTGTCGTCGTCGGCTGTCGATCCCAAAGTGAGCGAGTGTTCTCCGCCGTCTGCAGTTGCTGCGGACCATCCCCACTCTTCATGTAGATGTCTTGGCCACGCCCCTCGTTCCCTCAAACTTCTTTAGGCTGGCTGCATACGCTCGGTTTCCCGATTCGGTTTCCGGATCAGGAATTGAGATTCGGTAACCTGAATGCTTCATTTACATACAAAATGTTCAACAAGGCGCCCACGGCCTTACTATTTCCGAACGAAATAAAACCCCACGTTCGTTTCGGAATTCGAAAAAACGGAAAAAACGGATGTTTGCGCTAGGCACACGGAATTTCGAATCTGTATTCCTGATCCGGAAACCGAATCAGGAAACCGAGCGTATGCGCCCAGCCTTAGACTTCTAACAATACCATTATTTCCCCCTCAGCTAGGCGGCCCACTCTGGTCAGCACCTATCCACGACGAAATCTTCGTAACCCGCGTCCTAACCCACGTAGAACATAACCCTGATCTCTTTGGAACTGCCAAGCGGTTGGCTGGAGTACTGGCAATGGTGAGGGAAGAGCTACAGGAAGTACCGCTGTACTATACCATGGATAGATTGTTTGGGAGAGTCCATTTGGAGACTATGCCTATGTTGGTTATGAGGTGAGTTAGGGTTTTGTATATTTTTTTTAATGAAATTAGTGATTAAAATGATCCAGTAGTTTCAGATGACGGAATATTTGTTTTTCTTGTTATGCCTGTTTTTTATTTATCCGACTTCAGCAAAACCAAAGGAGCGTTATTTTATTATTAACTAGCTGACCCGGCAAACGTTGTTTTGCCATATAAATTATTTCTAGCTGCCCGCCGCTACTTCGTTCGCATGGTTTCCTACCCCTTACCCTACCCTACCCCTACCCTACTCCTACACTACTCTACTCCTAACCTACTCCTACACTACTCCCACCCTAGTCCTATAAGTAAAAAAAAAAAATATCCTATGTCCGTCTCCTGGTTCTAAGCTACCTCTCCACCAATTTTCAGCCAAATCGGTTCAGCCTTTCTTGAGTTATATCTAAACAGGCGAGAGCGTTTCTATGGAGAAAAGTGGCACTCCAGGAGTGCCGACAGAAGTGAAAACAAAACACAAACAGAATACTTTGCCATCACTCACTGACATATCGGATATAGATTAAAACCGAGTATATCCCGTGGACAGCAGAACATATCGGAAGCGGTGTCGGTTACGGTAACAGTGGCGCGAGTTCAATAGTTTTTTCCCATCTCAAAATGCCCAACGCGCCTAAAAAAGTTTTCACTTCAAAAGACCACACGCATTGCTTCTTAATTATTAACATTATCTCCAAGGCAAGATGAAATCGATATATTACCTATCACGGCCTTATTTATTCCAATCACACTAATATTATAAAGCCGAAAGTTTGTGAGTGTGTGTGTGGGGGGGTGAGAGGGGGTCTATGTGTGTTTATATGTTTGTTACTTCTTCACGCTCAAACGGCTGGTCCAATTTTGATAAAATTTTGTATGGAATTAGCTGACACCCTGGATTAACATATAGGATACTTTTTATCCCGATATTCCCACGGGATCGAAACTTATGCGGGTGAAACCGCGGGGCGCAGCTAGTAAATAAATAAGGCCGTGTCGTTTATTCATCAGATCCGCAGCGTCTACTTTTGGGGTTGATTTTTCTAACGCCAGATAATTTAATCCGAATAAAAGTTATCCTTCGATTGATAAATCAGCGCCTAATATATTGCAAACACATGTTCTCAGGTCAGCGCTCCTAAACTCTGGGTACAAAGTGTCGTACTCGCACGCGTCGCGCTTGTCCATAAAGACGGCGGCGCCTGCGCAAGTGCTGTGGGACATCATACGCACGTGGGAGAAGACACATCCCGCCAAACCTGCTAAGTATGTGAAATAATTAACTCGCCCTTTTAAGGCCCGACTCAACAGTTTAGTCGTAATCATAATAAAATTAGAGCAGTGGTGGCCCAGAGGTCACTGGTACTTTGTGCAATTGATTTCATCACCGTGAGGAAACCGGCATGTCCTAGAACCAGAAATTCGAAGACATGTGACATCCACAAAACCGCACTGGTACCGCGTTGTGGATTATGGCCCACTCCCTCTCACAGAGAGTCCTGTGTCCCAGCAGTGTTAACGTTATAGACTCATCATCATCATCATTTCAGCCGAAAGACGTCCACTGCTGGACATAGGCCTCCCCCAAAAGGGGGGGGGGGGTTTGCCATAATCGGCACGCTTGGCAGGCGGGTTGGCGATCGCAGTATGGTATGGTGGTGGAATGCATAGAGAACGCAGCTGCCCATTCTCCGGTACGACGCTTAGTCGCCTTTTACGACACCCACACGGGAAGTATGGGGTGGTGCTATGCTTTAAGTCTAAAAAAAATTGGGAAAGTTTGAGAATATTATATTTTGCACACGACACTGACTCTTATTTAAATCGGCAAGTTTGTTTAAATCTTTTTAGGTGGTAAATACTCATCAGCAGCGGCTTCCAGTCTAACGGGATGCAGCTAAATATCAGCATTTTACATAGAGCGACTGCCTATCTGACCTCCACAACCCACTTACTGGGTAATACGATACCCCTTGGTAAGACTGGTTGTCAGACTTTCGGGCTTCTGACTACCCGTAACGACTGTCAAAGATCCACGAATGACAGCCGGGACCAACGGCTTAACGTGCTTTCCGAGGCACGGAGGGGTCTCGGTATGTAAAGATGGTCACCCATCCACAGACCAACCGCGGCAAGCGTAGCTTAACCTGATCCGTCGACCTGTGCGGCCGTTATTATTTAGCCACGATTTTTTTCTCCATAAATTGAAGATAGTTAAAAAAGTCAACCGAGAACTAATAATGCATTTCTTTTTTAGACTGGTAACAGATCCGGTAGCACGGTTCATCCTGAACCAAGACATCAAAACGCAAAACATAGACCTTAGTACCCGAGGTGACGCCAACCCTACCAGCCGCCGCGACGGTAGGCTGCGGTTCCAGTACAATCCTACTCCGCACTGGGGACCGGGCTCTAGAGCTGCTGTTAAGTACGTATTGTTGCTTAAGCAGGAAGAAGCGCCAGGGTAGCCCGCAAAATTCAAATTTTCTTAAATTTTTAGTTTGTTTTTATAATTCTGTAATTACATACTTGTCACGCTCGCGAATCATAATTGTGTTCAACATACAACCTGCCACTGACCTGAAAATTGCAAAAAAATGTAAGTAAATTTGAATTTCGTGGGCTACCTAGCGTGCGGATATCAGACGCTTAACTTTTTGTTCATTTTTGCCTTTCATTCTCTCATCTTTTACTGAAAGTGAAACGTCGGAACGCAGAATTAATGAATCAAAAGTGAAAAATGAATTCATTACCGATCCAACAATGCTGGTGGTGGTGGTGTTGGTTGCAGTCTGCATCTTTCACTCCCTTCTGGGTATAGGCATCCACTTTCTTCTGTCATACTTCCCGGTTCCGTGTGTCCCTCATCCAGGTATTTTCCGCGACTTTAAAGTCAATTGACGATATAGTTAACCCAGCGCGCTCTTGGACGGCCCTGGTTTCTTTGGCCTAACCTCGGCCACCATTCGAACACAGAATTACTCCATCGGCCATCTCCTCGTCTAACTAGATGTCCTGCCTAACTGGGCCCACGTGGTGGATTACGGCCCATTCTCTTACACCGAGAGGAGGCCTGTGTCCCAGCAGTGGGAACATTATAGGCTGATTATGAGAAACAAATTAAGAACTTTATAAGAGCTTACTGAACTTGTCTTTTTTACCACAGTGTGGGAGACGAGAAGATAACAAAGGCGCTCAAGAATCAAAACAAACATTCTAAAGATAAGAATGACAAACGGCAACACTCGTCGAGCGATGAAGAAGAAAGGAAGAAAGTTAATACAGGCAGTGAAACTGTTGAGTAAATATATTTTGTATACTCCATTTTGGTATTTTATTACAAGCTTTTATTTAACTTGCAATGTATGTAACTATTTGTTCGTCGGGTGGAATTAACTCAATTTTGAAGCAGATATATCTTCAACCGATTGAGCTGAAATTTTGTATAAACGTTTAGTTTGGATGACAATGCATGGTTAGCTGTGACGTCATTCTAAATCCAACATGGCAGAACACACAAGATGGCCGACTAGTTATTTTTATGCACTCCTAAAATATGGGTATCAAATGAAAGGGCTTGCTGAGAAGACCTCGAAAGTAAAAAATAAAAAACTTTTTTCAAAACAAGCTTTTAATTAAATGCGCTAAAAAGAATAAAATAAACTTTTCCTTTAAAACTTTATCAGCTTATAACGTCATTGTTAGCGACGCGCTCGATAAATTTTGATAATTATTAATACCTAACGTATTTAAGCTTTAGTTAGTAAGTAAGTAGTAGCATCACTAGGTAAGCCAAGAGGCGGGCCACGCTGACATGCTTGTCACACTGTGGGCCCCCGCCAGTCTGCCACCTAACGCGAATCAATGCGCACGCCCGAATCCCTAATTTTGCGCACGCGGCCATTTTGTTTGTACAACCGCAGAATAAACGTTTTTTCAAATTTTCAAAGTTCACCTGTTTTCTTTGCACCGGTCGTTCCTGCAGCACCACCCCTAACAAAGTGGTACTTCGAGCCAGATCTACAATGATCCACACTCCAGGCGTAAAAACACGGAACGCAAAAAAGCTGCAGCAGCAACAGGATAAAGCTGAAGAAAACACTCAAGCTGAGCACCTCAAGCACATTGTGGCGCAACGTCTGTTTTCCGATGTGCCGGCAAGCAGCATGAAGTCGGAACCGCTGCCTCACGTAGCGAAAACGGCGGTAAAATCTGTTGCGTCATCGCGCAAATCTACGCGGGAAAGTAAGAAAAAACTGCTGCAACTGGAAGCCGCCAAACAAAAAGCTGCTATTCGGATCGCGCTCATAGATCAAAATCTGGATGCCCAACTGGCAGCACTCGACGACGAGGAAGAACAGTTGGAATACAGTTCACTTGATGGAAAGGAACTTCCTCGCAGAGACCTGGAAGATTGGGTGATCCATCAGAGCAACCACGAGGAACCCCTACTGGAGCAGCAAGCCCCCGAGGAAGGAATTGCAACGGGCGAGCTGCACGCACGAGTACAGTCGCTATGCGCCGAGCACGTGGCCGGCCAACCGCGCGCCGCTGCGCCGCCGCCACCGCCGCCGCCCGGCGACTCCGTGACTGTACTTAACAACACGGTTCAAATGTTGGCAAGTGCTTTGAAGGATATCTCTACTAACTGTGCAAACAACGTGTCTCAAACCAGTTTGCTCAGCCGCATGAGCACACCAAGAGATTTACCTGAATTCTCTGGTGACCAGTTGGACTGGCTTCAATTCAAACAAGCCTACGACGAGTCGACGGCGTTGTGTAAATTCACGCCAAAAGAAAACCTATGGAGGCTTCGAAAATGCCTACGAGGGCAAGCGAAAGATGCAGTCGCTGCATTGTTCATAAGCGCCACGTCGCCTGACAAAGTGATATCGACATTGGAGCTACGGTTTGGTAACCCCGACTGCATTATTTCCAGAATACTCCAAGACATAAAGAAGCTTCAGTCCCTACAACAGGAATATCATAAAGATATCGTCGCGTTTTCTGTGAAAGTGCAAAATGTAGTGGAAGCGGTACGAGCAGTCGGACGCGAGGAGTACCTACATGGTGTAAATATCGTCTCGATGATTCTTTCCAAGCTCCCCGCAGTGCTTATCTCCAAGTGGTCCGACTACAGCTATAAAATGATCACCGAAGGAACGCAACCAAGGTTGGTGATTTTATCAGATTTTTTGTACGAAGAAGCTGTAAAGATTTCCACCACTGCAAGTATTTTTACTACCTCTCGAAGCGACCAGCATCCGAAAAATAAGACAAGTACATGCACACGCACACAGACCGTGCTAGTTCAAGACGAAGAACGTAACGCTAATTGTTTGTTTTGCCGCGCAGCGGTCCATAATCTCAGCGACTGCAAACAATTTAAGAAAGCACTACGTAAAGTACGGTGGCAATATGTGAAAAAACACGGCCTGTGCTACAAGTGTTTAATATCCAAACACGATAGAAAAACGTGTTCAGCTCCTGTGTGCGACAAGGACGGCTGTAATGAAGAACATCATCGTCTCCTGCATTATTCTACGACGAGTAAACAACCTGAGCGCACCAGCGCTGATAACAACAATGCGTCGACCACGTGTGCTACGACGTCGGCTGACGTGCAACGAGCCGAGCCGACCGCGTCTTCGGAAACAATAACGTTCATTAACGCGAGTGACAAATGTGACAATAAAGTGTTATTGAAAGTGTTACCTATTCGTGTGCACGGACCTAACGGAATCGTAAACGCCACCGCGCTACTCGATGACGGATCGAGTGTGTCGCTGATAAGCGCGGGCCTCGCCGAGCGCGTCGGGCTGCGCGGCCGTCGCGAGACGCTGTCAGTGCGCGGAGCGTGGACTAATGACGCGATGGTATGCGAATCTACGGTTATGAATGTGGACATTGCTGGATATGATGATAGGTTATATAATAATATAAGAATACGTTGTGTTAAGGAACTAAGTCTGCCTATACAAAACTTATCTGTTATAGATTACAATAAGTATTCTCATCTAAAGAATATTAAGGATAAATTGTGTACCTCAGATTCAAAACCTGATATATTAATTGGTCAAGATAATTATAACTTAATTGTACCTTTGAAAATAAAATTAGGTAGTGTAAATGAGCCGTTCGCTACACTTACCCCTCTAGGTTGGTGTGTACATGGTAAGGTGCGCGTGGCGCGGAGTGGTGCCACCACCGCCCGGGCCGCAGCCGCCGCCGGCGCTTACTCTGCCTGCGCTGAGGCCGCCCTGACCATCACGGAGAATGAAGAGGTAAGTGACATTTCATCGCATGATAGTCTACTTCAAGAAATCCATGATGAGGTTCGACGTTCGTTTGCATTGGATGCCATGGGTGTTTCCGGTAAGCCGCGCCAGAATGTTGACGATTTGCGCGCCATCGATCAGCTGGAGCGATCAGCGGTGCTCGTTGAAGGACGCTGGCATGTTAGCTTACCTTGGAAGGAGCCAGGCCGCATGATGCCGGACTCGTACCCCAACGCACTAAGAAGGTTGAAAGGTATCGAAAGGAAAATGGGAAAGGATATAGGTTTTGCTAAAAGGTATGAGGAACGCGTTCGTCATTTGTTAGATAATGATTACGCGCGGGAACTGGTGGTAAATGACGTCACATCGAATACGTGGTACCTACCTCATTTCGGTGTTGACAACCCAAACAAAAGCAAGCTTCGGCTGGTCTTCGACGCTGCAGGTAAGGTAGATGGTTCCTGCCTTAATGATTATTTACTCACGGGACCTGATCTTTTGTCATCACTGCTGGGTATTATGCTGCGCTTCAGGGAAAATAAAGTCGCAGTAACAGGTGACATAAAGGATATGTTTCTGAGGGTTAAAATTCACGCCAAGGATCAGCACGCACTAAGGTTTCTGTGGAGAAGCCACCCTACAGAAGACGTCAAGGAGTATGTCATGACATCCTTAATTTTTGGAGCTAATTGTTCACCATTTGTAGCTCAATTCATTAAAAACAAAAACGCACGCCGCTATGAGACATCCTTGCCGGCCGCAGCCGATGCTATTTACCATTCACATTATATGGATGACTACATAGATAGTTTACCGGACGAAAAAACTGCTATTGAGATGGTGAGTAATATCAGTGACATTCACAGGGCCGGAGGGTTTGAAATCCGAAACTGGACGAGTAACAGCGTCGCGGTTTTGAACAGCATACCAAAGGAGACCTTAGGCCCTGCTGCAGTAAAGTTCAAAGTCGGTCAGCAATATGGAGGTGAGCGAACACTGGGACTTATTTGGTTTCCTGGAGATGATATGCTTGGGTTTGATGTGTCACTAAAGCGCATCCCAAAAGATATCACTCAGGGCAACGAACGACCCACGAAAAGGATTTTGCTGAAGGTTATTATGTCTATTTTTGATGTCTTAGGATTTCTCGCCCCCTTCACTATTCAGGGTAAAATCCTGCTTCAGGATACCTGGCGCCTGAATATTGGATGGGATGATAATGTTCCTGATAACATTTACGAAAGATGGGTAAAATGGATTGACCTAATTAACGTTATCAGTGCAATTCGCATTCCAAGGTGCCACGCGTTGTCTGCATGCGCTACGACGGTAACGTCCGAGAGCGAGATGGAAGACCCCACTCCCGCGCGGCTCGCATCTCACAATGCTACGCAGCCTTGTGCTACGGGCTACGAAAGCGTAGCGGCCACTAGCAGTGCTACGAGTTCGGCTACAAGCGAGTCTGTCTATAGCAACTTACATCTTCACGTATTTAGTGATGCATCCACTAAAGCGCTGTGTACGGTAGCATATTGGCGCTGGGAAGCGCAAGGTAAAATATGTGTTTCTTTTATTGCGAGCAAATGCAGAGTGGTACCTGTGAAACCTATGACAGTACCTAGATACGAGCTTCAAGCGGCATTGTTAGCGGCAAGGCTAGCTAACACTATTGGTAAGGAACATAGATTATCTCCAGTACGTCGATTCTTTTGGTGCGACTCCACTACGGTTCTCCATTGGATTCGAAACAATACGCGTACCTATAAAGTGTTCGAAGCGAACCGTCTCGGGGAGATCGATGAATTGACACGTATTGACGAATGGAGATACGTTCCTACGAAGCTTAATGTAGCTGACTTAGCTACACGGGAAACTTTCAATCCTACCCTTTATTCTGAGTGGCTAGCCGGTCCAACCTTCCTGTACCTTGATGCTGCGTCATGGCCTAAGGATGTCATCCAATCAGAAACAAACACAGCGTGCGAAGAGGTAACAGCTGTTGTTCAGGAACACTCAGCTTATTCATCAGTTCCAGATCCGGTTCGATTTTCTTCTTGGCTGCGCCTTCTACGGGCGTCAGCCACTGTTTTCAAATTTGTTGACAGGTTAAAAGGTCTTCCTGGCAGCGGCTATAGTGTGCAGATGATGGAGCGTGCAGAGCGGCAGCTATTGAGACACGCACAAAGGGAGTCGTTTGCTGAGGAATTAGCTGCGATTAGCAATGGTAAGGCGTTACCTAAAAATAGTCGGTTACTTACTCTCTCACCGTTTTTAGACGAGCATGGCTTGCTTCGCGTGGGCGGTCGGATCGATGCTGCTGCAGATGTCTCCATGGAGGTAAAGAGGCCTGTAATACTGGACGGCCGGCACCCTGTGGCTCGACTGATTGTTCGGCATTACCACGTGAAGGCGGCTCATGGAAATCAGGAAACAGTAGTTAACCTGCTGAGGGAAAAATATTGGATAGTGAGACTTAGACCTACCGTGAAGACTGTAGTGTCGCAATGCATGCTGTGCCGCATCAAGAAGTGCAGACCGCTAGTCCCTCGTATGGGTGACTTACCTCAGTCTCGTGTGGCACATCATCAGCGACCCTTCTCTCACTGTGGGCTGGACTTGTTTGGACCGATGGAGGTAACAGTCGGCAGACGCAGAGAAAAAAGGTACGGTGTCCTTTTTACCTGCTTAACGTTGCGTGCTATTCACGTTGAGACTGTTGCTTCTCTCACGACGGACTCGTTGATCATGGCACTGCGTCGGATGGCAGCGAGGCGTGGGTGGCCGCGTCACTTGTACTCCGACAATGGCACAAATCTAAAAGGTGCCGAAAAGGAACTCCAACGGTCCATGCAGAACCTGGATCAAGATGTACTGAAAGACGTAGGTGTCAACAATGGGATGGACTGGACTTTTATCCCTCCCGCCAGTCCCCATTGGGGTGGGGCATGGGAGCGACTGATTCGCAGCGTGAAGTCGTCGCTCAAAGTTGTTTTGCTCGAACGGGCACCAAGGGACGAAGTGTTGAATACACTTCTAGCAGAAATTGAAAATATAGTGAACAGTCGTCCCTTGATGCACGTTTCGGTAGACCCGGAAGGCGTAGAATCCCTCACCCCCAACCACTTTTTGCTGGGTACGTCGTCGAACTTACCTGTAGTCGGAGCGTTTGACAGTTCTGACCTGTACTTACGTAGGCATTGGCGAACAAGTCAACGATTGGCCGACATGTTCTGGCACAGGTGGGTAAAGGAAATTTTACCTGACCTTCTACCTAGGCGAAAGTGGAAAGCAGAGCAGCCGCCGCTACGAGTGGGCGACCTTGTATTGGTTGTGGACCCAAACTCTCCCCGTAATTCGTGGCCGAAGGGACTAATCACTGAGGTGTTCCCAGGTAAGGATGGTCGTATCAGACTCGTGGAAGTGAAGGTGGGCTCCCGGACGTGGCGCCGCTCCGCGGCACGCGTCGCTCCTATCACTCTAGTTGATGAGTGCTGTGACAGCACTAGGGTGGGGAATGTTAGCGACGCGCTCGATAAATTTTGATAATTATTAATACCTAACGTATTTAAGCTTTAGTTAGTAAGTAAGTAGTAGCATCACTAGGTAAGCCAAGAGGCGGGCCACGCTGACATGCTTGTCACACTGTGGGCCCCCGCCAGTCTGCCACCTAACGCGAATCAATGCGCACGCCCGAATCCCTAATTTTGCGCACGCGGCCATTTTGTTTGTACAACCGCAGAATAAACGTTTTTTCAAATTTTCAAAGTTCACCTGTTTTCTTTGCACCGGTCGTTCCTGCAGCACCACCCCTAACAGTCATTACACAATTTAATTATACAAAAGCTTGTCGCGAGATTTAAGTACTCGTATTTACTTGGTTTGAAAATTTTAAAAATTAAAATCAATCAGATCAAGTTATTTAGGTAATTTACTTGTTTATCTACACAGGCAAATCTCGCGAGAAGCTTTTATATCATATAAATTGTGGAATGACGTTAGACTGAAGTTGTCTCTTTAGTCAATTTCAGAATGGGAAATCGTCGTTTGACAGAAATAAACAAAATTTTGGTGATTTTTAGTCTAATCTGCATTCGTGAAATGAAATGATTTTATTTTTGTAAGTAGGTTTGTACAAACACTTTTACACGTCAATCATGTTTTTTTTTAAACTAGATGAAGTCGGCGTTTCTTATCTGACTACTCTGAGAAGAAAGGCCGAAACAAACTCAGAGGTCACAGTCTCTTTTAAAGTCCAGACATAATTGATTGACGTGTAAAAGTGTTTGTACAAACCTACTTACAGAAATAAAAAATCATTCATCAATCAATCATTCATCAATCATTCAATCTTGGTCAGGTTATATGAAGACCATGTAGATCGATGTCTGAGGTGGTCTTTTGAGGAAAGAACCACACAGATTGAGAGGACCTGTCCAGTCAGTGCACGCATTTGTCAAAAATCGTGCAGCTCAACTCAAGACTTAAGGAGCTCAACGATTCGACGAACAATACCAAAGAAAGGACATTTGGGTAGGCCACATAAATTACTCAAACTGCCAGACCATGAAAAAAAAACTAACAGAACAGAGAGAATAATAAAAAAAAAATATATGTAAAATTACCCACATCATCTTCACATTCACAATGAAAAAAATGTACGTGATTTATGTACTTACCAAAAATTTAAACAAATATGAATTTATGGAAAAATAACTTTAATTCCTCCACAATCAAGTTCAGTTCACGCTACAACTTCAAACATTTTTATAACTTTTTCAATAATTCTAAGTCACTCTGAAATCAACTTAATTACCATTAAAATAAAGTTGATATTTGTTGAACTTGAAATAATATAAATTTGAAGAATAGACTTTCGGTACTTATAATCTAATTAACAATACAAAGGACATATTTTTTACTCTATTACCCTTCCTTACATAGTATTTATACTACTACAAAGTCACCAAAATGTCTGTACGCGCATAACTTCCGAATGACTGCGTCAAATTGGATAATTCTTTTATTGGAGTCCAGCGGTGCTATTCTGTAAAAATCTCACCGTGAAAACTTAGGTGAAGTGAGCGTGGAGTGAGCTGTCAATAGTGTCCATTCCTAGCAAAAACAAACTCACTTCACCTAAGTTTTCACGGTGAGATTTTTACAGAATCGACCGGCTGGACAAGGTTTGTATGAAAGATAATTTTAGAAATTAAAAAAAAAATGCACCCGTGCGAAGCTGAGGCGGGCCGCTAGTACAATATAAAATAAAAACACAACAATTAAATTTCTAACATACTTACAACTAAATAAATCTACCTTATTATTAAAAAAAAAAACTTATTACCCATGATCAAAAATATTTTGGAAAAGCCAAGTTATTAGTTTTTTGTAAAAATTAAATGGTACCGACCCACTTAGCTCTCTTATTACTTTTGTTATGTTCTGTGATGGTTATGTATTTTAATGGACATAAGGTAGCTTTTTCTGTAGTGTGTTATTTATTACAAAATAAATTGTTCTTCTAACTTGGTGGGAGCCCTTTTTGAAAATCTATTGTTTTCGGCTTGGTACTGTGGAGAAGTGAGTTTTTCTTGACAAAAATGGCTATTTCTAAAATGTAAGTGGAAGCTAGAAAATTGAGTACTATGAAGGACTGAGGGCGCGTTCCCACTATGTCGTGACGATTAATTTATCGTTGGACGACTGTCGTCTCTAGCTGTTCCCATTATATCGACAGTTTGTCGTCAAAATATTTTATCGTTGAACGAATTGGATCGTGACGACATTTGTACTGTTCACGGCAGTCGCCTTGTCGTTTGCATATTAGTTGCCTCTACGTTCTTTTGAAGATCTGTAGTGGTATGAACGTGTGTACGTATGTGTGATACGTCGCTACGATAGATAGTCGCAATAACGACACATGATTTGTCGTCACCATAAGTCGTGACGTTTTTTTATCGTTTTACGACTGCCGTGCTAGCCGTTCCCATTGACTTGACAATCTGTCGTCACTCCACAAAAAAGTCGTGGACGTTCATCATGTAGCCCTATATGTGAACAACTCTATTTAAATACACAAGTCACGACGCTTTAAACGGCACGGTAATCTGTCGTCACGACATAGTGGGAGCGGGGCTTTAAAATGAAAAAGCTTTAATTATCCACTACCAACGCAAATATTTCACCGCGATATATGACAGGAAATAGGTATAGCGACTCTACCGGCTATAGGCTTTTCCCAACTATGTTAGGGTCGGGGACTGCGAACTATTATTATATTTTATTGTAAGTAGATACAGACAGAATTGTGTGGAAAAGGGAGAGGGAGGCCTTTGCCCTGCAGTGGGACAGTACAGGCTAGTTAGATTAGATTGTAGATAGTCTGTGATTATTATGTAAAAAACATCGTAATCGATTTACCATCTAAAAAAAAATCCTAGTAAATTGAAACTTCCTTAAAGTTGAACTATCTTACTGGTCGCAAAGAAAGATGCCGTTGCTGGGATTAAAAGCTAATAACATAAGTCGAACAGTGACTGCACCAGCGGCAGCGCGGCAAAGATGGAGGCAAATATATGAATTCAGGCCTCCGCGAGGACGCGTAAATGGCGGTCCGCGAACCGCCGACCTATTTTATGCGGACCCTAAGTAAACAGAGGAGTGAGTTTTTTCACTCACGTTCGATTGCGAGCGCGTTATAATTTTATATGGGAAAAGTTATAGCGCCACCTGGTGGTCACTAGGAGAAACCTAATTTCCTATACAAAATTCTGGCCACAAGGCCACAGTACCTATAACTAAAACTTAATGTAAACATATTTTTAATTAAATCCTGTGAAGAGCGTACAGGCACGTCTTTCACTCATTTAGTCATTATCACATTGGGAAACTTTAACTGTACACAATGCATAATACATTTTAGGAATACTACATAACCGTCACCATACTCCTTGGCACAAGGGGCGTCACTCAGCGCTTGCAAAATGTTACATGTTTCCGTATAAACTGATTTAATATTTAGAGGGAAATTTCTCATCGCACTTGAGTAGTATTTGGAAAATTTGTTACACGCTTTTATTTGAGTATCATTGTTAAGGAAGATATTGTCAGCGCGTCCACCACAAATGATACAATCCTCGCAGACCGTTCTATAATGAATGAATAATTTTAGAGCATGTAGCCTTGCGCTTGGAACATCTTCCAACCGATGATCACTGAAAAAGAAAAGAAAATATTATTTCAGATACCTCTCTGAGCTACAGTTGTTACATAAAAACCATTTTTACAAAAAAAAACAACCGACTTAATAAAATCACTACAAAGTGAAAAATAACTTTAATACCGGAAGTCGGTGTCGTCGGTTACGCATTTTCGTTTTTGAAACAGACTTCCGAAATTAAAGTTTGTTTTTCACTTTGTAGGTACATACCATAAAGAACTCGGCCTTTCGCAGACTTCAACTTGGCGAATTTTGCGTCGGGACTTAGGCCTACACCCGTACAAGATCCAAGTCCAACTGACCCAGGAGCTCAAAGTGAATGACAACCATAGACAACGCCGTTTGTTCGCTGAGTGGGCTGCAGAACGTTTGGAAGAGGACCCCGATTTCAGCCGAAAAATCATCTTTAGCGACGAGGCGCATTTTTGGATGAATGGTTTTGTTAATAAGCAAAATTGCCGTATATGGGACGACCACAACCCACATGAGGTTCACTAGGTGGTAATGCATCCACAAAAAGTTACTGTTTGGTGCGGATTTTGGTCCGGCGGCGTCATTGGTCCGTACTTCTTCGAAAACGATGATGGCGAGGCCATTACTGTCAACGGCGAGCGCTACAGATCAATGATTAACAATTTTTTTTGGCCTGAATTGAACGATATGGACGTGGACAACATGTAGTTCCAACAAGACGGCGCGCGGCGCTACGTGCCACACAGCAAACGACACAGTGGACATTCTGCATGAACGGTTCGAGGGTAGGGTTATCTCTCGCTATATAGAAGTCGGTTAAAAGTAAGTCCTCTGTTCTCTAGCATGACATAAAAGAAGTGCAAGTCAAGGAGTCACCGGGCAATGGCTTTAAATAAAAATAAATTATGTACTTACTTTTTATAAGAAAAGGTTAATTCAGCTCCCTTTTTTACTGGTGCTATGGTCACCAGCGCTGCGCGGTTTCGCAGCCCCGCCACATATGAATTCGGTAGACAGGAATTGGGCAGGCTACCAATGAACGGAAAATATCCTTTATTAGGGTTAGGGTGCATTGTGATGTGGCCCTCAGTGCACACTGAGGTGGAACACCACAATTCTACTGCAGTACTATAAAGCGACAGGTGCATCAATACCCTGGACACTGCTTGTATGGCTGCACTCTTTTCATCAGGAGAGTTTGGTAGAAACGATGTAAATGTATCCAAATAATGTATAACATTGGCAAAATACAAACATCTGTTAAACATCGCTCCATATATGAAATGTGTGTCATAATGAGAATTCAATAAAGAAAACTTTTGGGTACCAAAAATCTCAGCAACAGTATTGTTTTTCATTCGTTCAACACCTAAATCTTTAGATGCTGTGATGAACTCATCCCAAGAGCTACACAGTTGACGAATTTTGAGAGTAGCTTTAACAGGTAGCTTAACATCATCTAATATAATAATATCTATGATTTTACATTCAATATTATGCCCTTCCTGCATGGCTTTATCTTTGCATTGTTTGTCACAAAACATGGCAGCACAGCATCCTTCACAAGGTATTAAATTAAAGTTCATCTTGAGACAATAGTGGCATGAAGTGACTCTGTTAAAAATATGATTAGCTTGTACAAATGCTGTCTCTACTGCTACAACAGTACCAACAGGTATATCTTTAGCTGCAACCACTTTTGGCTGTCCCGATTCCATTATGACTTCCACATCTGAAGTGGCACATGGTATGTCAGGGTTGCGGGTTCCTTTGAGCTCGAAAAATTGTTCAGCGAATGGAGTAGATCTGAAACATGATGATTAAATTATTGTTAATAACAATAGGTACTTTCTCACAGAATAAAAAAACAAAGTCCATCTAAGACTAATCTGTAAAGTTGCTCATAATGTACTTGTATAAACATTAGATTATACTTGTATACTATGTACACCCTTTTGCTAGGTTGGTGGATTCACAAATAAAATTCTTGCGGACTTGATGTTGATCTCACACTGCCTTCATAAGTAGTAGTATTCAAGCAAGGAGCACTGAGAACTAGTGAAGCTCCACATGTTTTTTTGGGAATGGCATCTCACAGTTCAACCTATAAGGCTAAGCGCGCGCACTACGAATTTTAATCGTTGCGATAAATAATCGCCAATCTGTAGACAATACTAATATACCTACTAAAGTCCGCGCACTGCGAAAAAAATATCGCATTAGAATTCGCTTGAAATTTTTTTGTGTTTGCGATTTTAGTGCGCGCTTAGCCTAAGGTTGTTTGCTTAACTGGGCTTGCTGTGAAGCTCTACATAAAAAAAGCCCTATATTTATACCCTTATCTACATGGGTACAAGTAGTGGGTAACCTGGGTACGATGAAATTACAGAATTCTTCAAAATTCTCAATGAAAATATTTTATTTATGTTTGGCTCTCAACAGGTTTCGACCTGTCAAAACCATGATTCCGAGCTGTGACCATGACCAATCACAACATTGGCACACATAGAAATTCACAACCATAGACTACTATTACAATACTATTCACAACTATAAAACTAATTCAAACGATCAGAGGGGCAATTCTCGTAATTTTAAGAACGTTCACAGTCTGATCTCAGTCTCAATCTGTCAAAAATACCAATAATTTCCCTACATTTTGACAAGTTTTTGACATTTGTTTGTCGCTGAGATGAGACTGCGACTAGATTTTGAACGTTTTAAATTAGTAGAATTGGCCTACAGATTAAAGCAAACATCAACATCAATTAATCAGTCTTATAACTATTATACTATGCGTAGGTATGTACATGATTATTAATCATATTATCAAACTATCTAATCATCATTGTCCAGCACAATACTTGAAACAAGGACTCTCTAAAATCATAATTTATCACCTTATCACAATTTATTAGACCAAGGAATACAGACATCGCTGTGACTTGCGCACCTATGGCACAAAAGGGAGGAGGCCTGTACTCAGTAGTGGATGGAATAAGGCTGCCGATGATGATGATCTCTATTTATTTGTAGTCAGCACAATTATGTCACAATATCTTTCTAGACACCTTCACTTTTTTTTTTCTTTTCTTTCTTTCACACAATTCTTCTTTCTTTTCATTGGTTGCCTTTCATTCATCTCTTTTATAACCCGAGAATCCCATCCGCTCAAGATTGTGGAGGGTCCCAAGTCTACTTATTTAAATAAATTTGCATACATGGGCAATCTCAGAAATAATGGAACATTCATAACATTGAGACAGGCTTTACAGCTAGTTCCCATGTCATATAGCCAGCAATGGCACAGAAAACTAATAGTACATGGAGGCAGCTCAACCCATTGCTCTGATGATTTTATCACAATGAAATATTTGATATGCTAAATATTAAAGATTATGTTTTTTAAAGTACTGTATGTTTTTGTAACGACCCATTGACCCAAATATCGACTTATACTTACACCTTCTTGTGTTTAAGTGGCTCTGTCCATGTATATCTACAGGCTTCTGCTTTCATCTCCTGTAGTTTGTTGAACAAGCTGACATTGCAGTCTAGTGCGAGGCAGGTTTCAATATCCTTGACACAAGCCAGAAACTGCTTCGTCTTCAACAATAGCTCTGCTCGACTGTAGTAAGACAGCCTCATAGCTTCAGAATTTAGTGGGGCCCGCATAAGAGACAAATTGTAATTCACTAACGCAGTCTGATAATTGCCTTCGCAGAAGGCTTTTTTACCTTCTATCCCAAGCCGAAGAGCATCTGAAGCGGATTTTTCTTTTCTTTCAATTTTCATAAATTGATTTGTTTGTTTTAGTACTTTTGTAACCAGTACCAGGCAATCTGCTACGTCCTTATTGCGCAGTGCTTTGTAAACGATGTCTAGTGGACTAAGGTCATAACTTCTATAGATTGCAGGTAGCTGTAGCATTTTGATTAGCTAGCTGTAATCGTAGCACTTCACTTACTTAATTATTAATCTGGGAGTTCGTTTTAAAAAATTATAGCACAATAATTTATTACTCATTCATTACAGATTGAAGATTTTTCCAAAAATGTGTACCAATGTGTACGTTACGTTCGACAAATTCCCCACGAATACTATTTCAATGTTGCCAATAGGAGTGAGGTATATTTATCGGAACAGATAGAAATAACAGTTATTTAAATATAGCAATTGGCTATATAACTTATCTGTTACTTAAGGGGGAAGCTCTAAGGTGGCCCGCGAAATTCAAATTTTCTTACGTTTTTTGCAATTTGCTGGTCAGTATTAAGTTGTACGTTGATTAAAATATGATTCGCGGTCGTAACAAATATGTATTTACAGAATTATAATTATTAAAGTCATCAATACAACTCTCTAAGACCATGTAATCCCCAAGAATGACTGTTTCATGAAATCTTGACATTTGGGGATTACATGGTCTTAGAAAGTTGTGTTGATGACTTTAATGATTATAATTCTGTAAATACATATTTGTTACGACCGCGAATCATATTTTAATCAACGTACAACTTAATACTGACCAGCAAATTGCAAAAAACCTAAAAAAAATTGAATTTCGCGGGCTACCCTGGCGCTTTCGCCTTAAGGTGAATGGGTAGTTGATACCGCGAAATTCAAAATTTCTTACGTTTTTTGCAATTTGCAGGTCAGTGTGAGGTTGTATCTTGATCAAAATATGATTCGCGACAATAACAGATACATATTTAGAGAATTAGAATCATTAATATATCTTTCTAAGTTAGATTTCTACCACCAACCACCAATCTCTTATGGAAAAATGTTAGGGGTAGAAATCTAACTTAGAAAGATGTATTCATGATTCTAATGATTATAATTCTCTAAATACATATGTACGTACCTGATACTGTCGCGAATCATATTTTGATCAAAATACAACCTGCAGGGCTAGCATGGGCTGGGGATAAAACTTTTGTCCACCGGTTATTTCCACTGACAAGGGATAAAATTATTTTATCCACCTGGCAAAGCACGGCAACAGGGGGAAAGAGAATGATATCACTTTTTGACATTAGACGTGGATACTCACCCCCCGCCTATAGCATGGCGACTAGTGGAAGAGAAAAATTACAGATATTTTGACATAACAAAGGGAGAAACTTGTCCTCATCTTTAGATGGTGGGTTTAAGTATATCTCTTGGAGAAAATATAATTAATTGTAATATAAAAATGTCTCGTGCTTACTGGAGCTTAGTGTTGTCGTCGGAAAGGGAGAAAATCGAGCGAAAAATACACCGGCGTTCAATTTGAATAAAATAAATTTATACAATAAAATAATAATAATAATTAATAACAATAATTTATACAATTTAAACAATAAAACAAATAAAGTACTTTCGTTTACGACGATATTCTCGACTATTTTGTAATTTAATAAAAGTTTTCTTATAATGGCAATAATTTCGGGGACAAGCGTTTCCCCTGGTTTGTCCACCGTGATAGTTTATCCACCCATGGCGCCATGCTCGGAGGGTGGACAAAATTGACAGAGGGGAATAGTAATTTGTCCTCTCCCCGTGGATAAAATGTCTCCGGCCATGCTAGCCCTGCTGACACTGACCTGCAAATTGCAAAAAACGTAAGAAAATTTGAATTTCGCGGTCTCAGAAATAAAGAAGATAATTATTCAATTTATATTTTAATTTGATTTTAATACGTATTTATCGTTAGTACGAAAATAACAGGCTGTTATTTAATAACAGATATTTAGATATGTTATTTTTGTGTAACAGTAATAGTGATAACAGACATTGTCCAATATCTAGTTCTAGTTGCAAGTCGCTAAAATGTGCTAACTTGTTTTTTTTTTTATTCGACCTAAGTGTAGGCTAAGTAACTAAGTAAGTGTAAAAAAAACAGTGGCACTCCGGAAGTGCCGACAGAAGTGAAAAAACACAAGGACAGTCGAACACATCCGAAGCGGGTACTTCAAAAAATGTCTTTCGTTTATACAGGGTTAAGAGGCCATTGTACTCATCATTATGAAAAACTTTTACTATGGGACAAAACCTGAAATCGCGAAAAAAAAAATCAGCGATTCCCTACATTTTGACGAGTTAGACGAACATAAATTTAGGGAACAGAACAGCAGATTTTTTTTTTCAGGGCTCCAGAGAGGAACCTCCTAACAATGCAGGCCGTGTCCAGAAGGTCCGCTTTCTGTGATCCAGCTGCCCCACAGAGTACTTTGATAAGACTTGAGCTGCCCGTAGACGTGGTGTGTAAGTTTTTGATCGAGTTTGTATCCGATAATGCTGTCAAGTATAATGACAACTAAATTTCTAAACGAAACTGACAGCTCAGTCAGATATTACCCGAATAAATTGAAAAGGCAGCGCTTTGACAGCAAAGTTTTGATTCCCGTTAAAAGTAACTGGAGCGCTAGCGCCACTAAATTTCCAAAATAGAATATCATATCTGGCTGTATTACAGTATGACGCAAATGTGAGGTAAACGTGTAAAAATTACAAAGAGAAATTATTTAATTGATAGTACTTATCGAGTAGGGAATAATTGTCGAAGTCGTAGCAAGTACACGTGCCGATGTCATTATCATTTGTTTATTGTACTGTGACACCAAGGCGCTGATATACTAACAATAACATATTGATTGTTTTGTGTGAAAAATTCGTTTCCTCCTACGATAAGGATGCATTTACAGACTTTATTAATTGTTTTTTTACTATCTTTCGCGTGTGGACAAGACAGACAGGTGGGTTTGTTTGTGATCATGTTTTTTTTTGATGGATGTAGATTTAAGCTAAGGCATAGGCCTAATGTTTTTGAAACCCCCTTTTTGTTTGGCTTTATCTCTTTGTGTTTAGAGGACGAAGGTCAGCAGTGATCAGTGATTGGTACATTGTTAGTTCATTTGACATAAAGTAGGAAAAAATGTACTACAATAAATTTCATTTTTTCCTACTTTATTTCGCCGCACTGGCTCAGGAATTCATTTATAAAACCTGTAATTCGAAAAGGTTCAATACCAAACATGTTGCCATGTCCTCCTTTTTTTTCTGGTGTCATGCTATGCTACACATCCACCCACTAAACCCAATAATGTAATGTTTACTTTCCGCCCCTAAGACGACCCACTGCCCTTTACTTTAATCTGACCTTATCTAAATGTATGTAACCTACATTGCTAGAATAATTTAGTTTATTTACATCATTAAGTTTAATAGATTCATTAGAATTCCTGAAGTATCTAATTATCAAAAATATTATGAAATAGCTTCATTTTCAAATAACTAATAGCTTGATCATTATTTTGTAATTATTGTAAAACAATACTTGTCAAAAGGCAACTTGCCCTTTTTTATTTAAAAAAAAAAAACTGTAAAATGGTATACAGTAAGGTATACAGCAATAATTGGATTTTAAGTTTCAACTACTTTACAGATAATCCCAAAACTGAACCCAGGATGTGAAAGCTGTGACATAAGAACAACCCTCGTATACATCAAAGCTGAAGGCACCCATGACACTATCCACCAGCTATGGGACTTCACGAGAGGCGTGCCCACCATCATCTACGTGATCACCAAACACAACTCTTCATTAAACATAACCTGGGAGAATGAAGAACCTGTTAAATTTAGGCTCACTGAAAAACCGCAGTATAGTTTTGCTGCAACTATAGATAAGGTAATAGGCACCCTATAGATAAGGTAATAGGCACCCTAATTGCCTAACACACTATCAATCGGAATCTGAATCATTTTGAAGCAAATTGCTAATCCATTGCTTCATAAGTTCGAAAAAAAATCTGCTCAACACGTAAATAACGCAATGAATGTCGTTGAACTGTCAAAATGAAGCCGATTCCGATTGATAATGTGTTACGCAATTGCCCCGCAGGTTTTAATACTTTTCAAGGCTTGTTTCCACATTTTTCTGAGAAAAAACATACCTACTGGTATGGCAGGTTTTTAGATAAACCTGAATGTACCGGAATGAAGAATGGAATTTTGCTTAACACTATACATAGATAGTGTATAATTTTTTTTCTGTTTAATAACATTTTTGCTGATAAAAATTTTACTTCTCGGGGCAAATCCCCATAAATCCACAGCACTGCTGTTGAAAAACCCGCATTAAGTCACACATTTGTTTGTGATTGTGACGCATGGTACCCCAAATTACCTACATGGAATATAATATTTTATGGAAATTCAAACTCATGTTTATCAATAAGTGACGTAATTCGTAAATGGACCCGCATCAGTTACACTACCATTCGTCATTCATCTGTTCATTTTAGGTCGGCGGCGCAGATGCATACTAAGGGGACGGGATATCTTTTTGTATTCTAATTGAATTAGTTCGATTATTTCCTTGCCAGTTCCGAAGAGGGGAGGGACCAGAATCGAATTAAGAACTGTAGGTCCGCTGTATGCGCATTTCCGTCGTCCCAGACTACGAAGGACGCTAGGCGGAAACGAAGTAATACCGCGGACAGGCGAATCGATGCGACGTGGTGGGTCGGGGGACAAGTAATTTCCTGCCGACGAAGTTGCGAGTTTCGGGGTCCGGGGAGAAGCTAGTGTGACTGTGTTATAAACATGCCGTGTGCGCGATGGGATTCCCCATCGGAAAAGTGGACGAACTTCCATAGTAACTTTCAGCCCCTATTTAACCGACTTCAAAAAAGGAGGTTCTGTATACGACCCATAATATGTATGTATGTTTGTATGTCCGCGATTTTCTCAAAAACTAATGAACCAATTTTGATGTTTCTTTCATTAACGTGATCTACATACTTTCAGGAAGGTTTTAGTATATAATACATTAGTTTATTATTCTTATGTACGAAGTTATATGCATAAGTTATGTACTGCATCTCTGGCATTTCTATGCGAATTTTGATGATTCTTCTTGCTTGGCACCGGTTGGCTGCAATTGAATATCTATGTATTGTTTTTTAATGGATAAGATATGCCTCAGGGGTAAAGATTAACTTTGATCGGGTAGTTTTTGAGTTTACGATTTTTTTCCACTTAGTTTATATTGATGATGGTTTAACTGTTATTTACATAGCAATGGGGTAGGTAGGCACAACTAAAAAGCGAAAATAAAAACTTTTTACAAAAAAAAAAAAAAACAACCGACTTAAAAAAAAAACACTTCAAAGTGAAAAATAAATTTTGAAATATTTAATTTCGGCCCTCGGTCGGTGTCGTTGGTACTGCATTTTCGTTTATTGACACCGACTTTCGAAATTAAAGTTTTTACTTTTTAATACACTAAAGTTTTTGTTACCAACAAAGCAGAGTTTAATACATTTTGTTTGAATATAATATGCATTTAGTGAAACATTTGACACTTGTGAGTCGTAGGTTGCGTCCCCATTCCATACGCGCATTGTATTAGATAACAATGTCTCATGCACATCCAATCCATGTCTTTATTGCTATTGGGATAATGTCGAAAATGGAATGACCTTCCTTTTTGGAAAAGAGTAGGTACTTAGAATGCAAATGTTGAGATCCGATGCCAAATTGTTATTCTAAAATCTATATTACATAGGCTATTATTAAAGCTGAATATGCTGAATAGTTTGTTTTTTGTTTGTAGGTGCCTAAGCGCTAATATCTGGAAATTACCAGATTGATTTGAAAAAATCTTTTTGCAATATAATTAGTCCACTTCCATATTAGGCTAAGAATCAGCACTTTTAGAACGTTAAAATTACATAAGACGGTCCCCCAACACGCCCGCCCTGCACCACTTCCTAGTGCTTTCGCTGGGAAGAAGTGGCGCAACAAACTCCCCAGCAGCACAGCTGTCTGTTCAGTTAAAAAAATTATTAACATCACGCTACGACGGAGTGAAGTATGGGAAATTGGGAATAGGGACATAAAAGTTCGGGGATGTTTCTCAGGGCATGGTGTTGGGCCAGTAAAAAGATTGAAGGTATTTTAGATCAATTTCAATACAGGCAAATATTGGAGGAGACTATGCTTCCTCAAGCTGAGGAGACATTGCCTGTAGTTTGGACATTTCAACATGATAATGAGTAACGACCCTATAGACACTGCTCATTCAGTGAAAAAGTTTCTTAGTGATCAGCAAATTGCTGTGTTAGATAAACCTGCAAACAGCCCAGATCTTTTTCCGATGAAAAATCGATGGGGAGAAGTAAAGAAGAGCGTGGCTGCTAAAAGGGCGAGTAGTTTGATTGAACTGTATGATGTCTTTGTCGAATTTTGGACCACTATTTCTGTTGAAACCTGTAGGTACCTATAATAAATTCCTTGTCCCGCATCCCGTCGCGCGTCGCTGCAGAACAGTAATTATTAGCAAGGCTCATCATACAAAATATTAGTGCTTAGCTTTGAAGGCAGTGGTAAACTCTATTTAATAAGTAAGGTTATAAATTAGACGTATCTACTTATGCAAAAGGGAACCAACCCACACCATGACAGTTTCGAGAAAAAACGATTTTTAACAAAATGTTGTGTAGTGTAGAAAGTAAACTGTTCATAATTCTGATATCGTTTAGTAAATGAAGTCTTTTGCCCGTTCCTAATTAAACACCATACCTACTTAAATTATTAATAGAAGTCGAATTGATGTTAATCCATGTTGTTAAAAGTTATTGTTAGTAAATTGATAACTAAATAACAGCAACTTCTTTATCGAAAATTGACTTCGGTACCTATCAGTCGTTCCTAATTATATGTTTATCCACAATATTGTATTTTCTCAACAAAATTTCGGATGTAAACAAAACTCTTATTAGCTCAGTTGTTGTTACTACCTACCAACGTCATGTCGACATTCGCCGTAGTCACGGAGTAATGTAATAGTAATAACAATTGTTTGACTCATCGCCAGTAAGACTAATTAATGTTTGAGGAATATGGTAATCTGAGAAGTAGGTTTAATAATATTGATTGTGTCATACTGGCATGATAATTCATCCATACCTAAATAGAATTGAAGTGTCTGTTTGTAATGTCAAAATAACAGCTGTTTACTAAATGCATGTGAAACTGTATACGTTACTTATAACAAAAAAACTATTTTTAAATTTTTTGTCTGTCTGTTCCGGCTAATCTCCGAAGCGACTGGACCGATTTTGATGAAATTTGGTATGGGGATACTTTGAACAGTGGGGAAGGACATAGATTTTTTATCGAAATACCATGCGGGCGAAGCCGCGGGTGGAAGCTAGTAATGACTTGAAAAATCCAACCAAAACCAAAACCAAAAACCCAAACCAAAATCACCAAAACCAAAATCTACGCGGCTGTGAGCAGCCGCGTAGATTTTGGTCAAAAATGTCTTCCCAGTTTCATATTAAGTATTATTTACTACAATACCCTGTTGCAATCCCATAAGTATAGGGGATAATATTCTAATAATAATAATTTCTAGCAGAAGCAGAACATTTACACCCCCTTCGGTATCTAGTCTTCTTCACGTTTCCATCATCAGCAGATTTCGATTAGCGTCCTCTATAAGTGAGGCACTGACTCGTTTGGTAATAAAGATATAACAAAAATCACATAAACAACTCAAAATAACGTAGATGCATCTTGTTTCAGCTACAAGAATACAATGACATCGAGAACAACGGGTACATTGACAACAAGAGCCCACAGAGGGAGCTGTCGTTGCGTGGTGTGGAGTGGGTACGCAACGAGAGCAAGTTAACTGACAAGGAAGCCATGCTGCACGTGCATGGGTCCTTCGTGAATCCGAGGAGGCAGAGAGGCGTTCTTGATATGAAAGTAAGTTATAGAGGGAAACAGCTGTAGGTGCTTACAAGAAACTTTTGGCGCGTCGCTAAAATCGGATCCATCTTGTTTTTTCATAAACAATTTCACAAATATTTTCCTTCGGAGCCATCTTGTTTTTCCATAAACAATTTCACAAATATTTACCAACAGACCGCCCCCATGTCAAAGTCATTCGGATTCGATTGTCAAGCATATACCCATCAATTTATTAGTGGAAACTTGTAAATGGCCTTCAGATGCATATTGTTTAAGAGCATTGTTTAATTGAGCTGTAAGTTTCCCGAACAGAATAAAATAAAATTCTAAAAAAAAATACGAAGATATTTCAGTAAACACTTCACTGTTTGGAACAGCGAAGTGTTTACTAGATATTAAAGATAACTTTAGCGCGCACAATTATGGTGACTGCGCCATTTTTAGGAAGCCGTAATATTTTGTCGGACCTGCAACCTAATTGCGTCACTTTCAATCACATTTTGAAGGATATTGCTAATCCATGCTTCTTATGTTCGAATTTGTCTGTTCAACGACATAAACAACGAAATGAATGTTGTTGAACTGTCAAAATGAAAGCCATTGGGGACTGAACCCCCACTCTTCAGCAGTCACGCTTGCGATTACTAGACAAACCAGGCTTAGTGGCCTGGTTGGTGGATTTGAATGATTTTTTGGTAGACCAACCAGACTTTTGGACCAATACAGTCAAATATACCTCTAATAATTCATTGTTGCTGCTTATACGTTATAATATCATCACATCTGCGACATTTTATTTAGGAGGATTACATTTTCTACACCCTTGCCCACTTTCCGCCTTAGATGTAGGTATATTTGTATCACACTAATATTTTATAGGCGAAAGTTTGTGAGTGTGTGTTTGGGGGTGTGTTTATATGTTTATTACTTCTTCACGCTCAAACGGCTGGACCAATTTTGATAAAATTTTGTATGGAGGTAGCTGACACCCTGGATTAACATATAACGTCGCTTAAGTTCTGACACCGCGGAAGTCAAAATACGCAACTTTTCAGGAGAGCAAAAAATCCGTTTTATTTAGCCTCAAACAACTGTTCATATTTAGGTTTATTCAATATAGAAATTAAAATATGTTTAATTCATGTAGACACAGCCAATTTTAAAACAAAATTTTGCGATTCTCTATCGAATGACATACAATACGTATTTTGTCAAAAAAATGACTTCCGCGGTGTTAGAACTTAAGCGACGATAAGCTACTTTTTATCCCGATATTCCCACGGGATCGACATTTACGCGGGTGAAACCGCGTGGCGCAGTTTGTCAATAAAAGAACCCAAGATTTATTTTCTCTTTTTTTTTTTTTTTTAAATATTTATTTATTTATTATAATTTTTTTGTTGTTTTTACAATTTTACTCGCCAAACTTTCGAGTTTGATGGCGAGAAGCGCCCGTTAGATACACATAATATCGTAAAAACTAACCTTAAAAACTACCAAACTATGCACTATTTCACTCAGGGATCGGTCGCACCGGCACGGACAGATTGCGTACGATCCGCGAACACCGGGCACTTACAAATTCTAAACTGATTACGAGTCCGTCTGGAGATGTCTGTGTCCGGAGCCACATCCCCAAGTATTCGCAACCAGCCCGCGCCGGCCCGACCAAACCCTTAGCTCGTTACATGACAAATGATACCATAACACTTAGGTACTAATTTTCCACAATAATAACCTGGTAAAAAAATGCATATGGCATTATGCCCGCCTCTGTACATTTGTGTGCCTAAACTATTAATATATAATATCTTTCAACCATAACTCTAGTAAAACTCTTCAACCCAACAGCTAGACCTGCTCCCCTTCAAAGACTACGCGATAGACCTGCCCCACCTCATCCACACAGCGAACTCGACGCTCATCGACGTCAGCCTAGTAAACCTGACGACGTCACCTGACTACAACGCGTCACGGTTCGCGATACACTTCACGATGGTCAGCACCGACGCATGGAGCGATACCATGACTTATAACATGCGGAAGAGCTTGGACGATGAACATACGCCGGGAGTTTTTGAGGTGAGGAAAAAGTATTTGTACTTTGAGCGCGGTAAACGAGACACAATAGAAGTTTTATTTTTATAACGGGTATATCCGTATAGTGTCCTTGACAGTGTTAACGGCGCGCGGCGGGAGGCATAGGTACAGCATTGAAATTAAAAAATCTAGTTTCGAATAAAATTACATCACCCCAGTAATCCCTGAAAGATTCGTTACTGGTGTACAGCCACATTTCATAATTTACAATTATTGTAGTTTGTAGGTTTTAGTTTAAGGGGATTCCAGGACCTAAACGCAAAAAACGCAAGTTTTAGAAGCAATAAAAGTATATGATCGACTACAGTAAACAAAATCAGAAAAATATATGATATTCTTCAGGATATAGGTAAGATAGTGTGTTGAAAACATAAGACTTACAACTAATTTGATACGATAGAAAAAAATCATGACGATACCTCTAAAAACTTTCTTTTTACAATAAAAACCATATTAATAAACATACAATCATTTTGATTTTTGTCAGATTCTTCTACAAGCAACATACTAAAGCACTAGTGTTTTAATCGCGCTTCTCTTTCTTTTTTATGCTGGCCGACAGTGACCGCGCTTTAGGTCATGTTGTCCCCTTAAATAGCATAGTTTATAAAGATTATTATTTTTTATGTGTATTCCGTGGAAAATGTTGTTGGTTACACATGTGGCCGTATCATTCTTGTATTTCTTCCTACAAAATGTAGTGAGTCACTGTTTGTTTTCCCTAAAAAATAAAATTTACGTAAGCCCCATGTACCTAATGCCTGCCGGGTCAGCGGGATTGTCCGAAAGGGTTCCCGCTGCCCCGGAACATAAAGGGCTAAGGAAGGAATACGGTTGGGTTTTAGTCAGAGTCTGACACTCCCTTCGGCTCCACCCAGAGCGGGAGGGGTCATTTGACGATTTCACATCCTAAAAAAAAAAAAAGGGGGCGACTCTATTGCCATCCGGGCAGTCGAATAATTTTGTGTTATTAAGTGGATTTGTGGACTTTTAAAAAAGTCTGAAATAAAGTTTTTCTTTTTAAGTGTCTGTTAGATGTCTTTTCGTGCATGTAGTCACCAAAATAATATATTATTTTTCTACTTAGGCTCAAGGCTAAAGTAAAAGTGCTGAATTATAAACAGCACTTTTAAAAAGTACAAAACAGAACTTGCAAGAGACAGTCAAACGATTATTTTTGTTTTGGATAGGTACCTACTTCTATAAAATATTAAAACAGTTGCACAAATAATGAATATTCAAATGAATTTTTGTTGGAAGAGAAAGTTTTTTACCTAAGAATGGCATTGTCGTTCAGCTGGCGAATAAACTCCTTATTTCCCGTTCTTTGATCATAACTGCAATGTAGTTATAGAAACTGATCCTAGATGTTTCTGAAAGGCGTTAGAACTTCATTGGATTTAACACTACGAGAATTTTACGGCTCTACCCGATTCCTCGCGGTTAGCACCTTAGTGTTATTATGTATGTTTTAATTGGCAGATAATTGAGATAAAAACACCAAAGTCCCGTCGGTCAGACGACGGCGGTTTCATGCAGTTCCGCCCGGTGTGCTACACTGAGGCAGACCGAAGCGTGTCCTCTTCGACCAACGCGTACATCACGAACTTTACCAGGTAATTATATCGACCACTGTTGTATCTTCAGACGAACCCGAAAAGACGGCGATGTTGAAAAAAAAAATTTGTGTTTGTCCTCAGATCACTTCTTCCGAAGTCGGGCACTTTGCGCGATTTCTACAACGGCTATGACCGAAACAACCTACTTGTTCAGGACATGTTCATATCGTTCGGTCTGCCCGGTGACGGCTTCTATAGACAACATAACTATACTTCTTGGTAAGTAACGACAATATCTTTGTAGAAAGTACCTAGTGCTCGACACTATGACTATTATGAGTTGATGACCTAACACACCTTTCTCGTATTGATAGGATATGGTCATATGGTATATATCAGGGGTGGCCAACTTGGCTAGACCCAAGATCTACTGTTCACTGACGACACCCTGTGCGATCTACCAATTACATACTTCTTGAAATCTTAAATGAAACAGCATAGTTCAGTACACAATTATGTAGTATTTTTTATAACTAACTTTTTTATTGGTAAAATGTATGGTAAATGGTAATGGTTTTGAGTACCTACGTGGTATCTCTGACGAGATCTGAACAAAAAAGTGCGGTGCGGCCCGCCTGTATTGTGCGCTAGCCTTTACGATCAGGTAGGTCGTGTGTGTCGCCTGTTGTTTGCCACCCAAGTCTTTCACTATATCATATCATCATCTGCCTAGCTTTTTCCCAACTATGTTGGGGTCGACTTCCAGTCTAACCGGATGCAGCTGAATACCAGTATTTTACATGGAGCGACTGCCTATCTGACCTTCACAACCCAGTTACTGGGTAATACGATACCCCTTGATAAGACTGGTTGTCAGACTTTCGGGCTTCTGACTACCCATAACGACTGTCAAAGATCCACGAATGACAGTTGGGACCAACGGCTTAACGTGCTTTCCGGGGTACGAGGGGGTCACGGTATGTAAAGATGGCATTTCACTATATCATATTTATGTAATTTAATTTCAGGTCATTCACAATAGGCTACGGAGTGCCGCCTGTAGAAAACTTCTCTCTCTTCGTCATCATCATCATATCCATCGGGTTAGGAGTCCCCGTACTACTGGCTTTGTCAGGCATCACGTATGTGCTGGTCCGAAGGTGTAAGCAGAGGAATCCGCCTGCGAGGTTCACTGATGACGAATAAAACAGTAGTGTAGAAGAGAATGATTTGACGAATCGCACTCTCATTTGGTGCAGTCACGTGCAAAAAGGTGTATGTACAGTCAGCAAAAGGTGTATGTACAGTCAGCAAAAGGTGTATGTACAGTCAGCAAAAGAGTTAGGTATGCAGGATCGTCGGATATAGTTGAAGTTTAGTAATAAAACGAGTAAAATAAAAATCCAAGTTATATATAAAAAAAAAAAGTAACAAAAGGAAAATAAAACAAAGTCCTATACGAGGCCAAAAGGCTCCTATCTCAGCACGATGCTGCGACATTAAAAAAAAAATGTCGCAGCGCTGGTATTCTGATAGGGCCCGCTGTGATGTCACGGGCAGTTACAGATATAAATAAATACCTATGTAAAATATTAGCAAAAAAAAAAAAACATTTTTCAATCTGCGCCAGGCGTAACCTCATTACTTGTCTTTAACGACTGTCAAAGATGTTTTATGTTATTATTAATTGTAATAAAGTTATTTTGACATACTTATAGAATTTCGTTTCAAAGTTAGAAATAATCAAATCAATACTTTAGGACAAAATCTTTGTTGAATTTCAATAAATGTATTTGGTTATCTTTTTGCACGTGATTGTGTACTGGTTCATGTATGCTTTATCATAAGCGTGAGCGCGTAAAGAAATTATTATTTGATGTTTGAGTTGCGTCACTTGTTGTTGAGGGTGACGGTGTGATGTTAGTAAATGAAGAACTTGACGTAGAATTTAGTTGAAAGTATCGGATTATTGCGGTAGGTACAGTCAAAGCATAAATATGTTAAGCACCTTAAGGTTACTTTTTACTTGTAGCTTATTATTTTTCCGACTTCGTTATTGCCAACATTTTGAATGAAAATGACAGTTTGAGGACATGACAGAGCAAGAGGTGAGGCGCCCGCTATGTGGGAAAGCAGCTTGTTTGAAAGTTGCTAAGCCCTCGTTTGTTAGGTAAACTTATTAAATGCGGTAAACATAGAAAATAATTGTCTCATTAGTGACAGCTGAACAGCTCCTTGATCGTTCCTGCCAATGTGTCCGACATTCTATTTGAATAATGGTTCTAGACGCCGAACTTCGCTTAGCAAGTAAGTAGTTATAATTTATTTTTGTATAAATCGTAGATAAATATCTACAGTCAAATCTTATACGGCCGAGACTTAGTCCAAAAGTAATCGTTATTTAAGTTAAACTAACTAACAATATTGATAAAAATGTTTTTTTAATTATTTCTCAATTTGTCATACAGCTTTTATGGAAAAATCAAATAAAAATATAATGTACTAGACTATAAAACAATTGTTGTTGACTGTACTTTTTTCTTTTTTGACCAAATTATGTTTTTTTTTAGTACGTAAATAATAATCAGAGATTCATATGACATTTAATATGAACTCTAACTAAAGTGCTTATGAATAGAACAATTTTGTTATAAGTTGGTAACAGTCTTGTGCAACATGCAACATCATGTGTAGTGTAACGCAACTGTGTGAAAATCGACAAACTTTTGTCATTTCGTTGCATTACATCTTTGTTATGTTACATGTTGCACAGAAAATCTCACCATAAAAAATATCTCTTTATTTCTTAGTGTTTATTGATTTAGGGACTTTAATTCTTTATTAGAACATGTTACTCCCGTAGTTCCTTAAAATGTATCATATTATGCAACGTTATACTTATATTTTAGGTAGGTACAGAAAGAAACTAAGATCTTTGCAAATATTTTATTGTTGTAAGTAATTTAAATTTAATGTAGCTTTGCTGTATCGCTTTAAATATTAATTTTCAAGCTAAAATTACTGGATGATTTTAATATGTATAGTGCAGTTCGCAACAAGCCATATATTTTGTAAAAATGTGAGTCAAGAGGCATTGACTACAAACTTAATTGTCCGTATATTCAAATAACAACTGTCATTCTTTTACAGATGTCTAAAGTGGCTATAGCACGGCAAATAAACGTACTGTGTCAATTGGTCCAACCCTGATTGGTCAAAATACACATGACACAAACCTTACGTTTTGTTTCGAGAACTTAAACGATAAGTTTGTAAATTAAATAAAAAATAATGCTTTAACTTGATGTTAAAAATATAAACTAATAAAATGTTCAAAAAAAAAATTATGTGATGTTACAGTATTTTGATAAACATGTTGAAATATATAAAAATATATTTATTCGATTAGTTTTAAGATCGGCTAATGCTTTCGGCTTTGTTTAACAGAATTCAGTTTATTTGGAATCCTTAAAATTGTTTTTTTTTTTATTTATTACTAAATGGGCCCGCTCTTGACCCCGATCACGCCTGATGGTAAGCGATAGATGAGGTCTATGATGGAACGAGCGTGCCCAGAAGATGCCTGTTCACTCTTGCTTTGATGTTTTAATGAGGGTACAATCGTCGTAAATGTTTCAAATTATAGAAAACGCAACACTTTTGACAACCTTCTTTCTCAGAGTATAATTAAGACATTATAAGAACGGGTAAAACATTTATGTGACCTTCTGAGTTAAAACAATCTTTGACTTATTAAGATGTTACAAATCAACTTCATGTTTTTCTCAAAAAATGTTATTATTGCAAATCTTTGGTCGGCATTATTCGGCACAGCCGCGCGGCATAATCGAATATGTGTTCGGAAAAAGCCGCTCGAATTGTGCCGAGCCGACCCGAATATGAATCAGCGAGGGTAGGTGCCGAAGGGAGTTTACCGATTGGCACGAGCCGAATGAAACCTGAATAAGTGTAGGCATTACTATACATATTCGGCTTGCATTCGGCTTCGGGTCGGGTTTGTTGTTCAACAAATACTGCCGAATTGATTCGAATGTGCCTTCCCGAACATGTGTGTAGCACCCCTTACATGGCAAATTAAAAGACATGCGTGCGTCATGTGAGTACAGACGCCAGCACATCAAGTTACTACAATCTGTCAGATTTCTTTAATAGATTTTCGACTTTATTGCTAAAGCATAAGGTTCAAGGTTGATTGGGAAAATCTGACAGTTTCGGGTAGGTTGACCTGCTGGCGTCTGTACATGGCTTAACTCGCTATAATAAATGTTTTTGACAAAGATAATTTTACGTGACGTCATAATTTTTTTTAAACAGAATTTTAAATGTTTTTGTAAATTATTTGGTAGGCTTAATCGTTAGCTTTGTATTTTCTGATGTGATATTAATTTTGATTGTCTATTTGTTTTGTATATAGGTATAATGTGTGACACAATAAACGCACTAGTATTGTAATAAATGGTTTTATTTATTTGAACTGAACTTCCTTAATCCTAATTAATAAACAATTCAAGGAAAAAGCTGGGATAAAAGTAAGGAACTCAAACTCAAAGCATTTATTTCAATTAAACCAATTACAGGCACTTTTGAATTGTCAAGGGGTCGGTCAGTCAGAAAGATGAAGCTAGTTGTCCAAAGCGTAGGTACCTATGGAGAAGAACGGGCAAGAAACTCCATGGACACTCTTTTAAATCAAAATAATATGGTTACAAAGTCTTGTTTACATCATTCATGTTAAATGGAAATTATTGGCATTAACGATAACGTGCAACAATTAATAAAAATAACGAGTTACCGTAATTACCGACTCTCAACATTTATTATGAAAATCACCTTTTGAGTTACCATAATACTTAAGCATTTTAAAGTTGTATTTGAGAGAGTAGGTATAAATATGGTTGAGTCAGCTGCAAGTATCGAGGGTGAAAGGGATAGCCCCAATGTGTTATTTCCCATTTATACTCGGAATTTCACATTATTTTTTATTATAATTTTTGCACGTTATCGTTAATGCCAATAATTTCTTTACTTAAAATCTTAATTGTAGCAGGCCTCGATGATCACCTCATAAGATGAAACCAGGGTTAGCGACATTAGGAAGTCCCTATTTTCAGTACTGGAACTACCCTTATGATAGCCAACTAACAGGGGGCCTAAAAAGGTCACTTTGGCAGAATCATAAAAGGATAACATTAATGAATCATAACGGACAGAATCCCATTGGTGAAGGATTTTTCAGTTATTTTTTTTTTGTCTGTGCTAAAATATCAATCAATCCAATCCCAATCTCTTTGATTAGGTATACCTAGGTAGTGCAGCGAAAAAAAGAAAAATACGGACTGTCTTCGCCATATTATGAATCATAATATTATCCTTTTATGATTCTGCCAGTGGCATTTTTAGGCCCCCTGATATTTCCTCGTTGAACTAAATACGCAATGCCAGACGTTAATTAACCCAAGATAACCTGTAGCACGAGCCACTACGTAGTGAACTAATAGACGCCATAAATCTACCCCATTAGCATAGCATTCTCTGCAAATTAAATACACCCTTATTGTTATGACGGTAGAGTTGTAATTAGAATGGTCTTTAGTGGTGGAATGCAGAGTGACAATTATCAAATAAGCTGATTATTTCGTCGGCATACTTCAGGGAAGACTTCACTTTATAATGGAGATGATTTATTATTGTTTACTAGCTGGTACCCGGCGCGCCCGGCGCGTTGGCCGTTGTTGCCTGTCCCTATAACCTTCGAGCAAGTGCAAGCAATAAGTTGACAAAGCTTTATTGCAATCAGATTAACGCTCATTAATAACGAACAAACATTGATTTTTAGGGTTCCGTACCCAAAGGGTAAAAACGGGACCCTATTACTAAGACTTCGCTGTCTGTCCGTCCGTCCGTCTGTTTGTCAAATCTCAAGAACCGCGATAGCTAAACAGTTGAAATTTTCACAAATTATGTATTTCTGTTGCCGCTATAACAACAAATACTAAAAACCAAACAAAATAAATATTTAAGGCGGGCTCCCATACAACAAACGTGTTTTTTTTCGGTGTTTTTGCCTTGTGGTACGGAACTCTTCGTGTGCGAGTCAAAATCGCACTTGGCCAGTTTTTTATATACTTATTAGAAGATTGTCAAGAGTTTGCTGTTTTGGGTGCCAGTACTTGACATTTTATAATTGGATTTAATTAGTATGCAGAATTTAACCAGGGACCCAATTCACAATGATACCTTACTTCGAAAACACGTTAATTCCTTAGCTAATCACGACATCTGCTAATAAAGTTCCCGCGAAAGCGAAATGAACGCGAAGTTGGTGTGGTTATTGAACTGTCAAAATACCACGCTTCACAACTTTACGTGGTTTGCACGTGGTAGTCTCTAGTATTTAATAGTAGTCTAATAGTCTATGGTGGTAGGATTACGCAGGGAATAATAATATTATTATAATATTTAATACCATAAAGAATTGAGGCCCTGAGGAGTTTATGGTTCACTTATCTGCAACACAAATACAGTTTGTAACTTACAGAAGTAAAATAAAACAATCAAAAACTTAAGATAATTTTAATTTAGGAAAAGAAAAATGAAACAGTTATCACAAACAATATGTACACGGCCCAATCTTTCACAACAAGTCCAATCAAATTAATGAATTCATAAATTATATAATAAAACTTGGCTCTAAAGGTGCAACAAGATTGCAGTCGACCGATGTCGACCAGTCGATATTGATCCCCTCAAAACATGATCGATGGTCGATCGATGAACGTAATCAACCTGCCAAGGATCAACGATTCGATCTGTAATGTCGATATCACGGTGGAATTCGGCAGTAATATAGTTATAACTATATGTATTAGGAAAATAAAAGAGGGAAACGAGGCACATCGCTGGTTAATAGGCACGAGCTCAGCTCGAAGCGACCTCGAACTAAGCACCAGTATTGGAGGTTTAATTGCGATGAAATATTTGTACTTAAAATAGAAATATATATGTAAAATAAACGACGCCCTACTGGCTTTTACGTGACGGCGTGGTCAGATGTTACTACGTGCCAACTAAGCGGCAAAATATTCACACATTTTTGTACTGTACCTATTATATTAATACTGGCGGCCTCAGAGATTACTAGGGTTACCTGCACGTCAGCATTAGTAACACTTGGACTACGAAAACAGCCCTTACATTCGTAGCATTAAGGGTTGTTTTATAAAAGCGATGTTTAAGGGGACTAGGACTACATGACCTAAAGCGCGGTCCTCTATGGCGCGGTCACTGTCGGACTGCATAGTGTGTATAGAAAAGAAAGAGAAGCGCGATGACACAACGCTGGTAATTTATTGCAAAATATGAAGCAATATCTATTTACAAAAAATCAATTGTTTGGACTAAAAAATTAAAACACTAGTGCTTATAATTGTTGCTTGTAGAATAATCTGTCAAAAAATCAGAATGATTGTATGGTTTTTATTGTGAAAAGAAAGTTTTTAGAGGTATTTTCATGATTTTTTCTATCATATCAAATTAGTTGTATTATGTTTTCAACACACTATCTAGCATATATCCTGAAGAATATCATATATTTTTCTGATTTTGTTTACTGTAGTCGATCATTAATTTTAAACATTATAAACCTTGCGTTTTTTGCGTTTAGGTCATGTAGTCCCCTTACATAAAATTGTTACCACAGACGTGCTTGAACTCTTAGACGATTATAAATACCTAAACCTACCACTCAACACCAAAATGCATGCAAAAAGTCAAACAAACGTGTAATAAAGCCTTGCACAAAAGATTAAATAAAGAAATTGATTGTAGGAATCAGAGGAAGATTAACTGGTAGATATTAAAAGGGATGAGATCCCCGAGTTGTAAGAAAGATAAACTGAAATACAAGCTTGAACAATGTAAACCTGAAAAAGAACTGCTTAGAATATCTATTTTTCCTAGTACGGTCGGAGGAAGAACAAGGTGGACACCGGACCACGCCACACGTCAACACACGTAACAATAATGTCTTTACACAGTCAGTCTAGGCATCAGGACAAAGACAATGCACAGGTGTTCTAAAAAAACGTAACATAATATTATACATACATAAACTCTGTTCACCCATGGCAGTAGACAGAAACCATATTATCTTATTATTTTAACCTATTTAAAAAAACTGCTTTTACGTTCTGAATTTTTTATTAGTTCACCGCCAAATTCTCACACACAACAAAAGCCGAATTCTCAAACGAGAACTTAAGAGTTCTTTAAATGTCGTTCCGTCTCTAAAATACACCTTCCTTTGCAGGGAAAGCAGAGCAAGCCCGAAAGTCTGACAACCAGTCTTACCAAGAGGTATCGTTTTACTCGGTAACTGGGTTATGGTCAGACAGGCAACCGCTCCAGGTAAAATACTGGTATTCAGCTCCATTGGGTTAGACTAGAACCCGACGCTACTAAAATTGATTTGCAGGGAAAGCATGTGTGATACTTATCCGCGACTTTAAGGGTCTGTGCAACACCACGTTTTTTAAACGCGCGGTCGACAGCGCGCTTTTATCCTACAGAGCAGTGCCTGCTAGTATCTGACTCGCGTGCGTATCGCGTCTGTATCGCTGCAAACGCGCGTCAACGGCGCGTTTAAAAAACGTGGTGTGCATAGGCCCTAAATTGTGTTGCGTTTGAGAATACTGCCGAATTGTAACTTCTAGCATCGAGATAATTTTGAATCAAAAATTGACTAGATCATACATTATAACTGTCGGTATTTCATACAACATATTCTTGATAACATAGAATTTATTTCTAATTTATAAGCCACAACAACTCTCAGTTCTAAAGGTCACAATTTTGTATTATGTGTCATATTATTATGCTGCCTTTAGTTACTATTTCTAATAGATTTGTAAAAGCGATTTAAAAGTGGACATTCATTACTTTGTTGAACAGCTCAATATTACCGGTATTTCAGTCAACAGCCGCTATTATTCTACAGTTACAACTGTACAAGAAAATTTCATATGAATGTAATCAATAAAATTTGTTTATTCACATTTTAATTTGTGCTGGCTATCAATCTATCAGACGCATGCAGTTGGTCCTAATACGTACATCTATTAAAGACTTAGGGCGTTTGGCCACCGTCCCCGAGAAGGAGATAGAGCCGAAGTAGCGATACATACATTTAATATGGCCGCGTGTCCACCTCATGGTGGAAACGCCCTTAAGTCAAAAATGAACGTCTATAGAATATTCTATAAAATCGTGGCAATATCTATGCATGTCTAATAAAAAGTTGATGTGGGTACAAAAATACCAATAAAATTATTATTTGATTGTATTAACTTTAATTACAAGTTTTAAAAGACATTAACATACAAACATGCATAACATCACGCCATCTTCCCATAAGGGTAGACAGGAACAACAAACTCCACGTTTTCTCCCACATGCATGCGATTAGGAGATAAGTGTTTTAACATAGATATATCACATCCTTAGCAGGAGAGATCCAAAAACACGGTGTTAGCTCAGATAAAAGCCACACTTAAAAACAGGTTAAAATAAGTAACAAGACATATATTATTATATCTCTGATAAAAATCTACAGCTGCAAAGTACGAGTCAAGCTCACGTCAATAATAACTTTTGAACTACGAAAACCGACCTTACAAGGTACGAAATAGAGGCGCGATTTAAATTGTTACTAGGTAAATAATAGTTACTATTACGTGTGGGTTAAAGTACAACAGTCAAGAAGGCAATTGCAATTTTTTCGAATAACCTTTTATTCAGAGGATACCATCCCACACTGTGCCCGCATGGATTACGGCCCACTTCCTCTCACCGAGAGGAGCCCTGTGACCCAGCAATGGGAACATTATAGGCTGATTATACTACAGAGGATTCCGACGTATTAAGCGAGGAGGTGTCTTTTCTAAAGATTGCATTTTGTCTTTTTGTACTTTGCGGTCGAATGTTGTAATTGAACCCTTTTGCTTACGAAACAAAAATTTATTTTATCTTGGTGCCTTAAGAAAGGCATCCAGTCCCCCGATTTGGACCCATTCGATAATGAACCGAACCGATCACGAATTATTGTCAAAGTAAAATACTCATATTTTATACCAAGGCAATGATTTGTAATCCGTACGCCCTTCAGCATCACCACTAGACAATCCACACTCTGTGTGTGGATTAAAAAACATTTCAGACTTCGGTGTCAAATCAAATCGTTAAGGCTGGCTCAACAGGCGACACGGCGCGACAAGGAATGGCAAAGGGTTAAAAAACTAAGTCCTAGGTGGAAATGATTTTGAATCTTATTGTCATACTCTCACCACTCACATTTCGTTGATATCGTCACAAGGGGACTTAAGCATACTGCGGAAGGCAACGGCTGCTTTCGGCCACACAAGTGTTAATGCTTTGACGTGCCGCCTAGTAAGCGGCACCTTTAGGTGCTAAATCGGGGGACGAAATCATTAACAAAAATTCTCTAAAACAAAAAATTTTGCTACAATTTACAAGATCACATTTTCACTAGCATACATTGAATTTATTTAAAACATATTTTTTCGACCTTTTTATTTTTTTATACAAATACAGATTTGTGTGGGGACGTTTTAAATTACACCTTATAATACCTACATAGTATGTATTGCAAAGTGCAGTTTACAGTAGCGAGATAAGGTATTGCCATACATTTAGGAACTCTTTCGTCGGTCATGCCGGCAGAAATAACATCTTGTATGCTTTAATTATGGAAAACAATCCCATAAAACAAATCTCATTTGTAAACGAATCCGAACGAAGTTACGGCGTTACAAGATTTATGTAGCCGTAGGCAATAATAATACCGGACTCGTTCATAAGGATCATCCGTCATGGATGGAAAAATAGATACAAGCAATAACAGCGCTGCATCACATGGATGAAAGGTGGAAGTTACGGGCGGGTCGTATCAGAGTGAAGGGAAACAATTTGTTATCTATAGGGTGTATCAGATAGGTCTGGTACAGACCATCAAAGTGAGCTACTTTCTCCATGGGACCAAGACTGTAGATTCGTAATCGCGAAAAAATATTTGCCGTCCCATACATTTGAGTCGAGTATATATATGTGGTCCAAGCAAAAAGGGTTCTCGGTAGGGGTGGGCGTTGCGACGACGAACTATTTACAAAGACCGTTTTGCATTCTACAACGATGCAACCGTTTTACGTCCTGGGTTCAAACAGTCTTCGTTGCACAAACCAGTGTTCGAATTACTTGGTGCGATTTTTTATTTTACGCCTATGAAAATACAGTCGAGAATGCAACTCTGTGAAACTTGTCCGTCGCGTCGCCTATAGTTCCGTTCCGCGTTCGTTTTCCTCGAAAACGCAATTCTATTCCAAGTTTCGTCCTTTAAGCCGTCTTCAAAGCAGTTGCAACGACGATCATTTTCTGCAACCGTTTTCGTCGTGGGAGAACGGTTGCATTTCTTCCGTCAAAAATTCAACAACGACCCACCACTAGTTCTCGGCATTTAGTTTCCGAGATATATGCAGTTTTGTAAAGTTGAGTTGCTTGTGGCTCAGTTACTTTATATGATGTTTCTAAGTACAAGAAATTTTAAGAGAAAGTTTAGTAAAAAGGTACCAGTGGTCTGTATGTCAATTTTTTTGGAATAAAATGCACTTTTAAGGTAGTTTTCGTATGGAGAAGAATGGGCAAGAAACTCCACCGTTACCTACTCTTTTAAAATGCTTTATATTATTTTGCATACATTAATTTCATGTGAATTTACCGCAATACTCTCAACAAATCAGGCCACTGTATTTCTTGACAGGATTTAAAGTCAGTTTATTTGGTGTTGCCACAGAGTCATTTAAAAAAATTGTATTGTATGTAATTCCTGAATCCTGTGCTACTGGGAAGGGAGCAAATTTAATCATTTCAATGCTATATAATTTTTCGAAAATGTTGGTTTAGGCGAAAAAGATGTCGTTTGTCACACAGATAATTGTGCAGGTCAAAATAAAAATAACTTTGTCATGCAATATGCGACATGGCGAATTGTAACAGACAGACACCGAAGTTTCCGTATGTCTTTTCTTTCCGTGGGTCATACAAGTTTGCTCCCGACATGCATTTCGGTATATTCAAAAAAAGTTCCAGGATATAGGAAGTAATAATTGTTATTGCAGCTGCTGTTCAAGCTTGAACTCAATACCCCACTACTGGATTCTTTTTGCTTGGAAGCCCATTAAAGTTAAAGTTTTGTGTACAGTTGATAATTTCTTCGCGACTTCAATGTTGGTTCGATGAAGAAAGTTGTTTAGTTTAATGGATTGTACAGACGCCAGCAGGTCAACCTACCCGAAACAGTCAGATTTTCCCAATCAACCTTGAACCTTATGCTTTAGCAATAAAGTCGAAAATCTATTAAATAAATCTGACAGATTGTAGTAACTTGATGTGCTGGCGTCTGTACAACACCCTGATACACCCTGTATAATCAGAGCTAAAAAGTCATAATATTTTCCGTTTCCGTTATAAAGCTATGTGCTTGTCCACATAGCTTTTTAATGGAAACGGAAAATATTATGTGATTTTTTATAGTATGAAATGAAGTCAAGAATTTCGTTGTTACGTTCGCATGTACCTCGAAAATATTTTAGTAGTTATAGCATAACATGGAAGGCATTACAAATTAGAAGAATGTGGACACATCTAAGCAGTTTCACTGTGCAACCATTAAATTTGCAATTATGTTTTCTTTGATCCTAGTATTTTTATAACATGTAAGAACAAAACAAAAATTAAAAACCATTTCAGAAAATTTTGACAGTTGTAATTTAGTGTCATAATTTCATTTAAATTCAACACTGAGTCATGTTTGGGGCGGCGCAGTAAGCCAGGTCCTTACCACTTTTTGTCAAGACATTTTGTTACGACAATTTTTGTGAGTTTATTAATTATTTTTCGTTATTAGACTGCATGGTGGAAGAGGTATAAAAGAATGGATTAAAGAACGTTACACCAATTTCAACCATACGCAAAAGAAACTAAAGTTTAGTTTTAATTGTCATCGAGTCGTTTTACTTCAGAGTCTATTCCGATACAGTCATATCATTTCAGGCACATTTTATTCGTTCCTTACTTTCATTATTGCGACGCACACATTAAAAATATAAGCAGTGACATCATCGTATCTTCTAAACTTCATTCACACACCTCGGCCCTGTTCACACGGAGATGATCAGTGAGATATTTTGCGGTTATAAGTTGGAATCACATATCGTCAACATCCCACTTTTCATACATTCCTTTCAAGGCTATTTTACCTTTGTGTATCACTGACAAAAGCAAATTTATCTTTATATTCGTTGAAATAAGGTCGTTGTTGAGTTGCTGCCACTAATAGGTCTGTCAAAATTACAGTGATCTTTATTCTAGTTAAAATAAGGTAGTTGTTACGTTGCTGCTGTCAGAGATAATTGTGAAAGGAGTATACGGTTAAAAACAAATGCAGTGTGATACTGTCATTATGTTTCCAAAATCATAAAGTAAAATGTCGTACTGATGATCGCCGTGAGACTGGGGTCGCCGAGTCAGGGTTTTCCGAGTTCTGGTTTTGACCTAAGGGCATTTTCCATAACACTAGACGATCTAAGGCGTCAAATGTTTAAAAAAATGTAAAGTAACTGACGGAACAATGAGCTTGGAAGGCTCTAACTTTGATATGTTGGCTGACATTAAAACCAAAATATAAGTGCTAGCCCGCACTGTGACATCTATTCGTAAGACTTTTTGGTTGTTTAAAACCTGTGTACTGAATTTAAATCCGTATGCTGTTTAATTATTAATTTAAATATGGTTTAATTTAGTTGGATAGGAAACATTAATCGTAAAGTATTTTTTTTATCGAAAAGTTTGCTAAACACTTTTTTATTTCTATTTTTTTTTTCCAAATTCTGCATTTTATAGCATGTAGATATTGGCAAAAAACATTACTAAGCGTTTTTCGCAGTGCGGGCTAGCTCTAAAAGTGATATAGTTGCTATAGCATACAGCGTTACAAGGATGTTTTAGTGTTTGAATGACGTTGACATGGGGGCACTTTTGGGCAAAATTTGTAATATTGTTTTGAAAAACAAGATGGCGACGTTAGTTCCGATTTTTGTCACGCGTCTAAAGATCCGTGTACAGCTGTATGTAAAGGAGCCAGTAGTCACGTATTCGCTGTATTACGTAGTTGTCGTTTTTTCTGCGCTCCTCACATATCCGTGGCGTGCTTCTGTATGGCGCGCGGGTGGTGGTGCGGGCGGCGCCGCTGCAGCGCGGCCAGCAGCGCCCGCGCGGCGCCGCCGCACAGCTCGGCGCCGTCCCGCGCCGCGCACACGCGCGCGCTGCCGGCCAGCGAGTTGCCGATGTGGCTGTACAGGGGAAACAGGAATTACTGATGCATGTATTATGTATGGAAGATTCTATGAAGGCGGATAAGGTAGCCCGCGAAATTCACATATTCTTACGTATTTTGCAATTTGCAGGTTAAGTATCAAAAAAATGAATTGGTTTCTCAACATCACAATAATATTATTGTGGACAGGATGTGCTTAATCTAAAAAATAGGCTTAACATTTGTGAGAGACCTAAAAAAACCTGTGTTACGGGTTGTACGTTGATCTAAATATGATTCATAGCCGTAACAAACATGTATTTACAGAATTATAACCATTAAAATCATCAATACAACTCTCTTAGTTACATTTTGCCTCAAATCCCATGATTTTATGAAATAGTAATTCAATAGGGTATTTTTTAAACATTTGAATTTTGCAGGCTATCGTGGCGCTTTCGCCTTAAACATCTAAGGTATAGATAGTACCATCCACGAAGACGCGCCCCACTCTTCTTCTTACTAATCGCTAGTATTTATCGCTAGTTTTTTAGTTTTTTGATACACACTAATTACCCACTAATAAGTCATTATTGTGTATCGACAAAACTAAAAACAGATCCAGTTGAAAACCAGCGTCAGGCACTAGTCTGAATTTTTTGCTGAACTGGGCCTTTTTTGGCGCAGCCGTGAGGCACACTTTCCTGCTAATTTCTTACATCAAACTTTGCACTTTTTATTTTTATTTTTGTTTTTAGTGGGACCCAATCGGTGGTTTTCTTAGCCCAATTGTCATCTGACATGCGGCAAACATGTCCGACCCAGTCCCACTTAAGTTTAGCGGCTTTTTGGGTAACGTCTGTTATCTTAGTTTTGGCGCGCAGTATTGTGTTCCTTATACGGTCAGAAATTCGAACCCCCAGGATACTGCGCTCCATTCATTCGCCATCGCGGCAGGCCAAGACGAAGATGGCGGGACGAGCTTGACTCCTACCGTAAGGATTGACGAAAGAAAGAGAGGGAGGCCTTTGCCCTGCAGTGGGACAGTACAGGCTAGTTAGATTAGATTTTGTTTTTTTTTTATCTGATGTACGACTATTATCTGACTATCTTATGTATTGTGTGTCTTTTAGTCTGAGCTAAATAAATGTATTTTCTTTCTAAAACACAAAGAAAGATTAAGAAGAAGAGTGGAGCGCGTCTTCGTAGATGGCGCTACCTGTACTTGAAGGGGTGAAGCAGTAAAAAAACAAAGTCTGTAAGACTAAGGCTTCAAATGAAGTTGGATGGGTAATAAATATGGAAAAAAAATAACGTTATGTATGAACTGTGATGTGTGAAATCTTGCAATTCTCAATCTTAAATGTAGCCATTAATTACGATATACTTGTATGGAAATTAACTTTCTAACTTTTACACCAACACTCCTTGATAATTAAAAAGTAAAATCTATTCAATCCTTGTTTCCAGTCCAGATATTTATTTCCACTATAACAAATATCAGTGTAAATGAACCACGCACAATGGTCCACTGAAGGACTAAGTGCGGAAACCAAACCCCTTAACATAGAACATAGAACAGTGTAAATGAAGTTGATTTCAGAGTGACAAAACTCATAAATATGAAAGCCATAGCAAAGTCAAAGCATTTATTTCAATGAAACCATTTACAGGCACTTTTGAACTGTAAAGAAGTCGGTCAGTTAGAAAGTTGAAGCTAGTTGCCCATTCCAAAAGGTGCCCGCGAGCTGCGCGCGTGCAGTCACGGCAATGGTTTGGTGCGCCTCTTTAGCGCAACTCATGCGAGGCTCGTATAGGTCGTGCGCGCGGCGCGCGCACTCAATTCTCGCACTTACAGTTCCGTTTACTGGCTCAGTGGCCGTCCTGCGAAGACCGTGGCTCCACCTAGCCAGAGGGCGTCCCACCTTACGTTTACCGATTCACGGTCTCCACTCAAGAACACGTCTACCCCAACGGTCATCGGTTCTACGGCTGACATGGCCGGCTCATTGCCACTTCACTTGCTTATTCTGTGAGCTATGTCGACAACTTTGGTTCTCTGCCGGATCACCACGTTGCGGATTCGATCCCAGACCGGTCTCAGAGAGACTCCAAGCATAGCCCGTTCCATAGTTCGCTGAACGACCTTGAATTTATGGACCAGCCGTACCGTGAGTGTCCACGTTTCGGCTCCGTAAGTCATAACTGGCAGGACGCACTGATTGAAGACCTTAGTCTTTAGGCTCTGTGGAAACTTAATTATGAACGCAGAATGCCTGTAAATCGTGAATTAAAGTATTTTAACATTGTTCACTCACCGGACCATGTGGAAAGGCACGTGCTGTGTGGACAGCCAGTCGAGCGCTCCGCTAACATCCAGCAGAGCGGCGCAGCCCACGAACTTAAATGCGCTTGCGCAGGAGAAGAATACGATCACTCGGGCACCATCCTGTATGACGAAGATACAGATTTAAAATAACAGTCTATGAAAATACGTTTGTAAGCCCTAAGCATAAAGAAAAGTTACCCACTGATAGTAATTTGTTTAATTAATTACTCATCGTAATATGTACTTTAAAGGAGGGCCTTGTGGCTAATAAATAACAGTCGCACGGTTCGATCGATCAGGTTAAGCTACGCTTGCCGCGGTTGGTCTGTGGATGGGTGACCATCTTTACATACCGTGACCCCTCCCTGCCTCGGAAAGCACCTTAAGCCGTTGGTCCCGGCTGTCATTCTTAGATCTTTCGACAGTAGTTACGGGACGTCAGAAGCCCAAAGTCTGACAACCAGTATTACCAAGGGGTATCGTGTTACCCAGTAACTGGGTTGTGGAGGTCAGATAGGCAGTCGCTCCAAGTAAAACACTGGTATTCAGCTGTATCCGGTTAGACTGGAAGCCGACCCCAACATAGTTGGGAAATAGCTAGGCAGATTGAATATGTACTTCAAAGCTTAATTAAGAGCGTTTACGCCGCCGCACGGCATTTCATAAAAAATTTCAAGCCCTTGTTTTTCGAAAGGAATGAACTGATTTTAATGAAACTTCATACGCATAGCAGGATACACAGGTCTAAAAAAAACATTTTTATATTATGATAGATTAATACTGTAGTGACTATATTTTTAGCAGACAACTACATTTACAAAAAAATCACGATTAATAAAAATAAAAAACTGGCAAAGTACGAGTCGGACTCGCACACGAAGGGTTTCGTACCACAAGGCAAAAACGCCGAAAAAACAGGTTTGTTGTATGGGAGCCCTCCTTAAATATTTATTTTATTTTGTTTTTAGTAGCTATTTGTTATAGTGGCAACAGAAATACACCATCTGTGAATATTTCAACTGTCTAGCCACCACGGTTCATGAGATACAGCCTGGTGAGAGACGGACAGTGGAGCCTTAGTAAGACGGTCCTGTTTTTACCCTTTGGGTACGGAACCCTAAATTTTTTTTAAAAACTCACCTGCTTAATCTTCTGCAGTTTCTTAGCGGTGCCTTGCGTGAAGGGATACGTGCCAGTGCTCTGTGCGACCTCCACACTATGCGCATCATCTGCCTTCGCAACAAAGTACCGCACATTCCCCTCTCCAGTATCCCCGTATTTCTCTATATTTGCCAACAAAGTCTTCCCATTCGGTGACATGGGACTCTTCGGACCGCTATACGATTGGGGGGAAAATGGTTGGGGAACATCATTTCTCCAGCCCCCCCCAGGCCTTCCCTGACCGTTCCTGTACCCGCCGCCATACGCGTTATTATAAAAGTTTCCTCCCGGAAATCCGCCATCATTTGGATTTTGGTTATATTGAGGGTAGTATTGTTTATTATCGTGACCGTATTGCTCATTGTTTTCTAAGCGTGATCGCCAGTTGGGAGAGTCTACAGTTAGCGGTTTCGGTCTCTGTCCGATACCGCTCGGTTGGTTGAGACCAACATTTTTCTCTTCAGAGCCCATTAGGTGGACCACTGTGCTAAGGATCTGTTCGTCTAAAGGCGTCATTGGTTTCGCAGGGTTTGACATACGACGGATAACTAAGGCGCATAGTTTTTGTCGGAGATAAAATACGCTTATAGCATCTGAGGCGTCGGCGGTAAACGCCATCCAATCATCTAGGGTTATCACAGCAGTATCAGGGGAGGCATTATTCTCATCTGCTTCACTGTCCGAATCGCTCGACAACCCTGGCGGGTTAGCGCGTTGAGTCAAGGCTCCTATTGGCAACCTTAGCGGCCCACCGAATAACGCAACAGTTAGGGGTGTAACTAAGGTATTACACCGGATAAAACAGAACCTTCCAGCTCTAGAAATCTCTTCAAACACGACCCAGTCTGTGGGTAGACTGTGCACAGATTTCTGTGAGCCTGTCAAGCCACCTCCCTGATGTAACGTGGAACTAGGGTGGAAAGCCACTTTAACTTCTTTCGATGTTCTTAAAGACGCCGAATCTCTGTCCACACGAGCTATTGAAGGGTACAGTCCGCTTACTAACACCGCTTTAACAACATGCCACTTTTCCGAGTTCAAATTAACGTCTTTAATGTCTCCTGAACCACGAGCCTTAACGAGGCATAACGCCCTTAACTGGGCAAGTAACTGAGATCGGTAACCAACTATCATTTCCATGGTAGCGCCACAAATAAGGTTTTTAGCACAGAATGCTCGTTCCGTACCATTCGCTCGGGCAGTTTGCCATGCTTGGAACGCTCGTAACAACGCCATGTGATCCGAATAACTATCCGCAGCAAATTCCTTACGTGCCAAACTCCCTTTCTTCCTGTTTTCCGGATTCATTGATATCTGGAATGGTTCCTTATTTGCCAAACTACATACTATCGTCAATATAGGATCGAGGCACTTCATAACACACGCGTAGAGCAACATCTTCCCTAATTTAGGTTCTACGGTCAGATCTAGCAAATGCTGACCGATCTCTGTCAAATCTTCCATAGGGGTTAACGCACCGATAGTCTTTAGCAACGATACGGCGTTTCTCACAGCCAAAAACGAAGGAGGTTCTAGAGCTTTCGATAGAAAGTCTGCAATAGGAGTATTACCAGTCGCAAGCAACTTAGTATGAAGACACAACTCTTGTAAAGGTACTCTCAGAATTTCCGGTACGGAGTTCAAAGGTAAGGTGTTAAATCGACGTTTGGAACACATGTGGAAGGAATGGCCTGGTTTCGTCCTACCAGCGCGACCTGCCCTTTGTTGGCAACACGCTCGAGACGTCCAAACACATTGTAACGAGCATACACCGCCATTGGACTCGTAATACTTCTCTTTTACCTTACAGGAATCGACAACATACACTACATCATCTATAGTAATCGAAGTTTCAGCGATATTCGTCGATATTATAATCTTCCTTGCGTTAGGAAGAGGATTAAACACTTTCTTTTGGTCCAGAGTCTGCATATTACTGTGTAAAGTGAATATCTGGTATTTCATCACATTCATGTCTGTACAGGATTGTATCATGTCTCTTAGAGTCACTATGTCGTCATATCCTGGAAGAAAGATTAGGATACTTCCTTTGGGAAGGTTTACGTGTATATGCTTAATTAATGCTAGCATAAGATCATGGTCAATCAGTTCTTCTGAAAACGTGTGATGGTATACATCTAGGAGGAAGTTCTCTGCTGCGCTGTCATCTTCCGCGTTATCCTTGGGTTCCTCATTCAGGTTGAAGGTGGAGAGGATTTTAGCGCAGTCCGTGTGGTTGTTTTCTACGGCGTAATCGTATGCGGACTTGCCGTCTTTGTCCTTTGCTGACGGATCGGCGCCTGGAACAAGATTTAGGAATGTATTTGTGTAATTATTGCAACTATTAGTCACTTTTGGTCATGAATGACCGATTTGTGCAATGACTACAATCCATTCACAGTTATTTCACCTCTGACAGTAGCAACCCCATAGCAACCTTATTAAAATAAATAAAATAAAGATTACTGTTTCTTATTAAAACGACGATAAAGATTACTGTTTCTTATTAAAACGACGATAAAGATCACTGTTTCTTAGTGATGCAAAACCAGAGGTAACTTTGAAAGAACTCGAAAAATAAACAAAAACGTAGACCGCTTTTGGACTTTGCTAAGGCCCGGCCCTAAATTCAGGTTATTTTACATTGGTTAGCTAAACTCCGCCGCGACGGATATCGACATCTAAACACGATAAAACAATTTTTTTTTTGTGTGGTCAATCAAAATAAATAAATAAATATAAAATAAATAAATGTTTTATTCAGTATTAACATTGGTAAAATTATTACATAAAGTCTATTGGTATAAAAAGGTTATTGTAGTTAAATAATTGATTATCAGTTTAAAAAATCCGGTTTTTTTTTGTGTAAACTTCAGACGTGGTGGTTCTTGATATATGTATAAACGCGATAAAACATAAGAAAACAGTTTTTCTCAAGTCATACTTCAAGTAAAAATACTAATAGCGGGCATTAATCTCCCAAAAAAAATCTAATCTTTTTATTTTATCGTGTTTTGAAATCGATACCCATCGTGTCTGCGGGGTTTAGCTAGACAATTTAAAATAACCCTGTATGGCACATCGGGTTCGACTTTATAAAGCGTCATCTCTATCTATTAAACCACCGTTTGACGGTCACTATCAAAAGCTTATGAATATCACACTAATCACAGTAATATTATGTTTGTGAGTGTGTTTATATGTTTGTTACTTCTTCACGCTTAAAGAGAGGGGCCCGTGGCTAAATAATAACAGCCGCACAGGTCGATCGATCAGGTTAAGCTACGCTTGCCGCGGTTGGTCTGTGGATGGGTGACCATCTTTACATACCGAGACCCCTCCGTGCCTCGGAAAGCACGTTAAGCAGTTGGTTCCGGCTGTCATTCGTGGAACATTGACAGTCGTTACGGGGAGTCAGAAGCCCGAAAGTCTGACAAGCAGTCTTACCAAGGGGTATCGTATTATATTACCCAGTAACCGGGTTGTGGGGTTCAGATAGGCAGTCGCTTCATGTAAAACACTGATATTCAGCTGCATCCGGTAAGATTGGCAGCCGACCCCAACATAGTTGGGAAAAGGCTAGGCAGATGATGACTTCTTCACGCTTAAACGGCTGGATAAATTTTGATAAAATTTGGTACGGAGGTAGCTGACATCCTGGATTAACACATAGGATACTTTTTATCCCGATATTCCCACGGGATCGATACTTAAGCGGGTGAAAGCGCGGGGCGCAGCTAGTTGTATATATATTTTTGTATTCATCTTCGAAAGACAACTATAACGTTATTCGGACTGCGTAGTACTTTTCGTTTATTTGTTTGGTGTGATCTCAGTTGTACTTTTTTTATTTATTGCATATCTGTAGCCATGTTTACCACTCGCGTCTTTGTAACTCACCAATTTGTAACATCTGCGCGATGGTCTCGGCGAGTCCCCGACACGCCGCGGCCATGAGCCCGGTGCGCTGGGTGGCCGAGTGTCCGCACGACACCGGGACTCCCTCCGATATGTACATGTACAGGATCTGGGTGAACGAGTCCTGGGGGAAAGTCACTGTGTTATTAATAAAGCTGACAATAGTTTAAAGACTGATAAGAGGGGAAAACTGATATAACAGGATCGTGATTGCCCTAGGCTAGACAGCTTAGTCTAGAAATCGAGATATTGTATGTAGACTAAAATTTCTGCACTTAGGCGATTGGCAGACTGCACCGCATTACGCAGCGGGGTGTGTGAAACGGAGTCAAATTCTTTTTATATTCTTTAAAAAAAAAAAAAAAAAACGTTGCCCCACACTAGGAATTTCTCCTGTATTGTGGGTGTATTCCCCGCACGGAAGCGCGTTTTTATTGAATTTGTATGTAAAAAATCACGCGCGGAGGGGCACGTTATCTGCGTCCCGCTGCGTGATGCGGTGCAGTGTGCCAATCGCCTTAGACTCCCATTCAGTCATAGTAATCCTCCTTTCGGCCATGGTTAATCTCAATGGAGAGTAGCCTTCGGCGCCGGAGATGTTATAGTGCAAGTGTGTATGCGCATACACAGGTGCAGAGTGGATCAGTGTCTGCGCACACACTTGTAGTCTTCCCTCACTCTCATAGTGCTCAGTGTCTGCGCACACACTTGTAGTCTTCCCTCACTCTCATAGTGCTCAGTGTCTGCGCACACACTTGTAGTCTTCCCTCACTCTCATAGTGCTCAGTGTCTGCGCACACACTTGTAGTCTTCCCTCACTCTCATAGTGCTCAGTGTCTGCGCACACACTTGTAGTCTTCCCTCACTCTCATAGTGCTCAGTGTCTGCGCGCACACTTGTAGTCTTCCCTCACTCTCATAGTGCTCAGTGTCTGCGCACACACTTGTAGTCTTCCCTCACTCTCATAGTGCTCAGCGTCTGCGCACACACTTGTAGTCTTCCCTCACTCTCATAGTGCTCAGTGTCTGCGCACACACTTGTAGTCTTCCCTCACTCTCATAGTGCTCAGTGTCTGCGCACACACTTGTAGTCTTCCCTCACTCTCATAGTGCTCAGTGTCTGCGCACACACTTGTAGTCTTCCCTCACTCTCATAGTGCTCAGTGTCTGCGCACACACTTGTAGTCTTCCCTCACTCTCATAGTGCTCAGTGTCTGCGCACACACTTGTAGTCTTCCCTCACTCTCATAGTGCTCAGAGGCAACCCGACACTCGCGGAGCTGTCAGGCGCAGGATACACGGCAGCACGTGCGCGCGAGGCACGTACATTAATGTTATAGTAAGGGTCGCAGTCAGCATCCTGGATCCTGTCAGCATCGAGGAGGGGCCCCATAGGGCCGAAGCCTGCCGGGTCAGCGGGATTGTCCGAAAGGGACCGCTGGCCCGGAACATAAAGGCTAAGGAAGGAACATGGGTGGGTTTTAGTCAGTAAAAGTCTGACACTCCCTTCCGTTCGGGGATTGTCCGAAAGGGACCGCTGGCCCGGAACATAAAGGCTAAGGAAGGAACATGGGTGGGTTTTAGTCAGTAAAAGTCTGACACTCCCTTCCGTTCGGGGATTGTCCGAAAGGGACCGCTGGCCCGGAACATAAAGGCTAAGGAAGGAACATGGGTGGGTTTTAGTCAGTAAAAGTCTGACACTCCCTTCCGTTCGGGGATTGTCCGAAAGGGACCGCTGGCCCGGAACATAAAGGCTAAGGAAGGAACATGGGTGGGTTTTAGTCAGTAAAAGTCTGACACTCCCTTCCGTTCGGGGATTGTCCGAAAGGGACCGCTGGCCCGGAACATAAAGGCTAAGGAAGGAACATGGGTGGGTTTTAGTCAGTAAAAGTCTGACACTCCCTTCCGTTCGGGGATTGTCCGAAAGGGACCGCTGGCCCGGAACATAAAGGCTAAGGAAGGAACATGGGTGGGTTTTAGTCAGTAAAAGTCTGACACTCCCTTCCGTTCGGGGATTGTCCGAAAGGGACCGCTGGCCCGGAACATAAAGGCTAAGGAAGGAACATGGGTGGGTTTTAGTCAGTAAAAGTCTGACACTCCCTTCCGTTCGGGGATTGTCCGAAAGGGACCGCTGGCCCGGAACATAAAGGCTAAGGAAGGAACATGGGTGGGTTTTAGTCAGTAAAAGTCTGACACTCCCTTCCGTTCGAGTGTGTCACGTTTGATATAGAAACAAAAGTTCTAACGATCATAAGACCTAATTTCGTTTAATATAATTTTAATTTAATATAACGGTCAACGGTCATAATGAATTATTGATATAACTTCTTTTAACCTAATTTCATATGGTATAATGAACATTTTACCTAATTTCGTATGGTATAATGAACAGTTTATATAATGCACATTTGAAATAATATTCACATAATATAATATTCAGTTGCTATAATATTCAAAATCTATAAGTAACGTTTAATATAATTTAGAAATATCTACTTTTATTTTTGCAAAAATGTTTGTTTTCTTCTTTTACTTGTTATGTTGTGGCTATATCGTTGAATTAATTATATTACACACACAACACACACACATAGGATACAAGACACACACACACACGACATAGGATGCAAGAGCGAGCGAAGGGCACCCCGAGGTTCGGTTTTGTTAGGTTACTTTAAACCCTTTACACAGAAATAGGGGCCCCGCGAAACGGGGCTCCGTCGACATAGGATGCAAGAGCGAGCGAAGGGCACCCCGAGGTTCGGTTGTGTTAGGTTACTTTAAACCCTTTACACAGAAAAAGAGGCCCCGCGAAACGTGGCTCCGTCGACATAGGATGCAAGAGCGAGCGAAGGGCACCCCGAAGTTCGGTTATTTTAAACCCTTCACTCAGAAATAGAACACACACACATAGAACACAAGCGCGATTCTTTACATTATAATGCTGGAGCGAGCGAAGAACAGAAAATTAGTTAATGTGAATGTTAGGTCAAATGAACGTTATATAAAAGGAGCATTATACAATATGAAAATTATATGAAATGAACGTTATAGTAAATGAAATTACAGAAAAAGAAAATTAGTTAATATTAATGTTAGGTCAAATGAACGTTATATAAAAGGAGCATTATACAATATGAAAATTATATGAAATGAACGTTATACTAAATGAAATTAAAGAAAAAGAAAATTATATCAAATATAACATTCGATCATATGACATTAGGTTAAATGTTTTTATAGCATATGATAATTATATCATATGAGAGTTATGTCAAACGAAATTAGACCATCTGTTGTTATACCAAACATTACACACCCCTTCCGTTCCACCCAGAGCGGGAGGGGTCATTTGATGATTTCCCATCCACAAAAAAAAAAAGGGTCGCAGTCAAGTGCGATAAGGACGGTGAACATTTTTACGGGATTTCTCTACTCGCGCTCGGCTGCGCATGCGCAGCACGACACAGCTGCTGCACGCCTGCGCTCCTACTTAATATTTACTAAAATTCTAGTGACAAAGGAATGGGTAACTAACCAATGTGCCTTCATTAAAGCATTCGTCAAGAAACTCGTCCATGTCAGCCTGTAGCGAGGGCTCGATCACATTCTCTTTGTCTTCTTTAACATCCTTACTACTGCTGCTGCCTGGGTCTTCTTGCTTTTGGCCTGGATAGAATTATTAGAAGTTATTTATCAAAAATAAGCTACAAAAAGCTACTACTACTCGGGAAACACGTTAAGCCGTTGGTCCCGGCTGTCATACGCGGATCTTTACAGTCGTTACGGATAGTCAGAAGCCCGAAAATCTGACAACCAGTCTTACCAAGGTTATCGTATTACCTAATAACTGGTTTGTGGAGCTCAGATAGGCAGTCGCTCCATGTAAAATACTGGTATTCAGCTGCATCTGGTTAGACTGGAAGCTGACCCCAACATAGTTGGGAAAAGGCTACGCAGATGATGATATGTAAACAAACACATCTGACGAGCAGGTGCTGGTCAGATGTGTTTGTTTACCATGTTACAATAAAGAGGACCTTACAATTAACTAAGATTTGTAGCAAAAAAAACAGTGGCACTCCGGGAGTTCCGACAGAAATGCAAACAAAATACTTTGCTAACTAACAAAATACTTTACTCACTGACATATCGGATATACATTGAAACCGAGTACATCCCGAGAACAGTCGAACACATACGAAGCGGGTATTTTTTTAATCGTCTTATAAACAAAACACGCGCGGTGTCGCTTACGGTAACAGTGGCGCGAGTTCAATGGTTTTTTCCTATCTCAAGAAATTCCCAACGCGCCTAAAGAAGTTTTCACTTCAAAAAGTTGTTCAAGCTTTTTGTTTTTTTTTTCTTTACAAAAGCTCACTCTTGACCAAAACTTGAAAATTTATATGTCAAATCTATAAAAGTGAATTTCTCAAAAACAAACTTTTCTTGTAGCTCGTATGTTTTAGAATTTTCCCATACTACCCAATTTGAATACCTACATCATACTTTTAATTCGTCGCTAAATTTCAATTCTATGAAATATACCTTCAAGCTGTGACCAGTAGCTGTTCCCGCTCTTGAGTTTGTTCTTGAGCTCCTTCTCAACTTGCGCCATCTTGGGCGTCTTGTACTGCGAGATCTTCAGCACGTCTTCAAGGTAGTAGCGCTGTACCTCGTGCAGGCGGCCCGGGATTGTGATCACTGGGCAGTTGTTGAAGTATCTGCGGAGAGGAGTGTTTTAATTGTATTACCCAGTTACTGGGTTGTGGAGGTCAGACAGGCAGTCACTCCGTGTAAAACACTAGTATTCGGCTGCATCCGGTTAGGCTGGAACCCAACCCCAACACAGTTGGGAAAAGGTTAGGCATATGATGATTTACCTGGAGAATATCTGCGTATCCATGGTAGCCGACATGAGCACCAACTTGAGCTCTTTAAACCGTGGCAGAGCGTCGCGCAGGGCGATTAGCAGGAAGTCGCTGAACTTATCCCGTTCATGCACCTCGTCCACGAATATGTGGGTTACACCTGCAAATTGATAATGACTTTAGTAATGTTTGGGCTAGATAAGCATAACACGGCGGACTGTAGTAATGTTTGGGCTAGATAAGCATAACGCGGCGGACTGTAGTAATGTTTGGGATAGATAAGCATAACGCGGCGGACTTTAGTAAAGTTTGGGCTAGATAAGCAAAACACGGCGCACTTTAGTAATGTTTGGGCTAGATGAGCATAACACGGCGCACTTTAGTAATGTTTGGGCTAGATGAGCATAACACGGCGCACTTTAGTAATGTTTGGGCTAGATGAGCATAACACGGCGCACTTTAGTAATGTTTGGGCTAGATAAGCATAACACGGCGCACTTTAGTAATGTTTGGGCTAGATGAGCATAACACGGCGCACTTTAGTAATGTTTGGGTAATCGGTCGACGGACAAACACACAAGTGATCCTATAAGGGTTCCGTTTTTTCCTTTTGAGGTGCGGAACCCTAACAATTGACCAATCAAACATTGGCCAATTGTCGCATGTATACCTTCATGAAGGTAGAATCTTTCAAAGATATTAAATTCATCCTTCTGATTATCAAACACACTTAAATTTATATTATGAAGATGCTGATATAATAATTCCATAATTTACCTGTGAGCGAGGTATCACCCGCCATGAGTGTCCTGAGCAGCACTCCGTTGGTACAGTACGTGAGCACGGTGCGCGGACTGACGCGGGACTCTAGGCGGATCTGGTAGCCTATGGACTGGCCTATCTTCTCCATACGTTCGTAGGCCACCTGAGAAAAAAGATAAAAACATTAGATAAAAAAAAAACATGAGGTTATGGCATTATGGATGTACAGCCAGGCAAGCGCACCTAGCGTTATTTGCGTCCCAGAGGTGGAGAGAAATAATACAACATATATTTGCGTCCCAGAGGTGGAGAGAAAGTAATACAACATATATTTGCGTCCCAGAGGTGGAGAGAAAGTAATACAACATATATTTGCGTCCCAGAGGTGGAGAGAAAGTAATACAACATATATTTGCGTCCCAGAGGTGGAGAGAAAGTAATACAACATATATTTGCGTCCCAGAGGTGGAGAGAAAGTAATACAACATAATTATATTTTCGGCGGCTACTTTTGAACAGCGAAGATACATACGCGAACTTTTTTACTAAAACAAGAACGACCGACTTCGAAAAAACCGGTCAAGTGCGAGTCGGATTCGTGCACCGAGGGTTGCGTACTTTGTAGGCATGTAAATAGTTTATCACGGGATTTTTTTTTAATGTACAGTCAGCAAAAGAGATAATTATGCAGGAACGTTGGATATAGTTGAAGAAAAAATTAATCTGGAATAAAAATTAACTTTATTTTTAGAAAACAAACATTTCATTTATCAAATTAAATTTCAGTCGACAACATCCATTGGTTTCTTACTAAACTTCAACTATATCCGACGATCCTGCATACTTATCTCTTTTGTTGTCTGTGCCTACAAATTTACGGTTTTCTGATTTTTTCCTTTACTTGTGCTACAAGATCTTGCTTCTTGGCAAATTTCATGATTCTAAGTCAACAGGAAGTACCCTATAAATTTTGATTCCCTTGATAGTTTCGAAATATATACGTTTTTTGCGGCATAAACAGCAGTATCTTTTTTTACGTTAACTTAGGTGTTTGATTGTTTCACAGCTTCAAGGGACTGTAGACCTGAGTATATGGTTTTAATTTCAACTCGATACCTCGAACCGTTTCCGCCACAAAGTGATCCTATAAGGTTTCCGCTTTTTTCTTTTGAGGTACGGAACCCTAAAAAAAACACTACTATTATTACATAGGTTTTTTATTTTAAAGTCTCGCTTTTTTTTTTGTTTGGACGCGCTAATCTCTGAAACTACCAGTCGAAATTGAAAAAAAAAAATTTTGCCTTTGATAGCCCAATTACTTGAGGAAGGTTTAGGCTATTTAAGTTCACGCAGTGACCCATAGGGAACGAGCAAAAAGAAAAACAGGTAGTCAGAAAGCGAAAACGAAAGAGAATCATTCATTAGTTCACTCGCTAATCTATATCTATGGTCCTAATCTATATCTATGGTCCCATTCTATCTCCACCCGTAAAAAAAAATACTTACTCTCTCAGCCACAGCCACGGCGGATATCCTCCTAGGTTGCGTGCAGTACATGCGCGCAGCATGCTTGTGTTCCTGACAGTAGTCTAACATCAACTGTGGCAGTTGTGTCGTCTTGCCGCAGCCAGTCGCGCCTGCTACTATTATCACCTGTGGAATAAGAATTGGAATTAAGTACTGACAACCAATAGAACAAAGTTATGAGACAGTTAACACGGCCCTGCATTGTTAGACTTATATAATATCTCAATAATACTATAATGAATGGCAGCGACGGGCGATCCCCGTGCTCGTTGAAGTCGCGTGTTACCGCATTGGATCGGTTCGCAGTCGCATTCGCTTTGAATCGACTACGTAAGACGACGCGATACAAGTGGCGTGTGGCAACTCCCGCGAGATTCACCTCAGTGTGAAGAAAACTTTTAGAGTTCATCTAGAAGTCATGTAAAATCAATCACCGCATTGGATCGCTTCGCAATCGCATTCGCTTTGCGCGATACAAGTAGCGTGCGCAGTCGCATCCCCCGCGAGATTGGCCTCAGTGTGAAGAAAACTTTTTGAGTTCATCTAGAATTCATGTAAAATCAATGTATTATTAGTTTGCTGCCTCACCTGATTATGTAGAACAGCATTGATGAGGTCCTGTCTCTGTTCATACACCGGCAACTTCTCTCTGAATTTCAACAAATCTGGATTGTATTGTGTGTTGGGAACCTGGAACAATTAGGATTTTATTAATGGCCTTGTAGCGGTATCTACAACGCCACATGTGAACTACGCGTCATACTGACGTCACCCAAAATCCTGCATCTCGCAAGCAGAGTTTACCGCGCAACTAGATACAACAGCCCGACATGATCATCGGGCAGTTGCCAGCCAGACACAACACCCGTCTGGTCGGAGGATTCTCCCTTTTCTATAGAGTATGAGTGAACTTTACACCCCATTCCTCATACCTCTATAGCCCTACTTGAGGAAAGATTGAAAAGTTTATTTTTTAGAAAGTAACACTTTTTTTGTTTATCTGTGACAGTTGGGTAAAAATAAATAGTTTATTGTGTTGTATTCTTTTTTTTTTTTTGTTTATGGCGAAAGCGTCAGGATAACCCGCGCAATTCATATTTTCTTACATTTTTGCAATATGCAGGCCAGTATCAGGTTGTATGTTGATCTAAATATAATCCTGATACTGACCTGCAAATTGCAAAAAACTTAAGAAAATTTGAATTTCGCAAGCTACCTCAGTGCATCCCCCTTAAGTTATATTGTACGTCTGCTGAGTACAATAAAAAAAAATTGCAAAAAGTATTGAATTTTTATTTTAGTAAAGAATTTTTAAAACTTTTTACTACTTTTTTCACAAATCTATGTCACAATACCTGTGCAACTCCATTATTCAGCTGCCCCATAGTCTTGTGTGTGAGTTGTGGACTTCTCTCCTTCTCTGGACAGCTGCTAAGGTCATCCTTCTCCTTGCTAGTGATAGGGAAAGCGTTGCACAGCTCCGCAATACTGCAGCGCATGTTTGAGTCCAAGATGAGTTTGGCATCATTTTGAATAATTGTTGAGCCAATGCGTTTGTATATTGTTAGGTAGCGGTTCACACCTGTAAACAATTTAGAGTGTTTATTTGTTACTCATTAAATGATATTTATTTCTGTAAGTACTTTTACTCCTTAAAAAAAATATTTTTCGCCTGTACTGTCCCACTGCTCGGCAAAGAACTCCCCCAAATCCATCCAGGAAAACTTTTTAGCCACATTAGACCAGCCCTTGCGGTATGTGCCCCGGTCACCTTACAACTAAACTTCCAACATATATATTTTGCACAATGTTACCTAATCAATACACTTGATTAGATTAAGACTGCTAGTTCTATTTCCCAGTAACAAGAGATATTGCACAATAACTTGTAAACAAAGAGTAAATATTTAAAAATGACTTTTTGAATTTTTTAATTAATATATAAGGAAATATTTTCATTATAAACTACTACCAACTAATAGAAACCTTTAAAAAATAGTACTCAAAAGCCGTATTGATTATTATTATTACAAATGATTAATTTATTTATTGGAGTATCTGTTGTTGACTAAATAATTGTTACAAACTAATGATGTATTAATTAGTGTTTCCTTATGTTGTACAAAGTGTTATTAACTGAAGAGATAGCAATTGTGCTATTTATTTTATGTTATGTGATGACAGACAATCTGTAGGGCACTTGTGTATTTACATGATTACTTGTTACTATCTTATTTGCGTAGGTACTTAAAATAGATTTCAAGAGATACTTTTGAATAAAAGAAAATATAACTGTACTAATAGTTTTTTCGCACATGCGTGTCATCAATTTCGCAAGTAGTGGTAAATAAAAATTTCAACTAATGTGCAATATATCCGAATGGTTCGACGTAAACCTAAAAATCATTCTAATTATATTAAAAATGCAATTTATGTAAAAAAATTATAGGCACCTAAAACATCGTATGATCATAGTGTACGTACGAATCAAAATAATTATATTTTTCATATCAACAACATACCTTTCCCGCGCGATTTCGACTTGAGACCGAGCTTAGCAACTGTCTCGTGTATGAATCCGCGCTCCTGAGCCGACAAGAACGTCGGGAACTTAAGTTCAGTCTCATTTTCATCACTTATGAACTTATCCAACTGAATCTTCAGTGCTATGCTCACAGATTCAGCTATGGGGAAATGCTTGTTGCCATGGCGCTTTCCCTTTTTAGAACTCATTATAACACTTATGATAAGCTATACACAATGTTCTACACATATACTTTAGTTAAGATATTGTTTACATAAGCAAATTATTAACAAGAGTGAAGAACCAACTAAGTATTTAGATGGAAGAAAAACGAAACGAATGCGATTCCATATTCTTCTTGGTGCTAGTGAGAAGAGGTGACATAAAATAACATACTAATGAAATGAGAAATTTTTAGTCGATTATTGATAATTACTAAGTTTGGAGCGGATAACATAATATTATTATAATAATAATTTAATGAGATTTATTCTTTCAATCACTAGTTTCCCATAATTACCCAAAATAAATAAAAAGATAAGAATTAACATAAGAATTACATTAAATTTGATTAGATTCAGTAATATTTTTACGATATTCGGACGTTAAAAACTTTAGCCGATTATAGAAACTAAGAAAACATGTATGCGTTAGTACGATTTGATCATTGGACATCACCATGGATTGAGGCCGCAAATGTCATTTGGGGAAGCGTTGCAGCAGCGTTCCAGCTGCTTAATATGTTATTTTGGCATATCTTTGGCATGCTTTTTAAACAGGTATCGCTAGGAGTTAGCGAAGAGCTAACCTTAGAATATCTAGGATCCCCGAAACGATCAATTGTAACTGTCAATGTTTTGTATGTTTATTGCTAATGGCTTCAATTGCATTTTGTAGACAATCATATTTTTGTGCATCAGTCTCAATCAAGTAAAAATTGACAATTCAAATTTGATAGTTTTGGGCTCCCGCGTATCCGAACGAAAGTTGAAATTAAAAAAACAACAGCAATTTGTCAAATTGTCATGACGTCATGCATGTTGCTTTGCTTGCTTGTCAAAATAATTCAACACGTGAAGGAATCTTCAATCGTGTGAGATTAAACACTGTTTTTCTTCTTTGAATTCTTAATGTAATTTATTAAAATGCCGAAGAATATCAATCATTTAGTGGTCGACACGACCGCTTTCATAAAGGCAGCTGGTTTGCAAGACATCGCTGACAACGTATACACAGTGCAAGAGGTTATTGATGAAATCACGAACGATAGACAACGCAGAAAGCTTGTAGTGCTCCCATATGATCTTATCGTGAAAGATGTCTTCACTGAAAACATTAAATTTATCACAGAGTTCTCCAAAAAGACCGGCGACTACCGTAGTCTCTCTGCTACTGACATCAAAGTGATGGCACTAACATACCAGCTAGAGAAAGAAAAACTGGGCATTGAACATCTGAAAACTGATCCAACCACACAGAAAATAGTCAAAGTAACTGGACTATCAAACTACAACTCAAACCCAAATGAAGACTCAGAAGGGAAACCAGAAAATGTCAATCAGGAAACTGGAGAACCAACAGAAAGCACAGATGAAGAGACGGTTGAAGCTAAAACTATTCCTAACACAGCAGAAATTAGTATAAATGTCGTGAATAATGTCAATGTAAAAGATGAAGAAGACGCAGAAAAAATTGCTGAACAAATTAAAAATATGGACATCAAAGAAGAAAATATTGATGATATTATGGTCAAAGTTTCTGAAGATGAAGAGGAGTCTGAAAGTGATGAGGACTCCGACAGTGATGGTGGAGAATGGATCACACCTGGCAATGTAGCAGAGAAAAGGAAAGAAATGGAAATGGGAGAATTTGAAGAAAAATCTGTTGAAGTAGCTTGTATCACTTCAGACTTTGCCATGCAGAATGTCCTCAAGCAAATAGGACTTAATGTAACTTCAATAGATGGCAGGATCATCAGACAACTACGTACCTTCATATTTCGTTGCACAACTTGTTTCAAAACTACAAGTGTGATGACAAAACTATTTTGCCCAAAATGTGGACACTCAACTTTGAAAAAAGTTGGTGTGAGTATTGATGATGATGGGGTTCAACATATTCACATAAATGGGCGTAAACCACTGACAGCTCGGGGCAAAAAGTTCAGTTTGCCTACACCCAAAGGAGGCCAACACTTTCAATACCCGATACTTTCTGAAGACCAACATATCCACAAGAGGTTTGCCACAAAAATGGCGAGAGGTAAAACTAATGCAATGGACCCTGATTATACTGCAGGATTCTCACCTTTTGCCATGAGAGATGTTAATTCAAAGTCTGCTGTGTTAGGTGTTAGGGCTAATAAGCAGGACATTAAATATTACATGAAGAACTGTTGCAAGGGAAAGAAGAAGTAAAACAACTTTAAGTTTTGCTGATGGGCCTTCAATTTATGAGCCAGATTTTGTATATAGGAAGTAAAAATATAAAACTAATATAGTAAAATATAGTATATTCTTATTTTAATGATACATTGTTAAAATGTCAACCTATACAAATAACAACAAAAGTATACATGTGTAATACAAGTACTATTTCGATACTTTTTCATCAATAAACTTGAACACAGATTCCATACATGAATATGATGTCATTTCATGTTTTTGATGACCTGCAAAAATAAAAATGGTAAATAATAAATGATAATAAATACTATGAACTTCTGTACTGCAAATATTTTGGATTTTCTTGAATGTTCAAAGGTACAGTGCCTATGAGAGAATGCGTTCTTTACCGTTCTTTAGACCTGTCAGTTTCATACAAACAAATACTTGTTTTGCGAATTTGATGTTTTTATCTTACTACAATTGTTGCAGTGACAGGTGTCAGGAATGCATTTAGGTACAGTGCCTATGAGAGAATGCGTTCTTTACCGTTCTTTAGACCTGTCAGTTTCATACAAACAAATACTTGTTTTGCGAATCTTTGATGTTTTTCTCTTACTACAATTGTTGCAGTGACAGGTGTCAGGAATGCATTTACTTAACGGTGGGGTTGTAGAAATAAATTCAGTTTGGATTTACCTGCTGAAACTCTTGGTATATCAAATTCTGGTGTGTTCATTGGGGTATCCAGTGGTGATTGACTTGATATCCAGTTCCTTGCTGCCTGCAGATCATAAAATAACTATTCATAAAATGACCAAGACTTGTGGCTAAGTAATAACAGCCGCACGGGTTGTTCGATCAGGTTAAGCTACGCTTGCCGCGGTTAGTCCGTGGATGGGTGACCGCCCTTACATACCAAGACCCCTCTGTGCCTCAGAAAGCATGTTAAGCTGTTGGTCCTGGCTGTCATTCATAGATTTTTGACAGTCGGTACGGGACATCAGAAGCCCTAATGTCTGACAACCAGTCTTGCCATGCGATATTGTATTACCCGCTAACTGGGTTGTGGAGGTCAGATAGGCAGTCGCTTCATGTAAAATACTGGTATTCAGCTGCATCAGGTTACACTGGGAGCCAAACCAACATAGTTGGGAAAAGGCTAGGCAGATGATGAAAAAGGCCAAGACTCACGCACCATTTTGATACATGGTTCATGGTCACCCTTTTCATACATGGGTCTGTAATGTCAAAATAACAGCTGTTTACTAAATGCATATCATAAAATTCAACTTACATCTTTCATGTACTTAGTAATCTGTATATTAGAATACACATGAACCGAATCAGTGAAGGCAATTGCTTTGACTCTCTTCTCAAACTCATCCTTCAGCTGATCAGCCAACGTAACAGTCAGTACTCCACCATAACTATGCGCCACAATCGCTATTGATGTAGCTTTTGTATTTTTAACATAAGTTTTCCATACATAGTTGGTATGTTCTTCTCCTGAACTACTATTTGGTATCTTTTTGCCGTTGGGTAGACAGTTATCATTGGGATTTAGTACTATTACTCCATATCCTTTCGCTACAGCTTTCTTGATGTAGGGTATTTGTGTGCCCATGTCTAAGTTATCGTTGATTATGAGTCTGGAATATAAATATTTAACGTTACATAGTATTCACAATAGCAAAAGAGAACAGTATATTTTCAATGTTTCCTGTGGATATATACTTACGATCTCGCCCACTGTCCTGCACGAACTGCACCTGATCCATGGATTAAAATTACCAACACATCCTTCAGATCATAATCCTTAGACGCAAAGATGAAAGTTCCTTTACTGGAATCTTTGGGCACTGGCAACCTTGTCAAGTTCTGATCAGTTTCCATTAAATGGTATACATACTCTGTGACCGCATTACCAAGCTCCTCATAATGTGCCTGACATTCCTGGTGTTGGTTACTAACATTGAATTGGAATGGTTCCTCAGTTGGTTGGCCATCAGCACCTACTTTACGCAGTCGTCCTTCTGTAAAATGTATAAAAATAATGTAAGTAGTCAATAAAACAAAGCCTTGTTTAGTTTTATCTAGTTTGTTAATCTGTTTTAAGTATCAATGAATATAAATAAAATAGAGCTACTTTTACTCTCCCAGACAGAAAAAGATGATAGTATAATTATGTACTCAGACAAATAGCCAAAACGACATCATGTAATTGAAAGCTTGATCTCAACTCTTTAACCTCTTGCACTTCAAAATCAAAAGAGTAATGATAAGGAATTCTTTACCAGTGTTGAAAGTGTATCCCAAGTCTTTCATTGTTTTCACTGCGTCCATTTTTTCCGATTCAGTAGCACCTGTAGCACAATAACTGCGACCGGAAGTTTGTGACCAATTTTGCTTCGGCAAAACAGTTGAGAAGAAAACTCGGACTTTGCGAAAAAATTTGCCTGACATGGAGCGGAAGGCAAAATAAAAGCGCAGAAGAAACTCGTCACGTAAAACCACACGTTAAGAAAATCAATGCATCGTTCTAAATGTATCCTATTGATAAAGCACAATTTTATAAACAAACAAAATTACTAATTCAAATGGAGAAATGTCTTACAATTTTGACGTTTTCTTTTCGTTCAGGAATGTGCACGTGATCATGAATTCCTGAATCACATATGCCGCATTCCGAATTAGCTATAATTGCTCACAGCACTAAGAGACACATCACATCACCTCCGTAGACAGAGTAAACTATAGACTGCTGCATATCTTCTTTTTCATTCGCACAAGAAAAAGAGAAATATATTAACGTCACCAGCAAAGAAAAGAGACAGAGTAAGAATATTTCTGTCCCTTACTTACTGCGTGTCGGCTAAGCACATCAATGTGCACAAGTTTGACGTTTTTGAATGAAATATTAAAAATAATGAATTAAATAATACAAACTACACCGCGATTAAACGGAAAATAAGATATTTTTCGTACATAATTCATTATTAATACATTTGCGCAATCGTATGAATAAAACAGCAGCGCGCATGCGCAGCTAGCGAAAAGCCTAGCTTCAGAGCGGCAAAGTTATTTGACGCGAACTGTACTGTAATATTATCGTTTTGACATTAGCCGCTTTCCGAATTAGCTATAATCGCTCAGAGCACTCAAATCATCTCGCAAGATGGCGCATGTCATGACGTCATCTATGACGATTCACGGGACATGGTTATTGCGCTCACGCTAATTCGGTACGGGTTTAAGCACGCTCAAAGCGTTTACATCCCAACTCGGAACGCACTCTTAGGGCGCTTTCCGAATTAGCTATAATCGCTCACAGCGCTCACATCATCTCACATGGCGGCGTTCCGATTTAGATATCACGATTATGACAGCTGAGAGCTGTCAACAATTCGGAACGCCCGTGAGCGCGATCACAGTGCTTACTCAATGTAAAAACGATATTATTACAGTATTTCTTTGTATAAACACCACATTTCTTCTTCTTTGGTTAGGTGGCGACTATCAGCCAGAAGCACAATTTCGAAAATGCCACGTTAGTTTAATTTTATGATAAGATGCAAATCAGAACAAAACACACACTGACACATCCTCACACACACACTGTCATTTTTGACAGCGCTCACGGTGATATTATTCTAGGGCATGGTCGGCGTTATCGCAAGATGGCGCATGTCATGACGTCATCTATGACGATTCACGGAACGTCGTTATCGCGCTCACGCTAATTCGGTACGGGTTTAAGCACGCTCACATCGATTATTTCCCAACTCGGAACGCAGGGTTAGTGTAGTCTGTGACGTGAATAATTTTATGATTTTCGGCTTCGATCAATTTATTGATCGAAGATTTTCGGCTACTTTCTCAATACTTATACTTAAGGCGAAAGCGCCAGGGTAGCCCGCGAAATTCAATTTTTTTAGGTTTTTTGCAATTTGCTGGTCAGTATTAAGTTGTACGTTGATTAAAACATGATTCGCGGTCGTAACAAATATGTATTTACAGAATTATAATCATTAAAGTCATCAACACAACTCTCTAAGACCATGTAATCCCCAAATGTCAAGATTTCATGAAATAGTCATTCTTGGGGATTACATGGTCTTAGAGAGTTGTGTTGATGACTTTAATGATTATAATTCTGTAAATACATATTTGTTACGACCGCGAATCATATTTTATTCAACGTACAACTTAATACTGACCAGCAAATTGCAAAAAACGTAAGAAAATTTGAATTTCGCGGGCCACCTTAGAGCTTCCCCCTTAAAGTAGATACTTATCAATAATTCTATTTCGGCGTTAGAATTCGCTTTAGCTTTGTTACTCTAAGGAATTCGGCCAAAAAGGTACGGACGCCACTGACACATCAAGCTGTGAAAAATTTCTGGATTTTCAACTTTATCGCTATCACAGTTGATTGGGAAAATTTGACAGATTCGGGTAGCTTGATGTGCTGGCGTCTGTACTGTATATAAACTTTGCATATGACTCCATTCAAAATGTCCATCAAATACATACTTCCTTAGTTTGTAAAAATGTTTTCTACTCTAATTCTGAAATATTACATTTCAGAATTAGAGTAGAAAACATTTTTACAAACTATTTCTGAACGAAGTATTGATATTTATTTTTTTTTGCTTCGCTGCTTAAGGCGAAAGCGCCAGGGTAGCCCGCGAAATTCAATGTTTTTTAGGTTTTTTGCAATTTGCTGGTCAGTATTAAGTTGTACGTTGATTAAAATATGATTCGCGGCCGTAACAAATATATATTTACAGAATTATAATCATTAAAGTCATCAACACAACTCTCTAAGACCATGTAATCCCCAAGAATGACTATTTCATGAAATCTTGACATTTGGGGATTACATGGTCTTAGAGAATTGTGTTTATGACTTTAATGACTATAATTCTGTAAATACATATTTGTTACGACCGCGAATCATTTTGTAATCAACGTACAACTTAATACTGAGCAGCAAATTGCAAAAAACGTAAGAAAATTTGAATTTCGCGGGCCACCTTAGAGCTTCCCCCTTAATGTTCTAACACACTTATTTGTGACGTTTTACATCTACTAATCAAAAATGTTTTGTCCTTTTTTAGCATGGGGATCCATGGAATGGATGCCACCGCTACAAACACTGATCAATAGTTAGTTGTGTAACAGTTTACGTTCATTATCTTCAATTATCTTCTCATACCTTGACATTGGCAAAATCATCGAATGTTACCGATGGAGCCAGAATAAAAAAAAAAAAAGCACAGACTACTTAGAGATAGTACGTCATAGATATAGAATACCTATGTAGTACGTAGTGTTATTCTAAGTGTCCCCCCCCATGGACGTAATATATAGAAGTAACTCTATATATTACGTCCATGGGCATGGTCCCCCCTGCTAAAGGATCATTGTCACAGAACACATATACTCCTAGCGATCATTGTATTGTAATAAGCAGCACCACAGCATGTATAACATTATTTAGTCAGTACATACATATAATAAGTAAATAGAAATATCAACTACAACTGGATTTTATTAATGCTAATGAATTTATATAGGATTTTAACTGCAGGGGTATGGGCCAAAGATAATAGGAAAGGAATGTTATTTGGGCGGGGGACAGAAGGGAGTATGTCGTAAAGGTAGTCTGTGCTTAACACTGTCATTATTTCCATAGACGACAGCGACATCTGGAGTTTGGTGGGTTAAAAAAACTTTGTAGCCATCTTGTCTTGTTTGTCAAATTGTCAAACAAATGTCACTGTCGCCGGCCAACCGCCATTGTCAATGAGAGGTTTTCTTTTTGAGTATTAAAAAAAAATAGTTTCCAAGAACTCTGTAGATCGCGTTGTACTGACTACGTTACTAGGTAACAAAGCCAAAACGCTTAGAAAAAAAACATTGTTTCACGTCACATACGCTCGTTGACTGACACTTTCGTTTGCTTTCGTTTTTCGATCTCAAAATTACATCCAAGTGAAATAATATAAAAAATATGTGAAGTTCCGTTCCTTGCAGTAACTTACCAAGGTCAGCGCCATCTATCCAGCGACTAGGGAAGAGTTAAAAAAAACAAAAAAGGAAAATCCCTCATTCCGGCCAAAGAGTAAGCATTGACTTATAAAAGAGTAAAGTATAGTTCGCGTCAAATAACTTTGCCGCTCTGAAGTAGGCAACAAGTCACTGCGCAGTAGTTAATCCTATGAATACAACAGCAGCGCGCATGGCGCGGATTGGCGCGGCTAGGAAAGAGCCTAGCTTCAGAGCGGCAAAGTTATTTGACGTGAACTGGGGGTCTACTCCGAAGTGGTTGATTGTCGTATCGGCCGAATGTTCGGTCATTTTCTGATTCGAATATTGTTGTCCTACTACGAATTAAAAAAAAAGGTAAAGAAAGGGTAAGGGTTCTAATAAGGTTCGGATTGGCACAGTTTGGTCGGGACCTATAGTCAATATAGGAAATGAAAGGTAGTAGAAAATAACCGAACATTCGGCCGATACGGTGGTTAACCGCTTCGGAGTAGACCCCCTGTAACTATAGTGGAAAAGAGTAACAACTCTATAGTAAAATTTGCATGTATGGAAAGTGCTGCCACCTTGAGTTTGGTGGGTGAACTAAGTCTATTAAATAATACACCCACTGATTGGTAATATGCATACTTATGAGTAGCAAAGTATAGACCAATGTTACCCTCAAAAGGGGTACAACTTATTGTAGTAGTCTAGCTGAATTATGATCAGTGACCCACCCTGATTTCGCACAGCAAACTCTCCATACAGAAGTAGTAGCAGTAGAATTGTACAGACAGAACCATTTAGCTGAGTGATTGATATTCAATGTTGTTCTCAATGCATTTTTAATTGATTCATTTACATACAATTTAACGACCATGACAGCTTTAAGGTAAAGTGTAGGGTATTATATACAACAAAGATAATAAAATTATTTTAATACACATACCATTTAATCATTATACCAATCTAAGAATAGTAAGCTGAATGACATGACTAATAAGAAGAAAAGTACATAAACCCTAAGCCCTGCATTCCGTTGTATGGCCTGCTTTATTTGTTCATTGGCATCCTTAACATTTTCAGTCGAGCCAACAACAGTGTTTGATATCCTGTCTATATCTTGTTCCTGTTGTAATATCTGAAAACAAAAAAATTACATAATTATTAAAAATCATGGGCAACTATGTAATAATCATAGTTTCTGCCTACCCCATGGGAAAAACTGTCAGTCTATCTAAAATTTCTAGAGTTATTTTAACAAATAATCTGTACATTTTTCCTATGAAAATTTGTGTTTTATCTGTAAAAACAACAAAAAGTAGATATTATTTAAAATTACCTTTTCAGTAAATATTTCCTGTAGCTCTGCAATGTGAAGCACTTTGCTTTCAATAGCTTTCACTTCCTCCGTCATGCTGTTCAGCTCATTCAGGAGCTGTACATTCTCAGACTCAAACATTTGTAACTCCTCAGCACTAAGTTCCTCATCAGCTAATACAGCTACATCATTCTCACACAAATCCATCTTCTTTACCGTATCTGGTTCCTCCAATTCCTCAATATCTTTTTCTAAACCTTTGTCAGTATCCTTCTCTGCTACTTTGCTCACAATGAATGAGTTTGAAATGTTTGACTTAGTCTGTGGCAGCTCCAGCCGCGATAGTTTCCGCATGACTAGAGTTCGTTTCACACGCAGAGCTTTGAGCTCACTGTGTATCTTACACACAGCTTTCAAGTACATGTCTATGAGGTCAGCCACTGCTTCCATGTATTCTTTCATCTGAGGAGCTGCTGTTACCCTGCGATTATCATTCCTAAACTCCTTCAGCAAGTGAGAACAAGTATTGATTATCCTTTGGGCTCCTGTGTCTATTTGGTCTCTCTCCGCGTCAGTCATCTGATCTTCGACAACATTATCGTAAAAGCTCAAGTATTTCTCGCGGTGCTCGAGCAAAAAGTCCCGTAATCTTGTAATTTGTGAAGTAATATCCTTCGCAGTTATCATGAAAGCAGTTTTTGGCTTGGTTCGGAGTATGCGTTGTTTATCATCGCTAGTAGGGCTCTGTATGCCGAAAGCTTTGTTCCGCGTTTTCACCGTCTTTATGTATGCTCTGAACAATGGCGTGATATCCATTTTGGTGTCTAGTTAGCATAGAATTGATGAAGAAATCAATTAATACAACGTTTTGTACGGTTTACTTCACAGAACGTTTACTTACACGTTCACCTTCACAGCTGTGTTGTATTGATAATTTTTAAATGACATCTGACATTGGTTTTTCCGTTCGGATACATTATACGATCATTGATTTTTTATACACAAATGTTCTAGATACACTTATCTTGGGTACTGGAACGTTGCCACTATGTTGTTTTTGATTTTTGTTTTTCATAATTTCATTATCTGTGATTGATTTTACAATACAAAAGAAAATCAGTAGAATTGAAAAATTTCCATTGTTTTTTTACTAAAAATACGGTAAAAAATCGCTAAAGATAAACAATTAAGATGGGATCAATTGCTGGTAGTGGAAATAAAAGCCAACATTCTATACCTATTGATATTTTAGATGACCTATGCAGGTGGGTTGTTTTCTTTTGCGATCAAAATAAAGTGATTTTTGTAGGTAAACACTCCATAGAACTTTGTAAATATTATGTTTTATTAACCATTACAGGTCAGTAGCTAAGTTTCATGTATTATTTTCCATGCAATTCATGAAAATATGCTGTAATATTTGTGGATCCAGTCAGTGCAGCAGATGAAAGTCGAACAAAAACTTTCACGAAGTTCACTTTTTATCATTAAGTTATTCATTTCCTCTGAAAGAACTCGATTATTAATTTATGTTCAACAAGAAAATCTATTATCCCAAATGGCCAAAAATAATAACAAAAAAAATAAGTATTGGGGTCATTTTGGGATACCTACCTACTGATATGATGGAAATATTATATGGAATAGGAAATGATTACTCGGAACGTTACAACTCAATTATGTTCTTTCTCTACAGATTCCGAAAATAAGTGAATTAATTTAACAATTTCATGAATATGGGATGGTCCACTTACTACTTGATATTGTAGCAGGTGGCGGAGAGATGTACAGTCACCAAAGGACATAAGTGGACCCACTTATGTCCTTTGGTGACTGTACATCTCTCCTAATGCTTCGAGGACAGGTGTAATGGTAATGCTATGATGTGTTATCAATTAATCATATTTTACCAAATGCCACCTGCTACAATATCAAGTAGTAAGTGGACCATCCCATATTCATGAAATTGTTAAACTTTAACTGTATCCGACAACCCTGGTTAGGGTCGTCGGATACAGTTAAAGTTTAATAAGAAATTCATGGATGTTTTTGAATAAAATTTAAATTAATTAATAGAAAACAAACAGTTCATTGATCTAATTAAGTTTCATTCGAAAACATCTATCAGTTTCTTACTAAACTGCAACTATATCTGACAACCCTGGTTACTTATCTCCTTTGGTGACCGTACCTATAGTACAAAATTTATATTACCAAGAAACTTGCCTATATATCACATTCCTTCCTTTCAGCCGCTTCATTATTAACTTACCTCCAGAAGACCGCGGGAATCTGGTGCGAATATGTTTCCAAATAGAGTTGGCACACTGGTTCTACTTAGATTATTATTGTACCGATGAGACCACCAGGCTTAACCCCTGTGGTATTAGGGAGTTTGCGGCACATATATTTCAAGTAAGTAGATGGTAGATCTCCTCTTTTGTCACAGTTTTTAATCACAAAACATTAGGACATATGATTTAGGATCTCCAACAAAAATATACTAAGATGTGACACATAAAATCATAACCCTTCCTTTTGACTTTGCCGTAGTCGGGTAAAAAGGGCAAAAATTGGTTTTAGGTAGGTATATTCCCTCACTTATAGTAGACCTCCGTATGTTGCTGGTGTTGTTAATGCTTTTTAGGTATTTCTATTAACCGCCTAGTTGGTCTAGTCGTCTATTAAGTTGCATGCGGGTTCAATTCCCAGCACAGTGTTAGGAATTGCCATCAGGAATTTCTCTGTAGCAGCTAAGAGTATGGAAGAGAATGTAAGAGTATGGAATTGTGTCCGATTGATAGCTATAGGCTCTCCCCCTAGTAAAATGGGCACAAAGTAATAAAGCTGCTAATCTTGATGCACAGAAATTTAAGTTAGTTTACTGAATTCACATAAATTATTTAACAATTCAAACCATTACTGTAGCACGTCCCGCAACTCCGCGAGCATGTGAGCAGTCTGGATGCGGTGTTGGACAACTGGCGCGAGTACAAACAGACGGTGCCGACATATGGCGCCATCTTGTTGGACACAGACCTGTCACATGTGTTACTGGTCCAGTCGTATTGGACGAAGGCTTCCTGGGGTTTCCCTAAGGGAAAGGTCAATGAGGATGAGGAGCCGTACAAGTGTGCTGCCAGGGAGGTAAGGAAACAGTTGATATTGTTTTCTTTGACATACTTAATCCAACACGATTTCTAGCAGTTAGAGTATGTGTTTTATTTGGTCAACCATTACTGTCGCACTGCTGGGCAAAGATCTGCTTTCCTATTTATTGCCTTTCACCAATCTACCATGAAAAACTCCTTGTCATCACAGTATAAATAAATGCTAAAACAATCATGTTGTTCTACCTCTAGGTACTTGAAGAAACTGGCTTCGACATCAGTAAGCTGATAAACAAAAATGACTACATAGAAGCTATAATACACGAACAAATTGTCCGCCTATACATTATTGGTTTCATTCCTAGAGACACCAAATTCCAGCCGAGAACCAGGAACGAGATTAAGGCCTGTGAGTGGTTCCCATTGGCTGATCTACCGGCCAATAAGAAAGATATGACGCCTAAGCTCAAAATGGGAGTGAGTCCTAATGCTTTCTTCATGGTGCTACCGTTCGTAAAACGCATGCGGCGCTGGGTCGCAGAAAGGAACTCGAAAGTGTTCACAAATACTAGACGAACGCGTCACAAATCTATGGGAGACATAGAGGCTACTTCTACTACTAAAGCTAAGGCCAAAGCTATCTCTCAGGGCTTGCAGAATGAAATACAAGAATATCAACAGCTAAATTGTAATGCTGTACCAATACCGTATAAGAATCATGGTAACGGTAATGGGCCTGGCCTTGGAAACGGCAATGGGAATGTTCATGGTATTGTACATGGTAATGGTCAAGGAAATGGCCATATCAATAGCCATGGCAACAGCACCAGCCACAGTACCAGCAATAGCCATAGCAACAGTCATGGTAATAGTCACGGCAGTGGCGCCAAAAATACTCCAAACCAGAACAGTTCTAGAAAGGACAGGAAGGTTGCTAAGCGACAGCTGTTTACACCGCAGAATACTCATCCAAATCCTAACAGCTTTTCTCCCGTTCAGAAAGAAACTAGTCCTAAAAAAGAATCTCCTGATGAGAATGTATTCTTCAACTTCGTGGCTCCGTCTTGGGCTAACTTCAAGTTTGATAGACGGGCCATTCTCGACTGCCTTACTTGAGCGTAAGGCGGCGGAATTTTGGTTCTAATTAGTAGATCACGTGACTTCCTACTTCGATTTTGACATTATTTTGTAATTATAGTTACAAAGCAGAATAATTTATTGTTGTTTTAATTTGCAACTTTGATACACGATTTTTTATAGCCTTCGAAATTTCAGTCATTAGATATAACTTAAAATTATTGCAAGCGCTCGCGCTGTTCAACAGGTTTTATCTTATCGCCATATTTCTGCTCGATTACAAGGAACTGAAGATGATTGATAAAAAAAAAATGCATAAATCAAAATATTTATTATTTATATTCGAAAACATTAATTTCGCACAAAGTGCATTATTATTTACAAAGTCACTACGACCTTATGACGCGTTTTCCAGGAGCTTCTGAATACTGGTAAGGCCTGCCTACCTCATCACTAAAATTGAGCGTGACAATCTGCCGTTTGATCTTTCCTCAAAATTCATTCAATTTGAAGTATGCCTTGCATAATCCCGTTTTTATAAAGTCCTTCAAAAAGACATGTTCATGACATTAGTTTCTGGTTCTCATTATTATTTTATTGTCTTTTACACCAGCTAAGGTCTGCTTATGATCTTAGGCTGTATGGTCATCTGTTGTTTCAACAGTAGTGTTCCTATTACATCACATACATAACTGGCAACTTCCACAAGATTCTACCCATCATTTCTGTATGACTTGCTTCTCAATCTTCTCCTGTTGTTCTTCAGACTGTAATTGTTGTAGGGTAAGCAGTGATACGCCTAGTTGATCCTCTCGAGTGAAGGGTTGTGCCATCTGACGGAGCCAGCGTTTGCAGATCTGGGAAGGTAGAAAGAAAACATAAGTATGAAGACTAAAGGACAACTGACTATGACGAATGCAAAAGTAACAAACGAAACAATGATAACGTTTTATTAATTAACCTTAATTCCAACGAAATAAGATTCGTTTTTGTTTCGAGTTTAACCCGGGGTTGCATTGTGATAGACATATTAGTCAGCATGAATAGACAAGGAACATAACTATACTTTACTGAGCACGCATCCAGAGTTGAAAAAAAAAAACAAATTTTCTCAGAAACAAAAAGTTCTTTCTCCTTGTCATCAGTTGATGGCCTTTCGTCAGAAAATCTCAATAAAGCAAATCTTTGTACAGACGCCTGCACATCAAGCTACTACAATCTTTTTTTTTTTTTTTTTTTTTCTCCTTTTTCTTTCTATTTGCAATCGGTCGTTGGACCATAAGCGAATTTGTTCCATGACGAAATGGCGTTGTGGTGGAGCAGCCAGTGCTGCGCCTCCCACTTATAGAAGGTGGTTCCTCTTCAGCCTTTTCACCACCGCTGTCGGGTTTAACAGTTCAGCAACTAGTGGGTTTGGATGCAAGGTTAGGCGTTCCTTGTGTTGTTCCTTGTACCGCTCGATTTCAGAGCTTACTGTTGGCATTTGTAGATATTCGTGAATTTCGTCGTTCCTAGCAAACCAAGGTGCATTTACTATGGATCTTAAGATACCATTTTGGACTCTTTGTAGGCAGAGGATGTTGGATTTGCTGGCAACGCCCCACAGTTGGATCCCGTAGGTCCATATTGGCTTGAGGACCGAGTTATAAATGAGGAGCTTGTTGTCTACAGAGAGCACAGAGTTTCTTCCCATGAGCCAATACAGGTTGCGGAACTTGTGGTTTATCTCGTCCCTTTTATTTTTAATGTGATGCTTCCATGTTAGGCGCCTGTCTAAGTGGAAGCCAAGATACTTCACACAATCTGTGTGTGGTAGGGTATCAGAACCAAGCCTGACAGGAGGGGTGTTTCCGTGCCTGAGCGCGAAGGTGATGTGATTAGACTTGGATGCACTGGCACGTATCCGCCACTTACAGAACCATTTGTGAGTTTCGTCTAGCTGTTTTTGAAGTCTATTGCTGGCCATTTCTGGGTTGTCATCTACTGATAAATAGGCAATGTCGTCGGCATATGTTGCTATTGTTATGCTATCCAATGTGGGTAGATCTGATGTAAATATGTTGTACAACACTGGGCCAAGAACAGATCCCTGTGGTACACCAGCTTTCACTTCAAACAATCTTGATCTTGCTTCGCCCTGTTTTACTTGGAAGTAGCGGTCGGACAAGTATGACTGGATGAGAAGGAACATTGAGTGCGGAAGATTTTCCTTCACTTTAGCCAGCAATCCTTTGTGCCAGACACGGTCAAAAGCTTGCTGAACATCAAGAAATGCCGCTGAGCAATACTTTTTACGTTCAAAAGCCTGTCTTCCTGTATGGTAAACTCGGTGAACCTGTTCTATTGTTGAGTGAGATTTTCTAAAGCCAAACTGGTGAGACGGAACAACATCATTGGCGTCCATGCACGGTTTCAGTCGGTTAAGGAATATCCTCTCCCACAGTTTGGACAATACAGGTGTTAAGCTTATCGGCCGATATGACGAGGCTTCATGTTCAGGTTTACCTAATTTGTGGACCATGACAACTTCAGAGATTTTCCACAGATCCGGAAAGTGAGATGTTCGAAATATTGCGTTGAACAGACTAGCTAGGAAAGAAATGCATTTTCTGGGAAGATTTTTCAGTATGGAAGGCGTGATCAGGTCGAATCCCGGGGCTTTTCTAGAGTTCAGCAGTCTGATTTCCTTCGCTATTTCTTTAGGTGTTGTTGGTATAATAGGCATACACATCTGCAGATCCTGTTCCAATATTGTGTCAATTTCATGCTCATTAACAACGCTATCGTTGGGTCTGAATACAGAATTCAGATGCATTGCGAATACCTCAGCCTTTTCCAAGTCAGTTCTTGCCCAGGAAGCTTGTGATCTAATTGGATGATTAGATTGTTGAGGCTTATCTAAGTTTTTAGTGGCCTTCCAGAGCGAGTTCGCACCAACTCCCGTAGGTGACATCATCTGTAGATTCGTTGTTAACGTTGAGTTAGTAGACTCCTGGACTATAGCCTTTAACTCCTTTGCTGCCTTGTTGTAATTTAGTTTGTCAAGAGGGTGACGGGATTGATGCCATATTCTTCTAAGTCGGCGCTTTTCTAGGATTTTTTGCATTATGTCTAGTGGATGAGTAGGGTTGGTGGGACTTTGGGGCCGAGAGGGTGTGTTGATCCAAGCAGCCACTTGAATGGCGTTAGTGAGGTATTTGCAGGCGTTATCTACATCATTTTGGTTCTTTAGTGGAATATTAGCATTAAAGTTTTCATTGAGGTAAGTCGAGAAGCCCTTCCAGTCAGTCCAACCATTCGTCAGAGACTCAGTTTTTTCCCGAGTAAGTTCACTAGTGCTAATTGTGAGGATTGCCGGTGTGTGATCTGATGACCCGTCTAGACTCGATTCGATAGTAGTGTGTAAGCTATCTATACCCTTGTTTATGAAGAAATCCAAGAGATCCGGCAGTTTCTTTGGGTCGCTAGGCCAGTAAGTAGCCTCACCTGTAGATATTGGTTTTAAATGATTTTCGTCAACACAGCGTTTTAAGTCGCGTCCACGAGTGCTGGTACAGCGGGAGCCCCAAAAAGTATGTTTGGCATTCCAGTCACCACCCGCAATAAACCTATGGCCAAGAGTATTGAAGTAGGTTTTGAACATGTCTGCAGTTATTTTATGTCTTGGTGGACAGTAAATTGAGGATAGAATAATAGGGCCTGCTCGGTCTTCCAGTCTAACAGAGGTGGCTTGTAAGTGTACTGTAGAAAATGGTTCTATCGGTGAATGTCTCAGGTTCGCTCGAATGACCAGCGCTGAGCCAGCATGTGCACTACCATCGGGATGCGGGGAGTGGTAAATGTTATAGCCTTTTATGCGGAACGAGCTTCTGGACGTCCCGTGCGACTCTGAAATTAGTACTGCGTCTAGTTTGTTGGTATGAATTAAAGTCTCCAACTCTTGGATATTGGGTGCCAATCCATTGATGTTCCAGATTGCGATTCGTAGAGGAGTCATTTATGGTGTTAGTTTAGTAATGACCGTAGTCAGTAGGCCCATTAGGGTACTGATTTGTTGCAGGAGTAGGTCGATTTTTTCATTTTGTTTAATTAAGAGTTGTTCCATAACTGTTATGTTTTGTTGAGGGTTTTCTATGTGACTAGATGTAACGACGTTGTCAGGTGGAGGAACCTTAGGATGACCAGCGACAATATCCGAGTATTTTTGGTCCGATCTGCGGTAGGAGTTTCGTTGGGGTAGGGCGGAGCTTTCTGTAATTGTATTGGGGCGGATTATCTCAGTAGGAAAGTTGGAGTTACCAGTTGGAAAATTTCTTGCCTTAATTTTTCTAGACAGAATTTCTTTGTAAACTTGACAACCTTTGTAATTGGCCGGATGATCGCAAGAGCAAAGAGCGCATTTGGCAGGTGTATTTCTGTCTTTTTTGTGGCATTCTGACGTTTTGTGGCCCTCCCCACATTTGACACATCTGTATGGTCTCATGCAGTTGTTCTTGCAGTGGCCATATTGTTGGCATCTTTGGCATTGGACGATTGTCTTAGTTTTACGTGGATCTTCAATTTTGATGCGCTGGTGATGGATATATTGGATATTTTTAACTAGTTTGTTATTTGGATTAGGTTCCAAATTTACAAAAAATGTGGAGGTAGGTGTTTTGTCTCGTCCATAGCGGTGATTGATGATTTCTCCTCTGACCTTGTTACCAGATTTTTCCAGCTCCTGAATGATGGCATCATGTGGAGTAGTATGATGGAGGTCTTTTATTACTATTCGGTAGCATTTCGTATCTTTACGAGAGAAGGTGTGTCCAATTAATCCCTTCTGTCGTATCAGATCAATGACTTGCTTGTAATCATCAGTAGTACTAACCATTAAGCGTAGGAGGTTTTTATTTATTATTTTATACCGAAAGACTTCCGGACGAATTACGGACTCAATTAGTTTGGTCAGTTCATTTAGATCCTCAATCCCGTAAAGAACAATAGGAGGTGGCTTATTTGGTTGTTTAGGCTCAGTGTCCGTGTCCTCTGTTAGGTCAATCGGCAGGTTTGAGAATCGGTTTTCTGACACAATTGCAGGAGGCGAGCTGTCGCATATTTTTCTTTTCTTGGATGTAGGAACTCGTTGCCATGGTGGAGGTTGTGATACATCGGTGGATGGCGGTGCGGCTGGCATTGGTTCTGAGGCTTCATCAGAGTTTTTTTCACAGGCGAATATGATGGGACTGTTGGAAGAACCCGACTGCTTACATGAAATTTCGCTTAGTGAATTAGATCGTTGTCTATTGAAAAGGCTTGGGTGAAATATTTGTTGAACAAATTTCTTAGGCGAACTTTTATTTTTTTGATTTTCATCAGTATCATTAGTTTGACTTTGAGCCTGATTTCCCACTCTAGCCAAATTGGGAACATTTTTACAACTCATGGTGGTAATTATTTTGTTACAATGGCAACACTTTTCCAAATGTCAAATGACATTTTGACATATTTTAAATTGACGTAGAAAAATAAAAAATTGGGGGTGGGTTGAAGAACTTTGAAAACTTGGATTGTCACTTTTGTTTTTTGATCACAGTTTTTTGTTTAAATCACTTGGTGTTTTAAGCTACAAACAATTGTTCACAGTTTTCACAGATAAAAGTTCACTTTCACAATGTTTTTATGCATAAACTCGCGGTGTAACACACGAAAGTCACTTATTTCTCCAACAGCGCGCCGACGCGTGTTGACAGTTGACAGTGTCCTCCTACTACAATCTGTAATAGATTTTCAACTTTAATGCTGAAGCATAAGGTTCAAAGTTGATGGGAAAATTTGACAGTTTCGGGTAGCTATTTTTTTTTTGTGGATTGGAAATCATCAAATGACCCCTCCCGCTCTGGGTTGAGTGGAAGGGAGTGTCAGACTCTTACCGACTAAAACCCACCCGTGTTCCTTCCTTAGCCCTTTATATTCCGGGCCAGCGGTAACCCTTTCGGACAATCCCGCTGACCCGGCAGGCTTCGGCCCTATGGGGCCCCTCCTCGATGCTGACATCTCTTTGAGGCGCGCGTGGAACACGTACGCGCCGTCCGGCACGGGCCTGGTCCTGATCGGACGGTGAGCTAAGTTTCGGGTGGCTTGATGTGCTGGCGTCTGTATGTACAGACGCCAGCAGGTCAACCTACCCGAAACTGTCAGATTTCCCAATCAACCTTGAACCTTATGCTTTAGCAATAAAGTCGAAAATCTATTAAAGAAATCTGACAGATTGTAGTAACTTGATGTGCTGGCGTCTGTACGTTGTGATACAAAATGAAAGAGAGAGCAGAAGGTCCATTAGATCATGCCACTATTCTTACCTGTACGGCTTCCTCAGTGCTGAGGTTACACAGCGAGTCTTTCAGATGCTCCTGTATCCAGCGCGGCAGCTTGGTGCGCTTGTCGGCGCGACTGAACCGCTTGTCCGCGAATATCATTATACCGTAGTCTGTCTTGCCTCTGAAATGCCATAAAGTAACGTTAAAAACTTTTTTAGTAATTAAATTTTGCTGTGTTATAATTAGACAGTGTGAGAGGGAGAGTAAGAAAGATAAGAAGAAGAGAAGATATATAAGAACTTACCTCAACACTCTTCCTACGCACTGCGCTGCATGACGCATAGCATCGAATGTTAGGAAGTCATTTTCACGTATCTACGAAATAAACATTATAAATATTATAATACAGGCTGGCAGGGACATCGACACACACACACACACACATGGACATGGATTCTGAACCCATCACATTGAAATTATAAAAAAAAGCTGTTCCATACATTTTGACCGCGTAAGTATGGCAGTATTCTATGAAACAGCAATTTTTTTTTCATAATTTACGTAAAATGTCCCTACCTCCCTACTACCCTGTATAATTAGGATATATCAACATATGGACAATCTTAAGACGCATAGTCGCGCCATAAAGTAGAACACCTATGAGCAATAAAATTATTAAGAAGCTTCTGGACATCTGAATTTAGTATATAGAACTCATCCTCCATAGAAAAGGGAGGATCCTCCGACCAGACGGGTGTCGTGTCTGGCGGGCAACTGTTCGATGATTCATGTCGGGCCGTGGTATCTATGCTAGTTGCGCGGTAAACTCTGCTTGCGAGATGCAGGATTTTGCGTGACGTCAGTGTGACGCGTTGTTCGCATGTGGCGTTCTAGATACCGCTACAAGTATAAACAACCTAAATGTGATAAAAAATATTTATTTCTGTAAATTGGTTAATAAAAAAACACTTTTACAAGTCAAAACCAAAAATGTTTTGAAACTAGATGAGATTGGTGGACTACCCTGAGAACACCAAAACAAACTCAGAGATTGCAATACCTTTCAAAGTTAAGAGACTAACCCCTTATTCATAAACGTTGCTTAACATACATTTTTGACATTTGAACGTCACTTAAATTTAATCATCGTTTATAAATAAATCCCATCATCTTTGTCAGGCCATATGAGGATCATGGAGATGCTTCATCATCAAAAGATTAACATACCTGGAACTGGTCCCTAAGATAGTCAAGCCGAGCCTTGAGAATGCGGCTCTGCGTGAAGACGTAGGGAATGCCGAACATGAGCACAGCGCGGCCCAGGTGATGGTCGAAGTCGACACCTTCTGATACTTTGCCACGAGCCACGGATAGCAGGACTGCGCCGCGACCACTTTCACACGCCTGGGAAGAAAAACGAGAAATAATATGAGAAGGAACATTAATATAAAGCTACGGTTTCCTAATAAAGCGGTGACCGCAAATAACGGCCGCAGTGACGGCGGCAAAGATTTATATCGCTAGATACCGCGTCAAAAGATAGTCGTGTATCTGTTCCGTTTTGACACCTCTGACACACAATGACACAGTGACTGGACTTGATTGTCATGGAAACATTATATAATATTGTGTGAGCCCACTCTTCTCAGTATGGGCACTTTTTCGCGTGATTAAGTACGGTGAGGGAAAATCTAGTGATTTAAATCTTTGTGCTGCGGGGTTTGACTTTAAGGCGTCAAAAACGCTCTCTACGAAATACACCAACTTACTTTCTTAGACGTTTCAGTGACGTCATTCACCAGTAAATTGCGGACGCTATGTAAGATCTTTTAGGAAACCGTAGCTGTACTAACTATAAAAGAAGAGAACGACATCAGGTTCGTGTGTTGATAGACTTTTAATTAAAAAAGTGTGTCACAAACTATGTTCCACCTCTTATCCTGCTTTCTGTGCCCCAAAAAATGGCGACGATGCTGTGGAAGTGGCGAAGTTTTGAGCCAACAAGATTGAATTCACTGTCGTGCTATCAACACGACGAAAAAGAAAAATATAGGACTAAAAATAACACATCATCATATTCACAATGAGAAAGTGAAATTTTACTTCCTGAGTGAGAGTCTTATAGGAGAGAAAACTGCTTCGGAATCGAAACTATCTTTTGTTTCTTATTTTCAATGTTTCACATGATATTTAAGTCTATGATCTATGCGTTGTCCACAACCGTGATATGTACCTTTATGTAATTTATTAGCGCAAAACTCGTTTCAGCGGAGTCTTGAGTCTCTATGAACAGCAGTTTATGTCGTTGTAAGCTCGCCACCACACCTGCGCAATAATTCATATGAAATTATGATAAAAACTTTTTTACAAAAAAAAACAACCGACTTCCAAAAAAAAAAAAACAAAGTGAACAATAGATTTAATTTGGTTTTTTTTTTGTAAAAAGGTTTTAATTTTTCACGTTTTAGTTGTACCTACCTACCCCACACAAATTCATACTACTTGCTATGTGAATATCAGTGACAGGAAGCTATTGAACACATCTGCCTACCCCTTTAAAGGGTACAGGCGTGATGTTATGTTGTGTTATTGCGTAAACAACATTTATTGAAGAGTTCCGTCGTCTGTATCCGAAACTCAGGAACTCGTTCGAACAAAAAAATAATTTTGCAAATCCGTCTATACAGGGTTATTGGTAAAACATTGAACAACTTTTACTATGGGACCAAACCTGAACATGTGAAAAAAAAATCAGCTGATCCCTACATTTTGACGAGTTATACGAACATGTCATAACAGTTATACGAAAATGTAGGGAACAGCAGATTTTTTTTCGCGATTTCAGGTTTGGTCCCATAGTAAAAGTTGTTCATAATGTTGAGTACGATGACTGAAGACTTAAGAGGGTGTTAATGTTTTACCAATAACCCTGTATATGACGGAGTTACGCCCGAAAATATAAAAAAAAAAATAGAAACATCCGAATTGAGAACCTCCTCCTTTTTAGAAGTCGATTAAAAATAGAGAACCACAGACTGAATTATTATTTGATATTCAAATTTACCTTGATCATACCAGGCACCGACTACGCTTTCCAAATATAAGTAAGACGTGAAGAAACAAACTACGCCGTCCGGTACTACTGTTGAAATCTATAAGGATACATTAGACAATAGTTATTCAAGTTTCATATCCAATTTATCATTTACACGCATTCCTACCCCACTAGCCCCCGGTGACATCTAAAGTTAAAGTGCGCAATGCTGCGCACCCCTATTTCAAGTTAAACAATTATCAACTTTATTTCAATGATAATTAAGTTGATTTCAGTGACTAGCACTATTCACAAAGTTATAAAAATGTTTGATGTTGTAGCGTAAACAACTTTATTGTGTAGGAATTAAAGTAATTTTTCCATTAATTCATATTTGTTTACATTTTTGACAAATAAATCGCAAATGCACGTTCATCCACTTAATAAAAAAATTAAATCCAGCCAGTCACTGACAGACAAGTACTGTTCAGTACACTGGCTGGCTGCAGAAATGCGTATGGCACAAGACTTTTTTATAAAACGAAAGTGAGCACTAAGGATTTTTGAGAATTCACACCCCAAAAGGGGTCAAACAGGGGATGAAAGTTTGTGAATATTATCCAGCGTATGATACGTCTACCCTCTATACGGAGTATTATTGCATTTCTATGAATAAATAAAAAAAAAATGTTTATTGCATCATCTCAAGGCGACGCCGACCGCCTAGTGGCGCCCTCATCGTTTGTTTGGTTATTTCTTTTATTTTAGAATGAAAATGCAGAAAATAAGCACGTTAAGTTGTGCTTCACAAGATTATACGTTAATTTTGTTAGTTATTATTGATGATTATTATAAACGGTAGTTTTACATTGTTTAGTTTTATTATAATCACTAAAACGGATAATAGTGCCACTATTTTCCGTATTTGCTGCATTTTCATTCTAAAATAAAAGAAATAACCAAAAAAAAGGTTAAGGGCGCCACTGCGCGTTCGGCGCCCTCTTAAATAACTTATTATAGTTACAATGGGGAGAATCCATTTAAGCAGTTAGTTTGCTTGTGTTAGGAAATGCTGGCTAGCGATTGCTGGTTAGACTCACCTCAACAAGTAACTGGCCATAGTTTCTTATGACGGCTACATCTTCTCTTGTTTCATATTTAGACGATATCGCCACTTGATCACTGCCTTTTGATACTATCTGAAAAGATTGTTATTTTATTATCTACAAGATAATTTAACCATCTAAATAAAAAACCATCAGGAGTAGGCTTCAATACTCAATCATGTATTGCATTCCACAATGTATGTGCATAGGTGGTCGGTAACATTTGTTGTAACAATCGTGGACCCTGACTGGGACAGCAAAAAAAAATTTGATGAAGAAAAATTTGAGAGGACTTAAAGTACAATTTAAGGTAACATTTTATTAATTACTAGCTGCGCCCCGCGGTTTCACCCGCGTAAATGTCAATCCCGTGGGAATATCGGGATAAAAAGGTAGCCTATATGTTAATCCAGGGTGTCAGCTACCTCCATACAAAATTTTATCAAAATTGGTCCAGCCGTTTGGGCGTGAAAAAGTAACAAACATATAAACACACACACTCACAAACTTTCGCCTTTATAATATTAGTGTGATTAATTTAATGATTTTTTTTTATTATTAATTTATTTTACTTTCGTTCAGAAGATAAGTACCTAATTCAGTTATGTTCAATTCAGTTCACTTACCATAGGTAATATACAGGGCCGGGCTAGAGTCATGGTGAATGAACTCATTATAACTGGGTTGAAGTCTAAGATCTTTGGATACATGTCTAAAGGCGATAACGTTCCTGCAAACATAATATAAATTTTTATTATTAACTTTGCCTAATAAATGTATTATTTTGTAGTAGTAGTTGAATTTCATGAGCGAGTGTCATTCATTGTAATTTAAACCTTACGTTAATGTTTATAAAAGCGCATTTCACATGGCGCGCTCTCATGATTTAGCTACATAAGTAAAACAATACTGCAAGTATTGAACTGACCTGAAGTGATGATAACTGATTGAAATCTAGCGAATATAGGCCGCATGGCTATTGAAGAGTCCATACATCTAGAAAATAAAATGTTAACAATTTAGGCAAATAGAGCTCTCAGTTATGCTACTATTTCTAATACAAATATCTAATAACAATAATATTGCTCTCCAAACTTTCATAGAATCATATCCTAAATTTTTTATCGATTTCGTATATTATTAATTACTAGCTTCCGCCCGCGGCTTCGCCCGCGGGGTATGTCGATAAAAACTATCCTATGTCCTTCTCCGGATTCTTCAGTAACAAGAAAAATTCATAATACTTACGAAAAATGTAGAATAGGGTTCGAAACCGTCGGAGTCTTGTCATCAAACGGCTCAATAATAATCGTGAAGCCCTTCGTATACGTGGATACTAGCGTAGCCAAGTGTGTGATGAGAGTCAGCGACGCAAAGTTTGAAGGGTCCGGTATTTCTAACGTCTTCATAAGGGAAGAAAGGCGAGTGGCACAGAAACGCAAAGGTTTGCGTTCTATGCAAACGCGCGCTTGCACGTCTTTGAGGAAACCTGGAAAGATGATGTTGGCTTTTTATAACAACAACGTTTTATATATGTATAGAGGTATGAGGAACAGGGTGTAAAGTTCACTCATACTCTATAGAAAAGGGAGGATCCTCCGACCAGACGGGTGTTGTGTCTGGCGGGCAATTGCCCGATGATTCATGTCGGGCCGTTGTATCTATGCTAGTTGCGCGGTAAACTCTGCTTGCGAGATGCAGGATTTGTGTGACAGTATGACGCGTTGTTCTCATGTGGCGTTGTAGATACCGCTACACATGTATCAAAATTGTTGGTCTACTGTTGTATAGGATTTAGATATTTTTTTCAGGAATATAAATAGTTTCTTGTGGCAAATTGTTTACTACGACGCTTTGAATCAATTCCTTGAATTAGGTGCAGGTGATTAAATAGTCAGCCTGTGTCTAATTAAATTACTTCGTAAATAAAATAATCAACAACAACCAGTCTTACCAAAGGGGTATCGTGTGTTGTGAAGGTCAGATAGGCAGTAGCTCCAAGTAAAATGTTGGTAATCAGCTGCTAAGGTAAGACTGGAGCCGACCACAACATACTTGGAAAATAGTAAAGATAGTTTTCTGCTTACCTGCCGGAGATTCTTGTACAACGTGTTGTATCCTTAGCCTAGTCTTTATGTATTCTATAAACCTCTTTAGGAAACTGAGGAAGTGCTCCGCATTCCTTATGTTGCCGGGAACCACCTCTGCAAAAAGAATGCAATTTTAATATTTTTTCTTCATGATCTGTTAAGTTTTTGATGAAGTTCTGGATCATGTATCAATTAATTACTCTTCTGTTGGCTTCCTCCATAGTCACAAAGGGGCTTGTTAATTTAAAGAGAAAATTTATGGTTTTTGGACTAGACTTTTCTATTATAATGCGCATCGTTTATGGTGCAAGGAACTGATGTCCGGTGTGTCAATAATTCCAGCACTTATTTATCGACGAAACTATCTGCCGCAGGGAGTCCGTCATGTGAATCACATCGGGTCTTCACAGAACCTTCGAGGCGCGGTTTTAAAAATATGAGCCTTATTTATGTGGAAAAAAAGCGGCAAATAAATAAACTTTACCGCGTGCCTCTATTCGCTTCAATACTGTCGTGGACATTGCAGGCAGTATAATACATCTGAAAACCAATGTGTTTGTTTGAAAATATTATCAAAGCAGGAATAGCTTCAGCGGGATTGTCCGAAAGGGTTACCGCTGGCCCGGAACATAAAGGGCTAAGGAAGGAACACGGGTGGGTTTTAATCAGTAAGAGTCTGACACTCCCTTCCGCTCCACCCAGAGCGGGAGGGGTCATTTGAAGATTTCCCATCCGAAAAAAAAAACCAGGAATAGCTTACCATTAAGTACGTCGTCAGGTAAGATAGGGTTGCCTAACACAGCGTCAGTTTCTCTCTGCGCGGCGGCTTGTCGTAACCCTTCTACCATCTGCTCGTATTCTACCGTAAGTCGCGCTGCGTCAGCTTCGCGGATCCTAGATACAAAAAGAATTGGAATATTTATACAGGGTCCAATTATTAAATATTTTGCAAGCGAAATACCGCAAACGTGATGGGTACTGTTTTATTTTTGAACGACTTCAAAAAAAGGAGGAGGTTCTCAATTCGGTTGTATTTTTTTTTTATGTTTGTTACCTCCTCAGTACGCCGTCATTTATTTAATAAACCGATTTGGAAAATTATTTTTTATTTAAAAGGCAAAAACTAAAATACAGATCCAAAGACACCGACTTCTGAAATTAAAGTTATTTTTCACTTTGTAGTGTTTTTTGGAAGTCGGTTTTTTTTGGGTATCGATACTCATCACGCTACGGAGTTTTGCTAGCTAATTTAATTTAATCTTTTATTTAACGCTGTTTAAAAACCTGTCCTTTAGAAAAATAAAAGAAGTAATACTTTGTTAATCAGAACTGGGCGTTTTATATCCCTTGAAAATGTAGCATAGATAGTGCGATATTAACCGCGTTCGGAGTGAGAGTTCCATTTGGACTTACGTATTTTTTTCTGATAAAAAAAAACCAACAAGCAAATATAAAAATACTGGAAGTTAATGAAAGCTCGGTCAAGTCAGTCACTTAAAATTATCTGCTAAATCATAAATGTTAATGACTTTATAGAGCAGTGGTGGCTAAGTGGTGACGGCCGCGACTTACGAGTTGTAGGTCGTAGGTTCGAACCAGACCGGCGCTTTCATCATCATCATTTCAGCCGAAAGACGCCCACTGCTGGACACATAGGCTTCCCCCAAGCACCTCCACTTCGACCGGTTCTGTGCTTCTTGCATCCAACGGGTTCCTGCGGCCTTACTTACCGGCGCTCTACTTTGTGTAAATTATATCATCACCACTGCTCTCAAAACGGTGAAGGAAAACATCGTGAGGAAACCGGCATGTCCTAGAACCAAAAATTCAAAGACATGTGACATCTACCAACCCGCACTGGGCCCGCGTGGTGGATTACGGCCCACTCCCTCTCACAGAGAGGAGGCCCGTGTCCCAGCAGTGGGAACATTATAGGCTGATTATGTAATTACTTTGACAAAGATTTGACGAAAGCGACTTTATTATAAAACTTACTGAGCCACAGTCTTCTCAAGCTGCTGTAAGGCTAATGTGCTCTTATCTATAGTCCGTCTCGTCACCTTCACACTAAGCGAGTCTATGCATACGTTGTCTATGTTGTGAGCTTCATCAAACACAACCACGGCTTCCTTGTTCAACTCTTTCGAGACCACTTCGGCAATCTTCGGGTCGAGAAGATAGTGATACGAGTACACTACGATTTCAGCGTGGATTATCTGATGAGAAAGTACATGTTACTGGGAAATTATATGGTCCGGTGATCAAATAAAATTGGACCTGAAATATGAAGTTTGGGCTATGATGAAAGCACAAAATGCAGCCTTAAAAAATCTAAATTCTTCGTGTTAAATCCAAAAAATTCATCTGCCTAGCCTTTTCCCAACTATGTTGGGGTCGGCTTCCAGTCTAGCCGGATGCAGCTGAATACCAGTATTTTACATGGAGGGACTGCCTATCTGACCTCCACAACCCAGTTACTGGGTAATACGAAGACTGGTTGTCAGACTTTCAGGCTTGTGACTACCCGTAACGACTGTCAAAGTTCCACAGCCAGCCGGGACCAACGGATTAACGTCGCGTTCCGAGGCACGGACGGGTCTCGGTATGTAAAGATGGTCACCCATCCACAGACCCACCGCGGCAAGCGTAGCTTAACCTGATCGATCGACCTGTACGGCTGTTATTATTTAGTCACGGGCCAAATAAAGAATGTAAAAACTTTTTTATTTACAAACTATGCACACAAGCACGAACCAGCAAGAAGAGCCAAAGTCCCCAGAATGGTTTTTATTTCTATAGAAATAAAACTTTATTTTCAACTTACAGCAAATCTGGAAAGGAAGTACGGACACCAATTCCTGTCGGCGCCATACTGTTTCATATCATCGATAGTGTACACTCCGTATGGTAACATGGACTCTTTTCCTTCTCGGTTGAAACCCTCATAGAACTGACCTGAGATAGTTATAACAAAGATAAATAATACAAAAATAGTTGTAAGTTTTGGTCTAGTCCCTTGTAACATGATAACAATAAAAACATATTGCATCGCAAAATCTCACTGAACTGACTTCATTAATGTCTGTTCCAAAGGTATCTAATGAAAGTGTAAACAAAGGGTTTGTTTACTCTTTCATAGAATACGTCGTTCCATTCTTACGCAATCACTCACTAAAACGAATTAGTACCTAACACATTCATCTGTATTTAGGGGGTTCATCACTTTTTATTTTACAACAATTTATTGTTTTAGTAACATGATTAAATTCAGTGGCGTAGCTAGTCCTAAAGGGGCTTGTATCAAAATTTGTTGGGACCCTTTTTATCAGACTACGACGAAGCTCAAAATGAGGATAATGTCTTTTTTTACCAAATAAATATCCTGACTCGGGAGATTAAGCCACCACTGTAACTTTACTAAGAGAAAATTTAAGCATCCTGACTCGAATACGTCAATTTTTCATTCTGGAGCGAACAAAGCGATCCCGATAATTGCAAATTTGCAACATTCTTATAATAATTTATCTATATATGTATGTATTTAGAAATATATAAGTATGTTTATCAGTTGTCTAGTACTCATAACACAAGCTCTGCTTAGCTTGAGACTAGACGGCGTTGTGTGATAGTTGTGGAATATTATTATTATTATTATTATTATTCGCCTGGACTAGGTTAGGTTAAGTCTGCATCGTACTTTTACTAATAGAATGTAAGAGCGAGCGAAGCGACATAGAAAATTGTAGCAACCTGACGAATAGATCAAGCTGTCTTTATGTGTCTACTAAGACAATGCATGGTTCAAAAGATAAAAGACAGGTCAGCTGCTAGCTTTAAAAAGCAACATTTATAACTTACAAATATAATCAAACCGTTCTTAAGGCAGTATAACCGGTCAATCTCAACGAATACACCTTGTTTCCTTCAACCTTGACATTGGAAGAATCATCGATAAAACGATGGAACCATTATTATAAAAATTGGAATTGGAACTTACAAATAGGTACTTCGTTGTCTGATTCATGCCTGTCCCTGATGTAGCTGGCAGTCAGTGAGTGGCATTTACCATCTACTAGCTTGCCTTCCCTCTCTCTGGATACCTAGGACGAACAGCAGGGTAATTGCGTAACACACTATCAGTAGCAATGGGTTTCATTTTGACAGTTCAACAGCATTCATTGCGGTATTTACGTTGTCGAACAGACACATTTTTCGAACATATGGAGCAATGGATTAGCATTATGCTTCAAAATGATTCAAATTGAGTGTAATCGTGTGTTACGCAATTAGGGTGCAGGTTAAACTTATGTTGGTAATAACACTGATAATTATTCATTATGTATAATTTGGAACTGTGGAAATCGATTGTCATTGTATGGGCATGTAATGTGAGGAAAATTTTGAGTATGAATTTGGATGGCTATAAGAGTAGGGGAAGACTAATAAAACGATGGATGGACTGTGTGAACGATGGTATGGTTACAAAGGGGGTGAGCTACCGTGATACTTAGTCGTCACTAAGAGCGTCTACGCCGTACGGCATTTCATACAAACTTTCAAGCCCTTGTTTTTCGAAATGAATCAACCAATTTTAATTAAACTAAGCTAAGCCTACATCATCCCACTGCTGGGCAAAGGCCTCGCCCCATGACTTCCAATTAGAAATATAGAATTCAATAAAAAATTCAACAGCAAAAAAAACGGTATTAAAACTAAAGTTCTTACTTCTGGATGTATGCAGAGATTTTTCCTTGAGGTCAAAACTACACCGGTGAGACTTGGTTTCTCTCCTTGACACTTTTCATAGTATTTCATCAGGTTTTTTAACTCTTCTAGTACCTTCTCTATCTCTGGCACAGTGCGAGAACAGTAGATCAGTTTTCTGAAATAAAATAAATATGATAACATGTCTCTTAAGGTCAATTCATACTAGCGCAAAGTCGAAGCGCATCGAAGCGTTAATCTGAATCTTAACATAGCAAATTCACCCTTATCTCAACAACGTAATGCACATATTTCTTCTGAGATAAAAAGAAGACGCGCGAATTCGCGCGCATTCGACAGAATTCGCGTGCATTACGTTGTGGAGATATGGGTGAATTTGCTATGTTAAATTTCAGATTAACGCTTCAATGCAAGCATTCTTATCTTGGATATAATCCTCTAATTTGTAATATCCTTGTTTACAAAGCGTACTTTTAAAATGAGTTTTAAATTTTCTTTTATTTAATTGCAATATGTCACAAGGTATTTTGTTGTAGCATTTAACACAGTACCCCATAAAAGATGTATATCTTTTAAAATACCTTGTGACATACATACATATATACTTTAGATAATCTGAAAAAAGGTATTAAAATTATGTCTATCACTTATTTTATTAAAAAGATGTTGATTTTTTCTTACATACATAATATTTTCATAAATGAATTGGCAAGGTACCGTCATGATATTACCCTTTTTAAATAGTTCCTTAGGAGATTTGCGGCGACGTAGATTGTAAATGGCTCTGACAGCTCTCTTTTGCTAATTTTACCTGTGATAGCTACTTCCATATGGGAGGGTCTACTATGCAACGCTATGAGCGCTTTGCTTCATTATTGGTAAATATACGAGAGTCCTAATTTTAATCAATAACGGTCCATAAATTACAGATATCTGCTATATATCGACGGTCCCTACGTATATAAAGACATGTCGAAAATGGCATTTTTTTTATTGTATCATTGGATTATCTATGTGACACAATTTTTTTTATTTACTTGTTTTAAAATATTTATTATTGGTCATAGAATTATTTCTAGGGCGTGTTGAACACAAATTACGCTCTCCTGTAAACCTCGGTTTTTGACTTGACCTTATCTATGTAGGAATCGTCGATATGTCAGTTTCAGAGTGTGTAGGATGAGCTTGCTTTCAATGAAAATAGAACATCATTGCAACACAGTGGTTTAATCAAGTAATTTACATTTTATGAATATAAATTTAAACTCATCATAACATAACATAACATTAGGCAACAACGTAAGAAGACTACTCCTAGAACATAGTGCATTACAATCTTCATGGTTCAACAAAGTGAATTTTAGATGACACAAATGGAGTGATTTTTTGAGGAAATTCTGTAATAATATTTAAATAACTAATACAATGATGGATATTATAGTTATAAGTACCTGACATGATGAGGATTGTGTATCATGTATGCAACAATCAAAGAGAGAAGTGATATTGTTTTCCCAGTTCCTGAAGGCATCTCTAATAATCCATGGCCCTGAAAAATTAAAATGCTTTTTATTGTCTATTGATAAACAACATTGATTGCTAATGTTTGTTTGTGTTTCATGTTTTCGATACATAACCTAAAAAATCTAAATAGGAATAGATTACATTTCTCGATTTGCAAAAACCGCAAAGGCGCGTAGTACTTTTGATAATGTTACTAAAATGTACAATGTATGTAAAGAATAGCAGTGACTTACTTTAGCGTCTAAAGCTCGTTTTAACTCCAACATATAAGCATACTGCTCTGGATAAATGTAATCGTAAGGGAAATAAACAAGAAGACCGTCCACTGTGAGCCTGTAAATAATAACAAAATAAACACGATAAAACATGAAAAGTTACTTTAAACTGAAGTATTATTATCATTCTACGTTTGACCACTTTGTTTACGTACTTCATGTTAGAAAACTAGCTGCAATATAAAGTAATTTATAAAAATTGTAGGTAAATTTTAGCAGACGCGCTTCGATCACTCGGCTTTTGCTTGCGAAGTTTTGCCTTTTTGACAGTTTTTGAGTTTGGCACTGACACTAGTGACTGTGACAGTGACACTACTGACAGTCTGACAATGACATATTATTTCTTTTTTTTCCCTTTGCCCTACTCGGACAGGCTAAGGTCTTGGACCATACCGCCTCGTCTTCAGTGTTTATTGTCCTTCATGACTAAAAGTAAGGGACATTTATTATTTCAAATTATTTGACGTGATATTCCGAAAATAACACGTTTGCGTTTACGAGGACTTTATTTTAGAAATAAATATTTTTTTTCATATAAATGTATGCATTATTATTATTATTTTAAATATTAGCATAAGTAAATATTATTTAGTGATCTAATAAAATTATAAAATATCAAAAGATATCTATATAATAATAATCATTTTATTTTATTTTACTTTTTATTTTTTTATTTTTATTTTTATTTTAAACTGGCATGTCCTAGAACCAAAAATTCGAAGACATGTGGCATCTGCCAACCCGCACTGGGCCTGCGTGGTGGATTACGGCCCACTCCCTCTCACCGAGAGGAGGCCTGTGTCCCAGCAGTGGGAACATTATAGGCTGATTATGATATGATAGTTATTATTATTGGAAAACATTATTTTTTTGGGAAAATAGTGAAATATTTTGGTAGTATGAATTTTTCAAGTGGACGTGGATTGCCAAATCCGAAACTATGAGGAATAGCGAAAAGTACTCAAAGGATGACTCCTTTGAGTACTTTCCGCTATTCCTCATAGTTTGAACAACAAAACAAAAATTCTTTAATATACATATATTATTGTTTTTCCAGGTATATAAATAAAAATAATATTCCATGCCTTTTTGTAATTTCTTTAGAGAAAACAACAACAAGAAACGAAATAAAACGTGTCTTCTAATGTCAAGTCAAATCAAATTGTCATTGTCAATGTCAACAACAAAAATGGCTGCAGAGTTGGCGTCTTTCATAGAATTAGACAATAAATAGAGTATTTTGTTAATTAACTACGGCATTGTTGTTTGCTAAAAAGAATGTGAAATAAGTTATTGTTTGATATATTTCGTGAAGTCATGATGTTTCCTTGATAAATATCTGTCTCGTTTCTAATAGCGACTAAAGTCTATAACGTGTAGAAGTTCTAATATTTTATAACTCTATCGAACCTTAGCGCCGCGAATCTATGAAATTCAATTTGTAATTATTTTAATGAATTAGATAAATAAAATTGTAAGATGGAAGTCATGAAAGTGTGTCGTATTTGTTCCATAGTGGACGTGAAATTACACGACCTGCGATCATACCCATTAGAATCTTACTATGAGTCTGTAATAGGAACCAATGTAAGTTGACCCTTTGTTTATTTATATTTATTCTGTTATGTTTTAATTATTTGTACTTTTGCCAAATCTTTGCCTATGATGAATTAACTGGTTTTTATCACAGTAAGTAATAAAAAAAAATTTGGTATATTAATAACTGAGAGCTGTGTAAAGTATTACCAAAGTGGATTCTCTAACTGGCTGATGGCTTATAGACATCTACAGCCCACTTTACCCTCTTTTAGGGTACCGTACCTCTAAAGGAAAAACAGAACCCTTATAAGAACACTTGTTGTCTGTCTGTCTGTCAGTTAAGACCCTTTTTCTCAGGAAAGTGTGGAGTTATCAAGTTGAAATGAATATCAAACACTCAGGGCTGTAGTCTTGTGTAGTTCGTGAACGATGAACGAATAGGAACCGTATCTTCGCACTGTACTAAAAGAAACGTTTCCGAACGCTGACTTGTAACCGGTCTAATAGGTCTAATAGCTCTTTTCGAACTCGTACATCGCCCGAACGAGAAAATGAAATACAGTCTCTAGATTCTCTGATTGTTTGACAGAAACGTTATACGTTTTCATTCGATGTCTGAATGAATGAGAACGAGAAAGAATAGCCGACGAATGACGATGCTATCCGAACCCGACCGACCGAATTCGCAAGAATGAGATGAGATGCGCGTTATTTTATTTCAATGCCTTAGTGTCTATTTTAGCTTATCGCCCAAACACGGGAGACGAGCTGTTTGAATGGTACAAAATAATTCAGTTAAAATTCTCTTAGTATATCAGCTGTGTACTCTGTGATAATAATAAATAGAGATAAATAATTATGGATGTTGCATTTATATTTTTTTTTATTTATACGTAGTGGTTTATGTATAATAATGTCTGGAGTGCGTATTTGCTCTGAGAGTGATCCGGATCCGCGCTAGCGCGCTAGGAAATGCTTACCGAGAGCGAAGACCGAATAGAGCTATTAGAACTAATAGAATGAACTAGTTCACTGTCCGAAATGAACTAGTACGGAGCGATCTTTAAAATGACCGAGCAGGCACAAGACTACAGGGCTGCAATCAAACTTCTAAGTCAATTCAATCAAAAGATAGGGGTGTTTATGTTCCGAAATCAAAACCTATGGGGTACTTCCTGTTGAACTAGAATCATGAAAAATTTGGCAAGAAGCAATGTCATGTAGCACAAGTAAAGGAAAAAATGCGTTTTTTTTTTTTTAAACTATTTAAATACCTACAAATTTGTATGGAACGCTCGGTTTTTTTTTGTTAGTGCCTGAATCTACTTTTGATGCTCCTGTGGTTGTCTCATCCAGCAATGACCCAGATGACAACTGTGTTTTAGATTTATAACATTTTACTATGATTAATTCTAATGTCCCAAAACTGAACATAATATCATAATTATTGTGTTAATTGGTGCAGAATAAACTATTTTTTCCTTCTTCTTTTTTGTAGTCTATGCATTGGTTAATTAATAATTTATTCCAGCCCCAGTACACCAACTTGCCACCGTTTGCCTGCTATGAGTGTGCAGCACTTGTGAGGAAATTTTATTTCTTCAGACAGAAATGTCTACGAAGCCAGGCAGTACTCCATGGCGCTACAGATGCCTTTGGCAAGGTAAACATTATATTAAATATACTACGATGTCATTTCATCAATCAGTAAGCTTACTTATTATAAAATTTTTGCTAACACAGAAATCTATGTTTTAGGTAAAACCTAAAGATGTGAAATTAATAGACAGAAATGGTCTCCACATCGCCTCGAACCTCACAATAACCATCTTGCCGAACATAGAGATATTAAAGCTCCAAAAACCTAAAATAAACAAAGAAATAAAACATGAACCCGGCAGCGAGGATGACTATGATAAGTTTAAAAATGAAGATCATAACTATGCTTCCTTTAACTCAATGGAACCCTGTATCTCCAGTGATGATGATGATGAACCTCTATCGCTTCATAGGGAGAAGAAAAGTCAAAATAAGGATACAGATGATGAGAAAATGGACTTGAAGGAGGAGTTTGAAGTTCTCGAAGTAAGTTTAACTTAGGAAAATATTGTAATGATTAATCATTTGGCTTATGATGGCTTCACTTTCAGATATAAGAGTGTTAAAGTGAGAAAAAAAAATGGTTAAAGATAAACATAATATAAACTCTTTACAGTTTGCTGTAGGCACAGAAGACTCTGGACATTCAATTGAAGTACCTAAAGTTGTTGCAAGGAAAAAAAAACGTGGGCTGAAAAAAGAAACTTTTAAGCATAAAAAAGAGTTGTTAAACCCAAGCTTGGCTGTTGATGGCAAATGGGATGATTTTGCACAGTACATCAATGTTATAACTTTGACGGTATGTGGAAATGTATCTGAATTAGGACTATGTAACAATTTTTTTTTAACTTAGAATGGAAGCTTTTGGAAATTGTTTTTTTTTTAATGGAATCTGTTGTCACTAAAAGAGAATTATTGTTATCCCTGCCAATGAATTAAAGTTGGAAGTCATGAGGTAAAGTAAGTCTATGAATCAAAGTAAAGGACAAAAACACTAAATTATATATTTTTTTCGGAAAACTGTCAACACTTGTTTCAATAATTGAATCAGTCAAAAATAATCAAAATGTTCGTTTGTTGCTCATTGCATTTTCCAGTTGGAAGAGCAGAAAGAAGAGATACAGAAACGGAAGGAGTCTACCAACTACTTGAACTCTCCGTTCCAGTGTAATCTGTGTTTTAAAGGGTTTATAGATAATGATGCCTGGAATCATCATGTTAGCAAACATGCTGTGGTAAGTTATTATGTTAAACATCAACTAGTCGGAAATTATCCGCTTTCAGACAATCATTGTAGCTGGTCATCGTCATCTTCCTGTCCTTGCCCCATGTTACTTGGGGTCGGCACGGTATCATTCACCACCTTCTCTTTCATATCATTACTCACAATACTCACACAATCCATCCATCTTTTCATTCATGATGATCATGTTGGTGTGGTAAGATATTATATTGGGGAGAAGAACCAACACAATAAAGTCCCGTGTTTGTTTAGGGTACTATTTAATAGCTATAGTGTAGGTACTTTAAATCGTATTCTATATAGTCCAAGTATAATCTAAAATACTACCTCATTATTAATTTATTGTGTGGTTCAAACATTATAAAAATAAATGTTCTTTTGTTTGCAGAGCGCAGGTAGCATTGAGTGTGAAGTCTGTAAGTTTAGGTTTAAAACGAAGCGCGCCTATCAGAAACATGCGTCCAACCACGAGAAGAAATACGCCTGTAAATCCTGTCCATACATATCTACTAACACGTAAGTATAACTACTGATTCAGTCTAGGATATACTTTTAGCAAAAAAAGTGAAAAACTAGTGGACCTAAAGTGCTCCCTTGTGGTAATCCTTTAAACTCCTCTAAAATTTGGCTATAACTTCATATTCTGTCATTTGTGTCTTTACTAATTTATTAATTTGTGACAAATATATAATCAATCTACACATCCCATTCATTCGTCACAAAATCCGAACACATAATAATTAGTGGTGAACAAAGTCAAAAGCTTCTATAAAATCAATGGATGAAATTTTTGTTTTTATTAAAAATAAATGTTACATGTTTATAAGTCAATATTCCATAGCAAATATGTCATTAGAATAGTACATAAATATGCTCCTCAATGGTTTAATATATCTTTGTCCAGGACTCAAGCTAAGCAGCATCAAGGATGGCATAAAGGAATTACTTTCAAGTGCAAATTTTGCGATGAAATATTTACGTAAGTAACGAATGTTGTATTTTAAGAAACAGTCAACATTTATAAACGAATATGTAAACTGTTTGTGTAACATATTTTAGTTCTGGAAAATAAAATACATGTCGGAAATCAAACGCTGGGATTTGATAACAATAAGTTTTTGTGTTTGTTAATGTGTTTGACTATTTGCAAGTCTTTACGCAGCAGCGTGTACACCGCCATCTTCCTATTTCTTCTTTCTCTCTCAGTCTCGCTCTCGTTCACTCAATACTATCCTCATTAGCTTGTATTTTGACTTGAAAATTATGTGTACTTAGTTGAAAGTTTTGCCGATTTTATGATAAAAATTTTGTCCCGCCAGAATATGGACTTCTTACATGAGTCATGTGCGTATCAAACACCCGTCAGAGTTCATATGCGGCTTCTGCGGGTACTCATTCATCAGCAAGTTGGGCCTCGCCATGCACAAAACTATGATGCACAAGGATGTCCAAGTAAGTGTGTGTGCTTTTAGTACCTGACTGTGCGACAGCAAAGACAGGGTTATGTTTGTCACGCGTATATCACACTAATATTATAAAGGCAAAAGTTCGCGTGTGTGTGTGTGTGAGGGTGAAACCGCCGGGTGCAGCTAGTATTAAAATAAAGGGTTATACCGTAAAGAAACCCTGCCGTGTGTGTGTACAAAGGGCCTAACAGGTTGTAAATCAAATAAATTAAAATATTAAAAAAAAAACCGACTGCAACTAAAAAGCCTGATCAGTTCGTCTGCATCAGAGTGCTTGAAAAGTGAGCTTGTATTGAACTTTTTAGTTGCACTCGGGTTTTTGTTTATTTTTACTCCCACATTTAATACAGGCTTTTGTGTGTTTTATCGAGTTTTGGTCTATTTAGGAGAAAGCAGACGAAGGTCCGTACTGCGAAGAATGTGACGTCAAGTTCATATCGACGGAGGCGTACAAGAGGCACACGGTCATGTCCACCAAGCACACCCAGACTACAGACTCTATGTGAGTAGATATACGGTTCAGTTTCGTTTGCTTGATATTCAGTACAAGTCGACACCAATGTTCACGTACAAGAGATATGGTGATGTCCGACAAGCACACGCGGCGTACAGACTCTATGCGAGTTGACATACGGTTCAGTTTTGTTTGATACTCAATATTACACGTTGTTATTCAACAGTAAAGGCTGTCGTACCTGTGGCGCGACGTTCGAGAACTCCGAAGATTTACGACTGCATCATCGTAAGGAACACACGCGGAAGAGACCCAAGAACTACGGGAAGAAACGTTCTAACCTCAGTTGGCCTGCCAAATGCGAACACGTTAGTATATTAAGCTCATTATTATCCTGCTGAATTTTTCCTGCAATTTTGAAGTTACAAAAAAACTAAATTACCGTTTCTCTCATTTGGTTTTCTCACCTTCAGGCAATTTGTTAGCTCAAACTTGGCTGGTCTCCATTTGAAAGCAGAGCGTAGTAACTTAATGGGTCAAAGTTTTGTAACTTGTCTTAAAGGATGACCCAGATTTCGACGGGCCGCACTATTTTGTATGAGCCATTGCAAACAACACGCCGCGCCGCGCTTTCTGTATTGAAATGTGATGCGCTGCGGCCGGACGCTGCAATGTGCGCTTAGCTTAACTGTTATGTTGTCTAAGGCTGGGGTCTCTCTGACCACACGCCGACCGCGACCGATGACGTGTCGCCGTCCGTCACCGACGACGGCCGAATGCTGTGTTCGTAAATACACGGGCGCGGTCTCGCTCGCACGCCGCCCGCGACCGCCGGGTGCGACGGCGGCAACTAACGTTTTAGCAACCGGACCGGCGGCGGTGTGTCGGTCATCCGTCGTTATCGATAGCGTGTGACGTTTTAAAGAGACCGTAGCCTTAGAAAAACATGATTTGTTGCAGTGTACTGAAGAGATCCCGAACGCTCGCGAGTATTGGACACATTTCCGTCGAGCACATCCCGACAAGAAGTACCCCATACAGAAGAACCATATATGTGATATATGTGGCAAGGGCTTCAGGGTATGTTAAATTTAATCAAATTTAATAACTTCTTATTTACAACTTCATAAAACACAATGTCATGGACATATTGGACATTTAAATTTGCTGAATGCTGTCCAATCTTATGTAGCTTTTATGATAGGTTCACTGTATAGAGGTATGAGGAACAGGGTGTAAAGTTCACTCATACTCTATAGAAAAGGGAGGATCCTCCGACCAGACGGGTGTTGTGTCTGGCGGGCAACTGCCCGATGATTCATGTCGGGCCGTTGTATCTATGCTAGTTGCGCGGTAAACTCTGCTTGCGCGATGCAGGATTTGCGTGACGTCAGCATGACGCATTGTTCGCATGTGGCGTTGTAGATACCGCTACAACTGCATTAACAACAGCCAATTGTTTAACTCAACATGAAATTTGAAATCAGAGTTAATTGACTGGGTTTAAATCGGTGGACTCAAATCCATAAAAAAGTCCAACAGTAATCGACTCCGAAAGTAATCATACAAATTGACATCACGCCTGTTTTCCTCGAAGGGTTACACAGAAAGGCACAGGTGTACCTATATGACATCCACATTTCGCCAGTTATGTTTAAGTCCCATGTTCAATAGGGCGACCCTAATGCCATCAAACAGGCACAAATCCAGACTCCGAACTGCTACTGAGAATTTCCTGATGGAAAAACTCAATAACAACTAGTTACGCCACTTCTAAACCGCTGAACCGATGTAGATGAAATTTAGTATAGAGATAGTTTCAGTCCCGGGAAAGGACATGGGATAGTTTTTATCCCGATATTCCCACGGGATCGAAACTTACGCGGGTACAGGTCAGTACAATATAATTGTAGTCCCAAGAATGTCAAAGTTACAAACTAACTAACTTAACATTTTGACATTCTTGGGACTATAACTATTCCAAAAGTTCTGATCCTCAGCCGAATTTAAATAAATATTTTTTATATTGATTTTGACTTAATCATTATCACTAATTTATCCTTTTTCTCTCCTCTATCAACAGGGTAACGCCTTCCTGGTATACCACAAACGCACGCACTTCGAAGAACGCGCGTACAAATGTTCGCAGTGCGACAAAGCATTCTTCAACCGAACGAACTTGAATGTTCATGAGAAAACGCACTCTGACAACAGGCCATATCCTTGCTCTGTTTGCTTCAAAGCTTTCAAGGGTAAAGGAGCCCTCAACAGGCATTTTAGAGTAAGTATTTTATGTATTATTTATATCACAAACCTGCACGTCACTTGGATTACGAAAACCTCCCTTACTGCTTCGTAATAAAGACGCTTTCCAGGTCAAACTTTTGCCATTGATGTGCAGTTGACTAGTAAACCAACCAACAGGCAATGATATTATATTAGGTAAATACGTTACACACTATATTCCGCAATTTCGATATCCATAGTTATTAGTCTGGGTACAAAAGAGATAAAACTATAAGTTAAAATGAGAAGGATATACACAAGGTTGACTGGTTTACGTATCTACCAATGTTGATATAATATCGTTGCCGGCAGGTCCATGAGGAAATGTACTCAGACATCAGGCCACACCCTTGCTCTGTCTGTGACAAAACTTTCAAGTTTAAAGGAGCGCTAGATAGACACTTTTTAGTGAGTATTTTAAATATATTTCAGGCTGCTATCATTGTCACACTTGAAATTATGAGTTTGGAAAAGTATTTTTTTGTTTGTTTTATTAATTAATGAAATATCGATACCCATGTTGTCATGTGCTACAATTTTTCTTTCTTTCTTTCATTCCTATACCGTCTGTGTAGTTACGCCATCTAATTTGTCCACGGTTTTTTTTATTATTTCTCTCCGTACACATAAAGAGACCTCATGCTTTATTATTAGATGTTGTGATACCTAAATACACACATCAAAAGTGTCTAGGGATCAACATATATTTTTGCAATAACTTTTCTCCTGATTGATATTAATTAAAATTTTCTTTAAGGATTCATCAAATAAAGTGTTTTCGTTTGTCACAGTAACGATAAACCAAGTCACCTTTGCATTAATAAAGAAATTTGCCATTTTCCTAATAAAGGGATTTTTGACATTTGAACCACTAACACAAAAGTTCGAAAAAAAGACTGAAATAACAGTTTTCTTTAAAATTTTATTGGGTAACTTAAACAATTAATAATCCGTGTTTCTACCGCGAACACTAACAACACAAGAACATCGGTTTGGCATACTCAAAATGAGTTCATCCAAATCACGCTGTGGAATGGCCGCCCATGTTCGTTGCAACAACAAAAAAAGGTCTTCTTGCGACTGGATACCCTCCATATTCGGCAGAGCTCTTCTCTGTAGCATATCCCATGCATGCTCAATCGGGTTCAAGTCTGGCGACTGAGCAGGCCAGGGCAGGACATTGATGTTAGCTGCGGCGAGAGTCTGTCTTACAACTCTTGCGGTGTGCGGTCGTGCATTATCATGCATTAACTGAAATAAGGGACCGATTTGCACTTGTAGAGGAACGATGACGTCTGATACAATCGTCTCAGCATAAATTTGAGCGTTGAGGTTGCCTCTGATCCAAATCAACTCAGTTCTTCCGCCGATCCAAATACCCGCCCATACCATGATGGTTCCACCACTATAAGGATGGACTTCCTGGCAGGATTTTAATCGCTGTTGGCGTCCAGGGGTTCTCCAGTGTCGTATACGTCTTGTATCCGGTCTCATACCAAAACGAGACTCATCAGAAAAGCACACGAAACGCCATTGTTCTTCTGCCCAATTTCTGTGTTCAAGAGCCCATTGATATCGAATCCTACGATTGTGCATTGCTATAGGTGGTACCCGTAGCGGTCTTCGGGAATGAAGGTTCACTTCATGCAAGCGGTTTCTGACTGTTTGGTCGCTAATTAAGTTCCCTGAAGAGTGATGAAGCCTCACGGCTAACATCATGGCGGTTATTGTTGGAGCTCTTCGAGTTAAGATTTGAATGTATCGGTCTTGTCTCCGTGTGGTGCAGCGATACCGTCCTCCATGGCGCTCAGCCACGGTACCAGTGCTTCGGTAACGTGTCCAAAGTCGACTGATAACACTCTGACTTGTATTCAGAGCTAAAGCCACAGTACGTTGCCGGGAACCAGCTTCTATCATTCCCACGGCTCTGAGCATTTCTTCCCTGCTTAAATGACGTCGCGCTCCATAATAACGTTGGTTTTAATCAGTAGTAGGGAAACAGTAGCACTAATAATGTCTTCAATGCGTTGTATGTTTTTATAGGGAAAATATTGACAGCTGATTTTCATCTTTTACTCGAATTTGATTCACAGTTCCTGATTCAAATTATGAAATGCACCAAAAAGGATCCATATAAATTTATAAAATCATAAATTTATTACAAAGCCACATCTCAATCTCAAGAAATCCGCATAAAAATGCTTGATCCCTAGACACTTTTGATGTGTGTATCTACCATACCCATACAATGCCAAATGAATTCTACTCACTAGGGCCTGAACTTGTTCAAAATCACTTGTTCCACTGCTTCTCTGCAAATTTCTGAACCGACTTCAAAAAAGGAGGTTCTGTATTCGACCCGTATGTATGTTTGTATGTCCGCGATTTTCTCAAAAACTAATGAAGCAATTTTGATCATTTTTTTATATTAAATTATAAATGATTTTATTTCTGTAAGTAAGTTTGTACAAACACTTACACGTTAATCATCATCATCATATCAGCCGAAAGACGACCACTTCTGGACATAGGCCTCCCCCAACCGCCTCCACTTCGACCTACACGTCAATAATATAAAAAAAAACTAGATGAGGTCGGCGTTTCCTATCTGACTACTCTGAGATGAAAGGCCGAAACAAACTCAGAGGTCTCCCCTGCATCTAGCGAAAAACATTCATATTATCCATTGTTACAGAGCCACACGGGTCAAAAACCTTACGAATGCGAAGTATGCGGCAAAGGGTTCTCTCAATCAAATAGTAGGAAACTTCACGTTCGCACGGTACATCTGAAGCAACCCGCGCCATACGTCAGTCGCAACCGTCTTGAGAGACGAAAACCGGGACCTAAAGAAACACCGGCACAGCAGTTTATATATTGATGACTACAATAAACACAGGAGACAAGGAAAACATCATGTAATTGAACTGAAAATTCTAAGACATTGTGTCATCCACCAACTCGCCCTCTGCCTGCGTGGCAGATCACGGCTCACGTTCTCTTATAGAAAGGGGGCCCGAGTCCCAGCAATACGAACATTATTGGATGATTATGTTTTAAAATCTGGGTTGAAATCCGAGCAAGTACCGATGTGACTTCTTTCAATTCATAATTATAATTATATACTTTCTGAGTGTATCTTAGTCATTACTGACAGCAGTGAAGGAAAAAACATTGTGAGAAAACCTGGACTTGTACATAGTTAATAGGGACTGTTCATTTATTACGTAAGGCAATTTTGACCATTTCTGACCTCCCCCCCCTCCCTCTACGTAAGAAAAAATAAGACTTGGATGAACCCCTTTCTCCCCTTTCAATCTTACGTAAGATCAGTATCTACCAAAATAGCAAAGAAAAAGTAGCAAAAAATTAAAAACTTATAATTTTTGCTTACTTTTGTGATCTTACCTAAGAACAGTCTAGACCCCTTCCACCCCCACGTAAGAGAAAATATGACTTGTTTGGACCCCATCCCCCTATTTTTTTTTTTTTCGGATGGGAAATCATCAAATGACCTCTCCCGCTATGGGTGGAGCGGAAGGGAGTGTCAGACTCTTACTCAGACCTTAGCCCTTTATGTTCCGGGCCAGCGGCAACCCTTTCGGACAACTTCGGACTTTTGTTTGGACCCCCACCCCCCCTCAAAACGTCTTACGTAATAAATGAACAGCCCCATATGAGTCTGAAATCGTCAACTCGTCTTTAGCAAGTCTGGCAATTCATGTTCGTGTCTCCTCTGTACGAGAAGAGGTCTTTGCCCTTCAGTAGGGCATAAATAGGCTGGTGTTATGTTATAAACACTCGCAGAATATCTTAAAAGGTGAAGACCGAGAAAGATAAAGAACCCCTCTCCTTCTCTTGACTTGTCATAGGAAGTTGAGTTCTAATGTATGGGTAGACCGGGTGAAAACTGCCGGTACGTGTGAAAGCTTACATACTTGCCTTGTGTTTACACTACAACAATGTCAATGCTATGAGTCGGTACTATGACGTGTTAAACCCATCATAGTTCAAGTGTGAGAGAGACATCGAGCTATACAGGACGAATATCATTATCCCGTTTACAGTGATGGCTGCCCTCGAGCGTGTGAATAGTTTTTTTAGACAGTAGCATGGTCGAATTATATTTAGTCAGAAATCAAGTTTTTTTTTTAACTATATTTATTCGTTTACAATGTGGTCCTAGGAGAAGTTGAAGATGACTGGATGGTTCTGTGCATAGCATTTTTTTTTTTACAATATACATAGGCAATGAATTTTAATGTGCCCGAAAGTTAAGTTCGCTTTAAATTTTAATATTTTTATACCGAGATCATGAATTAGGTTTAGAATATAAAGTAGGTTTACTCCTGAATATGGCTCGCATCGAGTCTGAGGTATCACTAACGTTGTTTTTTTAGCAATATATTCCAGCGATTATGGCGTGGCGTGTCATTAATAGCTACATCATTTATGAAACTTCTGTCCTAAAGATGAACTTTCAATAAAATGTTAGGATCCCGGCGACCTATTTTTAGGACATTGAAAAGCCTTATAGTCACGGTATTAAAGTTCAGATTAGCCGATTGATGTCTGCGTCGATGTTCGTACAACTTTGCACTTTATGACATTGAAAATAAAGTGTGTTTTTACGCTTTTCATTGTTCTGCACGTAGCCTTACACTGCTTTCACACTTAGGCGACTTAAGCAACGCGACAGACGCGCGGCCGTCGCCTAGTCAGAATTTCATATTATAAACAGAAGCGCGCCTGCCGGCCGCTACGTGGTGCGCTCAGTCGGTGATGAGTCAGTCAGCCTCTGCCTCGAATCTTGCGGGCAGCGGGGCGGCGGCGCGGGCAACGCAGACCCGTTCTCGAAAACACCGGGCAGATCGCGCGGCACTATAGCGGCGTAGTGTTGTGTTCGTGGTTGTGTCGTCGAGATATTTGTTTTTATTCGCGAACGAAATGTCTGAACAACGGCAACAACATCTTTTTGATTCAAATTTATTCCTAACGCTCGATTTATCGTGGGCAAAAGAAGAAGTGAATCCCTAATGCAGACGCGCGGGCGGTCACCGCTTGACTGGAGTGCACCGCTCGTTGCTCGCCGCCGCGCCGCTGTTTTCGAGGGCCGGTCCAATTGATTTTACGCATTAGATCCTGCCGCTCCCGCGCCGCCGCCGCCGCCGCCGCCGCCGCTGCCGCCCCGCTACCCGCAAGATTCGAGGCAGAGGCCTTAGGGCCTGTGGGCACCACGTTTTTTAAACGCGGCGTTTGACGCGCGTTTTAGAAACATGCGTCGACGGTGCGCTTTTATCCTACTGAAGGTCTACAGACTGCGTCTGACTCGCGTGTGTATCGCGTCTATATCGCTAGAAACGCGCGTCAACGGCGCGTTTAAAAAACGTGTTGTGGCCCTTATTGTTGCAAGCGCACGTGATTATAGACTGTACAATGAGCGAGTTTGACGCAAAACGATTAGATCTAAACAGCCGCGCTACTGTCGCGCTGCTGACATCCTAATGTGAAAGCGGCCTTATTGAAACTATCAATAATGGTTTTAAGAGCCAATTTCTTTTGAACTAGCAAATGCTACAAAGGGAGATCTATTTTTACAAGCTTTTATTTACGCAATTGTGTCCGCCGCAGTCATTATTATAATGGTAATATGTAATAAATAAATAACAATAGTTATTTTTTAAGCTGTGTTAGTTAATTTCGTTGATGAACTTCATTGTTGAGTACAGCCACCATTAATTACCAGTACCTAAAGCATAATAATGCAACAATTTATACATAGAAGCGAGAAGTTTAATGTTTTTTTCTCGAGTATTATTTGTTGTTATTTTAGACAGTGATCGTACCTAAGTTGTAAGTTATAGTATTAAAGTTGCAATAAGACAAATAGGTATTGATTGTGAATAGACATATTCATGTGATGTGCTTTATAGGAAATATATTATTCATATAAATGAATGTTTCTTTATTTTCCAACCTTCCTTAGAGGTCTATCTATGTCTAGGGTTCTACGGGAAACACCCGGATGAGAGACGCACAGAACCGAGACCAACAAGTACCTATGGCAAAAGAAAGGGGACCCACACAGCACATAATATCTAGTAGATATCCAATATTAGTTTAATTTTTGCAACGCAGCGAGAAAAAATTGCGAGAAAAGTGGTACTTTACATGCCAGTATACTATTGTACTGTACAATAGTATACTGGCATGTAAAGTACCACTTTTTGAGCAATTTTTTTTCGTGACTTCACCAATTAGGTATTTATGCAAAGAAACACGTTTTTAAAAGAATTACAGAGCGGAACGGCCAGAACGAAAAGAAGCGCCGCGCCGCGTGCCTTTTTTTTTAAGGCGAAAGCGCCAGGGTAGCCCGCGAAATTCAATTTTTTTTAGGTTTTTTGCAATTGGCTGGTCAGTATTAAGTTGTACGTTGATTAAAATATGATTCGCGGCCGTAACAAATATGTATTTACAGAATTATAATCATTCAAGTCATCAACACAACTCTCTAAGACTATGTAATCCCCAAGAATTACTATTTCATGAAATCTTGACATTTGGGGATTACATGGTCTTAGAGAGTTGTGTTTATGACTTTAATGACTATAATTCTGTAAATACATATTTGTTACGACCGCGAATCATATTTTAATCAACGTACAACTTAATACTGACCAGCAAATTGCAAAAAACGTAAGAAAATTTGAATTTCGCGGGCCACCTTAGAGCTTCCCCCCAAGGCGTTCCATTCTACGTTATGTAAAGCCCAAACTTAAATATAACTATAATACTTAGTCTGTGCATCCAGCTGATTGTCAACGGACTGACAGTTTCATGCATGTCAGCTGTCATGTTTTCAATTTTTCATGTGACATTTGCATAAACATAGTTTTGCGCTGCGAATGAGAATACAGTAAAAATCTTACTTTTAATAATTATCGTACGATACGAAGCATGTTCAAAAGAGGTAAACAACTGATAGATAAAGTAGTTAAAGTCTAAGCGCTGTGCAAAATGTCTGCATCCCCGTCGAGCACCGATGCAGCGCATCCTCGCTTTTTACAGAAACCCATTCTAAATCTTGGTGGTACAGTATTTCAGTTGGTTTTTATATCTTTCTCCATAATATTATTGTTGTACTAGCTGACCCGGCAAACGTTGTTTTGCCATATAAATTATTTCTAGCTGCCCGGCGCTACTTCGTTTGCGTGGTGTCCTACCCCTTAGGGTCAGTTCACACCGAGACGCGACGCGACGCGCAGTTTTCAAGATAGAAATACAATTAGAGACCTTATCTACTACACTAAAAGGTACACAATTCAGTGTCTACCTACTACGTCGAGCTACGCAGCGCGGCGGCGCCGCCTCGCGGCGTAGCTCACTGAATCGTGTACCTTTTTGTGTAGTAGATAAGGTCTGTAATAGTATTTCTATCTTGAAAATTGCGCGTCGCGTCGCGTCTCGGTGTGAACTGACCCTTACCTACCCTACCCTACTCCTACACTACTCCTACCCTACTCCTACACTACTCCTACCCTAGTCCTACCCTACTTCTACCCTACTCCTAACCTACTCCTACACTACTCCTTCCCTACTCCTACACTACTCCTGCCCTACTCTCATAGATATATTAAATTTTGCTCTGCGTAAGAACCATCCTCGTATTTCAAGGAATATTCTAAAAAAAGAATTAGCGAAATCGGTTCAGCTGTTCTCAAGATTTGTGCTTAGCAACTTATTCAGTGATTTATTTTTATATTAAAGATTAAGTTTCCTACTAACACGTTTGTTCACACAAACTTAAGTTACACCACCAGTGGGGTGGTGAATCTAATATCTACCTGCTTATTATAAATTATTAGATTTTCTTACATACAGTGTTCCCACTGCTGGGACACAGGCTTATCTCAGAGAGACTGTATTAGGGGAGGTTTTTCCTATATTCACCAAATAAATTCATTAACATTACAGTTACATACATAATTCACATATTATTTAATGTTTTATAATTTTATTATACTTATCTCTTTGTTATGATAACCTCAGAATTTATTGTCAAGAAATAAAAAACTTTAATGCATTGTAATAAAGTTTTGATTGCATTGAAACAAGCCTAGTTTTATCTTTTAGTGCCAATATTATAAGAGACTAAACATACTTACTCGACACACAATTTTATCTAGCAATGCAAGTTTTCAAGGGACTGTAGTTGCTAATTGTTTCTAATTATTACTTTGGAAACGAGCAAATCGTGGAAATGGACACAATTTTTTTGTGTCCAATTATATAAATTAAGGTCTTTTCTTAAAATTATGAGAAAAGACCTTATTACCAACTGTCACTAATGAGACAGAATTGCTTTTTATACAGTTACTGAACTTATTAAGCTTGCCTAAACTAGGGTTACCATTTAGAAATTTGAAAAGTCCTGACAAAAAGCCTGACATTTCAATAAAAGTCTGGACATTTTAGTCACAAAATCCAAACATTACCCACTTAGTTACAGTGGTATGGTAGGCATGGCAATTATACCAGAAACTAGTGTTAAGTTTGAGTATTTTACATAAAACTATTTTTTGCAAATTTTCAATACAAGATTTATTGTTTCATCTCATTAATTAGATGGATAAAGAAGTCTTGTATATTTTGTTTTTATATGAATGAGAAGTTAATAAATATTAAAGACTTATTTGCTATTACTTATAATATGTATAAGTTTTATTACTCGTATTCCATCTAAGCCCAAAAATCGGACAAAAGACTAGAAGTCCAGACAAATCCGGACAGATGGTAGGTAAGGCCTTTTTGTCTTGTAATTAGAACATTTTATTTTTATGAAATAACATCTTGTTTCAGCATTATCTTTGATTCTTTCAGCTAAAAAAAATGATGTATTAAAGACATTTACACAAAACTATTCAACGGATTGTTGTGGTCAATGTGGGCCAGCACGTAATAATGTTTTGTTTTTCATATTTCACTTGTTATTAGTTTATCTTGCATTATTAAAGTGGGTGATAGACAATGTTCTAAGTAACATAAGTCCTCTCAGAGTCACTCACTTTGTTCTGTGGTGCTAAGTATTTAGTTGCTGTTTAGATTAATGTTGAACTATTACCACCTTATTACAAAACGAGTTCTAACTTTAGTCCAAGCTTAAACTATCGAGCCTGTTATTGTATTTTTGACATTGTTCTGAGAAAGGCAAAGTTCTTAAAACAAAACTGACAACTTAGACTCGGTTTTAACATCTATTTTTGTAATTTTAGATTTGTCGGAATGAAGTTCCAAATTTAAAAAAAAATGGCTCAATGGTGTAAACCTTGGTCTAAACATAAACCTTGTTTTTATGTGTTATGGTTTACCAATCTCAACCCCAGCCAGAAAAGTTTAGAAATCACACCAGAACTGTCTGTTTCTACATTTAGGAAATTCAGGATTTTGAATGAATTCAGAATTTCAGTATGTGATCATCCTATTCAATTCCTAATATAATATGTATTTTACATGATTAGCTCTTCATTAATAACTTAAAGTATTTTGATTCATACTTTACTTAGAAAACCATATTTCTTATTTTATATTAGTAAAACCAAATACATTTAGGTTTATTATCCAGAAGGTTACACAATGCTTTATTTTCCAGGGTTAAAGATAGCCTTGATCCAGTTGGCAGTGGGCATGGACAAGAAAAAAAATGTAGCTGCAGCAGTACAACAAATACATAAGGCCAAAGAAAACGGGGCCCAACTAGTGGCACTGCCGGAATTCTTTAATGCACCTTATGGCAACAGTTAGTTTTTTTTTCTGCTAGCCTATATTGCCCCACTGCTGGGCACAGGTCTCCGCCATAATTATCCACTTTTCTTTGTCCTGTGCCTTCTCCATTCACTCAGTTACAAACGAGTCCAAATCGTCACGCCAGCGTTTCTTAGGCTTGCCTCGGTTACGACGTCTGTCATCAGGCATCCACTGTGTGACGACTTTAGCCTATCTGTCTGGATGCATCCTGTAGGTGTGACCCGCCCAGTCCCGGTTCAGCCTCGCAGACTTATCGCCAACATACACTACACTTTAAAAATAATATTTTGTATTTATAATTAAATTATTTTAGAATTGGGCTTTATGAATTTGGCAATGTGTTACTGGATTTAACACCATAGTTGTGTCCTTTTCACAATGTCATTCTCACCTATCATATTATTGCTTATTCCCTTTAAAAGTGTTAGAGCTGGCATATTGAAAAGTTATTTGGCCATCTCCCAGTCATCAATTTATTTTTGTTATTATGGGATTGTAGCAGTGTACACTTGTACCACAAGCTGTGTTTAAATTACAGGGAAGTTGAGTCCAGCATACTCCCTTTTACCTCTTGCATTCTTATTCAAAGTATTTATTTGAAATTAACCAATTACAGGCACTTTTGAATTGTCAAGGGGTGGGTCAGTCAGAAAGATGAAGCTAGTTGTTAATATTCCATTTACTTGAAAAAAGTAGAATCCATTATTCGAAACTGCTATTATTTCGTCATTTAAACAAAAATGTACTTATATAAGATAATACAACATTCTAGAATACTTCAAAGAGTACGCGGAAAGCGTACCGGACGGCGATTCGTGTAGGGCTCTGCAGTGCGCGGCGATGGAAGCCGGCGTGTGTGTGGTCGGCGGCACCCTGCCCGAACGCAGTGGAGATAACCTGTACAACACTTGCACCGTGTGGGACAACTGCGGGAATCTTATCGCGCAGCATAGAAAGGTAACAGCATCCATACTATTTTTTATTTGAAATTAACCTCCTAACGGTCATAGGATACTTTTAATTCCGGTAGTAAGTTGCCGTGGGATAGTTTCCGACCTGAACGAAGCCGAACGACGGCGACGCCATGTAAAATTCCAATAAAACATATAAAACTCAGCTTACTAGTAACTACTAAGCTCATTTGCGCCCTGACTGTGGCTATAATATACCTACTATGTGGCTTGGATGGATTTCAATATTCTCATCCGGTCTGTTCTGTGAAAATCTCACCTTGAAATCTTAGGTGAAGTAAGCTTAAAGTGAGCTATTAGTCCACCTGATGTTAAGGGTTGAGACTACTGTGGCGGCATCTACAGCGTCAAATACGAACTACGCATCACACTGACGTCACGCAAAATCGTGCATCGCGCAAGCAGAGTTTACCGCGCAACTAGCATATACCTATACTTACAACGTCAGACAAGACACCAGGGGGTCTACTCCGAAGCGGTTAACTACTGTATCGGCCGAATGTTCGGTCATTTTCTACTTCCATTAATTTCCTATATTGACTATTGGTCACGACCAAACTGTGCCAATCCGAACCTTTTTAGAACCCTTAACCCTTTTTTTACCTTTTTTTTTTTAAATTCGTAGTAGGACAACAATATTCGAATCAGAAAATGACCGAACATTCGGCCGATACAGTGGTTAACCGCTTCGGAGTAGACCCCCAGTCTTGTCGGAGGATCCTCCCTTTTCTTTGCAGGTTGAGTGAACCTCTATACTACTGACAGTGGCCTTAGTGTGAGTTTTTTCGACTCACGTTCGATTGCGAGCGCGTTAGAATTTTGTATGGGAAATTAGATTTCTCCTAGTGACCACCAGGTGGCGCTATAACTTTTTTCCATACAAAATTCTAACGCGCTCGCAATCGAACGTGAGTGTAAAAAACTCACACTAAGGCCTCAGCTCACTTCATCTAAGTTCTTACGGTGAGATTTATACAGAATAGTTCGTCAAATCCTTTACGTAATCACCTCGCTTCCAGGTACACTTGTTCGACATAGACATTCCCGGTAAGATAACGTTCAAGGAGTCGGACGTGCTATCAGCCGGCGATCACATCACCACCTTCGAATACCTCGGCGTGAAGATAGGGCTCGGCATCTGTTACGACTTGCGATTCTTTGAGATGGCGCAAGTTATGTCTAAAGAAGGCAAGAGACACAGTTTTATTTTTGTGACAGTAATGGTGCTCTTCCGAAGGCGATCGCAGACGCAAAACGCAGTGGCAACGCCGCCCTATCGTAATAGTAGACTGCAGCGACACGACTGGTTTCTATGTAACTGTATGAAAACAGTAGTAGGTACCGGTCTGCAAAGTCCATGTCATGCGAATGTGTTTGCGGTCGCCTTCTGAAGAAAAGCACCTTCGTCATCGCGTAAGCCTACCTATCGATCTCTGAAGTAAAGTTGCGGTTGATACAGTCGTACCCCGAAGGCTGACCCATGTTCTCGCATCGAGACTTCCCTAACAACTTTGATAATGTACGCATTACCAAAGTTGATAGGTAAGTAGCGTCTCTTAGCAGGGGCTCGAAAGTTTAACCAGCCTTAGAATAAAGTGTTAGTAAGTAGATATCATCACCTTCTCCCGAAGGTAAGTCTGCATTTACCCAACTATGTTGAGGTCGGCTTCCAGTATAACAGGATGCGGCTGAATACCAGTATTTTACATGGAGCGACTGCCTCTGACCTCCACAACCCAGTTACTGGGTAACATCCCTTGGTAAGAGTGGTTGTCAGTCTTTCGGACTTTTGACTATCCGGTAACGACTGTCAAAGATCTACAAATGACAGACGAACGGCGTAACGTGCTTTCCGAGGTACGGAGGAGTTTCAATATGTAAGCAACTAATAAATATCCGAAACCATTTTAGGCTGTTCCGTCCTCATCTACCCTGGGGCCTTCAACATGACGACGGGCCCGCGTCACTGGGAGCTGCTGGGCAGAGCTCGAGCCAACGACCTCCAACTGTGGGTGGCGCTGGTCAGCCCCGCAAGAGACACGAAGGCCGAGTATGTGGCGTGGGGTCACACGATGCTCATTGACCCATGGGGGTCGGTAGTGAAGCAGTTGGATGAGAAACCTGGGATATTGTATAATGAAGTTGGTGAGTGCTCTAAAATGTCGAAAGCTCTTCGACATGTTGTATTTTCTGTACTATCAATCTGGATATTAAATCCCGAGCCCCAAGATACATACTAATTGTCTAGTTTGGGGCTCACTGGCATCTAACACTACCTACCTATGTAACCCAGCTGTAGGTAATGATGTATGAGCCACCTATGACATCCGAAATTGTGTAACCTGTTTAGGTCCCTGTTTATGTATTACCTGGATAATAAACAATCATCATCATCATCATCATCAGCCTATAGCAGTCCACTGCTGGACATAGGCCTCCCCTAATGAGCGCCATAGCGCCCTGTCTTCAGCTTGACGCATCCAGCATAAACAATATTCTATTTTTATTATTCTTGTCGTCATATCCTATGAACCTAGGATATAATATCAGCAGACATTTTCACGAGGTTATATTAAGAATTAATTCACATTAACTGATAAAGCTTTGTTGCCTATTCTTCTCCATAGGTACCTCCTGCACTTTGGAATGGGCAACTAGCTTCTACTTTCTGACTGACCAACCCCTTGACAATTCAAAAGTGCCTGTAATGGGTTTAATTGAAATTAATGGTTTGAGTTTGACATGGTGAGGTCAAGAGCTGGCCATTTCGGAATAAAAAAATAAATTAAAAAAACACAAGTGGACTTCTAAAAATTAAATGATCACTTTTCAATGTGTTTCACAAATACTGTTACTTATTTTCAGATCTGAGAATAGTAGAAGAAGTTCGTAGTCAAATACCAGTCAGAAAGCAAAGAAGAACAGATATTTATGACACTATCAGCCACAAGGACTCATAATACCAAAGTTTACTTTTAACAGACTTCTTAATACAAGGTATGTGCAATATGAAAGGTGAGGGAATTCTGTGTAACGATCAGGCTCATTTAGTTGTATTTATTTTTAATTAAATACTGGAAAACACAAAGTGAAAATATGTTACGATTTCATAATGATGTGTTTTTCCTTATGTATATAATTCCTCTGAAACTTCTATGTATTGAATATCTGTATATGCATTAGGGAAACAAATCATATGATACATTTATCATAACATCTGTATAAATACACGATTAATTCCATATTTATGAAGTATACATAAATAGCATTTATGAATAAATGTATTTATTTAATATCGAGAGAATATTCAGAAATGGCCTAACGCCTAAGATCAAAATGTAATTAATGCAATAGAAATAAAAAGGGAACAAGCAATACAATTATTAAAATATATTCTAATATAACATGTATGTTTATTAATTATATTAAATGTTACTATTTTATATGTTACTGTAATATATTATGTAGGGTTTTATTAAAGTTTTGAATTTCTGTATAGTTTGTGATTTTTATTTAGGTATGTTTCTAATATTTGTAACACTTCTTCGCCGCAACCCCAAAAGAGTGTGAATCCGCTTCCACCTGTAAAAGTGTTTAAAGCTTAAACTATAGCAGTGTTCATAATCTCAGATAAGTTACATTCCATCGTCACTTAATCAGTTATCTACTTTAGTGAAATGTATTCTAAGTTGAGTTTTGATTGACCATTTGTAACAAAAAGGTCCTAATACGTTTTTGGTTGCAATGGAATTTGAACTTTGTTAAGTTTAACATTCAGAGTTTGTTGTTCCATAACTTGAAAATTATCCCAAATTTTTAATTCAAATATACTGTAAACTCGTATGTTCTACAACTATCACATGAATACTGTGAGTTACGGCTTAACACAATGCATATAGACATCTCACTTGACTACCAATTCAACCACGAATCAAATCTGTCGTGTCTGCCCTACTCCCACGGGAAAAAGGTGGTAGAATGTATGTTTAGTCGACCTTGTAAGTGCGTTATCGCTTTGACAACATTTTCCACTATTAAGGTTGAAACGATCTAGATGTCACTTAAACATACCTTGTCGTGTTATGACGTGCAACTGACATTCAACCTTAGGGTGATAAAGCAATTACGATGTCGACTATACTGTCAACCTGTATTATCCCACTGCTGAATAAAAGCCTCCCCCATTTTCCGAACTTTAGGTCTAAAACTTTTCACACATTCATAAACTACCCTTCAGCCAGTACTTTTTCATCAAATCCCAGAACTATTTCAATTCGGCTATAAAGAAAGTGATAGTTTACCATGTCCATAGTTGTGTATATATAGTCTTCCATTCTTCTCCTCTGGCTCCAATCTGATCACATCTCGTGCTGGTCTTAGTCCAACCCAATGTTTTACTATTTCCGCACGCTGCAAAATATTATTATAATTATTTTAAAGTATATTATAATTATTTTCTAATATCATAACATTGTATCTAAATTCCTGAAGGAATAGGGAAAGGTCCCACATGTCGCTAAAGTCCATTCGCTTGATATTTAAAACCCATGTGATAAAGGAAATCCCATGTTACTCGCGATTAGTGAAAAACCCTCTTCTGCTAGACATTGTACTAGTTCCCATGATTTTCCGTGAAATATTACGACTGCGTCACCTGTATAAGTTATAATTTCAGTATTTTTCACAGAAAAGTTTCCAACATAGTTGGGAAAAGACTAGGCAGATGATGATGATGATAATAATAAATATTTTGGACTTTCGTTAAAAAACGATACAAATCAAATGCAGTTCCGAGCACTTTAAACTATAATGGCGAAGCGTTGCGTACCGGAGAAACAATATGCGACGCATTTTCTACATACTTTCATTCTACATTTCTAGATACTAGCCCTAGTCATGGAATTTCTTCACCCCCTATTTTTACCGAATCTTCCAGCCTATCTGATATATGTAGCATTGTAGTGAACGTTGAGGAGGTTTCTAACTTGCTTCGCAAGTTGGATACTTCTAAAGCGGCAGGCCCAGATAATATTTCATCCAAATTTCTTGTGCGATGTTCGTCTTCGATTGCCCAACCTATCTCGATTCTTTTCAGGAAATCCTTGGATACTTGCGTTGTACCTGAGCTTTGGAAATCGGCTTTCATAACGCCTATTCACAAAAAAGGAGTCAAAACCGAAATTGTAAACTACAGGCCGATATCCAAGCTCTGTATAGTGGCAAAAATCTTTGAAAGAATCATCTATAACCAGGTGTATAGTGCTCTTAAAAATTCGTTTAGTTCCTTTCAACATGGTTTTTTGAAAGGAAGGTCTACCGTCACCAACTTAATTCTGCTCAATGATTTTATTACTGACGCCATGGATAACGGTAAGCAGGTTGATGTCGTTTATACTGATTACAGTAAAGCTTTTGATCGGATTGACCATGAGATCCTATTAACAAAGTTATATGGTATGGGAATACGAGGTGATTTACTCAGATGGTTTTCTTCTTATCTAGAGAACAGGTCCCAAGCAGTAGTATTAAGCAATTATATGTCTGGTTGGGTGCCTGTCCCCAGTGGAGTGCCCCAGGGTTCATTGCTTGGCCCATTACTTTTCATAATCTATATAAACGACATCAACTCTTGCTTGATTTCGTCCAGGTTGTTATGTTTCGCTGATGACATGAAAATCTATGCCTCAATATCATCTCATGTGGACGTGATTGCACTTCAGGATGATTTACATCGTCTGGAGGCTTATTGTCGTGAGAGTAAGCTTGATCTTAACCCTGCTAAATGTTCGGTTCTAACATATTCTCGAAAGCGCTCAATTATACCTTCATCGTATATCTTAGGGGATAAAGTACTACCTAGAACGAATTGCATCCGAGATCTGGGAGTATATCACGATTCTAAGCTTACCTTTGAATTTCATGTTGATGCCATAGTCGCTAAGGCATCTAAAGCACTAGGCTTCATAATGCGGCTATCCAAGTGCTTCACTCAAGCCAAAACTTTAAAAATCCTTTACTGTACCTTTGTTAGAAGCCACTTGGAATACGCGTCTGAAATCTGGAATCCATGTTATCACAAGTACATTGATCGTATAGAGAGCATCCAGAAAAGGTTCATCAAGTATTTGTGTTATCATCAGAAAGTGCCCTACCGGTCTGAGGATTACCTCAACCTCTGTAAGAAGTATCATATATTACCCCTAATTAATCGGCGAGCAATCTCTGACTGTATTTCATTATTAAAAATTTTCAATAATTCTATTAACAACTCCGATATTCTATCCAAATTTTATTTTAACGTTCCTGGAAGGTCGAAGCGATGGAACGCACCATTGCGTGTTCCATTTACCTCTACGAATTACAGGCAAAATTCATTTATAGTGCGTGCAAGTAGTAACTTTAATGACATATGTAAGCAGCATGATTTTGATCCTTTCATAACTGGTGTATCCTCGGCCAGAAAGTGCCTGAGCCTTAGCTTTTTTAATTAAGATTTTGTATGTTCAGGTTTTTATTCTTTTAGCGAATATGAAATGTTTTAGTTTAAGCTTGATTGTTATACTTTTTTTTTCTCTTTCTTTTTTTTGGTAGCCGTGTTGTGTTGTTCACACTCTTCTTTCTTTCCAATCTGTTTTTAGAAGTGATGACTTGTAATTGGCTGTCAGTCTCACACGCTATTTTTTATTCTGTTGGTTTTAGCTGTAAGTCATCCATAGTAAATAAATAAATAAATAAATAAATAAGTAGTTAATTAATTTATTTTTCTTACTTCAAGTCCAGGCATCATTTTCTTGCATCCGTTCAGTATGAAGTCGGTGTCTTTTGGGTCTATTTCTGTATTAAAGTCGTTTTGATGGGTCCCTCCTAGCACAACTGTTTGAGCGCTGCAAATAACACGAACTTAAAAATTATTATATCAGTAAAGTGGAGGCGAAAACGCAACTAATATCCTATGTTGTGTATCTGATCGTTTGCAATTTGGTACATCATTTTTTTAGAACTGTTGCCAGAACCTTTCTAGTCTGGACAATGAATAGCCTACATTTTACGAATAACTTGGGTGACTTTCAGCCTTCTAATGAAACCCATTGTTAGCGACCACATTTTAGTGCCATACTGGCAACACGCACTGGTCAAAGACTTTCTTCTGAGACACTGCGATGAAAATATTGCTTTCCGAACGCTGCCCTTTTTCTCGAAGTTGGACCTACATAACTGGACAATTTGTCCTAGGTAAACATAATAGTCTACATCTTCGAGTGTAGCGTCTGCGATCTTCATGAGAGTGGGCCGTACATGGGCATTTGTCATGACCTGTGTCTTGTCCATGTTCATTTTAAGACCCTCTCTTTTGGAAGCTCTACTTAGGTCATCGAGCATTGTACTGTGGTCCTTCATAGTCGCAGCCATGACCATTATATCGCCGGCAAACCGAAGGTGAGTGGTACTCGCCATTGATCTTTCGTCGCTCTTTTCTTAAAATACTTCGATCATTAATAATTTACCAAGCTGCAACATAGTCAACATTTACCGTGTGGATAACAACTTACTTCGGTATGATATAGTTTCCGTTCTCCTCATCAAAAACGGCTTGATTGATCCATGGTGCTTTTACCTGCGAAAGATACTAAGTTTAAACATTCCCGTTACGAGCCCCATCTGATAAACTGACATGAAAGTTTATATCAGCAAATTCTTTCGAGCCATAATAATCTTTCACACAATCCAACGTTGTTTACCCTTCTATAAAAAAAGTGATTCCTACTTTTTATTTTTTTCAAGACTATGATGTCCCTCATTCCTCCATCATGCATAATCAGCCTATAATGTTCCCACTGCTGAGGAGACACAGGCCTCCTCTCTGTGAGAGGGAGCGGGCTGTAATCCACCAAGCGGGCCTGATGTCGGTTAGTAGATGTCTTATACATATCTGCGAACCTTTGGTTTTAGGACAAGCCAGTTTCCTCATGATATTTTCCTTCACAGTTTTGAGAGCAATGGTGATGCAATAATTTACACAAAGTAAAGCGTCGTCAGGGTTCGAACCCACGACCTACAACTCGTAATTCATAGCCTACACTGGGCCTCCACTGCTCTCTACAATTCCTCCATACTTAAAACGTTTTCAAAACATACTTACTCTCATAACCTGTCCCCTAATAGGCACGACTCTATCATCAGGCACGAGGAACCTGGCTCCAATACCAGTACAATTTACCACCACATCATACTGTTCCAATAGTGGATCTTGTAAGGATGTGAGCTTCGCTTGTTTGATCTTGCCGTTAGCTTGTTTAAACCGTTGAAGTAGGTAGGCAAGTATGGTTGTTGGCGTGCATACGAATGTTTTAAATGTTTGGCCGGCACTGGAAACGAAACATAGTAGTGTTGGTCTTAATACGGTTTTAAGCGACGACTGAAGAGGCGCCTTATTTATTTATAGTATATCAGCGTATAACACACAGGCCTCCTCTCTGTGAAGCGCGGGTTGATGTCACATGTCTTCAGATTTTTAATTATTTTTTGATTCGACTACTAATAAAGGCCAAGATTCGGAACTGTAGTTGCGGACATAAAACGTGCTGGTTTGTCCTTGCGGTGAGCGGTAGGAACGGGATTTTCAAAAACCCTAGTCTCATGTTATCTCGCTCCCGCATTTTCTAAAAACTTTAACATAAGTTCCTCTCCCAGTACTCCACACAAGAGCATATTTTATTAAACCGTATACTCCTAACCAACAGAAAATAGAAAAAATAACCGGCCAAGTGCGCGTCGAACTCGCATACGAGGGGTACGAAGGGTACCACAACGCAAAAAACGCAAAATAAACAGTTTCTTGTATGGACCCCCTTTAATTTTTAAATTTGTTGTTACAGCGGCAATAGAAATACACACTGGGAAAATTTCAACTGTCTACCTATTTCGGTTCATGAGATACAGCCCGCTGATAAACAGACCATTGGAGGGTCTCGTTGGCACCGTTTGGGTACCTACTAAACCCTAATAAAAACAGTAAACCAATTTATTCAATATTATAACATTACGCCTGTATTCCACAAAGGGTTAGGTTAGCAGAAGTGTTTTTACTCATTGAATTACTTACGTATATTTCCCAGAAAAGAGTTCACTAAAGTCATCCAGATCTTTCCTATCGAGCACATGATAGCCAAACACAATATGAGCCCACTCAGGCTTACAGAACTTCTCCTTAGTTCTATACAGGTTGTATATGGGTATCATACAAATACCGTAGCTACCGGTTTTCCATAGTTCATGGAGGAATCTGTATGTTTCACCGCTCCACTTCCTGAAATTAATAGTTTTGGGGCTGATTTTTCCAACGCCAGATATAACTTTATCGGAAGAATAATTTTGAATTTTTGACAGTTCTTCCATACAAAAACTGTCAGACGTCACTTTTATTTCACGAATAAAAATTATCTGTTGATTGAAAAAATCAGCCCTTATTCAAATAGACGACGCTATTCTTCCGACAGCTGTATGCTGTCGGAGGCAAGGCAAATTAGGTTATCGAAATGTGTAATTTTCGATACGATAGCCAGTCGGAGGGTTGTGAATAGCTATGCAGATATTTGAACCGTTTAAGCCGGTAGTCCTCATTTGCCTCGTTGGTGTAGTAGTCGCAAGCGCGACGTTGAGTGTTTGTTTCCGACTTCTCGTTCCTGGGTTCAATCCCAGGGTCGGACAATCATCATCATCTGCCTAGCCTTTTCCCAACTATGTTGGGGTCGGCTTCCAGTCTAACCGGATGCAGCTGAAAACCAGTATTTTACATGGAGCGACAGCCTATCTGACCTCCACAACCCAGTTACTGGGTAATACGATACCCCTTGGTAAGACTGGTTGTCAGACTTTCGGGCTTCTGACTACCCGTAACGACTGTCAAAGATCCACGAATGACAGCCGGGACCAACGGCTTAACGTGCTTTCCGAGGCACGGAGGGGTCACGGTATGTAAAGATGGTCACCCATCCAAAGACCAACCGCGGCAAGCGTAGCTTAACCTGATCGATCGACCTGTGCGGGTGTTATTATTTAGCCACGGGCCCCTCCCATTGCTACTGATAGTGTGTTACGCAATCACCCCGCTGAATCCAGGGTATCAGCTTGCGCGTCATGTCCCTGCGACCCTGTATAAAAAAAAATATCTAGCACGGTACATACTCTAGCAGGCTGTAAGAATTATTTCCACATAAGTACGGGTACCACAATCCGCCCGAGCCATCACCAGTTGTGTTCGGAGAGAATTCGCTTGAAATCAGCACTACCTGAAATTGAAACACCGGGGAATCGTTTCAAATAATGTAGATAATATCAATTAACTTACTGTCGAAACCTACAGCAAAATTAAATTTTATGTGGCGTTTAGGTCCGTGGTGTGTAGAAAAAACATAAAAAAATGTCTCTAATTATAGTGTCGTTTGAGGATGTTAGAGCATATCACTGCTTGATAAAGGCATTCTGCTAAAGAGCGCGGCGTCTGGACAAATAAAACTACAGTTCGGCCGACGATCGAATACGTACTTGACACCTGTCAGTTTCATACAAACGAATACGTGTTTTGCGAATCATTCTTGGCTAAAGTTTGTTTTTTTTAAACCCAGATAGTAATTTGACAGCTGTAATGTCAAATTCCTTTATGTATTAAAAAGCTAACACGTAAAGACTTGAAATGTCAGATTACTATCTGGGTTTAAATAACAAACTATTAGAATTGTCGCACTGACAGGTTTCAGAAACGCCTTCTCTTTACGGCCGGACTGTAGAAAACTAGAAAATAATAGTAATGTTATACTTACATCAAAATCCTTATATTTTTCTTTAATTTTAACAGCACAGGTCAGCCCGTTCACTCCTGCTCCTAACACAGCAATTTTCACCATTTTTAAATAAAACTTGGAGTTACTATTAGATCCAAATGGTTTGAAACAGTGCACCTTAATGCTTTTAAATTATTGTTTCTACTAACTATTTTATCTTATCTCAAGAGTTCAGGGGTGGATAAACATTATTAAGTATAATGCCTTGTATTATAGTCCACTTATCTCTATACATATAATAAAATAGTAGCGAAGTTTAAACTGTACTTTGAATATTTTTGAAAAAAAAACGAAAAAGAAAGTGTGGGAACGAGTCGGTGCCGACAGTATAGTTTTTAGAATTTTTGTGAGTTTGTCTGGATGTATGTTCTGGTTTGGCGCAAAAACGGCTGAACCGATTTGAACCTGATGAAATGTAGCACACAGATTGTTTTTATCCTGGATTAATACATACGGGTACTTATAATCCCGGTAGTACGTGCCCGTGGGATATTTTTCGACATCCATGCTGGCGAAGCCGCGGGCATAAGCTAGTACTAAAGTAAATGGGAATTAACGGAGCTAATTACGCTTTGTTGTTTGTTTTGTTTTATTTGGTATCGCGAGCCTCTGGCCACTGTCTCCCCAGTTGATGTTAAGCGATGATGCAATCTTGACTACAATTTTATTAAACTAATTATTAAGTAAATAGTTTAATTTTAGGTGAGCTTGTAGGTTTTATAATATTGTTTGTTCAAATAAATAAGTTTTGTTATTATTTATAGCTGCTTTCTTGGTGGTTTAATTAGAATAAAGAAATGATTTATTTCCATATAAATTAAAGTATAATGATATACTTGGTTGTAAGGATTTCGGGGAACAGATTCCTGCAAGGAGTTCCACTCCTACTTAGCTATACGAACAATGTATGTGTTACTAAAACGTTTCGTATATGGGTGGAATCTACTATAAACGTTACGGCTAAATTAACTTATCCTCCGTGAAGCCTCTGTTTATGTGCGCAAAGGGTTTTGATTAACGAAAAATTACTGAAAAATATATTGAAATTGAGTTCCAAATAAATTGATAATCAAACACACTGGTGTTGCTTTTGGAATATCAGTTGACACTTTTATTGCAATAAAACACTTTTGTTATCATTAGATTTTGTTTATTTATTCAAGCAACGCGTCACTTATTAGTTGTTCTAACATCGCATCACACTGTGATTGAGTAGGGTAGACTGGGTACGGTTAAACAAAGGACGGTTGAAACAAAACAAATATCTCGCGAACGGTTACTCGGGGAGCGAGAGGTACAAGGAGAACGAAGCGGACGATAGATCCAAACACGAATCTCAGTGTTGCGTCGCTCCCCGGGGTGTGCGTACGCGCAGCGGAATGTTGTTGAATTTAAAGATTTTAATTATGCAGATATTTAGTGTATGACGTCGTATAATTGTGTATGGTAAAAAAAAATTTGTGCACGCAACCATTGTGGAGAAATTCACCAAAAACTGATTCCGCTGGGCGAACGTTGTCCTGGCGGAACTTTTTTTAATCCATAGACTTTAGAAGAAAAGAGATGTGTCCAAAAATTAGTGTGTATTTGTGTGTAATTGTGTATGTATGAATAAAACTAGTGCATGCATAAACTTCGGAGAAATTCAAGTTTCCGCTACGCGAACGTTTGGCCATTAGCTAGTTTTCATATAAAGCGCTTACATAGAGAGCTGTAGATTTTTACATACGTTGTTTTGAATTTGTTTATATTTGTTTAAAAAACAGATTTAGAAAAAATCGTAGGGCTTAAAAGATAAAAATATAAACGTAAAATACGCTTATTAGGTCTTAGTTCTTAAAGTATGCACTTTGGGGTCTAGATTTTCACGTTTATACAAACCTTGTAAGTGTCTGCAACATGTTGCCAAGTATCAATGATGTTCCGTTAGTAACTAAAGAGTTATAGGACAAATTTACCATGAACAGATCACTGTTTACAAAGCAGTCAAATATCACGACGTTCTGAAGGAATTGCATGGTAATATGTATGTCAATAATTAGTGTATTCATTCAACTATTCTTATGCAAAATTTCATGTCATTAAATTCAGTAATTAAAGAAAAACAATTATAATACTGACGAAGCATCGAAACCCTACATAACCCGACCAAGTTCGGATGGCTACAAAAAAGCGGCCGTGCAATATATTTAGGTAACATCCCAAAATTTACAGTATAATACCGGTATTGATTGGTATAGGTGATAACACAATTGTTGTTTCGATATAATTTATAGGTCATTTATTTTTGTACACCTACTTTTTTAAATGTATTTGACTATGACAGAAAGTAGGTACTATTTACGTAGGTACTTTATTTAAGTATGCGCTTGAGACTTGAGATATAATCTAAATATAGGTATTATTTAAGACAAATAAAATTCATACAGCTAATTTCTATTGAAGATTTCACGGATCAGGATTCTAACTATAGACCCCTTAGGGAAATTAAATATTTACCACATGTAAGTATGTACTACTGTTTAGGTAAATATTTATCATATTGTAGCTTATTACACTATTTAACCAATAGACTAGGCATGCACGAGCGTTCCCCTTTGCAACTTTAGTGGATCAAACAATCTAATAACTTAAAAAAAACTACTTCTTGAATCGATTTTTTTTTCTTATGTATGTGAGCGTGTTCCCCCGCACCCCACCAAAATATGCAGAATTATTTTGTTCGAAGTTCGGTACGCTTAATCCTTTAGTTAGTCTAAGTATTGTAGTTATGAATTGATCAAAAATATTAAATGCAATTGTTTTATTTTTTCCTAACGCTTGTGTACGCAACTGTACCATAATTTAATAAATACTATATTGGAAGGTTAAGAACGTTTCTTAGATATATGGCACGGCCGCTTTTTGGTAGCCATCCGAACTTGGTCGGGTTATGTAGGTTTTCGATGCTTCGTCAGTATTATAATTGTTTTTCTTTAATTACTGAATTTAATGACATGAAATTTTGCATAAGAATAGTTGAATGAATACACTAATTATTGACATACATATTACCATGCAATTCCTTCAGAACGTCGTGATATTTGACTGCTTTGTAAACAGTGATCTGTTCATGGTAAATTTGTCCTATAACTCTTTAGTTACTAACGGAACATCATTGATACTTGGCAACATGTTGCAGACACTTACAAGGTTTGTATAAACGTGAAAATCTAGACCCCAAAGTGCATACTTTAAGAACTAAGACTTAATAAGCGTATTTTACGTTTATATTTTTATCTTTTAAGCCCTACGATTTTTTCTAAATCTGTTTTTTAAACAAATATAAACAAATTCAAAAAAACGTATGTAAAAATCTACAGCTCTCTATGTAAGCGCTTTATATGAAAACTAGCTAATGGCCAAACGTTCGCGTAGCGGAAACTTGAATTTCTCCGAAGTTTATGCATGCACTAGTTTTATTCATACATACACAATTACACACAAATACACACTAATTTTTGGACACATCTCTTTTCTTTTAAAGTCTATGGATTAAAAAAAGTTCCGCCAGGACAACGTTCGCCCAGCGGAATCAGTTTTTGGTGAATTTCTCCACAATGGTTGCGTGCACAAATTTTTTTTAACCATACACAATTATACGACGTCATACACTAAATATCTGCATAATTAAAATCTTTAAATTCAACAACATTCCGCTGCGCGTACGCACACCTCCCCGGGCAGTGTTGTTGTTTACAGATAAGTATTTTTCTTCTGAGATTTATGCCAATATCGTTTTATTAAGTCAAAATATTGAATGTGTGTTTGTGATTTTTAGGAAGCTATATTGATTACGGAATAATAACTAGTTTTTAATGTGTTATTATTACTACCATTACTATAAAATAAACTGTCTTTTACCAACGGCGGTGTTGGGGTCGGTTGAAACAACATTTCTGGGTACGGTTGAAACAATAAATATAAAATTTTTTCATGCTTTCTAGATGCCGAGAGTTCGCGTAAAAAAGACTTCCAGAGGGCAGATTGACATGTCGAGTTATAAAGATGCATATGAGTAGGTAAAAGCTGTAGATTTACTACGAAAAGCGGCGGACAAGCATGGAACAAACCACTGTTCTCTCCTGAGATATATACGAAAGCGAGATACGTCTGGCGAGGACGATGAAGTTATGGGGTCTAGAGCACACAACCGAGTTTTTAATGAAGAGCAAGAGCGCGAATTATCAAAATATTTGATTCGACGTGCGGATATATATTTTGGACTATCTAAGAAAGAGGTTAGAAAATTGGCGTACGAACTTACCATTAAGTATAATTTATCACCACCTAGAACTTGGGAAGACAACCAGATGGCTGGTGAGGAATGGTTTCCGATGTTTATGACAAGAAACCCTGAACTGTCTGTACGCGCCGCGCAAGCTACAAACCTGCGTCGATGGTTAATGACAATTTGACCATTGTCATGGATCTTTAATATAATTTTGAGCCCCAAAACATATATCTAGGTAATACCGATGAAACAGGCATAACAACAGTGCAAAAACCTGATAGAGTTGTAGCTAGACGTGGTGTTCGTCAAGTAGGTTCAGTAACTTCAGCTGAAAGGGGTACATTAGTAACTATATTAACGTGCTTTGAACGATAAAAGCCAAATCGTTTCAACCGTACCGTCTACTTTTTTTTTTTTGCGGATGGGAAATCACAAATGTCCCCTCCCGCTCTGGGTGGAGCGGAAGGGAGTGTCAGACTCTTACTGACTAAAACCCACCCGTGTTCCTTCCTTAGCCCTTTATGTTCCGGGCCAACGGTAACCCTTTCGGACAATCCCGCTGACCGGGTACCCAGTCTACTTGACTCTCATTTATATAACGTTACCAGAAGGCCAAAACTCGTACTTAAAAAACGTTAAAATTCAAGTCGGAATCTCATCTATCTCTCTTATGATGATGAATCTCATCTCGGCGATAATCAATGATAAAAACTTGTGAAATAGTATGAAAGTTGATTGTTTTTTTGACAGAATAAGACATTAAAATGCGAACGTTTTTAAAAATACGGGAATTGCCCCTCAGCTCACTAAGCAATTTTCTATCCATCTGTCCAAAATATTTATACCTTTTCTGGCGAGCATATCACATCTTTGTTCTGCTATATTATCGATATTTGCCTCTCGCTTCCACACATTATCGGCAAGCGAAAGGCGAATATTTTTTTGTTCATCCATCAGGACAATAATACTGTTTACTTATTGATCTTGTTCCGTCGTTTGCGCGGCGGCGGTGGTTCCTTAGTATGTACGGTGCGCACGTGAAGCGTTCTCGTGCAAGACTTGGCGAAAGCCACTCCGCAAATCTCACACTTATATGGGTTGTCGCCGGAATGGATCTGAAAGAGAAGGAGAGACTGGTAACGCAACTGATACATAAAAACAAAAAAGAGAAAAGTCAGGGCCATTATTGTTCAAGGGCGAGCGAGAGATGGAGCTATACGGAATAAATAACACCATCCCTCTTTCGCAACGGAACTAAGTATAATGGTGCCTTTAAAATTCATAATGAAACCTGGACCAAAATCTGACTTCTTCAGTGTTTTGCTCATCTTTTGTTCTAAGAAACGTTAGAACGATAGAAAATAAAATAATCGGTTTAATTTCGGAAATACCGAGTCCACCTTAGCTAAATAAGCTTAGCATATACTAAATTAAGCTAAGCTTACTAGATTTTACAGAAGCGGTATTTTTTCCATCCTGCAAACACTACAACAATAAATTCCTGAAAAAAAAAAAACTGCCCCTTTCTATGCCTAACTGCCGCGAAAAGTTTAAAACTAAGGCAAGGATGATTGCTAAACCAACTATTGCTGTTCAAGGATCTTTCGACGCGTGGCCAAAATCAGAACTAACGCCGCCATCTTGTTTTTCAATACATTTCTCGAAGGAATTTAATCTCGAATGTTTACCAACAGCGCCCCCCTGTCAACGTCATACGAACGCCAAGAGATTCTTATAGTAGTGTACTTACTTTCAAATGCCTTTCCAGCGCTTCTTTCCGCTTAAAAGCTTGGGAGCACACGCTGCAAGGGAAGGGTCTTGTGTCGGAATGTTTCTGCTGATGAACGCGCAGGTCGTGCGCAGAGAAGCAGGCCTTGTCGCATTGAGAGCATTTGTAGGGACGCTCCCCGAAGTGGGTGCGTTTGTGCATGGAGAGGACGGCGTTGCACTGAGGACAAAGGATGCAATTTGATTGATAATGTTGCGCGCCACAATTAATGCCTGGTACATGGTGACATTAGTTACCACTAGAGCCATCTAGTATCGAGTAGCAGAACTAGTCCGAGTCACGATCGTTCTAGAAAATTCGATACTAGAACTTTGTAGAACTTTCTCGAACTATCGACACCTAGTCGGTCGGGGCCGGTATGTACTCGAACATTCTAGATGTTTCTACAATGGAAGGTTCTAGAACTATCTGCGGCACTATATAAGGCCGGGATGCGCGACGACCGACACAGTTTGGATAAAGCGACAAGAGCGAAAACATCTAAGCGATCTTCAAGTGCGAATTAAGAGTGATCAGTAGTGTGATTGTGTTCTTTTAATTAGTGTTTTGAGTTGTAATTAGTGTTGTAAAATAAATTGTTATTTTTGGTTATTAAATCGGCAGTTTTTATTGTCACGAACCCGAAGCTCGTAACAATAATATAATTAATTGTCGTAAAAAAATTGTTACTGTTTCCGGTACAAGATCTTCAAGTAAACCGAATGAAGAAATACGATATTAAATGTATTTCGTATTATTTATTTTCAAGCGATAAAGTATCGATACTTTTCATTAATATTCGATATTTTAGATCGCATTATATTGTATTCTCGATATTTAGGTATTTTATTAAGCTTTTGTTACAATAATATTAATATGTACTTTTAATATATTACTAGATTATTTTGATTTGATACCTGCAACCCTAACTTTTGCCCGGGGTTTTGGGCGCACATAGGTTGAAAATCACAAAAAGGTTGAATTACCGGGATAAAAAAGTATCTTGTCCTAATCCATGTTTATGTCATGGTCCTCATCCAAAGCCGTCAAAAGGGGTAATTGAACGACAAACATCCAAAGTCACAAACATACAGAATTTCTCATTTATAATACTAATTGCGCCCCGCGGTTTCACCCGCGTAAGTGTCGATCCCGTGGGAATATCGGGATAAAAAGCAGCCTAAGGGTTAATCCTGGTTATAAACTATCTGTGTGCCAAATTTCATCCAAATCCGTTCAGCAGTTTATGCGTGAAGAAGTAACAACATAAATAAACACACACACTCACAAACTGTCGCCTTTATAATATTAGTGTGATAGTGTGATCAGTAGGAAGTAGGAGTGTACCTGAAGACGTGTTAGGTACTTACAGCATATCGCTTGCCGCATATATCACAGACGCAATTCTTCCGCACTGGCTCGTACTTATCAGGATGTTTGAGTCGGTAGTGGTTCCAATATGCACGCGGGGTGGCGAATTCTTCTGGACACTGCGAATTAAAATTCTGTAGAAGACGGTAGAAGTACCGGAAGACGTAGCGTTGTAAGGCCTCCCACAAGGTGGTCCGACGACCTTGTGAAGGCCGCAGGAACCCGTTGGATGCGAGAAGCGCAGAACCGGTCGAAGTGGAGGTGCTTGGGGGAGGCCTATGTCCAGCAGTGGACGTCTTTCGGCTGAAATGATGATGATGATGACTAAAGACGCGCAGTAATAATAAACAAGCATAGTCGGGCTATAACGTTCCCACTGCTGGGACACAGGCGCTCTCACCACGCGGGCCCCGTGAGGGCTGGGACACATGTGTTCGATTTTTTTGTTGTACGACATAAGTAATTATATTAAGTTATTCTGAATCATGCATAATTGAAGGACTATTTAGTAGTAGCAAAGAATGGCTAGGGTTAAAAAATAGTAGCACTCCGGGAGTGCCGACAGAAGTGAAAACAAAACAGAAACAGAATACTTTGCCATCACTCACTGACATATGTAATTGTTCAATAAACAATTTCAATATCGGATTTAAAACCGATCCCGAGGACAGCCGAACACATCCGAATGTAGCACGGTGTCGGTAACAGTGTCGCGAGTTTGAATGGTTTTTTTTAACCTTTTGACCGCCACACGTCAACAAATCAAAAACGTGCCCTCTGCGTCAAAGTCTGTCATGTAGTCGAACCGTGGCGTGCTGGGCACATTTTGGTTGGTCATCCATACATGACTGTGGCGGTCAAAAGGTTAAAAACAGGATAAGCGGGAAATCCCCGTATAATTTGGCTACCTATCTCAATGTTTGGCTATGAAACAGAAGTTGCCAGTTCGATAAAATTATTTGTAATCTAATTATAAATAAAATCTGATGTAATTACTTTAAAAAAGATGAATGCATTGAAAATTCCAATTAAGTAATGTGAATTTTCTTGAAATCTTTTAAATATGCCGAAATCTGCCACTTTTGTAAATTGTCAGCATAATCTGCCACAGACAAAATTTAAGCGCTAAGTACAGTATCCAATTTAAGGAATGCTAACTAGGAACACTCTAACTAGGAAGTCGGAAGCTAGTGATTACACTACACTAAATTGGATTCTAAATCGGACAGATGACGCATTCGTGAAGAAGGATCGTACTGGGTTTCACGTTTCGAATTTTCTATCGATGGCGCCGTATATAACAAAACAACAGAAGAAAATAATAATTAATGTCTTTTAAAAACAATAAAAAATAAAAATAAATATTTTTTGTCGTTTTTATTATAAAGATAGGGCATTTCCCCATACATTTCTATTAATTTAGTTAAGACTAGCAGTGCCCCGCAGTTTCACCCGCATAAGTGTTGATACCGTGGGAATATTGGGATAAAAACTATCCTATGTCCTTCGCCGGGATGCAATCTATCTCTCTGCCATTGAAATCCGTTCAGTGGTTTAGGCGTGAAAAGGTAACATACAGACAGACAGACAGAGTTACTTTCGAATTTATGATATTATACTATGGATTTTTTTTTCTGTGGGCAATGCTGTCGTTTCCCATTCCCATACAGTCGCCATGTTGTATGTAGCATTTATTTTATATAAAAAATACTCTTTGGTAGCATTCGTGCGCGCGCCGCGCGGTCTATTTGTCCACTTTGCTCAAAGCGCGGCCTAGTCGTTCTAAATCGTAGCGCCGTGATTACACTATCCTAGATCGTACACAATTTAGGAAGTAGAGCGATTGGACCTCCAATTTCCACTAAATTGGATCCAATCTGTTCTAACTGCGATTGCATCTGCCGATTTCCTAGTTAGCATTCCTTAAAATTGGATAGTGTAATAAGCACTTTAGGAGCGAAATCTGCCACAAATGGTCACACTGGCCGGTGCATCGATAAGCGCCTTAAGTCATCATTACTATAGGCTATTAGTAATGATGACTTAAGGCGCTTAAGTGTCTCCAACCACGCCGTAATTACGGTAGACCTACCGTAATTTTTCTAGATCTACCACCTACCGTACACATGTTATTACGGTGCCACATTCTACCGTAATTTCGTCCGTGTCCTTATTTCTATAATGGCAACACTTAATTTAGATAAATATTACTATTTTATTACGGCAACACTGCAATGGCGAATAGGGGAGTCCCCAAGATTTTACTTGTGTGTACATAGACAAGATGACAAAGCATAAGCGACCAAATTACGAAGTTCATAAATATCTAGAATATAGGTACACTGTAACTGTCTGTATAGTAATTAAATTAAGCCATACTACTTATACAAAAGCTATACCCAGCGTTTGGCGTTTTAATTATTTTGCAATCGTTTGTCGCGGTTTTTCTGCTTTTAAAATGAGTGACTCCAGTTATTCAAGTGACGAGAGTGGACGAAGTCCTTCAAAAAAAAAGTAAGGTCACTAAAAAACCTCGTACAAACAAAAATTTCGAGCAGATTGGCTAAAAAATAAGGACTTTTCGTCGTGGTTACATGAATACCCAAAAGACTATATAAAGCGATGTGTTGCTTTTGTCATACTACAATTCAGGCTGACATAAGTAAGACAGGACCAAACTAAATTAATGGTTTTTTCCCATCTCAAAAAATGCCCAACGCGCCTAAAGAAGTTTTCACTTCAAAATTATAATTATAAAAAGTATAACTACATTGCTGTGTCCCAGTTTATAGGGTACGGGTACCTACTGGTATTCATCAGAACGATTGGACCGATCTCCATCGGATTGATATCGACCCTATGCTATATAAAAACGTTTTATTTAAAAGGTTGGGAATAACTTATCTGCAATGTAAACTAAACTTTAACAGAATCAAAATAAGGTTCACATTGGAAAGTGTAGATACCAACATGTTGACACTTGGCGGGCCATTTGGTCCGAACTTGACTCTTCCGTTGGTAATTGTAATGCTTCGGTTGTTTCTTAGGATGCTCCTCACGATTATGAAGACGTAACTCTTCAGGGTCCGTGAACATCTCGCCGCAAACACGACATCCGTTCCTGTTGACAAACGAAACTGAACCGTACGTCAACGCATATACCGTCTTATTACAAAACGACTTCTAACTTTAGTCCAGCCCAAACCTTCGAGCTCGTTATTGTATTATAAACTTTATTCAGAGCACGGTAAAGTTGATCAGTTTTTGTAATTAGAACTTTAACTTTGTTGAAATAGAGTTCAAAAATAGCTTGATGGTTTAAACTGATTCTAGGTTTAAAAATAAACTGTTTTGTAATAAGGCTGCTAAAGTCTTTACTTCAACTGTGCTTGGCGGACATCACCATGTACCAGTTGTACTTGCACTGATTATTAAACAAACGAAACTCAACCGTATGTCAACTCACATAGAGTCTGTACTTCGAGTGTGCTTGACTGACATGACCATGTGTCTTTTGTACGCCTCCGTCGATATGAATTTGACGTCACAATCTTCGCAGTATGGACCTTCTTGTGTGTTCTCTTCTTGTTTTGTCTGAACATACAATGAATCAGTTGTGAGATGTATGAACGTAAACGATGCAAAATGAGTACATAAGGATCAAAGCAGGCGTTCTATAATTTAGCCAACCACATGGAAAAAAAGCGTGAGTTTATGTATGTATAAATAAGTTAAACGAACGATCAATAACGTACCGAGTAGCTTTAGACTGCCTCTCCACCCGAGATGAGCGAGGATGCGTAGCGAGGGATGTGTTTAAAACTAACCAATACCAACGCTAACTTAGTTCAAGCTATAAAAATGAAGCGATGTTATTGGATGGTTTCACACACATCCCTCGCTACGCATCCTCGCTCATCTCTGGTGGAAACGCAGCCTTAGGCTTAAATCACACCGAGATGTCAGCGGCCGATTTAAAATTATATGGCACTGTTTCAGTGTAATATAATTTTAAACTTTATCTACACTACAAGAGTCGTGCGCCGCCGCTGCGCGGGAGTCGTCGGAGAGCTCGCGGCGCCGCGGGCGGCCGCGCGAACTTTTCAAGTTTCTCAAGCGATACTATGTATTATAGTAATGAAGATAAAGTTTAAAATTATATGACTCTGAATCTGCTTGCCGCTTCGCTGCCGACCACTGCCATCTCGGTGTGATTTGAGCCTAAAGGCAGCTTGGGGTATTATACCCACTTATTACACAAAAAACAAAATTAAAAGAAGAAAAATTGTTTATTCTGCACAATTAGAACACACATTACAAAAATTATAAGGTAATAGGTAGTAAAGTCAAAAGCCCAAAAGAAAATAGTAAAAAGATTTAAAATGAAAAAGCTTAACTTCAAAACTTTTTCTTACACGATGACGAGTCGTATGAATCTTAAGACACTGAGATAAGGCTCAAATTACAATGTACTCACTTCAATGTCCTTGTGCATCATATTCTTGTGAACCACGAGCCCCTGCTTGCTGTAGAATGAGTACCCACAAAACCCGCAAATGTTTTCTGATGGATGTTTGATCCGCATGTGACTGACGTACGTTGTTCTTACACTGTGTTGAATAAAAGACAGTTTAAATATAATTACCATTATAAAAACCCATAGAGCTGTATTTTATAGGCTTTTCAGGGTTGCTTACCCAAAAACGGTGCCACTGCCACCCATTGGCAGTGCCACCGTTTATTACTAAGTAAGAATGATTTTTGCATCAACTGTACTTTAAATCAATAAACTTTACCTTCTAAAAATCTTACACGATCAGCAATATGGTTACACCAAAGGACGTTGTATAACTGACGCTGGTGCCACGTTACTAAAACACATATTTACTGCGTAAAAGGCCCAAGATGCCATAGGAATCTTTTGTGACCTCTCCAAAGCATTTGACTGCGTAAATCACGAAGCCTTCCTCTTGAAACTTAGGCATTAGGGACTAGGTAAACTTGCGCTCAGTTTAGTAAAATATTATTAAATGCCAGACAACAGAAATTTCAAATAAATTATGTCAATTTCCTCGGTTTAAAAGTAAAAATGGGTGTTCCAAAAGGCTCGATTTTGGTTCCTTTCCTCTTTTTAGTGTATAATAATGATCTATTACCATTTATTAATAAAAAACCAACCACAAATGGTGTTATTTGCTGAATTCCTTCATTTTTAATTTTGTTTTTCATTACTTTCTTCATTCTTCGCTGTCATGCGGAAACGTGTCCATAAGATTGGCAGCATTGCCACGTTGAATAGCGATTCAATTTTTTAAGATGGGCGTTTTATAGTCAGTAGGTTTTTAATGACCATTTGTTAATTCAAAATAGTTCTTACTTGAATACTTCGTCACAGAACTTGCATTTATGCGTGACTCCCTTATGAGACCCTTGATGCTGCTTCACAGTAGTTCTGAAATATGAACCTTCTGTTAGTACACATACAGTCCAGTTTAAAATAGCGTCTTCCCTCAATAACTTTTGGCCTATACTTACATATTACTAGAGTTGTATGGACATAAATTACAAACATATCTCTTCCCGTGGTTTAGGGCATGTCTCTGAAGATTGCGTTTCGTTTTAAACCTGTACTTGCAAATTTTGCACTCTATGTCGCCGAGGTTCTGCGAACAAAGCACACACATTTTCATACTGTTCTTCATTTTCGTTCTTTGCTCCTCAAAGATATGTCGACAGTTTTTTTGTTTAAATCACATATTTGTCTTAAACTGAGAGCATGCAAGCTTAAATATGTGTATTTGTGTGTGTGCCATAACCTGGATCAAATAAATTTATTTTCTTTCTTTCTTTCAATTTCACGTCCCGAGTTACTATTGTGTAGCTCGAGACCCGGTCATTTACTCGCAAAAGTAGTTAGCCATCGGAACTATAATTTATTTAGATATTTCAAACATTATAGCTAACAGGTTATGTATAGTCGTTGCAAATCACGAACAGGACGTGTAACTTTAAATCATTGACATTTAAATTGCAATGTAAAGTACTTGAAGGATCTTTTGGCGCTCGAATGACGTGGACAGGGAGGCGCTGTTGGTAAGCATTAGTGAGTAAAATGTATTTATAAAAGACGATGGCTGCGTTAGTACCGATTTTGGCCACGCGCCAAAAGATCTTTGTACATCTTTATATCTTACCGGGGAGTGTTTGGTAAGGTGATGTTTCCACGCATGCGTGTTGTTGAACCCCCTGTAACACTGGTGGCACTTGTACGGACAGTCAAGGTAGTTGGACGACTGTTTCCGTTTGTTCATCTCTTCTATTTGATCCTCAATCTGTGGATAAGATGATAGACTAATGTAGTTACACATACAGAGGAAATTTAATGCAATAGGCATTTGCGTCCCATTCTAGTTCTACATACAGCCTATGCAAGTTTGGTCAACATTAGCACGTAAAAAAAGATTTTTCAAAATGATATCGATGACCATACATTCAGACGAACATAGAATCTCCTCCTTTTTAGAAGTCGGTCAAAAATAGGGCGCGTACTGGCAACCAGCGTGAGTGCCCATAAACGAAATTTTCAAGGGTTAGCCCTTTAACATTTTGTTTATTTATCGGCTAGATGCTTGGTAATCGGTCAAAAATGAACATTATAATGTTGGGTACAGATTACAGCCATTAGACCGTAGATGTCAGTAGTGCTACTGACATAGTGCTACTAGCAATTACAATGAAAGAAAAAGAACATTCGGAATTGGTTCGCTGGTCTCGGGCCGGGCTCCCTTTCCACCAGAGATGAGCGAGAATGCGTAGCGAGGAATGTGTAACTAACCAATACCAACGCTAACTTAGTTCCAAGTTATAAAAAACTGGCCAAGTGCGAGTCGGACTCGCACACGAAGGGTTCCGTACCACAAGGCAAAAACGCCGATAAAAACACGTTTGTTGTATGGGAGCCCCCCTCAAATATTTATTTTAATTTTATTATTGTAAAAATACAACTGAGTATTTTGTGAATATTTCAAGTGCCTACCTGTTGCCATTATTGATATCGAGCAAAAAAGGGCAACAAAATCGCTTTGTTGTATGGGAGCCCCCCTTAAATATTTATTTTATTTGGTTTTTAGTATTTGTTGTTATAGCGGCAACAGAAATACATAATTTGTGAAAATTTCAACTGTCTAGCTATCGCGGTTCTTGAGATACCTACAGCCTGGTGACAGACAGACGGACGGACAGCGAAGTCTTAGTAATAGGGTCCCGTTTTTACCCTTTGGCTACGGAACCCTAAAAAATGAAGCGATGTTAGGTATTGGTTGGTTTCACACACATATCCTCGCTTATCTCTGGTGGAAAGGCAGCCTAAACAGGCTTACTTTTGACATGATCCAAGATTCCAAGTCTTAGAACAAGCATACCTTAGTATTTATAATAAGCACACCAAACATACAATCACATACAAGTCAATAAAAAAACTAAAATTGGCTTAATGACAACCTTTAAAAAATACTAAATCCACATACTGAGAGAGTAATAACGTTGATCAAATCATCAGGCTGGTCTTCGCATTGTGTGTCATCCTTCTTCACTTTGGGTGGACTCTTCTTAGCAACCATAGTACGAGTCCTCTTGGGTCTTACTCGCTTCTTGGGCTGGGCTGTTCGGGATTTTTTTATAGGCAATTTTGCTGTATCAACTGTTGTTTCAGAAAGCTGTGAAAAAAATGTTTTTCTTGCTTTTTTTTTAATGGCTTTTTTTGCTTTTAATTTTCCAAGATAATATTTATAGCAGGACTAGCGAGTCTAGCGACCCCCGCCCCTGCTTCACACGGTTATCATGAATTGACAAACACACAAAAATGTTAATGTATTATACACCATAAACCTTCCAGAATAAATTATCTAAATGATGTTTACAACTGCAATGCGGTCACACAGCTGCCTGTGTGAATCATGTTTTTTTTTTATATTAACTCTAGATGTAAAAGTGTTTGAACACTTATAAATACTCATATTATAAATTATAGGTAATCGCTTTTCCTGTACAGACACGAAAAAAAACATGAAACACCGTAAAATGAGTGCCTAAAACTTGTTATGAATATTTAATTAAATCAAAATTACCTCAGGGTCATCAGACTCCTCCTGAATGTCCACCTTCACAGAAATCTCAACCTTCTCTACTTCGTGAATTTTCTTCTCACAGTCATCATCACTAGAACTGTTATCAGGACTGATATGATCAGGAACATCAACATCATCATGATCCTCTTTTTTGATAACTTCTACAACAAACTCGGGTCTTTCTATGCTGATAGAATTTGTTGTGTTATCTTCTTTTATGCTGATATTAGTGACGTTTGTAACTGTGAGGAGATTTTTTCTGGCAATTGATTTTATAGCTGTTTGCGTTAGCTGGAAGATGTGATAAATTAAATGTTAATATTGTGCTTTTACTAGTTCTGGGAGAAATAGTCACAACCTAATTAAGAATTATTATTGATTAAATAGATACTAAAGAGATATTTTTTATTGAATTCTTAAAGAAGCAAAAAAAGCTGGTTTCTTTCTTATTCATTTTATACCAATTATGTATTAAACAAGAGCAGTCATGGTGGCCCACTGGTAACAGCCCTGACTTACAAGTTGCAGGTTGTGGATTGGAACTAAACAGGTGCTACACTAGGTGTAAATAATTTCATCACCACTGTTTTCAAAACGGTGAAGGAAAAACATTGTGAGGAACCAAAAATTCGAAGACATGTGACATCTAACAACCGATGCTCGGCCCTCATCGTAGATTGGTCCACTACTTGGTCTTGAATAGAGGAGGCCTGTGTCCCAGCAGTGGGAACATTATAGGCTGGTTTTGCTATGATTATGATGTTTTAAGACATATCAAGGCATAATATATGTAAGTTGTATTTCATTTGGGTATTTTTTTTTTTTATGTTTATTTGCTGTCATTGCCTCTATAAGGTTTTATAAACAAACATTAATGTACCTTTCCACAGTCATCAATTATTGCACATAGCAGCCCCTGGCTCTGCAGACACTTGTCTCTAAATAAATAAAACTTCCTCACGAGTGCTGCACACACATAGCAGGCATAGGGGGGCAAGTTGTTGTATAGAGGCTAGAAATAAATGATTGATTAACATAATAGTTAGAATACTATATGCTTTAACCGGTTGAATGCCGTAATTACAGAAACAATTAAAAAGCCATTGTCTCGCGTGGATCTACGTTCCGGCATACTAAGGGTTAATGTACATTGTACTAGTAAGTAACATAGTTTGATACTAAGCAATTAATATTAGGGAACAATTTGAATAGAAGGTAAGTATTTAGAAATTAAGCAAGAACTAACAAAGCAAACTAGGTGCAGAGCATAATCAGCAAAAAAACTAACAAACAACTATAAAATAACTAAATAGTTTTTTTTATATTTAAGTATATTGGGATATCCATTCAAAACAAACCTACCTTACTTTCAATAATTAATGATGTAAAATAAGATTCTAAAGGGTATGCCGACAGGTCCTGCATTTTAACATCCACATTTAAACAAATGCGGCACACTTGTACGTCTCCCATGTTAGTTATATTATTACATAAAATGATTAAAAAATAAATTATTTGCGGTGATACAACGACTTTTTAACACTGTATCATTGCTATTTCAGACGGCGTGTTTACAGAACGACCATTATCACGACCATGGTTAGAACATAATGTGAATGTAAGTTTATTTATCATACATTAATAAACACACGGTTAACACATGATATTTATTCATAAAATAGAAAATAAAATAAAATTCATGTTTAGAAAAGACGCAAAAACTGCAAACAATTTCAAGAAAAATGTCAACAAATGTCAAAGTCAAAATCAGTGCTGCCAACTCTAAAAATTATTTTATGCTAAATCTACATTCGAAAAATGCAAAAAATATGCAAATTTTTTTCGGAAAATACAAAAAAAATGCCAATAGGGAGAAAAAGAGCATTTATTATAAAATCTTTACAATACCTAGTGTAAAAGAAGCACCAATTTTGTGACACATTAAACATCGTCGGTATCCTCTTGAATATAGAAGCAGCCGGTAGATATAGCGCGGAAGACGTAGATGCATAAGCCTTATAATATGTCCCTATTTTTCGCAAGTTTGAGTCAGAGACCTGGTAGGAAAAACGGCATTTGTTAACTTGTTGTGTTTGGCTTGTAATTCTGTTACAAGTTTAATGTTAAAATTTAAAAAAATATACAAAATGCAGACTTTATCTTAACAGGGTAAAATGCTAAAAAATATGCTATATGCTAAACTGAATTTTTTCGTGCTAAATCACTGGGGAATGTGCTAAATTTAGCCAAAAAAATGCTAAGTTGGCAGCACTGGTCAAAATCCTCTGGCTTGTCAAACTTGCGATGTCACGGTGACACTGAAAACGTTTTGTTACTTGTACTTTACTTTTAACTTTTTCAGATGACAGAAAATAGTTCATGTTAAGTTTAAAAATTTAAACTTGCTAAAATGCAATCATCACGCTCTAATCTATCAAAGAATATTGAATATATTGCATTCCACCATAATCAAAACAAAAGATTTTGCGTTTTGTTTTGTTTCAAAATCATATATCATAGCAAAAAAACCCGTAATAGTACCCGTGGAGAGGATAGGCAGTGTTATGCAGATTTTAGTACTATGATGCTATTCACGCTGAAGACGGTGTTTCGGTTGACATATTTGTAAAGAATTTAAAGAAATGTTAAACTTTTCTTAACTCACACAATGACAATTCAACCTAGGCACACAAAAGCTCCCCTTTTGTGATTTGAATATGATGATGACTCATTCATCATCAAATTCTAAGAAATGAACAGTTTCTAGAAATTCTTCTTCTTATGCCTGGGATCATAATAATCTGGTAGGACTAGAAAAATGAATAGAAACCACTAGAATTTGAGCCCTTCGGTGAACGAAAACCGCGGTTTAACTACCCAGAGATGCAGGCTGACTTGTAGGTATGTAGTACCTACGTATTGTACTTTACCAAGTAGGTATAGATAGATACATAGCTATAGAATGATGCAAACCGGATCTCGACAGAACGAGTTTTGATACATTATACTTTTTATTATGAACATTTTATCATAAAAGTAGCATAAGCTACCTACTTATAACTTATTAATTAACTACTTAGGTAGCTAGGTACTTATTTATCCGAGTTGTGGTAGGTATATTGTTATGGACGATATGTTGTACAAATTTTTGGTTCCATGAAGAAATACAGTACAGGGTTATTGGTAAAACATTAACAATCTCTTAAGAGGTCATTGTACTCATCATTATGAACAACTTTGACTATGGGACCAAACCTGAAATCAGAGTCTAACACTCGTTGGGCAGGCAACAGGAACAAGTGAGAAGAAATAATTTGTGTTTCGTGCAATGAGGTTAATGTGGCAGGCAGCACCCTAATTGCGTAACACATTATCAACCGGAATCTGAATCATTTGTTAATCCATTGCTTCATAAGTTCGAAAAATTTGTCTGCTCAACACGTGAATAACGCAATGAATGTTGTTGAACTGTCAAAATGAAACCGATTCCGATTGATAATGTGTTACGCAATTGCCCCGCAGGTCGGATATGATTGGTGTTGGTGCCCTACATACAGGGTTTATTTTCAAAGACCAGCCAAATTTAAGGGTGTGGTACAGACCATCAAACTGACCAACTTTCTCCATGGGACCAATATCATAATCGCGAAAAATTTATAATCAACTGTCCCATCCTCGACCTAAACGTATGAAACGGCAGAATTTCTATTCGCGATTAAATATCTAGTACAGTCAACAGCACATCCATCACGTGTGACGTGCCAGCGCCATTTTTTTGGTACCTAAGTACCTAAGAGTACTTATTTTACTTCGTACAGAGAATAAATTCAAGTCCCAGGTTGTTGGAACAACCAAATATACCTAGGTACAGTCACGAGCACTGATATGTCAATACTTGGCAACTTTCAATTGCGATTTTTTACGAAATAACGAATGCAACGTTGAAATACGACACTTTACATAAACCTATTGGTTCGAAAATACTATGTTTCTAATAATATTAAAATTTCATTCAAAAATAAAGGAGAAAATCGCCTTTGAATAAAGCCAAGTGTATACATACTTTTGCTCGTGACTGTACATACACCGGTATATTTATGTAGGTGGGTACCTATACCTCCTAGAGCCGCGCATATTCATCGATCTGCGCACGGCGCAGTAGCCATTTAGCCATAAGCCCTTTAGAGTCATTATGATGTCTAGTAGATGTAGGTATGCGTACCTACCTAACAAAAATTCACAGAATTCTGATTTGTATTTTTCGTTTCATTTTCTGTGTATGAAAAATGGTTCCTATCATTATCAGACGAAAGCTCACCCACGGAACCACTAAAAATATGAAATTCGGAAGATACATAGTATACGAACATACATAGATATACTACATACCATACATAAACTCACCCCTTCCCACGGGAGGTAGGCAGAAACAACTGAACTGACTGACTACTTTTGCTACGTTTACCATCTTAAGAGGAAATAAAAAAAAAATTAAGTAATACCAGTAATACACTGAAGCAACTCAATCAAGGAAGTTTCAATAAAAATGTAAAATTTCAAGAAGCCTGAAGATATTGATTTTTTACCAGAGCATCGAACACAGTTGATCGAGTAGTCGCACTTGCGACCATACCATATAGGTACCTACCTACGGAAACCTACCTACTTCACAGCCAGATAATTCAGGAGATAAAGTTCCGACGATACCAGCGGGTTTGACGGGTAGGTATTATTATAAAAAAAAACACTTTATTGCATAATATTTTTTTGATAATTGCTTCGATCAATAATAGTACTATTATTATTGATCGAAGGATAATTGCAACGATGTTAGATGTTCTACTTCTGTGTGAGAGAGAGAGAGAGAGAGCTATATACTTACCTATGAGTTTTCCAACGTTTCGAGAAATTGTGGTAAAGCCTGCACCCTAATTGCTTAACGCACTATCAATACCTAACAATCTGAATATTTTTTAAGGATATTGCTAATCTATTGTTAATAATAATTATGTTCGAAAAAGTCTACTCAACAACGTAAATAACGCAATGAATGATGTTGAATTGTCAAAGTGAAAGCCATTCCTACTGATTGAATGTGTGTAACGCAATCACCCCTTCACCCCGCTGTTGTCTCTCTTTCCACTGCAAAGCGTACACCTAACTAGTAACTACGCCTAATATTCCTACCAGGTTAGGCGATTCGCACACTGCACCGCATCATGCAGCGGGTCGCAGATAGCGCACTCACGCGCGTGATTTTTTACATACAAATTCAATAAAAACGCACTCACGCGCGTGGAATTTGGCTCCGTTTCCCGCACACCGCTGCGTGATGCGTGGCAGTGTGATAATCGCCTTATAGTATTATGCCTACCTATATTCGAATACGAATGACACTCGTTAAGCCAACCCTCTCATGCCCGTTTGACGAATTTCCAAATGCTTAAATTCTATCTAAGTCCTAGAAGGTAAAGTTCCAGACATTCCGTGAAAAGTGCTAAGAACTCTGAAAAACATTTGTATGAAATGATGCTACGATAAACGAGATAAACAGATAAACTTATTTACCGTATTCATCAACCATGAATGGGCGTGAGGCGCGTGACAGACCATGATAACAAAATATTGTGAAATAATACATATTTAGACACGCATAAGGGAAGTTAACTTAGTCATTATGATTGTGTTACCTCTGTTACTTATGTAGGTCTTGATTCTAGAAAAACCAAGAGCATAACTTGGAGAAGAGAAAATTGTAAGGTTCAAACACAACTAGCAGGGTAATTGCGAAACACATTATCAGTAGCAGTAAGTTTTATTTTGACAGTTCAACCACATTCATTGCGCTATTTACGTTGCGTTGTTGAGTAGACACATTTTTCGAACATAATTATGTAGCAATAAATTAGCAATAGTCTTGAAATGATTCAGATTGAGATTGATAGTGACGCCATTAGGGTGCGAGCTGAAATGATGATTATGATGATGAGTTACCTGTTGGTCAATAGTTAGGCGCTTTGCAGATGGAGCAACTTTAGTTGAGGCAACTATATCAACTTTTTAAAATTTTACTTTAAAGTTGCCAGTTGCTACAACCAAATAGCCCAAGATGTATGTAAACAGCTAGTTGCCAGTTGCCTGCAGTTGCTGCAATAGTTGCGCCATCTGCAAACTGCCTTATCGTGACGCACGCGAAGAAAAGAGGGATTCTGCTTTTGGTTTTTCCTATTATATTATGTAACTGGAAAACCCTTGTTTCCCTATTATTTATTTTGGTTTATCCTTATTATATGAAGTAGATATACATAATGTATATACGTAGGTAATACAAGTTGCCGTCGAAAATCTTCTTATAATTTATAGATAAGTAGGTATAAGTCTCTTGGCAGAGCTGAAATGTGGCCAGAATTTTTTGCTAGAATGGGCGCTTCCGGGCATGACTGTAGGTAAGTACCTACCTACAGTCATCCAGAATTCTAAGAATCCACTCGCAAATAAATAAGTGTAGGTACCTAACTGCAATAATTTTAGTCTGAAACGGCTGAATCATTATCAGTGAGGTTTTACCGCCCGAGATAGTGACTGCGTTTTTTGGTGAGGGGTTATTGACCTCACATCCCTTAGGAAACAAATAATACATAGGTACCTACGTAAAGTGTACCTTAATGCCCTTAGTCCCTTGCCCTACCTAATTAGAAGATCCTTTCGAGATAAAAGTTGAAAATTGTAAAACGCTTTGTGTGAGAATACTGAGAACAGCCGGTCGATTCTCTAAAAATCTCACCGTGAAAACTTAGGTGAAGTGAGTTTGTTTTTTGGAATTAACACTATTGACAGCTCACTCCACGCTCACTTCACCTAAGTTTTCACGGTGAGACTTTTACAGAATAGCAACGCAGGCATGGGAAGATCGGTTGCCCATCCTATTGCCAAAATAATTCTCGAAGGCGCCTGAAAATCACATTCTGCAGGATAAAATTTGCGTAACACTGGTAACACACTATCAGTAGCAATGGGTTTCATTTTGACGGTTCAATAACATTCATTGCGTTATTTACGTTGTTGAGCAGACACATTTTTCGAACATATGAAGCAATGGATTAGCAGCATCCTTCAAAATGATTCAGATTAAGATTGATAGTGGGTTACGCAATGAGGGTGCTGGTCTAATCTAGCAAGATCTATTCCTGTGCTGTTTATAAATGTGGTGTACCTTTAGTATGTGCTAAACATGTTTTATTTTTCTTTCTTTCCTTACTCCTCCAGGGGAGTGAAAGTAAGCATAATCAGCCAATAGTCTTCCCACTGCTGGGACACAGGCCTCCTCTCTCTGAGTGCGAGTAGGCCATAATCCACCATACTGGCCCAGTGCGGGTTAAATTGCCGGACGTCAATACGCCTTCGATTTTTTGGCTCTAGGACATGCCGGTACCCTCACGATGTTTTTCAGAAACAATTCTGCTACCAGTGGTCAATTCTTTAGCAGAAACCGGTAGGTAAGGCTAAACGATGCTGGTGAAAATATTATACAATAGTAGACAAGAAGGACTGATAGCCGACCCCAACATAAGGCTCCTACAAACAGGCGAGCTAGCCAGTTTTGAAATCAAAACACTAAGTTTGAATATATTTTTTACCAGCTGCTTGGCGGCTTCCAAGCGCGGATTTTTTTTTTTTTTCGGATGGCAAATCATCAAATGACCCCTCCCGCTCTGGGTGGAGCTCTGGGTGGGCGCGGCTTCTCGTGCTTATTTTGAAAAGTGCTTACGTGTTAACAACGGGGTCAAGAACAAGACCATTGCAGCAAATGTTTTAGGTCGACTCTTTATAATTTTCTGGCGCCAGCGTAGCGTAGGACCTTGAAATCCAAGGTTCGACTCCCAAATCAAGCATGGCGAACATTGAGAAACTGAGTTCTGTGGATCTAAAATTAGTTGGGTTTGTTGGATGGCCTTATAATTTTTTTTTAATGTTTTTTATGATCCACTTTATGGTTGTGGTCGCCAGTTCTCTACCGCTTGTGGACATCGGCCAATACGGAGTTGCAGGATTTGTTGCTATCCCAGAAACAATATTTACCTACTAAATTTTTGCAAGTGTCATCAGCAGGCACCTTAGACTAAGCCAGACTCTTCAAACACTGCTTAGCGCCTGAAAATATATGGATGGTGTTTAAACTCTTTCCCAGGATGATCACCTACTCATAGATGTAGCATAATCCATACCATAGGTACTAATATTATATAAAAAAAAGTAAAGTAAAAAGTAAGTAAGTTATAAATGCGAAAGTGTGTCTGTTTGTTACCTCTTTACGCTTAAACCGCTGAACCGATTTAGATGTAATTTGGTATAGAGATAGTTTGAGTCCCGGGAAAGGATATAGGATAGTTTTTATGCCGATATTCCCACGGGATCGAAACATATGCGGGTGAAACGGCGGGGCGCTGCTAGTCAGCCTATAGGGTGTTCCCACTGCTGCTGGGACAGAAGCCTCCTCTCGGTGAGAGGGAGTAATCTACCACGCGGGCCCAGTGCGGGTTGGTAGATGTCACATGTCTTCGAATTTTGGTTCTATAGGTTATACAGGTTGCCTCACGATGTTCTCCTTCACTGTTTTTGACAGCAGTGGTGATGAAATAATTTACACAAAGTTGAGCGCCTGTCTGGGTTCCAACTTCGAACCTACGACCTATAAAAGTCGTAAATAGCGGCCGTTACCACTGAGCGCTCATGTAACGAATGTAGCTACGTCAACTTGTCGTCAAGTCGTCAATCTAGATCAATATAAAGCTCTAGTCTAGGGTTTCCCGGGAAGCCTTTCTAACGTCAATACAATGATTTCAAAAGTAAGGATACGCCCGTCTGAACATTTTACATAGAAGTTCTTCGTTCGAAATTCGAAGTTCGCGCGCAACACTGTCAACTGAGTCGCGTTGGCCCTAAAACGGTCATTTTAGGGCCAGCGCGTTGGTGCCATTTAGTCGCGCCGTTAGCCCGGTCCTTACGCTAGTAATATACACACATCAACACGGTCTAGGGATATTTTTAAAAAAGCGAATTACTATCAATGTGTTAATTATTTATATGACATGTATATATTTAAAAGATACGTTATTTAATATTCTACCATTTTTTAATAATGGTTAAGGTACTTAGATTAAAATTTCAGGATTTTATAGAAAAAAATGAAGCATAGACGGAAATCGTATATGAATGAACTTTTAATTTGTGAGTAAAAACTGAAAAAAATAGAAAAATCATTTAATTTGTGTTTATAAACTTGAAGTTAGTAGTCTGAGAAAGCGCCCATGATGTTCATAACACATCGGCAACGATTCGGCATGCTCAGAACAAGGTTGTCAATGTCTTGCTGCGGAATATTGTCCCATGTCCTTCTGAGGTGCGCAAAAAGTTGATCTTCTGTAGCCAGATTTTCAGAAACTTCCTTCAGAGCTCTTCTTTGCAGCATATCCCACGCATGCTCAATGGGATTTAGATCTGGCGATTGAGCAGGCCAGTCTAAGGCCCTAACATTATGTGTATGTAACCAAGCTGCTACCGCTCTCGCCGTGTGTGCCCGGGCATTGTCGTGCATGAGCAGGAAATCTTGCCCCATTTGTGTTCTGTGGGGTAAGATTACGGGCCCCAGCACCTGTTGGACGTATCGTTCTGCCGTCATATTGCCCCGCACCCAAACGAGATCCGTCCGTCCTCCAAGACGAATTCCTGCCCAAACCATAATTGTTCCTCCTTGGTATGGGTGAACTTCCTGAGGGTTCTGGAGACGGCTCCATCGTCCAGGAACTCGCCAAACACGCGTCCTTCGTAAATCTGGATGGAAGCCGAACCTGGATTCATCCGTGAACAGCACATTGGACCATTGCTCACGGCCCCAGTCCACGTGGTTCCGAACCCATTCTAATCGTCGTCCACGATTGCCTCTCCGTAAAGGTGGGACCCGGAGTGGTCTACGAGAGCGTAGATTGCTTTCATGCAGTCGCCTTCTTACAGTTTGGTCACTCACAAGCACTTGGTGTTCCACTCGCAGCCTTTGGACCAATTGAGTCGCCGTTGCATTTGGTTGTGCTCGCGCAGTAATTTGCAAAAATCGGTCTTGTCTGGGGGTAGTGATGCGACTTGGCCCCCGGTGCCTCTCCGCTACTTCACCTGTGGCACGATAGCGTGTCCACAATCTTGAAATTACATTTTGATGGGTCCCTATGGCCTCAGCAACATTACGCTGAACAGATCCAGCTTCCAGCATTCCCACAGCTCGTAACATCTCCGCCCTCGTCAAATGTCGGCGTTGCATGGCTACAATACCTCAATTTTAACTTTATCTTTCGTTTAAAAATGACTGAACTGTAAGTAAACGTAATTCGTATTGTTTTCTAAATTTCGCACAAATGAAAATTCCCTCTCCTATACATCAAGACATTTTTTGCCACCGAAACAAAATAATTTTCAAAAATTTAAATTTGGAATTAGTCTGAGATAAATTACAAACAAATCGGTGTATAAAAGATTCCAATGCGGCCAGTACTTTTCGAGTTATTTAATTGAGTATGAAATATCCCTAGACCGTGTTGATGTGTGTATATGTTAATGCGTCAATATCTATTATTATTAATGTATTCTATGGATTCGAGGAAAGGTGGTGCGCTGTGCACCCCCGCTATTAAAAGTTGCTTTAAAGAAATCACATTTACGCAATATTTACGCCACGCACGCCACAATAAACCAGTCGATAGGTAGGTCATTTTTTTGCTGATTGTATGTAGGATGTAGGTACAGACACATCAACTAACCCGAAACTGTAAAACTTTCCCAATCAACATTGAACCTTATGTTTTAGCGATAAAGTTGAAAATCTATTAAAGAAATTTGACAGATTGTAGTAGCTTCGTGTGCTGGCGTCTGTACAAAACTACAATAAAATGGCTTATTCCACTATTCCCCCCTGAGAGAATCTGAAATCTGGACTCTAATGTAAAAAAAAGTCCAGAAATCCCCCTTTTCATTTTAAGTTATTCCACTATTCCCCCCTGAGAGAATCTCCTCAGAGGGGAAAAATCATATCTTTTTCAGTTTAGTGACGTCACTCCACTTAATCCTCTTTTCTTGTAGATAGACGAGATAAACAAAGATAATAAAAACAAGTGCAAGTCGGACTCGCACACGAAGGGTTCCGCTTCCGTACCACGCCGCCGCAAAAACGCCGAAAAAAACACGTTTGTTGTATGGGAGCCCCCCTTAAATATTTATTTTATTCTGTTTTTAGTAGGTATTTGTGGTTATAGCGGCAACAGAATTACATCATCTGTGATTCAACTGTCTAGCTATCACGGTTCATGAGATGTAGCTTGGTGACAGACAGACGGACAGTGGAGTCTTAGTAATAGGGTCCCGTTTTTACCCTTTGGCTACGGAACCCTAAAAAACACTCCGGGAGTGCCGACAAAAGTGAAAACAAAACACAAACAGAATACTTTGTCATCACCAGCCATCACTCACTGATCGGATATCCCGAGGACAGCCGAACACATCCGAAGCGGGTATTTTTTAGGGTTCCGTACCCAAAGGGTAAAAACGGAACCCTATTACTAAGACTTCGCTGTCTGTCCGTCCGTCCGTCCGTCCGTCTGTCTGTCACCAGGCTGTATCTCAAGAACCGCGGTAGCTAGACAGTTGAAATTTTCACAAATTATGTATTTCTGTTGCCGCTATAACAACAAATACTTACTAAAAACAAAATAAAATAAATATTTAAGGGGGGCTCCCATACAACAAACGTGTTTTTTTCGGCGTTTTTGCCTTGTGGTACGGTACCCTTCGTGTGCGAGTCCGACTCGCACTTGGCCAGTTTTTTAATCGTCTTATAAACAAAACACGCGCGGTGTCGCTTCCTGTAACAGTGGCGAGAGTTCAATGGTTTTTTTCCCCATCTCAAAAAATACCTAACGCACCTAAACAAGTTTTCACTTCAAAAAAATCTGATAAAATAAAAAATAATGTAGAATTTAGGTAGGTAGATTTAAAATGTAGAAACTTCCCTTCTTGTGAGCAATCACTTACTTAACCACACTAATAACTTAATGGCCAAGTGTTTTATTATTAGATAACTTGCGACGTGGCCGCGTGGTAACTATGTGTACGTTAACTATCAGCCGATCAATAAACTGTCTACTTATCGCGTATGAATAGTTCATTAGACGTGGTCACACGCTGTCACGCTTCTGACGGTAACCACTCGCCGAACTTTGATCGGCCCAGACATAGACACTGATTATGTGATTATCTTAGACTAAGATAAAAAAAAATTACAAAAAAAAACAACCGACTTAAAAAATTAAAGTTATTTTTCATTTTAGTGTTTTTTGGAAGTCAGTTGTTTTTTTTTGTAATTTTTTTTTATTTTTCACTTTTTAGTGGGTCAGTTTGTAATTTATTTAAGTTACATTATCCTAATGTCAACTGCTCTACTGTAAACTGTTGAGTACTTAACTGTCCTTCGTCTTCATCATCAGACCCCTAATGACAGTCACAACCCATGTAGGTGTAAAGTTCACATCAATACAAATTAATCAAGCCCAAACACAAGGTAACTGCTGTAAATCGTTGAGGAGTCCCCTCGACTGTCTTTCGGCTCCATCATCAGATCGACTCAAGACCTTCATTAAATTGTAGTGTTTTAAAATACTTAATGAAAACATTAACAAACGCACTAGTCGCTCCTACGATTTTCGAATGTTCCCCTCGATTTCACTGGGATGCCATCATCAGATCCTGGTTTCCTTATCATGGTACCACCCTTGGCATATCTCCTTTCCAACAAAAAAAGAATAATCAAAATCGGTTCGTAAACGACGAAGTTATCCGCGAACAAACATAAAAAAAATAAATATATACGGTCGAATTGAGAAACCTCCTCCTTTTTTGAAGTCGGTTAAAAAGGTAAGATAGGTTCTAGGCAACGATGAACTTATCTTTTACGTCATTGGTTATAGGTATATTTCCAATCTACAAAAATACGGTCACGGTTGCGTTGGTACTAGGTTCCTGAGAAACATGGCCACTGAGTACATTGATATACTATACATATACTGACTGAGTAGGTACCTATATTTTCCCATGATTTTCGCTGACGCTCTCGGAAAACGCATTCGAACATTTTCACCCATAGTTAGGTAGGTAACAATAAAGGACGATTTCCACTAAAGGGCTCGTATCGCATTCATGATCGACTCCGTATCCTGTCGTCGTCGCTTGTACGTATCCATAAAAGATTTGTTCTTATGCTACGATTACGAATCTAACTTAGAAAGATGTAGGTATAATGATTCTAATGATAAAGTCGCGAATCATATTTAGATCAAGATACAACCTGACACTGACCTGAAAATTGCAAAAAACGTACGAAAAATGGAATTTCGCGGGCTAAGATTCGGAGCAAATTGGCTGTGAGTGACAGACGGACGGACTGACAGACTGAGTGATCCTATAAGGGTTCCGTAGTCTGTTCGTCTGTCACAGCTGGATATCTCAAGAACTACTAATACTATCAACTTGAAATTTAGAATAGTTTTAGATGACGGTTGCCCACGGATATCGATATATCTATGCGGTTGCCCAACTATTTTGCAAATAAGAAAGAAATAATGTATATTTTTTGCAACTGGGCCTGAAAGGGGTCTGAAAAGGGGGCTACTAGGGCATGTGGGGTATTATTATGAAAGAGCGCAGTTTGCACATTCTCACACTTTTTTTTAGGCCACATATTTTTCGACATTTATGAAATTTTTAAAAAAATACCGTCCCGCCCCCCTTATCTTGGACTTTGTAGGCCTTGTAGACTTTAGATCTGTAGACAATTTTTTATTTTATCAAGTACCTGGTATTTGTTGACAGGCCTACGCTGTCCTCCCATACCTACTGTAATTTGAAAATATTGTAAAAGCCAATTATTTTTAAAAAGAGTAACCGTGGAGTTTCTTGCCGGTTCTTCTCCATAGGAAACGGCCAATTGGAACCGTGCACCTAGCTTCTGACGTTTCATAAGTGCCCATGTAGGCTTATGTGAAATAAAATATTTTGATTTTGATTTTTATCTCCGAAGTTTGCATAGAGAAAAATCTGAAATTATTCTATGTGGTAGAAGTTTATGTAAAGATTACAGGAAAAATAAAACAATGTCTCTAAATAGCACACTTTTTCAGAAATCATCAACAAAAGTTACATTATTTCCACTATCGGTCAAGAGATGGCGTTGACCTAAAACTGCAATATTCTACACCGCAGCGTGAAGTGTTAAAATTCTCTGACGAATATAGGCCTCACCGATCATCATCTGCCTAGCCTTTTCCCAACTATGTTGGGGTCGGCTTCCAGTCTATCCGGATGCAGCTGAATATACCAATATTTTACATGGAGCGACTGCCTATCCGACCTCCAGAACCCATTTAATGGGTAACACGATACCCCTTGGTAAGACTGGTTGTCAGATTTTCGGGCTTCTGACGACCCGTAACGACTGTCAAAAATCCACGAATGACAGCCGGGACCAACAGCTTAACGTGCTTTCCGAGGCACGGGAGGGGTAAAGATGGTCACCCATCCACAGACCAACCGCGACAAGCGTAGCTTAACCTGATCGATCGACCTGTGCAGCTGTTATTATTTAGTCACGGACCCCTCTATACATAATAGGCTTCGCCGATGAAAATTTAAAAACATATGATGGTACGGAACCCTCGATGCGCGAGTCTGACTCGCTCTTGTCCGGTTGTTTTTTTTTTCCTTTTGAGGTAGGGAACCCTAAAAACTAGGTAGGTACTTAAGAACCTAATTATTCAAAATAAGGTTAGCATGTATTTTGAATAGGTACCTACCTACCTAGTTTTTAGGGTTCCGTACCGAAAGGGTAAAAACGGGACCCTATTACTAAGACTTCGCTGTCTGTCCGTCCGTCCGTCTGTCTGTCACCAGGCTGTATCTCAAGAACCGTGATAGCTAGACAGTTGAAATTTTCACAGATGATGTATTTCTGTTGCCGCTATAACAACAAATACTTACCTACTAAAAACAGAATAAAATAAATATTTAAGGGGGGCTCCCATACAACAAACGTGTTTTTTTCGGCGTTTTTGCCTTGTGGTACGGAACCCTTCGTGTGTGAGTCCGACTCGCACTTGGCCAGTTTTTTTTTTACTTTACTTTATTCAGACTATCAGACGGTATAGTACCTACGAGTATCAGTTAGGCCATGGAAGCCCCTACGGCCCTAAAGTTTCAAACAAACTTACCTTAGTCTATTTATTTCAATGCTTTAATCTCAGACCAACAAAAAAAGATCTATGGATCTTTTTTGTTGGTCTATGGCTTTCTTTAATAACCAAAGACGTCAAAAGAGGGTAGGTACCTACCAAAGAGATTTAACCGTATAGTTCGGAAGTGCCCCCGAATGGACCCGAACACACGAACCTCCGCCGGCTCGGAACTGGGTCCCATTGGACCCAGGAATTACGACATACGACACCCTACATTGATTATGTAAATATTTGTTATGCTACCCATCCAATCTTATGAATGTGCGTTAACTAAGAGAGTTGGATAAAAATCTCTTAAGTTAACACCATTAAATATTTCATATTTAGCGCGCAAGCATATTAATTTACCTTTATTAAATTCAAGTCTGTAAATGCGATAATCGCCATTTTGTTGACAGTGGTGGTCGAGGCTAAAAAACATAAAAATTGGGGATTTCGAACATCCAAACTCCACCACAGGGGCAGTGAATAATACATCATTTAATTATTTGACGAATTCATCCATTGTTCAAGTTAAATAAGTAGCGGTAATGAAGTTTTTTGATATCTAATGTCGAAGTTTCGCGCCAATCCTGCGTGTTTACATTTAACTTTTCACAAATGTCACGCACACACATGTAGGTAAGATTTAAAATGTGACAAATACTAAAGAAAATATTATAAACAACACGAAAATGCCCAAATGTTAACGTAATATTGAAGCACAGGTCCATTAACACGTATTATTCATTAACGCTACTCAATTTGTGTTCAAAATCGCAGTCCATTATTATTTTTTTTATAGTAATGATGTGCGAAAGCGATTATGCTAAACGATTTTTTTTTTAATTTCGCTTGATTCGGGTAATTAATATGTCGAAATTCGGAAATCGATACTCGGAAACTGAAATAAAATTATTTTAAGCATTAAATATAATAAGCATTGTTTATAATAATGATTTATGCTTTTCTAATGTTATTTTAATAGTTTTTTGGACACTATAATTATTAAAACTGAGTCAATAACTGAGGACCTTTGACCATAGTCATTTATGGAATTTCGCGCCGAATTGATTCTATATTTGAATTTATCTTCGGAATGCGCTCGCTGTTCAAAATTATTTTTATTTATTGTACCTACTTACTATTTATTTTTGATACTTTCTAATAGTTTGCTACAGAATGCCCGGTATACATTTTTTAGGTAGGCTTAGCAAAAGTTTGGGAATGATGATAAATTAATGGTATAAATTGGGTATTCCACAATCACTTTACATTTCAATATGTTTTGTTAGTTGTATGAGCTTGGTAGTTTTTGTTTCTATTAGTTTAGGTACTTGAGTAATAGAAATTGTTTTTTTTTTGTGGTAGTTTCCCAACGAAATTTAAAAAACTGGCCATGTTTATGTCGGACCACGCACAGTGAAAGGTTCCGTAGTTGGGTTGAATATTTACGCATGCACAATGCACATCATTAATTAGATCGACTGCAAAAATAAGTTTGTATTTCTTAGACTCATCATTCTTAAGTTCATAACTTACCCAAAAATTAAAGGGCCGGCCAGAAAAGAAAAGTACTGTTTTCATGTTTTCTTATGGGGAATAACATCTTGACCGTTTCTTACTATTACAGCCAAAGTCTGCAATTAACCCCCTTGGCCGCTATTTAAGATCGAATATGCCAAAAATCTTATTTTTATAACAAGTGTTTTAAGCTTAACATTAAAAAAAAAACCGGTCAAGAGTGAGTCGGACTCGTGCACCGAGGGTTCCGTACCATCATGTTTTTAATTTTTCATCGGCGTCGCCTATACTCGTCAGAGAATTTTAACACTGTGCACTGCGGTGTAGAATATTGCAGTTTTATGTCAGCGCGATCTCTTGACCGATAGTGGAACTAATGTAACTTTTGTTTATGATTTCTGAAAAAGTGTGCTATTTAGAGAATGTTTTATTTTTCCTATAATCTTTACATAAACTTCTATCACATAGATTAATTTCTGATTTTTCTCATTGCAAACTTCGGAGATAAGGGGTCCATAGTCCATAGGCAAGGCAATGTTGTTAGTAATAAGAATTTAGCTTATAACTAATGTTTGTAATTTTAAAAAAAATTATGCAGCCTAAAAAAAAAAAATTTGAGAATGCTGAAATGCGCATTTTCATATGTTACCGCACATGCCCTAGTATTTTATACTTCGAATTATTCAGACCCCCCTTCAGTCCCTGTTGCAAAAAATATACATGCCTATATTTGTATTTCTTTCTTATTTGCAATATAGTTGGGTAAACGTCATCTAAAACTGTTCCAAATTTCAAGTTGATAGGATTAGTACTTAATTCTTGAGATATCCAGGTGTGACAGACAGACAGACTGAGTCTCACCATAAGGGTTCCGTTTTACCATTTTGGTACGGAACCCTAATACCGATTTTAAATCTATTTTTATAAAAATCAGAGTCCTGACTGACTGATATAATATCAACGCCTAAGCCGCTGGTCCTAGATACATGAATTTTGGAGGGTGTGTTCTTTGTGAAGAATAGGCATCCACTAAGGGTTTTTCGAAATTCCACCCCTAAAAGGGTGAATGGGGGGAGGGTGATATTTGACGCGGACGAAGTCAGGCAGAAGCTAGTTGAATATAACATCCCGAACATGTTTTGACTATGACCAAATGTACGCAGTATATTTAGAGATTTGCTATGTTATTCTAAGACACAATTGCGTAACACAATATTACTCTCAATTTGAATCATTTTAAAGCATATTGCTAATCCATTGCTCCATATGTACGAAAAGTGTGTCTGCTCAACAACGTAAATAACGCAATGAATGTTGTTGAACTGTCAAGATGAAACTCATTGCTACTGATACTGTGTTACTAAATAACCCTGCAGACTTCTGATAAGATCTCCTGGAATCTATAATCACAGAACTATATTTTGTATTTTTTTTATTTTAGGCTGTGTTTTCAGAGATATTGTTTCTATTTTCAATAAAATAATAAATAACTTTTTTTTGTTATTATAATAATATTTATGTGACCCTCACGAAACCCCTTCATTTGATATATTACACGGTACCTACGTAAGCAAGGCTTTTTTTTTAAATTTTCTAATGTCACTCCAAAAAGTGACCCCTTTCAAAATTAATTTATTTATGTTACACGTCCGTGTTTGAGTCAAAGAAATTTATATGTGTGCCAAATTTCAACTTAATCGGTTCAGTAGATACGAAACAAATCGGTTGTGAGAGACCTACAGACAGACACACGAGTGATCCTATAAGGGTTCCGTTTTTTCATTCGTACGTAGGGAACCATAAAAAGTTACACCCCTATCCACACTGTACGTGTATGTACTTATTAAAATGATTATATTTAAAAAAATAATTACTTCATGAAAAATATACCAAAGAGTTTTTATTCCGTTTCTAAAATTTTTTTATTTATTTGAACACCGATTATTTATCGATTAGGCTTTATGACATTTTTGAATCGAAATAAGAAAATTGGGTAGATGGTCAGCACTAAGAAGTGTCACGTCGCATCACATTTTTTAGTAATTTTTATCAAGATTTGATCATGTTTTATATGTAGTTTATGTATGAAAAATGGTAAAAGTAAGAATGCAGAGAGAATGACAATATTTTTATTTTTCCCTTTTGCATATTTTCATCAAGAGAATAAGTGGTTTATTTACATATCTTCAGCGAAAATTAATGTGCCTAACTTTTGGATAGGTGTAATAATATCTATTTTATACAACTTTCGCAGTAAAATGACGCGGTTTGACCGACCTCAGCATATAGTTAAAGATATTTGCCACAAACTTATTGTACAAAATAGGCGCGGTAACACATTTTTCTTAATAAATTCGGATACTGAAAGTTGAAGTAAATTCCTGAATATCATGACGTAATTCGCAACACCCCGTCGAATCAGCTGGTATGTCATATGTCAAAATCTAGTCGAGCAGAGAGGGATAGGGTACCTACATAATAATTAATAGGTTTATACTTATCATGCACACAAAACACAATAAACAAGTCGTAGAGGTCAGTGACACAAAAGGAAAAAAGCAAAATCTACCAAAATCCCTCTATGCACCAAGGTACCTACTTCGTGACCAAGTAGGTTAAAATACTTACGTAAGCTTGTAATTGCATTATATACCTACCTACGTTCTCTTTACGTTCATAGTAAAATACCTAAACATTTGACATCTACTTTTTACTTGTTGCTGTCTCGTTTACTCATGCAGGGGATTATTGTTCGTGGAATGCGCGCGTCGGCAAGTCTCGTTACGCATTGTGGTAAGACCTAGATTATCAACCCGAGCAACGCGTGCACTCTCTTATGTCATTGGCGTAAGGTCGAGTTTCGCACCGCTGTTTGTATTGGAGCGCCCAAGCGACATCGAGGCAGCTGTAGCGAGACTACCGATAGTGTCTACTTTGTAAAGAGTACATTCATAAATTATATTTTAGGTATTGATTAAAGACTGATTTAAGGCACATAACAGAGTGCAAAAATTCCCAAAAAATCAAATATTTTTAGGAACGGACTTCCGAAGTTTTTAACGAGTGATTTCCAAAATTAAATTAGTCGAAAATAGAACAAAATGAAAAGTCCTTGAGAACTAGTCTCGTGGGGAGTGCATCGACGTCATTGACGGGACTTTTGTAGATATGTATGGCCGCTAGCAGTGACCTGATTGGCCAACAAAGCCTTGACGGCGGCCATTTTGTTAGCTGCTGAGTCACCAAAAGGTGAAAAATGTACATGAATTGCACTCCCCACGAGACTTCACAACGGTATTGGGCATTTCCCTGAACACAAAATTTGGGTTTCATGTTCCTTACCTACCACAGCGTGGATAATAAGAAAAATATTTTTCCAATTATATTTAAGTTTTACGGGTTACAGATCTTTAGATCGATCATACAGAAATTGCCGCGAAAATTAATTTTCAAAAGTTGACGTCGGCAAAATAGTGCGGAACTTATATTTTCTTAGTTCTGTCGACCCTCACATGGATGGACTATGAACAGTGAACGCGGATCATCGGTGGAAACTTGTCGTGGAACTCGTGGAATGTGTGAATGATAGTGAATTGAATATTTGATAACGCATTATGCTTCGGCGATCTGTCAAAATAGTGAAGTGATAAGTGGACGATGCCACCGTGCAAAACGATTGTTTACTAATTTTTGACTGAAACTTGCCACAGCGACGCTGCAGAATGTAGCCCTAGATTTCTGTGACGTGTGGAATATTATAAACTGTGTTTTTGTTTCACGAGGAGTGAGCTGTGATCGTAAACATGACGGACACTTCGAGCACCACACCAACCATGGTCAAGGTAAAGACGGAGCGGCCCGACGAGGCGGAGATCAGGGAGCTAGCCGCCAAAATGGTGGAGGCGAACAAGGCCAAGGCGCTAGCGGCGTCTGTGGCGGCAGCACGGCCTCCGCCGGGCTCGCTCGTCGGCGTGGCGCCGCCGGGCTCCGGCGGACAGATGGGCATCCTCAACTTTCTGGCACGAAAGCCTGCCCCCAACAACACGGGCGATATGCGGCCCATAATCGACGGTGACAAAAAGACCCCGGCCCCAGACGAGGCCAGCTGGAAAGGTCATTTCGGCTGGGACATGCTAGGCAAATGTCACATACCTTACATATACCGGTCCACCGAGAAGTATGTGGCTGTTAAGATGGTGGAGATCAAGCTCCTCAACAAGTACCTGAACTATCTCCATGCAGACATATACTCGTGTACATGTATAAGGAGTTACTACATCACAGAGATAGAAGCTCGGTTATTGAACGAGATAAACAACAGGCATTGTGACGGACAGTTTGGTCGGGAACCATTCTCACAGAAGGACTTGGTAGTGCGGTTGTCGGATGCCTATGAGTTCTATAACTTCTTAGACGTTTGTTACAATAAGTTATTAAGAGGTACAACAAATAGTAAAGACAAGTGTGGTTTCATTAGGATTAACAAGGAGTCTGTTGTACCATATACAGTGCGGGATAGCCAGAAATTTGTTCCTCTATTTTATTTTGAAGGTGAAACGGACAATTTGAAATTAAAGGCAGACCAGTTGAAAGGCTGGGACCTATCGTACTTGAAGTTCTGTTGTAAAGTGCAGGGTATTCGGAATGAACTATTTGCTAGTGAAACATGTTCAGTGATAAGTTTATCGGACATTAAAAGCTATTTCCCACCGGGGACGGAGTTTGAGGAGTACTGGCCAAACAAAGTTGTTGACTCACAGCTGCTGATATCAGCAAAAGGTGAGATAATTAGCTTAAGAATTGTTTTGAAGTTGTTAATGTACTTCATTGTATGGAATTTGGTGGAGGCCTTTATCCAACCAGTAGACTATAACAGACTAAGGACTGATTGTTCAATTGACAGATAATTTTTATTTGTGGAATAAAATTTACATCTGACATATTTTGTATGGAAGAGCAGCATCTGGCATTGGAAAAATCAGCCCTTAGTTAAAGGATATTCACCTGTTTCAAATATTTGTTGTTCCAATTGATTATATTGCACTTAAGTACAGTCGCTACCAAAATCTATAGTTGGTCAAGTAAATATTCTATTATTAATTTGCTACTAATATCCCATTTTTAGAGTTCCGTACCCAAAGGGTAAAAACGGAACCCTATTACTAAGACTTCGCCGTCCGTCTGTCTGTCACCAGGCTGTATCTCAAGAACCGCAGTAGCTAGCCAGTTGAAATTTTCACAAATTATGTATTTCTGTTGCCGCTATATCAACAAATACTAAAAACAAAATAAAATAAATATTTAAGGGGGGCTCCCATACAACAAACGCCATTTTTTTGCCCTTTTTTGCTTGATATCAATAATGGCAACAGGTAGGCACTTGAAATATTCACAAAATACTCAGTTGTATTTTTACTTTAATAATAAAATTAAAATAAAATAAATATTTAAGGGGGGCTCCCATACAACAAACGTGTTTTTTTCGGCGTTTTTGCCTTGTGGTACGGAACCCTTCGTGTGCAAGTCCGACTCGCACTTGGCCAGTTTTTGTACTTACTTAATATATATAATAATAATGTAATCAGCCTATAATGTTCCCACTGCTGGGACACAGGCCTCCTCTCTGTGAGAGGGAGTGGGCCGTAATCCACCATGCGGGCCAACTTACACCTTTAAAACTTATTTTTGATACTGACTGTACAGGTACTCTTCAACAATATTGATAATTTTATGCAGTGCTTATGCTTCATGATTAATTTATTTTATCACAGATAAATAGATAAGGTACAGTCTGTGTGCCCTTTCTTTCCACTTATGTAAAAACATCCCAATATTAACATTACACTAACAAATTAGTAAGTAATAAAAAATCATTTAATCTTCCCTCTAATACATTGGTTTCAAGTCTTCTCAAAAGCTTTATTGCTGCTTTTATCTAGCAAATAACTGTTTCTAAAGGAAAAAAAAACTTCTTTTAGTTCTTCTTGTAGCGGTATCTACAATGCCACATGCAAACAACACTTCAGACTGACTTCATGCAAAATCCTGCAACTCGCAAGCAGACATTACCGTGCAATTGGCATATATACAATGGCCCAGCATGAATCATCGGGCATTTGCCCGCCAGACACAACACCTGTCTGGTTGGAGGATCCTCTCTATTCTATAGAGGAGTTAACTTTTTCCTCACACCTGTATATTCTTTTCAATGTTTACAAAAGTCTTCATAATGTCAACTTAATTAAAGTACTGAATGTCATTACGGTTTATAAGATGTGGTTAAGTAAAAAAAATATGGGGGGCGCTGAAAAATAATTGATTTTTAAAGTGGGCAGTAGATGAAATAAGTTTTAGAACCTCTGACTTTTGTTTTTCAACTTAAATGACATCATTAGGGGTTTCTTTAAAAACGTAAAAAAAAACTGTGCAATCTTGTTCTTGTTTGACATTCACAAGTTACTTGCAAACAAACAAAAAAACAAGGTCATACAAGACTTGAAGACAAGTGATCAAAACAATGTTTTCATAATTATTTGCTTACAGCATTTTATTTCAGTATATCACAATCTTTGGGATACTTCCCGTCGCATGTCCAGAAATTCTATTGTTATCGGTACATACCCTGTACACTTGACATGCGAAGGGTTAAGTAAAGGCAACATTTTCAAACATTGAAACACTTTAAAACTTTAGTTGCTGACTGTACTTTAAAGTTTGAGGGTAGTTTAAAAAAATAGATTCATGTGCTGCAGCTGCCACCATAACTGGGCTGGCTTATTTGCCCTTCATTGTCTACTTTCTAGGAAAAGGTTCTTACTTATTATTGCCTGGTTTAGGTAAACTACAAATCCAATGTCTAAAAACGTCAGCAGTTTCACCAAAATGAGTAAAAACAATAGTGCGCCATTGCAGCCTGAAACCTGGTCGAGGATCTCATCTATACTAATATTATAAAGCTGCAGAGTTTGTTTGTTTGTTTGAACGCGCTAATCTCTGGAACTACTGGTCCGATTTGAATGATTCTTTTAGTGTTGGGTAGTCCATTTATCGAGGAAGGTTATAGGCTATATAACATCACGCTACGACCCTTAGGAGCCGCGCAGCGTGTGACACCGCGGGGAACAGCTAGTATAAAATACTACCCGAATATGGTTATTCTGGTAGTTGATGCAAGATTTTGTGTGGTTACCTTCAAATTATTTTTTAAATTTCTAAAGAAGTAATTTAAACCATTAAGACAACAGGAAGTAAGTTAAAATTAAGTCTTCCAAGTTTTCAAACATACCTACAAGTCAAACTAATAATAGCGCGTTAAAAATAACAGCCCATACGAATGAGTGCGCTTAGTCTCAAGGGTTCCTTCCGTATATTTCGTGAATAATTAAATAATTGTTTTTGGTCCACTCTTGAACCATTATAATTCTTATTTGTAAGCTGAAACCCCGTTCCTATTATCCGGAGAGCAGTATCGGCTCCAACCGAGTTGTAGGTCGTGAGTTCGAACCCTTCACTTTGTGAATTTAATTTAATCACCAAAAGCGGTGAAGAAAAATTTGTGACATCCACCAACCCACACTGGGCTCATGTATTGGATTATGGCCCACTCCCTCTCACAGAGAGGAGGCCTGTATCCCAGCAGTGGGAACCTTATAGGCTGATTCTGTTGATGATGATGAAGACCCTAGTATTCCTGTCATTTTCGTGCCTACTTCTATAGAACAGACACGATGGACCAAGGATATTGTTGCTCGGAGATATCCGCAGTTCTAATCGCAGTGAGTTTCCAATTTTTCCAAGCTTTTTGCAGATAAGATTGGTTTATCTCCGTCTCAGCTTGTTGTTCACTCGCAAGACAACAAAACAAAGACAACAAAATACTGACACCCTTTTATCATCATCATGCCTTCTTTTCTGCCACGATTCCGTCTGTCTGGCTGGGTCCCTCGTTCCGCTATTTTAATGATGTGGTCGTCGCATCCTTGTATGATGCCTTATTAGGGTTAAAATACCCTCATCAGCATGCGACTGCTTACTGTTTTCAGTGTTTTAATCCCATTTTCCGAAACTACGAAAATCGGGTGAAAACAAGTTCGCCAGCGACGACGTGAGCACTGCTGCTGCGTGTGTGTTTTGTTTGAAAGAAAATCTCGTTTGCAAAGTCTAAATCCGTCTATAGGTCTCCTCGGAATGGCCCTCGGGAGAAAGCCTTAGAAATATCTATAATTTTAGCCATACTGAATCTTCGTATTTTACACCTTTCCGTTATTTCCATCTCCTAATGACTCTTCTATCGTGTTAACATAATTAAGCTTTACGAAAATAGTGCATGCTGTATTTAAAGATTAGCTAAAATGGGGAGTCAGTAGGTTCACATGTGGAGTCTCTTTAAAATCACCCCAAAATGCTCCTACCTAATTAGTGGGAAATGGTCTTAGCCTAACGCTGGATCGGCTTTTTTCATGCTGTGACGATGTTCGTAGATATTCAGATGACAGCCTACATACACGTCGCAACCCATTATTTACAAAACATTGACATAACAACCCGTAGTCAGTGAACGATATTGAGGGGATAATACTAAACAATACGCTATTTCTGTTTTAGTTACGTTTATACGTAGCTATATTCTTTTAGCTTCGGCGATGTAAATTAATATTTTCGCTCAAGGAACCCATTTCCTGGGCCCTGAAAGTTTTGGCTTCATGTACGACAAAGTTTTTCGTTATCTCACGGGGGAAAAGGTTGCTTTTCTGGCTCCCCGGAGGCCTTACCTCATTTATTTCCTACCTTATTTAAAATGTTTGTTTTTCCTTCAAAATTATTATGATTTCTGCGATTTCTCAACGAGTACATTTTAAATTCGTAGAATAAATAAAATGATGTAATCGTTGTCGATTGGTTTTCTCGTGTGTTTCCGCAATAAATGCGTAAATTATTAAATATCTGAGGGGGCAATTCCCGTATTTTTAAGAACGTTTGCATTCTAATCTGTTTCAATCTGTCAAAAACACCTCTAATTTCCCTACGTTTTTGACAAATTTTTAACATTGATTGTCGCTGAGATGAGATTGCGACAAGATTTTGAACATTTTTAATTAGGAGAATTTTTAATTTTAGCCTTCGATCCATTAATCGATTCTGAATCTTGTCTGAATCATACATGATAGATTCTATAGCAGTTATTTACAAAAATAAATTGCAATGAGTATAATAAGTGGTAATACAAAGAAAGACCAAATGGTAACTTTGGTCATTGAGTGCCCGACGCGACAGCTCTATTTGCTAAAAGGCGTTGACCCATTTTATGCTATAATGGAAAACTTATTTAAGTTTCCCCTATCCCTATTAGACATGCATTATCATGTTACAATGCAATTATTATCTATTAATTGGTATAATAAACACGAGGCCGAGGAGGGTAATATCGGATAAAAAGTATGTTGTATTTTTGACCAATATTGGCTGAATTTTTTACTGAAATGCAAATGATCGTCATTACCACAATGAATACAATTAAATATTAACAATAATCGCAAAAAAATACAATATAAGAATAATACCATGTCCGCGCACAGTTTCTTAAAAAATGCGAAGGTTTTAAACCTTCAACATGGAACCTTGACATGTAAAAATAATTTGCATGATTACTGCTACTGTAGAATAATATTTCTTTATCAGTGTGCAAACAAGAATTTATATTTTTTTTTTGCACTTCAAACTAGTCAGATGCGTTATCACTTTGCTGCATTGGCGATTGGCGCCCTCGACGTTTTTAAGTCTTATAAAAGGCGAAGGCGTATTACATCATCATTCAATGGAAAGAGGTCGTAGCGAAGGACGAAGAGTTATCTTTGGTACAGAGCCGTCTTGCCATATTGCCAAACATTGGCTATACGCAGAATGGTGTTATGTGGTACGAGTACATGTGATTCTGCATGCGCCCTCCTATAAGCAAAATTACCACTCCGTTGTCCCTGACGACACCCATGGAAAGCGAGGCGTAGGTCTTATTTGTAACGAGAATCAAGTAGACGATAAGTAATCGAATTTACAATAATTAGGGGGAACTGAACCATTTATACTATCTAAACACAACGAGGCGATACGAGATAATATAACGAATGTGTCAAAAATTTCGCAAATGCCTCTGATTAATATACGGTAAACTAGTTCTTAGGAGCTATGCTAATGTCCTGAGTCCTGGCAAAAATCTTCAGGAAAACAACTGGAGTTAGTTTTTGTCGTCTTCTGTTGTTTTGAACTTTTGAATTATAATTCACTAGTTCCCCGCGGTTTCACCCGCGTAAGTTTCGATCCCGTGGGAATATCGTGATAAAAACTATCCTATATCCTTTCCCGGGACTCGAAACTATATAACAAATTTCATCTAAATCGGTTCAGCGGTTTAAGCGTGAAGAGGTAACAGACACACTTTCGCATTTATAATATTAGTACTTATCTATGGATTCTAAAAATTAGCAAAAACATTGAAAAACATTCAATTTTCCTCAGTTATTGTTTACATAATTCTTGGTTTAAAATTCCCTTCAGCAAAATATTTTACCTATGCGTTGCTTTGCTTCATTGCTTGTAAGAATGCTTCACCAATGAACCAAGTAAATAACCACGACGACGACACACATTCTGAAGCGATTATCAGCTGTGTGGCAAAAACAAAAACAATTCCGTTTTCTTTCACAATCTAGTTCTTTTTGTATGTGGCCTTCCTTTGTCACAATTTCACAAACTCTCGGTAAGAAATAGTAATATAATAAAAAGCGTGTTAAAAGAAATACAACAGGATAAGGGGCCATGGATAAACTGGCTTATCCCGACTCGTTTCCATTGTTAAATATTCTGTAAGACCCGTTTATGGTCGCGATAAAGCTAAGATGGATGGAAAAAAGTTCTTTATTTAAAAAGTTAGCGTTTTTTTCTCTCTCAGTTCGTTCCTAAGTATTATTTATAGTTTTAACACCAAAAACGAAGGAATATGGTTAGGTTAACTGAATTGGTCAGCTAAAAATATATTACAAGAATCTTAAAATTAAAAAAGCAGATTTGTTATACATATATAACGGTTAAAAAGATAACGGGTCGTTTACCAGCAATCTGGTGTTTGGCGAAAGAAATCTTGACATCGTATGCCTTGAGGCTTTCTCTTGATTCCCGTTACGCTATGATGTTCGTAAACACGGATTTATCTCGGATCAAAATGCCCCAGTTGGGGTTTAATTCGACGTTTCATAAGATTTCACAGTTCAATGCTTTAACGTCATCAGACGTTGAAATCAACAGGAAAAAAATCTAGAAGTCAATGGTTTTTGCCTGATGTAATAAAAACTGGCAGCCTACATTACGAAATTCCAGAAAATTTTAACTTCGTGACTTGATTTAAAAAATCACGAGCTAACTAGAACAATCCTCCCGTACAATAGCCATATTTTTGCTTTGAATGATCCTCAAATTTTGTAACAATCCGCTAACCAGGTCGAGAACATGGCATATGACGTCAGCCGTAATTGTTCGCCATCTAGCCTGTTATAATTTGACCTTTTTAATCGACTTCAAAAAAAGGAGGAGGTTCTCAGTTCGTCGGAATCTTTTATTTTTTAGTGCGTACTCTTCGAATTTCAAGGGCATCCATTGTCTAATATTTCAATTGATATTTTCCCTGCCTTACCTAGGTATCAAACCTAGGTAATTACCGATTGTAAGTACTAGGTAAATTGCGAAACCTGTCTATTCAATTTACGTAATGCTCATGGTCTTTTCCTTGCACCGTCGGTATCAAAATGAAGTGTATTGGTGTCGTTAAAATGGCTTGATAAGATCGTTGAAGTTCTGACAGGTTTCCAACTAACTTATCGTTCACGGGTATCGAAGTTAGTCACCTGTACTATTTCTATAAGTTCATTAGTTCAATTACTTTTCTGCGAATGATAAGCTATTGATATGAACAGTTCGTGCTTTGTAAATAAATTTAAAAGTGTTCTAAAAGGGCCTTCCCGTTTTTGGATATAAACTCTATATAACGGTATTATCGGTAGACATGTATCAGAAAAACCATCTTGCTTCCGAAAAATTCAATAAATTTTTACCAAGCCCCCCCCGCGGATGCCAAGGCGAGACAAGATGTATTTTTGGCACATTTGACCCACAATTTCAGATGCAGTTTTAGAATTCACTCCTTGGCATTTGGTATTTTAAAGATTCTGAGCACATCTAGCTTTTGGCTTGAAGCCTATGGGAGGGAGAGGCAGATTTCCGTAGGATGTCATTTATACAGCTAGTGCTGCCCACTTCCCATTATCGCTTTAGTACATTACCCATTACCCCCCAGGTGTATAACCAGCATTTTCCGGATACTGCCACGATGCGCAGTTTTTATCGCTCTTTCTGGCCTAATCAGAATGAACCGTTGTTTTTCATAGGTACCTAAAGATAACAATAATTATGAATGACGAAATAATACTCAATGGTTAAGGAACTGAATTCTGAGAAAAATTATGTTGACAACCAAGTCATTTTTATATTTTTAACCGACTTCAAAAAGGAGGAGGTTCTCAATTCGTCGGAACCTTTTTTTTTTTTATTTTTTATTTTTTTTATTTATTTTTTTTATGTATGTTCCCCGATTACTCGGAGACGGCTCGACCGATTTCAAAAATTATTTTTTTGTTTGAAAGGGTATACTTTCCAGGTGGTCCCATTGTCAGCAGGTCAGGATCTGATGATGGGATCCTGGAGAAATCGAAGGAACTCTTCAAGTATTATAGGCACACCTATAGCGATTTGGGTATTTTTTGTAGTAACTCGTGCATTTGCTCTCGGAAAGCATCATTTGGTGAAGTGGAACTGATGATGAAGACCACAGATGGCAACCGGAACTACTCAATAATAAGTATTTCCCGGTTTGCGATTCGATTACTTACTTTAATATGGTTGCTAAGCAAGTTATGCTCGTCACAATGCGAATGGTGAAATGGAGCTGATGGTGGAATACCAGGAGAACTCCTCAACAAATAACGTCCCTGCATCGGGAAAAGCAATATTTTGTAAAAGGCGATGAGCAAGTTGGCATTAGGCTATTGTAACTTAGATACATTATAAACAGACACACTAAAAAGCGAGAAATAAAAACTTTTTAACAAAAAAAAAAAACCGACTTCCAAAAAAAACACTACAAAGTGAAAAATAACTTTTATTTCGGAAGTCGGTGGCAAAAAACTAAAATACAGATCCAAAGACACCGACTTCCGAAATAAAAGTTATTTTTCACTTTGTAGTGTTTTTTTTGGAAGTCGGTTTTTTTTTTTTGTTAAAAAGTTTTACACTAACAACACGAAATATTTTATTACCTTTCTAGCAATCAAAAGCTTGGTCTAAAATAGTTACACGACATCCATCCATGGTGGCCATTCGTTCTTACTGAGAATAATAACAAATTCATCCAAAGAAAGCCTTTGGCTGCTAACACTATTTAATCACGCTGAAATCCTCCTGAGTTACAAAATTAATCTTTCCAAGCAGAATCACTTCAAACCTTCCATCTTTCTTCGCAGGCACCGTATCAGGAGGCGGCCAATGGACGCGAGCGCCTCCCGCACCTCCACCGGGCGTGGTCGGCGGCGTAGGAGTCGGATCTAATGCTGTGTCCCTCAACAACGTGTCCGGCCAATCCACGCGAGGCAGACGGGCGACCACTCAGAGGCATTCACCGGCCTCTCAGGCTATGCAGATGCCTCATGGAGGATTGTCGGCAGCTGCCGTACAAGCACTGGCGAATGGTTGGAATTTGCCCGGAGCGTTGACGCAAGCGCAAACGCAGCAAGTGCTGAGGCTCGCTCAGGTACGATTATTACGTTTTTGTTAAGAAAATATTGGGTGAATTAAGAAAATCTTATGTCAACGAATGAACTTTACGTCATCATCATCATTTCAGACGAAAGACGTCCACTGCCGGACATAGGCCTCCCCAAAGCACCTCACTTCGACCGGTTCTGTGCTTCTCGCATCCAACGGGTTTTTGCGGCCTTCACAAGGTCGTCGGACCACCTTGTGGGAGGCCTTCCAACGCTACGTCTTCCGGTACGCGGTCGCCACTCCAGAACCTTTCGGCCCCATCGGCCATCTATTCTGCGAGCAATGTGCCCTGCCCACTGCCACTTAAGTTTGGCAATTCTTCAGGCTATGTCGGTTACCTTGGTTCTCCTGCGGATCTCCTCATTCCTGATTCGATCGCGCAGGGAAACTCCAAGCATAGCCCTCTCCATTGCCCTTTGGGTGACTTTTAGCCTTATAAGGCCCATGGTGAGCGACCACTATGTACTGGCATGATAATAATCATTTTTAGAAAATATAATTTTCTTTGCTCCATTTTCCTTGCTCGTGTGTCGTTTATCCCTAACAGGATAACTAGCTTATCAGCTATTACTTGCTGCCTGATAAATAAGCATTCTCTGTCATGCTGCATGCCTGATGCATGCCAAAAACTGATTTTACGGTCGACTTAACGACCGCTGCCAAGTCTGCTCAGGGCTATAACGTATAGAAATTAATTTAAATTCCATATACTTAGCTTAAAAAGGAATTTCCTAGCATTCTTTTCCCCTCAGTCATTCGATAGAGGAACCATTGCTCAAACATAAAAGGAAACTCATTGTTATCAATCAGCTGATGGAAACGGCCCTAATTGTGACGTCACTCATTGTTTATTCATTATTTCAACGAAATTAATTGATTCATTCGGCCGTTAAATACGTAACTATTGGAACTTTTTTAATGTAATTTTTGGGTTACCAGTAATTAGTCCGAATAATTTCATTGCTGAAATTGGCAATCCCTATATCAATGCTATTATCCATTTTTCCTGATTGCTGCATTAAAACTTCCGCTGTCTCTCGGTTCCTCGATACCCCCTTTGTTGGACGTCTTCCTCATCGATGGATTATAATTTCCTCATTTATAATTTTATGGGCATACAATTATAATAAAGGCCCAGGCCCAATTATATTATAGGGTCTTGTGGCTAAGTAATAACAGCCGCACGGGTCGATCGATGAGGTTAAGCTACGCTGTAGCTTGGTTGGTCCGTGGATGGGTGATCATCTTTACATACCAAGACCCCTCCGTGCCTCGGAAAGCACGTTCGTATCAAATCGGAAACGGATCAGCACCGTATCTATCGCCTTTCGACTCGCCGTCAAACAGGCGTCAACCTAACGTAAGCACGTAACCAAAGCGGATCAGAAGCTCCGATACGTCGACTCTGCTACGGCTAGGCGACGCCGCGCTTACGGCTCGCCGACCGCTGGTTGATGATGCAGCAGACAGGCCGGAGGGGTGAGAGGCGCAAGGGTGGACGAAGAGACGTAAGCTCGGATACGGAGAGATGTAAGCGCGGGGACGACGAGCCGTAACGCACCGCACCGCGGTTCCTGAGCTTGTCCCGAGGCGAGGCGATTGCGTTACGATTCCGATTAGTGTGCGATGCAGTAGGGAATTTCATACAAAGAATACTGAACGGCTCGAGTTGATACGGTGCCGATCCCTTTCCGGTTTGATACGTGTGCTATGACCTTAAACCGTTGGTCCTGGCTGTCATTCGTGGATCTTTGACACTTGACAGTCGTTACGGATCATCAGAAGCCCGAAAGTCTGACAACCAGTCTTACCAAGGTGTTTCGTATTACCCAGTAACTGGGTTGTGGAGGTCAGATAGGCAGTCGCTCCAAGTAAAATACTGGTACTCAGCTGCATCCAGTTAGACTGGCAGCCGACCCCAATATAGTTGGGAAAAGGCTAGGCAGATGATGAATTATATTATAAGCCCGGACAACGTCAATATTTTAAACAGACATAACCTATTCTGATTAAATTCGTGTGAAGTCTATAACGTGAATGTTCTGTTGTTTAGGCACAAGTGGCGCAAGCGCACGTGGCTGCGCGATACAACAACGCAGCCATCGCCGCCGCCGCAGTAGGCATGCCGCAACACCGATCACAACACCAGCGCACCGTGCAGGTAATTATCACAAACGCGTTACGGCAACACGGTACGCGTAACACACTTTGCGTAGGGTTTTTATACATATTTATAATATCATGCCTGTATGTCAGTTGTGTTTTGTAAAATGAGCTTTTGGCGGAAAATATTTACTTAATTCATTCGGTATTATCAGAATCAAATCCTGTAAATTTTTGTTTCAATAGTGCAGTTACAATGAATACGTCGCTATATTTATATTATAATATTTAGTTTATTATAGTCTTCCACAATAATTTTCCTGGCTATCGCCCTTTGTTCTAGAGCCGCGTGAAAATGTTTGTTTTTATCGTTTATTTCAGTTTCCGAACAGTGCAATTACAATGGCGATGGGTCAGCAACCCCCTCCACCTCTCGTGAGGAGCTCGGCAAACACATCAACCATGAAGTGAGGAACTTTTCATCATTTGTAGTGGATTTTGTAAGAACAGCCCCGTTTTAATGTAGCACGTAAAGACGCAGGTGTATTTCCATATTTGCAGCGTGTTAGCCTTTCAACTGTAATTTGTATTCCCCTAGAAACATCAACCTAGTTCAAGTATCTATACAAAATTAATTCTACGTTTTTATCGTGACAGTCCAAAAAATAACGTTTTGTAGTCTAGTCATCATTATCATGTAGTGCACACGACGCCGACGTTTGTTTATTGTAGTGTGCGACCAAAATACGATTTTTAGCCGAAACCGTAACTGAATCTTCGGCTCCTATTCTAGTCGGCCGAAACCGAAACTTATGAAGTTAAGGAAAAGTGTGTTAATTTGACATTATTTTCTGAAGTTTGTAACAAATAATTTGATTAAGGGGTGATTTTACAATATCAGATTTCTTTTACTTTAAGATAAAATTGACTTTTGGCAGATTTTGTGTAAAAAAACTGTGAAATTTAGAAATGGCGGTCGACACTTCAATCCTAACTTTAATAAAGGCCTTAGCACACTTGGCACTATTTACATAAGCGATAAGCAATTTAGTCGTTTTTCAGAAGCTTGATACATAACAGGTCTAAAAACCTCACAATTCTAGCCTAGTCGCCAAAAAACGATGCAGAGTCGAAGTATTCGTTGAAACGTGTGATTTGGCTATCGCTACCGAATGCAAGAGTCACTAAGATGCAACTGCTGTGAACCCAATTTGCTGATTCTAAACGCAACTTTGCTTTTGCTTATTGTTTAGAACCTAAATGACTTACACATAAAAGAAAACACTTTTTTCGTTTTGGGTTTTGTCCAAAAAGAGTGAAAACTGGACCTCATTACTAAGTCTACGCCGCGGTCTGTGTATAATATCTGTTATATATTTCTGAAATGATATATAACATTAATAAGTTCACTCTATTTTCCCTTCTCTTATAAAAAGATAACATTGTTTTAAGTTGGTGGTCGGTACATAACAAAATCGGTGCTTAAAGTTACTGGAGCGAAATTCCTTAACGCGGCTTGCCGTAAGAGTCGATGTATAGAAATCGTCACGTAAGGAAAAAACGTTATGCCCCCTTCATGCGAGTTTCTCTCCCTCTTTCTCTCTGTCTCTTTTTATTATATACGAGTGTGCGTGCGAGTATCGAGATTCGAGCAGACGAGCATTGTGCGCGGCCGGTTGAATAACCTCAAATACTAAACGCATTGAGATTTTGTTAAAAGTTATTGTAACGAAGTTCTTGAACGCGACTTGCGATAAGAGTAGATTGGTAGAAGTCGTCACGTAAGGAAAAAGCGTTATGCCTCCTCCATGCGACTTTCTCTCTCTTTGTCTCTTTCTATTATTTTGTTTTAAACCATACGTGAGTTATATTGTCTCATTATTGCAATTATGCAATGAAAATCCGAGAAATGGTAACTGCAGAATGTATGTGTACACGAACTTAGAAAAGTAAGTTAATAAAGTTGTATAACTTGATTCAAGTATTTACTGTTTACATACGTTTAATGTAAATATGATTAGAGTGTTTACAAACATAAAAAAATCATTTCCCCGAATGTTTAAGCAGAGGTGTACCCATAGTATACCCACATTTCGCCAGTGAAATCGATTCGAGTATTTACTATTTACCTACATACATTACAGAGAGAAAATAGTGAAAACATATGCTCAGCGTCAAAAAGAGTATCGACAGAGAAAAAAAATCGAAAAATTACAACTACAGGGCCCGAAAAAAAAACCAAAAACAAACGCTCAATGCCAACAAGAATTCCGGCAGAAACAAAAAAAGTTACTTGAACAAAGTGAAACGTTGAATCTTGCCAGGTATGATATATCTATCGCATGAGAATAAGCAGCAATTATATTTGTTTTTCTATTTATAATTATGACGATATAAAAATTATATTAATTTTTCATATCGTAATTTTCAGAAAAAAAAATAATGCTGAACGGGCTAAAAGGTATAGAGATAAATTAAAATCAAAAAAGCAACGTGCTGAACTAGACTCTTCACAATCATCGGAAGAAGATTCATTACTGACTGTATTTATAAAAAATAAGAAAGAAACTGATAAACATCATGATACAAATAGTGAAGAATTAATCTTTACTCAGTTGCAAAAGCAGACGAATCAAATACAACCATCAATGAATAATGAAGCTCAGCAAGTAAAAAGTCCAAATTTTCAACCATTTGAAGCGTCAGACGAGAAACATGATGAATGTTTCAAAGCCAAACGCCTTGTTGCATCATGAAGCAAACATTTCTGGCGACGGTAACTGCATATTTTCATCTCTTATAAGAATTTTACATCTTCATCACTTCTTCGAAAGCAACTTTATGATTCACCTTACTTGAATACTTGTCAAATCTAAATAGTACAAGATGAATACTCTTAGTAGTGAGTTTGAATATGGAGATTTAGATTGTTTATTAATATTTTTAGCGTGCACTTTCATTATTTTAATAATAATACAAAAAGAGACTTCTCTTTTTGTATTATTATTAAAATTTTCGTTTCTGTTATTTTAAAGTACTTAAATAATTAAGGGGCTGGAATAATTTGTAAATCAAACATAAGTATTCTTGATGTGGTGTGTATTTATTAGAACCTAGATATTCTATAATCCAATCGAAATAAATACACACTACCTTAAGAATATGTTTGATTTACAAATTATTTTGGTATTACGTTTGTACGAACTATGCGTTCTAAAATTCCTTTAAATTAAATTTAAATTAAAGGAATTAATTAAATTTTTTTTTTTTCACCTTCAACTTTGTGATACACATTTTACACCGTACATTGTAGTTAAAAGAAATAGTTTCGGACTTCGATCAGTTGATCGAAGGTTTCGGACAACAGCAAAATGAAGATTGTCTTTCTCATAAATCATCTGATGAAATTCACTTTGAACAAAGTACTCCAGTTCATTTTATATAATTGATTTGGAAATTCAAAGCTCGAGAGTTACGAATTCAACTTACACGGATTATTATAAACACAGTCATGCTCATCGAGAATTCTATCATCAATTTCAAAATACATCAAACATATACATGATCATCATACATCATTTTATTTCATTTGGTCATACTTATGCAGTTTGCGACAGGCTGTGGTGGAAAAGCGACTTAAAAAAAGCTTCCCACGCAGACAAAAACCTAAAAACAATAATACCGAATTATGAATCCAGTTCGAGTATTGACGTTTGTTCTACGTGTAAAATATGTGAAAATTCCAATACTGTCGACCGGCTCATTTCACCGAGAATTCCTTCTATATGCAATTAAGAAGACTTAGGCCCTTTACACACGGCACAGTTTCTCTACGGTACGGCGTATAAACCGCGCACACGCCGTATAAAACACGTGTCTGTCAACAAGCTTCCATACGACCGACCGACCGTGCATGCACTGCACACTGCAAAAACCGAAGATGAATCGCACGGTGGAATAACTCTTGAGTGAAATTGTTAACGAGTACAGCAAATATTGTTCTCAAGAATTGGTTTACGTTGCGTTATCTCGTGTAACAAATATTGAAAGTTTGCATTTGCTATTTTTTCCAGATACTTGAACAATATTGAATCTCAAACATATATGTACCCTAGTATAGTTACCATAAGCCAATAATTACCATGATAGAATATGATGATAAGATTAAAAATATTTGTCATTTTTTTATATAATTTATTTAACTCACTATTTTATATGAAATTATTAATAAATAAATATTTTCCTAAAGTATTACATGAAACTTTTTGATTTGATTCCTAACAAAACGTTATTTTCGTTGAAAAATGATAGACAGTAAAAATATACAGATTACAGCAATGACGCGTTATATTTTTCTTGCCAAGATTGAGCGCGGTTAACGCATCTATGGCCGTAAACACACGGCGTATTTTAAACGCGCAGACTACGCACGTATGACTACGCGCTTCAAACGAAATTCGAACCCAAAACAATCAGCATCTACGGCTTCGATCAATAATAGTACTAGATGAATGATTAGGAACAAAAATAAGTCGCTAAAGCGGCCACGTTTGCACACAGATAAACATTTATATTTCTTACTACTAACTATAGAAAAAAGTTTAATAATATTAACAACTTCAGATTACTATAAACCTTAACACTCTATCATAAAGTTTATTTACGATTGCAAATGATTAATATTTAAGTCCTTCTGTCATCGAAGCAATAAATTTAAAATGTCACTTGAAAATAAAAAGTCATTTTTATAATAAGTACAAAAATATTTATTCTAAAGTGAAACTTAACGTCTAAGCAATAAGGTTAAAAACATTTTGTTGACAATTTCGTACTTACTCAAATTTGGAACTAGACGTAGTTCTTGGAATTACATTTCAATGCTTCAATGTTTGTCAGAATAGTTGGCGCGTTGTCGCAAACATTGGCCAAACAATAATAATATTTGCTTATTGATTTATATTTACTATTTAATTGTGTTACTATTTTATGAAAAACATTTAATGATAAAAACTTACCGAAAAAAAGATATTTCTTCCAAAATATTGGTGTTACGGTGGTTATTTACACAACTTTTGAACGCGCACTGAGGCATTTTGACGTCTTAACATTGGCTATGATTGGACCATACTAATTTGAAATAAGAGCACAAAAGTATTCGTGCTCGTATTTTTCGGGCCGTTTTTGAAGCGCTTATCGGGCATCTAGTACTATTATTGATCGAAGATCTACGGCGCAGAAAACGCGCGTTCCTAAATCGCGCATCGCCTGCGCGTATAAAATACGCCGTGTGCTTACGGCCTAAAGCGAAATATATCATTGGATTACAGAGAGAAAGAGAGAGGGAAAAAGTCGCATGGACCCCTATAAAGCTTTTTCATAAACAATCTAAATCTCCATATCGATTCACATTCGGAGTTGAAGAAAAAGCGTAAAAGTTTGGTTACTGACGGGTGTCCTCTGAACGCACACGTTTTTTTTTAAATAAGGGCTGTTCTTACAAGTGTGTATTTTCCATTCGCCATTGTCTTGACACTGTCCCAAAAAAGTAATATTAATATTTATTGTATACCCTTTTTTTTCACTATAAACTTGAGTTTTTCTGATCCCTATCTGCTCAAAATACCGCTTGGATTATTTGCTTGTATTTTTGATTTCATGTGCATAATATCTTCGGAGCGAGCTCGATTCGATTATACTACATTTAGTAGTGGAAAAGGAAAAATCGGAAACAGCGAATTTATTTGAGGGGGCTCGTTAATTAATATTTGATTTGCCATAGAGTTAGTGTCCATAAAAAGGACACTATTACTGCAGCAGGAAAACCGCCCACAGAACAATTTGCTGTTTGTTGCCCTCCTTCGGTGCCCTTTGCTAGATAGTATATCATAGGGCGGTTTAGCACTACTTTTTTGGTTCATAGGCTCCACTCAAGAACGTCAACCAAAGTTATTATTTTCTTTCAAAACACGCGGTATTTTGAAGCATAATTTACGGCTGCATCAATGAAAAGGTTTGCTTGGTGTTTTTATCTATTCTATAGGCGAAATCGCTAACGCTGCATTAATTATTATGTAGATAGACGATGTAGTAATTAAACTTTGTACAAGTTAAAGGGATAGAAAACGATTGGATCTTACTTTTCGGTTTGACGCTTGCTGGCTTAGCAAACGGACGGCAGACAAACGGTTAGCACCTCAAAAGGCTCTGCGTCCCGTTATTTATTTTAAACTAGCTGCAATTTGTAAAAGCCATGTGACGAATAGTTTTTGTCTTAAAATGTTCTTCTGTGACTACAGCAAGTCTAAACTTTAAATGCCAAGCAAGCCTATCTGTATGAAGCCATAGTCAAGTCAGACCTGTACCGAAATTAAGTCACGAACTACGAAACTAACGTGTCGTTCACATTACAGTGTACCTCCACAAGTGACTGGATCAATGAATGGCCACTCAACCTCTCACTCCGTGGACAGTCGCAAAAGGCTTACCCCAATACCCGACATCAATATTACTGGCAACCATACGCCGTATAAGGTAAGGACTTGTGTTATTGAAAGTTATTAGTATACATTTATTTTTGGTCCCAGAGCCCTCCTACATGTAGATTATTTAATTGAAGTACCTAAAAGGCATCTTAGAGCAAAGATACCATTTAAAAAAAGTCCTTGAAGTTTTATAAAAAAGGTGTAGGTGCTCTAAGATGCTTTTATTACTGGAAATTTATATGATTACTCGTATCGTATTGTGTAGTTTATAGTCTGTCCCATATTATTATCATAAGGCGGGTATCGTTCCACTGCAGGGCAAATGAAAAGAGGGTTCCTTCTTTTTACTTGTCTCTGCCTACTGCCTCCAGACGCCTGCTTTACCTACTACCTGAAGGCCGGCTTGCAGCACAAATCACTAAATGCGTTTAGCGTTAAACCTATTTTTTTAAACGTCATCTTCAAACGATTGACAGAAGTAGAACAATGATTTAAATTCGTTTAGCACTGTACATAGTGATTTGTGGTGCCTTAGATATAAGCCCATTTCGTGTATCACCTTGCACACCATTTATTACGTAAGACAATTTTGACCCCCTTCCTCTACGTAAGAAAAAATAAGACTTAAGATCTCCTCCCCTTTCAATCTTACTTAAGATGAGATCTACCAAAATTTCAAAGAAAAAGTATCAAATAAATTAATAACTTATAATTTTTGCTTACTTTTGTGATCTTACCTAAGAACAGTCTAGACCCCTCCCACCCCCACCTAAGAAAAAATAAGACTTGTTTGAACCCCCTCCCCCCCTCAAATCGTCTTACGTAATAAATGAACAGACTATCATCATCTGTCTTTATCATGTTCTACATAAATATATCTGTAATTTTTATGGTGTACATAATAAAGAGTTATATTCTATTCTAATGTTGTCTCCCTTGCACAGGTACAAAAGGCGTTGGTGGAGAACACAATGGTCCCGTGTATCAACGCCAAGCCGTACCAGTACACAGAGCTGCTGATGACGCTGCCGGACCTGGCCAGCCACTTCTTCCCGCGAGTGTCGCTGACCACGTGCCGCGCCATGCTTGACGCGCTCGGCATCACGCTCTACAGACCTAACTCGTGAGTATCGGCAGAGCCCTCTTAAAGCCAATTAGATATTGTATTAGTTGATAAGTACAAAGGGGAATGGGTAAGAGCTTACCCAGACGCCAAAGGTAATTGTAGCATTATGAAATACTAGCTGCGGCGCTGCGCCTTGCTGTTTCAACTACATAAGTTTCGCAAAAGTAGCCTATATGTTAATCCAGGGTGTCAGCTACCTCCATTCCATACAAAATTTTATCAGAATTAGTCCAGCTTTTTTTTTTTGTTCCGGGGGGAAAATCTTCATTGATGTCCGTCGCCCTGGGGAGGGTGGCGGGGTCTGTCAAACTCTTATGACTAAAAACCACCCCGGGGTGTTCCCTTCCCACACTCGGACTCTGGTTTTTAACTATTTATATAATTTATAGCACTTGGGAATAATGAAGCTTGCTATCAGTGAAAAAATTTTTAGAATTGCATCGTCATTACCACCCTTACATACATATAAACAAAGAAACTATAACTCTTTATAATATTAGTATAGATTTATTCGCCAGAAACACGGTACATAGCAGCATACATTTAAGAATAGGTAGGTAATAATAATATTATTGTTTGTATCATATAATCTGACCAGCTTGTATGATTTTCCAATTAATTAAGAAGACTCATTTGGATTGAATAGGTATTTGAAATGACATAACATAGTACAGTACTTGAGATTGATAGTTTCAAGTCCAATATCAATCCACGTGTATTAGAATTGCCCTTGACTGTGTAGTGCCGTATATCATAATGTAACTTTCTTTCTTCTGTAAGCCGTCTTCGTAACACAAGGTTCAGTTCCCAGCGTCAGTCAGGCGCTAGTCGTCTGACATTTATGCTGAACTGCCGGTCGATTCTGTAAAAATCTCACTGTGAAAACTTAGGTGAAGTGAGTTTGTTTTTGCTAGGAATTGACACTATCGACAGCTCACTCCTCGCTCACTTCACCTAAGTTTTCATGGTGAGATTTTTACAGAATAGCACCGCTGGGCCTATCTGACAGCCGTGAGGTACACAATACTCTTTCTAAGTTTTTTTTTGTGTATGTGTGTGCCATCACCAGGGTAAATGTTTAATTTCTTATTTATTTTATTCACAGAACACAATTGCAAGTACTCCGAAACTCTGGCAAGTGCAAGTCAGCGGCGGCGGGCGAAAACGGTCTCGCGCTCGTACAGATCCGTGACGTCATGCAGCACATGCTGCAGTTCAAGTACATGCTGCGCTCCGGCCTCGCGTCCGACGAGTCGCCGCACGCGCAGCCGCGTCCTGCGCATGCGCCGCCGCCGCAGGCCAAGCGCGCGCGCGCCAACTGACGCGCCGAGGGCTGGCAGGCGAGCCCGACCGGGCCGAGCGTAGGGCGGCGATTCTCTCGCGCCAACGCCAACAGCAGTAGCAGTAACACTGCGGGGAATCAACCTTGTTAAGCATACAGACATATTTTAGAGAAAAAGTCCATTGGTAGGACTACGGCACGAGAACCATGTGCTTCTCAGAATATTTTCGTTAAAATAAAAGGCCCGAGTGCAGAAATCCTATAATTCTATCGTGAGTCTCTGATGCTGTTCTACAAGGGTTGAATATGGAGGAATCTGAGCCAAACACCAGAAATATGCTGGCAAGAAAACAACTGTTACAGTGTCAAACAACCACACAAATCTACCAGGGGACCAGAAGAATGTAGTGGCCTGTGCATATCTGAGCTAATGTTGTTTGGAACAGTCGACATTTTAAACGCAATTAAACAATTAGCACATGTTGATGCGAACACTCATAGTGTGCTGGGAGTGCAGATATAGTTTTAATTGACTGATTTTGTGATGCAAGACATGAGATTAAGTATGGAACAGGAACATTAGTAAGTAGTGTTGTGAGACAGTTCTTAACTTGATAACTAGTATGCTGAAGACTTATTATGAAAATAGTGTGGTGACAATAAACGTGATTTTAACATAGGCTGCAAGCTGATTGTGGGTCTCAGCCAGTGACTAAGTTACAGACTGTCCAAATATCACGGACGCTGAATGCTTAAAGGATATGTCAATTTTTCCATAGCTTGTACAAACTGTATGATACTATACTGTAAATCAAAAGATCTAATTTATAGCGATCTATTTGTACGATTCAATAGAGAAGACTGAGAATATTATTTTGTAATAATTTCCTATAACAAAAGCTATAGACATGTTGTGAATGTTTAGTTTTAGTTTAGTAAAGTTTTCTGAAGAGTGATTTGGTATGATTTTTAAGTTAATTTGTATGTTGAGTTTATGTATACGAACTGTAAATATTATATTCCCTGCATTTATGCAGTAAATGTTACTTTAGCAATACATTTAATTTTCTATACACCTTTTGACCGACACACGTCAAAAAATCAAAACCGTGCCCTCGGCGTCATAGTCTGTCATGTAGTCGAACCGTGGCGTGCTGGGCACATTTTGATGATTTGTCATCTATACATGACTGTGGCGGTCAAAAGATTAAAATAATGCTTAAAATTTTAGTGTAACACTGAAAAAGTAAGCATTATTTGAAGTTATGAAAAGTATTGTTTCAATAGCATAATAATATGCTTATTAAATTATCATCACAATAAAATTTATAAAGTAACTTCACAAATTCTGTCACATTTTATATCAAACATGTGCTGATGTCTACAAAAATATAGCGTAAGAAAGGCATGACAAATGATGGGTGGCGAAATACATTAGGAGAATTTCATAGCTATTTAGGTCCATGCCTCAAAAATTTCTGTAAGAAAATAGCAATATCTAGCCAGCCAGGAACAAAACTAGAAATGCCTTGTTGAATGCACAAATCTTAATCAATTATTTTTAAGTAGCTTAAAGACGAAAGGGCTTTGGATGTGTCCACACCAAATACAGCCATACATTTTGTTTGTAATCATGTAGTTCACCTGAGGGGCATGGCGACTGCTACACAAGTTGATTAATTATAGCAGACAGTCGAGAGGCTCATGTGCAGACATTGTTAACAGGCTGATATTTATGTATTTTTAAGTAAGTATTAATATGTCGTATATGCAATAATAATAATATAAGGTAGGCAGTATGTAGGGTATTTAACTCAGGTTCGGCTGTATTTGGTTATGTTATTTGGGTCCCTTTTGTCATTAATTTGTTGCCCAATAACTATTATAATGTTTGTGTGGGCGGAATGCTGTTCCTGGCTTTACCAGTGAATACTGGCGTAGCTTAATTCCATATAATCTAATAAAACGACGTTTCCATCAGGAAATGTTATTTTAATACTGTTCCTATATACAATGGGCTCATGATGCGAAAAACAGTTTTCTGTTTTGTTTAAAGTTTAATTGCGCGTTTTACATTATTTAATGATTTTTCCATTAATCTAATTGTACAAATGCTGCAGTTGATTTCAAACAAGATGTTTTCCGTATTTTAGTGGGACCCCCTATTTCGTGAAATGTTGGGATTTCATTTTAGCTTTTACTTGGCCATTTTCATGGCTTTATAATTTAACTTGTTGCGCTCGCGGTTTCACCCGCATAAGTGTCCATCCGGGAATATCGGGATAAAAGTAGCCTATATGTTAATCCAGGGTGTTGGCTACCTCCATACAAAATTTTATCAAAATTGGTCCAGCCGGTTGAGCGTGAAGAAGTAACAAACATATAAACACACACAGTGTCACTGACTCTGGCAGGGCCACCACCAGGGATGGCCACCTATAAACCCTTATACCTTTTGAACCAGTGACCGACAAATTCTGATATTTGGCGACAAATTTCGACTAATTAGTGACTAATTTTATGTGTTATCAAAATTAAAATCCCTGATGGTGGCTCTGCCAGAGTTTAAAATATTAGTGTGATAAGGCTATTAAAATTAGGATTGCAGTCTTGTACTACTATTATTAAATTTTCTGACTCCACTTTCATAGTGGGACGTAATGCTCATCATGGTAATAAATTTGATTGATTGTAAAATGTACCATATTTCGTCGACATTTTGCTGAAAGTAATTTGCATACAATTATGTAAAAAGTGTTGAAACAACTTTCCAGTTTTGCAACATTTAATTTTACGTAAGACGCGAGGTAAAAATGTCCTACCTACATAATAAAATATGTTATATTTATATTTAACAATGCAGAAGTTATTGAAATCCCACACGTCACGATTGCTGTTGCAATGTATTTTAACATCCGCAATATATAATATTGTACCTATTATTTCGGTGCGATGGATGGTAATAGATTGGTTTCCATGAGACTTGATATTGTAATTGTTCATGCATTTATACTTTGAAATCAGAAGTTTCGTTTTTGCTTTTAATTGGAATACTAAATTATATTGATTAATTTATGCTTCCAATTTAAAATATTTACGTAAGTATTTGTAGCTTATTTCGTAATACGCAAAAAGCGTGTTTTTAGACCAATTTTCTATTTTACTTTTTTGCATTTCATGACAAGTTAGTGTCTCATTAAAATGTAGGGAACAGCTTTTTTTTTTTGCGATTTCAAGTTTGGTCCCATAGTAAAAGTTGTTATCAATGTACATGACAATATCGGGAACTCGAGTTTTCAATACAACCATTATGTTAACATGATATATTTTTCTATTAAAAATATCAAGTTTCATGCAAACAGAGGAGATGATACTTTTAGGCCTTGGTAGTTGTGAAGGGATGCTAGTGTAGTAACCTTTTTAAATACCTAGTATAGTGTAAACGCAGAGCTGTGTAAATTTTATGCTAAATTATTTATGAATAGCTGTAAGGAAGGCGTGGTCTATTTGATATATATCAGTTGTAAGCGGACCACGGTAGCTCGTCTCTGTACAAGCATTTGTGGTGATCCTGTAATAAACAAAATAAAAGATACTTTATAATAATTTTCTGTTTTTTATTAGGAACACTTCCTACGTTAAACTCTTAGTAAACCCTCGAGTTTGGGCTCATACGATTTGTTTTTAGACTAGATTGCACTTGGTGTTGAGGGTCTGATGATGGAGCCAGGAGGCGGATACTAAAACTCTTCAGTCGCTACTAGTAAACCCCTCGAGTTTGGGATCATATGAATCCGTTTTGAAGAGTCCAACATATTGCACTGAGGTCCTGATGATCCATCATCAGACCTGGCTCCAGCCGTGTCACTGACTCTGTCAGAGCCACCTTCAGGGACTTTAATTTTGATAACACAAAAAATTTTAGTAGCTAATAGTCGCAGTTTGTCGCCAAATATCAGAATTTGTCGGTCACTGTTTCAAAAGACTCTTCCACAACCCAGTTACTGGGTAATACGATACCCCTTGGTAAGGCTGGTTGACAGACTTTCGGACTTCTGACTACCCGTAACGACTGTCAAAGATCCACGAATGACAGCAGCAGACCAATGGCTTAACGTGCTTTCCGAGGCACGGAGGGGTCACGGTATGTATGGTCACCCATCCACAGACCAACCGCGGCAAGCGTAGGTACCTAGCTTAACCTGATCGATCGACCTGTGCGGCTGCTATTATTTAGCCACGCAAACCCAAAGAGGGGCCCTCTTTGGGTTTGCGTTTAGCAAATATTAAAATTAAAAATATATTGCTTAGATAAAAACTTTTTACAAAAAAAAACAACCGACTTCCAAAAAATACACTCCAAATTGAAAAATAACTTTAATTTCGGAAGTCGGTATCTTTGGTTCCGCATTTTCGTTTAATGACACCGACTTCCGAAATTAAAGTTATTTTTCAATTTGTAGTGTAATGTATTTTTTGTAAGTCGGTTGTTTTTTTTTTGTAAAAAGTTTTTATTTTTCACTTTTTAGTGGGTCAGTTTGTAATTACAAGCTTTTTTATCTAAGTTACAATAGCCTAATGTCAACTGCTCATCACATGTTACAAAATATTGCTTTTCCCGATGCTCGGACGTTTATTGTTGAGGAGTTCTCCTGGTAAGAGCCAAGAGAACTCCTCAACAACCACTCACCATACGTGTCACTGACTGGCAGAGCCACCATCAGGGATTTTAATTTTGATAGCACAAAAAATTTGTCGCTAATTAGTTGAAATTTGTCGCCAAATATCAGAATTTATCGGTCACTGGTTCAAAAGTTATAAGGGTTTATAGGTGGCCGATCTGGAGAGAGTTTCCCCAGCAGGGCCACATTTATATCTCAAAAACTAGGGCACCTAGCGAAGATCTGTTTTCTCCCATATTTAGTCGCCAATTAGTCGGAATCAGTCGCGGAAATATCAGAATTTGTCGGTCACTGGTTCAAAAGATATTAGGGTTTTGGTCCAAGAGCTAGATCGAATAGTTCACGAAAAAACTTCGACTAGCTCTTGGACTATACCTTACTAATTGAACTCATTATATCTCCTAAACTAAGACCCGATTAAATCTGTGGCTTGGCTTGTGTCGGAATGGCATTTATAACCTATATGGGTGCAAAGTTTTTATATAATTTATTTATTTATCACATGAAATTTTCCTTTGCCATTACAGTTCTCATCAATATAAATGAATTAATTCCAAACACATAAGGTAGCTACTGTAAACTGTTGAGGACTTCCCTTAACTGTCCTTCGTCTTCATCATCAGACTTCTAATGACAGTCACAACCATGTAGGTGTAAAGTTCACATCAATACAAATTAATCAAGCCCAAACACAAGGTAACTGCTGTAAATCGTTGAGGAGTCCCCTCGACTGTCTTTTGGCTACATCATCAGATCGATTCCAGGCCTTCATTGAATTGTAGTGCTTTAAAATACCTAATGAAAAAATTAACAAACGCACTAGTCGCTCCTACGATTTTTGAATGTTCCCCTCGATTTTACTGGGATGCCATCATCAGATCCTGGTTTCCATATCATGGGACCACCCTTGGCATATCTCCTTTCCAACAAAAAAAGAATAATCAAAATCGGTTCATATACGACGAAGTTATCCGCGAACAAACATTAAAAAAAAAAACGAATTGAAGTCGGTTAAAAAGCGTGTTTCTTAGTTTTTTTAAAATAGGTACAGTCAACAGCAAAAGTAGATGATCAAAATCATAAATTCAATAGGAGTCAAAACTGATCATGAATATAATGTGCATCTGGATTGAGGGCCTGTTTTTAGAACCCTTACGGAACGAAATAAGACTTATAGGGAAATTAGTTAAAAAAAAGTTATTAAAAAAAATAAAAAACCCGACTGCGGTAAAAAACAAGTTAAAAGAACTGAAAAGCTAAAAACAAGCCCATTTTAAATTAAATAAAAGTTGGAAGTGAAGTTCAAATGGGTCCCGCTTGCTTTTCAGTTCTTTTAACTTGTTTTTTACCGCAGTCGGGTTTTTTATTTTTTTTAATAACTTTTTTTATTTCCAGCTTTTTAGTTTACAAAATTAAATGTGAAATATTTCATTGACGATTTAGTTCTTGGTACGTGTTTTTTACGAGTTGTCACTTCGAATTACTTTTAACCATATAAGTTGTTATTTTTGTAATAGCCCTTTATTTTGATACCCCACTCGATAGGTTTTGAAAAAAAAAATTTTTTTTGAAGACATACATACATACATAGTAGTCGCCATATTGAATTTTCACTAACGTCATGACTGTCTTTAGTGACACTCGCCGGACTAAGAGGAATCGATTGACGTATGAATTATAAAAATCGGCCCAGGCGTTTGGTCTGTATAGTGCTTCAAAGGAACATACAAACATACATACATACATAGGCTGATGAACACATTACCACTCCTTTGCGTTACGCAGTCGGGTAAAAATAGTAAAAACTTAAAGCAATGGGCCATGAATTTTATGGCAGCTGTACTATAATAGTAAATGTTTGGTATAATTTACAATCACATATTTTTAAATCACTTCGACGCCACACAGTTCTGACACGAAATCCGTTCATTAGTATTGAATTTTTGATTTTGATCATCTACTTTTGCTGTTGACTGTACCAATGCTAGGTACAGTTTAAAGAAACATGTTTTTAAAATGCACTAAAAATTATAAAACAAAAAAGCGTAGAGCGCATCTGATTCACAACTCGTTTCTAGTTCAAAATTGGTTCAAAATAATTTTACGAAAATATACGATCAGCAAAATTGACATGCACTTGCTAGGCTATTTACGATAAATGTCTTCTTCTAACCCTGCGTTCCGAGTTGGGAAATAATCGATATGAGCGTGCTTAAACGCGTACCGAATGAGAGGTTTTCTTTTTGAGTATTTAAAAAAAAAATAGTTTCCAAGAACTCTGTAGATGGCGTTGTACTGACTACGTTACTACATGCCAAAGCCAAAATGCTTGGAAAAAAAACCTTGCGTCACGTCACATGCGCTAGTTGACTGATACTTTCGTTTGCTTTCGTTTTACGATCTCAAAATTACATCCAAGTGAAATAATCAAAAAATGATGTGAAGTTCCATTCCTTGTACAGACGCCAGCACATCAAGCTACTACAATCTGTCAGATTTCTTTAATAGATTTTCAACTTTATTGCTACAACTTAAGGTTCAAGGTTGATTGCGAAAATGTGACAGTTTCGGGTAGGTTGACCTGCTGGCGTCCGTACCAAGGTCAGCGCCATCTATCCAGCGACTAGGGAAGGGTTGAAAAAAAAAAAGGAATATCCCTCATTAGCGTGAGCGCGATAACGATGTCCCGTGAATCGTCATAGATGACGTCATGACATGCGCCATCTTGCGATAACGCCGACCATGCCTTAGTATAATACAAGGAACTTATAGTATACTTATACTATAAGAAGGAACTTTCCTTGGTATAATATCACCGTGAGCGCTGTCAAAAATGACAGTGTGTGTGAGGATGTGCCAGTGTATGTTTTGTTTTGAGTAAAGTTAGTTAAAGCTAACGTAGCATTTTTGAAATTGTGCTTCTGGCTGACAGTCACCACCTAACCAAAGAAGAAGAAATGTGGTGTTTATACAAAGAAATACTGTAATAATATCGTTTTGACATTGAGTTAGCACTGTGAGCGCGTTCACGAGCGTTCCGAATTGTTGACAGCTCTCAGCTGTCTTAATCGTAATACCTAAATCGGAACGCATGTGAGATGATGGGAGTGATGAGTGCTGCTGTGAGCGATTATAGCTAATTCGGAAAGCGGCCCAAAATTGACTTTAGTTGTAAAAGAAAAAAACAAATGTTCAATCCATACCTACTAATAATAAGTGCGAAAGTGTGTCTGTCTAGTTAATAGTTTGCTGTTTGAGTCCCGGGAAAGGAGTCGAAAGGACATAGGATAGTTTTAATCCCGATGTTCCCACGGGATCGTCACTTATACGGGTGAAACCGCGGGGCGCTGCTAGTGGAAATATAAAACACTAGCAGCGCTCCAGTTTATGGATAGGAGAGGAGAGAAACCACAGAACACTATTACTCCTAGAGCGGAGATAGAAACTGGCAACACAGCCCAAGCCGACACACAGGCAGGCCACAGACATGAAAAAAAATACAATAAAAGAAACTTATAAGTTATAAGTGCTCTGTGCTATGAGTAAAGTAACTATGCTCTGTGAAAGAAATCAAGGGCGCTTTCCGAATTAGCTATAATCGCTCACAGCGCTCAAATCATCTCACATGGCGTTCCGATTTAGATATCACGATTATGACAGCTGAGAGCTGTCAACAATTCGGAACGCCCGTGAGCGCGCTCACAGTGCTTACTCAATGTAAAAACGATATTATTACAGTATTTCTTTGTATAAACACCACATTTCTTCTTCTTTGGTTAAGTGGCGACTATCAGCCAGAAGCACAATTTCGAAAATGCCACGTTAGTTTAATTTTATGATAAGATGCAAATCAAAACAAAACACACACTGACACATCCTCACACACACACTGTCATTTTTGACAGCGCTCACGGTGATATTATTCTAGGGCATGGTCGCCGTTATCGCAAGATGGCGCATGTCATGACGTCATCTATGACGATTCACGGAACGTCGTTATCGCGCTCACGCTAATTCGGTACGGGTTTAAGCACGCTCACATCGATTATTTCCCAACACGGAACGCAGGGCAAAGAAACATCAAACAAGAAAGTCAAGAAACGTCAAAGCAAAATGGAGGAAAAACTAACAATTCGGGAAATTGTCTTTAAAAGTGAAAATTAAAATCAAACCCTTGATAAAATTGTGCAATTTCTGACTAGTTTAAACTTTTGTAGGAGTTGCAATGATGGAGGCTTTGGCTGGACTATATTTTGGTCATTTCTCATTATATCTGATCTAGTTCATAAGATTCTATTTCTCATTTTGTCCGATGTATTTTTTGCTATTTTAGAAATTTGAGATTATTCGTTTGTCATTCCATTGTAATTCACTTTGTTTACTTTTATATTTATTGCCGTACTTAGTTTGTTGTCAATTGTTGTTAGTCGTAAGGGTTAGGTCGGTCAGGCTCTCGTAATGAACATACAAGTATGCAGAGACCCGTCAGACGCTGCGGCGCTTTATTTGCCGCAGCGTTTGTATCTTAAATCCTTTGCAAAGATTAACATTTCTGTCCAGCTCCCCTCACACAAGGTTCAAGTTCATGGCAAATCGATTTCAAACTGGGAACTTATGGAGAAGATGCGAAAGATGATCCTACCTGATATTTTCTCTGTGTTAAAAGTGTCGAAGCATAGTTCGGAAGTGATTAGATTTGATGCGGAACTGGAGAGTCGCGACAACCTCGACAGAGTGCTGGCGCGGCTCGAAGACCGTGTCGTGCAGCTGAAGGACTACCCAGACCAGTTGAAGGTCAGGGTCTGTGAAGCTAAGTCTGATTTCCCCAATCGTCATGATTGGGACTCGTTTTTCCGAGACACCTCTGAGATGGATGAGATGAAGCCTGGAGAGCGTCCGGACACCATCCACATATCCAATTTGCCCATTAGATGGTTTATACACGCTAGAGATGAAGATGAGGATGCACTTCCTTCAGAAAGCTTAGTAAAGAAGGTTTTTGAGAAGTTTGGTTCAGTCCGCCAAGTGGACATCCCAGCCTCTGATCCATACAGGATGCAGATGAAAACAGCAATGAGAGGTATAACAATCCCTCCACAGAATACTGCACTGTACTTTGAGACATATGTGCAGTTCAGTGAGTATGTTGGTTTTGTACGCTGCATGGATGCTCTAAGAGGTTGTAAACTTCTGCGGAAGCGTGATGATATTGCTGAGTGGTGTGGCATAAAGGTTGAATTTGATAAAACTAAGCACATGACTGATGCTGCTGTGAAGAGGAGGTCTATTGTTCGGGAAAGGCTGGCATCACGTCAACAAGCAAAAGATAATGAAGAAAAGGCAGAGAAAGAAAAAATAGCCAAGAAAGAGGCTAAAGAGAGGTAATGGCTACCCCCTATGTGATACAAATCTAATCAAGACACAGTTGTGTATTGTTTTGTATTGCTCTTATTGCTTAATATAAATAACTAAAACATTTACAAAATCCTTTTCAGACAAAAATATGAGCGCACTGAAAGAGAAAAGCTTGAAAAAATGAGAGAAAGAGAAGAGAAACGTAAAAAGAAACAGCTAGCTAAACTGATGCAGAGTGACAACCTAGACTTGAACAGTAAGGTGGCAGAAGAGCAGAAGAAACTTATGAAAGCACAAAAGAAGATGCAGGCTATAAGACTGATTGAGGAGCTCTTCAAGAGGATAGAGGTTGGTGTACTTTTTCACAAGCAGGCAATCCATCATCCGTTCCTAAAGTTGATTAGTAAATGGTACACCACAGACAGCGGCGGCCCTAGAATTTTTTTTAGGTGGTGCAAAATCTTAACGTGGCACCCCTTAATGTACCATGTTCCTATGATATTGCTTGCTTGCTTTTGCTTGCTTGGATGACTAATGCCTGGTGGACAGTCCACCAGGCACCAGTCATTGATGATAGTAACTAATACTATAAAGCCGATCGTCGAGGCGCTGAAATCAACCTAAATCCACCACTGGTGATCGCATTTTGGTTGATTTCAGCGCCTCTCCCATGACGGCGCCCGGTGCCGTCGCACCGCTCGCACCGCCCTAGGGCCGCTACTGAGTCCAAAGACTACCTACAGTATTGTCTCCTGAAATCCCACTGGTAGTTCTAGAGATTAGCATGTTCAAACATACAAACTCTTCAACTTTATTATTAGTATAGATAAAAGATCCAATTCTATTGTTATTTTTTGAGACAAATAATGAAACTTTTCTTTCACAAGGGGAAGGTTGTAGAGTGTTTTTCAACTTTTGTTTTTATTGCTCTTGAAATCCTCAGCCTACATGTTTGGCAAAAGCTTCCAACATCAAGGAAACAATTATGAAATAAATTGATCAGAAACTACAATTTTACCCTATACAAGAATAAATTCTTGTATAGGTTTATTAGAATGTAAAATTGTAATTTTATACCAAAATACTGTAGATTTAGAGTCCAATCAGATATTGTATTAGTATCATCATCTCTGCCTAGCCTTTCCCAACTATGCTGGGGTCGGCTTCTAGTCTAACTGGATGCAGCTGAATACCAGTATTTTACATGGACCTACTGCCTTTCTGTCCTCCACAACCCAGTTACTGGGTAATACGATACCCCTTGGTAAGACTGGTTGTCAGACTTTCGGGCTTCTGACTAAACATAACAACTGTCAAAAATCCACAATTGACAGCTGGGACCAATGGCTTAACGTGTTTTCCGAGACATGGAGGGGTCTCGGTATGTAAAGATGGTCACCCATCCACAGACCAACCGCGGCAAGCGTAGCTTAACCTGATCGATCGACCTGTGCGGCTGTTATTATTTAGCCACGGACCCCACCAGATATTGTATTAGTTTAGAAGTAAAATTTTTTTGCATGCCAACTGGTACAATGTATCTGAAACCGAACATTTTTTTGTAACAACTTACCAGTGTATTTACATTCTATGCTAATAAACATTTTCTTTCTCTATTCTATACTTTTGCATTGCAATTTTAATTTTTACGTCCTGTTCGCAGTTACGTCCAGAACTACAACGTAATGGCAACCGAGGGGATCAGTACTACCTGCCAGGCGAGAGAACCGCGCGAGCACGCATCATAGAAAAGTTCAAACAACAACAACAAGAGCTGCTGGAGGAACAGAGGAACAACTATAATAATGCTCTGAATGGTACGTTGTCATATTTGAACAGTGACTGAGCTATACAATGTTATTTTTAATATATGCGAAACCTGAATAGTTTGTTCAGAATAAGTAACTGAATCGATTCCAATAATTTTTACCCCATGTTATATTTTGTCCCAAAAATATTAAGGTTAAAAGTTGGACACCGAGCGGCACTAAGTAGGTTATCCAATCTCCGCACCGAACGGTTAGGTACCTAGGTACTATTATCATAGAGCGCAAGACGGCGCGGCGCGAGCGGCGCTTGTGAGCATGTTTTTGTACGGACAAACAGGTAACTTAACAAGCTTATAACTTTATGATTTTTCATGATTCAGTTTTGAAATTTTGTACTTAGATTCTTTACATAAAAATACTAGACGTGTTTCGGGTTTCGCATATACTAAAAATAATGTTGTATAATAATGCTCTGCTAGACACAGGCTTCTTTAAGCCATGTATGTCATCTATCCTTTCTTTGAAAGCTAGTAGCAAACAAAGCATAATAGGGGTCTATCCACAAAAATCAGTCATGGAAGGACTGAAGCCTGAATAGACATTCAACACCATTCGATACGCTTCCGTGCTGCTATTCCTCCGACAACTATTTGCTGTTGGTGACAAGGCAAATCGGGCGACACGACTGCCTGCCGAATGCTTGTGAATAGATACGCTGGAAGATTTTGTACCAGAACTTTCGTGGCTATAGCAATCAAACTGAACTCAGTCAACATACTTATCAACTTGACTCAAAGCTTTGTAGGTAAAGGACTGCAATAAGTCGTTCAGAGAGAATAAAAATCATCAATTTCTCATCAATCCTTCCTTCCTTCAGGTCGCATTGTAATTCGCTCTGCGCTTGAAACAAAGAAGCCCAAACGCGACTCGTCCATGAGCTCCATATCATCAGACGGTCGCGGGCGAGACCCGTGCCCGAGCCGTGAGGGTCGCAACAGTAGGGACAGTCACAAGAATATCAAGACTGAGAGGTTAACCACGCCAGAGCGAGAGATGGAGTATAATAAGACCACAGGTTTGTTGAGGTTTTTTAATACTTATGGTGACACTGTAGCGGTATCTACAACGCCACATGCGAAAAACGCGTCATACTGATGTCACGCAAAATCTTGCATCTCGCAAGCAGAGTTTACCGCGCAACTAGCATAGATACAACGGCCCGACATAAAACATCGGGCAGTTGCCCGCCAGACACAACACCCGTCTGGTCGGAGGATCCTCCCTTTTCTATAGAGTATGAGTGAACTTTACACCCTGTTCCTCATACCTCTATAACACCATTATTTATTATTTTTGCTTAGGGATGGCCGTTTTGCGTGGATGTGACGCATATTTTCCCCCTCAACTTGTTATTTTTTTTTGCGTTTGTGTTCTTTCTCTGCGTCAGGTTTACCGCAATTAAACCTATTTTCTTTCTTTCTTCTTTATTTATCATAGTCCCGGCTGTCATTCGTGGATCTTTGACAGTCGTTACAGGTCGTCAGAAGCCCGAAAGTCTGACAACCAGTCTTACCAAGGGGTATCGCATTACCCAGTAAGGGTCTCCCCACATTTATCGACGCGGAATCGGCTAACACCGATCAAAAAAGCCTTTATGTCTACGTAATAAGGGTGTTACTAATACCATTCGCATCGGCTCGGCTCGGACGATACGTCGCGACGCCGGCCGACGGCGAAACGAGCGATAAGGGCGATAAGTCGAGTAGTGTGGTGATACGCACTCGGCTTAAGCCGATTCCGCGTCGATAAATGTGGGGAGACCCTAACTGGGTTGTGGAGGTCAGATGGGCAGTCGCTCCATTTAAAATACTGGTATTCAGCTGCATCCGGTTAGACTGGAAGCCGACCCCAACTTAGTTGGGAAAAGGCTAGTTAGATGATGATGATGCAGTTTAGAAGAACAACGTGGTCACACAGATAGCCCCGAAAAATGGCATTAATTTGTAATTGTTTTATGTTTGTTTGTTTCAGGGGGCATGTACGGCATGGCCTACGGTTTCGGCTACCCGTTCTGCGCGCCCGGCTACGCCTACCCGCCGCAAAGTATGAGTATCTTATACGTCTTTTATCTTTCCTTTTTCTTGTTTTCTTCTTATAACATTTTATACTTTATTTGTATGCAATAAGGGTGATATCGCACTGACGTTTGTCCAGCGTTACAACAAAGTAATGCTTGTTTTCAATATTTACAACCCTTAAACAATCGGCTGGAACAATTAGAGTCATATTCTGTATTTAGTAGCCACATTTATAGGGTTTTCATTTTTTAAGGATTATGTTAACATTTATGTTTTTAACTAGCAGCGCCCCGCGGTTTCACCCGCGTTAGTGTCGATCCCGTAGGAATATCGGGATTAAAACTATCCTATGTCCTCTCCCGGGACTGAAACCATCTCTATGCCATCTAAATCGGTTCAGCGTTTAAGCGTGAAGAGGTAACAAACACACTTTCGCATTTATAATATTAGTATGGATATCAGTACAATATCGCCGCTAAAATAAAAAGAAATACAGCACCCTACAAAAAGAAATGAAATCCCACCAAAAACATTTCATATAAAGTAGGACTTACATAACACTTTCACTGTTAAAAAGTTATCAGATATAATGTAGTTCTAGTTAACTCTACAAAGACATTCAACCAACCCTATATCTTGGTCAAAATGTATGGCATATATTTAAATGTTGAAGATTATTTATATTTTTTGTAGGACTTGTTTCTACCAAGGTTCTAATACATACATCCAAAGTTGTATTTGTTTTAGGCTACCTTATTAAAAATATCCTTTTTCCGTCACTGAACGCTCGCGCTGGTCAAACGCTAGTGGACCCTTAACGGTTGGTATTTAAAAAAAAAAACAAATCAATCTTTTTTTTTTCTTGGTATTTCTATGGTTCTCTCACTCCCGCGTTTATTAAGGTAGGCCGCGTTTAGTAAGGCTATTTTAAAGGCCCGTACTAATAAACCCGTGATATCAATAATTATGCGAAGGCACTCCATTATAATCGTCATCTTGCCATTTGAATAATTTCCATGTTATGTTTTTAATAAACAGACATAGGAACAGTCAACCGCACATCAGTAACACTAGCATTAAGAAAATCACCGTTACTACTACGACAAACAAAGGCGATGGGAATGTCGAATGGTTGGTTACCACTGATGTTCGGTTGACTGTATATGCGGTTTATTACCACGGGCCTATGCACTTCGATTAAATGGAAATGAAGTGTGAGAGGGCCATTGGCACAAAGCCCTGATTCAAATTTTATGGCAGTTCGGCACATGAGGCGTGTCGCTGCGCAGGAACACATTGAGCGGGGGGAGGGGAGCGGTACTGCGCAGCGTACTTCAGAGCTGGCATAAAGTTTGAATCGGGCTGTAAGTGCCAAGAAACTTTCTGTCGGTTAATTCAATTTGTTCCATTTATCTAATATCTATTTTCTTAAAGATGTATTTAGTGGCAACGCCTTTTCCTCTTATAGAATGTGTACGTATGTTTATTGTTGGTACCAATTTTTTCTGTCTACCTCAATATATCGATTCAATCATGCTCTGAGGGCGAGATTCACAGACCGAACTTTGAAAGAAAGGAAGAAAAATAAGAAAAATTCGTTACTTAGATATTACTTTGCTAAGTATGCGTTTCGTACGAATAAGAAGTACTAACTTCTGCCCGTGATTCCGTCGTCAGCGTGAAGCGTGATGTTTCTATAACTTGACTCAAAGATTATTTATACCAATTTTCGAGTTAATCAAGCCACGCAGTAAAAACCGCCCCTGAAAAATTAACTACCCCTTTTCATCCCGTCAGGGCTAGATTTGCGAAAAACACTGATACACGTTATTCTTTATTTTTGGTTTTAAGTATAAATACTGAGGGTTTTAAGTTAAAATGCTTCCACACAAATTTTGACACCCCCAATCCCTCTTTAGGGGACAATTTCCTACAAGAGCGGTGGCCGCCACATAACGGTGAAGCTACGGTTTCCTAGGAGAGCGGTGGCCGCCACATAACGGTGAAGCTCCAGTTTCCTAGGAGAGCGGTGGCAGCCACATAACGGTGAAGCTACAGTTTCCTAGGAGAGCGGTGGCCGCCACATAACGGTGAAGCTACAGTTTACTAGGAGAGCGCTGGCAGCCACATAACGGTGAAGCTACAGTTTCCTAGGAGAGTGATGGCCGCCACATAACGGTGAAGCTACAGTTTCCTAGGAGAGCGGTGGCCGCCACATAACGGCTGCAGTTAACATAATTTTCATGACGGCCCTACCGTCATGAAAATTATGTTAACGGGGTTTGACTTTACAGTTTTTTATTTTTTTATTGCTGAATGGGCCTCGATCACGCCTGATGGAAAGCGACGGATGAGGTCTATGATGGAACGAGCGTGCCCAGAAGATGCCTAAGGCACTGGAACTCCCACGCATCGACGAGACACAGCAGGCTGCTTGTCGCCGGACTCCGGTGGGAGGGTGGTCGCAAACCAGGCGGGCGTTAGCCCTACCACCGCTAGGGAAGAATTGGTCAGTCAAATAAGGTGTTGGGTGTAACTGTCCATGATGCGCCGAGCGCTCGGTTCAGTTGAGTAACTGGCGGAACAAACTGCGCTACACGAGGAGGCTTCTTAATGCATCCAGAGTGTCAAAATCGCTCTCTAGTAAAAGACACCAACTTCATCATCTGCCTAGCCTTTTCCCAACTATGTTGGGGTCGGCTTCCAGTCTAACCGGATGCAGCTGAATACCAGTATTTTACATGGAGCGACTGCCTATCTGACCTCCACAACCCAGTTACTGGGTAATACGATACTCCTTGGTAAGACTGGTGGTCAAACTTTCGGGCTTCTGACTACCCGTAACGACTGTTAAAGATCCACGAATGACAGCTGGGACCAACGGCTTAACGTGCTTTGCGAGGCACGGAGGGGTCTCGGTATGTAAAGATGGTCACCCATCCACAGACCAACCGCGGCAAGCGTAGCTTAACCTGATCGATCGACCTGTGCGGCTGTTATTATTTAGCCACGGGCCCCTCTCAAAGACACCAACTTAATTACGTAAATAACGTTTCGACCAGGACATTCAACGGTATATTGCGGACGTTATGTGGCGGCCATCGCTGCCGGTGTCTTTACTTTACTCAATGTTTCAAGTACTTTTTTAACTTACTGCTTACTGGGGCTGCCTCAATTTATGTATGACACAATCTTTATCTCTCATCATCATTTCGCTCATCCAATAGAACAATGAAGTAATTACGTTCTAGCTATTTTTCAGGAGAACGTTTTAAAAGTTTGAAATTTGAATGAAAAATGAATTTGGAAGTTATTACAAATTATTATTGTTAGGTAGTAAAGTAACATACATAAAATATTAAAAGATTTTATCATAATCATTGGAAATATATCAATTTCAAACTTTTAAAACGTTCTCCTGAAAAATAGCTAGAACGTAATTACGTCATTGTTCTATTGGATGAACGATTTCATCTTTAAATTTTTGTATTTTGTAGTTAGCAAGGTAACATCTATATCTGTGAATCTCGCCCGATATAAAAGCGAGAGGCTCATACCATTGACATGTACTAACATTCGTTGGTGACAGCGTCCATGTACTACCCGATGCGCGGCCAGTACTACGCGCCGCCCGGCGAGTACGTGCGACGCCCGCGCGGCCGGGGGCGCGGTCGCGGCCGGAACCACCGGATGCCGTACTTCGACGGACCTGACGCTAACCATCAGTATTACAGGTCAGTATATTAAGGCGAAAGCGCCAGGGTAGCCCGCGAAATTCATTTTTTTTACATTTTTTGCAATTTGCTCGTCAGTGACATGCTGGCAGAGCAGCGGTGGCCAAGTGGTAACGGCCGCGACTTACGAGTTGTAGGTCGTAGGTTCGAACCCAGACAGGCGATTTACTTTGTGTAAATTTTTTCATCATCACTGCTCTCAAAACGGTGAAGGAAAATATCGTGAGGAAACCGGCATGTCCAAGAACCAAAAAATTCGAAGACATGTGACATCTGCCAACCCGCACTGGGCCCGCGCGGTGGATTACGGCCCACTCCCTCTCATCGAGAGGAGGCCTGTGTCCCAGCAGTGGGAACATTATAGGCTGATTATGATGATGATGATGTACCACTTAATACTGATCAGCAAATTGCAAAAAACGTAAGAAAATTTGAATTTTGCGACTACGTTTAGCACTTCCCCCTTAAAATAAAAGGAACTCGTGAAACAATAGTGTCTTCCTCTTAACATAAAGTGAATAAGATTTATTATATTATATTTTCATAGCAGTGTTGCGTTATATTTAAATTGCTTATTAGTTGAACTTTTAACCGCCCGACTTCATATCAGTTGTCGTGCAGCGCCCGGCACAGTGAATCGAAAAATAAATACCTGATAGAATACAGCCTAATTAAATAAAAAAGCCTTCGATCAATAATAGTACTAGATGCCCGATAAGCGCTTCAAAAACGGCCCGAAAAATACGAGCACGAATACTTTTGTGCTCTTATTTCAAATTAGTATGGTCCATTAATAGCCAATGTTGAGACGTCAAAATGCCTCAGTGCGCGTTCAAAAGTTGTGTAAATAACCACCGTAACACCAATATTTTGGAAGGAATATCTGTTTTTCGGTAAGTTTTTATCATTACATGTTTTTCATAAAATAGTAACACAATTAAATAGTAAATATAAATCAATTAGCAAATATTATGATTGTTTGGCCAATGTTTGCGACAACGCGCCAACTATTCTAACAAACATTGAAGCATTGAAATGTAATTCCAAGAACTACGTCTAGTTCCAAATTCGAGTAAGTACGAAATTGTCAACAAAATGTTTTTAACCTTATTGCTTAGACGTTAAGTTTCATTTTAGAATAAATATTTTTGTACTTATTATAAAAAGAACTTTTTATTTTCAAATGACATTTTAAATTTATTGCTTCGATGACAGAAGGACTTAAATATTAATCATTTGCAATCGTAATTAAACTTTATGTTGAGAGTGTTAAGGTTTATAATAATCTGAAGTTTTTTTTTTTTTTAAAAAACGTTGCCCCACACTAGGAATTTCTCCTGTATTGTGGGTGCGTTTACAAACATTTAAACTCACATACACAAACAGCCAGACCCGGAACAACTACTTGTAGGTCATACAAATATTTGTTCCGTGCGGGAATCGAACCCGCGACACGCAGCGCAGCAGTCAATCGCTTAACCACTGCGCCAACCGTGCCGTCAGTTGTTAATATTATTAAACTTTTTTCTATAGTTTGTAGTAAGAAATATAAATGTTTATGTGTGTGCAAACGTGGCCACTTTAGCGACGTATTTTTGTTCCTAATCATTCATCTAGTACTATTATTGATCGAAGAAAAAAGCATCATACGAGCTGTGGCATTTGGTCGTAAATACCGAAATGGACACGAAAATATTTGTCGGATTAATCCGGCGTAAGCGGTTAAAAGGTTAATAAGCTAGATTGTAATACGAAGAAAATACTAAAAAAAACAGGTTAATTTCGTCATCGTCATTCAGCCGAAAAAAGTTCACTGTTGGACATAGGCCTCACCCAAGTGTAGACATGTCTAGTATAAAGTTCCCTCATTCCACATACTCCAATACACCTTCTAAAAGTGCTAAGGATTGCTAAAATGTGGTTTTATTTGGTAAAAGTTGACACATGGAGAAGATTTCCCAAAACGATTACCTTCTTATTTATTTACTAGCAGCGCCCCGCGGTTTCACCCGCAGAAGATTTAAAATCCGGTACCAAGTTACGGAGAATGATATAATGTTTGTATTTCCAGATACTTTAAGAAACTAACAGAACACAATCCGCACAGCGAGTACGACGACCGGTCGCGCGGGCGCTCGTATTCGCGCTCCCGCTCGCGCCGCCGCGATTATTCGCGCTCGCGCTCGCGACGGCGCTCATACACTCGCTCGCGGTCTCGGAGCAGGCGGTCCAGGAGTCGAAGTCGCAGGAGTAGGAGTCGGAGTCGGAGGTCCAAGTCTAGGAGTAAAAGATCCAGGTAATGTAGTGTCTCTGTTATACTTTTGAAATTGCTTAAATAAATAGTTTTGTTTATTTTTCTGTGGTCGTACTTATTACTTATTTCAGATTGAATTAAGCTTAATTCCAGACGCCAGACGCTTTCGGGTTTATCTATAAACGATGATTAAAGTCAAGTGACGGTCAAACGTCATAAATGTTTGGTTACACAGTCGCTAATCACAGTAATCACTACTTAAGGTTAAGCAAAGTTTATGAATAAAGGGTTTTGAGTTAAGACGATGTCGGCAAACTACAGCTCAGACACTGAAAAAACTTTTCCTTTGCTATTTTATATTTCACAAACGATAATATTAACTCTATATTAATTTCTCTTACATCAATGCACATAAAATAAAGCCTGATTTGAACGGACGCTATCGATCGTGTACAAAAATTGCGCGTGTCAGCGTAACACTATTTCCAGCCCAAATGAACTCTATCATTAATGTTCCAGATCCTGCCACTCCCGCAGTCGCTCTCGCTCGCGCTCCCACCGACGCTCGCGCTCGCGCCGCTCCCGCACCAAGTCGCACCACTCGCACCACTCGGGCCACTCGCGCCGCACTCCCAGCCCGACCAAGGCCGGCCGGACCAGTGTGGACAGTATTAACAAGCTCGTGTCGCCCACTCAGGACAAGACCAGACGTTCCCGCAGTTGGTCGCAGAATAAAGAAGATACGGCCGCGACGGGTAGTCCTAAGGATAATATTGAATGACATACTATATTGTATTATATTTTTAAGTAAACGTGATGTTAAGTTTATGATTCGTTTTATTGCAAATTTCTGTGATACTTCTTTACATGTCGATTTGACTCAAATTTTGTCCGACCAGAATAGTAGAGATCTACATCGCCACATGCGAACTACACATCACACTGACGTCACGCAAAAGCCTGCATCGCGCAAGCAGAATTTACTGCGCAACTACCATAAACAACATGTAACATAATTAATAAATAACATGTAACATAATTAACTCAAGACCTCGTACACCCCAATTAGAGTTAAAAGCATAATACAATGACCAAACCTATTTTTTTTTCAAAGCTAACTATTAAAGAAAATAGTGTTGATCCCAGCATTACTTTATGCATTTAAAATTGAGTCTTATTGCCTTGAAATAAAATTTAATTTTCTTTGGCTCAATTGAAAAAAATTATATATTTTGCCATACTGACCGCTATGGCGAAATACATAATTTAAAAAAAATACCTATATCAAAATTTACTGATATCGATTCAGTAGTCAATTATGAACAAACTACTTTCAGGACTTGCGTTTATTCTGTTATACCTTGTATAAAACGTTCCGACATCAATCGTTGGGTAGTTGCTCACCAGACACAACACCCGTCTGGTCGGAGGATCCTCCCCAAAGACTACAATATGATGCTGATCCTCCCATTTCTATGGAGGATGAGTGAACTTTACACCCTGTTCCTCATACCTCTATAGAGCCACATGTTTTGCCATTACAACATTATGCTTGTATTCCTGGGTAATCTGCGTTCGCGATTTATTTACCAAAAATGTAAGCAAATATGAATTAATGGAAATGGTTTTCTAATGAACCTTTAGGGAAAAGTGACGTTACATCATTACAAAAAAAAAAAAAAAGCATAACGAAAACAACAAAGTCTCAGCAAAAACAGCGGGCTAATTGCGTAACACACTATCAGTAGCAATGCGTTTCATTTTGGCAGTTCAACAACATACTTAATTTTTTTTTTTCGTAATTATAATAAAAACTTAGATAAAAAAAATCACTCACAAATAGTTAATTTAATGCTATTCGAAGAAAGTGAAGTAAGAGAGTGAAGAACCTTTATCAATAGATGAAGAGGTACAAATGGTAGGTACCTAAGAGAAGGTAAGCGTTATTTACTACTTACAATAATTTACTTTTACGGATCAGCATTTGATTGATAGTTTGAGTTTCGTGTTAGTGTAAGTAAAACAACTTATTTCTACCCTCTTTTGTTTTAGTTGTGCATTTTCGATAATGCCACACCCTGTGCTCACATTAACAAGTTACATGCTCTAGAGCATTCTGCAAATTGTAACGGCTACCGGTTGTAGGGGATTGCAATTTGAAATACATAAAGATGTCATAGATCTCCATGTTAGTTATAAAAAAAGAAGAACTTAGCGATGGAAAATTCAAAACCGTCATCAAACGTGTCCTTATCAAAAAAGCATATAAGATTAAAGACAGCTGTGATTAACTAAAAGGTTACATGCTCTGTGTGATTAATAAAAGTACCGTCTTCGGCCAAGGTTCCACAGAAGAATAAATAAAAAAACTGGCCAAGTGCGAGTCGGACTCGCACACGAAGGGTTCCGTACCACAAGGCAAAAACTCCGAAAAAAACACGTTTGTTGTATGGGAGCCCCCCTTAACTATTTATTTTGTTTTGACGTGACAACGTCTTAAATTAGGTTGCGGCTGGGAGTCACTTATGAAAAAGTGTAACGCTCGGTAACGTTACGATGAGTCACCGAACGAGAGAGAGGCCCGCCGAATGCCTTGCGTCTCTCTCCCACTCAACTATGATCGGATGATCGGTCGTTGTCACGTAAAATCTTCGCCCGTAAAACCGACTTTACAGGCAACCATTTTTTTTAGTATGTGTTGTTATAGCGGCAACAGAAATACATAATTTGTGAAAATGTCAACTGTCTAGCTATCGCGGTTCTTGAGATACAGTCTGGTGACAGACAGACGGACGGACAGACAGCGAAGTCTTAGTAATAGGGTCCCGTTTTTACCCTTTGGGTACGGAACCCTATAAAAGGTGGATGCGAGATGCGTGATGGGATCTCGGCCAGGCAACGCACAATGTGTAAGTACGAAAAACAAAGTACGAGATTATGGTGACAAAAAAGAAATAATGTGTCCGTTTATGTTTCCCACAGGTCTCACCACTGCAGCGGCAGTTAGGCGCTGTGGATGGCACAGCAGCGCCATCGAGTAAGGGACACTTGAGGCAGCAAAGGACGGGAAAACACAGAGCGTGCCACACGCGCATACACCATTCTGTACATTCGTAACACAACAGGAATTATGTTTTAAGATAAGTAGGTAAGTACTGTATCTAGGCATTTCATTTAAGTGACACATTTAGGGCGACCATATCTAATCCCTGCTGCGATATCTATCAGATACTGCCGTAAACGTGTTCTGAACGTGTGGATAGTGCCCAGTACACGTAATGCTGGTGGGATATTATTCCACACCATAGATTTGTTTGTTTTTGTTTTTTTGTACAAAAAAGATGTAGTGTATCGGAAAGTGCCTCTGAAAGCTGCTGTCCTATGGGCCTGTGTTGAAAGTTGTTGTGCACATTGCCTGGGCGCGCTTTGAAAATGCTATTACGGTAAAATTATTTAGGTACCTACTATTATTACCAATTACTCCAATAAGGTAGGTACTTACTGTTTATGCTGTTCAACATGCAAAATCTTGACTTGTTCCCGCGGTCCAGAAGTTTTTTCACCTAGAATTTCCCGTAAATTCAGATTCAGCTTTTCGTCCTACATTTTCTCCAATTAAAATTTGTTTATGCTCTAAGTAGGTACCTACCTACATGTACATTATCGAGTGTAATAATGCTATCGTAATCTTTAAGCGACTTAAAATTAATAATTATGATAATTACTCCGATAATACGGATTGATTCTGTTAATAGTTACTTACGTAATAATATTTTTTCCGCTGAGCCTAATTCAGCCTAATATCGTCGTGTGGACTGAAACAGTCATGACGACTTCACTTCAGGCGTGATCGGGGTCAAGAGCGGGCCCATTTAGTAATAAATAAAAAAAATACATAAACACGCTTGACAGGTTACCTACGTCATACGGTCCGTTCACAGTTATTTACCTCTGATTTTGCATTACTACGCTTGCCGCGGTTGGTCTGTGGATGGGTGACCATCTTTACATACCGAGACCCCTCTATGCCTCGGAAAGCACGTTAAACCGTTGGTCCCGGCTGTCATTCGTGGATCTTTGACAGTCGTTACGGGTAGTCAGAAGCCCGAAAGTCTGACAACCAGTCGTACCAAGGGGTATCATATTACTTAGTAGGTAGTGGAGGTCAGTTAGGCAGTCGCTCCATGTAAAGTACTGGTATTCAGCTGCATCCAGTTAGACTGGAAGCCGACCCCAACATAGTTGAGAAAAGGCTAGGCAGATGATGATGTCAATATCGCAATGATCTTTACTGTAGTAGCAATAAGGTTGCTAATGGGTTGCTGCCATTACCAACCTTGTCAAAATCATAATGATCTTTATTGTCGTTGCAATTAGGTTGCTATTCGGTTGCTGTCAGAGGTAAAAAAAATGTGAAAGGGCTGTAGATTGATGGTTGCAGTATATTCCTATTGATATAAGTAATTGCATTACGCTGTCCAACTATCTCATTTTATTTCAAAAAGGCCCCGAATATTGTGTGCGATGTTTAGGGAAAGCCTAATGTCAAGCAGTCGAATTCTTTCGGCAGATATGGTGATGATGTTGATTCCACACTGGAAGAAACGTAATCAATCGGTATGAGTTCGCAAAAAACCCCGAAGACGACCCACTGACCAAAATATATATTCTAATTGTCGCTTACCTAAGGCTTATATTGATTTCAGTACGTTATCTGCTAAAGCTAATCTCTTAAACCCACGTGAAAGTGGGGCGGTAGAGGGGGGGGGGGGGGGGGTTAAATTTGTTGGTCACACTGCATGGTTCTTTTTTTTACCTACGTGTACCTATATGGAAGTCTTTTGAGCTAATCATACTATTTCAAATTAAAGTTTATTGCTGGCCATCCTCATCACATGAAGATGAGGATCCTTTAAAGGAACTGCTTCTTCTTAGTCATTAACGTATCGATGGTAATCTAAATTGTGTCAGCCCAGAACTTAGCTACGAGTAAATGACCCACATAGCCCTCACATTCACAATAATTAAAAAAAATATATAAACTTAAGCGACTAAGGGTCAGTTCACACCGAGACGCGACGCGACGCGCAGTTTTCAAGATAGAAATACAATTACAGACCTTATCTACTACACACAAAGGTACACAATTCAGTGTCTACCTACTACGTCGAGCTACGCAGCGCGGCGTGGCTCACTGAATCGTGTACCTTTTTGTGTAGTAGATAAGGTCTGTAATTGTATTTCTATCTTGAAAACTGCGCGTCGCGTCGCGTCTCGGTGTGAACTGACCCTTAATGACCTAAAGCGCGGTCTTTGTTTGACTGCATAGAAAAGAAAGAGAAGCGCAATGACACAACCCTGGTAAATTATTGCAAAATATGAAGCAATTATCTATTTACAAAAAATCTATTGTTTGGACTAAAAAATTAAAACACTAGTGCTTGAGTATGTTGCTTGTAGAATAATCTGACAAAAAATCATAATGATTGTATATATTTTAGTATGGTTTTTATTGTAAAAAGAAAGTTTTTAGAGATATCTTCATGATTATTTTCTATCGTATCAAATTTGTTGTATTTTGTTTTCAACGCACTATTATTAACCTAGCAAAATTATATCCTGAAGAATATCATATACCTATTTTTTTCTGATTTTGTTTACTGTAGTAGTCGAACATAATTATAAGTACCTACTTTTATTGTTTTTAAAACTTGTGTTTTTTGCGTTTAGGTCCTGTAAGCCCCTTGAGTCTCGAAGGTAATACGATTAATGATTTGCAGCTCTAATGTGCCGTTATTAATTACCTAGAAATCTTTAGCTAATGAGCCAGAACATTTCAATCTCGATTCGGTGAGTGTTTCGCTTTCTGCGCTGTCGGTCGCGGGTTCGATTCACGCTCCGAAATGAATATTTGTACGCGTCACTTACATAAAAACCTATAATTATTACTTTGAATATGGGTTTGGCATTATTCTAGGTAGGTTGGGTCAATCAATTCGCCTAACCTTTTCCCAAGCATGTTGGGGTCGGCTAGGAAGATGCAGCTGAATATACCTACCAGTATTATACATGGAGCGACTGCTAATCTGACCTCCACAACTTAGTACAACTGGGTATTAATACGATATCCCTTGGTAAGACTGGTTGTCAGACTTTTGGGCTTCTGACAACCCGTAACGCCTGTCACAGATCCAGGAATGACAGCCGGGCCCAACAGCTAAAGAGTGTTTACGACGTACGAATTTTATACAAACTTTCAAGCCCTTGTTTTTCGAAATGAATGAACCGATTTTAATGAACTTCATAACAACTTCATACGCTTGCAGGATACAAAGGTCTAAAAAGTTACTTAAGAACATTTTCGCAATATCATATATTTAAAAACTGGCCAAGTGCGAGCCGGACTCGCACACGAAGGGTTCCGTACCACAAGACAAAAACGCCGAAAAAAACACATTTGTTGTAGGTATAGGAGCCCCCCCTAAATATTTATTTTATTCTGTTTTTAGTATTTGTATAGCGGCAACAGAAATACATCATCTGTGAAAATTTCAACTGTCTAGCTATCACGGTTCATGAGATACAGCCTGGTGACAGACAGACGGACAGACAGCGAAGTCTTAGTAATAGGGTCCCGTTTTTACCCTTTGGGTACGGAACCCTAAAAAAGATAACTGGAGGGTATGTGGCTATAAATTGGAATCTAACTACCTATTGGTACCTACGTATGCTAGATAGATAACGACATCGTCGTGCATTCATTTATAGATTACTCAAGCCACAGATTATATAATATTCTACGTTCAAGCTATACACATATAGGTCATCTCTAGGACTGTAGAGTGTAGCAGAATGCGAGCCTATCTCCATCCATTAACTGGGTAAAAATCCAGATTCAAGGCCGCTACAATGAATTTTCCAAATAATTCTACTTTACAACACAGCCCGCGATAAATAAAACTCACGACCCTACGTTCAGCGGTGCTATTCTGTAAAAATCTCACCGTGAAAACTTAGGTGAAGTGAGCGTGGAGTGAGCTGTCAATAGTGTCAATTCCTAGCAAAAACAAACTCACTTCACCTAAGTTTTCACGGCGAGATTTTTACAAAATCGACCGGCTGTAGTCGCTATCCAACCTTTACTAGGCCAACGGGTCAGTTGCAGGTGCTATCTGTTTACCTACCTAGACGTGATATCCAAAAACAATAATGTACCTACAGAAGCCAGCACATCAAGCGAAACTGTCAAATTTTCCCAATCAACATTGAACCTTATGCTTTAGTGATAAAGTTGAAATTTGACAGATTGTAGTAACTTGATGTGCTGTCGGTATATGATAACGAAGTAAGAACCCTATTTCAATCAAATAATTTTATTTGTTTAAAACCTTTTTTTCTCTCTTATGCTCACTTGTTTTTCTGCTCATTTTAGACATTGGCAGAAAAGTCGACATCGGCTTTGCTTGCCATTTATTAAAAACTAGCTTCTGCCCGCGACTTCGTCCGCGTGAAATTTCTTGTACCCCCACCCCGTCGCGTCGCAACACTTCATATTCGCTTACCGTTCACTCTGAGTTTTTTTCTTTTTGCTCGGCTCCTAAGGGTCATAGCGTGATGTTAAATAGCCTATAGCCTTCCTCAAGAATTGGGCTATCAAATGCAAATAGATTTTTTTCAAATCTGACCGGTAGTTCCAGAGATTATCGCGTTCAAACAAACAAACTCTTCAGCTTTATTATTAGTATAGAAGATATACTTAAAAGATTAGAAGTTAGCCCACGTTCGCACGGATGAAAAAATATCGTGGCGGTATTTTATCAGTATCACGCACTGGACTTTCAACTCTCGGTGTAGAGCCGATAATTGAGAATCCAACAGATCTGCGCATCCCAGCGCGTCAATAAAACACACTGTTTGATTTTAAACTCTCGGCGCTAAGCAGAGTGTTTAAAATCTAGTGCGCGAAAAAAAAATCGCCGCGGAAAAAACAAAACGCAAACCAGCTGGTCGATTCTGTAAAAATCTCACCGTGATAACTTAGGTGAAGTGAGTTTGTTTTTGCTAGGAATTGACACTATTGACAGCTCACTCCACGCTCACTTCACGCTCACTTCACCTAAGTTTTCACGGTGAGATTTTTACAGAATAGCACCGCTGGGCTTATAGCGTCGATGTATCTAATCTAATCATTTCTAAGGTTTTTTTAATGACGTATTACCTTTGATAAGGGAGGCTAATTAGTATATTATGTAGTAAGTCTGTAATTAATTCATTATAGTTAGTGATTTGACCGTTGGAACATGAAGGCCTTTGCATTTGTTTTGTTTTGCGCGCTCGCCGCCGTACAGGTAAAAAATCTTATATAATTTTAGTGCATTTAGATTAGTAGGTATTCTAAGCGAACTTGTAAATTAAGATTTTTGTAAAAAATCTATAGTTTATCTGTGCTTTGTTTAGGAAAATCCTAATAGGTAGGCACTTTTTAAATGCGCGACATGACATGTTATGCCCGGATACACAAAACTGTGCAAGTAGCTTGCATGCCATTATGGTATTCACCAATCAGAAGTTGATAAGGCACATGGTTACAGTAATGTGTATTCCGCGCTTTAGGTTCAGTTACCCTACATGCAATTTTTCAGAAAATAGGATTTAAGATTTTTTTCAACATATGAAATATTAAAAAATTGTGAAAAATGTTAACTACCTACTAGGTAGGTATATATTACTTTGTTTTCTGGGTGAAAATAATAGTTAGTCTAGTGGGAAACGCAGTTACCTACCTGCCTACCTAGGTATATTAGATATATAGGATTTCTTAGATCTTTAGTACCTAGTACCTCTTTTACTTAATTTCATTTATCTTTAAGAGGAAATGAGGGTTTCGTTTCTTCATAGGAACACTCTCGCCTGTTTTCTTTAATTTTTTACCGACTTCAAAAAAAAGGTTATCAATTCGACACGTATGTATGTAATATTATTGGAATTGCATTATATTCACTAATGACAATCTATTAGGGCTTCCAAACAAATATACAAAATTTTATAGACGTATGTATATATGTATGTTTGTCCACGCATATCTCCGGAACTATTAATCGGATCGTGACCATTTTTTTTATTATTGGCTTACATTTACTTCAACTTAGGGAACAGTGCAAGTTTCATCAAGATCGATTCAGTAATTTTCAAGATATGAACTAATACGTGTAAGTGTGACGGCCTGGCTTATTGATACGAGCTACGGGTGTAGTGTCAAAGGGAAAACATCTCAAAACTTTGGTCAAATTCTAGTGCAAAAACTAAAAATTACAAAACAAAAAGTAATTTAAAAAAATTAAACCGACTTCAAAAAGAAATTAACTTAAAATTATGAAATAACTTTAATTTCGGAAGTCGGTGGCATAAAACTAAAATACAGATCCCAAGACACCGACTTCCGAAATTAAAGTTATTTCATAATTTTAAGTTAATTTCTTTTTGAAGTCGGTTTAATTTTTTTAAATTACTTTTTTTATAGAATAATAAATATTAACTACTTGTATGTCCCTATGTTTTCCTTTTTGATGATACATTGTTTTTGTAAGCACTAGAACCCTCATTTCCCAACTATATTAGGGTCGGCTTCCAGTCTAACCGGATGTAGCTGAATATCGGTATTTAACATGGAGCGACAGCCTATCTTACCTTTACAACCCAGTTACCTACTGGGTAATACGATTTATACGATACCACTTGGTGAGAGGTGAGACTGGTTGTCAGAATTTCGGGCTCGTGACTACCCGTAACGACTGTCAAAGATCCACGAATGACAGCCGGGACCAACGGCTTAACGTGCTCTCCGAAACACGGAGGGGTCTCGGTATGTAAAGATGGTCACCCATCCACAGACCAACCGCGGCAAGCGTAGCGAACCTGATCGCTCGACCTGTGCGGCTGTTATTATTTAGCCACGGGCACAGTTAAGGAAAAAAGGGAAAAACATAGGGACATGATAATATGTATATTCCTCTTATTCAGTTTATGAAATATCTTTTAAATTGGTCCAATATTGGAAAAGGAAATAGGCGAGAGCCAAACTTCGAATTATGACTTTTTACTTAGGATTTTTCAAAAGTCTCTCATAACGCATTTCCTCTTAAATTAGAATTGTTTCTAATTGGTAAATTAATTTTCGCGTGTCTATTCTAGAACTTCGTATTACTACCACTATTATTATACTACTATTATTATTATTACCCACCCATTCAAGGTTTTTTTTTAAATTAGAATTTGATTTGAAATGATAGTGGCAACAAGATTTGATTTTATCTTTATTACCTACTTATCAATAAATAGTTAATGTCTGCTGTTCATAAGATTGTTCAAATTAAAATAAAAATGAAAAAAATATTAATCTTCAAGGAACAAAGCCCGATTGTAACCCTATATCTTGATTTTAATAAAAATTGTTGTAAAAATTGTTTATCCAGTCTAGGTATTTACTCTGCGTCTTTTAAAACAATTTAGAAAAACCCACGTCGACCCATTATCAATAAAACGTTGTTATCTAATTAGATTTTGTACTAATTCTTAGCTAATTCTACTTATTTCCTAGATTAACCTTATCTTTTAAACTTGTTTTTGGTGATAGATTTTTCCATTTAATGTAGCTGTACCTACCTATTTTATTTTTAAAACCTAATACCAAGATGGATGGACTCATGCTTAGATACCTAATCATGTTTGGATACTAGGTAGACCTTCCAAAATTAACTAAAGTGAATAAGAAGTGGCTTAAATTAATATTTCGTTGGGTTTTTCGCTAGTTTAATTAATTTCGATTTATATTTAGGGCTGTTAACTATTTATTTGCCTTTTCCCAATTTTTTATTATGATATTGCCTATTAACAATGTGTTTTATTTATTTTTCAGGGCCGCTCCACTGCCCTTGATGGTAAGTAAACTAGGTATTTATTATAAATAATTTTCCCCCTTCTTTTAAAAAAGTATAAAAAAAGTTTTTTTTTTTCATGTAGATACCTACACCAACTAAATAAATAAAAAAAATAAACAGAACCGGGCTGCCCGTAGAGCCAACTTGTGTTGTACAGGGCTATCTGCTATACGATACATAAGATTACTAAATTATACAAATTTTGTATCCAATTACACGATCTGGCAGCTCTGAAACAGAATTTTAATGGTGAAATATTCCACAAAACTTCCTTATCCCGTTACTCACCACGACTTCTCGTACAGACATCGACGATTCCCTCGCGGCCCAGAATGACAACCCCTGGCTGGTCCACCTGCGCATCGCGGTGTCCACGAGCGGCCTGCTCAACACGGGCATCGGCTCGCTCATCAGCGACCGCTGGGTGCTCACCACCGCTGCAAACGTCGCCGAGTATGTTATCTACTAAACAAAAACCGGGCAAGAGCGAGTCGGACTCGCGTGTGTATTTCTATTGCCGCTATAACAATAAAAATAAAATAATTATAGGTACGGTGGTACGGAAACCTTCGTGTGTGAGTCCGACTCGCTCTTAGCCGGTTTTACAATACATTTCACAACAGTGTGCTACTACTTAGAATACTTACTACGTAGAATACTTTAGAATCACTTCGACGCCACACAGTTCTGACGCGAACTCCGTTCATTAGTATTGAATTTCTGACTTTGATCATCTACTTTTGCTGTTGACTGTACCTATGCTTGTGCCCCATAGGGCGAGCCTATGTTTACCTTTTCAGAAATAGAGTACTTATGTTTGAATGATAAATACAAAAGTTAACATAAGCTGTCACTTTCCCCCGCCTGGCCGTTCCGATGAAGGCGCGTGGAATGGATTATAGGGATGGGATTTATAATACTTGCAAAATTCAATACCAGGGCTTGCAAGTACGAGTATGTAAAAATACCAGGGTCGAAAACCAGGTATAAAAATACTTGAAAGTATTTGGTGGTCTCTCAATCTAATTCGTACCGTGCCACAATCTTGTACGGCTTTTGTACATGAAATGAAATCTTTCCTTCTCCTACTTTAATCACGCACAAAGTCCGAACTTGCTTCGCCTTCGGCGCCCAGAGTTACAAATACTTTTGGTTTGAACGCCCGTAGCACAGCCATCTTGAAAAATAACAAACAATAAAACACTTAAAATGAGAGAATAGACTTTTGTCAGAATTAGAGGCTCAACTGCCATATAAATGACTAGATAGAAAGAGTTTAATAAAATAATGTGCCACTGTTTTAACCGTACCCATACCAGGGGCGGTTGAAACAGTGATGGGGGTCAGTTGAAACATAAACAAATAAGTACTACAAAAACAGTTTCTTTATTACAATCAACAAGAAATAGTTAAATTCTAGTATGGTACCATTATTGTATCCTGACTGAATGAACACAAATGTAAGTTCATTTGTGTTCATTCAGTCAGGTCTTATCTGCTCTGGTTTAAACTAACAAATTAACACGAATAAACAAAAGTAACTAAAAAATCAACAATCGGTCTTAATAATTAAATTAAATGATACCATATCTCAAATTATCTGTAGGAACAAAAACAAGCTGAACAGCTGCAGGTGAACTCCGTACATATCTGCAGCTTTTAGTAAAGAAGTCCCTTTTTTGACTTCTTCTTTTGAATTATATCACACTCGCCACTTGAAGTTTTTTTGATACGTTATCTGGGCATCTACAACGAAAAAAGCAACGGTTATCATTGTTTCAATCGTACCCACCATAATTGTTTCATCCGTCCACATACCCCTCAACCGATAATAAAACATAGCGTCGAGATAAAACAACATAAACATAAAAAGTAATTTAAAAAAATTAAACCGACTTCAAAAAGAAATGAATTCAAAATTATGAATTAACTTTAATTTCGGAAGTCGGTGTCTTGGGATCTGTTAGTTTTTTGCCACCGACTTCCGAAATTAAAGTTATTTCATAATTTTGAGTTCATTTCTTTTTGAAGTCGGTTTATTTTTTTTAAATTACTTTTTATTTTATAATTTTTAGTTTTAAGTAAAAACTGGGATACTTGTTTGTAATATTAGTAGGTAATAGTTTTGTGGTAAATATTGCAGTAGAATTTGACCAAGTTTTTGAGATGTTTTCCCTTTGACACTACACCCGTAGCACGTATCAATAAGCCAGGCCGTCACACTTGCACGTATTAGTCCATATCTTGAAAATTACTGAATCGATTTTGATGAAACTTGCACTGTTCCCTAAGTTGAAGTAAATGTAAGCCAATAAAAAAAGAATGGTCACGATCTGATTAATAGTTACGGAGATATGCGTGGACAAACATACATACATACGTCTATAAAATTTTGTATATTTGTTTATAAGCCCTAATAGATTGTCTTATTATTATGTGAATATAATGCAATTCCAATAATATTACATACATACGTGTCGAATTGATAAACTCCTTTTTTTTGAAGTAGGTAAAAAACGAATCACGGTTTTCGAACCTTCTAAATCTAACAATAAAGCAGAAAATCACTGAAAATGCAAATCAATAAAGTAATTTAAAAAAGAAAACAACAGAAAATACTTACTTTTGTCGAAAAAAATTAATAGGGTCCCTTGGAAACGTACACAGAGCGCTAAGTGCAACATACAGCATACAGCATACAGCATCATATTGTAGTCTTTGGTGCAACGCGTCACTGTGATTCATGTCTGGACTCGCCCGCCGGCCGCGTCTCTCTCCCCTTGTACCCCTCACCCCATCGTGCATCGCTAATAGTTTACGAGCAATTGGCGTTGTTTCAACCGTACTCTGCTTCAACCGTACCCAGTTTCCGTACTGACAGAACCGTTTCCCCTCAGTGTTCGTTTCGTCTGGCTCCGTTTGGGCGTTGTGAAAGTAACCAACCCGTCCCTCGTGATTGAGACCTCTGTGGTCAGCGTCAACCCCGACTACAACGCAACTACTGGGGAGAACAACATCGGCCTTATCAACAGCAACAGACATATCGAGGAGTTCCGTAAGTATCTTCTATATTTATATATCTATACTAATAATGTATACCTACCTACATCTACATACATATGCATAAGCAGGATACAAAGGTCTAAAAAGTTAGTTAAGAACATTTTCGAAAAATAGTGTTAGAGCCAAATTAGACCGATTTTAAATTTACCATAGAAACAGAGATTTCCAGTTATCTTTTTTAAAATAAGACATTTCGAAAATGTTCTTTTCTAGCTTTTTAGATCTTTGTATCCTGCTTATGCGTATGATGTTTCATTAAAATTGGTTCATTCATTTCGAAAAACAAGGGTTTGAAAGTTTGTATGAAATGCGGCGGTCGTAAACGCTCTTAACGAATATGCAAAATTTCATGATGATCGGTTTCCCTTGTTTCTCAGGGCTATAGAAAAGGTCATAAGATAACTTTCATCCAAACAAAAAAAATACTGTTCCCAAGGAAAAGAACAATAACTTTCGACGGTCACAATTGTGATGATTGTGATGTGTATGCAATTGCCTAATTATTCAAATCCGACTGGTAGTTCCAGAAATTAGCGTGTTAAACAAAAAAACTTTTCAGGTTATTAGTATAGATTATATTACACCTTTGCAGAGAGTCTACAGGTTTAAATATCTTGGCCGAATGGCCGTATATTGACTCCCAACCTCAAAGAATAGAATAGAATAGAATACTCTTTATTTTCTACACCATATAAATTACAGACAAGACGAGATGACGAGACGAAAGACGAGACTAAAGACGGCGGCGATGACATTAAACGGGAGCGGAGAGCGTTGTCGATTAGAGCGAACATGCTGGCAGGCAGATTTGCACGATGCTCACTTCGTGTTAAAATTACGTTATTTCGAGCCTTACTGTACCTACTGCTTTCTATACGCAAACATCGTACAGCGCTCTCCGCGATTGTTACAATAAATTAGACTAGTTTAATTACACTAGGTACTAAATTAAAAAAAAATAACAAACTACATCAAGGTTAAATTTAAGTCGTTCTGGACCTCTTAAGGGGTCATTGTACTCATCATTATGAACAACTTTTACTATGGGACCAAACCTGAAATCGCGAAAAAAAAATCAGCTAAAATAATTTTAGCAACCCCGAAGTCATTTTAGAAGACCTATTCAAAGATACCCCACACGATGGGGTAGATGACGAAAAAAATATTCATCCCCACTTCACATGTAGGGGAAAAAATATTTTCGAAAATTTTATTTTACCACTTTGTAGGTGTAGGTAATTGTTATACACACTCCTACAAAATTACAGCTTTCAGTACTAACGGTCTCTTAGCAAAACCTCAGACAGACGGACGGACATGACGAAACTATAAGGGTTCCTTGTAGGAACTACGGAACCCTAAAAAGGATATTCAGGCGTCGAAGTAAGTACTCGTCCGCATCGCTGTCATTCGGAAACGTGCCCAGAAGACTGACAGCAGTGGCAGCCACAGAGTACTTTTTGATAGACTGAAAGTGGCAGCATTGCCACGTTGAATGACAATTAAATTAACAATATTTAATAAAGACATTTACATATGTATGACTCTAGTCTCTTCATTCTACAATCAAAACGTTTTGCCGAAAGCAATCGTTCGATTAATAAAGGCGGGTTGCCACCGCCTACGGCACGTTCCAGTGCCGGAACGGAACAGACCGGACCATGTTGCTAAGTTTTAATTAAGGTTTTTCGGACTCTGGGTATGTTTTCTGATGATGTAGTTACCTACTGTACCTACGTTGCTTAATGCGAAATTTCGCCTAACGAGGCGATTTTGTTACTACTATTTTAGTAGTTTAGGATTGGAGGCAAATGTAGGTACCCATTTATCGTCTGGGGGCTTACCATCACCTCTTAAAGCAGGGCAGAAGTTGAACTGCACTACTTTTTTGTACGACGTCTTAGTACAAAAAAGTAGTGCAGTTCAACTTCTGCCCTGCTTTAAGAGGTGATGGTAAGCCCCCTGATCGTATCCTTTCTGGATAAATAGACATTGTGAGTTTTCTTTACTCCGGCACTTAGTAAAACATTTCAACTCACTGCAGTGCTCTGTCAGAATGTGCGTGGCAAAAGTGTTACAATGTGGGCCACCTTTAGTTACGTTTCGTTCAGTTCATTGCTTAGGAAATTTGTCAATCAACAATATTTTTTTGTGGAAACTTCCATCTAAAATAACGTTTACCTATTTATTGTTTACAGCCCAGATCAAACCCATCGTCCTCACCGGCGCAAACGCTGGCCCCGGTAGGATCTGCCTCTTCAGTGAGTACAATATAGCCATGGTTATGGTATAGGTATTATTGTGTAGCCATCGACAAATTTTGTACCAACAGCGCAATTTTTTGAGTTTTCGCAATAATTATCTTTACAAAAGCATAAAATAATTAAGGCCCTTCGCTATTGTACCTATATGTTTGCCAAGACAAAGTCACAAAGTTGTATCCACATCGGCCTGCACTTACCGTTCTACTGTTTCAGGCCCTCATGGGGTGCTGCACTGCTTCCATATCAATGTGGCCCGGGACGATCATGCTGGCCTAGTCATCTCTGGTGGTAATTACCAGGTCACCCCTGTAAGTACATTTAACAGTTTTTAGAAAAAGATGTACAATAGTACAAAGTTACTTTGGCGCGTGGCCAAAATTGAGAATAATGCCTCCATCTTGGTTCATCAATACACAATGACAGTGAGCAGTGAGAGCAGTGGTGGGCCAGTGGTATCGGCCTCGACTTACGACTAGTAGGTCATGAGTTCGAACCCAAGTAGGCACTTTAATTTGTGTGTTTGTACACTCACTGCTCTCAAAACGGTGAATAAAAACATCGTGAGGAAACCGGCATATGCTAGAACCAAAAATTCGAAGACATATGATGAAATCTACCAACCCGCACTGGGCCCGTGTGGTGGATTACGGCTCACTCTCTCTCTCACCGAGAGGAGGCCTGAGTCCCAGCAGTGGGAACATTATAGGCTGATTATGTAATGACAGTGACAGTATAGTTGGGCCATTTTGTACTGAGTCGTCGGGTCATAAACTTCAGTAACAAAACAATCGCTACATCACGCTACAGCTCCGTAAGCCAAATGCGTGCGAGCGAGAAAGATGACAAAAAAGATTTATGGCTCGACGACTCAGTTCAAAACGGCCTAAATATAGTACACACGGTGACAGCAAGCTATACATTTCCAGTTTTGGCTGACCTCGCACTGTAGGTATAGGTTTTTCGTACAGTCGAAGTCAGCATACACTGGTTTTGTATAGCTTGATGTGTAGCCGTTCGTACCACGTAATGCTAACCAAGAAAGCAGATAATCATGACCTGTTTTGTTTCAGAACGACTACGGTACTCCTGTGGTCAACGCCGATGGCCAGATCGGTCTCCTTGTCGGACCCGGATCCGAAGACGGCGTTGGTGGTAAGTACCAAGCTTTATTGTCTTTGGCATAGAATAATATGGTTTCCTTTATGTCTCTGGTTGGGTCACTGACCTCTATCATACAGCGTACAATAAGACCGACGTAACTTGGCGGGCCTGAACATAGGCACTAAGAACTTTCGCGCATGTTCTCTCACTCGCACTCGCCTCATGTCACCTTTTGGTTCCTAAAAAATCTTACTGCGCAGCCTTTTGCGCAAAGTTCAGGCCTGCCAAGTTACGTCGGTCGTTTGTACTTGTATAATACAGGTAAGTGGGTCGGGTGGTCGAATGCTATAAATTAAAATGGCGGACAGGTGTATGCCAGGCTTCATATAAAAATCTGCAACCCCCTTATTCTGATAACCGTATAGTTCTTAATACAAAATTGACTACTTAGACTCGGTTTTGACGTCAGTTTTTCTAATAATTAGAACATTAACTTTGTCGAAATGAAGTTCGAAATTCAAAAATAGATTGATGGTTTAAACTTGGATCTAAAGATAAACCTTGTTTCGAAATACGGCGGAGAAGGGTTTATCAGTCTAATATCATACTTAGGCGGATTATCTGACAACATACTAAAAACATTACATTATAGTTGAGAAAATGTGTAACTTTGAATGACAAACACTTTTACTCTCAAATTCAGTGCACAACATACTGGTTATATTTCTTAAACCTAAGTTTTATCCATTTTCAGAATATGTTGCCGTCGATAGCTACTTCGACTGGATTCAGTTCGAGACTGGAATCATCCTGAACCCCGGACCCCTCCCCGATACTGCCGCTGAAGCCGTCCATTTTGTCCAATAAGTAATAACTTCGCAGCTCAAAACTTCTTCAAAACTTCGTCCTGTCGGTTCAAAACTGGTCTTAAGTTGGGTTCACAAAACTTTGATGCGAGTTCTAAACACCTTTTTAGCACTACTTTGCAATGGTTCTCAATGTTCCGATAAGGCAAAATCGAGCCTTTTCCAACGGTCTAAAGGCTCTATTCGAACTGAACGGACTGTAATTCGTTTTCCGAGCTGTGTTAATTAATGTAATAAATAATATTACTAATTAAATTGTGTTTGTTTTATTTATGAGAGAGGAGTAATATTTTAGCCTGACTAATTAATATAATAGGAAGTAGTAATTTTAGAAAAATCCGTTTTTTAGGGTTCCGTAGCCAAATGGCAAAAACGGAACCCTTATGGATTCGTCATGTCTGTCTGTCTGTCCGTCCGTATGTCACAGCCACTTCACTACACACTCATTCATACACTCACACACTTTCGCCTTTATAATATTAGTGTGATCTAAAGTGTGATATTTGCTGGCGGGCCACTGGCATATTGCCGGGGGGCCGCATGCGGCCCGAGGGCCGCGGTCTGTGCATCTCTGGTCTATAGATTACTCCGTCTACGCTAAATACAAATTAACCAACTTTTAGGTTACCGGATTATTGTGTAAACCAACATTTATAAACATCACTATGAGAAACCCCCGAAGAAACCATCGTATAGTGCGATCTCACTCAGACGTATCTATCGAGTTACTGGATACCTCCTCATCTTCGAATTTAAGTATTAAGAGTATGTTGGACTTATCTACTCATGTCAAGAGCGACGAAGTGCTGGATTTGCAAAATTTAATTACAATCCTATGGGAGCAATTATTAAATGCACATGCGGAGATTGAAAGTTTAAATTTAGAGAATTACACTGAAATAGAAAGAAAGACAGAAAAATGAGCGACTTATGGAGATTAGCCAAAGCGTGAGGAAAATTGATAAGTCTTATAGCAACGCGAAGAGTAATAATTATTCGACAAGAAAACTAAATCTGGACTTGGAATTTCACACTCCTAAATCTTCTGCTCAAGTAAATTCATCTATTGAATCCCAAAAATATGATAACAATTCAAAACCCGACGTTGACCATTCTCAAAATAAAGGTGAAAACGTGGACAGCTTTAATTTGGTGCACAATATATTAGCAGCAATAAAACGAGTTCACAAAATATGGTGGAACATTCAAATACCGCAGATAGCTGCAATTTCGAATGCAACGATATTAAAAAAATCTCGAACATTATCAACACAGGAAAAACGAAAGAACCTTATTGTAAAGCTGGCAAAATCTTAATATTATCGGACAATCAAGGCAAAGGTATATGTTGGTTCAGATGTTAATTGAAAGTAAAAATGAACTAATATGTAAGGATTATAACATGATTATAATATACAATCTGTTACAAAACCAAATGCAACAACTAACTACTAATGTGTTATCTGATTGTTGCAACATGGCAAAATCCTTATCTAAAACCGATAGTATTATTATAATGACAGGTAGTAATTAATTACTCTAATCCGACTGAATTTCTGTCTGATATATCAATGCATTGCATTTCCTAAAAAATTGCAATGTATACCTATATATTAACTTTGAACCTTACACTGTAGCGATAAAGTTGAAAATCTATTAAAGAAATTTGACAGATTGTAGTAGCTTGATGTGCTGGCGTCTGTACTTTATATTCGGATTCTTAATGAACGAAAATTTAATGACAAGCTAAAGCTTCTTACCCGAAATTACAGAAATTGTACATTTATAGAAGCAGGATCAGAGGATGTTTTGCAACAAATAATCTATCAAATCAATGTTATAAATACTATAACACTAAATTATTTTCCTATAACAACCATAAACATAGGGGAACCGCCGGCGCCGTTAAGAAGGGACATGAATGATAGACAAAAAAAATAACTAAAAAGAGGTACAATACCCTACTTTTTGAGAACAAACTAAGAAATAATTCCAAAAAGGTTCACAACTCATCTTGTCTAAATAATAACCTAGAACCATTGAAATACTCTACCCTTTTATTTTCCAATTCTCAAAAAAACATCACAAGTGGATCCAAAAGAAATGGCATCTATTAAGATTTTTTTTCGTTCCTAAACTTTCTTTTGCAATACTTCACCAAAACATTGCCGGTGCACTAAATAAAATTCAAGATTTGGAGATAGTGTTAAATGAGTTGCAAGAATTAAAGAAAAAAATTATATTAGAAACCTCAATATCATTTTTGAAGACCTATTATCACTATTATTGATCGAAGCCTATATCCATAGATACACAAGTATGGGTTTGACGAAAAAAAAAAATTTGAGTTTCAGTTCTGTATGGGGAACCCCCATAATTTATTGTTTTTTTCTATTTTTTTTGTGAAAATCTTAATGCGGTTCACAGAATACATCTACTTACCAAGTTTTAACAGGTAGTTCTTATAGTTTCGGAAAAAAGTGGCTGTGACATACGGACGGACAGACAGACAGACATGACGAATCCATAAGGGTTCCGTTTTTGCCATTTGGCTACGGAACCCTAAAAAGATGCTTACGGGCGATGTTTAAACTTGAGAAGACCAATAGCTGCGTGCTTTATTTTCAAAATGACAAGATATTAACTTTACCATGCTTGTATAAATTAGTAGTAGCCGTGTTCCGCATTACTATAAGCGTCTAGCCGACATATTCCCAAGCAATAGATGTGACAATGGTCAACTTTGTCTCCAATCCGCTAAGACGAACCTAATGAGCAAAAGTGTGTACTGTATGGCTCCAGTCATTTATAATAAAGTACCTAAAAGTTGGAGAGAACTACCAAACTTCGTACTTTTTTGACCGCCAGAGCATAATATATTATATCGTTACTGAGTTTCCTAATGAAAAGGAATTTGTCTTGAAATAAGTAATTAGATTTATTTGGAACATTATTAGGTATATACCTAATATTATTATTAGGTATATACATTATTAGGTATATACCTAATAATGTTGATTTACTCTATAATTTTAATAACCCATTAATAATTAAGTATGATAAATTTTAATTTTTAAGGTTCCGTACCCAAAGGGTAGAAACGGAACCCTATTACTAAGACTTCGCTGTCCGTCCGTCCGTCTGTCTGTCACCAGGCTGTAACTCAAGAACCGCGGTAGCTAGACAGTTGAAATTTTCACAAATTATGTATTTCTGTTGCCGCTATAACAACAAATACTAAAAACAAAATAAAATAAATATTTAAGGGGGGCTCCCATACAACAAACGTGTTTTTTTCGGCGTTTTTGCCTTGTGGTACGGAACCCTTCATGTGCGAGTCCGACTCGCACTTGGCCAGTTTTTGTTTTTAGTTGTAGGTATATAGATACATTCTATTATTTTGCACATCACGTAGTGACAAAAGTGTTTGCACTTAATTTATTTTATCATCTTGTATGCACTTTCCATGTTGTTTTGTGTGTTACACACGCAAATAAAAAAATCTTATCTTATCTAATAATTATTGTTCATTACACTTCTCGCCATTTTATAATTATGCGATTTAGTGCAGTCCGCGCCCTCGCTGTTGAGGCGGGCTGCAATGTTTTTCCAATTCGTTTCTGTATTTAATTTTGCCAAGGGAACCTCATTCGCAATGGATCCGATGCCAATGGTGGGATTGAGCTCCATAAATCGGAGCGGCAGCTCCCACTGCCGCTCCGAAACTTTTCTTGTTCCAGGCATTTCTGAAAAAATCATCATCATCATCATCATCATTTCAGCCAAAAGACGTCCACTGCTGGACATAGGTCTCCCCCAAGCACTTCCACTTCGACCGGTTCTGTGCTTCTCGCATCCAACGGGTTCCTGCGGCCTTCACAAGGTCGTCGGTCCACCTTGTGGGAGGCCTTCCAACGCTACGTCTTCTGGTACGTGGTCGCCACTCCAGAACCTTTCGGCCCCATCGGCCATCTGTTCTGCGAGCAATGTGCCCTGCCCACTGCCACTTAAGTTTGGCAATTCTGCGGGCTATGTCGGTTACCTTGGTTCTCCTGCGGATCTCCTCATTCCTGATTCGATCACGCAGGGAAACTCCAAGCATAGCCCTCTCCATTGAAAAAATAAGAGCATGGAATGGATATTTATAACCATTTCTATATAAGTTACAGTAACTCAGTAAGAAATTGATAACTTAGTTAGTTCAAATTGTAAGTACTTTGAATTAGTTCTGTGTTTGAAAAAGTTTGTTGTCGGTATTTAAAATACTTACTCTATGGTCGACGGCGGAAAGAGAAGTTAACCATAGAGTAATTTAAATAAACTGAGAAGTTAACTTTTGTCACAGAACTAAAATGACATACGTTTTGTTACGTACTTCAAACACGACACAAGTTTTTGGTAGGTGTTTTAAAAATTGGTTTTTCATTTTTCGGCAATCATTCCACATTTTCATTTGAAAGCATTAGAAGACCATCAGGTGTAATTAAAACTAAATTAAATTATAGCATATTAATTCGGAAACCAATAATTCATTTATGATGAAACGAAGCGCTTCGACCAAGCAGATTATGCTCAATTGGTATAATAGGTATGTACACCTCTATTACATCTATACGATTCTACTCGATTTGGATCACATTATGTTATACAATTCCGAATATGCAAAACGATTAGGTACTACTGGAGAGTTGGCTTAGTTTCGGAATCGCATTCAGAAACAAAATGTGTTACGCAATTAGGGTGCTGGGCTTATAGCGTCGATGTATCTAATCCAAACACCCGTCGGTTTCTTAAAAAAATAGCAACATTTTAATGGTTTATAAAGAGCCATGGACCACAAAATTAATCGGTTTTTGTATCAACAGATTAATTTTGAGGTTATCTTTATAACAAGGACGTCATTATATCATAATCTTACTTAATATAGGTACTAATTAGCCTCCCCTATCAAAGGATAGGTGGGGCTAATTAGTATATTAAGAAGCAAGTCTGTAATTAAGTAATTCATTATAGTTAGTGACTTGACCGTTGGAACATGAAGGCTTTCGCATTTGTTTTGTTGTGCGCGCTCGCCGCCGTACAGGTAAAAAATCTTATATAATTTTAGTGCATTTAGATTAGTAGGTATTCTAAGCAACCCTGTAAATTAAGATTTTGGTCAAAAATCTGTGCTTTATCTGTGATTTCTTTAGGAAAATTCTAATAGGTAGGCAAGTATCTCTAAGTAGTCTGTGGTAGGCACTTTTTAAATCCACGACATGACATGTTAAGCCCGGATACACATGCCTCTAACTTGCACAAAGTCAATGTCTAATCATTTATTTCAAATGGGCACATTAAAGGCACTTTTGAACGTCAAAAATTACAATATAATAGAATTGATTCTAGTCGCCCCCTCCAAAAGGTAGTGTTCATAGAAGAATGGGCAAGTAACTCCATCGTTACTCTTGTGTTTTACAAGGTTTTGTATGACATTCAAAATCAAAATCAAAATATTTTATTTCACATAAACCTACATGGGTACTTATGAATTGTTAATTGGGGTAAAACATTAATGTAAAATAAAAAGAGGAATGGACTCAATATCGAACCTTGACGTACGAACGCCCATTGTAATTTCAGACTCTAGTTTATGGCGTTTACTTGAACTTTAACTTTTCTATCTTTCAGGTATGATCTTAGCAAATCAAGTGCTGTTTTTCTAATCCCATAGTGCTCCAGTTTCATCAAAAGTGTCTCATGGCACGCAATCGAACGCCTTAGAGAGGTCGCAAAAGATTCCAATGGCATCTTGTGCTTCTTCCCAGGCGCTAAAAGTGTTCTTTATTAGGGTAACACCGGCGTCAGTAGTGCAACGCCCTTTGGTGAAAACCCTTCAGGTGTACATGAAAGATGGAATTTTTATTAAAGTGACGTAACATTTGATTGAGTATAAACTTTTCAAGCACCTTACTGAGAACGGGCAGAATTGACACAGGTCTATAATTGTTGGGTTCTTTACTATCACTGGATTTGAGCAATAGTACTAGGTACTTCACTATGTTTCATAAGATCCAGAAAGACTCCTTGGTCAACACTGGTGTTATATATGAAAGCTAATTAGGGCGCAATGGTTTCGATGAAAGATCTACATACTTTTACAGACATTTCCCAGAGATCGTCTGTTGCTTTAATTTTAAGATCTAATTTTATGATTTTAAGATCTTTTATTGATAAGCTTTTATAGCAGCCTGACAAAACTGTGCAAGTAGCTTACATGCCATTATGGTATTCACCAATCAAAAGTTGTTATGGCACACGACATGCACAATAAAACATTGTTATCTAATTAGATTTCGTATTAAGTCTAATCTATACTTTAATCATCAAGCTAATTCTACTTAATTCCTAGATTAACCTTATCTTTTGAACTTGATTTTGGTAGCTGTACCTACCTATTTTATTTTCAATATCTAATGCTGAGATGGATGGACTCATGGACACCTAATCATACGTTTGGATACTAGGTAGACCTTCCTAAACTAACTAAAGTGAATAAGAAGTGGCTTAATATTTCGTTGGTTATTTCGCTAGTTTAATTAATTTCGATTACCTACTTATATTTAGGGCTGTTAACTATCTATTTGCCTTTTCCCATTTTTTTTATTATGATATTACCTATTAACAATGTGTTTTATTTATTTTTTAGGGCCGCTCCACTGCCTTTGATAGTAAGTAAACTATTTATTATAAATACTTTTCCCCCTTATTTTAAAAAAAGTATGAAAAATCTTAGAAGCTCCGTAGTTACGTAAAACTCAATTTTTTTGCTTTAAAACCCTTCCCTTTCAGACTAATTTTACTAATATATTATTTATTTAAAAGACAACCCCTTTTTCATGTTGCCGCACTAAGCTAGGGCCTATTTCACATTATCCGGATAAGCATGTAGGTACATTGTACACCAACTAAATAAATAAAAAAAATAAACAGAACCGGGCTGCCAGTAGAGCCAACTTGTATTATACAGGGCCATCTGCTATACGATACATACGATTACCAAATTATAAAGATTTTGTATCCACGATCTGGCAGCTCTGAAACAGAATTTGAATGGTGAAACATTTCACAAAACTTCCTTATCCTTAAACTCACCATGACTTCTCGTACAGGTACCGACGACTCCCTCGCGGCCCCGGATGACAACCCCTGGATGGTGCACCTGCGCATCGCCGTGTCCACGAGCGGCCACCTCAACTCGGGCGCCGGCTCGCTCATCAGCGATCGCTGGGTGCTCACCACCGCTGCAAACGTCGCTGAGTATGTTATCTTTTTTTTTTTTGTTTTCGGGGTGATACCTTCAAAATGCACCTGGACTTTGCGGAAAAAAACCAGGTAGTGTGGGATTCTTACCTCACTAAAACCACCCCGGTGATCACCATCAGCACATGGTGGCCCGTTACCTCTTAATAGACCAGTCCGGAACCCCCTCAGTGCAACGCCTGTTAGGGCACGTCTCTGGGGAGACTATAAAGGGGTCTCCCCTGAACCTTACTATGCACGGCAGCACGTGATCACAGTGCCACCGTATTCCCTGAAATCACTTGGTGGGCAATCAGAGTCCCCACTCCTAGCGCCTAGAATGGAATAGGGATGAGATATAATTGCAAAATTCAATACCAGGGCTAGCAAGTACGAGTATGTAAAAATACCAGGGTCGAAAATCAGGTATAAAAATACTTGAAAGTATTTGGTGGTACTTATCTCAATCTAGTTCGTATCGTGCCACAATCTGGTACGGCTTTTTGTAGACGAAATGAAATCTTTCCTTCTCCTACTTCTATAATCAAACACAAAGTCCGAACTTGTTTCGACTTCGGCGCCCCGAGTTACAAATACTTGCATAGGAAATAGGTCCATGTCACTATATCTATACATAATTATAATAAATCTGTGTACATTGAAAATATAAAAGAAAATTGTTGGGGTGTTAAAGGATAACCAACTTTTTTGGAATTTTTGTCTGTTTGGATGTGAGAGATTTTCTATTTGAACAGGTTCAACGTAAAAAGTACCAAACCAATATGGTTCATTTTTATACACAAAAATGTAGGGTAGGGTAAGGGGTAGGACACCACGCGGACGAAGTAGCGCCGGGCAGCTAGAAATAATTCATATGGCAAAACAACGTTTGCCGGGTCAGCTAGTAATAAATAAGAAGCAGAATCGTATTTGCAAATAAAAAAAACTTTGAACTTCCAAGTATTTTTTTTGCTGATACGATTATGCTTCTTATTTATAGGAAAAACGAATCAATTTCCTATGCAAGTATTTTCAACTCGGACGCTAAAGGCGCGGCCGCGGGCTGCTAGGGGCTCATGGCGTTAAAATACTAAAATACTTGCGTAGGAAATTGATTCGTTTCTCCTTATGAATAAGGAGTATAATCGTAAATAAACGAAAACTCCCATTGATCTTATTGCAATTGATGGTTTCGGGGACCCTTTAAGTCCCGACTGTGGCGACTGCCATAGGAACTGACAGAACCGTTTCCCCGCAGTACCCGTTTCATCTGGCTCCGTTTCGGCGTTGTGGACGTAATCAATCCGTCGTTCGTGGCTGAGACCACAGTGGTCAGGATTAACCCTAACTACAACGCAACTACTGGGGAGAACAACATCGCCCTTGTCAACGCCAACAGAGATGTCCTGTCGCGCGGTAAGTATCTTCTATATTTACACATCTACTAGCTGCGCCCCGCGGTTTCACCCGCGTAAATGTCGATCCCTTGGGAATATCGGGATAAAAAGTAGCCTATATGTTAATCCAGGGTGTTAGCTACCTCCATACAAAATTTTATCAAAATTGGTCCAGCCGTTTGAGCGTGAAGAAGTAACAAACATAATTATAAACACACACACACATTCACACAATCTGGGGGCACGGAAGTGCCCCCGCCAAGACGAGCCAAGCAAAGCGCAAGGGCACTACCTACCTTTTCTCGAAGCACTTCGTCGTATTTGATGATTAGTGAATCATCACTGACTCACTGACTCACTGATGATCATCCATATTCTTGGGTTCTTCCTGAAGCCTAGAAAGCTGAAATTTGGTATGTAAGCTAGTAATAGTACACAAACAACAAAAAAAATCTAAAACTTGGAACTTTTACCCTCCAACCCCTTAAACTAGGGGATGGAAGTTTGTACGAGACTTCCGCAAATTTTGATGCTAGAGTTCTGAAAATTGACATAGGGACTCCTTGTTATAAATAATAAAATACATATTTCAGGATTTTTAGTAATGAACACCACAAAAAATTTTTTTTTTTTATTTCACTTTGCCCATCGCTCTTGGGGATTATTAATATTGGCCGGTCCTTATTAATAATGCCCAGTTAATCACGTTGCCCGTAACATATATACTTTTTCGTTTATCTATGGTTCCTAGCATGTATATTCAATATAGAGTTATCGACATGACTTAAAGAAAGCTTTGAGGGAAGAATATTAGCGGTTATTTTTTAATTCTAGAAAATGTAATGAGAATCTACTCTCTCCAGAAATTTGTATTTCTGCAAACTCTTTTTTCTCAAATTCAATTTAGTTGTAAAGTTGTGGACCACGCCGAGCGGACCTGACCTAGTTTTGTTAGCAAATATTTTGATTTCTCCACTGACTTATATTACTAGCGTATTTCTCACATTGGACGCGGTTTCTGTAATGCAGAATTTTTAATTTCCAATAAGATGCTAGAAGGATCATACGCATAGTTCTTTACTATTAACAGGGTGTTGCTCATTAGTATGATAAAATCTAGACACGCGGCAGCGTGTCAAGCCAAGTTCAAGCAAAGGAACTGGCTAGCCAGCGCCGAGTGTAATATTAGGTACACGAACCATTTGGTGCCACTTTTGACCCTTCTATAACTCAAAACCTCTTTAACGTAAACACATAAAACTACGTGTGTTTAATTATATCCATAAGGACATCTAGAAGCCCAAATTTTATGAAGCTAGCTCAAACGGTTATAAAGATATGAAGGTCAAAAAGTCGTAAATTTTAGCACTGACTGACTGACTGACATATAGTACCTAAATCTAACCTACTTCCAGATGACCTAGAAAGATGAAATTTGGAATCCAGCTCGATAATTGTGTGTAAGCGTAGGAAAAAAAAAAAAAAAAAAAAAAGTGAAAAAATAGTGGGGGTCCCCATACAAAAAAAAAAACTTGACCAGTTTTTATCAGAATTAAAAAATACATAATGTACAGGGTGTTACAAAACTACCCGTAAAGCCGAAAGGAGGTTAAATGGGGCCTCATAACGAGTCCATTCACAATATTTAAGAACCGTAGTAACGCTGTATAACATGCCCCCCCAAAAAAATAAAAAATATTATTATTTTCACTGATGTGCAAACCCTATTTCAGTAAAATTAAAGAGTAAACTACGCAGAATGTACCTACATTTCTACCTAATTCGCAACGGAACGACAAAATTTTAAAAGATTTGAAATTAATAACATTTTTTTTTTCCAGCTTGACATTTTTTGAAGTCAGTACTTGAGTATAATGATATCCTTGTATTGAGGTAGCAAACATTTATGAATGAAAAACAGAAAAACTATTAAAGTAGACAATTATTAGGTAAAATACAGGTAGGGACGTAGGCCTTTCTGTTAAATAGTTCCCTGACATGACAACTAGGGTTGACAACATTTTTGACTTTGATAATTAATTATATTTTTTACGGGGTATTTTGTAACACGTTGTATTGTTGAATAACTTTATAAAATGACTGATGTAATGAAAACTGGCCAAGTCAAATCTAACCTACTTTAGGACCTCACATTTTTAAATAACAGCAATTGTTATAGGTATTCAATAAAGCAAAGAATACTAGTTCATAATGTTATTTTGTTCCTTTAAATACATATTTGGATTTTGCATAGAACTTCGCACTCATTTAGATTATCCTTTTTGCGGCGAAGCCCACAGCCAAGCATAATTTTTGTATTGAACTTGGCTCTCCTTTTTTACATTTAGGTTTTGGTGGGATATCTACTTACGGAATATAGTTGACACGCTAATCTCGATTGATAAAATACTAGCTTCTGCCCGCGACTTCGTCAATTCATAATAATGCACACGTTCCGGCAGCGCCGTCTCTCGTCGTTCGGCGCCCGACGCAAATCGCTTTCCGCGCAAACATCATTTGGTTAATGTAGTAGTAATAGGTAATTATTTTGCGAGCTTTGTATGAAGTGTCCGAGGTGTGGTTACGTTTCGTTCAGTTCATTGCTTAGGAAATTAGTCAATCAGCAATATTTTTGTGTGGAATTTTCCAACTAAAATAACGTCTATTATATAATTGTTTACAGCCGATGCACGCGGTGCAGCCGATATCGCACCCATCTCCCTCGCCGTCATAGTCGCTGGCCCCGGTAAATACTGCGTCTTCGGTGAGTACCTATAGCCATAGTTAATATAATTCAATTTAATTCAAATTCTTTAATTCAGACGTAAGTCCATAGTGTTAGTAGCAACAAAATAACTTAATGACTAGTGTTAGTAATAAGGAGGACATAGAATAGAATAGAATATCAATTGGTATGGATCCTCACCCAGTGACGCAGCAGAGGGGAGTCCCACCAATCTGAGAACACGCTCAGGAGACTATTGGTGGCGGTGCGTAGCCGGCCGGCTATGGACGCGGTCTTTTTTCTTATAATGGCGTAAAAATCGTCTGTGCGCGCCTCCGCAAACATAGTGGACGCACTACAACGCCACGACAGCCCCAACCACGGAATAGATAAATAAGGTCTATTCCGTGGCCCCAACAGTACCTATCCTAAACGCGTTATTATGTTGGACACGCAGGTCGCTGTATGCCCTCTGCGTAAAGCGGGTCCAAAGACTGCACGTGTAGAATGATTGACAGAAAGCTTTGAAAAGAGTGACTTTAACTTGATTTGTACAAGGTGCAAATCTTCGAACCAGCATGTTGCATCGAACAGCCAACGACCTGCGCTCCCTCTCTATATCCATATTGTCCTTAAGATCATCAGTGACCCAATGACCCAAGTACTTGAATTTAGTCACCCATACTAAAGGAGTGCCACAGAGCGAAACACCAGGAATATCTGAATAGTTTATGGCACTCGCCTTAAACATAATAAGTTCGGTTTTTTTTTAACATTGTACTTGAGCCCATGGGACACTGCATAGGACTCACAAATAGCCACCAGTTTCCTCAAAGCGCCGATCGATGGGCTTAGCAGCACCATGTCATCCGCATAACTAATATTATTCAAACAAACATCATCAATGTGACATCCAACTCTGGTGCTGCTAAGCTCACCGACTAGCCGGTTTATGTACAAGTTGAAGAGGCGTGGTGAGCTTAACCCCCCCTGCCTCACCCCGCACTCCAGCTCGTACACATCCGATTGAGCCTCCGCCCATCTGACACTATTCCTCTGGTGGTAGTACCAATAACGAAACAAGAATGTAACTTCATTCGGTAGTGTTGTATCACTCCGCAACTTATCCCATAGTACCTCGTACGACACCAGGTCGAACGCCTTTGACAGATCCAAAAAACAAGCAAAAACAGGTGTTTTTCGGGAAGTATAATATTGAACAGTTTGCTTGAGGCACAGAATGGCGCTTTCCGTGGATAAACCAGATTTAAAGCCAAAGTGCGCGTCATGGAGTTCGACGTGTTTAGCTAACTGTCCAAGACCTTGGCGACTATCGTGGCCAACGAAATAGGCCTGTAATTGGACACGTCACAGGCGTCCCCTGTCCTGTCTTTAATAATCGGAACCACCACTGTACGCTTAAGGTCCTGTGGCAAATAACGGTGACTGAGACATAAATTAAAAAGAAGAGCACGAACCCTATACAAGTGTGGCCCCGCATGCCTCAGGTGCTCGACGCTAAGGCCGTCGTGGCCAGGCGATTTACCTCTTGTCATTTTCTTAATAACAGTAGCCACCTGTTTAGCTGTAAATATTATGGCAAGCTCACCAGACCCCGACAATTTCCCCTCATCATCGAACACCCGCCGGTCTATTTGCAAGAGAGACTGTACCTTAAAATGTCTTTGAAAAAGATTGGCAATATCTTTCGGTTCACTCAGACCCGCTACACTTGAAAAAAAGAAAAAAAAAAAAAAGAAAAAAAAAAAAAGCGAGACGGCTTGGTATTGAATTTGTTAGTGGACTTCCAGAATTTAGAAAACTCTTTTTTCGAGTGACTTTTAGCCAAAATATCTAATTTAATTTGTTGTTGATTATTTGATAAGTTGGTTATTAATAAATAAAAAAAAAATAGTTATTGTGTTGCCATCGACAAATGTACCAACAGCGTAATTTTTGAGTTTTCGAAATAATTATCTACAACATTATTTTTAGTAGGTACCTATATGTATAATATGCGATGTACAAAATTTCAAAACTGTATCATGAAAAATCACAAAGTTATAAGCTTTTTAAGTTACCTGTTTGTCTGTACAAAAACATGCTCACCCTCGCCGCTCGCTCCGCGCCGTCTTGCGCTCATTGATAAATAGTACCTAGGTACCTAACCATTCGGCGCGGAGATTGGATAACCTACTTAGTGTCGCTCGGTGTCCAATTTTTAACCTTTTTTTAAATATTTTTGGGACAAAATATAACATGAATTAAAAATTATTGGAATCGATTCAGTTACTTATTCTGAACAAACTAACTATATTTATGTTTCGCATATACTAAAAATAACGTTGTATAAAATAATTAAGAGCATTTACGCCGTACGGCATTTCATACAAAATTTTAAGCCCTTAGTTTTCGAAGCGAATGAACCGATTTTAATGAAACTTAATACGCCTAAGCAGGATACAAAGGTCTAAAAAGTTAGTAGAGAACATTTTTTTGAAAGTTTGTATGAAAAGCCGTACTACGGCGTAAACAGTTATGTTTGCCAAGACGAGTAAAGGGTCTAAGGCTGATTTTTTCAACGTCATCTCAATGCGTTAGATATTTTTTATCCCTGGAATAAAATTAAAGTTAAAAAAAAACGTTCAACAATTCAAAATTATTCCTCAAATAAAGATGCTGAGTTGGAAAAATGTGGCCTAAATCAGGAATAATCATACTGCAACTGAAATTGGAATCTAAGTACTTGGGCTTAGGTCACAAAGTTGTACCCACATCGGCTTGCACTTACCGTTCTATTTTTACAGGCCTTCGTGGGGTGCTGCGCTGCTACAATATCAATGTGGGCGGGGACGACCAAGCTGGCCTAGGCGTCATTGGTAGTGATGTCCATGTCACCGCTGTAAGTTTATTTGACAGTTTTTAAAAAAGAAGTACAACAGTACAAAGTTATTTTGGCGCGTGGCCAAAATTGAGAATAATGCCTCCATCTTGGTTTATTAATACACAATGACAGTGAGCAGTGAGAGCAGTGGTGGGCCAGTGGTATCGGCCTCGACTTACGGCTAGTAGATCGTGAGTTCGAACCCAAGCAGGCACTATACTTTGTGTATTTAATTTCATCATCACTGGTCTCAAAACGGTGAATGAGAACATCGTGAGGAAACCGGCGTGTGCTAGAACCAAATAGAGCTAATATACAGGGTTATTGGTAAAACACCAGCAACCTCTAAGAGGTCATTGTACTCATCTTTATGAACAACTTTTACTACGGGACCAAACCTGAAATCGCGAAAAAAAAATCAGCTGTTCCCTACATTTATGTTCGTTCAAAATGTAGGGAACAGCTGATTTTTTTTTCGCGATTTTCCTGTTTAAAAGCTAGATCATGACTTGTTTTGTTTCAGCACGACTACGGTACTCCTCTGGTCAACGATGATGGCCAGATCGGTCTCCTTGTCGGACCCGGATCTGGAGCCGAAGACAGCGTTGGCGGTAAGTACCAAGCTTTATTGTCTTTGGCATAGAATAATATTGTTTCCTTTATGTCTCTGGTCAGATGGTCGGATGCTGTATATTAAAATGGCGGACAGGTATATATGCCAGGCTTCATATAAAAATCTGCAATCCCCTTATTCTGATAACCGTATAGTTCTTAATACAAAATTTACTACTTAGGGCTATATTTCACCGGGACACCATGGCGGCGCAACCACTTGCCGCCACCAACAAAATGTATACAGCTCTATAGAGCGTTACTCACCTGGTGTCCGTTTGGTTGCGCCACCAATTTGGCGGCGCGACCAACTCGGACGCGTGCACAGAATGTTACTGGTTGCGCCGCCACGCTGGTCGCGCCACCACTAAATACTATAGCGCTGTATGGTGTCTAACTCACTCGGCCGCCAGTCCGGCCGCCAGTGACGGTCTTCAAGGTCCATTTTGATATTGTCTCAGTGTGGTGTGGCGACGCTGGTGTCTGTATGGTGTCTAGTTTGGTAGCTTACGGACACCACGGTGGCGCGACTGGTTGCGCCGCCATGGTGTCCCAGTGAAATATAGCCCTTAGACTCGGTTTTGACGTCAGTTTTTCTAATTAGAACGAAACTTTGTCGAAATGAAGTTCGAAATTCAAAAATAGTTCGAAGGTTTAAACTTGGATCTAAAGATAAACCTTGTTTCGTAATATGGCGTAATATCATACTAGGCGGATTATCTGACAACATACTAACAACATAACATTATAGTTGAGAACATTAAAATGTGTAACTTTGAATGACAAACACTTTTACTCTCAAATTCAGTGCACTACATACTAGTTATATTTTCAGAATTCCGTGCCGTCGATGTCTACTTCGACTGGATTCAGAGCGAGACTGGAATCGTCCTGAACCCCGAACCCCTCCCCGATGTTGCCGCTGAAGCCGTCCATTTTGTCCAATAAGTAATAACTTCGCAGCTCAAAACTTCTTCAAAACTTGGTCCTGTCGGTTCAAAAGTGGTCCTAAGCTGGTCTTTTTTGTCCAACTTGGGTTCACAAAACTTTGATGGAGTTCTAAACACCTTTTTAGCACTACTTTGCATTGGTTCCCAAAGTTCCGCAACGGCAAAATCGAGCCTTTAAATTTCCAACGTCTAAAGGCTCTTTTTTCTCTCTTCGTTTTCCGAGCTGTGTTAATTATTGTAATAAATAATATTACTAATTAAATTGTGTTTGTTTTACTTGTAACAATGTTTGTTTTATTTATGAGAGGGGTAATATTTTAGCCTGACTTATATAGGGTGACTGGTAATTAGTGACCGATACTTAAACACGTGATTTTACTCATCATTATGAACAACTTTTACTATGGGACCAAACCTGAAATCGTGAAAAAAAAAAAACAGCTGTTCTCTACATTTTGACGAGTTAGACGAACATAAATGTAGGGAACAGCTGTTTTTTTTTCGCGATTTCAGGTTTGGTCCCATAGTAAAAGTTGTTCATAATGATGAGTAAAATCACGTGTTTAAGTATCGGTCACTAATTACCAGTCACCCTATATAACAGGAAGTAGAAATTTTAGAAAATTCCGTTTTTTTTCCTACCTTTCATCATCAGCCTATAATAACGTTCCCACAGCTGGGACACAGGCCTCCTCTCTGTGAGAGGGAGTAGGTCATAATCCACCACGCGGGCCCGGTGCGGATTGGACAGTAGTCGTACAACTACCTAAATAAACTCTTAGGTCATGAACATCTACTCACTATAAGATATTCTGAATGATATAAATGCGTATACAAGCAGTTATATTATGTAATGCGCTGTTTTATGAGTGAATTATAAGCCTTCGTAACGGTTCGACGATACCGTCGACAAAAAAAATGAGGTTATGGCGAGGCCCCGCCGTTGGCGAATAGCGGGTGGAAACTTTTAATTCGGAAAATACCAAATGTTATTCCATGAAACGTCTCGTTTTATAATTAGTATCTAAACCTAACAGACCCGACAGACGTTGTTCTGTCCAAAAATTCATACAAAATCCCATAAACAAAAGTATTTTTTGTTCTTCCATTCTTCGAATTTAAAAAAAAAATCTGTAAGCTTTCCAAATTTTTCTTTCCATAAAAACCTAATTTGCACTATTATGAACATTTTGAAACAAAATGGCCAAATCGTTCTAGCCGTTCTCAAGTGATACACTTGAGAACGGCTGGACTAATTTGGCTATTTTGTTTGCTTGCCAACCGAACAGCATTTTATTTTTAGCGTTCCATACCGTGTCACTGACTCTGGCAGAGCCACCATCAGGGATATTAATTTTGATAGCACAAAAAATTTGTACCTTACTAATTGAACTCATTATATCTCCTAAACTAAGACCCGATTAAATCTGTGACTTGGCGACTGATTCCGACTAATTGGCGACAAAAAATGGGAGAAAACAGATCTTCGCTAGGTGCCCTAGTTTTTGAGATATAAATGTGGCCCTGCTGGGGAGACTCTCTCCAGATCGGCCACCTATAAACTCTTAAATCTTTTGAACCAGTGACCGACAAATTCTGATATTTGGCGACAAATTTCGACTAATTAGCGACAAATTTTTTGTGTTATCAAAATTAAAATCCCTGATGGTGGCTCTGCCAGAGTCAGTGACACAAATTTGCACATTAAATTGTAAAGGTTTCTTCAAAATCTATAGTTACGAATAAATAAAATTGAAGTGTCTGTTTATAATGTCAAAATAACAGCTTTTTACTAATTACTAAATGCGTATGAAAGTATATAAAACCATTTTAAAAGTATTTGTCTGTCTGTCTGTTTGTTCCGGCTAATTTCCAAAACGGTTGGACCGATTTTGATGAAATTTGACCCTAGGGAAGCACACTTTTTATCGACATACCATGCGGGCGAACCCGCGGGCGGAAACTAGCATGAAATAATTTAAAGACCATCTCCGCATTAACTTTCTTGCAAATTCGGTAATCTCTCCGCTGGCCCGCCCGCTTCACGCTCACAGTACGACCCGACCGCTCATTCGCGACTATTTGCCTTGAAGTATGCCACTAGCGTCGCGATATAAATCGCTCAGCTATTATGGTAAAGTCGCTGGAAGTCATCGACTTCCTCATTGTGCGCGCTTTTACTCACGTAGGCATAAATGATATACTTTTATTGTGAGTTCATTTCCTTGAAAGAAACTTACTGATTTAGTTGTTGCAATCGTGGCGTAAAAATTTTTTTCTTGAGATTTTCTGTAAGGAAAACCGTACAAGACTGGTGAAAGACCACCCCGCTGCCAACTTATTAATAATAATAATTTAATAAGCATGTGGCGAACTGTTGGGCAGTAGCGACCCCACGGACCCTATCTCCTGGGAGAAGGCTTGTTCCTTACCTCTGGCTTGCCTTTATTGGCCGGCTGGAGTGAACAATGACGAGGAACAGAGCTCCCACCTCATTCTTGCCTTTATTGGTCGGCTTGAGTGGAGATTCGCAAGAGCAAACGTGCTCGGAGGAAGGAAGTATTAAGATGCTGGTGGGGATCTTGACCGTACTTCCGGGATTGTCCTGATAGCCGTGGAATACCTCTCCATTCCTCATAAGCACCTCAGGACATGTTGCCTCCTTGTTGCTACGTCACTATGTGCTATATAGCGACCGTTTCTGGGGGCCCATTATTGAGTGTGCAAAGATAAACTGGCAGGGAGTGACCCCTGCCATTTTATTTATTATTATTTATTTATTTATTATTTATTAAGGAAAAACAAACAGTAACATATTACAGTGTTATAACAAGGGGTGTTTATCCGTGCATATATAAAACATTGATCGGGCAGGGGTCATAGTTGTTCCATGGTTCTTGGTAACCAGTCCCCTTTAGCCACCCAAACCCATAGTCCAACTTTTTATTTTTTCCATATCCTGCAATAGTCCTACACCAACCGGGGTTTGTCCTTGGGTGCACTTGCATAGTGCATACAGGGATAATCGTCGGTTGGTGCCGCATTTCATTAAAAGGGGCCTCTGCGGTTTGACTTCGGCCCCCTAGGACAATTAAAATTTATCAAGCACAGCTTGACAACACCGATTTTATTTGCCCTCACCGTACTTAGTTCGCGCGAAAAAGTGTCCATACTGAGAAGACTGGTGATCGCATTTCGGTGAATCGACGATCGGCTTCGTATTAAGTTACTATCATCAATGACTGGTGCCTGGATGATAGTAACTTACTATAAAACCGATCGTCCACAAGCAAGCAAAAGCAAACAAGCAACTGCATATGCAAATATCAATAGGAACATGGTAGGTACATAGAGGGGTCGTCAGGTTAAAATTTTGCACCACCTAAAAAAAATCTAGGGCCGCCGCTGATCAAGGCAATGATATTATAAGTGTAAAATTTACTTATAATATCATTGTATCGAGGTGTTTTTTTTTTACTATAATGCCAATAAACGCCTTTTTTTCTTTCTTTTGTGCTGTTATTTGAGAAGAAGTCTCTCTATCAACATCTTAGTTTTAAACTTGGTTTTCAGTTTTATTTTCTTTGATTACAGGATCACGTGAGCGAAATAAGACCTACCTTGTAGGTTGTACTTACCTTCAGGCGGTTTCCTCTGCTTGCATAGACTCTCACAACACCAACAGCCTTCAATCTTTCGTGGTAGGCCACACTATAAAATTAAATGCAATGTTCTGTAACCACACGCTACCTAACTTCGTCATTATTCAATCTGTGGTGGCGCAGTGGTTTCGGTCTCAACTTACGTGTTGTGGTTGGTCGTGAGTTCGAACCCAAGCAGATATTTCCTTTGTGTATTTAATTTCATCATCACTGATCTCGAAACGTTGAAGGAAAACATCGTGAGGAAACCGGCATGTCCTAGAACCAGCAATTCGAAGACATGGCATCCAATAACCCGCACTGGGCCCACGTAGTGAATGATGGCCCACTCCCTTTCACAGAGAGGTTGCCTGTGTCCCAGCAGTGGGGACAATATAGGCAGATTATGTATGCTTAGGTTTATGTAATCTGTGGTCGTGCTCAAAAATATAGATCTACTATCTGTCTACCTTTGTATGATTGTCCGCGTAACGTGTAGGAATATGTATGTATGTTTCCGTCTGTGATGTGATATGTGCCTTTCCGAGATCGTTACGTCTAAGATTAGCGAGTATTTCCTTACACAGCAACCTACCTGTCTTGTTTCCTTTCGTGTTAGTACAGACTAGCACATCAAGCTATATACCCAAAACTGTCAAATTTTCCCAATCAGTTTTGAACCTTATACTTTAGCGATAAAGTTGAAAAATTTATTAAAGAAATTTGACAGATTGTAGTAGCTTGATGTGCATACCTACTTGGTCAAGTAGTACCTACGTGTGTGAAGTTATGGATATGGTACCTAATAGGTAACTACTACAAAACTAGGCCAAAACGGTGATGACCGTCATGGCCTCCTGTCAAATCCTGAAATCCTGCTGTCAAAATAGAAGGATTGGTGGTTGCAGTACCTACCTATGTTGATATGAGCAGACAGGAGGACGCTGGGTTCTTTTTTTTTTTATTCTTTAAATTTTAGGGACTTTCATAACGCACAGCGTATGTCAGTCCCATCGTAACTTAATACAAGATACACATCAAACTGAGATTACGCTGACGCTGGGTTCTTATGGACAGCCATGCTCAACCCCAGGACTGAGGGATCAAGTGCCAACGTATTTGAATTGACACGCCAAAAGCTATCAGCTGGCGATAGCTTTTTGAAAACAGATTTGAACTTCATACCAGGTCAAAAAATATTTCTCATGGAATTTCTGTTTTCTAGGGTTCCGTACCCAAAGGGTAAAAACGGGACCCTGTTACTAAGGCTCCACTGTCCGTCTGTCACCAGGCTGTATCTCATGAACCGTGATAGCTAGACAGTAGAATTTTTCACAGATGATGTATTTCTGTTGCCGCTATCTATAAATACTAAAAACAGAATAAAATACATAGTTAAGGGGGGCTCCCATACAACAAACATGTTTTTTTCGGCGTTTTTGCCTTGTGGTACGGAACCCTTCGTGTGCGAGTCCGACTCGCACTTGGCCAGTTCGCGCTCGCTTTTTTTTAGTTGGGTTTTATTATCGACCTCAGATTTTTCGCCTCCTCAAAGGTATTTAAGACCTCTTCAAAGGTATTTGTGTTTTTTTAGATTATTCAAACTATCAGCTAGGTATGTACCGTAACTGTAGGTAAACTTTATTTACTAAATGGCGCGCCGGCTGACACGGAATCAAAATTATGGCTCACTTTCAAAATTGGTTGGACAGCCTTGTCTTAGTGCATACCCAAATATGAAAGCCAGATGACTATGTTAACGCTAACCTGACTAACTGCATCCTCTGGAATCTGCATCAACTGGAATAATAAACATAATCAGCCGTAAATGTTCCCACTGCTGGAAATGCTGTGATACAGGCTACCTCTCAGTGCGAGGGAGTGGGCCGTAATCTACAGTGCGGGTTGGTAGATGTCACATGTCTTTGGTTCTAGGACATGCCGGTTTCCTCACGATGTTTTCCTTCACCGTTTTGAGAGCAAATAATAAACGCTATAATAATAAACGCATGCCGTACCCGAATAACTCCAACCCAATGAACCCGAAATCATTCATCATCATTTCACTAAACTATAATACGATTATTATATGGGAATCTTCATTCAATGTCTATGCCAATTGCACCAAAGTCAAAGTCAAATCATTTATTTCAAATAGGCACATTAAAGGCACTTTTGAACGTCAAAAAAACTAAATAGAAATGATTCTAGTCGCCCATTCCAAAAGGTAGTTTTCGTATGGAGAAGAATGGGCAAGAAACTCCACCGTTACTCTTTTAAAATGTTTTACAAGGTCTTGTATACATAATATAATTATAGTGAACACGATGCACCCATAATAAAATTAGCCTACCACAAAAGGTAAAAAGAATTAAAAATTAAGCAATGACAGGTAAATCAAATAAGTGATAGATACATGGTGCTCACATATTTACAAACCACACCTCTATCCAAAGAGTCAACACACAGTGAACAATAGGCTGTACCTATACCTATTATGATCACCCTGCTTGACCCTTCTAATGCAACTGGCACTAAGTTTATCCAGCGTTGCATAGTAAACCAGTTTGGAAACACAAAAATGCTATAGATACCACAACCCACTAAATCACCACGCAATTATTTATTTATTATTTTATAAAAAAAAAAAAAAACATTGCCCCACACTAGGAATTTCTCCTGTATTGTGGGTGCGTTGACAAACATTTAAACTCACATACACAAACAGCCAGACCCGGAACAACTACTTGTAGGTCATACAAATATTTGTTCCGTGTGGGAATCGAACCCGCGACACGCAGCGCAGCAGTCAATCGCTTAACCACTGCGCCAACCGGGCCGTCAATAAAAAATTTACATATGGACCTCAAACTTTCCACGTAATTCAACCTTGGCCGACTTGTTAAAAGCGGTATTCAGTTATTGCACTGAACCATTATGGAACTAAATTGCCGTGCATTACTACGGTTTCATAAGCTTGGCTAGATTTTATTTTTAACTCATGTATGTGTTCATGTGACCTCGGGTTGAGGTTAGGAAATTTCGTGTCTTCTGACAATTTTTTTTTGTTAGCAGTGCGTTTATGTCTTTGTAACGTGGGTTTCGGCACGTCGGCGCATTTTGATTGTTTTAAGACAGGCTGGTATTCTTTGCCATAATCCATACTATTATTATCGTAGACAAACTATAGACTGTTGCATATCTTCTTTGTCATTCGGACAAGAAAAAGAGAAATATATTAACGTCATTAGCAAAGAAAAGAGACAGAGTAAGAATATTTCTGTCCCTTACTGCGTGTCGGCTAAGCACATCAATGTGCACAACAAGTTTGACGTTTATGAATGAAATAATAAATACACAAACATAATAATCGCGGTGTACCGCGATTAAACGGAAAATAAGATCTTTTTCGTGCTTAATTCAATAATAGTACATTTGCGCAACTGTGAAAATGGTAAGGTGCAGTGTAATAAGCTGTAAAAATTATATTATGATGAAGATTGCCGGAATTTTTTGTCCCTTTCGGTGACACGGATACCATGAGTCTACAGATTAGTCTGTCTACGATTATTATTCTAGGGAAGGACGTTGTGTCAGTGTCATTGCTCAGCGATGGAGATCGATATTGAGAGTAAAAACCTGCTTTATTCGTTAGGATTGGCCGAATATCATGATAGGAACAAAAAGAAAACATTATGGGAAGAAATACTTAGGTATGCTTTTTATTAAATTCTAGTTTCTAGTTAGTTTTTTTTTCTGCTCCTCAAAAACCGAACACAAACCTTCCTCTGTACCTAAATGCCACAGACAAAGTGATGGACGTGTACGTTGAGTCAGTTACAAAATCGGTCGTAAGAATCGGTGGAAAAATGGGCCCGATATCGGTGCTACAAAAAGTCTGACGTGGGCGGGCTCTTCCAAATGTAGCCATCCTCTTTGCAAAACGAACAAGTTGCAGGAACAACGAGATGCGACAAAATAAAAGTGTCCGTTCACCCAAAGACTACAATATGATGCTTCACCTGTCACTTACAATACTTACATTATACCAGCGCGATGCAGCAATGTCAGCCCCACTTACAGTTCGGCGACCTTCCAAAACTGGAACTCTTGAAGTATGAGCTCGAGTTTTCGCAGCTCATCTCAAGCCAAAGAAGATGTTATAGACATAAGTAGATTAACCACTAAATGTGGGTTAAGATGCCGCCGACGACCGGACCTTAGAGGACAGTGACGTAATAAACCTAAAACACTACAGGGCCGAACTCAGCAATAAAAACATCACACACGCATGTAAAACATTTTACTACCGCTAATAAATACGCCAGATTGACGAAAAATCTCACTGTAAGTAATATTTTTTTATCGTAATAAAAAAATGTTGATCAGCAACAAAGATTTTACGAGCAACAAGTTGACTTATTTGCATGGATATTACAATGTTCCTTATTGAGTTAGGAATTTACTTTACGAGTAGAAGTTTACCATAAGAATTTTGTTGGTAAAACATTGTTAATAAAAACAGATTTTATTTGTAGATCATCGGATTAGTTCTGATGTGCTTTCATATAGACTGACGGCTTTACAGTATATTTTGTTTGCATTAGTTTTGTATTTTAGATTTTATTAATTCATTGTAAAGTTCAATGTAGTCATCGATTTTTGAGTAGGTACTACTTATGTTCAACTATTAAACAACCATTTTAGCACGGATTCATCTCAACGTATCATGAATGAACGTGTCACATAGACTGCCGCCGAATGCGGCCCTGTTTTAACTTTCTCTCTTACAGCATCACAGATTGCGCATGATTCTTGTTAACGCATTTGGCCACATTGTGCGCGGGCGCTAGCCGCGAGCGCTATGTTTCGCGACCTGAATCATTTTTAAATAATTTTAATTAAAATAAAATAAATTAAAAATGCACAAGTGCGCCCTGCGTGAGTGTAAAAGGATTGCAGTTTTAAAATAAATTGTGTGAGTGACTTAAATATAAAATGAAGTTTTAAAAATGTTTAAAAGTTTTGGACACACATGTTTATTATTTGTGTTACTTTTAGTTGGTTCTGAAAGGGATGATTTTCTATTGTGTTAGAAAATAGTTTTAAATAATATGTAATGGCTGTTTTTGTTCAGCTGAAAGTTTTGCAAAAGTCCATTGAATAAATAAATGAAATTGAATTGCAAAATACGCTGTGAAATATAAAAATCTAGATAGAATTTGATCTATTAGTTTGAAAACTATCACAACATAGGCTTCCATTATAGATATTTAAAAAAATTAAATTAAAGTTACCATTCCAGATATTATCAGTTCTACCAAATAATGTCAAAAACATAAACACCAAAATGTTTGGGTTCAAACGTTCATCGGTGCAGCTGGTGGTCTTACTAGCTTGGCTTCTGCGATATTACACCCTTGGTTCCATAGTATTATGGTGTATTTTCACTTGTGGACTGAGTTTGGCCGTTGTCCTGGCCATCACAACTTACGACCATGACTACTGGACGTCGAGGGGAGTGTTCTCGCCCCCAGGATGGCCCATAGTGGGCCATATCCTGTCCGTGGTGATGTTCAAGGAGCAGGGAGGCATGTGTTTCAAGAGGATCTATGATACGTATAAGGATAAGAGATTTTTAGGTGAGTAAAGTTTCAATGCACCATCACCAGTGGCCCAGTGGTAACGGCCCCGACTTACGAGTTGTAGGTCGTGGGTTCGAACCCAGGCAACCGCTTTATTTTGTGTAAATAATTTCTCAAATCGGTGAAGGAAAATATCGTGAGGAAACCGGCATGTCCTAGAACTAAAAATTCGAAGAAATGTGACATCTACCAACCCGCACTGGGCTAGCGTGGTTGATTACAGCCCCACACAAGGGAGGAGGCCTGTGTCCCAGCAGTGGGAACAATAGGCTGATTATAATTATACTATGATGAAAGTTTCAATCAAAGTAGGTAATCCTTATTGGGGTGACATTTTTGTAGCAGTGCTATATTTAGCTCGGAGCAGGCCATTTAATTTATTTTCATACTTAGTAGACGGTGACGTAAATAATTCATAGATGTAGGGTAGTTTGGTAATCTTACTCAACATAACATAAAATTATAAACATAAAATTATTATAATTGCGTGTGTTTTGCGAATGGCAAACGTAGGTATACCATGAGCATACATGGGACCACCTCAGCCAACCAGTCTTACCAAGGGGTATCGTATTACCCAGTAACTGTGTTGTGAAGGTCAGATAGGTCCATGTAAAATTACAGGTATTCAGTTGCATCTGGTTAGACTTGAAGCCGACCCCAAACTAGTTGGGAAATTTCATTTTATGGTGGAACATAAGAACTGGCAGATATCTTACTTGGTGTTGTATCGGATGCACAGATGTTTCCCCACCGCATATAGAACGAAGATGGATACTATTCTATCACTTAGACTTAGCCCTAAATAACTTTGCACCCGATATGAATACGAATACGTGTACAAGTCACTTTATTGGTACTTAACACAGTAAAATAGTAATTGTAACTCAAGAACACTTTCGTCGTCTCTAGTGGTCTCAAGCTGAGAATCCAAGACCGCTTTTCCCGCCATTTTTTTTTGTCATCTATGCGTTGCCACAACTCAAAAGCGTAAAATGTTTAAAAATGACAATGTTGCAACCCACACATAATATTAGTTATACAGGGTTATTTGTAAAACACCAGCAACCTCTTAAGAGGTCATTGTACTCATCATTATGAACAACTTTTACTATGGGATCAAACCTGAAATCGCGAAAAAAAAATCAGCTGTTCCCTACATTTTGACGAGTTAAACGAACATAAATGTAGGGAACAGCTGATTTTTTTTTCGCGATTTCAGGTTTGGTCCCATAGTAAAAGTTGTTCATAATGATGAGTACAATGACCTCTTAAGAGGTTGCTGGTGTTTTACAAATAACCCTGTAAAGTCGATCAGTGTCTATGCTATTGCTAACCTCAGATTAAAACTTAGTCTGAGATGCTAACACTACAGATATCCCACCGGATAGATAAGGGAGATAGATAGATAGTGGTGCCGATTTTGTTGTTCACAAACTAAGTTCAATGCATCTTGTTCTTTCTATTTCGTTATGAAAAGGACAGAAGATAAATTTTAGTTTAGTCCTCTCAAATTAATCAGCACCTGACGTAAATTGACGTGATTTTAGTAGGCAAGTTTTTAATCACGTCTAAACTTGTATGGAGTAGTGGCGCCGATTCTGTAGTTCACAAACTAAACTAAATTTAAGTTCAGGCATCTTTTTCTTTCTATTTCATTAAGAAAAGGACAGAAGATAAATATTAGTTTAGTACTGTCAAATTAAGATACTCCATAGACAATTTAGACGAGATAAAAAAATTGCTTATTAAAAATACGTCTATTTACATCAGGCGCTGACTAATTTGACAGGACTAAACTAATATTTATCTTCTGTCCTTTTCTTAATGTAATAGAAAGAAAAAGATGCATGAACTTAAATTTAGTTTAGTTTGTGAACAACAGAATCGGCGCCAGTGTCAGGCGCTGAGACTAAACTAAAATTTATCTTCTGTCCTTTTCTTAATAAAATAGACAGAAAAATATGCACTGAACTTAAATTTAGTTTAGTTTATGAACAAGGGAATCGGTACAATAATCTATCTTGTTGTGTATCCGGTGGGTTGTTACACAGTGAACCCCGCAGGAAACATCTTTGCATCCGATACGACACAAAGTATTGAAGCAGTCCAAATTCACGTGCTCATTAATAACAAATTACGTTGCCAAAACGTGGCCGACCAGTGTGCGCAGAATCGCCGGTTATACCAGAACATGTGATGTCATGGATGAACGAACGAGTCGAGCGTATATCTAGGCCGTGACCAATTATTCAATCAATCAATGGCCTTTACGTCACAACGCGTAATACATTCATGGATTAAAAAGTTTGGGTGCGTCTCATATCAATAAAGTTATTTGGTATATTTTCATTTCAATAACGTTCACAAGATATAATAACTAAACGTGAGATATACCAACTGTTGATATAATTTCATTACATCTGCCTAGCCTTTTCCCAACTATGTTGGGGTCGACTTCCAGTCTAACCGGATGTAACTGAATACTAGTATTTTACACGGAGCGACTGCTTATTTGACTCCCACAATCCAGTTACTGGGTAATACGATACCCCTTGTTAGGACAGAAGTGAAATCACAATTAAATAGAAGAATTATTTGATATCCTTTATGCTAATCACATGAGTTATAAAAATAATTATCAATCATAGCAAAATTATAATCAGAGGAACAAAATCATCACCAATCAAGTTAAAGAAATCAACAAGAGATTATTGAGAAAACCAGATCACACCGAACGACTGGTTGTCAGACTTTCGGGCTACTGACAACCCGTAACGACTGTCAAAGATCCACGAATGACAGCCACTTATTTCGTATAACTTTATTGGATTTGACGTTTAATTAATCGAAAATCATTAGGTCTATCGTTTAAAATATATATTGATACCGTCATTATGGTTAACACCCCGATTCAGAGCAATCCGACTCGGATAGGTTTTAAGTTAGAAGGCCTTCGTGGCTTCGTGGATTAAAATATTGTCTTAAAAAGTCAATATGTCGTGCTACAAAAGTTATAGTGACAGAAACGAATCGCTGCAAAATCGACTCCACGTAGTCTTGTCTGCCCTACCCCTTGTAGGCGCGGAGGCGCGAGGCGGCCCGCGAGATGAGGAGCATAAGCTCGCGTGGGACCGCCGGAGTCCCGCAGGGCCGGAGCCGTGACAGAAATGCCTGCTGCATGTTGCATGCTCGCTTGCATGCGCATGCTTGCTTGCATGCATGGTGTCATTATGGTTAACACCCCGATTCAGAGCAAACTGACTCGGATAGATTAGGTTAGAAGGCTAAGGCGGGGCTGGGTGGTTATTTTATTATAACCACCCAGAAATTAGCTTACTTGGCAGGTGGTAATCAGTTACTGGGAATATCTACTCAGGTTACTAACTATGATAGAAATTACAAAAAAAAAGTTTTTTTTATCATATTAGACTAAATTAGGTTTTATGTCTTTTGAGGGGTACCTATATCAAATGATTTTATATTAATTGTCTGTTATTAGAAATTAGTTACTTACTATAAAATTAGGTATATCAATCGTTTATTATAATGACTGATCATTATATCAAATCAAATTATAGGTTCAGTTGTTATATCTTGTAAATATCAGAGTTTTGTAATACATACCCAAAAAGTTTGCTTTTGACTGTGTCGGTGATTTAGTGGTCGGAAGCGCGACTGCTGTGCATGACGTCCGGGGTTCGATTCCCAGGTCGGGAAAAGTGTTATTGGGTTTTCCATCATTAGCATCCCGGATTCTAGATTGTACCGGCTATAGGCTCATCGACCATTAGGTACATTACTCATAAACCAATAAACCATGTGTACTTTACAGTTCTGCCTACCCCTTTGGGGAATTCACGCTAGATGTTATGCTATCTGACGTTAATATATTGTTTACGCTTTTAATTTAGTGGCACCGGTTTCTGTTCAGCCTGAACGTGTGTAAAGAGTATCATACATAAACATTGGCACTGCTGCATGAAATTCTAGGGTAAACGAATTACGAAATTAATGAGTATTGATTCGTTTTTCTTTTAATTTATGTTTTGGGGTAAGGAGTGCTCGGCTCAGTCGTTTCTGTGACCGTGACGATGTTGTTTATGATCGATTTGTTCACAACGTAAAGCCTGATTTCAGGCTTTAGGTATTTACCTATGCATGCTGTGTAGTAACACGAAAGCATGATAATTGAGAGCCGGGGGCCTAAACAGGCTACTTTGGCAGAATCATACAAGGATCATAATATGGCGAAGACAGTCCGTGTTTTTCTTTTTTTCGTTGCACTACGTATAATCGGTATAATCAAAGAGATTGGGATTGGATTGGATCGATTGGTATTTTAGCACAAACAATGAGGGATTTTCCTTTTTTTTTTAACTCTTCCCTAGTCACTGGATAGATGGCGCTGACCTTGGTAAGTTACTGCAAGGAACGGAACTTCACATCATTTTTTGATTATTTATTTATTTTACTTAGATGTAATTTTTTGATCGTAAAACGAAAGCAAACGAAAGTGTCAGTCAACGAGCGTATGTTACGTGACGCAATGTTTTTTTTCCAAGCGTTTTGTCTTTGGCACCTAGTAACGTAGTCAATACAACGCCATCTACAGAGTTCTTGGAAACAATTTTTTTTATACTCAAAAACAAAACCTCTCATTGGGATTTGATACGATTAACTTATCAGTAAACTGTCCATTATGATTCATAATGTTATCTTCTTATGATTCTGCCAAAGTGACCCTTTTAGGCCCCCAGTAGTAGTAGTAGTACATTATATCCAATACCTACCTCATGTAATTATAATTTCTAGCCGTTTGGGGTTGAAACCCTCAGGCCGTGGGGTCCGAGGGCTTGTTCAATGAAATCTCCAAACGGCTGGTTGACACTACCCGTGAACCAAGGGCTGGCTTTTACCTTGGCCAGAGGATAAGTATTGCTACACAACGCGGCAATGCCGCCTGTCTCTTGGGTAGACGCACAGCTACAGTCCATGCAGAGGAATATTTCGGCGGCATATTTTAGTTTGATAGTTAATTACAAGTAAAGTTTTTAGCAAGCGTGTTTATATCTTAAATAGCTTCTGCCCGCGACTTCGTCCGCGTGAAATTTCACTTTCACCCTCTTTGGGGTGGAATTTCGAAAAACCTTTTCTTAGTGGATACCTACTCTTCACAAAGAACACACCCTCCAAATTTCATGTATCTAGGACCAGCGGTTTAGGCTGTGCGTAGGTGTATCCAGTATCAGTCAGGACTTTAAATTTTAAATATATATTATCTATTTAGCTTACAATTTGCGCGTGGGAAAAACATGCTGAAAATGAGCATGTTACGTACTAGCAAACAAATGTGCTTTTTACAAGTATGTCTACTTCAGTCATAATAACCAAATGGTTTCTGGATGATTTCTCATTAGAAGGTAAAAAAAACCGGGCAAGACAACCATCATATTATGTTTTTAAATTTTCATCGGCGAGGCCTATATTCGTCATAAAACTATAACACTGTGCACTGCGGTGTAGAATATTGCAGTTTTATGTCAGCGCCATCTCTTAACCGATAGTGGAACTAATGTAAATTTTGTTGATGATTACTGAAAAAGTGTGCTATATAGAGACTTCGTTTTATTTTTCCTGTAATCTTTACATACACTTCTATTTTTTCTCTTTGCAAACTTTGGAGATAAAGGGGGACGGTATTTTTTTTTTAATTTTTCTTCAAAGGTAAAAAACTCAGCGGCCTAAAAAAAAAAGGAAAAATGTTGAATGTGCCATACCATTTTGGTACGGAACCCTAAAAAGAAAGAAGAAAATACCTTTATTTGCTGTAAACATAACGCAGTGAAAGAACACAAACAAAAAAAGTTACAAGTTTCTTTATAAAGCAAATGAACAACACAATTCCAGGCTGCCACCAGTTCTACCAGCGTACCCTGGTCGTCCGAGACCCCGAGCTGATCCGAAGAGTGTGCGTCAACGACTTTCAGCACTTCACGGACCGAGGGTTCTTTTTCAATAAGGACGTGGATCCCCTAGCAGGGTCCGTGCTATTTTTGAGGGGGAACGAGTGGAAGCGGCTCAGGGCGAAGATTTCGCCGATTTTCTCGTAAGTTTCATCTCAATTTTGGCATGCTGTCCATAGATTCAACTTTAGAATATTTTGAATGCACTAAAGATCGTGCAAGCCATATATTTCGGAAAGAAACAAGGGGTAATTTCGAAGTTTCCTCTCGGATAGTTATCGAAAGCCTCTCGTAATCATATTACTTATATGATTTTGAACAATGTTCTTATATAGACTTATTATCCCATCAAAAAGAAGAGGTCATTCTTAACACAGTGTTAAATAGGTTTAGTGCAAATAAATTAGAAGTTAGTCAAACTTGAATAAGTGCAATTGTGTAAAGCATGTTTGCATTTTCGTTTATATTACTGTGACCCTATTTTTCATACAGTTGCTGAGTTGCTGATCAAAAGTGACTATTTTATCTTTTTCAGGCCAAACAAACTCCGAGGAATGTTTCCCATCATAGAAAACACAGCAGGAGAATTCGTCACTCGAGTCCAAGATTTGCTGGCACAGTCTAAAAGTGCAACGAACCAAAACGGCAAACCAGATGGACAATCAAATGGTGTTGGATCCAGTTCTTCTGTGGTGGATTCAGAGAAGCTAGTTGGTGGTTACACAGCTGATGCTATAGTGCCCTGTGCTTTTGGCCTGAAGAGTGGAGTCATGTATAATGATGACGATCCCTTCGCTGTGGCGTTGCACGCGTTCTACGAAATGTCGCTGTGCAATATTTTTGAGAAGTAAGTTCAATATTTGAATTTTATTTATAAAATTTACAATTTAAAGAGTAGGGTTCAATTTCTGCGGAATTTTGCAGTGGACAAAGATTCAAAATCGCCATTAAATACCTTGCTGGGAAAGGTGAAAAATATAATTTAAGTGAAATAAAATAGTTTTTTTATCAGAATCACTTTTACACTCGTCATATATTGTTATAAAAAAAAACTGGATGGAGTCGACATTTCCTATCCGCCTCTCACATCTGAGAAGAATTAATTAAGGCAAATTAAGTCTCTTTTAAACTCCAGAATAATCTTGGTCAGATTTTGTGACCACAATGTAGATTAGCAAGATTAGTAAACATGACGCAATAAAGAAAAAAAAAATAAGAAAGGGTTGGGGGAAACATGCGTCACATCCACGTAAAACGGCTATCGCTCAGCATTATGCTGTGACCCTATGCAAGACAGAGCCCCAGCGCTGGTTTTCAGCGACAGCCGGCGCCGACGTATTGACGTCGTCCGGTGCAGCAAACAATTATTATGACGCTGTACTGGTGGTACAGCATACACAAAGAAAAATAATAGTATAAACGAAACTAAATGTGATAAAAACAGGAATATATAAAAAAGGAAAATAGATAGATGCTATGAGAATATCATCCTTAATAAACTTTTTACGTTTTATGTAGTGGCACATTTCGGAACGTCATATTATCTAGCTTGCTACATATTTTTAATCTGTGTTATTTAAGTACTTACTGTGATAGATAATACGGAACGTATGACACAGAAAGAGATAGCTATCTGTAGTGTGTTGCTCGTTGCTATTAGCGGACTAAATGAAACTACAACAATTGTCTGAATTTGTCTGCAACAATTTGCGCGCGCTAGTGCCATATCTACTCTTTAATATAATAGCATTGATTGAAGTAGATTGACGAAAGTTTTTTCCAATAATAATTGGGAATGATAAAAACGATGAGTATGCCCAAGCAACACTTTAGCGAAAATTACATCCATAAACAAGCTATATGACAGTCAAATGCTCTTAAGTAGCTGTACTAACGGATATGACGATTCTTGAGACTGTATGAGGGGTGATCTCTACACTGTTAAACAGCACAGCTGACTAATGGCTGTCTAATGGAGAAAAAAACAACAAAGTGCATTTTAGTAGAATTTGAAAGAACTATTGTCCAGCTTTTGGCTACGTATAATGCTAGTAGCTGGTTAAGAAGACCAAAGCTTGTAAATGGCTGCTTAACGCGGTAAAGTCACACCTCTTCTAAGTTGTGAGCTGTATTAGAGAATAAAATTTTGCCATTGGCTTTTTTATGGTGTACACTAATTCTATTAGAATGCTACCTCAATGAGCTTAATAGTAGCTGGTTAAAAGAATTTAAAGACTGCATGAGCTGTAAAGTAGTGTAGCCTTACTCCACTTTAATTCCAATTCTCATAGTGTAAATATTAGCTATTTAACAGCGTCTAGAATTATTGAAGAGTAAATATAGGTTAGTGCAATGGTAACGTCAATTTTAACATAACCTCGCAACGCGACCTAATTAATTTTAAATATTTAAAATGAATACGGTTAAATCATGGAAAAAAAGGAAAAGAACTGGTGCAGTTAAAAATAAACATTCAAAAGAATACAACAAGCAAGGATAGTGAAAATCTCCTTCATTTATCTAGCTGCAGTCACGTGCCGGTGTCGATTGAAAATGAGGGTTCCGGACACATAGATTTTGTTACCAATGATCATAGTTCCGTACAATTAACGAATTCGGTCAGTGACTTTTCTAAAGCAGTGATTGAAAGTAGAAATAGTGAAACTTTTGAATCAAACCAGACATATGAAGATGAGCGAGAAAATATTTATACGAAAAACATTTTATTAAAAGAAAATATAAAAGAATGGGCAATAAAGAGATATATTGCTCAAAATACGTAAAGATAAATATTTTATGACAAATAACCGTGAAATAATTGAAGTACAGTAAAAAATAATCGACTTAACAATGTTTTTAACTACCCTTTGAATCACAGGGTAGTCAAAAACTTCTTAAGTGAAATCACACTGTGATGTCATCAATTTTCGATATACATTTATTATATATGTATATCGAAAGCGAAACTACCCAGCGCGGATACAGTGTAAATAATGAATATTATACTGTTATGAGATTATATATTAATACTGCTGGGTATGGAATTGTCAATAAAAATAAAAGTCATTATGTATACTTTATTTTATTAATCACAGATACAAGATTTGGCTTTGGTAATTCTATGTGCTAAACCATTAGTTTGTTATTTAAACAGTACATATTTCTTCTTCGTCAAAATGTTCTACTTCTTGATTGATTTTTTTTGTCTTTTTCAAAATCTGTACATTACTTAGCACTAGGTAAATTCTTCACCAATTTATTTTTCAATTCCATCCATTTATTTTTCAGTTTCCGTTACTTTTACGTTACGTTACTGGTGTTTCCCCCTTTTCGGTTATTATTGCCGTTGCAATTGTTAGTCGTATACGGACAAAAAACTCAAGTATGTGTCAATTTATTTACATACATTATTTTCAACAACAGGATTCTCTGTTAAGACGTCTTCTTCCACACGTTTTGCTGCTCTTGGAGTGTCTAAAATTAAAAGCATTAAATTAAGTAAAGTGATGTAAATTGATGAGAAAAAGAAGTGGAGGAGAATATTTAGCTAAGTTTGCTGATGTTTTAGTTTTTCAATGTCGGAATACCTTTTTACTTTATATTCTGCATTTCTAAGCTACATGACAATTTATTGGCTCACTAGTTGGGCATAACAGACGAGAATAAATAGGATCACACAATCAAGTGAATTACCTAAGCTACTTAAGTACGAAATGCCCGAAATGGTTTTCTATCAAGATTAGAGATCCCTAAGACGCTGTTGTATACTCTCACTTTACTCCTTCAACCAGTCGTTAGAATAACTGAAAACCATTGTTCAGCTAGCGTACAGTTTTCAGCTGATAAATAGACTTAGTTATGGCCACTAAACAGAAAAGAGAGGTTCAAGGGAATTTAGTTAGAATTATTGCTGGATAACGAATTAACGCCATTTTAATGTAAACAAGCTGATTACATATGAAAAAAACACTGATATCTGTTAAATGTTCATGATATTTGAGAGCTATTAAAGTAAAAACACATTATTTTATTGTTACAAATAGATATGAATGCTCATTAAATGGAAAAAAAATACTGAAAATCCATAAATTATTCGTAAACCGTATTTATTTTGTATAATATTTTTAGTAAAGTGGAACCCGCAGTAAAATTTACCAATACAGATACAAAACAATCGTGAAAAACACTTACCTTAAATTAGAATTTATTATTTGTCCACAGAAAGAATTTGACAGCGTTGACGTATAACACTGGCTTGCACTGCACAAAAATTAAAGTTTTTTGTTGCCATATTTCTTTGTAGATTTAGCACTAGCCATTATTAAGCCATAAACCAGATTTTGGCTGTCTAAGAGAATTAAAGGAGCTGGATAGTGGCCTATTGACAGCTGTCTAAGCCATTGTCCAGCCCATGTACAGCTCTTACAATGCTCGTGGATAGCTGTTAACAAGCTACTATAATGCTCAGGGCTGGTTAATTTGGGGCCAAATTTAGAATTATAAGAGCTGTGTAGCAGGATATACAGCCCTTGTACAGCAAGCAAAACAGCCTTGAGTTTTCAAAAATTCTGTTGTCCAGTGACTATACAGCTATGTGTGCTGCTTGGGTGTTGCACAGGGTGGTTGTAACTTGTAAATAGAAATGTGTATTGAGAAGCATTTTGTTATTTTCCTCAAGATACAAAAGTGATTCAGTATAAATTAAAGTTGTTTGTTTTATTTTGTTTTTATTAATGAAATCTGGAAAGTCCGTCGCAAGATTTTCATGTATTAGTCATTCCAGGAAAACGATGTTTTTGCTCCATGTAAAATATAGAAACACGTTTGTTGTATGGGAGCCCCCCTTAAATATTTATTTTATTCTGTTTTTAGTATTTGTTGTTATAGCCGCAACAGAAATACATCATCTGTGAAAACAACTGTTTAGCTATAACGGTTCATGAGATACAGCCTGACAGACGGACAGTGGAATCTTAGTAATAGGGTCCCGTTTTTACCCTTTGGGTACGGAACCCTAAAAAGCTAATAATTTGCAGTACTTCTGCACTAAGAAGTGCTGCAAAAATGTGTGGTCTTCACTTTTAATTGACACTAAATACTAACCAACACGGTTAATAAAAAACTGTATAACTTTCAAACAAGCATTAATAAATAAGAAATTGATGCCAAACTTTCATAGTTTGAGGTCAGCCATTCACTATTATTTATCCTAATTTATCCGATTGAGTGGAAGAAAACTTCTTAACTTAATCTGGAAATTACTTTGTAAGTATTAAAAAGTTGTTCAAACGAACTTTGCAACATAATTTGTTCTAATTTGGCTTGAATTTATTACAGTCTGTAATGCCTGTCTGTTTTAGTTTTGTTAAGTAAATTGCTCGGAGTCAAAGTTTGCTTGTTAATCGATGAGCAAATTGGTGTGTCAGATATCAAAGGCAAAAAGTTAGATATTTGCGTTGCGGTTGATAAATGAACCAAATGAACCTATGAAACAACCTCTGATACTCTTGCGCGAACCCATCTTTCTGGCTCGGCATGCTGTGCTGGCGCTGCTGCTGCGACTGCGGAAAACCTCACGCGGCGAAAATATAATAACCTTATCGGAAATTATATTTTCGAGCCGTTTGGGGTTGAAACCCTCGGGCCGTGGGGTCCGAGTGCAGAAACATTCTTTTTTTTTTCTTTTAAATGGGTCTACTCCTGACCTCGATCACGCATGATGGAAAGCGATGGATGAGGTGAGTCTATGATAGAACGAGCATGCCCAGAACAAGCCTGTCCACACAGTCGCTGTCAGGGAGTTCCACACTTTGGCTGTGCGCAGAATAAGTGTGGAGGAGAAGCCCTGAATACGACTGATCGGATTATCAACCAAGTGCGAAAGTTTAACTTGCAGTACGTCTGGTAGTCCGGTAGTAAAAGGGCGATGGTGGGATCAGGTCATGGATCTCCTGCGCACACTCTTCGAAGTACAGTCTGTAGAATACCGACAGGCAAGCAACATTACGCCGATGAGTTTTCTTCATTTTCTGGGGCGACATCTATTGCCGGAATGTTTTGAAAATATTGTTTTTTATAATTCAAATACTTGTACCTACATATTAATTTCACTGTGCTCTATATTTGTTTTTCTTTTTCCAGAACGATGCGTCAATTTTGGCCAGCTTTTGTATTGTTCTTCAGAATGAGAATCATACCTAAGAAGACGCACGATTTCTTCTACAACATCGTGACCACCGTGCTGAGGGCTAGAGAGAATGGTAACGTGGCTTGTTATTACATATCATAACCTACCATCACGCCTGTAATCACGGAAGGGTTAGGAAGAGGATGAGTAGAGGTGTCCCTATAGTACCACCCACAAAGTCAAAACCAAAGCATTTATTTCAAAGAGGCACACAAAAAGCCCTTTTGAACGTCAAAATGTACAATAAAAATAATTGATTCTAGTCGCCCCTTCCAAAAGGTAGTTTTTATATGGAGAAGAATGGGCAAAAAACTCCGTTCTTTTTAAAAGTCTCGTTTTACAATATTTTGTATCTATGCATTGTAATTATATGTGAAGACGATGCAACTAGAATAAAATTACTTTAGCACAATAGATAAAATAATTAAAAATGAAGCCATGACAGATAAATTAATTATGTGATAGATACATGGTGCTCACATGTTTACAAACATTGTAAAAGTAGACGAACATCATTTCGCTTGTTATGTCCCATGTAATGTAGGTATAGCGAGCCTATAAGGATGATTTTCACCAAACGACTCGCATCGCATCGGTACGGAACGGATTTTTCGTGTACACAGTATTTAAAATCTATATTACCAAGTATGCTGCGACGCGCGATCGGCTCCGTTCGCCTGTCGTCGTATCCGATCGAATCCTTTCGGCTGTCGTTGCGTGTGCTCAAAGCCGTGGCCGGGCGACACCACTCATTCTCGAAAGTGCTCGCATCAAAAAGTAATCTGTGGTGCTCGCACTACAGGTCTGTGTTTTATGATTATTTTCTTCTTCTTCTAATGCAATAGCCAACAATACTACGTCAACTTCAACCATTTTCAAATATTAGAACGCGGTAGGAATGAAACTATTTGACTAGACGGAGAAACAGATACGTTCGCAAGCGACGACGGTACGGAGCCGATCGTACCTATGCGTCGACATGCTGCCAGACGCGATCGGCTGTCACCGCATCCGTTCGTATCCTTTCCGATCCGATGAGATGCGAGCCGTTTGGTGGAAATAATCCTTATCACGACCTAATAGCGAGCCTATTACGACCAATTGGAACTGTGCACCCACACGTGCATTTAGCTTCTGTCGTTTCATAAGTGCCCATGTAGGTATATGTGAAATAATCTTTGTACCAATAACCAAGTTTGCAAAAAAAAAAAAAAAAAACCAGACTGCTACCACAGCTGCTACTGAGAAATTGACTTGTATTTTCTACTCAGCCGGTCGATTCTGTAAAAATCTCACCGTGAAAACTTATGTGAAGTGAGTTTGTTTTTGCTAGGAATTGACACTACTGACAGCTCACTCCACGCTCACTTCACCTAAGTTTTCACGGTGAGATTTTTACAGAATAGCAGCGCTGTCTATCTACCTCGATGTTTGTTATTTTTTGATGATTTTTCTATTGATTTCCCTAAGGGAGAAAAGGAGATGACACAGCAAAAAGTTTTGGGTAAAGCTGACATTGACACTTACCTATATATTTTGAGTTATTGCTAGGTTTTGTGTTATTTGAAGAATACACTGGGGTATAGAATCAAGAGGATTGATCTGTTTCTTTATCAGACCAAGTTTTTACATAAATATAAGAGCTAGATATTGAATCATTACAAATTGGTAGTGGGGCTCGTGGCTAAGTAATAACAGCTGCACGGGTCGATCGATCAGATCGATGCCGCGGTTGGTCCATGGATGGGTAACCATTTTTATATTTTTAAACCGTGCCTCGGAAAGCATGTAAAGCCGTTGGTCCCGGCTGTCATTCGTGGATCTTTGACAGTCGTTACGGGTAGTCAGAAGCCTGCAAGTTTGATAACCAGTCTTATCCAAGGGGTATCGTATTACCCGGTAACTGGGTTGTGTTGTGGAGGTCAGATAGGCAATCGCTCCATATAAAATGCTGATGTTCAGCTGCATCCGGTTATACATGAAGCCGACCGCAGCATAGTTGGGAAAAGGCTGGGCAGATGATGAAATGACAAATGTGAATAGAAAGGGTTTATTTTTTAGATAAAATGTACCGTCGCAATATCTCCTGGATGCGGTAATGTATTAAGTTATGCACAATCGATACATTGCTAATGTTTAATTTTCAGGCGTTCAAGAAAAGCGCGGAGATTTCATCGACATGATGATGGCACTGAGGAATGATGAGTCCAACAATAACTGCAAGAAGGACCTTGAAGATGTTGAAATCAGTGAGTTTTGACGGTTGTTTTTATTATTAGTATGGTAGTATAGTATAACGAGCTGGTGTCCGCTACCCCACACGTACAAGCGCGTACCTATAACCTGTCATAATAACGTTATTGTTGTTTTCCTCGGGGACAACACTTGTTTTCGCGATGAAAGGTACCCTATGTACGTTTCTGTACATCTGACAACGTATATGCAAAATTGCAGGATGATCGGTTCAGTGGTTTAGGCGTGAAAAAGGTAACAAACAAACTTAGTTTCGCATTTATAATATTAGTTAGGATAAGGGTACCTCCGTATCATTAAATAATAGTCTATAATGTTCCCACTGCTGGGACATAGGCGTCCTATCTTTTGAGAGGAAATGGGCCGTAATTCACCACGCGGGGCCAGTGCTGGTTGGTAGGTGTCACATGTCCTCAAACTTTTGGTTCTAGGGCATCCTTCACCGTTTTTGAGAGCAGTGGCGATGAAATAAATTACACAATGTAACGACCTACAACTCGTATTATAAAGTCGGGGTCTGTCGTTACCAAAGAGAATATAACCATCTGGGCCATTTATGCTGTTTTTATTATTATTATTTTCTATTTAGTTATAAGTTCAGTTTTCTTTTCACAAAGAGACGGCCATTTTCATCAGAGGATTTTTCGGTCATACTAAAAGGCAAAGAAACCATGATAGATTCATTTGGCAATTTTCGCAAAAAAAAATTGTTTCATTTCCAAAAAAAATAAAGGATCAAAGAAAAATGGCGTCCACAGTACCTAAAGCACGAACTCATTACAAGTTTTATCTTTATGGGGTTAACTTTACGATAACGTAATTAATGTGGTCGCATTAACTTTTGATATTAAGTCGACTCCAACTCCAATATTGCTTAACTCTTTAACTTTTACGTAATTCGGTTCAAATTTTAAGTTTCCGAATAATTTTCGATCTGTTTAGTTTGTTTGCAAGGGTACTTTAACTCGGAATAATTTATGAAAGGAATTGAGGCCAATTTAAAATATGTTTTAAGTAACTTGTTTATTTAAAGGGGGTAAGGGTTTAGAGAAGTCCTGCTTGAAAAATACGTAACTAATATAAAAGAGAAATGGGCAAATCAGTCTTTTGCCCATTTTATCTTTTATTTATATTACGTGTTTGCTTGTTATTGTTTGGCTACAGTATTCTTCTACAGAACTTCACTTTGCAAAAAAACATAATTATTATATAAGCTCTAACTATAGCATTTTTATTACCCGACTGCGCCAGAAGGAGGGTTATGTTTTTCGAGTGTATGTATGTATGCATACTTATTTCTCGGGCATGCTCTGTACTCTAAACGGCTTGATCGATTTCAGCTAGAGAGATGCCGTTAGATTCGTCTTAATTGTGAGTGACACTGGGTATATTATAAAAAAAAAAGTTAAAATGGCCGATTTTTGGCGCCATATTTTGTTTTAATTTTTTTTACTTTGTGTAAATTATTTCATCACCACTGCTCTCAAAACGGTGAAGGAAAACATCGTGAGAATACCGGCATGTCGTAAATCCAAAAAATCGAAGGCATTAGTGACATCTACCAACCCACACGGGGCCCGCGTCGTAGATTACGATCCACTCCCTCTCACCTGGAAAAGGCCATTATTTATTTATTTATTAAAACTTTATGCACAAGTAAAAACTGTACAAAGGCGGACTTAATGCCTTGGGCATTTTCTACCAGTCTACCTTAGGGTGATACAGAGACAATACACCGTAGGTGCAATAACAGAAAACAACTTGAAAAATATTTATAACTGAAATCTAAGAATAAATACATACATACAACAAAATATAAAACAAAAAAAAGTTATGAGAGAAAAACAAGAAAACCTACAACAACTTAATTCTGAGACGAATTTGCCAACTTTATCCCAGCAGTGGGAACATTATAGGCTGATTATGCTAAACCAATTACAGTCATTTTTGAGTTGTCAAGGAGTTGGGCAAGATGAAGCTATTTGCCCATTCTAAAGCGCAGTAGGATCCTATGAAGAAGAACGCACAACAAGCTCCTTATAATAGTTCTTCTCCATGGTACTCCACTCCAAGTTTAATGATAATCCCAACTTCTATCCACAGCCGACATGGTAATCTCAGCAAACGCGTTCATAATCTTCCTGGGCGGTTTCGAGACCACCTCCTCAACCCTGGCGTTCCTCTTCCTGGAGCTGGCAGCCAACCAGCAGGTCCAGGAAAAGATGAGGAGTGAGATCCGGGAGGTCCTGGACCGACACGACGGGAAGATCACCTATGAGCTGCTACAGGAACTGGTTTATATGGAGATGGTGATTCAGGGTATGATGTTGTTCAATATTTTTTAAACTAGATGAAGATGATTTCATTGTCTTCTTGAGACCTCTACTGTCCGTTTTCAGTAATACTAAGAGAGATTTAAAGGTGCGCTGTTGGATTTTCAACTTTCGGCACTGAGCCAAACGTTGAAATTCCAACAGCTGATCATTGTTTAGGCATTAATTTAGGTATCGCTTAGTGTTAGTGATTATGGCATAGATGTCCCACAACTATCAGACTATAATTGCAAGGAGAGACCGTAACATGTATTGGTCTACGTACGTACTACGTAATTACGTAACGTTTATAAATCTTCAACTTTCTCGAAACACCGTAGACTTTGGTCTATGGTATGTGAAATAAAAGGCATGATGGAATTGGAATTGAGAAGGCCGAATATTCTGTCGATGATGGCGGAACTTGTAGCTGAAGGCCCTGTGGCGGCACCTACATCGTTACATGCAGAACTATGCACCACACTTACGTCACGCAAAATTCTGCATCGCGCAAGCAGAGTTTACCGCGCAACTAGCATATACATATACAACGTCCCGACATCTATCGTCAGGTAGTTGCCCACCAGACACAATACCGTTCTAGTCGGGGGATCCTCTCTTTTCTATGGAGGATGAGTGAACTTTACACTCTGTTCCTTATACCTCTATAGCCCTATAAGTTTCTTATTAGACCGGGCGGTGTAGACCGGCTGCTTGGTCCAAATAAAAGACTATAACTTTTAGTCAAAAAGTTATAGTCTTTTATTTTCTGATGACTGTTTCATTTGCATTTTGAACCTTAGGAGATTGGTATTTCAGTAAATAATTGCGTATGTGCTACTGCTAGCTGTTTTTCCAAGCTCTTCGAGTGTATAAGTAATTAGTTTGAACACCACACCACATTCAGCACAGTGACCCCAATTGGTTAGATACTTGTAACCAGAAAAGTTTATTTTAATGAGTTTTTACTTTCCCCTCGAGGAATGGACTGGTTCGGATTAAAGGGACTGTGTCCGTTACACCGGCTGAAACTATACGGAACAGACTCGAAACTGTGCTGAACGGAGATCAGTTAACAGGTGTGAATTTAACTTGTTTGAACTCTAATGAATGGGGCATCGGGATACGGATGGTTTTTGGAGGACCCAGAAGTATTAGGGAACAGTTGCCATACCACAGAGCACGAGAGTAGGTCATTACCAATCAATTGCAAACTGACCAAGGCATGAGTTATTCTCACATACAACTGTTCCGTGCAATATACCATAACCATACCATACCATAATCAGCCTATAATGTTTCCACTGCTGGGACACAGGCCTCCTCTCGGTGAGAGGGAGTGGGCCGTAATCCACCACGCGGGCCCAGTGCGGATTGGCAGATGTCACATGTCTTCGAATTTTTGGTTCTAGGACATGCCGGTTTCCTCACGATGTTTTCCTTCACCGTTTTGAGAGCAGTGGTGATGAAATAATTTACACAAAGTAAAGCGCCTGTCTGGGTTCGAACCTACGACCTACAACTCGTAAGTCGCGGCCGTTACCACTTGGCCACCACTGCTCTACACTGCTCTACCGTGCAATATACTAACACAAAATTAACCACATATTTCTTATACTGCCCATCTATAAATATATATTCTGCATCTCAAAATTAACCACATACTTCTTCTGGGTAAGCTCACTCAATCGTCGACTTTGTCTCTGTCACCTCTGACCTAGACTAGAGTCAAGAGCAAATCCATTTCAATAAAAAAAAAACAGATTTTTTCTTGTGTTGATAACCGACGACATAAGCTGAGGTGTCTAGTATCATGAGCTGAATTTCTGATTACTTTACGCGTCGATTGTTTTCTATGAAACATCCCTGCCTAGTTGCTATTCCACCAATTCGCACTAAGCGTTTTCAAATGTCCTTTATAATGCGCACAGCAAAAGAGTGGAACGCTTTACCTGCGTCTGTGTTTCCGAGCGCATACAACCCGAATCTTTTCAAAGTAAGAGTGAACAGGCTTCTTCTGGGTAAGCTCTTTCCATCGTCCACTTTGTCTCTGTCACCTCTGACCTAGACTAGAGTCAAGAGCAAACCCATTTCAATAAAAAAAAACTGATATTTTTTTGTGTTGATAACCGACGACATAAGCTGAGGTGTCAGTATCATGAGCTGAATTTCTGATTACTTTGCGCTTCGTTCGATTGTTATGATTATGAAATATGTGGTTCAAGAATGTAACATTGCAAAATTCATAATGGAACATGGTTGCAAAAATATCTTACGATGATGCATGAAAGTAACGTTATTTCTGTCAATTAGAAAATAACCTTTCTTTATAGTAGATAAATTATTTACCATTTGTTTAAGGAATTTTAGATAATACTTATGTATAAGCACTTAAGCTACGCTTGCCGCGGTTGGTGTGTGGATGGGTGACCATCTTTACATACCGAGACCCCTCCGTGCCTCGGAAAGCACGTTCAGCCGTTGGTCCCGGCTGTCATTCGTGGATCTTTGACAGTCGTTACGGGTAGTCAGAAGCCCGAAAGTCTGACAACCAGTCTTACCAAGGAATATCATATTACTCAGTAATTGGGTTGTGGAGGTCAGATAGGCAGTCGCTCCATGTAATTCAGCTGCATCCGGTTAGACTGGAAGCCGACCCCTACATAGTTGGGAAAAGGCTAGGCAGATGATGACTTATGTATAAGGACTATCTAAATGGCTAATGGAGGGCCCATTAGCCATTTAGGTTATTTTGTAAATATTTATGTAAATCAATTATTTCAATAAACAATTTCAATTTCAACTCTTGAAGAAGAGATGTTTAATGTTGTTGTTGGATGTTGCATCATACCTAATCGTAATTTAATGCTCGTTCCAGAGACTCTTCGCCTCTACCCGCCTTTCCCGAGCATCCAGCGCTTATGCACCAAAGAGTACACGATACCTGACACGACCACCGTGGTGGAGAGGGGCACCATCGTACTGTTCCCGACACTAGGCATACAGAGAGACGAACAGGTAAGCCCCTACTTTAGACAGGGTTCAAATTAATTAGCTAGAGAAACTCCACAAATTAGGTAGGTAGGTATGGGTTGCGACATCTGTTTTATTTTGACTTTGGGTTATCATCAAATCACCCCTCCCGCTCTGGGTGGAGCGAAAGGGAGTGTCAGACTCTTACTGACTAAAACCCACCCGTGTTCCTTCCTTAGCCCTTTATGTGCCGGGCCAGCGGTAACCCTTTCGGACAATCCCGCTGACCCGGCAGGCTTCGGCCCTTCACTGATGCTGACATCTCTTTGAGGCGCGCGTGGAACACGCACGGGGTTTCGATATCTTGACACAACAAAAACTAATTTTAGAAACTGAGTTTTTTGTGTGTAGTCTATTCCTTATGTAACTACACTACTTGCGGTCGGTGACTCCAATGTTTTTATTATCAAATCATGTTTAAATATACTCTAGCTAATTTAATTTGACTCTGTAGCACGGATATCGACTCTGTAGATAGTAAAGATAACTAGAGTCTGACCGAAGAGGTGTAATGCCGGGAGGAACGAGGGACAATCGAAAAAAAAAAATTGAGACTTGATTTCGTATAAAATTGGAGACTGGAACAAAATAGTTATGCTTGCACTCTCGCGTACGTGCCAACTTAGAGCGGATACCTTACACGAAATAAAACTTGGGAACAAGTGTCAGAGCCGACACTTGCATAAAACTTGCAGATAAGCAACTAACTCGCTTCCTACATGTCTGGAATACACCCCGAATAATTTAAGGCTTTGATATATATAAATAAACTATGTATATACAAGCTGTGTCCGCGACTTCATTCGCGTGGATGTGGAGTACCAATAATGTGTCGCTTAGGGAAGGTGTAGGTAAGGCGCGGAACCCAAATTATTTTTCGAAAATAAAAGTAGCCTAAGTTACCTACTCCTTATAACATCAGCTAGCTGCCAGTAAAATTCCCGTCAAAATCGGTCCAGCTGTTTCGGAGAGTAGCCGGAACAAACAAACAGACGGATCAATTCCTGGATTAACATATAGGATACTTTTTATCCCGATATTACCACGGGATCGAAACTTACACGGGTGAAACCGCGGGGCACTGCTAGTTCCTAAAAGTACAAGATTTAGGAGACCTAGTTGTTTGAATATCATGTAGATATACCTCTACAAACTTTCTTTACAATAAAAACCATAAGTACTAATATACAACATTCTGATTTTTTGTCAGATTTTATTCTACAAGCATCATACTAAAATACTACCAGTGTCTTAATCTTTTAGTCCAAACAATGGACTTTTTGTAATGAAGTAATTGCTTCATATTTTGCAATAAATTACCAGCATTGTGTCATCGCGCTTCTCTTTCTTTTCTATGCAGTCCGACAGTGACCGCGCTTTAGGTCATGTAAGCCCCTTAACAGAACCCTTTATTTTTAGCATGAACGTTGAAGAATATTAAGTTAATTTGATCGAAGCCAATCATCTCTGAGCTATTGAGTTATGTTTCTTAGAAAGGTTAAATAAACTTACCCTCTCTGATCTCCCACTTACCTTCCCACCCCGGAAGGTAAGTGGGAGATCAGAGAGGGTAAGTGGATAAGTAAAGGTTATGTTTTAAGTTCAACTTGACCTGTCCACCGCTTGAGAGACGTACTTCGGCCTTTTACCAAAACCGAGAAGCGATAAAAACAGTAAAGTGGGGTCAAAGGTGTTCTAATCGGTCCTTCTGTTCATAAGTTTTTACAAAGTAAATGAAAAACATTCTTTTTATAGCTACCGCCCGCGGCTTCGCCCGCGAGGTATGTCGATAAAAACTATCCTATGTCCTTTCCCGGGATGCAATCTATCTCTTTGCCAAATTTTATCGAAATCCGTTCAGTGGTTTAGGCGTGAAAAGGTAACATACAGACAGACAGAGTTACTTTCGAATTTATAATAGTATTATGGATGTTAATCATTTTCGGCAATTCTTTAGGAAATGTCAAAGGTTTTCTAATAAATTTTTGTTACAATGTAGTACAATAAATGAGTCTGATAGTTTAGAATTTTTGTCGTAATTTTGCCCCTTGAACTTAGGATGGGGAATTTATGATACATTCGCATTGGTTCAACGGACCGTTCCGTCATATTTATAACCTTTTGACAGCCACAGTCATGTATAGATGACAAACCAAAATGTGCCCAGCACGCCACGGTTCGACTACATGACAGACTTTGACGTCGAGGGCACGTTTTAGATTTTTTGACGTGTGACGGTCAAAAGGTTAACGGACGTCATGAAATTCTGTCATTTTCACCAGTATTTGACATTAAGGTGTCAAAAAATGTTCTGCACCCTAATTTCGTAACACACTATCAATCTCAATCTGAATCATTTTGAAGGATATTGCTAATCCGTTGCTTCATATGTTCGAAAAATGTGTCTGCTCAACATCGCAAATAACGCAATGAATGTTGTTGAACTGTCAAAATTAAACCCATTGCTACTGATAGTGTGTTACGTAATTACCCAGCAGGTTTAAGTATTTAGACTTTTAGAAACCTTATATGGGAATACCACTGCCACCTTTGCCCCTCTCCTCAGCCATGACAAGCGTGTTAATGACATAAGTATTTTTTTTACATTTCAGTACTTTGAGAACGCGTCAGCTTTCATCCCAGAGCGCTGGTCAGAGGACGCGCCGCAGCCGCCTCCAGGAGTCTACATGCCCTTCGGAGACGGGCCTCGGTATTGTATAGGTAGGTGTAGTAAGCTTCTTCATAGCTCTTTATAAGTCGCCCACCGGGGCAATTGCGTAACAGACTCAGGGCGAGTTATTTCACGTCCACGGTCCACTTGACGCACGCGTATAGGTACGCAAAAAATGGCGCTAACTCTCGTCAAACCAAAAAAAGCGTTGCTTCAAATTATGGCCTTGCCGTACGTCAAATAATAACGAGTACCTATGTAATCGTTATTATTTGACGTACGTATGTTACGTTAACCAACAGTTTGAAACAACCGGCGCTAACAGTAGCATGGATGTCATCTTGACAGTTCGACAACATTCATTGCGTTATTTACGTAGTGAAGAGTAAAATTGAAAGTGTTACGCAATAAGGGTGCAGCCAGTCGATTCTGTAAAAATCTCACCGTGAAAACTTAGGTGAAGTGAGTTTGTTTTTGCTAGGAATTGACACTATTGACAGCTCACTCCACGCTCACTTCACCTAAGTTTTCAGGCTGAGATTTTTACAGAATAGCACCGCTGTTCTGTGGCGTATAGATATAAGGGTTAAAGGGAACACAAAAAAGCCGTTCTAGGGATTTCAATAGTGGGCGTGTTTTACTAATAAAACGTGACAATTCCATGCTAGACTATAAAAATACAGTTACAATGTTAAAGTATTGGATTGTTATGGTCAACAACAGTCTACACGTGCAATCCCAAATTGTAAACAAAAGAACGAATTTCTTAGAAAGTTTGGTTTGCATGATGCCAACAGTCGAGTTTATTACGGGCTAGGATAATAAAGCGACAAAAGAACGTACACAGCGATTTTCACTCATTTAGGCAACTTAAAAGGTTACTGTACTTAATTGTTGTCGTTATTGAGAGTGGGTGTAATGCTATATGGAGTGTATCATTGTATGGAAAACTAATGGTTTCAATGACTCGTTCTCAGGCGCCCATTTCTAAGAATACACAAGTTATTGATGTAGCGTCAGCAAAATAAATGAACACCTTATTGCGTTACCTCGTTTCAAGTTGAGTGTCGAGTTGTATATTTTTTGCCGACGCGAGCTTTACTCGCCCACTTGTGTAAGTAGTTGCGAGTGGCAACCCGATACTTGTGTTTTGGAGAAGGAATGTTTGAATTATGATTCAAACCTTACTACCTGCACCTCATGTGACATACCTACCATAAAGATACCTTACTACCTGCACCTCATGTGACATACCATAAAGATATGTCTTTATGGCATGTCACATGAGGTGCAGGTAGCATAGACATACCATAAAGATATGTCTTTATGTCTGGAGTGGCGACCACGTACCGGAAGACGTAGCGTTGGAAGGCCTACAAGGTGGACCGACGACCTTGTGAAGGCCGCAGGAACCCGTTGGATGCGAGAAGCACAGAACCGGTCGAAGTGGAAGTGCTTGGGGGAGGCCTATCAATGTCCAGCAGTGGACGTCTTTTGGCTGAAATGATGATGATGTCTTTATGGCATGTCACATGAGGTGCAGGTAGTAAGGTTATACCTACACCATTTGGCTCATGCGATTACACAATCCGATATAAATGCCCACAGAAAACCAGATGTGTCCGTAGGTCAAATACATGTTAGATCTGAAGGCTAATTCGCGTAATTAAAAATGTTCGAAATATAATTTCAATCTCATCTCAGCGACAATCAATGTCAACAACTTTTACAATATTTTTGTAAATAATTTTACAATATTTGTAAATAAAATTTGTAAATATGTGAGCACCATGTATCTATCACATAATTGATTTACCTGTCATTGCTTAATTTTTAATTATTTTTACCTTTTTCGGTAGACTAATTTTATTCTAGGTGCATCGTCTTAACAATTATATTTTTACAAGACCTTGTAAAACATTTTAAAAGTAACGGTGGAGTTTCTTTCCCATTCTTCTCCATACGAAAATTATCTTTTGAAATGGGCGACTAGAATCAATTCTATTTAGTTGTAATTTTTGACGTTCAAAAGTGCCTTTTATGTGCCTATTTGAAATAAATGATTTGACTTTGACTTTGAACAACTTGTCAAATATGTGGGCGTTAGCAAATAGATATTTTTGACAGATGAGTTTGAGACCGAGTTTAGGATACGAACGTTCTAAGAAATACGGGAATTCCCCTCTGGGCGGTATTCGAACCAGCGCGGTGGTATTCTGTAAAAATCTCACCGTGAAAACTTAGGTGAAGTGAGCTTGGAGTGAGCTGTCAAAAGTGTCAATTCCTAGCAAAAACAAACTCACTTCACCTAAGTTTTCAGCGTGAGATTTTTACAGAATCGACCGGCCGAAAGGCACTCAGCCGTTACGCCAAATTCTCAAATCGTACCCTCGGTACATAAGTTTTCTTTCTTTCCGCAGGCAAAAGATTCGCCCTGATACAAATGAAGTGCTGTCTCCTAAGGCTTCTGCAGCACATAAGGCTCTCACCAGCGCCCCGCACCGACTCGCTCGGCAAGGAGTACATCGAGCCGCGCGTCGAGCCTTTCACCGCCGATCCTCGCTCCCCGCTCACACTCCATCCCGCTAACTCTATGGTCACACTCAGCCTTTTATGACGAAATTTTTTGCAGACCTTTTTTAATGCATATAGTGAGAAAATTATTGTAGTACAACCTTCGATCAATATTATTGATTGAAGAGTACAACGCTACAAGGTTATTTTTGACACATGGCCAAAATCGGAACTACCGTCGCCATCTTGTTTTATCGATACAATGTCTGTGACACTATTTTACAAATGTTTACCAACAACGCCCTCCTGTCATTGTCATTGACAGGAAAGCTGTCAATGTCATTTAGGAGCTAAAATATCCTTGGAGCACTCTAATTTGAGATTGATTTGTGTTCTAAATTCTTTGCTAATAACAAAAACGTATGTTGCTGATCATGTGAATTTTTGTATGTAATGGTCACCCAGTTTATGAGAAAACAAACAAATTGTTTTGTTGTTTTCTTTTTTGTTTAGATAAATTAGGGATGTCTTTACATGTCTTAAATTGTAATTTTATTAAAATATGAAAGAGCTGGGTAGTAGCCAAAGTTGACCGTATACTTTTGGAGTTTAATAAAAATATTACTTATATTTATACTAAGGTGCTTAAAATGGCACTTAGTTAGGAAGCCTTCTTAGCCAGTGATTATACGGCATTTTAGGATAAGACTATTAATAAGTTAATATTTTTTATAATTTTGCAAGTACTTGTGTTTTCTGTAAATAAACTGCTTTACTTGTATATCAATATTAAAAAAAAAAATAGACTTGTATATCAGTGGTTTTATTTATGCTCGTCACTCAATAATAACAGCCGCATGGGCTAGGCTTGCCGCGGTCGGTTCTTCGATGGGTGACCATCTATTACATATCGAAACTAGGTAGTCCGTGCTTTGGAAAGCACGCTAAGCGGTTGGTCCCGGGCTCCCGGCTGTCATTCGTAGAACTTCGTAGTCTTACCAAGGGGTATCGTGTTACCCAGTAACTGGGTTGTGGAGGTCAGATAAAATAAAATAGTCATCCAGACCGTATTTCGGCCACGGCGGCCAATCTCAACGGAGACTAACCTTCGGCGCTGGAGAAATTATAGTGCACAAGTGTGTGCGCAGACATAGGTGTACTCTTTCTTGCCTAACTCTCATATACTTAGTCCGATAGGACGGCGCGCAATCCGACACGAAGGACATTTTGGCAGAATCATAAAAGGATAACATTATGAATCATAATATGGCGAAACAGTCCGTGTTTTTCTTTTTTTCGCTGCACTACTTAGGTATTGTTGCAGCTGTCGCAGGTGTGATGATGGTGCAGGTAAGAAGGTTGATGATATTTAAATAAGAACCAATTACTTACAAGTTTTTATAATAATGTTATCAGTCCAGTGACACGTACAGAAAGAGAGCAAAAATAAATATTATATTTTTCTGATTTTGTTTACTGTAGTCGATCATAAATACTTTTATTGCTTCTAAAACTTGCGTTTTTTTGCGTTTAGGTCCTGTAAGTAATCCTCTTAAAATAATCCCATGAAAATAATAGGTAGATATTACTATTATCCATTAGAAACACGATAATGTTCGTGTCCAATAACTTGACATTGTTTGCAACAAGAGTACTTACAGAAGTACGTTGTGTCGGTGTTAGCTTTCCAAGTTATAAACTAAAGCGTCACGAACAACTATGAAATACCTATACTGAAAAAACAAAATGAACAACCAGCTCTTATTACAATGCAGCAAAGTTTAAAATCTCATGAGTTTTTCTGGAGACTTTCAATCTTTCGTCGGGAACATCTTGCCTTTATATAAGTTGGCGACTCCTTATTTTTTAATCATTAGACCCATGGTCATGCTTCCTTGTTGCATAATACATTGTTTAAGTGTTCTCGAAACAATATTAAAAAGTTTGTGATTTGTGAAAAAAAAAATATTGAAAAGTTTCAAGATGTTTTGAAAATCGGTGCCGGAGATTCTAAGATGAAGGTTAGTCTCTTTTTAGCTTATTTTTAATTAATTTGTTTTTTAAATGCTTTCAGTCTTCAATTTTTTGGTTTGTTTCACCACCCCATGATATCTATGTGTCAGTTAAATTCAGTTTTTATTTCTAAATTTATCTGTTGGATAGTGCCTAAACGATGACTGTGATACTAACAGAACCTTAGCGTGATCAAATATAAAATCAACCACCCAGGTTTGGACCACCCAGATGGTTTTATGTTTGATCACGCTAAGGATTTGGTATCGAAAAAAAAATAGTTCAGATTTCTCAATATTGTTATCTCACTAGGTATTTTAGGGAATAATCATAGCGTACAACCGTATTTTTTTTAAATCGGCATGTCCTAGTTCCATCATATAATGTGGCATCCGTCCACCCACACTGGGCCCGCGTGGTGGATTGGATTATGTCCCACTCCCTACAAAGATTACGTACGCTATGATTATTCCCTAATCATAATCAATCATATGAATATGATTAGGGAATAATCATAGCGTACAACCGTATTTTTTTTAACCGGCATGTCCTAGATCCTTCACATAATGTGGCATCCGTCAACCCACACTGGGCCCGCGTGGTGGATTGGATTATGTCCCACTCCCTACAAAGCATGTTGAATAAAGGCGAAAGTTTGTATTTGTATGTGGGGGTGTGTGTGTGTGATTATATGTTTGTTACTTCTTCACGCTCAAACGGCTGGACCAATTTTGATAAAATTTTGTATTGAGGTAGCTGACACCCTGTGGATTAACATAAATAGGATACTTTTTATCCCGATATTCCCACGGGATCGAAACTTATGCGGGTGAAACCGCGGGGTGCAGCTAGTCTCTAATATTATGACTACCTATATGTTGAATAGGTTCACTGCCCACTGGTTCGCTGTATCCAATCAAATCATCGAAATGATTGGAATTCGATCTGCTTCTGCGAAATAGACTGATAATGAGCTGTGCGATTGTACGCGGTTCGTGTCTATGGTGCACACTACTGACCTATCATTAAATTATAAGTAGGTGTATTATATTAACTTAAGCTTACAAAACTAAATAAATGTTGCGATCAATAATACACTACCTATATTTTTAGGTCAGATAAAAGCTAAAAACTGTTTATTTGAGTAAAAAAAAGTAAAAATATTTTAATTTATATTTTCCTGCAGTGGCAATGTTTACATTACTGAATGTTCAACGCGGCACACACATACTTTTGAAGGAACATTCAAGGATTATTTCCGCTGTTCCAATTCTGAAGCAATTAAAAAAAAATAAGGCTGCTTGGGTCGTTTCCCTCGTCATCCCTAAAGGAGTACGTCTGAAAAACAAAAACGACGTAGGTTTTTTATAGTGCACGTTCTTTGAATGGTCCCTTTCACGTCACTTGCCGTACATTTCCTATCGTAATTGCGATCTGACACTGTGAATGGCGTGTGGACAGATAAAAGAACCTTCTGTTTCTCTCGCTCATCTTTAGACATAGACACAATATGGTGGATTATCCTGTAATGTTGCGGAGAAAAGCTTTTTTCTATCGTAGATTTTCGAGTTCTTTGTAGATTTTTTTTTTCTAGATTTTTGTAGGCACTAGCTTTCGGTGTAGATGGCAACGTCTGCTTATCTTTATGAGTCCGTCATACCTACTAAAGTTATTGACGGTGTAAGATAGCGTTATGTTTATTTCTAACTTAGGTACTTGTTATCGTTACGAAGAAGGCCGTTTTACGCGCTATAATAAAAACTTGATGTAAAGGCGAAGATGAAAGAAGGAAACCGACATCTATGAATGCATTATTATTGTTTTAAGTACCATTTTGTCCTGATCAACATAAAATCATAAAACCAGTTCCACGTGATTTTTTATCAATGCAACACCGCTATTTCTTAGTTTTCTCCGTTCGGTAATTGTACAGGAGGCCAATTCCCGTAATTAATTAACAACGTTCAAAATCTAGTCGCAATTTCATCTCACAGCGACAATCAATGTCAAAAATGACATTAAATAATCAAAGGTCAAAAATGTAGGGAGTATGAAGAAGTATTTTTGACAGATTGAGTGAGACTGAGATCAGACTATGGACGTAATATAATTGTTACTTCTATATATTACGTCCATGGATCAGACTGTGAACGTTCCACAGATGACGAAGCAGGCAGGGTCATTCAATGGTATCTATGGTAATGCCTGCAAAATAGCTTGTACCCATGCAAAATATTAGTTCTAGAAATTAAAAACTGCCAAGTAGGTCGGTTGTGCGTCAGCATTGTATCAAACTGCAATGTCAAAGTTACAAATGGACTAGGTAATCATATTTCTATGACCTACCTACACGTTATAATTATTATAAGTTTTGTCATTTCTATTTAGTTGTGAGGTGGTGATCGTTTCAGTAAGATGATGAATCAAGGTTTTGTTTAAAAGTGGGATAAAAAAAATAACACGACGTTTAAAAAATCTAGATCTAAGCGGCCTAACTAGAAAAATAAGGTGAGTTTTTATTATTTTTCTTATATTATTACCTACCTGTCGTGTTTCATGCAGTCATGCTACTAGGGATATTTACCTATTGTTTTGTTTGAAGGTAACAGACATGAGGGTACATAGAAAAAAAAAAATGTTTGGAAGGGAATTGAAAATAATATAAACAGTTGCACAGATAGTTTTGTAAACCCAATGATTTCAAGATTTTCAAGTTTCGCGTACCTAATGATATACGTATGTCAATGACTAAACCAAATAAAGACTTGGCTAAAAGGTCCCAACAACCAGGGGGCTTACCATCGCACTACTTTTTTTTATAAGACGTCTTAGTACAAAAAAGTAGGTAAAGTAGGTAAGCCCCCGTTTCAAGCCCTTGTTTTTCGAAATGAATGAACCGATTTTAATGAAACTTCATACGCATAAGCAGGATACAAAGGTCTAAAAAGTTACATAAGAACATAAAAAAAAAATAGTGTTTCAGCCAAGTTAGACCGATTTAAAATTTTCCATAGAAACAGAGATTTCCAGTTATCTTTTATTAAATAAGACATTTCGAAAATGTTCTGTTACTTTGTTTACGGATGCGTACGCATCTCATACAAAATCGTTGTTTTCTATGAACAAAAGCTGAACAGAGCTGAATAAGTGTGAGTAGTCCCTTAATTTGTTAAGGCAAGCCTGCATGAGGCCTGCATCCTATTTAAAAAGCGATCGTCATTTTATGTCACTTTTTGTTCGAAAAACCAGAAAGCGCCCTCTGTTGGCATGACCACGCGTTCAGTTTCACACACACACGTTGTTTGGCGGCCAAATGATGGCCAAATGTGGTTCGTGTGAATAAACTATTCAACTTCATACAAATTAGCGCCTGTCCACACGTTGTCGTTGTGGTGTGGTTGTGGTACGTGTGATCGGATCCTGAAACAACGCTTATGTAGGTACGGCCATTGTAGGCCATTGTGTATAGTGCCTATGGAATTAGTATGTACTAGGACAAAATTGTGCTCGGATTGTCTAAATAAAGTGTCATAAATGTTAGATTTATCATGAAGGTTTTATTTCAAAATAATTTGATCATACATATTGGCCATAAATAATAATTAGGCACTGGCCATGAATATATAAAAAATAGAATGCTAGAATAATAAAAGTAATTGCTAATTTCATATAACGTCTCTATAAAATTGTGCTCTATTTGTAATAATCACAAGGCTGAATAATTAAAAAAATAATTCTTTTTGCTTTTATTTAATTTTGATTCTGGAACACAACTTGAATTTGAAATAAAAGAATTGTGGACTTGTTGTTGTTTTGTTCATTTCTTGACATGACATGCACAGAACACTTTTATAATAGTTGACATTTCATGTTGAAGAGTTTCATCAACGATGAAATAATTGAAATCATTATTGTAAAGTATCATAAGGAAAATACTTTATTTTAGGATATTACTTGAATGCAGGAATTATCAGATTTTTGTATGGAAATGTCGATGATCAATGATCCATTAAAGATAAAACATTGTTCAAGAGCTCGAGGTGATACCTCAGGTAAGATTTACTGATACCCTAATAGAGAATTTAAATTTTGAGAGTATTTTATAGTCAAACAAGCTAAGGTAGCCATCCATACTCCATCATCTGTCTAACCCTTTCCCAACTATGTTGGGGTCGGCTTCCAGTCTAACCGGATGCATCTGAATATCAGTATTTTACAGGGAGCGACTGCCTATCTGACCTCCACAACCCAGTTATTGGGTAATACGATATCCCTTGGTAAGACTGGTTATCAGACTTCAGGGCTTCAGACTACCCATAACGTGGTAGCCATCCATACTAATATTATAAATTCGAAAGTAACTCGTCTGTCTGTCTGTATTTGCCTCCTCTACACGTCGGCAGATGCGTCCGCGGACGTCGACAGATGCATCAGGAGATGGATGACCACGAGCCGACCACACATCTTTTTGTCGTTCAGTCTGTGTTAATTCTCGACAGACTCAACTCATACGCCCGCAACATAAAAAAACTGGCCAAGTGCGTGTCGGGCCATGCACAGTGTAGGGTTCCGTAGTAGCCCGTTATCACAACATAGTACGATTCTATTGTTCTTTATTACGAATCTATGTAATGGTAAATATATTAAGAGTTAATGGTTCGACTTTGAATTTAAATTATCATTTCAATGACGTGCGGGGATGTTGATCACTCGAATGTACTCTAATAAAAACGTAACCCGTTGGTACAGCGCCATCTAGCGGCAGTATTGTGAAACATGATAATTTATGGTTTTTTTATTTCATATTTTGTTTTTCAATGAAAGTCTTTACCCGTTAAAAACAAGCAACTACCTACTTCATCTTAGTCACTTTAAAGGATTAATGCTAAGGATTTTGTATTTGGTACAAAATTATCCAACACCCAAGGTCAACGACTATTACTGCTAAACTAATAAAGTTGTCTTAACCGCTATAATTTTCCTATAAAGTTCATGAAATGCACTATCATCGTGAATTTTCCCAGATTTTTTAAGCCAGCAGTTTAGCTTCGGGACTGGAACAAAAATTTGCACTTTAAAGTTTAATATTTCGGAAGTCGTTGTCTTTGGGATCTGTATTTTATAGTTTTAGTATTTTGCCACCGAATTCCGAAATTAAAGTTATTTCATAATTTTGAGTTTATTTCTTTTTGAAGTCGGTTTAATTTTTTTTAAATACCTACATACTTTATTTCGTAATTTTTAGTTTTAATTAAAAATTTGAATGTTTTTTTTTGTAATAAGTAGGTAATAGTTTTGTTGTAAATATTGCACTAGAATTTGACCAAGGTTTTGTGATGTTTTCCCTTTGACAATACACCCGTAGCTCGTATCAATAAGCCAGGCCGTCACACTTTCACGTCTTAGTCCATTTCTTGAAAATTACTGGATCGATTTTGATGAAACATGCACTGTTCCCTAAGTTGGTTGTGGTCACGATCCGATTAATAGTTGCGGAGAAATGCATGGACATACATACATACATACATAGGTCTATAAAAGTTTGTACTTATATTTGTTTGGAAGCCCTAATAGATTGCCATATTATGTGAATATAATGCAATTCCAATAATATTACATACATACGTGTCGAATTGATAACCTCCTTTTTTTGAAGTCTGTAAATACTGACAACCGGATTGGTGGCAGATGCATCTGCCGACGTCAAATACCTACTTACCACAGACTAGCAAATTACCTACACGTCGGCGGAAGCATTCGCAGATGACCATCTGCTGATGAATCTGTCGACGTGTAGAGGAGGATTTACCTTTTCACGCCTAAACCACTGAACGGTTTTGGAAAAATTTGGCAGAAAGATAGATTGCATCCCGGGGAAGGACATAGGATAGTTTTTATCTACATACCTCGCGGGCTAAGCCGCGGGCGGAAGCTAGTGATATTATATTACTAAAACTGTCATCCTGATGCCTAGCCTTTTCTAAACTATTTTGGGGTCGGCTTCCAGTCTAACCGGATGCATCTGAATACCAGTGTTTTACACGGAGCGACTGCCTATCTGACCTCCACAACCCAGTTACTGGGTAATACGATACCCCTTGGTAAGACTGGTTGTCAGACTTTCGGGCTTCTGACTACCCGTAACGACTGTCAAAGATCCACGAATGACAGCCGGGACCAACGGCTTAACGTGCTTTCCGAGGCACGGAGGGGTCACGGTAACCATCCGACAGGCTATCGTATCGAAAATAACACATTTCAATAACCTTGTGAACAGCATTTAGAGAACTCCTACGATAACACTGATTGATGTTCAATACGGTACGGAAGCTTATCAAGTGGTTGTGAATAGCTATGCTGCTTCGTTTCCGAAAATTCTTTCAGTAATGTGAAACTACAGTATTGCCAAGTGTCGTAGTCGCATATGTGTATATGTCGTAGTCGAAATTTCACGCGGTTGAAGCCACACGGTCAGAAACTAGTAAACAAGAAAGGTGACGTTGATATGATTGGTAATCTGAAATTATCGGTGAACTTTATGATGGCATGTTTAATTCTGTTTACCTAGGAATAAATAAACACTGTTTTGTGCCCGAAACTGGTTTATGCGGGGGAAACCGCGGGGCGCTGCTAGTTATTTAATACAATAGCAGCGCCCCGCGGTTTTACCCGCATAAGTTTCCCGTGGAAATATCGGGATAAAAACTATCCTATGTCCTTTACCCGGGATTCAAACTATCTCTATACAAAATTTCATCTAAATCGGTTCAGCCGTTTAAGCGTGGAGAGGTAACAGACAACAGACAGACAGACAGACAGACAACCTTTCGCATTTATAATATTAGTATGCATTCCCGCGGCGATTTTTTTTCGCGCAGGATATTCAACGCACTGCTTAGCGACTGCAACTGTATTTATATTTGTTCCGCTTGGATGCGCTCTGTTACATTCCCAATGCTCGGCTCAACACCGAGAGTTGAAAATCCAATGCGCGATAAAATCCTGCCGTGATATTTTTATGTCCGTGCGAACGTGAGCTATGACTGTTTTGTCTAGGTCTGCAGACTTCTTATTTTTATAAAGATACTGCAGATCTAGACAAAACAACATAGTAGCTGACCCGGCAAACGTTGTTTTGCCATATAAATTATTTCTAGGTGCCCGGTCCTACTTCGTTTGCTTGGTGTCCTACCCCTTACCCTACCCTACCCCTACCCTACCCCTACCCTACTCCTACCCTACTCCTACCCCTACACTACTCCTACCCTACTCCTACCCTACTCCTACCCTACTCCTACACTACTCATACACTACTCCTACCTACCTTACTCCTACCCTATTCCTACCCTACTTCTAACCTACTCCTACCCTACTCCTACCCTACTCCTACACTACTCCTACCCTACTCCTACTCTGCTACTACCCTACTCCTACCCTACTCCTACCCTGCTCCTACCCTACTCCTACCCTACTCCTACCCTGCTCCTACCCTACTCCTACCCTACTCCCATAGATATATTAAATTTTTCTCTGTGTAAGAACCATCCTCGTACTTCTATTCTAAAAAAAGAATTAGCGAAATCGGTTCAGTTGTTCTCGAGATTTGCGCTTAGCAACACATTCAGCGATTCATTTTTATATTATAGATAATATAATAATCAACATAAAACTGTTTATACTTCAAGAAATTGACACCTATTTGCAGCACACTTAAATTTTAATAATTTTAATGATGACGTTTCTTCACATCATCTTCATAGGATTTTACATTTGTAGTGTAGGTAGTGGTACACTCGACGAAATATCAAACTAGTGACTATAAGTACATTTCCAGTTTTAGCTGACCTCACATTGTAAGTATAGAGTTTTCGTACAATAAGAACGGACGCCCGCGCGCCACATCTGGATAACATTTTAAAAGTTAAAAGGGATCCAAAAACAATTGAGGATCTTTACAAAAAGGCAATTTATGTCTTTTGTGCAAAACTAAAACTGTGGGAATGTAGTGAAATATCCAGGAAGCGAGGATAGGGCACTTGGTTTCATACCACGATAGGAAACGGTCGCGTAACATTATAAGCCTAGTCTATGTTAAATTGAGACTTTTTACCAAAGTGATTTTGATATACCGATAGGTTTTCAGTGTGATTCTTTAGTAGTGGTATAGGTTGTTAAGACTAAAGTGTTCAAATAGTGTTGCTGAAAATGTGGGTGAGTGTGCTTCGAATGCGTGCGATGTGTTGAATGTTCTAAAGTGTGACGTAAAGATTTGGAATGAGCAATTGAAAGTAACCTGAGGCAATTGGGAGGTTTGTAACCGACTGACTGACTAGTTAACTTGAGGTACCTACGCTTGTATACTTTGTCCTATCTTATTGCAATACAGTTCAATCGAAGGCATTGTTCAGACAGCCCCGCGCAACGCGGCGAGGCGCATGATACGCGACGTTTTCCTTACTACCACAAAACCGTGTTTATCAGTTGTTTAGGCTAAACACCTTTTAAACATGACATATTTATATGGACTTTGACGTAATGTCAGTGGACATTAGACACACGTTGAACAAGTGTTTAAGTTTTTGTGGTAAGACCCTTTATGTTTTACATATCAATTCAATAAAAACGCGTTCCCGCACGGAGTCACCTTGCTCAGTTTCTCGAACGAAAATGATCGCAAAAGTGATGTGACAATGGTGTTTCTTATCACCAGCCAATCAATTTGTCACATTAATATTGCTATAATTTTGGTTCGAGAAACTGGCTCAAGTGTTTGAAACTTAAATATCCGAATGCTCGAGCGTCTTGCTTCTTCTGTATGTGCTGACCCTTAGACCATTTATCCACTGCCACATCAATGGGTCGTCAACGAGAAATGAGATTATTCAAATCTTTTGTCCACCACGACCGATCTCGGTGGTTCAGTATGCTAAGGCGGCGACTGACGTGCAACGTTTGTTTGTTATACGCAAGACGCGGCGTACGATCACATCAAGCACTAGACTTGTGCGAACGGCAGACGTAGAGGTTGTGTGTGCTTCATTAATTTTATTTAGTTATTGTTATTATAAGAAAAAACCAAACCTGAAATTGGATGACCAGCACTGACTACTGTAACAAACACGTTTCAAAGGAGTTCACGAAAAAGCCGACAGTCGAGTTACGGATCTGGTGCTCGCATCTAGCGGCTCGGCTAGCTGCACTGACTGAGTACTGTAACGCATTATAAAAACTCGCTTCATTACAAACGTTGCAAGTCAGTCTTCGCTTTTATGATAGACAAAACAAAAGCCGTGCAAAAACCGCCGTGCGATGGCAGTATGTGGATCAAACGTGTTTTGTATTAATAGCCTCCCAGACCGTTATAGGGTAACGGCGGCCAATCACAATGGAGATTAGCCAGGTACGCAGGAGATATTATAGTGCACAAGTGTGTGCACAAACACAGGTGCACTCTGTTCCTTTACTCTCATCGTCCGATGGGACGGCAATCCGACACGACCGGGGAGAGTTCAGGCGCAGGACCAACGGCTTTACGGGCTTTCCGAGGTACGGGGGTAATAAACCCGCCAACTTCCAAACAGTTTCCGGTTTTGTATTACCGGCACATCGGCCCGTCACTATCTCTGTGATGGACGTGTGGTGGACACGCGGCTATAGTAAATGTCCCTGTGTATGTATTTCTTGTTTAGACCCGTCATCTCGTTCTCGTTGACGTCCCTTTGACCATGGGGGCGGACAAAGAGCCTTAGCGGTACACGAAAGGCACATTCTGTACCCCACAGACGGTTCCCTTAATTAGCGCGTAGTAAGCCCTGCCTGGAAGCCTTAATTTATTGAGGGGCATCCACAGGGCAAGCCCGGTTAAGCAGACGACAACCTCCTAGGTTGAAATGCGACATGCCAATTCCCGAAAAAAAATGATATTCGCCTAAATGAGACTTGCGGATTATATTCGCCTACATGAGACTTGCGGATTATATTCGCCTACATGAGACTTGCGGAAAGAAGAAAATCACGAAATTTTTAATATGAAACCTAATTAATAGCGTGGCGAGACCAAATACATTGGGTCAAGCCTAACAAGACCAAATATGTACATTGGGTCAAGCCCGCAAGACCAAATATGTACATTGGGTCAAGCCCGCAAGACCAAATACATTGGGTCAAGCCCGCAAGACCAAATACATTGGGTCAAGCCCGCAAGACCAAATACATTGGGTCAAGCCTGGCAAGACCAAATACATTGGGTCAAGCCTGGCAAGACCAAATACATTGGGTCAATTAAGCTTGAAGATAAACGTAATGTTCCTTTGTTAACAGGTAGCATCAGAATGAAGTGTTATTTGAGCGAGGACACTGATGAGGAGAACTGCGACGACCCCATCAAACTGTTTGACAATGATATAAACGCGGTCTACTTCGGCAGTCAGCCCCATCAACGTAGTAAGTTAAAAACCTTCAAGGTTCATATTCGTATTCACGGTAACAACATGTTAACTTTAGAAAAAAAACCAGGGTGCACAATTGTTGGTGAACAAAATAAAACATTGTTTTTTTGGCTATACCACGTTTTTGTGGCGATGGACACAAATGTAGCTGGGCAACACGGAGTGTAGCATTGTTTCTAGCTGAAGTTGTTGCCGGTCTGCGAGCGTAAAAATTTGTTATTATCATACATTGTTCCGAACACGCACACAACAAAATATTCATAATCAGAAAGTGAGAAAGAAAGAATTGCTGGAGTACGGCATGAAGAGACAGATTAAGAAGAGCGCAACGAACGTTTGAATTCTGATCGACTTCGACATTCTCTGAACAGAATGTCGATATCATCTGAAGAATCGGATGTGTCTCAAGATATAGCCGTAGGGCATGGCGACCTTCCTTGGGTTGATAAGGAACGGAGCATTTACGTATACTCCTATGATTGACTATGCCACATATTCCGCCATCGGAGGTATGGTTAAACATTTTACTTTTTGTGAAGCTGTTAAATAGCAAAAAGAAACAAACGGTATGTGTTGCTCAGGTGGGAAAGTACATATTGAAATATTACAAAATCCTCCAGAAATATTAAGATCACTGCTAATCGGTGACCATCACAGTCAAAACATTTCTTGGACAACATACGTTCGTACAATAATGCCTTTCAAATGACATCTTTTGTTGCGAAACAGATTTCAGAAGGCCCATTTATGCCAACATTCAAAGTGCAAGGCCAAGTTTACCACCCTATTGGTTCATTATTGCCTGAAAATGACGTCTCGAATCGTCTCGCGCATCCCGTTGTTATCCAGTCCCCGGGTTCTTAGAATTCGACATCAGACGTTTCAGATCTTCGATTTTGACTACTCCGTTGTCGCTGGCATAACCAACAGGATCCGCGTACGAAGTCGCGGGCAGAAGCTAGTCGATTTATATAGTTCCCATCCGTGGCCGCCATTTTCATAATGGCGCGTCAGTCTGTAGGTATGCCACGGATCTCGAAGGTCGTTAAAAAAAAAAAAACCCGGTCAAGTGCGAGTCGGGACTAGCGCACCGAGGGTTCCGTACAAAGTAGGTATGTAACTACAAATACATGACATTGCTTCTTGCTAAATTTCGTGAGGGGTCAACGGAAAGAGTGTCAAAATAAACACAAGCATAAACGGAACATAAACGCCCGTATCTTTTGATTGCGTTGACATAGAAGTTTGATTTTTTCACTGCTTCAAGGGATTGCAGCCCCTGAGTATTTGATATTAATTTGGATTACTATAATAATGTCCAAATAATAATATGGTCAAAAAATACAAATTGTCCAAAAATAAAAAAGTCCAAAAATAAAAATATCCGGGACAGATCAAACTTTTTTTTCCGATCTGTCCCCCTAAGGGGACAAAGCGGGGTGACAGATCGGAATAATTCAAAAATTTAAATGACCAAAAATAAAAATTCAACTTAACTATAATATTCGTATTTTATATATCGTTTCTGAGAAAAAGGGTCTTCTTGACCGACGGACAACAAAGTTATCTTATAAGGGCTCTGTTGTTTTGAGGTACATAACCCCAAAAAGTGGTGACACCAACACCAGCGTTTTGAGATACCTAACTTTTATTTTAAGTACTACTACCTATTGATACAAAACATTAAATTAATGACAGCTAAAACAACTCTTTTCTGTTTTTTTCTACAGGTACCAGAGACACAAAAAGCCGTTGGACATTTGAAACGATTGGAAATAATGAATTTTGTCAGCCAAGTGAAAATTCTACGCTGGGGAGATCAGTTGATGATCTAATACAAACGTTAGAGAGCGACACTACCAGTGAGTGTGATATTACCCCATTATGTGTTAAATTAGTGGATTGCGGAAAATTTCCTTGGTACTATAGAAAGTATACACAACAAATAATGCATAAATTAAAATTAAATGAACTTAGTGATAGTGACCATGACATAGATGTAGATGGCATAGTATATGATTCAGATGATTGTTTTATAGTAGAAGATCTACAAGATGTTGTTACAAATAAAATAATCACAAGTGATCAAATATGCATAAGTGCAGTGAAATCAACAGAACCTAAACCAAAACTACCAAAAAATAAATTAATTCATATGAAGCGTCATAAAGATGATAAGGAGATACAAAGGGCACTGAGTATCAAGAATTTATTTAAAATTGATTTAAAACGTAATCAAGGACTTATAGGTATGAAAATTACACAGAAAATGGAAACAAACACTACACTGGACGTTAAAACTGACAAAGACAATGTGGTTGAAGAGGCAGATGCTAAGAAAACATGTGTGATGGCTGATGAAAAGTATTTAAGTGCTGCTGATAAAACACTTTGCCACATCGGCACTCAACTGATACCAATAACGGAAGAAAAAGAAAGCAATTCTATTTGCCAACTTAATATTAACAATAAAGAAAAAGACTTAGTTGGTAAACCAACTCTAGTTAAATCTTCGAGTTTCCCAAATGTTACTGTACAATTTGATATTAGTAAAATATCTGAAAAACTAATAGATAATTTGAAGACAAAGAAAATAAATGAGCAGTTATCTGAAGCTAAACTTATTAGTAAACCGTCAATTAAAAGTCCTTTAAATAATCTAGAAAATACATTCAAAACTGTAAATGAAAAAGAATTAAGTTCCAAAGTAACTATTACAGAAAAATGCCCAAATTCATCAAATACATTGCACGTGAAAGATGTAAAAAAAACGAATAAATATAAAAATGATCAAATTAAAATGAAAAAAAATAGTGCTAGTCACAGGTCTTTGGTAGGACTATTGATTACAAATAAAACTAAGGAAAACACCAAAGAATTAAAATGCACGAAACAAAAAAGACGTAGAGATGATACACAAAATAAAGCTACTAAACTTGGTAAGAAAACTCGTAAAAAGATTGAAAAACAAAAACGTGAACCCAAGTCGCCAATCTTACATTGCAGTACTGTACCGAAGAAACCTAAACAACACGGAATGCCTCCCAAATTCAATAAAATAGACACAAATTCTAATATATCAAAAGAGCCTGGTAAACTTAAGCAATTATATGATAAACTTACTAATTTAAATAGTTGTAATTTAATGCAAGATTCTAATCGATTAAAACACGTTATCCCTAAAATTGCCCCAGGTACAAAGCCTTTTGAGGTTTATGCTAAACAAGATTTACAAAAAGAGTCTTGTATGATACAAGATAAAACCGTAAGTCAAGTCAGAAATATTCATTCAAAATCTTGCGTGACGGATAAGCTTCTTAAGAATTTTAATGACGTTAGTAAGGCTGATTTCAAATGCAACGACTTCCGCAAAACTCACAATATGTCTTCAACTAAAAATAAGACTTTAAATGAACAAACTGTATCAAATGAGCCTCACCAAGTGAACAAGCCTACAATAAACGCTGCATCCTCAGTCTCAAATCCTACTCCTAAAGCACCAATTAAAAATAACAAGCCAACAGTCTCTAATGGTAACGTCTCTACTACAGCAGTGGTTACGTCTACAAGTGGATCAAATGCAGTACTTTCTAATCAATATGCCAACTTCCCCACTCCTCACGGGCCTCATTTTCCCATCCATAATGCAGTGCCTAGTAAAATGAGTAGCGGCAATATTTCTAACAACAATATCAATGTCCCAGTACAGAATCGTTACGCATCGGCTATAATTTTAAAGTCAAATAATAATACAAACTTTCCATTCGAGAAGCACTGCGAACCCCCTGTGCAATCCATGGCTTTTCAAAGACCTATTTCCTTTCCTATTCCTGTCCTGAGCCAGAGACAGCCACGGTTCAGAGATCCCCAACCACCATGTCCTATCAGCAGGCATCAGAACAATTTTCCAAGTTCTGCTAATTCTGTTCCAAATCAGTTCTATCCTTCACAAACTTATATAGGTCAACAACCGAGTAATCCAATACAAGATTTTTACAGAGAACATTGGTTGCCACAAAATTTGGTACCTCCTCCTCCTCCTCCACCACCACCACCACCACCACTTCCTCCTGTTCCTCCACCTAACATTCCCCCAAGAAATGGTCACGTGGTGAACCAATCCAAAGATTGTTCTAATTTAAACCGTACATCAACGTCATTTGGACACCCTATGCAAAATCCGCAAAACGCTTTCCGTCAAAACTCTGTTATTACCCAACAAACTCAAAATAGTTCTATAATCGGAATTAATAATGATGGTTTAGTAAAAAAAATTAACATAGTCGCTATGCCTGTTAAAAATGTAGGAACAGTTAAAGTAGAACAAATAAAAGCTCCTCAAATTATGAGTCCGGTTGAACATTCAGAAGTAGTTGCAACTAAGACAGAAATGTTAAATGAATTGGACAAGTTGTCATTTGTTGACAAAAATATAAATGAATTCGTTAGTGTTATTAATGAAAAGAAAAAGGAAAACACATTAGAAGTAGCAATAATGTCAAAAAATCCTGGTAGATTTGAAACTTTGAAATTAACAATGAACCAGAAAGATAAGATAAAGCCAGCACAAGGATATTCGCCGCCAATTTTACCCATACCGACATATCAAAGAGTCTTAAACCTAGTGACATCAAATCCACAAACCGAAAATGCATCATCGAAGATTGCCTTCCGTTCTGAAGATCCCAGATCCAATTTAAAAAATGAATGTAAACCAATGAGGATAAGAGATTTCGTCAAAAGTTGCAAAAGAAAACATAATAATGCATGGAATAATGACGAATACAGAAGAAAAGATGACGCTAAGAAGATTTCTTTAGATGAATATAAAAAGAGAACACTCAAAAGTGACGACAAATCTGAACATTACAAAAAAATATGTAAGGAAAAATACGATAATAGCGGAAAGCGGCCAAATTTAGAATTTAAGTTTAAGAAAAAGCTCGACTATAGCACAGAAACCGATCTTGGGTATGATTCGGATAGCACTGTGATATTATGATTCCTTGATTTATGTGTACTGTTTGGCAATTTATTGTTTTTCGACTTGTGTAATACTCTTATATTTTTAGTACAGTCAACAGCAAAAGTAGATTTTTTTAAATTCAAGTCAGAAATTCAATACTAATTAACGGAGTTCGCGTCAGAACTGTGTGGCGTCGAAGTGATTCAAAAGTATTCTACGTAGTAAGTATTCTAAGTAGTAGTACTTCGACGCCATACAGTTCTGACGCGAACTCGGTTCATTAGTATTGAATTTCTGATTTTGATCATCTACTTTTGCTGTTGACTGTACACCCCATAGCTATTGTCACCAAAACGCACATGTACCCGATATTTACAAATTTCATTATGTGGCAATTTGCCGTCACTTTTGTTAACAAGCAACAAGAAAACATGAGCTTTGCGTTCGTTTGAGTGGGCGCAGAGTGCTGAAATAAGTAAAATAACGACTGCAAGGTGTCAATTGAGCTGCTGCTTCACGCTGTTTTCATAAGAGTCAGCGCAGATCGACGGAGTGGCGGCGAAGCGAGTAACTATAACTTGGGTTTTATTAAATACTCGCTCCGCTGCAACTCCGTCGGTCTGCGCTGACCCTAAATATCATGAATGTCTCCAGAACGAGTCTGTAGAGACATTACGCGGAGTCACAACGTCGCCAGATGTCACCAGACATCTTGTCTCACAACTTTTCACGCAAGACGTTTTTCATCGCTTTCGAAGTGGCAAGATATACCGTGCGAAATCGGACGTACTCGCGCGACTTCAGGCGGTTTCAATAGAGACATCTCTCGGGACATTTCTCCCTATGTACAGTGAATAGTGAATACGTTGCTTTGTACGTATGGAAAAAGTTTTTTGTTGCGATTTGTGGCTTTTCTAGTACTGTAAATGAAACGCGAGAATTGACCTTTCTCTAGCTGACAGTAGTACAGACGCCAGCACATCAAGCTACCCGAAACTGTCAAATTTTCCCAATCAACTTTGGACCTTTAGCGATACAGTTGAAAATCTATTAAATAAATTTTACAGATTGTAGTAGCTTGATGTGCTGGCGTCTGTACATTTTCCAAAATCGTGTGAATGCAGCTAGCAATTTACTCGGAAAGTTATGGACAGTGTAAGAATATTTTTCTTTAGTGTACGTCCAGGCTGGGGAGCGGGGCGGGCGCGGGCGCGTGGTGGGCTCGGAGCGGGAACGCGCGCAGGCTGCCTTTCCGCACTGGAGCGCGGCTCCGTTCTGCGTGCCAGTGCAGTGTGACCAGATTAATTGTTAAAAAAACCGAAGCACCTCAAAAATATACTGAATATCTTATCTGAATGAAAATAAGACTAAATCCGGGTAATTCCCTGATCATCAATGTTTGCGGGGACGATCGCTACGGCTTTTTATCCAAAATATATCCAAAAATACTTACTTCCGCCAATATACCTACAAAAAATACTGAATTACTGATGCTCGGAAAAGTCTATAAAATATACCGAAAAAGTATTAAAATACAGCATCTGGTCACACTGGTCCAGTGTTTGTCATAAAAGCGCGCGCACCCCGCACGCTGCCCGCGCCGCCCGGTCACCGCGCCCGCGTGCCCCCTATGGACACTTCAAAGAAAGTTCATATGTTTGAGTTCGCCGCGCCGCGCCCGCCCCGCGCCCGCGAACCAGTGTGGTCAAACACTTAGTTACAATGGTTAAGGTATCTGCCCTTACTGCGCCGTCTCTCTCAGAATCCACCCTGTATAGCATTTAAGGACTTGCCAAAACGCAGATCTCATGTTTTATTGTGCAGGCCCTTTGATGGCAAAGATGCAAATCAACCTTGACGGTTGCATATCTTATGTCAATGTAAGTGTCAAAAGAATCGTGTTTTGTTATTTTATTTTGTACCTATTGTGTAAGAAGATAAATAAGTATTAATTTAGAAGATCTGTTTGAGACAATTATGGCCAGTATATATTGGACTAAATGGCGTCGCTCCTTTCAGCAAAAGTTACAATGTTAGATTCAGTATAATTATTTTAATTTATTTTCCGTGTTTCCATATGAGCCGAGGGCCAAAATATACTGGACTGTTTATATAGCAAATAAAACCCAAAATTATTGACAATGACAGTGACTGTCATGATGACACTACATTATTAGTTCGCATTTAAGTCACGGTGGCGCTAGTAGCAACTTGCAGTTAAGTTTTTTACATTGTTGTAAGTTTTTTTTTCTTCAAAGAGGGTGGTGCATTGTTCCTAATGAAACTTAATTGTTTTTGTTATTTGTTGAAAATATTCGTAAGAAATAAATACTTTAAATAAATCCGTTTAAGTTTTCCTCCATTGTCTCGTGATTACCCCAGCGATGTGGTAACGAAGCAAATACACTATTCAACGGCTTCTAGTCTAACCGGATGCAGCTAAGACACCAAGGATGGAGAAATGCTCATGCATTCTGCACTACCACGGGGAGATAGTGCAGTTATGTGGGACTCTAACCCACTAAAACTCCACGGTGTTCTCCTCTGCCGCTTATGGCGGGAACACGGGCACGCGTTAGCACTCATCCGTGAACCCGCCGCGGCTGTCCGTCACCGGACCCTCCTCCGGGGAGTACTCCCCATCACCGGCGCACCAGAACACATAGCACGCCGTGACCACCCCAGGGACCAAACCAGCATATGGGCGCCAGACGACCCCGTCTCTACCACCCTTGGTCCCCCTGCGACGGGTCAGGTCATTGGCCCCGCCGCCTGCCAGTTTTCGGCCGCAGAGGATAGGGAGAGTGGCCAACGTCATACCAACACTCCTCTTCCCCTGCGGCCCCACCGCGTCCGCCATCGGACGGTGGCGACCCCGTCAAGGCCGCGGAAGTTAGGGAGAGCGGCGCACCGTAATACCGGCGCTCCTCTCCCGCCGCGGCCTCCAACCCTCAGCCGCGATGCCTCCGATACGACATCGCGGCCCGCCTCAGTTGCGATGTCGCCCAAGCGGCACCGCAATCTACATGTTGGCCGCTACGTCGTCGGCTTGTCGGCAAAAGCCCTGACGAGCGGCCCCTCCTCGGGTTCCTCTTCGCTTCACCGTGGGTGAGCTAAAACACCCACCACAACCCAGTTACTGTTACACAATGCCCCTTGGTGAGACTGGTTGTCAGAATTTCGGGCTTCTGACCAACGGCTTAACGTGCTCTCAGAGGCACGAAGGGGTCTGGGTATGTAAAAATAGTCACCCATCCATTGACCAACCGCGGCAAGCGTAGCTTAACCTGATCGGTCGACCCGTTCGGCTGTTACTATTTAGCCACAATCCCCTCTCCACAAGTCTCTAATTATATGAACTCACACTAATTTATTGTTCCGGGTCACACATGAGGCCACTTTAAACGTCCACGGTCAGATGTTCAAATATCGCATTGGACTGCTAAATTATTATCTTAACTTCGATACAAATGAAATTCAACCTGACAGTAAACAAAAGAAACTCTTCGAAATCTTTGAAAAGTCACCCTGTCAAAAAATTGCGAAGTCTTACATTATTTAGAGAAACATCTGCATCGTGGCTGCGGCGACAATTAATCTCTCTAACGCGGCTCACGGCGTCTTGTTGTAATAAATCTCTGGATTACAGCCTCCTTCGCAGAATTAGATCCTCACTGGAAGGATCTGACTTAAATTATGGGCGGAAGTTTGGCTTTTTTAGCCCGTTATCTGACTAATTAGCATTGGACTAATTAGCATTGGTAAGTGCTTGATTTGTAGTCATTGACAGAGCTAATGAAGATGTGTACTTTCAGGCTGCATTTTGATATACTCTGCGAACTGTTTCCACTAACATAGAACCAGGAACGAAATTCGCAAAACGAGCGTTCCCAAGCAAGCTAATATACATTACTCCGTCACACACACGCAACTATAGATTAACCCCCTTGCTAATAAACGTAAATCAGATGAACACCCCACACACCGATTTCTCTCTTTCAGTCGTCAGTAATTTGACTTTCGAAAGAAGAAGACAAGCGCTGTGTAACTATACAGACGCTATACAACGTTTATTAGTAAGTGCATTAGTATATTATTATACATATACACGCAATCTACACTTAGTACTATTATGTATTCTGTGCCTACACCTAAGGTTACCTATATATTTATGCCCTAAGCCAGCGAATAAAATTGATAAGTACTGATTCGGTCATATTCCAAGCTAGCCCTCACTATGGAGATGAGTTTCAAGCATAAATTTAAGAAAATTGAGAAAAATCTCAATCTAAGATTCCATTATAAAGCCATCTTTTTGTCCGCCAGGCATCCGATGTTTGTTTTCACAGAAACCAAGAATCTTGAATGATTTATTACCTAAGTGTGTGTTTCTTTAAATAGCGATGGGTATCGCATTTGTTACGTAGGTAGTTGTAAATTACCGACGCAATGCGGGTAGTTAGTTTGTGTGATGACTGGCAACCGTTGAAGCAACTGAGCAAGTCTGCATTTTCCCGGAGGATTCAAGCGTGAGTTGGAATGAGTTACGGGCTCACACTATGACATATGGCTGGCTTGCTTGCGCGGTTGCGTTCTTAGATATTCATATGTTTGTTATAGTGAGTTGAGAAAGCTTGTGCATGTAGCTGTTTTTGTTCTGTGGGTTACTGTGCATGGAACTTATTTTAGGGCGAATTTCACAAATGAAACACGATCAGCACATTTAAACCGCGATCAAGAGCTGTCAGTGTCAATATTCAATAACAGTGATGACAGCTCTCGAACGTGGTATATTAAGCTAATCGCATTCAGTTTCATTGGTGAAATTCACCCCTAGTTCTTCTTGTTTAAACTGAGCTTATGAATGAGCCCTAAGAAGATAAAGAGCATCTTCGTTGGTCTGCTCATTAAAGGTCTTTCCCTAATTGCAACATGTCTAACTGGAGTAGACACTGTCAATGCCATCCATCATCACTATCTTGTCCTCATCTCATCCCCTAATATATACTCTCCACAATCCTTTGGGCGCATTATGTCCAATTCGCAAAATGTCCAACTGTCCAATTCTCAATTGGTCCAGTTCGCAATTGGTCCAGTTCGTAATTTGTCCAGTTTGCAATTTTATTGGTCTAGTTCGCAATGGTCCAGTTCGCAATTAGTCCAATTTTCGCAATTTTATTGGTCTAGTTCGCAATGGTCCAGTTCGCAATTAGTCCAATTCACAATTGGTCCAGTTCGCAATTAGGGGGAGTCCTTGATTACGAGAGGCGTTTTTTGACACGACCCCTACGTAAGATTGGGTGAGATTCGGCTCGAAATAAAAATGCATATAATTTATGATAAACTTTTTTATAAAAAAAAATCATAAATTTGTATTACACAATCACACAATCACATACACAATGACAAACACAGACACACACCACTGACACTGTAAATGTGTCGTTTTATATGAAACTGAAAACCCACCTGGTTCGCAACGGTTTTTACGACTTCGCAAAATATTGAGATTTCTTTATTTTAGAAAACGTTAATATTAATGCATTATACAATGTACAGACGCCAGCACGTCAAGCTACCCGAAACTGTCAAATTTTCACAATCGACTTTGAACCTTATGCTTTAGCGATAAAGTTGAAAATCTATTAAAGAAATTTTTGTAGTAGCTTGATGTACTGGCGTCTGTACATATAAACCTTCCGGAATCAATTCTCTAAATGATGGCGAAAACCTCTGCATATCATCAAAAACTGTCGCAAAACACCGGTAACCCAGACAGACACGAAAAACGACTTTAATACATAATTTATGATGCGTTTTCTCATAAATCCTTTCTTCATAAATAATAATAATAATAATAATAATAATATCGAAATATATATATATTTCTTCATAAATCCTCAGAAATTGATTCTTGCAACCCAGCTTTTAAACAAAACTAATGTCACATCTACATAGCTAAATAATTTCACTTCCGCCTGAGTGCTGTGTATATTTTAAAATTCATAGGGATTTAAATTCTTAGACACTTCAATTTGCATCAGATCCGACGGGTAAGAGCCGCGAGAAATATGGAACAGTAACTCGATATAAAATATAATAATGAAATGGAATCCGTCGAGCAGTAAAAAATATTATATTGGACTGCTGAGATCTTGTAATATGTTTTATGGATTTTGTTCCGGTTTTTCCTGTTTGCAGATGATACTAACTCTGAGGTATTGCGTGTCAGAAAGACATGTATAGAGGCACTATTATTCTATGGTTTGTAGATGTTGTTCATCCCGTATAAATTGGAGCAAGGATCAAACTCACGGGAAGAAAAATACACACTTCGTAGGAGCTTTGCCGCAGCGGTTCTTGATCGTTCGCGATCGGCGCTTCCTCCTTTGCACCTTCACGAAACCCTCATCATCAGCCCTATTCGGTGCCTTTTCTGGCATAGGCTTCATACTTGGAACACCTGGGACACTCGCGGTGACGCTAGCGGATTCCCTATTAATAAGATGCCCCTTGGTAAGACTGGTTGTTCTGACAGATGTGATTAAATTAAAACAGCTTGTCAATATCCCGTTATCCCACGTGGGAACGGAAAAAACACCGCGGGGGAATTTTATCTTTCAACCTTCGGTGTTGAGCTGAGCATTGAGAATCCAAAAGAGCGCATTCCAGCGCGTCAAAAAACATACTGTTGGATTTTCAACTCGTGGCGCTAAGCAAACTCAACTAAAACATTTATTTCAATTCAACCTTGTACAGGCACTATTGAATTGTCAAAATTAAATAGTTTGTCAGTTAGTCAGAAAGTTGAAGCTAGTTGCCCATTCCAAAACGTAGATCTCTATGGAGAAGAACGGGCAAGAAACTCCATGCAGTGCTTTGAAGAACCCAGTGTGCGATAAAATCCAGCCGTGGGAAAAATCTTGCAATCCTGGGCTAAGCCTCTCATAGACTCATAGTGCCAAAGGAAGATTTGAAAACGATGAAATTTCTTACTTTCAAAGTTTATAAAATCACCAGTCTTCGATACGAAAACATCATTCGTCCTTTGAGAGAATGAGCTGCTACAGCTGTATTATTTACCTTCTTCATTCCAGCGTATAACCATCGTCTTTAATATAAATCAAATTTTTGGCATCAAATTATAATTACCGTGTACTCCTGAGACTTTACTTTTAAATTTTTATTACCTTATTAAGCGAACGAAAATTTTAAGGGCCAAGAACCCTAAGCAAGATTATAATTATAATGAAACCGAATCTTTTGTTAAAACTAAACATGACCCACCTAATTAGATGTAATGATAGAATAATTTAGGATAACACAATATTTTCATGAAAGATGTTATCAGAATGTTATCAGCCCCTGTTTCTGGGCAGACAATGGTTCTTTATACTCTTCTAATTATTTGATAACAAGACTCTGCAATATAAAAGACAATCTTTTTATATTTATTCATACTTTAAATATTATGGTCAATGCTTTCAGTGGTCTTATTATTCGCAAAGTCACTTTGATCTGCAAAAGGAAAAACAGCTTTGGTAAAGACCTGGCAATCAATGGGTTTCGCTGTATCATCAACTTTGTAGCTTACTTAATACCGCGTGATAACTTCAGCCTACTAATTTATCATTTGTGCCTTTTCCTATGTGAGGGTCGGCTTATTGCTGAATAGGCCTGCTCTTGACCTCGATCATGCCTGATGGATAAGGTCTTTGTTAGAACGAGCGTGCCCAGAAGATGCCTGGTCACTCTTGATTTGATGGCATATGGGTAAAATGTGGTAAGGTACACAGACGCTGGCAAAGAGTTCCACACTTTGGCTGTGCGCCTAATAATGCTGCTGAATACCAGTATTTTACATGGAGCGACTGCCTACCTGACTTATCACATCCCAGCTACTGGGTAACAGGGTACGCACACGTAGTTTATGTAATCTAATGTTCTGCTGCTAACGAAAACTTTGCAATTTTACCACAATTTGTGATTCCTTTTGATTTTCTATGTATTTGTTAATGAAAGTCTTTCCATTATTTTTTATTATTCTGAACCTGGGGGCCTAAAAAGGCCACTTTGGCAGAATTATAAAATGATAACATAATCAGTGAACTGTTAAGTTAATCGTATCAAATCCCATTGGTGAAGCATTTTTCAGTTATTTTTTTTGTCTGTGCTAAAATACCAATCAATCCAATCCAAATCCAATCCCAATTTCTTTGATTGTACAGTCAACAGCAAAAGTAGATGATCAAAATCAGAAATTCAATACTAATGAACGGAGTTCGCGTCAGAACTCTGCCACACGGCCACACAGTCTCTGCACACAGCTCAACAACAACAACAACAGCAACAGCTCTGCCACACAGTTCTGACGCGAACTCCGTTCATTAGATACTAATGAACGGAGTTCGCGTCGGAACTGTTCGCGTCAGAATTTCTGATTTTGATCATCTACTTTTGCTGTTGACTGTACCTACGTAGTACAGCGAAAAAAGAAAAACACTGACTGTCTTCGCCATATTATAATTCATAATGATACCCTTTTATGATTCTCCAAAGTGGCCTTTTTAGGCCCCCTGAACGTATTGAGTATATTGCAGTTACAAAGTCGAGAAGCTCTCAAGACATACATTTATAAATAAACTTAAAAGGAAAGTGCTTGAGATATCATTGCTTTAAGTCACGACAAGTTTTTGATTTAACAAGTGGAGCTGGGAGACCGCATTAACATTTACGAGGTGGCTAGAAAAACGTGGGCGCTGAAAGTAAGTTGGGAAGACTATTTGGATTAAGAAGGTAGAAGTGTTGTTACCTTTCTGCCTTATATATATATACGATTTTGAAAGGCAGTCTTTCTCTTATAGGTACATAGGTTTCTATAAGGGAAATGCTGCCTACTACTGGGTAATCCGAGTATGTTTTTAAATGTACCTATGTGCTGTCTGACTTTAATGTACTCGAAGTAGAATTATTGTTTCTAACTTTACTATCGGTCGATCTTGCATGCGAAAAGCTGAAATGGTCCCTAAAACTTTGTCCTATACTCAACTGTCTAGACTGGTAAACTAATTCTATAAATGGTAGTTTATTTTTTAGTTCTACCATTTATCGAATTAACCAATTTGTGTAATTGGATTTCAAAATCAAAAAAATCTATTTCGATTAATCATACGCAATGAGTAGCAATCCAAACGTGTTGTGGCAATGCGATTTTAAAAATTAATCGGCATGGACGTCCCGTCGTTGAAGAAAACTCATCCTCAGAAATATTATTTCAAAGCACTATGTAGAATCATGTTTTATTTTGGGATGGGGGATCTCTGGTATGAAAAAACCGAAGTTTCCTATTATAGGAAGAAGCTCTACACGGCCTGGATGTTATTGGCGAATGGTTACATCATCGTCGTCTTGCTTGACGAACTCCTATCGTACGCCAGGACCGATTTGACGGACAGGGAGAAGCATGACTTGGTGCAGTTCACTTTTGCGCACCCCTTGATCTACTGCAAGGTGTTGACGCTGTACATCTGGAAGAGCCGCATCAAGGTGGTATTAGAGCGTTTGTTGGAAGGTTCCAGGTCTATTTTCCACTCAATAGAGCTGGAAAGAAAGTCTGTGAAGCAGTTTGCAAAGCATTGCTTTACGTTGACAGGCGTTTCCTATGTGACTTTGTGCTCAGCGACCATTGAAGGAGTGAGGCTTCATTTTATAGAAGGTATGTTTGTTCATATTTTCTTTCGAAAGTCTTTCTTTTTGCATTCACCTAGCTTGAATAAACCTCTTCTTCCAGATATACCGGTCCGCATAGAAGTGGTGTACTTCCCGAATCCATCACAGACTGGCTTCTTCATCAACGTGCTCCGTTTCTTCGTGGAGTTCCACTGGTATTGCATCGTCGGCATGATGGCGACCATGGACTGTCTCGCCCTATGTTCCCTCATCACTGTTGGCCATAAGTTCAGGGTCCTAAGGTTGTATTTCCGCAAGCTGAGGATCAGAACTATGGAGAATAAAGGGAAGAAGACAGCGAAGGAGCTTGCAGAAGAGTTTAAGAAAGATTTTGTGATTGGGATCAAGTTACATTCGGATGCTTTGTGGTAGGTATTGTCATCATCATTAGCCTACAGCAGTTCACTGCTTCTTAGCAACTCTTATCCAGCTGCTACCAGCCACCCTGCGAAGATCATTGCGGCTTCGAGGGCGTCCTTCCTTAATTTTGCTGATTCGCGACCTCCACTCAAGAAGACGTCTACCTTAACGGTCATCGGTTCTACGGTTTTGATACGGCCGGCCCATTGCCACTTCAGCTTCATCTCTGGTGGAAAGGCAGCCTTAAGCTTGCTTATTCTGTGACCTATGTCGACAACTTTGGTTCTCTGCCGGTTTACCTCATTCCGGATTCTATCCCTCAGAGAGACTCCAAGCATAGCTAGTTCCATGCTTCGCTGAGCGACCTTGAATTTATGGATCAGCCGTACTGTGAGTGTCCACGTTTTGGCTCGGGTTACTCCGGTTATTTTCCGGATAACTTCATTTCTGATTTTATCCTTCAAAGAAACTCCGAGCATAGCCCGGTCCATAGCGCGCTGAGCGATCTTGAATTTGTGGACTAGCGCGACTGTCAGTGTCCACGTTTCAGCACCGTATGTTATAACGGGCAGGATGCCCCAGTTGTGTGCGATATACTCGCCGTTGATGTCAATGCCAGTCCTTCCCAGTTTAGCGTCTTAAACACATTCTCTAATGCGTTACAGAACAATTTTGGGGAAATTACGCCCCCTTGTCTCTCACCCCCCGACGCAGGGGATATGTTAAGATCGCTTGTCCTGACTTTGGACGGCCATTGTCGGGTTTTCATAAAGACATCTCAGCACTCGCCGATGTCGAAAAAAAAAAAAAAACTAGGGACCGAGATTTATTTTGGCTTGCCATTGAAGGGTTTGCCCATAATCGACGCGCTGAGCATGCGGGTTGGTGATCGCAGATGACAGCTTCCCCCACTAGTGATGCAGCTGGTCGTCACTAGTTTGCACCATTTAGCTGCTAAGTTTTATTTTGAAATGGTTATACCCCCATTTATCGGTTATCAGAACCTCGTTTGTTGTATAAGAGGGTGCACCACGAGCAGGTGAGGTTGACTTGGGGCACTGAGATGATATGTGTGCCCGCTTACACCCCTATATGGTAGGCACCCCTATGTGGTATTATGACTTTGAATTTTTTTTATGGTTTAATACTGTAGTACGTAAATATTTAATTTGATCGTTGACGCATTACTAAGATCAGAATGCAAATAATTCGTCCGAGTTCATTTTCCGGATTAAAGTAAATATAATTCGTTTTGCAGGTGTGCCCGAAATGTGCAGCAGTCCATGGGACCTCTATATAGCATCCAAGTGATGGAGAGCGTCGCCCTGCTCGTCATGTGCCTGGTAAAGCTAGTTGTAAGTATATAAATAAAGTGAATTGCCACTCTCTCTCATGCAGAAGTGTGTCCCAGTAGTGGAAACATTATAGGCCGACTAGCAGCTCCCCGCGGTTTCACCCGCATAAGTGTCGGTCGCGCAGGAATATCAAGATAAAAAATATCCTATGTATTACTCTGATGTATAAATAAGCTATATTACTGTAAAGTTTCATCAAAATCTGTTCAGTAGTTTTTGCGTGAAAGAGTAACAAAGATCCATCCATCCAACCACATAAACTTTTGCGTTTATAATATTAGTAGGATATGATTATTTATACTTGTATAAATAAGGGAATTTTTATTTGCAGGTGGCGGAGCGTAATGTCACATATCTGCTGGCAACCTCCGCATTTATTATCTGTCTTATAATACTCACTGGTTCTTACATGATGGCAGCTGGAGACATCACACATGAGGTAATTATTCAGGATTACGTCATTGCATTACGGCCCCACTCCCTCTCACTGAGAGGAGGCCTGCAGCCTGCGGCCTGTGTCCCAGCAGTGGGAACATTATAGGCTGAATAATATGCTATATGCATTGCATCCATGCCTATATTTGTTAGGAGGCTCTATTAATATATAAAGTACTCTAGCTTTCCTCAGTGGCTGAATAGAGCGGAAGTAGGTACTAAACTGTACTAAGATTATTTTTTTTTTACTTTCCTACTGACGGAGTACGAGGCGACAATGTTCTTGGCATTTTTAAGGATTATGACCCTTTTCTTAAGAGCCTATACTACCTCAGCTAAAATTCACTCTTTATCTCGCTCGCACGATACTGCTCGCGGACTGTGTGAAAGCAAGACAGAGTGCGGTGCTGGGCGGGGGGCAGCGCCAATAGTTTAGGTATTTGCTTATTACGGTGAAAATAAAGGTAATTAAAAAAAAACTAACTAACATAAGACCTGCTTTATAGTTAGTTCAGTTAGTATGCAAAGTTTCATAATCTACTTTGAAGTATTTTTTGAATACCAGCGGTTTATTGTTCGGTTTGGAGGTAACTTTGGAATTTTTTTCTATCGAGAAAATTTTATGGAATCGTGATTTCGTCTAACATAAGACCTTACATTAATCCTCAACTTTAGCATATATTTATTTCAAAATTAATGGTGCATTATTTTCGACATAACGGAGGATCATGCTAAGCCATTTGAGGTAGTATAGGCTCTTAAGAACCAAGTAGTGGGTTTGTTAACTCGAATGATCTATTTTAGTCAGTCTTAATTCACCATTATCTTATGGTGAAATACAATATTGAAATGAAACACGCAATTAGCTAGCGTATGATCCAGGCTAGTTTCATCTTTCTATCGGAAAAGACCTCCATCTTTCCTTCAGTGAGACAATTACAAGTTGATTTAATTCCATATTTTCCAGGCTTCGCTGGTCGGTACGTCGATATTTCACAGCGGTTGGGAGGAGTGCCGTCCGGGGCCTGATCTCCGGGTCCTGGCTGTAGTGGCTCTGCAGATGAGTCAGGTGCCCGTCTACATGTCAGCCTTCGGAGTGATCACCTTGTCTCACAATAACTTTATATCAGTGAGTTCTTATTAGAATAAATTGTTTGTTCTTAGCTGGGCTATTCTGTGAAAATCTCAATGTTGCAAGCGGAGGTGAGGTGTTTTTACTTTATTTTTATATAGGTAATTTTGTTTTTATAAGATTGTGTTTAGTTTAGGCTGGTTGTATCGTCACGCCGCTTGACGCGCCGCTGAGCAGCGCGCTGTTAAGCCTCTGCCTCGAATCTTGCGGGCAGCGGGGCGGCGGCGGCGGCGGCGGCGTGGGCGGTTACCCGGTCCGCGCGGAACTAGTTGGCCGCGCCTTAGGTGAGGGGTGAGGGCGGCGGGGTTGTCTAGTGTTCGCAACGAACGTATTGAGTAATGACTAATGACAATATGACAAAGCTCCCCCCGCCCCTCCGTCCCACCGCTCACATACCTAAGGCGCGGCCTACTAGTTCCGCGCGGACTATAGTTTGTGATGTTCCTGTGCGAGTCACAATAAATACTTTTAACTATTTTCTTTTCCTTTCTTTGCAATAAAGTTTTCTTGCGAACATTAAAAATGAAAAGGCCGTTTTAGTACAGGCAGATGTTTTTTATATATATTTTTTTATTATTGAATTGGCTGATGTTTTTATGCTATTTCAATTTTTTCTTCGCTCTTTTCAGGTACTTCGGTCGTCATACTCGTTCTTTGCTGTTATGTATTAGAATCGATAACTCCCTTTAGAAATTGCTTAGTTGATTTTACATTTAGTTTGCTTTTAATTGACATTTAATTAATTTTAGCTGATATTTTATTTACACTTGATTTGATTCTCTTTTAATATACGCAACATGGAAGAGACATGGTTGTTTTTGAGCTGATGTGGTTGGATTTATGCAATTGGTAATTCAATTTGACATTTAATTTATATCGATTTGGCATTTAAATTTTCATTTAGGAATTTAATTTACATTTAATTTTCAATAGGTCTACCTAACGTGGAATGGACATGGTTGTGTTTGGGCTTTTTATGGTTGGACATATAAATGGTTGTTTTTATGCTTTTATGGTTTGACATGTAAAGATGACATAGTAATATTTTTTAAATTATTTTTGTTATTATTTGATTATTGCTTCTGTTAGGGTTAAAATGTAATAATTTTGTAATTCAAACACAATGTAAATTGTTTTATGAAATAAATAAATACTTAGCTTGATTGAAAAAAACATCTTTTATTTTGTGCACTTTCGATGAACATGATTCTATAATATTGGTAAAATATATAACGTTACCTTCAATATAATAAGTTTGGTTTAATTTTGTAAAATAATAATAATACCTAATATTAAAATGATTAAAATAAGTACATACGTATATACTTTATTCAATTCAATTCCTTTATTTCGATCAACAGTTGGATCATACAATACAATAGAATCAGATACATTAAATAAAAATAAAATATAGCAAAATAATCAAAAATAAGACAAAACACAACACACAACACAACACACAACACAATTTCATTATTACTTACAGATTAAATTGGCAAAGTCAACAAATTATAATTAAAAATTAGAAATAATCATAAATGTTACATAATTTAAAATAATATAAACATTGTTTAATTGTTTTAGATTAGCATCACTAATAATTAGATAAACCGTACATACAAACAAAATGAAATGACATAATTTTTTTCATTATATTTTCGGAGCCGCTGCTTCAGCACCTTCAAAAACCATGAAAACGACTCTCACGATTAAAAATTTTAACTGTTTCGCATACGCCATCTTGTATTTTCATTTTAACCCAATTTTGTTTTCAGCGACCTCGAAAACGTAAAGAAGAAACCCATGTCGAAAAACAAAAAGAAACTAAAAAGAAAATAATAAAATCCTTAAGAAAACAGTAATATGAAAAAAATTCTTAAAAATCTTTTGCGGGTAGCAGATACTCAAATGTTACAATCTGTTGTTTCGTACTGTGTATACGTAAATAAAAAAAAGTGCAATAAAAAAAACCACGACGATCACTATTCACGCCTAATTGGACTTCCACGCAAGTGTCTTTCTTGCAAGTATATGTATATGTTTGCGCAAATGTCTTTTTTTTTTTTCTTTTTTTTTTTTTTCTTTCGCACAAGTGTCCTACTACAACCCTGAATACTCAGACTAATAGTAATCTGAGTACTTTAAACGCCAGTACAAACTACGCGCGTTTTATTCCAACAGGCAATACATTCTACAAATGAATCGAAATAAATACAAACACGAATTAAATGTACCTCAATGTAGATTGCAAATATTTAGGAGGAATGTATATGTTAATGCCATTCAGGTGTATAACAAGTTACCAAGCTCATTTAAGGAACTTCCCATCCCCATGTTCAAGAAAAAGCTGACAAGTTGGTTACTGGATAATTGTTTTTATGACATTGGTGAATATATGGAATATTGTAAAAATCCAAGATGACATGTACTTAATTTTGACATTGATTTTAAAGTAACGACTTCCTAATTGTAATAATTAATATTGGACATTTTTAATCATTAAATCTTATAATAAATTAATTGTAAGTACTTAGTTATATAAAATGACATTTGAATATTTGTACACCATATGTTATGGTAGAGTGTATTGAACTTAAAAAATATTTAACACCATACTGTGTAAAACTACATTCTTACAAATAAATAAATTCTATTCTATTCTATTCTATTCTATTCTAATGAGCGGCCTGGACAGTAAAGGATTTGTCCACGAAAAATTGTGAAATGCATAGTTTTTAAGCTTCAAGTTGTCTGATGACCTTGAAAATTTCGTGTGGGAGTCGCACTGGAAACGTTTCTTAAGATAGAGGAGGGTGGATGGGGAAAACATCACCACAAGCAAGCAACAAAAGGGAAAGAATATGAGCGAAAGCGAATTTGTAACCACTTGAGCTTCACATGAAATTCGGTAACATGATCAAACCACCAATTATTGTTTTTAACTTTATTATCGCGGTCGATCTTGGGTGAAATAAATATTATTCATGTCTCTATGGAAATTCCGAAATGTTCCTTAAAACTTTGTCCTATAATCAACTTCCTACACTGGCAAACTAATAAATTGATTCTTAACTATCCGAGCATTAATCAGACAAACTACCATTTCTCGAATTAACCAATTTGTGTAATTGGATTTCAAAATCAAAAAGACCAATTTCGATTAATCATACCCAACGATCAGCGACCCGAACTTTGTGGCAATTCGGTTCTAAAAATTAATCGGCATGGTCGTCCCATCGTTGAAGGAAACTCATCCTCAGAAATATTATTTCAAAGCACTATGTAGAATCATGTTTTATTTGGGGATGGGGGATCTCTGGTATGAAAAAACCGAAGTTTCCTATTATAGGAAGAAGCTCTACACGGCCTGGATGTTATTGGCGAATGGTTTCATCATCGTCGTCTTGCTTGACCAACTCGTAGCGTTCGCCAGGACTGATTTGACAGACAGGGAGAAGAATGACTTGGTGCAGTTCGCTTTTGCGCACCCCTTGATCTACAGCAAGGTGTGGTTGCTGTACATCTGGAAGAGCCGCATCAAGGTGGTATTAGAGCGTTTGTTGGAAGGTTCCAGGTCTACTTTCCACTCAATAGAGCTGGAAAGAATGTCTGTGAAGCAGTTTGCAAAGCATTGCTTTACATTGATAGGTGTTTCCTATCTGACTTTGGGCTCAGCGTCCATTGAAGCAGTGAGGCTTCATTTTATAGAAGGTATGTTTGTTCATTTGATAGTTTTGTTAGCCTGTCATCGGTGTTCATTTTCATTTCATTCGAATTTTTTTTTTTTGCATTCACCTATTTTGAATAAATCTCTTCTTCCAGATATACCGGTCCGCACAGAAGTGGTGTACTTCCCCAATCCATCACAGACTGGCTTCTTCATCAACGTGCTCCGTTTCTTCGTGGAGTTCCACTGGTATTGCATCGTCAGCATGATGGCGGCCATGGACTGTTTCGCCCTATGTTCCCTCATCACTGTAGGCCATAAGTTCAGGGTCCTAAGGTTGTATTTCCGCAAGCTGAGGATCAGAACTATGGAGAATAAAGGGAAGAAGACAGCAAAGGAGCTTGCAGAAGAGTTTAAGAAAGATTTGGTGATTGGGATCAAGTTACATTCGGATGCTTTGTGGTAGGTATTGTCATCATCATTAGCCTACAGCAGTTCACTGTTGGACATAGGCCTCTTCAATTGCACGTTATTTAGCTTTATTCTTAGCAACTCTTATCCAGCTGCTACCAGCGTCCTTCCTTACGTTTGCCGATTCGCGCCCTCCACTCAAGAAGACGTCTACCCCAACGGTCATCGGTTCTACGGTTCTAATACGGCCGGCCCATTGCCACTTCAGCTTCATCTCTGGTGAAATAAATAATAATAATAAGCTTGCTTATTCTGTGACCTATGTCGACAACTCCGGTTCTCTGCCGGATTACTTACCTCATTCTGGATTCTATCCTTCGGAGAGACTCCAAGCATAGCTAGTTCCATGCCTCGCTGAGCGACCTTGAATCGACCTTGAAAAGGTTATACCGCCATTTATGTTCTCAGAGCCTCGGTTGTTATATAAGAGGGTGCACAACGAGCAGGTTGACTTGAGGCATTTAGATATGTGTGCCCCCTTTTTTTTTTGTGCGGATCGTTAGTCATCAAATGACCGTGGAGCGGAAGGGAGTGTCAGACTCTTACCGACTAAAACCCACCCATGTTCCTTCCTTAGCCCTTTATGTTCCGAGCCAGCGGTAACCCTTTCGGACAATCCCGCTGACCCGGCAGGCTTCGGCCCTATGGGGCCCCTCCTCGATGCCGACATCTCTTTGAGGCGCGCGTGGAACACGTACGCGCCGTCCGGCACGGGTCTGGTCCTGATCGGACGGCGAGCTACCCATTACTCTCCGCCCGCAGGCCCGCGCCTACGGTGGCCGGGAGTCGTCACGTGGCTCTCGACGCCCGGAGCGTCTCCCGCGGCGGCTGGGACGGGAGGCTCTCTCCCTGAGCCGTCCCGCCACCTTCTTTGCTAGCATGACTGCTTCGCAGAAGGAAGTGCCTGCCTCCCACTCCCTCTCGCCCCGGACCACGGCTTGCACCAGGGCCGGACGCTGGAGGATGCCGCCGCTGCTGATCGCCTCTACGAGGACACGGCGGCGGCGGTGCTCCGCCCAAGCGGCAGACCTCCACCGTGTGCTCCACCGTGTCCTCTGGGCGATCCAGGCAATGGTGACACCCGGGCGTTTCCTCCCTCCTGATGATGTGCAGGAACCTCCCGAAACTTCCGTGTCCGGTGAGGACCTGCGTCAGGCGGTAGGTGAGGGCGCCGTGGCGCCTCTCTAGCCACTCCTCAAAGAGGGGTCTTATCGTCGCATCGCGGCGTGCCCTGCTCTGGGTTACAACAGTCGCTCTTTCCATGCCGCCATGAGATCGCCGGAGTTCCGTCCGCTCCGCAGCGATTTGCCGCGGAAGCGGGTCTTCCCCCCGGCGTAGTGCCTCTGCGCGCCACTCATACAGGCGCGCGAGGACTATCGCCTCCAGATCTCATGGCGGCAGTCCGGAAAGGAGGCTTGCCGCCTCGCCCGAGATCGTGCGGTAGCCCCGGATAAGCTTTACGGCTACCACCTTCTGGGGCGCGTTCAGGTAGTGGATGGCTCGCCGCCGCAGTGAACTCGCCCATACTTGGGCCCCGCATAGGGCCATGGACCCCACGACCCCTGCGTAAAGCCTCGGGCAGGAGGCGTTTGGCCCCCTCAGGTTGGGCAAGAGCCGCTTGAAGGCGGCCCCGGCCCGTTCCAGTTTGGGGGCCAAACGTCGGAAATGCTTGACGAAGTTCCACCGGCTGTCGAGGACGAGGCCCAGGTACTTCATCGTTGTCTTGACGCCGATGTGAACCCCTCCTATCGTTAGTTGGGATCCTGATGGCGGCGCGTTCCGGGGCCCATGAAACTACATGGCCTCGGACTTGTGCCACCTCGAGACCCAACTGCCGGATCCTCTCCACGACTATCGCAACCGCGCGTGTCATCGCGTCGGCCGCCGCCTGATGCGACCTCCCCTGCGCAGGAATCAGCGTGTCGTCAGCGTAGCAAACCACGCTGACGCCATCAGGGAGGTCGGCCCGCATGTGTGCCCCCTTACCCCTATATGTATATGTGGTATTATGACTTTGAATATTTTTAATGGTTTGATACTGTAGTACGTAAATATTTAATTTGATCGTTGACGCATTACTAAGATCAGAATGCAAATAATTCTTCCGAGCTTATTTGCCGGAATAAAAGTAAAATATAATTCGTTTTGCAGGTGTGCCCGAAATGTGCAGCAGTCCATGGGACCTGTATACAGCATCCAAGTGATGGAGAGCGTCGCCCTGCTCGTCATGTGCCTGGTAAAGCTAGTTGTAAGTATATAATTAAAATTAATTGCCACTCTCTCATAGAGAAGTGTGTCCCAGTAGTCGAAACATTTTAGGCCGACTAGCAGTGGCCCGCGGTTTCACCCGCATAAGTGTCGGTTGCGCGGGAATATCAAGATAAAAAGTATGTGTTACTGTAAAGTTTCATCAAAATCTGTTCAGTAGTTTTTGCGTGAAAGACTAACAAAAAACCATCCATCCATCCTCACAAACTTTTGCGTTTATAATATTAGTAGGATATGATTATTTTATGCTTATCTATTGAATGAGTATCTACGTATAGCCAAGGACGCTTTTGAAGTTTCCTACTCTGAAACAGGCTAAAGGATGTAAATTGAGAGAGGTCAGGTACTCACGGGATGCTGGGAGGCAGGAGATCACCACACTGTAATCTGTATCACTTGAAGTCGTATTTCACGATATTTTTGTGTTTTTTCTACCGCGCGCGGATCGAAGCCGGCCGGTCTTCTTGTTGAGTTCGAACTAATGTTTTCTCTCCACGCCGTCAAATGGCGGGAGCGATGCGTTGTCCTGTAGCACTCAGAGCGGATGGCTGAGTGCGAGTGGCGGCGAATTTAAAACAGGGAGGAAAAAGGTGGACTGGGAAGACTTCCCGAAGCCTGTTCATATCCCCCCACTTGAAATCAACAAGGGGTTTCATAAGATAAGATAGATGACGTTCGAGACTTACGGCCTATGCAGATTCATTTGTCATCATGCTGATAAGATTTTAAGTTTAAAGTTAGGCTGATAAGAACAAAATAAATTTAAATGTAATATATAATTTGATATATAGTAGATACTTGAAATGTATTATAAGTGCGTTAAATTATAAGTATGGAAATATAAGTACATAAATTAATTATTTTGTTCAATTGGAAGAGGACAAATTTTGACAGCAGGTCTTACAAGTAAGCCTTTAGATGCTTTGACAGTCGCAACACGAGTAATGTCATCTTTACCGGGATGGAGCTGTACAAGGCGACCCAACCTCCATTCGTTAGGTAGGTTGCCGTGTTTTAACCATTTCATTCGCTGTTGTAAGGTATGCAAATAGTCCCTGTGCCAAGTGCGCCAAAAGCTCTGTGATAGGGGCTGTAATAACTGCCAACGAGTACGTAATGTCTTGTTTTCGGCGTACATCGGTTCAGGCAGAGATACTAAAGGTCGACCGATTAGGAAGTGACCAGATGTAAGAGCGTCAACTTCGCCGGGATCGGAAGATAGTTCTACTAAGGGTCTAGAGTTTAACATGGCTTCCACCTTCGTTAAGATAGTATAAAATTCTTCAAAGGTAAGAATCTGGGATCCGATAATACGTTTGAGATGGTATTTTGTCGATTTTATACCGCTCTCGAAAATGCCTCCGAAGTGAGGACCGGAAGGAGGATTGAGCTTCCACGTGATTCCTCGAGAAGCTAGACTAGACTGGAAATACTATCGCGTTCGCGATTGAGCATTTCGCTGACTTCCTATAAGTAACGCCTGGCACCCACGAAGTTAGTACCATCATCTGTGACTATGGAGTGACAAAGTCCTCTCCACGATACGAAACGATCTAAGGCCGCTATGAATGCTTTAGATGTGAGCTCAGTAACCAGCTCGAGATGAACGGCCTTGGTCGTGTGACAAACTATGAGGCAAAGATACGCTTTGTAAGTTTTAGCGTTACGACGTCTACTTTCTTTTATCATAAAAGGACCTCCGAAGTCGATGCCGATTGTTTGAAAACAATGACTCGGTTGTAGTCGGGAAGATGGAAGATCACCTTGTAAAGGTTGAAGTGGAATAGGTTTGATTTAAAAACAAATCACGCGTTTAAACAACCGCGATCTGATAAGATTTCTAATGCCGAGTATCCAAAATCGACGCATAATTAAAGATTGTAGTAGGCGAGGCCCACAATGAAGATAAGTTGTATGATAGTGGTCAATAAGAAGAGTACTCAATTGAGAAATCTTAGGTACGGATATGAATGTTTGACGCGATCTGGTAATGACGCGTGCTTGAGACGTCCCCCCCCACTCGCAAGATTCCGCGAGTGTCAAGAAAAGGAGAGAGTTTAGATAAATGTTCGGGTAAAGGTTTCCTGAATGCTATTAAAGATATGACATCATTAAAACTTTGACGTTGAACATATTTTGTTAAATGATCTAACGATTGGAGTAATTCAGTGGCTGTCAGATAAGGTAAAAAGTTACGCTCAGAACGTTTAGCTTTCGCGTTGGTGATGAAACGGTAGATCCATGCAACCACTCTTTCCACTCGGGAAAGAAAGGAGTCGCGTTCCATGATGGAATTAAGCAAGTCAGCTTCACGTGTCACACCAGTATGACACGCGCGTGATGCGGGCTTAAGTTCTGGCACGTTATCGGACACTTCAACTGCTGAAACAGGCCAGTTGCAGGGTTCGTTGGACAGCCACTGAGGACCAGACCACCAGATTTGAGAAGAAGATAAAGATAAGCATGATAGGCCACGACTACAGATGTCGGCTGGGTTGTCATAGGTGGACACATGTCGCCACGCAGTTGGCACAGGACTGTCGTTGATTAGGTCCACTCTGTGGGCAACGAAGGTCTTAAGCTTGTGTGGCTCAGTATTCAACCACGACAATACAGTCGAGCTGTCTGTGAACAAAATGGATGTATTCAATGAGATTCTTGAACTAAGCAAGGAATGAATGCGATTTATTACTTTGGACAGTAATACAGCACTGCAAAGCTCTAAGCGGTTGACAGTCAACACTTTTAGAGGTGCTACTTTGGACTTAGCAATTAAAAGATAAACTTGTACGTCGTAAGAGGTAACGACACGAAGATAAACACAACATCCATATGCTTTAGTGAAACCATCACAAAATCTGATGAGTTGAAATTCCTTAGACTGAGAAGGTATAATCTATGATCTAGATGTAATCCTACGAGGGATTTCTATTAGTTTTAAGTTATGAAGATCCGCTATAAAACCCTGCCATTCTAGAGCTATGTCTCTGGGCACAGGTTCGTCCCATGAAAGATTAAGACGCCACAAATCTTGAAGGAGCAACTTGGCTTTTAAGATAAAAGGTGTGAGCCACCCAAGAGGATCGAAAATACGCGCGATGTTAGATAAGATGGAACGCTTGGTACATTCATTGTCCTCGATTGGGGACTGTGAGTAACTGAAATTGTCACTCACAGGATCATATTGGACTCCTAAGATTTTTAAAGTTTATTTATCACTTTCCTCAGAGAAAAGTTTAGGTGTTTGACAATGATCTTCAGGCAAAGCTTTAAGAAAGGATTGTGAATTGCTACTCCATTTTCGGAGCTCAAATTGAGCACAACTTGATAACCTGATAAGTTGATCTTTTAGTTCTATGGCTTCGCGTACAGAGGGCGCGCCGGTCGTAATATCATCGACATTTATGTCTTGTGACGAAGAGCTTCAGCTACGCGCGGATACGCGGCGCTATGATAGGCTGCTAATTGGTGGAGGGTGCGGATGGCCAGATAAGGTGAACTACTGACTCCGTAGGTGACAGTCGCAAGTTCGTACTCTTTAACTGGATCACTAGGAGATTCTCGCCATAGTATGTATGGCAGAACAACGTTTGCCGAGTCAGCTAGTACTTGTATAAATAAGGGAATTTTTATTTGCAGGTGGCGGAGCGTAATGTCACATATCTGCTGGCAACCTTCGCATATATTCTCTGTCTTATAGTACTCACTGGTGCCTACATGATGGCAGCTGGAGATATCACAAATGAGGTACCTAATTATTCAGGATTAAGTTATTTCATGGAACACCAACCCGCACTGGGCCTGCGTGGTGGATTACGGCCCACTCCCTCTCACTGAGAAGAGGCCTGCAGCCTGCGGCCTGTGTCCCAGCACATTATAGGCTGAATAATATGCTATATGCATTGCATGCATGCCTATATCTTTATTATCTAGTCTGAGAGTCTTTTGGAATACACCAAGTTTTCTTAGGAGGCTCTATTAAGGCGACTACATGACCTAAAGCGCGGCCTTTGTCGGACTGCATAGAAAAGAAAGAGAAGCGCAATGACACAACGCTGGTAATTTATTGCAAAATATGAAGTAATTATCTATTTACAAAAACTCTATTGTTTGGACTAAAAAATTAAAACACTAGTGCTTTAGTATGTTGCTTGTAGAATAATCTGACAAAAATTCAAAATTATTGTATGTATATATTAGTATGGTTTTTATTCTTAAATAAAGTTTTAAGAGGTATCTTCATGATTTATTTCTATCGTATCAAATTAGTTGAATTATGTTTTCAACACACTATCAACCTAGCATATATCCTGAACTGAAGAATATCATATATTTTTCTGATTATGTTTACTGTAGTCGATCACTATTGCATTGGGGTCATCCTGTAAAGATAGTGTGTGTAGGTTTAATAAATAAATAAATAATAAATAAAAACGATATACTTTTATTGTTTCTAAAACTAGCGTTTTTTGCGTTTAGGTCCTGTAAGCCCCTTAATATATAAAGTACTTCTAGCTTTCCTCAGTGGCTGAATAGAGCGGAGGTACTAAACTGTACATAATAAGTTTTTTTTTCTTTCCTACTGACAGTACGAGGCGACAATGATCTTGGCATTTTTATGGATTGTGACCCTTTTCTTAAGCACCAAGTAGTGGGTTTGTTAACTCGAATGATCTATTTTAAATTAGCTAGCGTATGATCCAGGCCAGTTTCATCTTTCTATCGGAAAAGACCTCCATCTTTCCTGCAGTGACACAATTACAAGTTGATTTAATTCCATATTTTCCAGGCTTCGCTGGTCGGTACGTCGATATTTCACAGCGGTTGGGAGGAGTGCCGTCCGGGGCCTGATCTCCGGGTCCTGGTTGTAGTGGCTCTGCAGATGAGTCAGGTGCCCGTGTACATGTCAGCCTTCGGGGTGATCACCTTGTCTCACAATAACTTTATATCAGTGAGTTCTTCGAGTGTTTTTAACTTTAAATGAATAGGTATGTATTTATCACTTACTTAGGCTGCTGCAAGTTCCAACGTGTCGAATCTGCTTCCACTATGGCCAGTGGCGTAGATTCAGCGCCCTGGGCCTGTAAGGTTTGCCGCCCCATAAATTAACGGAAAAAGCAAAAAATTCGTTCAAAAACTAAAACCCGACTACTGAAAAAGCACGCTCTAAACTGTATGAAAAAAAAAAAGTTTAAAAACTAAAACCAGACTACTGAAAAGGATGAAACAAGAAAGTACCTTCCCGTGGTCGCATGCTATCATAACTTATAAGACTACCATGCGACCACGGGAAGGTACTTTCTTGTTTCATCCTTTTCAGTAGTCTAATTTGATGCGCCTGATTAGAGATAACTGGAAACAAAGTGAAGCACGAATTGGAATCCACCGCCTGCACCGCCCCGCGCCTCACCCGCTCTCGCCCGTGGATATGAACGAAAACGACACGAGCAACGTCGAAACATCCCGATTAGTCCGCGCGAAACTAGTTGGCCGCGCCTTAGGTATGTGAGCGGCGGGACGGAGGGGCGGGGGCGCTTGCTGTCATTAATCTCATGTGCGTTGCGAACACTAGGCAACCCGCCGCCTCACCCCTGTCCCCACCTAAGGCGCGACCAACTATAGTCCGCGTGGAACTAGTTGGCCGCGTCTTGGGTGGGGACGGGGGTGAGGGCGGCGGGGTTGCGTAGTGTTCGCAACGCACGTACTGAGTAATGACAAAGCGCCCCGCCCCTTCGTCCCACCGCTGACATACCTAAGGCGCGGCCAACTAGTTCCGCGCGGACTATAGTCCCGAGGCGCGACGGAGTCCGACGGACACGCCGCCGCCAGACGATAGCCCCGCGTCTTGATGTGTATCAAACTAACAACCGAGTTTTAGTTTTTTTTTTAATTGATTCATGACTAGAAAGTGAAAAAGAAAGGCGCACAAAGCTGAGTGCGATGTACGGCTTGCACCGCCCCTCGCAGGCTCCCGTCCCGGGCCATGGCCCTTTTTGGCCCTGGGGTAAATACGCCACTGACTATGGCTTTCAATTCACGTTATCGATTTTCATCTCCGGTCGGCCATAGGGCTCAAAATTTCCAGAACGGAACCGATCAAACCCAAAAACTAACCATGTGTTCACATGCCGTACCATGTCCATACAATGTCGTTAATATTGCGTGCTGTCTGTGCTGCGTTGGTGCCACGCCGGAACTTATATTCGAAAAAGCGCGCATTTTCAATTTTTCCATGGTCATAAGAAACAGCGATATTTAAAAAAAATCGTACGGCGGGAAAACAAATCAACAACTGATTTTGAAAAACAAAATGTCATGCAATATTTTAAAATTAATTTGAATTTGGAATTCTAAATAGAATGAAAGATATCGATCTTCACAATAACCAGTATAAATAATCGGCAATTTCATAGGGCCTATTATAACCGACTTCAAAAAAAAAGGAGGTGACAACTTGGTTACAACAGTTAGGTTCTTAATTCAATAACTGGCCCGGTGGTGTAAATCTGAATTAAAGAAAAGCCCTGTTTTGTAATTAGGGGGATTAAGTTTCCTTGCGAACATTAAAAGGTCCTTTTAGCAATGGTTGTTTATGTAGATGATATATTATTTCTATATTTTCCTTCTCTCTTTTCAGGTACTTCGGTCCTCATACTCGTTCTTTGCTGTAATGTATTAAAATGGGTAACTTTATACCATTTAGAAATTAGTTGATTTTGCACTTAGCTTGATTGGATAAATGTCTTATTTTGTGCACTTCTGATGTACACAATAAAATATAAAATATTTCGTTAAAAATAACACGTTTGGTTTCATTTCGTAACATCATTATCATCATCAGCCTACAGCAGTCCACTGCTGGACATAGGCCCCTCCAATTGCACGCCATTCACTGGCTTGCCATTCCAGGCTGCTAGGGTACTAGCTATCCAGCCAAGATGAAATGACTAAACCTGAGGGCGTCCTACATGACCTATGAGTGGAGACTGCGAATCGGAAAACGTATTTCCGATTCGCAGTCTCCACTCATGAACAGGGGGCCTAAAAAGGCCATTTTGGCAGAATCTTAAAAGGATACCGTATATATAATATATATACCGTAGATAATCGTATCAAATCCCATTGGTGAAGCATTTTTCTATATTTTTTTTGCCTGTGCTAAAATATCAATCAATCCGATTCAAATCCAATCCCAATCTCTTTGATTATACCTACCTACGTAGTGCAGCGAAAAAAAGAAAATCACTGACTGTCTTCGCTATATTACGATTCATAATGTTATCCTTTTATGATTCTCCAAAGTGGCCTTTTTAGGCCCCTAGGTCTACTCCAACGGTCATCGGTTCTACAGCATACCTAATGGCCGGCCCATTGCCACTTGAGCTTGCTTATTCTGTGAGCTATGTCGACAAATTGACTTATTTTTTTGTAAAATAATTTATCAGAATTATTAAAATAGGTATAATCATACTTTATATTACATCACCATAATAAAAATAATTTTTACCAACTTCAAAAAGGAGGAGGTTCTCAATTCGACTGTTTTTTTTTGTATGTTTATTACGCGAAATCTCCGGCAAATCGATTTCAAAAATCCTTTTTGAATGGACGGGGTAGGCCTCAGGGGTGATCCCATATAAATTTTTGGGTAGTTTTTGAGTTGGCTTCAATAATACGTATTTTTGCCACTTAGTTTATATTGATGATGTTATAATGACTTCCTGTCACTGATATTTACATAGCAAGTAGTGTTATACGAATTTGCGTGGGGTAAGCACAACTTTAAAGTGAAAAATAAAATATTTTTACAAAAAAACAACCGTCTTCAAAAAAAGACACTACAAAGTGAAAAATAACTTTAATTTTGGAAATCCGTGGCAAAGAACGAAAATGCAAACCCAAGATCAGAGACTTCCGAAATTAAAGTTATTCACTTTGTTTTGTAGTGTTTTTTTTGGAAGTCGGTTGTTTTTTTTTTTTGTAAAAAAGTTTTTTTTCATTTGTTTTAACTTGGTAAACAGTACAAGTACAAACGAAAAAAAAAATGTGGTTCATAGTTTCACACTTACGACCTAGAAATGTCCCAAACTTAGAATAATACGGCCCCTAAAAGAGACCTCTCTTCTAAAATAATACGGAAAAAAAATATTAAACAAACCTCGACCTTCCTTAAGTAGCTTACAGCTATCGCTATCATTATTAATTTCACGAAAATCCTTTTGTTTCGTGTTTCGCCCATCTGCGACGATATTTTAATTTTAATAGATTTTGGGGATGAAGGCGTAAAGTAATTCGTTCGAAAATTAGAAATAGAAATCTGTTATTGAAAAGATAGGTACAGTCAACAAAAGAGATAAGTATGCAAGATCGTCGGATATACTTGAAGTTTATTAAGAAATCGACGGATGTTCTCGAATAAAATTTAATTTTGTGAATAGAAAACAAACGGTTCTTTTCATCATCATCATCATCACTGCTGGACATAGGCCTCCCCCAAGCACCTCCACATCGACCGGTTCTGTGCTTCTCGCATCCAACGGGTTCCTGCGGCCTTCACAAGGTCGTCGGTCCACCTTGTGGGAGGCCTTCCAATGCTACGTCTTCCGGTACGCGGTCGCCACTCCAGAACCTTTTGGTCCCATCGGCCATCTGTGGCAAACTTAAATGGCAGTGGGCAGGGCACATTGCTCGCAGAACAGCTCTTTTATCAAATTAAATTTCTGTCGACAACATCCATCGGTTTCTTACTAAACTTCAACTATATCCGACGATCCTGCATACGTATCTCTTTTGTTGACTGTACCTACCTGTTAACTGCTTCATAAACCACACGCGAAATTAAATTTTTCCTACGTGATTTGCAATTTTCAGGTCAGTATCAGGTTGTATCTTGATCAAAATATGATTCGCTACTGTAACAGGTACGTATTTACAGAATTATAATCAACAGAATCATTAATACATCTTTCTAAGTTAGATTTGTCACGGTGAGGCAACTCTATGTCCACTTGACCATAGCCCGTAAACACAAGTCGCGCCCTCTGCTGGAGCCTCAAGGTAGAATTAAAGTGAATATCACGATGACGGGCGTAGGTCAAAAAACAGTGATTTACAAAACGACATACAGTCTTTAAGCCCGATCGAACAAGAACCTCTTTTGCGGGTAAATACTATTTTATTTATCCTTAGGTTGGTATATCTCACCGCTCACGTCTTTGAATTTTTGGTTCTAGGACATGCCGGTTTCTTCACAGTGTTTTCCTTTACTGTTTTGAAAGCAGTGGTGATGAAAGTATTTGTTACACAAAGAAGCGCTGCCTCAGTTCGAACCACGACCTAGCTAAGAAGACCTAGATAAAAGCAAGTATCACAAACTGTATGAAAACCAAGCGTGCCACTTTTTTGACAACCTACGATGACGTCACAAGCTCGCACTCTCGCTCACGCTTACTCAGCCAGCAGTACACAGGACAGCTCGAAAGTGGCGCCTTACGATTTTTGAACGTAAGCTGGAGCGATTTTTGGCACGCAAAGTAGTTAATGCTCTTGCATTATCTAGGTAGGTGTATCGATATCTGTGGTTCGAACCCACAACAACAACAAGTCGTGGCCGTTATCACTGGGCCACCATTGCTCCTGAAAGATGAGATCTTGATATTGTATATGCCTATTGATATTGTCTTGAACTAAAGGCTTAAGCACTTATAATAAGATGGAAACTCGATCCCACTCGCTTAACTAAAAAAAAGGTAAAATTATAATCAGTTTTCCTGCTTCGGAATCGGAAACTTTAACAAATTTATTTCGTTCCTAAGTGTTTGGCCAAACTGGGGCGCAGGCGCAGGGCTGGCGCGGGTGCGGGACGCGCGCGGGCTGCCTGTCCGCACTGGAGCGCGGCTGCGTTCCGCGTGTTGTCGTGTCTAGTGTTTGTCAAAATATAATATGGATGAAGAAGACTTATTTTCACTAGAAAAAAACTCGAACTAGTTTGAGAGCCCCAGTCCACACGCGGGCCGCTCGCGCCCTCGCCGTGCACCCACTACGGCTACTTGTATGAACAAGCTATGGCGTGAGTTGCCCGCGCGCTCCCGGCGCCGAGCAGCCCGCGCCGCTCACCGCGTCCGCGTGCCCACTATGGACACTCAAAGGAAGTTCATAAGTGTTTGAGATCGCTGCGCCGCGTCCGCCCCGCCCCGCGCCCGCGCCCCAGTCTGGCCAAACACGTAAGAGTCGAATCAATTTACAACACTTCAGCGTTTCTCTATCAAATTCTCAAGATATTTGGCGACAGGATGTCCCACTTGGATCGCATCCAGCCTCCACTGCGTCTTCTGTTAAGACCCGCGTACACGATACTGTATTTGTATTATACAAAAGTATAATTTATGGAGAATTTCGTATAGATACATGTCTTAATGTAAGTAGGCTGGTGCTCTCAACTTTCCTACAATTAGAAATATTTCCGTATTTTTATTTACGTCTGATGTAAAACGATTACCATTTGCATTATTTCAGGCATGAAATGATGGATCAGAAAAGGTTACTTCTTATTGAAAACATGAACAACAACTCATAATTATGAGAAACTTACATTTGACCCTAAGTCGCTCCATGTGAAATACTGGTATTTAGCTGCATCTGGGTAGACTGGAAGCTGACCTCAACATAGTTGGGAAAAGGCTAGGCAGATTGATTAATGACGCTATAAAACTCGACCCCTTGATGTAGGTATTTGTATGTTTAGTCTTGAAACTTGATAAAATAAAACCACGGTGCACTCCATACTTTAGATCCAATGAATTTTATCTCGACTGAAAATTCAGCTCCCAACATGAATATTTTGAAGCGATACCTACATAAATTCTGTATTTGTATCTTTGAACTCGTGTGCCGAGGATGTAACACACAAATGACTCGGTTTCCTTGCTCCGTAGACTAAAGATGAATGTTTGTGTTCCGATATAGGTAATGCAACCTCAACCTCGCTGTAAAATGTATGCGAATTTGTTACCCGACTGCGGCGAAGCCCAAAAAGAGGGTTATTTTCTATTTACGTTTTTCGTTTAGTTCGTGTCTGTAAATCTGGGTTGGGTTTGTGGTATTGATTGGCTATATTTTTATGGAATACTGCGAGTAACAATTTGTTTTAAACTTGAATCTTGGAGCGCTTCGTAGCGTAGCTTAGGATAAAGTTGAAAATCTACAAAAGAAAGACAGTTTGTAATTAGTAGCTTACAAACTGTCAAAAGAGAGCAGTGGTGGCCAAGTGGTAACGGCCGCGACTTACGAGTTGTAGGTCGTAGGTTCGAACCCAGACAGGCGCTTTACTTTGTGTAAATTATTTCATCACCATTGTTCTCAAAACGGTGAAGGAAAACATCGTGAGGAAACCAGCATGTCCTAGAACCAAAAATTCGAAGACATGTGACATCTGCCAATCCGCACTGGGCCCGCGTGGTGGATTACGGCCCACTCCCTCTCATCGAGAGGAGGCCTGTGTCCCAGCAGTGGGAACATTATAGGCTAATTATGTATGTATGTTATGTAAGTAGTAGCTTGATGTGCTGCCGTCTGTACTTGCCTATAATAATAGAATCGTTTATTTCGACCAACACAGGATCACAGGCACAAAAATTAGAACTTATAAAAATTAAATAAAACCACATACAATAATAAAAAGATAATAATATTAAAAGCTATTGTGTACCGTTTATTATAATGCACACTGTAGCTTATTCACGAAGGTGTCATGTTACTTTGAAAGTAATTCATCCTCATTCTCCTCAGCCTCCTTCAAGAAATAAGTCTTTACCATAAACACGAAAAGGATAAGCTTTCGAACAAAATGTGAAGCAGAAAGAAACTTCTCGCCATAAATTAACTGGTATCGGCACACCTGTGGCTTGAGCCTCTCGTATCAAAACAAGCTGGAATGGAAACGTACGCCGCTGGAAGTGTTGCCAGCATAGCGGTAGCAAAGTGTTGCTAGGATTTAAAATGTTTTGTGCAGTTTATTTTTTACTTTATTTAGTTGTTGGTTTTATAAACACGACTGTTAGTCTTTGTATATTTTTCTTGGTTTAAAATGTTATAAACGCAATTTGAAAACCAGAGGTAGTACTTTTTAGTTGGGCAGAAAAGCCCCGTATTACCTGGCAAATACCTAAAAATGCGCATGTTGCTTGCAACAAGGAATGTCTTTCGTAACAATTCATTTAGTACTAAAATCACTCAAATTTTCATTACCAAACTATTATATATAAACGACGCACATTCCGAGCCAACATTCTAAGGCGAGGATTCTCTTGTGGATCCAAACACAAAGCTTCTTGGAACCGTTTGATATCAAATACGTTAGCCTGTGTGAACATAGGGGAAAATTTTGTATTTACTTAGGTAGCTTACCGTTACAGATAGATTTTCTTCTAAAAGGACCTTAAATAATACAGTTATAAATATAACATATATATTTAGCTGCTGATATTTAGCGAATTAATTTTTTTTATAGTGATTTTTAAATGCGCCTGCCAAATTAAAATAGCAACGCAACACTTTATAGACGTGTTTGCCCGACTTTTCATTCAGGCGGTTTTGGTGAAAAAGGGCAATGGTTTCTTTGTGGCATATTCACCCAAATACGTCCTATTCTGACACACTACTAACATTTCCAATCGATACCTACTTTTCCAACAGTCATGCAAGCTGCAAAAGCCTTCAATATGAAACAATCGCGCCTCGTCCGAAGGGAAGCAGATGTCGAAGTTAGACGGAGTTTATAACATGGGCTATATACGCTGGTAATTCTATCGGAGATTTATCTAGAATACTAGCAGCGCCTCGCGGTTTCACCCGCGTAAGTTTCGATCCCATGGGAATATCGGGATAAAAAGTAACCCATGTATTAATCTTGGTTATAAACTATCTGTGTGCCAAATTTCATCCAAATCCGTTCAGCCGTTTGTGCGTGAAGAAGTAACAAACATATAAACACCTATCATCATCAACATGTATGAATCCGTCGCTTTATTGTAATCATTCGAATTTGGTTTGTTATGTTTTTTGCATATATATACTTAATACGAAAAATTTAAGCAGAACATTTTCACTATATACTCATATTCTTGACTAAACGCACAAATTTTTGGTTTACAGTTACACATCTTGGGTTGAGTCGATTTCTTGTAGGTCGTCAAAGTTACGACCCCGTCGTTTCGACTTTAGGCAGTATTATTCAAAATAACGCATGCATGTACACTTTTGAAACTTTTTATGGTTATTACAAGCGTCAAGAAGGACCGAATACAGTTTTCAGCAAGCTTATACGTTTTCTCATTTAGGCGCTGTGATATTTTTTCGGGTTTTCAAAAAAAGCGCGATTACTTGAAAATTATAAATATTTTCTTGAATCTAATTCTGTTACAAATACGCACAAATTAAGGGCTACTCGTGTATGCTAATTCTACAGACGCACATATAATAGTTTTAGAGGTACACGATTCTGCAAAACGTCACTCCAGCAGGAAATGCAATATCTCGAAAACCTGAAGACGTACAAATTATATTTTCACCGCACATTTTTGCACAAATATAAGCTCTCTGCCCATGTACCATATTTCTCTCTCCGATTATTCGTTTAGAATTTTCCTGCTGGAAAAACGTTACTCCAGCAGGAATCGTTTTTTCCGTTTTTTTTTCCAAAACGACAAAGCGCACAATTTTTTTATTTTACGCACATTTACAGCAGATTACGCAGTAATTATACGTTCCACTCATATCACTCTAGGAGCTACATTCCTGTTTGGGTGACGTACACCATTTTGAAAGTAGTGCTAATGGTAGCACTGCTTTCAAAATGGTGAAGGAAAACATCGAGAAGAAACCGGCATTTCCTAGAACCAAACATTTGAAGACATTGGACATCTACCAACCCGCACTGGGCACGCGTGGTGGATTACAGCCGACTCCCTCTAACCGACAGAAGGCCTGTGTCCCAGAAGGCTGATTATGCTAAGTATGAACTAAACCAGAAGTGCTGAAACAGGCTATAAAACCTAAAAACAAATCAGCACCCAGTTTGAAGCAAATTGCTAATCCCTTGCTTCTTAAGTTCGGAAAATTTGTCTGCTCAACACGTAAATAACGCAATGAATGTTATTAAACTATCAAAATGAAACCGAAGGAACGCCTAGCCACAGGGCTAGCCTAGTAACCGAAATAAAACAATCAAGATAAAAGCCAACAAAGACCCTCCAGTAAAATAAGGTACCTATCCGTCCATATCCCAATTATTTCCGCACGTTAACTTCGATGGGAGCAATCAGCAAGTTACTTTAGTGTTACGGCTGTCAATGTACCGCTAAACTTGTTTCGGCCCTCCAAATGTGTTCCCGAAGTTCACGCCTAGGTGTTTCACGCACTTTTCTTTGTCGTAGATCGGTCAGAGATGGCCAATCTTAGTTGAATAAAAGATAAGTAAGGAGTGACATGGGGCCGCCTCCACAAGCGAGAGAATTGCGGCGATAGTCTCGCCCCGTACAATTTTCGTGGCGATGATATCGCTGTGTAGAGACACGTTCTAAGGGGCCGCCTCCACGAGCGAGAGAATCGCGGCGATATTATTGTCGTGTCACTTATTTGTAAAGAACGTGTCTCCACACGGCGATATCATCGCGGCGTAAATTTGATGGCACGGCGAGACTGTCGCCACGATTCTCTCGCTCGTGGAGACTGCCCCTGAGAGTGTATAGAAATACGTGGCACGACGATAATATCGCCGCGATTCTCTCGCTCGTGGAGGCGGCCCAATGCGGGTGGTTGTTTCTCCATAGAAACGCTCTTGTCTGTTTCCTTTCTGGTTAATGACCATAAAGCAATGATTTTTTACAGAATAATAAATATTAACTACTTGTATGTCCCTATGTTTTCCTTTTTGATGATACATTATTTTTATAAGCACTAGAACCACTGACCTATATTAAACAGCGTATTTGTATGATAGAGGTCAGTGACTAGAACCCTCAAAAGATTTCGATTTAAACCGCTGTCAACAGAGGCCTAGTGTAGAGACAACTATTAATGAAAAAAGAAAAATATAGGGACACAGTATAATAATATATCCTTTTTAGTCAATTTATGAAATATCTTTTAAATTGGTCCAATATTGGAAGAGGAAATAGGCGAGAGCCAAACCTCGAATTATGACTTTTTACTTAGGGTTTTTCAAAAGTCTCTCCGACCGCATTTCCTCTTAAGTTTTGAGTTGAGCTGCACGATTACTGACAAATGCGTGCACTGACTGGACAGGGCTACTCAACCTGCGTGGTTTTTTTTTCAAAAGACCATTTCAGACATTAATCTACATGTCTTTGCATGTTGTGACCAAGATTATGTCTGGACTTTGTTCTCAAAGTAGTCAGATAGGAAACGTCGACCTCGTCATCATTCTCCTGTCCTCCTACCAATTTATTTGCGGTCGGCGCAACATGTCTTTTCTTCCATACTTATCTATTAGACGTCACCTCGGTAGTCACCCCTTTCTAACCATATCATCATTCACACAGACGAAACGACGAAATCATGTAGTTTTTAAAATATGATTAAAAGTGTTTGTACAATCCTACTTAGGGCTGACTTTACCAAAGTCAGTATCATAATATATCTTTTATGCGTGGAATTAAATTGACGTATGACAGTTCTAGTATGGAAAAACTGTCAAAAATGAAAAAAAATATTCTCAGGATAAGACTTATTCTAGGTATAAAAGTTTGGTAGAATTCGCCCTTAAAGAAATAAAATCATTTAGCTATCTTTGAATGGATTGGCAGCATCGCCCTGCTATGCTATATCAGTTAAAAATAACATGCTTCATCACCACAGACCACGGAAAAGCCTCGGCGGTTGCTGCTTACGCCGACATTGTCAACACTTTCCATACATATCTATGTTCCATACGAACCAAACGTGTCACTGTTTTCTCGCACTGCGAGGCAACATGACGTATACACGGGTTTGAAGTCGGTCCGTGACAGAAGTAGTGCGCTCAACGCACTTTTGGCGCCACGACTTTTATTAGTAGGTACTGACCTTATATATCCGTGGTACTGATGTTTAGACACGGCCAATTTAGTGCTATGTTTATCACAAATCATTAAAAAATCATTGTTGATTGAACAAAGATTGTAAGACGTAGATAATTATATAATTATCATCGTAGATTGATGACGTCTCTTTAACTAATTTGAAAATTTAATAAAAGGAAATCGCGTAATTTATACAAAAAATACGGAAAAGTGTGGGAAATTCGATAACTAGCTTAGGTACTTCTTTTTCACGCTATCAATAAGGTTGAACACCACTGCTAGACCCCAGTTACAAAGTTCATAACAATAGGATCTTTCACAAAGATTTGTACCTACTGTTCTCTTTCTTGCTTACTGAATTCCGGATTTTGGTAGCCTGTTCAATTAATTACTTATACACTTTGCGGCCATTTTCTTACTTTTATATTGTGGTACAAACTTTGTACAGGATTTACTCTGTGGCTTTACCACTATGATTAGGTACAGTCAACAGCAAAAGTAGATGATCAAAATCAGAAATTCAATACTAATTAACGGAGTTCGCGTCAGAACTGTATGGCAGAGCTGTTGCTGTTGTTGTTGTTGAGTTGTGTGCAGAGACTGTGTGGCTGTGTGGCAGAGTTCTGACGCGAACTCCGTTCATTAGTATTGAATTTCTGATTTTGATTATCTACTTCTGCTGTTGACTGTACCACCTGAATCGTCTCCGGACACAAGTGGGAAGATGTAACCTCCAACCTGGTATAGTGGAGCTACCTCGGACAGACTGGCAGTAGACTTGTAGCTATGTCGAAAACTATATTCCACCTCCTATCCTGCCCCCCTCTGTATCTCAAAACTTGCAGCAAAAGTGACCTCTACATCTATAAATAAATAAATAATCACAGTGATCTTTATTCTCGTCAAAATAAGGTAGAATAGAAAGCAAAACTACCAGCAACAATTCATACTAATCAAACAAAGAATTCAGCCTAAAACAATTTCCACTTTCCCTCGCCGTCGAGGACAACCGAACTATTTGCAATTCAAAAGCAATTTGCTCATAATTTCGTCAAGCAACGTTTTTTGCTAATAACGCTACTGTTACCAGCACATTTTATCCACGTCGTGTAAGATTAATAGGTGTTCCTAATTAATTACTAAGGGTCAAGGGCGCATTGTGTCTGACAAGAGGAATTGAACTTCTGAGGGTCCTTTTTAAGCCCGTAAAGGTTAGCTTTCGATTAGTGTGTAACGTTATTTTGCTTTGGAGGGGAATACAGATTAATGTACGGCATTTTCTATTTACCACGGCCTTTCAAAGAGCGTGATTTTAATCTGATTTGATAAAGTAGTTGAATGAAATACTTGTTTTTCGGAGCGCCCTGTCAGCCCCTGTCTTCTGTTCAGTAAGCTTGTACCTTATAATATATAAGGTCTTTGGTTAGGTTAATGTATGAGCTTTTAAATTGAAAACTTCATGAAATCACAATAGAAAATATTTACTGTCCGGGTAATACAGTATATGAGGTATGAGGAACAGGGTGTAAAGTTCACTCATACTCCATAGAAAAGCGAGAATCCTCCGACCAGACGGGTGTTGTGTCTGGCGGGCAACTGCCCGATGATTCATGTCGGGCCGTTATATGCTATATAGTTGCGCGGTAAACTCTGCTTGCGAGATGCAGGATTTTGGGTGACGTCAGTATGATGCGTTGTTCGCATTTAGCGTTGTAGATACCGCTACAATAGTAAGCAGGTTCACAGTTTCACAGCAAGTTGAGACGACATGAGTAGCTTAAAATATTACTTATATATAGGTTACAATATATTATTTGCCAGTGAGCCCCAAACTAGACAGTCTGTATTTTGGGGCTCGGAATTCCAGTACAGAGACTAGAGAGGTGATTCCCGGTGTGGCGTCTGTGTGAGGGTGTGTGTGACGTGTGTTTAATGTGCGTATAAAGGCAAAAATGTGTGTGTAAAGACATTTTTTTCATCTGCCTAGCCTTTTCCCAACTATGTTGGGGTCGGTTTCCAGTCTAACCGGATGCAGCTGAATACCAGTATTTTACATGGAGCGACTAACTATCTGGCCTCAACCCAGTTACTGGGTAAAACGATACCCCTTGGTAAAACTGGTTGTCAGACTTTCGGGCTTTTGACTACCCGTAACGACTGTCAAAGATCCACGAATGACAGCCGCGACCAACGGCTTAACGTGCTTTCCAAGGCACGGAGGGGTCACGGTATGTAAAGATGGTCACCCATCCACAGACCAACCGCGGCAAGCGTAGCTTAACCTGATCGATCGGCCTGTGCGGCTGTTATTATTTAGCCACGGGCCATAATAAGACATAAGAGTAATTGCTTTATTGTGTAACTAAGGTAAAATGTTAGCAGAGACCCTAATAACTTTTTTGATCGTTTACTAAAATTCAATTGGTATTCTGTAAAATTGTAATACTATTATATTTATAACTTCTTTGTAATTCAATTGAATTTAAACATTGAGGCAAAAGAATAATCTACTTTGAAACCGACCTTATTAATATTCAATTTTAAAAGTGAATTATTCTTTTGTAAAGAGATTAATGATATACTAAATTGCAACAAGTCTTGCATGAAGTATCTATTGTAATTTAAATTAAATTTCAATACCTTTTTTGTGCAGTCTTTGAATTGAAACTTCAATCCCATGGAGCCGTGAAAATACTTTTAACTTAGTTTTTTGTTTTAGTTATTATTAGTTTCAATTTATGCTAAAACATGGCTATCATTTATAATTACAGTTTTAGATACGTAATTACATTATTACATCACACTAATAAGTATTATAAATTAATCGTGAAGCGAATCACATCAGCCCCTAAACAAGAAACTACATGAGGACCACGACCGCTCTGACAAGAGTGCTACGAAGAAGAAGAAGAAGAATATTATAATGGCGAAAGTTTGTGCGTGTGTGTGTTCAGATGTTTGTTACTTCTTCACGCTCAAACGGCTGACCCAATTTTGATAAAATTTATGTACGGAGGTAGCTGACACCCTGGATTAACATATAGGCTACTTGTTATCCCGATATTCCTACGGGATCGACATTTAAGCGGGTGAAACCGCGCGACGCAGCTAGTAGTTAAAATAGCAAAATCAGACTATAACATTCTCGTGGGCCGTAATACACCAGGCGGGCCTAGTGCACATGTCTTCGAATTGTTGGTTCTAGGATATGCCGGTTTCCTCACGATGTTTTCCTTCACCGTTTTGAGAACAGTGGTAATGAAATTATTTTCATAAAGTTAATCGCCTGTTTGGGTTCGGACCACCACTGCAATCACACCATAGCATAGTTAAAACATTTCGTTCTACCCCCTTACTAATAAACGTATTAATATCAGATTAATAGTTACACACTGATTTCTCTCTTGCAGTCGTCAGTAATTTGACTTTCAAAAGAAGAAGACAAAGCGTTGTGTAACTATACAGACGCTATACAACGTTTATTATCTAGTAAGAGGGTTAAGGTACAAACATAAACCCATTGCTTTCTTATTTCGCAAAACCAGTAACCATTTAATAAAAACTACATTCTCCCTGCATGCAAAACGTAAAATTTTCAGACTTAAACGGTGAAAACACGACGTAATATTTTTATATGGTAAGCACTGCGAACGTTGCACAGCTCCGCGGGGTGAAACTAATGTCATTTGTTACTCTATAAAAGTTATTTAGTGGTGTCTTAGCGTTTCTTCTAACACTTGTTTTTATTTTTGCTGTATGCAAACTGGCGGAGGATTTCTTCTGAAGTTCCTTTGTTGGTGTTTTGGAACGTGAAATATGACTATTTCACTGCTGGGTCAGGTTTTCTTGAGGTAAGGGACTTGATAAGGTTTGAAAAAACACTCTACTTACTAGATTACGCCCATATTGTCCAGGTTTGGTCGCTGTGTTTTTCATTGCTATCAGGGGGCCTATAAAAAGGGCACTTTGGCAGAATCATATAAGGATAACACATTATGAATCTTTTTGGACAGTTAACTATTAAGTTAATCGTATCAAATCCCATTGATGAAGGATTTCTCAGTTATTTTTTTTTTGTCTGTGCTAAAATACCAATCAATCCAATCCAAATCCAATCCCAATCTCTTTGATTATACCTACGTAGTGCAGCGAAAAAAAGAAAAACACGGACTGTCTTCGTCATATTATAATAAAAAAAAAAAAAAAAAAAAAAACTTTTTATTTCAGACTTTTTAAAAATCCATAGTGTTAGTACAAAAGAACTTAAATGGTAGTAATTAATTCATAATGTTATCCTTTTCCCGCCGCCGGGGGGGCCTAAAAAGGCCCCCCCGGTGGCGGGTTTAAAAAAGAAATAACCAGATTTCCGCGTTTTTTTTGGGATTTTAGTCTTTTACGTTAGTCCACTTTTATAGCGATGATTTTTGAAGAGTTACGTTGAAACTTGCCAGGTTTTTAATTCAGGACTTGGTGCTTATAAAGCGACTTCTTACACTTTCATTCCGGTCTGATGCTTGTATCTCAGACCAAATAAAAAACCAAGACAGAGAGGGCTGTCAACAGTAAAGTGAAGCTGGTTTCGTAAACACATAGTCAGGTGTAGTTGGATCGTAAATGCTTGTAAATGTGTGCGTGTGAGCGTGTATGCACAGAGCGGAGGTGTAGTTTTTGCATGCTTCACTGTCATGTTTCATTTTCCATGTTCGCCGCGCTATGTCTTGACTTTTTATTTGGTCTGTGGCTTGTTTTGATTATTCGCTCCATCAAAACATTTTCATAACATTTTATGCCATGTTCATGTTAGCCGCCGCAAGATGCACTGCCCACAACATAGATATCCGGCCCACAAAGTTCCTCTCAGTATTCGCGTCACGCCGTTCAGTGCAGCGCGCCATCTATCACCGATGAGATGCATCATACAAGACACAGTTTAATATGGATGTCGCAATCTCACGTCCAAAATGATGTATATGCGACCAAATGTTATGCACTCATGGTTTACGTCAGAAATAACAGAATATAACATCATGACTCGTATTCTCTGAAGGGATGGCAGAGAAGTTTGGGACAGGAGTTCCAGGGTTTGACCGTAAATTGTTATTGTCATTGGGTTCTTGCATTGGAATTCCTCGTTAGTAACCCGTAGTCTATATTTGTGGTCGACCAATAATTAATAATAATGATAACTTGGCTTTGGCCCGTAAATGTAGCTAAAACCAGACTAAGAGCTGAGAAAAAAAAAACACTCAAAATAATAATGATGAGAACCTCGTGAAAGCCGAGAAAGAAAAACAAATCAAGTATTTTGACTTGGCTCGCGAGGTTGTCGACATGTGGGATGTTCACTCAGCAATCATTGAGCCGATAGTCGTGACAGCCAATGGGTTAATAGCCAAGAGCCTCGACCAACACCTGAAGAGGCTCTCGTTGGGCAGCTGGATAAAGGGCTTGATTCAGAGAGCAGTACTTCTGGACACATTAATGATAATGATAAATGATAAATGAATGATAAATGATAAATGATTTTATTTCTGTAAGTAGGTTTGTACAAACACTTTTACACGTCAATCATATTTTTTTTAAACTAGATGAGGTCGGCGTTTCCTAACTGACTATTCTGAGAAGAAAGGCCGAAACAAACTCAGAAGTCACAGTCTCTTTTAAAGTCCAGACAAAATCTTGGTCAGATCGTGTGAAGACCATGTAGATTGGTGTCTGAAATGGTCTTTTGAGGAAAGAACCACACAGATTGAGCGGACCTGTCCAATCAGTGCACGCATTTGTCAAAAATCGTGCAGCTCAACTCAGAACTTGAGGAGCTCAACGATTCGACGAACAATACCAAAGACAGGACATTTGGGTAGGCCGCATAAACTACTCAAACTGCCAGATCATGATTAAAACTAAGAAGGAAAAAAGAAATGACCCACATAGTCCTCACATTCACAATAATTAATTAAAAAAAAATAATAAAAATTACTTACAAAGTAAATATTCATGTCATTGTCTAAATAAAATTCATCAATGTCAATGTGTATATAAAAAAATCCGGACATAATCTTTGAGGACCATGTAGATTAGTGTCTGAAATGGTCTTTTGAGGAAAGAACCACACAGATTGAGCGGACCTGTCCAGTCAGTGCACGCATTTGTCAGTAACCGTGCAGCTCAACTCAGAACTTAAGGAGCTCAACGATTCGACGAACAATACCAAAGACAGGACATTTGGGTAGGCCGCATAAACTACTCAAACTGCCAGATCATGATTAAAACGAAGAGAGAAAAAACAAAAAAATTACCCACATAGTCCTCACATTCACAATAATTAAAATCATATAATACTTTATACAGTAAATGTACATGTCATTATTTAAGTAAAGAGATACTTAAAAAAAAAAAAAAGAAAATTATTAAAGTGTAAAATAGCAAAAATAAAAACAACAATCTAAACCTATTGGAGCAGCTCAATCCCAAGCCTTTTTGTCCTCAATATAGTCTTTTACAGTATAATAGGCTTTCTGACATAGTTTTCGCTTTATAAAAGATTTGAATTTATTAAGGCTTAGTTCTTGAATGTGGCTAGGAAGTTTATTATAAAAACGTATACATTGGCATCTAAACGAGCCACCTATTTTTTTGAGCCTTGTTGTAGGAACAACAAATTTGTGTTTGTTCCTAGTATTTATGTTATGGATATCACTGTATTTTTTAAACAGATTAATATTTTTATGTGCATACAAAAGATTATCATAAATGTACTGAGAAGGCACAGTCATTATATTAATCTCTTTAAATTTGTCTCTGAGGGAGTGTCTGGGACTTAATTTATAAATGGAACGAATTGCCCTTTTTTGTAAAATAAAAATTGTCTGAATATCGGCGGCATTTCCCCACAACAGAATACCGTACGACATCACACTATGAAAATAACTAAAGTATACTAAACGGGCTGTCTCTAAATCAGTTAAATCACGAATTTTCCTAACGGCGTATGCTGCAGAGCTAAGCTTTTTTGACAATTTATCTATATGGGGGCCCCATTGAAGCTTGGCATCCAACGTTATGCCTAGGAATACTGTGGTATCTTCAGGTTTCAACTCTTCATCCTTAATGAGAACACTAGTTTCTACTTGTCTAACGTGGGGTATGGTAAACTTAATACATTTAGTTTTTTTTCCGTTAAGAAGTAGGTTATTGACATTAAACCAGTTAACTACTTTTGCAAGGGCGTTATTTACATTGTCAGTAACCAGCTGCTGACGTTTGAGTTTAAATAAAAGTGAAGTGTCATCTGCAAACAACACTATATCATGTTCATCCCTTATGAGGTAAGGCAAGTCATTTATATAAATAATAAATAAAAATGGGCCGAGAATTGAGCCCTGGGGGACCCCCATTCTTACTACAGATCCGGGTGACCTTTTTCCGTTAACATCAACTCTCTGAATCCTATCACTCAAGTAAGAAGTAAGAAGATCCAGAGAGGCGTTCCGGATTCCGTAGTGGTGCAGTTTCCTGATTAATGTTTCATGAAGAACACAATCGAATGCCTTGGACAAATCGCAAAAGATGCCCAAAGCATCGCATTTGTCCTCCCATGCATTATAAATATGTCCTAAAAGTTCAACTCCTGCATCGGTAGTCGAACGACCCCTTGTAAATCCGAACTGTTTGTTATGTAGTAATTTATTATTATTAAAAAATCTTTGCAATTGATTTAAAATAAGTTTTTCAAAAATTTTACTAAAGGTAGGTAGTACTGAAATAGGTCTATAATTAGTAGGGTCTGATGTACTACCCGATTTAAACAACGGTATTATTTTACTGTTTTTCATAAGATCAGGAAACTCACCACGGTCAATACAATTATTAAATATAACAGCTAAAGTAGGTGCTACAATGTCTATAATCGACTTAGCAACATCCACAGAATTACCCCATAGATCTGCGGTCTTTTTAACATTTAACGTGTGAAAAGTTTTAATTATATCTTTACAGGTTACATATTGGAAGTGAAATTCAGAATCGCAAACTGGAACGTTTTCTTTAAGTAAAGACTCTGCAGCAATGGGTGATGAGTTAAGAGATTTAGTAGTTGATACGGGAATCTCTGCAAAGAAATTTTCAAAGGCCGCGGCGACTTGACAATCTGATTTAATTATATTGTCATCAATAACAAGGCTGTAGTCACTACTTCGGGTGCATGACCTTCCCGTTTCGCTATTAATGACATTCCAAGTCGTTTTAATAATGTTACTACTATTTTTAATTTTTGAACTCAAATAACGTGACTTGGCAATGCTACAAACTTTTTTAAATATTTTAGAATAATTCTTAACATATAAATTAAATTCAGCAGTGTTTATACAAATCCGTTCTTCATATAATTCATAAAGTCGTTTTCTACTTTTATGTATACCAATGGTGGCCCAGTCACTGAAGGAAGCAATACTATTAACCGATAATGTTTTTGGAATAAATGTGTTATCAAATTGTGTGCAATACATATTAAAAAAATCATTATATTGTTGATTAGGGTCATCATTAGTGAACAAAAGTGGTAATTTACCCATGAGTTTAGTTTTAAATGTTTCCAAGCGATTAGTTGTTTTTGGATTAACAGTGATATCTTTTTTAGTAACTTTTTTGTTTTTATTTGGAATAGTGATTAATTGTCCACAATGATCTGAGTCTATTAAGTTAATAATGTCTTTGTGGGTTGGTATAACATCTGTATAAATGTTATCTAGGCATGTGGCACTAGTAGGAGTTATTCTAGTGGGCTCCAAAAATTGGTTTGCAAGATTGTATGACTGAAACAAACTTATAATTTTAGTACTTAACCCAGAATTTTCTAACAAATTAACATTAAAATCACCACAAATGATGATGGACTTGTTTGTATTACAGATTTTGTGCAACACTTCATCCATAACTTTTTCAAAACAATCATACAATCCTGAAGGAGGTCTGTACACACTTAATATAATGAACTGCTCCAATTCTATACAGGCTATTTCAATTGTCCGTTCAACAGAGAGGCTCACAATATCCTTTCGGTCTTTAAACTTAAGCTGGTTATTTATTAAAATTAATGAGCCACCATGTATAGCATTTACTCTGCTGAATGAACTACCAACCTGGTGATTACTAAAATTGAACATGAACTGGTGACTTTTAAGCCAATGTTCTGTCATACAAAGAATATCTATATTGTAACAATTCAGGAATAATTCTACTTCTAAGTCTTTGTTTGAAAAACCTTGAATATTTTGATGCACCAGATTGATACTATTTAATTTTTTTACACTTTCATTTGACTTATTTACATTTTTGCAAGAGGTTGCCTCTATTGTCTTAAATTCTAATTTAAATGATTAATGTCAATAATTTCAACCAAATTATTACCAGAGTAATTTAAAAAGTCATTGCATTGCTCAATAGGAGCAATTTGTTTAGCCAAATGTTTGGCTGAAATAGAAAAAAAATTATTTAATTATTATTATTAATTAGTTAATTATTATTATTATTATGACGGCGCTACACATTGGCTTTGTCCATTGTTCCACATTTGGCACCACATCCAATGTTGAGCAAAATCAGTAAAATCCTGTCCAATATCTGTCCAGGCCCGATACACACATTGAAGCCAATGCTACAAGGCTACATCTTGGGTCAAATTATGTCCAATGTGTGACTCCAGCATATTACATGGGACTTCAATATTACATGTGTCTACCCCATCGGAGACTACCGGTATGATCTTATTTATAACTAAGCTTCTGCCCGCGACTTCGTCCGCGTGAAGTTTCTTGTTCCCTCCACCTCGTCGCATCGCATCACTTGCCCGCGCTATGACTTTGTTTTCGCTTAGCGTACTTTCTAACTTTTGTTGTTGCTCAACTCCTAAAGGTCATAGATTAATATGTATTAAATAGCCTATAGCCTTCGTCAAGAATTGGGCTATCAAATGCTAAAGGATTTTTTTAAAATCCGACCGGTTTCAGAGATTAGCGCGTTCAAACAAACAAAAAACAATTGAGCTTTTTTATAGTGTCACAAAACCCCTATCTAACCCTTTTGAGGGACATAATATGCAGGCGTGACGCGATGACAAGCGTAGAAAGAATCAGCCAACACAACACAACCACATAATACAATACTCATCAAGGTACAAACTTACGTCCATTTAACAACTACACGACACCCTAACACCAGCCAATCGTGTAACCGTTTCAGCGGTACATGAAGGAATCGCCCCATATATCTTCATTAGGCGGGGTTCCAACGAATCGGCGGGGCCCAGGCATGTCCGCGATCGGGGACAGCTGCTGAAAGTAGTAAGGAACTTATCTGACAGAATTTACTGCTCGCAGTTTGGTAGTGTCATTATTTACAAATTAGTGATTTTAAATACGGAATATAAAATTGAAAGTATGTGATTTGCCTCAAATGATTTTTGTATCAGTATAGTCATGACGTTTAAAAGTATCTCATTGGCAGCTAAAGTACCTTCTGGTTTTTAAAGGAACGGAATGGAAATATGTTGTTTGCATGGGTTGTTTGTAGCATAGCATACTTTTTTTTCGCTTAGTTTCTAAGTTAGTTCTCTTCGACCTTCAAAACAAGGAGGTTGTCTTCAAGAAGTCTATACTAATATTACTAATATTATATTGAGTTCGCAATTACCCCACAGGACAAAAATAAGGCAATAAAAATTATACCGGGAACAGATTTTCCGATTCAATATTATGCTCAGTTCATGTAGATAAATTATTTGTTGAAACAAAATCTGCGTGTAAATAAAGGATTGTTCGAATGTGTTAATAAATAAATAAAATACTGGGGACGTTGAACATTTTCCAGTGAAGCAGGCCCATAACGAGTGTCCTTATCTCAATTGTGAGGCCACGACTAACGGCCAGCAGTTTAAATAAAACATTAAATGAAAAACAGTGGGTTTTAAAGTTTTACTTACAAACTGAAAGTTTTTGTTATGAAATATCGCGCTTTGTTTTGGTCTGTGGCGCTTATTTTCTTTAGTAGTTTTATATTCTGTGTTGAGGGCAGTTTTTAAAGTAATTTATTTTGTCTAGTGAAATGGGTCGTGTTTTTTCGACACTGAACATTTTGCGATTTACTTTTCTGTCACGTTCAGTTGTTGTGTTTTAGATACCTATGCCAATGGACATAGCATTTGGTTCGGTTTTTTCAGTATTTTAAATTAATGTTTTGTTTTGTTTTAGTTCTTTTTATATGCACGTGTTTCTGTAATAGATGTTTATTGATTTTATTTCTATAAGTAGATTTGTACAAACACACGTCAATCATGTTTTATAACCTAGATGAGATCGGCGTTTCCTATCTGACTAAAAAAACTGAAATAAACTCAGAGGTCAGTCTCTTTTAAATTCCAGACATAATTTTGGTCAGAACATGTGATGACCATGTAGATTGATGTCTGAAATCATTGAGCTAAATAACATATAATATATCAATGTCTGAAATGGTCTTTTGAGGAACTAACCACACAGATTGAGTAGCCCTGTCCAGTCAGTGTACGCTTGCCTTTAATCGGGTACCTCAAATCTTAAGATGCTCATTCCTTTCCATTCACATTCCTTTCTTTCTTTCTTTCTTTCTTTATTTCTATATTTCCAACAATACATAGGTACGATTCGTTTACGATGACTTCAAAAAATTTAAAAACTCATTTAAAAAAACGACGTTAGCCACAGCTGAACAAAATAGAGTGATTTACGCATACAGTAGCACAAACCCGCGCCGCACCGCGAACGTCCGCTGTCGCCGTGTGACCGCAACCCGCAACGTCCGGCCCGCTGTCGCACCGCAAATTTTCTAGTCTGTACACTTTACTACTGGCACTACAGATTAGGGACTCATTCGGATTTCGTTGGTGAAATAGTAGGTACATTTTTGACTGAATATGCGATTTTCTGATCGCAGACTTCATCTGTTGGCCCAGTAAATCTGTTATATCCTTTTGGCTAGCCGATCAAAGCAGCTACGTGACCACACAGCAGATTTACTGATCAGTCTACACAATTGATTACACTTAGGAGTTGCAGTCCTGGGGCAGCCTGCCCCGCTATTCAAGCTGATTGGCTAATCTTTTTACCGCGTTATGTGTCGGCTCACGGCAATTTGGAAGATCGTCTCGTATAAGTTATATTATAAGAGATTTCATTACCATCCTCTTAACCTTTTTCAAACTAGGTTTGGATCAGTTCAAGTCTCACCAAATGCGAGCTTTCAAAAACCAATCATCAAATTGCCACTTGATACGAATACCTACGTTAGTGCCTCTCAAAGTCCGAAGCAAGTCTAAGTGCTAATACGATATGAGTCGTCCCCAGGACATAGCAGCTTCAAACTCCGAGAATTAATCTTATTGATGTCTGGAGAGAATTCAAACTTCGTGTGTATGTCATAGAAGGCTCCTATAGGGCAAACTGAAGCCATTTAAGTAGGCTTATCCCGTGGCTATGAGTTAAAGCCAGCGCACATCGGCGGACGGCGGAGGACAGCAATGAGGAGGATCTACCACCGGCCGGGGAACACTGTTGGTTTGCGATGCTGCTAGCGGCTGCCGGCGCACTACTGGATGTTGCAGCATGCCAGTAGCATCCCGCGGTATGCGACGGGGGAATGCGGAGTGAACCCCAGCTTCCACTGCCTCTCCCCCGCGATCGTGTGCTAGCGGAAATCCCCTTCTAAGCTCCGCGGTCGGTCTCTGATTTTTGGAATCTATATCTTGTTACCATTAGATAAAAAACTCCCTTCTCCGTCTCTACACGCTCAAGCGACACGCGTCGTGCGACAACTGCGGTGAAAACAAATGAAAGAAGTGGTTTAGAGCATGCCACGAGTCACCGCGACGTGACTTGCGGAGCAATGGAAGGAAACGGGTGAAGTGCGTGCGTGTCGCTTGACGTAAATCGCGTCGCCAGTCGCGTTGCAAGTCGCATCGCTCTAGGCCATGAAGAGGGCCTTAGACTTAGCAAGACGGCTAGAACTGCAGTGTATTTTGGAAGACGTGTCATAAAGTTTTGAAGTTGGCTCTGAGAGGCGGCTAACGCTTTGTGCAACGAGATAATAATTTGCTACTCGTAGTCGTAGAATCGTAGGGCGTCGCCAGTACACATTTGCATGGATTGTTGAATTTATTAATCAACCCGATTTTTAAGGAAAGTTATTTATGCACTCGTCTAGTCATCTTATGGTAAAACAACAAAATTCTGCGATCACCAAGCGTGTTCATTGTGATTTATTTTTTTATTTTAGGCGACACCTACACCTACAATGAGTTTGCGTAATATTTATATCAACCCTTTTTCTTGAGGATGGGAAATCAAATGACCCCTCCCGCTCTGGTTGGAGCGGAAGGGAGTGTCAGACTCTTACTGACTAAAACCCACCCGTGTTCCTTCCTTAGCCCTTTATGTTCCGGGGTAGCGGTAACCCTTTCGGACAATCCCGCTGTTGAATCAACCCTTGCGTCAACTCAAACGATCAGTTATTTACACGCAATATCATTGACTGACCATAAGCTTTATTGTTGTCGCGTGTGCAAGACTTGCGGTGTAAAAAAGAAAACTAAACTCGCTCAAACTATTGTTCTTCTTAAATCTTAAATGTTTTTCCCAGTGGTCAGATTGATGGTCAGACTAGTCTTTCCAACGAGTTTTTTTTCCGTTGGTCAGATCAGCTCGTAATTTAGTAAAGTACTGTTACATTGCATACGAAGAGGTTTCGTGATCTTGTGCAATTAATGCGCAATTCGTGATATTGTGCAATATAATTGTTGTTTAGGGCTCGTCTTAGCTGTGAATGTTCTTCTTCTTTCTTGAAACTACATGTTTCAATAACTGTATACCTAATACCACAGTCAAATTATTTTTCAGACAGCTAGATAGGTATCCATTTCTTTGGTTTATCAAATTAGGGTGTACAGCGGTGCTATTCATAAAAAACTCACCGTGAAAACTTAGGTGAAGTGAGTTTGTTTTTGCTAGGAATTGACACTATTGACAGCTCACTCCACGCTCACTTCACCTAAGTTTTCACGGTGAGATTTTTGCAGAATCAACCGGCTGGACTTACCTACCTAACAATTAACACAGAGAAAGCCTCAATTAATGCACTGTTCACGCAGTACTGTGTGTGACCAAACCACACGACAATACAGTCTGTTGTTATTATTCAGAACAACAACCGCATAAATAAATTACAGGGTGTTGTTTCTGTAACACGATAGCCTAATACCGGCCGGTTGTTTGCAGACGTAAATGGGCTCCACAGTGGATCTGTCTGTATCAATATTATGTTTGGTTGTACGAGGAGTTAGAGTGAGGCTCGATTTGTAAGCGTTTGCTGGTACAGTTTGTTGACACTGAATAATCATCAGCCGGTAGATGCAAATTAGCACGGTTTGAACTCGTAGTTTAAACGAAACTTTGCAGATTTAGGAATTGATGTTTGCAGTTCGTTGCTGGATATCTCTCACAAAGCTATGTTGATGAGCTTCTATCATCATCATCATCCGCCTAGTCTTTTCCCAACTATGTTGGTTTCGGCTTCCAGTCTAACCGGATGCAGCTGAATACCAGTATTTGTTGATAAGCTTCTATAAATGCTGAATTTGGTTTTTTTGAAAAGCACACACACATACACTCATCCTCTCACCCGCACACACCCCCACACCCACAAACCCCCACACCCCCCCACAAACACACACACACACACACACCCCCATACATAAATACTAACCCTAGAGTAAGTAATAATCAATAGTGTAATCTGTATTTTTTCTGCTTTTATAACTTACAGCATTTGTGTACGAGTGCATAATCCGATTTAACTGCTTCTGAAGGAGTGGAGACCTGGTTTCCTGAAATACAGGCCTTAGTCCTAGCTTAGGCATACCTAAGTCTAGATTTTCAACTTTATTGCTAAAGCATACGGTTCAAAGTTGATTGGTAATAGTTAGTAAATATTACACAAACAAATATTTGTACGTCTACGTGCAAAATATTTGTTTGTGTGTAATTTTTCCTTGTACCTATAACTTACAAAACATAACAACCTATAGGACCATACACTCATATTTCGCCATTTATATACAACATTATTTTTAGTTTAAGCGAAAATTGTTAATATTTTTCTCGATAACTGAGATTAAAAAAAACTTGAAGTGTTACCTAATCGAGTTTTGTTGCCGACTGTACCTATAAGTTCAAAGCAAATAATAAGCTTTAATCGTAAGTATACGGCATGTTGAACCAATTTCTGTGAAGCGTGTATTAATTATGTTAAGGAAATAGACAGCGTGTGAGTGTGTGCGTGTGAGAGGGGGGTGTGTGCGTGTGTGCGCGTGTCGACGCCTAAGTTTCCGTTCGGAGGAAATTAAATGAAAATACGAGGGTTAGTGCTTATTGGATTAGTGTGGTGTGAAGGGCGGATTAACCATTGTTTGAGCTAATGTGAGCTTGTCCCAAAGGCCTCTTTTTGAAACCTCCTCGAGCAAAGGTTTTTACTTATTTCATATTCATGAATGATTAACCGAAGATACAAACGTAATTATTCACATCACATAACGTCGTCTAAAATGGGCATTTTTTGAGATGGAAAAAACCATGCGTGTTTTGTTTATAAGACGATTAAAAAAATACCCGTTTCGGATGTGTTCGGCTGTCCTCGGGATGTACTCGGTTTTAATGTATATCCGATATGTCAGTGAGTGATGGCAAAGTATTTTGTTTGTGTTTTGTTTTCACTTCTGTCGGCACTCCCGGAGTGCCACTGTTTTTTTTTATTTATACAATACCCTACCTAGACCTAGAGAAGACAACTCGTGCATTAAAATCCACCCCGCCGTTACGCTTTAGCGATAAATTTGAAAATATATTAAAGAAATTTGACAGATTGTAGTAGCTTGATGTGCTGGCGTTTGTACATACACAAACAGAAAGGCATAGATTATTATATTTATTTTGTAATAATTTAACCGTTAAGTTTCTATAAAAAATAATATAATGAACAGAAAAAAACTGGCCAAGTGCGAGTCGGACTCGCACACGAAGGTTTCCGTACCACAAGGCAAAAACGCCGAAAAAACACGTTTCTTGTATGGGACTTGTATGGGGCCCCCCTTAAATATTTATTTTATTATGTTTTTAGTATTTGTTGGTATAGATAAGTAGCGGTAACAGAAATACATCATCTATGAAAATTTCAACGTTTTGAAATACAGCCTGGTGACAGACAGACAGACGGACAGTGGAGTCGTAGTAATAGGGTCCCGTTTTTACCCTTTGGGTACGGAACCCTAAAAACAACAAAAGTGTGAGAAGCTAGCTAGTTACGTAAGTAACAAAACTTACTTGACTAACCTAGTTTCAAAACAACTTCAAACTTAATTTAAATGAAAAATAACTAAATACTCGAAAGAGTTTGTAACTACTTTGTATTTATTACATAATCGAAAACAGTTTACAAATTCATAAACTGGAAACTGAGTTGAAAACTTTCAACGAATTGTACTTTCAAATATCATGTAAATAGTGCAAGTTGAACGCTCTTTTGTGGAAAAAACAGTTTTCCTCTATCAGCGAATGTAAGGGCTCAGGCACATGATTGATTTAGTTTGTGTATTAAATTTGTGGACAAAACCCTAATCTACAGACGCCAGCACATCAAGCTACCCGAAACTGTCAAATTTTCCCAATCAACTTTGAACCTTATGCTTTAGCGATAAAGTTGAATTAATTTACAATTGTAAAAAAAGTGAATTCATGGTCTTTGGGGCCAGGGGTAGGTATCCTGTTTATGTACCACCAGTTTACCTTAATGGTATGCCATTAGCTAGGGCGTACAAGTACAAATATCTTGGCCACATACTCACCCCTGATCTCAAAGACGATGACGACATCGAGCGGGCGCGGAGGGCCTTGTCGATTAGAGCGAACATGCTGGCTCGCAGGTTTGCTCGTTGTACAGTGAGCGTCAAAATTACTCTTTTCAGAGCGTACTGCACGACGTTTTACACGAGCAGCCTGTGGGCTAGATATACTCAAAAGTCGTACGGTGCAATACAATAACGCGTTCAGGGTGCTGTTGAGGCTGCCCCGCTACTGCAGCGCATCAGGGATGTTCGCGGACGCACATGTGGACTGTTTCTTTGCCAAAATGCGTAAGCGCTGTGCGTCTCTGGTGCGTGGGGTGTGGGGCAGCAGCAACAGTATCCTGTCGTTAATTTCGAGCAGGCTGGACTGTCCGTACGTGAATCGCTGCTGCGCTATTTCCCATGGAATGGTGCAGCCGCGGTGAAGCGTCGGACAGTACTGCCGCTTTTGTGTATGTACAGACCGGCGGCACATCAAGTTGCTACAATCTGTCGGATATCTTTAATGGATTTTCGACTTTATTGCTAAAGCATAAGGTTCTAGGTTGATTGGGAAAATCTGACAGTTTCGGGTGGGTTGACCTGCTGGCGTCTGTATGTACAGTCAGCGTCAGAGAAATGGAACCCCCCCAAGACTTAAAGACTATCGCCCGAGCACGCTCGGGCCCGCCGTCGCTCGTCGCCCGAGCGACGCGGCGGGCGGCGGCGCGGCGGCGCTGGCGCGTCACGTCATCACGTGAGCCTTGAGCAGCTCCCTCCCCCGCCGCCGCCGCCGCACCCATCTCTGCCCGAGCGCATCCAACGGTCCGCCTCAGATATTATTTGCAAGTTTCATTCAAGTTTTTAATAATTCTTTAAGGTATTTTTTCGGCTTCCTTCTGGCCGAACCGTATACCAAGAATAACTTACAAAAAGACACTTTGCGTGCGATTAAGATACGAACCCGCATCACCAGGCGCCAGCCGATCATCGAGACCGTGTCCTATACTACTAGGCTATTGGCTCAGTTGTCAACCTCAACGAAAATTGGAATAGTATTACTCCATAAAACGAACAAGGTTATTAACGGTCTAATCTTCTAGATAATAAGGTTTAAATTTCAACTTTCGTTTTATATTTAATACCTTAGTTTTACAAAATGCAATACGCATTAACTCCTCAATTAACTAAAAGATAAGGTTGAAATTAGCTTGTCTGGTTGAATATAATGTGTTGATTCCGATTGTTGCACTACCGTCATTTTACTTCAGAAACTTAACTGCTGTATGAACTGCGAGTTAAGGTTGAATTTAGAATACTTCTTCGCTTTATTTAGTAAACTGTGATTGAGGGTATAATTTTTTTTTAAATGGTTTCGTTTTCGTGCCGATTCGCTTGTGTGTAATTATCTTCGTCGTAATATTATCAAATTTATTAAGTTTTTGACCAGTTGATTCTATTAACCGATGTTATGGTTTGATTAACAACTTTTTTGAAGGCTAAAATTATTGTTATCTGGGAACAGGAACAAAGCATAAAGAAAATAGCACGAGTTATGGGCATAACGGTAAGATTTATGTTATACTTCCACATATTACCTATTTATTGTTGCAATAATGTTGCATTATTACTTACTAGTTGGATGTTTTTATGTATTTCTAATATTATTATTTTCATTGCAGAGAAAAACAGTTCGTAGATGGATACAAAGGTATCAAGCGACGGGTGATGTGAAATGTGATCGCCAAGGCCAGAGAAAATACAAATGGAGCGACAACGTAATATTGTGAAAGTTCATTTAGTGGCACCCTTCAAAACTTCAAGAAGTGATAGACTGTGACATCCTCTCCGTTATTATAAGGCAATTTACTCGGCAGATTGATTGTGTAACGTATCTGATAAAATTGCGTTGGAACATATATGAGCAAGTGTTATTAATTCCCAATATTTGTGGGATCCATAACTCGTAGTTAATCAAAAACAAACAACTTTTATAATTATTATCAATCCAGATAATCTGGTTTACAAGTAGTCTTGTAATGTATTAACGATGCACCATCTCACCTCACATATTTTTCTAATGTTGTGTTAAATAAGGGTTATTAGAAAATGTGATAAAAGAGAAAGATGTATATTGCTATACTATTATAGTTTAGCATGTTGATTCTTCCTCTGTAATTCACAGACACAAAAGACAAAATTTCTTTTTTTTTAAAGGTTTTTTTCCGATAAGTAAGTATAAAAAAAAATCTGTTTTCACAACTTTAAATAAATAAATATTATTGTAGTTATGTTTCTATAAATATATATATAAACGAACCTTTATCTAATGTTAAACGTTCTAAACCTCATCCAGGGTATCTCTTTTGTGTTTAGTTAATATTCTAAGTAAATAACCCCAATTTAACACAGATAGAAAACTGTATACTCAACCTGGAAGTGGATTCCATGAAGTCCTAGAAATGTAATTAGAAAAATAAATGAATATTGTTTATCAAAATGCCTAGCTTTTATTACAAACCTCCATTTGATTTCTTAAATAATAATTAACGAAAATCACCTAATAAAGAAACTAAAAAAAAGGGTAAATAAATAAAATAAAGGAAAAAGAAATATTCTCATCCGCGGATTTGAACTCGTGACCACCGCATCGCCAAGCCGCAGTGTTAACCATTAGACCAACACGCCACTTACGTTACATTACGAAAAACTTAAATAGGTTTGATGTCAATACCAAGGGGGGTACCTTATTTGTGAAGCGAACTGTACATAGGAATTGCATTTGTTTTGTTTTTGACGTGACAACGTCTTAAATTAGGTTGCGGCTGGGAGTCACTTATGAAAAAGTGTAACGCTCGGTAACGTTACGATGAGTCACCGAACGAGAGAGAGGCCCGCCGAATGCCTTGCGTCTCTCTCCCACTCAACTATTCTACCGAGAAAAAGACGTTGTCACGTAAAATCTTCGCCCGTAAAACCGACTTTACAGGCAACCATTTTTTAGGATGTAAAAATTAATATCAATAATTACTAACGTAGGATAAGTGTTTTTACTAACAAGTGAGTCATGATACTTGATAATAAATTGAATTGAATTGAATTAAAGAACTTTGACAGATTGTAGTAGCCTGATGTGCTGGCCCTGGTCCGGGTGGTGAGGGTATGATCCCCGCAGCGGGATTGTCCGAAAGGGTTACCGCCACCCGGAAGATAAAGGGCTAAGGAAGGAACACGGGTGGGTTTTAGTCAGTAAGAGTCTGACACTCCCTTCCGCTCCCCCCAGAGCGGGAGGGGTCATTTGGTGATTACTCACCCAAAAAAAAAGGGGTATGATCCCCCCGCTGACGCAGTGTCTCCGGCCCCAGCTCGTGGAGGACGTGGTGGGCGCTCTGTTCCCTTCGCGAGGGGAACATATATCCCCGCCCATACAGTGCCCGATACGGACCACACCGCCGGCTACGACGACGATGCTCCGGAGGTGACCGAGGTAGAGCTGAGAGCGGCGGTACGTATGCTGAATGCCAAAAATACCGCCCCAGGACCCGACGGCTGACCTGGAAAAGCCTGGGTTCTGGCTTTGGAGGCTCTCGGACCTCGACTAAGGGGGCTCCTAAGCACATGCTTGGAGAGGGGCCAGTTCCCACGTCGTTGGAAGACGGGGAAACTGGTCCACATTAAGAAACCTGCCTGACGACCTGCGGACTCTCCGTCCGCTTATCGGCCCATCATGCTACTCGACGAGGTGGGCCAGCTCTTTGAAAGAGTCATTGCAGATCGGGCGTCGGGCGGCTGGCGCGGGTGGGGCCAGATCTGGGGGAGGGCCAGTTTGGTTTCCGCCGGGTGAACGGTGGACGCCATCATGCGCGTATGAGCCCTCACGACGGGGGATGCTGTTCTGTGCGGTGCTGTGTGTATGTGTGCTTCAATACGCTGCAGCAGCTGCTAGCTGACACCCTGGATTGTCATATAGGCTAATTTTTATCCCGATATTCCCACGGGATCGACACTTATGCGGGGTGAAACCGCGGGGCGCAGCTAGTAAGTAATATATCATAAAGGATTTGCTAGTCAGTAAGGTTGGGTTAACTGCTAAGTCACCCTGAACATACACATCGTCACTCATAAAGGTTTTAATCAGTGACTGTGCAGTTTATCTGTCTGCTGCTTTACTGTTTAACATACAGGTAAGCTCACAAAAACATTGCAATGTAAAACAACTTTGAAACGAACAAAGTTCAAATAAACACCGAAACAAAAACAATGGCGGTTTGAGGTAAGAGGGAGGGTAGACGATACGATAAAAGCGCAGTATAAATTAGCTGTGCGGTGTAGCCTCGTGCTTATTTGTTAACGAGTGACTGGATTTTCTGAAACAAAAAAGGTAGTCTAGAAATACTTGCATCTTGCTTTTGTATCCTTATGTATAAAGATTTACATTTCATCAATTTATTTTTACTTTTTAACTGTCTTTAAAAAAAGAGGATGGCCTGTGTTCGTTTGTATGTATATTTTTTGTATGTATGTTCATCGATATTTTCATCGATCGTGTAGGTAGGTACCCTCAATTCTCTTTGATTCAGATTACTGGATAGTTATAAATCATCATCATCATCTGCCTAGCCTTTCCCAACTATGTTGGGGTCGGCTTCCAGTCTAACCGGATGCAGCTGAATACCAGTGTTTTACATGGAACGACTTCCACAACCCAGTTACTGGGGATAGTTATAAATATATCTACCATTAAAAAAGAGGTCCGAGTATGATGATCGCTACTGAAAATTCCCAATAGCCAAATTCTGGGCTAACTCTATTTAGCTTGCCATCGACACGCTAAGAATAAGAAGCACAATAAAATGATAAGAAATTAGCTAGTGTTCATAAATATATCAAGAAATATAAAGAAAACATATGGTGCTAATATTAAAAAAATCTGCCACGACAACAAACTCCCGCGCTTCGAACTGTCTCGTCTACCCGACCCTAACACGCTGTCAGTTTTTAATACCGACGTGTCACGACTCACGAGCGTGTCGACGAGATAATGAGTCGTCGTGTTTGTACAGAGTACCAAAGACTAGGGATGTAGGTACAGTTAACCGCACGTTAGAAGTAACACTTGAACTACGAAAACCGCCTTTATGGCTGGTTTACATTTGCTTTAGGTCTGATTTTTCAATAGTCGGTTATCTCTTCACTAAATAGTAAACATTTTCGGATTTAGGTCTTTATTTCGAGTTATTCCGTTCTGATCCCCTGAATCCCCCCTCCACCCCCCTTCCTCGATCCCCTGCTTGTTCGTCTTCTGTTTTAATCGCTGTCTTATCCACTATAAACTTTCTCATTCCTGTTCGACAACTCTAAAGTTCTAAATACAAAAACTGATTTTAAATCGAAGTCTAAAGGTGTCAGTTAATTATTTTGTCTCAGGCAGGCATTTCAAACCATATTCCGCTTCAATTTCGATGTTTAGATATCTTTAGATGAGGGTTAAACCTAATCTAAACATACCTAAATCTCGTTTTGTACACGTAGAATGTTTTGGGTCAATCAAGATCTGCCAATCAAAGTCAATCAAAAGGCCGTCGAATATTATTCGATATTCCTTCTCGTTTGCTGGTCGACCGTTATTTGGATAACCTATTTGTACGACCGTAACTAGAGAATTCCATTCCACCGATTGACGTCGAATGAAAACAGTCTACGTTGCGTCAGCCGTGAACCACACCGGATCAGTTTGAATGGTCGATGTCACAAATCGTCCGCAATCTGAGAGGCAATTTTAGTAATTTTAAGAACGTTCACAGTCTGGGGGCCTAAAAAGGCCACTTTGGAGAATCATAAAAGGATAACATTATGAATTATAATATGGCGAAGACAGTCCGTGTTTTTCAGTTTTTCGCTGCACTACGTAGATACAATCAAAGAGATTGGGATTGGATTGATTGGTATTTTAGCACAGACAAAACTGAAAAATGCTTCACCAATGGGATTTGATACGATTAACTTAACAGTTAACTGTCCATTATGTTACTACCAAAGTGGCCTTTTTAGGCCCCCTGATCTCAGTCTCAATTTGTCAAAAATAGCTATAATTTCCCTACATTTTTGACATTGATTGTCGCTGAGATGAGATTGCGACTAGATTTTGAACGTTTCTATTCAGTTTGCGCCTTTATCGGATAAAAATTTGAAGAGTAGCAGTTTATGAGCGGTTTAGGCTGTGTGTTGTTTTTCAGTGAAAGAATGAATGAATGAAAGATTGATTTTTACTCAAAACTGTAAAGGGAAACAGCTTGAGGAATCCTAATGTCCTAACCAAAAATTCGAAGACATGTGACATCTACCAACCCGCACTTGGGCCGACATTGTGGATTACGGCCCACTCCCTCTCACTGAGGGGAGTATGTGGAGATTAGATGTATGATTTTTATTGAGTAGTAAGTACCTTTACCTACCGTAGTAGGTTAGTTTCTTTTTGTCTATTTATATATGTGCTTAAATAGTTATATAAATAAATATATAAGTTTTTATCATGTAGTATATTAAATTGTCACAATGGACGTCCGGTTGACTGTACAGCGTGATGTATCCAGTGCAGCGCTTTGTGCAGCGTGATCCGTCCAGCGCTTTTGGCTGAACATGCATGTTAGTTGCGGTCACGTGGATTATTGTCGCAGTCACTGAAAATGACGCACTCGTGTATTTGTGGTTTGAAGTACCACTGGAGTTATGGTCTTGTTATTTTTCATTTCGAAAAATCTGAAAAGATCAGGAAAATTAACTAACAGGAACTTATATTACGATAATATAATACCAGCCTATTATTATTATTTCACTGCAGGTGCGGAAAATCTCGAACGGCTTAAATACTCTAATCTCTTTGGAACTTATATGTTTGAGTCGTTTGGGGTTGAAACACTAGGGCCATGGGGCCCGAAGCCCACTTAGTATTTCGAGACATCGCCAAGCGGTTGGTCGACTCTTCACGTGACCAGAGGGCTGGGCTATTTTTTTGCCAAAGAATCAGCATTGCCATACAACGTGGCAATGCTGCCAGCCTTTTGGGCACGTTTCCTGTTGACAGCGATGCGGACGAATTTTTTGATGCCCTTTGATTATTTCCCCTCTTTTTTCTATTATACTTGTACATATTATTATTTTAACACTGTTAGCTTTTTAGCCTATTATAGTCCCACTCCAGGGTAAAGGCCTCAAAGAAGACACGAGAATTGATCATGACGCTTGCGTGAATTGACTGGTTGGCGATTTCAGACTTAAGGTGGAACTAGTCGCGAGCTCGAACTCACTGGTGGTCATGGCCAAAAAGCACGCTGTCTCACCTGGCTTCGTGTCCGACAGACACAGTCAGCGATGAGCAGTTAGACGCTAATATACATGCCCATGTCTAGTTCTCACGCACACAAACACCGTTCAGAACTGAAAGGCGCGTAAAAAAAAAACGAAAAGTTCTCTGGAAAATCTAGTTTTATGAAAAAACTGCTGCATAAATCAATTACAAATAAAGTTTATCCCTTAAATTGGCAGAACAATCAATAATAACATTTTGTTTTTGCCACCATGAGTAAATTTTCAGTATACTCGCTTACAAATTTAGTTTTTATCAACGTCCAGCCGGCTTCACTTTGCCAATTTAAGAGTTATTGTACTCTTCGATAACTCAGCCTTGTCGGTACCGACTTTGTTTTGAAGATTTTACAGTTCTTTGATTACTTATTAACACTCAAAGTTACCTTAAAAATAGTATATCCTAATCCTTAATAGCCTATCCTTGTCCAGGTCATGGTCTACCCATGTGCCAAATTTCATCCAAATTCTTTCAGCCGTTTTAGCGTGACAGCGTAACAAACAATTTTTTTTTAATGATATGTACTAGTTTAGATTATCTATCAGTCCCGATTTCCTCATGATGTTTTTTCTTTACAGATGTCTGTAAAGTCCAAGATAAACTCGGCAAGAATATTAACATCATCATCATCTGTCTCGCCTTTTCCCACCTATGATGGGGTCAGCTTCCAGTCTAACCGTATGCGCTGAATACTAGTATTTTACATGGAGCAAATACTTACCTAATATGAATTGAAAATGTCACAATGAAACTTGCCCGGATTTGAACCCACAACCTTGTGCATGAGAGGATCAACAAAATTGATTAGTCTCGTTGTGGATAAGAATTTTAACATAGGATCTGTGTGAAAAAAAAAAAAAAGCTTTAAAGACAAAGCTATTCACCAAATCAACGGCTCGACTGACGCAGTGGCTTTTAGGTAAATACACTAGTACTTAATACTTACTACAAGTTTTCGTGAGCATCAAGTTTAAATGGACGGCCACATGGGTACGGCATACAGCTGTATAAAAATTCACACCAAGTGCATAAGGCTGTGGTAGAACTGAAGGCAGTAAGAGATTCAGCTTATAATGGTTATTTTCCGTTGACTATGAAGTACTGATTGCTGTTGAGTAGTAATCTTTAGCTTATTAGAAAAGGAGCTGCTAATTCTCTGTTTGAACAAGAAATCGTTATCTTTAGTTTTATACAGCATGAAGTTTAATAAATAGGTAGGTACCTAAATAAACTATCAATTAATGAACTTATAATAGTCCACTACTAGAGATAAGCCTCTTCCAAGTTGTGCCACAATACTCGGTCCTCCACATCCCGCTGAAGCGCGTCACTTCAAATGTAAGGTATTTCCATACTTCAACCCAAGGATTTAAATCGTTAGATTTACCTTCACCGTACTAATTCGCGCAAAAAGTGTATACGAGAAGAGGCTCACACAATAATAATAGCTTTTCCGTGACAATCAATCCATCTTATGACGTGGAAGGGCGAATCTTACGATTAAAGAGCCTATACTACCTCAAATAGCTTAGCATGATCCTCCATTATGTCGAAAATACCGCAGCATTAATTTTGAAATAAATATATGCTGAAGTTGAGGAATAATGTTAAGTACTATGTTAGACGAAAACACGATTCCATAAAATTTTATCGATAGAAAAAAAAAAAAACAAAGTTACCTCCAAACCGAACAATAAACCGCTGGTACTCAAAAAATACTTCAAATTAGATCATGAAACTTTGCATACTAACTGAACTAACTATAAAGCAGGTCTTATGTTAGTTAGTTTTTTTGAATTACCTTTATTTTCACCGTAAAAAGCAAATACCTAAACTATTGGCGCTGCCTTCCGCCCAGCACCGCACTCTGTCTCGCTCTCACAGCGATATAAAGAGTGAATTTTAGCTGAGGTAGTATAGGCTCTTAAATTTTTGTTCTGGTCACAAGCGGTTTCCCCACTATCACTCAGACCGAGCCCTCTCCCGTCCGTGCCATTGTCAAAGCAAACACTGAAACATTGATTGTGAATGTGCAGTGCTCTGCCGCATCATGTTATGCTCTGCTTTCATTCTTGCTCACGCTCTAATATGACGTCATGGAGTATGTATGTAGGTCTGGTTTTATTTAGGGCAGTGGTGTTTGAGGGGCTTAGGTATTGTAAAGATTGTCTGCTAAAGTGCGAAGGTTGGGGAGATCGTGGAGTACATGCGTGTGAAGACCAACTGGACTTTGAGGGTCGAGAAATTGGAGTCGCGTCACAACACGAACTTAAAGTCGTTCATGGTGCGTGTTCCGACACATCATCTCGAGAAGTTCCTCAAAGAAGAGTTCTGGCCGAAGGGTGTTGTGTACCGCCGGTTTCGTGGCCGGATACATGACACCAGTCAGCGAAACACGACGCAGACACTTCGTGTTCGTTAGTTTTTTATTGTACTTAATTATAACGTTGTATGTATTTATAGTATTTTTAAGTTATTAATATTGTATTGTATGTGTTTTGTATGGGCCTTGATGCCTTAAATAAATGGATAAATAAATAAAGTCGACCTTATGTAATGCAGGCTGGCAATAAAACAACTGGTTGCATTCGAATAGTCAAGCGAGTTTAGAATGAGCATTTAAATTTTTGAGTTAGATTTTAGTTTTAAAAAGAAGAAGTAGAAAATATAACGTTGAACCTGATTTCTGCAGTACTATGCAACATGAACTTATTACTTTTTGACTTTTAAGGCAACACACCACACACACATACACATTCACATAGTCTTTTATTTCAATTTTTTGTTAGATACGACAACTGTTTGTGTGCATGCAGAGTTTACCTATAAGTGATTGTTACACTTTACTCCGATCTGTTGCTTTTGTTTAAATTTCTTAAAATTGTATACAATAGGCTATTTGACTGGTTTCTGATAAACATCTCAGATTATTTAATGGTGTCTAACGAGCACACAAAAACCTATTACTTCAAATTGCATAATGTATTTCTTTTAAAATATAGTAAATAAAAATGTACTGTTTAAATAAGCCGCCAAAACGCTATCTTTAACAATATGGCGTCGTGACGTCACGATTCACGTAAACAAACGTTGAAACGGTCGAGATACTAGACAAAAGTCATCTGTTCTGTCAACGATAGACAGAAATTTACTTAATCATGACGTCATCTTAAGTTCAGCCAATCCAGACCGTTTTCGATAACGTGGCGCCAGATTTAAAAAGATGAAGTTTTTTCGGGATTTTTTTTATAAATAATACATTGTTTTGTAGTAAAATTAATGCAAATCGATTATAAAAGCGATAATCTATACGAGTGTCAATAATTATGACCTTATTTTTTACATTGTCAAATAGCCTATTGTTGGTGAACCAAATAAATAAATAAAAGGCTCCTATAAACAGGCGCAACAAGCGATATAATCGCGCGCGACACAAAGGCACCGCTCGTTGCGCGACTTATGGTGCCTTTGAGTCGCGCGCGATTTGAAGGAGCCTTTATGCGAAAGCTTCTTCACTTCTTAGCGGTAAGTTTTCTTTATTTATCTACGTGACTTTCACAGCACCAAAGTATTGTTGGTTTATTCAATTTATAAGCGTAGGTATTCTTGACTAAAACAGATTTCTGCAAAAATACGTGAATACGGGTGCTTTAAGTCAAGTTAAGTACATGCTTTAGGCAACGATGCGCGCAAGTTAAAAGCATCGAAGTCCTTATTTAAGCTTCATAATGACGGGATCGACTCCATGAAAATATTAAATTAACTTGTTGGTATTGCGCAAACTAGCACTGCTAGATAAAAAAAAAACAATCCAAGCTAGATTCGTTACCGAAACCATTTAAAAAATCAAACCCATTTGTAAAACTACTTAATATTTTTACCAAAACAAAATCTAGTATCTGTAAATAACCGTTTATTGTACAAAGTAGTACCTAATATAAAGAGACTGAAGCCAACATCTAGGTATTAATATGTGTTTATTGTAAACACAGGTAGTTACAGACGCCAGCACATCAAGCTACTACAATCTGTCAAATTTCTTTAATAGATTTTCAACTTTATCGCTACAGAATAAGGTTTAAAGTTAATTGGGAAAAATTGACAGTTTCGGGTAGCTTGATATACTGGCGTTTGTACCTTTGGCTCGGGGTGAGGGCGACATTTTTACCGTAACAGTAAGATTTTAGGGTTCTGTGAGAGAATATAATCAAGTCAGTTAAGAATTCATAACCAAGTATACTGTGTATAAAATAAAATAGGTACCTACAAAGAAAAAAAAACACTTTTATTATTTCGTGCAAGTAAAAAATGTTGGAGCCACAAATAGAGCTCGTTCAAAATTTAGATTAATAAAATAAACGAATTCGAACATAAAAACAAATGTCCTAACAAAACATTCCAGACAGGGCGCGTGGG